>CM057473.1:71849998-76649998 GCA_030035585.1 Dugong dugon
ACTGCAATGTGTTTATTGAAAGGAGTGATCATTGCTCCTACAAAGCAAATTGGGCAAACTCCCATGACACTACACTACGCCACACACAGATTTTCAGAATAATGGGCCACAGCTTACAAAAATATCAAGTGTACTCTGATTACACTGCACGGGCCTCTGAGTAAAAGCGTTCCAAGAAAATTAGATTCTGGCTGAATTATTTAATTTGGTACAAAACACACAATTTTATATTAGCCAAAGAACAGAAGGGATATATTTTATTTACCCTACCAAGCCAATTTTGGCCCTAATAATAAAATGGCTCTCTGAAGGTATCTTCTGAGTCTAGACCACAGGAATATCTTTAGGTGAAAGTGCTTTACACAGGGTTCCCTGAGTTCGCTGGTAACAAAAAGCCCTGGAAGGGGACCAAGAAAGCCTTTCCAAGTATTAGTGAAAACCCTCACTTATTTGGATAAACTACCTAGACAAAACTGGTTATGACATTTACTAGCACTGCGGTCTTAAAAAAATGATTAACTTCTCTATGTCTCTATTTCATCATCAGTAATTGGTAAGATATTAATGGTACCCATACCTCATGTGGTAAAAATGCAGATTCAATGAGACAGTGTAGGAAAAATAGTTAGCATCTGGAAATTCTTATTTTGTCAATTTTATAGATAACATAGGTTAACTACTTTGGAATATATACAGTAACTAAATTTCAGCCAACAAAATATTGCCTACCAAAGAGATTTAGCAAACTGCTTTAATAAAGGAATAAAAATCACCTTCATTAAAAAATATGGATTATTTATAAATAAAAATATTTCTGAAATCCTTAAGGATGCTTGAAAATGGTTTCCTTGGTTAAGCTACTTAAATATTCTCTCTGAAACTGTTTTGCTAGTCATTGATTACTAAATTCCTTCTTTAAGACAAAGCTAAATTTCAGTGCCTACATAATTAGTTTGGATATTCAGCCTGAATTGTTCTTTTGAAATTATCCACAAAACCAGAATGAGGAAAAGCTGCATAAATGTGATTCTACTGCTGCAAAGAATGACGACCAATTTCTGAAAGCTAATTTTTTCCAGCATTCCAACCAGGACCCCTTTTCTCTTTTCAAACGGTATAGACTGGAGTCATGAAATTACATCAGGAAACCGACAGCACACTCAAACGAGAAGATGGAAGAGAGTTTAATGAAGGCATTCCTTATTAAACTCTGGGCAGAATTAAAGGAAACTAAAAAGGGACAGAGAAGCACCCCAGGGCTAGCAACAGCGGGAAGCCATTATTTCTGCCATGGCCAGAACCAGAGAGAACGGTAGCTGTAGGGCGGGCCTCCCAACAGGAGCTATGGCCATACGTAAAAGAATGCAACCAGGGTCACACCAGTGCAAAGCAGAAAGGGGGCCACCTTCTAATCTCCTGCTGCTAAACCCAACCAAAGGCCAAAGGGCAAGAAAGCTCATTGTGATGAAGACATATAGATCAGCCCTCCAGAGCACAAACCAAAGTTGTTGTTTTGTGCTGTTAAGTTAATTGCAACGCACAGTGACCCTATGTGACAGAGCAGAACTGCTCCATATGGTTTCCTAGGCTGTGATCTTTACAAGAGCTGATGCCAGGTCTTTTCTCCTGTGGAGTGGCTGGTGGGTTCGAACTGCCAACCTTTTTGGTTAGCAGACGAGCGTTTAACTGTTGCGCCACCAGCACTACTTTTACAAATCAAAATTTACTCTTTTGGTACCAATCTCTGTCCTCCATTCCCCAACGTGTTCCTCCTAGGTATTCGCTATTTTCGGTAGTAGGATAATGCACTGGCACAGTTTTTGATCACGCAACATTTGTATCAGTGCCTAGACCTTTGCAACAGCCTCCTGTTACTCCTGCTTCAACCTGAATTACTCTCTTTGCTAAGCCAGCATCTTCCACATAGTCCAGTTACCTTTATAAAACATAAACCCGAATACATATTGTGTCTGCTTACAAGCCTTCACTGCAGCCCCCTCTCCCCAGTACACGCACATCTTTTTTCTATTAAACGGTCCAGATTCTTAAACTTGGCATGCAAACTGCTCCTAACAACCTGGCTGCCCAACTTATTTCTGCAGCTTTATCTCCTGCACTTCCTGCCTTTGCATTCTAGATACTGACCCCAGTGAATCAATTCTCATTTTTCAAACATCCGTTTTCACACGTCCTTGTTTCTATATGTGCTGTTCTTTCTAGAACACTTTCAAATGTCAAGTACTCTGTGAAGTTATTTTTGATGCCTGAGGCAGAGTCAGTTACACCCTTCGCGCTCCTCAAAGAACTTTGAGCACCCTACTATTATAGCATGTATTGCCTTGAACTGCAATTAGTTTTGTACATGTCTATCTCCTCTACTATGCTGGGAATTCCTTCAAGGCAAGGATCATGGGTGTTTTTGCTTATTACTAATTCCTCTGTACCCAGCGCAGTACCTGGAGCACAGGAAGAACTACATAAATACTTCTTGAATAAAGGAAATGAATAAGTAAATGGAAAGATGAATAAACCAACAAATGAGAAAAGGGTTTAATTTCTCTTTTAATACCTACTACAGTGGTAAGGAACCGACCAAACTTAACCAACCAGTTGCTGTGGACTTCTGATTCATGGCGATCCCGATATGTGTCAGACTAGAACTGTGCTTCACAGGGTTTTCAATGGCTGATTTTTCAGAAGCAGATTACCAGGCCTTTCTTCTGAGGTGCCTCTGGGTGGACTCAAATTGCCAAAGCAGCAGAACCCGTTAACCATTTGCACCACCCAGAGTCTCCACCCAACAAACTTAGTGCATGCTTAATAAATGTTTGCTGAATAAATACTGACTAAACTGTACCTGAAGCAATGAAGGGATCTTGAGTTTTTTAAGAAAAGTTATGGAAGCTGATCATTTTTGGAGTAAAAAGGAAATGGATTTTAAAAAGCCTATAAACTTCAGGGAAGAAGTGCCAAGATACATGAGACATGGCAATCTGAGCTCCTCTCAGATCCAAGAACAAAGTGTTTCTGGTTTAAGCTGTGGAAGGGTCTGTTCCAGAACACAGCTGGGCAGAATTTCCTCACATACATAGTTCTTAACGTATGGGAAAAAGAAAAGAGAAAACAAAACAAGCAAATGCAGCAAAAGGGAGTAATCTGTATAAACTGTTTAGTTATTGTTGTTGTTTTTAAATGGACTGGACAAATTCCAAGAAGAAAAAAAAATGTTGTGGGATAAACATCTGTTCATTGGGAACATGACAGAGTCCTTGACAGACTCCGTGGCCCGTGCATGTCCTTATGTGCCCGAGGTTTGTATTTGTGCTTCCACCACTCAGACAGCCCAGAAAGTGGCCCAGAAAGAGGCTCATTCCAGGCCAGGATGCACTCCAGTAACTCCAATGAGGGATGTCTGGGAGAGGTCTCTCACTCAATTGTGTCCGACATGACAAAAACCACACAGAAAGGAAGAGCAAATACCCACTGTATGTGCAGCACTGCCTTGCTCCACTTGTACAGGTTTTCACAAAAACTGTATTTTTAATGCTTGCAAGTGAAGTTATCAGACATCACACATTCAGAAGGATTAACATTTTCCCCCCATATCTTGCTCTACCCTTTGATTTACCTTCCCTTTCTCTTTCTAAGGCCCAGCGCTCTCAGTTTCTCATTATTCTCATGGCACTAATGTCTAAATCTGGCATTTTATTAACTACACTGTGTCTCCTGCTCAAGAGGGCAGTCCCAGCTTCCCAAGCAGAGGTGACCATGTCTTACACTCCTTTCCTAGACTTTTGTCCCCAGGTTTGTGTGGTTCACGGCAGGAGTTTAAGCCATCTAAGTCACACGTGATTTTTTTTACGATCAACATCTTCTGTTACCTGCCTCAAGTCCAGAAAAATACTCTTTTTCCCCCGGAGGAATGAAGTTCTCTGATTCTCTAAAGCCTCCCAAGGTAGCCAGCTATTGACTTACCCCACGTAACACAAGAGGCCACATTTAATAGAATTATTTTGAGAATAGCCAGTTGGGGCTGCTAAGAAAACTAGTTCTAAAACTCATCCTGACCCACCTACTAAGTTGGCTGGACTGAGCACTAGCACTCAGAGCTTCACATGCAGAAGGTCACAGAGAAAGCAGGATAGCGCACGCTGAGGAAGGCACATGGGGAAGAGCAAGGATTTCACCAGAGGAAAGTATGCCAAAAAAGACAATTCCAAAGTCTTTTATTTGCGGTACTCCATTCTCTCTGTCCATATACCCAGAATGAAAATGTTTATAAATAAGGATATTCGGTGCCAGTTTTGATTTTCTACAGAATTGTGTTTTAAAAAAACAATATATTCCTATAGTTACGGATTGAGTGATTACTCCACAGTTTAATTTTATCTGAAGGAAAAAAAAAAAAGGCTGACATCTAGCAGTTAAACAAGTCTTTGTCATCAGAAGATGGTGACACAAGTCTCAATGATATTTTATGGGAACATGTATAGTTTTTCTTCATTTGTGGCTATAATTGCTGCTGGAGAAGCCCCAACATGTAAAGGTTGATGCTTCTGAATGTGCTGAAAGATGCTGGAACTAAACCATGCAATGACAGCTATCAAAATGTCACCAATGCAGTGTCATATTTAGTCAAGATGCTTGAAAATTCAAATGTTCAACTCACACTGTTCTAGCCATGGAAGGAAGACGACTACCTGGCTGGCTAGTGGGGAAAATTAAATGAGGTAATGTGCAGAAAAAACCAGAGTTTCTAAATAATTTCTCCTTCAACAATTATAGCTCCTAGCCATTTGACCATAAATTCAAAAAGTTTCATTCGAAACCACTGGTATTCATTTTAGCAATTAGCAATTGGTCTGAAGACAGGGCTGTAGCAGCTAAAACTTCTATTTATACTAATTGAGGGCACTGGAAACAGTATAATCTAGTGAAGTATGTTTGAAATTGAAGGAAAACAAAAAGGTGACCATCTAAGACATCTCTGGCTTTAAATCAAATAATTGCAGATCTCATCCCTCAGTTTCCCCCAACTGAGGAATGGAAACAGTACCTCACCCAACAGATTAGTGGTTAAATTAGCTGCAGCTATGCCAGCCTGGCATTAAGTAACTGCTGCGTAAGACTCTGACTGCAAAAGAGCAAACCACAGGGGACAAGTGCCAAAAAGGAGACACCCACTTGCGCTCCCTTTTGCACTGTGAATGCAGGGCCTCGGCACTGCTCAGTGGGTTTAAGGATTAGATCCTGAACAGGTCTGCCACAGACTTGCGGAACCAGCTCTGGCTAACCCTTACTTGAAAAGCGGAAGGAACATCTGGGTTCTAAGTAGTTTCAGAATAAAAGAAGGACCTCTGAAATACTTTGGGAGGTTGGACCAAACCAGAGACTCTCTGAAAACAGAGAAGATAATTTGGAATATCCTTGACAGGCTATAACTAATTTCAACTCTTGCCACCATCCCCAGCCTCAAGCTCTGGAATCATCTGGACTGGAAGATGCCTCAAGCCTTGTGTGAATCATTGGCTTCCTCCAGCATCAACCTAGATTCCTGGAGCCACCCTGGAGTTCAGGCAGCTCAAAACAAAGAACGTACCAACTAGTATCCCTCTCTCCAAAAGGGCAATGGCAATGGTTGGGCATGTGCTGTCTGCCCTACAATGGCATTCTTCAAATGCCTTATAAGTCACTTACAAAGAAAACTGCCTACCCATAATTCCCTCAAGATGTCTGCCTGGTTTAAACAATTTCTCAGTTATGTGCCTTTCCCCTAATGGTAATCTGTTGAAAAATTGGCTATGCACAATTGGAAAAATTAGAATCATTACAGTTAGAAACCAGCATTTATAAATTCACAGAGAACCTCACCTGATAGTTTAACTTTGTACTAATCCACAAATAACACTTGTTAAAAAAAAAAAAGCTTGGGTATTAGAAATCTTTCATGTACCAGATTCTGACAGCTCTTATACAGACCACAAGTTTCTATACTTTTCAAACTCTCCTATTCACCCAATCACACAGTTTCTAACACCCACTAAATCACATCCTTTGCTCATTAACCCACACTATTTCATTACTATGTGCCACTTACCTCCTTTTTTTCCCTTTAACATTTTAAATGTCCCTTTCCATGTTCACTTAATTCAGTTCTCTGGATATATGTGTACATAATATTTGTACATGCTAGAGGCTAGTGCTGTGCCAAAATAAAAGTTACCACATATTTAGAAAGTACCTCCTGTGGGCTCAGTTCCTTATTAGGAATAATGGAAGGGAATACAAAAAAGTATATTTGTGTGACTGTGTGCATTGCATGAGCATGAGAATGTGTAGGTCACGTATAGATGGACATGTGTGGGCTCCTCTAAACTGTTGCCTTGGCAGCCCGACACTTTGGCTGAATGAACAGGGAGAAATGTTTTCAACTTCCTGTCTCCAGAGAGACATCAACGTGGCAGGATAGGTGTCTGGGGCATCCCAAGGGGCACCCGCTACAGCAAGACATTCAGGAAGCTCTGCACGCAGGGAGCCAAGCCCAGCAAAAAAGAACATCATGGGGTCTTTTGAGGATGTGAAACCCTTCTGGATTATTACCTCTTATCTACCTAAATTCAGGCAGACGACTGAGCTGCAGTGAGCAGATGAGGGACCACTCATCATTACGCATCTGCATTGGTCCACTATGGTGTGCTGAAAATGCCAGGCATTCTGTGCCTTGTTCACGTGTCCCTTCTGCCTGAAATGCCCTTCCTCTTCTTGACTTCCGGAAAAAATCTTCTTCCTTCAAGGTCCTATCCAGATGCCAGCTCTTCTGTGAGTCCTTCTTGGAACCCCTAGCACACATTGCTCACAGCTCTCCTCCCCTCTGGGTTCTTCTGATTCTGTGTACACACCTCCATAAGAGAACTCATCACATTACATTCCAGTTAGTTACTTCTGTGCTCATCTCTGCCAGGAGACTGTATTCTTCTTGAGGGTACAACATCTTCATCCTTACTCCACAAACTCCCTCCCTCCAAGCAGTGCCAGCAGAGTGCTGACATGTAAGGGGCTCCCAGTGAATGCTGGCTGAATGAATAAATGACCATACTTTCATTTTCTTTAAAAATAAAACAGAAAAACCCAAACTAAAACAAAGAAAGGGGGGGGAAAAAAAAAAAACCCTCCTGAAATGCCTTATGTAGATTAATTCCCTCAGAATGTAGGAATTTCAGATCAAATGTTTTCTCCTCCAGCCGTTCAAGTGAAAAGAGAAGCTTGTCAATGATGTTAAAGCTCTAAAATATGTTTTCCATACCAGTAAAATTTCCAGGCATGAACTAATGCAGAACTGAGGCTGCCAGACAGTTTAAATCATTGGCGATAACTTCAAGCAGAGAAAGGACAAAGGCATTAATGAGAATAAACAAAGATTTCCTCCTCTGCCAACTTAAAAATATTTTTTTACTTAAAAAAACCCCCATAATCTCTATGTAAAAACCCAAAGTGTAAGTCATACAACAATAAGTAATCATAAAGTAGGAAAAAGCTGCATTGGGCAAGTAGGGTCAAGAAGAGGGGTAGAAGTCATGGGCTATGGCATGTCACACTGCCTTCCTACAAGGCAAAATGTTGAAAGAGGTAAGAATTTGACTTCCAAACAATGAAGGGGACAGAGATCACAACGGTCCGAGAAATGGAAAATATAAATATCAATGTAAATCTTGCCAGTCCTAAGAGATGAACACTCCTCGAAACTCTCACTGGGAACAAAGAGTCCTGAATGGTGGTAGGGATCCCATTTCGGAAACCTCCTTTGCTGCTCATAGTGTTAGGGCCATTGTAAGGTACAAACTGAGGGAGCTACCTCATTAAGAGCACTGTCTGTATATCAGCCCTTTTCACTTTCCTGCTAGGATGAACGTTATACAAGTGGTCATTTTTGTTTTTCTTTTGAATCTCTCTTTTCTGTCTATATGAGCCTCTTCATCTAAAATGTTATCTGTGTAGTTTCACTGTCTTGCTGATTTAAGCCTGATACAAGTATTTTGTTGATTTTATTTTGAATTTTTGGATCATTAGGTGAAGGTGAATACTGTTCCAAATTCAGTAGTTATTTTACTTCTGCTTTTATGAATTGAATGACACTACTCTTTGTCTTTTACCTATTGGGATTGTCTTAGTCATCTAATGCTGCTATAACAGAAATACCATAAGTGGATGGCTTTAACGAAGAGAAATTTATTCTCTCATAGTCTAGGAGGCTAGCAGTCCGAATTCAGGGTGCCAGCTCCAAGGGAAGGCTTTCTTTCCCTGTTAGCTCCGGGGGAAGGTCCTTGTCATCAATCTTTCCCAGGCAAGGAGCTTCTCAGCACTGGGATACCAGGTCCAAAAGACAAGCTATGCTTCTGGCTCTTGTTTCTTGGTGGTATGAGATCCCCTGTCTCTCTGCTGATTTCTCTCTTTTATATCTCAAAAGAGATTGACTAAAGATACAATCTAATCTTGTGTATTGAGTCCTGCCTCATTAACATAACTGCTGCTAATCCTGCCTCATTAACATCATAGAGGTAGGATTTATAACACATAGGATAATCACATCAGATGACAAAATGGTGGACATTCATACAATACTGGGAATCATGGCCTAGTCAAGTTGACACATATTTTGGGGGGACACAATTCAAACCATAATAGGGATTTTAAGTATTTTTCTGATCAATTATACAGAAAGGATGTTAACTTTTTGTTACATTTGCGGTAGGTATCTTTTTAGTTTGTTTGTTAATTGGTTTCACGATATTTTGACATATAGAAGAAAATCTCAGCTTGAATGGTTGAGTAAGTTACTCACAATTATATTATTAATAGGTGGTATATCTGAGTAGAACCCAGGCCTATCTGATCCCACAGCCCAAGTCCTTAAATAACTTGCCAAACAGAATTAATGGATTTGAATATAAACTTGATTGATAATATGGGGCCATCATTTAGGCATATCAGTTAGCATGTTGTTTTTTTTGTTTTTGTTTTTTATAGTCTGTCTTTCATTTGCTACTAGTTGTCTTTTTTGCTGCTATTAAAGCACATCTCAGCATAGCAACCTACCTGCCTTCTAATTTATTGTTTCATATGTGCTATGGATGTAAAATTAGGCTAACCAAGCTTGGTTGAACGGTATAAAAGAAAATAGCTGAGTGCATTTTAAAACAGGGTCTTTAGCTGTGTATGACTCAGTCTCCGTTGAACTGAGTCCACGGTCCAAGGCTCTTTTCCAGGGAGTTGCCAGTAGTCTCATCTCTGGATAAGTGGGGTTTTTCCAAGTAACTGAGAATATGACCTTCCGATAGCAGGCACTTGATAAATGTTTCGAAGATGGTGAAATATTTTTCTTTAGTTTTATAAATTGCCCAGGAGAAACTTTTCCAGTCAAGATTAGAGAAATGGAAATTTTCCATACACAGGGAAATAATTCGGATGTTATTTTTATAAGGAAAAAAGTCTAACGGTGTTCTTTAAATAGAAAGAACCTACTATTTTCATTCTCACAGAAGTCTAAACATTACAAACCAATACATTTGTTTTCTACCGAGAAATACATAATTCACTCCGAAGAAAAGCTGGCTATGAAGCATTTGTATTAACTGAATTAAATGGAGTGAATCACATTTTCCCGTTCTACTTATAAATTAGTTTTACAGAATCACATTTGGCCTACTACTCAAAGATGTCCCACATTTAAGGAAAAGTCTATTTTTTTCAATTAAAACAATAAAAATAACATTCCAAATAAGTCACAAAATTAAAATTCCAAATACGATTTAAAATCCCATGTACTTGCTACATTAGGAGCAGGTCTACAGTAAGGTAAGATAAGGCTTATGTATTGCATGGTCCTTGGAATTAATCTTATAACCCTTTCTCTCTTAAGGTAAATAATCCTTTCTAAAAGTCTTTTAAAATCAATGATTTTGCAGGATGACTCCTGATAGCTTATTTATAATCCTGAGGAAGACTACTCCAGAACTAATAATAACTTAGTATTCTTTCAATGGTCTATGAAGAACTG
Source organism: Dugong dugon (assembly GCA_030035585.1). Classification (NCBI taxonomy): domain Eukaryota; kingdom Metazoa; phylum Chordata; class Mammalia; order Sirenia; family Dugongidae; genus Dugong; species Dugong dugon. Next base: position 71,860,053 of record CM057473.1, read on the forward strand.
TAATTCACAAATATTTATAACTGGTTCATTCTGTGCCTATAATACCTGCCAGGTTTTGTGTTCAGCAGTGGATACAGAAATGTAAATGATATACGAATAATGTATGGTCTCAAGAATCTTCCAATTAATGGCAGACACAGTCAGGTAGAAAATAATTTTAATTCAATGTGAAAGAAGCATTACAGAGCAAAAAGAGCCATACAGGAGTACAAATGAGAGCATTCTTTATCTAGTAGAAGGGTACCAAGAAAGGCTGTGGAGAGGGGCTGATATCTGAGCTGAATCAAAGGAGAAGTAGAAATTAACTAGGAAGACAAGACTGTAGGCAGAGAAAACAAGAAAAATTCTTTTCTCATGTTAAGCCTCTTTACTCTGGGTACACATGCTCAGAAAAATATATCTTTACTTACCCCCAAAATAAATTTATAAGCATTAGAAAAAGAAGAGTTTCTAATAACTAGCATTATTTTACACGCATATCTAATCAGATTACTCTAATTTTCTTCTCAGATACAGGGTTAGGTTTAGAATAGCAAAGTGACCTAGAGAATAGAGGTAAAGCATTTTCCCTAAATACAAGTACTCCATGTTATGAATTACCCATATATAAAACAATTAATTTCACACTTCTTCCACCCCCTTTGGAACAACAACTGAGCTGCCTATGGATGACAGCCCCATCTGTGGTTAGTGTGGGGAACTACGTGGTATAGTATTGCTGTCCCTCTACCTGTATTTTTTCCCTAAGGGAAGAATGAGTACATTATGTTTTCCCTGCTGCCTATACCTTTCCCCCTATGGCTCAGTATCTCCAGCACCTAGCCCTTAAAAAACAAAACAAAAAACCCACCACTGCTGTCAAGTTAATTCCGACTCATGGCGACCCCATGTATTACAGGGTAGGGCAGCTCCATAGAGTTTTCTTGGCTGTAGTCTTTACAGAAGCACATCGACAGGCCTTTCTTCCATGGTGCTGCTGGGTGGGTTTGAACTGCCAACCTTTCATTTAGTAGCTGAGAGCAAACCGTTTGTGCCACCCAGGGACCTCTTACCTGGCCTTTGAAACCAAAAAATCCATTGCTGCCATCAAGTCAATTCTGACTCACAGAGACCCTACAGGACAAAGTAGAAATGCCCCACAGAGTTTCCAAGGAGTGGCCGGTGGATTCAAACTGCTGACCTTTTGGTTAGCAGCTGAAAGTTTAACCACTGTGCCACCAGGGCTCAATAAATATTTATAGAACTGAGCTATTCTGAATAAGAAATCATTAATACAAAGCTTTTGTATGGCCCATTCCATTTTTCCAGAGCACTTTTACACTTATTATCTCAGCACCTCTAGCTCAGTCATCTCAGTATGAAGATGAGGAACAATGTTGCATAAATCATTAAGATTCTCATCTGCTTGCATGAAAACAGAGTGGTACCCTTTTACCAGACAAAGAATGTATGATCCTTCTCTATCAATCAATTATTTGTGGAATAAATGAATAAATTTCCCAATCTTTTCTCTTCAAATTCCTAATCTGTCATCTTGGAAACTTCTTCATTTTATTTGTAAGGTAAAAATCACCATAAATCACCCATCAAAGCAGTGTTAGTTACATATACACTTGCAATGAAGCAAAGGCAGGCTGAATATTGTGATAATAAAGAACCATCTACTTCCACAGGCATTAAAGTACTTAAAAAAACACCAAAACCTCAAATATTCCATGTCTCCAAGTATTTTTCTTTTTCCTTTAATTAAGCCTACTTTTTCTAAAGTGTTGCTCTTCAAGATTATTTTTTTAACTTACCAAGTTTTATTTTTCTGGTATATTTAATTATATAGGTTGCAACAGTATTAGTTTATAAAAGCAAAAGAGAAGGAAGAGAGATGATAAAAAGAATAAAGAAAAAGGTAACAGGAGAAAATTCAAATAGCAAGGAAATACTACAAGGTCAAAAGTAGAGATTTAAAAAAAAAGGGTATAAAAGAAAGGAAAATGTTGATAACTAAACTAGGGTCCATGAAAGACCTAACTGATTCTCAACTCAAAAGCGTATTTATTTAATGTATACTCCAGCTCGTTTGAGAGAAGATGTGTAATAAAACACCACATATAAGAGCTCTGTTAATAGTTCCACTGTCGGCACATACTCAAACTTTCTGGGCCATTTGGGGAAGTCTTTTATTCAACCTTTTCGAGTCATTAAGTATCTTGTCCTGTAAAGTGAAGGGGCCTTGACTATATAAATCTTTAAGTTCCCTTCTAGAATTTTTTTTTTTTTTAAACATTCTCTGAGTCTATAAATGACTAACAGATACAGAAGGCTGGGGGAAGAAAAAGAAAATGAAGAAGCCACAGGCATATGGGATTTAATACACAGAAAAGCTAGTAAGAAAAACGATGGTGTTTTCCAGCTAAACACCTATAGCTACTAAGAGCATTAATTTGAGAAAACAAATATGGTTGTTTTCACCCAGGATATATCCTGGAATGCCACAATAGCCTCCTCTAGCTCCCTCAAAAAAAAAGTCCTAAATGATTCCTTTGAAATATTCCTATTTCTCCAAGTTGAATATGGCATTATCCAAGCGAAATATGTACACTGCTTCAATTTCGAATCTATAAAATGAAGAACATAACATTAACCTCTCTTGCCAGGGTGTTGCATACTTTGTTTAATATGGCACTTTAAGGCCTTCAGTTTAAAGACACTGAAGAAGTACAAAGTATCATTATGTTAATTACTATTATTATAAGGCTCCAGAGGCTAGACCAGCTGTAGTCTAATGTCTAATGTACTAAGCAATCATCTGTAATCCAGGAAGGTGATTTCCAAGCATCACCCATAGGTGTGTTGCCCTTGGAGTGGTGATAGATTAGGCTATCTTGCAGGAAACATTATGACTCCAAAAAGCCACACACAATGGGCATAAGAGGCTATAGTGACTTGGACTTTGATAATATTATTGGAGTCTAATCTTCTTCAAGGCAGAATTTCTGAAACTTTAGCATGCATACAACCACTTATGAAGCTTACAGAAGTGCAGATTTCTAAGACCCAGAAATTCTGACTTGTTAGGTCTGTGATAGGTTCAAAGAACCTACACTATTAACAAGTTCCCAAGGCAGATGCAGGTGGTTTGCCAATCACACTTTTGAGAAGCACTGTTTTGGGGTTCCAGACAGTCATCTAACAGAATAGTAAAATTCTGATTCAACACGTTTAAGCAAGATTTAGATGTCTCAAAGACAGCAATACCAACTGGAACATATTAATTACTTTTTAACACAGTTTCAGTTAAACAGCAATTTAACTGGCTAAGATTTAGACTACTAATCCCAAAATCTTAACCAAAACGAAGCTGAATTGAGAAACTGTGTTCTAAAAGTACAACATCCAAAAAAAAAAGTATATGTAAGGCAGAAGAAAAGCCTTAGATAGCAAAAGTGATTGTTATGAATTGTGGATTTTTAAGTACACCAACTAGTAGCTCATAGAACAGGTATGGCAAACAAAACTATATGGCGAACAAAACTATGTGACAGTGGAAATTTCTAATGGCAATTTAATGTCCATCAAAGTATGAGCAAGAAAGCCATTTATGAACAAGCCTCTGTAAGGAGGGGCATCCAAGGAAGAGGATCCAATATCATAATATGTCTTTACATTCTTAAATGCTAAGTCATGGAGAGGGGCCAACTTCAAGTGAAACGTCATGAGGTGTTAAGGTATCAAAATGCTATCCACCAAGAAGAACACACGGAACTGCTCAAATGGTTACTGGAAGGTTTTATTACAAAGACAAGTAAGTAAGGATAGAAGGGCTGAGGCTGGATGAAGCAGAGGATGGCTTTGAGGAATAAGACAGAAACTACTCTCCCCAGCTAAATTAAAGACTGAACTGGAATGGCATGTAAACTGCATGTAAAACTCTTGGAACAGTCACCAGTCAAATCAACTGGGTCTGTAATTAGGGCTCAGTGCCTAGTACTTGGTGATCCTTTACTCGTTCTTTAAGACTCAGCTCAAATCTCACCTCTTCTGTGAAGCCTTTCCTTCCTTATCACAGCAATAGAAAATTCCTAGTGATTACAACACTGGGTTTTGGTATTCTGGTTTCATGCCATTTTTACAAACCAAAATGCTGATATTTCTGTTGGTGTAACAACATCCTTTCAGAGTGGGTAAGGAGCGTCATCCACCCTTGGCTCTCTCCAGTTGTTCCCCTGCCTCTACTCCTGCCTCCCTAACACTCACTCTCGACACGTTCACTTCACAGTCTGTGAAGTTTCCTAGCTCCTCTTTACCACTCACCTCCTGCAATTTCCCTTCCCCGCACCAAAACCAAAAGAGGCTGAGGCTAGATTTGGAGGAGGGGAACAGATTCCTTGAAGCTGAGGGACCTCTTCCCCAGGGGGAGAGATGGCCAAGAGAGAAATCAAAGCTGCTATCAAGGCCACTGCCCAGAGTACAGTGATGGTCTTGATAGCTCCACTCAGGAAAACATTTTAAAAATGGCAAGAAAGTTCCAAAGTCCAACTGGACCCACTGCATCTGACATGGCAGTTCCAGGGTGCCCAGGACAGAGGGGCTACAGTCCAGGATTATAATGTACAGAAGTGTTATGTCAGATGTCCATTCACTTTTTATATTAAAAATGAAATATTTAGTTTTACTAATTTTTTCCTCATAATTTCTGAACACTTTAAAAACTTAAATGCTAGCATTTTATATTAACAAGAAATAAATCCCAATATACTAGCACTGACATGTACTAGTACTCCAGCACCCAGGTTTCTTAGCATCCCAGGTGGTTAGCATGTTGCTTTCCTGTGAGCTCCCTATGAGCTAGGATCATATCTTACATAGCTTTAATTCTCCAGTGCCTAGTACAGTGCTTGAGCACATAGGAAAAATTCTATAAATGTTAGTTGAACAGAAGAGGCTTAAGATGGAGGTAAATGTCAAAAGACCTGAGAAAAAATATAATTTTTCCAAACTTTTTAAAACCAGAATTGAATACTTCAGTTAGATACTTTAACTTAATGCCAACTAATCCTTGATTTCAAACAAATCCTAAGGCACTTAGAAATCTGTCTAAAAATTTGGGGGTAATCTGTTTAAATGTGTTTTTAAAATATTGATTCCCTAATGAAGAGTACATAACTCATTTCTGAGGCAAACTTAAGAGTAAACTGTAGCCCAAGAGAATTGAAAACGTATGTCCATACAAAAACTTGTACAAGAATGCTCATTGTATTATTCACACTAGCCAAAAAAGGTAGAAACCCAAATGTCCATCAACTGATGAATGTGCTTTATCCACATAATGGAATGTTAGTCAGCCATAAAAAGGAATGAAGGAATGAAGTACTGATACATGCTATAACATGGATAAACCTTGAAAACATTCTGCTGTGTGAAAGAAGCCAGACACATGAAATGACCAGAATATGCAAATCCGGAGAGACAGAAATCAGATTAGTGGTTGCCTAGGGCTGTGGGCAGGGGGGAATGGGGATTGACTGCTAATGGGTATGCGGTTTCTTTTTGGGGTGATAAAAATGTTCTGGAATTACACAGAGGTGATGGTTACACAACTCTGCGAATACACTAAATCACTGCATTGCATACTTTAAATGGGTAAATTTTAAGGTATGTCAATTGTATCTCAATAAAGCTGTTATTTAAAAAAAAGAAAATCTGCAAAAAAAGTAAACTTGTAAGCTTTCTATAGTTGCGTTTCTCAAGCTAGAGTGATATGTACCAGTTACTGTTGAGTGCACTCTGACTCATGCCACGTGTGTCAGAGACAACTGTGCTCCACAGGGTTTTCAATGGCTGATTTTTTGGAAGTAGATTGCCTGGCTTTTCTTTTGAAGTGCTCTGGGTGGACTCAAACCTCCAACCTTTTGCAGCAACCATTTACATCACCCAGGAACAGAGTGATAAATGGACCCCTTTAAAACAAAATTTTTTTCCCCATAAATCACCAATGTTGGATGATTGGCATAAATTAGTGATTTTTCATAAATCAACAATAACTTATTTAAAAAATAGAAAACCTTATACTAAAAATAATATCTATAAACAATATCTATAAACATAAAACCTACATATAAATGCCTTCTGCTTATAGCAATAGTTTTCCTATAACATCAAAACAACCATATAAATCAAATACAAATATGTAAAATCAAATAAACTAAAATTAAAACATTAAATTAATAGAGGAATGATGACATTCTGCTGAAATTAATGTGAATGGCTCTGCCTGTGCATCAGTGCTTTTGAATTTTGTGTCTTGCTACTGTACTACCGGGTATAACACGATGACTCAGCTCTCCATTATCTTTCTCTTGCTGAACTATGCTAATCTTTCTTCCCACAGCATCTTCTGACATCATTCAGCCTTTTCCTGGTATAAAGGCATCAGTTACGTAGTAGGTCCACTCTGTCCTTATCTCTCTCATTAGCCCACAAGAACCAAAGCAGTACTGCTGGGTGCCATCCAGATGGCACTCACTGAAATCATATCAGCATCTGGTTGGATGTAATGTCGTCATTCAGATGTGCTTACCATATACCAGATGCCCAAATATAATGGGATTCCAAATACAGGACGAGTCTTCATTTTTCCAGTGAAGATATTTTTTAAAGGATTTGACAACTTGAATACATAACCCTTCAGTAACATAGATGACATAGTTAAATTTATACTTATAATACTTATTTAGTTATACATAGATGTTTAAAGTCATATATTAAAATCATATATATTTAGAAATGATGCTTCTTTTACTCATATTACATTAAACGTTTTTATTCAAATTCTTTACGTGTCTTTAACATTGGTATCTCGCCATAGAACCACTTTTTGAATCATCTAACATAGTGTTTCATCTAAGTGTTAGGAGATACAGTACTTCTGAATGTGGGTATGAGTATGCCAGCTCTGGTATCTCAGGCTTCAAGTACCATCTGCAAACATGAGGACAGTGAGATTTTTTCATTTATCCTGTAAGTGTATATTCATGATCTTTACAACATAACCACTTACTGACTTTTTAATGTAACATTTAAAAGCCTAATTACAAGACACTTACCTCTACCCATTGCTGTCGAGTCGATTCCGGCAATAGCAACCCTATAGGACAGAGTAGAAGTGCCCCATAGGGTTTCCAAGGGTGTTATCTTTATGGAAACAGACTGCCACATCTTTCTCCCATGGAGCAGTCAGTGGGGTTCGAACCACTGACCTTTCGTTAATAGCTGAGCTTTTAACAGCTGCACCACCAGGGCTCCTTTATAACACACTTAAAAAAAAAAAAACCAAACCCATTGCCATCCTGTCGACTTTGACTCATAGTGAACTGCCTCCTAGGGTTTCCGAGGAGCGGCTGGTGGATTCGAACTGCCGACCTTTTGGTTAGCAGCCAAATGCTTTAACCACTGTGCCACCAGGGCTCTTCATAAGACACTTGGTACTTGAAAATTATGAAGTCTTATACTTAGGAAAGGAGCACTGAAAGGTCGGGGGTTTGAACCCACCAGCCATTCCACAGGAGAAAGATGTGGCAATCTGTTCCATGAAGATTTACAGCCTGGGAAACCCTATGGGGCAGTTCTACTCTGTCCTCTGGGGTCACTATAGTCAGAATCAACTCAAGGGCAGTGGTTTGTTTTTTGGCATATTTAGGAATATTAACTAAATATGTGTTAAATTCCTCGGCCTCATTTTTTTTTTTTTTTTTAAACTGATTCCATCAGGTGACCTTCATAAGCATCTGGAAATAGCATGAACTAACATTACTTCAGACTAACATGTCTTCCTCAAAGAATACTTGTTGTTCAAACTGAAAGAATTAAGGGTGTTTCCCATAATATAGGGATTTATAACAAACCAAATATGAGGTGATTCCCTCATTTCTGAGAGGTAATATTAGAAAAACACTTCTGCTTATATTTAGGAATATATAATTTTTCAAGATTATCATTGAAATAAAAGTATAAAAGCAAATTATTTTTGCAGATAACTTCTTGATCATTGAGAATAGGTATGCAGACCCTTATGGGTCCACAGATCTTTATTCTGAACTGTCTAAAGGAAGAGTTGTAAACCCTTACAAGGTAGGTTGCTCATCTTTGTGGATCTTCTGAGCATGCAGAGGAGAGGTGCTGTGGGCAGCTTGTTATAGCTAAAAGGTATAGAAGATATATCTGCTCAGAAAGTTTACTCTTGTACATTCTAACATAATAGATTCATTTATATTACTCCTTTTAAAATTATTCTTTTAAAATAAAAACAGCCCCTGGGAGGATTAGTTTACCACTTACTTACAGTGATAATCTGGCCATCCCACCGTGCAAACTTGCCCACTCTCTGATGAATTGTACTGTTCTCGTGAAAAGTGAAGAGAACTGCACGAAGAACATCAATACCAAGAGGGGTGTGATGTTCAAAGAAGCTCTCTTCTTAAGAAAAAAATTCAGACTGAATTTTCTACCATATTTTTACACAAATAACGCATGCATCATACGTTTTTGCCAACCACTCGATTCTCCATCCCCCATGCATTATTTTCATTAAGCGCGCTATGCCAATTTTTTTTTTTTAACATGTTGCTGATTTCAATTTCTATTTCTGATCACGTGGAAACTTCACTTAAGGTAGGTATTTATTTTACATTACTTGAAATTTAAGCCAAAAGTATCTACCAGTAGATCAACTATTGAGCTAATGCGCTATAATTATCAACTTAAATTAATAGAAACAAATGCACAGTTTCAATTGTTTATTTTCCGATTACTGGGAGACTGCCAAACTCGATCCATGACTTCCTGACCATGGCTTATACCTTTAATACAATTGTGATCAAGAGTAACATTTTTGGACTATTTTTATATGCATAAGCAGGAAATTAAAGAAAACAAACCAAACAAAAGAAAACGAACAGAACAGTATGATTTACCTGTAATATGGGAGGACGGGTGAACAAAGCTGACATTCACTTCTGGAAACATCATGAAACATGTATGGTATATGCATGGGCATGCTATGCCAGAAATAGTTTATTTAATTTCATCATTTCCATGCATTGTATGTGTGGGCTGGTTATTTACATGGGTGTGTTATTTGTGAAAAAATAAGGTACTTCAGGAAATTCACAGTTAGATTAAGTAGAGAATGTTAAAATTTTTAATTTATTAAGGAAGGAACCAAATTGTATCGTAGTATTTTTAATTATCTTGCTCTAAAATATAGTTTTCCTAATTTTTATTATGTAAATATTAGTAATTGGTTATTAGTTTTAGCTCAGCATTTAAGAATTACTGTAGAAAAAGTTGACTGTCTAGTGAAAACATATACCATTATCACTGTTTCTTAGTTATCCATGCCCCAAGAGCATCCTATCTGCTAGAGCATGTAGGCATGAACAAGGCATCACAAGTCATCAGGAGTCAACTAAGAGAGCTGCAGATATAATGTCCAAGAGAAACTTTAAAACCTCATATATGTTTACCTTAGAGCCTAAAAAGTAAATAAAAACCAGAGGTATCATTAAAGACCCTAAACACTATTTGTCAATCATTCACTACTATCAACAACTGTCTTACCCACACACTTGATTAGAACATTGCCTTCTATATCCCCCTAGTTTTCTTAAAACCAGACCTCTTGGAGCTGTTAACTACAGGTTCCCTATCACAAACTGTAACTGACAAGGCCAGTAAGTCTCACATTCTTGTTTTCTGAAGAGTCTTTTCCTACTAGCATGATGAAGACATTTCTACCGGTGATAATGAAACTGCAGTTGCCGGGAGGGTCCTGTGTTTTACAGGTGAGGAAAGCGAAACTCAGCGAGGAGAGGTTTAACACAGCTGGAGTTAGAGGTAGAAATGGGGCCAGAACAGCCCTGACCTCCAGGTTGGTCCCTGGGCCTCACTGCCTTCCTGAGAGAGAAGCACCATTCTTTACAAGCAACTTTCTACATGCTCCGCAGTGGGTGATGTCTACAAACGTGCTCTTTCAACAGCCACTGAAATGCTTACAAATTACACTCTGTTAACTAAGTTTACCTTAGTTCAACCTAGTTACGAGTTCAAACTTACATCAGAACTGTTGTCAACAGTACTTTCACATGGTCTTTAGAGGAAAGGGACAGGAGTAAGTTTGCTCCTTTCTGGCTGTTGTCAGGAAAAGAAATGGCTGTACTCCAATTTTCCCGCTTCTCGTCTGTATCACAACGCATTCAAGGCAATCTATTCTTTGTTCCGATGATCCCTGCAAAGGGTCCTCTTTGCCTGAGAGGAAGCCATGCAACATAGTAGACAGAACATAAGCCTTAGAATCAGAGAGGGCTAGATTTTAACATTCACTCTGCCTTTTACTCGCAGTGTAAGTTACTTAGCTTGTCTAAACTATAGTTTCTTCATCTGTAAAGTATAAAATATCATCTACTTGACAAGGTTTTTGCAAGGATGAAATGACATCATAGATGTAAAGTACCTAGTACATTATCTGGTTCACATGAATGCCTCAGAGAAGTCAGTTCCTGTTATGGATTGAATTGTGCCCCCCAAAAAATATGTGTTGTAAATCCTAACCTCTATGCCTGTGGTTATAATACCACTTGGAAATGGGTTGTCTGTGTTATGTTAATGAGGCAGGATTAGGGTAGGGTATGTCTTGAGTCAATCTTTTTTGAGATATAAAAGAGATTAAATAAGCTAGCTAAGAAGCAGAGATGGGGGATGAGAAATGCCAAGCCACATGAAGACTGTCCAGGAGCAGAAGCTCAGAAGAGACAAGGACCTTCTTCTGAGCTGACAGGGAGAGAAAGCCTTCCCCTAGAGCCAACACCCTAAATTTGGACTTCTAGTCTCCTACACCATGAGAAAATAAATTTCTGTTTGTTAAAGCCACCCACTTCTGGTATTTCTGTTATAGCAACACTAGATAACTAAGACAGTTCCCTTCTCCCCTCTTCTGCTGTTAAGATTTTAGACAAGTGATTTAACCAGTTAGCCTCCCCTATATAATGGAAGATAATATATGTTTCTGATGAAGACACTACATAAAACAAAATATGATTATTAACCATCAAGATGAATATCTGAAGGCATTAATTCACCTTATAAAATATGCTAAGGTACCAGTACAGTAATAAATATGCTATGGCAGGAGCTTGTCCTAAGGTGCCAGTTTGTGGAAATAAGAGGTATGTTAGGGCTAAAGTGCCAAGAACACTTACTAAAGCAGTCAGAAAGGGAAGCTTAGTTCTCTACGAGAGATGTTTAGCACTGAAGTAAAAATCCAGAGAGAGCCAACATCCACCCATCCAGGAATAAGCAGAGCTAAAGGAAACAGCAAGTAGTACAGGCAGGTGACACAGTGTAGAGGAAAGAGAAGTCTGAGCCCCGGAAGTCCTATGTTTCTAGCTCCAGATCTGTCCAGAGTGGTTGTGAGAGTTGCATAAGTCCCTTAAGGTGTCTGAGTATTAATTTTAACTCTGACAAATAGGAATGGTAATACCTTTCCAGCTCTATCTAGCTTGCAAAGATAATAGTTGGGAATGTACTTTGTAAAGTATGAAGCACAATATAAATGTAAAGTTCAATTATTGTTACCAAGCCAATACACAAAGATAGGGAATAAAAGACTAAAATAAGAAAGCCCCAAAGAGTGGTAACAAGACAGGAGAATAAAGCCATCACCCTGATTGGAGGACGCTAGATGAAGGCTTCAAGGAAGTACCACCAAAGGGTTGAATACAACGTACCCAGTGTTCAGCATACTGAAAACAGCTATATCATCCACTGCTGTGGGAATACACAATGGTATAGCCACTCTGGAAAACAGTTTGGTGGTTCCTCAAAAAGTTGAACATAGAACTACCATATGACCTAGGAATCCTAATCCTAGATACACACCCAGAAGAAGTAAAGGCAAGAATGCAAACAGAAATCTCCATACCAACATTCATTGCAGCACTTTTCACTATAGCCAAATGGTGGAAACAATCAAAATGTCCATCAACAAATGAAGAGATAAACAAAATACAGTGTATACATACAATGGAATATTATTACTCAGTCATAAAGAGAAATGAAGTCCTGGTACATGCAACAACATGGATGAACCTTGAAAACATCAAGCTAAGCAAAATAAATCAGTCGCAAAAGGACAAATATTGTATGAGCTCACATATGAATAAGCAAATATATAGAAACCAAAGATTATTAGTGGTTACCAGGGATGGAATGGAGGGGGAGAGGAGGAGTTTTTGCTTAGGGGTAATTGAGTTTATGTAAATGGTAGTGGAATGATTTGGAAAAGTATAGCAAGAATGGTTGCACAAGTTGCAGAACGTAATCAATGTCACTGAATTGTGATGTAGAAATTGCTGAGATGGTGTTGTTTTGTTATATTTTCACCAAGAAAAAATTCTTAAAAAGTTTTTTTTAAACCCACACAACTATAATAATGCTGTTACCATTTTCACTCCTTGCTTTCAGAACAGTATAATGGGCCTAGCACCATCCCAATTCCTATGGTTACAGTGATTAGTGACATATATAACTGGGAAATAGCTTGCTATTAGTACTCAAGAACCTAGGCCACAGGGTAATAAGCTCTTGTGGGAAGGCTCCACATCCTGACTGGGCCAGTCAGCTTTCTTTGGGTGACATGGGGCCTACACAGACTCCTTACAGAGACAGTCATTCATTGTAGGGAAAGCACTTCATCCACACTGCACTCTCTGACTCCAGTTCTCTAGACTCTGGAGTGTAGACTGGGTCTTGGTCCTGCATTTATACTTTATAGAGGGGAGATGTGACTGGGCTTTGGGGATCTCTTGGTATATGGCCTTCACTGGGTGCACTGAACCTGTATAATCTGCTGTGGCTGGATCTCTGCTGGCCCCCTGCCCCATTCCCCACAAGGCAAGTTGTACAGCCACTGAAGAGGGGCAGACTGGGCTGGGTTCTGTCTCTCAGAATGTGCTTATGTACATGGTGGGCACACGGCTTGATGAATTCCTTCAGTGCATCCAGTTTCCTTGGTAACCTAACTATGTACTAAATGGTTGCCATGGCTACACATGTCCCAGAGTCCAAACAACCAACATACACTTACAAATTGGAATGCAACTTATTAGTAGGGGGCCACCCACACTTAAAAAATCAGTAAGCTCTAAAAACAGCCCTGATAACCTTATTGTGGCACCAAAACAGAGGCCTCTGTGGAGCCCAACTCCAAGGGTACCGTGTCAGGGAAGGGGGCCAGGGAAGGAGAGCCAAACCTGAAGGGTTCCAGACTAACCTGTGTGACATCGTTTCTGGGATGAGGCCTTGATCTAAAAGCCAGGGGCCAGATAACCACAAAATAAGAGTAAAATATTCCTAGGATTCCTAGAAATCTAAGAACAGAAATAAGATTCTGAAATTAACAACCTAACAAGGCAATCAGTTCACCATTTGGAACTCAGAAAAAGAAGTTATTGTCTTCTTTCTTAATTGGGGTGATACCACCCCCTTAGGGGGGCATGTGGAAATGAATGGTGATATATTAAGTGGGTCTCCATTACTGTGGAGTTTCTCATCCAGCAGGCAGGGACCAAGGATGCCAAATGTCCTGCACCGTGCAGGACAGCCCCACACAACGAGAATAACATCCCGATGAGAAAGGCTATTGGCAAAAGGAGGCTCTGATGCATGCTCATGTTACCAAAAGAATTTCCTAATGGGAAAATTTTTTAAAATTTAATGTGCAAATTTATTTCTTACACTTGCCCTTTCTTCTTTAAAAAAAAAAAATCAACAGAAAGCTGGGAGCAAAAAACTAAATTAATTTAAAAAGGTTAAATAATGTTTTTAAAGTTCTTAATCTGTACAATGAGGGTATTATGTCCCAAAGATGCGAATTCAAATAAGCAAATGATGTCAAAGAAAGTTAAAAACGATTTGTTAAAATGAAAACACAACTTTAATTTCTAAGAAAGAACAAGGCTCCAAAAGGCAAGCGGGAGTGGAGGCTCCACCCTGGTGCATGGTAGGGCAAATCTGTCCTGCAGCCTACCGTAATCTTAGATGAGTTCAGAAACCTTTGGCCTAAGGTCAAAGATCTGTGCTTTTCATTCTACAACTAACAACATTTCCAGTCTTCTTGCATGTAAGTCGTTAAAGACTATGTAGGGCAAAATCTCTCCTTTCAGACCTCCAGAAAAGCTCCAAAATTTCAGTCTGGAACGGGCATATCCTCCACACCTTATTTTGTTTTGTCTCTAGTCCAGCTGCAGATCCACAACAGTCTGATGGATAAAGAAGACCTCCTTAGTTCTAGAACCCCCTTTGAGGGTCCTGAACACCTTTAAATCTGGACTGAACCAAAAGTCCCAAATTCATATTTCTTAAAAGTCCAGGAAATACTGAGGAACATGATCCATGTAGGAGTTCTTCAGGTTGAGATCCAAGCCAGGATCAGAACAGATTCACTGCGGGGACTGAGGACTTCCTAGGTCTTCTAGCGCAGATCAAAAGCCCAGTTTAACCTTAAGATCCAAAAAAGAGGGCAGTATCCAGAGACACTCAATAGCCCAGCCACTCAACATTCTAAGGGGCCCCACTGATGACATATCAATTCTCCTCTTCTCCACAAATACAGCATCAAGGTGCTTTGGTATAAAAACACTTCACAGCTCATAAATGAGAAGAACCTGTCCTAACTTCAGCTTTTAAAAAAGATCATGCATCACTGTAATACCTGTATGGACAGTTTCATCCCTGGATCTTGTATCCACGTATGGTATAGGTCCTCCTACACTTAACAATAGCAACAAACCTGATTCTAATATACTTTGTTTTCTAATCATAAAATGGTCCCGACAAAAGTCTTAGATTCCTATCAGGTCTATCTTATTTTGGAGGGCAATGTGGTCAATTTGATTTTTTTTTTTTTAAGTTTTTAGACAAATGAGGCATTGTTCATTTGGACATGAAAAATAATCTTCATTTTTTAGACTTACAAATATATTAGCATTTATATCCTATACATGTAATTTATCACTTAAGTTCTAAAGAAACTGATAAAGAATTATTAATATGCTGTCAATACAAACCCTAATCTCTTTTAAGTATAAAAATGGAGTGGGATTATTGTTCCAGTAAATGTGGAAAAATCTAATAATCAATGTCATACTAACTTATTTTGCTAAATTTAGTCCAATAAAACCAAACCTGTTGCCATCGAGTTGCTTCCAACTCACAGCAACCCTAAATGACAGAGTAAAACTGCCCCATAGGGTCTCCAAGGAGCAGCTGATGGATTCAAACTGCTGACCTTTTGCTGACCACTGCACCACCAGGCTCCAAAATTTAGTCAGCAGTTCATTATTAAGTTCTTATATTTCAGAGACGTCAAACTTTATGTGCACATATTCAAGACAGGAATATGGAGCAAAAACGCAACTTGAAAAGAATTCCACCCATTGGGGTCAGTTAGTTGAAACGCAACAATGACTAAACTCAATAACAGACTTTATTTTTAAAGAAAAAAACAGTCTCCCAGCTCTGCAGGTTTCTGGATATAACTTAACAATTACTTACTCTGATTTAAAAATTAGAACCTTACCAACTGCACGGAAGTCCCGATTGTAACCCTTCCCTCCCTCTATGGGCAATGACCCAAAGAAGTCCAACTATTCCCTTACAGAAACTTTAGTTAATTTCTGTCACTCACTTCAGATGCTGATTACTACTTTTTTCCCACTAGCTCAACCTAAATTAATTCAGCTTACTGATACTACCTAAGTCCTGATGCATGGTACCTAGAATGGATTTTTAAAAAATTAGGGTCCCTGAACATTTCAGGAGAAGGAAGATGATAACGTTGATGACAATGACAATAATAACAAAAGCAGCTTACCACGTGTCAAGTGTTTACTATGTGCCAGGAGCTATGCTAAACACTTCATACAGTTCTCTTATTTAATCCTGACAAAAACTCTTTGAGGCTTATAGATAAAGAAACCGAGTTACAGACAAGTTCAGACAACTAGAAATAGGCAACTCAGCATTCAAACCCGCACCTGTCTGACTGCAAAGCAGTGCTCTTAATCGGTGCCCACCTCTGCTTTTCACTAATGACTTCATCATGACAAGAGGGATGAGGTGGGTCAGGACAGCCCGTAAAGTGAATGTTGAGAGCAGAGGTTAGCATTTTGCTTCTGACTGAACTACATTTGTCTCCTCAAGGATTGAGAACTTGGACAAAACTCAGAATTAGGCTTTGTGTCCTGTTTGTCTTTGAGATGTTAGTCTTGGAGTTAAGATGTTGGAGAACCCTTCCAATAAGGCTACAAAAATCAGCCCCAAACTGCTAATCAAAACTGCTCCGATCAACGAAGTCTGTGTGGAAACTGCGAACTCATTAGGAAATATCTGTCTGTGGAATGGAAAGTAACAAAAAGATCAAAGAAGAGATAAATGGAGAGACACACTTTAAATATGGCATCAAGTCAAGAACTGTGACCTTCCTTCCTGAGATTAAGGTAGGACAGGAGGTAGACTGAACTGGAGACACTATAAAAGCAAGCTGGTTGTGCTGTACACATGGCATATGTAAATATTAGAGGCTTTGAGTTAAGGAGAAAGAAAGGAATAGGGTAATAACTGGACAGTACCAAAGAATCCATGATTTTATTTCAGTTTCTAATTGTTGTGTATGACCCAGGCATGACAATCTTTATTTCTACTGAGGAAAACAGTTAAGTGTTGTGAATGAAAGATGTGTTCAAAGCTTAGCACAGGTAAAAATAGGCTCTTGCAGGCCCCTGAAGAATGATGATAGTAGATTCGTGGTTCTCAACTGTGGACTTTGCTCCCAAGGGGACGCTTGGCAATGTCTGGGGAGATCTGGGTATTAATAACATCTAGTGAGTAGAGGCAAGGGATGTTGCTAAACATCTTTTAATGCACAAAACAACCCTCCACAAAAAACAACTATCCAGCCTAAAATGTCAATAGCATTTATTATATGTGGAACAAAGGTTCCACAGAAAAAGAGCTTAAGTTATCAAAGACTTTGTAAACACCCAGTAAATTCTTAATTCTTTCACAATTAAAATGCCTAGATTCACCCTGGAAAAAATGAAAACATTACCAATAAGACTAAAGTTTCCTTTGATCTTTACCCTCAATCTTGCTAGAGTAGAACTGCCTCGATCAGATGGTGGCACTAACACTTGCTAGATCTGTGGCTCTGGCAAGTCTGTGATCTTCTCTGCACCTTGGTTTTATCATCTGTAAAATGGGGACAATAACAGTAACCAATCTCACAGGATTGTTGTGAGGACTGAATAAGTTAACAGGTATAGAGCACTTAAAATGACATGTGACATAAGTGCTCATTAAGTGTTTGCCATTATTAGTATTCAGCATATACCTACATACCCACATACATATATACTCCCCTGTGGAAAATATATGCTATGGTTTTGATAGCTGGCACTTTTTTTTAAAAAGCATAAACAAGTATCATTTTGCATATCTTTCTGATATTTACTCTTTCCCTTCAACTTGAAAAGCTTTCCATGTGAGTACATAGCAAGCTACCTAATTCTTCTATACTGCTTCATTCTATTTCAAAGTATTCTAAGCCATTCTCCTACTAATGATCGTTTCAGTTGTTTCCACCCTTTGAACTCTTAGCATTAAATTCCCCACTGACCAAGAGCAAATAGGGCCACGTTTATCTATACTTTTAAGAAAGAGTTTGTAAAAAAAAAAGTAAATAAACAGCCTCTAGTGAATAATTCTAACAGAGTAGAAATAATAAAGACTGTCTAAATATCTAATACTTACATACAAATATTTTGTAGAGTTTCCTTATTGTATGAACAGAAAATCTAAAATTTTTAAATAATAATATGCTGTATAGTCTGTTTTATCAAGGAACCACATACAACATTATAGTTGATGAATCCATAAAAGCTTTCAAAATAAGTTTTTTTTAATTCTAAAACACATATTAAGTTGGTCATGTTACACTCTGACAAAGTTGAATTTAGGAAAAAAGTACTGGGTCACAGGAGGAAATGAAAACATGGAAGTGTTCTCACCATGTGGTCATAAACTCCTTTTCTCAGAGAAACATGGCTATAAAAATCTGTTCCAGGATGAAAACCTGGCACACAACAACACAATGTTACATCACACTTTTAAAAGACCGGGGTGGAGTTCGGATGGGAGGGATTACAAAGTAGGAGAGGGAAGTTCTTTGCATGTAGGAAAAAAAGGTTATCAGTAAAATAAATTTCTACTCATGTATATGACTTCTTCAAATTAATGGTTTGGTTCAGCTGAAATTTGGCAAGGTAATAGAATTTGGTCTTTTTCAAGGATGACCTCTATCTTGTTGGAGCTGTTTGTAAGAGATGATGTTTACAGACAGGATGTTCATTCCCTGTTATGGTCCTATTTACAAGATTATATTAACTCATCATTTGTTGTTTTGAACAAAGCCTTCTCCATTCATTTGAGTCATCAGCGCTGTAAGTGAAAGACAGCGTGTCTGAATTTTAACAGGTACAGAAAAACTCCAATATAATCATTAGTCTTACATTATGGGACTCATAATAAGACATACCAGGATCAAATTACATGCCCTGAAATAGAAGTTCACACAGTAAAACCTGACGTCAGTGTTAGAGGTTTCCTCTGACACTAGCAATGTAAGAGGTTCCACTTTATGTATGAATTTTACACATTAAGCACATTAGTCATTACTTTCTTACACCAAACACTAGGCCATTACTCTAAGTATAAAGTAATTATCCTTTGAAATCATGGATACCATATACTTTTTAGGAAGAAGAAGAGGTAGAACAACTTTATTTTTAAAACCCAACTGATATTTCCCCCATCTATATCCACAGTCTGTCTGAAAACTAGCCAAAATGATACTTCATTAATAAAACAGATCAGTTCACAGACTATTGTGTAGATAGAAACATATTGGTATCAGAAAGTAGCGGAACCTCTGAGAGCCAAGAGCCCTAGAAGTACTGTGAACCACATGAACTTCCGGGAGGTCACGGACTGACCACAGGACAGCCCCCCCCAAAAAAAGAATTATCCAGCTCAAACTGTCAATAGTGTTGAGGTTGAGAAACCCTACAGCAGATGAGAGGGATTATAGCCTAGTACTTCAGACATTTACCAAATGTTCAGCAGCCCCACAAAAAATAGCATTTATTATATGCAGAACAGAAGTTCCACAGAAGAAGTACTTAAATTATCAAAGACTTTGTAAGTTTCCAATAAAGTTCTTCCAATCTGAACCTAAGAAAAAAGATCCCAAGCATTGGTTGGTTTCAGTACCCTGGACTCTTACTCCTTCTGGAGTTCCTCTGGCCCCACCATGAGCTTAATTCGGAAACCTAGGTGTTTATGTTGGGCAGAGAGGTGTGAGAGTGGTAGGACTCTTTATGAATCTGTCATTCCACTTGGAGACAAAACAATAAGGCTATAAACTGCTTCATAACATAGTAATTATGTAAGCTATTTTGAGAGCAAGAAAGAGTTAAAACATGCTCTTATTTAAAAGCAAATATCAATAAAATGAACAACAGAATTCTTTAGAAAGGAGGCCATTCCTTATAACTCCCTCATAATGACTGTTCCCAACCTGTTGGCTTCTTGCCACCATGGGGCATTAGAATTAATTTAACAGGTTTACCAACCTATTGGACAACAAGTATTGTCTGAAGGCTGAATAAATTTTATATATATATATATTTACACATATGTATGTACACAGACATAAATATACATACAAACATATACCTACATATATACACATGTATATGACACATATATACATAGACATAGATATATATACACACACATACCCACATATATACATATGCATATAGCACATATACAATGGTGTATATGTATATGTCCATTTTCCAAACATATACAGATACTGTTGTGATTAATAAAATACAAGTTCTTTAAAAGGCATCATGAATCCATCATTTATTAACACTAAATGCTAAAATTATTATTTCTATCTGTAGAAGTCTGAGAAACATTTTTTATTTTTTATCCACAGTAAAATTCACTCTTTGTGATATACAATACTATGAGTTTTAACAAATGTGTAGGGTTATGTATCTACCATCACAATCATGCTACAGAACAATTCTGTCATCCCCAAAGACTCCCTCGTGCTGACCCTTTGTAGTCAAGCCCTCCTCCCACCCTCATGTGAAAAGTTTTGACATTAAAAATAGATCCTCACACTTGAAAGGGATGGGAATAACTACCTCATGGAGTTGACTACTTTTTCCATAATTTTATACCATCATTTTTCCACATTAGTTTCCAGTTCCACCCAGTGTTTGACAAAAAGGACTAAAAGGGAAGGTAACTGAATCAACAGGATAGAAGGAAATAAAGACTTGGAGGAGTTCAGATTTCAAAATGGTATGAATAAAAAAATGCTAGAAGTCTATGACAGTTTAGATATAAGTAAAGAAATATGCCTGGGAAATACAGGAAAAAGCAGTGAGTTAGATAAAGCTGATTGGTGATCATTTATGAGGAAATTAACTTTGTTTTTAAGCAAGAGAATTATGAGATCAGATTTGTGTCTTAAAAAGATCCTTCTGTCTGCAGTGTGGCAACTAGATTAACATGGGAAAAGAGTGAATGTGGGGAGATCAGTGAGAAGGTTATTTCAATAGTCCAGTTGAGAGATGATAACAACTCAGATAAGTTATCTCAAGATCTCAAGTGATAGAGGTTTAATATAAAATCACAATAAGTAAAAAAACAAGAGGAAAGAGCTTCCACAGCTACACAGCTAGACTATCACTGGAATGTTGTTCAGAACACATACACAATCACAGCCAATCCTTGTAGAAAACTGGAACAGTCAAGACACGATGCAAGATGATATCTAGCAAAATGGCCAACTAGATAACCTAAAGAGTCCTCCTGCTAAAAAACACCTAAAAATGATGGATAAAACAGGACAAGAATGTATGTGTTTATATCTGTGTGTGTGTGTGTAATTTTTAGAACAAATATAGTTAAGCTCCACAAAATTAAGAAGAATCCCCAAGAGTACATACCCCTGGTTTGATCACCTGTGGTTCAGGAGCTGTGAGTGTGGTGGGCACTGAGGTTTTTCAGACAGGACAATGTAACATGCAGTTTTCTTGCATGGCCTGTCCAGTAAATAGGCACTGATAAGGTTTAAGCAGTGAAGTGACATGGGTCAAGCTGTGTTTTAGAAAGATAAATCTGGCAAGAGTGAAATAATAGAACCTTAAAACAGGATTAGGGGACACAGTAAGAAGATGAATGAACGTAAGAGATACCACAGAGGCAAAATCAACTGGCAACTGTTCAGTTATGAGAAAAAATGGAGTGAGGAAGGTCAAAAACACAGTGTCCAGGTTTCAGGGCTGGGGGCATTAGAAGGATAACAAAGCCGTTAATGAAAATAAAGAACATAGAAGAAGGGTAGGTTTTGGGGAAGAGAGATGAAAAGTATAAATGATAATTTACACTCTAGATAGTAAATTTGAAGCTTCAGTGATTCTTCCAGGATAAGATAGCATAGAAGGTATTAAAAGTGCAGAACTGATCTTTAAATGAGGTTTATGAATTGGCTTCAGGGGAGGGTGTATAACTCTCAAAACTATATTTAAACTTTTCCTAATCACACTTTTCTAGGTAAAAGGCCATGGCTGTCATCAGATTTTCAAAGAGGTCTGTGTCAATTTATTTTTTTAAAAAATAATCTGTCTTTTAACTCTGGATACTTTTAAAATTTCCTTTTTGTCTTTAGTGTTCTACAGTTTCATTATAGTGTGTCTAGGTGTCAATTTCTTTTTATTTAGTCTGTTTGAGAGTCCTTTCACTGTACTTCGTCAATCTGAGGATTAATGTCTTCCATCAGTTCTGAAACATTCTCAGCCATTTTCTCTTCTGCTATGTTAACTATTTTGTATCTCAGACCTTCCATAAAGAATATTTTTCTAAGTTTTAATTAATATAAATGAACAGTGCATAAAATAGTATTGACCATAAAACTCCCCCTATTTGCAGATGACATGATTCTATATACAGAAAATGCTATGGAATACCCCCCTCCCAAAAAAACTACTGGAACTAATAAGTTCAGCAAGGTTGAAGGATACAAGACCTGTACAAAAATTAGTTGTATTTATACATACCAACAGTAAGCAATCTGAAAAGAAAATTAAGAAAACAATTCCATTTATAATAGCATCTAAAAGAATAAAATACTTAGGAATAAATTTAACCAGGAAGGTAAAATACTTCTATACTGAACTAAATAAATGGAAAGACATGCCATGTTTATGGGCTGGAAGATTTAATATTGTTAAGATGTAAGTGAGTCACAATTGACTAAATAGCAATAGGCTTACTATCCAAAGTGATCTATAGATTCAACGGAATCCCTATAAAAATTCTAACAGCTTTCTTTGCAGAAACAGAAAAGCCAATCTTTAAATTTATATGGAAGTGCAAGAGCCTTGAATACCCAAAGCAATTCTGAAAAAGAAGAATGAAGTATAAGGATTGACACTTCCTGATTCAAAACATACTATAAAGCTACAGTAATCACAACAGTCTGGTACTGGCATAGTAAACAGACACAAAGAACAGCGGAATAGAATTGAGAGTTCAGAAATAAACCCATACATCTATAGAAAACTGATTTTCAACAATGATGCTAAGCCCATTCAAGAGGGAAAGAATAATCTCTTCAATAAACTGTGCTGGGGCAACTGAATCTCCACGTGAAAAAGAATGAAGTTGGACTCATATCTGACGTCATATCCAAAAACTAACTCAAAATGGACCAAAGAACTAAATGTAAGAAAAAAAATCATAAAACTCTTAGAAAAAACATAGGAATAATGCTTCGGGACCTAATTTTCAATAATGGATTATTAGACATGACAGCAAAAGGACAAGTAACAAAAGACAAAATAGATAAATTGGGCTTTGTCATGGTTTGAATTATGTCCCCGAAAAAACGTATGTATCAATTTGGCTGGGCCACGATTCCCAGAATTGTGTGGTTGTTCTCCATTTTGTGATTGTAATTTTATGTCAAAGAGGATTAGGGTAGGATTGTAACACCACCCTTACCTAGGTCACATCCCTGATCCAATGTAAAGGGAGTTTTCCTGGGGTGTGGCCTGCACCACCTTTTCTCTCTCAAGAGATAAAAGGAAAGGGAAGTAAGCAGAGAGTGGGGGACCTCATACCACCAAGAAAGCAGGACCAGAAGCACAGTGTGTCATTTGGACTGGGTCCCTATGCCTAAGAAGCTCCCAGACCAAAGGAAGATTGATGACACGGACCTTCCTCCAGAACCAACAGAGAAAGCATTCCCCTGGGGCTGATGCCCTGAATTTGTACTTGTAGCCTACTGGACTGTGAGACAATAAACTTCCCTTTGTTAAAGCCATCCACTTGTGGTATTTCTGTTAGAACAGCACTAGATGACTAAGACAGGCTTCATCAAAATTAAAAACTTTTGTGCATCAAAGGACTTTTATCAACGAAGTGAAGAGACAATTTACAGAAAGGGAGAAAATATAAACCCATATATCTGATAAGGGTTTAATATCCAGAATCTTTATAAGAACTCCTACAACTCAACAACAACAAAAAAGACACACAATACAATTAGAAAATGGGCAAAGAACTTGAATAGAAATTGAATACTGGCCATTAAGCACATGATAAGATGCTCAACATCATTAGTCATTAGGGAAATGCAAATCAAACCACAGTGAGACGCCACTTCACCCCCACTAAGAGAGAGATAATCAGAAAAACAGAAAGTAACAAGGATATGGAGAAATTGGAACTCCCATATATTGCTGGTGGGTTTGTAAGCTGGTGCAGCCTCTGTGGAAAACAGTATTGTGGGTCCTTAAAAAGTTAAATGTAGAACTACCATATGACTCAGCAATTCCACTCCTAGGTGAATACCCAAAAGAATTTAAAGTAGGGACTCTGTCTTAGGCTGGGTTCTCTAGAGAAGCAAAACCAGTAAAGTGTATAAAATATATAGAGAGAGATTTATATCAAGGAAATAGCTCACACAATTGTAGAGGCTAAAACGTCCCAAGTCCTTGGATCAGGGTAGAGGCCTCTCCCAGTTCAAGGAGCCACAGAAGCTAGTGAACCCAAGGTCAGCAAGTCAGAGAGTGGCTCCTGCTCACAGGCTGTGAAGGTCAATGAATTCCAAGATCAGCAGACAAAACCGCAAGGTTTCTCCTGATTCACGTAGCTGCAGGGGCTGGCGAACCCAAGGTCAGCAGGTCTGGGAACTGGACTCCTGCTCACAGGCTGAGAAGTTCAGCAAATTCCAAGATCAACAGGTAAGCTGCTAGCTCAAGTCCCAAGAACTGGAGGTGAGACAACAAGAGGTAGCTGCTGAGTCTGGAACAAGCCAAAAACCTTGGCAAGGCGAGCAGACAGAAAGTAACTGGTAGAAGGCAGAGAGATGAACTGAGGAGGCGGTAAGCTGCCACAGGCCCTGCCTCCACCAGTACCACTCAGCAGATTCCATTGTGGGGGTGATCACAACATTATACAACTGCTAAAACACTGAGAATAATGGCCTAGCCAAGCTGACATACAATCTTAACCATCACAGACTCAAACAGATACTTGTGCACCAATGTTCGTTACAGTGTTTTCCACAATAGCCAAAAGGTGGAAATAACCTAAATGTCTATCAACAGATGAACGGATAAATAAATTGTGGTATACACATACGATGGACTATTATTCAGCCATAATGAGAAATGAAGTTCTGATATATTCTTCAACATGGATGAACCTTGAAAACATCACGCTGAGTGAAATAAATCAGACACAGAAGGACAAATATTGTACAATCCCACTTACATGAAATATCCAAAATAGGCAAATGCATAGAGGCCAAAGTTTATTAGTGGTTATCAGGGGAAGGTAAGAGGGGGGAAATGAGGAGGTATTGTTTAAAGGTTACTGAGTTTCTACTAAAGGTCATGAAAATATTTGGAAATGGATAGTGGTAATGGTTGTACAACATGGGGAATATAATTAATGTCACTGAATTGCACACATAAAAGGACTTGTAATGAAGGGTTACAAATGGTAAATGTTTTGTTATATATATTTCATCTCAAGAAAAACAACAATAACAATAAAACAAAAACAAACAAACAAAAAACCCAGAAATGACCAGGTCCAGAGATTTGCTGGTGAGGTATTGTGTTATACTGCAAATCATGAACTTCTCATGTTTATTGCAGAAAAAACCCTCTGCACAAAACCCTTGAGATGCTTAACAGAAAGGTGCTAGGCCTGGTTTTTTAAATGAAGTCCTATTACATATTATAGCTTTAGGCTGATCTTTATGCTGTGGAGAGGGAATTGCATTTAAGAAAAATAAGGCACAGAACTGCCTAATGATACAAAAGAAAAAAAAAAAAAACTAAGAGGTTAAGGGTCAAACCGGTGAGATTTGAGTTATCACAATTATATGTATACATATATCTTATTTCTAAATGTGTATTTTCTGCCTAAAAAGAAAGCTAGATAAAAACACTCAGATATCTCTAACTTATGTGGCTGGCGAGGTGGGAGTTATATGCCAAAATGTTTCCAAAAATACAGTCTTTTGGGACTGACTGATTTTCTCCCACAACTAAATTCCATTCTGGTTCTTTTTTGTACTGTTTCAAAGCAAAGGCTGAGCTCTTGATCTTTTGGGAGGCACAGGCAAGACAAAAAGCCAAACTCACTAATGAAAACTTGCTGAACTTACTTTTCAGAATTCCATTCAAAGTCACGAAGAACCCTTCTGGCCCTACTCCCAGACTAGGAAACCAAACACCTCAAGTCCTTAGCAGCTGAAACAGCCTGCTCCACGAAAACTGAGTACGCATCTTCTCCCGTCAGCTGGTTATCTCGGCATACTCAGGGCTGTGTATTTCTCAAAGGAAAACCCTCCAGGAGCACAATATTTATTCTAGGATTATCTCAGTGACTCAAGTAAGCATGTAAGGCTACATGAAACTACGATGTTTACTATGACGGTGTATTACTTAAATCCTGACATGAAATCACCCCGAGTGATTTGGGGTCTTTTTTGAGACAACTGATGTAGGAATTAAAAATAACAAAAGGCAAAAGTTATAAAATTTTTCTAAAAAAATCTTTTGGGCATCTAAAACAAAAAATTTTGTATTCCATCCTATTAAGATGTTGAAATTCAGTATTGAATTTAAAAAATCACACTATGTTGAATTTGTTTATTGCTTTTAAAACATTCTTATTTTATCTGATTTATCCAAATTTAATAACCTCACTAACCCATAATTCTAAGTAGTAGCATTTTAATTTTCAGCTTCCCGCCTCCCACTTTCCTTAAACCCTTTAGCTGAGTTTCAGCTTATACCAGCTAATATGGATTGAACTATATCCCCCAAAAGATATGTTGAAGTCCTAACCCTAGTACCTGTGACTGTGACCTTGACACACAAGCTGACACATAAAATTAACTATCACAGTGTCAAAGTTTTCTTTCCTTCCAAGGAGTCCAACCAGTGGGGACTGTGGTGAGCTCAGGCAGGGGCCAGGGCAGGGCCAGCTCGGCAGGAGATGTGCTGTGGCTCACCAGCCCTCACCTGATGGAAACAGAGTTGGGGGTTGAAGAGGAGCAGCTGGGACTTTATAACTGTAATTCAAGAAGGAAGCTACCTCCCCTCCACAGTCTTTCACCAGACATTAAAAGAAATAGAATTGCGGTCCAGGGCTTTTGGAATACAGTTAAACAGCACATTGCTTGAACCAAGAGACCTAGTAAACACTCAAGCTGTGGTGAAAACTGACCAGCTAAGCCAGTGTTCACATTGGAAATAGGTGAGTGAATCTGGGTAAGTTGGCAGTAACTCTCATTGAGTACTAGGAAAGTAACTTAAGCAGAAAACATGACTAACAAACCAATTTGATAAACATCTACTGACTGCCATTCCATGAACAAGATACTCTACTAGACTGTAACAGATCCAAAGATGAATACACCTTGGTCCCAACCCTAAGGAGCTTACAGTCCAGGGAGACAATGTCACAGCAGAGACATAGACACAGGAGGGAAAAGTGCAGTCTTGTTGGATGGACAGATAGAAGTGATCATGAAAAGTTTCGTGGAGGAGGTGGTGGCTGAGAATATCTAAGAGGATAGATAGAACTTTCACAAACCCTGCAGGAGAGAGAAATAAATCCAACATTCCGATAGTCTAGGCAAAGGTATGGAAGTAAAAAAACAAAAAAAAACACTAGTGCGTTCAGGAAGTCACACACACACACACACACACACACACACACACACACACACACACACAGAGCTTGGCTGAACAATATCATACACATCCAGATTGGGTGGAAAGATCAGCTGGGACCACAACACAGAATACTTTGAACACCAGTTGAGAGATGTGTACTTAATTCAGTTGGCAAAAGGGGGAGGCACTGGTTTCGAGCAAGGATATTACATGACTGGAACTTACGTCAAGAAGATTAATATGATAGTCTTGTGCTGGATAGACTAAAACAGGAGGAAACTGGAGGTTAAAAGGCCAGTCAGGAGACATGGAAGCTGAAGGACTGAACTAGGTAATGACAGTAGCAATGACAAATAGGAGAGACACTATGGAGACAGAACTTCTGGTCCAAAGTAACGTGCTGGCTAATGGGGATGAAGAGGAGGGGCATGGTAGATGCCTCTGAGATGGTGCACCTGGGCACCTAAGAAAATGGGCATGCCAAGAATATAAATAGGGCAATAAAGAGGAAATATTAGTTTACTTGGGTAATGATGGTTTGGTTTCAGACACTCTGAATCTCAGATGTCACCTGAACACAGACATGTGCATCAGGTAACTAGAAAAGCAGATCCGAAAGCACGGAGAAGAGCTAGGATTAGAGGTGGGGGCTTGGAACGTCCACAAAGAGCTAAGGCCACTGAAGAGGTCTAGGGATGTAATCACAGAAAATGTCAGTTAAAATACGTTAATGGGTAGAAAAAGGAAGTACAGTAGAGGCAGTGAAGGAGTCCAGAAAGGGTCTAAGAACTCCAGGTTATAGAGGAAAATAGGCATATTATAAACACATGCTAGGAATACTCATCATGTGACTCAATTTGGGATAGTAAAGTGAAAAGCAGTGTCAACAATTGGAAGTATTAAACAAATACATTATTTTGTATTACTACGGTATTGCATATTTAATTTCTAGAAAAAAACGTATTAAACTGGAAGAGTCAGGCTTTCCAAAATCTTCCACAGCCCCCCTCTACCAAGTCAAATGCATATATGATATCCCCGTCCCTTGACCACGTACAGCACTTCGTTAGTATTTTCTTACGTATTTATAAACTCACGCCGCACTAACTGAGCAGCCACCATGCGCCAAGCACTACAGTAGGCAATTTCATATATGTTCTCCCTTGGAGTAGATAAAGTGAAACTCAGATTTATCCCCCTTTACAAAAGATGAAATGAAACTCAAAGAGGTTAAGTAACTTGACCCAAGATTGCCAGTGAGTAAGTGGATGAACAGAGGGCTCTGTGCCAAGTCTTACTGTGCTTTTTCTACTGAACCACAAGCTGTGACATGCCATACTTGTTCTTATCTCCCTTACTGTATTAACGAATGGACATGGGCCATATCTCACTAATCTTTATACCTTCTAAGGCACCTAGCAAAGGCCCTTACACTTGGTCAGTTCTCCTGACCTGGGAGAATGAATGCACGTATATCTGCATGCAGACAAACCTCACTGGTGGTGAGCGTTTGTGGAATGGTGAGCTTTGAGCACTTATTTCAAAGGTGGACTGTAACTTAACAACAAAAAGTTCTAAAAACAAATTCTGTACTTGTGAAAGATGCCACCTGGTCTGCTTCAGGGGCTGAAGTCCTCTTTTTATCCACCAAGTGAAGTGACAATGCTGGTTTTCATAAAAGCACTCCCACCAACTGGCTCAAGCCAAAGAAAAGGGCCCACACCTTTCAGGAAAGAGGATTGTGCAGCCTTTCATGCCCATTTAACCTTTGCTTTCACTGCTGGAACTGCCACCAGCCTGGGAAGGAGAGAAAGGTAGAGCATGGTTAGTGCCATTTCTAATCATCTAACCTTAAAACTCACAGCTTTTCTGCCGGGAAAAAAGAAAGGGCTTAGAAACTAGTTACTTAGAAGACTTAGAAATTAGTTTCTTCCCTCTCCTAATATTCAACCCAAATCCATTTTGCACAACTCACTACTAACTTTCTTTTGCGTAATTCACCACAAACTTTTTTTCTTTCATGAACAGTACTTAGTCTCGAATTCAACTGATTGGTTTTGGTTCCTTGGAAAACAAATGCATAAGGCCTGAAATATGGGTATTTCATAAATGTCCCTTGTGCAAGAAGAACACAAAGTTCTTCTCAGAAGGTGTTTACTTTGCAAGCCATGTAGGTGCACAGTAGGAAACAGGAAACAATCTGCACCCAGCACCGAGGGTGTGCAGTCACATGCACAGCGCTGCCAGCGCCCAGAGGAGCTATTCCAGGACCCTGGAAAACAGACAGACTCCAGAAGCGAGGCTGCACTGCAGAGCTTCATCAAATCAAAACACACGTGGATGTTTTCTACCAGTGTAGCTGCCAGATGTTCTCTTTTGTGGGGATGTCTAATTTGGGGACACTGGTTATCCCTGTCCCTAGAAATCTTTAGGGTACAACAAATTGAGCCTTTTTCCTACGTGTGATTACAAGACCCAGAAGTAGCGTTTTTCTTTTTCTATTTCTGGGATGAGTTAATGCGAATGGACAAGTTGGGGCAGGGTGATGGCAGCCAGCCTGGAATGGGCTCAAAGTATTTCTCCATGCCCATGGAGAGCAGGTGGTGGGGACACAAGCCTCTTCTTGCCAGTTTTTACCTAATGTGGATAAGGCTACTGGTCTGTCCTGAGTTTCTGACTGTCTTATGTACTGCATAGGGTTTGAGACTTCCTAGAAAGAGCCACAGCAGAAGCCAAAAGGAGCACAAGCCTCAGCTAAGGAGAGTCTGGCATCGGCTTTGGGCGGGTCCACGTGGTAAACTTTTCCCGTGACTCCTGAAAGAACTCTCCAAGTCTGAGTCTATAATCAATGCTTAAATAGCTAAGAGTTGACAGGACAGCAGAAAACAAACGAGAGCTTAACACAATACCAGTGATAGTATCTATCCCTCTCCCTCAGTTCTTACAACGTTATCTCATGATCTTGGCCCTACTAAAATACACTATTTCTGTTCTATGCCTTGAGCTCTGCAAGAGTTAACCTAAAGTATTAATAACTTCAGCAAATATGTAAATCCTTAAAAAGTCATACTCCAATTTTACCATTTCCATTTTAAACCTCATTTTGAAAACTGCTACTTAAGGATGTAAGAACTTTTGGTAGTTTTCTTTGGTATTACAAACACAGTTCTACCAAAGTGAACTTGCATCACCCAAGAAAAATGTAAGGCCTCTCAGCACAGCATTTTCAAATTTCCATGTGAGAATCACTTATTAACCTAGTTAATACTACCAAATAGGCAACTGTTGACTGTGCCTTGTATTTGTACAAGGCATTAAAGGAATGAAAAGACTTGTTCCTTGCCCTTGAGTAGCTTGCAATTTAGTAAAAGATTAAAAAATGTACATTACTAATTAAAGCTCTAGTGAGCAGATTATAAGCATGATGTTAATTCAGTGTTACAGGAATGCAGAGGAGGGCTAGACTAACTATGCTCTGGGAAAATGACTGGTAGAGATGGCATTTGAAAACATACTATTTCAACAGGAAGAGGGGGTTAGAGAAGGCCATTTTACATGAAGGAAATAGCTTTAGCAAAGGCATGGAGGTGAGGGAGTAAAGGTGAATTAAGAGAACTTCAAGTGACCAGGTCTAGCTGAAGGCCAGGCCACATGAGAAGTTAACAGGAAACCAATTTGGAAAGGTAATGCTGTGGCCAATTCTTAACCTAAAAAGAGAAAAACGTAGAAAGCTAGATTTTAGAAATAGAAAATAACTTTTGAAATATACCCTTCACTAATGATTTTTTGTATCATATCTTACATTTTTTAAGTGAGAAATATTTTATTAGCAACTTTATTTGCAAACTGGGTGCCGTAATGTCAAAGAAAAAATAACCTGGCTGCTAGAAAACTGCTTTTCTGAGCTGGCAAATTGTTGGCTGCAGCTTAACTTATGTATTCTTCTTACCCACACCTTGTGATTATTTCATTACCTCTCTTCTCATCACTGAAACGCCCTCTTAATTTAACTCACTAAGTACTTACTGAGTGGCTACTCTAGAACCAGTATTTGCTCACTTATTTACCAGTCCTCTCCTTCTTTGCCCCAGCTTGTCCCTGCTAGCCACTGACTCACTCATTATTCTCCTGTGAACTATATTAATAATAATAACATTAATAGATACTACTTGCTGAGTGTTTGCCATAGTGCCAGGTACTGCAATTAAGGCTTTATGAACAGTATTTAACATAATGCCGAAAACAACATATGAAATAGGTATTATTATCCCGATTTTATGGATGAGGAAACAAGCTCAGAGATGTTAAATATACTGCCAGCTGGAAAGTGGAGGAACCTGGGTTAAACCAGATCTGCTTGACTCCAGAGCTTCTGCCTTTTACCACTTTGCTGAACTGTCTCTAGCACCCTCTAACCTCCTACTGATACGGTTTAGCATTTTCAATTAAAAACTAAAGCATTCCTTGAGCCCCTACAACTGCAAACTCTAGTGCAAGGTGCTGTCAGAGATACATAAATAAATGAGAGAATGCCTGCTCTATAGATGCTTCCAATCTCCTATACTTGAGGATGAACATTTGTGTCATAATCAGTTTGTAAAATCATGGGTCCATGATCAATGAATTAAAGCAACTGAGGTCAGAAGAGGCAAAAGAGCTTTATATATGAATGTTGGATGGTGTCATGGACTGAACTGTGTCCCCCCAAAATACGTGTATCAGTTTGGCTAGGCCATGATTCCCAGTATTGTGTGACTGTCCACCATTTTGTCATCTGATGTGATTTTCCTATGTGTTGCAAATCCTGTCTCCATGATGTTGATGAGATGGGATTATCAGCAATTATGTTAATGAAGCAGGACTCAATCTACAAGATTGAATTGTGTCTTGAGCCAATCTCTTCTGAGATATAAAAGAGAGGAGCGAACAGAGGGTCACGGGGACCTCATACCACCAAGAAAGCAATGCTCGGAGCAGAGCATGTCCTTTGGACCTGAGGTTCCTGCAATGAGAAGGGGAAGGTTAATAACAAGGACCTTCCTTCAGAGCTGACAGACAGAGCAAGCCATCCCCTGGAGATGATGCCCTGAATTTGGACTTCTAGCCTACTGGACTCTGAAAGAATAACTTTTGTTTGTTGAAGCCATCCACTTGTGGTACTTCTGTTATAGCAGCACTAGATGACTAAGACAGATGGTGACCACATCTACTCACAGGCAGAAATCAGCCGATCCTGACAACTGCCTTGCAGAGAACATTAATAACATATTTCAATCACAGTGTGTAAAAACTCTCTGCTGATGAAAAATCTGTCCTGTCAGAAGTTCCCAACCAAATCTGCTTACAATCCATTTTCAGTGAATTTCAGCTTGCTCTGAAGTAAGCTTCTGAAGTATTTTAGCCAACAATAAGCACATTGTGAGACTAGTTCTTGTACAATTTATTACTGAAGAGTAAAATCACTTGGTAAAAACACAAGTATGATATCAAACTATTTCTACCATGAAGCCTGCATGTTGTATGAAGTTACAGAAAGCCATTTAGACAAAGAAAAATAATTCAAACATGTCATCTTTTTAAGCTGTTGTTGTTGCAGTTAGGTGCCATCAGGTCGGTTCCTACTCATAGCAACCTTACGTACAACAGAACGAAACACTGCCGGTCCTGCACCATCCTCACAATCGTTGCTATGTTTGAGCCGACTGTTGCAGCCACTGTGCCAGTCCATCTTGTTGAGGGTCTTCCTCTTTTTCACTGACCCTCTACTTTACCAAGCATAATGTCTTTCGCCAGGGACTAGTCCCTTCTGAAAACATGTCCAAAGTACATGAGACAAAGTCTCACCATCCTTGCTTCTAAGGAACATTCTGGCTGTACTTCTTCCAAGACAGATTTGTTCTTTCTTCTGGTAGTCCACAAACCAGTCAATATTCTTCACCATAATTCAAAGGCATCAATTCTTCTTCAGTCTTCCTTATTCACTGTCCAGCTTTCGCATGCATATGAAGCAACTGAAAATACTATGGCTTAGGTCAGGTATACCTTAGTCCTCAAAGCAGTATATTTGCTTTTTAACACTTTAAAGAGGTCTTCTGCAGCAGATTTGTCAAAAAGAAAATTTAAGCCACTTACTTTTAATACTGCCTTTACTAAATTCTGAATAAGTTTTTCCTTAATATTTTAAGGAGACTAGTTACATTTTTACAAATAACGATAACATACAAATACATAAAAAACAAAAAAATGGGTCAGATGTTTATTCAGCAGCCCTCTTTAGGCTATAACCGTAAGTACCTCAGGGAGCATTTGGAGAGAGTCTTAATTACAGACATAATCTGTCTACTCTTCTCTCTCTACAAAGGCACAGTATTCATTTCACAAATTGCACGACTCCAAGACTCATCAAAAGACTGCAGTGGCAAATACTAACTTCATTTACTGTACAACCTAAACTCCTAGTACAATTCATTTTTAAAAGAATAAAAGTCAATAAAGAGAAACAGTATTAAGAGTTCAAGAGTGGCAAAAGAAATATCAAGACATGTTGGGTTAACAAGTAGAACCTCCAAGTTACATGAATTTAACAGCACTAACACTTACTGTTCAATTCGGGGTGACAAGTACAGCTTGGGGTACACCTGAGTGGCTTCAGTGTCCTCAAAACTGACAGAAAGAAGGGCCACATCTTCTCCAGGGTCTTCATTTGCATCCTTAAACAGAAAGTGAACAACACAATGTCATTAGTACCTACTGTCATAACATGTTATTGGTGATTATCTCATAGTCCACTGGCATTGAGGCCACTGGCTATGAGTTACCACCTCAGCGCCATATCATATCCTTTGCCACACACCTAGTCACTCCTCTAGAGTGATGGCTTCCAAACTTTCTGACCAAAGCCCACCACAGAGGGGCAAAAGACCCCATGGCCCACTTATCTCACTTCGCAAGGGAAAAAACAAGTCTGGTGATAACAAAGAATTAGACAAAAACACAATTAACAAATTGCAGTAAACATGTTGCTCCAATACATAAGTGGCTTATAATTTACTATTTACGGGAAGAACATGAGTAATAAACATGATTTATATTATAAAACACCAACAAAACATTAAAATACACAGTAATTTAATTATACCTACCTTGATAGGAAGTTGTAAGCTATTTAAATAGCAAAACTTCACAGGACACCTATCACCACATAGTGTACCGCTGTACAAGCAAATGGCAGGGGGGTTATATACACATCTACTTCAGCAAAATGATTATAGATGACTCATATTGAACTATAAGGCATAGGTATCTTAAAAGTTTAGTTAAAAGAAAATTATAAAACAAAACATTGTTGATACAAATATGAAACCATGAAACATTGTAGAGCTAACCAACAACTCAGAATAAACTACACCAGTAATGAGAAACCTAACCTTACTGTAATTTCTAATTAAAAGGCAAGAATAGAAGCAATTGAGTGTCATAACTAACTCAAGCCAACACTGATGAGGTGTCCTGAATCAAAAGTGTGGGACTTACAACTCTATATGCATGTTTCAAGCGCCGACTGCCTGCCAGGCTTCTGAGTAAAATACTGAAATAAATTCGAGCAGCATAATGATTTTAATTTGTGAATATCAAATTTTTGTAACCCATAATAATTTACTTTTGGTTGGTAGTGGCTCCGGGTGAAATATAATTAAAAAAAAAAAAAAAAACCCTTAATAAAATTGTATATCCATCACCAACAGGGTGACATTTCCAGGTAAGTTTATAGGTCCTTGGGAGGGCTCAGCGGCCATCCCAGGGGGTACTCAACCTAAACTTTAAGGACCACTGCCCACGAGCACTGAGAACCAGATAACAGTGTCCTTCCTTCTGTCTAAAACTCCTTTTACATTCTTTAGTTTTTAGCTTTTCAGCTAATTTTGGTTTTACTTTACAAAACTTAGGCATGTAACAAGTCAAACAATATGGAAGTTGTTAAAGAAAAAGCTCCTCCACCTCACCTCACTCCCACTTTTCAAGGTAACCAGTATTAACTGTTGTGTGGCCACTAACATGTTTCTCTATGCTCATAAAAACAGACATACACATACACACATTTGCATATAAACAGTTCTTTAACCTTTTGCTTTGTCTTCCTTAATGGAATCATATTATACACATCATTCTCCCAACTGCTTTTTAAATAGCCACATAGTATTCTATGACATGGATTTACTTTAATTAAACCCTTCCCCAGCAATGGACATTCAGACTGATTGCAATTCTTAGCCCACCTGACAGGGCTGCAATATACACCCTTGCAACAATGGGCTCAAACACAGCAACGATTGTGAGGATGGTACAGGACCGGCAATGTTTTGTTCTGTCGTACACAGGCTTGCTACGAGTTGGAATCAACTTGACGACATCTAACAACATATATATCCTTTAGTAGTGGGACTTATATTTATTAATAGATAACTAAAAGTGAGCTTGTTGGGTCCAAGGCTATGTAAAATGTTCATCAAAATCAATAATAGATTATTCTTCTAAAATTTTTGTGGAAACTTACATTTGCACCCATAGATGTGTACCTGTATGAGAGAGTCCGTTCCCCTGATGTCACAGTGGTTAAGAGCTCGGCTGCTAACCAAAAGGTCGGCAGTACAAATCCACCAGCCACTCCTTGGAAATCCTAACTGGCAGTTCTACTCTGTCCTATAGGGTTTCAATGAGTTGGAACCGATTCCGCAATGGGATTTGGGTTTTTATAAGTCTCTTTTCTCTTTCCCTGAAAAACTGAATAATACTGGCTGTTATTACACTTTTTAATTTTTTTAGAAAAAGGCTATATCAATTTATCTTTTTTTATTCTTATTTCTGTTTACTGTTGTAGTTTAAATGAAGTTTACATTTCAAGTTAGTCTCCCATACAAAAATTTATACACACACTGCTATGTGACCACAATTGCTCTCCCCATACTGTGACAGCATACTCCTCTTTCCACCTGATTCCCCACGTTCATTCAACCACCTCCTAGCCCTCTCTGCCTTCTCATCTCACCTCCAGACAGAAACTGCCCCTTTGGTCTCTTGTACCTACTTGAGCTAAGAGGCACACTCCTCACAACTACCACTTTATGTCCCACAGTCCAGTCCAATACCTGTCTGAAGAGTTGGCCTCAGAAATTGTTTTAGTTCAGAGCTGACAGAGAATTCAGGGGCCATGCGTTCTGGGGTTCCTCCAGTCTCAGTCAGACCATTAAGTCTGGTCGTCTAGCTAGAATTTGAGTTCTGTACCCCACCTTTCTTCTGCTCCATAATGGACTCTATGTTTTGTTCCTTGTCAGGGCAGTCATTGGTGGTAGCTGGGTACCATCCAGTTGTTCTGGTCTTAGGGTGATGAAGTCTCTGGTTTATGTTGCCCCTTCTGTATCTTGGGCCAATACTCTCCTTCTGTCTTTGGTATTCTTCATTCTCCTTTACTCCAGGTGGCTGGGACAAATTGATGCATTTTAGACGGGCGCTTGCAAGCTTTTAAGACCCCAGCCGTCACTCACCAAAGTAGGACGAAGAACATTTTCTTAAAAAAATTTGTTATGCCAATTGACTTAGATGTCCCCTGAAAGCATGGTCCTAGGACTCCTACCCCTGCTACTCTGTCCTTCAAAGTGTTTGATTTTATTCAGGAAAATTCTTAGCTTTGGTATAGTCCAGTTGTGCTGACTAGCCTGTAGTGTGTGCTGTCCTTCCCTTCACCCAAGATAATTCTTATCTACTATCTAGTTAGTAAATAACCCTCCCTCTCCCTCCCCACCCTTGTAACCATCAAACAATGTTTTCTTCTGAGTTTAAACCTCTCTTGAGTTCTTATAATAGTGGTCTTATACAATATTTGTCCTTCTGTGACTGACTAAATTCACTCAGCATAATGACCTCCAGCTTCCTCCATGTTATATTTCATGGCTTCATCGTTGTTCTTTATCATTGTATAGTATTCCATTGTGTGGATATACCATAATTTGTTTATCCATTCCTCTGTTGATGAGCACCTAGGTTGTTTCCATCTTTTTGCTATAGTGAACAGTGCTACGAACATGTGTGCATATATCTATTCGTGTGATGGCTCTTATTTCTCTAGGATATACTTGAGGAGCAGAATAGCTGGATCGTATGGTACTTCTATTTCTAGCTTTTTAAGGAAGCGCCAAATTGATTTCCAAAGTGGTTGCACCATTTTACATTCCCACCAACAGTGTATAAGTGTTCCAGTCGCTCCACAACCTCTCCAACATTTATTATTTTGTGTTTTTTGAATTAATGCTAGCCTTGCTGGGGTGACTTGATATCTCATTGTAGTTTTGATCTGCATTTTTCTAATGGCTTATGATCGTAAGCATTTCTTCATGTGTCTGTTAGCCGCCTGAGTATCTTCTTTGGCAAAGTGTCTGTTCATATCCTTTGCTCATTTTTTAATTGGGTTGTCTTTTTGTTGTTGAGGTGTTGCAGTATCTTGGTAGATTTTAGAGATTAGATGCTGATTGGATGTGTCATAGCGAAAAATTTTTTCCCAGTCTGTAGGTTGTCTTTTTACTTATTTGGTGAAGTCTTTTGATGAGCATAAGTGTTTGATTTTTAGGGGCTTCCAGTTATCTAGTCTCTCTTCTGCTGCTTGTGCATTGTTACTTATGGTTTGTACTGTGCTTATGCCATGTATTAGGGCTCCTAGCATTGTCCCTATTTTTTCT
Source organism: Dugong dugon (assembly GCA_030035585.1). Taxonomy (NCBI): domain Eukaryota; kingdom Metazoa; phylum Chordata; class Mammalia; order Sirenia; family Dugongidae; genus Dugong; species Dugong dugon. The sequence continues at coordinate 71,898,175 of CM057473.1, forward strand.
TCCATGATCTTTATCATTTTTGATTTTATATTTAGGTCTTCAGTCCATTTGGAGTTAGTTTTTGTGCATGGTGTGAGGCATGGGTCTTGTTTCAGTTTTTTGCAGATGGACATCCAGTTATGTCAGCACCATTTGTTAAAGAGGCTGTCTTTTCCCCAGTTAATGGACTTTGGACCTTTGTCAGATATCGGCTGCTCATAGGTGGATGAATTTATGTCTGGATCCTCAGTTCTGTTCCATTGGTTTATACATCTGTTGTTGTACCAGTACCAGGTTGTTTTGACTACCGTGGCAGTATAATAGGTTCTAAAATCAGCTAGTGTGAGACTTCCCAATTTATTCTTCTTCTTGAGTAATGCTTTACGTATCTGGGGCCTCTTCCCTTTCCATATGAAGTAGATGATATGTATCTCCATCTCATTAAAAAACACAATTGGAATTTGGATTGGGATTGCATTGTATATGTAGATCGCTTTGGGTAGAATTGACATTTTCACAATGTTGTGTCTTCCTATCCATGAGTATGGTATGTTTGTCCACTTATGCAGGTCTCTTTTGGCTTCTTGCAGTAGTGTCTTGTAGTTTTCATTGTATAGGTCTTCTACATCTCTTGTTAGATTTATTCCTAAGTATTTTATCCTCTTGGGGGCTACTGTAAATGGTACCGATTTGGTGATTTCCTCTTCGAGGTTCTCTTTGTTGATTTAAAGGAATCCAACTGATTTTTCTATGTTTATCTTGTACCCGGAAACTTTGATGAAATCTTCTATTAGTTCCAGTAGTTTTCTTGTGGATTCTTTGGGGTTTTCTGTGTATAAGATCATATCATCTGCAAATAGAGATACTTTGACTTCTTCCCTACCAATTTGGATGCCCTTTATTCCTTTTTCTAGGCTAATTGCTCTGGCTAGAACCTGCAGTGCAATGTTGAATGAGTGGTGATAAAGGGCATCCTTGTCTGGTTCCCATTCTCAAGGGGAATGGTTTCAAAGTCTCTCCATTTAGGAGGATGTTGGCTGTTGGCTTTGTACAGATACCCTTATTTATGTTGAGGAATTTCTTTTCTCTTCCTATTTTGCTGAGAGTTTTTATCATGAATGGGTGTTGGACTTTGTCAAATGCCTTTTCTGCATTGATTGATAAGGTCATGTGGTCCTTGTCTTTTGTTTTATTTATGTGATGGATTACATTGATTGTTTTTCTAGTGTTGAACCATCCGTGCATACCTGGTATAAATCCCACTTCATCATGGTGAATTATTTTTTTGATATGTTCCTGAATTCTATTGGCTAGAATTTTGCTGAGGAATTTTGTGTCAGTGTTGATGAGTGTAATTTTCTTTTTTTGTGGTGTCTTTACCTGGTTTTGGAATCAGGATTATGCTGGCTTCATAGAATGAGCTTGAGAGTATTCCATCCTTTCCTATGCTCTGAAATACCTTTAAGTAGAAGTGGTGTTAACTCTTCTCTGAAAGTTTGGCAGAATTCTCCAGTGAAGCCATCCAGGCCAGGGGTTTTTTTTGTTGGGAGTTTTTCAACTACCTTTTCAATTTCTCCTTTTGTTCTGGGTTTATTTAGTTGTTCTACCTCTGTCTGTGTTAGTTTAGGTAGGTAGTGAGTTTCTAGAAATTTGTCCATTTCTTTTAGGTTTTCAAATTTGTTAGCGTACAAGTTTTCATAGTATTCTGTTATGATTCTTTTAATATCAGTTGGGTCTGTTCTGATATCATCCATCTCATTTCTTACATGGGTTATCTGCTTCCTCTCCTGTTTTTGTCAGTTTGGCCAATGGTTTATCAATTTTATTGATCTTTTCAAAGAACCAGCTTTTGGTCTTATTAACTCTTTCAATTGTTTTACTATTCTTTATTTCATTTAATTCTGCTCTAATTCTTATTATTTCCTTTCTTCTGGTGCCTGAGGGCTTCTTTTGCTGCTCTCTTTCTACTTGTTCCAGTTGGAGGGTTGATGTTTTGATTATGACCCTTTCTTCTTTTTGACTGTGTACATTTATTGCTATAAACTGACCTCTGAGCACTGCTTTTGCTGTGTCCCAAAGGTTCTGGTAGGATGTGTTTTCATTCTCATTTGATTCTATGAATTTCTTTATTCCATCCGTAATTGCTTCTACAACCCAAAAGTTTTTGAGCAATGTGTTGTTCAGTTTCCATATGTTTGATTTTTTTTTCCTTGCTTTTTGTGTCATTGATGGCTTTATGGTCAAAAAAGATGCTTTGTAATATATCCATGCTTTGGATATTGTTAAGGCTTGGTTTATGGCCTAATACAGAGTCTATTCTGGAGAATGTTCCATGTGCACTGGAAAAGAAAGTATACTTGGCTGCTGTTGGGTGGAGCGTTCGGTATATGTCTATGAGATCAAGTTGGTTGATTGTAGCATTTAGCTCTTTCGTGTCTTTGATAAGCTTCTTTTTGGATGTTCTGTCCTTCACTGAAAGAGGCATACTGAAGTCTCCTATTACTATTGTGGAGCTGTCTATCTTTCTTTTCAGTGCTATTAGAGTTTGTTTCATGTATTTTGGAGCCTTGTTGTTGGGTGTGTAAATATTTATTATAGTTATGTCTTCCTGGTGTATTGACCTTTTAATCATTATATAGCATCCTTCCTTATCTTTTGTGGTGGATTTTACTTTAACGTCTATTTGGTCAGAGATTACTATTGCTACTCCTGCTCTTTTTTGAGTGTTCTTTGCTTGATATATTCTTTTCTATCCTTTGAGTTTTAGCTTGTTCGTGTCTTTAAGTCTAAGGTTTGTTGCTTGTAGGCAGCATATAGACGGATCATGTTTTTTTATCCAATCTGCCGCTCTCTGTCTCTTTATTGGTGCATTTGGTCCATTTACATTCAGTGTAATTACTGATAGGTATGAGTTTAGTGCAGCCATTTTGATGTCTTTTTTTGTGTATTGTTCACCGTTTCTTTGTTCCACTTAATTTTCTGTGCTGAGTCATTTTTCTTTTCATCTTTTTCATTGTTGTTGATTTTGTGTTTGCTGAGTCTTTAAAGTTTTCTAGTTTGTTATTTTGACTTGTAGGATTGTTAGTTTCCTTTGTGGTTACCTTAATATTTACCCGTATTTTTCTAAGTTTATACCAGTCTTTTATTTCTTTATACGTCTTTGACTTCCTCTCCATATGAAAAATCTATGTCTCCATTGTTTAAGTCCCTCTTTTTTGTTTTAATGTTGTTATCTTTTACATATTGACATCTGTTTCCGTATTTTCAGTGTTTTAGCTTTGGTTTATTTTTGTGACTTCCCTATCTGGGTTGATATCTGGTTGCTCTGTCCTGTGTTCTAGTCTTGGGTTGTTATCTGTCATTATTGATTTTCTAAACAGAGGACTCCGTTTAGTATTTCTTGTAATTTTGGTTTGGTTCTTGCAAATTCCCTAAACTTCTGTTTATGTGGAAATGCCCTAATTTCACCATCATATTTGAGAGACAGTTTTGCTGGATGTATAATTCTTGGCTGGCAAGTCTTTTCCCTCAAGGCTTTATATATGTCATTCCATTGCTTTCTTGCCTGCATGGTTTCTGCTGAGTAGTCCGAGCTTATTCTTATTCACTCCTCTTTGTAGATGACTTTTCATTTATCCCTACTCACTCTTAAAATTTTATCTTTGGTTTTGGTTAAGTTTGATTATAACATGTCTTGGTGACTTTCTTTTGGGATCTATCTTATGTGGGGTTCAGTGAGAATCTTGGATAGGTATCTTCTCATCTCTCACGATATCAGGGAAGTTTTCTGCCAACAAATATTCAACAATTCTCTCTGTATTTTCTGTTATCCCCCCGTTCTGGTACTCCAATCACTCATAGGTTATTCCTCTTGATAGAGTCCCACATAATTCTTAGGGTTTCTTCTTTTTTTTTTAATCCTATTATCTGATTTTCCCTCAAATAAGTTGGTGTCAAGTGCTTTATCTTCAATCTCACTAATTCTGACTTCCATTGCCTCAATTCTGCTCCTATGACTTTCTATTGAGTTGTCTAATTCTGAAACTTTGTTAATCTTCTGGATTTCTGATTGCTGTTTCTCTATGGATTCTTGCAGCCTGTTAAATTTGTCATTACGCTCTTCTCTAATCTTTTTAATTTCCTCTATTGCATGTTCTGCGTTTTGTTTAATTTCCTTCCTAATCTCTTGAAAAGTTCTGTATATTAATCTTTTGTATTCTGCCACTGGTAATTCCAAGATATTTTCCTCCTCTGGGAAATTTCTTGATTCTTTATTTTGGGAGCTTGCTGAAACCATCATGGATTGCCTCTCTGTGTGATTTGACATTGACTGTTGTCTCCGAGCCATCAATAAGTCATTATATTTATTTATTTTATGTTTTCTTACTGTGTCCTAGCTTCTTGTTTTGTTTTGATATGCCCAAATAGGCTGCTCGTGTGAGCTAGTTTGATTAGTGGCACCTTTGAAGCTCTAATGTCCTGTCACCAGGTGGTTAGATCTGTTACTACGTATGTGAGCTCAGGAGTCTGCCCACTCCTCCTTTATGGATTCAGCTCAGGTGACCAGGTAGACAGCCACCAAGTGTAAGGTGCAGACTCTCACCTACAGTCCTAGACAGGCATGGATGATTGTTATAGGCATAGGCATCTGGCTGTAGCAGTTAGACACACTCTGAGCAAGGAAGGGGGCTGACGGCTGCCCCTGAGTGTGCAGGAGAAAGGTGTGTCCCTGTTCCCTAGAGCATGTAGGTGGGTGGGTTTTGCAGCTGGACTTTGAGCAGCCAATGCTGTTGGCTGTAAGGTCTGTGGGGCACCTCTTATTCTTGGGCCCCTATAGCAGGTGGTTAGGTGGCGTGGGTGGAGCCACCAGTCCTCAGGCCCCTGATGTGAGTAGGTGAAGACCTGCTTAATGGGCAGAGCAGAGTCAAATGTCACAAACCTGTCACTTCACAGCTTTAAATAGTTGAAGTTAGTCTTTAGGTATATACCCTGTTGTACTGCGGTAATGAGGGCCTACGCTGTTGAAATGGGCCCACACAAGTCTATGCAGGGGGAAAGGCACTCAAAGTCCGTGGATTCCTTATGCCTGTGTCTAGGCCGAGGAGCTGTGCCTACCCTGAGTTCCTGGCTTAGGGGTGCTGGCAGTTTATTTTTTCCTGTTTGTTAATTTGTTCACTCTTCAAGGACACAAGCATGGCTCAGGGCGTGTGACAGATCCTACTTCCGGCTCAGAGGACTTGGCAATTGCTGAAGCTGGTCTGGGGCCCAGTGCAGAGCAGGGAGTGGGAAGGTAAACGGGAGAGAGGTTTTTCCCTGAGGGAGGTGTTTTTGATCCACGCGGTAGGCCAGACTCAAATACTTATCTTTCAGCTATTGAGGGCTGCTTCTCACTGGTTCTGCATGGTTGAGTAGACTCTCAGCAGCTGGGTCTCTCCCTGTGCAGAATGCTTGCCCACCTCACCGCTCACCTCCAAGCTCATCAGGCCTGAAGGGCTCAGGCTCTCACTGGGTCTGGTCTGGTACCTCCTGGCTGCTTCCGAACTGTCCCTCTCTCCTCCTACCACTCAGTTTGGTTCTTCAACTTTGCCTTGGATGTTCAGGGCTCCCAGATTTTGTCATATATAATCGAATCACTTGTTTTTTGGGGTCTTTGTTGTAAGAGGGTCCACCAGAAGCATCTGACTACTCTACCATCTCGGCCCTGCCAAAAAATGCTATCTCAGTTTAGATTTAGTGAATGAAGCTGAGTAACTTTTCACTTGTTTATGGGCCATTTATATTTCTTCTTTCAAATTTTCAATCAAATCCTTTGCCCATTTTGCTCTAGGGTTCTTGGTCTTTTTATGATCAGTTTGTAGGAGCTCTTAGTTTATCAGTTTTTTAACATTTTGTCTATCACTTGGCTTAAAAATATTTTCTGTCTGTCTAGTTTTTGACTTTTTACTTTGTTTGGGGGCTTTTCTGCCATCACAGAAAAGTTTGATTTTTTTATAGAGTTAAATCTAGTCAATATTTCCTCCCACCCTGAGATTTTTTTAAACTATTTCTCTATTTTTTTACCTAATATTTTTATAATTTTATTTTTTATGTAGATTTTTAAAACATTTGGAATATATTTTTATGCAGTATGATGTAAGAAGTATTCTATTATTTTTTCCAAACTGAGAAAGGTGGGGAGGGGAAGACCTTAGCACAGTACCTGGAACCTGGAAACCACTGGATGTTTGTGAAATGTATGACCTAATCAGTGAAGGAATGAATGTTAATTACTAACATTTACTCTCCAAAACCAAAAAACCAGACCTCTTGCTGTCTGCTGTCAAGTTGATTCCAACTCATGGCGACCCCATGGAGAGAGAAAGAAGAGAGGTTTACTCTCTACATCTACTGATTTTCAGGAAGAGACTTCCCACAAACATGTCTGCAAACTAAGTGCTAACTCCTTGCTCTTCCCTGCCATACACTGAGTTCCCTAGATCTAGTGGTTTTAAAGGAGAACAAAAATTGGGAGTTTGAGCTTATTTATCACTTGTTGCCCTTTTACAGATGATAAAGGATTCAACCTTGAATTGTCCTTTCTGTAAAATGAGGATGGAAAATTTTTTAAAGTACTTTGGGTCCTCAACAAATATAAACTACCTGATTATATAACAAGACTCTAACACTCACTAAATATCTGAAACTCAGGTTAAATCTGAGCTGGAAAAATTCACATTCATAGGGGCAAAGTCATCTTATAATCTAAAATTATAGATTGGTCACCTTAAGAAAGACAATAAAAAAGAAATAATAATGATTTTCAGATATCTTCTCCAGCAACTAAGTTTCTTTGTTAAAGGTTAACGTTGAAAGCTATGAAGGACAAAAACCTGCAGAAACTCACTGCAAAGAACTTGGGGACATTGAAAATTCTTTTTAATTAACAGCTTCATTCTAGATGCCTATGAATAATTTAGAATTATTTCCCTTTTCTATTTTTTAACTTCTCATTTCACTACTGTTCAAGCAAAGAACAGAAATGCTGAGAGGCAATCCTCAAAACAAATGAAATGACCCCAGTTTATATAATCAACATTCATCATCTGGCATCCTGCAAAGGGTATACGAAACATTAGTCTGAATATGAAAATAGTTATTTCCAGGAGTTATTTTCTGAACTACTTTAATATGTTTTATTCCTCTTGGTGTGGCGCATGAGTTTCTCCTGAATTGGTATTTGATTCCTAATGGATACCCAAATTGACGTTGAGTGCTCAAATATGCCCAAAGAGTTCCAAAAATATAAATCTACACAGCATTGTTTCCAGTTTCTGCAACTCTAACAAGCTTGTACATGTGTTCTTTCCCATCTGGGAAATTATAAAAGAAGCTCTTGTACCACGGTTCTTAGAAGCTAAAGTTACAGATGATTATTGTAACCACTAATGGCAGCATCTGGAAAACAAGGGATGATTACAATGTAGTAGGGGAGTTTTAAAATGTATAAGTATACATTTTCAGGGCTTTCTATCTGCGCCATTTGAAAGAACAGCAGGCTAAAACGGGGGAAAAGATGCCGAATCTGCTGAAGCTAAAGAAGAATATTGCCTCCTACTTTATGTCAAGCATGGACACACATATGGCAAGGCAATAAATAGTGGCCACGCTTTTTTGCTGAAATTTAACAGTGGATTTGGCTCAGCACTTCACTATAGCAGAAAGAGGTTCCTATGGATTATAATGAATATCTACTAGATGGAGAATTCCTTGCAGACTGGGAGCTTTTCCTGCTCATCTTTGCATTCCAGAGTCTGGAACATGATAACATACATATCAAATTGGTTGAAAAAAAGAAATTAATGCATGAATGACTGAAAGAATGTATAAATGAACGAAGTAAACCACGGAACTTGCTTTTCTAAACTGAGGAATATTTTGAGTTTCAAAATTCATAGTATAAAGCTAATGGAATTAAACAGAAAATGCTTTCAGTCAGGAAGATTCTCAATATTGACTTCTTAAGTTCCTTAAGTTTATGACTACTTAAGATTTTATTGAAAAAACTCAAATCTGAACTACATATCAGCAAAGGATACACGTAATAGTAAGAATCAACATTTCTGTTTAGATCATAATGGTTTATTTATACAACTAATTTCAATTGGGGCTCTTTGTAAATATCAAAAGGGCATAGAAAAAAAGCAACAATTAGCTTTGGAAATTAAAGTACATACAAGTACAATTTATCATTATGTTGTACCCGTTGATATGCTAATTATTCCAAATAAAGATAGCAGCCATTAAACAAGCCCCTATATGTTGAGACCAGAAGTGTCAATACAGCTCCTAACTACCAACTAACTAATTGATGACAGGCATTAACTGAACCATAAATACTATAAACCACACGTCACACAGGAAAACTGTATAACAGTCACTGTATTTCTCATTCAAAAAGGCTTACAATAAAGCTGTAACCATTACTAGCACAATCAATCTGTCAGCATAATGACTATAATGAAGCTATTATACAGGAGTCCCTGGGTGGTGCAAACTATTAACGCACTAGGCTGCTAACCAAAAGGTTGCAAAGTTCAAGTCCACCTAGAGGCACCTCAGAAGAAAGGCCTGGTGATCTCCTTCCAAAAAATCAGCCATTGAAAACCCTATGAAGCACTATTCTACTCTGACACACATGGGGTCACCATGAGTCAAAGCAATGGCAACTAGTGGTGGTGGTGGATATAGTATATCAAAAATCATGTAAGTGCTATTTTGAGTTGCATTTAAAATGGTATTAAGCTAGACGTGGGAATAATCATGATTCCTAGGGCAAAGCACCTCACTATACAAAAGGATGAGTTTCTGAAACACTGTAAGCAAATTAAAATGTCCATAACAGAATCAAAGAACAAATCTGTCTAGGAAGAAGAACAATCAGAATGCTCCTTAGAAGCAAGGATGGTGAGATTATGTTTCACACACTTTGGACATGTTATCAAGAGGGATCAGTCCCTGGAGAAGGACATCATGCTTGGTAAAGTAGAGGGTCAGTGAAAAAGAGGAAGACTCTCGATGAGCTGGACTGACACAGTGGCTGCAACAAAGCACTCAAGCATAGCAACAATTGTGAGGACGGCACAGCACCGGGCAGTGTTTCGTTCTGTTGTACACAGGGTTGCTATGAGTCAGAACTGACTCGACGACACCTAACAACAACATAACAGAATCTTATTTTAAAATGTACCAAGTGATGTTTCTATTTTAGTGGCCACCATCAAATTACATAAATTTAGATTTTTCAAAGCCATGTTTTTTCAAGTAGGAGAAAACAAGACTCTCGTGGTGCTACCATTCATTCACTGATTTAACAAAATAAGTAAAATATATATTATGCTATAAATGTTATAGAGAAAAAGCAGGGAAAAGAATAGGGAGTGGAGAGAGAATGAAAGTTTAAAGAAGGTGGTCAAAGCTGGCCCTATGGAGAGTTAGCAGTGGTCTCTCATTACTTAAGACAGAGAGATTCAGAATAAAAAGTTCTCTTGACTCACTGTTATATAGCAGCATACCAAACCAAACCAAACTCATTGCCATGGAGTCAATTCTGACTCATAGCAGCATAAGCATCCCCAATCAAAATTTGAATTCGGATTCTACTTGCATTAAGACAAAACAATGAATATGCTAGGAACAGAATTAGATCTAAGCAGAAGAAATATTTAAGAACAAGGAAAATGATGTATATAAGACCTTAGTCTCACTGCTAAAGGGTCTCTGTCCAATGATTTTTTTTTTTTTTTTAATGACATTACTTTTTCCAGAACTCAGGTCGTTGCCTCTTCACGAAGTGCTGGGTCATGTACAAGTGCCCGGGAAAGAATCATAATCAGAAAGCAAAACAAAGGTAGTAAAGTTGAGCCACACAGATGAAGAGCAATAAATAGGTCCCCAGTGGATGGCTCTTTTGCCTGGTGCTGTGACTCCCACCCCGAGTCTCCTCCTTTCCATGTAAGCGTGTATTTGGACACTGGGTTAGGGGTTCCAAAGGCCTACTCATGACTTACTGCCACCACATACAGAGTTCTTGGTTAAAAATTCTCTTGATATTTCTTATGAAGGTAGCATTTAAGAGAGATATTTCTAATGTGGTTTCTCCACATGTAAAATGGGAGTAAAAAGACTCTCCCTACCTAGTCCAGACAAATTGGGCCACTCTCCACATATTTTACTAGATCTTGACTAACATGGCACTTGCCATTCCCCATATTGAAAAGTTCTTTCTCTCCTTTCCTTAATTGGTGTGGCCTTAATTTCTTTAACTCTAATTGCAAACTCACTCCTCCATGAGATTCCTTTCAACTACAATCTGACCTATGTCTGCCCTTCGTAGTTTTCACCATGTTGCTTTATTAATTCCTCATTTTGTCTGAGCAATATATATACTTCAAATAGACTATGAATTTCTTTCTTATTTAGTTATTTTTATTGTACTTTAGATGAAGGTTTATAGAACAAATAGTTTCTCATTAAACAGTTAGTACACATACTGTTTTATGACAATGGTTAACAACCCCATGACATGTCAACACTGTCCCTTCTCAACCTTGGATCCCCTATTACCAGCTTTCCTGTCCGCTCCTGCCTTCTAGTCCTTGTCCCTGGACTATTGTTCCCCATTAGTCTCATTTTGTTTATGGGGCTGTCTAATCTTTGGCTGAACGGTGAACCTCGGGAGTGACTTCATTACTGAGATAAAAGGGTGTCCGGGGGTCATACTCTTGGGGTTTCTCCAGTCTCTGTCAGGCCAGTAAGTCTGGTCTTGTTTTGTGAGTTAGAATTTTGTTCTACATTTTTTTCCAGCTCTGTCTGGGACCCTCTGTTGTGATCCCAGTCAGAGCAGTCAGTGGTGGTAGCCAGGCACCACCTAGTTGTACTGGACTCAGTCTGGTGGAGACCATGGTCGTTGTGAAGATTGTGAATTTCTTGAGGGGAGGGTATAGCTCTTGTACTTCCTATCATGCCTAATAACAATAGCTGACATTTATTGTTTACAACAGTCACTTTGCTTAGTGCTTTATATGCATTATCTCATGTAATCTTCATAACAACCTTACAGAATAGTAGTATTATTATTCTCACTTGCAGATAAGGAAACTGAGGCTCAGAGATTAAAATAACTCACCTAAGGACACACAGCTATTAACTGGTGAGGATGCGTTTCAACCATGTATGTTGACTCAGCACCTACATTCTTAGCCATGATGCTATACCCCCTAGCATGCTGTTGGACACAAAAAAAAACTCAGTATCAATGGTCAAAGAAAGGTACAAAAATGTGAAAACCCACGTGCAGAAAAGACATCAGAGATTTAGGGTTACTGCACATTTGCTTGTTCTCTATTTAGTGTCTAAGTCCTGTAGGCTCTAAAGGACTATAAGCAACTTAAGGCACTATTTTTTATGCTCTTATTACCCAGAGTAAGGAGCCCTGATGGTGCGGTGGTTAAGCGCTCAGCTGCTAACCAGAAGGTCTGTGGTTCGAACCCATAAGCACGTTCCGTGGGAAAAAGATGTGGCAAGCTGCTTCCGTAAAGATTACAGCCTTGGAAACCATATAGGGCAGTTCTACTCTGTCCTATAGGTCACTATGAGCCGGAATTGACTTAACAGCATGAGTTTTTTGGTTTTATTACCCAGAGTAGATCATCCTGCCTGCATCAGGTACATAATGGGTATTCAAAACAGACACTATGCTAAATAAAATATATTCATTTGACTTCTTTACACAGACTCATTAAAGAAGGAGGGTGACTTCTCTACAGATCTCGATGAGGTCCATGGGGTTCCAAGGCCATAATATCAACCTTCCTTCAATAATGTATATTTAAGCACATTCTATGATTAACCAACTGTACTCAGTGAAGATAAGAAGAGCTGATTGTCAGGTCAGGAAAGGGTAACTGCAATGTACTTGAAATAGCCAGCTCTTACCAGGTTAGTATAGTCTAGAGCTGTTGCCACCTGCCCATGTTCTCCTAAAGTGACATCTTGAGTTCATCACTTCTAGAAGTCATGATAGAGTTTGGGGTGGGGTTTTTTTAAATTTATATCTTGCTTATTATTTTCATAAACAAAGACCATTTCATTGCTTTCATTTATGCAGGACTCTGCTTGTAAAGCTGTACTTACTCTTAATACGTTGGTTAGAGCTGCTGTTTATAAAATTAAATTGAAACACATGTTGTACAAACAAACTTTGGGAGGAAAAATTCTGGCTCTTTTACAATAATGATGATCATAATTTAGTTGGTCTAATACTGTCCCATCAGCTATTATAGCTAACAAGAGATCCTTGCTAAACACCAACTTTCTTTGAATAGCCACAGCATTACTCCAAGAGGTGTGTGAGGTGGAGCTTTTTCTCCAGGAGGCCAGAGAGGCTGGGTGCAGAGGAATCTCTGCAATATAGCCAGAACTCTGATTGGAAGCAAACACTGTTTCCTCTCTTCTGCCACCTCTCCACCCACCAGGGTTTTGAGAGAAGAAATCTGGGAGTGTGGGGTTTTCCCTGTTGCCCTAACAACTGTCTTCTTAATGAGTCTGATTAAAAGCTTTTTCTGGGCTTCTTTAAAGGCACCCATTTTTGCAACAGTTTTACAACTTAGACACCTCTAAGTTGTGTTTTTCCCACACCTACTGGTGGCATAGTGGTTAAGAGCTTGGCTGCTGACCAAGAGGTCAGCAATTCAAATCCACCGGTCACTCCTTGGAAACCCTATGGGGCAGTTCCACTTGTCCTATAGTGCCGCTATGAGCCGCAATCAACTTGATGACAACGGGTTGGTTCCTAATACAAACCTTGCACCAGACTTTTACCCAAGAGCCCAAGAAAACAAGTTAAAACAATAGTATTTTTTTACTTAAGCTCATTTGGAATAAATATGATCAACATTTATCACATCCATAAGAAGTCCTGGTGGAGCAATGATTAAGGGCTCGGCTGTTAACTGGAAGGTTGGCAATTCGAACCCACCAGCCGCTCCAGTGGAAGAATAAACCTGGCGACCTGCTCCTGTAAAGATTACAGCCTAGGAAACCCTATGGAGTGGTTCTACTCTGTGCTACAGGGCTGCTGTAAGACGGAATTGATTTGACGGCACACAACAACGACAGTATGTCTCCATAACTTACAGAAAAGGTTGATAGTTTTCATCTAAATAATTTACACAGCTCTTTGTAAGGGAATGAGAGAGGTTTAAAGTAGTAGTTGATATAGTCGACACCTGTGGTGTTGTTTGCCTGGCACCCTCTCTTCTCCTGGGAAGTCCCACCCTCTTCTAGTCTCCCCCCCATCCCCCAATTCACATAGCTCCTGAAACAGCTGTGCTGTTCCTACGCCCCAGCCCCTCGGGAACAGCCAATGGGTCCAGGCATGGACCAGGTCCTCTCCTCAAGATCTGTGAATTTGGGAGCCAAGTCTAGGCTAGTCCCTCTCCAGGGACAGAAGAAACTGTCAGTAGCCACATCCCATACATGGAGATGCCAGCAGTGTGAGAGAATAAAGCCATCACGCTGAGAGAAGCATTCACACCCTCAGCTCCCGAGGTTCTCTGCCCACTGTGTCCCTGCTCATGCTGTGGTTTGGCTATTCAACCTGCTCCTGGCTTTCAAAAGCTAATACATTGCCTTACGTGCCTAAGCTGAAATGGTTTTCCTTCAATTAGAATCAACATTGTCTGTTGTAAATTATCAACTGGACTAATACAGATGATAACCATGGGAAATCAAAATTTAAAGAATTAAGTGCTAAAAAGAGACTTTCTGCCCTGGGTTATCTGAATATTTATTACATATACTATGGAATTCTAGACCCTAGTCAGAACCTAGAAAGGACATTTAGGACAAAGATGAGCTGTGTGCCTCCAAGCCCCCCTGAAGAAAGCTTTACTAGAGCAACCTGGCTGCATGGCCTGGCTCTGGCTGCAGCCAGGCCTCTATACTATTCCCTGATATTCCTGCCTCTCATCCTGGTGGGCAACAAACAGCACAATAGTCCAAAAAGAGAGGCTTGGTGCAAAATCGCTCTGGGACTGGCTGGAGGAAAGGATACCCACGTGAAAAGCAAGCTCTGAGAAGCTCTGTAAATGCTATACCTTTCTCCCAGCCTCAAAAGCCTAGGAACATGTTGCACTCCGTCCTCTCCAGCCTCCATCAACCTTACCCAATGAAGGAAAAGGCAGTTGAGGTGCCAGCGCTAAAAGAGGCAAAAAAAAAAAAAAAAAAAAAAAAAAAAAAGGCAGTATGCCATTTGGATATATGAAATGTTCTACAAGTTTGTCATGCAACTTAAGAACTGCACAAATATAGTGATCTTTTTAGCTATAGAATTTTTTTTATGCAAAGAGTTTACATGTTTTTGTTTTTCTCATATATGTTAAGTGTGGGCACTATGGGAAGCAACAGGTTTGCACAGCTTTTGCAAATAATCATATACTCCTTAAACACAAGCAGCTTGTTATTTCTGTCTCTCTGAGCATGCACCTTGTAGCCATGTAACAGTGAGGTAGCCTTTGTTATAAGCAAGAAATAAGACAATGCACGTGTGCAAGTGCCTAGCACAGAGCCAGGCATGAAGACGGTGCTCAATAGATGTTAGTTTCTCTTCCCTTATAACTTTCAGACTCTAGTTCTGATACCCTTTCCATTATCATGCTATTCTTCCTATTCAAGCTAAACCGTATCCTCTCCTCTCCAGGTTGCTTTAAGTTCTGAGGGTTAGAAATTTTTTCCAGGTGGTTCTGTGTGTGAAGACAGAAGGGACAGGCACCCTAAGAGCTAATAACACCTTTGCATCCACCCACCCAGCAGGTCACTTGGCTTAGACTGGTGCTCATGGCAACAAGGCAATTGATTATTTTCAAGTTATTTCAGCTACCTGGCACTATACCATCATTAACTGGAGACAATCACAAATCACAGGTGCTAAAAGAGGGAATGGAGTCTACTAGCTACTCTCTCCTTGGAGTAATCAGAGATCTTGTGATTTGCATATTGATGTTATCTGCAGAACCTAAAGGGAAACAACCCACTGCCTCAGTGGATTCCTACCCATAGTGATCCTATAGGATAGAGCAGAACTACCATATAGGGTTTCCAAGGCTGTAAACCTTTACAAAACCATATCTTTCTCCTGATGAGTTGCTGGTGGATTCAAACTGCCGACCTTTGAGTTAGCAGCAGACCGCTTTAACTACTGTGCCATCAAAACCCATTGCTGTTGAGTCAATTCCGACTCATAGCAGGGGAAGCTTGGAGCCCTGAAAAAAGAGAGGCTTGGTGCAAAATCGCTCTGGAACTGGCTGGAGGAAAGGATTCCTATGTGAAAAACAAGCTCTGAGAAGCTCTGTAAATGCTGTACCTTTCTCCCAGCCTCAAAAGCCCTTCCTCTGTCTACAGTGGCCTGGCATTCAAGCCTTGCCAAGGTATCTTTCCAACTTCATTTTCCACTACTCCTGTTGACACATCCTAACTGCAGCAGGTTCCCACACTCCATGTTGTCACTACATCCTGTCTGCGATACCCAAATTTGCTTTGAAAACTTTTTGTCACTTACTAAATGAGGTCTACATGAATCAGAAGGAAATGTAAGATCCCAAAGAGGAAGAATAGATCAAAAGTGTTTCTCAAGGGAATATGAAAAATAGAGAGATTCAGATGTTATATTAAAAATTCCATAAATAAAAAACTATAAATGTTAGACTTACCATAACTATTGAGTGGGTGACTTTGTTGGAAATTTACTAATTATAGAACATAGATGACCAGATTTAGAAGTACTATAAATTGATTTAGACTTTCTTACTGACTTGGGTGACTGAAGAATAGTTCTTTAACTTCTAAACAAATAATAGGTTTAAGATAGACCAATTGACGAACATTTACAGTTTTGTACTCATGAACAGAAATTGTGACATTTCACGATGCATAAACGATGATGAAAGTATTTAAGCTTCCTGGCAAGTTGCAATTCCCCAGGGAAGCTATTAACAGCTTAACATTTCTAGTTCACATTGGAATGTAGATTCAACTTAATGAGGAGTTTACACTAAATAAGTATGAAAGAATGCAATTAAGATAGCAGACTAAGTTGGGCCCTTTAACTGGGTTTCTTGGGTCTATTACTTACTGAATCAAATGTGGATAAGTGTACAGAAAACCTATATGATAATCCAAAACATGTTTCCAAACTATGCCAAAAAAAAAACCACACACACACAAGAGCACACCAACTTCCCAATGCCTCAACGAAACAAACTGGGCTTTTCCCCCAAACCATAGCTAGACCCATCCCTGCCTATGCAATGTGGACACCACGATGTTACAGATTCTTTTTCTTTTCTTCTATCTTCAATTGCTCCCATTCTCATATTATACTGAACAGAAGCTCCCTTTGAGCTTACTTCAGGATTTGCTAATACAGGATTCATTCATTAATTCATTCATTCCGAGGGTATTTGTTAATACCCGATTACTACGTGTTAGGCAGACCTAGGAGGCACTAGGGATACACGTCCTCTAAACCTTCAGTCAACTGAGAAAGAAAAACAAGTAAACTGCCATTAAGTTAAAACTCTTAAAATAAAAATGTGTTATGGAGTTCCGGCAAAATGGCACTCTAGGCAGAAGCACCACGCCGTCCCTCCACAGCAAAGATCTGAAAAGCTAAGCCGAACAGAGAATACAATAATCCTGAAACCCTAAAACATCAAATGAAGAGATAAAGAACTCAGCCAAGCACCAAATGGAGTGAGAAAACTGGCAGAGAACGGAGAGCGAGGAGAGATTCATGCAGAGGTCCCCTACCAGCTAACGCAGCACGGATCCACCATCTTGGACTCCTATCGGAGACCAGCAAACGGGGGTACGAGAAAGCAGCCTCACGGAGCATCCAGTGGGAGACAAAACAACTGGTAATTTGCAGTGTGCGCTTTCCCATCCCCCACCCCTCTTCGCCCTGGCTCGGCTTCCTCTGTTTCCCCCGTCACGGTCTCTTGACCGGGAAGCGCCAGCTGCTTGGATTCCACACACCCAAGCAGGCGGCTATCTGGGTGCCATTTGTTGGCTGCTAGTGTTGCTTTTTTTTTTTTCTGCTTCTTTTGATTTCTCACTTGCCTCTCGCAACCTCCCCCTCCTTTCACTCGAGTGCCTGGCTCCGTGCGCCATCTTTGCTTCTTCCTGAGGGGCTGTACAACGCCGGCAATTTGTGATTACGCTTTCCCACTCTCTACCCTTCTTCACCCACACTCGGCCTCCTCTGCATCCCGTGGACACAGTCAATTGTCCAGAAACACCAGCCCACACTAGCTGGCTCTCTGAGTGCCATTTGTTGGCTGCTGCTGTTGCATTCTTTTTTTTTTTTTCCTGCTTCTTTTGATTTCTTACTTGCCTCTCGCAGCATCCCCCTCCTTTCGCTTGAGTGCCTGGCTCCGTGCGCCATCTTCGCTTCTTACTGAGGGGCTGCGGAGCTCCATTCAAGTGTGGAGCTGCTTCGCGTCTGGACTACTGCACTGGTGGGATCCCAGTGTTTTTCTTCGTTTGTTCGTTTTGAATTGTTTCTTTGTTTTCTTTTCCTTTTCTTGAGTTGGGAGCCCTTTCTAGCCAGGCAGAGCTGCATGGCAAGGAACTCCCCTTCAGCTTCCACAGACGTGCAGAGGGATCCCTGAGATAATTCTTTTTTTGTTCTTTTTTTTTTTTTCTGTTTTTTTTTGGGGAGCCTTTCTTGTTCTTTTTTTTTTTTTATTTGTTTTGTTTTCTTTCCCTCTTTTTCCCTTTTTGTCTTTCTTCATTGCTCAGTTTATCATCTCTCTATATCTTCCTTCTCTTTCTGATCCTTGAATACCAGACGTTATATACCTCTACACCTTCTAGCCAGGCTGTACTGCAATAACTGAGAACGACTTGCCCAGACCTCATAGCTGCATTGGTGGGATCCCTGGGAACTTTGTGGTTCTTTAACCTTTCTGATTTTTATTTATTCATTCTTTTCTTTTCTTCCTATTCCCCTTTCTGTTTTTCTCCATTACATAGTCTCTCATCTCTCCATTCCAACGGCAACCTCCCCTAGCATTCTTATTTGTTTGTTTGTACGTTTTTGGTTCCTATTTCTCTCTCCTCTCTCCCATATCCATCTTAGCTCCACACATAACAATCTCCCCACTGCATCCTGCCTACATGCACTGTCCGCTTGACATCACACCACCAAGCAGCACAGGCATGGCCTACTGGAACCTGCCCTGCACTGATTACCGACCCACTCTGGTGGCTGCAGTAAGTGTCACAAACAACCCATCCCAGTAACTCCTCTTCAGCTAGACCTGCCCTGCTGTACCATATCTGAGTGACTATCCCTTCCAGTTGGAGAAGGAGCTGAAAAGTATTGAGCGCACAGATGAGCAAACGACAAAGAAAACACAGTCCGCCTGCTCAGATATAGTCAATTTTTTTTTTTTAAAAGGGATGAAACAAACAAATCTACAATCAATAAACGAGAAAAATCAATAAACTACTGAATGCCCTGAAAACAGCAGACAATATCAAAACATTTACAAAAACACGACAGGATGGTTCCAGTAGGCGTCCAAAATAAAACACCAGATGACTCTCCTCTGAAAGAAAATGCACTAGAACTACCTAATAGGGAATTCAAATCTCTAATACTCGGAATTCTACAAGAACTGACGCAAAAAGCTGACAAACATGAAGAAAAAATAGACAAATTCATGGAAAATACAGACAAAAATTTGGAAAAATTCAGGAAGATGATGCAAGAAGAAAATGCCAAAATAAATTCACAACAAGAAACTATACAAAAACAACAATTAGAAAGCCAAAAGATAAACAGCAAGATTTCAGAAATGGACGATGTCACAGAAGGGCTGGGAAGCAGATTTGAGACTGTGGAAGACAGGATCAGTGGAATTGAAGACAAACACTTCGATACAACTCTGTCTGAGGAAAACTCAGAAAAAAGAACAAAGGAAAATGAAGAGACCCTGAGAGTTATGTGGGACACAATCAAAAGCAAAAATTTATGAGAGATGGGAATTCCAGAACAGGGGGAGAAAACAGAAAACACAGAGAGGACCATTGAGGAACTGCTGACAGAAAACTTCCCCAATATCATGAAAGATGAAAAGCTGGCCATCCAACAAGCTCAACGTACCCCATATAGAAGACACCCCAAAAGAAACTCACCAAGGCATATCATATTCACACTCGCCAAAACCAAAGACAAACAAAGAATCCTGAGAGCAACTCGAAAAAACAAGAAGTCACATAAACAGGAGAAGCAATAAGACTAAGCTCAGATTATTCGGCAGAAACCATGCAGGCAGGAAGGCAATGCGATGACATATATAAAATCTTGAAAGAAAAAATTGCCAGCCAAGAATAATATATCCTGCAAAACTCTTGTTCAAATTTGATGGTGAAATTAGGTCATTTCCAGATAAACAGAAATTAAGGAATATGTAAATCAAACCAAACTTACAAGAATTATTAAAGGGAGTTCTTCGATCAGAGGACAAACAGCTTCAGCTCACAGGCAGAACCAAGGACGTGGGATCGTACGAGCCAGATACCAATCTAGGAAATGAACTCTCGTGGACTATCCAAAACCAAAAGAAATACAACAGGGAATCAGAGCGGTTAATCAATAAATGACAACAAAATCAAAACAATAAAAGAGAGAACAAACGGCATAGGTATAGAACCTTCTAAAGGAGAGGAAAGATAGGTGATACCAAGTAATGGTAGACTGCTTCAAACTTAGAAACATAAGGGGAAAATTCATGGTAACCACAAAGAAAGTTAACAAACCAACTCATAAAAATAAAGACGAAAAAAATAAAGTCTCAGCAACAATAAAACCTACAAAAACAAATGAAAAAAAAAATCCACAAGCAAAAGTAACTCAGCACAAGAGAGTAAGAAGAACAAAGAAAACTTCAGCACTACAAAAAAAAAAAAAAAAAAGCACTATAAAATGACAGCAACAAACTCACATCTATCAATAATTCCACTGAATGGAAACGGACTCAATGCACCCATAAAGAGACGGAGAGTGACAGAATAGATAAGAAAACAGGAGCCATCAACATGCTGTCTATAAGAGACACACCTTAGAAACAAAGATGTGAATTTATTAAAAGTCAAAGGTTGGAAAAAAATATATCAAGCTAACAACTACCAAAAAAGAGCAGGAGTGGCAATTCTGATCTCAAATAAAATAGACTTAAAACCTACCATAAAAGACAAAGAAGGACACTATATAATGATTAAGGGGATGATCCATCATGAAGACATAACCATAATTAAACATCTACGCACCCAATGACAGGGCTCCAAAATACATAAAACAAACTCTAACAACACTGAAAAGAGAAATTGACAGTTCCACAATAATAGTAGGAGACTTCAACACACCACTCTCAGTAAAGGACAGAACAACTAAGAAGAAACTCAGCAAAGATACAGAAGACCTCAAGGGCACAATCAGCCAACTGGACCTCATAGACATATATAGAACACTCCATCCAACCGCTGCAAAGTACACATTCTTTTCCAATGCACATGGAACGTTCTCCAGAATAGACCACATCTTAGGCCACAGAGCAATCCTCAACAAGATCCAAAAGTTGAGACAATTCAAAGTATCTTCTCTGACCACAATGCCATCAAGGTAGAAATTAACAATAGAAAGAGCAAGGAAAAAAAAATCAACTACATGGAAACTGAATAATACCCTCCTTACACATCACTGGGTAATAGAAGAAATCACAGATGGAATCAAAAAATTCCTAGAATGAAATGAAAATGAAAACACATCATACCAAAACCTTTGGGACACAGCAAAGGCAGTCCTTAGAGGACAATTTATAGCAATAGATGCACATATCAAAAAAGAAGAAGGGGTCAAAATCGAAACATTAACTACAGAACTCAAACAAATAGAAAGAGAACAGCAAAAAAAGCCCACAACCACCGGAAGAAAGGAAATAGTAAAGATCAGAGCAGAAGTAAATGAAATAGAGAACAGAAAAACAATAGAAAGAGTCAACAAAACCAAAAGTTGTTTCTTTGAAAGAATCAACAAAATCGACAAACCACTGGCCAGACTGACAAAAGAAAAACAGGAGACGACACAAATAACCCAAATAAGAAATGAAATGGGGGACATTACAGCAGACCCGACTGAAATAAGAAGGATTATAACAGAATATTAGGGAAAACTATACTCCAACAAATTAGAAAACCTAGAGGAAATGGATAAATTTTTAGAAACACATGGCCTACCCAAACTACAACAAAGTGATGTTGAAAATCTGAACAGACCTATAACAAGAGAAGACATTGAAAAGGTAATAAAAAAACTCCCAACCAGAAAAAGCCCTGGCCCAGATGGCTTTACTGGAGAATTCTACAAAACATTTACCGAAGAGCTTCTACCAGTACTACTCAAGCTATTTCAGAGCATAGAAGAGGAAGCAACACTTCCAAATTCATACTATGAAGCCAGCATCACGCTGATACCAAAACCAGGCAAAGACGTCACAAAAATAGAAAATTACAGACCAATATCTCTCATGAATATAGATGCAAAAATTCTCAACAAAATTCTAGCCAATAGAATTCAGCATCATATCAAAAAAATAATACACCACGACCAAGTAGGATTCATACCAGGTATGCAAGGATGGTTCAACATTAGAAAATCAATCAATGTAACCCACCACATAAATAAAAGGAAAGAATCACATGATAATCTCAATTGACGCAGAAAAGGTATTTGACAAAGTCCAACACCCATTCCTGATAAAAACTCTCAATAAAATAGGTATAGAAGGGAAATTTCTAAACATAATAAAGGGCATCTATGCAAAACCAATGGCCAACGTCATTCTTAATGGAGAGAGGCTGAAAACATTCCCCTTGAAAACAGGAACAAGACAAGGATGCCCTTTATCACCACTCCTATTTAACATTGTGCTAGAAGTTCCAACTAGAGCAATAAGGCAAGAAAAAGAAATAAAGGGTGTCCAAATTGGTAATGAAGACGTTAAACTGTCCCTGTTTGCAGATGATATGATCCTGTACATAGAAAACCCTAAAGACTCCACGAGAAATCTACTGGAACTAATAGAAAGATTCAGCAGAGTAGCAGGATACAACGTAAACATTCAAAAATCAGTTGGATTCCTATACACCAGTAAGGAGAATGATGAAAAGGAAATCAGGAAAACAATACCATTTTCAATAGCCCCTAAAAAGATAAAATACTTCGGAATAAATCTGACCAGGGATGTAAAAGACATATACAAAGAAAACTCCAAACACTACTGCGTGAAACCCAAAAGGATTTATATAAATAGAAAAACATACCATACTCATGGACACGCAGACTCAACATTGTGTAAATGTCAATTCTTCCGAAAGCAATTTACAAATATAACACAATCCCAATCCAAATATCAACAACATTCTTCAAAGAGATGGAAAAGCTAATCATTAACTTTATATGGAAAGGGAAGAAGCCCCAGGTAAGGAAAGCACTACTTGAGAAGAAGAATAAAGTTGGAGGACTCACACTACCTGACTTCAGAACCTACTATACAGCTACAGTAGTCAAAACAGCCTCTTACTGGTACAACAACAGATACATTGACCAATAGAACAGAATTGAGAACCCAGACGTAAATCCATCCACTTACGGTCACCTGATCTTCAACAAGGGCCCAAAGTCCATCAAATGGGGAAAAGAAAGTATTTTTAACAAATGGTGCTGGCAAAACTGTATATCCATTTGCAAAAATATGAAACAGGACTCATACCTCACACTGTATACGAAAACTACTTCAAAATGGATCAAAGACCTGAATATAAAGCCTGAAACTATAAAGTTCATAGAAGAAAAAATACGACCAACACTTCAGGCCTTAATACACAGCATTAACAGGATACAAACCATAACCATCAATGCACAGACCCCAACAGATAAGCTAGGTAACTGGGATCTTCTAAAAATCAAACACCTATGCTCTTTAAAAGACTTCACCAAAAGAGTCAAAAGAGAACCTACAGACTGGGAAAAAATTTTTAGACAGTACAAGTCACACAAAGGTCTAATCTCCATAATCTACAAGAAAATACAATACCTCTACAACAAAAAGACAAATAATCCTATTAAAAAATGGGGAATGTAAATGAACAGACACTTCACCAAAGAAGACATTCAAATGGCCAACAGACACATGAGGAAATGCTCGCGATCACTAGCCATTAGAGAAATGCAAGTTAAAACCACAATGAGATACCATCTTACCCCGGCATTACTGGCACAAATCAATAACACTGGAAATAACAAATGTTGGAGGGGCTGCAGGGAGATTGGAACTCTTACGCACTGCTGGTGGGAATGCAAAATGATACAACCGTTTTGGAAAATGATATGGTGCTTCCTCAGAAAGCTAGAAATAGACATACCATTCGATCCAGCAATCCCACTCCTAGGAATATATCCTAGAGAAATAAGAGTCATCACTCGAATAGACATATGCACACCTATGTTCATGGCAGCATTGTTCACAATAGCAAAACGATGGAAACAACCTAGATGCCCATCAACAGACGAACGGATAAACAAAGTATGGTACATACACACAATGGAGTACTATGCAACGAGAAAGAATAACAATGAATCTCTGAAGCATCTCATAACATGGATGAAACTGGAGGGCATTATGCTGAGCGAAATAAGTCAGTCACAAAAGGACAAATATTGTATGAGACCACTATTGTAAAAACCCATGAAAAAGTTCACACACAAAATGTGACAATCTTTGTTGGTTACCAGGGATGGGAGGGGTGGGCGGGAAATACTAAATAGGCTATAGATAAGAGGTACCTTGGGTGAAGGGTGAGACAGTACACAATACAGGGGAAACTAGCACAACCTGTAGAAGGAAAGGTCATGGAAGCCCCATAGACACATCCAAACTCCCAGAGGGACTGAACTGCTGTGTGGAGGGCTGTGGGGACCATGGTCTAGCAGAACATCTACCTGAATTGGCATGACACAGCTTATAAAGACAGTGCTCTACATTCTACCTTGGTGAGTAGTGTCTGGGGTCTTAAAAGCCTGTGAGCGGCCATCTAAGATACTACACTGGTCTCATCCCTTCGGGAGCAAGGGAGAATGAAGAGAACAGGATACAAGGAAAAGATTAGTCAAAGGACTAAGTGTCGACAGCTACCAAGGCCTCCACTGGACTGAGTCCAGTACAGCTAGATGGTGCCCGGCTACCACCACTGACTGCTCTGACCAGGATCACAACAGAGGGTTCTGGACAGAGCTGGAGAAGGATGTAGAGCATAATTCTAACTCACAAAAAAAAAGACCAGATTTACTGGCCTAAAGGAGACTGGAGAAACCTCTAGAATGTGGCCCCCAGACACCCTTTTACCTCAGTAGTGGATTTACCTCCGAGGTTCACTGTTCAGCCTGGGAGTGGACAGCTCTGTAAAACCAAATGAGACTAACGAGGTACAGGAGTCCAGTGACAAGGGCCAGAAGGCAGAAAGGGACAAGGAAGCTGGTGATAGGGAACTCAAGGTTGAGGAAGGATATTGTTGATGTGTTGTGAGATTGTTAACCATTGTCATAGGGCAACATTTGTAGTAACTGTTAAATGAGAAACTATTTTGTTCTGTAAGCTTTCATCTTAAGTGAGAATAACAGCACAATGGGAAGAGCGTAGTCAATGTCACTGAATTGTGTATGTAGAAATTTTTGAAATGGTGTATCTTTGGCTATGTGTATTTTCACAAAAAAAAAAAAAAAAAAAAAGGTTGAGAAGTTAGAGGGTTAATATGTTGTGGGGTTGTTAATCAATGTCATAAAACAACATGTGTACTACTGTTCCATGAGAAACTATTTGCTCTGTAAGCCTTCACCTGAAGTACAATGAAATATAAAAAAAAAGAAAAGAAAATGTGTTATAAGAGAGGAGTGGTAGAAAGAGACCAAAAAAAACTACACAAACACACACACACACACACACACACACACACACACACACACACACACACCCAAAGTCGTTGCCATCAAGTCATTTCCGACTCATAGCCACCCTACAGGACAGAGTAGAACTGGCCCATAGGTGTTCCAAGGAGCAGCTGGTGGATTTGAACTGCCAACCTTTTGATTAGCAACTGGTCTCTTAACCACTGCACCACCAGGGCTCTGGTAGGATAAGGAGGGGTGCTAAAGAGGGAAAAACTAGGTGTTGCATAAGGCTTTCAAGAAAAAGGTATGTTCTTAGTTGAACGGAATGAAAGTGATGGAAAGGGAAAAAAGTGTAAGGGAGTGGCAGGACAAGAGAACAGCACATGGAAAGACACAAGTGTAAAGGCCCCTGGCACACTCGCACAGCTTAGGAAGGCTGAAATACAGGATGTTAGTGGTGGGTGGGGTGGCGGTGGTGAAAGATGAAGCTGGACAAAGTCAAGGGCCATATCATAAATGACCTTGATGCATTTAAGCTAAGGGGTTTGTTTTATTTTAAAGATAACAGAAAAATTGTAAACAAGCCAATGACACTATCAGGTTGGTGTTTTAGGAAGAGTATTCTAACAGCTTTGGAAGGATAGATTGAAGGAGGGAATTTATGAAGATGGGGTGGGGGGAGGGAAGTCTACTATGATTAATAACAGGGTGAGGAGGGTCTCTGCATAGATGCGGAACCTGGTGCAGAGGTCACAGCCCAAGCAAAGTGAGGAGGGAACCCACGCTGGGGAGAGCACAGCAGCACCACTGGGAGATTGGTTACACACAGGGAGATGGATCAAATAATATATTAAGGATAATGAGGGCCAAATTTAGCACTTTCAGGGAAGGAAATTACACATAGCATAAAGAGAAAAAAACAGAATAAATCCAGTGTGTTGATTTGGAATTGGCAGTATCGGCGTCAACATGGTTTTTCAATAGATAAGATACTGAAATAATAAGGAAAATAAAAATAAATGCTAATGGTAACTAATAACAATCCATTAAATAAAATAGGAAATCATGAGTCCATACTGCTACAAACAAACAAATCGAACATTTGATGAAAATCAGACATTTATAAATGTTTCAAAAGACCTCCCCACAAAATACTTATGAAGGATAAAAAAAAGTAACTTCACAGTGGAGAAGCCTGGCAGACACCACGTTAAACAAGTAATCAAGTGAACATATCATCAGTAATGAGTCAACAGATACGTGTGCCAGTTGAGAGAAGACAATGAGAAGAATACAGTGTCACTTCTGTAATATTCCTGCCACAGATGCATAAACTGAATTCAAACATGATGAAACGTCAGACAGACCAAATTGGGAGACAGTCTACAAAATAACTGGGCCATAATCTTCAAAAATATTGTGACTATCAAGGGAAAACTGAGGAACTGTTATAGGCTGAAGAGATATAACGAGTGAATGAAACACATGGCTCTGAACAGAACTCTTGCTATAAAGAACATCATTGGGATAACTGGTGAGATTTGAGTGGGACATAGAATTAGATGGTAGTAACGTATCAGTGCTCATTTCCTGATTTTGATGACTATATTGTAATTATGTAGGAGAATTCCTTATTAGTAAAAAATACACACTTACAATACTCGGAGGTGAAAGGTCATCACATCAGCAACTTACTCTCAAATGGCTCCCCAAAAAAGTGCTTAGTACTATTCTTACAATTCTATTATAAATTTTAGATGCTTCAAAAAAAAGAATTAGAAGATGATAAAATCCAGATCAGACCATGCAAATACACTATTCTCTCAGCCAGGACTAAAAGGGCAGAAAGAAGCTGGAATTTTATGTCAGAAAACTATTATATATGCTCTAAAGTTTTACAATATATATTTATACTTAATTGCAATAAAATATGTATAATTCTCAAACCACAACATAGCAAAGTACTTCCCTCAAATATTTTTGTTTTCATAATCAAGTCCCAAATTAAGGAATCTTGGTATAATGTAGTTTATAAAGACAATGTTCCACATTCTACCTTTGTGAGTAGTGTATGGGGCCTTAAAAGCCTGTGAGCAGCCATCTAAGATACTCCACTGGTCTCATCCCTTTGGGAGCAAGGGAGAATGAAGAGAACAGAATACAAGGAAAAGATTAGTCCAAAGGACTAATGGACCACAGTTACCACGGCCTCCACCGGACTGAGTCCAGTACAGCAAGATGGTGCCTGGCTACCACCACAGACTGCTCTGACAGGGATCACAATAGAGGGTCCTGGACAGAGCTGGAAAAGGATGTAGAACAAAATTCTAACTCACAAAAAAAAAAAAAAAACAGATTTACTGGCCTGACAGACTGGAGAAACCCCAAGAGTATGGCCCCTGGATACCCTTTTAGCTCCGTGCTGAAGTCACTCCCGAAGTTCACTGTTCAGCCAGGGATTGGACAGCCTCATAAAACAAAAAAGGACTAATGAGGCACAGCAGTCCAGGGACAAGGACTAGAAGGCAGGAGGGGACAAGAAAGCTGGTGACGGGGAACCGAAGGTTGAGAAGGGACAGTGTTGACATGTCGAGGAGTTGTTAACCACTGTCATAGGGCAATATGTGTACTGTTTAATGAGAAACTATTCGTTCTGCAAACCTTCATCTAAGGTACAAAAAAAAAAAAAAAAAAGAATTATCTATGTGAGATCAAATTGACAACAGCAACTCAAAAGGTTTGATGGGAAGCCTAGGGGGCAGTGAGTTGAAGATAATGGTGATGGAATAATTTGGAAAAGGATAGTGAGAATAGCAGCACAACTGGAAGAATGTAATCGATGTCACTGAATTGTACATGTAGAAACTTTCAAAATGGTATAACTTTGGCTATGTATATTTTCACCAAAAAGAAAGGTCCTCAAGTTCAAGAAGGGAGAGTGTTGGCATGTCATGGGCTTGCTAAACAGTGTCATAAAACAATATGTGTACTGCCTGTTTAATGAGAAACTATTTGTTCTGTAAACCTTCATCTAAAGTACAATTAAAAAATATATATAAAGGAATCTTGCCAGGTTTGGTCATAGTTACCTAATTGGAGTGAATGGCTTCCACCTGATTCCAAAAACCAAACCCATTGCTGTAGAATCTATTTCGACTCATAGCAACCCTATAGGACAGAGCAGAACTGCTCCATAGGGTTTCCAAGGCTGTAATCTTTACAGAGGAGCCCTGGTGGTGTGGTGGTTAAGAGCTTGGCTGCTAAACAAAAGGTCAGCAATTCAAATCCGCCAGCCGCTCCTTGGAAACCCTATGGGGCAGTTCTACCCTGTCGTATAGGGTTGCTATGAGCTGGAATGGACTTGATGGCAGTGGCTTTTTGGTTTGGTAATCAGGTGGAAAGTTGTCCTGGTGGCACAGTGTTTAAGCGCTCGGCTGCTAACAGAAAGGTCTGCAGTTCGAACCTACCAGCCACTCCACAAGAAAAAGATGTGGCAGTTTGCTTCCATAAGGATTAAAAAAAAAAAAAAAAAAAAAATGCTATCAAGTCGATTCCAACTCATAGTAACTCTACAGGACACAGTAGAACTGCTCTATAGGGTTACCAAGGCTGTAAATCTTTATGGGAGCAGACGGCCACATCTTTCTCTTGTGGAGCAGCTGGTAGGTTTGAACCGCGGATCTTTCAGTTCACAGCCGAGTGCTTAACCACTGCACCACCAGGAGTCCTTTCCACCTGATTACTGGGGTGAAAATTTGATACCCAAAGCAGTCAAATCTAGTTTAGCAATGCTTCTTATAGAAAACTCCTTAATTAGGCTGATTTCTGTCTGGGTGCTACATATCACACTTTAACTTACATCACTAACAACTCTTTGAGACATTTATTGTTATTATCTCTATTTTGCAGATTTAAAAAATTCTCAAAAAGATTAGCAATATGCCAAGTCACTTAACTAGTAAACGGAGTACCAAGAAGCAAATCCAGGATTTTAACTCATAGCCCATGTTTTTTCCACTGTAATCCAGTAACTCCCTAGGTGCAAGACACCATGCTATTCATTACTGGGAGAGAGTCAAAGATGAACGAGACCATTTCTCAAAGAACTATTTCTGCCCTCTCTTCTCTTTGCTGCAGTGGGAAACTTTGCCTCTTACCTCTCGCCATGACTCTCCCACACACTAGTTTTCATCAATGCGTGAATTCAGGGACACTATTCTACCTTTTCCCTCATTCCAAAATCCTACAGCAATTCTGAAGATTTAAAAATGTGACCTAAAGTATAAAGGTAAAGATATGCTTTCTTAGAGTACTTTGTCAAATGAGTTTATTGAGTTTATGATAACCACTTAACCGGCTATAAGTGGAAAGAACAAATGACACAGAAGGAGAATAAAGACACAGTTGAGTCTGAATAAATTACTTGTGAATAGCTCAATGTTGGATAAAAGCAAAGACCCACCCGGGAAATGTTAGGCGTTCTGGACTAAAAGTGAAGTGCTTACTCCCAAACTTTTAATGTTTCAGTTGATGGAACAGATCATCTAAGAAACTCTCAGAAACAGAGCAAGGTACTTGACTAGAAGAAATGGGACTGGTGGTCTCTGAAGTCACTCCATGATCCACGCATGCAACCCTGAATCCTCCAGTCATCTCTGGGGTGAGGATTATATTCTTCTCACTTCAATGATGGTGAAAAAAAGAAACTGACTGCTAGATAAAAGCAGAAGAGGAGAATAAGAAAAAGAGCATGTAGAAAAGAATAGCAGAAGATGAAAAATTTGGAAACGAGCAACAAAATACATCCCGACGTTGACTTAGCTATACAAAAGTTGCCAAACAATGCCACTTTATTAAGTCAATGATAAACTCTCTCAATCAAGCTTATAATACAAAATATGACATGGTTTATTATCACTTCTGTAAGTGATTTATCCATTTGGAACACTGGATATAAGACCTCATTAAAATTATAAGAAGCTTATATGTATTAAGTAAATTTTTCCATAAAACAAATATTCTAAAATGAAGGATATCATACAAGAGACCACATAATTACTTTCAAATTTACCTCTCCCTACAAAACAAAATGAAACAAAAAACTAAAGGCTGTTTATATGTTATTGAAATTTAATTCATGTAACTTATAAATGATTTTAACATAGAAACTTATAAACTCAATGCAATTATGTTTCTTGTTGTTAGTACTATGTCAGAGGAGGACAGTGGCTTTGGTTCCTCTGATGGTCCCTCTTAAAAACACAAACTGGCTGCATCTATTCCTGGAATTACTCTAACCTCCCCTAGTATTTCATCCTTTCACATACTGTAATGCGCAGAGAACAGGGGTAATAATGTGAAACAAGTTCAAAGATCCCAAAGTGGAAGATATTGTTTTCCTGCATCCTACCTACTGTAACTGAAAACTGGGAATTTACTGGAATTGAGGATTTATTATGAGTCAGATGGTTGATAGCCTTTCCAACCAAAACATCTGCTCTACAAAGGCACAACTGCTACAGTCCATTTCCTCTTGGATCTAGAGAAGGACCAAGATGTAGTTCAGCCCTTTCCTTAAAGATACAGGGGCTTAAAATGAGAACTGAAGTAAAAGCAGATTTCTCTATCACCTTCTAACTTCCACTACTTTCTTTGATGGTAATTAAAATAGAATAAAATATGAGGATTAATATAATTTTTGGATATTAAAAATTACAATCAGCACAAAACAATAACCAAGGACTTTTAATTTATTCAAATTAACAGCACAGTGGAAACCAATTTGTCTTAGTCATCTAGTGCTGCTATAACAGAAATACCACAAATAGATGGCTTTAACAAACAGAAATTTATTTCCTCACAGTAAAGTAGGCTACAAGTCCAAATTCAGGGCACCAGCTCCAGGGGAAGGCTTTCTCTCTCTGTCAGTCAGCCTTTTCTCATCAATGTTCCCCCCGACTAGGAGCTTCTCTGCACAGGGACCCGAGGTCCAAAGGATGTGCTCTGCTCCTGGCACTACTTTCTTTCTTCCCTTTTTTTTTTAAATTGTACTTCAGGTGAAGGCTTACAGAACAAATAGTTTCTCATCAGACAGTAGTACACATATTGTTTTATGACATTGGTTAACAACCCCACAACATGTCAACCCTCTCCCTTCTCGACCATTTTTTTTTTTTTTTTTGGTGAAAATATACATAGCCAAAGATACACCATTTCAAAAATTTCTACATGTACAGTTCAGTGACATCGACTATGCTCTTCCAATTGTGCTGCTATTCTCATTTTAGATGAAGGCTTACAGAACAAAATAGTTTCTCATTTAACAGTTAGTACACATGTTGCCCTATGACAATGGTTAACAACCTCACAACACATCAACACTATCCTTACTCAACCTTGGGTTCTCTATCACCAGCTTCCTTGTCCCCTTCTGCCTTCTGGCCCTTGTCCCTGGACTGCTGTACCTCATTAGTCCCATTTGGTTTATGGGGCTGTCCACTCCCAGGCTGAACAGTGAACCTCAGAGATGACTTCACCACTGAGCTAAAAGGGTGTCTGGGGGCCATACTCTCAGTGTTTCTCCAGTCTCCTTTAGGCCAGTAAATCTGGTCTTTTTTTTTTTTTTTTGTGGCACTGCTTTCTTGATGGTATGAGGTCCCCCTGTCTCTCTGTTCACCTCTCTTTTATATCTCAAGAGATTGCCTCAGGACACAATCCAATATTGTAGATTAGGTCCTGCCTTACTAACACAACTGCCACCCATCCTCCCTCGTTAACATCATAGAGGCAGGTTTACAACATACAGGAAAATCACACAGTACCAGGAATCAAGGCCCAACCAAACTGATATACACATTTTTGGGGGTACATAATTCAATCCATGACATTCCACCCTTTGGCCCCCAAAAAATCACATCCTTGCAACACGGAAAATATATTCACCCCATCATAAAATAGCAAAGTCTTAACTCCAAGTCCAAAATCCAAAAATTCCTCTTCATCTGTGAAATCTAGAATACAAGTTATTTGCTTCCAAAGGTATGATGGCAGAACAGGCACAAGCTAGACATTTCCATTACCAATGGGAGAAACTGGAGGGAAAGAAGGGATAACAGGCACCAAGCAAGTCAGCAGAACACATTACATTAGCCCTCAAGGCTTTGAAAATAATCTTCTGTCCTCTGAGACAATTTACACAATGGCCCTGCCCTCCAGACTCTAGGTATTGGCCATAGTCTCCAGATTCTGAGTGGAAGCCCCTCGGCCCTGGGCTTCAGCTCCACCTTCCACGCCCACTGGGACAGCAACTCTGCTCCCTCGGCTTTAGATGCATCATTCTCCCAGTCCATCTGAGTAGCAACTCCACCCTCAGAAGCACCAGAGGCCATGGCTCCACCTTTTGAAACCCCAGAGGTCATGGCCATACCTTTTGAGACTGAGGCAGCTTGGCTTCTTCTGTTCCTTGTCTCTTCAGCTTCTGCTTCTGTTTCCTGTGGCCTCTCAGCCCTAGGGACTCAACGCCTGCATCTGCCCTGCTGGGGCAAGTGTTCCAAAGCTCTGTAGCTCCACCAGTAAGTGCCCGGAGGCACCCCACTCCTCCAGGAAGCCTTCTGCGCACAGGCACTCAGCTCCCTTGCTCCGTGGGTCGGCAAGCCTAGCTCCACCAATAAGTGCCCAGAGGCACCCCACCCCACCAGGAAGCCTCTTGCGCTCAGGCACTCAGCTCTCTCGCTCTGTGGGTCAGCTCCAGCGTCATCTCATGCTGGTCTCCTGGTTCTGCTGCTGTTGGTTCTCTGCCACTGCCGCTTCTCTGCCATTGCAGGTTCTCTGCTGTTGCTGGTCCTCTGCCACTGCTGCTTCTCTATCCATTCACAGTTTCAAAACCGTTTCCACATTTTAGGTATCTGTTAGAGCAGCACCCCACTCTCTTGGTACCAAATTCTGTCTTAGTCATCTAGGGCTGCTATAACAGAAATACCATAAGTAGATGGCTTTAACAAAGAGAAATTTATTTCCTTTCAGTAAAGTAGGCTACAAGTCCAAATTCAGGGAACCAGCTCCAGGAGAAGGCTTTCTCCCTCTGTCAGTAAGCCTTTTCTCATCAATGTTCCCCCCGACTAGGAGCTTCTCTGCACAGGGACCCCAGGTCCAAAGGATGCGCTCTGCTCCTGGCACTGCTTTCTTGATGGTATGCGGTCCCCCTGTCTCTCTGCTCACTTCTTTTATATCTCAAGAGATTGCCTCAAGACACAATCCCATCTTATAGATTGAGTCCTGCCTTACTAACACAACTGCCACCCATCCTCCCTCATTAACATCATAGAGGCAGGTTTACAACATATAGGAAAATCACACATTACCAGGAATCATGGCCCAGCCAAACTGATACACACATTTTTGGGGGAACATAATTCAATCCATACCACAATTATTTGGTTTTTTTTTTGGGGGGGGGGTGATATGTTACCCAAGTGTGGTGGAAAAAGGGATTCATTACTCATTCATTCATTTAACATATATTTACTGAGCACTACTATGTGTCAGGCACCGTTTTAGGAAAGAGTGGTAAAAGAGGCTGATAATGGTCTTCCTCTTGGAGCCTACCTGTCAGCGGGGGACAACAAACAATAAACAGTCTTCAATGCACCACAGGAGCTGCTGTCTTGTTTCCAATGGCCTATCTGCAACAATTGGCACCAATATTTTTCAGGCATTACAAAGTAGTAAGGTAGATTTTAGCGGCCATGCAACCAATCCTGCAGATGATACAGGATCATTCCATTGCACATGGGGCCAAAATGAGCCTGGGTCTGACTCGACTGCCACTAACAACAATAACAACACCCTGGAGCAGTGGTTCAGTCCTCATGTTTGGTTAAAAAACACACATTCCTGGATCACACCCCCAGAGTGTTGGTGGGTAGGCCAAGGAAATCTGAACTTTGTTTTAACTCACCACGGGATTAAACTGCACAGCCAGGTTTGGGTCTACTGCCCTAGAGCACTGACCTACAGGCATTTAACATCACAGCCCACTAGTAAACAAAGTTTAGAGCTCCATCTCAATATGTCTATATTTATTTACTTATAGGCTACATACGTGAAGTGCTGTGCTGGCACATTATAAATATCATAAAACATGCATAAACAATAAAGCTTCTAAGAGGATTAAAGAAAAATAAATATAAACAAATATTTTCCCCCACACCTGGACAACTTGCCCACATAGGTAATCACTACCTGGGGCATACCAGAAGACCAGGGGCAGATTACCCAATAAGCAAGGTAAGCACGGGCTTACTTGTGTTTACTTACTAATCTGTAGTGCACAATTTCACATGGGTTTCACCAGGGGTGAAATCCTGTATTACAGATTAGTAAATAAGTACAAGTAAACCCGTGCATACCTTGCCTATTGGGTAATCCGCCCCTGCAGGAGACCTCTGGGTTTCTCGAGCAGACCAAGCCTGCCGGAGACCTCTGGGTTTCTCCAGACCAAGAAGCAGGATAACCAAAGGTCCTCTGATTCACAGTTTGCTGAGAGAAACTCTGTCTCAGCCTTGCTCCACTCCATAAACTTACAAAATATCACTTCTAGAACAGGTGTAGAGAACTAGGCAGAGGAACATTTGAGTTATAATCATCACAGTTACAGTTACCTGCCAGCGCTTGTTAATACACACCAAGTATGGAAAAAACCAGACCTGACAAAAAGATAACCTGTGTCCTGGTTCAGCAGCTATAAGCCTGCAATGTCATGTGTCTGAACCGTGTGTGCATCCATCCACATATGTTAGATCCCAGGCAATGTGGTGTGGTAGAAAGATCACAAGCTTTGGAGTCAGATAGACAAGTGACAAGCATGGCTCCATTATTTACTTGCTATGTCAACCTAAAGGAGTCCTGGTGGTGCAGTGGTTAAGCGCTTGGCTGCTAATCAAAAGGTAGGTAGTTCAAAGACACCAGCTGCTACATGGGAGAAAGATGTGGCTGCTTCTTTAAAGATTATAGCCTTGAAAACTCTATGGAACAGTTCTACTCTGTCCTAAAGGGTCAGTATGAGTCAGGATTGACTCAATGGCAATGGTTTTTTGGTTTTATGTCAACCTATTTGGGTAAGTTATTTAAAATCTTCATGAGCCTCTATTTCCTCAGCTGTAAAATGAGGAGAGTTAGAAAGCTGTTGCATCAATAGTAACATGTATAAAGGGTAGCCACCACTATAGTCACCATCATTATTATTATTACTCCAGATCACCTTGGAATATCTGAGCCATCTGTTTCCTGCTATCTGTGGACACTGAGCCTGGACCATCTCCCTGGAAATGATACCTGTCTGTTGGCCTTCTGTGTGTGTAAACTCTATTGGCAAATCTCGGCCTGTCTGTACAAAATCAGTTTCTTGTTTGGTCCCTCTGGACCATGATGAGTGAATGGAACCATATCTGCTGCCACTTAGAGCCCACTCTGTGCTTGGCCAGGTCTACACAGCCAGGACAGTGTAGCCTGTCCCCTAGTTTTTTAATTCACCGTAAGTCTCAGGGACTGGCAGCCCTCACCTGCCCCTTCACCTGATAACTAGCTTCCTGGCTGTTATCTCTTGGTTAGCACAAAGCCTCAACAGGTTCTCTCTTCTAGTTATGGTCTCCTTGCCAGTGTCTTCTTGTTTGTATTTCTTGTTATTACTATTCAGTTACATGTAATGAAATCATTTATAGAGTTTGGAGATTAGAAAGCAATACTCAAAGGATTTACCCACAACTATAGGGATGGACATAAGCATATAACCATGAAGGACAGTGTTTCACCTAAAAGGCTTTTAAAAATCAGACAGCCAATCATAAAAATCAGCCCTCTTAAGAAACATTTGTTAAAAATGTCTGTATTACTAAGGGGGGGAGGGGTGAAAAGAATACAAGAATCTACCCAAAAGAATTTAGAAAGAGAGCAAAGAATCAATCAATAACAAGCTAAAATTAGAAAACAGGAAAAATATAACTAAAAGCAGAAAGACCACAACAAACAAACAAGTCAGGTAGAAGCAATCAATCCAAAAGAGAAAAAATTCACGTTATTATATCAAGACTAGACGTAGATTAGAAAAATCTTTCTTTTTAAATAAGGGCATTATAAATTTTGGTTGCATGCTAATAAATTTAATAATTAATGAAAATGAATAAAAATGTATCTTCAGAATTATAAGAGAACAAAAGATAGGAATCAGAAAACAGCAAACTTAAACAGACAACTAACAACAACAAAAAGAAACGTTATTAGGAAATATTGTTTTAAGGGATACCTACAGCCAATTAATTTGTTGGAGAATGTTTCTAAACTTTCCCAAAATAGATAAGAATGTTATGCTTTTCAATCTGCTTCATAAGGCAAATAAAGTTTTATTTTCCAAAAACACAAGATATGCACGATGTTTCCTTATGAGTATGGATTTAATAACCAAATAAAAATCTTAATAAATAGAATGTAAGTCCACATTAATATAATTTTCTACTATTCACAGAGTGCATGACTTAAAACAAGGAAAACAATATAATTCATCATCTAAAGAGAGAAAATTGTAAGAATCGTACCATTATTGCAATAAGCACTCATAGAAAACTGAAACATTCTGAGTCCTTTAGCAATGCAAACATACCATCAGGTTGTTAGGCTGTTTCCTAAGAGGCCTCACAGGGTGGTGTACTTGTTCTTGGTGGTACTTGGTGGACTTAGGGTTTGGCTTGAACCATCTGCATTGTTTACTATGCATTAGTTTACTATGGGAAATTCATTAGTGCTAAACTACTCTAGGTTCATCTAGTTAGTACATTCTTTTCTCGTAAGTCACGAAGAATTGAATACTATAAGTCCCTAAGATCACTGTATTCTGTTCCATAAGGAATATCTGTGTGGCTGCTAGGTCAGCAAGGGGACAGAACAAAGAGATAATAGGAACCGCATACAATAGGGCCTGACACACCACTCTCACCCTGTTATTGTTAATTGCCATCGAGTAGCCTCCGACTCATGGCAACCTTATGTATAAGAGAGCAAAATGTTGCCAGTCCTGCACTATCTTCATGATCATTGATATGTTTTTGTTCATTGCTGCGGCTATTGTATCAACCCATCTCTTTGAGGGTTTCCCTCATTTTTGCTGACCCTCTTCTTTACCAAACATGATGTCCTTTTCTAGTGGTTGGTCTATCCTGATGACTTTTCCAAAGTAAGCGTGTTAAAGTCTTGCCATCCTAGCTTCTAAGAAACATTCTGGTTGTATTTCTTTTAAAATTGATCAGTTCATTCTTATGGCAGTCCACAGTGTATTCTATATTCTTTGCCATCACTACAGTTCGAAAGCATCAATTTTCTTTTCTCTTCCTTTTT
The DNA here is from genome assembly GCA_030035585.1 of Dugong dugon. Classification (NCBI taxonomy): domain Eukaryota; kingdom Metazoa; phylum Chordata; class Mammalia; order Sirenia; family Dugongidae; genus Dugong; species Dugong dugon. The sequence continues at coordinate 71,935,583 of CM057473.1, forward strand.
CATTATCCAACTTTCACATGCACATGAGGCAACTGAAAAGACCACTGCTTTCGGTCAGAGGCACTTTAGTCATCAAGGTGTCCTCTTTACTTTTTAAAACTCTCACCCTAGGGATAACCTGGTCAGTGGAACCAATGGGAATACCAAGAATGTGTAAAGTCTGTGGGCCATCCTTCTGCATGAATCTCCACTTTCGGATTATTCAAAGCTTACTGGCAAAAGCATCCTTTATTTTGGATAAGGCTGGAATGGTTATTGTCAATTTTTGACTCTATAACATCCTTTTCCTATTCTTTCCCTCACTTTGGTTTGATACATTCTTTCTTTAGATACACGAATATACTCAACCAGGTTACAGGTCTAATATTCCTCACCTGGGATCCATTTCATCTCCCAAAGAGAGTATCAAATATTTATACTTTTATCCATTTATGTGCTGGGTGCAACTTTCACAAGGTAATCTGATTCCCTGATTTCCTAGTTCTTAGGGAAGCAATATTAGTTATATTACTGAATGGGCAACTAGGTATTTGAGAGGAAAAAGAAGAAAAAAGTATAAACATAGGAAGAAAAGAAAAAAATATGTTTTACATGACATAATTCAACATCATCAAATTATAAAGTTATACGATAAATCAATAAAACCAATTTAAAATGACTAGTGTTAACAAGGAGCTCTGGTGGCGTAGTGGTTAAGAGCTACGGCTGCTAACCAAAAGGTCAGCAGTTTGATTCCACCAGCCACTCCTTAGAAACCCTATGGGGCAGTTCTACTCTATCCTATAGGGTCACTATGAGTTGGAATCAACTTGATTGCAACGGGTTTGGCTTTTGGTTTTAGTGTTAACAAATGATTTCAGCAAAGTAGCAGGATAAAAATTCATTTGAAACTACTACTATCCTATGTACTATGGCCCACAGCTGGAAAATATAATGATAGCGATCCCATTTATAATACTAACAAAAAACTCAATAAGTGGGTATTAATTTAAATCAGAAAATTAGAGGCTTATTCAAAGATGACATAAAGTCTGATGGTAGCATTAAAGTAAGATGGATAAATGGAGAAATATAATTTGCTTCATGCTGGGAAAACTAAATATAGTAAAGATGACAACACTCCCTTAAATTATTATGTAGATTTAATAAAATACTGATTTTACAGAACTTCATATTCATTCTAAAACACATGTTGGAAAGTAAGCAAAAATACCAAAGGAAAAACATTTAAGTTATGACAGTGGTTTCAAACTATCAAACTTTAAAATGCTATAAAAGAAAAGTTCTTTTTTAAAGATATGGTATTAGTTGAAATAGAAAAAACTCAAGATGGAATTCAGAAACAAATATAAAGAGTCAGTACGTAAGAGGCCAGAAGCAATCCTATCACAGAGGGAAAAAGTGCCAGTAAGCAACTGAAGAGGGACCAGTAACGCAGAGAACCAAGTGAGAAGTCGAACGTCATACCACACGTACAGGCTACAGGGTTCAAGGACATGCAGAAGAAAACAGAACAGCATATTCACTCTGACTGAGTAAGGAAGATAACTTTATAACTGTCCCCCAGAGTAAAATATTATCACACACAAAATATTTTCAAATATATAAAAATACAAATTTCAATCTCCTCTCAAATACATCAAATATAATATCAGAAAGCAAAAGGACAGAGCATAGAAGAGCTAAATGTGACCAGTGTAAGTGATAATAAGGTGACTATCCACAGCTTATCTGACAAGCTCATAGTGACCCCATAGGACAGAGGAGAACTGCCCCATAGGGTTTCCAAAGCTGTAAATCTTCACAGAAGCAGACTGCCACATATTTCTTTCATGGAGCAGCTAGTAGGTTCAAACCGTCGACCTTTCGGTTAGCAGCTGAGCACTTTAACCACAGCACCACCAGGACTCTAGAGAAGCTATGAGTCAGAATCGACTCATAGGTTTGGTTTTTTTGTTATCCACAGCTTGGAGCCCTAGCAATCTGCTTCCAAAAGGTCACAGCCATGAAAATGCCATGGAGCACAGTTCTACTCTGCAATACATTATTAGAATCCAGTATTCAATATAGACTTAGCCTGTGAACTCTCCACACAGCATCACCCTATGCAACCTTTAGCATACCTGGCCAAGTGCAAGACTGGTTCTCATGCTAGTTACCTACTGAAACGAAAGTCCAGCTCTGAAACTCAGGTCACTTGACTTGGGTACTGAATTCCTCACTCACACGACCCAATTTCTAACATTCCTCACATTTCCTCAGAAACTTTTTACTGACATCACAACCCCTTGGAATGGGCCCCATGGAAATCAACAGCAGCATGTTTCAGGTGGTCTCTCTCTGGACAACTGGTGTCTCTGGAAGGGTACAGGCCTTCTGTTAGCTGGGCTGGTTCCCATTCCACACAGGTATGGATCTGCTTTGTCCTCCTCAGGAAGAGCACCCAAAAGGCCAAACTGGTTATGACATTTCACAAGGCATTTGCCTTTGGACACAATTACTTTAAGTTAAAATCTGCAACTCTGTAAGTTTAACTTATTACTTTCAGTCCTCCCTGCTGGAGCTACAGAAAATAATCCTACACTCTTTACTGTATGAAGTCTTTCAAAATAGCTAAAAATACAATGTCTTCCTTGAAGTTGCCTCTTTTCCTACATACACAGCTCTAGTTCTTTGAAAGTACTTGGTAGAAATTCAGACCTCTCATCATCCTAATCACCTTCCATTGTTAGTCTTCTTTTTCACATACCTTTAGAATGCAGCACCCAGAAAGATACTACAAAATTCCAGAAACTGCTTGTGGAACTTGCACCTCCTTTGTTTCTGGAAACAGCATGTCCATTAACGGAGCCTTGTATTACTTGAGATTTCTGACAGCTAACTCTCAAATCTTTTTCATATGAACCCTAAGTACACTAAATCTTTTTCACATGAACAGCTCTAAATACACATCTCCTCATATCCTTCATTTTTTTGTACAGCTGAGGTGTTTTGGGTTTTTTGTTTGTTTTAAGTTGAGTGTAAGGCTGTGAAATGGAATAATAATGAGCACTGGACTGTGAATCAGAAGGCCTAACTTTTTTCCATTCATTCATTCAACAGATATTTATTGAGCACCCACTATGTAGCAGGCCCTGTGCTAGGTACTAGAGATATAACAGTGAACATGTAGACATGATCTACTCCTTCATTCAGAGAAGTTACAGTCCAGCAGGAAGACAGGCAAATAAGCCAATTATAAATGCTCTGTTAGGGAAGAAATAGGGTATTATTAGAACATAGAGGCTAAAGGCACCTGACCCAGACTTAACCAGGAATGGCCTCTGTCATGGACTGAATTATGTCCCCCCAAAAATGTGTGTATCAATTTGGCTAGGCCATGATTCCTGGTATTGTGTGATTTTCCTATATGTTGTAAATCCTGCCTCTATGATGTTAATGAGGGAGGATGGGTGGCAGTTGTGTTAGTAAGGCAGGACTCAATCTACAAGATTGAATTGTGTCCTGAGGCAATCTCTTGAGATACAAGGGAGAAATGAGCAGAGAGACAAGGGGACCTCATACCACCAAGAAAGCAGTGCCAGAAGCAGAGCGTGTCTTTTGGACCTGGAGTCCCTGTGCGGAGAAGCTCCTAGTCCAGGGGGACATTGATGAGAAGGCCGACAGAGACAGAAAGACTTCCCCTGGAGGTGACGTCCTGAATTTGGACTTTTAGCCTACTTTACTGTAAGCAAATAAACTTCTCTTTGTTAAAACCATCCACTTGTGGTATTTGTTATAGCAGTACTAGATGACTAAGACAGCCTCCTTGAGGAATGTCCTCGCTTTGCCACTGCTAGTGGGTGACTTAACTCAAAGCCTCAGTTTCCTCGTCTATAAAATGAAGGGACTGCTATGGAACAAACTTGGCAATGCCCATCAAAATTATAAATGCATTTTACCCTTTGACCCTACTGGGAATTTGTCCTAGAGACATACCAGCACACATATGATGCCACACTGTATATAATAGCAAAAGACAGGCAACAAAGCAAGGGTCTATAGAGGATGATTAAAGAAGCTATGATATATCCACATAATAGACTACTGTTGTTGTTAGTTCTCATCAAGTTGATTCTGACTCATGGTGACCCCATGTGTACAGAGTAGATCAGCTCCATAAGAGTTTCTAAGGCCGTCATCTTTTGGAAGCAGATTGCCAGGCCAGTCTGGGTGGGTTCAAACCACCAAGCTTTTGGCTAGTAGTCGAGCGCTAAACCATCTGTGCCACCCAGGATACCTTAACAGATTACTAGGCTGTGGAAAAAAAGAAAAAAGGAGCTACATACTGGTATGAAAAGATTGACAGGATAAACTGTTAAGTAATAAAATCAAGATGCAGAGTAGTGTATGTAGTATGCCACCTTCTGTGTAAGGAAGAGGAGAAATAAGAATATATGCTTGTACTTTCTAAAGAATCCTGGAAGGATACACAAAAAACCAATAAAAGTGATTACCTGTAGGGAACTGCAAATGGAATGTGGTAGTTAGAGATGAGACGGGAGTGAGAACTTTTCAATGTATAACTTTTAATATATTTTCACTTCTGATAATGTAAATCTATTACCAATTCAAAATATTTAGATTAATTTTAAAAAAGCAAACGAAAGGGTTGGACTGGATAATTTCTAAGGCACTTCTACTCTTCTTAATTTTCTACAATTATATGACTTAACCTACATTTAACCTGTGATAATATAAAATAGTTAACTATTCAACAGATCCTTTACTTGTAAGGACGCTTAAGTTTATACAATTTTTTAAAAAAATTTGATACTTAGGTTATACCAACATGAGTATCTTAAAACACTATTGTGGGGCTAACTCAATCTTTATTTTCTATCTATACTTAAATTTTGTAAATGCATCTAAATTTATTCAAATTCAATAAATATTTATTGAGCACTAATAGGCACAGTTACGAACAAGACAAAAAAGGTCCCTGAATTAATAAAAACATGTATTGTGGTTACCAAATCATCCTCATTACAGATGTTAATACTGAATTTAAATATAACTTTAATCACCTCTCTCTCTATAGATACATAGAAGATAGACAGACAGATTGGCAGGTAGGTAGATGATAAGATAGACAGATAGATAAAAAGATAATTTGTGTTGTTTGTAATTTTTTTATTAAAAGCTTTCTTAAATCTGATTACATTTTTTTAATTAAATTTGAGCTGGTAGCAGCCTATCATTCTGATCATCCAACCTGGGCCTGTCCTGAACAAGCTAGAAAACATTCCTGGCTACGTCAGTTAGTCCCTCAACCTGGTTTAGGATACATAAGAACTTATTTATCATTTTATAAATTAGTCTCCTACCCCACTGGTTTCCAATATGTTCATGTCCCCTCTCTCAGCAGTATTAATGCTTGATTCTTATATTGGGTCCAGATATTTCACAAGGTAATCTGTACTTTTGTCTTTATTATAATAATTGATTTCTTATCTGTTTCCCCCACCAATTGGGAGCACCTTGAGGGCTCAGCCACAGTCTTGTTCAGTGTCTAAATTATATAGCAGATGTTCAATAAACATTTGCTGGATGGATAAAAGAATGAACAAGTGAATGAGCAAAGGACTGATTATGTCACAACAAAACTAAATTCAGATTAAATTAAAAGTTGAAGCTCAGTTGAAATTAATGCTGTGTATTTATTTCCGTTATAGGTATACACAGGAAGCTGGCTCTCAGCCCTACAGCAAAGGTATGGCCATGAAGGGAAGAAAAGGTAGCAGAGTGCTAACATTATGCTAGTGACAGGCTGTCTTCAAAAGAGAAGCAAGTATCTAATTGACAAAGTAGTGAGTGACATGGTACAGTACAGAAAAATGAGTTTAAATTAAAAAACTGGGGCTTAGTTCCCAACTTTCCTACTTATGAGCTAGGAGACCTTGAGCGAGTTGCTTAACCTTTCTGAGTCTCAGTTTCCTCTTTTAAGAATGGAAAAAATAATATCTGCTCTACCCACCATATGAAAATGTTGGGATGAGCATATGAAAACACTCTTCATGAATGTGCTTCGTGATGGTAAAGCAGTATACAGATTTAGAGGACAAGGATGATTACTCTTTAAATCTGGGTTAAAATAATTCAAAGATTTGTTAATGATTAAAACTCAATGGAACTAAACAATAGAGGAAAATTACACCTTGGTTAAAATGTAAGGTCCTCTTTTTATACTTTGATAGTAACCATAAAGAAGGACCTGAAGATAACACCAGCAAAAGGGCAGTGGTCCTATAGCCCACCCACTGCCCAGAGACTATGCCAGATGCTGAGAATATGAAGAAAAAAAAAAAAAGAGAGACATGATCATGATCCTGTAAGAGCTTACAGTCCAGTGAGAGTGGCAGAAATAAATAAAAATGACTAGGGTACTTTGTGTATGTGTTAAAACTGACTGGTTAGGTACAAAATAATATGGAGAATTAGGAATCCATTCTATCCTCTTCTTCAACTACCCCTGGTTCAAAGCATCCTGGGAGTGCTTTGAAGATTTCTGGGGCTCACTCCATGGTATAGCTCCCCATCTATCTCCTTTTATTTAGGTCTTCTACAATTTCTCTAAGTAATAGTTTACAGATTTCAGTGTAGAGATCTTTCACATCTTTAATTTATTCCTAACTATTTTAGGGTTTTTGATGCTATTTTAAAAATGGTATTGTGTTTAATTACATTTTCCAAATGTTCTTATTAGTATATAGAAATACAACTATTTTTAATATTAATCCTGTATCCTGTAACCTTGCCACTCTTTGTTCTAGTAGTCTTTTTGTACATTTCATCAGCTTTTCTACATACACAATTATGTTGTCTGCAAACAAAGACAGTTTTACTTCATCCTTTCCAACCCTTATGTCTTTTATTTATTTTTCTTATCTACTTGCACTGGTTAGCACATCCAGTACAATGCTGAATAGAAGTGAGAAGGGCTAACATCCTTGTCTTTTTTCTGGTAAGGAGAACACATTCAACATTTCACCATTAAGTATGATGTTAGTTACAGGCTTACTATAGATGCCCTTAAACAGATTGAGGACATTTGCTTCTAGTCAGTTGGTTGAGCATTTTTGTTTTCTTTTATCATGAATGGATGTTGAAATTTGTCAAATTTTTTTTCTGTATCTACTGTGATGATCATATGATTTCTCTCCTTTATTAATGTAGTTAATTATACTGATTTTCAAATGTTAAACCAACCTTATATTCCAATGGAAAACTCCATTGAGTCACTATGTGTGATTACCTTTTTAAATATAATATTTGATTTTATTTGCTAATATTTTGTTAAAACTTTTTGTATCTGTGCTTATTCATGAGGGTAATGGTTTGTAATTTTCTACTCTTGCAATATCTTAGATAGGCTTTGGAATTAGCATTTTGCTGACCTCATGATAACCAGTTCTACTGAACTACCCTGATGAGCTAAAATTTATAGGTGATTTTAGCAACGTGCAGACTGAAATTGCCAGACCTAGAGCATGGTTGCTGAATTCTATGTATAAGACAATTAGCAAAATTATCATATATATTATAAGTAAGGTATTTATTGACAAAATATTATCCCAAGTTTGTATAAGAAGAAAACTAAGCCATATTTCACTTTAACTCCATGTTCCCTGGTTCTAATCATTTACCATTCAGAGACAAGGAGGTCATTTTGGATGGTGTTAAATGGCAAAGGTTTGTATTTATTTACTCTGAGAAAGAAAACTGCTCTAAGTTTATTATTATTTTTAGGTCAATTACAATTCTCCTACTTTCCCTTGAAAGTTGGTTACAGACTCACCAAAATCTAAAGCTGCACGGAGCCTTGAGATCATCAATTTTTTACATAAATTTTAATTTTTTAAAGATGGATGCATAGGCCCAGATATGAGAAATGACTTGTCCACTGTCATCTGGCCCAGTAGCACAACAGCCAGAGATGAAACTGAGATCCCTTGGTTCTCACTGCAGTGTTCTCTACTCCTTCCCATCCCTACAAACATCCAAATACTCTACTCCCCTTCCCACCACCTCCTGGTATTTTCTAGCCAAGGTCAACAGAAAACACTCTGAAACCCTGAGCCAGTACTATCTAAGTATCACCTATATTTGGTTAAAAGACTCTATTAAAGGAGCTAGTAATATTTTCACATAATTTTTAATCAAAGCAAGGCCCTCGTTGGCACGGGCCCCACTTTCATTGTTTCATGGCTGGAAAGGAAGAGATTCTAATCAATATTAGAGCTAATGTTAAAAAAAGGACTTTCCTACCTTTATATAAATCTGAAATTTGAAAGAAAATTAGATTTATAAAGGTAGTATAACAAGGGGAAAATATTAAGGCTCAGGAATGAGGAAAATAACATCGCCATCATGGCAGATAAAAAAAATGATACTCAGTAGTTACATAACACTTGATAGTTAGGAAAATGCTTTTTACAAATCTCATTTGATTCTTCCAAAACCCAGGAAAGTAGAAAGATAAATAGTATTAACCTAATTTTCATGTTGAGACAATACATTCAGAAAGCTAAGTAAATTGCTCAAGGTTACACTGACAGCAAATGGCAAAACTGGAACTTGAACCAGATAACAGAATCACTCTACTCTGCCATGGACCTTTTGGTTGGCTATACGTATCATTTATACATGAATATATCCAAACGTAAACTAGAAGATACCGCTATCTTAAAGAACAGATATCCCAAAGAAGTATAATCCCCTTGGAGTGACCCTGAGCCAGAAGCATACCTGTCCAAAGTTAAGTATGCTGATAGGTGATATCTACAGGAGAGACAATGAGGACATGGAAACAACGGCTAGAATAGAAGTTACAAGAGGTAATTTACTTTTCTCAAGGATCTAAGTTCTTTGTGCCAGATATAAGCACTCTGTCATTTGGCCATCTCTTGATTACTACCTTTTACTCATGTATTAGGAGTTAAGAAGTTATAATTCCTGTTAACAAAGACAGGTAAAAATTATTCCAAAATTATTTGAACACTGAAGACTGAAAAACTCTGCCTGGTGTATTATAACTGTGGTTCTTCCTACTCATCTGAGGGCACAAAAAACATGTCAGAATATTATTTCAAATCCGTAAATTTTTCCGTAAAATAATGCCAAGTCATAGAAACACACACACACACAGCTTATCACTGGTAACCACTAGGTAATTTCAAAACAAATGTTAGTGGCATTAAAAACAAATTTATTGTGACTAAATTTTTTAATATTATTTAACTTTACAAAATCTGACCCACTCTGCCATTATGTATCAAGTGTAATATTAAGACTCTTTATTCATAGGATTTGGAATCAGAAGACCGCAAATGAAGTTCCAGCTGAGCTACTACTGGCTTATGACCCAGGGAAAGTTACTTAATGTCATTTAGAAGTGTTTCTGCATATGTAAAATGAAGAGAATAAAAACAACTATCCATTTTTTTTTCTCATCAGGTTGTTTATTGAAAACTTCAAGTGTAATTATATATTTCATCATCTATTATAATACTTAGAAACCCATCATTTGGCTCTGGCCTAAAATCTGATTGTGAAGAAAAGAGTGACAATCAGGCCCTAAAATTGTATTTTAAAATCACCTGGTGATATCAGGGAATTTGTTGTGCTCACTTCAGGATCTCTAGTATCTACAGTAATGCCTGGCAGATAGAAGTGACCAAGACATATTGCATGAAAAAATGAATCTGGAGCACAGTAATGTTCACTTTTGTATTGAGATGTTCATTATTTCTCTACAGGTTTGGTTCTCCAAATTTTATTCTTTCTTGGAACTATGTGGTGTGGATTTGATCACAGCCTTCATAGCATTGTGAAAAGAAAAGGTATTCAATACACGCATGTTATAGGAATGGGAGGTCTTTCCTCACTGAATTACAGAAATGTGGGGCTGGTAGAGTTCCTAAAAATCAAGGAATGTGGAAAGGTGTTTGCCCATTTGTCTTTATTCTACTAAAGAAAAAAGCTAAATTCATTAATCTTACAAGTATCTTTGACATCCTACTAGGCCAGGCACTGTTCTAGTCATAGGGTATACAGCAGTACACAAATGAGAGAGGGTGCCTTTCCTCTTGGTGCCTAAGATGTGTCACATCAAGGCAGATGCAGACACACATCTGGGTGAGTTCGGCCTATTGGACAAGGGAATGCAGTGGCTACAGAATCCCCACAGGGTGTCTATGGAGGCTACAGTGAGTATAGGGATTACTTTTCCAGGTTGGCTCTGAAGACCCAAAGGGCTACTTAGGAGTGGAAGCATTTGTTTCCTTTAGAGTAGTGGCTCTCAACCATAGCTGTACTTGGAAATCATCTGGAGAGCTTTAAAAACTACACATGCCTGGGTACCATCTCGAGAGACTCTGACTTAATTGGTCTGGGGTGCAATCAAGGCATTCGGAGTTTTTAAAGCTCCTCAGGTACAACCAAGGGTGAGAACCACTGGCTTAGAGCAGCTCAGAATTTCCTGGGAAATAACCAACCAGTCCTATAAAAGTCTCCTCACTTGAAAGTACTACCCATGAGAAGAGGAACAAGACAAAAATGTCCTTTATCACCACTCCTATTTAACATTGTGCTGGAATTCCTAGCTAGAGCAATAAGGCAAAAAAAGTAATAAAGGACATCCAAACTGGAAAGGAAGAAGTAAAACTATCCCTGTTTGCAGATGATAAAATCCTATACATAGAGAATCCCAAAGATTCCACAAGAAAACTACTGGAATAGAAAGATTCAGCAGAGTAGCAAGATACAAGATCAACATACAAAAATCAGTTGGATTCCTCCACACCAACAAAGAGAACTTTGAAAAGGAAATCAGGAAACCAATACCATTTATAATAGCCCCTAAAAAGATAAAATTCTTAGGAATAAACATAACCAGGGACATAAAAGACCTGTACAAAGAAAACTATAAAACACTACCTCAAGAAATCAAAAGAAAACTACATAAACGGAAAAACATACCATGCTCATAGATAGGAAGCCTCAACATTGTGAAACTGTCAATTCTACCCAAAGTGATATACAGATATAATGCAATCCTGACCCAAATACCAACAGCATTCTTTAATGAGATGGAAAAACTAATTGCCAACTTTTTCTTTTTGGAAAGGAAAGAGGACCTGGATAAGCAAAGTATTATTGAAGAAAAAAACAAAGTAGGAGGCCTCACACTGCTTGATCTCAGAACCTACCATACAGCCATAGTAGTCAGAACAGCCTGGTACTGGTACAACGACAGACACATAGACGAATGGAACAGAATTGAGAACCCAGATGTAAATCCATCCACCTACCGCCAGCTAATTTTTGACAAAGGACTAAAGTCCATTAAATGGGAGAAAAGACAGTCTTTTTAACAAACGGTGCCGGCAAAACTGGATGTCCATCTGTAAAAAAAATGAAACAGGACCCATACCTTACACCATACACAAAAACTAACCCAAAACAGATCAAATACCTAAATATAAAACCTAAAACTATAAAGACCACGGAAGAAAAAACAGGAACAATGCTAGGGGCCCTAACACATGGCACAAGTACAATACAAACCATAACTAACAGTGCACAAACACCAGAAGATAAACTAGATAACTGGCAGCTCCCAAAATTAAACACTTACACTCATCAGAAGACTTCACCAAAAGAGTAAAAAGAGAACCTACAGACTGAGAAAAAATTTCTGACTACAACATCTCTACAAGGGTCTAATCTCTAAAATCTATAGAATACGTCAACAACTCAACAACAAAAAGACAAATAATCCAATTAAAAAACGGGCAAAGGATATGATTAGACACTTCACCAGAGAAGACATTCAGACAGCTAACAGACACATGAGGAAATGCTTGCAACCATTAGCCATTAGAGAAATGCAAATCAAAACTACAATAAGATACCATCTCACCCCGACATTACTGGCACAAATCAAAAAAAAAAAAAAAAACAGAAAATAACAAACACTGGAGAGGTTGCGGGGAGATTGGAACTCTTATGCACTGTGGTGGGAACGTAAAATGGTATAACCACTATGGAAAACAATATGGCAGCTCCTTAAAAAGCTAGAAATAGAAATGCCATGCAATCTAGCAATCCTACTGCTAGGAATATATCTTAGGGAAATAAGAGCCATCACATGAACAGACATATGCACACCCATGTTCATTACAGCACTATTCACACAATAGCAAAAAGATGGAAACAACATAAGTGCCTATTAACAGATGAATGGATAAACAAATTATGGTACATACACAATGGAATACTAAAACGCAATGATAAGGAACAATGACGAATCCGTGAAACATCTCACAACATGGATGAATCTGGAGGGCATTATGCTTAGTGAATTAAGTTAATCAGAAAAGGACAAATATTGTATGAGACTACTAATATAAAAACCCAAGAAAGGTTTACATGCAGAAAAAAACAATCTTTCATGGTTACAAGGAAGGGGAGGGCTGGGGTAGGGAAATCACTAACTACATAGTAGACAAATGTTAACTTTGGTAAAGGGAAAGACAACACACAATATAGGTGAAGTCAGCACAACTTGACCAAAGAAAAGCCAGAGAAGCTTACTAGACACATCCAAATTCCCTAAGGGACTGAGTTGCTGGGGCTGAGGGCTGGGGACCATGTTCTCAGGGGACATCTAGGTCAACTGGCATAACATAGTTCATAAAGAAAATGTTCTACATCCTACTTTGGTGAGTAGCATCTGGGGTCTTAAAGGCTTGCGAGCAGCCATCTAAGATACATCTATTGGTCCCATCCTGTCCGGAGCAAAGGAGAATGAAAAAAAAAAGACACAATGCAAATATTAGTACAAAGGACTAATGGACCACATGAACAACAGCCTCCACCAGCCTGACCCCAGAAGAAATAGATGGTGCCTGGCTACCACCACCGACCACTCTGACAGGGATCACAATAGAGGATCCTGGACAGATCTGGAGAAAAATGTAGAATAAAATTCAGATTCACAAAAAAAGACCAGACTTACTATTCTAACAGACTGGAGGAACCCTCAAGACTATGGCCCCTCCCCTCGACATCCTGTTAACTCAGAACTGAAGCCACTCCTGAAGTTCACCTTTCAGTCAAAGATTAGACAGGGCTATAAAACAAACAGGGTTTGTGTCAGGGTTGAATACTTTCACCATACTTATTCAATCTGTATGCTGAGCAAATAATCTGAGAAGCTGGACTATCTGAAGAAGAACAAGGCAACAGGACTGGAGAAAGACTCATTAACGACTTGCATTATGCAGATGACACAAGCTTGCTTGCTCTAAGTGAAGAGGACTTGAAGCACTTACTGATGAACATCAAAGACCACAGCCTTCAGTATGGATTATACCTCAACATAAAGAAAACAAAAATCCTCACAACTGGACCAATAAGCAACATCATGATGAACAGAGAAAATATTCAAGTTGTTAAGAATTTCATTTTATTGGATCCAAATAAATGTCCATGGGAGCAGCAGTCAAGAAATCAAAGGATGGATTGCATTGGGCAAATCCACTGCGAAAGACCTCTTTAAACTGTTCAAAAGCAAGATGTCACTTTAAGGACTAAGGTGCACCTGACCCAAGCCTAAGTATTTTCAGTTGCCTTATATGCATGTAAAAGCTGGACAATGAATAAGGAAGACCGAAGAAGAACTAATGCCTTTGAATTACGGTGTTGGCGAATGACACTGAACATACCATGGACAGCCAGAAGAACAAACAAATGTGTCTTGGAAAAGTATAGCCAGAATGCTCATTAGAAGCAAGGATTGAGAGACTTCGTCTCATGTACTTTGTAGACATATTTTCAGGAGGGACCAGTCCCTGGAGAAGGACATCATGCTTGATAAAGTAAAGGGTCAGGGAAAAAGAGGAAGACCCTCAACAAGACAGACTGACACAGTGGCTGCAACAATGGGCTCAACCATAACAACAATTGTGAGAATGGCGCAGGACCGGGCAGTGTGGCATTCTGCTGTGCATAGCATCACTATGAGTTGGAATGGACTTGACAGCACCTAACAACAACAACATAAAACAAACAATAACACGTAAGGAACATGCTTCTCAGTTAAATCAAGTAGGAGACCAAATGGGCAACGCCTGCCCAAAAGCAAATATAAGAAGACAGGAAGGGACAGGAAACCTGGACAAATCGACCCGGGAAACACGGGGTATAAAGAGAAAGAGGGAGAGTGCTGAAACACTGTGGGGATTGCAGCCAATGTCACAAAGCAATCTGTGTATAAATTTTTCAATGAGAAACTAATCTGCATTGTAAGCTTTCACCTAAAACACAATAAAAATATATATATATTTTTTTTTTTGTTAAAGTCTCCTTACTTGGGAGAAGACAATAATTGCAGAAGCCTACTGGCTGTCTTTATCCAGCTCTGCAGCTCTAGAGGAGTTCATCTCTAAGCCCTGGTGTTAGGCAAGGGGTCCAAACAGTCAGCTTTAAGGAAAACACTGAAGTCTTGCTATAATGAACCACTGCAGTTACCACCTTATGCACCCAAATTGCAAGTGTTTGTAGGGTATTAGTCATTTAGGATCCTAAACATCTGGAAGAAAACAAACAGAAATGAGAATTTTTTAAGTACCAGTGAATAATTACAGGTAAATATTTCTGTTTTCTGAAAATTCTCTTAAATACTTTTTATTTGCAGCATTATAGAAAAAATAGGAAAAAAATATACAAGAATATAAGGCATACTTTCTTTCTGATCATGTATATCTATATATTAAACAAAATTTAGATGTTTATCCTGTACATTTTGTTTTATTATGGTAGGCTATTTTTAGTTAATAATATATTGTGATGGAGCCTTCCAGTTAAAGGTGACAGATTAAACTGCAGAAGACAATACTGATGAGAAGCAAACTATTCACAATAAGAAAATTCTGAAAGACAAGATAAATGTACTTGGTTCTGTGGAAGTTGAGGTCAGAGGCAGCGCTGAAAAGAGTGGTGCTGACTGATTCAAAATCTGTATAGGCTTGCAGAAGGGTGAGCACCCCTCTGTGACTTCTGGCCCCTAAAGCTTCACATTCTCATGGTACAGCCCATGCTCAGCCTCGAGCAATTCATCAAAATTTCTAGTTTAATCTTCCTACAAGCATCCAGCTGCTTCTGCCTCAGGTAAGCAAATGCTTGCTTATGTTCTGTGTCTCCCTGAAGGTCCCTGTCTCTATCCAGGTTTTGGAATGGCTGTTTGTTCTGTGACCTTTGTTCTTTGATCAGGTCACAAAAATCTGTCTCCAGCTTTTTTCTTGAGGTAAGGATGGGACTTATGTCTTTCTAGCTGTCTACATCACGAAGCTGAGGCCAGAAGTTCATGCCTGCGATAACAACAGTCAGAACTGTATGATCTTACACCCCACCTCCATCCACAGGCAAGAGACCAAAAATTAATGCCCTGGAGAAATTAACAATACCCTCAGAAAGGACCTACTGATACTGGCATCTCCCAATGAAAAAGAGCTCACTGCCTGATCTTCCCATAATTAAAGCCTCAGTTAACCAGCATCCCCCCCCCCCACACACACACACACACACACACACACAAAGAGAGTCTCATTCTTAAATACAACAGACTTCTGAGAAAAGCCTCTAACACAAAAAAAGAAGGAACTCAGAGAAGAGAGAAAAATACAAATAAAAATAAAAAACACTAGAACAAATATTCTCAAAAAGATAAAAGAAAAATATGATAGCAAAATTTAAAAATTCAATAGAAAAACTGAAAGAAAGTTAAAGATCTCCCAGAAAGCTGAATTTAAAAAAGAAGGACAATGTGAGACATACAAGACATAAGAAAAAAATTTAAAAGATGAATTTCAAAGTCCAATATCCAATGAACTGTAGCCCTAGAGAAAGGGAACAAAGAAAATGAATGGGAAAAAATTTTCAAAGGAAAAATATAGGATAATTTCCTAGAACTGAAAGACATGAATCTGTATGGTAAAAGGGTCCAAACCATCTATACTGTCACCTTGTTTATCTACACAAAGGGAAAAAAGAAATGTTAAAGAGGCAGACAATCTACAATTTATTATATAAGTAGAGTTTTTGTTTTGTATTTCGTTTTCAAACAGCAGGGTTGCTTCCCTACTAATTAAGATTTGCTTTGAGTGATATTAAAATTAATTCTGTATTCTTTGAACAAAAATAGATCAGGAGGTTGCTGAAGAATGGTGGCAGATCAGAGGAAATGCAAGTCAGTTTAAATGCTTGGTTTTTCATAATTTAGAAGGTAGGTGATTGAAAGCTGACTATACAAGTATCTTAAAGTACTGAAGCCATAAGAAATAATTCAAGAAAGTTCACTGGAATCAAGGGAGATTTATTGGAGATTTATATGAGCATTTTCATGCTTATATCCTAAGAATTATTTTGAAATTATTAATACAAAGAGAGAAAAAGTATATCATAAGTTATTATATTGCTATTTCTAAGTGAAATTTTACGGTCATTAACAGAATTATAGGGCTCAAAACACAGGCCCTTGAACACATGTGTGAACATACCCCTTCCTTGAGACAAAAGAATACCTCAATTAGCCAATAAAAGTAACTATACACCACGCTACACTTAAAAAATTTTTTAACCCTGAAACAGGTGTCCACACATATTAAATAAGTATTTGCAGATAAACTTTAACATACTTGAAGTGAAAACTTTAAGTTCCCCCAAAATGGAGAGTGTTTACTTTGGGGTCTAAAATTAACTCACTGTGGTTAATAATAATAATAATAATAAAACAAAATTAATTTAATTAGGAAGAAAAAAGTCTGTTCTATGAACTTAAAAGAGAATTTGTTTTTAAAGACCAAATCTAGTTTTCCCCTGTGCTTGGGAAGGTTCCAGCTGTCAGTGTGATAGCACGCTGGGTCATACATAAACCAGTCTATTCTTAGGTGTGAGGTTTACACAGGTAAATTCAAAATTCTTTCTTCGATTTGTCTAAGCTCTAGGTTGTGTTTTCTGCACTGGGGCATATCCCGTCTACACTTTACAAATGGACAAGCTCATTTGAAAACTGACTAGGTTAAAATATATCAATCATAAAATATGTACTGTTATCATTTTTTGCCTTGACACATCCTAAAGCTAATCTTAATTGAAAATGTATATGCACTTATCCCTGCACAGCATAAGACAAGAATATAATTCAATGAAACCTTTACAAAATGTCAGATTAATTACATTTTTTTCAGTGCAGATGGATTTAAGGAAATCATCTCTGAAAACAGTTCTTCATTTAAAGTAAAATAAAAACATAATCTTCTCTGATAAGTCAGTGTGTAGGAGATGCCAAAATATTAAAACTGCCATATATTAAAGATGCTTTGATCGGAATTTTTTAAAGTAAATACAAGTAGTTTGTGATGATCCTGAGACAATGTCCTGGAAACATTAGGAGAGCACAGTAGGAAAGATCACTAGTCTCTCTAAGTTTAGAGAGATCATTATTACATAAGTCAAGTAAATGTCTGGACAGAGTAGAACTGCCTCATAGGGTTTCCAAAGAGTGGCTGGTGGATTTGAACTGCCGACATTTTGGTTAGCAGCCGTAGCTCTTAAGCACTGGGCCACCAGGGCTACGAGTAAATATGAAATATTCATTTATTTAACAAGCATTTATTTATCTACAATATGTAAGTATTCAAATATATCTGAAAAGGCAAAGTCTCTGAAACTTAGGTCGGTATGAAGCTGATCACAAGCAAATTTTACCTCTTCCTCAACACAGGTCAGCGTGACATTTCTCTAAAATGACTTCTTTATAAGGTTTTGAAATTTGGTGCCATAAAAGTCAGATGTATAAATCACTTCTGAAGAATATGCTTATAATTTGCTATGCATTGTGCAATGACTTCATGTTTTAATGAACTTAAAAGATCTACTGTGACTTGAGTAAAACATTAACAGAGACATTTGCCCAATAAAACTTAATATGTACCTTAAAACAATTTATATTTATGTATTAGTTAACACAATACAAATAATATTCTATTTCTCCCAAACTGAAACATGGTATCTAAAAACATTTCTATGTTATGTCCAACTAAAAATGACATTTAAAGCAATATTTAAATTATGAGTTGGAATTGACTCGACAGCAACAAGGTTTTTTTTTTTTTTTTTTTTTTGGAAGTTAGGAAGTGCACAAAATAGAAAGGCTGAAAAGTGTTATTTTTTGTAAACATGGATTGGCAAAACACTTTTCCTTCTATTGTTTCTAATGTTCTTCATTCTGTAAGAGCTATCTTCTCTTAATTTTGTTAAAACTCAAATGAAGAAGTTAATACTACACTAAGTAAAATGACACTGGACTGCCTGACTACACATTCTGTCTCCTTAAATAAATTACACAAGACTGGGAAAGTGTCACAAATGGGAGCACTGTAAGGTTACCTTAAGTTTCTCTCTTTATCATGGTTCCCTAACAGACTATGAGAAGGAAAAAAGGCTTTTCAGGCTGAGTTTTCATGAAACATCTTCATGGCCCTAAACTACTGTCACAGATCTGTCAGAGTCTACAACTTGGTTCTCTGGATTCCTTCAATGGATCAAACCTCACGGATTACTCTCTCCAGCAACAGACTAAAATGTTGACAGCACAGGTATAAGGCACCAACACTCTGTGTTCAGGAAACTACCCAAAATGAAGACATCCAAAGGGCACTTGCGTGATCACCCTCTTTCCTTCCACACACCCTAGGCTCCCTCAATATCCACAAATCTAGAAAAGAGGAAAGGGATTGCCCATCCCAAGTTCTACTTTCAAAAACCCTTCAACACCAAAGAAGTAATAGGCAAACTCTGTTTATAAACTTCTACAATGGCTCACTATCATGGATTGAATTTTGTCTCCCAAAAATATGTGTTATAAATCCTAACCCCTATACTTGTGGCTTCAAAGGAATATTCTGACTCCTTAGAGAGTAAGGAAAACTTAGTCTCACTTACTCTGGACATGTTACCAAGAGGGACCAGTCCCTGGAGAAGGACATCATACTTGGTTAAGTAGAGGGTCATCAAAAAAAGAGGAAGACCCTCAATGAGATGGATTGACACAGTGGCTGCAACAATGGGCTCAAACAAAGCAACGATTGTGAGTATGGCCTAAGACCAGGCAAGGTTTCATTCTGTCATACACAGGGTTAGATGGCACCAAACAACAACAGCAACATACTTGTGGATGTAATCCCCTTTGGGAATAGGGTTTTCTTATTATGTTAGTGAGCCTTATCAATGCAGGGTGTGTCTTAATTCAATTACCTTCAAGATATATAAAGCTGGATTAGACACAGAGAAGCAAACAGAGATGGAGGAAGACAGATGCCAGGCCACAGGAAGATCACCAAGGAACCAAGAGACAGAAGCTGAGAATAGACAAGGGCCTTTCCCCCAGAGAAGACAGAGAGAGAAAGAGAGCCTTCCCCTAGAGCCAGCACCCTGAATTCAGACTTCTAGCATCCCCTGAACTGTGAGAAAATAAATTTGTTTGTTAAAGCTGCTCATCTGTGGTATTTCTGTTACAGCAGCACTAAATAACTAAGACATTTATATTATATTTTTCTCTAGAGAAATGCCCTATCTGCTCTCAGTTCTCATTAGAACTGAGGCCTGCCCTCAGGCTATCCCCACCAGGATCCCCACTCACATTCCTGACAAGCTCTTTGCATACTTCCTCACCAAAGGGCACCTTTCCCTTCTCTCTCAACATACCCTTCAGGGGCCACTCTAGGTCCATTATTCTAATTAATTTGGTAGTTCTTATTACTTTTCTGCCTTTAGACCCTCCCCAAGACTTTAGCACAAGCGTAAAAGTTCTGTTCTGTCACCCATGTGCACTAAAACAGAGACCACAGACCCGGAGTCAGAGGGAAAAGATAGCCAAGCTACCCATCAAGCTGCATCGTATTCCACTCTGCACCACAAAGAATGTCAGGACACCTTTAAATTACCAAATTCATGGTTAGAACCAAGTGCATTATAATGAAATTTTAATTAAATTAGGTAGGTTTGTCTCCCTCATTCTCAAGTTGGAGAAAGGGAGGGTGAGTTAAGTGTTTCATTGTCTTTCTAATTTTCCTTACTAGCTACCTAACAAAGGACACTGTATTGAACAGATACAGATCACTGAATAACCAAATATATGCATACAACTAAAGAAACATCATCTGTTTCCAATATGACCACTTTCTAAAGCTGGGACAAAGATGAGAATTAAATACCAGGTTACTTAAAGGCTGAATCAGACCTCAGGGACACAATATTGTGTAACATTTTGTTTATCAATCTCACGCAGGGCCTGAAATAACGTGCACACCAACAAGGAACATCAATCATCTCAGTAAAGTAAGAGGCAAGATTATCTCCCAAGAGGAAGGAGGGTTAGTTAGGACTGGAAGTAAATGGAGAATGGAAAATATTTCACTGTCATTAAAGACAAAAAGAATTGTCAAGAGAGTAATGTTAAGCCACAGTAGGGGCTCAACTGAAATTAGAATTACAAATATGTAGTGGGCCAATCAGTATGGTTCTGAGGATTTCTTCTAAAATGTCCTATGATCAGATTGCAAAAAGGAGAAAAGCACGCAGTGGACAAAGCAGGTGATTAGGAGGGCCGAGGTACAGAACTGAAGTTAGCAGGTCTTTGGGACAAGCTTGGGCAGGGACTCAGAAGTGTCTAGGAGTGAATGGCTGAAGAGGAATGGCTGAAAACAGATTTAGCTCCACAGATGTAAAAGAGTAGGAGAGGCAGCTGTTCAGGACTTTCTAAACAGAGAGAGAAAATACTGAAATCTTAGCTGGAGAGCAGTAATGATGAGGCACAAGGTTCAGCAAAATGAAGAGGTGAGGAGTAGAGGTGGATGTAGAGAGAATCTAGCAAGCTAAAGAAAAATGAATGGGTCATTATCTTACATGCTGAAACTAGTAAGCATGGCAGAGGATGGAGAAAAGATAGAGCCAGGTAATAAGGTCATCTAGCAAGGTAGGAATGAGCCCCGGGGTTGACAGAGTCAGCAATGATTATGTGAAAGAGTGGTGCAGATGGACAAATGATTACATGTTAACACTTTCTTAATCAGAAGTGAGCCCTCCACAAAAGAATCTATTTTCACTTAGCAGGGTGACGTTATATAAAGAAGCAGAGAAATGACTTAAGAATGAGGGAGTTTGTCTCCAGATGAAAAAGCAATTCTAGTCATTTTAATGTTGACTGGATCAATCAAGCTTAGGGTCCACTAGTAAAATATTCTGAAAGTCTTTAAATGAAGGTACCACAAAAATGGTAACTATCAAATACTTCAACTATTATCATTTTCTAAGGGCTTATTATGTGCTAGGCACTATATGAAGTGCTTTACATGCATTTCATCCTTACAGACTATGAAGTGAGTACTATACCTGTCTTAGAGAAGAGGATACAAAGGCATAATAAGTTAAATAACTTGACCAAGATCAAATCAGTGACAAAGGTTAGGCTGGAAACCAGGGGTGACTTGATAGCCTTGATATTCTTAATCACCAATAGAATTCATGTGATATAAAGTGTTCCTTCTTCCAATATTTCTGCTCTTTGTTCTTTTATCTGTAGAAAATTTCTTTTAAAGCTATGCAGTACCAATTCTCAGCCACATCAGAGAACTACCACCACATATTTATTTGTACTGGACTGAGAATGCACTGTCATGTCTTCTTGGGAATTTAACACTTTCAACCTAAAACTGAAAGATACATTATGCTGAAAAACAATCCTTTTCACTTTCAAATTACTGATATCAGAGTGAATGGCTTGGGCTTTTTCTTCTTCCCACAGCAATATTCCATGAACACATTGCAAAATCTTAGGCAGCTATTATTGTTGAGTCTCAATATACGTTTCCTCACCCCCAAAGAAAATAAACAACTCTAGGTTGTCTCCACTTTGTTGCTATTAACTTATTATTAAAAAGTACAAAATGTATTATGCATTATTATCTTAATTCTTGTACTTGGTATAGAATTGTTGTAAAAAATTGACTGCCTGGAAAAACATCTTTAGGAGAACATTTGATAAAACACGTTCCTGAGAACTTAGATAGCCGCATCACTTCCTCAACTCAGGGAAAAGAGGCAGATTTGGTCTCCTGAGAGGTAATGGGTCTAAAACAAACTAAAGAAACCACAGATCTCTTCTAATTTGGTTATTTCTGTCCCACAACCTGAATTCTTTTAGGGCTGAAATGAGGGAAAGAGTAGGGCAGAGGCAGTGGTGGTTTAATGGTCAAATTCTCACCTTCCATGCGGGAGACCAGGGTTTGATTTCCAGCCACTGTACCTTATGCACAGCCACCACCTACCCCTCAGCAGAGGCTTGCATGTGGTTATGATGCCGAACAGGTTTCAGCAGAGCTTCGAGACTGAGATGGATTAGGAAGAAAGGCCTGGTGATCTACTTCCAAAAAAGCAGCCAAAGAAAACCCTATGGATCACACAGGTCTCCATGAGTCAAGGACCAAATCGACAACAGCTAAAAACAAAAACAACAACAATTTGCCTCACAGAAGGCATCTTCTCAACACAACGGATACACAGCTTGGGAATAAGAAAGTCTGGCTCTAGCCTGTGTTCTCCAGTTACCTAGACCATGGACTCTGCAGAGCTCTTCTTGTAGAAGAGAGGAAGCTACTAATCACTTTGCCTGTTTTAGAGGGCTATGAAAAGAAACCCATCAAGATGCTCTGCGCAGGGTAAGTGCAGATTCTTAGCAGGGACCTTGGCTGGAACTAGGAGCTCTGCAACCAGCCTGCGTATCTGCACAACTGAGCTGTGTTTCCCTGCCCTCCTCTCCCCCCACTATATGAAGATTGTTTTTTGGGCTCATTATTGCTTCACAAACTGCTAGGAAGGAAATATTTCTACGCAATAAAAATTCTTTTGGTGTTTTTTACTCCCTTCTCATCCATGCAAAACAGGAAAGCATGACACATTGCCTTTTATGGTTACAAAAGATCCAGACAAAGTTCTTAATGTTCTTAGACAATTGTGCTCACATTATTACCACAACACTTTCCTAACTTAACACTGCCTGTGGAGGAAAAGATGCCTCGCATGCTCCAAGCTTAATATATCTCCAGGGAAGACATATCCTGACAAATGTTTATGAAATCAGGTCACTGGTTAATCAGATAGGGAATTTACTGAAATAATAAAATCAATATGCTTGCAGATGGCTACTTTAAATGAGAATGCCAAGGTGATTTCATGTGCTTTAAAAAGCCATTTTCTTTTCTTTCTAAATGTTTGAACCATGCTCTAAATAATGTGGTGGATAGGACACCAACAACAGAATGATACAGATTGGTCTCTTAGGATGTGATCACTTCTTTTGTTAACAACAACCATCACCTCAAAAAGCCATCATCTGACTGATACCTCAGGTAAAGCAGTACCATTTCTCCAATTATCTCTGGAGTTTCTTCCCCTTATGCTGAGGCAGGTGGTGATGGATTCTTCTGCTTCATCCAAGTAGTCTGCCCAACAGGCAAATAAATCTAGGTGACTGAGGTAACACCTGCCCTTCCTCCCCCAGCGTTCTCACACTACTTTCATTTGAGGCTACACAAGTTTCTAACAATTTCAAAAAACTGCTGTACTTGGAACAGTTAGTTTTAAAACAAGCATCACAGAATTTTAAGGTTGCACCTCAGTGACTAACTAGATTGCTTCTGGAATTACAGATAAGAAGGCTGAAGCTCAGCGAGGTTTCTTAACTTCCTAAGTCACACTATTAATTAGGGACAAATATGATAAAGGGTACTACCTTATGCTAACTGCTTTGAAAAAAATCTAACCTAAAAATTTGAACTTGCAATAAAACCCGTTTATTTTATAGAAGGACTGAAGAGTTCCTTAAATAATGAACTTCTATAGTTTTTTTTTAAAAATTCACGATGCAAAATAAATGTACACTAAATCTGTACAAATATATCTACAGTACAAACCAAAACAAAACCAAACTTGTTGCTGTTGAGTCGATTCCAACTCACAGCGACCCTATAGGACGGAGTAGAACCACCCCATAGGGTTTCCAAAGAGTGGCTGATGGATTTGAACTGCCAACCTTTTGATTAGCAGCGGAACTCTTAACTACTGTGCCACCAGGGCTCCATCTATACTATAAAGTTACCTAAAAATTCATACTTTTAGGTAACACATTTGTAATATGGTATAAAATAAATTTTATTGCTTATACCATTATCAATAAAAATGATAACTCTGCCTTCTTCAAAAGGGCCCATGTGAGAACATAAAAGAAAACAGCTTACCTTCTAATGTCTATGACGCTGTTTCAATCAATGGAATGAAATCCACCCACCCTTACTTCAAATTAAAGGCAGTGCTTACATTTATAGAGAATTACATTCCTTAATAAGCACTGTAAATCAAAATAATGTAATTAGACTCTGAAATTCACAAGAAAGAAATTGTGAAGGAAGGCTAACTGACCAAGGCCTAGAGCTTAATGTTCCATTTCAAAAGATTTACAATGGTCATATTGTATCAGCCGTGAAACAAAGTATTTATTTACTATGTAGAATAAAGTTTACATAAACTGAATAATAAAGTAATTCAATAATTAATCATAACTTACATTTCCTAATAAAAGAAGCAAAGAGGTTTTATTTCACCTCTTATTAATTCTTTTTTTAAATTGTATTTTAGATAAAGGTTTACAGAACAAACTAGCTTCTCATTAAACAATTAGTACATATACTGTTTGGTGACACTGTATCACCTCTTCTTAATTCTTGCCTTACTTGTACTACCACCACCACCACCACCACAACATAAAGAAAAAGAAAAGAACATAGTCATCAGAGTCATCAAATTGTGAAGAGTTTCTCTAGAGATAAGTGCAAGGGCTTTTTTTTTTTTCTTTCTTTAACGAAATAGTCCAGCCACTGATATAATGACTAACAATCTACCACCACACAGATGAAAACACACAACATTAAACACAAAGGACATGCCTGTATAGCCCCTATCTCCTAACACTCCCTTTCCTATCACCCCTTTCCAAGTATCCACCATTCTAAAATTTTTGTTTTAATGGACTTCTTTAATCAGTCTTTTGAGGAAACTTGCGGCACACCTGATTTTTGAGAAATGATTTTTTATTGATATTTTATTTCTCTCTGCAAGTTTCTCTATATAAAATTTGGAAAGTAAGTTGCTAGAGAAGTTAATATTTCACAATTTATTTGAAAGTTTATGTTAATTTGTGTTTAACTGACATAAAAATAAGAGATGAAAAATTGGTTACATACTGCAAATATGAATAACTGTAAATCAGATAATCTAAGTTGAGAACCACTGGTTTAATAAACTAGTAAATGAGCAAATGAATGAATTAATTAAAAACAAGCAAGCTAACGACCATATTTTTGACACTTTGTTTTCCTCTCAGTCAGTGCACAGCACTATTAGAAACAGTTGACACTGCTCTCTCTTCTAGAACATCTCTTCTCTTGGCTTCTTCAATGCTACTCTTTTCTGGTTTTCTACCATCTCACTAACTACTCATTGTCAGTTTCCTTTGTTGACTTCTTCTTGACCTCTAAATATTCATCAGGACCTGGGGCTTTTCTCTCTCCACATCCTCTCCCCAGGTGAACTCAGGCATTCCAACAGATGAAAGTAACACCTTCACACAAACACTTCCAAGTTTATATTTCTACCTCAACCTCTTTTCTGAATCCAGATTTACATATTCTATCTACTGGACAACTTTGGAAACCCTGGTGGCACAGTGGTTGACAGCTATGGCTGCCAACCAAAAGGTCAGCAGTTTGAATCCACCAGGCGCTTGTTGGAAACTCTGTGGGTCAGTTCTACTCTGTCCTATAGGGTCGCTATGAGTCGGAATCGACTCAATGACAACGGGTTTGGTTTTTTTTTTTTTTGGACACCTTCACCTAGAAGTCTGACCAAACCAAAACCAAACCCACTGTCAATGAGGTGATGCTGACTCATACTCGACCCCATAGGGTTTCCAAGGCTATAATCTCTACCGAAGCGGACTGCAACATCTTTCTCCGGCAGAGCCGACCTTTCGGTTAAGAGTCGATCACTTTAACCACTGTGCTGCCAGGGCCCCTCAGAAGTCTGACAGACAGGTCCAAATTAATGTGTCTAAACAGGAATTCCTGATCAACCCCCAACCTGCTCACCCCACCCTAAACTTGTACCCTTTACCCAATCCCTAGCCTCCTCTCCACCCCCACCCCACCCTCTACTTTTAAGTAAATGGCACCACCGTCTACCCAGTAATTCAAGACAGAAACCTAGTGGACATCCTTGATCCCTCTCTGCTAGTATTTCATTTTATTGACATAATGATGCATTTCATAAAAACTACACTTAACACTGTCCTCAAGACATTGGCACTCTAAGAGTACTAAGGAAAGGAAGTGTGATAACATGACATGGTGCCTTTGTTTTATTTCCTGAACATTTTCTTTGGGGTAGGGTAGAGGGGATGGGAGAGAGGTTAGGACGGTTACTGAAAAGATATGATGAAATAAGGTATTGCTAAATACTCTAGGGTGTTCACAAGCACCCAGGGTAGAGAGTATTTGTTCTTCAAAGTCAAAGAAAGTTGGTTTAAAAAAAAAAAAAAAAAAAAAAAACTTAATCTTTCTCTGAAATAACACTTATTTAGGCTTAAATTACTTCAAAAGAGCAGACTTTATTCTTAGAAGCTCTAGAATCTTATGTGAAATTTTTTTGTGTGAGATAAACAGCTCCTCTGTACACTACCTCTTCTGAAGTCTGTAATCAAGGATAATTACACTATGGAATAAAAGCCAAAAGTTACTACAATTTTAATAGCATCTTATATACTCCATAAAAATATTTTAAATTCATAAAACATATAGGAACAAAGAGTAGTCCTCTCATTTAAATCTGTAGTCCTTAAAGAGGAAAATTTTTACTTAAATATGCTGTAAGAAGATATTCAAATATGGTAGGCTGTGCTATGCATCTTATAACTAGCCAGTCTTTCCACCCCCATTGATTATATTTAATTCTATTGTCAGTGTCATGGATTGAATTATGTCCCCCAAGAAATGTGTGTATCAGTTTGGCTGGGCCATGATTCCTGGTACTGTGTGATTTTCCTATATGTTGTAAATTCTGCCTCTATGATGTTAATGAGGGAGGATGGGTAGCAGTTGTATTGGTACAGCAGGACTCAGTCTACAAGATTGGATTGTGTCCTGAGGCAATCTCTTGAGATATAAAAGAAGTGAGCAAGCAGACAGACAGGAGGACCTCATACTACCAAGAAAGCAGTGCCAGGAGTAGAGTGTATCCTTTGGACCTGGGGTCCCCACGCGGAGAAGCTCCTAGTCCGGGGGGAAAACTGATGAGAAGGCAGACAGAGAGAGAAAGCCTTCTCCCAGAGCTGATGCCCTGAATTTAGACTTTTAGCCTACTTGACTGTAAAGAAATAAACTTCTCTTTGTTAAAGCCATCCACTTGTGGTATTTCTGTTGTAGCAGCACTAGATAACTAAGACAGTAAGTAGATAAAGCTCTGAATAATTTTAATGTTTGTCTCTACCACTTAAAGGCTTAAAGGTCTGCTCAACTTCTTAAAACGAAAGAAGATAGCATTAGAGATAATATTTATAGATTTTCTAAGTCACTCACTTCCACTGCCAATTTCCAATTAATGACAGAATATGTCAAGTGGATAAACACTTGCTGATCAACTAATTTGGTATGAATGACAGACATGAAAAAGGCATGGAGTCTGATGGTGTGGAAATACCTTCACACAAATTAAAAAGAAAGAAATGAGATGATGAAATTTTCTATTAAAAATGTTAAATCATCTCGGGGAACATCCAGCTCAATTGGCATGACACAGCTTATAAAGACAATGCTCTACATTCTACCTTGGTGAGTAATGTCTGGGGTCTTAAAAGCCTGTGAGCGGCCATCTGAGATACTCCACTGGTCTCATCCCTTCGGGAGCAAGGGAGAATGAAGAGAACAGGATACAAGGAAAAGATTAGTCCAAAGGACTAATGGTCCACAGCTACCAGGGCCTCCACCAGACTGAGTCCAGTACAGCTAGATGGTGCCCAGCTACCACCACTGACTGCTCTGACCAGGATCACAACAGAGGGTTCTGGACAGAGATGGAAAAGGATGTAGAACATAATTCTAACTCACAAAAAAAAAAGACCAGATTTACTGGCCTAAAGGAGACTGGAGAAACCCCGAGAGTATGGCCCCCAGACACCCTTTTAGCTCAGTGGTGAAGTTACCTCCGAGGTTCACTGTTCAGCCTGGGAGTGGACAGCCCTGTAAAACCAAATGAGACTAACGAGGTACAGGAGTCCAGTGACAGGGGCCAGAAGGCAGAAGGGGACAAGGAAGCTGGTGATAGGGAACACAAGGTTGAGGAAGGATATTGTTGATGTGTTGTGAGATTGTTAACCATTGTCATAGGGCAACATTTGTAGTAACTGTTAAATGAGAAACTATTTTGTTCTGCAAGCCTTCATCTTAAGTGAGAATAACAGCACAATTAGAAGAGCGTAGTCAATGTCACTGAACTGTGTATGTAGAAATTTTTGAAACGGTGTATCTTTGGCTATGTGTATTTTCACCAAAAAAAAAAAAAAAAAAGGTTGAGAAGTTAGAGGGTTAATATGTTGTGGGGTTGTTAACCAATGTCATAAAACAGCATGTGTACTACTGTTTCATGAGAAACTAGTTGTTCTGTAAGCCTTTACCTGAAGTACAATAAAAAAATTAAAAAAAAAAAAGTTAAATCATTATCTAGCATTAAAGTGATCTCAAATAAACTGTATATTAAATTATTGAAACATGAGTTATTTCCACATAAATTTTTAGTCTAAAATTTTACAAAAACAGGTATGAAATTTTCTACCTCAAAAAATTTTTAATTAATAATCTATAATACATAATTTATACATTATAAAATAAAGAATTCATTCATTAAATGAGAAAAAATGCATGAGGCAATACGGAAGTACAGAGTTTTATTCAAATGAAGTGGAAATAATGATTCTATTATGGTGACAGGTGAAAAAAAATGCTATAGGACACTCAGTTTGAGTTAGCTGCCCATAGCAGTAACTTCTGAAGTACAAGCAGCAATACTGTATACTGCATTTGAACAATTAGTTAAAACTGTAAAACACAAAACTGGTGCAATAAAAAGCAGGTGATGGCAGATGTACATGTGGGCGCATGCACATACACACACTCAGTCTTTGTTTTCATAGTAGCTACAATTTGAAATAGTAATAGGAAGGTATAACGCTCTTTCATGCTTAACTTACTTTTGTCATTCTTACCCAGTACAAGTTTTCCTTGCCTAGAAGGGAATGCCACTGTGTACCAGGGAGCCACTGTTTACTACAGAGGTGGGTTCCCAAAGTTGTACACCTCCATTACTAACTTGTTAGGAGCCTGAAGGCCAAGTTAATCTGCACCAAAAAAAAAAAAAAAAAAAAAGCAGCCCTCTGTTTTTGAAGAGAGGTGTCGTCCAACCCAGACAACTGTGTGCCCCAGCAAGCTCTGCTAGATCCAAACAGTTTCCACTGTGATGAAGGAAAAAGGCTTGCTTGTCAGAACTTGCATTAGTAGCTGTACTGGGTGCACTTTGTATTAAAAATGGGGGCAGGCAAGCACAACAACTGGCTTCTTAGACTTTAGCATGGAAAATCTTCAGTGTTCAGTGCAGATGTGTTCCCAAGGTCCTTGAACTGAGAAAATCTGTGACTTATCCCAGGCATACCCTAGGGGAGCTCCTTCAAACATTTCCCTTCTCTTTCCTGCTCTGTATCAAACTTATTCCCAACAAAATCTTAGCAGAAGTATGGACTTGATTATCTATTTAACGAAATGTACACTAATTTAGGAAATAATATCTGAGTTATTATTCCCTGTCCTTGAGCATAGAGAATGTGACCCAGCTGGAGCTGGGCTCACAAGGGCTCACAAGAACTCACAAGGACACATCAGCTGGGCCGTAAGGTATAAAGACAATAGCTAAAATAATCTTGGAAAATATCTTTTAGGGAAATTTTCACATAAGGCCAATCAAACAGAACAGAAAAGATTTTCTACTCTTATCTTTTTCTATCAGCATTTAGCGAATAGAATCCCATTTGTTGGACCAACGAACACCCTCCTGACTGTCATTACTGAAACCTGTACCAATGATTGTTAGGAAAGACGATTCAAAATGTAGGATCACAATTTCTAGCCAATCTGTGAAAAGGTAAAGCTTTCAATGGTTTTGCCCATTTGTAATGTTAATATATACTGATGACTCTGTAATGGTCTCTGGACTTGGACAGACATGGCTGTGGCAGCATGCTTGTCCGTTTTCCCATTCTTGCCTATTCTATAATATTCTTTGGACTTGGACAGACATGGCTCTGGCAGCATGGTTGTCCGTTTCCCACCTTTGCCCCTTTGAATAAATGCTGAATAAAACTTTCTTTCTGCTTTACTAAACTTTGTGATGTTTTTTCCCCTACAACAACACTAAAAGTATAGGTAAAAATTACCATGCTCTAAGAAAACTTAACATTTCAAACAAGAGCTTAAAAACCCAAATTCACCAAATGGATGGAGAGTCTGAGTGGTGAACAAGCCCCTCCCACTGGTCTTCATTTGCACTCCACGCTTTCATCTTCCCTCACCCCTATTACTGCCATGGAGGTCAGTGAAGAAAAGGAGAATGTAAAAGTCTGCAGAAAGAAAGGTCAGTCTATCAAGCAGTGTAAGGACACTGTTTCTTAGGTTGATGTTGTTGTTTTTAGTTGCCAGAGTTGATTCTGACTCATGGTGGGACCCCGTGTGTCACAGAGTAGAACCGCGCTCCATAGGGTTCTCACGGCTGTGACCTTTTGGAAGCAGATTGTCAGGCCTTTCTCTGAGGCACCTTGGTAAAATGTGGGTGGGTTCAGACTGCCAACTTTTCAGCTCATAGCAAAGTGCTTAACCATATGTGCCACCCAGGGACTCCTAGGTAGGGGTTAACCAAAGGAAAAAAAAAAAACAAAAATAACCAAACGCATTGCCATAGAGTCAATTCTGACTCATAGCGACCCTACAAGACCCAGTAGAGCTGCCCCATTGGGTTTCCAAGGCCGTAATCTTAGAGCTCCCTAAACCTTGGTCCTAGAGCCTCTTCTTTCAGAACTAAGTACTCTGTGTCTGTTAAATGAAGAAATGATATCAGCAGCATTAAAAAAGAGATTACAATGAACTCAGCATGGCTCTAAGAGATATTAATTGAATAAAAATAACAAAAGTTCTTAACTTGAGTTTACCTATAAAGAGAAAAACAGTAAGTGCCATGCCACCCAATGAGACTTCAAAGCACAGTAGACTATCAATTGGTCTTAAAGTGAGTGTCTGCAGCCGGGGAGGGGGGATCTGAAGGTCAAGTAGACTTACATCTGGGAACATGCCCTTACCAGAGGGACAGCATTTCACCCACTTCAAGTATTTCCCAAAGTTTGTATTGGTTATTTATGAAAAAACGCATTTCCAGTCCTAAACCTTAGGTAGGAAGTATGATGAAACAGGAGCTAGAGGCCTAGAAAGGGAATCAGGGTCAGAGGAGTTTGCTGTCACAGCCTGTTATGGATTGAATTGTGTCCCCCAAAAATGTGTTGTAAATTCTAATCTCTATGCCTGTGGTTATAATCCCATTTGGGAATGGGTTGTCTTTGTTATGGATTATCATAGAGTGCTATCTTGAGTCAATCTCTTCTGAGATATAAAAAGACACTAAACAAGGGAGTCAGAGCAGAGATGGAAGAGAGAGATGCCAGGCCACAGTGAAGATCACTAAGGAGCAGAAGCTCAAAAGAGACGAGAACCTTCCTCCAGAGCCAACAGAAAGAAAAAGCCTTCCCCTAGAGATGGCACCTTGAACTCGAAATTCTAGCCTCCTAAACTGTGAGAAAATAAATTTTTGTTTGTTAAAGCCACCCACTTGTGGTATTTCTGTTATAGCAGCACTAGATAACTAAGACATGGCCCCTGTCACAAAAGTAAGGATGTAGTAATGAACGATCCTTATTTCTTTACATACTACCTCAAACAGATTTGAACAATAAAATTGACAAAATGCAGTACACTCTCTACAACATTCAAGATCTGATCTCTTTCAACTTCATCAGCTTCAACTCCAATGGAAACATCACATATGCAATTTTCCAGCTGGTATAAAATTCTGAGATCATACTCTTTGAATTGATATGAGACGGGGGGCGGTGAGGCGTTTTTTGTTTTTTAACTCATAAGTGAAATCATGAAGGAAATCATAGCCAGGTAAAAAAGCAGCAAAGGTCCATCATTACTGGAGGAAAGCAGAGGTCCCCAGATGCACTAAAGAAGACAAGGGGAGGATGAGTGGTGCTGGCAGCCAGCTGCACACAGAGAAAGCAGAGGCAGAACGCAGTACCACAGCAAGCTTAAAGAGCATTACAAAGTACTATGTTTCATAAACAAGTTTTCAATATACTCACAACTCCTGCAAATTTTCTTTACTGTTAAACGACAAAGGGAAGAGCATCTCTAGTCTGACCAAAGGAATTGAACGCAGACAGCTTTCCCCACAAACTACTGAAACAGACATGTGAAAATACTCAACTACTTTTCAAGAACTGAACCATTATGTAAACTGGTATGCAGAGACAGAATTAAATTTAACAAACGGAATTTGCCTTATAGATTACAGAAACAGGGAAAATAAAATTCAGTAGTTTTCAGCTAAGTACAATTTTGTCCCCGGGGGACATTTGGCAATGTCTGGAGACATTTTTGGTTGTCATAACTGGGGAACAGGGCAGTTCCACTGGCATCTAGTGAGTAGAGGCCAGGGATGCTGCTAAACATCCTACAATGCACAGGGCAGCCCCCACAAAAAAGAATTATCTGGCCTGAAATGTCAAGAGTGCCATGGTTGAGAAATCCTGGGTAAGAGAACAGCAATCTGTCACAAAGCCACATCTACTCCCTGTGAATTGTCCACTACACAACTCCTAACAGTCCTAGCAATTCACCCTCAAGTGAAACCAAATATAAAAATCAGAAGAAGTGTAAACTGATACAATTTTCCAGAAGAAAATTGTCTCTCTCTCTCTCTCTCTATAAATACATATGCATGTGTGTGTGTAGGCATATGTATAACTGATTGCCGTTGAGGCAATTCGCACTCATAGTGACCCTGTAGGCCAGGGTAGAACTGCCCCATAGGGTTTCCAAGGACGTAAAACTTTTTTTTTTTCTGATAAAGAGATGTCAATATTTTAATGAACTGACATATCAATCAATCAAAGAGACAGGCTTCAACTATACATATAACCAATTTATCTTCTTAATACTACAAGATACACTCATACTGTCGCATTAGAAATGCATCTTGGATCCTAGAATTTGCTATAAATTAGATCTGAAAGATGGTTTGTACATTCTTTTTAAGTATTTCCAGACACTTTAGTTGTCCCTTCTGCCTCGGCATTACTAGCGCACTTATCCGTACCAGCACCAGCCACACACTAGTATCAGTGTGGTTACAGGTCTTGTGTTGCTGTGTCTGCTTATTTAAAGAAACTGCCCTGTCCTAGATGTTCTCATTTCTCCATCTCCATATATGCCTCCTGTTTTCAGTCGTCCCAGTATACTTCTCTCCCACTTTTCTTTCTTCACAGAACTTTATTCTGCGTTCTAGAGCTCCTTCTTTTCTTCTCCTGACTTTTTCCAGTGTCTCAAAATATCTCCATAAATCACAGGTTTCCCTTCTCTCCACCCTCTCCCCAGCCTTTTCCAATCCCATGCCCACTTGTCTCATTCCTTTCTAACTCCTTTGCCAGAATAACAAGCAAAAACAAAACCATTCATTCAATCTGACTAGTATTTATCACATACCTTCTAAGTGCAAGGACCTGAGGTGACTGCTGTATTTACCCAGCCACCTAAGTCAGAAATCCCCTTTGCCCTCTCCATCCCGTATCACTTGGTCAGACATACACTGAGGCATTTCTACTTCCCTCCTCAGCAGTCCCTGGGTGCTGCAAACAGTTTACACATTAACTGCTAACAAGAAAGTTGCCAGTTTGAGCTCATCCACAGACACCTCAGAAGAAAGCCCTGCAAATCTACTTGCAAAAAAATCAGTCATCAGAAACCCTATGGAGCACAGTTCTACTCTGACACACATGAGGGCGTCGTAAGTCAGAATCCAGGCAATGACAACTGTTTTACCCCATCATTGGACTCTCAAAGTCTTGTTCTGTGAAATTACTGTCCCAGCTGGCCCCTCATTAATGCTCTGGTCTCTTATTTTATGACTTCCTCTGCAGACCACCTCTCCCCTCACCTCAAGATACTCATCCAAACTTAAGTAAGTTGTACTTTTTGCTCCTTCTTACCCTCCTCTAGTACTTTATTTGTTGGCCCCCTTTTGTTCTAACTTTTTCCCATACAAAAATTTATACATACATTGTTATGTGACTCTAACTGCTCTCCCCATACTGTGACAGCACACTCCTCCTTTCCACCCGATTCTAGCCACCTCCTGACCCCTCTCTGCCTTCCCATCTCACCTCCAGACAGAAGCTGCTGTTTAGTCTCTTGTATCTACTTGAGTTAAGAGGCACACTCGTCACGAGCATCTCTTTATACCCCACAGTCCAGTCGAATCCCTGTCTGAAGAGTTGGTCTGGGAAATTGTTTTAGTTCTGGGTTGATACAGAATCCAGGGGCCATGCTTTCCTGGGTTCCTCCAGTCTCAGACCATTAAATCTGGTCTTCTAACTAGAATTTGAGTTCTGTACCCTACCTTTCTCCTGCTCCATCTGGGGCTCTCTGTTGAATTCCCTGTCAGGGTGGTCATTGGTGGTAGCTGGGCACCATCTAGTTCTTCTGGTTTCAGGCTGATGAAGTCTCTGGCTTATGTGGCCCTTTCTGTCTCTTGGGCTAATACTTTCCTTATGTCTTTGGTGTTCTTCATTCTCCTTTTCTATAGGTGGTTGGAGCCAATTGGTGCATGTTAGATGGCCGCTTGCAAGCTTTTAAGACCCCAGACGCCACTCACAAAACTAAGATGCAGAACATTTTCTTAATAACCTTTGTTATGCCAATTGACCTAGAGGTACCCTGAAAGAATGGTCCCTGGACCCTACCCCTGCTACTCTGTCCCTCAAAGTGTTTGATTGTATTCAGGAAACGTCTTAGCTTTGGTATAGTCCAGTTGTTCAGACTTCCCCTGTAGTGTGTGCGGTCCTTCTCCCCATCTAAAATAATTCTTATCTACTATCTAGATAGTAAATAATCCTCCCCCTCCCTCCCCACCCTCATAACCATCAAACAATGTTTTCTTCTGAGTTTAAACCTTTTCTTAAGTTCTTATAATAGTTGTCTTATACAATATTTGTCCTTCTGTGACTGACTAAATTCACTCAGCATAACAACCTCCAGCTTCCTCCATGTTATATTTCACGGCTTCAGCGTTATTCTTTATCATTACATACAATACCATTGTGTGGAAATACCATAATTTGCTTATCCATTCGTCTGTTGATGGGTACTTAGGTTGTTTCCATCTTTTTGCTATCATGAACAGTGCTGCAATGAACATGAGTGTGCATATATCTATTTGTGTGATGGCTCTTATTTCTCTAGGATATACTCCAAGGAGCGGGATAGCTGGATCACGTGGTACTTCTATTTCTAGCTTTTTAAAGAAGCGCCAAATGGATTTGCAAAGTGGTTGCACCATTTTACATTCCCACCAACAGTGTATAAGTGTTCCAGTCTCTCCACAACCTCTCCAGCATTTATTATTTTGTGTTTTTTGAATTAATGCTAGCCTTGCTGGGGTGACATGATATCTCATTGTAGCTTTGATCTGCATTTCTCTAATGGCTAATCATCGTATAAGCATTTCTTCATGTGTCTGTTAGCCGCCTGAATACCTTCTTTGGCAAAGTGCCTGTTCATAACCTTTGCTCATTTTTTAATTGGGTTGTCTTTTTGTTGTTGAGGTGTTGCAGTATCTAGTAGATTTTAGAGATTAGACGCTGACTGGATGTGTCATAGCCAAAATTTTTTTCCCAGTCTGTAGGTTGTCTTTTTACTTATTTGGTAAAGTCTTTTGATGAGCATAAGTGTTTTATTTTTAGGGGCTCCCAGTTATCTAGTCTCTCTTCTGCTGCTTGTGCATTGTTACTTATGGTTTGTATTGTGCTTATGCCATGTATTAGGGCTCCTAGCGTTGTCCCTATTTTTTCTTCCATGATCTTTATCATTTTTGATTTTATATTTAGGTCTTTGGTCCATTTGGAGTTAGTTTTTGTGCATGGTGTGAAGTATGGGTCTTGTGTCAGTTCTTTGCAGATGGCCATCCAGTTATGTCAGCACCATTTGTTAAAGAGGCTGTCTTTTCCCCAATTAATGGACTTTGGACCTTTGTCAGATATCGGCTGCTCATATGTGGATGAATTTATGTCTGGATTCTCAATTCTGTTCCATTGATCTATACATCTGTTGTTGTACCAGTACCAGGCTGTTTTGACTACTGTGGCAGTATAATAGGTTCTAAAATCAGGTAGTGTGAGGCTTCCCACTTTGTTCTTCTTGAGTAATGCTTTACTTATCTGGGGCCTCTTCCCTTTCCATATGAAGTAGATGATTTATTTCTCCATCACATTAAAAAATGCCATTGGAATTTGATTGGGATTGCGTTGTATATGTAGATCGCTTTTGGTAGAACCGACATTTTCACAATTTTGAGTCTTCATACCCAGGAGCAAGGTATTTTCTTCCATTTATACAGGTCTCTTTCAGTTCTTTGCAGTAGTGTCTTACAGTTTTCATTGTATAGGTCCTTTATATCTCTGGTTAGATTTATTTCTAAGTATTTTATCTTCTTGGGAGCTATTGTAAATGGTACTGATTTGGTGATTTCCTCTTCGAGGTTCTCTTTGTTGGTGTAAAGGAATCCAACTGATTTTTGTATGTTTATCTTGTATCTGGAAACTTTGCTAAAATCTTCTATTAGTTTCAGTAGTTTTCTTGTGGATTCTTTAGGGTTTTCTGTGTATAAGATCATACCATCTACAAACAGAGATACTTTGACTTCTTCCCTACCAATTTGGATGCCCTTTATTTCTTCTTCTAGCCTAATTGCTCTGGCTAGGACGTCCAGCACAATGTTGAATAAGAGTGGTGATAGAGGGGATCCTTGTCTGGTTCCTGTTCTCAAGGGGAATGCTTTCAAAGTCTCTCCATTTAGGATGATGTTGGCTGTTGGCTTTGTATGAATGCCCTTAATTATATTGAGGAATTTCCCTTCTATTCCAATTTTGTTGAGAGTTTTTATCATGAATCTGTGTTGGACTTTGTCAAATGCCTTTTCTGCATCGATTGATAAGATCATGTGGTTCTTGTCTTTTATTTATGTGATTGTTTTTCTGATGTTGAACCATACCCGCATACCTGGTATAAATCCCACTTGATCGTGGTGAATTATTTTTTGATATGGTGCTGAATTCTATTGGCTAGAATTTTGTTGAGGATTTTTGCATCAATGTTCATGAAGAATATTGGTCTGTAATTCTCTTTTTTTGTGGTGTCTTTACCTGGTTTTGGTATCAGGATTATACTGGCTTCACAGAATGAGTTTGGGAGTATTCCATCCTTTTCTATACTCTGAAATACCTTTAGTAGTAGTGATGTTAACTCTTCTCTGAAGGTTTGGTAGAATTATTCAGTGAAGCCATCCAGGCCAGGGCTTTTTTTTGGTTGGGAGTTTTTAAATTTCCTTTTCAATCTCTTCTTTTGTTATGGGTTTATTTAGTTGTTCTACCTCTGTTTGTGTTAGTTTAGGTAGGTAGTGAGTTTTTAGAAATTTGTCCAGTTCTTCTAGGTTTTCAAATCTGTTAGAGTACAATTTTTCATAGTATTCTGTTATGATTCTTTTAATTTCTGTTGGGTCTGTTCTGATATCACCCATCTCATTTCCTATACGGGTTAACTGCTTCCTCTCCTGTTTTTCTATTGTCACTGTTGATTTTTTCAAAGAACCAGCTTTTGGTCTTATTAACTCTTTTAATTGATTTTCTAATTCTCTATTTCATTTAATTCTGCTCTAATTCTTATTATTTCCTTCCTTCTGGCGCCTGGGGGCTTCTTTTGCTGCTCTCTTTCTACTTGTTCCAGTTATAGGGTTAATGTTTTGATTACGGCCCTTTCTTCTTTTTGGATGTGTTTATTTATTGTTATAAACTGACCTCTGAGCACTGCTTTTGCTGTGTCCCAAAGGTTCTGGTAGGATGTGTTTTCATTCTTGTTTGATTCTATGGATTTCTTTATTCCACCCTTAATTTCATCTATAAACCAGTAGTTTCTGAGCAATGTGTTGTTCATTTTGCATGTGTTTGATTTTTCTTCCTTGCTTTTTGTGTTGTTGATTTCTACTTTTATGGCTTTATGGTCAGAAAAGATGCTTTGTAATATTTCCATGCTTTGGATTCTGTTAAGGCTTGCTTTATGGCCTTATATGTGGTCTATTCTGGAGAATATTCCATGTGTGTTGGAAAAGAAAGTATACTTCGCTGCTGCTGGGTGGAGTGTTCGGTATATGTCTATGAGATCAAGTTGGTTGACTATAGCATTTAGCTCTTCGTGTCTCTGTTGAGCTTCTTTCTGGATGTTCTATCCTCCACCAAAAGTGGTATGTTGAAGTCTCCTACTACTATTGTGGAGCTGTCTATCTCTCTTTTCAGTGCTGCTAGAGTTTGTTTTATGTATTTTGGAACCTTGTCATTGGGTGTGTAAATATTTATTATAGTTATGTCCTCCTGGTGTATTGACCCTTTAATCATTATTTAGTGTCCTCCCTTATCCTTTGTGGTAGATTTTACTCTGAAGTTTATTTTGTCAGAGATTAATATTGCCACTCCTGCTCTTTTTTGAGTGTTGTTTGCTAGATACATTTTTTTCCATCCTTTGAGTTTTAGTTTGTTTGTTTCTTTAAGTCTAAGGTTTGTCTCTTGTAGGCAGCATATAGACAGATCATGTTTTTTTATGCAATCTGCCACTCTCTGTCTCTTTATTGGTGCATTTAGTCCATTTATATTCAGTGTAATTATTGACAGGTATGAGTTTAGTGCTGTCATTTTGATGTCTTTTTTTGTGTGTTGTTCACCGTTTCTTTTTTCCACTTAATTTTCTGTGCTGTGTCATTTTTCTTTATGTATTTTCTTTTCATCTTTTTCTTTGTTGTTGATTTTGTGTCTCCTGAGTCTTTATATTTTTCTAGTTTTTTATTTTGACTCATAGGATTGTTAATTTCCTTTGTGGTTATCTTAATATTTACCCCTATTTTTCTAAGTTTATACAAATCTTTTGTTTCTTTATATCACCTTGACTTCCTCTCCATATGCAAAATCTATGTCTACTTTTTTTAAGTCACTTTTTTTTGTTTTAATGTTGCCATCTTTTACATATTGACATCTGTTTCCCTATTTTCAGTGTTTTAGCTTTGATTTACTTTTGTGACTTCCTTGTCTTGGTTGATATCTGGTTGCCCTGTCCTGTGTTCTAGTCTTTGGTTGTTATCTGATGGTACTGATTTTCTAACCAGAGGACTCCCTTCAGTATTTCTTGTAATTTTGGTTTGGTTTTTGCAAATTCCCTAAACTTCTGTTTATCTGGAAATGCCCTAATTTCGCCATCATATTTGAGAGACAGTTTTTCTGGATGTGTCATTCTTGGCTGGCATTTTGTTTCCTTGAAGGCTTTATATATGTCATCCCATTGCCTTCTTGTCTGCATGGTTTCTGCTGAGTAGTCCAAGCTTATTCTTATTGACTGTTCTTTGTAGATGACTTTTCATTTATCCCTAGCCGCTCATATTAAACTTCTCTATCTTTGGTTTTGGCAAGTTTGACTATAATGTGTCTTGGTGACTTTATTTTGGGATGTACCTTATGTAGGGTTCAGTGAGCATCTTGACTAGATATCTTGTTGTCTTTCACGATATCTGGGAAGTTTTCTGCCACCAAATCTTCAACAATTCTCTCTGTATTTTCTGTTATTCCTCCCTGTTCTGGTATTCCAGTCACTCGTAGGTTATTCCTCTTGATAGAGTCCCATATAATTCTTAGGGTTTCTTCATTTTTTTAAATCCTTTTATCTGATTTTCCCTCACATAAGTTGGTGTCAAGTGCTTTATCTTCAATCTCACTAATTCTGACTTCCATTGCCACAATTCTGCTCCTCTGACTTTCTATTGAGTTGTCTAATTCTGATATTTTATTGTTAATTGTCTGGATTTTTGATTGCTGTCTCTCTATGGATTCTTGTAGCCTGTTAAATTTGTCTATGCACTTCTCTAATCTTTTAAATTGCCTCTAGTGCGTGTTCTGCATTTTGCTTAATTTTCTTCCTAATTTCTTAAAGAGTTCTGTATATTAATCTTCTGTATTCTGCCTCTCGGTGATTCCAAGAAATTTTCCTCCTCTGGAAAATTTCTAGATTCTTTATTTTGGGAGCTTGCTGAAGCCATCATGAATTGCTTCTTTATGTGGTTTGATATTGACTATTGTCTCGAAGCCATCAATAAGTTATTATATTTATTTATTTTATGTTTGCTTACTGTGTCCTAGCTTCTTGTTTTGTTTTGATATGCCCAAATAAGCTGCTCGTATGAGCTGGTTTGGTTATTGGCACCTTTGAAGCTCTAATGTCCTGTTACCAGGTGGTTAGATCTGTTACTACGTATGTGAGCTCAGGAGTTCACCCATTCCTCCTTTACAGATTCAGCTCAGGTGCCCAGGTAGATAGGCACCAAGTGTGGTGTAGGCTCTCACTTACAGTCCTAGACAGGCATGGGTAATTGGTGTAGGCACAGGCATCTGGCTGCAGCAGGGGGACACACTCTGAGCAAGGCAGGGGGCTGACGGCCACCCCCGAGTGTCCAGGAGGAAGGCGTGTCCCTGTTTCTCAGAGTGCGTAGGTGGGTGGGTTTTGCAGTTGGACTATATACATCTAATGTTTTTGGCTGTAAGGACTGGGGTGCACCTCTTCCTCATGGGCAAGCTGTAAATCTTTATGGAAGCAGACTGCCACATCTTTCTCACTCATGTATAAGTCTATAAATTTTAAGCTTGGATATTCCTTGACCCAGCAATGCCACGTTTAATACATTATCCTAAATTAAAAATTAGAAAAATATATGTGTGTTCAGGTATGTTCAGTGTGGCATTCTTTAGTTCCCCCTCCACCAAAAAAAATCTTAATATCTAGTGCTAGTAGTGCTAGGATATTAGTTAAATTATGGCACAATCATTTAATGACATTCTATATAATCTTTTCTTATAACATGTGGTTAACTGAAAGAAGACAATTAAGAAAAAAACTGTAAGGAACATGTAGATAAAAAGAAACTTAAAAGACATAATTAAGTTTAAAGCAACAGGTAAGACTCAACCACAGTACTTCAGGATACAAATCTAAGTGACCAAACCATAAAGAAACTCAAGAACTTCCTAACATGGTGGCGCTTACTTTTCGAGGTAGGGAGAAGGCTGTATTGGGATGGAGCACACAGAGTCAAGGGAGACTCTAATAAGGTGACATGTGGGATAGATACCATTAGTCTCATTTTAGAAATAAGAAAAGTGAGTTTGGGGGCGTTTGAGTAACTCACCACGGTTACACAGTAAGTGGTGAGCGTGCAGTTCACATATAGGGATCTGACTACAAGTTTCTTGAGCTCTTACCCAGCGATTAACTGTGATTTAACACACTTTTTCTTTTTAGGTATAATGTACAAAAACTAAAGTGTACAAATCACAAATCTTGAGTGTAGAGTTCAATGAACTTTGTATATAAAATACTATTTTATTTTGTTCTGATGGGTTTAAATGTCCATATAAAGAAGGAACATTTTCTTAACCTCTTTAAGAAAATATCCTTGCCAGAGAAAGCCAAGTTGTTGACAATTTATGATTAATAAGGAAGGTAATTTCAAAGACTGCAGGAATGAGCTTTCCCTGGAGCTGGAAACAGGAAGGCAGGAATGATACTTCCTAAGTGATCCAAGGTTGTAGTTGTATTTTTTTTACTAATCAAAATAAAAATTTCCCTGGGGACTTTTGAAGAAAGTCAAGGCACGGCCCTGGGAGGTGGGAGATGACAAAGCAGCTTCTCTTCGTAGAAAAGAGACATGCTTGGGGCATTAGAGTTGACAGCTCTCAGATAACAGCAAGTCAGTTTAGCTAACAAAGAGGAAAGCTTTGCTAGGACCCTGAAGGAGGCAGAAGAGACACTAGCTCTCACTGTGTGAATTAATACTTTTTCTTACACTAATAAGGAAAATTAGCGTGAAAAAGTAATCTGATTATAGTTAGGGTGTGTGAAGCTATTTGAAATTGTACCTAAGAATAGGTCTAACTCTTTTAGGCTTGGCTTTGTTCTGTAAATAATAGTAAGTAGTAACAGTAATTATTAAATATTTTTTGTTATTTCATTAATTTTTATAACAGTCATATTAATAGGAATGATAACAGGTAACATTTATCAAGTACTCAGCATGAGTTGCTGCTCTAATTGGTTACATGTATTATTTCATTGAATCTTCACAGACACTCTCAGATGCAGAAACCAAGGCATATACTAGTAAGTGGCAGAGCTGGACTATTGACATTATTGCGTGTTTACGTTTACCCACTACCTGCAGTTACCTGGCAGTCAATCTGCCTGTTGGGCCAGTCGTGCTCTAAACTAACACCACATATTCACATGGTGAGCAGTAACCTTAATGGAATTT
Source organism: Dugong dugon (assembly GCA_030035585.1). Lineage (NCBI taxonomy): Eukaryota > Metazoa > Chordata > Mammalia > Sirenia > Dugongidae > Dugong > Dugong dugon. Next base: position 71,978,558 of record CM057473.1, read on the forward strand.
AGGAAAAACTAAGAGCTCTCTAGCTGAGGGGCATTGGTGGTTCAGTGGTAGAATTCTCACCTTCCACGTGGGAGACTTGGGTTTGATCCCCAGCCAATGTACCTCATATACAGCCACCACACCACCACCTGTCTGTCAATGGTGCCTGGCATGTTGCTATGATACTGAACAGGTTTCAGCAGAGCTTCCAGACTAAGACAGACTAAGAAGAAATGCCTGGTGATCTACTTCTGAAAATCATCCAAAGAAAACCCTATGGATCACAACAGTTCAATCCCATGTGAATGGGGTTGCCATGAGTAGGGAGACAATGTGACAGTAGTTAACAAGAGCTCTCCGGAGGGAATGCCTATCTGAATCAGCCCCATTTCAGAGAATGAAAGATTAGAAGTAGGCTTAACCTATAAATTTAACTTGCTGTAACTCTTTGACTCATATTCCAAAGACATCTGGAAATACACCAAGAAAGGCTGGCCTGTAAACTATGGGTTTCTCTAGTACAGCGCTTGGCACAGAGCAAATGCTCAATAAATACTTACTGAATCAAAGTGAAAACGAATACATTAGATAACAATCAGAGAACATTCAGACATACTGTAAAATCTGCCTAACACCAAGGATAACCAGATCATTTCTTGAGGCCCCTTTCTTTTTTAAGTAGTATTTGATAAGGCTGAACTACAGCGGGGGATAAAAAGAGGAATGGCTGAACAGAATAGAGAGGAAGACAAGAAAAAATGAAGGAAGTGTGTAGAGAGAACCAATTATGAGGACAACAGATGATGATGGAAATTTTGTCACTAATGCCTGAATTTGCATAGGAAAGGTGAAAATGTAATTAAAATGTACCCCTTCACCACTCACTCACACACACACGCACACACTTACTCTCCATTAGAAAACGTTTTCTGAAATAAAGGTGAAGAAAATCAGTGCAGATTTTTGTTAAATCTGTACTTCTTTTTTTTTTTTTTTTTTAGGTTTTATCAACCCAGTAATTTTGGGTTGTTATTCACCAAAAACTATAAGATATGTCAGTGTCAGGGCCATATGTTGAAAGTCAACAGGATTCATTTTCTTTAGCATTCTCTATCTCTTATTGGCAGATTTCCTCAGTAAGATCTGTCATCTGGAAGAGCTCATTCCACACAGTTGATGATTTTCATAGGTTATGTTTTCAGGCTGAATCATAATCTTTTGCAGTCATAGTCTGCTGAAATTCTCACCACACTCATACAAATTTAAATCATTTTGTTGTTTTTTTCAAAATGTAATATAGGAGGTTTTTCCCACCTTCATAATTAAACCTGTATCAAACTGTCTTGGTGGAATCTTTAATTATGGGAGGGGGGATGTAATTAAGTATTAGAACTTAAAACCTCAAATCTACCAGAGCGTTACAAACTTAGTATTTTATGTATTCTTAACAAAGGCTGCCTGCATCACTCAAAGGAGTTCACAATGTTATTACATTGCGTGACTTGATTCTGATTTATGGTTAAGATTGTTAGAACTTGTACTCTGTGCCCTTGCTACACATGTACATTGTAAATATTGCATAAGAAGACTAGAATGCAATATCCATAAAAATAATTGCAGACTGTTACATAATCAGAAGTCTGTTTCTATTCTTTATTAGGCCAGTTTCATTATACCAAGTAAAATATGTGTACTGAATAAAAATAGATAAGCTCTAGAATTACATTTCCTTTTACGTTTTCTTTAGATTTAAGATTTTAATTGCTATAATTTTGGATCACGTTTCTTTTTAAAAAATTAGAAGAAAAAATAGAGTCCACTTGAATAGTGTAAGAACTCATCTAAGTTACCATCATAACACTTTATTTATATACTTGCATATGTACATACACACATATGTATATGAACACATATAGAATTATGTGTGTGTGTGTGTGTGTGTGTGTGTGTGTGTGTGTATACATGTATTTCTTTTTTGCTTTTAAAGCAAATTCTTACTGAGTATATGCTTTGTTCAGGGCACTGTGCTAGAATGCAGGGAAATGCAAAGGTAAATTAAACCACTGCATCCTTAAGCAACTTTTATAAACATCAGCTCTCCTTTCCATTTTTGTGTTGCTACCTGTGTATAGCTTCACTTCTAGACTTTTTCAGTCCTCTTTAACCTATGCTCCCTGGCTCTATGTGCCATCCCCAGTGAAATCTTAAGGCACTACCTTGATTTTATCTTGCCTCTGTTTTAAAACCTTTAATGCCTTTTTGTTGCTGTTGTTAGCTGCAGTCGAGTCCGCTACGACTCACAGCGACCTTATGTATAAGAGAACAAAATGTTGTCCAGTTCTGCACCAAAAATGCCTTTTTAGTATGTACTAAATGAAGTTCAAACTCTTTAATTCAGCATTAACACTCTAGAATCTTCCTTTTCTTTGAACAGAAATCAAACTTGTCTACCTGTAGGCCTTTCCTTAAACTTTCACTCTTCCTGGAGGTGACAGCTGTATAACGCCACATCTGATGGGGAAGGTTTCAATAGGTATAAATTGTAGTGTGGAGTATTCCAGATTGAGGGAGACACAAAACCAAAAAAGTGTAAGATGTGCTCAGGTTAATTATTTAGTATAGCTGGAGTGTAAAGCTGATATAAGTAAGCAGAGGGATACAGGGACAACATAATCCTCACAGGCTTTTAGATTCTAGTTCTATCTACCTACCTACATAACTACTTAGTACCTGTGGTGGTTTTAAAATATATCCATGAATTCTTTGATGCTCTTCCCTTCAGAAAGGGGGCCTAGTTCCCCTTTCTTAAATGTGGGCTGAACTAAAGTCACTCACTTCTAACGAATACGGAGATTTCATACACTAGGTCATAACAGGAAACCCTGGCGGCATAGTGGTTAAGTGCTACGGCTGCTAACTAAAAGGCTGGCAGTTCAAATCCACGAGGCACTCCTTGGAAACTCTATGGGGAATTTCTATTCTGTCCTGTAGGGTTGCTATTAGTCGGAATTGACTCGATGGCAGGCATTGCGGTTTCCTCCTCGCTCACCGTCTCTTGGATAGCTTGCTCTAGACAATGTCAACTGCCATGTTGTGAGGATACTCAAACAGTCTATGGAGAGGCCCATGTGGTGAGGAACTGAGACTCCTGCCAAAAGCCATGTGAGTGAGCCATCTTGGAAGTAGATCCTCCAGCCTCAGTCAAACCTTCAGATGACTGCAGCCCCTGCTGATATCCTGACAGCAGCTACATGAAAGACCCTGAGCTAGAACCTCCCAGCTAAGTCAATTTTGAATTCCTAACCTAGAGAAGCTGTGAGATAATAAAGCTTATTATTTCAAGTCATTAATTTTTGGGATAATTTATCATGCAGCAATAGATAACTAATACACTACCTATTGATAAATGTCTACCAAGAAAAATGTTAATACCTTCAGATATAAATATAAACCTTTATAACAGTATTCCCTTTGGGTATCACTGACATGATTAAAAAGCACAGTGAACATACAGACCACATTTATCATGTTTACCACCATATACTTCCTCAGCAGCAAGCATACTGCCTGCCTCACAGTAATAATTCAATAAGTATTTATTGAATGGATAGATGAACCCCTTTCCAAAAAGAGCTCTGCAGGAGATTTTCTTACAATATTGTAGATTGCATGGTCGTGGTTTTCTTAGCAAAAGGTAAGAACAGCCAGGGCAAATGGAGAGAAAATGTAATTCCTTAAAACTGTCTAGATTCAGTATATTGTTTTAAATTTTTTTATTTTACCTTTTTATTGTAAAATAAGATACAAATACAGAAAACCACATACAAAAAAAAAATTACAGTTTAATGAATTACTAAAAGACAAACACCCTTGAAAGAACCACCCAGGTCAAGAAATAGAACTTTGCCAGCTACCCCAGAAGCCCTTTTAAGCTAACTGTGTGTGTGGGTGTAGCTTCCTTTCCAGCATCTAATAAAGGAAAGAACCTGACTATTGAGGCTTAGAAAAAAGAGGGGAGATTAAAGGAGAACCAGACTCAAGGGGGCTTCTGCCATGGTCAGGATCTCAAGAGCAAAGTTCCTATGACACCGCGATTTGGCTGCCAGCTGTGGTGACTGCGGGTGAGAAGCAGGAGCCAAATGACAGGATCAGAGAGGAAGACCCTCGGTGTGAATCTCTGAACCTATTGTCTTTCTTTTCTTTGTAAACAGAGGGAACAAAAGAGGCATGGATGGAATTTTCAAGCAAGAGAATATGATGGTGGTAGCAGGTTCAGATCTCATACTTACTACAAACAATATAAGACAGCACTTTTACTTTGTAGACTGTAATTTTGGGTAGCTTTATGTTACACTGCCTACTGAGGTTTAAACTAATTTGTTACATTATTGTCTACTAAAAAATTTCTGATAGTGCACTAATGATGTAAATAAATTGAGTTGAGCTTTTAGCTGTGTGTCATCAAGTATAATTTTTTTATTGCAATTATGAATTGCCTCGATGTCCTATCATAAAACCTCAGCTCATACATGTTATTTCTCAACATATTAGGTCTTGATAATTTTCTAAAAGGGATCAACTTCAATTGAATATTACAGAATATTATAATCATTCAAAAGGATGATATTGAAAAACAGAAGAATAGCCTCGTGTTGATTTCCAAACATTTTTAGTAACATCACTTATAGCTAGAAATGACTGGATCATTCTAAATTTATTTATGAGAGCTTTCTTAACTGCATTCAGGGTGGAAATCAGATTTTACACAGATTTAATAGGTTCATAAGTCTTGCTCTTTAATGACGTAATTGTTAAGAGGTACTAATAAAGTTTCCTGGACAGGCTACGATATATTTCAAATGAAACAAGCTTGGATTTCCACCAGTCTACAAGGCAGCACATGACCATAGGATATGCACTACTGAACCAGGTTTTATTCATTGTAAAGTGACTTGCTGAAGTTACATTTTAGAAAAGGGTGGAGGTAGAACGTGTTGACAGGACTACTATGGGTGCCCATCAAAAAATTCCTGTCAAAATAAATAAATATTTTCACAATTCCATTATATTAGAGGCTAGAAATGACTATGTTAAGCTTTGAATATGTAAGAAAAAAGCTCCATCCCTTCTTGTCCAGAAAAAAGGGCTTGCTCTACAACTAGCTACCATGACAATCTCATGTAGTAGAAAGAGTGAGACAGACCTGGACTGAAATCCAGGCACTGCCGTATACAGTTGGGATAACCCTGAATAATCCATTTAACTTCTCTCAGCTTATGTTTCCTCTTCTAAAAAAACAGAGACAATAATATCTTCCTATATAAGACTTTTCTAATTATAAACAACACAATCCCAATTCATACTAGCTTAAGCAGAAAAGGTTATTTATTGGAAAACTATAGGAGGGGCTCAAAAACTCAAGAGAAGAGCTGGTTATAGAAGCCAGAGCCCAAACAGCTCCTCAGACTCAAAGACTGAAACCAAAACCCTCACCACTAATAACACTCTTTCTCTCTCCATCTCTCTCATCATCCTTTTTTTCCATGTTGGCTTCCTTCACTCCCACTGTTATACAATTGTGCTCTCCAATATGGTAGATACTAGGCAGATGTGGTTATTGAGCATTTGATATGTGGCTACTCTGAATTCAGATGCAGAAAAGGGTAAAATACACTTCAGATTTCAAAGACGTAGTACAAAAAAAAAAACAAGAATATAAAATATCTCATTAATAATTTGTCTTTTGATCACATATTTTTATGGACCGAACTGTGCCCCTCAAAATGTATGTCAACTTGGCTAGGCCATGATTCCCAGTATTGTGTGATTGTCCACCATTTTGTCATCTGATGTTTTCCTATGTGTTGTAAATCCTACCCATACGATGTTAATGAGGTGGGATCAATGGCAGTCATGTTAATGAGGCAGGACTCAATCTACAAGATTAGGTTGTGTCTTAAGCCAATCTCTTTTGAGATATAAAAGAAAAAAGTGAGGAAAGGGACATGGGGACTTCATACCACCAAGAAACAAGAGCCAGGAGAATAGTGTGTCCTTTGGACCCAGGGTCCCTGTGCTGAGAAGTTCCTTGACCAGGGAAGACTGATGACAAGGATGTTCTCCTACACCCAAGACAGACAGAAAGACTTCTGTTGGAGCTGGCACCCTGAATTCGGACTTCTAGCCTAATAGACTGTGAGAGAACAAATTTTCTCTTAAACCCATCCACCTGTGGTATTTCTGTTATAGTAGTTGTCTTAGTCATCTAGTGCTGCTATGACAGAGATACCATAAGTGGATGGCTTCAACAAAGAAAAGTTTATTCTCTCACAGCCCAGTAGGCTACAAGTCCAAATTCAGGGCATCAGCTCCAGGAGAAGGTCCTTGTGATGCATCAGTCTTTCCTTGGTCTGGGAGCTTCTCTGTGCAGGAACCTCAGGTCCAAAGGACACGCTCTGCTCCCAGCACTGCTTTCTTGGTGGTGTGAGGTTCCCATGTGTCTCTGCTCGCTTCTCTTTTATATCTCAAAAGAGATTGGATTAAGACATTATCTAATCTTGTAAACCTCATCAGTATAACCTCGTCACAGTGATAGAATTTACAGCACATAAGGAGATCACATATAACCTCATCATAGTGACAGAGTTTACAACACTTAAGGAAATCACATACAGATTACACAATCATACAATACTGGGATATCATGACCCAGCCAAGTTGATAGATATTTTTGGGGGACACAATTCAATCCATGACACTCCAGCCTTTGGCCTCCAAAAATTCATGTCCTTGCAACACACAAAATATACTCATCTCATCATATCACAGCAAAAGTCTTAACTCCAAGTCCAAATTCCAAAACTTCCTCTTCTTCTGTGAAATCTAGAATACAAGTTATCTGCTTCCAAAGGTACAATGGCAGAACAGGCACAAGCTAGACATTTCCATTACAAATGGGAGAAACTGGAGGAGGAGAAGGGATAATAGGCACCAAGCAAATCAGCAGAACACATTACATCAGCCCTCAAGGCTTTGAAAATAATCTCCTGTTCTCTGAGATAATTTAATACAAGAAGCCAAGCTGCCTCAGTCTCAAAAGGTATGGCCATGACCTCAGGGATTTCAAAGGGTGGAGCCGTGGCCTCTGGTGTTTCTAAGGGTGGAGTTGTCACTCCCATGGACTAGGAGAATGGTGCCCCTGAAGACAAGGGAGCAGAGGTGCTGTCCCAGTGGGCCTGGAAGGTGAAGCTGAAGCCCAGCGTTGAGGGTCCTCCACCCACAATCCAGAGACTGTGGCCAATACCTAGAGTCTGGAGGGCAAGGCTATTGTGTCCCTTCTCTCTTAGACTTCTGCTTCCTGTGGCCTCTTGGCCCTCGGGCCTCACACCCACATCTGCTCTGCTGGGGCAAGTGTTCCAAAGATCAGTAGCTCCACCAATTAAGTGCTGGAAGGCACCCCACTCCGCCAGGAAGCCTCCTGTGCACAGGCACTCAGCTCCCTCGCTCTGTGGGTCGGCTCTAGCGCCGTCTCGCGCTGATCTCCTGGTTCTGCTGCTGCTGGTTTTCTGTCACTGCCCCTTCTCTGCTGCTGCAGGTTCTCTGCTGCTGCTGGTCCTCTGCTCCTGCCGCACCTCTATCCATTCACTGTTTCGAAACTGATTCCACACTTTAGGTATCTGTTAGAGCAGCACCCCACTCCCAGTACCAAACGTCTTAGGCTGGGTTCTCTAGAGAAGCAAAACCAGTAAAGTGTATAAATATATATAGAGAAAGATTTATATCAAGGAAACAGCTCATGCGATTGTAGAAGCTAGAACATCCCAAGTCCGTGGATCAGGGCAGAGGCCCCTCCCAAGTCACGCAGCCGCAGAAGTTGGCAAGCCCGAGATCGGCAGGTCAGAGAGCAGGGCTCCCGCTCATAGGCTGTGCAAAGCGACAAATCCCAAGTTCAGCTGATAAGCTGACAGCTCAAGTCCCAAGAACCGGAGATGAGATAACAGGAGGCAGCCACAGGATCCAGACAGAGAACAAAAAGCCAGAACGTCTGCTTATATTCAGATGAGGGCCACACCTCCAAGGAGACTCCCTTTCATCTGATTCGCTACTCACAGTATATTCAATCATGGGAGTGATTACATTAAAACCCTGAGAATCATGGCCCAGCCAAGCTGACAAACAATCTTAACCATCACAGTAGTACTAGATAACTAAGGCACATATTACAATAATATTTTAATATAATTGGTTACATAAAACATATTACTAAAATTTCACCTGTTTCTTTTTAGTTCTTTTAATGAGGCTGCTAGAAAATGTTAAATTTACATATGTGGCTTGCATTTGTGGCTTGTATATTTCTACTGGACAGCACTGGTCTAAAGGCTCAAGTCCACATGGTGAGGAACATGCCTTCCAGTAGTCCTAAAATTAATTCATCCCAATTTATAAACATCACAGCAAAAAGAAGGCTTTTCTCTTCTACTTCACTTTAAAATATCCTAGGAAGGATTCTGACTGGGCCAACTTGGATCATGTATCCAGTCCTTGGACCAATCTCTGGCATGGCGAAGAGAAACTGTGAGGGCAGCCCTACCAGAATCACATGAAAGAGGTAGGGAAAAGAAGATGGGCTTGGGATACTATTACAAGAAGAAGGGGAAGAGAGATGCAAGGCAGACAAAAACAACAGACATCCACTGTGCTACTCTATAGGGTTGCTGAGAAAGTTAAATGTAAGCATATGTAGCACTGCCCTCTCTATCAGTAACAAGATTCTGATCAAAGTCCCTCTCTAAATGCTAGCGGTCACATTAAACCACACATTCTTTGTGTAAGTATGTGGCTGTGAGTCATAACACAGAATGGTAGACAAAAGAAACCCAAGGGGACAAGCACTTCAGATTTCCACATTTGAGTATTCAACAAATGTGCCTAAACCAATGACAACTTTGCTAAAGTTGTAAACTAAACTAAACTTTGCTAATTTAGGAGTACCAAAAGAAAACAAAAAACAAAAAGAACCCAAATCTGTTGCTGTTGACTCAATTCCAACTCACACTGACTCTACAGGACAGAGTAGAACTGCCTCATACAGTTTCCAAGGAATGCCTGGTGGATTCGAACTGCCGACCTTTTGGTTACCAACTGTAGCTCTTAACCACTACACCACCGGGGTTTCTAGTTTAGGAGCAGGACTGATCTAATACAGCAATCTGTGAAGATCTCGTCTTTACTCTGAAATGGTATGAGCTAATAGATAATATCTTCTTCAATGCAATACCCATCACTAATAATGCAGGAGAAGTTGTCTTCAACACATAACAATTTTAGAAATATTTTGCTCTGAATCCAACAGGAAATTTAACATGCTATAAAGTCTACAGCAGACGTCTCAGATATTTTGGTCTCAGGACTACTTTTCATACTTATTAAGAAACCAAAGGAGAGAGGCGGGCCATCATGCTGCTATAGACAGAAGGACCATGCCGTCCCTCCACAGCGAAGACCTGAAAAACTAAGTAAAACAAAGACAAGCATCAATCCTGGAACCCTAAGTGTCAAGTCAAGAGATAAAGAAATCAACCAAGCACCGAATGGAATAAGAAATGGACAGAGAACAGACAGCGAGGAGAGTTACGAGCGGAGGTCCCCTATCAGCTAATGCAGCACAGATCCACCGTCTTGGACTCCTGTCGGAGATCGGCCAACAGAAAGTACAGGAAAGCAGATTCACGGAGCTCCCAGAAGGAGACACAGCACCCAGTAACCAGCGAAACACGCTTTCCCATCCCCTGCCCTATTTCCCCGATTGACCTTCGCAGCTTCCCAGCAGGCCGAACCACTGCTTCCCATCAGGCCACAACCGCAGCACGAAGGAGGCACTACTTCCGTGCCATGGAGATTTGCCCGGCCCACACTGGCTGGCTTCTTCACTGTTATTTCTTTGTTGCTGCTGTTGCATTTATTGGCCTCTTTTGGTTTCTTCCCTGCCTCTCACCTCTCCCTCCTCTTTCTCTTGAACATCCGACTCCATGTGCCATCTTTGCTTCTTCTTGTCAGGCTGTGAAGCACCGATCAGCTGGGGAAATGCTTCCCCATTCCGCATGGCTACACTGGTGGGATCCCTGGTGGCTTTTTTTGTTTTTCTTTTTCATTTTCTTTTTGTTTGTTTGTTTTCTCTTTCGTTTTTCCTTTTTATGTTTCTTCATTTCTCAGTTTCTCATCTTTTCAACTTACCTTCTTTTGCTGTCTCCTGAATACCTGGTGTTGTGAATCATCTCCACCCCTTCTAGCCAAGCTGTACTGCGCAGTTTGGGAGCCACTTGCCTGGTCTGCACAGCCAAGCCAGTGAGATACCTGGGGGTATTTTTTTTTAATTATTAACTTATTTTTCTTTTTGTTTTTCTTCATTTCTCAGTTTCTTATCTCTCCACTCCAACAGCAAGGTCCCTCAACACTTTTTTTTTTTTTTTTGCTCTCCTTTCTCTCTCCTCTCTCTCCTTTTCCACACCAACTTACCTCTACACATCACAACCTCCCTCTCCTGCCTATCTGCACCATGTGCTGAACATTGTACTTCCAAGCAGCACAGGCACAACCTACTGGAACCTGCCCTGCACTGACCACCAGCTCACCCCGTTGGCCCCAGTATGTGCCACAAACAACTCATCCCGCCTCTCCTATTCAGCTTGATCTTCCCTGCTGAAACACAGCTGAGTGACTGGCCCTGCCCATTGGACAAGGAGGTGATAAACATCATGCCCACAGACAAGCAAACAACAAAGAATGCACAGCCTGCCTGCTCAGACAAAACTAAATAAAACAAAAAAGCAGGATGAAAAAAACAACCCTACAATCAATAAATGAAGAAAATAACTACCGAATGTCCCAAAGACAGCAGACAATATCAAAACATATAAAAAAAACAGGACAGGATGGTTCCAGTTAGGCACCAAAATAAAACACCAGATGACTTTCCAGTAGAAGAAAAGGCACTAGAACTACCTGATAGGGAATTCAAATCTCTAATGTTCAGAGGTATCCAAGAGTTGAAACAAAAAGCAGACAAAAATGAGGAAAAAATAGACAAATTCATGGAAAATGCAGACAAAAAACAGACGAATTCAGGAAAATGATACAGGAACAAAATGCCAAAATAAATCCACAACTAGAAATTATATAAAAACAGCAATTAGAAATCCAAAAGATAAACAACAAGATTTCAGAAACGGACAGTGTCATAGAAGGGCTGAGGAGCAGGTTTGAAACAGTGGAAAACAGGATCAGCGAAATTGAAGACAAACACTTGGATACAACTCTGTCTGAGAAAAAATCAGAAAAAAGAACGAAGAAAAATGAAGAAACCCTAAGAACTATGTGGGATACAATCAAAAGCAAAAATTTTCGAGTGATCAGAGTTCCCAAACCGGGAGAAAACAGAAAACACACAGAGGATCATTTAAGAATTCTTGACAGAAAACTTCCCTAATATCAGGATGGATGAAAAGCTGACCATCCAAAAGGCTCAACGAACCCCATATAGGATAGACCCCAAAAGAAAATCACCAAGGTATGTCATAACCACACTCACTAAAACCAAACACAAAGAAAGAATCCTGAGAGCAGCTCAGGAAAAACAAAAACTCACACACAGAGGGGAAACAAGACTAAACTCTGATTACTCAGCAGAAATCATTCAGGAAAGAAAGCAATGGGATGACATATATAAAACCTTGAAAGAAAAAAACTGCCACCCAAGAATAACATATCCTGCAAAACTCTCATTCATATATGATGGTGAAATTAGGACATTTCCAGATAAACAAAAATTAAGGGAGTATGTCAAAAACAAACCAAACTTACAAGAATTACTAAAGGGAGTCCTTCGATTTGAGAACAAACAATATCAGATGACAGTCTGAATCTAGGACACAAGATAGCACCAGCCAGATACCAATCTAGGAAATGAACCCTCAAGGACTATTTAAAACCAAAAGATTTACAGCAGGGAACAAGAGAGGTTAATCTATAACTGACAAGAACGTCAGAACAATAAAAGAGGGAATAAATGGTGTAGGTATAGAACTTTCTAACGGAGAGGAAGGCAAGGCGATACCAAGTAATAATAGACTGGTTCAAACGTAGGAAGATAAGGGTACATTTCAAGGTAACCACAAAGAAAGTTAACAAACCTACTCAACAAAATAAATAAGAAAAACATAAAGTCTCAGTAAAAACAAAATCTTCAAAAAGAATAGAAATGGAAACAAAAATCCACAAACAAGAGGAATTCAGCACAGGAGAGTAAGAGGAACAAAGAAATCGCCAGCATAACAAAAAAAAGCACTACAAAATTACAATAAACTCACACCTATCAATAATTACGTTGAATGTAAATGGCCTAAATGCACCCATAAAGAGACAGAGAGTGACAGATGGTGAAAAAAACAGGATCCATCAATAGATGGATCAAGAGACACACCTTAGAAACAGAGACATAAATTTATTAAAAATCAAAGGATGGAAAAACATATATCAAGCAAACATCTACCAAAAAAGGGCAGGAGTGGCAACACTAATCTCAGACAAAATAGACTTTGAAACAAAATCCACCATAAAAGACAAGGAAGGGCACTGTATCATGATTAAAGGGATGATCCGGCATGAAGACACAACCAAAATAAACATCTACGCACTCAGTGACAGGGCTTCAAAATACATAAAATAAACTTTAACAGCACTGAAAAGAGAAATTGACAGTTCCACTATAATGGTAGGAGATGTCAACACACCACTGTCAGTAAAGGACAGAACATCTAGAAAGAAACTCAGCAAAGATACAGAAGATCTAAAGGCTACAATTAGCCAACTTGAACTCGTAGACATATATAGAACACTCCACCCAACAGCTGCAAAGTACATATTCTTTTCCAATGCACACGCACACGGAACGTTCGCCAAAACAGACCACATATTAGGCTACAAAGCAACCCCTGACAAAATTTAAAACATTTAGATAATACAAAGTATCTTCTCTGATCACAATGCCATCAAGGTAGAATTTAACAACAGGAAGAATAAGGAAAAAAATCAACTACATGGAAACTAAATAACACCCTGCTTAAAAACCACTGGGTAATAGAAGAAATCAAAGACGTAATCAAAAAACTCCTAGAATCAAATGATAATGAAAACACACCATACCAAAACCTTTGGGACACAGCAAAGGAAGTGTTCGCAGGTCAATTTATAGCAACAGATGCACACATCAAAAAGAAGAAAGGGACAAAATCAAAACATTAGCCTAAACAACTCGAACAAATAGAGAACAGCAAGAGAAGCCCACCGCCACCAGAAGAAAGGCAATAATAAACATCAGAGCAGAAAAAAATGAAATATAGAAAAACAGTAGAAAGAATCAACAAAATCAACAAACCACTAGCCCAACTGACAAGAGAAAAACAGGAAAGGATGCAAATAACCCAAATAAGAAATGAAATGGGGGACATTAAAACAGACCCAACTTAAATAAAAAGGATCATAACAGAGTATATTATGAAAAACTATACTCTAACCAATTAAAAAATCTAGAGGAAATGGACAAATTTCTAGAAAAATACTACCTACCCAAACTATCACAAATTGATGTTGAATATCTGAACAGACCCATAACAAGATAAGAGATTGAAAAATAACAAGAAACCTCCCAACAAAAAAAGCCCTGGCCAAAATGGCTTCACTGGAGATTTCTGCCAAACATTCAGAAAAGAGCTTACACCAGTACTACTCAAACTATTTCAGAATATAAAAAAGGAAGGGATACATCCAAATTCATTCTACGAAGCCAGCATAACCCTGACACCAAAACCAGGCAAAGACACCACAAAAAAAGAAACTTACACACCAGTATCTCTCATGAATATAGACGCAAAAATTCTCAACAAAATTCTAGCCAACAGAATTCAGCATCCTATCACAAAAATAGTACAACATGACCAAATAGGATTCATACCAAGTGTGCAAGGATAGTTTAACATTAGAAAATCAATTAGCATAATCCACCACATAAATAAAGTAAAAGAATCACATGATCATCTCAATTGACACATAAAAGGCATTTGACAATGTACAACCATTCCTGACAAAAATTCTCAATAAAATAGGTATACAAGGGAAAGTCCTCAATATTATAAAGGGCATATATACAAAACCAACAGCCAACATCATTCTTAATGGAGAGAAGCTGAAAACATTCCCCTTGAGAACAGGAAGAAGACAAGAATGTCCTTTACTACCACTCCTATTTAACACTGTGCTGGAGGTCCAAGCTGGAGCAATAAGGCAAGAAAAAGAAATAAAGGCCATCCAAATAGGTAATGAAGAAGCAAAACTGTCCCTATGTGCAGATGATATGATACTGTACATAGAAAACCCAAAAAACTCCATGAGATAACTACTGGAATTAATAGAAAGATTCAGCAGAGTAACAGGATACAAGATAAACATACAAAAAAATCACTGGATTCCTATACACCAATAAAAAGAATGACGAAAAGGAAATCAGGATAACAATACCATTTACAATAGCCCCTAAAAAATAAAATACTTAGGAATGAGTCTAACCAGGGATGTAAAAGACCTATACAAAGAAACTAAAAAACACTACTGCAAGAAACCAAAACAAATCTATATAAACGGAAAAACATACCATGCTCATAGACAGGTAGACTCAACATTGTGAAAATGACAATTCTACCCAAAGCAATCTACAAATACAATGCAATCTCAATCCACATACCAACAATTTTTAAAGAGTTGGAAAAAACAATCATTAACTTTATATGGAAAGGGAAGAGGCCCCAAGTAAGTAAAGCATTACTGAAGAAGAAGAATAAAGTAGGAGGACTCGAAATACTTGACCTCAGACAGAATCTACTATACAGCTACAGTAGTCCAAACAGCCTGGTAGTGGTACAATGACAGATACATTGACCAATGGAACAGAATCGAGAATCCAGATTAAATCCATCCACCTACAGTCACCTGATCTTTGACAAGGGCCCAAAGTCCATCAAATGGGGAAAAGACAGTCTTTTTAATAAATGGCACTGGCAAAATTGGATGTCCATCTGCAAAAAAATGAAACACAACACATACCTCACACCATACACAAAAATTAATTCAAAATGGATCAAAGACCTAAATATAAAACCAAAAACTATAAAGATCATAGACAAAAAAAATAGGGTCATCAGTAGAGGCTCTAATAAACAAATTATAACTAACAACACAAAAACTCCAGAAGATAAGCTAGATAACTGAGATCGTCTAAAAATTAAAACACTTATGCTCATCAAAAGGCTTCACCAGAAGAGTAAAAAGAGAACCTACAGACGGGGAAAAAACTTTTGGCTATTATAAATCCAACAAAGGTCTAATCTCTAAAATCGACAGGAAGATCCAATGCCACTACAACAAAAAGACAAATAATCCAATTAAAAAACAGGCAAAGGAAATGAACAGACACTTCACCAAAGAAGACAGTCAAGCAGGTAACAGACACATGAGGAAATGCTCGCGATCACTAGCCATTAGAGAAATGCAAATCAAAACCATAATGAGGTATCATCGCACCCCCGGCATTACTGGCATGAATCAAAAAAAGAAAAGAAAAGAACAAATGTTGGGAGATGCTGTGGGGAGATCAGAACTCTTATGCACTGCTGGTGGGAATGCAAAATGGTACAACCATTTTGGAAAATGATAGGGTGCTTCCTTAGAAAGCTAGAAATAGAAATACCATATGATCTAACAATACCACTCCCAGCAATATATCCTAGAGAAATAAGAGCCGTCACACAAATAGACATATGCACATCCGTTCATTGTGGCATTGTTCATAGTAGCAAAAAGATAGAAACAACCTAGATGCCCATCAACAGATGAATGCATAAAGAAACTGTGGTACATACATACACACAATGGAGTACTATGCAACGATAAAGAATAATGATGAATCTGTGAAGCATCTCACAACATAGATGAATCTGGAGGGCATTATACTGAGTGAAATTAGTCAATCACAAAAGGACAAGTATTGTATAAGACCACTACAATAAAAACTCATGAAAAGGTTTACACACAAAAAGAAACAATCTTTGACTCTTACAAGGGAAGGGAGGTGTGGGGGCGGAAAAACACTAACTAGACTTTGGGGAAGGGTAAGACAGTACACAGTACTGGGGAAGCCAGCATAGCTTTTTCAGGCTAATGTCACAGAAGCTCCATGGACAAATCCAAACTCTCTGAGGGACCGAATTGCTATGCTGAGGGCTGTGCATACCATGGTCTCAGGGAACATCTAGCTCAACTGGCATAACATAATTTATAAAGAAAATGTTCTACATTCTACTTTGGTGAGTAGTGTGTGGGGTCTTAAAAGCCTTTGAGCAGCCATCTAAGATACTCTACCAGTCTCACCCTTTCAGGAGCAAGGAAAAATGAAGAAAACTAAAGACACAAGAGAAAGATTAGTCCAAAGGACTAACAGACCACAACTGCCATGGCCTCCACCAGGCTGAGTCCAGTACAACTAGATAGTGCCCAACTACCACCACTGACTGCTCTGACAGGGATCACAATAGAGGGTCCTGGACAAAGCAGAAGAAAAATGTAGAGCAAAATTCTAACTCAAAAAAAGACCAGACTTACTGGCCTGACAGAGACTGGACAAATCCTGAGAGTATGGACCCCAGACACCCTTTCAGCTCAGTAGTGAAACCACTCCAGAGGTTCACCCTTTAGCCAAAGATCAGGCAGACCCAAGGGACAAAACGAGACTAAAGGGGCACACCAGCCCAGGGGCAAGGACTAGAAGGTGGAGTGGGGGACAGGAAAGCTGGAAATAGGGAACCCAAGCTCAAGAAGGGAGAGTACTGACATGTCATGGGGTTGTTAACCAATGCCATAAAATAATATATGTACTAACTGTTTAATGAGAAGCTAGTTTGTTCTGTAAACCTTCATCTAAAGTACAATTAAAAAAAAAAGAACCCCAAGGAACTCTTGTTTATATGTGTTGTCTCTGTTGATATTATATATATTAGAAATCAAACCAGAGATTTAAAAAATATTTTAGCAGTTTTATTGAGGTTTTCTTATGTTTTCTTCCAGAAGTTTTTTGTTTTAAGTTTACATTTAGGTCTAGGGAACTGTTTCGAGTTAAATTTTGTATATGGCTCAAGACATGGATTAAAGCTACTTTTTCATTTTCTTTTTTTTTTGGTATAACTACCATAATGTTCTAATACCATTTGTTGACAAGATTATCTTTTCTCCTCAGAATTGCCTTTGCACCTTTGTTGAAAATCAGTTGTCCATATATCTGTGGGTCTATTTCTGGATACTCTATTTTTTTCTATTGATCTATAATGATCTATTCGTCTATTTTTAGACCATTACCACACAGTTAGATTACTTTTGTTTGATGACTGCAGCTTTATAGTAAGCCTTGAAATCAGGTATTGAAAGTTCTCCAATTTTGTTCTTCTTTTTCAAAGCTGTTTTGGCAAATCTTGCCCTTTCTATTTCAAATGAATATTGGAATTAGACTGCCAGGTTCAACAAAAAGCCTGCTTGGATGCAAACTGCTAGGATTCTGTTGGATCTATATATCAGTTTGAGGAGTACTAGTATCTTATAATATTGAGTCTTCTGACACATAAACATGTTATATCTCTCCATGTTTAGGTCTTCTTTAGTTTTTCTCAACAATGTTTTGTAGTTTTCAGCATACAGGTCTTATATATCTTTTGTTAGCTTTATTCCTAAATATTTCATATTTTTGTTGCTATTAAAATTATAATTTTAAAATTTTAATGTCAGATTATTTGTTGCTGGAATACAGAAATACAATCAATTTTTGTATATTGATCTTGCATCCTGAAACACTGTTAAATTCACATTAGTTCTAGAAACTTTTTGTAGATTCCTTGGGCTTTTCTACACAGACAATCTTATCATCTGTGAGTAAAGACCATTTGACTTTTTCCTTTCCATTCTGAATGCTTTTTATTCCTTTTTCTTGCCTTATTGCATTGTTTAGAATCTCCAGTACAATGCTTAATTGAATTAGTGAGAATAAACATCCTTGCCTCGTTCTTAATCTTAGGAAGAAAGTATTCAGTCTTTTACCATTAAGTATTGTATCAGTTACAGGATTTTCAAAGATGTATTTTAACAGGTTGAGGAAGATCCCCTCCATCTTAGTTTGCTATTTTTTTTTTTTATCAGAAATGGGTGTTGGATTTTTCCAAATGCTTTTTCTGTGTCTACTGAGGTAACATAAGTCTTTCTTTTTTAGTTTGTTAAAATGTAAAATTACACTTTTTTTTTAATATTCAACCTATCTTCCATCCCTGAAATAAATCCCACTTGGTCATGGTATAGCATCTTTTTTTATCTATTATTATATTTAATTTGCTAAAATTGTGTTTAGAATTTTATGTTTACATTCATGAGAGATATTGGTCGGTAGTTTTCTTTTCTTATAACATCTTTATCCAGTTTTGTTATCAGGTAACACTGTCCTCATAGAACAAATTAGGAAGTATTCTACCCTTTTCAATTTTCTGAAAGAATAGGTGTAGAATTTGTATATTATTTCTTCTTTAAATGCTTGATAGAATTTACCAGTGTAGTCATCTGTACCTGGAGTTTTCTTTGTGGGAAATAGATACAAGGTAATTCAGGCTATTTGCTCTTCAGTATGTTTGGTGAAAACTGAGACATTTTTAAAACACAAGAACACACAAGCAAATATGCCACTGGCCAGTAGAACATCCTAACACATCATGTAGCCTCTGGAAAACCCCACTCTACATTCATGGGATAAATAAATTCTTTATTTTGAAAACAGTTTTGATCTTGTGGATGCTCTGAAAGGTCTGGGGGACACCAGGATCCCTGGACCACATTTTGTGAAGTGCTGGTCTGTGGAACAGACACTAAGAATATCATCACCATCAATATTCCAGGACGTTATGCTAACGAGTATTTCATGAAGTGCCAACATGTTAAACAGACATTTAAGACATTACAAACTACTAGGTTAGCAGAAAGTCTGAAGAATCAAAATCATATTTCTGCCCACTTTAAGAGAGCCACAAACTTTCATAAGCAACCAAGGAACAAAGAGTGATACCAGCCCAGTTTCTAGGTGTCACACATTCCAACAATATGGCCATAATGTAAAAACAAAGCTGTAGTAAATGGATACAAAAAGGAAATGGATATCCCAAAAATAAGGACGGGGGTGGATATCACTGGGATATTATTTTATCATGAAACTGGACCAAACTATAAGTGTGCTGTTTTTGTTTTAAAATGGTTTATAAAAGAAAAATTTTCCTTTCTTCCAGTTGTGTATTAAATGGTATTCTAATCAAGGAAGGGCAAAGGTTCCTTCTCCTACTCCAAAGGAAAAAAAAAGGGGGGCGGGGAGACAGCATTGGGTAACATTGAATACAAAACACAGCTCAGCAAATAGAACAAAACTGAAAAACCCCTGGGACACTTAAAAAGCTGCTTGACTCCAGGGAGTAATGTGGAAGTAATGACAGTCAAGGGCCACAAAAGGCTGGGGTGGGCTAGAACAGAGCTTCTCAACCATCCACAGTGAAAGACTAGTTGTTGCTTGCTTGTCTTCCAATCTGTTACAAACCAATAGCTTTGTAAAATACATTAAAAATGAGCTAATAGAAAAAGAACATTTTAAAACGCACACACAGTAAAAACACAATTTTTTTTATTAGATTCGACAAACACGATAATTCTATCAAACTGCTTTAAATGTTTCTAAACACTCTCACTTCTGTATTGATCTATGATGAACCAAAACAAATACACTTCTAGCACTGGCTAGAGGGTTCTAGCTACACCATTTCCTTCATTTTCCCAGATTGACTACTGAGCTGGGTGAGCAAGCGCCTCATCTGGTGTGTATGTAAACTGCAACAAGTCTGAGCAAAGAGACAACTGGTTTAATGTTAACAGATAACAAAGATAAGCTGGCACTTCCCATCAGGTGTCAGGTAGTGCCTTTAAGGTGCGTGGAGAAAATGTCACCATACAGAAAGACAGTCCTATATTAAAAAAAAAAAAAGTCACCCATAATAATAACTTCCTGTAATTTCTGCTACCCTCACTCTGCTACTTGGTTCCAATCCACTTTTCTATCCGGTATTTAGGTTTCAGTACCTCTCCTATAAACAAGCTGAAAAACAGACCAAATCCAAAAAAGATGATATAATGGGATTAATCTACACTTTGCCTTCCAAAACGAACTACATAAAACAGGATTAGTAAAACAAGGAGGTCTGGTTTTTTACGAGCTCAACATGTAGGAATGGTGAAGCTCAGAGACCCAGTGAACAACGGCCTAACCAGTCCTACTCGGAGTTTTGTGCTTATTTCTGAGCACCATAGTTTAAGACAAATGTTGGCAATCTGGAACACTCCCTGAAAAGCCACTGCCGCAGAGTCGATTCCGACTCATAACGACCCTAGAGTAGAACTGCCCCCGTGGGGTTTCCGAGGCTGTAAATCTTTATGGAAGAAGATTGCCACATCTTTCTCCAGTGGAGCAGCTGGTGGGTTCTAACCGCTGACCTTTTGGTTAGCAGCTGAGCGCTTAACCACTGGGTGACCAGGACTCTTACTTCCTCAAGAGTAGTGTAAAAATGATGGAGTTCAAAATTTATAACATATGTGAAAAGCGTAAAGGACTGAGGATGCCTAGCCTATAAAAGAAGAGAATCTCTAGTTGTTTTAAAATAGAGGCGTTTCTGTTACAATGCAATATATGGCTTATGAGAAAAATATGATAGGGACAGTCCACTCAAGGTCTGTACAACTTTGTAACCATATCGTTAACAAAAACCAAAGTAATTCCAGTAAAAACATACTTAAAAAGACACGCTATATTCCTAACAAATAAAAAATTGCTATAGTAAATATAGGTCTTTACTTTTAAAGAAGGTAAAGGTACCTTGATGGCAGGAGCTACAATGAAAGATTGAAAAGGTTCAGTCATGGTAAAAAGTAGAGGGGCATCATGCACAGAACTGTACTGGAGAAGCAGGTTTTGGATAAAATGTAGTGAAGCCAGAGATGGATAGCTCTGGTTCATTGTCTTGTGTTTGTTTCTTTCCCACAAAGATAGAGGAAAACCATGCAATGAGTACTTAAATAGAGTGTACGGTAAAACTGAGCCTAACAGAAGAATGTGGAGCAAATGGGCATTGAGTGCAATACAATGTATGTCCACAGCTTGCTACGTTCATCCATATTAGTATACTTCTCAGTCAGCTGCTGTTATTTAGTGGTACAAGATATTAACATGCTAGGAAAAAAACAACTATAAATCATGGCAACTTCTGCATTATACTGACATGATTTCACTATTTACAATCATGTATGAACTAATTCATGTTAGCAAAACATGCTCCGTAGAAGGACTATCACCACAAATGGGGGTAGGGTAGAAAAGCAGGTCAGCCGATAAATATTTGAAATACAGCTACATTCTAAAATTGTAATTCAAACAAAAACACAAGCACACTGTAAAAAAGGAAAGCAAAATAAACTGTAAAACAATAAAAGAAAACCAAAAGGAGAGCATTCATAGAGGCTACCTGTAACTGCTCTTCATTTGTAGTAGGAAAATACACTACTGTGAGAATTACCACAAATCATAGCTGAAAACTTGGGGCAAGTGAAAATTTGAGTTTTAAGTTCTATATGGAAGAAATCAGGAGAGAGGAAAAGACAGAAAGTAGTGAATATAACTCTAGTTTAATTTCAATGAAATGCTTGCTTTCTTCCTAAACCAAATCAGCTGCCACTGAGTCGTTTCTGACTCCTGACGGCCCCATGTGTGTCAGAGCAGACTGTGCTCCATAGAGTTTTCAATGGCTGTCTTTTTTTGTTTTTGGTTTGTTTGTTTTTTCCAGAAGTAGATCAACAGGGCTTTTTTCCGAGGTGCCTTTAGGTAGACTGGAAACGCCAGTCTTTCAGTTAGCAGCTGAGCACATTAGCAGCAGAGAATTCAATACTTTAAAATGCAAATTAAATGACTGTATAAAACCAAAAGCATTTCTATAGCACACCTACTCTAAGCTTAGAAGCGTATGAAGTACCATCACATTCAGTATCTCATTTAATACTTGCAACAATCCTGAATGGTTACATAACTGGCTCCATTTAACACTTAACAAAACCAAGACTTGGAAGAGAATTTATTAAGTTACACGTTACTAACAGATTATTTAAAAAGAAGAGAGAAGAAAGACAGAAGGAAGTCTATCTGGAGACTTCAGATTTGAAGGAGCTAGTAAAACGTAAACAGAGAGACCATGGTATAAAAACCACTCACACTCACTGAATCAAATATTTTGTTTATCTATCTATGATGCAGCAAGTGTCTTCATGAAGAAATAAAAAAACAAACCAAATCAGTTGCCTTGGAGTCCATTCTGACTCATGATGACCCCATGTGTGTCAGAGTAAAACTATGCTCCATAGGGTTTTCAAGCCTGTGACCTTTTGGAAGCAGATTGCCAGGCCTTACCTCCAAGGTGCCTCTGGGTGGGATCGAACTGCCAATTTTTCAGTTAGCAGCCCAGCACTTAACTGTCTGCACCATCCAGGGACTCCTTGTGAAGAAATACTTGCCTCTATAATCTACCATTTTATAGAAGCACAGCCACACTCGTTCATTTACCATTGTCTATAGCTGCTTTTTTGCTACTAACAGTAGAGTTGAGTAGTTGTGACAGAAACCGTATGGCTCACAAGCCTAAAATTTCATTATCTTGCCCTTTACAGAAGTTTCCTGACCCCTGACCTAGAATGTGTGTTTTTTGCTAAGCCTTACTTCTCTAGAGGAGCAAGGCTATATGCTAACAGGGGGAGGGGCTGTGGACACAAGCATGATGAACTGAAAGCAGTCATGGCTCCCCAACTTAATAAAAGAATAGAATGAAGATGGTAGCTCCCTGCAGAGTAAGTTTCCAGGCCATCTCACTGCTTCGTTTGTGATTAACTCTCAAATGCAAATTTTGACCCAAATCAGGAATAATAAATTAGATTTATTACAGGAATAAAAAGTACCCTACTTTTATGGCACTTTTTTCCAGGTACACATTCCTACATTTATGAAAGCATGTCCACTCATGTTTGATGAGACAGAAACTATTTCCTTTAAGATAAGAAGATGAGGGTTCCCTGTGAATTCTTTATGGCCTTTCAAGCACCAGACAACTCTTTTTGCTTTAAAGCCAGATTTCACAAGAATGAGTTAAAGCAGACTTTATTTCTAAAAGCTATCCATTAAGTGAGACTTTATTGGATCCAAAAAAAAAAATTCCCTAAACTAAAAGTTCTCCAATTCTGAGGCATCATTTAATCTGTGGTTTAGAGAGAAATCTTTGTGAGTTAGCCTTTGAATTTATACTTACTTATCAGGATGAGAGGGCTTTTTAATGTTGGCTATCTTATGCTTGCTGAGAAACAACCATAATCAATACATATCACTCTAACAAGTCTGCTGGATTTTAAATAAAGAGAAAATTTTGGGAAAATTACCATTTTTCTTCCTAGCAAACATGTAAAACTAAATGGGCTTTCAAACAATTTCAAATGATAAAAGACAATGCAAACCCCACCCCCTGCAAAAAAAAAAAATCCAAGGAGATTAATCAGCCTACTTCTCTGAGTCCACAGAATCTCTCCTGTTCCTAAGAGAAGGTGAGAAGAATGAGAAATTTCAAAACTTTGCCAATCTACTAAAATTCAATCTTTGATGACAAGTTACAGAACATGACTGCCATAAACACACTTTTTAAAAACTCATACTATTACCTATTTCCCCTAACTATAAAAAGGAAAATCTGTCCTGGAAGAAGTACAGCCAGAATGCTCCTTTGAAGCAACGATGGCGAGACTTCTCTCACATACTTTGGACATGTTATCAGGAGGGATCAATCCCTGGAGAAGGACATCATGCTTAGTAAAGCAGAGGGTCAGGAAAAAAGAGGAAGACCCTCAATAAGATGGATTGACACAGTGGCTGAAACAATGGGCTCAAATACAGCAATGATTGTGAGGATGGCGCAAGAGCAGGCAGTGTTTCGTTCTGTTGTACATAGGGTCGCTCTGAGTTAGAACCGACTTGACGGCACCTAACAACAGCAACATAAGGAATCACAGCGTCACTTGAAATGGGTTTTCCCCAGTAACATTTCCTTTAAACTTTTCAGAGACAGAACATCAGTAAGATTATCATATTCAAGTACAGTACACCATGAATTAAAACTACTTCTTGAAAATGCTTCTCTAATTATTTTGGGTACTATGCTATCATTTCAGTCACTTCCTCTTAAAAATCTCACTTGATCATTCCAGTTTTTCAAGTTGTCATCCCATTTCCACATCTCATTTTGTGGAATATCCGCTGAGTATATTTCCTAATCATTCACACTCCCATTAACACCAACAATCTGGCTTCTACTGAAAGTGTTCACTCTGCTCTCACCATCCCTATCCTTCTAGCCAAATCGAGACAAATGTCTATTCTTGGTTCTATTCTTGTTTATTAATGGCATTTGAGCATTCCCTTCTTCACGAACATTTAAAAACCTTTGGCTTATAGGACTCTGGGCTCCTGCTGTCCTTCTATACCTGATCATTCTCTTCCATTGGATCCTCCTAGTTCAGGCCTTGGCTTTCCCATACTTGTATACTAAACTTCCTCCGTCAAAATGTTCACACTGGTTTCAATATTCCCTTCTATTCCATGCTGCCCTTTAGCTCCTCTCTAGTCCCAGCTGCCAATTAACAATGAAGACCAGATATTCTGTCAACAGTTCAAGCCAAGTATCAAGTATCTTGAACTTCTTTGGGTTTCACTTTCTTCTTATGTCAAATAAGTAAGCTCTCAAGAAAAAGATGACAGGGCACAGGCTTCAGGGTTGAGAGACAGCATAAGCAAAGTCACAGCATTGGGAGCCATCACAGCACTGGCAGGACAGTCAGGATGCTGCCTGTTTCAGATGAAGAGCACCTATCGAGGAGCAGTGTGAAATAACACTGCCTGGAGGGTGGGCTCTGGAAACGGTATCCAAGAAGTCATTAGCTTCAAGAGAAGATTAAAGTAGACTATTCTGGCAATAATATTGCAGGGAGATTGGAGGTTAGAGGAAAAAATAAACTGGAAATAAAATAGGAGGTTATTATCCTGATAATCCATGTATAAAAGAATTAAGACTAGCTATTTATGAAATCTGGAATCATTCTCCTGACAGTCAAAATATTTCCAACTTATTTTTCTATCTTTATCTCTCACTATCCTCTTGCAAGAAGTTTCTCTTCCAACCTAGATTACTATCTATTCTCCAAATCAAGTAGGCCTGCACAGTCTCATCACTGATCACAGGATCATGTCCATATCTGAGCTGTCCTTCTTCCCTTTCAGCCTTTAAAAGCTACCTCTCTTTGAGGTCTAACTGTATGCCTACACTTGGTCATAAAGATTTCCCTAACCATTCCAATCCATAACAATCTTTATACAGGTAGTCCTCGACTTTCGACGTATTTAGGTTACAACAAACCACACTTATGACCTTTTTTTATGATTCATGTATTTTTTATGTATGTACGCATTAAAACATACCTGTAAGTTTATATGTAATGTTTCCAACCCCCAAAGACAAATAATGATCATATTTACAAAAATACTGATAATAGAAGACAATAATAATGACAACTAAAAAAAAAAAAACAGTATTTGGCTTACCTCAGAACCGACTTAACAACAGAGTCATTGGAACGGAAACCCGTCATAAGTCAGGGACTACTTGTATTGTATTATGAATTGAATTGATCCCCAAAAAACATGTGTTAAAATTCTAACCCCTGGTACCTGTAAATATGACCCTGTTTGAAAACAGGGGTGTTCTTTAGTTATGTGAATTACATTATACCAGAATAGAGTGGATCCGAAACCTAATCATTTCTAAGTGGTGACTTATAAAAAGAGCAGAATAGACACAGAGACACACACACACGGTGGGAATACAGGCTCCAAGGAACACCAAGAAACACTAGAAGCTAAGGGAGCCCTGGTGGTGCAATGGTTAAGCGCTTGGCTGCTAACCAAAAGGTCGACAGTTTGAACTAGCCACCCGCTCCACTGGAGAAAAGACCTGATAATCTGCTCCCATGAAGATTACAGCCTAGGAAACCCTATGGGGCAGTTTTACTTTGTCTTATAGGGTCACTATGAGTCAGAATCAACTTGACAGCATACAACAACAACCAGAAACTAAAATCAACAAATGACCACCCCGTAGAGTCATACCCTGAATTCAGACTTCTAGTCTTCTGAACTGCGAGAAAATAAATTTGTTTTCTTTAAAGCCACCTACTTGTAGTATTTTTTGTTATGGCAGTATGGCAAACTAAGATACATTGTCTTAAAGTCTGCTGTACATGTAGCATACGAGTTAGTACTTAACTGTTTTTTAATTAATGCTTGTTAACTTTATCTTACCAACTATGTTATAAGGTATTTGGGGGCTACGATTATTCTCATATTTCTTTTTTTTGTTTGTCTAATCCTTCACAGAGGGTCTCTGGATGGTGCAAATGGTGAAACACTGGACCACTAACTGAAAGGCTGGCAGTTCAAACCTACCCAGAGGTGCCTTGAAAGTAAGGCCTAGTGATCTGCTTACGAAAGGCCACAGCTCAAAAACCCTGTAAATGCAGTTCTATTCTGCACATGTGGGGTTGCCATGATCCAGAATCAACTCAACGGCAACAAACAATTCTCCACAGATGCTAGTATCACTTTAAGTCAAAATCAATACTCAGGGATCTGCAGTTCTGCATTAAAAAAACCAAACCAAGCCCATTCTGTGCTACCAGGGTTCTCCTGTCATCCACTGGGTCATACTAGGACATCAATTAATACCACTCTACAGTATAAATTAAGGAAAGGGAAGAAGCCTGGCTCCCATCTTCTCCTCCTCAGTCTCTAACTTCTACAGCAGTATTCCCATTTCGAAGCCCACCTGACCTTTAACTTCAGATACCACTTGAGGTTAGGAATTGAGTTGGCACTGTAATTTGGCCACTCTTAGGATAAGACTTTGGGTTTGGTTTTTGGCAACATCAGTTCTGTTGCTGGCTTTCTTTCAGGGTACAAGTAGAAACTTTGACGTCATTTATGTAACACTTGAGCTTTGATTCTGAAGCCCTGAGTTCATCTTGTTCTTTCACTACTTTGTTTAGGGAAAGTAGGACCAACCAACCAGCTTCCTTATACTTTTCATTATGACAAAATTGTAGAAAGGTATCAAACATACCATCACCCAGAACTTCGCCTTTCACCAATACCTGATCTATTGGTGGTGATATTTTGTGTATTTCTATTGCCATCTCACACCATGGAATAGCAGCGCCCTCTTTACTACTGGAAGCAGAGTCATCAACATCTTTAAGACTAACCAAACTTGAGAATCACTTTAGAAAACTCATCCTTACAATTCTGTTTCTCTAGAACCACTCTTGGTACCAAATGTCTTAGGCTGGGTTCTCTAGAGAAGCAAAACTAGTCAAGTGTATAAATATCCATACAGAGAAATCTATATCAAGGAAATGGCTCATGCAGTTGTAGAGGCTGGAATGTCCCAAATCCGTGGGTCAGGCTGGAGGCTTCTCCTAATTCATGTAGTCACAGGGGCTGGCAAACCCAAAATCAGCAGGTCAGATAGCAGGGCTCCTGCTCACAGGCTGCAAAGACCAACAAATCCCAAGACTGGCAGGGAAGACCACAGGTAAGCTGCTAGCTCAAGTCCCAAGAACTGGAGGTCAGACAAACAGGAGCCAGCTGCAGGTTCCTGAGAGAGCAAAAGTTCACAAACCTTGCCAGAGAGTCCACTTACATTCGATGTGGGCCACAATCCCAAGGAAACTTCCTTTCAATTGACTGGCTACTCACAGCAGATCCCATCATGGAGGTGATCATGTTATATTAAATCTCATCATGGAAGTAATCACATCATCATATGACTACCAAACTACATCATACCTGCCAAACCACTGAGAATCATGGCCCAGCCAAATTGACACACAACCTTAACGATCACAGTATCCAATAAGAATCCAAACAGAATTCTAGCGTATCACACATAACAATGAAAAACACAAGAACACACAGTTCAGGAGATAATTTTAAAATATATTTTCTGTGCCCTAAACTCACTGCCATTGAGTCGATTCTGACTCATAGCGACCCTATAGGACATAGTAGAACTGCCCCATAGGTTTTCCAAGGAGTGGCTGGTGGATTCGAACTGCCTGACCTTTTTGGTTAGCAGCTGAGCTCTTAACCACTGTGCCACCAGGGCTCCTCTTCTATGCCCCAGAACACCTAAAAATCTGGATTTAAACTGCTCTCTCTAATATATTATATGTCAGTCATCTTCCAGTTAGTGGCTCTGGTCACATGTTAAGCACATTCTTATCAACAAAATGGTTCCCTTGTTCCAAATCAGTGTCTCTCCATCTAAAGGTGAAGTATGGAGTCAATGAATCTACTGACATCATTTTCCAGTAATTCCCTGTGCTGTGGGGAATTGCACCTGAGATGCTCTTCAGAACATCGTTCTGGTACCCACCTGGGTATCAGACTGTGAGATTTTAGGGTAAGGGTCACAAATGAGCCCACGGGCCACAACCAATGCACAGAGGTATTCTGTTTGGCCTGCACACTGTTTTTAATGTGTTTATTCATTGCCATAACATAAAAAGCAAGCATTTTTCATATTAAAAAATGAAAACCTGAGATTTTGGGCTCCTTTTAATAATATCGGCATATCTGGCTACACTAGGCCCATACTCTCATGTGGAAAGAACTCTGAGGCTGAGTAGCAGCTGCTGCATTTAGATGAAGTATACACTTGCTGCTTCACTACGGTTCTCACTATTTCCTACTGTATTATATCAAGCTAGATTCACCCCTTTTCATTACCTACCTGGCTCCTGTAGCATCTGAGTTTGCAAACCTAGGTGTGATTAGAAACCAGACTGACTGGAAGCAAGGGAACCTGCTAGCCAGTAACAGGCAGAGGAGGCAGCTCCTATACAGGATAACCTCAGCTCACAAGGACCCTCGGACACTCAAACCACGTCAGTGACCTGCTTAGACCTTGTATGGTTACAACCTGGATTTCTCACGACAACTCTCTGCCTGTCTTAGGCTCCTGAACCTGTCTTGCTAACCTGATCTTAATTCCTACTTTCTGTCTCTGCCTGGCAGAGTGATCCATATCCTTCCACCTGCACTAAGTATGCTTGGACTGATTAATACAGCTAGAGTGACTTCAGAAGGATGAGAGCTCACGTCCTGACATAGATGGACTATTTTTGCTGTTTCACTCTTAATTCCTTTCCATATAGTGTCACGATTCAGATTCCATAGGGGACTCAACTGCAGCAAGTATTCCATCAGGATACTATGGAATGCTAAATGATGCCAATAGATTACTACAGAAACTAGAAGTCCAAGTACTTCCAGTCATAGTAAGTTAGTCCCAGCCCTGCTTCTAGCCTGGGCTAGGACTCAACGGCACCTAGTTTTGAGATACTCCAGTAAGTATTTAGACTATAAACAGGGCTCCTTAGGACAAGAATAAACACAGGAATGTACATATGTCAATTTTCACAACACCCTAAAGAAAATAAAGAGTAGTATTTTCTAATAGCAAGTTCTTCCTTAATTAAGAGAAAGTATACAATCTTTCTTTGGTTTAATAATTATAGTGAATACTTAACACTTTAATCAGTTCAGCAATCCCCTCTTTATTCTGGGGACCACTATTTCTCCCCACAGACATACAGTTGAGAAGTTCAGGGATGCACATCTGAGCCCAGCTGGGACAGATGTGGGACAGTTGGTCTGGCCTGATCTGTAACTGTAAAACACCAGAACTGCTTCCTCCTATGCGGAGTAGGAAAGCAGAGGATTTCAACCACATTTTCTTTGTGGTTTACACTAATCTCTGTTGGTTTTCTATCACCCACAATAAAGAACACTAATTAATACATAAGTATTTTTCTACTGACTAAGTTTTAATGTAAATGATTTATCTAACCCAAGAGTAAAACAGACTCTAAAGTCAGGTTTCATTTTCAGAAAAAAATTTACCCCACCCCATATAAGACCCATATGTGCCTAGAGTATAATACTAAACAAAATCCTATCACTGAAAATTTGATTTTTTTTTTCCCATTCTAACATCAAAGGATTCTACTTGTGGATAGAATAGGTACACCTGGTGTTATGGATTCAACTATGTTCCCCCAAAATGTGTGTCAACTTGGCTAGGCCATGATTCCCAGTATTATGTGGTTGTCCTCCATTTTGTGATTTGATGTGATTATCCTATTGTAAATCCTAAACTCTATGATGTTAATGAGGCAGGATCAGAGGCAGTTATGTTAATGAGGGAGGACTCAATCTACAGGATTAGGTTGTATCTTGAGTCAATCTTTTTTTGAGGTATAAAAGAGAGAACCAAGCAGAGAGGAGAGGGATCTCATGCCACCAAGAAAAAAGAGCCAGGAACAGAGTGTGTCCTTTGGACCTGGGATCCCTGCTCTAAGAAGTTCCTAGACCAGGGGAAGATTGATGACAAGGACCTTTCCCCAGAGCCAACAAAGAGAGAAAGCCTTCCCTGGAGCTGGCGCCCTGAATTTGGACTTCTAGCCTCCTAAATTGTGAGAGAATGAACTTCTGTTTGTTAAAGCCATCCACTTGTGATATTTCTGTTATAGCAGCACTAGATAACTAAGATATTTGGTAATATAAACTATGAGTGGATGAGAGTTTTCATCTTATTGTAATGAGATTCACTGTAGTCAAACTCTATGCTATCTCAGTATTTAAAAGTTCTACTTTTCCTTTCATTTCCTTGGAATGGTAAGGTAAAACTACACTGATGCTGGTGAAGAGTATTCTAACTCTAGGAATTCAGGGAGTTTATTTTGGGACTTAGACTATCAGATACAGGCCTGGTAATCACGTGGCGAGTGTCCAAATGTGAACAATAGGTAAAGCAGTTTCTAATACAAATTTCCTTTGAAGAGCATAGCCAAATGTTCCAAGGTTATGATACAATGACTTTAGAAACTCAGATCTTAAACCATTCAATGGGTATACTGGATTACTTCTGGTATGCTGATAGTTTTTCTTTTTTTTTTTTGCTGTTATTTTGTGTTATACAAGGGTCTCTCTGTCATTCTTACTGTTTTACTCTCTCTGCATGAATTAAAGATCCACAAAGACATTATGCTGCAATGTAGGCATTTCACCTGTAGGAGAGAAACCACTTCATGGTACTTTTGGGGAGAAAAAAATCTTCCTATTTTGTAAATAGATCTCACCTTTCTCCTATTTGACTGGCAAGGAAAGTATACTATAGGCAGTTAGAATTCTTAAAACAGAAAACATGGAAATTTGATACGAAAAGAAGTAAAATTAGATAGATTAGAGCTAAGCAGCATTTTTTTCCTTTGATCCTCAGGAACATAGAGGAGAAACATCAATTTCAAACAAACAGGAAGACCGCTCAAACTGAAAACGCCTATCAACACAAAACTGTAACTGTAAATTGTGCATTAAGGGGATCATATGAATGCTGTACTCTCATATACTACTGAATTTGGTTTTAAATAAGCCAAAATAGAGTTTTAACTGGAATATATAGATGAGGTCAGAGAGTCTGCATAAGGAGACTGCTTGTTATCCTGATAGAGCACAGTAATTGCTGAAACCAAATTACTTATGCTTTATAATCACAGATCTAATACATGTATTTTCTACAACAGCGATGTGGAGAAACTGATAAATCGCTGAACTCCATTCTCATTTGGACTTCACAACCCTTAGGTACAGAGTGGAAAACAAGTCAACTGGAAATTAACAATAAAAGTTTAATGAGGCACAAAAATTCCATGTTTTACTTAGGAGAAAAGAAAATGTTTCCTCTTAGGTAGAATGTATAAAAAAAGATTCTCTGATCTTTTCTGTGATCTATAGCTTATACTCTACCTGACCATACTTCCAATAATTATCAAGATTAATATCTAATATTATTTATTGAGTACATATACTAGGCAACTTATACAAGGATTCTATCTTCTCCCTAGAGAGTTATAAATACTATTCTGTCTCTGAACAACATCAAATCAGGAAGGTAGAAATCTTCTTACATTAGAATGAAATTATATAACCACACATTAAAATACAGGAAAATATGAACATCATACAGTACAAAGCAGCAAAGTGTAAAAAAAAAAAAATGAACAGTGGCTATAAAAAAACAAAAACTGGTTATACAAACTCAGAGACAGAGAGATCACTCTGGTTAGGGTAACCAAAGAAAATATCATCAGTGATTTGGATCTAAAAGTTATATAGGCTGTATGTTAAGTGAGCAGAAATGGGTTAGGGCATTCTATTTGGAGGACAATATGACCACAGTGGTAGGCATGTTGGGCTCAAAAGCAGTCAACAAGGTTAACACACTATAATTGCATCTTGGGACCATGCTCTGCTCTGTCTCCCCCACTCTTGCTATCTCCTGATCCACATCTTTACTTCAGCTTC
The DNA here is from genome assembly GCA_030035585.1 of Dugong dugon. Lineage (NCBI taxonomy): Eukaryota > Metazoa > Chordata > Mammalia > Sirenia > Dugongidae > Dugong > Dugong dugon. The sequence goes on from CM057473.1 coordinate 72,011,268, forward strand.
ATAACCTGGTACCCTCACTCTGCCTACTTGCCTCAGGTTAATATGATTAGCTAACTCCAGCCTCAAAAAGATCTCACATCAGCTATGGTTTATTTACCAAAGATTTACATATTTATAGAAAAAGTAAAACATAGGGAATTATGTGGCAAGATTTAGCTTAACAACTATCACAAGTGAGAAGCCATTTTTGAACTTTGTGATGGCAGTCCAGGTACACAGCATAGCTGATGGGAGTTGACCCAAACTGCAGGCATAGTTACAATGAAATGGTCCAGCTTACATTTCCAGCCTCCCATCTCACCAACCTCCACCTCACACAGTTGCAGTTCCAAGAACACATTATATTCTCTTACCTCCAGGCCTTTGCTCATGCTGTTTAGGCAAGGCGAAAATCATTTTTTAAATTTTCAGATTATAATAGCAACAACAACTCAATTCTCATCTACTGATAAATTTAATAAATATTTATTGAGGGCCTACTATGTACCAGGCATGTTCTAAGCACTGTGAACATAGACATAAAAGAAAACTATCAGAGAATAAGTGCTATTGAGAAAATTACAATGGAGGAATATGAAGATAGTGACTGTGTGGCTACTTTAGATTGCATGATCAGGGAAGGGCCCTCTGTGAAGATAACACTTAAACTGAAACAATGGAAAACAATAAACAGTTACGTGAATAACACAGGAAAAAGTATTCCAACAAATAATAAGGCCCTAAATAAGGCTCTATGTGGGATATGTTTGGGAATCATAAAGATGGACAATTGGCGAAAGCATAGTGGGCAAGAGAGTAGCAATATCAGAATAACAGGTAGTGGCTCATGTAGAGCTTTGTAAACCAGTTTGAATGCTTTTCTAAATGAGATGGGAAGCCACTGAAAGATACTGAACAGAAAAGGCACATAATCTGATTTTTTTTAATCATTCTAGTTGCTATTCAAGTAGGACAGACTATAAAGGAAAGCAAGTAGAAGCAGTTAAGAAATAACTGCATCACACACAAATGCTCATAACAGCATTATTCGTAATAGCTGAAAAGTAGAAACAATTCAAATGTCTATCAACTGAAGAGTAGATAAGTAGAGCATGATATTTCCACACAATGGAATATTATTCAGTCAGAAAAAGGAAGTTCTGATTTAGTACTTATTAATCTAATAAATAGCTAGAAATGCAACAAGCTCAGCTGGAACTTGAGTTAATGCCAAAAGATTTTTGACAAAGTCATGGTAAACACAGGGAAAACAAAGAGATAAAGGAAAATAGAGAAAAATTAATAAACATAAATCACAAAGAAAATCCAATAAAAGAATAATTGGCATCTCTGCTACAAAGAACTACTACAACCAACAAATGACCCCAAAGAAGTATTCAGGGATACAGTGTAAGAAATCTTCCCTAAAATGAAGGAAGAATTAAATTTGCTTGTCAATGATGAAGGACACAACATATAACAGGAAAAATTAATGCAGAATGATCAAGCACTCAATAAATAATTCCCAAATGTTGCTGAATGCAACATATGTTAAACTTTGGGGATTTAAAAAAAAAAAAAAAAAAGGTCAGCCATCCAAGCAGAAAAGGCAAGTCAATCAATTTAAGTAAAATTTGGTTGACCTTCAACTTCTCCAAAACAGTATTAAGTATCAGTGGACAATGGAATAATATTTACAAAGTTCTGAGGGAAAGGGCACACAACCCAAGAGTATTATACCCAACTAGGCTGTCTTCCAACATTAAAAATAAGAACTCTGGGAACATGGTATCCATAAAGTCTCTTTGAAAAAAAAAAGCTTAACAATGAAATTTGCCAAATGAGAAGTTAATAAAAACATATAATACAGAGATGGAGAAGTTATGATAAAAGGAGTAGTGGTGGATATTAAATCTACTTAGATATAGACCTAAAACTAAACAAGTAGAAAACTATTGCATATAATATTATAAATCTCAGGTAAAAATCCCAAGGTGAGATTTTATAGCAGGGTATCAGTCCATCCTATCTAAAATAAATACTTTATATGAAATAAAACAAAAAAGATGTTTTCAATCTTTTTAATACGTTTCATAGTCTATTTTTAATTTTAGAGTGAACTTTTAGAAAAAAAATCTTTCACTTGGTGAAGAAATATTTATCTGAAGTTCAATTATCAATTTCTTCAATTATCACTTCAATTTGATTTTCTTTTATTACATTAAAATTCAATTTAATTCTTTTGTAAAGCATGTATAATGTAATACCATTCTTATAAAAGCTGTTTGTTGTATAATTTACTGTTTATTACCACAAAGATCCTCTCCATCTGTGGACCTGTGAAACCTAAAATACAAGTTATCTTCTTCCAAAACACAGTGGTGGACCAGACATAGGATAGACGTTCCCAATCCAAAAGGAAGAAATCAGAGGAAAAAAAGGGGTCACAGGTCCCAAGCAAGTCCAAAACTCAGCAGATCAAACTTCATTAGATATCAAGGCCTCATATTGGATTATGACCCACTCTACTCCAGCATAACTTCATGTTAACTGATAACATCTTCAAAGACCCTACATCCAATCAGGGTCACCAGAAGTTACGATTTCAACATATCTTTTTGGGGTGTTCCCAAATTCAATCCATAACACCTGCCAATCCCGGCCTACTCACAATCCACAGAATAATGGGACCAGGACTGAGGGCAACCAGTTAACCTTAAATTACAACCAAAATCCTCATCTAGGCCTTTGTCTTAAGGCTTCCTGTTCAGAATTTGCTCTGAGAACTTTCTCTGACACTTACCATGGCCTAGTCACCTGGATTCTACCTCTTTTCTGCAAAGCATTCCCCAAAGGAGCTGCTTCCCAGGGTATACCTTGCCTACATCAAATTTTAAAGAATGCCATATGCTGGCCTAACTCGATCCTGCGTCTCTCTGGGACAGCCCAATTCTGCAGATGCCTGAGATCAACTGCTGACATAAAGAAAATGATAGGCCCTTTAGTATAGCATGGTTAATACGAAATCCTGCTTAAAGACAGAATGCATATTAGTCAATTTCTATAAGTGTTTCATTCCAATAAGATTATTAAATAAAAGCAATTTTTCTAATGTTTAATTTACTTAATGCTAATTTTATCTCATAAGGAAAGCTCATTTCTAAATGACTTTTAAGGCTACTATTTTAGCTTTTAGGTAACAAAGTAACAGAACAGATCTTCATGCAATAAATATTTTTAATAGACTGCATCATCCGAATAAAATACTAGCAAACCAGTCCTACAACTATTCAGAGTTAAATTATTAATTTAAAAGCTCATTTATGTTCTCATATTGATAATCACATATTCTTACCTTGAGAAGGTATGTGGGAATATTGCTGAAATCCACCGGCAACTTCAAAAGAAAACGAGCTGAAAACTCACCAGTCTGTAGAAAGAAAGTATAATAACAAAATTAAAATCACAAATAGATACGAAGTAACAATTATAACCTAGGCCACAAGTTCAACCTATTCAAGATGCAGGCATCTTCAATTTGGATTTCCTAACATCAGACAAGAAAAGAAGGTTGGAGAAGTAGGGGAGGATCAGAAAAGAATTATTAAATTATTAGTTACTAAAAAGCACAACTAGAATTTTTATATCTGAATTTTAAATGTACAATAAAATTATAATGTAGTAATATTACCTTTTTGTTTCTTAAAAGTATAAAAAGAATACATGAATGTATTATGATTTAAAAAAAATCCAAACAATAGAGACAGACTTGCCTCTTACAACTGATTTTACTAAAGCATTCAGACCACTTCATAACCCACAATATTTATAACCCACAGGGCTGATGATACATATCACTATACTTATAATGTGTCTGGAGTTGCATACAAAGGTCAAACTCTACCCACACAAAGCAGTGCATCAGTGGGTACTCCAAATAAGATTCTAATCTCTGGATAGTTTTTTAGCATCATTATCATCAACTAATAATTTTCAGTAATTTCCATTAGGAACTAGTCTCCATGGGAAAGAAGTACAAAGGTTTGGCAATTTAAAGTAACTCATGAAAAAAAAAAGTTCCCTCTCGGACGGAATTGCTGGGTGGAGGGCTGTGGGGACCATGGTCTCGGGGAACATCTAGCTCAATTGGCATGACACTACTTATAAAGACAATGCTCTACATTCTACCTTGGTGAGTAGTGTCTGGGGTCTTAAAAGCCTGTGAGCGGCCATCTGAGATACTCCACTGGTCTCATCCCTTCGGGATGAGAAAAGGAAAAGATTAGTCTGAAGGACTAACTGTCCACAGCTACCAAGGCCTCCACTGGACTGAGTCCAGTACAGCTAGATGGTGCCAGGATACCGTCAGTGACTGCTCTGACCAGGATCACAACAGAGGGTTCTGGACAGAGATGGAGAAGGATGTAGAACAAAATTCTAACTCACAAAAAAAAGACCAGATTTACTGGCCTAAAGGAGACTGGAGAAACCCCGAGAGTATGGCCCCCAGACACCCTCTTAGCTCAGTGGTGAAGTTATCTCCAAGGTTCACCGTTCAGCCTGGGAGTGGACAGCCCTGTAAAACCAAATGAGACTAACAAGGTACAGGAGTCCAGTGACAAGGACCAGAAGGCAGAAGGGGACAAGGAAGCTGGTGATAGGGAACACAAGGTTGAGGAAGGATATTGTTGATGTGTTGTGAGATTGTTAACCATTGTCATAGGGCAACATGTGTAGTAACTGTTAAATGAGAAACTATTTTGTTCTGTAAGCCTTCATCTTAAGTGAGAATAACAGCACAATTGGAAGAGCATAGTCAATGTCACTGAACTGTGCATGTAGAAATTTTTGAAATGGTGTATCTTTGGCTATGTGTATTTTCACCAAAAAAAAAAATGTTGAGAAGTTAGAGGGTTGACATGTTGTGGGGTTGTTGACCAATGTCATAAAACAATATGTGTACTACTGTTTCATGAGAAACTATTTGTTCTGTAAGCCTTCACCTGAAGTACAATAAAAAAAAAAAAAAATTACAAGGGGAAAAAAAAAAATGTTCCCTCTCAATTTTTATGATGGAAAAGGTTAGAGAATCACTTTTGTTGTTGTTGTTGTTTTAAATTCTGTCATAGTCTAGAGGAGAGGTTTTCCAACTAGGCTATGCAGAGACCTAGGGTGTCCAAGGAGCCTCTGTAAAGGCAACAAGGATGGATGCTGAGCTATTAGGCGTCTCACTGCAAGCATGCAGTTCAGCTTTGGCTTTTGGCATACTGGGTGCCGCTACTACAATTTGTTTGAACGAAGAATCCTGTGGATGATCTAGAATTACTCTAAAGAGTAGATCTCTATCTTTTTTATATTGTGACTGCTAAAGATCTCCCAGTATCTCCACTGCCTTTCCCTCTGTAAAAAAATTAGCAACTCAAACTCTCCAAAATACATCTTTAAATATAGCAAGCATTTAAAAATATTTTTTATGGGTGGATGGATGAACACACATAAGCATGCATGCATACCACTTACAGATGATTCTATGACAATCACCATTTCTTTTTACAAACATCCTAGCAACTGGCTTCAAGGTCCTGGCCTCAATTTTAAAACTCTGACCTATAACCTTAAAAATGTAGACAGAAATATAAACCTTGAGCTCAGAAGATAACAATGACAACTGACAGGTTTTTTTGTTGTTGTTGTTGTTTGTTTTACTGTTTACAACATCTTTTAACTTACATAAATCTCTGGCTAAAAACCAAGCACTTCTTCTTCACTCCAAGTCCAACCCTGAACAGAAAAGGCAGAAATAAGAGAACTGAATGGACAGCACCAAAGCTGAGGCAGGCCATGAAGGTCACGGAAACCACTGCGCCACAGAGAATGTCGATGGTGAGAAACAGGACTGCTGCTTACAGCTCAGCAGCTGTACTCAGGATTGTTGTTGTTAGTTGCAGTCGAGTCCACAACATTTCATTCTGTTACACTGGGGTTACCATGAGTACTCAGGATGGAACAACAATAAGCATAGGCTGCTCACAATCTAATCCTTGAGGAAATATTAAAAGTCACCTGAGGATCCACAAACAGCTCAGCATTGGGGTGGGGGGGCCAGGTTGGAAGAAAGAAGGGAGAAGGTTCGTAAAATATTCTAATATAGTTCTTGCCTTCTATAGTACAAGATTACCAGAAAGGTATGTTTTTGATATTATGTTAAACTCCTAGAAGACTCTAGAACTAGCATACCATCTTAAGTGTGGTTCTTTGGACTAAGACACAGCCAGATCTAAAAGAAAAGTCTGTTTTTAAGTACAAGGAATCATACAACGAAAGAGATAAGTATAAACCCGTTGCCATCGAGCTGATTCTGACAGTAGAGCGTTATATGGGGGCTTATAAGAGGAGCACTTAGCCCAACAGGAGTATGAAGGTATGGGGAGGAGAACAGAAAAGACTTTCCTTAGTGCTGTGTACACTCATCAATCAAAGAATACATGTTCCCAACAACTGTCCCCATTCTCTCTCTCCTATATAATCAATTTTCCCCCTTCACTCACTCACTTCCATCAGCATGCAAACATCATTTAAAAAAGAAAAAAAAGTCATCGTTGACTCCATATCCCTCTTCAGCTTCTATCTCATTTCTCTCTTCTACTGTATAAAATAATCTCCTAGAAAGAAACAGTCTGTGTTTGAGGTCTACATTTCCTCTTTTATTATTCTCTCCTAACCCTCTCCAGTCAGCCTTTCCTCCCCACCACTCCACCAAAACAGCTCATCAAGGCCACCAATGACCTCCCTATTGCTAAATGCAATGGTCATTTCTCAGCCTCATCTCACTGGCAGAGTTTTGACATAGCCGATCACTCCTCTTCCAAGGAATATTATTCACTTGGCTTCCAGGGTCCCACTCTCTCTTGGTTCTTCTTTACCCTACTCCCTCCCTCAATTCTCCCCAACCTCTGAACACTGAGGTACACCAAGGCTTAACTGAATCCTCTTTTCCTTATCTATGCTCCCTAGATGATCTCATCCAGGTTCATGACTTTAAATACCATCTATATGCAGATGACTCCCAAGTCTAAGTCTCTATCCCAGATCTTTCCCTAATTCAAATTTCATTTATCCAACTACCATGACCAAAACCAAACTCTTGATTTTTGTGCTCTTCCCTCAGCATTTAGTCCTCATTGCAGTAAATGGCATTGATTATTTCAGTTTCTCAGGCCAAAAACCTTAGAATCATCCGTAATGCCTATCTTTCTCTCTCACCACACATTAAAAGTGTCAGCAATCCTGTTGACTACCTTCAAAATATATTCTGAGTCCAGACACTTCTCACCTCCTCCCTCATCACCACCCTCTTCTAAGAAATCATTATCTCTAGCCTGGATTATTGCAATCGCTTCCTAACTGCTTCAGCCCTTGTTCACTTGCAGTTTATTTTCGTCATGGCAGCCAGAGGGATCCTTTCAACAGTCAGATTATGATACTCCTTTGCTTAAAACCCTCAAATAGTGGGAATTTAGGTCCTTTGTAGAATAATCTAACAAGGTGACATTTGAGCAAAGATGTGAAACAGGTAAGGAAGCAAGCCATGCAGAATCTGGAGGAAAAACTCAGACAAAGAAACAGCAAGTGCAAGTGACCTGATGGAGAAGTATGCGTTATTTTCAAGGAACAGCAAGAAGGCCAGTGTTACTGCAGCAAGCACTAATCCTGATCAAAGGTCACCCAGAAACTCTCATCTCCACAGTGTGAGCAATTTCTAGATCCCTGTAGGAAGGATGCGCAACAATCATTCTGGACAAAATCAAGGATAAAATGAACTGAAACGGTAACTGAAATGGTTACTACACATATGTGGAACATTATTAAGGCATTCCTGGAGCTGTTGAGACAGGTCTTTAAAAAGCATGACAGGATTAGATTAAGTTGGGGAAGGGAGTTGGATAGACAATGATAAACCAAACTTAATTCATATCTTCTTCATTTTCAATTTGTAGGGGAAACCACCAATAAATAAATGGTCATTTGTACCTACTAGTGTAAAATGTCAACTTGCAGGTTAGAATGGCAGTGTCAAAACTTTTAGTCTGTTAAACTCAATGGTTCATCATTTTTTGGAGGGGAAAAACAACAAAAGGATTAAAATGTGTGATTATAATAATATAAGAACTCTTGTACATATAAGGTAATAGGAAAGATAATCACATATTTAGCACTTGGGCTCATTTGAAAAGCTATTTTAGTCCACATACTGCACTTTAGTTCTTTTGTCCTATTTTAGTTTGTACAATATATTTTTATTCCACAGCTAATTTAGACAACACTCTTTTAAAAATGCACAGAAAATTCCTATTTTATCTCTTCTCAAAACGTTGACCCTAGAACTAATATAAATTTGTGTTTATCAACTACAGGCTGATTTATAGAGCTAAATTCATAATAAAAGAAACTTAAGACTGTGAAAGGAATTTGGTCACTGGGCACCATAAAAAGCACTTAAGTCTCCAGCTTTCAAGCCTACCATGCATTCTTTATTTTGCCATTGAAAGAATAAAGAAAACTTAATAGCTGTTTCTAGCAGCATTGGAAACACTGGAAACTTAAGCCCAAGAATTCAGTTTTCAGTTCTGCCACTGATTTTCCTTGTGACTTGTGAGCTAATCTTCATCTGTGAACTAAGTAAATGATGATTAAAAAGAGATCTTAATGTAAAAGTTAAGTTATAACCAATATATGAGGAACAAAGCACAAGTAAAAAATCATTTCTGAATTCTACCTCAGACAATGACTTTTCCTGTGATTTTATATTTAAAGTTCTAAAAGCTATTTAAAGCAATTTACAGTCACCCTGTTGCAATGTCCAAGATTGCATCCATAGCAATCTTTCCTGTAAGCTGAAAATGAGACATTTAGTGCAGCCAAGTGAACAGAATAATTTGATTTTTTGTCAATCCTCGGTCAAATCTTTACTTGTTTAGATGCAGGAAATTATCTGACCTATGACTGTTAAAATGTCAGCCTTTCTGCCAACTGCCTTAATGGCAATTTCCCCAGCATTAGCAATAAATATGTGTATCGTTCCTCTTTTCAAGTTATAGTACATTGGCAAGTAACTTAAACTAACAAGGCTCTGGGTTTTGGCAATTTATTAGGTCTAAGTTTTTCCTTCTGGTAACAGCAGCTGTGTCACAAATAGTTCTCTTCTTTTGGAAGTGACAGGTAGACATCTTGGGCAGAATGGATTCCAAACCCAGGTTGCTCTGTAAAAGGAATTTTATATCCTTTCTTAGAGATTATCTTGTCAACAAACAACCTTTTATCTGAAATTGGCTGCCCCTATGTCTTAGGTAACTAAAAGCTAAGAACACTGAAGAGTGACCATAACTTGAGCTGGGTAAGGATGATTCTTCAAACGGACTCTGACAACCAATAGACTAAGTCTAGAAATTGTTTCTTGGCAAATGCATAAGCATTTACCATATGTGAAAAGGAAGGTCAGAGTTAGCCTAATTAGAATTTTTAAATAATACCTCACACTTTATAAAATGTTTTCTAAGATAAGTCATTTATCCCAGAAACTCTGTGCAGTAGATATAATTCATTTATACCTATTTTAGAAATGAGAAATCTGAGGCCTAGAACACCCAAGAAACTTGCCTATAGTGATTCAGAGGGTAATAGTCAGACCTCAATCTCAACACTCAAAATTTATTCATTCATTCCTTAATATGCATTAAGAGCCTAAAATGTACTATGGTAGACACTACAAATATACTGAGTAAAAGAGACGTGGCCCCTGCCCTTGTGGAACTTATAGTCTAGTGAGTGAGTCAAACATCAATCAAAATAATCACTCCTATAAATTACAACAGTGATAAATACTATAAAAGAAAGAGTAGAGTGCTCTAAGAGCATATTTCACGAAGACCTAGAGCTCATTACTTTGAGGGAATCTTTAAAAAGCCAAGTCAAAAGACCATATGGAAAAATAAGCAATTAATACCAACCAGGAAAAGTGTGAAGAAAAGCAATGAGAGGGAACTAGCAATACCAAATAGTAAAGCATATTATAAATACATAATAATTATAGCAGTGTAGTACTAGTGTTAAACCAAGACAGATTAATAGAACAGGAAGAAAGTCCAGAAATAGTCTCAAATACATTTAATAGATGATTAATGGGTGGCCATCAAGAAAAAACAAAAAAATTTAACATCCATATTTCAAGATGAAGTTCAAGTGGACTAAGGATTTCAGTATAAAAACTGAAATTATAAAGAAGAAAACATTGACAGATGCCTTTACAAACTTGCAGTAAGGAATGCCTTTCTAATACGACTTCAAATTCAGAAGCCATAAAGGAAAATATTGATTAACTTGACTACTTAAACATAAAAATCTTCCAGTGGAAAAAAAAACACCATTAGCAAAGTCAAAGGGTAAATGACAAACTGAGGGAAAATGTATTTGCAACTCACAAAGAGCTAATGTTTCTGATGAAAAAAAGATGAAAACTCAATTTAAAAAAAGGCAAAGTACACAAAATACAAATGCTCTTAAACATATGAAATGATGCTCAATTTCATTCATATTCATAATAAAAGAAAAGCAAATTAAAACTACATGGAAATACTATTTTCCACCAAAGAGCTTGGCAGAAATCTATCAGCACTTTAAAGATATCCATGCAATGTCTTCTGGCCTCCACTGTTCTGTTGAGAAGTCAGTGTCATGGATTGAATTATGTCCCCCAGAAAACGTGTGTGTCAATTTGCGCGGGCCATGATTCCTGGTATTGTGTGATTTTCCTATATGTTGCAAATCCTGCCTCTATGATGTTAATGAGGGAGGATGGGTGGCAGTTGTGTTAGTAAAGCAGGACTCAATCTACAAGATTGAATTGTGTCCTGAGGCAATCTCTTGAGATACAAGAGAGAAATGAACAGAGAGACAGGGGGACCTCATACCACCAAGAAAGCAGTGCCAGGAGCAGAGCGTGTCCTTTGGACCTGGAGTCCCTGCACGGAGAAGCTCCTAGTCCAGGGGAACACTGATGAGAAGGCCGACAGAGACAGAAAGAGTTTCCCTGGAGGTGACCCCCTGAATTTGGACTTTAGCCTACTTTACTGAGAAGAAATAAATTTCTCTTTGTTAAAGCCATCCACTGGTGGTGCTTCTGTTGTAGCAGCACTAGATGACTAAGACAGTCAGTAATTACTCAAATAATTGTTCTCTTGCATAAAAACTGTCATTTTCCTCTGGCCACTTAAGAGTTTCTCTTTATGTTTGGATTTCAGTATTTTGACTATGATGTGCAAAGTTTGTTTTTTCCCTGCATTTATCCTGAGGTTTGTACAGCTTCTTGAATTTGTAAATATATGTTTCTCATACTTAGGAATATTTGGGTTTTATTTCATCAAATTTTTTTTTCTCTTTCTCTCTTTCTCTTCTCCTCTCCTTTTAGGACTCTACTTTCAGTGTAATAGACATTTTGATATCGTCCCATAAAGAGTCCCAAAACAGAGTTCTATTTTTGTTTGCTTTATGTTCTTGAGTATAATTATAACAGATGCTTTAAATTTCTTGACTTTTAATTCCAATATCTGGGTCTTCTTGGGGTCACTGACATTGACTGTCTTTTCTCTTGAGTATGAAGCCATATTTTCCTGCTTATTCACATGTCTGATAATTTTGGATTGTATTCTGGACATTGTGATTAATTTTGTTATGTTCCTCAAAGAATACTGATTTTCTAAATTTTAGTAAGCAGTTGAGTTGGTTGAACTCAAACCCCAAAATCTAAAATTTCAATTTTGTTATTTTACCTTTAACTGGGCTGTCTGCCACACACATGATGGTTCAGCAATCAGTCAGAGAGAGTCACCTATGTACTTGGAAAAAAAAAAAATCCCTGAGCTATATTAAGTCAAAAGCAAGGGACAAAACACTGTATGTATGTATATATATATATATATATGTATATATGTATATGTATATATACAACCATCTGCATAAAAAGGCAGAGAATAAAAATATATTTGTATTTGTTTACACGTACATAAAGAAATTCTGAAAAGTTATACTAAAAACTAATGATAGTGTTTACCTGAAGCAGGAGAAGGGAAAGAGAAATGGTATGACTTGGGCAGACACAGGACAATGATGGAAGAAGCTTTTTCACTATATACCTTTGTATATATTTTGATTTTTGAACAATATTAATATATTAACCAATCAAAAATTAAATGAGGAATTTAAAATAAAAGCATGTATAATGACATGCTCACCATTCATTCACTCATTCATTTATTCATTCAACATTTACTAAGCACCTACTGTGCAAGTACTAGACTAGGTAACAGAGATCTTAAACAAAATACAGTTCTATCCTAAAGCAGGAAACCCTGGTGGCACAGTAGTTAAGAGCTACGTCTCCTAACCAAAAGGTCAGCAGTTCGAATCTACCAGGGGCTCCTTGGAAACTCTATGAGCAAGTTCTATTCTGACCTAAAGGGTTGCTACGAGTCAGAATCAACTCAAGGGCAATGGGTTTGCTTTTTCGGTTTTATCCTAAAGGAGCTTAAAGCCTTTTTGAGGAGATAGACAAAAAAAATTACAATGCGATAAATGCTTTGACAGAGATAATCAAAGGGTGCTTTTGAAGTAATTTAGTCAGAACTCATAGTTTCAAGTGACAGAATCCCAATTCAAACTAACTAGAGCAAATAAAAGATAATTTATCAAAAGGATATGTGGTATCTCATGGAACCTAAAGATAAAAATGGTGCCTGGCCTCAGCTCCAAGGAATCCAATACCCTCAGAATTTACTCTTTGTCTCTTAATATCTGCTGGTCTCTGTCCTTCAACCTACTTTTTCTCTGGGTGTCAGTTTCTGCTTCTTTTGACTAGATCAGATGAGGAAAAAAAGACCCCAAAAGTTCCCAGATTTACATGTTATAAACCACTTACTCACAGAGAGACCAATTTTACTCTCAGAACCACTCCAAATTCTCAGGGAAGAATTGTTACACTTACATGCCACCCTGATTTATTTCCACAGATCTTTGCAGTAAATAAGTTAGTGGTTCCATAACATCATCAAAAATAGTTGAAAAACTAAGAAATGCTTTTTTTTTTTTAATAGACTGAGTCATTTGTATGTTTCCTGAAAACTATTAAAAAATTTTAAAAAGGTGTTGGGTTTTCTTGCAAAACACTTCAAATACAGGATTCTTCATCATTTTCCTTTTATTATTTGGAGCCCTGGTGGTGTTGTGATTAAGTGCTACAGCTGCTATCCAAAAGGTTGGCAGTTTGAATCCACCAGCCACTCCTTAGAAACCCTATGGGGCAGCTCTACTCTGTCCTATAGGGTTGCTATGAGTCAGAATCGACTTGACGGCAACAAGTTTTTTGGTTTTGTTTTTTTTTACGTGTAGAGAAGGCTTTAAAAATCAGAGTCAGCTGGTCCTTTGAAGACACTTGTAGAGTCCTTTTGTGCCAAGAATATTGTACGAGTGATGCTCCCTATATTAGCCATCAAGAAAATGGGGCAAAGCACCTCAAGATTTCAGAAGAACAAGCAGCCTCACAAATATAAGTGGGTGATACAATGTTAGTCATTCCTCTATGCTGCTCTATAATGTGTAGGTGAAAAAAATCAAAAGGATTTTTTTGTATGTGTTTCATATGCTTCTATAAAACAATATTCTTTCCACATGATGGAGTTCGCTGAAGGAATAAAGTCCCTTTTAAATGGCAGTAAGATTGAAAAAGTTATCCTCTTTACCTTTAACATCTTGAGGTTTGAAGTAATTTTAGTTACACACAAACACTGTCACTTTTTATGAATGAGAGATGAACTATTATGAGCAAGAGCTTAAGAACTCCCACTGACATGCAGGTCAAAATTCAATAGAACAAATTCCATTACCAAAATAATTAAAAATGTGAGAACCTGTTGTGGGTTCATTTATTTTAAACAATGTTCAATTCAATAACAGCTCCATGTGATTAAAAACAAAAATAAATCTAGCCAAGTCCTCAGAATGCCCTGTGACACATTTGGCTACTACGCTATATACACCCTTCTCAAAGGAGCAACCACAGTTCATTGGGGGCTGTTGGTTCAAACAGTAGAGGGGTTATAAGACGAGTCGCTTGCACCTCGGCAGACTGACAGACTGACGTCACCAGAACACCCACTACATCCTCGTGGCCAGCAGTAAAAAGGCCATCCACGTCCAGACCCTCCAGAGAGTCCGACCCCTCTCTTATCACTCTCATCCTCCTCTCTCACCATTTCAGACCAGTGTTGTCCAAAAGAAAGATAATCAAAGCACAAATATGAGCCACATATGAAATTTACATTTTCTAGTAGCAACATTAAAAAAGGTTAAAAAAGAAAAAAAGCCTACAGGCAAAGTCAATTTTAATAATATATCCAAAACATTATCATTTCCATATGTGATCAACATAAAAATTGTGATATTTTACATTCTTTTTTTTGTGTGTGTGTAGTACTTATTCAAACCCCAGTGTGTATTTTATACTTGCACACATCTCAGTTCAGACTAGTCACAATTCAAGTGCTCAATGGTCACATCTGGCTAGAGACCCCTGTATTGGACAGCACAGTTCTAGACATTTTCCATTAACAATAATCCTCACAGTAAGTTAGACACTCCCTGTCATAAATACTTGAAGACCTACGTAAGATACCAGACACCATGAATTTGGAACACTCCTGACAGGTAGACTGATAAATGTCACCACACTGACAGGAATAATTATAGGACCTCACTGCCTCTTCCAGCTAGTTGTGTCTTTTTTCTGCTTTTTCCAAATACTATCTAAGCCAACTGTGTCTACTTTTTCTTCACCTCCTCCTTTCCTGATACCCTGAAATCATTTCTTCTATAGTCTGAACTCCATTAAAACTGCTCCTGGAAATATAAGTAACACTCTCTTAAACATGTACCTTTCATTCTAACCTTGCTTTCCATAATTTATCTGCATCTTGGAGGTATCAACTTCTACTGGTCTACATATAGTACTTTATGATTAACAGCATTTTCAGAGCTGATACAAGAATAATTATTGAGCTAGCATTTATTGAGCACCTACCATAATAATTTACTTCAAGAATATGCAAAAGTTGGCTAATAATAATAGCACTGTGTATTACATAACTCTGTGTCTGCTTAACTCTGCTTCCCACAAACAGGATCTCACTTAACCTTTGTGTCAAGATTGGAGTGACATAATTAGAAACACAAGCTCCTGCCTCCCAGATCACTATCTCTCCAACACATCTCCAAATGGCCTCTGCCCTAGAGGAGTTTACACTCTTAACTAAAACTGCTCATATACTTTCCCTTCTCTCATAATATCACCGGGAGATGAGATAAAAGGAGCACAAGACAGTAACTCAAATGAGGAGCTATCAAGAAGTGGTTCCTTTTTTTTCTGCAAAATTTTTAGATGTTGCCAGATATAAGCCACAGATTTTTTAAATCTTACTGGGATTTGGGGTCAAATACAACAAAAAAGGTAATTGCTTCATACTTTTCCATTATATAAATATATATCACTATTAAGAAAAAATCCACAAAAAGAAAAAACAGTTGCTAAAAAAACTGTTTCTGTCACCAAATTGTACATGTAAAAAATGTTGAAATGGCAATTGTTTTGTTACATACATAATTACCACAATAAAAAAAATTTCTTTAAACTGTTTAATCTCAGAAATCACCCATTGGCAAAATATGTAAAATACATGGTTTAGAATATCTCAACACTTATGTTTAAGTATGATAAACTAACTTTGAGTTCTGGGAAGTAAAACAAAAGCAAAAGAAAAATTCACAAATTTGCCCACTATGCTTTGTTACAATTAACAAACATTGGTTCTTCAAATACAACATGCTCATGCAGAAAATGTTGACAAGGCAGTGATTCACAAAACATAAAAAAAACCTTAGGCTTTACCCACTGAGAAAACTTATATATGTGCCTTAATTTTGATAGCATATCAAAATAGTATACATTATTTTGATACCTGGTGTTTACGTGGTTAGAATGAATCACTTTTAAAATTCTGGATCTTTAAATTAACTATACTCAAAAGGGATAGTAAGAAGAGCTTTGTGGTGATAGAAATAGTTCTGTATCTTGATTACAATGTAGTTACAGAATTCCACGCATGTGACAAAACAGTATAAAACTATACACATATATCGTCAAATGTCAATTTCCTGATATTCATATTGTACTATAATTACATAAAACATAACCACTGGGGGAAATTGGGTGAAGTATACAGAGGACCTCCCGTGAATCTATAATTATTTCAAAATTAGAAATTCCTAAAAACTAAAAAATAAATATACCTTTAAAAATACTCTGATCATGTAGGCATATGATAAGTGTTGTTCATTCTGAACATAATAAGCTTTTAACCACCTGTTTTTTAAAAAAATTAATGTTTACTAAATATAAAACCATCAGAGTAAGGAATACAATGTTTGAAACTCATATCTTCTCATTAAAGGAGATGTTGCTGTTGTTGTTAGGTGCTACAGAGTCAGCTCTGACTCATAGCAACCCTATGTACAACAGAATGAAACACTGCCCAGTCCTGCAATAAGAGAAATGACTTCAGTAAAGACAAAGGCAAAGAATTAAATACTAGTGTGGCTTTTGTCTGTTTGTTTGTTTTTTAACATTTACTTTCAAATGTGCATTAGTGGAAACACTCTAAATGGAAGTTAGAGGGAGAAAAGAGTGTGGGGGTGGGGAGGCAGGGCACCGTATTTCAAATTAGCAGGTGGCAGACAGAAGATCAGAGCCCTTTCCTTTGTCTACATGGCTTTAAAATTTTCCTTGAGCCAGCTGACTATAAAATGCAAGAGGCATCTCAGGTTTTTTAAGAGCCTCATACTTTTAGAACAGAAATGGAAGGTTAAGAATGTAAACACATGTGCCAGAAAGAAAAATTCAATCACGACAACAGTGAAGACAAGGGGTTACCAATCTCTCTAATACATACAGAATTTTGTAATCCAAAATTATTAAGTAACTATGTGCAGTCTTAGGCTCATTACAGAAAGCATTTATCAGATAAACTACTCAGACCAGAAGAACCAAAATACATGGATTTACATTCAGGCCAGGAACATTGATCCTTATAATGTTTTATTTAAAGAGTATATTAATTTTCATGTTTTATTTAATAAACAACAATTTATTCCAAAATGTCCTCATGCTTCAATATGCCAATAAGACATAACAGATGTGACTTACTGATCAGTAACCCAGTCATACCATGTGCTTACATTTGTTGTTCTCCACATAACTATGCCCCTAACCTTTTCCCCAACCATATAACCCAATGACCTCCTTGTCTACCCTCCTTCAGGGCCTAGGTTGGTTCCCGTTCATCCGGAAAGGCTTTCCTTAGTCACTCCATTCCTCAGTGACTGGTTCTTCTGAACTTTTACACAGTTTGTATTTTTCATTTGAAACTTAATCCATCCAATGTTGCTATAATGTTTTTTAAAAATACGTATTGAGTGTTCTCAATTTTAACAGCCTCAGGAGCAAAAGTAATGTCTGATATACTTCTTTATTTACCCAAAACTTAGCATAGTCAACTTTCCATAAATGTACATCAGTACTATGCTGGCTAAACTTACTAAATTGTATCTTATTGTTTTGGACATTCTAGCCCATGAAAATAATTTTAAATCTTGATTCTGTAGTCTTTCATAACAGCTATCTCTTCAAACTCAATGTCAAATGAAAAACAGCATGCCTTTACAACTTCATTCAAGTCCCTAGTAAAACAGTGAACAGGATAGGGTCAAGGGAAAATCCTTGTGACATTCCAAGAGACCTGACGGATGGCTGACAAAAATTATATCTAATTTTTTGGGTGTGATTATTCTGCAGAATCAAACACCTAAGAAAAGAGCATACAGTCAATGGAATACTAAGTGGGAATGACCAAATGCTTTACCAAAAATGACATAATCTCAGTCTATGATATTTTCACCTTCCTTCAAAGAGTAACATAACTTTGCCATGATTATTTCTTGGTTACCCAACTGTTGCTCCCCTGACTATTTCAACCTTATTTAAAAGTTTGTAAATCGTCTGCTTCAAGGCCTGAGTGTAATTTCTCTTTAAAATCTCCAGAATGTTTTTACTTTCTACAGTCTTCTAAATTCTTTCTCCTCTCTACAATTTCTCAAAGATAATGTCTCTGATATCACATGTGCAAATGTCTTCAGCACCCTAATATATAGCTTGTATGAACCTAGAGACTTAAAACTCATTTAAAATGAGAGGACTGCTCTTACAATAATACTTCACCAAACTAATACAGGCAAATGTTTATCTTTTGCTTCTTCTTTATTTTTATTTGTTTATTTTTGGTTTTCAGTCCATCCTTCTTAGTAGAGAAGATGGAAATATGTTATGGTAACAGCATTCTCCTCAAGCACTGGAGATTTGAGTCTACTTGTAAAATGAGAACATGGATGAGGAAAGCAGAGTGGGAAGGACATTCCAGGACCAAACCTGCTCAGGGCAAAGAAAGTGAGGAATGATGTTGGTGAGTAGAAGTGATATACTGAGATCAGCAAGTGGCATGTGCAGGGAACCCAGGAAATATAAAGATGATCTTTTTTTTTCTACTTGACATTTCTTATGCCTCATTTTTAAAATCTCTCCTCTTTACCTAGAGAGTTTCAAGAAGCTCATCTCCCATCTTATCAGATTTTCTTATCCTTTACCCAACTTACCCTTTCTTGTCCCAGTTACCCTCCCCATTCTTCAACCAGGTCCACCTGTATGCTTAACCATCATTTCTCCACCCACTCTCCAAGAACAGCTCTAACCTACAGCAGGATACTAGGCAGGAAGTCCCTGTGGCAGGCAGAATAATGGCCCCTTTAAAGATGTCCACATCCTAATCCCCAGAACCTATAAATATGCTAGGTTACATGGTAAAGCAGAATTAAGGTTGCAGGTGAAACTAAGGGTGCTAATCCACCAACCTTAAAATAGAGAGATTACCCTGGATTATCTGGGTGGGCCCAATGTAACCACAGGGATCCTTAAGAGTGGAAGAGGGTGACAGAAGAGTGAACCAGAGAGATAGCAGCATGAGAGGGATGTGGCTTGACCTTGCTGGCTTTGAAGATGGAGGAAAGGGCTACAAGTCAAGGAATGTGGGCTCTCTCTAGAAGCTGGAAAAGGTAAGGAAAGATTCTCACCTGGAGCCTCCAGAAGGAATGTAGCCTTGCAGACACCTTGATTTTAGACACAGTGAGATCCATTCAGGCTTCTGATCTCCAGAACTTTAAGATAATAAATTTGTGTTGTTTTAAACACTAAGCTTGTGATAATTTGTTACAGCAACGATAGGAAACTAATACAATCCCTGATTTTAAAAATGTTGGCTAAAACTAAGCTGCTCTCTTGCTGCTAGGGTCCTGTGTTTATTGTCCAGGTTCTTGGTCTGAATTTGGATTCTATCAATAGACAGTCTTTTAACTTATTCCTGAACCCTCATGCCAAGTTCTAATTTGTCTGATACCTCAAGACTTATCTTTATCTCCTGTTTCTTAACCAACTCCTTGATTGTAACTCATGTGCCCATTGTTACTTCCATAGTCTCAGCTCCCACTTGTACTAGGCTCTCCCCAGGCTTGGTCTGCTGCCAGCTTCACCTCTAGTTGTCCTCCTTGTCTTGTTATAGGATTCTCACTTTGTTTACTTTCTCTGAATCCATAACCATTGTCCTAATGCTTACAAATTACTCAGTATCAAATAAAATACACTGGGTAAGTACTGTAGTAGTAGGTTTTGTAAGTAAGAAAAACTAAAGTTTTTTTAACATTATAAACACAAACTGTCTAGCTGCTTTAAATGAATTTAAACCATTTCACCTAGATGAACTCAACTTAATATTAGCTGAGTCACTGAACATAATTTTGATCATTCTTAGATCAGAAAAGCTACTATAAAGCCAGATATATTTAAATTCAGCCTTAATATTAAAAGCAGGACACAGAGTAGGGAGGTAAATCCTGAAAACTGAAAAGCAATTAGTTTGACAATGAGTTCTTTTTCAAAAGAATCTATGAGCACTAATGGCAACACAGGTTCACCAGTAGTCCACCCAAAACTAACCTAATTCCCTTTTCTGAAAGGACAACTAAATTCACTGATAAGAGAAATGCCAAAGATACAGCATAAACCGAGTTCTTACTATCCATGTGAACAGATTTCAGTCTCAAAATAATCAATAAGTTAAAATTTTGAACTAACCAAACAAGATGATTTACAACAAGAATAAACTTTAGTCCTACTGATTCAAAGGCATTAATCATGTATAAGACCTTAGAAGGCATGTCCTTAAGAAAAACTGAGATATAAAAAGTGGAGGGGCATATTTAGCCTAAGAAAAGCAAGACTAAAGGAAACCCAAAAGGATTAACACAGAGAAGAGTGCCTAAACTTATTCTATGCTTAACTAGACAAGAGTTTATTAATTCATTCATTCCACAAATGTTTATGGAATACCAATGATCTGATAAGCACTATTCTAGGTGTTTGGGATGTAATGGAGAAGAAAACAAAGGTCTCTGTCCTCATGAAACTTTACATTCCAGTGGGGAGAGACAGACAAACAATAAACACAACAAATAAATGTGACAGGCTGCTTCTAAGTGGCTCCACATGATCCCTGGTATTTACACTTACGTAATCCCTTAAGTAATTACTTATGCAATTCCTCTCCTTGTGTGGGGGCTAGAATACAGCAAAAGTGATGTGATGTCACTTTCAACATTAGGTTATAAGACTGTGATTTTTGTCTTGTCCACGTACTCTCTCCTGCTTGCTCACTCTGATGAAGCCAGCTACCATCTTGTGAGTGGCCCAATGGAGAGGCGTACATGGCAAGGAACTGAGCCTCTGTGGTCAACAGCCAGCACAGAGCTGAGGCCCTCAGTCCAACAGCACAAAAGGAATTAAGCCCTGCCAACACCCACGTGAGTGAGCTTAGAAGTAGATCCTTCTTAGTCAAGCTTTGAGATGACTGGACCCCTGGCCAACACCTTGGCTGCAGCCTGAGAGACCCTGAAACAGAGGATCCAGCCAAGCCATACACAAACTCCTGACCCACAGAAAGTAAGATAATAAATGTTGTTGTTTAGAGTCACTAAGTTCTCAGATAATTATTTTAGGCTGTAATATATAACTAATACAATAAGTAAATTATATGGTATGCTAAAAGGGATTTTAAAAAAATTGAAAGCCGGTCAAAGGTAGCGGGGGTAGGGAGCGCAAGTTGCAGTTTCAAAAACAGGTGTTATAGGGACTTGTACATGAACATTTATAGCAGCATTATTCATAAGAGCAAGAAAGTTGAAATGACTAAATGTCCACTAACTGTAGAACAGATAAACAATATGTAGTATCTATCCATATGATAGAATATTATTTAGCCATAAAAAGGAATGAAGTACTCACATACGTTACAACATGGATGAACCTCAAAAACATTATGCTAAGTGAAAGACGTCAGACAGAAAAGACCACATATTATATGATTCTATCTATAAGAATTATCTAAAAATGGCAAATCTATAAAGACAGAGAGTAGATTAGTGGTTGCCTAGAGCTGGTAGTGGGAACAGGTTTTAACTGTAAATGGGCAGTGAGGGATCTTACTGGGGTGATAGAACTGTTCTAAAGTGGGCAGTGGTGGTAGTCGTACAACTCAGTAAATTTACTAAAAATCACTGAATTGTATACTTAAAACAGGTGCATTTATGGTATGTGAATTATACTGCAAAAAGGTTGTTAAAAAGGGAGTTTGTGTTAACATATACACCTATGAGAGGATGACATATGAGGAAAAACTTGCAGGAGGAAAGGTGTTAGCCATGCAGAAATCTGGGAGAAATATGGCAGACAACAGAAGTGTCTATGCAAAGACCCTAACGCTGAAGCACACCTGGTGTGCCTACAGAACAAGGTTGCCAGAGTGGCTAGAACTAAATAAAAGAGAGGAAGGTAGGAGATGAAGTGACAGGGGTAATGATGGAGGATGGAGGTGATAGGAATCATATAGGGATTTTTATGCCACTGGAAGAACTTTGGTTTTTACCATGAGATAAAAAGAGAGGTATATGAAGGTCTGGGCAGGAAAGTGATACACTCTGACTTGCATTTTAAAAGGGCCACACAATGTAAAGAAATTATAAAAGGCTCCATATAAGCTAACTGCCTCCAGAGTTACTGACCTCTCTTATCTGACTGGGATACAGAAGAAATTCCACACTGAAAGGAAGGGAGAACTCATGTCTCCTGTGGGCCACCTGCATCAGAGCCTCCATGAGAGCTTGTTATGCATGCAGGTTTTCAGGCTCTGCCTTGGACTTCTGAGTATCTGGAGCTGGAGATGTGAGACTTTGAATTTTAAAAACTTCCTAGGTGACCTTTGAGAAACACAATGAACCACATAAACGTTAAGGTCCCTCCAAACTCAAAATTATGACAAAGTATATAGGCTACCTAAGCCATGCTTATCTAAGAAAATGCTTAGGATTTACTATAAATGGTCATCTGAATTAATTATTTTATTTATTATAGATGAAGTAATTTTTTCCCATTCTCAAGAAAACCTCACCCAGTTGTTTTTTTTCCCAGCATAAATTTCCATGTTCTCTCCATACTGTGGCTCTTCCAGTAATGTCTGGTATTCAAACATGAGACGAGAGCTCTCGCGGAGGCGGCTGCATTGAAATTGGTGATATTGTTGCACGAGTTCCTTCACCACAAGTAAGAGACATTCAGGATTGGAAGGATTCCAGGAGGCAAGATTCTGTAGAAGCCATAAATAAAAGACCAGTCAAAAATGAATTTTCATACAAATCTAATATCACATTCACACATCAATATAGAGGAGAGATGTGATGAAAATCTAAGAGGAACAGACTACTTCTAGTTAGCTATAACTAGAGTTGGAGTTAGAAGGGTCTTTTGATCTTGGTGATTTCTCCTGCCTTCTAAAAATCCTCACAGAAAATCAAGGAGGAATCCATCATGAGTAGGCAGAAACAGCAAGAGGAAAGCAGGGTAGTAATAAAACAAGAAGCTTAAATATCTTAGAAGCCTATAAATTCAGCCTCGAAGTCTTAATTTGTTTCTTATTCTTTTATAAATTCAGCATTATATGCTGAAGTCATTCAACTCAGACCCATAGACCATCTGCACCTGTAATACCAAATATAAATAATATTAGAGCCCCACAGAAATGTAAGCACATTGGTGATGGTACAGCATGAAAAGATAGGAATGCAGTAGAGACAAGGGAAAATACAATTAGGAAATGCAAGGTTCAGAAAAAAGAGGAAGAGAATGGCTGTGAAGCCTTATGACCTGGAAAGGATCTGGGAATGGGCAAGATCTGATATGTATATAGTAGTTGTTAAGCTTACATTCATTCATGTAACAAATATTTATGAAGTTTCTATTACGTGTCAGCCACTATTCCAAGCAGTGAAGAAAACAAGCCAAGTCCATGCTCTCAAAGAGCTTACACTTTTAGTGGGCTAAGATAAACAATAAACAAGCAAATCTATTAGACAGTGATAAATGTTACTGAAAAAATATATAGCATGTATCCCAGAAGCCAAGTGAAGGAAGTGCTGCAAGGAGAACAAAGTGATCAATTGTGTTAAATGGTGTTGATAAGATGAGTAAGAAGAGGCCGGAGAACTGATCATTGGATCTAGTGATGTGCAGGTCAATAATGTCCACAATGAGTGCTATATTTGGTGGACTGAAACCTTGATTGTCAAGGGTTCAAAAGAGAATAGGTAGAAAGAAATTACAGATGGCTAGTACAGACAATTCAAACTGCTAGGAAAAGGGGACTACAGTGTGAAGGGAAGGTTTTGTTTAGATGTTTGTAACCTGAAGGAAGGTTCCATAGAGAAGGGGTAAAACCGGTGATGCAATAGAGAGAGAAGAAAATACCAGGAGAGAAGATAATGAGTAGGCAATAAGGATGGGATCTCTAAGAGGGCTGGCATTAGAAAGAGCACAGAGTCTATCCATGGGAACAGGAGGAAAGGCCAACTAAATGAGGGCAAATGCAGGCAGACTGTTTCACGTGGTGATGGGAGTTTGTGGCAGTTCTCTTCTGATTGCTTGTATTTTCTCCGTAAAATAGGAAGGTCGTCCTGAGAGTGAGGAAGAAGAAGGGGTTAGTGGAAGTTTGAGAAGAAAGTGTGACAGAGTCATTTAAAAGAGTAAATTGACTAGGGAAATGCAGTAGGAATTCCAGATAGCACTAAAAGACTCACTGGTGGTGCAGTGGTTAAGCATTTGGTTGCTAACCAAGAGACTGGCAGTTCAAATCCATCAGCTGCTCCTTGGAAACCCTACAGGGCCATTCTACTCTATCCTATATGGTCGTTATGAGTCGGAGTCAATTCAAGGGCAACAGGTTTGGTTTTCTGGGGGAGGGGAGGGTTAGATGTATGATTTTTAAGTGAAATCAATTAGCATAAATTCCACTGCCTAGGTACAGATATGGGAATTTGGATTTTACAAAGGTTGGGGTTTTGCCAGGTAAGTACAATAGAGGACAAGATGGGCAAGGCATCTTAGAGGGTTTGCAAAAGAATGATTATGATCATGGGCCATGGAATCTAAGCCAGGTAAAAAGTGAAACAAGTTCCTTAGAGAAGTGAGGGGTAGTGAAAAGGGGGTAGGACAACAGACAGTAGGTCCCAGTGGGCTGGCAGAATTGTTGCAGTGAGATACTAAAAAAAATTAATCAGAAAGACAGGAGGGTGCGGTCAGAGAATGGGATGCTTGCAACTGAGATGATGTAGGTAATTTGTAACTGGCACTGACAAGGTGTGGTGTACCACAAAGGGTGTATGTGGCTGAGGTAGAGTAAAGGACAAGGTCAATGGGGGACAGAAAGTTAGGGACTGAGAGGCCTAGGTGTTGGTAGGATCATTAATATGCATATTAGAATCACTCAAAATCATGACAAGAGTAATACTGAGAGAGTGACAACGAGCCATATGCTAAAATCTTCAAAGAATGAGAGGAATGACTGAGGAGTCTCTAGGTAATAACTATACAGAGAGAGTGATGAGCCCTATAGACTGATGGCATGAGTTGAAAAGCTGGGGGTAGAAGGCTAGGGAAACAAGAATAATTTCCTTGGTAGCAGCACTGAAGAGCAAGAAGAACACCTACCCCACCTCCAAGCACAGGGGCAAGAGGCATATGGGAGAGAAACCAGCTACCATTTATTTGAGAAGGCTGGAGGGAAGGCAGAATCTCAGGGCAGAGGGGCAGGCTTCAGAGCAGTGGTTCTTAACCTTCACAATGGAATCATCTGGAGAGCTTCAGAAATAATGATGTCTGGGTCCTACCACCAACCCCAGGTTCTGTTTTAATTGGGTTGATCTGAGGTGTGTCCCAGGTACCGGATTTTTTTGTTTGTTTGTTTGTCTGTTTTTTTAAAAAAGCTCCCCAAGTGATTCTGATGTGCAGCAAAGGTTAGGAAACACGACTTGGAGGAAAAAAGGGTTAGAGAAGAGGTTGAGGACATCAAAGACTTTATTGACAACAGACATGTCAATACCCAAAAGTACCCAATCTCTAGAAATCTACAAATTTAGTATCTATAAGAAAAACACCAACACATTACAAATGTTCATTAGTTAGGTAATATTTATATAGCACTTGTGTTCTATTCTAAACACTTTTCATATATTCAAGTTAATACTCATCACAACCCTATAACATAAATTATACCATTTTACAGATGAGAAAACTGAGACAAAAAGTTCAGTAATGTGCCCAAGGTCACAGAGCTATTAAACAATAGAGCTGGGTTTCAAACATAAGTAATTTAGCTCCAAGTCCCTGCTCTTAAGCACTACACCAGAAGTTCTCAAACATTTCTGTCTCAGGAACCCTTTACACTCTTAAAAATTATTGAGGATACCAAAGAGCTTCTGTATATATGGATTATATGAATTGACATTTACTGATTACAAATAAAAGCTGAGAAATTTTTTAAAATATGTATTTATTAATTCATTTTAAAACAACAATAAACCTATTACATGTCAACATAAACATCATTTTTAATGAAATAACTATATTCCCCATCCCCCCAAAAATAGTGAGATATGTGGCTTTGTTTTATATTCTTGCAAATCTCTTTAATATCTGGCTTAATAAAAGACATCTGGATTTTCATATCTGCTTCTTCATTCAATCTGTTGTAATATGTTGTTTTGGTTGAAGTAGATGAAGAAAATCCAGCCTCACAAAAATATGTCATTTGAAAAGGGAGAAGTACTTTAACAGTCTTTTCAAATTATTGTGGATATTCTTCCTTGGTACTATGCTAAAACTCAACAAGTGGTAGTTTCTTAAAAGTTAGTTGTAATGTAGACGTGAAACCTTATCAATAAACATTTCATACTCTTATATCAAACTCCATTAACTTTTCCTCCATTTTCAATGGATCTTTTACTCATGTACAATTTTGTACCATCGTGTATTGGTTGTTTAGAAAATACTGATTCACTGAGTTATGCAGATCCTCCAAATGCTGACACATTTCATTTATACCATATCAAAAAATCACATTTGAAAGGATAGTGGTAATGGCTGTACAACATGATGAATGTAATCAATAGCAATGAATTATTCACGCAAAAATTGTTGAATTGGCAAATGTTTTATTATATATATATATATATATATATATATATATATATATATGCACATATATATACTTACCACAATAAAAAAATTCTATATAAAACATCACATTCATTAATATAATCACCAACCTCATCAGAAAAGTCTTTAAATAGTGAGAAACTGTCAAGCTCAAAATGGTAAACACAAGTATTCCAAAATTCTAATTTTTCACTTGAAAACTAGAATTTTATCATTGGCAACAAATTCTTTCAGTTGCTTTCCTTTAAGTGACAAGCTCTCTTTGTATGTTTTTAAAAAATGTTTGCCAAACACCCAGATCTAAATTACCAGAGATTACTATCAGTCATTCATTCGAGTAAGAATACTGTAGTGGTTTCAAGGGAAAAAAAAGCAGCTAGTTCATCCTGCAACTCAATCACACAAATGCATGGAGACAACCATGGTACTTTGATTGCAGCAGAAGTCCTGCATGTGTGTGTACTTTCCATTTTGTCACATAGAATGTGGAAAAGATGTGTATTTGAGGGTTGAGATATATATAATAAACTTAATTTTACTATTTCATCAAGGACATTCATCAGTGAACTGAGAATGCACGGCAGTGAAGAATACAATGACTACTAATACAGTTTGGTGCCACTGTTTTGATTAATGCTAAGGTATCAGTTTTACCCATCACTGCTTCTGTATGATTAGCATACTATGAAAATATTTTTGACCTTGCAGACCCCTTAATGGGTTCCAGGAACCCCTGGGTGTCTACAGACCACACTTTGAGAACCATTGCACTAATATTATAGTACCTTAAGGACATGCACTTCTATCAAAGGAAAACAAATAAAAAGTACAGAAATGCATTCCTTAAGATGATAGTAATTACTTTGTTCTACCCACTAGGCTGATTTATAGGGACTGAATTACAATCAGGAAATTGTTAAATGCTCTTCCATATAAGGAAAAATAGGTTTTAACTGATGTTCAAATACAAAGGATTTGATGACCAGAAGGAAAGGTAAGAATTTCAGCATCATACAGTGATTAAAAGAGGCTCCTTGCTATGAAAATGATTTGATAAAAAGAGTACAAGGTCTTCTCTGGCAAAACTCTTGGCTTCAATAGCCTGAAATTCCTTTTAAGCTACTCAAGACCACATTCAAGTATCATTAGGATAGAACAACACAGTACAGAATTTAAATGATCATTGTATAGCAGATTTACTTCAGAAATCATAATTAAACATTTATAAATAGGAAAAATACACAATATTCCATTTCTTGGTCAAGTATTCTTTTCCAG
This sequence comes from Dugong dugon, assembly GCA_030035585.1. Taxonomy (NCBI): domain Eukaryota; kingdom Metazoa; phylum Chordata; class Mammalia; order Sirenia; family Dugongidae; genus Dugong; species Dugong dugon. Next base: position 72,039,328 of record CM057473.1, read on the forward strand.
TCTTTGTTCCAGTACTGGAGCAAAAAGAAAAAGCTTTTAGTTGCCTCAATTTATACTTTCTCTTTTTTAATTCTATCATTTTTTTTTTTTTTTAGCTGCTTGGCAAGTTACAAGCCTGTATCCACACAATAAAGAAAAATAATTATGAAAGTATTGTAAGTTGGTAAACATCTCATACCAATTTGAATTAATTTCAGGTGATTCAACCTACTTGTTAAATGCATCGTAAAGACATGCAAACCAGTCCTTTTCCATTAAAACAACATCTCTGTACATGGAAATGAATCAATCTCCTTGGTCATTACTAATTTACCTGAAAAACACCCCCATCAATAGAAGTTCAGACACTCACAACAAAATAAAAATTACTATTGCTACATGACCACTTTTACTCGTTACTTGATAGGTGATTTGAGGTTTGAACCACTTTTTCTACAAGGGGAGGACAGTGAAGACACAAAGGTTTTGGTCACCTCCTAAGACTTGGATATATTTTTTCACTATATAATTTTATTTATTTTGTTATTGTTGCTGAGAATATACACAGCAAAATATACGCCAATTCAACAGTTTCCACATGGACAGTTTTGACACTGATTATATTCTTCAAGTTATTTAACCATTCTCAATCTCGTTTTCTGAGTTGTTCCTCCCCCATTAACATAAATTCACTGTCTAGTAAGGTTCCTATCTTTCGAGCTGTTGTTGTCAGTTTGATTCCATATAGTTTTTTTTAATTGTGCTTTAAGTGAAGGTTTACAATTCAAGTTAGTCTCTCATACAAAATTTATACACATATTGTTATATGTGACCCTAATTGCTCTCCCTATACTGTAACACCAGACTCCTCTTTCCACCCCTGATTTCCCATGTCCATTCAACCAGCTCCTGACCCTCTCTGCCTTCTCAGCTTCCCTCCGGACAGGAGCTGCCCATTTAGTCTCATGTAGCTACTTGAGCTAAGAAGCACACTCTTCACAAGTATCATTTTATGTCCCATAGTCCAGTCTAATCTTTGTCTGAAGAGTTGGCCTTAGGAATGGTTTCAGTTTTGGGCTAACAGAGAATCCAGGGGCCATGTCTTCCAAGGTCCCTCCAGTCTCAATCAAACCATTAAGTATGGTCTTTTTACTAGAATTTGAGTTCTGCACCCCACTTTTCTCCTGCTCCATTTTCTGTTTTATTCCGTGTCAGGGTGGTCACTGGTGGTAGCTGGGCACCATCTATTTTTCTGGTTTCAGGCTGATGGAGTCTCTGGTTTATGCAGCCCTTTCTGTTTCTTGGGCTAATGCTTTCTTTGTGTCTTTGGTGTTCTTCATTCTCCTTTGCTCCAGGTGGGTTGGGACCAATTGATGCATCTTAGATGGCTGCTCACTAGCTTTTAAGACCCCAGATGCCACCCACCAAAGTGGGATGCAGAACATTTTCTTAATAAACTTTGTTATGCCAATTGATCTAGATGTCCCCTGAAAGCACTGTCCCCAGACCCCTGTCCCTGCTACTCTAGCCCTTGAAGTGTTTGGTTGTATTCAGGAAACATCTCAGATTTTCGTTTAGCCCAGTTGTGCTGACTTCCCCTGTAGTGTATATTGTCCTTCCCTTCACCTGAGAAAATTCTTGTCTACTATCTAGTTAGTGAATACCCCTCTCCCTCTCTCCCTACCCTCGTAACCATCAAAGAATGTTTTCTTCTGTGTTGAAACCTTTTCTTGAGTTCTTATAATAGTGGTCTTATATAATATTTGTCCTTTTGCAACTGACTAAATTCACTCAGTATAATGCCTTCCAGATTCCTCCATGTTATGTTTCATGGATTCATCGTTGTTCTTTATCGTTGTGTAGTCTTCCATTGTGTAAATATACCATAATTTGTTTATCCATTCATCCGCTGATGGGCACCTAGGTTGTTTCCATCTTTTTGCTATTGTGAACAGTGCTGCAATGAATATGGGTATGCATATACCTATTCGTGTGACAGCTCTTATTTCTCTAGGATATATTCCAAGGAGTAGGATTGCTGGATGGTATGCTACTTCTATTTCTAGCTTTTTAAGGAAGAGCCAATTCGATTTCTGAAGTGGTCGTACCATTTTACATTCCCACCAACAGTATGTAAGTGTTCCAGCCTCTCCACAACCTCTCCAACACTTATTATTTTGTGTTTTTTGGATTAATGCTAGCCTTGTTGGGGTGAGATGGTATCTCATTGTAGTTTTGATTTGCATTTCTCTAATGGCTAATGATCGTGAGCATTTTCTTATGTGTCTGTTAGCCGCCTGAATGTCTTCTTTGGTGAAGTGCCTGTTCATATCCTTTGCCCATTTTTTAATTGGGTTATTTGTCTTTTTGTTGTTGAGGTGTTACAGTATCTTGTAGATTTTAGAGATTAGACACTGATCGGATTTGTTGTAGCCAAAAATTTGTTCCCAATCTGTAGGTTGTGTTTTGACTCTTTTGGTGAAGTCTTTTGATGAGCATAAGTGTTTGATTTTTAGGAGCTCCCAGTTACCTAGTTTCTCTTCTGGTGTTTGTGTATTGTTACTTATGGTTTGTATTATGGTTATGTCATGTATTAGGGCTCCTAGCATTGTCCCTATTTTTTCTTTCATGATCTTTATCGTTTTCGATTTTCTATTTAGGTCTTTGATCCATTTTGAGTTAGCTTTTGGGCATGGTATGAGGTATGAGTCTAGTTTCATTATTTTGCAGATGGACATCCAGTTATGCCAGCACCATTTGTTAAAGAGACTGTCTTTTCCCCAGTTAACGGACTTTGGGCCTTTGTCAAATGTCAGCTGCTCATAGGTGGATGAATTCACATCTGGATTCTCAATTCTGTTCCACTGGTCTATGTATCTGTTGTTGTACCAGTACCAGGCTGTTTTGACCACCGTGGCAGTATAATAGTTTCATATAGATAGTTCTTAAAAGAGCATAATGCTCAAGGCAGAAATTTTTTACTAGTTAAGCTAAACTATTGTTTGGTTTTAAGAAGGCTTCAGGGAATAATTTTGGTTTAAGATTTAAGAATTATCTTAGGGCAATAGTTTCAGGGAGTCATCCAACCTTCATGGCTCCAGGAGTCTAAAGTCTTTGAGAATCTGAAATTCTGTTCTGCATCTTCCCTGTTTTGATCAGGATTCTTTTATGGAATCTTTGATCAAAATGTTCAGTAATGATAGCTGTGCACCATCGAGCTCTTCTGGTCTTATGGCAAAGGACACAGCTATTAATGGAGGCAAGCAGCCACACATTCCATATCCCCTGCCTATTCCTGAATCTTTTTCTTCCCCTGTTGTTCCAGCTAATAGAGACCAATTGTTGTGCCTTGGATGGCCACTTACAAGCTTTTAAGACTCCAGCACTACGTATCAAACTAGGGGGTAGAACAGAGGCACTAAAAACGTTATTAGGCCAATTAACTGGAATATCCCACGAAACCATGAACTTAAACTTCCAAACCAAGAAACCAGATCCTATGAGGCTTCTGACTGTACATAATTATCCTCAGCAGCTACTCTTTTTTTTTGAATATATCACACGTTTGTCAATCCAAATTTTTATAGGTGTACAACTTACTGACAGCAATTATAATAATTGACTGCACAATCCTACCCTTAATCAATGCGATATTAAGAATAGCATACATTGTAAAAACAGGTCTAGCAATGCACAACAGTGATGCTTTCCATTCATGTGAGTAGAAGGTAAAGAAAAATGCCCAACACTCCTTCAGGGAAGGGGCGGTGAGGGGGGAAATTAATAGGCCTCTTCACAAAGGAGGGAAAAATAATTATTTCTCTCTAGTCACAAAGTTCTTATTCTACTTGTTTTTGATAATGTATGAAGGAAGAAATCTGAAATGAGGATGGCCATGTAGAGTAGGCATAAAGCACATAAAATATTAACAAAGAAGAGAGAATAAAAGAGAGATTCCAAAAACATAGACTGAAAAACACATCAGGGAAAAGTGATAAAATACAGTCAAAGAAAAAATAGAATAGCAAAAGAATTAACTACTATCTTATAGTAGAAACCTTACACGTTCTCACTAACCACTTCTGAAGCAGTTCCGGGAAGATATTATGCCAGTTATTTTTAAAGATTGGTTAACTAGAGAGGCTGAATAACTGCTGATTCTCAAATGTAGACAACTGAAACAGTGTAGAATGTAAATCTGCCAACCCTTCCCCATCTAGCTCACTAAAATATCAGTTTCTAACCAAAGATTTGGCACCTGCCTCCTTGCTTTCATGACCTATCTCACATATAGTGCCAATTCTGGGTTCTCTACTTTGGCTCTTCTGTCCAGGCTGCCTGACATGAGAGATGTTCCTGCTGTTGCAATCCTGAACCTTACCGCATTTCTCATAAATACACTCCACCACACATGATACTCCCAAATCAATGGCCTCACAGACTTGAATAAGCTCACCCAAGCCTCAGCTCCTTATCTGAGCTTCCTTATGTCAGAAAGATAATAAAGGATAATGTTTTCAGAGGCCCAATTCACTTTCCACTTACTTAAAACCATGGTTTATCAGCCTCACTGAGGCAAATTTAAACATGCACAAGAATGCCACTAAATGAAAAAAGTTGGGAAGCAATGTACTAGGTTTATGTCTTTGGGGAGATGGATAAAAACATGTAAAGTAAAAAATGAGCCCTGGGACCATCACTGCCTAATAATAGCGGGGGAAAAAGAATCTTCTAAGGGAAAAATATTGTCTATTTTCTTTTTAAAAAATAAATCTTTATATCAAAAAATGGGCAAAGGAAATGAACAGACACTTCACCAAGGAAGACATTCAAATGGCCAACAGACACATGAGGAAATGCTAGCGATCACTAGCCATTAGAGAAATGCAAATTAAAACCACAATGAGATACCATCTCACCCCGGCATTACTGGCACGAATCAAAAATACTGGAAATAACAAATGTTGGAGGGGCTGCGGGGAGATGGGAACTCTTATGCACTGCTGGTGGGAATGCAAAATGATACAACCATTTTGGAAAATGATATGGCATTTCCTCAGAAAGCTAGAAATAGACATACCATTCGATCCAGCAATCCCACTCCTACGAATATATCCTAGAGAAATAAGAGTCATCACTCGAATAGACATATGCACACCTATGTTCATGGCAGCATTGTTCACAATAGCAAAATGATGGAAACAACCTCGATGCCCATCAACAGATGAATGGATACACAAACTATGGTACATACACACAATGGAGTACTATGCAATGAGAAAGAACAACAATGAATCTGTGAACCATCTCATAACATGGATGAAACTGGAGGACATTATGCTGAGTGAAATAAGTCAATCACAAAAGGACAAATATTGTATGAGACCTCTATTGTAAAAACCCATGAAAAAATTCACATGCAAAATGTAACAATCCTTGTTGGTTACCAGGGATGGGGCGGGGGGGGGGAGGGGTTACTTAATAGGCAATAGATAAGTGGTACCTTGGGTGAGAGGTGAGATAGTACACAGTACAGGGGAAACTAACACAACCTGCACAAGGAAAGGTCATGGAAGCCCTATAGACACATCCAAACCCCCCGAGGAACTGAGTTGTTGGACGGAGGGCTCTGGGGACCATGGTCTCGGGGAACATCTAGCTCAATTGGCATGACACTACTTATAAAGATAATGCTCTACATTCTACCTTGGTGAGTAATGTCTGGGGTCTTAAAAGCCTATAAGCGGCCATCTAAGATACTCCACTGGTCTCATCCCTTCGGGAGCAAGGGAGAATGAAGAGAACAGGACACAACGAAAAGATTAGTCCAAAGGACTAATTGTCCACAGCTACCAAGGCCTCCACCGGACTGAGTCCAGTACAGCTAGATGGTGCCCGGCTACCACCACTGACTGCTCTGACCAGGATCACAACAGAGGGTTCTGGACAGAGCTGGAGAAGGATGTAGAGCATAATTTTAACTCCCAAAAAAAAAAAAAAAAAAAAGACCAGATTTACTGGCCTAAAGAATACTGGAGAAACCTCAAGAGTGTGGCCCCCAGACACCCTTTCAGCTCAGAGGTGAAGGTACCTTCGAGGTTCGATGTTAAACCTGGGAGTGGACAGCCCAGTAAAACTAAATGGGACTAACGAGGTACAGGAGTCCGGTGACAAGGGCCAGAAGGCAGAGGGGGAGTAGGAAACTGATGATAAGGAACACAAGTTGAGTAAGGACACTGTCGATGTGTTGTGAGATTGCTGACCACTGGTATAGGGCAACATTTGTAGTAACTATTAAATGGGAGGCTGTTTTGTCCTGTAAGCCTTCATCTTGGGCGAGAATGGCAGCACAATTGGAAGAGCATAGTCAATATCACTTAAATGTGTAAGTAAAAAGTTTTGAAATGGTGTTAAAAAGAAAACCAAATGAGACTAATGTGGTACAGTAGTCCAGTGACAAGGGCCAGAAGACAGAAGGGGACAAGGAAGTCCCCTGGTGATAGGGAACACAAGGTGGAGTAAGGATATTCTTGATGTGTTGTGAGATTGTTAACCATTGTCATAGGGCAACATGTGTAGTAACTGTTAAATGAGAAACTATTTTGTTCTGTAAGCCTTCATCTTAAGTGAGAATAACAGCACAGTTGGAAGAGCGTAGTCAATGTCACTGAACTGTGTATGTAGAAATTTTTGAAACGGTGTATCTTTGGCTATCTGTATTTTCATCAAAAAAAAAAAAAAAAAGAAAGAAAAGGTTGAGAATTTAGAGGCTTAATATGTTGTGGGGTTGTTAACCAATGTCATAAAACAACATGTGTACTACTGTTTCATGAGAAACTATTTGTTCTGTAAGCCTTCACCCGAAGTACAATAAAATATAAATAAATAAATAAATAAATAAATCTTAAAATAATAAATTTCAGTTGCTAAGAAAGGACAAAATACCAGAATAAATTAGATATAAGAAAATTATCTGAAGTAGCTTACTACAAAATTCTGCAGGACTGTCTAGCATATAGATATTAAAAAGGGAAATCAAAACTGATTAACATAAGAAAAGTATACAACTTAATAATAAAAGAAATGTAATTTTCTCATTTCTTCATTTTTTTCATGAACTACATTTTAAATGAGAAAGTAATACATGCACATGGTAAAAAGGCTACTCTCACTGCTCACAAGGGGTCACACTGAAACCACATATGCTGCCATCTCTCTCTTCTTGGATATTCCTACAGATCACCTGTGGCTTTGCCTACTCTACCTCATCCCCTACTCACTGAAGCCCCCATGTTTCAACTAGCCCCCCTTGGATCAGTATCTTAGTTTGAACTCACTAGCCTGACTTTTACTCCCTCAGCCACTCACACTGTTCTTGTTCCCATGGGACTCAATGTTTGGCCTGTCCCTCAACCAGCATTCCCCAAGGAGAAGAAAACTGGGCAAAAGTTATGAGAAACAAAGTTTACATCTTAAATTAGCCAAGTTGTTGTTTTGTTTTGTTTTTTTTTAAGCAAACAGCTAATGCTGGTGAGAATATAGTTTAGTAGATACTTCTACACATAAGAAGTGTAAATTAGTACATTGGTATATATCTATTATGTATATGTATATATTTAAACTACATCACTCCCAATCCCCCTAGTAATCTCACTTCTGGGACTCTAGCTAAGAAAAATAACCAAAAATAAGGAGAAAAAAGCATTAAAGACAAATGTACGGAGTCTATAATATGATTAAATTACAAATACTCTAAATACGTGATAATAAGAAATGGTTAAAAAAAAAACCCTACAGTATAGTCATTCAAAGGAATAACATGCAACCAAAAAAAATGTTTACAAATACCATGCAATACCACAGGAAGTACTTTTGTTAAAATATTAAATGAAGACAAATACAAAACTGCATATATATTATGATCACAACTTCAGTTGATTTCATCCCCTCCCAACTCTCCACAGAAAAAACCATCTATGCGTGGAAAAACTACTAGAAGAAATGTTAACTAGATGTCTGGTTAGAAGCTGTTTAGAAGGTGTTTTTAATTCCTATTTTTCTATATATTCCAAATTTTGAGTATATGTGTATACATGTGAAATTGAAAGACGCTGCATTGGATAAACCCGCTGCAAAGGACCTCTTTAAAGTGTTAAAAAGCAAAGATGACACTTTAAGGAAGGACTAAGGTGCGCCTGACCCGAGCCATCACATTTTCAGTTCCCTCATATGCGTGAAAGCTAGACAATGAATGAGGAAGATGAAAGAAGAATTGATGCCTTTGAATTAGGGTATTGGCAAAGAATATTGAACATACCATGGACTCCCAGAAGAATGAACAAATCTGTCTTGGAAGAAGTATAGCCAGAATGCTCCTTAGAAGCAAAGGTGGCAAGACTTTATCTCTTGTACTTTGGACGTGTTATCAGAAGGAAACAGTCCCTGGAGAAGGACATCATGCTGGGTAAAGTAGAGGATCATGGAAAAAGAGGAAGATCCTCAATGAGATGGACTGACACAGTGGCTACAACAAATATAGCAACGATTGTGAGAATGGCAGAGGACCCAGCAGTGTTTCATTCTGTTGTACATAGGTTCACTATGAGTCGGAATCAACTTGACTGCACCTAACAACAATGCATCATACATAATACAGGCGCACACACTTTCATAATAAAAAAATATAAATTTTTAAAAAATAGAATAGCATAATTCACATATTTCATTCCAAACTTTTTCAATCTCAAAGTTTAAGAAATTCCATTTGCCATTTATATATTTTATGAGGTCAGACTTAGTTGCCTTTTCCAATCAACTAAAAATGTTAGCCAGTTTCACAGCCTTCTGGAGAACAAATCTTGCATCATTTAACCCTAAATAAATACGCTTCAAGTAACTTTGAACTTTGTTTCTTAAATTCCAAGCATCACAGAATACTTTCAGAAAGCTAATGTAATATGCTAAAATACAGTGATCACAGTCATAGGAATTTATCATGCTTCTCCTAACCAAAATTCTTTTGTGTTTCACTCACCTGAATGGAAGTTTTAGGAAATGACCGGTGATGTTTTACATTTCTAACAGAACTGTAAGCAGACAAGTATGAATTTTTTTAAATGTCATTTCAACTAGAGAATAGAAAAGATAACAAAAATAAATTTGCTATTGACCTATGTGCAAGAAGACTAAGTATTATCCGCAATTAATGTCTACACTGTGTATTTGGACAAAATTGTGTATGTATAACTCCTGTAATATATCATCTAAAACAATTTCATTTATTTGCATTTCATTTGGATTATTTATAACGTACTGGAGGAACAGCACAGGATCTTCAAGATTATATATTACAGAAGTTATACATACACAACTCTGTCCAAATAATGTAGACATTAATTGCGGATGATACTTAGTCCTCTTATAAATACGTCAATAGCAAATTTATTTTTGTTGTTGTCTTTTGTATTCTCCAGTTGAAGTAACATTTAAAATTTTAATGAAATTATCTTAAACATATTATTTCTAATTTCTTAAAATACAGCAACTTCTTAATTCCTTAAGGTATAGTTAACATAAAATGAATCTGGGGTAGAAAGGGGGAACTGGACTAAGAAAAACTAACTTAGGGGCTACACAAAGCAAGTCTATTCCCTCTTCCACATACTTACAGTCATGTTCTAATAAAAAGGACAACATAGCACTCCCAATCACATCCCTTAGAATTACAGTTAACTAACTTACACTTAATGTTTTGGAATTTTATTTTTGAAAAGACTCAACTATTAAGAACAAAAGGGGGTGGACAGAAGAGGAGAGAACATCATAGCTGTACTCTTCTCTACAAATTGTAGCGTACTCATAGAACTAAGTATCGGTAAGGTGAAAAATTAAACAAGGTAGCTTTGTGATTCTCAGTAGCTTTATTTCCAAATATTCTAATAATTCTCTTCACGCTTACAGACAGAGCCTGTTGAGTCTGAGATTGTTGCCATGGTGCTTGAAGTTGTTAATTACAATCTTTGAAAACTCAGATTGTGGGTAAGCTAATTAGAAAAAGTGTGATCCTCTGACATTCAAATGAATAGCTAAGGAGACAACCAATATAAGGCCATTTCTGGAATTAATATGGCTAGTAAAGTTATTCTTAGAAATACATTTAGGTTAAGTTCTCTCACCTACTCAGGAACTATGTCTGAAAGTAAATCAAATGTACTCTGGCAAAATGTGATGGCTGGCAACCCGTGTTCAGTGGCTACTGCAGGATCCAAGAATAGTCTGAGTAGAAGGCACTGCAGACTGCCTGAACCCTATTTCAACTACAACAGCTTAGCTGTTCTGTTTTTTGTTTGTTTTTGTTGAAGTTTTATTTATGATATAATTTAAAAAAAAAAAAACATAATTTTTTTAAAAAGGATCTTGTCTGATACTTAAGAAGTACCATATTGATAAGTCAATAATTGTTCCATGACCTTCCACAAGACATATGCACGTTCCTTGAGACTGCTGCAGTGAAATCTTATGTTTCTTCTGCCCTATTTGTGATTATCTTCATCATGATACCACCGCCCTGTTAAGAGGAATTAATAATCATAAAATGTCCTGGAAGAACAGCACAGGATCTTCAAGAAGATGTGCTGAAGAAAAGCATTGCCTCCAGTTTTTAAGACTTTAACCCCAAATCACCAAATTTGTCTACAAACATGCAGTTTGTGCTTGGAATAAAAGGAATTTGTCTTCTCAAAATTGAACATATCTTGACATTAATTAAAGTGGTGGTGGCCTTAGGGATCTGCTAAAAAAAATCTAGTCTGTTTGGGGCCACTGATGGAAACTTCTGGCTGTGGTTCTACCCCTGCTGTACCTAGAGCTCTGCAAGGTTCTGACTTGACTTTGAGCCAACAACCAACTGCCCTGGATTTGTGAGTGTGTGTGTGTGTGTGTGTGCGTGTGTGTGTGTGTGCGTGTGTGTGTGTGTGTGTGCGCGCGCGCGCGCATGCGCGCGCGGACTTTATCGACCTACAGGGTAAAATCCAGCAATAAATTCCCTGGCTTACAATCAATAAAATTTTCTGTCTACTAGTGGTGAATGTGATCCTGACTCAAGTCAACACAAAATACAACAGTTATATACCCTTGCGAAGAGAAAATGTAATGTCTTGGGCAAAATATACAACCACCTTAGTAGCTGAAAAATCACTTTCCCACATGATTTTGTGATAGTACCTGAAAAAACTTATAATAGACAAAAAGCAATTTAAGGGATCCTAAGTCTGAACTTTTTAAAATTCCAGGAAGTTGGCAGCTTCACCCATAGTTGCTAGGTAATCAAACTTCCAAATTAATAAAAGAAGTTCTGGGGAATATCAAATATCTACCAAGAGATGACCTACCGGTGCACCACACCAGAATTACTCTATCATCTCAATTTTATGCTAGGGTATCAGAATCACTGGAGCTAGAAAACTTTACTTGCTTAGTTTCTTCCATAGGCCAAGTATGCTTTTAATCTAAAATATATAAAAGAATCCCAGAATATACACCAATGACTTCATTTACAAAATTCATAAAACTGTACTGTCCATTCTTGTTCGCTAGAAGTTGCTATATAGGCCACCTCTCAGTTCCTCATGAAAGAAGGCAACCAACACGCAGCCCCACTCTGTGCTGAATTCCCACTTCAAAGAGATCTCCAGGATCACCCAGCTCACTTCCAAGTTCTCTTTCTTTGGAAGTGGGGATGGATAGATCTAAGAAACAAAGGTGGGACAGAGCAAGGAAGGTAAGGAATCTCAAACCACATCTCTTGGCCCAGGCTTCCTTGTTTATTAATAGGAAGAAAGTAAGCAGATTGCTGTCTATCTTGGGAACACCCTCAAATGAAACAGGACTGAAAAGAAAGAAGTACACTTGCTGAAGAAAAAGAATCTTTATTAGCCTTTCTTCTCCTTCTAAAAGTATAAACATTTAGAGAATAGAAACAGTATCTTTTCCACAACATGTATAAAAGGCTAAGAATACTGAAATTACTGAATAATAGTCCTTTGGAGAGTAGTGGACTGAATAATAACTAAATCCATTCTATTTCTTCCGTAAGATGTTGTCTTTATCCACACAACTTTAAGGTGACATCTTTTAAATGCAAAATCAAATCTATTTGGGCTGAGAGTGCTCAAGTTTTTACCCACTGCTTCCCAAAAAAGTATGAAGAAATACTTAGTTCAATTTTGTATAAAATGCCAAATGTAGACTAAAATATGATTAATGAACCCTAAACATAAAAAATCTTTTTGTGGGCTCAGATTAGCTGTGACCTGAAATAAATGTTGCTACTTACCTGAGTCACTGATGGCACGTATCTCAATCAATGCTACTCAGACCCTGAGAATAACAGGCAATATTGCAATAGCAGAAAAGAAATTAGCAAATATGACTTCTAACTTAATTCATATTGTTTTTCCTGGAAATGTATTTAAATTTTCCAGGTTGCTCGAATATCAGCCAGGGATATGATTTTAAAGGAGACAGCTTGTTACTGTTTTTCCTGGCTGTTCTACAAGAAACAACAGTGTAAGCTTATTTTAAGTTAGTATATGCTTCTGTGTTTCTTTACAAGAAATTAACTGCAATCATTTAGTTAAAGCAAACAGTTTGTTAGGGTTTCACTTTTCATTAGAAAATGTCTTCAGGAACCTCTCAAACCTAAAAAGTTAACAATTCAAATAGATCTTGAACCCAAAGACCTCAAACACGGAGCAAATTACTTAAACCAGGATGAAACATCAATCACGCTGGGTGATCCTTTGCTGACATGGAATGTGTAAAGCCACGGGGGAGTCACAACATCACAGGGATCCTGTCCATTCTTCTGTGTCAAGACAATAACTTTCTTCCTGCCTCAGTCAGGAAAAGACCTCATAGATTCTCATTTCCGTTTGAATATGATAATCACAGACAGACCCACAGGAATGGGCAGTATGGAACAAAGATGAGAACGAATAGCTTCAACATAGTGGTTTTTACTAGCAAAACACCTGTAGGCTCTGACACCTGGTTTCTGACCCCTGCTCTATCTAGATGACTTCCCTAGTTAGACTTGGCTCCTGGGCTACAATGACTTATACTATACAACTACTTCTCCTCACCTTAGCTAAACTCCCTGGACTTAATCCTAAACCTGCAGGATTTGATGACTCTCCCTTCCTCTGAGTCAAAATTCTAGTCTTGGCAAAGGTCTAATCTCCATAATCTACAAGAAAATCCAACACCTCTACAACAAAAAGACAAATAATCCTATTAAAAAATGGGCACAGTGTATCTTTGGCTATGTGTATTTTCACCAAAAAAAAAAAAGGTTGAGAAGTTAGAGGGTTAATATGTTGTGGGGTTGTTAACCAATGTCATAAAACAACATGTGTACTACTGTTTCATGAGAAATTATTTGTTCTGTAAGCCTTCACCTGAAGTACAATAACATAAAAATAAAAAAAAAATGGGCAAAGGAAATGAACAGACACTTCACCAAAGAAGACATTCAAATGGCCAACAGACACATGAGGAAATGCTCATGATCACTAGCCATTAGAGAAATGCAAATTAAAACCACAATGAGATACCATCTCACCCCGGCATTACTGGCACGAATCAATAACACTGGAAATAACAAATGCTGGAGGGGCTGCGGGGAGATTGGAACTCTTATGCACTGCTGGTGGGAATGCAAAATGATACAACCGTTTTGGAAAATGATATGGCACTTCCTCAGAAAGCTAGAAATAGACATACCATTCGATCCAGCAATCCCACTCCTACGAATATATCCTAGAGAAATAAGAGTCATCACTCGAATAGACATATGCACACCTATGTTCATGGCAGCATTGTTCACAATAGCAAAACGATGGAAACAACCTAGATGCCCATCAATAGACAAATGGATAAACAAAGTATGGTACATACACACAATGGAGTACTATACAACGAGAAAGAACAATGAATCTGTGAACCACCTCATAACATGGATGAAACTGGAGGACATTATGTTGAGAGAAATAAGTCAATCACAAAAAGACAAATATTGTATGAGACCTCTATTGTAAAAACCCATGAAAAAGTTCACACACAAAATGTAACGATCTTTGTTGGTTACCAGGGATGAGAGGGGTGGGGGGGAAATACTAAATAGGCAATAGATAAGTGGTATCTTGGGTGAAGGGTGAGACAGTACACAATACAGGGGAAACTAGCACAACCAGTACAAGGAAAGGTCATGGAAGCCCCACAGACACATCCAAACTCCCTGAGGGACTGAGTTGCTGGGCGGAGGGCTGTGGGGACCATGGTCTCAGGGAACATCTAGCTCAACTGGCATAACACTGTTTATAAAGACAATGTTCTACATTCTACCTTGGTGAGTAGTGTCTGAGGTCTTAAAAGACTGTGACTGGCCATCTAAGATACTCCACTGGTCTCATCCCTTCGGGAGCAAGGGAGAATGAAGAGAACAGGATACAAGGAAAAGATCAGTCCAAAGGACTAATGGTCCACAGCTACCAAGGCCTCTACCGGACTGAGTCCAGTACAGCTAGATGGTGCCCGGCTACCACCACTGACTGCTCTGACCAGGATCACAACAGAGGGTTCTGGACAGAGCTGGAGAAGGATGTAGAGCATAATTCTAACTCACAAAAAAAAAGACCAGATTTACTGGCCTAAAGGAGACTGGAGAAACCCTGAGAGTATGGCCCCCAGACACCGTTTTAGCTCAGTGGTGAAGTTATCTCAGAGGTTCACCGTTCAGCCTGGGAGTGGACAGCCCCGTAAAACCAGATGGGACTAATGAGGTACAGTAGTCTAGTGCATGGGCCAGAAGGCAGAAGGGGACAAGGAAGCTGGTGATAAGGAACCCAAGGTTGAGTAAGGATATTGTTGATATGTTGTGAGATTGTTAACCATTGTCATAGGGCAACATTTGTGGTAACTGTTAAATGAGAAACTATTTTGTTCTGTAAGCCTTCATCTTAAGTGAGAATAGCAGCACAATTGGAAGAGTGTAGTCAATGTCACTGAACTGCGCATGTAGAAATTTCTGAAATGGTGTATCTTTGGCTATGTGTATTTTCACCAAAAAAAAAAAGGTTGAGAAGTTAAGAGGGTTGACATGTTGTGGGGTTGGTAACCAATGTCATAAAACAATATGTGTACTACTATAACATGAGAAACTATTTGTTCTGTAAGCCTTCACCTGAAGTACAATAAAAAAAAAAAAAAAAAAAGAATAGATTTTAAATTTTATTAAACTTTTTCAACTCAAAAAAAAAAAAAAATTTCTAGTCTTGGGCCTTCCTGGTCAGATGGTCTTAAAGCCACCAATGTCCTAGTAACACAGTTTGTGGGTAAATGGGCAGAGGACATTCCAACTGAACCCAAGGCTCCTCTTATTATACCAGCCACATGGAGTTGTAAGAGCAAGAGAGAAAAAGCAATGCTAAGTAAACATCCAAAGGAAAAGGGATGTCCAAAGTACAATGAAGGGGTAGTAAGAGCTTTCAACGTTTTGACCCTTCTCTCTGAAAAATCTACCTCCTAGCCTCAGGACTATATAATGTCCTTGGCCCAAACCCACATTTGGTAGATATCTGATAATGATGTCTAACATCCATTCTCCTTTCCTCTGGTAACACCAACTAAATTTCCTTTGGGAAATCTCCTCTCCTCATTGTCAAGCATGGGTTTTTAGCAGCAAACTCCACTTCAAGCTCCAATTACAGGTCCTGAATGCCTAACTTCACCAACATGTCCTATGTACCTAGCCTCAATGATTGATTGTGATACGAACACATAACCCAATCAAACCCAATGAGAAATAAAAGCTTTCTTTCTTTGCACAGCATGAGAGTATAAAGCCTGAACTGGAGTAACAATTTTATATTCACAGGGAAGGGACTTAAGCTGCTAGGTGGCTATTACATGGAGACTAAGAATAAAGTTGACACAGTTAACGGCAGAGCAGAGAAGTAAACAAATGGAAAGAAACTAAGACCTTCAATGACATTCTTTTAGCCACTAGACCAAGTCTTCTGTGAAGTCAATCTCTGGACTTTTAAGTTCTGTAAGTCACTGAATTTAATTTATTATTTAAGCCAGTTTGAAACTGGCCTTCTATCACATAAAAAGATAATAATAAAATAAAGAAAAGAGTGCTGATACATCATAACACTAAAGATCATTGTTTTTCTTACTCTAGGTGATGCTATGAGTCAGAATCGACTTGATGGCATCTAACAACAACAGGGGATAGAGCAGAGGGATGGGTGCATGAACTCTTACCAGGTCACATAATTATTTAAGAGTCCTTTAATGTGGGTCCTTATGTTTTCTGCCAGAGACAAGAATAGAGTATCTTCTCGAATGTATCTGCAGGAAAATTTATATAGAGGAACAGTCTATTTCAACTAGCCCAAAATTGACTACAATCATAAGAGAAAAAACAAATAAATAAAAAGGGAGAAAGGAGACAAAGACAGAAGTTGTTGCTCTTATATATTAAAATTCATTCAATGAACTTAAACTAAAATGTATCTGAAACAAGTATCTGAGATGTTCCTCATCACAGAGCTCTGCAAACACCAATAAAGTATTTGATTCGGTAAGGAATAAAGTGACTTCTGAAGAAGCCAAGGGCCTGGTTGAAGGATGTAAAGAAGAAAAGTGAAGAATCATTCTAGACCAGATAAGGACACTTAAACTACTGACAAGTGTCTTGGGGCTGTATACACAAGTAGCATCCCAGCCCTTCATTGGTACTGAGCTTAGACATAAGGTCTTCACTGACTTCATGGTCTTTAACCAGAGCTATTTTTACCTTTACTCCTCTTGACTGGAACATGTTCAGCACATACAGACTGTCCTGCAGTGCGTTATGAATGCTGGCTCTACACCAAGCTTGAAATGTGTGCTTTTGACCAGTAAACTTTTGTATCTTTTGCTCACATTCTCTCTCCTATCAGACTGAAAATGGGTCCCTGCAAAGTAGCCGCAGTGGCTGCCTTTCAACAATTTATCAATTTAGCAGTACACAGATATTGCTCAGTTTCATCAATTTTCTCTTCCTCAAACTCATCATCCCTCTATAGCCCTCAAAGCCATTCCTCAGCAGTTCTTTCAAAACTATGATGCTCCTCACAGTCAGCAAATTATCTGTTCAAATGGCATCATCCAAACAGCCTTCCGCCGTCCTCAGTTAAGGTAACTAACCATGAAGACCTACGCCTCCAATGAAACTCTTCACAAACCTCCTCAAAGCTTTTATGTCCCAAGCTAACAATTTTTATTGTCATCAACTCACAATCATCAAACATCATAGGATTCTTTTAGCAATAAACACTGTTTTTTAAAAATCGTTTAATAGAAGGTTGTCAATATGCAATCTTCATTGACCAAGGAAACCTGACACCTTCCATCAAGTATACAAAACCTTTTCTACCTACAGTCGCAGTTTCCATCCTGGCTATCATCAGAATAACTGTGGAAACATCTTAAAAAGGCAGTTTCTCAGATGCTATCCTCTGAACACTGATTCAGCGGGCCTGGAGCCAGACCTATCACTCCGCCCTAGAGGCTGGGATTCTGGAGCCATTATCAGACATCCAGATACCAAGTTAGACACCCAGAATTTTAATAACTGATGATCTTTCTGCTGAATTTTTTCAATGTGATGAGAGGCCAAAATATTTTCACATAAATTCATTAGGTCCTCACATCAGATCCACTGACTAAATGAAGGCTAAAGGCTCAACCCACTGGAGTTTTCTAATAGAGCTGCCCCACGCATTTCCCAGAAAGCAACAGAATGTGTCTCTAGGCCTTTGACCTATCTCTAACAATGATTAACACCTGGCATCCAAGGCTGCCCATACTCAGAAAAATAAATCTTCAATGGTGGAGAGCAACACCATTTTTGCTAATTCCTACTTCTCCTAAAGTAGTGGATTTTACTGAAAATTGAACCATCGCTCACCTAGATCTGCAGTGTCTTTCAGGCTGCTGCTAGGACCCTATCATCCAAATATAATGTCACCTGTACCCCAGAAAAAAAAGCACCAAATAGCTTACTAAATGGTGTGATCACTTTAAACTGCACATATTTCTTTGCATTTAATTTTAAATCATCATCCTTTCTCTCAAATGTTTTTTGATGATTCTATTAATATTAAGGAATTAAGGAGGGTTGCAAATTGGTGGCATCAGCCTACAGACATGCTCTCTTTGGCCCATACAAATTTTTTATTTGAAAATCTTTAGACAAAGCATATATACTTCAGTAGGTCACAATCCCCACCAATTACAACTGTTCTTCCTTTTTCACTCATTTGTTACTTGACCTGCTCCTTTAGGCGTCTGAGCTTGCAAGCCCTGAATTAAGATTTTAGGACACTTTCTAAAGAGACTGTTTAGTTCCCTCTATGGTTCCTTCATTTATGGTAGATGCATCAGGTGTTTATTGGTGTCATGTAAGTAAAATGCAGTAAAAGACTGGCTGAAGTTCCTTAGGTGTTGAAAATTAAGATAGAAACCTCTCTTACTCCACGTACCCACTAATGTTCATAGTATATGACCTTCCTGAGCCCTGATGGTGTGAGGGTTAACTGAAAGGTTGGCAATTCGAACCCACCCAGTGGCTCTGCGGGAGAAACACCTGGTGATCGGCTTCCATAAAGACTGCAGTCTAGAAAACCCTATGGAGTAGTTCTATTCTGTCACATGGGGTCCCTATGAGTCAGAATCGACTCCACGGGACTTAACAACAACAACATCCATTATAATATAAACTCTCTGAGAACAGGGACAGTATTTTATTTATCTCTGTGCAAGTACTGTGCTAGACATTATGGGCTATTCAATGTGGGCACTCAAATTATTTGTCAAGTGAATGATCACTACAATTCATTATAAACTAAATCAAGTACATTAAAGATCAAAAAACATTTCCAGGGTCAGTAAAGACACTGGGTACTGGAAGTCAGGCTAATCTGCGATCATGAGCAGAAATAGACAAAAGAAAACTGGATGGCAATTCTAAAACTACAATATTGAAATATGACTAATTATAGTCATCAATCATTAAAAGCTTGAACAATTTGAAAAATATTATCTTAGGAGCATTAGAAGATATAATTTCTTTCCAAAATGCTCTTTGGTAGACAGTGAAATCTAAAGACTAGGTTACTTAAAATAAGAACAAAAAAAAGGAGAAAAATCAAATCATTGTGGCTCAATAAACAAGGTCAAAGGGATACAAAATAACACATTTAAATCAGTTCCCTATTCAAAAAACCTGCATGAGATGTTGATCTTCCTGTTTTTCATAAACCTTATAATTGTGCTTCCAGAAAACTACCAAGCATCTGCCTCTATGTAGCTAATTCTTTTAATCTTGGAGCTCTCACAAGGAAATACAGAGTATACTGTGCCAGGATCACTATCTTCTCCAGCCAAAATCATTATGCCTAGGAGCCAATTTCCTCTCGGTAAATTTTGATCAAATTCCTTCAATTTGCAGCTTCCTTCATCCTGGTAATAGCTGCACATGTCACAAGTAGATATGCATGCGTATATGTTTAACAATACACATTACAAATTTAACAATAACATGTACACATATGAATACAGGTAAACATATATCAGCATGCAGCTGCATATACATATGCTTGCATACTGGTTCCTGTAAGTTTCTTTGTGTAACTACCACAATCACAGAGCCTATCTGATCTTTCTTAATTCAGCAGTAATTCTCTGGTAACTAACATTATTTTGGAATTCTTCATTAATCAACTCTGTTACGCAGCTACAGTATAATGACAATCAAGGTTAATAATAATTCTGATGCTAGAAACAGTTCTTTCAAAGCATCTGAATCATCAAAGAAAGATCAAATTATGTTTCCCTTTTAGTATAAACAGTATTTTATCAAAATTCAATTATTTTAAAAGAATTGGTGGTCCATATATAGCTTATACAGTAAACTTTTATAAGCCTGAATATTTGATTAAGCAGAATATTTCCAGTTATTTTTTATAAACTAGAATTTCTGTAATTGTAATATATGACTCTTACCTTTAATATGTACATATTACATGTTTTTAACATGAATTTCAGATTAACCATAACATCATATTTTTCAACCATGATATATAATTCTTCAATACTTTGTGCCAAGCTGTTGACTCTCCAGTTGTTGTTTAAAATAAACCATATTTATTATAATTCACCTTTCATGATGAATCAAGGTCATTATTATGAGAATATATTATACCGTTATATTTTAATCACAGTGATATTATTGAGGCTTTTTAAATGAATAGGGCTATCTATCCTTAAAATCAAGGACATCAGGGTACTGTATCTTTATTACCCTTCTGCTGCTTTTGATAGTTCTTTTCTATTTCTTATACACACATTTGTCTCATCTTGCTATAAAATGCGAATTCTAATCTTCAGTCATGCATTATGAACAAATGTCTAAATAAAAACTAAAAGGGCCTCAATATCCCATGCACAAAATAAAGCACATAGTCCCCATGACAGCTACTTCACACAATACAGAACCTTTTTTTGGGGTGGGGGGCAGGAAGAGACTTATTTTTGGTTTGTGACTATGTACCACGGAAGGTGCAACAAATCCAGGACACATATCCACCTACCAATTTACAGGAAATGCAGAGGAACAAGGGAACATGTTAAACGGTGCCATGGAGATACAATCAGCAAAATCTAGTCTGCAGTAACTTTACAGGACAAACAGCCCCACTTCTTCAACCATAAATTGCAAACGGGTAAACAAATGGAGAAAACCTATAAAAGAGACTAAAAGAAATAACAGCTAATCACAAGGAGTAGATCCTGATTCAGACCATAAGAAATTTGAACACTGACTAGTTATTCGATGATATTAAGGAATTACTGTTAAATTTTTTTAGACAAGATAAAAGCACTTTGTTTATGCTTTTAAAAACATGTCTTGTTTTTCTGAGTAATATACTGGAATATTTATAGATAAAATGATATAATTTAGGGGATTTCCTTCAATACAGTATGCTAGGAGGCTAGTGGATAGGAGTATAGATGAAACAAGATTGATTATGAGTTGACAATTATTAACAGGTGATAGAACCTTGGGGATCCAGTATACAATACCTTCTACTCTGTACATGTTTGACATTCTCCAAAATACAAAGTTTTTCAAAAATGAGGCAATTCTACAGTTGCAATTAATTTTTATTTTTATCCAACTTATTCTTTGATTTCTAAAAATGACTAGTTACAACTTTACAATTATGACAAGATGCTAAAGTTAAAGAAGCTATTAGTATAATAATTTAATAATTTTAATAGCATTAAATAAAATAATCTTAATATTTTAATCTGGCTAAAGAAAGAGTTTTTTAGTTTTCAAAACTTTCATTAATTCTTTATCAAATGTTAAAAAGCATCTTACACTCCATTTTTTTTTTAGAAAACAAAAATTTTCACAAGGCATGCTGTAAAACAGTATAAAAGTTTAGATCTCAATTTTAACAGTTATATAAAAAAACAAACCCACTGCCATCAAGTCGATTCTGACTCATAGCAACTCTATAGGACAGAGTAGAACTGTCCCATAGGGTGTCCAAGGCTGTAAATTTTTATAGAAGCAGACTGCCACATTTTTCTGCCACAGAGCAGCTGGTGGGTTCAAATCACTGACCTTTCAGTTAGCAGCCAAGCATTTTAACCATTGCACTACCACAGCTCTTCCAATATTATACATAGAAAGGTCTAAAAAAGTATTAACAAAAAATAAAAAAAGGCCCCTAGGCTTTCCTCAAGAAGTCAAAGGCATTAAGTTAATGTATAATATTTCAACTGTTTACTTTTAGTCTTAAAAGTTTGAAAATCACTATTACAGATTTCTGATTCAGTTAAATATTATTAAGGCTGTCTATGATTTATTCACTATGAACTGGAAAAGATGCATACATAACACAAATCTATAGCTACTCCAAAAATTATTTCTATTCAGTACTGTTTATATATCAATACAAGCATACAAACTCAAATGTGTGAGACAGTTATTTCCTCCTTTCCTGACTCTAAAAAGCTTTTAATTTAATCTGAGTGGATTTAGTGGATTTGAGTTTAGGGATGGTACCTAGATTGAGGTTGAAAAGAAAACTAATGGTTAACTTATACTTTCAATACAATACATTAGTTTTTAAATTATAATCAAACCTCACTGGGACAGATTATGCTTTTTTAAAGAAAAAAAAAAATCCCCATAAAGGCTGACTGAGCTGAAACTGCATATCTGTAATAATCTTACAAACATCCCTAAATTAACAAAATAAATAAATCTTTCTAAAATGTACCTCTAAACACACAAATTATACAAAATTATTATTTCAATCACCATTTATTCTTATCAATTTTTTTTTTTTTAAATCTCTTAAAGGATTCCTTTGAGTTAAGAATGTGACTAATGATTTCTGGCAGACTATTTTAGATACTGTAAATAATTAGTTGCCTTTCTTTTAAAAATTCTATAATAATCCAGACATTTTACTTTTCAATCTGGATTCCTCATAAATGTTCTTGAAACATATTCAAGGAACAGCATTTAATATGCTGAATGTATTGCTTATAGTAATATTGTGCTTCTATGGTACTTTCATAATACCAACAACTTAAAAACATTTTTTAAACGTATACAAGGTCTACTGAGTCATTGTCAATTCAAGGCTGCAAACCATTCTGTGGTTAAGGCCTACATTAGACCAGTGTAAGGGCTGAGCTGGCGCTTTATTTGCAGGTTTCAATATCCTGGCTCTCCAAAGCTTGTGTGTGGGCTGCTTTTGGCATAAAATTCTCAGCTGGATGCAGATAATTTCTCTGGAAAAATGTTTTTTAATGGCTAAGATTTTTTCACTTTTAAAAAATGCTGGAGAAAGCATACATTAGAATTAGGTTCAAATTTATGACTCTTCTTTTTAATGTGCCCATCCCCGCAGCAAAATAATCCCAAACTAAAGACTTTTACAAATATAAAACTTCATGTCTATACCAGTTTAAATGTAAGTTTAAAAACCCAAATAAGCTGTTTCAAATTGTAAAAAGAAACCAGTGGACTTCTTTGAAAATATAAATCATTTTTTAAGCCCTCTCTTTTGACCAAGTGAGTTTGGGTTACATTTTCTGATACATCCCACCAGGTTCTAACTAACACAAATCATCATGGAATTTTCCTTCCTGAAGTTAATTTCTCCTTCATATGAACTTTGCTATTACCTTTCTTTTCAGCCTTATATCACAGTTACATTCTGCCTTATATCATAGTTTTCTGTAGCTGGATTTTCTCCCCTACTGAACTGTGAGCACAGAGCACAGTGCCTGGCATATTAGAAGTAGTCAATGAATAAGTATTGAAGAAACTGTGACAACTTCAATGAGTCATTCATCTTTGTACCACCAGCACCTGCTACAAAGGCTTCAATATAGTACAGAATCAACACATATTTGTAGAAGGAATTAGCTAACAAATAAACAAATAAAAATAATACCACAAAAGAACAGAGATAAGGAAATACACAAATGGCATCTTAAAATAATCCTTCCCAAAGGCTAGAATGATCCATGTAGTAATGCACCAGCATTGGAGACATCAGTATAAACTCATGTTTAGCTTAACATAGATATAGATGTTTACACATACAAATATTTTTTAAAAATACGTGTGTGTGTGTGTATTCACAGGTTAGTATACAAAGACATATCTCCTTGCTCTGTCAGCTGAGAGGACCTAGAAGCAATGACACCCCAACTCGAATGAGCATACCTAGCACCTAGATGTTGATTTCTAAAGCTATTCTCCAATAAAAAGAGCAGGGGTTCCTTGGAGAAATGGCTGATTCTAATCTCAGAATCAGCTAAACAAGATGAGCCGAGAATTCAGAAAGTACGAAAGTGCTCAAGTTAAAAAAAAAAAGCGATAGGGGTATATCAAAAGGGTATAGGAGCTAACTGAAAGAGCTTCTAATGGACAGAGCTAGAACAAATTGAGCAACAAAATAAATAATGTAGTATGGGATTATAACCAAAAGTATGAAATAAATATCTATGATTCATACTGATACAAATAAATGACTGAATAAAGGAATAAATGAGGGAGATTAGATAAATCTCCCATGCAGAAGAATTCTAGGTAATATATGTAGACACTCTGCCCTCACTCCTTAAGCGTGGGCTGAACATACTGACTTCCTTCCAAAGAGTACAGTATGGAAAGGGGGAAGGGAGTGACTTTACAGTAGAGAAACATGACGATGCTACCTCAAGCCAGGTGATAAAAGTCAACATCAACAGTGATAAGTTATATTGATAGCATGTACCTTTGATATAACATGATGAAAATGGCACTTTATGTGGTCTTTCTACCAGAAACCCATAACCACAATCTATCATTAGAAAAACATCAGACAAATCTAAATTGAGGGATAGTCTATAAAATACCTGAACAGTAATCCTCAAAACTGTCAAGATCATCAAAAACAAGGAAAGTCTGAAAAAAGAGGAGCCTAAGGAGACATGATGACTAAATATAATGTATTCTGTATGCCATCCTGGAACAGAAAGAGGACACGAAGGAAAAATCTGGGAAGTCTGAGTATATACGAATTTTAGTTAATAATAATGAATCAATATGGATTCATTAGTTATGACAAATGTTAACAATGAGGAAACGGGTGTGGGGTACTTAAGAACTCTCTAGCTTCTCCGTAATTCTGCAAATCTAAAACTGCTCTAAAATAAAATGTTTATATTAAAAAAAAAAAAAAATCAGCCTCCCCTCATAAGACCCTACCAAAAACACACAAAGTAAAGGAGTTGTAAGAAAATGAGGTACATCCCTGGCCAGTCTCTGAAACAACTGAAGAACAAGAAATAATTTAGATCCTGAGGGAATATAGTCAACAATCATCTGCATATTATTCTTAAAAATGCATCATAAAAATTCAACTTCTCTGAAATACTGATGTATACACATGAAGTTCATAACTATTTCCAGAACTATACTTAACTACAGGTGGTTAAAACTAAAGGCATCAAAAATTTCTGGAACCCTTAATGCTACAAGGGAAAAAATATTATCCTTAGATCATGAACATCTCAAAGAAACATCAGTGTCTTAGTAGCTCATATTAGAAAGAAAAACAAAGCAAAACCTCAGGTTACAATAGCTTCTTAAAATCACTAGCATAAACCTAATGAATATTTCCTAGCTTTGTATTTCTAAACTACTTACAATTTTGCCTCAACCTACCTCTGTAACTGTATTTTCTGCTGTTTGCCTATGCAAACTCTACTCCAAGCAAATCGGTTTGCTCAGTGCTTCCATTATGCTACCCTTGGTACATGACGCGTCTATGTAACTTTGCACCCCTGCCTACAATGCCATCCTCTCTGTTCATCTTCTAAATTCTAGGCCTGCTTGAAGACCCAGCTAAAACCCTTCCTCCTCCATAAATCCTGAGATCCCCCTAGGGCTCAGTATCCATTACTTCATCAATACTCCTGTGCCATTAATGTGGTACTTAGTATATTCATTAATAATAAAGAAGAAAACCTTAGTGTGTACTTACTAGGTACCTGACACAACAAATAGGTGTCAGGAAAACCAAAGATGAGCAAGATATAGCCTCTGCCTCCAAGGTGCTCTCAGAATTGTGGACACAAAAAGGTAAGCAATTACTGGATAGCACAGTAAATGATACAGAGGTGTGGATACAGTGCTATGACAACACACTGCAATATGCTATGCTAGATCTCTTCTTATGCTGAAGTCTTATTTCTCCAATTAGGCCAAAGTCCTCTTAAAGGTAGAGTTCTTTGTCTCTTACTCAGTGCTATACATGAGTTAGCCATAAATAATTTGACCGCTGTTTTACAAAAACCTTCACTTTATCTTCCTAAGAGTAAGACAAATAGACACTCGGTTCGTAGACATTAGACTTAAAATAATGAATTCATCTCTTTACTAAGTTCTTAATCATACCGACTATTAGTTATTCATGGTAAGAGAAAAGGGGGTTAAGAATTCACAAATAGACTTCTGGGCAACATGCGCTATAGTCAAAAACACCACGCCATACCTCCACAGCAAAGATCAGAAAAAACTAAGTCAAACAGAGTCACACGTCAATCCTGAAACCCTAAGCACCAAATGAAGAGATAAAGAACTCAGCCAAGCACCAAATGGAATAAGAAACTGACCAAGAAAAGAGTGTGAGGAGAGATACATGCAGAGGGCCTCTATCAGCTACCGCAAAACAGATCCACCATCTTGGACTCCTATCGGAGATCAGCAAACAGGAGGCACAAGAAAGCAGCTTCACAGAGCTTCCAGCAGGAGACAGAACAACCAGTAACCCATGATATAGGCTTTCCCACACCCTACCCTTCTTCACCTCCATTTAGCCTCCTCTGCTTCCTGAAGCCACAGTCTATTGGCCGGGAAGCACGAGCTTCCCCCTAGTGCCGCTTGGATTCCACCCGCCTGCATTGGACAGCTCCCTGAGTGCCATTTGTTGGCTGCTGGTGTTGCTTTTTTCTGCTTCTTTAGATTTCTTCCTTACTTCTCACCACCTTTCCCTCCTTTCTCTCAAATACCTAGTTCCGTCCGCCATCTTTGCTTCTTCCTGAAAGACTGGAAAACACTTCTCGACTGAAACTGCTTCCTGGCCTGTGCCGCCATGCTGGTGGGAACCCCAGGTCTTTTTTCTTTGTTTGCTCTGATTTGTTCTGTTCTGATTTGTTTGTTTGTTTTCGTTTTCTCTTCTTAGCTTGGGAGCCCCTTCTAGCCAGGCAGTACCACATGCCTAGGAAGCTAGTCCCTTACTCTGCACAGACGCACAGGGACATCCCTGGGGGAGTTTCTTTTTTCTTGACTTTTTTGTTTTTTCATTTCTTTGTTTAGTTTTCTTCTTCCCTTTTTGCCTTTCATTTCCAGTTTCTTGATTCATTCATTTTTTCTTTTACCTTTTTCTTTTCTTTTCATTCCCCCCCTCCACCCCATTTCTCAGTCTCTCATCTCTCCACTCCAACAGCAAGCTCCCTTAGCGCTCTTTTTTGTTTGCATGTATGTCTTTGGCTCCTGTTCCTCTCTCCTCACTCTCGTCTTTCCCATACCCATCTTAGCTCCACACATCACAATCTACCCCCTCCTTCCTGCCTAATTGCACAGTGCTGCACATCACACTCCCAAGCAACAGAGGCACGGCCTACTGGAACCTGCCCTGTGATGATTCCCAGTCCTCACTGTCAGCCCTGGTACGTGCCACAAAAAATCTATCCCAGCAACTCCCCTTCAGCGGCATCTGCCCTGCTGTACCACACCTGAGTGACTGACCCTGCCCACTGGAGAAGGAGGTGAAAAGTGTCATGCCCACAGATGAGCAAACAACAAAGAACTCACAGCCTGCCTGCTCAGACATAACCAAATAAAACAAAAAAGCAGGACAAACCAGACAAATCTACAATCAATAAACGGGGAAAATAAACCCTGAATGCCCCAAAGACAGCAGACAATATCAAAACAATTACAAAAACAGGACAGGATGGTTCCAGTAGGCATCCAAAATAAAACACCAGATGACCATCCAGTAGAAGAAAAGGCACTAGACCTAACCAATAGGGAATTAAAATCTCTAATATTCAGAATTATACAAGAGTTGAAGTAAAAAACAGACAAAAATGAGGAAAAAATAGACAAATTTATGGAAAAGGCAGACAAATTTATGGAAAATACAGACAAAAAAATGGAAGAATTCAAGAAAATAATACAGGAACAAAATGTTAAAAGGAATTCACAAACAGAAATCATACAAAAACAACAATCAGAATTCCAAAAGATAAACAACAAGATTTCAGAAATTGACAGTGTCATAGAAGGGCTGAGGAGCAGGTTTGAAATGATGGAAGATAGGATTAGTGAAATTGAAGACAAATACTTGGCTACAACTCTGTTTGAGGAAAAATCAGAAAAAAGAACGAAGGAAAATGAAGAAACCCTGAGAATTATGTGGGATACAATCAAAAACAAAAATCTGCGAGTGATCGGAGTTCCAGAACAGGGGGAGAAAACAGAAAACACAGAGAGGATCAATGAAGAATTACAGACAGAAAACATCCCCAATATCATGAAAGATGAAAAGCTGACCATCCAAGAAGCTCAACAAACCCTATATAGGATAGACCCCAAAAGAAAATCACTAACGCATATCATAATCACACTTGCTAAAACCAAAGACAAACAAAGACTCCTGAGAAAAGCTCCAGAAAAACAAAAAGTCACATACAGAGGAGAAACAATAAGACTAAGCTCGGATTATTCAGCAGAAACCATGCCGGCAAGAAGGCAATGGGGTGACATACATAAAACCTTGAAAGAAAAAAAATTGCCAGCCAAGAATAATATATCCTGCAAAATTCTCATTCAAATATGATGGTGAAATTAGGTCATTTCCAGATAAACAGAAATTAAGGGACTATGTAAAAACAAAACCAAACTTATGAGACTTATTAAAGAAGTCCTTCAATCTGAGAACAAACAATATCAGACCACAGGCTGAATATGGAACACAGGATTGTACTAGCCAGATACCAACCTAGGAAATGAACTCTCAAGGACTATGCAAAACCAAAAGAATTACAAAAGAGAACCAGAGAGGTTAATCTGTAAATGACAACAGCATCAGAACAATAAAAGAGGGAATAAATGGTGTAGGTACAGAACCTTCTAGTGGAGAGGAAGTCAAGCGATACCAAGTAATAATAGACTGGTACAAATCCAGGAAGATAAGGGTAAATTTCAAGGTAACCACAAAGAAAGTTAACAAACCTACTCATCAAAATAAAGAAGAAAAACATAAAGTCTCAGTAAAAATAAAACCTACAAAAACAAAAGAAATGAAAAGAAAATCCACAAACAAAAGGAACTCAGCACAGGAGAGTAAGAGGAACAAAGAAAACGTCAGTACCACAAAAAAAAAAAGCACTACAAAATGCAATCCCACTCCTGGGAATATATCCTAGAGAAATAAAAGCCATCACACAAATAGACATATACACACCCATATTCACTGAAAGCACTGTTCACAATAGCAAAAAGATGGAAACAGCCTAGACGCCCATCAACAGATGAATGGATAAACTACGGTACATACACAGAATGGTGTATGATACAAAGATAAAGAACAATGATGAATCTGTGAAGCATCTCATAACATGGATGAAACTGGAGGACATTATGTTGAGTGAAATAAGTCAATCACAAAAGGACAAATACTGTATAAGACCTCTAATGTATAACTAAAAAAAAAGTTTACACACAAAAAGAAACAATCTTTGTTGGTTACAAGGGATAGGAAGGATGGTGGTCGGGGGGGACTAAATAGATAAGTGGTAACTTTGGTGAAGGGTAAGACAGTACACATTACTGGGGAAGCCAGCACAACTTGTACAAGGAAAGGTCACGGAAGCTCCACAGACACTTCCAAACTCCCTGAGGGACTGAATTGCTGGGTGGAGGGCTGTGGGGACCACGGTCTTGGGGAACTTCTAGCTCTGTTGGCATAACACAGTTTATAAAGACAATGTTCTACATTCTACCTTGGTGAGTAGTGTCTGGGGTCTTCATAGCCTGTGAGCAGCCATCTAAGATACTCCACTGGTCTCATCCCTCCGGGAGCAAGGGAAAATGAGGAGAACAGGATATGAGGAAAAGATTAGTCCAAAGGACTAAGGGATCACAGCCACCACAGCCTCCACCAGACTGAGTCCAGTACAGCTAGATGGTGCCCGGCTACCAACACTGACTGCTCTGACCAGTATCACAATAGAGGGTCCTGGACTGAGCTGGAGAAGGATGTAGAAAAAAATTCTAACTCACAAAAAAAAGGCGAGATTTACTGGCCTGACAGACTGGGAGAACCCCAAGAGTATGGCCCCTAGACACCCTTTTAGCTCAGTGATGAAGCCCCTCCCAAAGTTCACCATTCAGCCGGGGATCAGACAGCCTCATAAAACAAAACAGGACTAATGAGGCACAGCAGTCCAGGGACTAGGACTAGAAGGCAGGAGGGGACAGGAAAGCTGGTGATAGGGTACCCAAGGTTGAGAAGGGACAGAGTTGACATGTCATGGGGTCGTTAACCATTGTAATAGGGCAATATGTGTACTAACTGTTTAATGAGGAACTATTTGTTCTGCAAACCTTCATCCAACGTACAAAAAAAACAAAGAATTTTCTATGTGAGATCAAGCTGACAACAGCAACTCAAAAGGTTTGATGGGAAGCCTAGGGAACAGTGAGTTGAAGATAATGGTAATGGAATAATTTGGAAAAGGATAGTGAGAATAGCAGCACCGCTGGAAGAATGTAATCAATGTCACTGAATTGTACGTGTAGAAACTTTCAAAATGGTGTAACTTTGGCTGTGTATATTTTCACCAAAAAAAGGGTCCTCAAGGTCAAGAAGGGAGAATGTTGCCATGTCGTGCAGTTCTTAACCAATGTCATAAAACAGTATGTGTACCGACTGTTTATCGAGAAACTATTTGTTCTGTAAACCTTCATTTAAAGTACAATAAAAAAAGAAAAAGAAAAAAAAAAAGAATTCACAAATAATCCCATTTCACTTAGTCTGTAAAGACCATAAATTAGTCTTTAGTGCGGCTCATTGTTTTCTGTGAGAAACAGATTTTAAAAGAAAAGAAGAATTACTGGTTTGAGATACATCTTTTATTTTCCTAGGGTGATACTAACAATCAGGGACAGGTCAAAAGAATAGAAGCCAATTTTAGAAGATGCTTTACATCAATTTATAATGTCATAAGAGAAATGTATATGACATTATGTGAAGTTAAAAAATGATTGAAAACTGTAGAGAATATATGTGTGTGAATACAGACATAGAAAAACACTGGAAGTAAATACGCTAAAATGTTAATAACACTTATCTCTAAATTTTGTAGGATTATAGGTGTTTTTTTCTTGGTACTTATGGTATCTGTATTTTATAGTTGTTACTAATAAAAATGCATTATTGTAATTTAAAAATGCAACTTTTCAATGGAAAGGGTAGAAAGTGTAAGAGATGCTAAAGAGAAGCTAACAAAGAGAAGGCTAACTACAGACAATGGATAATTTTCAAAACTGATCCTTAAGTAACTCCTGTGGATAAGCAAATTCTTGAAGTGCAGTGACTTACAATTCAAATCACTACCTCATTTTCCCAAAAGCATTTTTACAAATTCATTTGACTAAAATCAAAACTGGCAACATCTGCTAAATGTTATATTTGCAACTGGATTTCAAAAAATAACTTGGTTTGCCTTTTTTCATTTGTCATATGAGAGTGAACATTTTAAATGCACCTTATTTGTACTTTCAAGATGTCCTGTTTTTCTGTAGCTATGCTTTTAAAGCCTTGTTTATAACACATGCCTTCAAAATTATATGTGTGTATGCGTAAGTATATATATTAATACTCCTCTCCTTAATCCACAATTGGTTATAACACCAACACATTTGAAGGAATAGATGAAATCAGAAATCATCGTTTTTAAACCAGGGGCCTTCTACTACCTCCCACCTTAGAAAGTACATTTTAAGGATATACTTTCTTCCTGTCTCATAAAGATGAGACCATGACGGATAAGTAAAAATAGGGAGATAATAGTAGAGGTGCATATAAAGTTTTGAATTCCTCAACACATAAACCAACTAGGCATCAAAATTTCTAGTGATTTTCTCATATTCACTTGGGTCATATATTGATGCATCTTTAGTAATGTTTACCCTTATTTCTACCTGAAAAATATCTATTGGAACTTAAAATCCAGATTTCACAAAAAAGGAAGAAGTACACACTGTTATCCAACATTTGTATTAGTTCACTGCCAAAAGTTTCTGTATTCTAATCAGCAAGGTACATGGTATTTTATAGTCAGCTAAATTAAAGCTTTTTGTACTTTTGCTTTGAAAGTAAAGAGTAAAACTCCATGTTGACAAAACGTAATATAACTCTTATGCTTTCAAATGGAACGGAGTGGTATTGTACAGACCAGCTCTCTAAATAAGAAAAACTGTTGTTGTATGCCATCAAGTCGATTCCGACTCATAGCAACCCTACAGGACAGAGTAGAACTTCCCCATAAGGCTTCCAAGGAGTGGCTAGTGGATTCGAACTGCCGACCTTTTGGTTAGCAGCCTGAGCTCTTAACCACTTTGCAACCAGGGCTCCAAGAACGACTAGAATGTCAAATAAAAATACAGACATCATCTATCTGAAGGCATTCTAGAGCTGCTGAAGCAATGAGAACTGGAGAGGCTGAGAATCCAGAGAGGACAGAATTCCAGGAGATGAGCTGACCTCTACAACTTTTACCCTAAGGATATTTGTAAATTCTGGGAATGAGAGGGAGGCTGAGAACCCAGGTTTTGTAAGTCATATAGGTGTTGCTGAGCCTCAGAAAAACCATCAGAACTTCTGGTAGAATCTTGAGAGACCTCAAATATGCAGCCAGTTCCTCCTCAAGACATTTGGTAAATTCTGGGGCAGTCCAGGCAAAAAGCTAAAAATTAAGAAAAATTCTCTAAAAAGCAGACAGGCATTATCAGCAGTCTTGCAAGACAGAGTTTAGAATTTGGGATCCATCAGGATGAGGATACACTGTGTTCGAGTGTTTGAATATTTAATGACATAGAATTCTATTTTAAAATATTCTATAGAGACACCTAAAAGAAAGTTCATAGCAGCACTATTCACAATAGCAAAAAAAAAAAAAAAAAAAAAAACTGAAAAGAATCCAAATGTTGATCAACAGTAGAATGGATAAATTGTGGTATCTTCATACAGTGGAATATTATACAGCAATAAGCATCATCAACAACAACAAAAACTACAGGAGTGAACTGACAGTGAGTGAAAAAAGTCAGACATGCAAGTACATATTGTTTGATTCCATTTATGAAAAGTTCAAAAAGAGGCAAAATTAATTATAGTGATATAAGTCAATACTGTATTTACTCTTGGGCAAAGTGGTCATAGTGATGGAAGGGGATATGAGTGTAGCTTTTGGATAATGGAAATGTTCTGTTTCTTGATCTAGGCACGGGTTACATTGCTGTCCTGTATTTACTTTTCAGCAATTCACCAGGATATATGCTTATAATTTGTAAACTATTCTACATGTATTATGTACACTTATAATTTGCACAATATTCTATATGGATTGCAAAATTGGCACTAAAAACTCAATGAGGCACAATTCTGCTCTGACACAAATAGGATGGCCATGAATCAGGATAGACTCAACGGCAACCAGTGGTTCTGTATGTATGTTATTCTTCAATAAAACAGCTACACAAAAATACATATTATCTACAATCAAGTAATATATTTCTAAGTCCCTGACACTACCAACATGGATCTGGTTAAAATGTTCCTTTATATTCTCCCATAGTACCCTATGCATATACCTCTATCCCTATATTTATCACCCTATGCTGCAATTTGATTACTTATCTGTCTTAAGCAAGACATCCACTTGAAGGCTAAAGCTGAGTCTTTTATAACTGTCATCTGAGATATTCAATAGATATTTGAAAAAATGACTTAGCATTCTATTTTAAAATATGTTACAGGCCAAGACACTTGGAAGGGTCTAGG
The DNA here is from genome assembly GCA_030035585.1 of Dugong dugon. Lineage (NCBI taxonomy): Eukaryota > Metazoa > Chordata > Mammalia > Sirenia > Dugongidae > Dugong > Dugong dugon. The sequence goes on from CM057473.1 coordinate 72,073,068, forward strand.
AATAAGAGCACCACACATTTGGATGGCATTTTTGGATAGTGTGTCACGCCATCCATTTCAGATTAGTGCATTCTTAGCATATATTTCATGTACACAGGGAATGGGGACTATTTTGCAAGCACACATTCAAAAGTAGTTTTTTGTATGTAGCACAGTTAAGAGCAGAGGTAAAGAAATGACAAGGTGTTAATATAATACTTCTTTCTACACCTATATCCCATGCAAGCAGAACAGAGTCAATGAAGGAATCATACAACCAGTGGGTAGCACCTGCAGTTGCATTAGGTTCACTACCCTGAAGACGGTTGTTCCAAACACTAAATCATCCTCACCTTCTTTAAGCTAAAGGAAGTCAGACACCAGTGGTTTCCAACCTTGTTATAATTGCAACACTCTCTTCTCATTTAAATTTATGATCCACCCTTCCTCTTTTATGCAACTTTATTTTAAATTAAAGTGAATGATCATTATTACTTTTGGTGAAAGAATTTCACAATACCTTTTGAGGTAGCTGAGCATACCACAGAGTGTTGCAAAACTGAGGCTGAAAATCACTATTTCAGGGGGTTTACTAACTAGGTTTTGGCCCTCAAATTTCCCTAAAAATGAATATTTCTTTTTCTGTTTTGAAATTTTCATCTAAAGTATATTTCCTGGTCTTGGAAACTTAACAAGTCCCTTAAGGAAAACAGAATCTTAAACAAAAACTGCTCATCTAACAAACATGCATTAGACACCTCTACGCACCAGGCAGTCTTCTAGATAGTAGACCAGAGCAGTGAACAAAACAAATTCCATTCTCTCATGAAGTCTCCATTCCAGTGAAGTGACAAGGATGACCCACCATCCCAGCTGGCCCAGGACTATCTGAGTTTTAATACTGAATATCCCACGTTCTGGGAAATCCTCCAGTCTTGGGCAAAATCAAGGCAGTCAGTCACCCTAGCAGAGACAGATATTAGACAAATAAGCAACCAAAAATGTATCAAATAGTGATAAATGCTATGAAGACTATAAAGCACGGTAAAGATCAGAGGGTAGTGGGGAGGGTGTTACTATTCTGTATAGGGATATCAGAGATGGCCCCGTGAGAAAATGACATTTGAAGAAAGGCAGAGAGCAAGCCACGTCTAGGGAAAGAGAGTAAGGCAGAAGTGAGTAAAAATGGTGAAGAGCAAATCAAAAGGTCCTGAACTGGGAGTGTGCTAAGAGTGTTCGAGGGATAGCAAGAAGGACTTTGTGGCTAGTGGAGAGTGAGCAAGGAGCAGAAGGGAAAGAGAAGCAGTTGGGGGACAGATTTTACTGTAGTGAGATAGAAGGTTTCAAGCAAATAAATGACATGATCTGACATACTTTATTTCACATAGAAACAAAAGTTAAATTAACTTTACCTTAAAGAAACTCTTGTTTCTATATGAAAAATAGTGTATGGTGACAAAGGTAACAGTAAAGAGACCAGTTTGAAAGCTACTGTAACAGAAACCTGGAGGCACAGTAGTTAAGTGCTATGGCTGCTAACCAAAAAAATAAAAGATTGGCAGTTTGAATCCACCAGATGCTCCTTGGAAACTCTATGGGGCAATTCTACCCTGTCCTATAGGGTTGCTAGGAGTTGGGATGAACTTGACGGCAAGGGGTTTGGTTTTTGGTTTGTAATGATCCAGCAGAAATTGAGGATATACAAACAAGGTGAAAGTAAAATCATGGACAATGGTAATATGCATGACAGCAGGGAGGTAATCATAGCTAAAGTATTCTAAAACCAGTGCACTGATCAGGAATAGAGCAGGGATGCTGATTAAATCAGCATCCATTGCCATCGAGTTGATGCCAACTTATAGCAACCCTATACGACAGAGTAGAACTGTCCCATAGGGTGTCTAAAGCTGTAAATCTTTACAGAAGCAGACTGCCACATCTTTCTTCCATGGAGACACATCTTTCTTCCATGGAGTGGCTGCTGGGTTTGAATCACTGATCTTCTGGTTAGCAGCTGAGCACTTAAATCAAGTACATACATTAAAAGTCTAAGTGTAACCTCTACAAAACCTGAAATAGAATGTATAACTTACAAATACACAGAAAAGAATTGGGCGGTGGGGCGGGGAAAGGGGAGACTAGATCAAATCAAAAGAATGTCAGAGAAAAGAGAAAGTCTGGAAAAACTAGAATATGTAATAAACACAAAATAAGACGTACATCCAAATGTATTAGTAATTAAAAAAAATGTAAATGAACTAAACTCTTGGTTAAAAGATCAACTGTCAGGAGGAATTTAAAAAATAAAATTTACTGTGTGAAATATACTTGCATCCTAAACTTCTCAGGTATTGGAAAACAGGCAGCACAAGACTGTGCTACTTGAGAGGAGGGAAACTCATGAGGTGAACCTACATATGCCATGGTTCTCCACATAGATGTAGTTTCCCCACTATGTCAAAGCCTAAGCAGAATTGCTGAGATTCTGCTGAGCAGAGGAAGCAGATACCAGAGTTCATGGCTGCTAAAGTGCCTGAAATCTGCTGGGGAAGGTAATGGAGAAGCTGGAGATGTACAGGGTGAGGGCCCAAAAATCCATGGAGAGGGAGTTTCCCTGATAGCTCTCAGCCAAGGATTGGGATGCACATGCACAGGGCAGGATTAAATGAGGTTCACCAGAGAGGAGCTGCTACAGTGAAAGAGTATAAAAGAGGCTTAATGTGGCTGAGAACGAAACTGAGATGTTAGAGGTGAATAGTGCAGGGAGACATTAAAGTTTCAGCCCATACGGAGTGGAAAGACCTCATTAACACTTCATTAAACATACAGTTGAGACAACACCAGCACCAGCCAACCCATTCTAGGAGTAAAGATGACACTCTAGACAAGCGGTCAGCAAATTTTTTCTGTAAAGGCCCAGATAGCAAATATTGGAGTCCCGGTGGCACAATGGTTAAGAGCTCAGCTGCTAACCAAAAGGTTGGTAGACAGAATCTGTCATATAGGGTTGCTACAAGTCCAAATTAACTTGACGGCAACAGGTTTTGATTTTGGAGGCCACATCATATCTCTGTTGCCATATTCTTTTGAGGCCATATTCTTTTGTTGTTGTTGCTATTTTACAACCTTTTAAAAATGTAAAAAGAGCTCTTAATTTGCAGACCATAACAAAACAGGATGCAGGCCATGAGCTACAGTTGGCCAACCCCTGCCCTAGACTAAGGCCTATTCTAGACATGTGCAAACATAGCCTAAAATCAAACTCTGACAAGATCCACAGAGGAAAGTCTGGGTTTGAGTTCTACCAAGTTAGAGGGGCTTGACAAATACCTTGGGTATTTCAGTGCACCTGCCCTAAAAACACATAAAACCAAGTTTACACGTGTTCAAGATGTCAGCCAGTAATTGAACCATCCATTAGAACAAAAATCAACACTCTTTAAGAAAAATAACAAAATCAAAGTTTCTACAATGTATCATCCACAATGTCCAATATATAATAAAAAATAATTAGATGTGCAAAGAAACAGGGAAAATGTGATCCATAATCAATAAAAAAAAATTACTCATAGAAACCAACACTGAAATGGCCAACATATTGGTTTAAGCAGACAGTCTTTAAAGCAGCTATTATAAATATGTCTGAAAACTTAAAAGAAAATATGGTCTTAACAAATGATATACACAGAGAATCTCAGCAGAAAAACAAATTAAAAACAGGAACCAAAAGAAATTCTAAAAGGGAAAAATACAATAACTGAAGTAAAAAATACACTGCATGGTCTTAATAGCGTATTAGAGATAGCATAAGCGAAGTTGAGTAAACTTGAAGAGAGATCAATAGAAATCACTCAGTCTGAAGAACAGAAAGAAAAATAAAACTGAACAGAGCCTCAGTGATCTGTGAGACAATATCAAACAGGCTAATGCAAGTCTATTTTGAGGGTTAGAGAAAAGGAGAGTAAGAAATTAAGGTAGAAAAAGAAAGTTTTAAATAAATAATGGCTAATTGCTATGAGTCGGAATTGACTCAATGGCACAGGTTTGGTTTCTGGTTTGAAAAAAGTCCCAAATTTGATGAAAAAGATCAATTTAAGCAAATCTGCAAAGGTCAGCAAACCCCAAACAGAATAAATTAAAAGAAAACCATGCCTAGGCACATCAGAGTCAATGTGTTGCAACCAAAGATAAAAAAATCTTGAATGAAGTCAGACAGAAAAGACATATTACATAAAGGGAAATAATACAAGCAAGGCTGATGTCTCTTCAGAAACAATGAAGGCTAGAAAGCAATGAAATGGAATGACATCTGTAAAGCACTGAAAGAAAGGAAAAAACAAAAACAAAAAACCTGTCAGCCTAGAATTCTATATTTGACCAAAAAAAAAATCCTTGAAAACAATGGTTAAATAAAGTCATTTTTATTTACCACTGACCTGCATGTACAAAAATGAGAGATTTACCACTAACCTGCACCTATAAAAAAATACTAAAGGATGCTCTTCTAGCTGTAAAGGAGTGATGCCAAATAGAAACTCAGACCTCCAGGAAAGAATGAAGAGCACTGGGAATAGTAAATGTGTGGGTATACATAAAACACTCTTTTTTTTTTTTTCTACTCTAAATTTTCATAAAAGAAATATTAAGGTTTAAAGCAAAAGTAGTACCATTGCAAGGTAGGGTTTATAATAATATGCATAAGTAAAATACATGACAACAATATGAGAAAATATCCAACAGTCTAACCCATGTCTATTTTGAATGCCAGGAGAACAATGAAAGCGGAAGGACAAGTAAATGGAATAAAACTTGATAAGATTCTTACATCTGTGAAGTGGGAAGAGAGAAGTAGAAAGTACAAAGTGTCAGATGTGAAGTGTAATTGGTATAATATTAACTCTAAATACACTCTGATAAGTATGCATATTGCTAACTAAAAAAAGAGGTATATCGAAAGAAATCCATAGAAGAATGGAATACAAAAAATATTTAACAAAAAAAGACAGCAACACAAAAGACCTGTACAAAGAAAATTACCAAACACTACTGCTAGAAACCAAAAGAGACCTACATAAGTGGAAAAACATAGAATGCTCATGGACCGGAAGACTCAACATTGTGAAAATGTCAATTTCTACTCAATGCAATCTACAGATACAATGCAATCCTGATCCAAATTCCAGTATTTTTTTAACAAGATGGAGAAACAAATCACCAACTTTATATGGAGAGGGAAGAGGGCCTGGATAAGCAAAACATTACTGAAGAAGAAGAACAAAGTGGGAGACCTCACACTACCTGATTTTAGAACCTTTTTATGCAGCCACAGTAGTCAAAACAGCCTAGTACTGGTACAACCACAGACACATATACCAATGAAACAGAATTGAGAACCCAGACGTAAATTCATCCATCTATAAGTAGTTGATATTTGACAAAGGGCCAAGATCTGTAAAATGGGGAAAAGACAGTCTCTTCAACAATTGGTGCTGGCATAACTGCAAATCCATCTACAAAAAAAAAAAAAAAAAACAAGATCCACACCTCACACCATACACAAAAACTAACTCAAAATGGATCAAAGACCTAAATATAAAATTACAACAATACAGATAATGGAAGAAAAAATAGGGAAACACGAAGAGTCCTAATACATGGCATAAATAGTATACAAACAATAACTAACAATGCACTTACACTAGAACATAAACTAGATAACTGGGAGCTCCCTGGTAGCACGGCAGTTAAGAGCTATGGCTGTTAACAAAAAAGGTCAGTGGTTCGAATCCACCAGGTACTCCTTGGAAACCCTATGGGGGAGTTCTACCCGGTCCTATAGAGTCGCTATGAGTCAGAATCGACTTGACAGCAACGGGTTGGATTTTTTTTATTTATGTTCATCAAAAGACTTCGCCAAAAGAGTTAAAAGAGAACCTACAGACTGGGAAAAATTTTTGGCTATGACATATCCAACAAGTGTCTAACATCTGAAATCTACAAAATACTTCAACACCTCAGTAATAAAAAGACAAATAATCCAATTAAAAAATGGGCAAAGGATACGGGCAGACACTTCACCAAAGAAGACATTCAGGCAGCCAACAGACACAAGGAAATGCTCCCAATCATTAGCTGTTAGAGAAATGCAAATTAAAACTACCATAAGATAATATATCACCACAACAATAACGGCACAAATCCAAAAAACAAAAAATAACAAATGTTGGAGATGTTGCGGGGAGATTGGAACTCTTATGCACTGCTGGTGGGAATATAAATGGTACAACCACTATGGAAAACAATATGACACTTCCTTAAAAAGCCAGAAATAGAAATACCATACGATCCAGCAATCCCACTCCTAGGAATATACTGGAGAGAAATAAAAGCTGTCATATGAATAGACATATGCATATGCATGTTCATTGCAGCACTACTCACTCACAACAGCAAAAAAAAATGGAAACAACCTAAATACACATCAATAGATGAACAGATAAAGAAATTATGGTATATACACACAATGGAATACTACACAAAGATAACAAACAACGATGAATCTGTAAAACATCTCACAACATGGATGAATCTGGAGGGCATTATGCTGAGTGAAATAAGTCAATCACAAAAGGACAAATATTGTATGAGACCACTATTATAAAAACCCAATAAAAGGTTTACACACAGAAAAAAAACAATCTTTGGTGGTTATGAGAGAGGGGAAGGCTGGGGAAGGGAAATTACTAACTAGATAGCAGACAAGTGTTAATTATAGCAAAGGAAAAAGACAACATGAAATATAGGAGAAGTCAGCACAACTTGACTAAGGCAGTCTTAGAAGCTCCTAGACACATCCAAACACCTTGAGGGACCGAGTTACTGGGGCTGAGGGCTGGGGACCATGGCCTCAAGGGACATCTAGTTTAAGTGGCATAACGGAGTTCATAAAGAAAATGTTCTACATCCTACATTGAGAGTAACACCTAGGGTATTAAAAGCTTACAAGTGGCCATGTAATACACATCTATTGGTCTCATCATGTTTGGAGCAAAGGAGAATAAAGAAAACCAAAGACACAAGGAAAATATTAGTCCAAAGGATTAATGGACCTCATTAACCACAGCCTTCACCAACCTGAGCCCAGAACAACTACATGGTGCCTGGTTACTACCACTGACCTCTCTAGGAGGGATCACAATAGAGGGTCCCAGATAGAGTGGTAGAAAAATGTAGAATAAAATTCAAATTGACAAAAAAAGACCAGACCTTATTTCAGAGCATAGAAGAGGATGAAATACTCCCAACTGATTCTATGAAGCCAGCATAACCCTGATACCAAAACCAGGTAAAGACACAACCAAAAAAGAAAATTACAGACCAATAACCCTCATGAACATTGACCCAAAAATCCTCAACAAAATTCTAGCCAATAGAATTCAGCAACATATCAAAAAAATAATTCACCTTGATCAAGTGGGATTTATACCAGCTATGCAGGGATGGTTCAACATCAGAAAAACAATCAATGTAATCCATCACGTAAATAAAACAAAAGACAAGAACCACATAATCTTACTAATAGATGCAGAAAAGGCATTTGACAAAGTCCAACACCCATTTATGATAAAAACTCTCAACAAAATAGGAATAGAAGGGAAATTCCTCAATAGAATTAAGGGCATTTATACAAAGCCAACAGCCAACATCATCCTAAATGGAGAGACTTTGAAAGCATTCTCCTTGAGAACGGGAACCAGACAAGGATGCCCTCTATCACCACTCTTACTCAACACTGTGCTGGAGGTCATAGCAAGAGCAATTAGGCTAGAAAAAGAAATAAAGGGCATCCAAATTGGTAGGGAAGAAGTCAAAGTATCTCTATTTGCAGATGATACGATCTTATACACAGAAAACCCCAAAGAATCCACAAGAAAACTACTGGAACTAATAGAAGATTTCAGCAAAGTTTCAGGATACAAGATAAACATACAAAAATCACTTGGATTCCTTTACACCAAAAAACAGAACCTTGAAGAAGAAACTACCAAATCAATACCATTTACAATGGCCCCCAAGAAGATAAAATACTTAGGAATAAATCTAACCAGAGACGTAAAAGATCTATACAATGAAAACTATAAGATACTACTGCAAGAAATCAAAAGAGACTTGCATAAGTGGAAAAACATACCTTGCTCATGGATAGGTAGACTCAACATAGTAAAAATATCAACTCTAGCCAAAGTGATCTACAGATGCAATGCAATCCTGATCCAAATTCCACCAGCATTTTTTATTGAGATGGAGAAACAAATCACCAACTTCATATGGAAAGGGAAGAGGCCCCAAATAAATAAAGCATTACTCAAGAAGAAGAAAAAAGTGGGAGGTCTCACACTACCTGATTTTAGAAGCTATTATACCATCACGGTAGTCAAAACAGCCTGGTATTGGTACAACAACAGATACGCAGACCAATGGAACAGAATTGAGAATCCAGACTTAAATTCATCCACCCATGAGCAGTTGATATTTGACAAAGGCCCAAAGCCCGTTAATTGGGGAAAAGACAGTCTCTTTAACAAACAATGCTGGCATAAGTGGATATCCATTTGCAAAAAACTGAAACAAGATGCATACCTCACATCATGCACAAAAACTAACTCAAAATGTATCAAAGACTTAACTATAAAGTCGAAAATGATAAAGATCATGGAAGAAAAAACAGGGACAATGCTAGGAGCCCTAATACATGGTATACACACAATATGAACCATAAGTAACAATACACAAGCACCGGAAGAGAGACTAGATAAACGGGATCTCCTAAAAATCAAACAGTTATTCTCATCAAAAGACTTCATCAAAAGAGTCAAAAGACAACCTACAGACTGGGAAAAAAATTTTGGCTATGACAAATCCGATCAGTGTCTCGTCTCTAAAATCTACAAGATACTGCAAAACCTCAACAACAAAAAGACAAATAACCCAATTAAAAAATGGGCAAAGGATATGAACAGGCACTTCATCAAAGAAGATGTTCAGGCAGCTAAGAGACAGATGAAGAAATGTTCATGATCATTAGCCATTAGAGAAATGCAAATCAAAACTACAATGAGCTATCATCTCACCCCAACAAGGCTAGCATTAATCCAAAAAACAAAAAGTAATAAATGCTGGAGAGGTTGTGGAGAGACTGGAACACTTATACACTGTTGGTGGGAATGTAAAATGGTACAACCACTGTAGAAATTGATTTGGCGCTTCCTTAAAAAACTATAAATAGAAGTAGCATACGATCCAGCTATCCTGCTCCTTAGAATATATCCTAGAGAAATAAGAGCTGTCACACGAATAGATATATGCACAGCAATGTTCATTGCAGCAATGTTCACAATAGCAAAAAGGTGGAACCAACCTAGATGCCTATCAACAGACGAATGGATAAACAAATTATGGTATATCCACACAATGGAATAGTACGCAACGATAAAGAACAATGATGAAGCCGTGGAACATCTTACAACATGGAGGAAGCTGGAACTCATTATGCTGAGTGAACTTAGTCAGTCAGAGAAGGACAAATATTGTATAAGACCACTATTATAAGAACTCAAGAAAAGGTTTAAACACAGAAGAAAACATTCTTTGATGGTTACGAGGGTGGGGAGGGAGGGTGAGGGTTATTTACTAAGTAGATAGTAGATAAGAATTCTCGTAGGTGACGGGAAGGACAGCACACACTACAGGGAAAGTCAGCACAACTGGACTAAACCAAAGCTAAGAAGTTTCCTGAATACAATCAAACACTTTGAGAGACAGAGTAGCAGTGGTAGGGGTCTGGGGACCATGCTTTGAGATGACATCTAGGTCAACTGGCATAACAAAGCTTATGAAGAAAATGTTCTGCATCCTACTTTGGTGAGTGTTGTCTGGGGTCTTAAAAGCTTGCAAGCAGCCATCTAAGATACATCAATTGGTCCCAATCACCTGGAGTAAAGGAGAATGAAGAACACCAAAGACACATGGAAAGTATTAGCCCAAGAGGCAGAAAGGGCCACATAAACCAGAGACTTCATCATCCTGAGACCAGAAGAACTAGATGGTGCCCAGCTACCACCAATGACTGCCCTGACAGGGAACACAACAGAGAGTCCCAGATAGAGCAGAAGAAAGGTGGGGTGCAGAACTCAAATTCTAGTAAGAATACCAGACTTAACAGTCTGACTGAGACTGGAGAAACCCCAGGAAGCATGGCCCCCGGATTCTCTATCATCCCAGAACTAAAACAATTTCCGAGGCCAACTCTTCAGACAGAGATTGGACTGGACTGGGGGACATAAGGTGATATTTCTGAGGAGTGTGTCTCTTAGCTCAAGTAGATACAAGAGACTAAATGGGCAGCTTCAGTCCAGAGGTGAGATGGGAAGGCAGAGAGGGTTAGGAGCTGGTTGAATGGACATGGGGGAATCAGGGGTGGACAGGAGGACTGTGCTGTCACAGTACGGGGAGAGCAATTAGGGTCACATAACAATGTATGTATAAATTTTTGTATGGGAGACTAACTTGAAATGTAAACATTTAAACTACAGCAATAAAAAAAAAAAAAAAAAAAAAAAGACCAGACTTACCAGTCTGACAGAGACTGGAGGAACCCCCGATACTATGGCCCCGAGATACCCTGCTAACTCAGAGCTGAACCCACTCCCGAAGTAACACCTTTCAGCCAAAGATTAGACAGACCTATAAAACAAACAATGATGCATGTCAGGTACATGCTTTTCTTAGTTCAATCAAGTATAAGAAATCAAATGGGCAACACCTGCCCAAAACCAAAGATAAGAAGGCAGGAAGAGACAGGAAAACTGGACGAATGAACACGAAGAACCCAAGGTGGAAAGGGAAAGGAGGAGACTGCTGACACATTGTGGGGATTGCAACTAACGTCACAAAGCAATTTGTGCATAAAATTTTTGAATGAAACAAAAGAGAGAGACATTTCATACTGATAAAAGGATCAATTCATTGGAAAGACATAAAAATCCTAAATGTACATACACCTAACTAGAGAGCTTCATAATACATGAAGAAAATCCTGACAGAATGAAAGGAAAAAAATAGATAAATCCCAATTATATTTGTAGATTTCAACATCACTCTCTCAGTAACTTATAGGAGTGGACACATACAAACAAAAAAAAACAGTAAGGACATAGAACATCTCAACAACACTATTAGCCATCTTGACCTACATGACATTTACAGAACACTACACTCAACAAAAATGACTCAACGACACATAACAACAACAGCATCCAACAACAGCATACAAACCTTTATTTTCTAGCACGTCAAAAAATTTTCTAGCACATGTAACAAAAAGAAGGTGCTGCTCACCAAAATAATATTTTAGACATTAATTTTCAAGAAAGTGATATTTATCAATAATATTAACACTATCAAGAGATAAAACTTACTAAAAGTGCTTACTTAGAAAAGCTAAATCACTCACCTCTGACCATATTTGAACTGTGGACTGGAAGATCTCCTGACTTTCACTCCACTGTGCTTTCTATTATCCTACACTGTAGTAACAGGCACCATTAGTTTTGGCACCATACTTCTATACCTCACATATTATCTGTGAGAGAAGAAACGAGTTTGATGATCTAATTAATTTAACATATAGTATACACTTCAGTAGCAGAAGAAACTAATTTTTTTAATTCAGAGAAAACAGTTCATAGTGATGTGTAAGACACATGCCATAGAGTATAAAGAATGAATTCAAGATGAATAAAGCAAAGGGCACTTTAACTAAATACATCTGGCCATCTCCAGCAATCACAAAGAAGAAGAAAAAAGAAAATCAATTAGCTAAACCAATGTATCCACAAAAGGAACTCCATGAAAAACTCAAAAAGTGTTTAAAGATATATTTAACATATGGAAGGAGGGGGATATGACTAAAGCAAATATAAAATAGTGGCACCAGGGTATAAATTTGTGTCAGAAACCAAAATAAGCTTAAGCATTTGAAAAGCACTAAATACAAAATAAAGACATTTTAAAGATATACTTTGGAAAGGAGAATGAGAACTACTTAGCTATTACATTCTCAATTAAAAGTAATTACTTTCAAAATAAAAAAGAACAAAAGAAAAATATTTGAGGCCTAAGTTACATAATGAGGTAAAGAAAACAAACTAAATAAATTGAAGTACCCTGACTCCAGTGAATTCTACCACAAGATATTAAAAAATAGCCTGCATATGTGATCATAAAATCTCTCTTGGTAATCCCTTAGAAATCAACAAAAAGAAAAGTATCAAAAGATAAGAAATTGGAACATACACCAAATTTCAACAGGAGATTACTCAAAAGGTTAGGGATATAGCTAAAACTCTTACATCACTTAACTCATTAGGCACCATCATCCATTAGTTTATATAAACCCAAAAGAAATCTACAATTGCACATCTTGGAATAATAAGTTATTTAAATTTACTGTTTGCTGGAGAGTGGTACCTAGTATTTCTAGAATAGTGAAAAACCAAAACCAAACCAACTGTCGTTGAGTTGATTCCGACTCATAGCGACCCTACAGGACAGAGTAGAACTGCCCCATAAGGTTTCCCAGAAGTGCCTGGTGGATTCGAACTGCCGACCTTTTGGTTAGCAGCCATAGCTCTTAACCACTACGCCACCAGGGTTTCCCAGAATAGTGAAAGGTACACTTAATTAAATTGAATTGAAATCCTATGAAGCGATAAAGAACTTCCAGGGCCATGGTGGATAGAGGTTGGAAGTGGGTGTGGCTATGTGGGCTTGTACAGAACTAGAGAGAATACAACAAAGTACATGAACTGATCTTACTGAGTTCTATTAGGAATTACAAAAAGAAAATTAAACAAGTTACGAATCCATATTGATTAAGGCAAAAAACACTGTGAAGATACACTGCCATTCTAATGTGCTAATTTAATTATATTAAGCACAGATTTTTTTCTGTAAAAATAAATTATGATTTAAATGAATAGGAAAAAATATTTTAAATATAAAGTGATTGTTCATGTAACTTTCCAAGAAAATATATAATATGCAAAGAAAGGTAAAGATATAATCTGAAATAAAAAGAAAAATGATAAAAGTCCTTTATACTCCCATACTCAGAATAACATAGTCCCATCAAATTTTCCTACAGTCCTATTCAATTTATTTTAAATTTAATAAATCCCTAATTATAAAATGAAGGTACTTTTCAAATTAAAATGCATTATAAGACATGACTTTTAAAGATAAAACTAAAAATTCATTAAAGGAAAAAGAGGGAGCGGACATTTCTAATCTCATTAAATGAAGGATTACAGCACTTGAGCAATCCATGTGAACCTCAGCTTTCCTGAGTAAAAAGGCCAATGTGAGTTGTACTGTGTTTATTCTCTGACAATAGAAAGCATACAAGTTCATCTGCACAGGAAAATTTCTTCTTGGAATTAAACATAAGCAGAATTTTATTTTTTGGGTCCTCATACAAATTAGCATATTCAGTAATATGGTGGAAAATGATTTTTTCTAACCATGATTATGTAAAAGATATTGCATTCTTTTCAGCTTGAAAGTTCTTATACAGATCAGCAAAAGTAAGGGCAAACACATTAAATCACTACTTAGAAAAGACAACTCTCAGATGAATTAAGTAATACTGGGTAGGCACTTTGATTTGTATTGGTCCACCTTAGTGAAACTGGAAAAAGTTTTTTAAATTACACTATCTTTTCTCATATAAAATAGTATACATGAGCTTTTAACAAATGTCAGATCTTGTTAGATAAACTCTGGCTAAATTTGTGTTAAACTGTGCTAAAATACACAATTCTTGTTAAAAACACAAATTCTCTCCAGTACTTATGGTGAGTAGTTTACACCCTTGCTATACAGACTAAGGTCTATGGGCAACAACAGTGGCAGCACCTGGGAGATTGTTATGCCCCATTCCAGACCTGCTGAATAAGAATCTGTATTTTAAGATCCCCAGGTGATTTGGATACATAATAAAGTTTGAAGACTTGTCAACACTACAGATTAGAGAAAGAACCATGAACTTTCTAAATGATTCGTAGGTAGACATGGTGAACACTGTTTTGGAGAAATTTAAGAGCTGAGCTAGTAATCTTGTGCAGTGGCAAATAAACCTCCTATAGCATGGAGAGCTTGGCTGCTAACCAAAAAGGTTGGCACTTCAAATCCACCAGCCGCTCCTTGGAAACCATATGGGGTAGTTCTAGTCTGTCCTATTGGGTTACTATGAGTCGGAATCGACTCGACAGCAACGGGTTTGGTTTTTTGTTTGTTTGTTTATAGCACGGGCATGGACAACAGTAAGCTCCCGTGGGAGAGCCAATATCTTTGCAGGTAAGAACTTTTGAATCTTCTCAAATTCTCATATTTGTGATCTGATTCTAAATTAAATTACAAATTAAATGGAAAAGAGAAAAAATTGAGAGCAGATTCCTAACTTACAAGATGAAACCATGAAGTTAGTTATGAGCCATCCAGTGATAGTTTAAAGGCTGTCTGCTCTTCACTGATACTTGTTCACAGAACCTAGAAGCCTACCCTTCATACCTGCTTATTTTCCAGTTTCCTCTGATAACAAGGAGTCCCTAGGTGACGTAAACAGTTAGGTACTCGATTATTAGCTAAAAGGTACGCAGTTCGAACCCATCTAGAGGTGCCTTGGAAGACAACGATTTATAAATAGTGCTTGTAATACAATAAGCTTATTTCACTTTTGGCTTCCATTTCAACCTTGGGAACTGCTTTAAGTTCAGTTTAGCAAACCAAAGGAGAAGCAATGTGAGAAAAATGTAGAACAAAACCCAAATTCCTAATAAAAGGCCAGACCTACTGGACCTATAGAGACTAAAGGAACCCCTGAGATTATAGGCCAAAAATACCCTTTGAACGTGGAATTGAAGCTATTTCTACAGGTCATCTTTCAGCCAATTAACAGGTTGGTTTATAAAATAAACAGTATCACCCGTGAGTAATGTTCTCCCTTAAACAATGAACTATATGAGACCAAATGGTTAACATTTATCAAAAAGCAAAGATGAAAAGGCAAGGAGGGGAAGGGAAGCTAGATCAATGGAAACAGAACAAACAGAATGGAAATAATGAGAATGGTGACACATTGTAAAAATTGCAACCAATGGCACAGAACAAATTGTTTAAAAATTGTTAAAGGGGAATCTAATTTGCTGTGTAAACTTTCATCTAAAATACAATAAAATATTATTAAAGAGAAAGAATGCAAAAAAAGGAAAAAGTAATGTCACTATTTTATAATCACATTTCAATTATCGAAATAGGATTTCATCCAGTTTCCTTACCCAACTGACTGACCTCAAAAAGGGAGAAAAAGATAAAGACCATAAATCTGTAAAGAGATTTTTGCTCAACAGTAAGAAAACATTTTATATTAAAAATCTGAGATACAAGGTTGGAGGATATAAAATCAACATACAACAATCAATTATATTTCTATATGACAATGTCAAACTGAAAATGGAATTATGAAACAATTCTAATTAAAATAGCATGAAAAACAATACTTAGGAATAAATTTAACAAAAGTGTAAAACTTATAGTCTGAAAACTATAAGACATTGTTGAAAGAATTTAAAAGCCTTTAAAAATGGACAGACATTCATGTTCCTGGATCAGAATACTTAATATTATTAAGAGGGTGATAGTCTATACATTCAGTGCAATCCCTATCAAAATCCCATCTGGCTCCTTGGCAAAAAATGATAAACTGATACTAAAATTCATACAGAAATGCAAAGGACCCAGAAAAGCCAAAGCAATCTTGAAAAATAAAAAAGTTGGAGGACTCACACTTCCCAATTACAAAACTTACTACAAAGTCACCGTAATCAAGACAGCATGTACTGGCATAAGAATAAACATACAGATAATGAAACAAATAGAGAGTCCAGACATAAACCCTCATATTTATGGTCAACTGAGTTTCAACAAGAATGCCAAGACAATCAAATGAGAATAGTCTTTTCAATAAATGGTGGTGGACCAACTGGATATCTACTTGCAAAAGAATGAAGTTGGGTTCCTAACTCCACAACATATACAAAATTAACTCCAAATAGATCAAACACCTAAATGTAAGAGTTAAAACTATAAAAATTTTAGAAGAAAATATTGATATAAATATTTGAGACCTTAAATTAGGCAATGGTTTCTTAGGTACAAAACTAAAAGCACAACCAACAAAAGAAAAAACAGATAAAACTTCGACTTTATCAAAATTAAAAAATTTATAAAGAAAGTGAAAAGACAACCTACAGAACAGGAAAAAATATTTGTATGTCATATATCTGATAAAGGACTTGTATCCAGAATATATAAAGAATCCTTACAACTCAACAATACAAAGACATACAACCTAATTTTAAAATAGGCAAGGAATCTGAATAGATGTTTCTCTAAAGAAGATATACGAATGGACAATAAGCACATGAAAAGATGCTCAAAACATCACTAAACCAAAAAAAACAACACCCATTGCCGTCGAGTTGATTACAACTCATAGCAACACTATAGGACAGAGTAGAATTGCCCCATAGAGTTTCCAAGGAGCACCTGGCGGATTCGAACTGCCAACCTTTTCGATAGCAGCAGTAGCTCTTAACCACTACACCACCAGGGTTTCCAACACATCATTAGCCATTGGAGAAAAAACAAAAAACAAAAAACAACCAAACCCATTGCCATTGAGTTGATTCTGACTCATAGCAACCCTACAGGACAGAGAAGCACTGCCCCATGGGGCTTCCAAGGAGCGGCTGGTGGATTTGAACTGCCAACGTTTTGGTTAGCAGCCGAGCTCTTAACCACTGTGCCACCAGGGCTCCTCATTAACCATTAGGGAAATGCAAATCAAAACCCACAATGATATAACATTTCACATTCATTTAAAAAAGAAAAATTGCCATCAAGTCAGTTCCAACTCATGGCAACCCTATGTGTGTCAGAGTAGAATTGTGCTCCATAGAGTTTTCAACGGCTGATTTTTCAGAAGTAGATCACCAGGCCTTTCTTCTGATGCATCTCTGGGTGGACTCAAACCTCCAACCTTTCAGTCACAGGTGAACATGTTAACCATTTGCATGACCCAGGGACACCTCACACCCACTAGGTTGAGTATAACAAAAAAAAAAGACAATAACAATTGTTGGCAAGGATGTGGAGAAATTGAAACCCTCATATACTGTTGGTGGGAATGTAAAATAGTACAGCTGCTAGAGAAAACAGTCTAGAGATTCCTCAAAGAGTTAAATACAGAGTTACCATTTGACACTACAATTCCACTCCTAATTATATACTAAATGAAAATATGTGCATATAAAAACTTGTAAATGAATGTTCACAGCAGCATTATTTATAATAGCCAAAAAGTGGAAATAACCCAAATGTTTATCAACTGATGAATGGATAAATAAAATGTGGTATATGAATATAATAGAATATTATTCAGCAATAAAAGAAAATGAAGTATTGATACATGCAACACTGAAAACATTATGTTAAGGGAAAAAAGCCAGCCAGTCACAAAGGACCACATATTATATGATTCCATTTGTATGTAACATCCAGACTGGGCAAATAGACTAGGCATAAAGACACAATGTCGATTAGCGATTGCCGGGGGTGGGGATGTGGTAAAGGAGTGATTGTTAACAGGTTTGGGATCTCTTTTTGGTGTGATGAAAACTTTCAAAAACTGATTGTGGTGATGGCTGCACAACTCTGTGACCATACTAAAAACCACTAAATAGGTGAATTGTGTGTTATGTGTATTATATCTCAATAAAGATGTCATTACAAAAAATTAGAGCTGTCCCCCAAATTGAAAATGATACCTCACTGGAAATAATGCTAAGCAAAGGCAAAATGGCCTTCTGTCGGGACTATTACTATAAAAGATGGACTCAATCAGTGGTTCCCAATGGCAGCTCAGCCAAACGAAAACCAAACCCACTGCTGTTGAGTCAATTCCGACACATAGTGACCCTACAGGACAGAGCAGAACTGCCCTATAGGGTTTCCAAGGAGCAGCTGGTGGATTTGGACTGCCAACCTTTCGGATAGCAGCCGAATACTGAACAACTGGACCACTAGGGAAACCCCCAGGGAATTTAAGATTCTTGGGCTCCCTGAACATTCTAATTCAGTAAGTCCAGTGGAGTCCAGAAATTTGTATTTTAACAGGCTTCCCAAATGATTCTAATACACAGACAGAATTGGGAACCACTGGGCTGCTAAGGTCCTAACTCATATGATTTTATGGCTCTCTGATATCTACGGCATACCTATCTCTAGATCTGGTGTCTGTCTAGTATTTCCCATTCATCTGAGAATCTCAAGTTTCATAATGGAACTCACCTCCCTGGATGAGAAGAGTCTGAGTTTAGAAAGAGGTGGCATCACCATCAATTCGTCCCAACCACCTGGAGTAAAGGAGCATGAAGAACACCAAAGACACAAGGAAAGTATTAGCCCAAGAGACAGAAAGGCCCACATAAACCAGAGACTTCATCATCCTGAGACCAGAAGAACTAGATGGTGCCCAGCTACCACCAATGACTGCCCTGACAGGGAACACAACAGAGAGTCCCGGATAGAGCAGAAGAAAGGTGGGATACAGAACTCAAATTCTAGTAAGAATACCAGACTTAATGGTCTGACTGAGACTGGATGAAGCCCGGAAAGGACGGCCCCTGGATTCTCTATCAGCCCAGAGCTAAAACAATTTCCAAGGCCAACTCTTCAGACAGGGATTGGACTGGACTGTGGGACATAAAGTGATACTCATGAGGAGTGTGCCTCTTAGCTCAAGTAGATACAAGAGACTAAATGGGCAGCTTCAGTCCAGAGGTGAGATGGGAAGGCAGAGAGGGTTGGGAGCTGGTTGAATGGACACGGGGAATCGGGGGTGGAGGGGAGGAGTGTGCTGTCACAGTGTGGGGACAGCAATTAGAGTCACATAACGTATGTATAAATTTTTGTATGGGAAAAATTTTTTTTTAAAAATAAAGGTGGCATCATGTGGCGAATTAGAGCATATCACATATTTCTATTAACCTTATATGTATCCTCTATTTAAGCTACTTCAATTTAAAAAAAAAAAAAAAGCAGGTTTAAATACACTGAATAAATTTAAAATCACATATATCTTCTAAAGCCATATTTCTCAAACTAGGATATATTGAAGAGTCCATTTTTTCTCAAATATTTATAATTTAATATATTCTTATATTAAAAATATAGGTAATTGTAAAATCAAATACAAGCTTCCATGATTTTTAAGATAAAACTCAGAAACTTCAAAGAAATGCTTTTTTTGCCACAGGAATTGCTTTGGACTACACTCTCAGATTTCAAGGGTGCATGGTATATATATTTATTCTACTCTGCAATTAGGAGCACTTCAGTGGAAATATCCAAGAAGTCTAGGCATTCTGCTGTCCACTCCATGGTTGATGAAATATGTAATTCCCTTCATTCAGGACCACATGTAGACTAGTCAGGTTATTAAAGATGGCGCTCTGAGCACTTCAGGAAGAGGAAAAAAAGCCTGAACTGAATACAAAAATTAAACCGTAACCTGCCAACAGTTGAGTGAAAAGTCCTTCAGAGGCAAGCCGGGCTAGGGAAATGTCTGCTATAGGGCAAGGTCTGTAGTTTATCCTGTCCTAATGTTTTCAGCCAGATGGGATATCAGATGACAATGAACATCAAAGGCAACCTCCAAGGCTGTGTGGACATCACCCAGCTAGTGCAGCCTTCACCCTGATTGCTACGCTAGGCTTGTCTAGCCAACTGGTCTAAGAAGAAGCCCCAGGTAGCCTACCTGAGGTCTTAGATAAAGTATCACAGGAGAGGGAGTATTACCCTAGATTTGCAATCTTTCTCACAGATCTAGTGCTTTCTTTCTTTTTGACTGTTCTTTTTCAGCTAATTTCTCAAAAACATTTGTGATAAATTCACTAAGAGACTAAACATCAAAAAAGTTGACTTATAATATCAGCTCTGATACAGAATTCTATAAATCTAGGTCAATTTCTTTAGCACTAAAATAAAGGAGTGAAATAAAATGAACCTTAAGGTCCTTTCCAGCTTTTAAATTCTACACTCGCTTAATACTTGCCAATACTGAAGCTATGTACTGCAAATTCTGACAGCAATTCCAAATAAACAAACAAACAACAACAAAAAAGCATTTTAAATATGTCTTTCTTATCCTTTCCCTCATAGTGTATCACCCTAGCTCAAAGCCCCTTCTCTTCCACCTAGATTTTTTCAATAGTGTCTGAGTTATATCCTGATCCTCAATCTTTCCTTAATCCATTATATTGATTATATTGCTGTTAGATTAGTCTATCATTTCTTTCAATGATTCTTAGCCTAGCATTCAGTGAACTCCAAAATCTTGTCCCAATTTATCTTTCTAACCTTCTTTTCTAGCCCTTTCTTATACATTAACTTACATTTCAGCAAACCTGTCAGTACCTTCTTCTACAATATATTAAACAAATCATACCTTCTGCAAATTTGCTTATGACATTTACCCTACTTCAAATACTCTGCCATACTCTCCATTTTTGTCCCATTTTTAAAGAATGAGCTTAAGTCTAGCCTACACTACAAAGGCTTTTTTGACCTCCTTCAGGAAATTCCTGGGGCACTTTAGCCCTTACCACACCTTCGGCATTTAGCATATGCTACCCTCCAATGAGAGGACCTTGGTGGTACCTCAGCCTTGTTTTCTTCCAGGTAGCCCCCTCCGTTTTAATATGGGGTGAATAATATAACACTGAGCATCTGAAGGGGTCACATTTAACTTACAAGTGAAAGGAAAAAGATCAACCAAAGTAACAGCTTATGTGTAATTATTAGAAACTTTACAACAAACCATCCTACTCTCACCAACAATATTTTTATATCTGTATTCTAAAATTTAAGATAATTCTTTAGGTTTGGGATAATACCTCCTGTTAAACACTTCCGTTTAAAAAAAAAAAAAAAAAAGGCAAGATTTCAAGGTTAGTGACCAAAAATTTAATTACAAAACCTTAAGGAGACAAAAAAATTCCAGAAAAACAAACTAGAAACATAGCTTTGGACAACAATAAAACCTCTTATAGCAAAGGCATAATAGCAAACTTGAATTTTAGAAGGAAAAGAGACATTTTTGTCTAGTCAGAACTATTTAAGCAAACGGCACATTTTTTTTCTCCATCAGTCTTGCAAAACACATACTTTTTATATAAACCACATGTGTTCTGACAAGTACCACCACTCCTTCCCCCAGTGGTGAGTATTCCTACTTTAATTCCAGAAACATTTTATTTCAATATGAAGTTTTTAATGTTGCTTAATAAAGAACATTTAATCTGGTCTTTATCCTTATGATAATACACGATACTGAAATAATGCTGATACAAGTCCAAATTTGCCACTTTCATTTCTATACAAAAAAAGCCTCTTAAAGAGCCAAGAAACACTCTCCTAACAAGCCCTATGATGAAGTGCTAGTAAACATTAGAAAATTGACTACAGGCATGAAATATTAAATTGAAACATAGAAAATGTTTTTAATGTGGTTGAAGAAAAATATTTTTCAATCAACATGGTAGAGACTTTCGAAAACAGTCTGGAAATAAAACTGCAACGGAAAGAAATCTCCCATTTAACTATTTTGGCAGGTAAAGAGTTGTACTTATTTCACAGGACAGAGAAAAGAGGGTTGAAAAATATCCACGTTTGGCAAACTTATCTGTTAAGCAACTGTGAAAGTCAATTTTGTTTTCTTTTTACTAAATAAAGATCACCCGAAAGACCTTGTGGTACTCACATGCAGAGCTGAGGGGTCTGGCAGGAATTCAGCATCCTCTCCAAAGATAAAATCTGGG
Organism: Dugong dugon; assembly: GCA_030035585.1. Taxonomy (NCBI): domain Eukaryota; kingdom Metazoa; phylum Chordata; class Mammalia; order Sirenia; family Dugongidae; genus Dugong; species Dugong dugon. The sequence continues at coordinate 72,095,045 of CM057473.1, forward strand.
GGCAGCTCTGGGTATTGGGCGTTGAAAATGATATCCCCTGAAATAAAAGAAAATGACAGGCCCTTGTTATTTCCTTGCTAAAGTACAAATGTTCTAAGTAATGCATCAGAAAAGATTCTGAAACAAGTTTACAGCCATGCGTCGCTTATCATCCATGATACGCTCTGTGAAATAGGATGTTATGTCATTTGGACATTGTAGAAGACCATATTATATACTTAGCAAAGCTATATGGGATACCTTTTGTTTCACTTCCAGATTGATACTTCTCCTTTGCCTCCTGCTGCTGCTATCGCCTGCTGCATTTGGAAGCCATGGTAATATTTTCAAAAGAAAATTAAACAGAGAGAGAATGCTACAACACTCAAGAGACGTGCGATACACAAGACTGGGTACTGCTCTGCTGCCTATAGAGTCGAAGCATACACTGTTACAAACTTTTTATTTGTAAGGAGGGTAAAAAACAACAACAACAAAAAACCCATTGCTGTTGAGTCGATTATGACTCATAGGGGCCCTACAGGACAGAGTAGAACTGCCTCACACGGTTTCCAAGGAGCACCTGGTGGATTCGAACTGCTGACCTTTTGGTTAGCAGCCATAGCTCTTAACGACTATGCCATCAGGGTTTCCAAGCAAGGAAAGTTCACATTAAAATAACAATAGAAAGTACAGTATAGTACATACATAAGGCAGTAACATAGGTGTTTATTATGACTATCAAGACATATGTGTTATAGGTTTTATATGTACTGTATCATTATACGCCTGGCAGCATAATCACTTCGTATACAAGAGACATGAGATACACATGTTGTGCGCAGGAAGCTGTTGTGTTCACCATATCCAGTTACGTCCGCTACATGCTGTTCTACCATCAGGATTTCTGAACTCTATTATAACCTTATGGGACCACGGACATATATGCAGTTGGATACTGCCGGAATGGACATCATGCAGTACATGACTGTATTTGAAAAGCACTTTCTGAATGATTATTTAAGTAAAAGAACTGATATTCTCTTTTAAATTAATATTCACAACATGCAATTAAAAAAATTTTATCTCTTAATACACTATAAATATAAATAACCAAATAGGAAAGAAGAAGAAGTCATATTCAAAGTACATACTGTTTTTTTGTTTGTTTGTTTGCTTTTTTTTACATGCTGTCTATCATGGATTGAATTGTGTCCCACCAAAATATCTGTCAACTTGGCTGGGTCACGATTCCCAGTACTGTATGACTGTGTACCATTCTGTAATCTGATGTGACTTCCTTATGTGTTGTAAACTCTATCACTATGATGTAATAAGATGGATTAGTGGCAGTTATACTGCTGAGGTCTACAAGATTAGATAGTGTATTAAGCAAATTTCTTTTGAGATATAAAAGAGAGAAGTGAGCAGAGACACATGAGAACCTCACACCACCAAGAAAGGAGAGCTGGGAGTAGAGCGGGTCCTTTGGACCTGAGGTTCCTGCGTTGAGATGCTCCCAGACCAAGGGAAGACTGATGCATCACAAGGACCTTCCTCCAGAGCCGACAGAGAGAGAAAACCTCCTCCTGGAGTTGATGTCCTGAATTTGGACTTGTAGCCTACTGGACTGTGAGAGAATAAACTTCTCTTTGTTAAAGCCATCCACTTGTGGTATTTCTGTTATAGCAGCACTAAATGACTAAGACACTGTCCAATCACTACTTGCTAATTAGAGGCAGAACTAAGGACTAACTGTGTAAAGACCTAGTCCTTGACTTGGAGAAATTAAACACACATAACTTTAGTGTAACTGATAGAACGTTTGGCTTGTAGTCAAAAAAATTAGATTTATATCCACAAGTTCTCCTACGGAAGATATAATAGTATCGACATCACAGATTTGTTGTGAGGATAAAAAAAGATAGCATGCCTAGCAAGATGTCTGGCATATGGTAAGCATTCAATAAGTGATACATGAATAGTATGGTCGTTATTACTATTATTGTGAAACATAAGAAAAATTACAGAGTCCCATTAGCAAATCCATGCTTGTAAGTTGTACCTCTTTGTTCCTTTTCAGTCTCTTTCTTTAACTCCCTTTTTTTCCTCTGCTCATCCCAAGAATCAGTCCTGATCATTCTGCTAATACAAACGAGCAGACTAGCGTATCAACAATCTAACACACATATGAGCTCTAGGTATACTGTGTATGTCTAAGAATGTGTACTCGAGTACATGCACACAACATGTACACACGCACACATATATAATTATATTAGTCCATTTTTCTGCTCAAACGACATCTACACAGCTGATATTCAAATTTAAACATTCAGGTACAAGGAGTTTCAATGTCAAACTCAGGAAGTCTAAAAACATACTCATCACTGTTCCTTTTCTCACCCCCCTCTTCCCCTAGATGACTTCCCTGTTTCTAGGGATGGCACTGTTATTTCCTAATCACCCATACTGAAACTCTGGTGTCACCACTGATCTTACATACTTCCTTTATACTCTTAGAAAGCAAGGCATCTCAATTTTTCCTCCAAAGTGTTTATTCCATTGATATTTCCTACTGCTCACAGCTCTATACAAGCTTACATCACCTAGTTCATACATTCATACATCCCTTCACAAATATTTAAACTTTGCTCTAGACAGTACGCATAGCACTGAAAAAAAAAAAAAAAAAAAAAAAAGAACAAACCTGCTTAGACTACTACTTTGCCATAAAAATTCCTAACTCAAAAACTTCAGTGATTCTCTAGCGTCAACTGGAATAAGGGAAAACTTTTCAAACCAGCATTTAAGACCTTCAAAATATTATGTTCCTACCTGTTTATCCAAGGAGCCCTGGTGGAGCAAACGGTTAAGCACTCAGCTGCTAATAGAAAGGTTGGCAGTTTGAACCTGCCTGTGGCTCTGTGGGAGAAAGACCTGGTAGATTTTCTTCTGTAAAGATTATACCTTGGAGACATAAAGTGATACTCGTGAGGAGTGTGCCTCTTAGCTCAAGTAGATACAAGAGACTAAACAGGCAGCTTCTCTCTGGAGGTGATATGGGAAGGCAGAGAGGGTTAGGAGCTGGTTGAATGGACATGGAGAATCAGGTGGAAAAGAGAACAATTAGGGTCACATAACAATGTATGTATAAATTTTTGTATGGGAAAAAATAAAAAATAAAGTATTAGTAAATTCTGGAATTATAAAAATTGCTCTTTAACATTTAAATAAATAATACTTTTACATGTTTGAAAAAAACCAAGAATATAAAGATAATACAGTGAAAAGCTTCACTCCTACCCTTGTTCCCATTTGCCTATTCCAATGTTCCCTCCTCCTGTCTCAGAAAACCACTATTCTTAGTTACTTAGGTATCCTTCCAAAGTTTCTTTATCATTACATATTTTCTAAATCAACAGATTCTCAAAGGCAGATGTTACAAAATTTTCAGTTAAGAAGACAACTATAAATAATATTTCTGCTGGATGGAGGGCTGTGGGGACCATGGTCTCAGGGGACATCTAGCTCAATTGGCGTAACACAGTTTATAAAGACAATGTTCTACATTCTACCTTGGTGAGTAGTGTCTGGGGTCTTAAAAGCCTGTGAGCAGCCATCTAAGATACTCCACTGCTCTTACCCCTTCGGGAGCAAGGGAAAATGAAAAGAACAGGATACAAGGAAAAGATTAGTCCAAAGGGCTAATGGACCACAGCTACCATGGCCTCCACCAGACTGAGTCCAGTACAGCTAGATAGTGCCTGGCTACCACCACTGACTACTCTGACCAGGATCACAATGGAGGGTCCTGGACAGAGCTGGAGAAGGATGTAGAACAAAATTCTATCTCACAAAAAAAGACCAGATTTATTGCCCTGGTAGACTAGAGAAACCCCAAGAGTATGGCCCCCGGACACCCTTTTAGCTCAGAGGTGAAGTCACTCCCAAGGTTCACCGTTCAGACAGGGATTGGACAGCCCCATAAAACAAAACAGGACTGGTGGGGCACAGCAGTCCAGGGACAGGGACTGGAAAGGCAGGAGGGGACAGGTAAGCTGGCCATAGTTGAGAAGGGAGAGGGTTGACACGTCATGGGGGTTGTTAACCATTGTCATAGAGCAATATGTGTACTAACTGTTTAATGATAAACTATTTGTTCTGTAAACCTTCATCTAAGGTACAAAAAAAAAAAAAAAGAATTATCTATGAGAGATCAAATTGACAACAGCAACTCAAGAGTTTTGATGGGAAGCCTAGGGAACAGTGAGTCGAAGATAATGGTGATGGAATAATTTGGAAGGATAGTGAGAATAGCAGCACGACTGGAAGAATGTAATCGATGCCCCTGAATTGCACATGTAGAAATTTCTGAAATGGTCTATCTTTGGCTATGTTTATTTTTACCAAAAAAAAAGGTCTTCCAAGGTCAAGAAGGGAGAGTGTTGACATGTTGTGGGGTTGTTAACCAATGTCATGGAACTATATGTGTACTGACTGTTTAATGAGAAAATATTTGTTCTGTAAACCTTCACCTAAAGTACAATTTTAAAAAATTTTAAAAAAAGATTATAGCTTGGAGAACCCTAGGGAGGGCAGTTCTATTCTGTCACATGGGGTCACTATGAGTTGAAAATGATTCAATGGCACTCAAAAACACCACCACCTATTTATCTACCTTTCTCTCTGTCCAAAAGCCAATACCAATCTTCTATTTCAATCAACATGATCTTCTTGTGGCCCTACAAATACACCACTCAGCTAAAATGCTCTTTCCCCTTGCTCAGTTCTCACCCATCCTTTAAACTCATTGCTGTTGAGTCAATTCCGACTCATAGCAACCCTATACGACAGAGTAGAACTGCCCCATAGAGTTTCCAAGGAGAGGTTGGTGGATTTAAACTGCCGATTTTTTGGTTAGCAGCCGAGCTCTTAATCACTATGCCACCCATCCTTTAAGGACCTACTTAATTACCTTTTCTTGCACGAAGCCTTCCATAATAAATCCTGTGCACACTGTTCATCATTACTTCTAAAATTTAACAATAATTGGTGGTTATGTCATTCACTTGAGTATTCAATTATAAGAAATTTTACATTGTTTTATTGTTCCATTCAATTAAAAAATCATAATAAAAGATACTACACTTGAGGTACTGTGATATACATTGTGTCAATACAAAGATGTTTATTCTCAAGGAGCTTATATTCAGTGACAGATATAAGGCACATACAACCACAAATACATACCAGTATAAGGTAAGTGCTTATACTTGATCTTTCTAATACACTGTAAGTATCCAGAGAATAGACATGTTCTTATACTTGTTTCATGTCTGTGACAGGGAAAAGCTCAGCACATACAGAATGTATCTGAGAAATGCTCAATATATAAAATAAATTCTATTCTCTGAATTGGATATCTAAGTATTGACAAAATCAACAGTAAAGAACAAAGTATGGCAGTTACTTTTGGAGCTAACTGTGGAGAATAAGTTTAAGCAAGAAAATATCCCCTTCAGAAGCTGGGTGTAGAATTAAACCATCAAAAGTAGGGCATCTACTCTCTCTCCTTCACCCTACCCACTATCATCATCTCAGGTTGTCAACTATATCTATTACTAAACATAAACTTTCTTCAAATGCGCTAACTAAAAGCATTAGTCCAGGCCATGGTTAAGAAGCCCTGTTGTTGTTAGGTGCCATCGTGTCAATTTTTAACTCATAACAACCCCATGTGACAGAGTAGAACTGCCCCAAAACGTTTCCCAGGCTGTAATGTTTATGGGAGCAGACTGCCAGGACTTTCTCCTACAGAGCCACTGGGTGGGTTCAAACCACCAACCTTTTGGTTACCAGCCAAACTCTTAACTGTTGCACCACCAAGGTAGCACTAGTAGAGACAATATAAATGTCCTGATTACTCATTATATCCAAATCTACCAGTAAGCATAACTTCTTAGGAGGGCATATATATCAGAAATGTGTTTTTAATTCTAACAAACATAAAATATCAATGCAAGATATCAATAATAGAGGAAATTGTGGGCAGGGGGAGAGGGAGTACATGGGAACTCTCTGTAATTTCTATTCAATATTCTTCTGTAAACCTAAAACTGCTCTAAAAAATAAAGTATTATTTTTTTAAGAATTCTACAATTGGCTTATTTGAGTGACTTTTAAGAAAAAATTTCTAAAGATAATTGACTAGACTCATAAAGTTGTTGGAAAAAGCCAAGCTAGAATCCATTGTGCCTTGAATTTCAAAAAATAAATGCTCTAAATTCTAATACAAGAAACTTTATTACTTTTATTACTATAGGAGGACAAAAAGCTGGATTTTGAAGTTCTCAAAAGAGCACTGTCAGTAATAAATATTGCCAAACTACTAAACATTAAAAATCTGATCCAAGGAGGCGGAGCCAACATGGCACTATGGACAGAATCACCACACCGTCCCTCCACAGCAGAGACATGAAAAATTAAGTAAAACCAAGACAAACGTCAACCCTGGAACTCTAAGCATACAACAGGGAACCAAAGAGGTTAATCTGTAAATAACAACAACGTCAGAACAATAAAAGAAGGAATAAATGGTGTAGGTATAGAACTTTCACATGAAGAGGAAGGCAAGGCGATTCCAAGTAATAAAGGACTAGTTTAAACCTAGAAAGATAAGGGTAAACTTCAAGATAACAACAAAGAAAGTTAACAAAAATAAAGAAGAAAAACATTAATTCTCAGTAAACACAAAATCTACAAAAACAAAAGAAACAGAAAAAAAAAATCCACAGACAAAAGGAATTCACCACAGGAGAGTAAGAGCAACAAAGAAAAGATCAGCACCACAAAAAAAAAAAGCACTACAAAATGAAAACAATAAACTCACACCTATCAATAATTACACTGAACATAAATGGCCTAAATGCACCCATAAAGAGACAGACAGTGACAGAATGGATTAAAAAAAAAACAGGATCTGTCAATATGCTGTCAACAAGAGACATACCTCTGAAAGAAAGACAAATTTATTAAAAAATAAAAGAAAAAAATATATCAAGCAAACAACTACCAAAAAAGAGCAAGAGTAACAATACTACTCTCAGATAAAACAGACTTTAAAACAAAATCCACCATAAAAGACAAATAAGGGTATTATATAATGATTAACAGGACAATCCATCATGAAGACATAACCATAATAAATATCTACACACCCAATGATACGGCTCCAAAACACATAAAACAAACTCTAACAGCATTGTAAAGAGAAAGTCTCCACGATAATAGTAGGAAACTTCAACACACCACTCTTGGTAAAGGACAGAACATCTAGAAAGAAACTCAACAAAGATACAGAAGATCAAAAGGCTACAATCACTCAACTGGACCTCATACACATATATATAACACTCCATCCAACGACTGAAAAGTATACATTCTTTTCCAACACACATGGAACATTCTCCAGAATAGATCACATCTTAGGCCACAAAGCAACCTTCAACAAAATCCAAAACACTGAGATAATAAAAGGATCTTCTCTGATCACAACACCATCAAAGTAGAAATAACAACAGGAAGGGCAAGGAAAAAAATCAAATACACAGAAACTGAATAACACCCTGCTTAAAAATAACTGGGTAACAGATGAAATCAAAAACTTCGCAGAGTCAAACGAGAATGAAAACACATCATACCAAAACCTTTGGGATACAACAAAGGCAGTTCTCAGAGGTCAATTTATAGCAATATATGCACACATCAAAAAAGAAGAAAGCGACAAAGTCAAAACATTAGCCACACAACTCGAACAAATAGAAAGAGAACAGAAAAAGAAGCCCACAGCCACCAGAAGAAAGGAAATAATAAAGATCAAAGCAGAAATAAATGAGAGAACAGAAAAACAATAGACAGAATCAACAAAACCAAAAGTTGGTTCTTTGAAAGGATCGACAAGATTGACAAACCACTGGTCAAACTGACAAAAGAAAAACAGGAGGACTCAAATAACCCAGATAAGAAATGAAGTTGGGGACCTAACAACAGACCCAACTGAAATAAAAGGGATCATAACAGAGTGTTATGAAAAAACTCCCAACAAAAAAAAAAAACCCTGGCCCAGATGGCATCACTGGAGAATTCTACCAAACATTCAGAGAAGAGCTTATGCCAGTACTACTCAAACTATTTCAGAATATAGAAAAGGAAGAGATACTTCCAAATTCATTCTATAAAGCCAGCAAAACCCTGATACCAAAACTAGGCAATGAAGCCACAAAAAAGAAAATTACAGACCAATATCTCTCATCAATATAAATGCAAAAATTCTCAACAAAATTCTAGCCAATACAACTCAGCATCCTATCAAAAAAAAAAAATACACCATGACCAAGTGGAATTCATACCAGGTATGCAAGGATGGTTCAGCATTGGAAAATCAGTCAACATGATGCACCACATAAATAAAAGAATCACATGGTCACCTCAATTGACACAGAAAAGGCATTTGACAAAGTCCAACACCCATTCCTGATAAAAAAATTCTCAATAAAATAGGTATAGAAGGGAAATTCCTCAACATAATAAAGGGCATCGATACAAAACTAGCAGCCAACATCATTCTTAATGGAGAGAGGCTGAAAACATTCCCCTGGAGAACAGGAACAAGGCAAGGATGCCCTTTATCTCCACTCCTACTTAACATTATGCTGGAAGTTCTAGACAGAGAAGCAAGGCAAGAAAAAGAAATAAAGGCCATCCACAATGGTAATGAAGAAGTAAAACTGTCTCTATGTGCAGATGATATGCTACTATACAGAGAAAACCCAAAAGACTACACAAGAAAACTACTAGAACTAACAGAAAGGTTCAGGAAGTAGCAGCATACAAGATAAACATAAAAAAATCAGTTGGATTCCTATACACTAATAAAGAGAATGATGAAAGGAAATCAGGAAAACAATGCCATTTATAATAGCCCCTAAAAAAATAAAATACTTAGGAATAAGTCTAACCAGGGATGTAAAAGACCTATACAAAGAAAACTACAAAACACTACTGCAAGAAACCGAAAGAGATCTACAAAACAGGGAAAATATACCATGCTCAAGGATAAGTAGACTCAATGTTGTTAAAATATCAATTCTACCCAAAGAAATTTACAAATACAATAATCCTGATCCAAATACCAACAGCATTCTTTAAAGAGATGGAAAAACTAATCATTAACTTTATAAGGAAAGGGAAGAGGTTCCAGATAAGTAAAGTGCTACTGAAGAAGAAGAATAAAGTAAGAGGACTCATACTACCCTGACCTCAGAACCTACTCTACAGCTATGGTAGTCATAACAGCCTGGTCCTGATACAACGACAGATACACTGATCAATGGAACAGAATTGAGAACCGAGATGTAAACCCACCTATGGTCACCTGATCTTAAACAAGGGCCCAAAGTCCATCAAATGGGGAAAAGAAATCTTTTTAACAAATGGTGCTGGCAAAACTGGATGCCCCCCTGCAAAACAATGAAACAGGACCCATGCCACACACCCTACACAAAAACTAATTCAAAATGGATCAAAGACCTAAATATAAAACCAAAGACTATAAAGATCATAGAAGAAAAAACAGGATCAATGCTAGAGGCCCTAATACATGGCATTAACAGAATACAAACCATAACTAACAACACACAAACTCCAGAAGATAAGCTAGATAACCAGGAACTTTTTAAAATTAAACACTTATACTCATCAAAAGACTTCACCAAAAAATTAGAAAGAGAACCTACAGACTGGGAAAATATTTTTGGCTATGAGAAATCCAACAGAGGTCTAATCTCTAAAATCTCCAGGAAAATCCAACACCTCGACAACAAAAGACACATAATACAATTAAAAAATCGGCAAAGGAAATAAACAGACACTTCACCAAAGAAGATACTCAAGTGGCTAACAGACACATGAGGAAATGCTCTCAATTACTTGCCATTAGAGAAACACAAATCAAAACCACAATGAGATACCACCTTACCCTGGTATTACTGACACAAAACAAAAAAACAGAAAATAACAAATGTTGGAGAGGTTGCAGGGAGATCGAAACTCTTATGCACTGCTGGTGGGAATGCAAAATGGTACAACCATTTTGGAAAACAATATGGTGCCTCCTTAAAAAGCTAGAAATAGAAATACCATATGATCCAGCAATCCCACTCCTAGGAATATATCCTAGAGAAATAAGAGTTGTCTCACAAATAGACATATACACACCCATGTTCACTGCAGCATCGTTCACAATAGCTAAAAGACAGAAATAACCTAGGTGCCCATCAACAAATGAATGGATAAACAAACTACGGTACGTACACACAATGGAGTACTATGCAACGATAAAGAACAAGGATGAATCTGAGCAGCATCTTGCAACATGTACGAATCTGGAGGACATTATGCTGAGTGAAATAAGTCACTCACAAAAGAGCAAATATTGTATGAGACCACTACTATAAAAACTTATGAAAAGGTTTACACACAAAAAGAAACAATCTTTGATGGTTACGAGAGGGGAGGGGTGGGGATGGAAAAACACTAAACAGACAACAGGTAAGTGGTAACTTTGGTGAAGGGTAAGATAGTACACAGTACTGAAGAAGCCAGCACAACTTGTCCAAGGCGAGGTCATGGACGTTCCATGGACACATCCAAACTCCCTGAGGAACCAAATTACTGGGCTGAGGGCTATGGGGATGATGGCCTCTGGGAACATCTAGCTCAACTGGCATTACACAGTTTATAAAGAAAACATTCTACAGTCTACTTTGATGAGTAGCCTCTGGGGTCTTAAAAGCTTTTCAGCAGCCATCTAAGATACTCCACTGGTCTCACCCTGTCAGGAGCAAGACAGAATGAAGAAAACCAAAGACATAAGGGAAAGATTAGTCCAAAGGACTAAGGGACCACAACTACCACTGCCTCCACCAGACTGAGTCCAGTACAACTAGATGGTGCTCGGCTACCACCACTGACTGCTCTGACAAAGATCACAATACAGGGTTCCAGACAGAGCTGCAGAAAAATGTAGAACAAAATTCTAACTCAAAAAAAAAAAGACCAGACTTACTGGCCTGACAGAGACTGGAGGAACCCCAAGAGTATGGCTCTGGGACACCTTTTTAGCTCAGTAATGATGTCACTCCTAAGGTTACCTTTTCAACCAAAGATTAGACCAGCCCATAGGACAATACCAGACTAAAAGGGCACACCAGCCCAGGGGCAAGGAGTAGATGGCAGGAGGGGACAGGAAAGCTGGTAATAGGGTACCTAAGGTCGAGAAGGGAGAATGCTGACATGTGGCGGGGCTGATAACCAATGTCACAAAACAATATGTGTACTAATGGTTTGACGAGAAGCCAGTTTGTTCTGTAAACTTTCATCTATCGTACAATAATTAAAAAAAAAAAAATTGATCCAAGAATGTCCATTCTTGCCACTTCTATTCAACACTGACCAAAGCACATTGGCAAGTAAAAGAAATAAAATACATCCAGATTGGAAAGAAGATAAACTATCTCTGTCCACAAAAGACAGGACCTTGCATATAGAATCCTACAAAATCCACAAAAAAACTGTTGGAAGTAATAAACAAGTTCAGCAAGGTTGCAGGATATAAAATCGACATACATAAATCAGTTTCTATACACTGGCAAGGAATGATCCAAAAATGAAATTAAGAAAACAATTCAATTCGCAATAGCATCAAATAAATAAATAAGATACTTAGGAATAAACTTAACAAAAGAAGGACAAGATTTGTATGTTGAAAACTACAAAACACTGTTGAAAGAAATTAAAGAAAGCGTAAATAAATGGAAAGACATTTCATGTTCCTGGACTGGAAGACTTAAAATTGTTAATAAAGCATTACTCTGCAAATTGATTTATAGATTCAACATAATCTCTATCAAAATCCAGTTGGGATCCTTCCTCACATGATACACAAAAATTAACTCTAGATGGATCAGAGACCTAAATGTAAGACCTAAAACTATAAAACTCTTAGAGGAAAACATAAGAGTAAATCTTTATAACCCTAGCCTCGGCAATGGCTTCTTAGGTATGAAACTGAAAGTACAAGCAAAAATAGAAAAAACAAATAAACCGGTCTTCATCAAAACTAAAATTTTTTATGCTTAAATGGTCACTATCAGGAAAGTGAAAGGACAACCCACAGAATAGGAGACAGTATTTGCATATCACATATCTGATGAAGGACTTGTACTAAGAATATGTAAAGAACACTTACAAGTCAACAATAAAAAGACAAATAACCCAATTTTAAAATGGGTAAAGGATCTGAATAGACATTTCTCCAAAGAAGATATATGAATGGCCAATAAGCACATGAAAAGATGCTCAACACTTCACTAGTCAGGAAGGAAATGCAAATCAAAACCATATTGGGAACCATTTCATAACCACTAGGAGGGTTATAATAAAAAAAAATAAAACAGATAATAATCATTGTTGGCAAGGATGTAGAGAAATTGGAATTCTCATACATTGTTGGTGGAGATGCAAAATGGTGTAGCTGCTTTAGAAAACACTTTGACAGTTCCTCAGATGTTAAATACAGAGTTACCATATGACACAGCAATTCCACTCCTAGTTATATACCCAAGAGAACTGAAAACATATGTCCACACAAAAACTTCAACATGAATGTTCACAGCAGCAGTATTCATAAAAGCCACAAAGCAGAAACAAACCAAATGTTCATCAACCCATGAATGGATTTAAAAAATGTGGTATATGCATACAATGGAGTATTATTCAGTTATAAAAAAGAAAGAAAAACTGATACATGTTACAACGGGGCTAAACCTCAAAAACATTATGCTAAGTGAAAGAAGCCAAACACAAAAGCCCACATAATGTATGGTTCCATTTATACTAAACGGCCAGAACTGACAAATCCACAGAGGCAGAAAGTAGTACTGATTTCCAGGGGCTGACAGAGAAGGGAATGGGGGTGACTGCTAATGAGTATGGAGTTTGTTTTTATGGTCAAATGTTCTGCAGTTAGATACTGGTGATGGTAGCACAACTTTGTGAATATATTAAAAACTACTGTGCACTTATACAGGGTGAATTGCATGGTATGTGAATTATATCTAAATAAGGCTATTATATATTTTAATTTGACCCAAAAATTTGTCCCACTTAAAGAAAATCTGAACTTAAAAACAAATAAATTGCAAAGTGTTTACTAAATGGTTATGGGAAATTCAATTTTTATAAATAAAAGCAGTTTGAAAATGCATTTGAAGAGGTTCTCCAAAGGAACTCTGCCATGAACCCTTTTAAAAAGTAAGGAATATTTTTATAAGATGAACACTCACAAAGATCTTTATTTTTCAAGAAGTTCTGCCAAATAGGTCCTTTTAAGGGAGAGTCCTGGGACATGTTAAATATTAGTTAATTAAAAATTAAAATGCAGTTGTATTTGAATATATAATAAAGTTTAAAAGTATGTATGAAAGGATATGTATTAAATTTATCTTTCTCGCTTTCTTTGTTTCGTTACACCCTCAACTCAAAAGAGCCTTTGACTGAGCAAGTGAAGAGAGAGAGATTGCTATATTACTCACAGTAAAAACATGACACAAGTATTTTTCAAAACAAAGAAATAAGTTTAACTATCTTTCAGAATCTCAAACTCTTACCTTTCAGAATTTCTGAAACTCTTACCTTCAACCTCAAAGAACTACTGAAACACTTTGCCTCAACACTCTATAGCCTGTTTGAAATAAAACATGGCATCATTTTCTTGCAATGGAGACCAGTCAGTAAATCAGTCAAGAACATTTATTAAAAACCCACTATGCACAGATGCACATACTGGACACCTGGGGAGTTATACAGGAAGTAGAAAACATAGCACCTGACCTCAAGGCAGAGATGGTGGAGAAGACTAACACAAATCAAACGGAAGAGCAATAACACCACATTTCCTTTATTTCACCCTGGAGAAAATGACATGGACAGAGAGTATAGATTCCTTGGATATTGCTTACTTTAACTTTTTTTAAAAGGGAAGAGTAGGCAGGAGAACTAATAAATAAAAATAGGATGAGAGGTGCTGTAAGGTAGAAGTAAAAAAAGGAAAGAAAGAAACACCTAGCTGGGCTAGAAGTGTTATAACCACCTAACGACAAAATGCTATTTTTGAGCTCTACTTTTCATCATTACTCCCTGAAAATTATCAGGTTATAGCAGTAGGACCAATTGGGCAAAAAGTCCCTCTCTTTGAAAATACACATCTACACGGCTTCTTACCATATACATGAAGTCACAAAAATTCCAGGTGCAAGATAGTTTTTACATGCTTGTGCCTCAGCAGCTGGCCATCTCTAGAAGGTATTAGCACTATCTCTGGAAGGCACAGTCACCAGATCTGCAGAGCAGACCATGTGCCCTGCTCCTCAGTTACCGAAGGAACATAGCCTGTCCATAGGCTTCTTTTCTTATTTTTCACCCAGAAATTATTACCCACTCCTCTAGCTTAAAGTTTTTAAAATTGCCAGGAAAACATACTTTCAAAGAAACAATTCAAACTCTAAATAACTTGAGTTTTGCCAATGATGGAAGAACTATTCCTATTAAACTAAAAAAAAAACCAAACTCATTGCCGTCGAGTCAATTCCAACTCATAGCGAACCTATTCGACATAGTAGAACTGCCCCATAGAGTTTTCAAGAAGCAGCTGGTAGATTCAAACTGCTGACCTTTTGGTTAGCAGCTGTAGCTTGCTGTAGCTCTTAACCACTGTACCACAAGGGCTCCTATTCCTATTTGCTGCATTAAATGATTACTTACTGAAACTCCTAGTATGGGAGGTGAGAGTCAGACATGAATCCTACGGAAATGCCAGCCTGAAGGAGATTCTCAATGGAAAGTAGCTTGAAGCAAGAGAGTTTTAGAAAAAAACTTTGGACAGGTGACTCATTTCCACATTTAGCTACTCTAACTCTTAGATAGTGATTCCTTACACTGAAATTTAATATCTTTCTGAAATTCTCACCGACTGATTCTTAGGACTCTATGGAACAAGTCCAGTTTCTCTTTAATATTATAACTCTTTATTATTTGAAGGTGGTTCTCCTGACCTTTTAACCACACCATGAGTCAGCTCTTAGCCAAGCTAAATACTCCAGTTTTTTTGTTTTGTTTTATTTTGTTTTCATTAGTCCTCATATGACTTGGTATCAATTTTCTTTAGCATCCCGCTCTCTCCTCTCTGAGTGTGTAACGGTTTATCTATAGTCCTCTTAAAGGAAAATACTCAGAACTAAACGTAAGAGTACAGGTGTACTCTAAACAGCACAGACAGAATAAGAAAATCCATGCCTTCACTTTAAATACTAAGCTTCTATTAATACCATCACAAATTGAAATAGCTTTTTTGGCAGCCACATCAGAGTTGACTTGTATTATGCTTGCTATCAACTATAAGCCACAGGACTTTTATATATGTACTACTGCTAAGGCACATTTTCCTCATTCTCAATTGCAACAGCTGAATTTTTTTTTTATTGTTGTGCTTTAAGTGAAACTTTACAATTCAAGTTAGTCTCTCATACAAAAATTTATACATACGTTGTTATGTGACCCTAACCGCTCTCCCTATCCTGTGACAGCACACTCCTCCCTTCCACCCTGGATTTCCTGTGTTCATTCAACCAGCTCTTGACCCTCTCTGCCTTCTCATCTCGCCTCTGGAGAGGAGCTGCTCGTTTAGTCTCATGTATCTACTTGAGCTAAGAAGCACACTCTTCATGAGTATCATTTTATGTCCAATAGTCCAGTCTAATCCTTGTCTGAAGAGTTGGCTCCGGAATGGTTTTAGTTTTGGGCTAACAGAGAGTACGGGGGCCATGTCTTCCGGGGTTCCTCCAGTCTCAATGAAACCATTAAGTTTGGTCTTTTTACTAGAATTTGCATTCTGTACCCCACTTTTCTCCTGCTCCGTCAGGAACTCTCTGTTGTATTCCCTGTCAGGGTGGTCACTGGTAGTAGCCGGGCACCATCTAGCTCTTCTGGCGACAGCTGAATTTGAGAATTCACTTTAGGATTTTAAATTCACCTTGTTAGATTTATCTATTTACAGCCCATCATAATACTCTCAGATTCTTCTCCAATCTGGGTTGGCACTCCTAGCTTCAAGTCATAAATAGATTGGCTAGGCATGCTTCTGGAAACATCCCTCTGTAAGTCACAGTTCAATTAATCAGTACCTCCTCAGTGCAATCATTCAAACAATAATATCTACCCAGTAATACTACAAACCTGAACACTCAGCACAAGGATATCATAAAGAAACTTAAGTACCTCACTGGTGTAATGTTCTGCCTACAAATTCAGGGATACCTCCCATGATTCCATTGTACAGCATAGTTTTTGCATTCAGAGGTAGAATTTCTTTTCCTATATCAAGGAAAACAAACTATAGAGAATTGTAATACCTGAGAGTTGGAATAATCTGCATGAATCAGGCTCTCAAAAAGTATTGGTAGAAGAAAGGATGGGGGAGGGGAGTACAGCTAGCCCTTAGTCATCTAAATTTGCCTCCTCTCCTTATAAGACTTCCTAGTACCAGATCTCTATACAGAGACCACATCTAATTCTTCTTTGCATTTCTAATATACAAAGCAGTGCTGTCCAACAGAAATATATGCAAGCTACATACATAATTTTAAACTTATTAGTAGCCACATAAAATAGTAAAAAGAAAAGGTAAAAATGAATTTTTAAACCATTCTTAAATTTTTTCATATACAGTACAATTCACCTTTTTGGTGTACAGTTATATGAGTTGTATCACATGCATAGATTTTGGTAAACACCACCAAAATTAAGATACAGAACAATTCTACCACTCCTTCCCCCCAAAATTTCCTCATGCTACCTCTTTGTAGTCAAGGTGTCCCACCATCCCTAACCCCTGGCAACTACTGATCTCTTCTCTGTGCTTTCAGCTTTGCATTTTCCAGAATGTTAAACAAATGGAATCGTATAGGATATAACCTTCAGACTGGCTTCTTTCCTTTAGAATAAGGCAACTGAAACTCATCCAAGTTGTTGCATGTATCAACAACAGTTCATTTCCTTCTCACAACTGACTAGTATTCTATTGTATGGATGTACAACAGTTTGGTTATCCATTTATCCAATGAAGGACATTCAGGTTATTTCAGTTTTTGATGTTTATGAATAATGTTGCTATAAACATTTGTGTACAGGTTTTTGTGTAAACATACATTTTCATTTTTAGAGAAATGATTATCATTTCTAGATAACTATTTATGAGTGGAATTGCTAGGCCATATGAATAAGTGTATCTTCAACTTCCAAGAAACTGTCAAACTTTTCCAAAGTGACTGTTACATTTAACATTTATACCAGCAATGCATGAGAGTTTCAATTGCTACACATTCTGGCCAACGCTTCACCAATTTTATGTTGTTATTGTTGTCATTTTTGTTTTTAGTCACTCTAAAAGGGTGTAAGGAGCCCTGGAGGTGCAAACAGTTAAGTGCTCAGCTGCTAACCAAAAGGTTGGCAGTTCGAATCCACCAGTGGTTCCCGGGAAGAAAGACCTGGCTATCTGCTTCTGTAAAGATTACAGCCAAGAAAACCCTAAGGGGCAGTTCTACTCCATCACATGGGGTTATTGTGAGTCCAAATCAACTCAACAGCACCTAACAACAACAACGACGACTAATGAAGTTGCTCATCCTTTCATGTGCTTTATTCTCTCTATATATATTCTTTGGTGCAGTATGTGTTCAAATTTCTTGCCCTTTATTCAGTGGTGTGTTTCCTTATTGTTGTATTTTGAAAGTTCTTTATATATTCTTGACTTTTGTCCTTTGTCAGATATGTTATTTGCAAATACTTTCTCTCACTTTGGCTTTTCATGCTCTTAACAGTATCTTTAGCAGGGCAAAATTTTTAAATTTTGGTTAAGGCTAATTTAATATTTTTTTTCTTTTATGGATTGTGTTTTTGATATATCTAAGAACTTATTGCCTAACCCAAGTCACAAAGATTTTCTCCTATGTTTTCTTCTCAGTTTTATAATTTGAAATTTTTTGTTTAAGAATGGGATTCATTTAGTTAATTTTTGTACATGATTTAAGATATAAGCCAAGATTGAATTTTTTTTTTGCATATGGATGTCCAATTGTTCCAACACTAATTGTTGGGAAGACTATCCTTTCTCCATTGAATTGTCTTTGCATCTTTGTGAGAAGTCAATTGACTATCTGAGCCTGGAGTCTTATTTTTGAAAGGTTTTTAAGTACAAATTCAACTTCCTTATAGATATGGGACTATTCAGGTTATCTGTCTCTTCTTGAATGAGTTCTGATAGTTTGTGTCTTTCAAGGAATTTGTCCATTCCATTTAAGTTGCCAAATAAATTGGCATAAAGTTAGATTCAGATTGAAAGTGCTGAACCACCTTCTGTGGTTGGTTAACTTGGTGTGGACTTGGTTTTAATCTTTTACACTGCTAATCTGGCTTACACAAAGTGTGTGTCACCAAGGGGCCAGTCTGGGACCTGGACAGTAGCCTACACTACAGTTGAATATTCAAAGCCTTTGCTATACTGATTCCATCTAGTTCAAACAAGTGCAGCTAGGCCATAAGCCTAAAACTTGATATACAGATTTAATGGATCCTTTTCTCCAGCTCCCTCTTCTCCTTATTTCCCTTATACTCTCTGGCTCCCTGGCACCCCTTTCCTGGTGATATGGCTAGGAAGCAGGAGTTTTAGATTCCTGGTGCTCTTATGCACTTCCCACTACTGTGTTCACACTGAGATGAAGCAGCAGTATAAAAGATTATGGGAGAATGGTTCAGAAGTCCAGGTTCAATACTGGAGCTTGACTGAGTTAGGGCTAATAACCAAACTCGTTGCCATCGAGTCAATTCTGACTCATAGCAACCCTATACGATAGAGTAGAACTGCCCCATAGAGTTTCCAAAGAGCGGCTGGTGGATTCAAACTGCCAACCTTTTGGTTAGCACCCATAGCTCTTAACCACTGCACCACCAGGGCTCCAAGTTAGGGCCAGGAGAACTAAAAAAGCTCCATCCTGCAGAGGCTCCCTGTCTTAGTTATCTAGTGCTGCTATAATAGAAGTAACAGAAGTGGATGGCTATTAACAAAGAGAATTTTATTCTCTCACAGTCTAGGGGGCTAGAAGTCTGAATTCAAGGTGCCAGCTTCAGGGAAAAGCTTTCTGCCTCTGTCAACTCTGGGGGAAGGTCCTTGTCATCAATCTTGCCCGGTCAAGGAGCTTCTCAGCACAGGGACCCCAGGTCCAAAGGACGCACTATTCTCCTGGCTCTTGCTTCTTATTCTCCTGGCTCTTGTTCCACGGTGGTGTGAGGTCCCC
Source organism: Dugong dugon (assembly GCA_030035585.1). Lineage (NCBI taxonomy): Eukaryota > Metazoa > Chordata > Mammalia > Sirenia > Dugongidae > Dugong > Dugong dugon. Next base: position 72,114,493 of record CM057473.1, read on the forward strand.
ATTTCTCTCTGCTTGCTTCTGTCTTTTATATCTCAGTAGAGATTGGCTTTAGGATACAACCTAATCTTGTAGATTGAGTCCTGCCTCATTAACATAACTGCCTCTAATCCCACCTCATTAACATCACAGAAGCGGGATTTACAACACATAGGATAATCACATCAGATGACAAAATAGTGGAGAATCACACAATACTGGCAATCACAGCCTAGCCAAGTTGACACATATTTTAAGGGGATACAATTCAATCCATGACAACCCCTTCGTGGTTTCTGGCCTGAGAGAGAGAGGTTTTCTCTTGGAGCTTTTACTGTCAGTACACATTAAGCAATTCCAGGATCCAGGCTGCTGTAAAGTCTAATCCACGAAATATGAAAGAAACACACATACACACAGAACAAACCTCTGTATGGGTCATTCTTTGAGTTTTGATTTCCCTTCTCAGTACATCTGCTATTATTTACTTTGCAAAGTCTTCAGGTGGTTGCTGTATCTATTCCTTAGGTATTCTAGGGTTTTCAGTGGTAAACAGTAAGAGAAATAGGATGAAAACGGTTATTCCTTATCTGGAAATGATAATTAATTTTAATTATTAAATAATTAATAAATATACATATATTAAATAATAATTAAAATTAATTGATCTTAATGTATTTTATTTAACTAATATATACAAAACAATACACTTCAACATGTAATCAATCTAAAAAATACCAGTGAGACATTTTACACTCTTATGACTTCAGAATCTGATTTGTATTCATATTTACAGCACATCTCAATTTAGACTAGCCACATTTCAAATACTCTATAGTCACATGTGGCTAGTAGAGACCATAATGGACAGCACCAATCTACAGGAACAACTGACTGAGAAAGAAGGGAACAAAGGAAATAAAGGAAGGTAAGAAGGAAAGAGCATCAAATTTTCCATGAACATCTCCAGGTAAAAGGTGCTCACTGCTTCATTTAAAACAAATCAGTTGCTATCGAGTGAATACCACTTCATGGTGACCCACGTGGGTCAGATTAGAACTGTGCCCCATAGTTCTCAATGGCTGATTTTTCAGAATTAGATCACCAGGACTTTCTTCAGTGGCACCTCTGGGTGGATTCGAACCTCCAACTTTTCAGCCAGTGGCTGAGCGCATTAACCATTTGCACCACCCAGGGCCTCCCACTACCTCGTTAAGCAACACATTCTGTTGCTCAGCAGTTATTCATTGCTGCAAAAAGTTCTTTCTTGCTTTAAATATATATATATATATATGCTTCCAAATCACTTTTACCCATTAATACTAGTTCTACCCTAAAGCTGCATTATGCTACATGGCAGTTCCTAAATCATCTCCAGATGACTATCATCTCTCCTTTTAATCTTCTCGTCCCTAAATTAAATATGCCCAGTTTTTCAGTAATCTCTAATAAAAGACAGTTTTCAGAAATTAAGCTACGTAACTCTTAGGTACAGCAGAGGGGAATCTGCTATGTTGCTGATTCTTAACAACTTAGACTAATTAGGAAAGGATATAAATGTCCCATCTTCAGATGTTATAATGTGTTTTAAATAAACCTTTAACCTTGTATTTTTGTCTATTTACTTCTGCGCATAAAATAATAATATTTTAAGCCGAATGCTATGAATTAGCATTACTTTATTGGGCAATAAATATTCCACTGCTGAAAATTTTAGTCATAGTAATTTTCTAATGCATATTCACAAACTGTTTCATTAATGCAGTTTATTACCAATTCTTTTTTAATGACTGCAATGCATCTGATACCATAATAAGAAAGTTTTTTTTTAAGTAGTTGGGAATTAAATATAATTTTAAAACAAATCAATAATGACTGCTGTCATGAAACAGTAAAAAATGGAGAAAATAAAAATAAAATAAAACTTGGCAAATAAGTTTGATTTTTATACACACACACACACACACACACACACACACCATTGATTCAGGTGTAGCCTCTACAATATTATATATATTTATATTTCATTTTCTATGAACTAAATATCATAATGATATGGATAAATGGTTGGTTTAAACATATAGAGTAAGTAGCTCTGCACTTACAGAGAAGAAAAAGAAACATTGCCATTTGGCGGGACACTATGAAAAAATCCTGAAATGTAATAGGAAAAAATGGTAACCAATCATACTATACTTGAGGAAGCTTAAGGAAAAAGAGCATGTAACTGTAAAGATTTGAGTTAAGCTGGAAGTACGAAAGAAAACTTTTTTTTCTCATTTTCTAAGAAGATAATCTTCACTTACTAATTCACTCAATGCCTGAAAAAATATTAAGCATATACAGTACCCTAGTAATGTTAGTGATTTAAAAAAAAAGGGTTAAGAGATTCTACCCCAACAAAGTTTACAATCTGAAAGGTATAACATTTAAAAAGACAACTACAAACACCAATAAATAATTGTTTCAGGATAAGATCACCAATGGATATTAAAACCATTAGACAAAGGGTCATTGGGGAATAGGATACAGTCTCTAAATATCACCCCATAGAGTACTAATTAATTACTGTGGAGAAAAGGTACCTTTTTAATGAAGAAATCAGACAGATATCACCTTAATTTAACCAAGTAGTCAAACTTAGCAGCAGCAACAGTGGAACAAACTGACATCATGTGCCTTGCGATCAGGCTCTTTGAGAAGAACACAACATCAACTATTTAGAAAGTTTGACAAAAGTGTTTAACTGGAATACTATCATAAAGAGTCAGTCAGACAAACCAAATTGTGGGAAATTCTACAAAACAACCAGGCTGGGCTCTTCAAAACATTTAATGTCATGAATGACAAAAAGAAAAAAAAAAAAGGTAAGAGAACTATTCTATATTAAAGAAAACTAGAGATATGAGCAGTAAATGTGGTACTTGACCCTTTAATGGATCAGTTAGGAGAAAAAAGCTCCAAGGACATTAAGGGGACAACTGGGGCAATATAAATATGGACTATATATTTCATAATATTATTGTATCAATGTTAAATTTCTTGAGTGTGATAATGGCATTGAGATCATAAAAGAGAAAAATGTCATTTTTCTTGGGACATATACTGAAGTATTTAGGGTTATTGTGTCATAATGTTTGCAACTTATTTTCAAAAGGTTGGCATGCCAGGAAATAAATCACCCCAAGAACGAAGGATGGAAGTGGACACATAAACAACTTTCTTGCCCTTCCTTGGGACAATTCCATGGTGAGCTCTATGCAGTTGGGGGGTTATGGGCAGGATTTAGCCCCAGTTACCCATAGTAATAACCATCCATTAAATTTTTTTTTTTTTTTTTTTTTTTTTTTGCTTTCCTCCCTCCCTGTATCTCTTTCCCACTCCCTCAACTGTGGTTCCAGGAAACACCTCCCAGATAAACCATCTGTACCCAAATCTTTGTCTCAGACTAAGGCAAGAAGTTTGGTTGTTCAATGAAGAAATACAGGTTTCTCCTAGAGAAATGAAGTGTTTAATATCCAACCATGGCCATGTGTGATTTTCCAGAATCACATCTCTCACTGTTGTGCTGCTTCAGTGATAACCCCACAAGAAGGCAGCACTCATTCTGGGTAGCTAACAACCAATGCCACGAGAAAAGGCTTCAGTACTTCTATTTCTACCCCAAAACTACTAAAGGAAGGCAGCATGACTGGGCCCCCAAAGCAAATAAAAGACCAAAAAGACTATACAAAGTTCCTTAAAATAGACGAGAATGGTTTAAGCTATTAAAGCTGCCTGATGAACCAACTTAATCAAACTAAAGTGTGGCTTGGACCCTGAGAGAATCTGGCTCAGCAACTCACTAGAAACAGCCAGACAATTTTGCAAAGTGCAGCAATTTCTTACAAGTGTTACAGCCTGGGAGGAAAAGAGTGAAAAGGCTGGCCGGAGGCCGGAGAGAAAAAAGTGCAGGATGGAGCTGAACAACTGGCCAGCCCAGAAAGCAAGAAAGCTATCAAAGACTTTTGGGGTCAAATCAACAAGACTCAGGAGTCATTGTGAAAAGGTTCCTACTGGCTAAACATGGGTCCATTTAAGCATCAATAACAATGACAAGTGCAATGAACTGAAACACATCAAATGATTTTAAATCCATGAGTTAATAATGTTTTAAAATATCATTAGTTATCTCTGGAAGATGCAAAGGAACCTACTCATTATTTTGAAAACCAGAAAACAAAGGAAAGGAGTCAAGCATTTATTCTATCCTTCCTAAAGGAACTGTACTCAGGGACAACTTCTCTTTATAGAAGCATTCTGGAAACCCTGTTGGTGTAGTGGTTAAGAGCTACGGCTGCTAACCAAAAGGTCAGCAGTTCAAATCCACCAGGCACTCCCCAGAAACTCTATGAGGCAGTTCCACCCTCTCCTGTAGGATCACTATGAGTTCGAAATCAACTCAGCGACAATGGGTTTGGTTTGGTATAGAAGCATTCCAGCTAATAAATGAAGGAGGAGTGATAGAATATCAACATTTTGCAACTCTTAACAAATTAATGGATCTAAGCAAAGACTATTAAAGTCTGCTACATCAAAAGACAATCAGACATTATAGGCCACTTAATAGAAGAATACAATATTATTTGTGAAGTACTCATGCCAGAAAAATAAATTTGAATCTGATCAAGCCTCTAGATCTAACTACCAATTTATACAGGAAATACTGGAGGAAAGAAACATGTTAAATGACACCAACGGGGTAAAATCATCAAAATGCAGATTGTGGGAAACTCTACAGCACAAGTGACCCAGTTTCTTAACAAATAAATTGAAAACATAAAAGAAGAGAAAAAGAAAGTAAAAAAGAAGAGTAGGAGGAGAAAGGGAACTGGAAGAAGATTATGAGGTGGCAAAAGGAGAAGAAAGAGGAAGAGGAGAAAAAAGAAGAAGAGAGGAGAGGGGAAGACTAAATAAGAGAGCTAAAGATAGATCAGCTTATAGCAATGAATATATAATTAGTATCCAAACAAACTGTAAAACACACACACATTTTATATATGTGCATGTATTTACATGTATGTATGTATGTATGTATATATGAATACAGGTCCCTGGTGGGTGCAAACAACTTGCACTCAGCTATTAACTAACTGTAAGGTTGGCAGTTCAAAACCACACAGTGGTGCCTCAGAAGAAAGGCCTGGAGATCTACTTCTGTAATATTACAGACATTGAAAACCCTATGGAGCACAGTTCTACTTTGAAGCACATGGGGTCGCCATGAGTTGGAATCAGCAAGAAGTTTTTGGTTTTTATATGTGTGTATATAAATGTGTATGTGTATATCAGTGAAAGAAATCTGGATACTAACAGGTAATTAAAAGCTTTAAGAATAAATGTTGATTTTTTTTTTTTAAGTGTGACAGTGACAACAGTTTTGTTTTTAAAAGACTCCTTAACTTGGAAAGCAACATACAGAAATATTTATGGATGATATGATATGACACTTTGCATAATAAGATTCTTATTAATGATACTAGTCATATATCCACTTACCAAGGACACTACTAAAGAAATTGCTACAATAGGTAGTAGATTAAAAAAAACAAACCCGTTGCCATTGATTCGATTCCCACTCATAGTGACCCTATAGGACAGAGTAGAACTGCCCCATAGGTTTCCAAGAAGCGGCTGATGGATTTGAACTGCCGACCTTTTGGTTAGCAGCTGAACTCTTAACCACTGAGTCACCAGGGCTCCAGTAGTAGATTAGATGACATCAAAATATCTTTAGCTCTAAAAATATAGTTCTTTCACTTCAGTTAATTATTAGGATGACATAAATTCTGACAAAATCCTGTCTCTTAAGTGGGACTGCAGCAAGACTACTAGGTTAAGAGGGCATATTCTAATTAAATTTGCTCTTAATCATATCTAATTTCTTTAAGATTCCCTCTGTTTCATAAAGTAAAATTGGGTACTTAATATTTAAAATATATGCTAAAGTTAAAAAATCTTTTGATAATTTCATTTCTAAATAAAATTTAAGTACATTTAAGAACCCAATTTTTTACTCACAAATGCCCAAATATATACCTGGTCCATCTTATTACCCTGACCTTTGAGTTTATCTTGACCTTTAAGTTTTCTTCCTTCATCTTTCCCATATTAAAGACAAGCTATCCAAGTGAATTTAGAAAATGGTTCAAAACTGTTGTTTATTTTGGGAATCAAAAAAATATAACCAAGATAATTTAAAGACAAATTGCAGCAAATAAAAGACCTGAATCATAAAACCATGGTACTGGGCCAGCGCTTAGAAAACAGTTTAAGATTACATGGTTTAAAGGCACATAGAATAAGACACAGCATTGAAACATCTCAAAGTTGACAAAGAGCCTTTATCGCTCATAAACCTGATTAACTTCTCACTCTATTTTCACCAACTTCTGCTTGTGAGTTCTGTCTTCAGAAACAAAGGAAACAAAAACAATCAACTACAAGCTGTTACTCTTCAAGTATCCAAGAGATGTCCATAAGATAGTGGAAGTTCTTTAATTAATATACTGATCAGAAATGAGCCAACTGACCACCACCTTTCTCAACTGATGTATGGTGAAAAGCATTAGCATTTGATGTTTTGTTGACTTCCTATTTAGAAATGCCACTGCTTGTTCATATTTCCTTTATCATTGTGAGCTGCTGATTATTCATGTTGATTTGCTCTTATCTACTTCTACTAAGAAGAAGATTATTATTGTATGGTAATAAAGGCCATATTTGTTCCCTAGTATGTTACAGTGGAAAAGCACTGGGCTTGGACAGTGTTCCAGGTCCCTCACTTCCTAGTTATGTGACCTTAGGCTTGTCACTTAGCTTCTGTGATCCTCAGTTATATGTTAAAAGCAGGAACAGCCAGACCCCAGAGAGCTGTTTGGAGACTGGAATGATTCATTTAAGTAAAAATACTTCGGAAAATACAGAACGTGGTACAATTGTAAATACTTCTTTCTAATTCCTAGCTACTCAAAGCAGAAATCTAAGGAATGAGTAGCTGATGTGGCACAGCTGGACACTGACAAGCAACACTTGTCAAAAAATCAGGAGAAATAACCACATAATGTTAGAATGGGGGGGGGGGGGGGCTGGTGGTGGAACCACATCAATCTTTCTTTCAATTCTGAGTTCATTGTTTAAAAATGTGTCTTTTGCTGACTGCATGCATACAAAGGCATAAACCAGAGTACCAGCAACAGAATCAAACTTGCATACAAAGGACAATCTCAGACTGGGCCTTGTACATTAGCTCCCACAAAGCAGTGCTTGGATGATAATGCAGAAGTCCACCCACTTTCATCAACTTTGTGAAAACCAAGCCTTAGCCTGTGGAAATCACAGGGGAAAAAAAAAAAAAAACAACTGAATAATACTTTCTACTGTCAAATAACTCTGAAATGCCCAGCAGCTGGATCAAGAAAAGATGTTTAAAAAAAAAAAAGAAGGATCCTCTGAGTTCACACAGAACAGATCTAAACAACAACTTTAACAATGAACAAAAGCAAGTCCCATAATCCACGGAAGGTAAAGCTAACACTATTGAAATGAATAAAAATTAGGATGCTGAAAAATAAGGATGAAAGAATTAAAATTCTTCTAAAGTGCATGCAAGAAAATGCTTTCAGAAACAATGAATGAAAAGATTAACAAAAAAATAAAACTACTACCAGAATAAAAACAGTTAACAGCACGCAGAGCTCTAGCCAACATTTACTGGAAATACTTAAAAAAAAAAAAAATCAAGCAACAGAAAAATTTAAGTTTTTTAAAAGCAATGATAGTTTTTCTATTTGATAACTTTAATTTAAGCTGATGATAACAAAGGGCAAAGACAGTCAAGACCCTGCCAGGGAAATTACACAAGTCAGAAAGAGGCGAAATCAAGCCAGGTCTGCAACGTAGCACAGTTTTCAGGGAAGAGGTGGGGAGAGAAGCGAAACCCAAGTCGCAACATCTAAGAAGTGCCAAGGTCAGGCCAACACAGGAGAAAAAAAGAAATTAACAAATGGTGAAATATAAGCAGCTAACAGAGACCAACTGAAATACAGTAGAATCCCCTGCAAACACAGGAGCACAGTCTATCTTCTAACATATAATACATGAAGTCAAAGTTTGATACATCACGGTGATTCTGTCATGACAGTACCATTCATTCATTTATAGTATTTTAATCATGCTCTATAGCATCTCTCTTCATAAAAGATTAATTCAAAGATTTCAACAACAAATTAGATATCTCATTTCACTAAATGGAAAACTGCCTAAAACATGCAGGACTCTCAGACTCTTAAGACTACATTCAGACATGGAACAAGCAATCCCTCGTTTAAAAAAACAAAACCAAACCCCCTGCTGTCAGTCGAGTCCAACTCATAGTGACCTGCCCCATAGGGTTTCCAAGGCTGTAAATCTTCATGAAAGCAGACTGCCACAGCTTTCTCCTGAAGAGCAGCTGGTGAGTTAGAACCACCAAACTTTTGGTTAGCAGCCAAGCACTTTAAGCACTGCACCACAAGAGCTCCTTCATAGAAACAACACATTGACTTGCAATGTGGCTGGCGGCCAGACTGCTGGATGCAACAGAAAACAATTCTTACTCTTATAGAAGCAATTCTGCCATTCCAGTTAACAACACTTGCTGAGTCTTCAATGTGAACAAAAGCCCTTTGAAGTTTCATAACTAAAACTATAGATTTGTTACCCTCTCCACTCCAAAAAACTGCTGCTTAAAATCAAAGTCCTCACTCTAACGGTGGGATCTCTTCCATTTTACAAAACCACAGGTGGCTTTGGGTTATTTGAAATCCTGAGGAGTCATCTTGAGTTCCAGAACTCATAAACAGAAAGCTGCAGTGGGTCCAAGGCACTCTTCTGGGAAGAACCACCTTTCCATTTACAGCATCCTTGTTCTGAAGGGCTCAGAGTACTTCACACTGACAATAGACACTATGCACAAAGCTCTCCTGAAGAAGGCAGACCACATCACCCATAAAGAGAAAATGCCAAGCCTCTGTCTGTCTCTCCTCACAAGTATATTTGTTAAAGGCAAGAAGCTGAATGCCAGCAATCTCTACGGTCTTCAGTACTCTCCACTAAGCAGACCAACTGCTTCTTGGTAAGTGACCTTAACTCTAACTTCATCCAAAAACTTTCTAAAAATTTTTGATAGGTCATCCGACGTGAATTCCCCACCTTTTCTCTTCAAAAATTTACCCATTTCTTTCCTAATTCTTTTGTCTTTTCCTCTTCCCTCAGGAAACTTAACCCCTGTATCTCTGCTCCTATTCCCATCTTGTCTTTCCTCCTACAAGCTTTTGTTCCACTCATATTATTCAGCATCTCTGTTCCAATTACTATTTCTGCTTAATAAACTACTCCAAAATTTAGACGCTTAAAACAACCACCATTTTATTATGCTCACAGATTCCATGGGTTAGAGATAAACGCAGAATGCAGACGGGTGATGCTTTTGTTCCTCATAGTGCTGACTGAGCTACCTCGGTGGTGTTTTCAGCTGGTGGACAGGCTAGTCTGAAGAGTCCAAAATGATTTCACTCACATGTCTGGTGCCTGGGTTGGGAAAACTTGAAGACAAGAACTGCCAACTGCCAACTGCAGCACCTATGCATTGCCTCTTCATGTGGCTTGCCTACCTCACAGCATGGCAACCTCAAAGTGGTCAGAGATTTCTTTCATAGTGGCTAAAGGCTCCAAATACAAGTGTCCAAGCTAATAAGATGGAAGCAGCATTGCCTTTTATGACCCAGTCTTGGACGTCACACAGCTTCATTTGCATCATACTCTATTGGTCAAAATAATCACAGCCTATTCAGATTCAAGAGGAGAAAACTTAACACTCCAACTCTTGATGGAGGAGTAGCAAGGTCACAGAGTAGAAAAGCACGTAGGGCAGGAGATGCTGTTGTTGCCATCGTTGGAAAATACAATCTGCCACTGTCTCCTACTTAACCTGCTAAAATCATGTTCCACCTACTCACTTGAGGCCCTGGTGGCACAGTGGTTAAGAGCTTGGCTGCTAACCAAAAGGTCAGCAGTTTGAAACCACCAGCTGCTCCTTGGAAACCTTATGGGACAGCTCTACTCTATCCTATAGGGTCGCTATGAGTCGGAATTGACTTGATGGCAACAGGTTTGGTTGTTTTCGGTTAGTGCTGTCCATAGCAGGCTTAGATAAACAGAGAAACATGGGAAGGTAATTTTAGGCAGGGATAAGAGAATTAGCAAAACTTAGGGTATGGAAAGCATATTATATGCCCAAGGAATAATGAGCAGACTACACCAGTAGGAACAAAATGTTCAGAAGGGAGAGTAGTAAAGTTGAAAAAAAAGGTTAAGAACAAATTGTCAGAATCTAGTTTAGTAGAGAAGCAGGTAAAGGAAAGACAGAAAGCTGGAATGGTTACAATGGTACCAAACATTAGAGGTCCTCAAATACTGTACTTCAGAATTTGGACTAAGTAGGTGTTGAATACTGACAGGATAAACGGATGGATGGATGAATGGGTGAAAGGGAAGAGAACGGTCCTTTGAGATGTATGGATTATTTTCTTTCCCTTTCACAGGAGATACCCAGTCCTGCTGAAACAGGTGGAAAATCTGATGTTGGAGTGTGACTGCCTGAAACTTGTCTTACCCAATGTGCTGAGATTACTCTTGGAAAAAAAGAAAAAGGAGAAAAAGGAAGATAAGGACAATAAAGAAAAATTTAACTAGAGAAAAAACAATTTTGCAATTTGTTCTTCATTAAGATGACCAAATTGCTTAATTTCAACCTTAAGCGGCATCCATTCTTTAGTCATTAGACTTCAGGCATACTGTCAAGCAACACAAATTATGTCTACCTAATCATTTCATGGTCAGCTCATCAGATCCATCCCAAGGACATAATTAAAAGCCCTGCTACACTCAGGATAAATTCAATTTATCCTTTTCTTCTCAATGTACTACACACATAATTCTATAATAAGATTAATTAATTAACAATTATTCTTTACAAACTAAAATTGATTATTCCTATCCTAGCCCAAGTACTGGCAAGTTACTTTTGTGATTCCTTTTCGAGGTTCTTCCTAAGTGTGCGTGTCAACCTGTAAATCTATAAACCCTTTCATAGTTCTCTTTCCCCTTCTTCAATGCAGGTGTCATGCTGCTCCTTTTCAAAAGTTCCCCAAATTTGCGTCTTCTGAATTAGAACTTTCCAAATAAGACACAATCTTTTAGTGCTCTTGTTTCACTCATATAATGAACAAAAACTTCCTGATCATCAGCTATGTGGGCCATACACTGCGACAGACTAAGAGATCACAGAGGGTTCTTGCCATCAGAATTTAACAATATATCAGGTACTACAGATTTTGTTTCATATAAATAATTTGAATACCAAATTCTCCCATTTCTGGAATTCAAATTTCTCCCTTCATGACATCCTTAGGGTATTAACAGGATTTAGGCTATTTCTACAGTGATACTTTCTAATGTCCATAAATATAAAATAAAATCCACCTTTGAAAAGTTCACTTTTTCTGTAAAGCAGCACAATAAGTTTCATTTTCTTCATTCATCTTAGGAGACAGAATAGAACAGGAACCAAGAGTAAGCTAATGGTGCTGTTGAGCCTTACAAAAGCTGAGGTTTTTATAAAAATTAAAAGAAAAAGAATCAGAAGTAGGCATTACTAGTGCCATCACAGGTTGAAAAGCACACCATTTAAAATAACTCATGCATGAGTTTGTATTCTCTTTATAAATACGTTCTCCTCTTAGATGAACTGGGTTAAAGGTAACTCCCATTCCACAAAAATAACATCAAGTTGTCAAAATGTATCCTGTGAGTCATAAGAAAGCAGGAAAACTGCTCACTTTTCTAAATCCCACATTCATGGTTCACCCACTATTGCGTGATAAATTGAACATCTAAAATGACATTTTTATTTTAACATTGAATAGTGAAGAAATGTGTTTCAAATGTCTGCATATTCCCTGTAGTCCGAAAATCCACATGCAAATGCCTATGTCATATCCAAGGTGAATAGTCTTTTTTTTTGCTTTTTCCCATACAAAAATTTATACATACATTGTTATGTGACTCTAATTGCTCTCCCCATACTGTGACAGCACACTCCTCCTTTCTACCCGAGTCCCTGTGTCCATTCAACCAGCTCCTAACCCTCTCTGCCTTCCCATTTCACCTCTGGGCAGAAACTGCCTGTTTAGTCTCTTCTATCTACTTGAGCTAAGAGGCACACTCCTCACAAGTATCACTTTATGTCCCACAGTCCAGTTCAATCCCTGTCTGAAGAGTTGGCTTCAGAAATTGTTTAGTTCTGGGCTGATAGAGAATCCAGGGGCCGTACCTTCTGGGGTTCCTCCAGTCTCAGTCAGACCATTAAGTCTGGTCTTCTTACTAGAATTTGAGTTCTGTACCCCACCTTTCTGCTGCTCCATCCGGACTCTCTGTTGTGTTCCCTATCAGGGTGGTCATTGGTGGTAGACGGGCACCATCTAGTTCTTCTGGTCTCAGGCTGATGAAGTCTCTTGTTTATGTGGGCCTTTCTGTCTCTTGGGCTAATACTTTCCTTGTGTCTTTGTGTTCTTCATTCTCCTTCACTCCAGATGGTTAGGACCAATTGATGCATCTTAGATGGCCTCTTGCAAGCTTTTAGGACCCCAGACCCCACCAAGCTGAAAAGTCTTAATGGATGGTGGGAACAGATTATTTCCTAGTAGAAAAATCTCACTGTTAAGGGAAAGAAACAGAGAAGAACTAATTGGACATTGACATTGGCCTAAGCAATTAGACTGCCCTTGGCAATTAAAGCCAAAAACAAAAAAACCCTGATGTGACCCTGAAGACCTCAGCACAATATCATTTGCAATGGGGGAAAAACTTCCACCAAGGCATATTTCTGAGTTATGGAAAAAGCAGACAAAATTTACAAATGATGAGAAAGATCACTTGCATTTTTGCCCCAGACTGACAAAATGGAAACGGTAATTTCAAACTGCTACCCAGACCTTTAGAACTTGCCAAAGTTTGAAATTTTTGTTCTTTCAAAGGAAGAAAGCAACAACAAGTAACAACAGTGTGCTTCCTGGCCTGAGGATGAGGGAGACAGCAGCTCCCCAGCTGCACTTCCTAGAGGAATATGCCAGCTGTCTTCTGCAAACTGACATTGAATTGCCAAGAACATACAGGATAACAGTTATGATGGATGACCTAAAATACTGATCTGTTACAAAGAAGATGTAGTGCAAACCACACAGGAACTGACAGGAGATCAGCCCTTGGGCTGGCATTTACACATTCAAGGAGGCTAGGAATCCTGGACCTTTGAAGCCAAATTTCATCATCTTCCTTTGTAGGAAGAGTTATCCTTCGGACAGAGCTGTCAGAAAACCTTGTACAAAGCTTCTTGGTGCCTATTTAATAACACTGCCCCCTGCCTGAACCAGTGGTTTCCTCACATGTGTTACAAGTCTAACTAAGGTCCTGGAGTACTAAGTCACATGTTGACCAAAAATCACATGCTTGCTGGCACACACCTTCATTCTCTCAGCCAGAAGCCCACTGAATGCCATAAATGATTCACAGGTTATGTGATGATGGTAAGAAGAAAAGCTAATGTTTGGAGTTCACCAGATAATGAGTCATACTCCTGGAAGAAAAGAAAGCCTTACAATTGGCAGCCGTTTGGTATGAAATTTTAAAAATTGTTTTTAACATTAATATTAATTCCATAAAAGTTGGCAAAAAGAAAGTGATTGAGAAACATGTGGTATTTGGTTTGCTTATGCCTTATAAAAGTCCAGTTCATGCTCCAAGAAAAAGAATGAGCAGCATATCTATTACTTATTCCTAGACAAGTTACTCCTTCTCCCACGCAACATTTTCCATATAATTTTGACCCTTAAGCATCAAAAAGAAGTCTTTCCTTCTTTACACACAAATACCAAAATGGAATCTTTCGGCATTTCACCTTTGTAAAGGCACTGTTTGAAAACAGGACTCTTTGGCTATGACATCCGTGAGTTGCTGAGGCCTCCAGGGGCCGGAGCAAACATTTCCAGTCCCTTGCAGTGCTGCTATACTCCTACGGTGCAATCTGGCAATGGCCAGGGACCAAGTCTTTAAAGCTGTTTTATGGTATTTAACATATGGTCATAAATTGCTCAGTGCTCTAAAGAGGGGCTAAATTTGCCACCCCTATTGATGAGAAATGTTCTTATTTATTTAAATTTAGTGGCAAACTGGCATTTCTCCAGATGGAGAAGTTTCGGCATAAGTACAAAGGAAGAACTGACTAGAAATGAGTTGTAACTTTTCTATATACTAAATGCAACCATACCAACTTAAGCTTTCAGCACCACTATCAAACAGAGCTTACCATATAGAAAGAAAATAATATAAAAAGATCCTAATTTATAAAGCCTACAGAGGGGGAAAACAAATTCTATTCAGACTGCGTAAGAACTTAAAAAAAAAAACTCTTTCTCTTTCTTCTCAAGATAGCTCTATTCCCATTAGTCTCCCTCTTCCTTTGTTTCTTCACTCTCCCTCAGAATTAGATGTAACTGGTCTTCATCTGAAATCCCTATATCTACAAAACTCTTTGGAACTTCATAAATCCTCTAGCATCCACCTTCCTATTTTGCCATTTTTTTGGTTAAGTTGTTTTACTTTTTAATGACCCTAATTCCTCATCACTAAAAACATGATCCTAACAAAACATTATGTTCCCATCTCTTTTACAACCTAGCCCGTAGCTAAAGACAGGGAAAAAAAAAAAAAAAAAAAAAAACCATTGGTTTTTTGTTTTTTGGTTTTTTTAAATGAGGATGTTATTAATGCTATTTATGTGATTGGTATCAAAAGGGAAATGTGAAGGTAGAGCCAGCTACTGATTTTCTCTGTTATGTGCATAAAAGTTATAGAACTGGCTGAAGAATCAAAAGATGATTATCTTGCCCAACTTCTGAATGTGAAGAAGGATTTCAATAAACTGGAAGTTTTACAGCAGCCTGGGAATAGTATTAAAAGAACTTTTCTATAAAAAGTTAGGCTATTTATATCAGACAAAAATCTCATTTTTTAATTTCAATAAATAGAAGTGTCATATCTGACAAAAAATAAATATCTTCATACATCTACTTAGAAAGACATAAATAGGTAATATACACAAGTTAATATGAATGATGTCATATACTGGAAGTTAAGAAATGGCTTGTATCTTCTGGGAGAACAGAAATATGAACTCTCAGTTATTTCCCACAAAGCAGACTAATGTGCGAGTAAATATGAATAGAGGTCAGCAATCAGATAATGCCACATAAAGCGTGCCATGAAACCTAAAGCGGTCTGAAGTACCTATGCCATCTGGTGTGGTGATAAAATGTCCAAAAGGTCTTATGACAACTTTTGTCTGAGTATCATAGAGATGAGGACATTTCAATGTCCTTAGGGCCAGAATAATAAAGAAAAAGAACTAGTTCAGAACCTACATCAGCACTCTGGACCCTCAGGATATTTCCATTAAGGACCCAGTTTCATAAATACCTTTCATTCTGAGGTCAGACCAGAATTTTTTAAATCTCTGCTTTATTTGACCTGAAAAAGTATTTGAGTGCCCTCTTTTTGGATATGAAGACACAATTAACAGTGCCATAATCTTGCAAAGAAAAGAATTGCCCTGAGAGATAATTAATAGAAATATAGATATTTACTGACACTAATTAACTATGTACCCTCTTTAAGATGCTATACATACACATTAATAACACACATTTAAAGCCAACAAATCAATAATCACATGAAATGAAAATAGCCTAAACATATCAATTAAAAGGCAGAGACAGTCAGATTTAAAAGGAATATCCAACATATGCCTCCTATAAGAAATCTATTTTAAATATGAAGACATAAATAGGTTAAAAGAATGGAAAAAAGATGTACCATGCTATATTAATAGCAGTCAAATTAGATTTCAGAGTAAAGAATATTTCTTAGAACAAAGAGTGTCACTTCAATGTTGTTGTTAGATACCACAGAGATGGTTCTGACTCATGGCAACTCCATGTGTGCAGAGCAGAACTGCTCCATTGGATTTTCAAGGCTGTGTGTGATCTTTCAGAAACAGATCACCAGGACTGTTCCAAGGTGCCTCTGGGTGGGTTTAAACTGCCAACCTTTGAAGCGCTTAACCGTGTGGACCACTTAGGGCCTCTTCAAGAACACATAACAATCCTAAATGTTTATACACCTAATAACAGAGATTCAAATACATGAAGCAAAAGCTGACACGACACACATGAAAAAAGTAGACAAATCCACAATTACAGTCAGGAATTTCCACACCCCTATCTCAAAAACTGATGGAACAACTAGGCAAAAATCAACAAGGATATAGTAGACTTGAAAAATACAAGCCTATAATTATACTCAAAGATTTCAATATCCTTTTCAGTAACCGACATAACAAGTAGACAGAAATTCAGTAACAATATATTACATTTGAATAATTCTATCAACCAGCTTGACCTAATTGAAAATACAGAACACTCCACGAAACAACAGCACAATATACATTTATTTCAGTGCAAATGGAACATTCACTAAAATAGATTATATCCTGGACCATAAAATGTCTCAATAAATTTTAAAAGATTTAAACTATACAAAGTACGTTCTCTGACCATGATGGCATTAAATCCAAAATCAATAAAAGAAAGATATTTGAGAAATATGGAAAATTTTGGAAACTAAATAACACCTTTCAAAATAACCCATGGGTCAAAAAGAAAGGAAGAAAGAAAAGAAATCAAAAAGGAAATTAGAAATATTTTGAACTGAGTGAAAATTAAAACACAACATATCAAAAATTTTTGAATATGGCTAAAGCAGTACTTAGATAGAAATTTTCAGTACTAAATACGAATATTAGAAAGGAAGAAAGATTTCAAATTTGTAACATCAATCTCAACATTAATAAACTAGAAAAAGAAGAGCAACTGAAACCCAAAGCAGAAGAAAGGAATAATAAATATCAGAATGAAAATCATGAAACAGAAAACAGAAGTGTAACAGACAAGACAAATGAAACTAAAAGCTGGTTCTCTGAGAACATGAATAAAATGAATAAATTATCAGCAAGGCTGGACAAGAAAAAGATTACCAATATCAGAAAAGAGAAAAGTGATATCACTATAGATTTTTCCAAACTTTTTTTAAAAATAAGGGAATACTATAAAAAACTTTACACCAATAAATTTATCAACTCAGATGAAATGGACAAATGCTTTGAAACATATAAACTACCAACACTCATTCAAGATGAAGCAGATAACCTGAATAAAATTTCTATATCTACAAAAGAAATTTAATCTGTAGTTTAAAACCTCCTCACCAAAAAAAAAAAAAAAAAAAAAAAACTAACTCCAGCCCAGATGGTTCCACTGCGGATTCCACCAAACATTTAACAAACAAATAATACCACTTCTTCACAAACTATTCCAAAAAATCAAAGAAAATGGTTCACTTTGCAACTCATTCTACTCTGAAGCCAGCTTTACTTTGATAGCAAAACCAGAAAAAAAGGCATTAAAAGAAAACGACAGGGAGTTCCGGCAAAATGGCACTGTAGGCAGAAGCACCACGCCATCCCTCCACAGCAAAAATCCGAAAAACTAAGCCAAACAGAGAATACAACAATCCTGAAACCCTAAAACATCAAATGAAGAGATAAAGAACTCAGTCAAGCACCAAATGGAGTGAGAAAACTGGCAGAGAACGGAGAGCGACGAGGGATTCATGCAGACGTCCCCTACCAGCTAACACAGTGCGGATACACCATCTTGGACTCCTATCGGAGACCAGCAAACGGGGGTACAAGAAAGCAGCCTCACGGAGAGTCCAGCGGGAGACAAAACACAGGGTAATTTGCAGTGTGCGCTTTCCCACCCGCACACCTCTTCGCTCCGGCTCAGCCTCCTCTGTTTCCCGCGGCCACGGTCTCTTGACCAGAAAGCGCCAGCTGCTTGGATTCCACACACCAAAGTGGACGGCTCTCTGGGTGCCATTTGTTGGCTGCTAGTGTTGCTTTTTTTTTTCCTGCTTCTTTTGATTTCTCAATTACCTCACGCCACCTCCCCCTCCTTTCACTAGAGTGCCTGGCTCCGTGCTCCACCTTTGCGTCTTCCTGAGGGGCTGCAGAGCGCCGGCAATTTGTGATATACACTTTCCCACTCTCCACCCTTCTTCACCCACACTCGGCTTCCTCTGCTTCCCGCAGATACAGTCTCTTGTCCAGAAACACCAGCCCACACTACCTGGCTCACTGAGTGCCATTTCTTGGCTACGGGTGTTACTTTTATCTTTTTTTTTTTCTGCTTCTTGAGATTTCTTGCTTGCCTCTCGCCACCTCCCCCTCCTTTCGCTCGAGTGCCTGGCTCCGTGCAAAATCTTTGCTACTTCCTGAGGGGCTGCAGAGCTCCATTCGAGAGTGGAGCTGCTTCCCAGTCTGGGCTATGGCGCTGGTGGGATCCCGGGGATTTTGTTCATTTGCTCCTCTGCTTCCTGCGGCCACGGTCTCTTGACTGGGAAGCACCGGCTGTTTGGATTCCACACACCCAAGCGGGCGGCTCTCTGGTGCCATTTGTTGGCTGCTAGTGTTGCTATTTTTTTTCTCCTTCTTTTGATTACTCAATTGCCTCTTCCCACCTCCCCCTCCTTTCAAACGAGTGCTTGGCTCCGTGCACCATCTTTGCTTCTTCCTGAGGGGCTCCAGAGAGCCGGCAAATTGTGATATATGCTTTCCCACTCTCTACCCTTCTTCACCGACACTCGGCCTCCTCTGCTTCCCGCGGACTCAGAATCTTGTCCAGAAACACCAGCCTGCACTAGCTGGCTCTCTGAGTGCCATTTGTTGGCTGCTGGTGTTGCTGTATTTTTTTTTTTTTTTTCTTTTCCTGATTCTTTGGATTTCTTGCTTGCCTCTCAATGCCTCCCCCTCCTTTCGCTCGAGTGCATGGCTCCGTACACCATCTTTACTTCTTCCTGAGGGGCTGCGGAGCTCCATTCCACTGTGGAGCTGCTCCCCGGTCTGGGCTACCGCGCTGGTGAGATCCCAGGGTTTTTGTACGTTTATTTATTTTGAATTGTTTCTTTGTTTTCTTTTACTTTTCTTGAATTGGGAGCCCCTTCTGGCCAGGCGGAGCTACGTGGCAAGAAACTCCCCTTCAGCTTCCACAGATGTGCAGAGGGAACCCTGACAGCATTTCTTTCTTCGTTGGTTTTTTTTTCTCTCTTTTCTTGGGGGGCTTTTCTTGTTCTTTTTTTTTTTTTTTCCATTTATTTTCTGTTCTTTTCCCTCTTTTTCCCTCTTTGTCTTTCTTCATTGCTCAGTTTCTCATCTCTCTGTATCTTCCTTCTCTTTCTGATCCCTGAATACCAGGCCTTGTATACCTCTATACGTTCTAGCCAGGCTGTACTACAGAACCTAAGAGCGACTTCCCCAGACCTCATAGCTGCATCGGTGGGATCCCTGGGAACTTTGCGGTTATTTAACCTTTCTGATTTTTATTTATTCATTCCTTTCTTTTCTTCCTCATCCCTTTTCTGTTTTTCTCCATTTCATAGTCTCTCATCTCTCCATTCCAACAGCAAGCTCCCCAACCATTCTTTTTTGTTTGTATGTTTTTGGCTCCTGTACCTCTCTCCTCTCTCCCATATCAATATTAGCTCCACACATAACAATCTCCCTGCTGCATCCTGCCTACCTGCACCATGTGCTTGACATCACACCACCAAGCACTACCGGCAAGCCCTACTGAAACCTGCCCTGCACTGATTAGTAACCCACCCTGGTGGCTGTAGTAAATGCCACAAACAACCTGTCCCAGTAACTCCTCTTCAGCTAGACCTGCCTTCCTATAGCATATCTGAGTGAATAACCCTGCCGGTTGGAGAAGGGGGTGAAAAGTATTGCACGCACAGACGAGCAAAAGACAAAGAACACACAGTCCACCTGCTAAGACATAGTCAAATTTTTGTTTACAAAAAGGGGTGAAACAAACAAATCTACAATCAATAAACAAGAAAAATAACTACTGAATGCCCTGAAAACAGCAGACAATATCAAAACATTTACAAAAACAGGACAGGATGGTTCCAGTAGGCGTCCAAAATAAAACACCAGATGACTCTCCTCTGGAGGAAAATGCACTAGAACTACCTGATAGGGAATTCAAATCTCTAATAATCAGAATTCTCCAAAAACTGAGGCAAAACGCTGAAAAACATGCAGAAAAAATAGACAAATTCATGGAAAATACAGACAAAAAATTGGAAGAATTCAGGAAGATGATGCAGGAACAAAAGGCCAAAATAAATTCACAACTAGAAATTATACAAAAACAACAATTAGAAATCCAAAAGATAAACAACAAGATTTCAGAAATGGATGATGTCATAGAAGGGCTAAGAAGCAGATTTGAAACCGTGGAAGACAGGATCAGTTGAACTTAAGACAAACACTTGGATACAACTCTGTTTCAGGAAAACTCAGAAAAAAGAAGAAAGAAAAATGAAGAGACCCTGAGAGTTATGTGGAACACAATTAAAAGCAATAATTTACAACTGATTGGAATTACAGAATGGGGGAGAAAACAGAAAACACAGAGAGGATCACTGTGGAAATGCTGACAGAAAACTTCCCCAATATCATGAAAGATGAAAACCTGGCCATCCAACAAGCTCAACGAACCCCATATAGAAGAGACCCCAAAAGAAAATCACCAAGGCGTATCATATTGACACTCGCCAAAACCAAAGACAAACAAAGAATCCTGAGAGCAGCTCGTGAAAAACAAGAAGTCACATACAGAGGAGAAACAATAAGACTAAGCTCAGATTATTCAGCAGAAACCATGCAGGCAAGAAGGCAATGGGATGACATATATAAAATCTTGAAAGAAAAAAACTATCAGCCAAGTATAACATATCCTGCAAAACTCTCGTTCAAGTTTGATGGTGAAATTAGTCATTTCCAGAAAAACATCAATTAAGGGAATACGTACAAGTCAAACCAAACTCACAAGAATTATTAAAGGGAGTTCTTCGATCTGAGGACAAACCGTTTCAGCACACAGGCAGAACCTAGGATGCAGGATCATACAAGCCAGATACCAATCTAGGAAATGAACTCTCGAGGACGATCCAAAACCAAAAGAAATACAACAGGGAATCAGAGCGGTTAGTCAGTAAATGACAACAAAATCAAAACAATAAAAGAGGGAATAAATGGGATAGGTATAGAACCTTCTAATGGAGAGGAAGGCAAGGCGATACCAAGTAATGGTAGACTGCTTCAAACTTAGAAAGATAAGGGTAAAACTCATGGTAACCACAAAGAAAGTTATCAAACCAACTCATAAAAATAAAGACAAAAAACATAATCTCTCGACAAAAACAAAACCTACAAAAACAAGAGAAATGAACACAAAATCCACAATCAAAAGTAACTCAGCAAAAGAGAATAATAAGAACAAAGAAAACTTCAGCACCACAAAAAAAAGCACTACAAAATGACAGCAACAAACTCACATCTATCAATAATTACACTGAATGTAAATGGACTCAATACACCCATAAAGAGACGGAGAGTGACAGAATGGATAAGAAAACAGGTTCCATCAACATGCTATCTACAAGAGACACACCTTAGAAACAAAGATGTGAATTTATTTCAAGTCAAAGGTTGGAAAAAAATATATCAAGCTAACAACTACCAAAAAAGAGCAGGAGTGGCAATTCTCATCTCAGATGAAATAGGCTTTAAAACAAAATCTACCATAAAAGACAAAGAAGGACACTATATAACGATTAAGGGGATGATCCATCATGAAGACATAACCATAATAAACATCTATGCACCCAATGTCAGGGCTCCAAAATACATAAAACTAACTCTAACAACACTGAAAAGAGAAATTGACAGTTCCACAATAATAATAGAAGACTTCAACACACCACTCTCAGTAAAGGACAGAACAACTAAGAAGAAACTCAGCAAAGATAGAGAAGACCTAAAGGGCACAATCAGCCAACTTGACCTCATAGACTTATACAGAACACTCCATCCAACCGCTGCAAAGTACACATTCTTTTCCAATGCACATGGAATGTTCTCCAGAACAGACCACATCTTAAGACACAGAGCAATCCTCAACAAGATCCAAAACATTGAGATAATTCAAAGTATCTCTGCTGACCACAATGCCATCAAGGTAGAAATTAACACTAGAAAGAGGAAGGAAAAACAATCAGCTACATGGAAAATGAATAACACCCTACTTACACACCACTGGGTAATAGAAGAAATCAGAGATGGAATCAAAAAATTCCTAGAATCAAATGAGAATGAAAACACATCATACCAAAACCTTTGGGACACAGCAAGGCAGTCCTCAGAGGACAATTTATAGCAATAGATGGACATATCAAAAAAGAAGAAAGGGACAAAATGAAAACATTAACTACAAAACTCAAACAAACAGAAAGAGAACAGAAAAAAAAGCCCACAACCACCAGAAGAAAGGTAATAGTAAAGATCAGAGTGGAAATAAATGAAATAGAGAACACAAAAACAATGGAAAGAATCAACAAAACCAAAAGCTGGTTCTTTGAAAGAATCAACAAAATCAACAAACCACTGGCCAGACTGACAAAAGAAAAACAGGAGAGGACACAAATAACTCAAATAAGAAATGAAATGGTGGACACTAGAACAGACCCAACTGAAATAAAAAGGATTATAACAGAATATTATGAAAAATTATACTCCAACAAATTTGAAAACCTAGAGGAAATGGATAAATTTCTAGAAACACACAGCCTATCCAAACTACAACAAAGTGATGTTGAAAATCTGAACCGACCCATAACAAGAGAAGACATTGAAAAGGTAATAAAAAAAACTCCCAACCAAAAACAGCCCTGGTCCAGATGGCTTCACTGAAGAATTCTACAAAACATTTACAGAAAAGCTTGTACCAATACTACTCAAGCTATTTCATAGCATAGAAGAGGAAGCAACACTTCCAAATTCATTCTATGAAGCCAGCATAGCGCTGATACCAAAACCAGGCAAAGACATCACAAAAAAATAAAATTACAGACCAATATCTCTCATGAATATAGGTGCAAAAATTCTCAACAAAATTCTAGCCAATAGAATTCAGCATCATATCAAAAAAAATAATACACCACGACCAAGTAGGATTCATACCAGGTATGCGAGGATGGTTCAACATTAGAAAATCAATCAACGTAATCCACCACATAAATAAAAGGAAAGAAAAGAGTCACATGATCATCTCAATTGATGCACAAAAGGCATTTGACAAAGTCCAACACCCATTCCTAATAAAAACTCTCCATAAAATAGGTATAGAAGGGAAATTTCTCAACATAATAAAGGGCATCTATGCAAAACCAATGGCCAACATCATTCTTAACAGAGAGAGGCTGAAAACATTCCCCTTGAAAACAGGAACAAGACAAGGATGCCCTTTATCACCACTCCTATTTAACATTGTGCTGGAAGTTCTAGCTAGAGCAATAAGGCAAGAAAAAGAAATAAAGGGCATCCAAATTGGTAATGAAGAAGTTAAACTGTCCTTGTTTGCCGACGATATGATACCATACATAGAAAACCCTAAAGACTCCACGAGAAATCTACTGGAACTAATAGAAAGATTCAGCAGAGCAGCAGGATACAAGATAAACATTCAAAAATCAGTTGGATTCCTATACACCAGTAAGGAGAACGATGAAAAGGAAATCAGGAAAATAATACCATTTTCAATAGCCCCTAAAAAGATAAAATACTTAGGAATAAATCTGACCAGGGATGTAAAAGACCTATAAAAAGAAAACTACAAAACACTACTGCATGAAACCCAAAGGGATCTACATAAATGGAAAAACATACCATGCTCATGGATAGGCTGACTCAACATTGTGAAAATGACAATTCTACCCAAAGCAATTTACAAATACAACGCAATCCCGATCCAAATACCAACAACATTCTTCAAAGAGACGGAAAAACTAATAATTAACTTTATATGGAAAGGGAAGAAGCCCCGAATAAGCAAAGCACTACTGAAGAAGAAGAAGAAAGTTGGAGGACTCACACTACCTGACTTCAGAACCTACTGTACAGCTACAGTAGTCAAAACAGCCTGGTACTGGTACAACGACAGATACACCGACCAATGGAACAGAATTGAGAACCAAGATGTAAATCCATCCACCTACAGTCACCTGATCTTCGACAAGGGCCCAAAGTCCATCAAATGGGGAAAAGACAGTCTTTTTAACAAATGGTGCTGGCAAAACTGGATATCCATCTGCAAAAAAATGAAACCAGACCCATACCTCACACCGTATACAAAAACTACTTCAAAATGGATCAAAGAACTGAATATAAAGCCTACAACTATACAGTTCATAGAAGAAATAATAGGACCAACACTACAGGCCTTAATACATGGGATTAAAAGGATACAACCCATAACCATCAATGAAAAAAACCCAACAGATATGCTAGATAACTGGAATCTTCTAAAAACCAAACACCTATGCTCATCAAAAGCCTTTATCAAAAGAGTAAAAAGAGAAGCTACAGACTGGGAAAAAAATTTTGGACAGTAGAAGTCAGACAAAGGTCTAATCTCTAAAACCTATAAGAAAATCCAACACCTTTACACCAAAAAGACAAATAATCCAATTAAAAAATAGGCAAAGGAAATGAACAGACACCTCAACAAAGAAGAAACACAGCGTACCAAAACCTTTGAGATGCAACAAAGGCAGTCCTCAGAGGACAATTTATAGCAATAGATGGACACATCAAAAAAAAGGGACAAAACAAAGCATTAACCACAGAACTCAAACAAATAGAAACAGAACAGCAAAAAAAGCCCACAGCCAAAAGCGGCCAAAAGACACATGAGGAAATGCTCGAGATCACTAGACATTAGAGAAATGCAAATTAAAACCACAGTGAGATACCATCTCATCCTGGCAGTACTGGCACGAATCAAAAACTCTGGAAATAACAAATGTTGGAGAGGCTGTGGGGAGATTGGAACTCTTATGCACTGCTGGTGGTAAAGCAAAATGATAGAACCATTTTGGAAAATGATATGGCGCTTCCTTACAAACCTATAAATAGAACTACCATACGATCCAGCAATCCCACTCCTAGGAATATATCCTACAGAAATAACAGGCGTCACACGAATACACATATGCACACCCATATTCATTGCAGTACTGTTCACAATAGCAAAAAGATGGAAACCTAGATGCCCATCAACAGACGAACGGATAAACAAACTATGGTACATACACACAATGGAGTATAATGAAATAAAGAAAAATGATGAATCTGAGAAGCATCTCATAACATGGATGAAACTGGAGGACATTATGCTGAGTGAAATCAGTCAATCTCAAAAGGACAAATGCTGTATGAGACCTCTACTGTAAAAACTCACTAAAAAGTTTACACACAAAAAGAAATAATCTTTTGATATGGTGTATTTTTGGCTATGTATATTTTCACCAAAAAAAAAAAAACGTTGATAAGGGAGAGGGTTGACGTGTTGTGGGGTTGTCAACCAATGTCAAAAGGCAGTATGTGTACTACTGTTTCATGAGAAACTATTCGTTCTGTAGGCCTTCACCTGAAGTACAATTAAAAAAAAAAAAAAAAACAATCTTTGTTGGTTACGAAGGATGGGAGGGTTGGGGGGGATAATAAATGGACAGTAGATAAGTGGTATCTTGGGTGAAGGGTAAAACAGTACACAACACTGGGGAAGCGAGCAAAACTTGTACAAGGAAAGGTAATGGAAGCCCCACAGACAGATCCAAACTCCCTGAGGCACTGAATTGCTGGGCAGAGGGCTGTGGGGACCATGGTCTCGGGGAACATCTAGCTCAACTGGCATGACACAGCTTATAAAGACAATGCTCTATATTCCACCTTGGTGGGTAGTGTCTGGGGTCTTAAAAGCCTGTTAGAAGCCATCTAAGATACTCCATTGGTCTCATCCCTTCGGGAGCAAGGGACAATGAAGAGAACAGGATACAAGGAAAAGATTAGTCTGAAGGACTAATGGACCACAGCTACCATGGCCTCCAGCAGACTGAGTCCAGTACAGCTAGATGGTGCCCAGCTACCACCACTGACTGCTCTGACCGGGATCACAACAGAGGGTTCAGGACAGACATGGAGAAGGATGTAGAACAAATTTCCAACACACACAAAAAAGACCAGGTTTACTGGCCTGAAAGAGACTGGAGAAACCCAGAGAGTATGGCCCCCAGACACCCTTTTAACTCAGTGATGAAGTCACTTATGAGGTTCACCATTCAGCCGGGGATCGGACAGTCCCATAAAACAAAATGGGACTTATGAAGTACAGCAGTCCAGGGACAAGGACTAGAAGGCAGAAGGGGACAGAAAAGCTGGTGATAGGGTATCCAAGGTTGAGTAAGGACAGTGTTGACATGTAGTGGGGTTGTTAACCATTGTCAAAGGGCAACGTGTGTACTAATTGTTTAATGAGAAACTATTTTGGTCTGTAAACCTTCATCTAAAGTGAGAACTGCAGAACAACTGGAAGAACATAATAGATGTCACTGAATTGTGCATGTAGAAATTTTTGAAATGGTGTATCTTTGGCTATGTATATTGTCACAAAAAAAAAAAAAAGGTGGTGAAGGGAGAGGGTTGACATGCCGTGGGGTTGTTAACCAATGTCCTAAAACAGTATGTGTACTGACTGTTTAATGAGAAAATATCTGTTTTGAAAACTTCACCTAAAGTACAATAAAAACAAACAAAAGACCCTATTTACTGGCCTGACAGACTGGAGAAACCCCGAGAATATGGCCCCCAGACACCCTTTTACCTCAGTGGTGAAGTCACTCCCGAAGTTTACCCTTCAGCCGGGGACTGGACAGCCTCATAGAACAATATAGGACTAATAAGGCACAGCAGTCCAGGGACAAGGACTAGTAGGCAGGAGGGGACAAGAAAGCTAGTGATAGGGAACCCACAGTTTAGAAGGGACAGTGCTGACATATCTTGGGGTTCTTAACCATTGTCATAGGGCAATATGTGTACTATTTAACGAGAACCTATTTGTTCTGCAAACCTTCATCCAATGTACAATAAAAAAAGAAAAGAATTATCTATGTGAGATTAAATTGACAAACAGCAACTCAAAAGGTTTGATGGGAAGCATAGGGGGCAGTGAGTTGAAGATAATGGTGAGGGAATAATTTGGAAAAGGATAGTGAAAATAGCAGCACAACTGGAAAAATGTAATCAATGTCACTGAATTGTACATGTAGAAACTTTTGAAATGGTGTAACTTTGGCTATGTATGATTTCACCAAAAAAAAATAAAAAAGGGTCCTCCAAGGTCAAGAAGGGAGTGTTGACATGTCATGGGGTTGTTAACCGATGTCATAAAAAAAATGGATACTGTTTAATGAGAAACTACTTGTTCTCTAAACCTTCATCTAAAGTACAATACATATATATATATAAATACACTAAAATCTGAAGCTATAAAAAAATACAAATTATACTAATATACATATTACTAAAATATTTTGTTTTTGTCAGGTGCCGATGAGTCAGTTTCGACTCACAGCAACGCTATGTACAACAGAATGAAACACTGCCAGGTCCTGCACCATTCTCACAATCGTTGCTATGTTTGAGCCTATTTTTGCAGCGACTATGTCAAACCATCTGGTTAAGGGTCTTCCTCTCTTTAGCTCACCTTCTACTTTACCAAGCATGATATACTTCTCCAGGGACTGGACCCACCTCATAACATGTCCGAAGTATATGAGACTCTGTATCCTCGCTTCTAAGAAGCACTCTACCTGTACTTCTTCCAAGACAGACTTGTTCGTTCTTCTGGCAGTCTACAGTATATTCAATATTCTACGCCATCACCATAAATCAAAGGTATCAATTCTTCTTCAGTCTTCTTTACTCATTGCCCACCTTTGCCATGTATATGATGAGGTGATTGAAAATAAAATGGCTTGGGTCAGATGCACCTTAGTCCTCAAAGTGACCAACTTTGCTTTTCAACACTTTAAAGAGGTATTTTGCAACAGATTTGCCCAATGCAATAAGTCGTTTGATATCTTCACTGCAGCCTCCATGGGCGCTGATGGTGGAACCAAGTAAAATAAAACTCTTGACAACTTCATTTCCTCCAGTTATCATAATGTGGCTTACTGGTCCAGTTGTGAGGATTTTTGTTTTCTTTATGTTGATCTGTAAGCCATACAGAAAGCTGTAGTCTTTGATCTTCATCTGTAAGTGCTTCAAGTCTTCTTCACTTTCAGCATGCAAGGTTGTGTCATCTGCATATCGCAAGTAGTTAATGAGTCTTTCACCAATCCTGATCCCATGTTCTTCTTCATATACTCCAGCTTCTTGGATTATTTGTTCAGTATGCAAATTTAATAAGTATGGTAAAAGTATACAACCCTGATGCACACCTCTCCTGATTTTAAACCATGCAGTATTCCCTTGTTCTGTTCAAATGACTATTTATTGGTCCATGTACAAGTACCTCATGAACACAATGAGGTATTCTGAAATTCCCATTCTTCACAATGTTATCCATAATTTGTTATGATCCACACAGTCAAATGCCTTAGGGTAGACAAAAGAAAAAAGGTAAACCTCTTTCTGATATTCTCTCCTTTCAACCAAGATCCATCAGACATCAGGAATGATATCCCTCATTCGACGTCCACTTCTGAATCCGGCTTGAAATTCTGGTAGTTTCCTGTCAACGTACTGCTGCAACCATTTTGAATTATCTTTGGCAAAATTTTACTTGTCTGTGATATTAATAATACTATTCAACAATTTACACATTCTGTTGGATCACCTTTGTTTGTTTGTTTTAGGAAATCTTTTTTCTTTTCCCCATATGAAAATTATACATACATTGTTATGTGAACCTAATTGCTCTCCCATACTGTGACAGCACAGTCCTCCTTTCCACCCCTGATTCCCCATGTCCAATCAACCAGCTCCTAACCCTCTCCGCCTTCCCATTCCACCTCCGGACAGAAGCTGCCCATTTAGTCTTTTGTATTTACTTGAGCTAAGAGGCACACTCTTCAAGAGTATCACTTTTATGTACCACAGTCCAGTCCAATCCCTGTCTGAAGAGTTGGCTTCAGAAATTGTTTTAGTTCTGGGCTGACAGGGAATCCACGGGCCATACTTACTGGGGTTCCACAGTCTCATACAGACCATTAAGTCCGGTCTTCTTACTAGAATTTGAGTTCTGTACCCCACCTTTCTCCTGCTCCATCCAGGAGTCTCTGTTGTGTTCCCTGTCAGGGCAGTCACTGGTGGTAGCTGGGCACCATCTAGTTCTTCTGGTCTCAGGCTGATGAAGTCTCTGGTTTATGTGGCCCATTCTGTCTCTTGGGCTAACACTTTCCTTGTGTCTTTGGTGTTCTTCATTCTCCTTTACTCCCAGTGGTTGGGAACAATTCATGCATCTTAGATGGCCGCTTGCAAGCTTTTAAGACCCGAGACGCCACTCACCAAAGTAGGATGCAGAACATTTTCTTAATAAGCTTTGTTATGCCAATTGACCTAGATGTCCCTTGAAACCATGGTCCCCAGACCCCTACCCCTGCTACTCTGTCCCTCAAAGTGTTTGACTGTATTCAGGAAACTTCTTAGCTTTGGTTTAGTCCAGTTGTGCTGACTTCCCCTGTAGTGTGTGCTGTCTTTCCCTTCACCTAAGATAATTCTTATCTACCATCTAGTTAGTAAATAACCATCACCTTCCCTCCCCACCTTCGTAACCATCAGAGTGTTTTCTTCTGTGTTTAAACCTTTTCTTGAGTTCTTATAATAGTGGTCTTATACAATATTTGTCCGTCTGTGACTGACTAAACTCACTCACCATAATGAGTTCCAGTTTGCTCCCTGTTATCAGACGTTTCACGGCTTCAGCATTGTTCTTTATTGTTGGATAGTATTCCATTATGTGGATATACCATTATTTGTTTATCCATTCCTCTGCTGATGGGTACCTAGGTTGTTTCCATCTTTTTGCTATTGTGAACACTACTGCAATAAACATGGGTGTGCATACATCTATTCATGTGACGGCTCTTATTTTGCTAGGATATATTCCAAGGAGTGGGATAGATGGATCGTATGGTACTTCTATTTCTAGCTTTTTAAGGAAGTGCCAAATCAATTTCCAAAGTGGTTGTACCATTTTACATTTCCACCAACAGTGTATAAGTGGTCCAGTCTCTCCACAACCCCTCCAGCATTTATTAACTTTGTGATTTTTTGATTAATGCTAGCCTTGTTGGGGTGAGATGATACCTTATTGTAGCTCTGATCTGCATTTCTCTAACAGCTAATGATCGTGAGCATTTCCTCATGTGTCTGTTAGCCACCTGAATATCTTTTTTGGCAAACTGCCTGTTTATATACTTTGCCCATTTTTTTAAATGTTGTTTGTATTTTTGTTCTTGAGGTTTTGCAATATCTTGTAGATTGCAGAGATTAGATGCTGATCAGATTTGTCATAGTCAAAAATTTTTTCCCAGTCTGTAGGTTGTCTTTTGACTCTTTTGGTGAAGACTTTTGATGAGCATATGTGTTTCATTTTTAGGAGCTCCCAGTTATCTAGTCTCTCTTCTGCTGTTTGTGCATTGTTTCTTATGGTTTGTATTGTATTTATGCCATGTTCTAGTGCTCCTAGCATTGTCCCTATTTTTTCTTCCATGATCTTTATTGTTTTCGATTTTATATTTAAGTCTTTGATCCATTTTGAGTTATTTTTGTGCATGATGTGAGGTATGGGTCTTGTTTCAGTTTTTCCAAGTGGATATCCAGCTATGCCAGCATCATTTGTTAAAGAGACTTGTCTTTTTCCCAATTAACGGACTTTGGGCCTTTGTCAAATATTAGCTGCTCATAGGTGGACGAATTTAAGTCTGGATTCTCAATTCTGTTCCATTGGTCTATGTATCTGTTGTTGTACCAGTACCAGGCTGTTTTGACTACTGTGGCAGTATAATAGTTTCTAAACTCAGGTAGTGTGAGGCCTCCCACTTTGTTCTTCTTCTTGAGTAATGCTTTACTTATCTGGGGCCTCTTCCCTTTCCATATGAAGTTGATGATTCGTTTCTCCATCTCAATAAAAAATGCTGGTGGAATTTAGATCAGATGATTCGTTTCTCCATCTCAATAAAAAATGCTGGTGGAATTTAGATCAGGATTGCATCTGTAGATCGTTTTGGGTAGAACAGACATTTTCACAATGTTCAGTCTGCCTATCCACGAGCAAGGCATGTCTTTTCCACTTATGCAGGTTTCTTTTGGTTTCTTTAGTGTCTTGTAGTATTACTGTACAGATCTTTTATGCCTCTGGTTAGATTTATTCCTAAGTATTTTATCTTCTTGGGGCTACTGTAAATGGTACTGATTGGCTAATTTCCTCTTCGAGGTTCTCTTAGTTAGTGTAAAGGAATCCAACTGATTTTTGTATGTTTATCTTGTATCCTGAAACTTTGCCAAAATCTTTTGTTAGTTCCAGTAGATTTCTTGTGGATTCTTTGGGGTTTTCTGTGTATAAGATCATATCATCTGCAAATAGAGATACTTTGACTTCTTCCCTACCAATTTGGATACCTTTATTTCTTTTTCTAGCCTAATTGTTCTGACTAAGACCTCCAGCACAATGTTGAATAACAGTGGTGATAAAGGGCATCCTTGTCTGGTTCCCATTCTCAAGCGGAATGCTTTCAAAGTCTCTCCATAAAGAATGATGCTGGCTGTTGGCTTTGTATGAATGCCCTTAATTATACTGAGGAATTTCCCTTCTGTTCCTATTTTGTTGAGAGTTTTTATCATGAAAGGGTGTTGGACTTTGTCAAATGCCTTTTCTGCATCGATTGATAAGATCATGTGGTTCCTGTCTTTTGTTTTATTTATGTGATAGATTACATTGATTGTTTTTCTGATCTTGAACCATCCCTGCATACCTGGTATAAATCCCACTTGATTGTGGTGAATTATTTTTCTGATATTTTGCTGAAGTCTATTGGCTAGAATTTTGTTGAGGATTTTTTGGGTCAGTGTTCATGAGGGATATTGGTCTATTAATTTTCTTATTTTGTGGTGTCTTTGCCTGGTTTTGGTATGAGGGTTATGCTGCCTTCATAGAACGAGTTTGGGAGTGTTCCACCCTTTTCTATGCTCTGAAATACCTTTAGTAGTAGTGGTGGTTAACTCTTCTCTGAAAGTTTGGTAGAATTCTCCAGTGAAGCCATCCGAGTCAGGGCTTTTTTTTCTGTTGGGAGTTTTTAAATCACGTTTTCAATCTCTTCCTTTGTTATGGGTTTATTTAGTTGTTCTACCTCTGTTTGTGTTAGTTTAGGTAGGTAGTGAGTTTCTCGAAATTTGTCCATTTCCTCTAGGTTTTTTAATTTGTTAGAGTACAATTTTTCATAGTATTCTGTTATGATTCTTTTAATTTCAGTTGTGTCTCTTGTGATATCACCCATCTCATTTCTTACACAGGCTGTCTGCTTCCTCTCCTGTTTTTCTTCTGTCAGTTTGGCCAACGGTTAATCAATTTTGTTGATCTTTTCAAAGAACCAGCTTTTGGTCTCGTTAAATCTTTCAATTGTTTTTCTATTCTCTATTTCATTTAATTCTGCTCTAATTCTTACTATTTCCTTTCTTCTGGCACCTGAGGGCTTCTTTTGCTGCTCTCTTTCTATTTGTTCCTGATGTAGGCTTAAGTTTTGATTATGATCCTTTCTTCTTTTTGGATGTGTGCATTTATTACTCTAAACTGACCTCTGAGCACTGCTTTTGCTGTGTCCCAAAGGTTCTGGTAGGATGTGTCGTCATTCTCATTGGATTCTATGAATTTCTTCATTTCATCCTTAATTTCTGCTATAACACAGTAGTTTTTGAGCAAGGTGTTGTTCAGTTTCCATATGTTTTATTTTTTTTTCCTTACTTTTTCTGTTGTTGATTTCTACTTTTATGGCTTTATGGTCAGAAAAGATGCTTTGTGATATTTCCATGCTTTGGATTTTAAGGTTTGCTTTATAGCCTAACATGTGGTCTATTTTGGAGACTGTTCCATGCACGTTAGAAAAGAAAGTATACTTGTCTGCTGTTGAATGGCGTGTTCAGTATATGTCTATGAGATCAAATTGGCTGATTGTAGCATTTAGCTCTTCCATGTCTTTGTAGAGCTTCTCTCTGGATGTTCTGTCCTGCACGGAAAGTGGTGTTAAAGTCTCCTGTTACTATTGTGAAGCTGTCTCTCTTTTCAGTGCTGTTAGAGTTTGTTTTATGTCTTTTGGAGCCCTGTCATTGGGTGCGTAAATATTTATTATATTACGTCCTCCTGGTATATTGACCCTTTCGTCAGTATATAGTGTCCTTCCTTATCTTTTGTGGCGGATTTTACTTTAAAGTCTATTTTGTCAGATTAATATTGCCACTTTTTTGAGTGTTGTTTGCTTGATACATTTTTTCCATCCTTTGAGTTTTAGTTTGTTTGTGTCTTTACGTCTAAGGTGTGTCTCTTATAGACAGCATATAGACAGATCGTGTTTTTTTATCCAATCTGCCACTCTCTGTCTCTTTATTGGTGCATTTAGTCACTTTACATGCAGCACAATTATTGATAGGTATGAGTTTAATGCTGTCATTTTGATGTCTTTTTCTGTGTGTTGTTCACCATTTCTTTGTTCCACTTAATTTTCTGCGTTGAGTCGTTTTTCTTTATGTATTTTCTTTTCCTCTTTTTCATTGTTATTGATTTTGTGTTTGCTGAGTCTTTATATTTTTTCTAGTTTTTTATTTTGACTTTTAGGATTCTTAGTTTCTTCTGTGGTTATGTTAATATTTACCCCTATTTTTCTAAGTTTATACCAGTCTTTTGTTTCTTTATATCACCTTGACTTCCTCTGCGTATGAAAAATCTATGTCTATGTTTTTTAAGTCCCTCGTTTTGTTTTAATGTCATCATCTTTTACATATTGACATCTGTTTCCCTATTTTCAGTGTTTTAGCTTTGATTTATTTTTGTGACTTCCCTATATGGGTTGATATCTGGTTGCTCTGCCCAGTGTTCTAGTGTTGGGTTGTTATCTGATGTTACTGATTTTCTAACGGTAGGACTCCCTTTAGTATTTCTTGTAATTTTGGTTTGGTTTTTGCAAATTCCCTAAATGTTTGTTTACCTGGAAGTGCCCTAATTTTGCCATCATTTTTGAGAGACATTTTTGCTGGATACCTAATTCTTGGCTGGCATTTTTTTTTCATTCAAGGCTTTATATGTATCATCCCATTGCCTTCTTGACTGCATGGTTTCTGCTGAGTAGCCCGAGCTTATTCTTATTGACTCTCCTTTGTAGATGACTTTTCATTTATCCCCAGACACTCTTAAAATTATCTCTTTAGCTTTGGCTTTGGCAAGTTTGGTTATAATATGTCTTGGTGACTTTCTTTTGGGATCTACCTTATGTGGGGTTTGATGTGCATCTTGGATAGATATCTTGTCATCTTTCGCGATATCTGGGAAGTTTTCTGCCAACAAATCTTCAACAATTCTCTCTGTATTTTCTGCTATCCCTTCCGTGTTCTGGTACTCCAATCACTCGTAGGTTATTCTTCTTGATAGAATCCCACATAATTCTTAGGGTTTCTTCATTTTTTTAATCCTTTTATCTGATTTTTCCTCAAATAAGTTGGTGTCAAGTGCTTTATCTTCAATCTCACTAATTTTGACTTGCATTGCCTCAATTCTGCTCTAATGACTTTCTACTGAGTTGTCTAATTCTGAAATTTTATTGTTAATCTTCCGGATTTCTGATTGCTGTCTCTCTATGGATTCTTGCAGCCTGTTAAATTTGTCGTTATGCTCTTCTCTAGTCTATTCTGTGTTTTGCTTAATTTCCTTCCTAATTTCTTGAAGAGTTCTGTGCATTAATCTTCTGTATTCTACCTCTGGTAATTCCAAGAAATTTTCCTCATCTGGAAAATTTCTAGATTCTTTATTTTGGGAGCTTGCTGAAGCCAACATGTATTGCCTCTTTATGTGATCTGACATTGACTGTTGCCTCCGAGCCATCAATAAGTTATTATATTTATTTATTTTATGTTTGCTTACTGTGTCCTAGCTTCTTGTTTTGATTTGATATGCCCAAGTAGCTGCTTGTATGAGCTAGTTTGATTATTGGCACCTCTGAAGCTCTAATGTCCTGTCACCAGGTATTTAGATCAGTTACTAGGTATGTGAGCTCAGTAATCCACCCACTCCTCCTGCATGGTTTCAGCTGAGGTGCCCAGGGAGATAGCCACCAAGTGTGTGCTGTAGGCTCTCATTTACAGTCCTAGACAGGCATGGGTGATTGGTGTAGGCACAGGTATCTGGAGATAGCAGTGTGACACATTCTGAGCAAGGCAGGGGGCTGATGGCCACCTCGAGTGTCCAGGAGGAAGGCGTGTCCCTGTTCTCTACTGTGCGTATGTGGGTGGGTTTTGCAGCTAGACTATGAGTACCTAATGCTGTTGGCTGTAAGGACCGGGGGCACCTCTTATTCATGGGCCCCTATCGCAGGTGGCTAGGTGGCATGGGTGGAGCCACCTGTCCTCAGGCCCCTGATGTGAGTAGGTGAAGACCCTGCTTAATGGACAGAGCAGTGTCAAATGTCAAGAATCTGCCAGTTCACAGCTGAAATGGTTGAAGTTAGACTTCTGGTATATACCCTGTTGTACTGCGGTAATGAGGGCCTATGCTGTTGGAATGGGCCCACACAAGTCTGTGTAGTAGGAAAGGAACTCGAAGTCCGTGGATCCCTTATGCCTGTGTCTAGACAAAGGAGTTGTGTCTACCCTGGGTTCCTGGCTTAAGGGAGCCGACAGTTTATTTTTTTCCCCTCTTTGTTAATTTGTTCACTCTCCAAGGCAGGGAGAATGGCTCCAGGCATGTGACGGATCTTATTTCTGGCCCAGGGGACTCAGCAATTTCTGAAGCCGGCCCAGGACTCAGTACAGAGCAGGAAGCAGGGAGATAAATGGGAAAGCGGTTTTTCCCTAAGGGGGGTGTTTTTGATCCACGTGGTAGGCCATACACAATTACGTATCTTTTTACCAATCCAGGGCTGCTTCTCACTGGTTCTGCATGTCTATGTAGACTCTTTTGCATGGGTCTCTACCAGTGTGGAAAATGCACCTCCCCAGCACAGCCGCTTGCCTGACTCCTCGCACACCCCCAAGCTGATCACACCTGAAGGGCTCAGACTCTCACCGGGTGAGGTTTGGCAACTCTTCGCTGCTTCCGAACCATCTCTCCCTCCCCCTGCCACTCAGTCCAGTTCCTCAACTCTGCCTTTGATGTTCAGGCCATATATAATCAAATCACTTGTTTTATCGGGTCTTTGTTGTTAGAGAGTCCACCAGAAGCATCTGACTACTCTGCCATCTTGGCCCCACCTCCCCTGGATCACCTTTCTTTGGAATGGGCAAAAATACCGTTCTCTTCCAGTTGGTTAGCCAGGTAGCTGTCTTCAAAATGTCTTGGCATAGATAAGCGAGCACTTCCAGTATTGCATCTGTTTGTTGAAACATCATAGTTGGTATCCTGTCAATGCCTGGAGCCTTGTTTTTCATCATTGCCTTCAGTGCAGCTTGGCCTTCTTTCTTCAATACCATTGGTTCTTGAGCACATGCTACCTCCTGAAATGGTTGAATGCTGACCAATTCTTTTTGGTACAGTGACTGTGTATTCCTTCAATATTCTTTTGATGCTTCCTGCATCATTCAGTATTTTTCCCAAAGAATCCTTCAGTATTGCAACTCGAGGCTTGAACTTTTTCTTCAGTTCTTTCAGTTTGAGAAACACCAAGTGTGTTCTTCCCTTTTGGTTTTCTAACTCCAGCTCTTTGCACATCTCATTACAATAGTTTACTTAGTCTTCTCAAGCAGCTCTTTGAAATTTTCAGTTGGCTCTTTTACTTCATTACTTTTTCTATTCATTTTAGCTACTCTATGTTCAAGAGCAAGTTTCAGAGTCACTTCTACATTCATTTTGGTCTTTTCTTTTCTGCATCTCTTTTTAATGACCTTTTGCTTTCTTCATGTATGATGTCCTTGATGTCATCCCACAACTCTTCTGGTCTTCTGTAGTTATTGTTTAAAGCATCAAATCTATTCTTGAGATGGTCTCTAAATTCAGGTGAGATATACCCAAGGTTGTACTTTGGCTCTCGTGGACTTGTTTTAATTTTCTTCAGCTTCATCTTGAACTTGCATATGAGTAACTGATGGTCTGTTCCACAGTTGGCCCTTGGACTTGTTCTTATTGATGATATTGAGTTTTTCCAGCATCTCATTCAACAGATGTAGTCGATCTGATTCCTGTTTTTCATCCAGTAAGGTCCACGTGTATCATTGCCGTTTATGTTATTGAAAAAAGGTACTTGCAATGAAGAAGTCATTGGTCTTGCAAAATTCTATCATGCAATCTCCAGCATCATTTCTATCACCAAGGCCACATTTTCCAATTACTGATCCTTCTTTTTTGTTTCCAACTTTTGTATTCCAATCACCAGTAATTATCAATGCATCTTGACTGCATGTTTGATCAATTTCAGACTGCATAAGTTGGTAAAAATCTTCCATTTCTTCCTCTTTCGTCTTAATGGTGGTATATAAATTTGAATAATAGTAGTATTAACTGGTCTTCCTTGTAGGCCTACTCATATCTTCCTATCACTGACAGCATTGTACTTCAGGATAGATCTTGAAATGTTCTTTTTGATGATTCATACAACACCATTCCTCTTCATTTTGTCATTCCAGGAATAGATCATATGATTGTCCAATTCAAAATGGCCAATACCAATCCCTTTCAGCTCACTAATGCCTAGGATATTGATCTTTATGCGTTCTATTTGATTTTTGACAACTTCCAATTTTCCTAGACTCATATTTCATACATTCCACGTTCTGATTATTAATGGATGTTTGCAGCTTTTCTTCTCATTTTGAGTTGTGCCACGTCAATATATGAAGGTCCTGAAAGCTTTACTCCATCCACATCATTAACTGTCAGCTCTACTTTGAGGAGGCAGCTCTTCCCCAGTCGTACGCTGAGTGCCTTCCAACCTGAGGGGCTTATCTTACAGCACTGTAGTAGACAATGTTCTGCTGCTGTTCATAAGGTTTTCACTGGTCAGTTTTTTTAGAAGTCGATCACTAGGTCCTTTTTCTTAGTCTGTCTTAATCTGGAAGCTCACCTGAATCCTGTCCACCATCTGTGACCCTGCTGGTACCTGAAATACTGATGGCATAGCTTCTAGCATCACAACAACATAAAAACCACCACAGTACAACAAACTGGCAGACAAGTAGTGAAAAATATTGATACAAACAATAATATGTAAGAATCTCAAAAATAATATGCTGAGTGAAAGAAGCCATACATCAAAAACCACAGTGTATAACTCCATTTATATGAAATTTTAAAACAGGGAAAACTGTTACATAGTGACAGCAGATCAGGTTCAGGGGTTGAAGGGACAGTGGTGGAGGGGACTGATTGACTTTTTAGGGGAAAGGAAATGTTCTATATCTTGACTGTGGTAAGGTTATAAAACTTTACAATTGTCAAAAGGCATTTAACTGTACACTGAAAATCGTCGTTTTATTGTATGTAAATTATACTTTAATAAAGTTTATGTAATAAAAAGAGTGGTATATAAATCCTTACCACATAATTATTATATTTATATATATTACCTATATACATACATATGTATATATATACAAACACACCTCTTTATAAAATAAATGCTCAATAAGCTAGTTTAACATTATAGCTATCGGTCATTTTTTAACAAAATATAATTAGCATCAAAGCCAGATTATACAGGGCCCTGGTGGTGCAGTGGTTAAACATTTGGCTGCTAACCAAAAGGTCAGCAGTTCAAATCCACCAGCTGCTCCTTGGAAACCCTATGGGGCAGTACTATTCTGTCCTATAGGGTCACTATGAGTTGGAATCGACTCGATCACATTGGGTTTGTTTTTTTTCGGTTTATAACAAAACTGATTTTACAAATATAAGTTAATAATAATGGTTGTCATTCTTCAAATATTTCTAATATTCCATTAATTCTAAGAAAATACTATAATATTTTAAAACAGCAGGACAAAGGAATCCTCAAAATCTAAAGAAGACATGTCTAATTCACAAAATTAGCACTTCTTACTTGCCTTTCAATGTGCATTTTTTAGAACACTCACTAAATCAAAGGTGACCTGCCTCCCTAATTAGCCTCTAAAAATACCTTGAATGCTAGATAATAATAATCTTTAAGTAAATGAATCTTTTAAAAAGATAAAAATAAAAGTAAAATGGACTGTGCTACCAAGGAAAATTATAATGCCTCTCAGCATGATGCAAAATACTAAGTCTCTGAACATAGTGTCCAACTTTTTTACTTAGTTCAACTGTTACAAGTCAGTAAAAATGGTTAACTCCTACTCTCCTTGAAGATGATCTTGGAGACTAGACCAGAGGTGGCCAAGAAGCCTCCGAAATAGAAAGCACATCCATCAGAGTGGCAGATTTGTGAGTAAAAATGAAAAACCAGGTATCTCACAAGACAATCAGACTATTCTATTATTTCTTTGCTCTGCCCTACTGCAGGATCATTCCAGGAAGCCAAAACAGTGTGAACAAAAGTAGAAGCAAGAAAGGCAGGGTACTTGGGAAGTATAATAAGTTGTGTCAGCTTTTGACTTGGATTGTTGTTAGCTGAGCTCCAATTGATGAGGCCTGGAAGACTAGAGTGGCAAAGACAGCCGACTGTGACTGGCCTTGAATGCCAGACTGATGGGTTTAGTCCACTCAAATACTGAAGGGGAGAAGAGTGGGATTAAGACAGAGAGATTACCTGGTTATTTTTATCCAAACAGATTTTTTATTTTAAATAATACAAGAAATTTGTCATAAAATATCCTTGTCATCCCAACAAAAATACTAACAGCTGTTGCCACAGCAGCGAGCTCTGGACCTTTTGGCCAAAGTATAAAATGGAAGGTAAAATAGCAAGGCAATCAAAGAAAAAAATTCTCATAAATAAGATTAAATCAATAAAGCCTTGATATTTTTTCGGCTAATGCAAGCTACTTCTCCACAGCACCACAGGGTCCCTTTGGTACCATCAGTCTGGTTACCAGTTTCTGTTTGATAGAGATCAGTGCCACGCCCTGAGTGTCTCTACATGGTGGTTGCATTAAGTAAGTTTTTAAAGGACAAAGAGCTAAAAAAAGAACATTCTAAGCTTACTATGTTGATTGGCTAAGACAAATTATATTTAATAGACTTGAGATGCAAAAAGCATTGTGTTAAAACACGTGCACACATGCACACATGCACATGCACAAACAAAAGCAGCAGCCAAATCAGTTAAGGAGATATGGATCAAAAATGAAGTTGAATTTTAAGTATGTTCAGTAAAGTAGAAGTTCTGGAACTCTATCTGCAACAAGTCTGTAAAAATCTCTGCATGTTTGATCATTGTTTTAATTATATAGTGTATTCCATTTAAACAGCAGTTCTGATATTGGGTTCATTTTGTTGTAATCATTCTTCAATAAATATATAAATTTAAATTTAGTGACACAGTATCCAATCCTTGGAAATGAACAGCAATTTTACACTGCTCCTCTGAGGACAGGGGACAGAATGTATTATCCAAAACATAGTCTATTGTTTTCAGACTTTTTCCTCTGAAGAGAAAACCTTTCAATTTCAAAACCTTCGGAGATAATTTTTTTGGCATGACTTCTTCACTTTGTTGCAAATGGCTTTGAAATATTCATCACTCTACTCAGATGATAAACAATGATATTGCTTCTATTGTTAAAGACAAAAGGAAAATGTCTACATAGTAGTTTCACTTTGAAGCTCTTTAGAAAGAATTCCTGAAACAGTATAACAGACACTTCTTCAGGTACCTGCCCAGCACCTTGTGTTAAAACCGGCCCCTAGTAACTAGGCTGATAATACATGACCTAGAACTCTTAGCCATATCACTGGATCATGAGTGGACACCAAGCCCCAGCTGCCAATCAGGCCCATTTCAAAAGAATTTAGACTCAGTGACCACACGTTGTCTCTGGTGGCCTTGAACTGAGTTGTCATGTAGGGAGCTCAGGAAGCCATTTCTGCCCTAGGTGAGGAGAACAGAGGAAGCTTGGTGAAAGAAAGAATAAAGTGAATAGAGTGACATGACAATAGAAGGTTGAGGGAGAAGGGCATACACAAACAAAGACGCAGTTGCTGACTAGCTACTGTGGTTCCTGCCAGCCTTCCAGTTCCTTTGAGGCCTAAAGATGGACAACACGGAATTCATTTGATTATAAAGACAAAGAAACAAACAAACTCTTTAATTTACGTTAGGTCCAATGAGTTTCTTTTAATCAAGCATTCCTTGATTAAAATAAACTGTTAGTAAGAAATAGAGAAATTTTAAACAAAAGATGATTTCAAATTTAAAACCTATGTTAGCAAACTGATTTACTGGCCACAGACTTGCTTGATATAACTTCAGATATTTCAATAATCTCTCTTCATAGATGCATACTGTTATTCAAAGAATTTGTAGAATTAAGAATAGTTCAGAGTTCTTTCACTTCATCATCACTGCCAGATCCAAAGAATGAATATGGTTCATTCATCCCACAAACATTATCAAGCCCCTCTAAAAATGCCAGGCACTAAACCAGAGATTGGAAATAAAATGTGAGCCCTGTTTAAATAGTATAAACAAAAAACAGACACAATGATTGAATCTTAAGAGTTAAGTGCTATAGAGTGTGACTAGGGTGACTATTTTTATAAACATGTATTTATGAAGTTCAGGGCTCTTCCTCTGTGAATTTTGCTAAAACTGATAAATTTTCACTCATTCTGGTGGTACCATCAAAGACCTGAACATGTATCTTACTCAAATCAACCTTGATCACTGCAAATTCATTTTTCTAATTGTGTTTAGGTAAGCACCAGTTGTCTCCTCTAAAATAGTGAAATTCAAGGACTACTCTTTAACTGCGATAACCTTTAACATTTTTCCTGAGCATCTTACACAAACTGGCAACTCTTTCATTGCCCAACAGTTGTCTCTTTACATTATTAAAAGAGCTGAAGAAACAAAAACCTCACTAGTAATGTACTGTAATCTCCTGGTCTTTTTTACCTCAATTAGTTAATTTTGAATGTGGGTGATTCTGAGGAATCAACTCATGAATTCATGAGTAGAAACATGCCCTCTCCTTTGGTCTTTCATTCTCATTATCACTAATTGCATAAAGTTTCCTTTATTCAGAAATGAAACCAATTCATAGAAGTAGTTTTCTAATACACAAAATAATTCTGAAATATAAATTTTAGCTACATTTCATTTTCATTCATCTGTTTTGAGAGGGAAGAGTAAAAATATATTAAGACAAAATTGATATAGACTCCAAATCTGCAAAGTACTCTATGTCCTTCCTGTGTTTTGAAATGTTAAGAGCAATGTTCCAATTATAATTTCCTTGTATAATAAATAACTTCTAGGATACTGAATTTCTCTTGGCAAAAGACTGATACAAGTAACAGAATGCCACATTCTTTATAACACTACAGTTCAAACAACAAAAATCTGAACACGAAGATTGGTTAATTCATGCACGTATGCATTCATTCCATTGCTTCAACAAATATTTAATTGAATATTTTTACTGTGCTAGGGA
This sequence comes from Dugong dugon, assembly GCA_030035585.1. Classification (NCBI taxonomy): domain Eukaryota; kingdom Metazoa; phylum Chordata; class Mammalia; order Sirenia; family Dugongidae; genus Dugong; species Dugong dugon. The sequence goes on from CM057473.1 coordinate 72,157,451, forward strand.
CCGAAGAAATAATTTAATAAACAAAACAGTTTCAGTCTCCAACTTATGAAATAAAGTTGCTATAAGCTCCAAACATTTTGATTCAGCTTTGGTTAAAGTTACAGTTTAAATCACACATTATTAGTTTTCAATGAGCTTTAATGAGAAACTTTAGATAAAGAAGTTGTTAATTAAACAGTTTTGAGACTGCAAAGCACTAAGTTAGCCATTACCCTTTGCTTAGAAAGATAAAGGAGACAGAAAATATTTATCTATTAGTTACAATAGAATAGAATTTATGTCTATACTTATTAATTTTCTTACTACCATAAATTAGGTTTCTTTCTAGGTCTGTTTCTAAAAAAGGCAAAGAGCTTTTCTATTTGCTGTAGCAGTTATCTTCCAAGGACTGTTAAACTATATTACCTTACTATTATGTATGTTTGTTTTAGAAAACATCTGTTAAAATGTCTGTTACTGAAATTTGTATTTGCTCATCTGAAGATTAAGATTATGTTGGTTGTAGGAGATAGAATTCAATCACAAATCTTGTGATAATTAACATTAACTATGACGTTATTGGAGCCCTGGTGGCATAGTGGTTACGTTGGGGCTGCTAACCAAAAGGATGGTAGTCTGAATTCACCAGCAGCTCCTTGGAAACCCTACAGGGTAGTTCTACTCCGTCCTATAGGGTTGCTATGAGTCAGAATCGACTTGACGGCAACACATTTGTTTTTTTTGGTTTGGTATGACCTTATTAATCTTGGCTATAATAGATCTTTACGGAAGCAGAATGCCACAACTTTCTCCCGTGGAGAGGCTGGTGGGTTTGAACAGCCAACCTCTTGGTTAGCAGCCGAGTGCTTTAACCAGGGACCAGTCCCTGGAGAAAGACATCATCCTTGGTAAAGTAGAAGATCAGTGAAAAAGAGGAAAACCCTCAAAGAGACTGTCTTAGTCATCTAGTGCTGCCATAACAGAAATACCACAAGTGGATGGTCTTAACAAAGAGAAATTTATTTCCTTACAGTAAAGTAGACTAAAAGTCCAAATTCAGGGTGTCAGCTCCAGGGGAAGGCTTTCTCTCTCTCGGCCTTCTCATCAGTGTTCCCCGGGACTAGGAGCTTCTCGGCGCAGGGACCCCTGTCCAAAGGACACGCTCTGCTCCCGGCACTGCTTTCTTGATGGTATGAGTTTCCCCGTCTCACTGCTCACTTCTGTCTTTTATATCTCAAGAGATTGCCTCAGGACACAATCCAGTCTTGTAGATCAGGTCCTGCCTTACTAACACAATTGCCACCCATCCTCCCTCATTAACATCATAGACGCAGGATTTACAACATATAGGAAAATCACACAGGACCAGGAATCACGGCCTAGCCAAATTGATACACACATTTTTTGTGGGACATAATTCAAACCATGACAGAGATGGATGAACACAGTAGTTGCAACAACGGGCTCACACATAGACACAATTGTGAGGATGGAGCAGGATCAGTGTTTTGTTCTGCCGTACACAGGGTCGCTACAAGTCAGACCGACTCGATGGCACCTAATGACAGCAACATAATAAGTCTTAAGGTTATAAAAATTGATGGAATAGAAACGTATGTAAATGTCTTTGTCTCTGCAAGATTTTTTTAAAGTAAAATAAAGAAATGAGTCTAATAGATTAATTTTAAAGCAATACAAAAATCTTACCGTTTTCCAAGAGGGAATAACAGATTCTTTAAAACATGAATGATTTGTTCTTTTACAATCAATTTTGGCTGACATAGTAAATCCTCTACTTCCCTGAATTTCAAACCATTCAGAGTCCCAGTTTGAAACTACACTAATTACTGTACTGAGGTTGATAAAAACCTAATTGTTTTACATGACCATCAATGCCATCATTCAACTCAACAAACTCTTAGAAATACTTGAGAAAAACTCTAAACAAAACTAATTTTTAAATAATTTTCAAATAAGTACAGTTACAAAGAAAGAAACCTTAAATGACCATAACCTAAAGATCATACAGATTAAGGGAAATAAAATAACCTTGCTGTGTAAGGGTCCATCCAAATATAAGTTTATGTGGGCAGTTGGGTAAAACACCAGCCCAGTAAAGGCCGCCCAACTGATCTTCACTTGAGCTTTAACTACATGTTCAAAGGGTTTGTTTCATCTGTTTGTTTTGATTTTCTAACTTGATATAAATTTTGTAATTTTTTATACTGTTAGAGAGTAGTAACTTACATTGTATAATTTATGTAGTTGATTTCATTTATTTTGGATGATTCTATCACATTTTTAACAGATATTAAAATATACTCTCCATCTGAATATTTAAAGTTGTTTATGGTTTAGCCTCCATATCGTAGCACAGGGGCACCCCAAAGTTTACCAGCTTGAGAGTTTTTAAGGTAATTGTTTTAAAGCAAGGGGTGAAACAGCCCCTTAAACACTACATATTTTCCCCAAGCCTAGAAGAAATTTATATATAACAACACTTTCCTCCAGTCTGTTAAATCAAATATTTCCCTGGCTCTGTAGCCCCCTGCCACACCCTGATTCCAACACTAAACTTAAGCATATGGCCAACATTCCTCAGAAAGTTTTCCTAAATTAAGTCAAGAGTTTCAGAAGAAAAAAAAAACAAAAAAAGTCAACTCATCCTTCCAATTTAATGAACTTTTGTAAATACAATTTCCATGATCAACTACCTTCTCCCTGTATTTGGCTGTGGGCTGCTTAGGCTAGGATCTTGACTCACCTTAATGTGCAAGAACTCCATTATACAAAGTTCATATATTATTCATTTACTATAAGGCATAAACAGTTGCTGTTGAGTCAGTTCGAACCATGGTGGTGACCCCATGTATGTCAGAGTAGAACTGCGCTCCATAGGGTTTTCAGTGGCTATCTTTTCAGAAGTAGATCATCACATCTTTACTACAGGCTCAATTAAGTCCCTGATATGTAATAATGATATCTAGCAATAGCTTAATATAACATAACTAACTTATACAGTAAATATAATAACTTACATAGTAAGAAGTTTCATGTGAAAAATCTTGTAGTAATGAAAGGATACCAAACCAAACCCCTTGCTATTGAGTCGATTCCAGCTCATAGTGACCCCACAGGACAGAGTTGAACTGTCCCATATGACTTCCAAGGAGCAGCTGGTGGATTCGAACTGTCAACCTTTTGGTTAGCAGCCAAGCTCCTAACCACTGCGCCACCAGGGCTCCAACGAGAGGATATAAGGTATTAATAAGTGCTTCCTAACATAAACTCATATATCTAGAAAGATCCTCGCAAAATCACATTATTTCTGATTCAAAACTGCAGACTGATCATGCACATTTATTTCTTCTCTCTTCTGAAACCCATCCCTTTGCACCCACTAAATGATAGTGAAGAAATACAAAAGTCGAAAACAACAAAAGGATGAGGAAGAAGCAGACAGAGAGTAGCAATCAGTAGATAAGAAATTTCAACACATTTCTGGAAGGCAGAATGCAGGTGGAAAAGCAATGCTTGGTGACACAGAGCAGCGAAAGCTCTGACCTGCAATACATGTGAGGAAGAGGCTCCTGATGAGGAAGAAGCCATCAGTCCTCGTGAACCCATAAAAACTTGCAGTCATTCAGAGTAAACAGACAATGTATAAGGAAAAGAACAGAACACAAAAGTTGAGAGGCGAAGGAAGAGAAGTGGAAGGAAGGGCAGGGGCTAATATCTTCTTCATCTTATAAAGCTGGGAGCCTACAGACACTACCTATGGTTGATGTGAAACTAAATAAAAGTATACTAAGTGTTCATCATTATTGCATAGATACTGCGCTAAGTAATAACTGTGCTATGTGCCAGACGCTTACTGAGGCTTTTTCAGGGGCTGTTCATTTAACTGTATAATAAAGTACTTAAAGCAATCCCTACAAAAGAAAAAGTAAAAAACTACAGGGTAACTAACCAACACATGAACCAATATTGGTGATATAATCATATTAAAGAGAAGAAAGATAAGGTGTACAGTGAAGAGACTCACATCTCATATATCAGAGCAGAAAGTCAAAATATAATAATGTCTAAAACTGATAAATCAAAAAAGAGAGGCATACATATTATTTAGAGATATGAAGATCATCCCAGAAGAACTAAACAATGAACCAGTTAAAAAGATTTAAAATTGATTCCCTCAGGAAACAGGACTGTGAGTGGGGAGATATGGGACAGAGGTCTACAGCTTTCATATATAAAACTTTCTGTACTATTTACATTTTTAACCATGTGAATGACGTACTTCGGTCATTTCTTTTAAATATAGTTAATTTTTTTTGTTGTTTAAAAAAAAAGCAGTAATCTAATCTGTCCTACTATCTCAGACAGGTAAAATTCTTTTGTATTTTAATGGTTTCCAGAAAATGGTCTAATAACACAAGGTTAACAAGTCAGAATGCCAGAAATTTCTCCTTTAATGTTACATTTGGTAAATTAATATAAAGCATTTCTACAGAACACTGAGCTCTGGCTCCTATGGCCTGTACCAGTAAAACACATAGTCCATGGTCTAAATGGCACTGTTTATCCATCTATCCCTTCTTTAACATCTGTATTCTTTATTCCTCTTTTTAAGAATAACCAGTTGCCATCAAGCCTATTCCCACTCATTGTGACCCCATGTGTGGCAGAGTAGAATTGTGCTCTGTAGGGTTTCCATGGTTGTGACCTTTCAGAAGCAAATAGCCGGGCCTTTCTTCCAAGGCACCTCTGTATGGGTTTGAATTGCCAACCTTTCAGTTAGTATCCAAGCGTGTAACCATTTGCACAACCCAGGGACTAGAGAGACTTTAATACACTGCTCACCACAGATTCAAGAGAGAAAATTCCTGGTGATTTACTGATACTAACTAACCAAACCTACTATCATTTCCATACTAGGCTAGAGTTCAGCAGTGGTAGTAATGGCAGAGAAGGGCTGATGCAACCTCGACTGATGTTGTTATGGACTGAATTGTGTAGTCCAAAAATACGTGCTGTAAAACCTAACCCCTATACCTGCAGTTATAATACCATTTGGGAATAGGTTTTCTTTGTTACGTTAATAAGGTGGTATTAGTGTAGGGTGTACCTTGAGTCAATCTCTGTTGAGATATAAAAAAGATTAAACCAGCAAGCAAGAAGTAGAGATGGGGGAGCATAGGTGTTAAGCCACATGAAGACTGCCTAGTAATAGAAGAGAGAAGGACTTTTCTCCAGAGCCAAAAGAGAGAGAAAACCTTCCCCTCGAGCTGACACCCTGAACAGGGACTTCTAGTCTCCTAAACTGTGAGAAAATAAATTTGTTTGTTAGAGACATTCACTTGTGGTATTTCTGTTACAGCAGCACTAAATGACTAAGACACACGCTATAGATGATGGGCTGCATCAACAGATCTTGTACATAATCCATCTGAGGTCACAAACCAGTGGCCCAGGACCTCAAGCCAGCCCACATAAACACTTGCTTTGGTATACATGATGTTGGCCCACAATGTTTCAGATTTTGAAAAAGTAGTCAACATCTAAGAGAACTGATAGAATTCATATAAAATCCTTATTTCTACCTCTTTCAATAAATCACTAGAGACAGTTCCCTTTTGATGGGGTAGGTATGCTCCAATTTGCCATCATAGCCCATTTCTCTCTTTTATGTTAGCAGTCTCACCCCTGTAGCCATTTATATTTTTGACTCTTGTTATAAAACAGATAACATGTTAACACTCCTAACCTATGCCATGAGTCCCTGAGCTGGGGCTCTGACACTCAGGTAGCAATCAGGAGTACATCAGAGGCATTGATTCTCAGAAGCAGTGGTTCCAAAAGGGGGTTAGTAGCAGTGGTGGACAGCAGCCATTCCTATCTAAAAACTATTTGTAAATAGACATTTTAAAGCAGTGGACTTTCTTTATTGAAGTATTACATAAGAGCTGGCTATGGAGAAAAAATAATTAAAGAATTACTACACTTACCTAAAAATTAGGAATTTCGCTGCATGACTATCTGACTGCAACTTATTCCTATCAACTGCCTTACTTTGACTAGAACTAGGATTGAATGACAGATAAAGAAAGTAGTAAATCCTAGTGATCAATATCTGAGGAGATAATACCTAACAGCTGGAAATAAAAACTAAAGCAGAAAGTCTAATAACTAACATTGTAATCTGCATTTGGGGTAAAATAGTCATCATTTGGAGCCTTGGTGGCGTAGTGGTTAAGGGCTTGGCTGCTAACCAAAAGGCTGGCAGTTTGAATCCACCAGCCACTCCTTGGAAACCCTACAGGGCAGTTCTACTCTGTCCTATAGGGTTGCTATGAGTCGGAATCGACTCAACGGCGATGGGTTTTTTTGGTCATCATTTACTTACATTTTAATGTCTCTCCAGCATATGGTATGTGAAGTTTAAATCGGTCACAGTTGGGTCCAGGAGTCAAAGATGTGCAGCTTAGAAAAAGAGAGACAGAAACAGAAGATTTTTTAAAAGAAACCAAAAAAAGCCCACATATTTATATTTAACAAAGCAAATAAAAAGTGATGTTAATAGATAAAAGATTTTTTAAAAATCACTGGCTTACAGAACAAATACAAGCCCTTAATGGTCACAGAGGCCAACACAATCAAGACATGCACTGTAACGAATAATTCATTTATCACACAATACAATCTACATGCTTCTAACAACAAACACCAACACTGTTCAACTACTCCTTTCAAAGAAGTAATATCTCAACTTTTAAAACTAGGTAGTTAATCCAAAATAGGTCTGTAGTCTTTGAAGCCAAGAATTCTAAAAGACGACCAGTTTTAATGATGCATCTGTGAAACCTCTTATAACACGGAGGAATCTGGAAGGCATTACGCTTAGTGAATTTAGTCAGTCACAAAAGGACAAATATTGTATAAGACCACTATTATAAGAACTCAAGAAATGGATTAAACACAGAAGAAAACATTCTTTGATGGTTACGAAGGTGGGGAGGGAGGGAGAGGGGCATTCACTAACTAGACAGTAGACAAGAATTATCTTAGGTGAAGGGAAGGACAACACACACTACAGGGGAAGTCAGCAAAACTGGACTAAACCAAAAGCTAAGAAGTTTCCTGAATATAACCAAACACTTCGAAGGACAGAGTAGCAGAGGCAGGAGTCTGGGGACTACGGTTTCAGGGGACACCTAGGTCAACTGGCATAACAAAGTTTATTAAGAAAATGTTCGGCATCCCACTTTGGTGAGTGGTGTCTGGGGTCTTAAAAGCTAGTGAGCAGCCATCTAAGATGAATCAGTTGGTCCCAATCCACCTGGAGCAAAGGAGAATGAAGAACACCAAAGACACAAGGAAAATATTAGTCCAAGAGACAGAAAGGGCCACATATACCAGAGACTCCATCAGCCTGAGACCAGAAGAACTAGATGGTGCCCGGCTACCACCAATGACCGCCCTGACAAGGAACACGACAGAGAGTCCCTGGTGGAGCAGGAAAAAAGTGGGGTGCATAACTCAAATTCTAGTAAAAAGACCAGACTTAATGGTTTGGCTGAAACTGGAGGGACCCCAGAAGACATGGCCCCTGGACTCTCTGTTAGCCCAAAACTAAAACCATTCCCAAGGCCAACTCTTCAGACAAAGATGAGACAGGACTATGGGACATGTCTTAGTCATCTAGTGCTGCTATAACAGAAATACCACAAGTAGATGGTTTTAACGAAGAGAAGGTTATTTCCTCACAGTCAAAGTAAGCTAAAAGTCCAAATTCAGGGCATCAGCTCCAGGGGAAGGCTTTTTCTCTTTCTCGGCCTTCTTCTCTTCGGTGTTCCCCCGGACTAGGAGCTTCTCTGCACAGGAATCCCGGTCCAAAGGATGCACTCTGCTCCCAGCACTGCTTTCTTGATGGTATGAGGTCCCCCTCTTCTCTCTGCTCACTTCTCTCTTTTATATCTCAAGAGATTGCCTCAGGACACAATCCAGTCTTGTAGATTGAGTCCTGCCTCACTAACACAACTGCCGCCCATCTTCCCTCATTAACATCATAGAGGCAGGATTTACAACATATAGGAAAATCACACAATACCGGGAATCATGGCCCAGCCAAACTGATACACACATTTTTTGGGGGACATAATTCAATCCATGACAGGACATAAAATGATACTCGTGAGGAGTGTGCTTCTTAGCTCAAGTAGATACATGAGACTAAAAGGGCAGCTCCTGTCCAGAGGTGAGATGAGAAGGCAGAGAGGGTCAGGAGCTGGTTGAAAGGACATGGGAAACCCGGGGTGGAAAGGAGGTGGAAAGGAGTATAGGGAGAGCAACTAGGGTCACATAACAAAACAAATTTTTGTATGAGAGACTAACTTGAATTGTAAACTTTCACATAAAGCACAATTTAAAAAAAAGAAGAAGAAGACTAGTTCTATGATCATATTTTAAGTACAGGATCATAGTGCTCACTTGGTTAGTACAAAAGGAGCCCACTTTCAGGCTTTTTCTGCTACCAGATGGTTTTCTTTCTTTCCACCACAAAGGCATAGTACTTTCTCTAGATTTGGCAGATCATAACTTACATCTGCAGAAGAGCACAACGCACTGCACTCAACTTCAGATAAAATGCAAATTTAAAAGGGGGTGAGTTAGTCATCCAGGTCTCAACAGTTTGATTTTTATAATCTGTGACTTCACAAAGTTATGCGATGTTCTTTGCTCTTCGCACAGGTTTACTTTACAAGATAACTTACAAGTCACAACTTTAAGGCATTACCAACATTATTCGCTTTATAAATTAAAAAATATTAATGCAAAGTCAACTGAGGAAGTTACATGTCTTCATTTAGTGAAAAGAGTGAGGTTTTTAATTTATAAAATAAGGCAAGGAGGCTAATTTTCTTTCATAATTCTAAAACTGGCTCTGAAGCAATTCTGAAAAAGTAGTTTAATGGACAGGAGCATGCTGGAGTACAGGCATATCTTGGAGATATTGCAGTTTCAGTTCCAGATGACTACAGTAAAGACAATATTGCAACAAAGCCAGTCACACGAACTTTTTGGTTTCCCAATGCACATAAAAGGTATGTTTACACTATACTGTAGTCTATTAAGTGTGCGACAGCATTATGTATAAAAAAATGTACCTACCTTAAAAATATCTTATTATTAAAAAATACAAACCATCATCTGAGCCTTCAGCGAGTTATAATCTTTTTGCTGGTGGAGGGTCTTGCCTAAATGTTGATGGCTGCTGACTGATTAGGGTGGTGGTTGCTGAAGGGTGGGGTGACTGTGACAACTTACTAAAATCGGACAACAATGAAGTTTGCCACATCAATTGACTCTTCCTTTCATGAAAGATTTCTCTGTAGCATGTGATGCTGTTTGATAGCATTTTAGCCAAGATAGAACTTCTTTCAAAATTAGAGTCAATCCTCTCAAACCCTGTTCTCTGCTTTATCAACTAAGTTTATGTAACATTCTAAATCCTTTGTTGTCATTTCAACAATGTTCACAGCATCTTGACTAGGAGTAGATTCTATCTCAAGAAACCAGTTTGTTTGCGTATCCATAAGAACTAACTCTTTATCTGCAAAAGTTTTATGATGAGATTGCAGCAATTCAGTCACATCTTTGGGCTCCACTTCTAATTCTAGTCCTCTTGCTATTTCCATCACATCTGCAGTTACTTCCTCTACTGAAATCTTGAACCCCTGAAAGTCATCCATAAGTGCTGGAATCAACTTCTTCCAAACTCCTGTTAATGTTCGTATTTTGACCTCCTCCCATGAATTACGAACATTCTTAATGGCATCTACAATGGTCAATCTTTCCAGAAGGTTTTCAGTTTACTTTGCCCAGATCCATCAGAGGAATCACTACCTATGGCAGCTATAGCCTTACAAAATATATTTCTTAAATAATAAGACTTGAAAGCCGAAATTACTCTTTGATCCATGGGCTGCAGAATGGATGTTGTTAACAGACATGAAAACAACATTAATCTCCTTGTACATCTCCATCAGAGCTCTTGGATGACCAGATGATTTGTCAATGAGCAGTAATATTTTGAAAGGAATCTTTTTTCTGCACAGTAGGTCTCAACAGTGGGCTTAAAGTATTGAGTAAACCATGTCATAAACAGATGTACTGTCATCCAGGCTTTGCTGTTCCATTTATAGAGCACAGGCAGAGTAGATTTAGCATAATTTTTATACACCCTGGGATTTTCAGTATAGTAAATGAACACTGGCTTCAACTTAAAGACACCAGCTGCATTAGACCCTAACAAGAGAGTCAGCCTGTCCTTTGAAGCTTTGAAGCCAGGCATTGATTTCTCCTCTCTAGCTATGAAAGTCCTAGATGGCATGTTCTTCTAGTATAAAGCTATTTTGTCTATGTTGAAAATCTATTGTTTAGTGCAGCCACCTTCATCAACTGTCTTAGCTAGATCTACTGGATTACTTGCTGCAGCTTCTGCATTACCGCTTGCAACTTCACCTTGCACTTTTACGTTGTGGAGATGTCTTCTTCCCTTAAACCACATGAACCAACCTCTGCTAGCTTTAAATTTTTCTTCTGCAGCTTCCTAACCTCTCTCAGCCTTCACAGAATAAAGAGAGTTAGGCTCTTGCTCTGGATTAGGCTTTGGCTTAAGGGAATCTTGTGGCTGGTTTGATCTTCCAACCAGACCACTAAAATTTTCTCCATATCAGTAATAAGGCTGTATTGCTTTCTTATCATTTCTGTGTTCACTGGAGCAGCACTTTTAATTTCCTTCAAGAACTTTTCCTTGGCATTCACAACTTGGCTAACTGTTTGGTGCAAGAGGCCTAGTGTTTGGCCTATCTTGGCTTTTGACATGCCTTCCTCACTAAGCTTAATCATTTCTAGCTTTTGATTTAAAGTGAGAGACATATAACTTTTCCCTTTACTTGAACACTTACACACCACTGTAGGGTTAATTAATTGGTCTAATTTCAATATTGTCATGACTCAGGGAATAAGAAGGCCTGAGGAAAGGGAGAAAGATGGGGGAACAGCCAGTCAGTGGAGCAGTCAAAACACACACAATATTTATCAATGAAGTCCGCCATCTTATATGGGCTCAGTTCATAGTGTCCCAAAACAACTACAATAGTAACTTCAAAGACCACTGATCATAGATCACCATAACAGATATAATAATAATGAAAAAGTGTGAAATATTGTTGAGAATTACCAAAATGTGACACCAAGACACGAAGTGAGCACATGCTGTTGCAAAATTACGCTGATAGACTTCGATGCAGGTTTGCCACAAACCTTCAATTTGTAAAAAAGAAAAAAAAATGCAGTATCTGTGAAGCACAATAAAACAAGGTATGTCTGTAAATGGGCAATTTCCCTAGGGAGCTACTCTGAAGGGCCACAGTTATTTGAAAATACATTCGAGATACACTGGTTTTAGAAAGGCTAAGTCAAACTTCATTTACTACTTCTTTTTCCCAGAACTATTTGAATGTGAAAGAGAAAACAGCCAGACAGAAGCTGTAACTCAAATTATAAACATATTTAACATAAATCACTAGCTCTGAAATAATAGCAGTAGTTTCTCCACTGTTACTACAGAATACTACCAATATTTCATTGATTATTCCTCTTCACTTCACTGGCAACTGAATAATAACAGTAACCTATTTTAACTTTAACAACACATTCTCCTTTTCCTTCAATACAAAAAATTCTTGGCAGCATATTTTATAAAATCTACTAAAGTATTCCCCCTATAGTATAACCTCGCCTAGTCCACTGTATAGTAGTTATTTGAAAATACTTACAGAAAACATATTAAGTTATAGCACTATAAAAGTATAATCTAATGACAGTAATGATCCTACAAGCAACAGTGGGAACTTTTTCTCTTACATTACATTCAACCTGAATGCTTTAAATGCACATTTACAATGAAGTGTCTTTTTCAGATTCGGGGATCAAATTATCTATCTACATAGTTTAAAGACTGAAGTTATTAATAGTACAGGAAATGTTCAGGATTAATCTGATTCCAGTTTGTTTGAATAATTTGCTCCTTCTTCAATGTGAAATAGTTTTTGTGTGTGTATGTGTGTGTGTGTTGTTTCTGAAATGTTAAGATTCATTGTTGAGCTACATTTCATATTATTTACTTTATGCTTTTCCCAAGATTAGTAAAATAAGTGTTCTTGTGCTCTGCTTCATCTTCCTTCCTTACGACACAGACAGCTGGCCTCTGCAGCCCCAGCGTGTTAAAAAAGCACATTTCTCATTGGAGTGATTCATTCACTGACTTTTTTCATTCAGATAATATTTATTGGGCATCATTCTAGGTGTTAGGAATATAAGAAGAAAAGACAGAAAAGACCTAGGGTCTCAGGGAACTTAAATTCTAGCGAGGAAAGGAGAAACATTAAACAAACAAATATTTAAAGATGGTTTAAGACTGTTAAATGCAATACAGAAAACAAAACAGGATGCTATAATACAGCGGAAGTACTTTACATGGGAACATCAGGGAAGACCTCTGGAGGAGGAGAAACCTGAAACCTGAATAACATGAAGAGACCAGCCACACAGAGTTCTGGGGAAGAGCATTCCAGGCAGAGGAAACAGCTGGTGCAAAGACACAAAAGCAGGAACAAGCTTGATATATCTTTGAAAGTTTGAAGGAAAAGGAGGCCAGTAGGGCTGGAACAGAACAAATGAGGGAGACAGTAGCAAAAGCAAAAGACTAGGACAAAGGGGTAAGCAAGGAACAAATCATGCAGGGCCTTGCAAGTACTGCAATTAATACAGTTTTTATTTCAAGCACAAAGGAAGGTTTTAAGCATAAGACTAACAGTATATGCTTCTGTGTTTTTAAAACATCACTCTGTCTATTGTAGGGAAAAAAGAAACTGTAAAGAGGTAAAATGGAAATAGGAGACCATTTCAGGCAAAAAAAAAATGATGGACACTTGGCTAGCAGCAGTGAGGATGGAGACAAATGGATTTACTAAATAGGGAAGACTGACACAGGAGGAAGATCATCAAAAACCTGATATGCAGATGACACAGCTTGCTTGCTGAAAGCAAAGAGGACTTGAAGCACTGACTGATGAAGATCAAAAACTACAGCCTTCAGTATGGATTACACCTTAACATAAGGAAAACAAAAATTCTCACAACTGAACTAATAAGCAACATCATGATAAATGGAGAATACATTGAAGTTGTCAAGGATTTCATTTTACTTGGATCCAAAAACAACACTCATGGAAGCGGCAATCAAGAAATAAAGCAAGTTATTGCATTGGGCAAATCTGCTGCAAAAGACCTCTCTAAGTGTTAAAAAATCAAAGATGGCACTTTGAGGACTAGAGTGCACCTGACACAAGCCATGGTATTTTCAGTCACCTCATATGCATGTGAAAGCTTGACAACAAATAAGGAAGACCGAAGAAGAATTAATGTCTTTGAATTATGGTGTTGATGAAGAATATTGAAATATACTATGGAGTGCCAGAAGAAGGAACAACTCTGTCTTTGATGAAGTACAGACAGAACGTTCCTTAGAAGCGAGGATTGCAAGACTTCATCTTACGTACTTTGGACATGTTATCAGGAGGGACCAGTCCCTGGAAAAGGACATCATGCTTGGTAAAGTAGAGAACCAGCAAAAAACAGGAAAACCCTTGAAGAGAAGGAGTGACACAGTGGCTGCAACAGTGGGTTCAAACATAGCAATGATTTTGAGGATGGCACAGGACCAGGCAGTGTTTCATTCTGTTGTACATATGGTCGCTACGAATTGGAACCAACTCCCGGCAGGTAACAACAACAACAGGAATGGTGCAAGTTTAGGAAGAAGAGAAATCAATAGATGATGGCCAAATCACACATTTATACTGGAAACAGAGCAAGATTAATGGGTGGGCTAGCCAATCTATTTTCCTGTTGCCGTGGAGTCAATTCAGATACATGGTGACCCCATGTGTTAAAAACCCTGTGCTCCAGAGGGTTTCCTTGGCTGTAATCAGAAGCAGACTGCCAGGCCTTTCTTCTGTGGCACCGCTGGGTCGGTTTGAACTGCCAATCTTTCAACTAGTAGTGGAGCACAAACATTTTGCACCACCTAGGAATGTTGTTCTTGTTAGCTGCTGTCAAGTCAACTCTGACAGACAGTGACCCCATGTGTGCTGAGTAGAACTGAGTGAGCACCATAGGGTTTTCAAGGCTGTGACTTTTCGGAAGCAGATCGCCAGGCCTTTCTTCCGAGGCATCTCTGGGCAGGTTTGAAGTGCCAACCTTTTGGCTAGTAGTCAAGCACTTAACCATCTGCACCACCCAGGAATTCCAATCCATTGGGATCACTGAAACACGGCTAAAAAAACAGAAGAAAAAGACTATTCACCAACACTCTCCTTAGAGAGAGCACGGTATGTTATTGAAAAAATCACTTACTCAGAGTGGGGAAGGGCGGTAATATACCCTAAAGAACATAAACATGTTAAAATGGATAATCTCCAGTTAGCTGCAGGACATCTTTTTTTGTTTGTTTCTTTGTTTAATGTTTTATTGTGTTTTAGGTGAAAGTTTATACAGCAAATTAGTTCCCCATTCAACAATTCATACACAAGTTGTTCCATGACATTGGTTGCTATCCCCGCGATGTGTCAGTACTCTCCCCATTTCTGCCCTGCCTTCCCCATTTCCATTCGTCCACCTTCCCTCCCCTATTTGCCTTCTCATCTTTGTTTCTGGGCAAATGTTGCCCATTTGGTCTCATACAGTTGATTGTTCTAAGGAATTCATTCCTCACAGGTGTTGCTGTTTATTTTGTAGGCCAGTCTATTATTTGGCTGAAAGGGTGCCTTAGGGCAATAGTCCCTGGGGTCCCTCCAGTCTTTATCAGTCCAGTAATGCTAGTCTTTATATATATATATATAAATTTGAGTTTTGTTCTACATTTTTATTTCATTCTAACTGGGATACTCTATTGTATCCCCGGTTAGAGCAGTGGGTACTGGTAGCCAGCCACCATATAATTCTTCCGGTCTCAGGCTAAAGGATGCTGTGGTTCATGTGGGTCATTACTCCTGTGTAATACTTGTTTCCTTGGGTCTTCGGTTTCCTTCACTTTCCTTTGCTCCAGATGGGAGAAGACCAATAATTGTATCTTAGATGGTCACTCACAAGCTTTTAACACCCCAGACGCACTCACCAAATTAGAACGTAGAACATTATCTTTATGAACTATATTATGCCAATTGAACAAGATGCCCCCTGAGACTATGGCCTGGAGACTTCAAACCCATCAACTCAGTAACATGAATTGTTTGGCTATGTCTAGTAAGTTTCCATAACTGTGCTCCCTTTCTGGTATAATATATATATATATATATATGAATATACACGTAGCACATACAAATATGTACTGCATTTTCACATAAATAACATGCACTTTCTACATTTGATTGCCAGCCACGCACTCCCCAGTAAGGTATTTTCATAAGCGCTGCTATGCCAATTTTTTTTTACATATTGTTGTAAAAAAAAAAAAAAAATTAGCATAGTGTGTTTACAAAAATACCTCGTGGGGGGAGGGCGCAACTGGCAAACAAACATAGAAGGTGTGCACTATTTGCATAAAAATACACTATGTACAAATACCTACAACTATACTTATATAAAGGAGCTCTGGTGGCATAGTGGTTAAAGCAATTGACTGCTAACCAAAAGGTCAGCAGTTAGAAGCCACCAGCAGCTCCAAAGGCGAAACATGAGGCAGTCTGCTTCGTAGAGATTTACCGCCTTGGAAACCCTATGGGGTCGCTATGAGTCGGAATCAACTCAGTGGCAGTGGGTTTGGTTTATACCCATATATGCACACACGTACTCCCATACCCCCCCCCACACCTATATATCATACATATCTACATATGTAACTACACACAAATTTGTGGTTGTTACTGCGTTGCTGAAGAACTGCATAAATTAATAGCATTTACCATTGTTATTGTTAGGTGCCTTCGAGTCAGCTCTAACTCATAGCAACCCCATGTACAACAAAACAAAACACTGCCTGGTCCTGCACCACCTTCACAATCATTGCTATGCTTCAGTCCATCGTTCCAGTGACTGTGTCAATCCATCTCCTTGAGGGTCTTCCTCTTTTTTCACTGACCCTCTACTTTACTAAGCATGATGTCCTTCTCCAGGAACTGGTCCCTCCTGATAACATGGCCAAAGTATGTGAGACGAAATCTTGTAACCCTCACCTCTAAGGAGCATTCTGGCTGTACTTCTTCCAAGACAGATCTGTTCATTCTTCTGGCAGTCCATGGTATAGTCAATATTCTTCACCAACATCATAATTCAAACGCATCAATTCTTGTTCAGTCTTCCGTATTCACCGTCCACCTTTTGCATGCATATGAGGTGACTGAAAATATAGTTTGAGTCAGGTGCACCTTAGTCCTTAAAGTGACATCTTTCCTTTTGAACACTTTAAAGAGGCCTTTTGCAGCAGATTTGCCCAAAGTAATATGTCGTTTGATTTCTTGACTGCTGCTTCCATGAGCATTGATTGTGGATCCAAGTAAACTGAAATCCTTGAGAACATCAACATTTTCTCCATTTATCATGATGTTGTGCTTACTGGTCCAGTTCTGAGGATTTTTGTTTTCTTTATGTTGAGCTGTAAACCATAGTGAAGGCTGTAGTCTTTGATCTTCATCAGTAAGTGCTTCAAGTCCTCTTCACCTTTGATCTTCATCAGTAAGTGCTTCAAGTCCTCTTTGCCTTCAACAAACAAGGTTGTGTCATCTGCATATTGCAGGTTTTTAATGAGTCTTCCTCCAATTCTGATAGCACATTTTTCTTCATACAGTCCAGCTTCTCAGATTATTTGCTCAGCATACAGGATGAATAAGTATGGTGAAAGGATACAACCCTTGCGTACACCTTTCCTGATTTTAAACCACACAGTATCCCCTTTTTCTGTTCGAACTGCCTCTTGTTCTACATACAGGTTCCACACGAGCACAATGAAGTACTCAAGAATTCCCAGTCTTTGCAATGTTATCCATAATTTGTTATGATCCACACAGTCAAATGCCTTTGCATGGTCAATAAAACAACAGGTAAATATCTTTCTTGTGTTCCCTGCTTTCAGCCAAGATCCGTCTGACATCAGCAATGATATCTTTCATTCTACGTCCTGTTCCGAATCCAGCTTGTATTTTTGGCAGTTCCCTGTCAATGTATGTTCAGGTATGGACCAGTAACTTGAAATGTGCCTCCAAAAACGGAGGGTGCCGAGAGACCAAAGAAAGAGGCAGACAACGCCAGTGAGGCTGTGAAGTTTATCAGGGAGATTGACATATTGAGGCAGTGGTCCTTGGTGGCAGGAGGACCAAAGCAGGTCTCCATGCTCAGCAGTAGGAGGGGCAGAGGTTTTATAGTGGTCAAGGACAAAAGTGGCTCCATATCAGAGAGTTACATAAGATGGCCTCAGCAAAGTCACATAACAGAGGTTTGCAAAACAGCAGTGGACTAACAGAAAAAGCAGTGAACTAACAGAAAGCATGACGGCAGCCAAGTTTTCTCCTTCAATGTACTGTTCCAAGCACTTTTGAATTATCTTGAGCAAAATTTTACTTGCATGTGATATTACTGATATTGTTCTATAATTTCCACATTCTGTTGGATCACCTTTCTTTAGAATGGTCAAAAATATGGATCTCTTCCAGTTGGTTGGCCAGGTAGCTGTCTTCCAAATTTTTTGGCATAGATGAGTGAGCACCTCTAGCACTGCATCCATTTGTTGAGACATCTCATTTGGTATTCTGTCAATTCCTGGAGCCTTGTTTGTTGTCAATGCACAGTGCAGCTTAGACTTCTTCCTTCAATACCATTGGTTCTTGATCATATGCTACCTCTTAAAATAGCTGAACATCAACCAATTCTTTATGGTATAGTGACTCTGTATTCCTTCCATCTGCTTTTGATGCTTCCTGCATCATTTAATATTTTCCCCATAGAATCTTTCAATATTGCAACTCGAGGCTTGAATTTTTTCTTCAGTTCTTTCAGCTTGAGAAATGTTGAGTGTGTTCTTCCCTTTTGGTTTTCTATCTCCAGGTCTTTGCACATTTCATTATAACACTTTACTCTGTCTTCTCGAGCTGCCCTTCGAAATCTTCTGTTCAGCTCTTTAACTTCATTATTTTTTCCTTTCACTTCAGCTGCTCTACATTCAAGAGCAAGTTTCAGAGTCTCTTCTGACATGCACTTTGGTCTTTTCTTTCTTTCCTGTCTTTTTAATGACCGTTTGCTTTCTTTACATATTATGTTCTTGATGCCATCCCACAACTCGTTTTGGTCTTCGGTCATTAGTGTTCAGTGTGTCTACTCTTGAGATGGTCTCTAAATTCAGATGGGATATACTCAAGGTCGTATATTGGCTCTCATGGACTCGTTTTAATTTTCTTTGGCTTCAGCTTGAACTTGCATATGAGCATTTGATGGTCTGTTCCATAGTCGGCCTCTGGCCTTGATCTGACTGATGATACTGAGAAGCATTTACCATAGTTGTCCTTTATTCTTGTATACCTCTCAGTGTCTTCATTTACCTTAGTCATGTTATACTGACTTCCCCCATATTGTGTATTGCGTTTCCCTTCCCCAGAATTAACACGTGTCTACTATCTAGTGATTCTTCCTCCCTCCCCCTCCCATCCTTGGTAACTATCAAAGAACGTTGCTTTCTGTGTGTAAACCTATTCTTGGCTTTTTATAAAAGTGGTATCACATAATATTTGTCCTTTTGTGATTGACTTACTTCACTCAGCATAATGGCCTCCAGATTCATCCAGGTTATAATATGTTTCACGGACTCATCATTATTCTTTATTGTTGCGTAGTATTCTATTGTATGTATGTACTACATTTTGTTTATTCATTCATCCACTAATGGACACTTAGGTTGTTTCCATCTTTTTGCTACTGTGAATAATGTTGCAATGAACATGGGTGTGCATATGTCTATTCGTGTCACCTCTCTTATTTCTCTAGGATATAATCCTAGGAGTGGGATTGCTATATCTTACGGTATTTCTACATCTAGCTTTTTGAGGAAGGACTATACTGTTTTCCATAATGGTTGCACCATTTTACAATCACACCAGCGGTGTATAAGAGTTCCAATCTCCCAACAACCTTTCCAGCATTTGCTGTTTTCTGTTTTTTTAATCAGTGCAATTTTTGCAGGGGTGACATGATATCTCACTGTAGTTTTGATTTGCATCTTTCTAATGGCTAATGATCACAAGTACCTCTTCATGTGTGTGTTAGCTGCCTGAATGTCTCTGATGAAGCATCTATTCATATCTTTTACCCATTTTTTATTAGATTGCTTGTCTTTTATTGTAAGGACATCTGTTTGCTGAAAAAAAAATATTCAAATTTCTAGCCAAGAGTTGAACTGTTCAAGGCTACAGACGAAAGGCTAAGCTACCATCAGTAGGTCTCCTTCTCCTAAGCAGCACTCAGCTTCTCCTCCAATGAAATGTTCATTAAATTATTTAATATATCTCTTATGCTCAATCTTCCACATTCCCTAGATAAATAAGTTTATGGAAAGCAGGTAAATATCATGTACCTGAAGATTCTTTTAAGATTGAAGAAAAATGGTAAATTAGTTTTGGTCATGTTATTTAATTTGAAATAGCACTAAAGGAGAGCATTGGTTTTTCTGTTAATCAGAAAAGGGCATGAGTTAAAAAAGATTGGAAAACACATAAGAATAATATGATCCCACATATGGAAAAGACAATCTACGCGTGTGTGTAATTCTATGAAAATAAAGAGATTTCAGAAGGAGAGTTACCAAACAAGGCAGGATTTGGGGTGATTTTTGCAATTTGTTATAATTACCTTCCTGCATTGTTTTGATTTTCTTAACAGCCACAAACTATTTTACAAAGACAAAATATCTTAATGCTAAATATATCCTTGTTATAATTGACTAAGAAAACAAAGAATGCAGGGCAATTCACTCATGAATAGTCTTCAAGTACTGTATTTGAAAGGCTTTCTATTGTGGTATCACAAAATTTCACATTCCTAGCATTTTTTATCTTTCACAATTTCCTTGAGTCACAAATCTGGGGGTGGCTTAGGATCTTCCATGAAGTTGCAGGCAGATGTCAGTAACAGATAACTAATATATACAGTTATGTTATAGTGGGGAAGTTCATCCAGCTAGAAAGCTATTTCTTACACAACTGTAAAGAAGCTATCAAAGAGGCTTACTAGCTTCATAGAAATAACGGCAACTGATCCTAACAAGGTTTAAAAAGACAATATTCCAAATTGAATATCATTTATAATAAAATAATTTTAAAAT
This sequence comes from Dugong dugon, assembly GCA_030035585.1. Taxonomy (NCBI): domain Eukaryota; kingdom Metazoa; phylum Chordata; class Mammalia; order Sirenia; family Dugongidae; genus Dugong; species Dugong dugon. Next base: position 72,177,861 of record CM057473.1, read on the forward strand.
TAAAAAATTTCTGACAATTAAAATATAATTCAAATTTGCCCTTCAATTATATTTCCTAAGTGCGTACCATGTGCCAGGCACTGTGCTAGGTGGTGGGAACACATCAGTGACAAAAACAAAAACCATACCCTGACATTGTAGTGAAAAAAGGATTTTTGGATGAAGAACTATGCTCTAAAAATATTTCATTAAACAACCTCTAATTACTTCAATATACTGGGAATGCATTATTTTAAAGTTTAACATTCTACCTTGGTGAGTAGTGTCTGGGGTCTTAAAAGCCTATGAGCGGCCATCTAAGATACTCCACTGATCTCATCCCTTCGGGAACAAGGGAGAATGAAGAGAACAGGATACAAGGAAAAGATTAGTCCGAAGGACTAATGGTCCACAGCTACCAAGGCCTCCACGGGACTGAGCCCAGTACAGCTGGATGGTGCCCGGCTACCACCAATGACTCCTTTGACCAGGATCACAACAGAGGGTTCTGGGCAGAGCTGGAGTAGGATGTAGAGCATAATTTTAACTCCCAAAAAAAAAAAAAAAAAAGAAGACCAGATATACTGGCCTAAAGAATACTAGAGAAACCTCGAGAGTGTGGCCCCCAGACACCCTTTCAGCTCAGAGGGGAAGTTACCTTCAAGGTTCGATGTTAAGCCTGGGAATGGACAGCCCAGTAAAACTAAATGGGACTAACGATGTACAGGAGTCCGGTGACAAGGGCCAGAAGGCAGAGGGAGAGTAGGAAACTGATGATAAGGAACACAAATTGAATAAGGACACTGTCGATGTATTGTGAGATTGTTGACCACTGCTATGGGGCAACATTTGTAGTAACTATTAAATGGGAGGCTGTTTTGTCCTGTAAGCCTTCATCTTGGGCGAGAATGGCAGCACAATTGGAAGAGCATAGTCAATATCACTTAAATGTGTAAGTAAAAAGTTTTGAAATGGTGTTTAAATAAAATAAAAATAAATAAATAAATAAACAAACAAAGGAGACTAAAGAGGTACAATAGTCCACTGACAAGGTCCAGAAGACAGAAGGGGACAAGGAAGCCCCCTGGTGATAGGGAACACAAGGTGGAGTAAGGATATTCTTGATGTGCTGTGAGATTGTTAACCATTGTCATAGGGCAACATGTGTAGTAACTGTTAAATGAAAAACTATTTTGTTCTGTAAGCCTTCATCTTAAGTGAGAATAACAGCACAGTTGGAAGAGCGTAGTCAATGTCACTGAACTGTGAATGTAGAAAATTTTGAAACGGTGTATCTTTGGCCATCTGTAATTTTCATCAAAAAAAAAGGTTGAGAATTTAGAGGCTTAATACGTTGTGGGGTTGTTAACCAATGTCAAAAAAAACAACATGTGTACTACTATTTCATGAGAAACTATTTGCTCTGTAAGCTTTCACCTGAAGTACAATAAAATATATATATTAAAAAAAAAAAAATTTATAAACTATCGTCTTCTGCAGATTATGCAAGTAGGAATTAATCAAGTGGGAATTCTTGATGGCATCAAAGCAGTAGTTTACTCCAGTACTTTATTATAGAAACTGCAGTTAACCGTTAATAAAAAAATGCTAAGCATAATCTGCTTTGCATACTCTCATCCTTACAATACCTTATTTTACATTTAATCACATGACTCCTAGTATTATCAATTTTCTATTTGTGGGTTGGTTTTCCCAACCAGATCATAAAATTCTTGCTGCCGAGAACTGTTTTATACTTTTTTAAAAATTTCTAGTACAGAACTTAATGCTAAGCACCCAGCACTGATGAAATTTTAGCATATACTTATAATCACAAGGGGGCATTGCTGATTCAGTGATTCTTGCCTTCCAGGTGGGAGACTCTGGTTGGATTCCCAGCCAATGCATCTCAGGCAAAGCCACCACCCATCTGTCAGTGAAGGCTTGCATATTGCTATGATGCTAAGCAGGTTTCAGCAGAAATTCCAGAGTAAGGTAGACTATGAAAAATTCTACTTCCAAAAATCAGCCAATGAAAACCCGATGAATCACAACACTCCAATATGCAACTGATCATGGGGATGGCACAGGACTGGGCATCATTTTGTTCCATTGTACATGGAGTCACATAAGTCAGGGTCTGACTTGACAGCCACTAACAACAACAAATAATCATACGCTCAAACTAAAAAACTGCCGTGTTATACCAACGCACATGGAACATCCTCCAGAATAGACCACATTTTATGCCACAAAGCAAGCCATAACAGAATCCAAAACATTGAAATAATACAAAGCATCTTTTCTGATTGTCATGATATAAAAGTAGAAATTAATCAAAGAAACAGGAAGAAAAAAAGTCAAACACATGGAAACTTAAAAACTACTGGGTTATAGAAGAAATCAAGGATGGAATAAAGAAACTCATAGAATCAAATAAGAATAAAACACATCTTACCAAAACCCTTGGGAAGCAAAAGCAGTGTTTAGGAGTCAGTTTATAGCAATAAACACATAACTAAAAAAAAAAAAGAAAGAAAAGGTCAAAATCAAAACACTAACCCTACAACTAGAACAAATAGAAAGAGAGCAGCAAAAAAAGCCCACAGGCACCAGAAGAAAGTAAATAATAAAGATTAGAGCAGAAATAAATGAAACAGAGAACAGAAGACCGATGGAAAGAATCAACAAGACCAAAAGTTGGTTCTTCGAAAAGATTAACAAAATCTATAAACCACTGGCCAAACTGACAAAAGAAAACCAGTAGAGGAAGCAAATAACCCAAATAAGAAATGAGATGGGTGTCTCACAACAGAACAACTGAAATAAAAAGGATCATAACAGAATACTATGAAAAACTGTACTCCAACAATTTTGACAAACTAGAGAGAATGCACAAATTTCTAGAAACGCACTACCTACCTAAACTAACACAAACTGAGGTAGAAAAAACTAAATAAACCCGTAACAAAAGAAGAGATAAAAGAGATAATAAAAAAAACTCCAAACAAAAAAATAAAAGTGCTGGCCTGGATGACTTCATTGGAGAATCCTACCAAACTTTCAGAGAAGAGTTAATACCAATACCACTAAAGCTATTTCAGAGCAGAGAAAAGGAAGGAATACTCTTGAACTCATTCTATGAAGCCAGCATAACCCTGATACCAAAGTCAGGCAAATACACCACAAAAAAAGAAAACTATAGACTAATATCCCTCAAGAACATAGATCCAAAAATCCTCAACAAAATTCTAGCCAATAGAATTCAACAGCATATCAAAAAAAATAATGCATTATGACCAAATGAGATTTACCCCAAGTATGTAGGGACAGTTGAACATTAGAAAATCAATCAATGTAATCTACCACATAAATAAAACAAAAGAAATGAACCACATGATCTTATCAATTGAAGCAGAAAAGGCATTTGACAAAGTCCAACACTCATTCATAATAAAAACTCTCAGCAAAATAGGAATAGAAGGGAAATTCCTCAACATAATAAAGGCCATTTATACAAAGCCAACTGCCAACATTATTCTAAATGGATAGAGATTGAAAGCATTCCCCTTGAGAACAGGAACCAGACCAGGATGCAGTTTATCACCACTCTTATTGAACATTGTGTTGGAGGTATTAGCTAGAGCAGTAAGGCAAGAAAAAGAAATAAAGCACAGCCAAATTGGTAAGGAAGAGGTAAAATTATCCTTATTTGCAGATGATATGATCTTATATACAGAAAACCCCAAAGTATCCACAAAAAAATTACTGGAACTAATATAAGATTTCAGCAAAGTAGGATACAAGATTAACATAAAAAAATCAGTTGTATTCCTCTACACCAACAAAATGACCTTCAAAAAGGAAATCGCCAAATCAATACCATTTACAATAGCCCCCAAGAACATAAAATACTTAGGAATAAATCTAACCAGGGACATAAAAGATCTACACAAAGAAAACTACGAAACACTACTGCGAGAAACCAAAAGAGACCTACCTAAGTGGAAAAACATACCATGCTCATGGCTAGGAAGGCTCAACATTGTGAAAATGTCAATTCTACCCAAAGCAATCTACAGATATAATGTAATCCCGATCAAAATTCCAACAGCATTTTTTAACAAGATGGAGAAACAAATCAACTGTCTATGGAAATGGAAGAAGCCCCAGATAAGTAAAGCATTACTGAAGAAGAAGAACAAAGTGGGAGGCCTCACACTACATGATTTTAGAACCTATTATACTGTCATGGTAGTCAAAACAACCTGGTACTGGTACAACAGACACACAGACCAATGGAACAGAATTGAGAACCCAGACATAAATCCATCCATCTATGAGCAGCAGATGATGTTTGACAAAGGCCACAGTCCATTAAATGGGGAAAAGACAGTCTCTTTAACAAATGGTGGGGGCCTAACTGGATATTCATATGTAAAAAAATGAAACAGGACTCATACCTCATACCATACACAAAAACTAACTCAAAATGGATCAAAGTCCTAAATATAAAATCTAAAATGATAAAGATCATGGAAGCAAAAATAGGGACAACATACATACAATGGAGTACTATGCATTGATAAAGAACAATGATGAATCCACGAAACATCTCACAATGTGGATAAATCTGGAAGGCATTATGCTGAGTGAAATAAGTCAATTACAAAAGGATAAATATTGTATGAGACAATTATTATAATAACCCAAGAAAAGGTTTACACACAGAAAAAAGCATTCTTTGATGGCTACAAGGGTGGGGAGGGAGGGGGAAGGGAAGTCACTAGATAGTAGACAAGTGTCAACTTCTGTGAAGGGAAGGACAACACACAATACAGGAGAAGTCAGCACAAGACCAAACACACAATACACGAGAAGTCAGCACAACAAGACCAAAGCAAAAGCACAGAAATTTCCTAGACACATCCAAACACTTTGAGAGACTGAGAAGCTAGGGCTGGGGGTTGGGGACCATAGTCTTGGCATACATCTAGGTCAATTGGCATAACAGAGTTTATAAAGAAAATGTTCTACATCTCACCTTGGTGGGAAGCTTCTGAGGTCTTAAAAGCTTGTGAGTGGCCATCTAAGATACATCTATTGGTCCCATCCCACCCAGAGCAGAAGAGAATAAAGAAAACCAAAGACCCAAGGAAAATAGTAGTTTAAAGGACTAATGGACCACATGAACCAGAGACTCCACCAGCCCGAAACCAAAAGAACTAGATGGTGTCCAGCTACCAGCAATTACCATCCTGACAGGGAACACAACAGAGGGTCTCCCAGACAGAGCACGAGAAAAATGTAGAAGAGAATTCAAATTCACGTAAAAAGACCAAACTTAAAGGTCTGACAGAGTCTGGAGGAATCCCCAAAATTATGGCCCTTAGATGCTCTGCTAACCCAGAACTGAAACCATTCCCGAAGGCCGCTTTTCAGACAAAGATTAGACAGACCTGTAACACAAAAAATCAATACACATGAGGAACATGCGTCTTAGTTCAATCAAATACACGATACCAAATGGGCAGCTCCTGTCCAAAAGCAGGACAAGAAGGCAGGCAGGGACAGGAACTGGAATGGACACAGGAAACCCGGGGTGGAAAGGGGGAGCATGCTGTCACATTGTGGGGATTGCAACCAATGTCACAAAATTATGTGTATACATTTTTGAATGAGAAATTCATTTGAGCTGTAAAGTTTCACCTAAAGCACAATAAATAAAAAACAAAAAAACAAAAAAAACCCAGCATGTAATAGATGATGACACTGAAGCCTTGAGGGCACTCTAGCCACATATTAGTCTCTCTGGCCTAGGCATCTTTAAATCACCTTTAAGTCTCCAGTGTCTAGCACTGGTGTCTAGGGCAAGGATACTTCAACAACATCTACATATTTGCAATAAGGGCTTGCTCAGTGAACATATAAATCTCAGTCCCAGTCTTGTGCTCTTCTCATTATGAAAACTGCTGACTTAATTGGAATTAGGAAGACACTCATCCTCATCTCTGAGAAAAGTAAGTGTGATTACTGGTGGGAGGGCCTCCCTTACAGACCTATATATGGGACCCAGAATTTTTTTTTTATTGTAATTTAGATGAATGTTTACAGAACAAATAGTTTCTCATTAAACAGTTAGTACACATATTGTTTTATGACAATGGTTAACAACCCCACGACATGCCAACACTGTCCCTTCTCAGCTTTGGGTTCCCTATTACCAGCTTTCCTGTCCCCTCCTGCCTTCTAGTCCTTGTCCCTGGACTGTTGTGTCCCATTAGTCTCATTTTGTTTTATGGCGCTGTCTAATCTTTGGCTGAATGGTGAACCTCGAGAGTGACTTCATTACTGAGATAAAAGGGTGCGCGGGGGCCATACTCTTGGGGTTTTTCCAGTCTCTGTCAGGCCAGTAAGTGGGACTCAGAATTTAAACTTAAGCCATCTCCTAAAATTACTCTATTTTCACAAATAATAATAACAGCAACAACAATAGAAGCTAACATTCATTGAGCTTTTGCTATGTCCAACCAAACCCAATGCCATCAAGTTGATTTTAACTCATAAAAACCCTACAGGACAGAGTTTAAACTGCCCCATAAGGTTTCCAAGGAGCAGATGGCAGATTTGAACCGCTGACTTTTTGATTAGCAGCCAAGCTCTTAACCACTGTGCCACCAGGGCTCCATTTGCCATGTAGCAGTACTATTCTAACTTCTTCAATCAGATTAATCCACTTAAACTCATAACTCTCTGAGATAAGTGATATTATCTCTACTTTACAGACGAAGGAACTAAAACATATAAAAAATGTATAACTTATAAGAAAGTGATACAACTGGGACTCAAACCCAGGATGTTTGACTCTAGAGCCCATTCTCTTAACCAACTACACTAAACCATCTCTCATTCATTAAGGGGAAAACCATCAGAATTAGTTATTTTTTAAACAAATGCCATTCTATTAAGTACCCATAATAATGAAAAGTAAAAGCTGACAAAGTATTGCCAAAAAGAAGTTCTACCACATGTGCTTTAATGAAGAGAAAATGAACTATCAGTAATAAGTAAAGACAAGAACTATATGCATGTAAATCTAGGATGCAAAAGAGGGAACAAGGCCCTTGTAATTTGTTTAGATAAATAGTGAAAGGTAAATTTAGACTTGAGATCTCATTCAAATTATTAAGGCTTCATTACAAAGAAGAAATGTTGGCAATTTCACTCTACACTTTATATGACTAGTGATGGCCAAGAATTAATCTGGATTAACAAAGCTATACAAAGATATTCTACAACCTTTAAAACACTTGTATTTTTAAGACAATGCAAAATATAAGCAAAATATATTTTCTGACTCAATACTAAATCTATTCTTTGGTATACTTTCTTGAAAAATAATGATTTAAACCATCTCTATTCTTCAAGCCATCTGTAAAGAACAAGGTAGATGAGCCCAGGGTTCCTTCCCAGAGTCTACATCAGTCTCCTTTACCCTATTAATTTACCATTTGGCACATTCTCCTACATGGCTTCCTGTTTTCTTGATAGTGACGTTTGTGTTTAACCAACAGTATTTAACATCAGCTGAGAAGGAAGTGTTCAGGTTTGGCAACTTTAAAACAACAGGTAACTGTGAAATTAAATATGCTTAAAGACCAATAAATTACCCTTTAAATCACTATTAGGTCACGAATTATGGTGAATAGCTATTAGCTGGTATTCACCACATTTTCATTTTACCAAATTAATTTCTTTTCTCTAAATTAAATATAACATAAATGACTCCACTCAGATCAAATCAGTTTCAAAATTATCATGTTTCTAGACTGGATGCAGCAGTAAATAAACTGGAATACTGACACTGGGTATCTTATCTAAATAATCTCCAAAATGGAGTTGTTCCTGCAAAGGTATTTGAATTTCTGTTTCACAGAATCTCACATTCGAGGACTTGGAAGGGAAATTTGGCCCATGTAGTTAACTAGATCAAAATGCAGTAGGTCAAGTCTAAGGCCCTTCTACAATGACATTCATGAATTAAAATTGGTAGACGGAGGCTGCAAAATTTGCATTGATGCAGTTTTTTTACATCCTTCTCCAAGGGAATGGGAGCATCTACCTGATGACATGATGTTCCTAATATACCAAGTATATCCTTTACGTCTCAGTGGCCTGAAAACTATTTCTAGGTCCTACTAGAAAGTGATGGATTTAATTCTTAGGATATGATTCCAAAATGCCATTACCAAAATAAGTGACTCAGCCTAGAATGTTTGAAAAATTAAAATATTTAAGAAAATGTGTTTGCCAGTTCATGTGGTGACAACTGTTATTCCCAGCTTCTATGCCCCGTATCTTAATTTATAAATGACAAACCTCAACTCTACTGTAGAGTAGAGAATATTTGTAAATGTTGGTAGGTGTTCCTATAACAAAAATTTTGGTTTAAATTACAATATGACTTCAGTAGGAATGGCTCAAACACTTTCCCTTCTAAGATTGATGCTTAGATCATTCATTTTTAGCCTTTCTTTTTTTCTAATATGTGTATTTAATTCACTCTGTTAACAGAATTAAAAAAAAATTAATGTGATTATCTCAATGACTCCAACAAAAGTGTTTGATAAATTTAAACATCCATTCATGATTAAAAAAAAAAAAACTTTTAGCAAATAGGGATGAAAAAAGAAACTTCTTAAATCTGATAAATGATATCTACAAAAAAAAAAAAAATCCAGCAGCAACATCTTACTTAGTAGCAAAATGTTAAAGTTTTCCCTTTGAGACGGGGAATAAGACAAGGATACTGCTCTCATTGCTTTTATTCAATATTGTACCAGGGATCCTAGTCAACACAGAGTAGCATGGAGGGCAGGAAGGAAGGGGGGTATAAAGATTGGAAAGGAGGAATTAAAGCCATAATCATTTGCAGATAATGTGACTTTGCATGTAGAAATTTTTTTTTAAATCTTTGGAATTAATACATGAGTTTAGCAAAGTTGCTCAACAAGGAACATACACAAAAATTGACTGTATCTTTATATACTATCAATAATCAGAAAATAAAATTTTTAGAAGGATGTTGTCTTAGTTATCTAGTGCTGCTATAACAGAAATGCCACAAGTGGACGGCTTTAACAAAGAGAAATTTATTCTCTCACAGTTTTGGAGGATAGAAGCCCAAATGCAGGGCACCAGCTCCAGAGGAGGCTTTCTCTCTCTGTCAGCTCTGGAGGAAGGTCCTTGTCATCAATCTTCCCCAGTCAAGTAGCTTCTCAGGGCAGGGACACTGGGTCCAAAGGACACACTATTCTCCTGGCTCTTGTTTCTTGGTGGTATGAGGTCCCCATGTCTCTCTGCTCACTTCTCTCTTTTACATTTCAGAAGATATTGGCTCAAAACACAATCTAATCTTATAGATTGAGTCCTGCCTCATTAACATAACTTCCGCTAATCCCATCTCATCAACATTACAGAGACAGGATTTACAACACAGGGAAATCACATCAGATGACAAAATGGTAGACAGTCACACAATACTGGGAATCATGGCCTAGCCAAATTGATATACAGATTTGGGGGGCACACAATTCAATCCATGACATTCCACCCTTTGGCCCCCAAAAATTCATGTTCTTGCCACATGTAAACATATTCACTCCCACTATAGCATAGCAAAAATTTTAAATTAACTCCAAGTCCAAAATCTAAAAATTCCTCTTCATCTGTGAAATCTAGAATACAAGTTATCTGCTTTCAAATTACAATGGTGGAACAGCCACAAGCTAGACATTTCCATTACAAATGGGAGAAACTGAAGGGAATGAAGGCATAACAGGCACCAAGCAAGTTAGCAGAATACATTAGCCCTCAAGGCCTGAAAATAATCCTCTGTTTTCTGAGACCATTTAGACAATGGCCCTGCCCTCCAGACTCTAAGTATTGGCCACACTCTACAGATTTGAAGTAGAGGCCCCTTGGTCCTCGGCTTCAGCTCAGCCTTCAGGCCCACTGGAATGGCAACTCTGTTCCCTCAGCTTTAGGCAGCCCCATTCTCCCAATCCATCTGAGTGGTGATTCCACCCTTAGAAACACCAGAGGCCATGGCTCCACCCTTTGAGACCCCAGAGGTAACAGCCATACCCTTTGAGACTGAGGCAGCTCAGCTTTCTGTGTTCCTTGTCTCTTCAGCTTCTGCTTCCTGGTTTCTTGGCCTCTTGGACCTTCGGGCCTCTCAGCCTGAGTCTGCCCTGCTCAGTCAAGTGTTCCAAAGCTCTTTAGCTCCACGGATAAGTGCCCGGAGGCACCCCACTCTGTCAGGAAGCCTCCTGCCAAAGGCACTCAGCTCTCTTGCTCTGTGGGTCGACTTGAGCACTATGTCGCACTGGTCTCCTGGTTCTGCCACTGCCAGTTCTCTGCTGCTGTCGGTTCTCTGTCACTGCCAGTTCCCTGCTGCTTCTTGCTGTCTGCACCGTCTCCAGTGTAACAGCTCTCTTCATTTCCTTCTGAGTCCTCAATTCATTCACAGTTTCAAAACTGCTTCTACATTTTAGGTATCTGCTAGAGCAGCACCCCACTCCCTGTACCAAATTCTGTCTTAGTTATCTAGTGCTGCTATAACAGAAATACCACAAGCGGATAGGTTTAACAAAGAGAAATTTATTCTCTCACAGTTCAGGAGGCTACAAGTCCAAATTCAGGGCATCAGCTCCAGAGGAAGGCTTTCCTTCTCTGTCAGATCTGGAGGAAGGTCCCTGACATCAATCTTCCCCAGTCAAGGAGCTTCTCAGCACAGGGACCCTGGGTTCAAAAGACATGCTCTTCTCCTGGCTCTTGTTTCTTGGCGGTGTCAGGTCCTCATGTCTCTCTGTTCTCTTCTCTGTTTTAAACCTCAAAAGAGATTGGCTCAAGATACAATCCAATCTTGTAGATGGATCTGTTTTAAACCTCAAAAGAGATTGGCTCAAGACACAATCCAATCTTGTAGATGGAGTCCTGCCTCATTAACAAAACTGTCGGTAATCCCATCTCATAGACAGATATCGTCTAAAATCACATTAAAAGATCAAATACACAGGAATAAATGTTATGAAATATGTGCAAGATCTCTATGCAGAAAGCTATCACTGAAAAGAAAATAAAGACAATAAATGAACAGGCTCATAAGGAAAAGATACAGTTCTCCCCAGACTGATCTGGAACCTAAAAAGCTGATTCTAAAATATAAATGGAATGCCAAGAACCCAGAATAGACCAGATTCTTCTAAAGAAAAAAACTCAGTAGGAGAACTTGTACTATCAGACATCAAAAATTACTGAAATCTTAATTAAAACAATGATATTGGTAATAGTGATAACAGACCACTGGAACAGAATAGAGATTTCAAAGACAGGTCCACACATATGTGGTTGCTTAATTTACGCAAAGGTAGCTCTGCACAGAAGTAAGGAAAGGAAAGGAAATTATTTTCAATAAATGGTGCTGGGTCAATTGGATATTTTTATAACGAAAAAAATGAAACTTGACATTTACTTCACATAATATACAAAAATCAAGCCCAGGTAGACTGAATGTGAAAGGCAAAAGAAAAACGTTTTTAGACGATAACTTAGGAAGGAAGGTAAATAGAAGAATATGCTCAAGAACTCGAGGTAAATAAAAATTCTTAGGCAAGACCCAAAAAGCATTAACCATAAAGGAAACGATGGATAAATTGGACTACATTAATATCAGAACTTCTGTTGATCAAAAAACACTACTACAGAGTGAAAAGACAAGCCAGAGTGGGAAAGGCTATCTGCAACATATAAAAATAATAAAGGGCTCATATCCAGAACACATAAAGAACTACAAATCAATAAGAAAAAGACAACTAAGTTAGTAGGCCTCAAAGAGAACTTCATAAAAGTGATCCAAATGGCCAGTAAACATATGAAAAATACTTAACCTAATTAGTTCCTAGGAATATTCAAATTAAATCTAAAAAAAAGTACCACAACACACCCACCAGGATTATTAAAATTAAACTGAAAATCCCAAGTGTAGACAAGGCTATAAAGGAATGGGAACTCTTATACACTGTTGGTGGAGTGGTATAATCATTTTGGAAAACTTTTTGGCTGTATGTATTAAAGCTGATACATGCTGAAAATTGCTATGATGTAGCAATTTTACTACTAAAATAAACCCAATTGATATGTGTACAAATGCTCAACAAAAAATGTTCATAGCCACACTCCTTGAAACAGTCCAAACTGAACAATTAAAATGTAATTTCAAACTGAACACCAAAATATCCACCAGTCATAGAACAGGGAAATAATTTAGGAGATAGTCATAAAATAGTCAATTCTCATTACCCACCACAAACACTGAATTAGACGATGCTGAACCACTGCTCCTAGGAGAAATACAGGGTTAGGTGCCTGCCAGCCTCTGTTCGCAGTTTTCTTCAACCAATCAATACATAACCTTGTCCTATGTGTGTCTATTTGAAGATCCCTTATAATATAAATCGTTGATTCACTAACATTGAACTAACAGCCAATAGCACAATAATGCATGCCTAAACAAAGCTTATCTAACACGTGTATTTTCTCTATTCAGCACATCACAGCCTTTTTGTGTTTAGAAACACTAGACAGCACCTCAGTAATAAACTTGGAGGCCATTTTAAACAGCGAAATTACCAACAAAAAACACAAAAATGAAAAGAACGTGGCATTAAATAGACCGCAAAAAGGATACTGATTTACAGTATGGGAGCTGAAACAAGGCACAGAGTTGCCTTGTTTGACCTCAGCTGGGAACGTGTGCATCAGGTCAGCTTTTTGCCACTCCATGAATGTCTGTGAATCACCATGAATATGCGAGTATTGATTTTGGGGTTACAAACAAATTTTAGAGTGTAGATGAATTCGCAGATACAGAATCCATGAGTAAACGAGGATTTCCTGTATTAAACAGCAATGAAATGAATAACCTCCAACCACATGCAACAACATGAATGAATTTTTCAACCACTGTTGAATGAACATATACATGCTGTATGATTCCATTATTTAAAGTTCAAAAACAGAAAAAACTATAGTGTTTGTGTATTGAGTGATAAAAGTGGTTACTAGAAAAGAATAGTGGTTTATCTTTAGGGGAGGAAGGGAGTGGTCACTGAGAAGAGGCACAGAAGGGGCTTCTGGGATAGTAACATAGATATGGATGTTTTAATTTTTATTAAACTATAAATATGTGTTTTATGCACTTTCTCTGTGCATTATATTTCATAATAAAACAATATTTGAAGAAAATCTCATAACGGCTTAAAACTACTTAAAAGATATACTGGGTCTCAAAGTGTGGTCCCCAGACTAGAAGCATCAGCAAACACCTGAAAACTTGTTAAAAAAGCAAATTCTTAAGTCCCTCCCCAAAACCACTGAATGAGCATAGCTGGGAGAGGGGCAGAGTTATCTGTGTTTCAACAAGCCCTCCAGGTGACTCTGATGCACACTCAAATTCAAAAACCACCGCTTTAAATGCCTACTATGCCTAGGCTTGGTAATGATCACTAGGAAAATAACCAAGTTAGGTTTTCTACTGTCAGTGGATCAGCGCAGTCACCTTCAAGTTCACATTTTCCTTTCCAATGATAGTAAATCATTTTGAAACAGCTTCTTTTCATGTTCTTCATCTTTTCTTTAATAGAATTCTTTCTAAATCTTAATGAGCTAGAAAGTTTTCCAAAATTTGTGATCACAGATACACATTTCTTTTCTCCAAATCAAATTTACAAGTATTTTGTTAAGCACTACTGTGATGCGTACACAGCGCTACATACTACAGACCAGTGGTCTATCTTCACGTGGGTAGGTAAAACACTGCACTGGCATACAGGAATAAAATGTTATAATACATGTGTGCGCACGCACGCGCGCATGTATGTGCATACATATATAATATATAAAAGATAAGAAAAAAAATTCTTATCAATAGATAACATACAGATTGACCCTGGTACCCTCAGCTGGTTCCTATTGGTTTCAGTGTGCTGATGGAAAGGTGGGAGTTTTACAGCCTAGAGGGGTTGAAGGAGGCATCTGCATTTATTCAGTTGCCTTCAGCATACAGTGACGTGCTTCAGTTGACCAGTTAAATGGATATGTTGTTGTTATTGTTGTTAGATGCCCTTGAGTTGATTTTGACTCGCAGTGACCCCATGTGACTGAGTAGAACTGCCCCATAGGGTTTTCTTGGCTGTAATCTTTACAGGAGCAGATTGCCAGGTCTTTCTCCCACAGAGCTGCTGAGTGGGTTTGAACCACCAACCTTTCAGTCAGCAGCTGAGCACTTAATTAACCTTTGCACCACGAGGACTCCATAAATGGATATAAGGAATAGAATATCTTGTTTTAATTATACTAAAATCCTTAAGAAATGGACAAAAAAAAAAAAACCCCGAGTCAATTCTGACTCATAGCAACCCTACAGGGCAGAGGAGAACTGCCTCATAGGGTTTCCAAGGAGCAGCCGGTGGATTCGAACTGCTGACCTTTTGGTTAGCAGCCAAGCTCTTAACCACCGCGCCACCAGGGTTCCAAGAAATGAACAAGTGGCTTAAAATGAGCCTTGCAAAGAATCGATGGATAGAAAATAATGCCAATAAAGGCAAGTGCAGACAAATTTTCAACCTAATTCATGGGTGAGATTGAAAATTAGTCTACGGCAGAGTGTGTGCTGCCAACCTTGTATTTCTACAAGAATCTACATATTTTTCCAAGATTTCTTTTTCATATATGACAGGTGAAAATATCATATTATAAGTTATAATTTTTACTGTATTGCTTATTTCATCTTTATATCATTATTTTTAATTTATATTTGATGTATGGTTTATAATATATATGTATATATTCATAATTAATAAATGTACATGTATTGGGGGTTCATGCTTGATTGGGGTGTATAATCAAAAAAGTCTAGAGACCACTGCTGTAAGAGTTATAGAAAAGAGTGACTATTCTCAAGAAACTTGCACTGTAATCAGAAGACAAAAATCAAATCTGGGAAAGTCAAACAAGACACAACTTAAATAACAATTCAAGACAACAATAGATACAAGTCACAAAGCAATTAACATGATTAATTGCCAAATCAGTGGTTAAAGAAAATAAACACAATTGCAGTTTAGAAAGCAGAGAAACCACTTTTAGATGGGGTAATCAAGGAAGGTTCATGGAATAAGACTGGCCTCTCAGAATGAGCTGGGCAAGCTAGGGGCAGGATAAATATTTACTTGCAACTGTCCTTAAGTAGGGGCAAAGCCAAGGAGGCAGACACTGCTAGACTGAAAGCTCTAAGAACAGAGTATATTAAACTTTGGATCCATTAGTGCCTAGCAGCATACCTCCTGGCACACAGGATGGACCCAACAATTTCATGAATGGTACAGATGAGTAGAGTGGAGCAGGAGAGGACAAGCATGCTCCAAGGTCATGTCAAAGTCAAACAAATTACATACACGTCCCAGACTGATCACTCTTCCAATTATGGGAATGCTGATCACTCTTACACTAATAAATATTACAAGAAATCCCCAGGAACAAGGCAAATTTATATACTATTTCTATAATTTGATGTCCAATGTAATTTTTTAAAAGTAATTTATATAAAAAACATTGCAGATTGTTCAATAAAAATATTCCTGTAAGCTTTTCATGCCACCATTTTTTTTAAATTTTACTTTATTGTACTTTAAGTGAAAGTTTACAATTCATGTTAGTCTCTCATATGAAAATTTATACATACATTGCTACGTGACCCATTGTTATGTGACCCTAATTGCTCTCCCTATACTGTGACAGCACACTCCTCCTTTCCACCCCTGGTTTCCTGAGTCCATTCAACCAGCTCCTGACCCTCTCTGCCTTCTCATCTCACCTCCGGACAGGAGCTGACCATTTAGTATCATGTATCTACTTGAGCTAAGACGCACACTCTTGACGAGTATCATTTTATGTCCCATAGGTCAGACTAATCTTTGACTGAAGAGTTGGCCTCGGGAATGGTTTTAGTGCTAGGCTGACAGAGTCCAGGGGCCATGTTCTCTGGGGTTCCTCCAGTCTCAGTCAAACCATTAAGTCTGGTCTTCTTACTAGAATTTGAGTTCTGCACCCTGCCTTTCTCCTGCTCCTTCCAGGACTCTCTGTTGTGTTCCCTGTCAGGGTGGTCATTGGTAGTAGCCTGGCACCATCTAGTTCTTCTGGTCTCAGGCTAATAAAGTCTCTGGTTTATGTGGCCCTTTCTGTCTCTGGGGCTAATGCTTTCCTTGTGACTTTGGTGTTCTTCATTCTCCTTTACTCCAGGTGGGTTGGGACCAACTGATGCATCTTAGATGGCCACTCGCTAGCTTTTAAGACCCTGAACGCCACTCACCAAAGTAGGATTTATGCCACCATTTTCATAGCTTGACCCAAAATGTGTCCTAAATGGATATATTCCCTATTCTCTGAACTCTAGGGTCTTTATATTTTGTATCATTTGTGTACTATTTATCGAAAGCCCAATCTAAATTATCAGCTCCTTACAGGGAAGGACTGAATAGCATTCATCTTGTATGCCCCATTAGCTCAGATTCTCACAGGGAGGAAATTAGCAGAGCTCTGATCTCTTTCCCTTATAAGCTTACAGGCTATGCGCTTAATTTATTTTTGTATCTTCATAGTGCCCCACACTAACTAGGTACTCTATGTTTTTCTTATGAAAAACAAATCTGAGTGACTATGAAAAGTACACAAAGGCAGGGTAAAGAAAAGAAAAGATAAACTGGCGGGGGCAGGGAGAGAAGAAAAAATAAACAAGAAAAAGTGGGGAGAGGGGATTGTAGTGTGAAACAGATGACGAGGTAGAGGTAAAAACAGAAAATGAGATGCAAAATGAAAGTGTGAAGAAGAAAGGAAGAGTGGGAATTAATAGATTGTGGTTTCATTATGGATTCCCTTCCTGTTGGTGAAAGGTGCTTTCTAAAGATGGAAGAAAACGTTTTTTAAATCCTCAAATTATTCTATTTAAGTGATTAAGAAAAGACTTAGCATCTGCTATATGAGCATATTTGGAGCTACAGGGTAATGGGATAGGTGTGCCAGCATACAATTTTGGTTGTTCGGTGGTTTTGGAGGATTTATTTCTTAGTTTGTTTTTATTTTTGTTTTTGATGCCTAACAGCAAGGCTGCTTACGATACTACCGCTGAACATTATGAATTTTAAAGCCCAGTGCAAGTTACAAAACCTCTCTCCTCCTCAGTCTCCCCATCCATAAAATCAAGATAATAGTCACAATCCATGAAATTATTATAAGGATCCACTGACTTGGTACATGTAATGTATTCAGAACGCTGCCTGGCACATAGTAAGTACTTATTGTTATGAGCATTCAAAAGTACAAATTGCAAAACCAAAAACATGGAGGATGAGGGTTGATCTCAAACACTCGTTTAATTAAACCCTTATTTTACTTGGGAAGCCAGCCCAAAGGAGAAGAGGTAGACATAGAGAAAAGTAGAGATGAGGGAGACAGAGAGAGAGTCCTGATGCATCTGAGTTCCTGGGTTCTGTTGTTCCTGAATGTTGACTACATCCGTACCATTCTCACAGCTTAGTCATTTTCCCTGGCCTTGAACTATATAAGATATTCTAGTATCCTCCCAATAACTTTCCCTTTTTGCCTAAGCTAGTACCATCTGAGTTTCTATCACTTCTAGGCAAGACTCCTAACTCAAAATGACATCAGATGCCTCCTAAGTGAACCACTGAGGACACAATATCACTTATGTAGTATTCCTGTTGAAAATGCATAACATGAATGTAATAAATAATGAAGAAATAGTCAAACAAAGCAAGCTGAGGGACATTCTTCAAAACAGCTAACCTGTATTCTTCCAAATGCCAATGCTGTACACCAATAAAAAGTTGAACTGGCAAAAGTTGTGTGATAGATATATTCACAACAATGACAATAACAACAAAAAGAGTAGCTGCTGAGGCTGTTTATGTACAACTGAACACCTCACGGGATTTGGTTCCTTGGTTCGGAGGTTTAGCATCATGGTTTCATGGGACAATCCTGTTAATCAGCCTAATACGTTTAGTGCTTCTGTTCTACCTCCTAGTTCACTGTATAGAGCCTGGTGTCTTAAAAGTTTGCAAGCAGCGATCCAAGGAACAATAATTGGTCTCCATTTGCCTGAAGCAACAGAAGAAGAAAAAAAGTGAGGAATAGGAGGAAGAAATGGAATGTGTGGCTAATTGCCTTCATGAACTGCCTCCTTTGTCATAAGATCAGAAGAACTGGATGGTGCCTGGCTACCATTTCTGAACATTTTGATCAAAGATTCCATAGAAGAACACTGATCAAAAGGGGCAAAATGTGGAACATAATTTCAAATTCTCATGGAATCCAGCATTTCTGGAGCCATGGAGCATGGACAGACCCCTGAAAATACTGCCCTGAGATATTCTGTAAACCTTAAACCAAAAATGTCCCCTGAAGAATTCTTAAAAACCAAACAACAGTTTAGCTTAACTAGTAAAGAATGTCTGCCTTGAGCATTATGTTCTTTTAAGATCTATCTATATGGGATCAAATGGGTAACAGCAACTCAAAACATTAGATAGGAAACTTAGAGGGCAGTAAGTTTATGGTAATAGGGGAGGAATAACTCAGAAAAGGAGGGTGAGAATGGCTACACAACTTGAAGAATGTAATCAACGTCACAGGTAGAAAATGTTGAATTGGTGTATGTTCTGCTGTGTGTATTCTTAACAACACCAACAAAAGATAAATTCTAAAAAAAAAAGACCATCAAATTTTAAACAAGGAAAAAAAATTCCAGTATCATGAAAGTCAAAGAAAAGTTAAAGAATTTTTCCAATCAAAAAAGACTCTAAAAGACATGATAACTAAATGCTATGTTTGATCCTGGATTGGATCCCAGATCTGATAAATGAAAACGCCATAAAGGTCAGTATTGGAACTACTGGTGCAATCTGAATATGGACTATATATTAGATAATAGGATTACATCAATGTTAAAGTCTCTGAATTTGATAATTTTATCAGGTTATGTAAGAGATTCGTTGTACTATGCATGCAACTTGTCTACAGGTCTGAAATTTTCCAAAAGAAAAAAAATAAAAATGAGTCCTGACTAAAACTAATTCTTCATTTTCATTTCATTTTCTTCCCATTATAGAAGGTACATTTATTGTATTAAACTACAAAGAATAGAAAAGTATAAAGAAGCAAGAAGAAAATCATCTATGACCTTATTACTCAGAGAACTCACTGAAAATATTTGAGTATATTTCTTTTCAGAATTATTTCTATTCAATTCTTAACAAAGTTGAGATCATACTGAATATATGGTTTTGTCTCATACTTTTTCACTTATTATTATCCCATAAATATTTTTATTTGGCATTAAAATTTTTCCTTAAATATATTTTCCCGAACTTTTTATTTTGAAACTTTTCAAATCTATATAAAAACTGAAAGAATAGTACAACAAACACCATATAACTTCACCACTCACCAACTGTTAACATGCTGCCATTTACTTCATCTTTTTCTTTCTTCACACATGCACACACACATAATCCAATATTAGTGTGTTCTAAGCTTTAATAAATTCAAAGGTTTGAATCCTTCAACTTTAAAAAATTGAAAGATAAATTATCTAAAACTTTAAATATTGATGCATTTCCTATAAAATTCAACATAGCTAAGAGATGAGTACACAGGACACCTCTCTACTATTTCTGCAACTTCTTGTAAGTCTATAATTACTTCAGTATAAAACACTTTTTTTTAAAACTACACTATAACCACTGTCTTGTGCTATATGTTACTCTAGTCCAGTTTAAATTCTGTAAAAACTTTCATCAGCTGCTTCTCAGTGACTTAAAAGATTGCAGTTATAATCCTGGCCTTAAGATCATCCAGACAGTTTGTTTTGAGACATACACAACAGTTTTGATGTGACTTCACAAGAAACAATCTAACAGAGACAGATCAGGTGACCAAGGTGGCCAAACAAGGGGATCGCCTCTGGTCAGCCACCAGTCTGAGAAAGTACCACTCAGAAACTGCTGCACACAAAAAATTAAAATAAAAAATTATCCCAAATTCAAAAACTAAAAAAGTATAAAAGAAATATAAATAATTTATCTTTCAAACTACTGTTATAAATGTGTGTGTGTGTGGGTGTGTGGGGGTGTGTGTGTGTGTGTGTGTGTGTGTGTGTGTATGTCTATCTGTACTGGTTTGGGGATAAATTTACACTTCATCCCTAAATCTTTCAGGCTGCATTTCCTAAAACTAAGGGCATGCTCATACATAGCCAGAAAATCAATAATAATTCTATTCCACCTCTAATCCTCACTCCATATTAAAATACTCCCAATTGTCTCAAAAATCTCTTTCATGAGTTCCCTTTTTTTCCCTCCAATCTAAAATCTAATGAAGAGTTGCTGGGTGGTACAAAGGTTAACAAGCTCTGCTGCTAACCAAAAGGTTGGAAGTTCAGGTCACTCAAAGATGCCTCAGAAGAAAGCTGGCTATCTACTTCCAAAAAACTGTCGTTGAAAACCCCATGGAGCACAGTTCTACTCTGACTCACATGGGTGTCGCCATGAGTCATAAATAACTGGATGGCAACTGGGTAAGGAAGATCCAATCAAGGTTCATGCTCTCTCCCTCATCCACAAACTCAAAGATTTTTTTTTTTTTAATTGAAAGTGCTATATAACCTACTAGAAACCCTGGTGGTGTAGTGGTTAAGAATTACGGCTGCTAAGCAAAAGGTTGGCAGTCCAAATTCAACAGGCGCTCTTTGGAAACTCTACGGGGCAGTTCTACTCTGTCCTATAGGGTCGCTTGCCATGAGTCAGAATCAACTCTACGGCAATGGGTTTATAACCTACTACTATCATTATGCTTTCTGATCTCAAATTATTCCAGATTAGGCCAGTGGAAACCCCTTCAAGCCAGTTCATATCCTTCTGGCATAACATATGAGATATTCAGCATTTCCTTGCTTTCTGGCATAACAAAAAGTGCCAGATTCACCTTGTACTTTTTGCAATGCAGATCCAAAATCAGTCATTTCTCCAAGGAGCCCTGATTCTTTCTAGAAACTAAAATCAATATTAGGTGTGCCATTAATTCTAGGAATTTTAAATGTACAGAAATAGAAAATATAAATTTGTTCTGCAATTCAAACTAACATTACAGGGTTTTTCTTTACCTTATTTATATTTATTCATATCTGTTTCTTAGAGTGAAAAATCTTGGTTCTTAATGGCATTAAAATGTTTTAATTATTTGCTTTGTCCTACAATGGACATAAAGTAGTGCCAGAAATCATAATCTTAACAGTATTACTAAAAATAAACCTATTCAGTAAAATTTTAAATTTTTCAGTTCTTTTTGATCTTGGAACATATTCTACCAAAGACATGTAGTCTGAGTACTACAGTCAAGAGCTAATTGAATTAATCTTCTGCGTGATTATGTTATCAATCTGATATGCAGATGGGTTCATATTTCTGTTTATATTCAAATTCAGGGTTTACTTTATTCATTCATCTACATTTAATATTAGTTTTTGAATATGGAAAACATTCACTTGATTCAAAAGTCAAAACGATATAAAAAGGTATTTTCAAAGAAACTCTGTTCCCACCTCTATCCCTTCCACCCTGTTCCCACCCATCCCCTATGGATAAGCATTTTTATTGTTTCTGGTTTATCTGTTCTGGTTTCTTTTTGCAAAAATAAGCAAACACATGTATATGTTTTTATTTCTCCTTTTTTCTTTTGTAGTCTCTGGGTCATGAAAAGGTTAACATGCTCAGCTGCTAACCTAAAGGTTGGTGGTTCAAGTCTACCCAGAGGTGCCTCAGAAGAAAGAACTGGTGATCTACTTCCCGAAAACCAGCCATTGAAAACTCTATAGAGCACAGTTCTACTCTGACACACACAGGGTCACCATGAGTCAGAATCAACTGGACAGCAACTGGAACTTAAATATATATTCTTTTACAGCTTGTTTTTATCCTTTAACAATATATCCCAGAAATCACATCAGTTCATAAAGCTGTTCCTCATTCTTTGTCACATCTGCAAAGTATTCCATTGTGCAAATGTACCACAGTTTATTCAACCAGTCTCCCATTGGCAGGCACTTGGGATCTCACATAACTTTTTATGTATCATAGTGTACTTAATATACTTGACCAGTCCCCTAATGTAAATCTTCTTTTTTTGGTATTTTTGACCATTTACTAATGACAGAGTTCTACATGAAAATTACTGATATAAAGAGTGGACATTTTTAAGCCTCTTGATATATATTACTAAATTGCTTTCCAAAAAAAAACTATCAATTTACTTTCCCACCAGCAGAATATGAGAATCTCTACCACCAAATAAGGAGCCCTGATGGCGCAACGGTTAAGCACTTGGCTACTAACCAAAAGAATGGTGGTCTGAACCCACCAGACACTCCATGGAAGAAAAGACCTGGAGATCTGCTCCTATAAAGGTTACAGCCTAGAAAATCCTACAGAGCAGTTCTACTCTGTCATATAGGGTCACTATGAGTCAGAATCGACTCGACAGCACACAACAACAACCACCAATTATTATAATTTTAAAATATTTTTATTTTTACTGATGAAAAGCTGTTGTTAGTAAATCTGAGTTTTTATGTGTTTGTTATCTATCTGTACTTATATTTAGTCTTCTATTCCAACAATATTTTAAACTGAATGTTGAACGGGAGGAATAAAATGTTCAGAAAAATTCATAAAAACAATTTCTAGAAGGACTGACGTGAAAGAAGAATCAAAGTTCAGGAGGTATTCAGCAATTTATAGGAGGAAACAGAAAGGGACCTCAGATATAAACTTATAGACAGACACAGATATATCTATACCAAAAAAAACAAAACCCATTGCCACTGAGTCAATTCCAACTTATAGCGACCCCGTGGGACAGAGAAGAACTACTCCCTAGGGTTTCCAAGGCTGTAAATCCTCAAGGAAGCAGATTGCCACATCTTTCTCCCGTGGAGTGGCTGATGGGTTCAAACCGCCAACCATTCATTTAGCGGCCTAAGCACTTTAACCACTGCACCGCCCAGGGCCCTTAGATATATCTTTACCAACATGCAAAGCACTGATATTAAACTAATTAATTTGAATGGTAAATATTATCTCATGGAAATCACAATAATGAGATAGAAATATTAAGAGGGTATAAAACTGACAAATTCATAAAACCTACAGTAAAAGCAGGAGAGTTGAGTTGTTACAGAAAATAGAAGTCTATTATAGACTTCCTTTGTAAAGGAAAATGGATGATTTCTTACTGATGAAATTAAAAAGAGGAAGAAAAAATACCCAGAAGGAAGATACGGCAGTGAGGAATATTTTCAAGTACCCATACATTTGATGACAGTCTAACTCAAAGAAGTATTTGATAAGTTCTCGATTTGTACTTGCTGACAATTCATTTGTGCCATAAATATTAACTGAATACCTACCATCTATTGGGCACTGTGCTAGCCACTGGGTAAGAATCTGTGCATAAAACAGATATGGCTCTCCTATCATGAAACTGCTTCTGTGGACCTAAATTGGACCAAAAAAAAAAAACTATGAGACAGAATGACAAGATCCTTGGGAGAGATCAGCCATGCCTTCTGGAGTTTGTGATACCTAAAACAACAAAGAAGAGACATAGATAAACCAGCGCCCTAAAATTTAGGTGAGTAGGAGATAAAGTAGGAACAAAATTTGTATTATATAGTATATAATAGAAACCAGTTATATAAAAAAGCTGAAGTTAATATTAGCTCAAATAACAACTACTTTGTAATTTGCCTAACGCTATGACTCAAAATTCCACTCCTAGGTATATATCCAAGAGAAATGAGTGCATATGGCCGTAAAAATACTTGTAAATATCTATAGCAGCTTTATCAATATGGGCCCAAACTGGAAACACCGCAAGTATCCTTTAACAGAAGAATAAATAAACAAATGTATACAGTGGAATACTTCACAGCAATCAAAAGAAAGAAAAAAAAAGAATGAACTACTGATATATATCACAATATAGAAGAATCTCGAAAATACTATGTTGAACAAAACAAGCTAAACAGAAAAGTGTATTTACCATCGGATTCTATTTATATAAAGTTGTTGAACTTCTAATCTATGGTCAAATAGTAAGAATAGGTGCTACCTTTTGAGGAAAGGGATTAATGACTGAGAAGAAGATGAAAATATTCTCTATCTTGTGGTTGGCAGATTCACAGGTAAAAATAATTTTGTTGAATACTTAAGATTTATGCATTTTGCTCTGTATGAATTATACCTCAAATTTAAAAAAGATTATTTGAGATCATTTGTATAAAGGGAGAGAAAAATTGCTTCAGAAGAAATTAGCAATGCTACCTGTAGAGAAATCCACCATGATGAGTTATAATAGCCTCATGAAATCCATTAAAATATCTGCTGCAAGTACATTGTGGAAGACATCAGACATTCTATCTCCCATATACCAAGCCCTTATGTAAAATTTTTCCTTTCAGTGCTTGAATATTTTTTGCTTCCCTGAGCTAACTGTTATTCACCTTTCATCATCAAGAAACCTTTCCTTACTCTTCCCAGGTTGGGTTAGAAGGATGCTTCTATAATATCATTTCTGTACATTCTCCTCTATCTCTGCAATTATATAAACAAATAACTGTACAACTACGTGATTTCTATCTTCTCTCAGTAGCGTCAAGAGCAGGATCTCAGTCATCAACTTTGCTTGCATCCTCAGAGCTCAGCACAGTGTTTAGCACATAACTAGCAACCAAAAAAATTATTAACACATTTTACATCCTGACTGTTTACAGATGCCCAGGCATCACGGCTGCTGGAGTGGATCTTTGGCTTGTACAGTTACAGACCACGCAGCTAAGGATGAGCAGAGCCCTGGGAAAGGTGCTGCGTCTAAGGAATGATACCGTTTTCAAACAAGCCTTTTCCCTCTGAAGATGCAGAACTTCAGGAAAGAATCCCGTCTGTTCCGCAGGTGGCGTTCTCCTGAGTACCAGGTGGCACTACAAAACAAAGCCCATCCATGGCATTGGAAGATATAAGCACCTAATTATAGCACAAGAGCCCAAGAAGGAGAAGGGGAAAGAGGAAGCAAGATCTATTAATTTGACGACAGATTACGAATATGGGATTGTAAATGTTGACCTGACTGCGTACGACATGGCCCTGGAAGAGAGTTATACCCAATATTCACAATCTCTGCAACAATCTCTCCGTTAACATGGAGGAAAGTTATGCATTGCCCATGAAAACCATGGAGGTGTTATGGCTACAAGACCAAGGCAACAAAATGTTCCTGGACTCAGTCCTTATCACCCATGAGCCAGTGGTTCAGATCAGTAGTTTGAGTGCTACGTTTGCAGAGATTTTCTTGGAAATAATCCAAAACAACCTTCCTGAAGAAGTCAGACTGCCAGTGAAGGAGCACAGTGATGAAACTCCAAGGGAGGGGTCAAAGCTCAACCAGAACTAGAACTGTAGGCCAAGCTGAACTAGCTCACTGTAGACCCCTTCATGCCACCACTGGTGATACTGAGTGCTAAGGAGAAGAGCTTCCTGGGTGGTGAGAGTTAAGCAGGAGACCGTGGTTCTTAGATATCATAAGTACCCATTCTCACAGTCAAGAATGCCTCCTCTCTCTGTGGTATGGCTATGCTTGCCATTTGTCAACCACTTTCATCTGAGCTAACCCCAGGTATCTTTCATCTAATAAAAATCTGCTACGAAGTCGGAAGACAAAATTAAAAAAAAAAACACTTTACATCCTGAAATGTGTTTGAGGACTCTGGTCTAGGAATATTACGTTCTGTGCAATGGGAACATTTCCAAATAGAACAAGTAGACCACAGGTGGTAATCTCTTAGTGATGATGGAGACAGAATGGGGGAGTGGTGTCTTGACAGCAACATATACTTTTAAAAAACTTTTAAAATAAGAATAAACTAAACATCAACTTATTCTTATTTTCCCCCAGTTTGTTTTTATTGGCCCCAGAAGCTAATGCAACCTCAGGGAATGTAGCTTCCAGAAAAATAAAGACAACAGTATTACTCCACAATGGTCAAAACCATTCCTTGATCACTTCATTCAGTTCTAGGTGTTTCATTTTAATAAGTACATAGAGACTAATTTAATCACATTCAAAAGATACCAACAATGATGACGAAGGGGCACAAATCACATGACGTAAATAAAGGCTACATGTTAGCCTGTAGAAGACAAAAATATAAAATATGATAGCTATCTTCATTTATTTGAACTCCTGTCATATAAAAGGTTGATTAAGTGTGTTCTATATTGTGCCAAGAGGTAGCAGTGTGTCAACCGGTAGAAGTGCCAGAGAAAAGGGTTTCAGGTCAACAAAGGAAAAAACTTTCTAACAGTATCGGCTGTCCAAACGAGCTGCCTTGAGGGCTACAGAGCTTCCCCATGACTAGAGATAGGTAAGCACAACCCGGACAATCACTTGGCAGAGAAAAGTTAGAGCTTAAGGGGCCTCCCAATCCTGAAATTCTTAATTCCAGAAATATAAATTAAGATAATATTATACTTTAATATGACTTCTAAAGTCAATACCAATTCTTTATTAAGTTTTTAAAAGAAAAAAAGGAATATATTTTACCAGGAATCACAAAAAACAATTTGAAATGGCACAATAAATATTTCCTTTTAACAAAAACAATGTAACAAAAATTGACGTAATGTGCCTAACACAGTCCTTAAAAATCTTCATCAGTTACTATTAGAGAAAAACTAAAATGCCACTCAAGTCACTGACAACTTGGAAAATACGAATCTATACATAGCTTTAACAAGCATGTAGTAAAAAATGTTTGATCTTTAAAATGTGCAGGAATAAAGCAAGAATATTTACAAGAGACTGTATTGAAAACATTCTCTCCCAATTCAAAAGCCAGGCTTCTTGAGTATATATGCAGAATACGTAAACAAAGTAATGATCCTTTCTCAGATTTTTTACTGATCCAACTAACTGAAAATTTTAGTAATTTTGAGAAGTCTCCATCCTTATAACCATCTACCATATTTGTTTTGGAAAAAAAAAAACAGTATCTCAGATTATCCAATATGTATTTAGGAATTACCTATCATTAATATATTATTGTTTCACGCCTGAGACAGATCTCTAAAAACAGCCAACTCCTGGACTGTTGTTAAGACTGCAGAGACCCTCTAGAACAGTGCTACTCAAAGTGGGGTCTATGGCCAATGATGATCTGAAAA
Source organism: Dugong dugon (assembly GCA_030035585.1). Lineage (NCBI taxonomy): Eukaryota > Metazoa > Chordata > Mammalia > Sirenia > Dugongidae > Dugong > Dugong dugon. The sequence goes on from CM057473.1 coordinate 72,205,253, forward strand.
CAGTTTGGTACTAATCCACAATGAAATAAATACAGAAATTGAAAATAAGAGTTTTAAAACTTTTATAGCAATTTGTAAAAGCAATCTTAAATCTGATGAATCTAATAATTAAAAAACCAGGCCTTGTTTTTCATGTCTTTTTTTCATTTTTCTAGTAATTCATTTGTTATTACATATTACAAAAGTATGAGTTGGTGACAGAAATTTTTTTCTTTTTTTTGTTAAGTCTCATATTTCACCACAGATAGTTTGAGAAACACTGCTCTAAAGATGCTTAAGGTCCTTGGATATGAAGGCAAACTGCTGTACTTTGATATCTCCTAATCTCACTATTTACCTTGGTTTCTCTTACAGCTATTTCTTTCCATGTGTTCTTTTGATATTTCTGCTAAATTGACACCAATACCACAAGCAGACTGCTTAAAATTTACCAAATCAGATTAGATGTCCAACTGCTCAGAACCTGTAACACTACTTCATTTTCATCCAGATGTAGCTCCAACATATCCTTCGATTAATTCTGCTTAAGACCATTACTTAACTAATTTAAAGATCTAGTTTTTGAAGGGCCATATTTTCTGTGTAATCTTGCAAAATGAATGCTGGTATAATCCATGACAGTCAGTCATAATTTTTTAGAAATTCTAAAAGTACTATAACTCAGTTTTAAATCTGGAAGCAATAAACATCACCTCCCCACACTGTATTCTTATCACATAGTGATCCTTTCAAATGAAGCTTCAGCTTATTTATATTTTGCAATTTAATACTTCGATACTGGGTGTCCATTATGAACTATACTGGTATCTCCTATACTACTAAATTAAGTATTAAAAACCGGTATTATGATCGTACTGATTGACTTAATCTTGAAGCAAACCTTCAAGTATTTGTCCACACATGAACAAAATCTTCTATTTTCTATCAACCATATAAAGTCCATGTATATATAAGTACTCATCTGTACAAAATCTACACTCACTTTTACAGACCAAAAGGTCTGCAGTTTGAATCCACCAGCCGCTCCTTGGAAACCCTATGGGGCAGTTCTACTCTGTCCTATAGGGTCACTATGAGTTAGAATCAACTTGATGGCAGTGGGTTCGGGTTTTTCTTTTTTTTTGGGGGGGGGGGGCGGTCTATGTTTTACAAATGTAGATGGCTAGGAAACCTGTTCCACAGTGTACTATATGAATAAAGTATTCCTATCTTTTCCTGGTCAACAAAAAACACTTAACATCTAATAGAGAAGACGCGGGATCCATTTGTGGCTCTGCCATTTATCACTTAAGTAACCCTAAAATGAATTTCTTAACCTCTCTGAGACTTATGTCCTCATATGATAAAAAAAAAAAATTTTTAAGAAGGGTTGTAAAAATATTCTCACAGATCTGCTGAGGACAAAGACAGCCTATGTAGAACAGTTTTATATTATTCACAACCGCTAAATTCATTTACTGCTCACTTCTTTACAGAAAAATATATAAAATAAACATTAAGGTATTCAGAGTTCTAAATCCACTGTTGCCCTTGGTCAGTGTCTCTTACCTGCTTCACAGTAAAATCAATGTTATAGTCAATTCTGAATTCTCTCCACACAAGCTATTGAAAGTTTTATAATTACCATAATTTGAATTATATACTCACAGAGAACCCTAATGATAAACCTACACTGGGAAGAATTTCATTCTTCCTTCAGTCCATTTCTTCTGTCCTCTATCCCAATGTCAGTCTTCTCTCATATCACTACAACTTTGTCCTTCTACTGTCTCACTCCTTAGAGCTTGTAAAATAGAAACTGATTTTTAAGCCACATTCCTTTTTTTTTTTTACCAAATTACACAAGTAAAATTTTTTCACAGTCAAACATTCTAATAATATAGAAATGAAAGTAGCCCTTCACTGTTCATCCTCTCCTCTCTCCCAAGTTAACCACAGTATTGAGTTTAGTAAATACCTTTCCAAATCTTTCTTTATACATTTATTGATGTTCATAAGCAACCAACTTTTAGCTTCACTGATACACTCTATAGTTTTTCTATTCTCTATTTCATTTACCTTCACTTTAATCATTAACTCCTTCCTTCTGCTAACTTTGGGTTTAGTTTCGTCATGGATTGACTTGTGTCCCCCAAAAAATGTGTCAACTTGGCTAGGCCATGATTCCCAGTATTATGTGGTTATCCTCAATTTTGCGAGCTAATGTAATTGTCCCATGTGTTGTAAATCCTAATCTCTGCCTGTGATTGTTAAAGAGGATTACTGTGTGATGCAACACCCTTAATCAGGTCACAGCCCTGATTCAATGTTAAGAGGAATTTTCCTGAATCGTGGCCTGCACCACTTTTTATCTTACAAGAGATCAAAGGAGAGAGAAGTGAGTAGAAAGAGGGACCTCCTACCACCAAGACAGAATAGTCAGGAGGAGAGTGTGTCCTTTCGACCCAGCATCCCTGCACGGAGAAACTCCTAGACCCAGAGGAAGACTGATGACAAGGACATTCCCCCAGAGCCGACGGAGAGAGAAAGCCTTCCCCTAGAGCTGGCACCCAGAATTCGGACTTCTAGCCTCCTAAACGGTAAGAACACCAGTGGCATAGTTTCCAGCATCACAGCAACAAACCAGTCTCCACAGTATGACAAACTGACAGACGTGTGGAAGCTATGCCATCAGTATTCAAATAATAGCAGGGTCACCCCTGGTGGACAGGTTTCAGCTGAGCTTCCAGACTAAGACAGAGTAGGAAAAAGGAACTGGAAGTCTACTTTGAAAACAGATTAGCCAGTGAGAACCTTATGAATAGCAGTGGAACACTGTCTGATATAGTGCCGGAAGATGAGCCCCTCAGGTTGGAAGACTCTCAAAAGACGACTGGGGAAGAAATGCCTCCTCAAAGTAGAGTCGACCTTAATGGCATGCATGGAGTCAAGCCTTCAGGACCTTCATTTGTTGATGTGGCACCATTCAAAATGAAAAGAAACAGCTACAAACATCCATTAATAATCGGAACATGGAATGTACGAAGTATGAATCTAGGAAAACTGGAAATTGTCAAAAATCAAATGCAACACATAAAGATTCATATCCTAGGGATTACTGAGCTGAAATGAACTGGTATTGTCCATTTGAATTGGACAATCACATGGTCTACTATGCCGGGAATGACTACTTAAAGAGGGATGGTGTTGCATTCATTGTCAAAAAGAACATTTCAAGATCCATCCTGAAGTGCAGCGCTGTCCGTAAAAGGATAATATCCATATGCCTACAAGGAAGACGAGTTAATACGACTATTATTTAAATTTACATACCAACCACTAAGGCCAAAGATAAAGATATTGAAGATTTTTACCAACTTCTGCAGTCCGAAAGTAATCAAACAGGCAACCAAGATGCACAATAATTACTGGCGATTGGAACAAGAAAGTTGGAAACAAAGAAGGACTGGTAGTTGGAAAATATGGCCTTGGTGATAGAAACAACACTGGAGATTGCATGACAGAATTTGCAAGACCAATGACCTCTTCATTGCAAATACCTCTTTTTAACAACATGTACGGCACCTATACATGTGGACCTTGTCAGGTGGAATACACAGGAATCAAACCGACTACATCTGTGGAAAAAGACGATGGAAAAGCTCAATATCATCAGTCAGAACAAGGCCAGGAACTGACTGTGGAATAGACCATCTGTTGCTCATATGCAAGCTCAAGCTGAAGTTGAAGAAAATTAGAAGAGGTCCTCAAGAGCCAAAATATAACCTTGAGTATATCCCACCTGAATTTAGAGACCATCTCAAGAATAGATTTGGCACATTGAACACTAATGACCAAAGAGCAGAGAAGTTGTGGAATGACATCAAGGACATCATACATGATGAAAGCAAGAGGTCATTAAAAAGACAGAAAAGATAGAAAAGACCAAAATAGATGTCAGAAGAGACTTTGAAAGTTGCTCTAGAATGCAGAGTAGCTAAAGCCAAAGGAAGAAATGATGAAGTAAAAGAGCTGAACAGAAGATTTTAAGGGGCAGCTAGAGAATAGAAAGTATTATAATGAAATGTACAAAGACCTGGAGATAGAAAACCAAAAGGAAAGAATATACTCAGCATTTCTCAAGCTGAAAGAATTGAAGAAAAAATTCAAGCCTCGAGTTGCAATACTGAAGGATTCTATGGAGAAAATACTAAACGACACAAAAGAAGATGGAAGGAATACAAAGAGTCACTGTAACAAAAAGAACTGGTCGACATTCAACCATTTCAGGAGGTAGCATATGATCAAGAACTGATGGTACTGAAGGAAGAAGCCCAAGCTGCACTGAAAGCACTGGTGAAAAACAAGGCTCCAGGAATTGACGGAATATCAACTGAGATGGTTCAACAAACAGATGCAGCACTGGAAGTGCTCACTTGTCTATACCAAGAAATTTGGCATACTGACTAGAAGAGATCCATATCTGTACCCATTCCAAAGAAAAGTGATTCAACAGAATGTGGAAATTATCAAACAACATCATTAATATCAAACACAAGTAAAATTTTGCTGAAGATCATTCAAAAGCAGTTGCAGCAGTACATTTACAGGAAACTGCCAGAAATTCAAGCCAGGTGCAGAAGAGGACATGGAACAAGGCATATCACTGCTGACATCAGACAGATCATGGCTGAAAACACAGAATACCAGAAAGATGTTTACCTGTGTTTTATTGACTATGCAAAGGTATTTGTTTGTGTGGATCATAACAAATTATGGATAACATTGTGAAGAATGGGAATCCCTGAACACAACTGTGCTCATGAGCAAGCTATACATAAATCAAGAAGCAGTCATTCAAACAAAACAGGGGATGTTGTGTGGTTTAAAGTCAGGAAGGTGTGAGTCAGGGTTGTATCCTTTCACTATACTTATTTAATCTGTATGCTGTGCAAATAATCCGAGATGCTGGACTATATGAAGAAGAATGCGGCATCAGGATTGAAGGAAGACTCATTTACAACCTGCAACAGGCAGATAACATAACTTTGCTTGCTGAAAGTGCAGAGGGTGTGAAGCACTTACTGGTGAAGATCAAAGACCACAGCCTTCAGTATGGATTACACCTCAACATAAAGAAAACAAAAATCCTCACAACTGGACCAATAAGCAATATCATGCTAAATGGAGAAAAGATTGAAGTTGTCAAGGATTTCATTTTACTTGGATCCACAATCAAAGCCCACGGAAGCAGCAGTCAAGAAATCAAAAGATGCATTGCACTGGGCAAATCTGCTGTAAAAGATCTCTTTAAAGTGCTAAAACGCAAAGATGTCACTTTAAGGACTAAGGTGCACCTGACCCAAGCCATGGTGTTTTTAATCGCCTCATGGGCATGTGAAAGCTGGACAATGAATAAGAAAGACCGAAGAAGAATCAATGCCTTTGAATCATGATGTTGGCGAAGAATATTTGAATATACCATGGACTGACAGAAGAATGAACAAATCCGTCTTGGAAGAAGTACAACCAGAATGCTCATTAGAAGCAAGAATGGCGAGACTTCGTCTCACATATTTTGGACATGTTACCAGGAGGGACCAGTCCCTGGAGAAGGACATCATGCTTGGTAGAGCAGGGGGTCAGCAAAAAAGAGGAAGACCCTCAACGAGATGGACTGACACAGTGACTGCAATAATGGGCTCAAGCATAACAATGATTGTGAAGATGTGGCAAGACTGGGCAGTGTTTCGTTCTGTTGTACACAGGGTCACTATGAGTTGGTACCAACTGGATGGCACCTAACAACAACAACAACAAACTGTAAGAGAATAAATTTCTCTTTGTTAAAGTCATTTACTTGTGGTATTTCTATTATAGAAGCACTAGATAACTAAGACAATTTTACCCTTTTTCTAGTTCATAAAGTGTGAAGTTAGATTATTGATTTGAGATTTTCTTTTTTAACATAGGCATTTACAGTTACATTAAATTTCCCTCTGAGGACTGCCTTCGTTGCATCACGTAAGTTTTGGTATGTTGTGGTTTCATTTTAATTCCTTTCTAAGTATCTTCTAATTTCCCCTGTGATTTCTTCTTTGACCCGTTGGTTGTTTTAGTGTGTTAATTTCTACATGTTTGTGAATTTCCAGTTTTCCTTTTGTTACTAATTTCTAGCTTCATTCCACTGTGGTCAGAAAAGATACTTTGTATGAATTCAGTAATTTTAAATTTATTGAGACTTGATTTGTGGCCTAACATACGGCCCATCCAGGAGAATGACCCATGTGTACTTGAATGTATATTCTGCTGTTTTGGTTAGAGTGTACTATATATGTCTGTTAGGTCTAATTGGTTTATAATGTTGTTGAAGTCCTCTATTCCTTTATTGATCTTCTGTCTGTAAGTTCTACCCACTATTAAAAGTGTATATTTAAGTCTCCAACTGTTAGTGTATAATTTTTTCTTTTTCCCTTCAATGCTGCCAAAGTTTACTTCATATATTTTGAGGCTCTGCTGTTAGGTGCAGTAGATTTACAATTGTTATATTTTCTTGATGAATTGACCCTTTTATAAATATATAATGTCCTATTTTGTCTCTTGTAACAGTTTTTGACTTAAAGTCTATTTTGTCTGATATTTACATAGCCACCCCAGCTCTCTTTTGGTTACTATGTGCATGGGATACTTTTTTCCACCATTTCACTTTCAAATTATTAGCATCTTTGGATCTAAAATGGGTCTCCTGTAGACATCATATAGTTGGATCATTTTTTTTTAATCCATTTTGCCAATCTCTGCCTTTTGATTGGAGAGTTTAATCCATTTACATTTAAAGTAATTACTGACAAAGAAGGAATTCTGCTTTTTTGCTATTTGTTTTCTGTATGCTGTACTCCTGTTTTGTCCTTCATTTCCTCTATTACTGTCTTCTTTTGGGTTTAGTTTATTTTCTGTAGCAAAGTATTTTGATTCCCTTCTCATTTATTTTGTGCATATTTTTCTACATGTTTTCCTTGTAGATATCATGGGGGTTACATTGAACATCTTAAATTTATAACAATCTAGTTTGAACTGATACCCACTTAACTTCAACAGCATATGGAAGCACTGTTCCTCTACAGCTCTAGCCCATCTTTATACATTGTGTGCCAATAACATAGATATATAATTATTTTTATGCATTTGTTTTTTAAATCATGTAACCTGTTGCCATTGAGTCGATTCGACTCATAGCAACCCTACAGGAAAGAGCAGAACTGCCCCATTGGGTTTCTAAGGAGCAGATGGTGAATTCAAACTGCCAACTTTTGGTTAGCAGCCATAGCTGTTAACCACTGCGCCACCAGGGCTCCTTTAAATCATGTAGGACATAAAAATTGAAGTTAAAAACCCAAAATAAAACTGGCTTTTATATTTGCCAAAACATATCTGAAACCTTTATTTCTTCATATAGCTTTGAGTTACTTTCTAGCATCCTTTCATTTCAACCTGAAGAACTCCCTTTGCATTTCTTGTAGGGTAGGTCTGGTGATAACAAACTTCCACAGCTTTTATTTATCTGGAGATGTTTTAGTCTCTCTCTCATTTTCTAAGAACAGCCTTGCCAGACAGAATTCTTGATTGACAGTTTTTTGTTTTTGTTTCTTCTTTTAGCACTTTAAATACGTCATCACACTGCCTTTTGGCCTCCATGGTTTCTGATGAGAGATCAGCTATTAATCTTATTGAGAAGCCTTTGTATGTGACAAGTCACTTCTCTATTACTGCTTTTTAAGATTCTGTTTTGATTGGCATTCGACAGTTTGACTATAATGTGGCTTAGTGTGTATCTCTTTGAGTTTATCCTGCTTGGCATTCATTGAGCTTCTTGGATGTGTAGATTTATATCTTTAATCAAGTTTGGGAAGTTTATGGGCATTATTTCTTCAGATATTTTCTTCTGTCCCTTTCTCTCTCTCTCTTCTCCTTCTGGGACTCCCATAATGCATATGTTGGTCTGCTTGATGGTGTCCCACAGCTTCCTTAGGCTCTGTTCACTTTTCTTCATTCTTTTTTCTTTCTGCTCCTCAGACCTGATAATTTCAGCTGTCCTATCGTTAACTTAGGTGAGTCTTCTGCCTTCTCAAATATGCTGTTGTACCACTCTAGCAAAATCTTCATTTTAATTACTGTACTTCTAAGCTTCAGAATTTTTTTGGTTCCTTTTTACAATTTCTATTTACTGATATTTTCATTCGGTTCATGCACTGTTTTCTTAATTTTCTTTAGTTCTTTGTTCATGTTTTCCTTTAGATCTTTGAGCATAATTAAGCCTGTTGTTTTAAAGTCCAATGTCCCAGCTTCCTTAGGGATGGTTTCTGCCACGTTATATTGTTCCTTTGAATGGGCCATTCTTTCCTATTTCTTTGTACGCCTTGTAATTTTTTGTTGAAAACTGGACATTTGAATACTATAATGTGGTAACTCTGGAAATCAGATTTTGCCCCTTCCCCAGAGTTTGCTGATTTGTTTTTGTTTTGTTTTACTTCTGTTGCTGAAGATTGTAGTAGTCCATTTTCCAAATTACTTTTTTTTTTTTTTGCAAAGACGGTATTCCTTGTGTGTGGTCACTGAAGTCTCTGTTCCTTTAGCTTGTATTCAGCTAGCATTTTGACAGAGATTTCCTTAAATTCCAAGTGCTAAAAAAGAATCACACACACACAAAATAACAACAAAATTCCTCTAAGTTTTTTGCAAATTGGCTCTGTGCTGGGGCACTTCTTTTCTTTCCTAGGCTTACATGGAGCCTAGAGATAAGCCCAAAACTGAAGATTAGAGTCTTCTCAGATCTTTTCTGAGCATTCGTCTTGCTGTGGATATGTACTGGCTTCCTAAACCTCCACATACACATGGGTGCTCTTAAACACCCTAATTTCACAAAAAAACTCACTCCCTAGCTCTTCCTCCCAGATCTTAGACAGTCTATTGCATGTCTCAACTGTACTCTTTTGCTCAAGGTAGCCATAGGGGTTAATCATTCACCTTACTGTATTTTCAAGCAATACCTGCCATGTTTCCACTCTGAGTGAGTTCCAAGATGGGGGGAAACAGCCAAGCGCCTTGCGTCAATTGTTCAGGTAGCCACCAGAGACGTTGGGACAGAAAAACTCAATGTGTCAATAAGGTCTGCTCTGCTGCCTCCAGAACCAGGGACCAGAGTCCCATATGAAAATGCAGGTTGCTGTCTTCAAGCCAGTTACCAAACCAGGGAGGAGTAGAGCAACAGCAAGTAAAAAAGCCACAAAGCTTTCCTGCTATTTTAAAGTGCCTTTTTTCTTAGTAGCATTCACTTGGTTCCTGTTAGGAGTCCCTGGGTGGTGCAAACAGTTAAACATGCTCAGCTGCTAATGGAAAGGTTAGAGGCTCAAGTTCACCCAGAGATACCTCAGAAAAAAATGCCTGGTGATCTACTTCTGAAAAATCAGCCATTGAAAACCCTACGGAGTACAGTTTTACTCTGACGCATGTGGGTCACCATGAGTCAGAGTCAACTCAACAGCAACTGGTTTTGGTTGCCATAAACCTCTGTTTCCCAGAGTCCTGATAAAGTTGTTTCTGATAGTTTCTGCTTATTTTTCAATGTTTCTGCTGGGGGGGATGGGAGCTTGGAGATGACTTCTCTGCCATTTTCTGACATCACTACCATTCTCTGTACTTTGAGATATACATAATGTGTACATATACAGAGGACTTACACAAACACAACCATATAACCTATTATTTAGTAAACTAACTCTTCACATACTTGTCATTCAGTCCTGATCAATACTACTCTAGCTCAGCACTTTGGAAGCCCAGACAGTACTTCCATGTGGTGGGTCACTGATATCATTCCATTCAGAGCACAGTCTCTTAGAGCTTCAACAAGTATTTAGTGAGTGCCAATTCTGTGCCATGTACAGGTTGTACAGTGTTGGACAAAACAGGCATGATGCCTGCCCTCATGGTGCTAAAAGTCTGATACAAAAATCACAGCTATAAACATATAACTTTAAATTGTAATAAGTGCTAAAATAGGATGTTAACACATAATACATTCAGGAGATCTAATTTAGATTAGTGCTAGGGGAGGCCTCTCTGATAAACTTACATTCAACCTAAATTGGAAGCACTGTAGATATTAGGCAATTGCTAACAGGAGAGAAGAGTACTCCAGAAAAGAAGGAACAAGATAAGCAAAAGTCCTAAGCTGGTAAAAGGCTTAAGGACTTCCAAGAACAGAAAGAAGGCCAGTAGGGCTACAAGGAAATGAACCACAAAAGAGAGATATGCATTTCAAGAAGCAATAATACCTTGAAGTCCATATTCAAGGATGGGAGAGGGGTTCAGTTTCAGTGTCTCACTTTATTTAGGAGCCCCTCTCAATGGCTGTATGTTTGCCTCTGTTTTTCTTTACCCTTTCTTCTCTATCTTCTTTTCTTCTCCCTTGATTTCATTTATCTCCCTATCCTATTTTTTCTTCTGCTTCTCTTCTATCCCTCTCTACCTACTCCCTTATTCCTTCCCTCCCTAACCTTCTCTTAGTTAGATACAATATGGAAGTGAAGTAATTTTAAAATATTTATTGTATTTAATGATTAGTTCTTAATTTAAAATTCAGCAGGTTGGGAGAAAATATTTGCAAAACACATATCAGAGAAAGGACTTGTATCCAAAGTACACAAAGAAGACTTAAGCCCCAACAGTAAGAAAAAAGACAACCCAATTACACAATGGGTAAAATATCTGAACAGACACCTTACCAAAGAAGATATATAGATGGCAAATAAACGTATTTGAAAAACGCACACCATGTGTCTTAGGAAATTCAAAATTAAAATAACAAAGAGATACCACTACACACCTATTAGAATGGCTAAAATTCAAAACAGTGACAATGCCAAATGTTGGCAAGGATGTGGAACAAGAACTCTCACTCACCACCGGTGGGAATGCAAAATGGAACAGTCACTTTGAAACACAGTCTGGCAGTTTCTTACAAAGCTAAACATACGTTTACCATACAACATGGAAGTCGCTGTCCTAGGTATTTACACAAATGAGTTAAAAACATATGTACACATAAAAACCTGCACATGAATGTTTATGCCAGCTTTACTCATAACTGTCAAAATTTAAGAGGCAGCCAAAATGTCTTTAAATAGGTGAATGAATAAACAAACTTTGGTACATTCATACAATGGAGAATTTTCCAATAATAAAAACAAATGAGCTATCGAACTGTGAAAACATATGGAAGAACCTTACATGCATATTACTAAGTTAAAGAAGCTAGTCTGGAAAAGCTATATACTGTATGATTCTAACTATATGACATTCTGGAAAGGGAAAAACTACAGAGACAGAAACAAGAAATTACCAAGAATTTAGGGGGAGGGACAAGGGATGAATAAATACAGCACAGGGTATTTTTAAAGCAGCGACACTATGATACTGTAATGATGGGCACATGACCGTATGCATTTGTCAAAACCCAGAAGACTGTACAACACAAACAGTAAACCCTAATATATGGACTTTAGCTATTAATAATGTATCAATATCGGTTCATCTGAATTGTAACAAACGTAGCACACAAACTGAAGATGTTAGTAATAGGAGAAACATCTTGCAGTGGGGAGATGGAATATACGGGAACTCTGCTTTCTACACAATTTTTCAGTAAACCTGAAACTGCTCTTAAAAAGCCTATTAAAAACATTTCATCAAAAAATAGAGAAAATGCCACAAAAAAAATCCAGTGGGTTCAGACATGTATACAACTTTCATAGCACCACTATTCATAATAGATAAAAAGTGGGAACTACTCAAACACAGAAGAGATAAATTACCAACAGTATAATGGATAAACTGTGGTTATGTTCACGCAATTGAACATTCTTTGTTCAGCCAGGAGAATAAATAATCTACAACTATCTGTAACAATAAAAAATTTCACAAACATAATATTGAACAAAAGAAATCAGACTTAAAGAAGTCAGGTTTAAATCTTTAATGTCCTGGGGAAGGGGAATAGCAACAACTAAACACTTTTCTGTTTCCCTGATGCCCTCTAATGATTTTCATCCTAGGAGGCAACTGTGATGGAACACTGAACTTGGAACCACTTGTATTTATTACACTCCTACTATATGCCAGGTTCCATGCTAGGCACTAGGGAAACAGCTGTGATGCCAATGAAGACCCTGTATTCTACTAGGGAAGACAGGCAATAAACAAGGAAACCAATTAACTAATTAATGCTTGGAATTGGCAGTATGACAGATTCTAGGACAGAGAATAACAAGGGATACCCGCTTTAAGCAGAATTGTCTAGCTAGACAACCAAGAACAAGTTGTTTACCTTACTTCTCAGTTTCCTCATCTGCCTTAAGGGATTATTATAAGGATTAAATGTAATAATATCTTTCAAAACACCTACAATAATAGCACTATTAATGATAACTGCTATTACTGTATTATGCCACTTACTGTTGAATATAGAGCTGCTTGGGTTAGCCACCATTTCAGTATGGTCTATGCACTAACGCTGTAATAATAACAATAAATAATATTTTATGGGTCACTAATTCTTAATTAAAAGGCTTCTATTCTGGGAGAAGCAGGTGCATCAGTAAATGGCTCTCCTCTCCCTCTGAAAAATAAAACAGTCGTCCTCATGGGGACCCCATATGTGTCAGAGTATAACTGTGCTCCATAGGGTTTTCAATGGCTGATTTTTTAGAAGTAGGTTGCCAAGTCTTTCTTCCAAGGAGCCTCTGAGTGGACTTAACAGCCAGTCTTTCGGTTAGCAGCCGAACACGTTAACCATTTGCACCACCCAGGGACACCCCTCTCTGAAAGGGGTACTAATGATACCAAGGCCTGGCTCAACTTCAGAACTATCTCCACCAGCATTTAAACAGAGAAAAGCACAGAGAAATGGTGCTTAGAGAGGGGCAGGCTAGAGAAGGGATTTCAGCTTCTCAGAGACCAAATTAACCAACTGAAGAATATACACTAAATATTTTTGTTATGTGATCAGCACTTTTCTTAGTATTACAAGAGTTACAACAAGTAAAAGCCCATATTTAAAGAATCTTAAGATACGGTTACAGAATTACAATCAAACACATGAGAGAGAATTTCAGGAAAAGTAGCAGATTTTTGGAATCAGTGACTTGGTTTCAAATGCTGGTACTGTCACCTAATAGCTTGTGACTTTCACCTTGACCTCTCAGAGGCTATTTCCTCATCTGTTACAAGAGGATGCTAGTTTCTACACCTCATACAGTGATGTGAGGTTTAATGAGATAATGCACTTAATGTAAGGAGCCCTGGTGGCGCTGGTGGAGGTTTGAACCCACCAGCTGTTTCACAAGAGAAAGATGTGGCAGTCTGCTTCCACAAAGATTTCAGCCTTGGAAATCCTATGGGGGAGTTCTACCTTGTCCTATAGGGTTGCTAGGAGTTGGAATCGATTTGACGGCAATAAGCTTGGTTTGGTTTGGTACCTAATGTACCTAGGACAGGATCTGGTGTTGTAGCTGCTATTGTTGTTACCTTTATTATGATTATTTTACAGGCAGAACTCCACTGAAAGCCACTAATACATAGCCCAGACAGTCTACAGATGTTGGTTCTCAAACAGTATGGGTTCAGACACATTTACAATATATGATAAAAATGAGGTGTGATGGCAAACCTATATGCTTGCAACCTGTCTGTAAAGGTAAAAACTTCTTTGGGAGTTAAGGAACTCAGCTGTTTCTACAACTATGAAGGTGTTTTTCCTCCATTTATCCCAGCTTAAATCTTGGGCCAGCCTCCTTATAGCAGCTATTTTCATAAGAATGTACAGCTGAAAACTAAGTTCACAATTTCAACATTGCTTTAGCTTTCTTCACTGTCCTTAACTTGGTTTGTTTTCTCAACCAAAGGCTTGAATCAAAGCATGAATTTAAAAAAAAAGATTTGCTGAGCTCCAAATTGAACCTACATGTTAATAATTTATTAAGCCACATTTTCTTTTAAAAAATAAGTTTTCAAAATTAAAGGGTCATAGGAGCATGGGAAAAAAAATCATTCTGAGGGCATTATAAAAAGAAAAAAAATAACCAAACCCATTGCTGTCAAGTCTTCTGACTCATAGCGACCCTCGAGGACAGAGTAGAACTGCCCCATAAAGTTTCCTAGGCTGTAAATCTTTACCAAAGCAGACTGCCACATCTTTTTCCCACAGAGCGGCTGGTGAGTTAGAACTGCCGATCTTCCAGTTAACCACTAAGCCACCAGGGCTCCTTGAAAGCATCATACCTACTTAAAAATGGCACATCAAAATGTTCTCCAAAACTTCCACTTGATTTAATGTCTGTTATCACTACATTGGCAAAAGGTTAAAAGATAAAAACCTTTTCAGAAAACAAAAAGGATATATTTTTCAAAAAGTCAAGAGAAGCAATGTCAGTGGGATAAAGTCAACTTTCACAACAAATCATTGGAAGATAACCAAATTATTCAGGAAATGCAACGTTGGGAGGGAAGGTTACAAAATTATTTCTCGAGTAACATGATACCAGAAAGCAAGATTATTCAAGCAACGTGGAAGCTAGAAAGAGGTAAAGGAGTCCTTTAACATGTAATTGATGCCATAGGAATAGTTAATTTAAAGTCGTAAAACATGGGCATGTTAACTTATACTAAAAGAGCCTCACCTAGCTTCTAAACTCAAAGAACTTTGCAAATCTGCCATCCTTCAAAAATAAAAATAAAAATAAAATCTTAATTTTACAGAATAAACCCAAACCCATTGCCATCCAGTTGATTCTGACTCATAGCAACCCAACAGGCCAGAGAAGAATGCCCCACAGGGTTTCCAAGGATCAGCTGGTAGATTCGAACTGCAGATCTTTTGGTTAGCAGCCCAGGTCTTAACCACTGGGCCACCAGGGCTCCAATTCTACAGAATAGAAGGGATAAAAGACAACACTAGGAGTGATTTTTGTTGTTGCTATTTCTATAAACAATGTGAAGTAGGGCTAGGAAAAGACTACTGTAAACGAATCTCCTACCTCTTTCCTTTACACGTTAGACTGGCTATTTCCCTTCACCTCTTGCCCTACGCCAACTTCCATACTAAAGCTTGGCAAATGACATCACCCTGAAATGAAGTCATGTTGGGCCAGGAAAAGCCCAAGATTTCCATGTACCTAAAAACTCCAGAGCCAGATTTATCCTAGTACTTACTACCCAGACCCTAATGAAGGACTGTAGAATTCTGGCAAAAGTTCCCAAGGTTAATGATTTCCGGCCTTACTGGGTCGAAGCTAGCAGCATCACTTTGACTTTTCCTCAAAAAAATTCTACATATAAAAGACCATGTGATGAAATGTTAAAAGTCCTATACATTATTTAATTAACATTATTTATATTATCATATTATATTATTATAATCAGAAGAAAGCTAGACAGGCAGCTACCCAGGGTAAAAATCTAAGGGAAGAATATGGGCTGGGGAAACGAGGAATAGGGGGAACTTGTGTTTACTCTGGTTTTCTTTTTTTTTTTTTTTAAGAAAAAAAAAAAAAGGAATAAATTTGGAATGGAATCAGTTACATCATGCAAATATAAAAATCACACACTGCTCACTAGGTTTGTAGGTGCTCTGGTACCTAGATAAGCACCCCTCCCTAACACTGCCCACACTAGCAAAGCATAACAGCCCAGTACTTATGCCTCCACCTTCAGACAGAACCCCCTACTTATGTTGTTGTCAGGTGCTGTAAGTTGGTTCCAACTCATAGCAGACCCTACGTACAGCAGAATGAAACACTACCCAGTCCTGCGTCATCCTTACAACCATTGCTAGGTTGAAGTCCATTGTTACAGCCACTGTGTCAATCCATCTCATCGAGGGGCTTCCTCTTTTTTGCTGACCCTCTATCTTACTATTCATGATGTCCTTTTCCAGGGACTGGTCCCTCCTGATAACATGTCCAAAGCATATGAGACGAAGTCTTGCCATCCTCACTTCCAAGGAGCACTCTGGCTTTACTTCTTCCAAGACAGACTTGTTCCTTCTTCTGGAAGCCCATGGTATAGTCAATATTCTTTATCAATACCATAATTTCAAAGGTATCAATTCTCTTTGGTCTTCCTTATTCACTGTCCAGCTTTTGCATGCATATTAGGCGATTGAAAATATCATGGCTTGGGTCAGGCACACCTTAGTCCTCAAAATGACATCTTTGCTTTTCAACATTTAAAGACAGAACTCCCTACTCTAGTCTGCCTTATTTAGCACACTATCTTAAAAGACCTTGACAGGTAGGCTTCTTCAACCCTGTCAATAATCACTGCCATGTCTACTCAAGACAATCTCTAATAACTACTGAAAACTGTTAGGTTCCACCTGCTAAAAAAAAGTTGTCACTTCCCTGCCCATTCATTCTTCAACCTAAGCAAATATTTCAAATTACATCTACATGCAGGGTCTAAGTTAGCCACAATGATATTTTCTCCTGCCTCCATGGATCTCCAAAAAGCAATAAACAAGGATAGAAAATGAACCCAGACACAAAAGTCTCTGGATCTCCTGTCCTTTTCTGCCCTATGATTTCTCAGACTTGTGTTATACATGTGTGAGCTCCTATTTTGCTCTACTTGCCTGGGTCTTATTAGACAGTTTATGTTATATTGCTCGCAAGAATACTCATTCTTTACAGAGTTCTTGATCCTGAAATGCCAATGCGATTCTGACCTTCTGCCTAACAACAATAAAAATAGAGTTAAATAATGATAGTAATAATAGCAGCGACCATTAACTGAGCACTGTGACCAAGCGCTATGCTAAATGCTTTATAAAAGTTACCTCATTTCATCCTATAACTGCTCAGTAAGGTAGTTATTAATAGCATGCAATATATAATGCTGGGACAATCAATTACCGGTATGTGGGCAAGACTATAACCCTATCTCACATCATATTTTATAGAAAAAAATTAATTTTTATTTAGAGACCAAAAAAAGGAAAAGGGAAACTTCAAAATTCTTAGAGGAAGACATACGACCTTTGAGAACGAAAGGATTTCTTAAAACTATCCTCTCTCGCGCGCACTATCTCTGTCTCACATACACACACACAAAAATAAAATAAAAAATTGATAAATTTGGCTTAATTAAAATTAAAACTTCTGGACATCAATAGCACTAAAGTAAGAATGTACGCAACAGAATAACTGCAGATATTTGTAATACATGTAACTGCCAAAAGATTAATATCTGAAATATATATAAAGAATTCCTTAAAATCTGTACACGTTACAAACAATCCAGTTAAAAGATGGGCAAACGATATTAACAAGCAATTTCCAGAAGAAATCTGAATTGCCAATAAGTACATGGAAAGATTCTTCACCACAGTAGTAATCAGGGAATTTCAAATTAAAACCTCAATGCAATACTATTTCATACCCATGAGTTAGGCAAAAATTTAAGTCTCACAATACCTAGTATTGGTGGGGACATAGAATAATCGGAATTCTCATATACTTCTAGAGGAAGGAAACTGATACAATCTGGCAATATCTAATAAAATACAAGACACCATGGGAAATCAGGGGTGGAAAGGAGGAGTGTGCTTTCACAGTACAGGGAGAGCAATTAGGGTCACATAACAATGTATGTGTAAATTTTTGTATGAGAAACTAACTTGAAATGTAAACTTTCACTTAAAGCACAACAATAAACAAACAAACAAAAAACAGAAGATGCATTCAACTCTAAAAGCAGTAATTCTATTCCTAGTGCTAACCTGACTACTAAAAAACAAAAAAACCAAACCCACTGCCATCAAGTCGATTCCAACTCATAGCGGCCCTAGAACTGCCCCATAGGGTTTCCAAGGCTGTAATCCTTTCAGAAGCAGACTGCCACATCTTTCTCCCATGGAGTGCCCAGTGGGTTACAACCACCAACCTTTTGGTTAGCAGCTGAGTGCTTAACCACTGTGCCACCAGGGCTCCTTAACCCAATTATATTAGCCCCAAAATAGAGTCACTTGTGCTGAGCCCCACATCAGCAAATCGAAACCTAAGTTTCCATTTCTTGCAAATGCCTAATCTTCCTTGGAGCCGAAATCCAAGTCAATCAACTGACTCTATCAGAGTGGGAACCTAAGCTAGTCAGTCAAGACTTGTGTGCTCAGTTTAATCTAGTTCAAAATTTCCCATTAATCCCAAATAAGGAAAGGAAATGCCCACCAGTCAATCCGAAATTTGCCCAGTATAGCTTCCTTGTTCCTGTGTGTCTGAGCTTCCAAAAAACCCTTCTGCTTTGTACTGCTCTCGGGAGTGCTTGTCTATCAAACTAGGCACTCCTCGCCCAATTGATGAGTTGCAAAAAATAAAGATTGAGTTCAAACAAATTTAATATTGTGGGAATTTTAATTCTAGCATAGGCATATACCCTAGAGAGGTAGCTTTCAAACTTTTTTTGATCATCACACATATATTTTACATTGTGACTAAATACCCACATATTTACTTATTATACTGAAACAGAAGTTTCACAGAATAGTGCTTATTCTTACCATGTGTGATATATTCTGATGGTTTCCATTCTTTTGTACTCAGTTTTTAAACTCTGGGGTGACTCACTATATTGATTTTACAACCACTAATATGTGGACACACTCAGTTCATAAAACTTTAGCCCAGAGAATACTCTCATATATGTATCTCTTGTACATATGTGGGATTTTCACTATGGCACTCTGACAAAAATGTAAAATTTAAAACAACATAAAAGCCTATCAGCAGGGAGAACAATTTCTGGCACGACAGCACAAGAAGTGCCACTGAAATAATCCCCAACAAAACTGGTGTAAATCATTTAAAAAAACAAACAAATAAACCATACACACAACTATTTAAAGCCTCTAGAAATGGTCCTGAGGGAAAATAGCAAATAGAAAAATATCTATTCAAGAAAACATGAAAATTAAATTAAAAAGGTAAGCTATAGGGTCACTGTGAACAGGAATCAACGGTGGCAATAGGTTTGGTTTTTGGTTATGGTATTGGAACCAAGACTGCCCCCTTCCTCCCTGCTCCCAGCTCAGTGAGGCAGAAACTCTATTCCAGACTGATACAGCCAAGAACACAGGAATCCCTCCCCTCCCAACCCCACCCAAAGGGCTTTTTTCCTGGGAGGAGCAGGACAATATTTTATCCTGCCCTCAGCTATCAGGTGCTGAGGCGGAGTCCTAGGCGAGTTCAGTCTAGAGGTAGGGGCTTCCTTCTTCTTCCCAGCCCTGACTCATAGAACAGAAGCTCTACCTTGGTCATGTCTCACTGAAATACTGGAGCCCTGATCACCCTCACCTCAACTCATGAGGTGGTGTGTCCATCCCAGGAAAGGCAAGCAAAGGGAAACTCGGGCTGCTTCCCCACTTTCTGCAGAGCTCACCACACACATACAGCAGGGGTTTCACTCAGAAAGAAGCTTTCCATTATCTTCACCCCCAGCTCCTTCTCTGGGGAAAGAAGCAGACCATAAAATAGACACTTTTAATCTCTTCCCAAAGGAACTGACTTCATTTGCAACAGAGCATGGAGAACTGCAAACTAAAAGGTGATCTTAGGAACAGTGAGTGTAGCGGTGAAAGGCAACTGGGAGAAGATTTGAGGACTAGTTTTCAGGAGAGAATCAGGGAGTAAGACATGTGGGAGGAGCCCTCCTGGATCAAACAAAAGGCTCTAAGAAACTATTCCTTCAAAGGAGCCACAATTTGACAGGATTAGTTTGCAGAACAATTTATGCCCCAGGGCACTGCTGAAAATAACAGAGCAATCAGCCAGCAATTAGTGGAGTTTAACAGCTAGGTATGGAGGCAGTGGTAGTTCAGTGGTAGAATTCTCACCTTCCATCCAGGAGACCTGGGTTCGATTACAGGCCAATGTATCTCATGTGCAGATACCAGCCATCTATGAATGCCTGTGCATTGCTAAGATGTTGAACAAGTTTCAGGTGAGATTTAACACTAAGAAGGACTAGGAAGAAAGGCCTGGCAATGTATTTCCTAAAATCAGCCAATAAAAAGCTTATAGATCACAACAATCTGATACACAACTAATCATGGGGACAGCCCAGGACTGGGCAATGTTTCGTTGCAGTGTTTCATTCCATTGTGCATGGGATCACCATGAGTTGGGGGTCTGACTCAATGGCAGCTAACAACACCTACAGCTAGGTGTGGCAGGGAATACCTCTGTCATCCCAACACCAATACCTCTGTCATCCCAGGATGACTGTGGGCATATGCAAATCTGTGCCTCTCTGAGCTACACAAAGGCCTAATAAGGGGGAAATAAATTTCATAAAAAGAAAAAATCCACCAAGTCACTAAAAACTAAACAAGCACATATTGGTTCCCCCAGGGGAAAGGGAACCAATACCCAGAATTGCTACAATATATTATTTCAAATATCCAGTTTTCAGCAAAAACACATTACGAGGCATGAAAAGAAACAGGAAAACATAACCAATATACCAGAAAAAAACAGGCAACACAAACTGCATGTAAGAGCAACCAAATGTCAGACTTAATAGAAAAAGACTTCAAAAACAGCCATTATAAGTATGTTCACAGAACTAAAGGAAAACATGATTAAAGAACTACAAAATGGTATGAAGACAATGTCACATCAAATAGAGAACATCAATAATCAGATACAAATTATAAAAAATAACCAAATGGAAATTCTAGACTTGAAAAGTACAATAACTGAAATAAAAAGTTTACTAGAAAGGCTCAACAACAGATTTGAACAAGCAGAAGAAATAACTAGTGAACTTGAAGACAAATCGAGAGATTGTGTAAACTGAAGAACAGAGAAACAAAGAATGAAGAAAAATTAAGAGTCTCACAAAAATGGGAAACACTATCTAGCACACCTACCTTTGCATAATGGGAGTACCAGAAGGACAGAAAAGAAGAAAAGTATAGAAAAAAATATTTAAAGAAATAAAGACAGAAAACTTTCAAAATTTATTTTTTAAAAAGAACCACAATCTACACATCCAGGAAGCTCCACAAACTCCAAGTAGAATAAACACAAACAGATCCACAAACAGACTCATCATAGTAAAAATACTTAAAGGCAAAGACAGGGAGAAAATCTTGAAAGCAGCAAGATGAAAGTAACACGTCACTTACAAGGGAACCCCAGTAACAGCTGATTTTTCAAAGAAACAATGGAAGCCAGAAGGGCAGTGGGATAACATATTCAAAGTGCTGGATATGTGCTGAAAAAAAAAACTGTCTATACCTGGCAAAGTTATCATTCAAAAATGAAAGCAAAAAAAAAGACTTTCCCAGATAAACAAAAACTAAGAAAATTTGTTGCTAGCAGACCCTCCTTACAAGAAATACCAAAGGAAGCTCTTCAGGTTGAAAGCAAATGACCTCAGATGTTAAATCGAATCCACATGAAAAAACAATCTACACCAGTAAAGGTAATTATGTAATTATTTTAAAAAGTATAAAAGCATATTTTTCTCCTGTCTTCTCATAATGGATTTTAAAAGCAATTACATAAAATCATATAGATTAATGTTGGACCTACAACATATAAACATGAAATATATTTGCCAATAACAGCATAATAAAGGCAGGTGTAAGCAAAGCTTTACTGGGCTAAGATAATTCCTACAGATGGTAAAGTAATAATTATAAAAATGTATTGCTGGGTTTTCAACATTAATAGGTGTAGTATGTATAATAATACTATCACAAAAAGGTGGAGGAAGGGAATAGAGCTATATACGAGTAATAATTCTATACATCACTACAATCAAGATAATATAAATCTAAAACTGATTCAGCTAAGATGTATATGGTAAACCAAACCCTAAAGCAATCCCTTTAAAAAAAACAAAAAAAAAATTACAGAAATCAAGATGTTACATTAGATAATAGTCACTTAATGCCAAAGAAAACAGTAAAGGAGAATAAAGTAATACAAAAGATATGAGACACATAGAAAACAAAAAGTAAACTGGCAGATGTAAATACAACTATATCAACAATAACATTAAATGTGAAATATTAAATAATTAGATTAAAAGTCAGAGATTGTCACACTGGATTAAAAACTCAGGATCGAACAATATGCTGTCTACAGGAGACATTTTAGATTCAAAAATACATATACATTGAAAGTAAAAGAATAGAAAAGATATATCATACAAACAGCAACCACAAGAAAGCTGAGGTGGATATACTAATATCAGACAAAACAGACTTTAAAACAAAAAATGTTACTAGAGATAAAGAGACATTTCATAATGGCAAATGGGTCAACCTGTTATGAAAATATAACAATTAAAAACATATATGATAACAAAACCCCGAAATACATGAAGCAAAAACTGACAGAAATGGAGAAACAGTCAATGATAATTATTGGGCACTTCAATACCCCACTTTCAATGATGGATAAAACAAGCAGACAGATGATGAGCAAAGCAATAGAAGACCTGAGCACAATCAATCAACTAGACCTCACAGCCATTTATAGCACATTCAACCCAATACACCCAATAAATTCTTCTCAAGTACACACGGAACATTTTCCAGGACAGATCATATGCAAGGCCATAAAACAAGCCTCACTCAATAAATTTAAAAGGATAGAAATAATACAAAGTAAGTTCTCTGACCACAATAGAATAAAAGTAGAATCAATACCAGAAAAAAAAAATTGGGAAATGCACATATATGTGGAAATTAAACAACACATTCCTAAACAACCAATGAGTCAAAGAAGACATCAAAGGAAATCAGAAAATACTTTGAGATGAATGGAAATAAAGATCTAACATACCAAACCTTATGACATGCAGCTAAGGCAGTGCTGAGAGGAAAATTTATAGCTGTAAATGTCTATCATAAGAAAGAAGATCTCAAATCAATAACCAAACTTTTCACCCAAAAGACACTGGAAAAAGAAGAGTAAGCTAAACTTAAAGTAAACAGAAGGAAAAGAATAAACATTAAAATGGAAACTAATAAAATAGAGAATAGAAAAACTATTGTTTAGTTTTTAGAAACTCAATGAAACCAAAAGCTGTTTCTTTAAAAGATAAATAAATTGACCAAGAAAAAAGAAGACTCAAAATACTAGAATCAGACATGAAAAAGGGGATATTACTTACTACTAACCTTACAAAAATAAAAAGAATTATAAAGGAATACTATGAACAATTGTACACCAACAAATTAGTCAACTCAAAAGAAATGGACAAATTCCTACAATAACACAAACTACCGAAACAAACTCAAGAAGAAATAAACAATCTGAATATACCTATAACAAGCAAAGAAAATGAATTAGTCATCAAAAAACTACCCACTAAGAAAAACGCAGGCTCAGGTGGCTTGAACACTGAATTTTACCAAACATTAAAAGAAGTATTAATACTGATCCTTCACAAACTCTTCCAAAAAACAGAAGAGGAGAGAATACTTCCCAACTCATCTTGTAAGGCCAGTATTACCTGAATAGCAAAACAGCCAAAGACATCACAAGAAAAGAAATACAGACCAGTATCTCTTATGAACACGGATGTAAAAATCCTTAACAAAAAACTAGCAAACCAAATCCTGCAACATATAAAAAGAATTACACACTGTGACCAAATAGAATTTATCATAGAAATACAACACTGGTTTAATATCTGAAAATCTATTCATGTAATAAATAACATATTAAACAATTTAAAAATCATATGATCATCTCAATAGACACAGAAAAAGTATTTGAAAAAATCCAAAACCCTTTAATGATAAAAACACTTCACAAATTACAGACTCGGAAGAGAGTTCAATCCAATAAAGACCATCTATGTAAAACGGAATGAAGAAAGGCTAGATACTTTTCCCCAGAGATCAAGAACAAGACAAAAATTTCCACTCTCTCCACTTCTATTCAACATTATACTGGAGGTTCTATCTGGGCAATTAGGTAAGAAAAAGAAATAAAAGACATCCAAATCGGAAAGGAAGAAGTAAAACTACCTCTATTCACAGATGACATAATCTTATATACAGAAAATCCTAAAGAATCCAGTTAAACATATTAGAACTAGTAAGTGAGTTCAACAAGGTTGCAGATACAAGATCAATATACAAATATCAACTGCATTTTTATACATATCATGATGAACAGACAAAATATTGAAGTTGTCAAGGATTTCATTTTTCTTGGCTCTACAATCAATGTCCACGGAAGCAGGAGTCAAGAAATCAAACAACGTATTGCATTGGGCACATCTGCCGTAAAAGACCTCTTTAAAGTGTTGAAAAGTAAAGAAGTCACTCTGAGGACTAAGATGAACCTAACCTATCCATGATATTTTCAATCACTTCATATGCATGTGAAAGATGGACAATAAATAAGGAAGATCAGAAAAGAATTAATGCTGTTAAATTAAGGTATGGCGAAGAATATTGACTATACCATGGACAGCCAGAAGAATGAACTAATCTGTCTTGGAAGAAGTGCAGCCAGAATGCTCCTTAGAAGCAAGGATGGCGAGGCTTCCTCTCACATACTTTGGACATGTTATCAGAAGGAATCAGTCCCTGAAGGACATCACCCTTGGTAGAAGGTCAGTGAAAAAGAGGAAGACCCTTAAGGAGATGAACTGACACAGTGGCTGCAGCAATGGGCTCAAGCATAAAATGATTGTGAGGATGGTGCAGGACTGGGCAGTGTTTCGTTCTGTTGTACACAGGGTTGCTATGAGTCGAAACTAACTCAACAGCACCTAACAACAATAACAACAGCATGGCTACAGTCAAAAAGTCAGACAGTAACAATTTTTGGCAAGAATATGAGGAATCGAACCCTCAAATACTGGTGGTGGGAATGTAAAATGGTACAACTGCTGTGGAAAACAGACTAGCAGTTCCTTAAAATTTTACATATAGAGTTATTATATGACTCAGCAATTCCACTCTTAGATATATATACCTAAGAGAAATGAAAATATGTCCACATAAAAACTTGTACACAAATGACCATTATTCATAATAGCCCAAAGGTGGAAACAACCCAAATGTCAATTAATAGAAAAAAGGATAAACAAAATGTGGTATGCCCATACAATGGAATATTATTTAGCCATGAAAAGGTAAGAAGTACTGATATATACTACAACCTGGTTGAAACTTGAAAAGATTATGCCAAGTGAAAGAAGCCAGTCATAGAAATCCACGTATTATACAATCCCAGCCATATGGAAGTCCAGAATAGGGAAATCTACAGAATTCAATAAAGACAGAAAGTAATTTTCCTAGAACTGAGGGCTGGAAGATGGGGCAGGAGGAGACAGAGAAATAGCTGGGGTGATAGGTAAAGGGTATGGGGTTTCTTCTGAGGTGATAAAAACATTCTAAATTTAACTGTAGTGATGGTTGTACACACCTGCAAATGTACTAAAAATCATTAGATTGTATACTTTAAATGTGTGAATTGTATAGTATTTATATTATATCTCAATAAAACTGATTTTTTAAAAGTCTATCAGCAGGACAATGAAGTAAAAATTGAGGGCATATTCATACAATGAAATACAATATAGCTCTACAAATAAATGATCTAGAGACTTCTGGGCAACATGGCGCTATATTCAGAAGCACCATGTCGACCCTCTGCAGTAAAGATCAGAAAAACTAAGTCAAACAGAGTCACATGTCAATCCTGAAACCCTAAGCATCAAATGAAGAGATAAAGAACTCAGCCAAGCACTGAATGGAATAAGAAACTGACCGAGAACAGAGCACGAGGAGAGATACATGCAGAGGGCCCCTATCAGCTACCGCAGCACGGATCCACCATCTTGGACTCCTATCGGAGATCAGCAAACAGGAGGTATGAGAAAGCAGATTCACAGAGCTTCCAGCAGCAGACAGAACAACCGGTAACCAACGATATAGGCTTTCCCACCCCCCACCCTTCTTCACCCCCACTTAGCCTCCTCTGCTTCCTCCAGCCACAGTCTATTGGCCGGGAAGCACAAGCTTCCCCCCAGTGCTGCTTGGATTCCTCCCGTCTGCACTGGCCAGCTCCCTGAGTGCCATTTGTTGGCTGCTGGTGTTGCTTTTTTCAGCTTCTTTAGATTTCATCCTTACCTCTCACCACCTCCCCCTCCTTTCTCTCAAATACCTGGCTCCATGCACCACCTTTGCTTCTTCCTGAAAGGCTACGAAACACTGCTCAACTGTGAAACTGCTTCCTGGCCTGTGCCGCCACGCTGGTGGGACCTCCAGGGCTTCTTTGTTTGTTTGTTTGCTCTGATTTGTTCTGTTTTGATTTGCTGGTCTTCTTTTTCTTTTCTCAGCTTGGGAGCCCCTTCTAGCCAGGCAGTACAGTGCAGTTTGGAAGCTAGTCCCTTACTCTGTGCAATACACCGGGACATCCTGGGGGGGCATTTCTTTCTTCTTGTTTTTTGGATTATTTGTTTGTTTGTTTTTGGGTTTTTTTTTAATTTCTTTGTTTAGTTTTCTTCTCTCTCTTATACCCTTTTTGTCTTTCTTCATTTCCAGTTTCTCGATTTATTCTTTTTTTTTCTTTTACCCTTTTTTCTTTTTTTTTCTCAGTTTTGTTTTTCCCCATTTCTCAGTCTCTCATCTCTCCACTCCAATAGCAAGCTCACTTAGCACTCTTTTTTGTTTGTGTGTATGTTTTTGGATCCTGTTCCTCTCCCTCATCTTTCCCATACCCATCCTAGCTCCACGCATCACAATCTACCCCTCCTTCCTCCCTACCTGCACCGTGCGCTGAACATCACAATCCCAAGCAGCACGGTCACGGCATACCAGAACCTGCCCTGCACTGATTCCCGGTCCGCACTGTCAACCCTGGTACGTATCACAAAAAACCTATCCCAGCAACTCCCCTTCAGCTGGACCTGCCCTGCTGTACTATACCTGAGTGACTGACCCTGCCCATTGGAGAAGGAGGTGAAAAGTATCATGCCCACAGATGAGCACACAACAAAGAATACACAGCCCTCCTGCTCAGACATAACCAAATAAAACAAAAAAGCAGGATGAAACAAATCTACAATCAATAAACGAGGAAGATAACCACTGAATGCCCCGAAGACAGCAGACAATATCAAAACATTTACAAAAACAAGACAGGATGGTTCCAGTTGGCGTCCAAAACAAAACACCAGATGACCTTCCAGTAGAAGAAAAGGCACTAGACCTAACTGATAGGGAATTCAAATCTCTAATATTCAGAATTATCCAAGAGTTGAAGCAAAAAACAGACAAAAAAGAGGAAAAAATAGACAAATTCATGGAAAAGGAAGACAAATTCATTGAAAATACAGAGAAAAACATAGAAGAATTCAAGAAAATAATACAGGAACAAAATGCTAAAATAAATTACACCCAGAAATCATATAAAAACAACAATTAGAAATCCAAAAGATACACAACAAGATCTCAGAAATGGACAGAGCCATAGAAGGGCTGAGGAGCAGGTGTGAAACGATGGAAGACAGGATCAGCAAAACTGTGGACAAACACTTGGCTACAACACTGTTTGAGGGAAAATCGGAAAAGAGAATGAAGAAAAAGGAAGAAACCCTGAGAATTACGTGGGATACGATCAAAAGCAAAAATCTGCAAGTGATCAGAGTTCCAGAACAGGGGAGAAAACAGAAAACACAGAGAGGATCATTGAAGAATTGCTGACAGAAAACTTCCCCAAGATCATGAAAAATTAAAAGCTGACCAACTAAGAAGCTCAACGAACCCCATATAGGATAGACCCCAAAAGAAAATCACCAGTGCATATTACAATCACACTCGGTAAAACCAAAGACAAAGAATCCGGAGAGCAGCTCCAGAAAAACAAAAAGTCACATACAGAGGAGAAACAATAAGACTAAGGTTAGATTATTCAGCAGAAACTATGCAGGCAAGAAGGCAATGGGATGACATATATTAAACCTTGAAAGAAAAAACTGCCAGCCAAGAATAATATATCCTGCAAAACTCTTGCTCAAATATGATGGTGAAATTCGGTCATTTCCAGATAAACAGAAATTAAGGAACTATGTAAAAACAAAACCAAACTTATGAGACTTATTAAAGAAGTCCTTCAATCTGAGGACAAACAATATCAGACCACAGGCTGAATATGGAACACAGGATTGTACTAGCCAAATACCAACCTAGGAAATGAACTCTCAAAGACTATGCAAAACCAAAAGAATTACAAAAGGGAACCAGAGGGGTTAATCTGTAAATGACAACAGCATCAGAACAATAAAAGAGGGAATACACAGTTTAGGTATAGAACCTTCTAACGGAGAGGAAGTCAAGGGATACCAAGTAATAATAGGCTGGTTCAAATCTAGGAAGATAAGGGTAAATTTCAAGGAACAAAGAAAGTTAACAAACCTACTCATCAAAATAAAGGAGAAAAACATAAAGTCTCAGTAAAAACAAAACCTACAAAAACAAAAGAAATGAAAAAAAAAATCCACAAACAAAAGGAACTCAGCACAGGAGAGTAAGACAAGCAAAGAAAACGTTAGTACCACAAAGAAAGCACTACAAAATGCAATCCCACTGCTAGGAATATATCCTAGAGAAATAAGAGCCGTCGCATGAATAGACATATGCACACCCATACTCACTGCAGCACTGTTCACAACAGCAAAAAGATGGAAACAACCTAGATGCCCATCAACAGATGAATGGATAAACAAACTATGGTACATACATACAATGGAGTATTATACAAAAATAAAGAATAATGATGAATCTGTGAAGCATCTCATAACATGGATGAAACTGGAGGACATTATGCTGAGTGAAATAAGTCAATCACAAAAGGACAAATATTGTATGAGACCTCTACTGTATAACTCATGTAAAAGTTTACACACAAAAAGAAACAATCTTTGTTGGTTACGAGGGATGGGAGGGGTGGGGAGGGGACTAAACAGATAAGTGGTAACTTTGGTGAAGGGTAAGACAATACACATTACTGGGGAAGCCAGCACAGCTTGTACAAGGAAAGGTCATGGAAGCTCCATAGACACTTCCAAACTCCCTGAGGGACTGAATTGCTGGACGGACGGCTATGGGGACCATGGTCTCGGGGAACATCTAGCTCAATTGGCATAACACAGTTTATAAAGACAATCTCTTCACTCTATCTTGGTGAGTAGTGTCTGGGGTCTTAAAAGCCTGTGAGCAGCCATCTAAGATACTCCACTGGTCTCACCACTTCGGGAGCAAGGGGGAATGAAGAGAACAAGCTACAAGGAAAAGATTAGTCCAAAAGAGTAATGGACCACAGCTACCACAGCCTCCTCCAGACTGAGTCCAGTACAGCTAGATGGTGCCTGGCTATCACCACTGACTGCTCTGACCGGGATCACAATAGAGGGTCCTGGGCAGCTGGAAAAGGATGTAGAACAGAATTCTAGCTCACAAAAAAAAAGACGAGATTTACTGGCCTGACAGACTGGAGAAACCCCAAGAGTATGGCCCCCAGACACCCTTTTAGCTCAGTGGTGAAGCCCCTCCTGAAGTTCACTGTTCAGCCAGGAATTGGACAGCCCTATACAACAAAACAGAACTAATGAGGCACAGCAGTCCAGGGACTAGGACTAGAAGGCAGGAGGGGACAGGAAAGCAGGTGATAGGGAACCCAAGGTTGAGAAGGGACAGTGTTGACATGTCATGGGGTTGTTAACCATTGGCAGAGGGCAATATGTGTACTAACTGTTTAATGAGAAACTATTTGTTCTGCAACCCCTCATCTAAGGTACCAAAAAAAAAAAAAAAAGAATTATCTATGTGAGATCAAACTGACAACAGCAACTCAAAAGGTTTGATGGGAAGCCTAGGGGGCAGTGAGTTGAAGATAATGGTGATGGAATAATTTGGAAAAGGATAGTGAGAATAGCAGCACAACTGGAAGAATGTAATCGATGTCACTGAATTGTACATGTAGAAACTTTCAAAATGGTATAACTTTGGCTATGTATATTTTCACCAAAAAGAAAGGTCCTCAAGTTCAAGAAAGGAGAGTGTTGACATGTCGTGGGCTTGTTAACCAATGTCATAAAACAACATGTGTACTGACTGTTTAATGAGAAACTATTTGTTCTGTAAACCTTCATCTAAAGTACAATAAAAAAATTTAAAAAATAAAGTAAATGAACTAGATCTTTAAATATCAACATAGATAAATCTCACGAACTTAATACTGAGCAAAAAGGCAAGCTGCAGAAGAATACGTATAGTTTAATATTATTTCTATAAACTTTTTAAACATGTATAATAATACTATATATTGTTTAAAAAAACAGTTGCCATGGAATTGATTCCAATTCATGGTGACCCCATGTGTGCCAGAGTAGAAATGTGTTCCATAGGCCTCTCTTTCACTAGATCTTTCTTCTGAGGTACCTCTGGGTAGACGTGAACTGCCGAGCTTTTGGCTCCAACTGAATATATTAACCAATTTACCACCCAGGGACTCCACTTATGCATGTTGCTGGGTGCTAGAGTGTTGATTCTGACTCATAGCTACCCCATGTGACAGAGTAGAACTGCCCCACAGAGTCTGCTTGGCTGTAATCTTTACAGAAGCAGATCATCAGGTCTTTTTCCCATAGAGCCACTGGGTGAGTTGGAACACCAACCTTTTGGTTAGCAGCTGAGCACTTAACCATTGTGTCACCAGGGCTCCTTCCACTTATGCACAGTGAATACATAAAAGATAAAGACATGCATAGGGAGAATAGGAAATGAGATCAGGGAAGTGTATGGAGTTAAAAAGTGAAATGGAAAACCCAAGTGAACAACTAGATACTAAATTCTTAAAAGTTGCCCATCTTCAAAATTAAACTATTTCCTTCCAGGGCAGTAGCTTCCCTCCAGACACAAGGATAATAAAGAACGGTTCAGCCTGCCAGCTTGAGACCAATGCAGCCAAAATGAGATCAGTCTTCAAAGCTTTCTATACCCATCTTTTAAAGTTGCTCTATTTAGTAATCAAGTACTTACACTGAGTATCTATTTCTAACTAAAAAATGAAATTCAGAACATGGACAAAAAATGCAACAAGTAGTTGTAGGAGGATGAGATGTCATAGCAGATGCCCCAAACACAGCCACGTATAGCTAAATCACTGCAATATGCTGAAAAAGTGTTATTAAGGCTCAACTGCCACAGGCTGTGGTGAGACCGCTCTGCTTTCCTTCCTGTTATATTTGCCAGGCATCATTCCAAAATTCTAAGTAGATACTTAGACATCTTCAAGATTAAAGAAGTCACTAAAAAATGACAAAATATGGCATCTCACAAATAACACATGCTTGGGATCAAATTCACTCAGAGCAGAGACTAATAAACATTCAGGAGGCTCATATAATAATTGCCTAAAAATCACTAAATCCTTCCTTCTAGATCTCAATATATATTCTACCTAGAAGAGTAAACCCAGTGCTATAGTACACTTTATTGTAATTTTTGAAATGTCAATTTATTTATCAGGGAATATCATTAAAAAGGATTATGGGTAACTGGATTTATGCAATAAACTACAAGACCAAATAACATCCTACAAAAAAGCAACAAGTCCAAACTACTCTGAGCTCCAAGCCAAGCAACCTCTC
Organism: Dugong dugon; assembly: GCA_030035585.1. Lineage (NCBI taxonomy): Eukaryota > Metazoa > Chordata > Mammalia > Sirenia > Dugongidae > Dugong > Dugong dugon. The sequence continues at coordinate 72,236,972 of CM057473.1, forward strand.
CAGGAAAAATAATCTAACTCATTCATTCATTAGATCTCTACTTACTACATTATATGTGAAAAGTACCATACCAGACTGCTGGGTATACTGGTGTGCTATAACTGCCTCCTCACAGTCTCCCTAGCTGCTAATAGACATAATAGCTACTAATGGACACAAAGTAAAGTATGTGCCTTAGGGGGAGATGATAGCCCTCTGAAGAAACCCAGAACTCTATTAAACTATCTTAGTTGGGTAAAGGAGGAAGAACTGTTCCTTATGCCCATAAAATCTAGAATAGGTATCAGGACATGGTCACCCACCCTAAAAAGGGGCAATAAATAATGTCCACTGCCTGCAGGGGTCTTCCATTTTTAATACCCCCTTTTACCCACTATTACCCCTTCCCCCACCTGTTCTCTGTACATGCTATTTGGTACATAGACATGGCTCATTAGTATTTAACCCCAGGAAAGAGGGACTTAGATGTTCTCCTCCCAAGACACAAAGCGGGGCATGCTTGGATGCCTTCAAACATTACCTTGGGATGTCAGCCTAACTCAGGGAACTTTGGCTGATCAGGACATATGCTGTTCTACTCATCCCTGTCCTATTTATTCTGTGAATAATAAACACCTGTTGACAATGCCATTAGAACAGTGTCTGGTCTGCACTCTTCTCCAAAGAGTCTTCACTAAGAACTTGTGGATATACAGCATATTGCGTAGATCTCAAGGAGGCATAAAGATAAATTAAAGAAGAACCTGTCCTCAAGAGGCCAATGGCCTAGCAGTGACGTTTAGAAACATACATAGTCTTAAATAAGGCAGAAAGATCTAGGAGCCATAAGAGAAATAAAAATAAACTGCTACGGGGGAAAAAAATATCTTGCTTCAATAAATTCTTGCCCATCTATTTCCCCTATGCGCCAGATCTAGAATATAGATACTTAGACCTCATTTCTTGAGGGAGAAGAAGCTACAGTAACGAGACTGATTCTTGTGACCTCTAAAAATCAGTCTTCTCATTTTATACCTTCTTCGTATATTGTGTCCTATAGGGTATACCCCTTGCGTTAACACGAATTACAAGGATCTTAAAAGTCTGATAACTGTGAGTGCTGCTGATCTAAAAGGGAAATGCCAGAAGTGACAGACCAAAAAGAAGGCATTCTTTTCCCTAACTGCCAATATTTTGCGAAACTGGAGGAATTCACACTTTGGCTGACGGAAGGACTGAAAAAAGAATTTTTAATAAGCTTTTAAGGAATTTTCATGAATCTTTCCGACAAGTACTACATAAAAGTTATCGATAATGCTCCTGGATTAGCAAAGCTTCTCACACCATTTTATGCGTTATCAACTTTGTTAATATAGGTATCTTAGTTATCTAGTGCTGCTATAACAGAAATACCATAAGTGGGTGGTTTTAGCAAACAGAAATTTATTTTCTCACAGATTAGGAGGCTGTCGTTGCCATTAGGTGCCACTGAGTTGCTTCTAACTCACAGCAACCCTATGCACAACAGAACGGAACAATGCCCAGTTCTGCACCATCCTCAGGATGATTACTACGTTTGAGCCCACTGTTGCAGCCACTATGTCAATCGATCTTGTCTAGGGTCTTCCTTTTTTTCGGTGACCCTCTACTTTAGCAAGCATGATGTCCTCCTCCAGGGACCGGTCCCTCCTTATAACATGTCCAAAGTACATGAGAAGAAGTCTCGCCATCCTCGCTTCCAAGGACTCTGACTATAATTCTTCCAAGACAGACTTGTTCATTCTTCTGGGAGTCCATGGTATATTCAACATTCTTCACCAACACCATAATTCAAAGGCATCCATTCTTCTATGGTCTTCCATATTCTTCTAGCTTTCGCATGGAAAAGTTGCAAATATCATGGCTTAGGTCAGGTGCGCCTTGGTCCTCAAAGTGGCATCTTTGCTTTTTAACACTTTAAAGATGTTTTCTGCAGCAGATTTGCCCAATGCAATACATCATTTGATTTCTTGACTGCTGCTTTCATGGACATTGATCGTAGATCCAAGTAAAATGAAATCCTCGACAACTTCGATATTTTCTCCGCTCATCATGATGCTGCTTATTGGTCCAGTTGTGACAATTTTTGTTTGCTTTATGTTGAGATGAAATCCATACTGAAGGCTGTAGTCTCTGATCTTCATCAGTAAGTGCTTCAAGTCTTCCTTGCTTTCATCAAGCAAAGTTGCATCATCTGTATATCGCAGGTTTTAATGAGTCTTCCACCAATCCTGACGCCACATTCTTCTTCATATAATCCAGCTCTTGGATTATTTGCTTAGCATACAGACTGAATAAATATGGTTAAAGGATACCCTGACGCACACCTTTCCTAACTTTAAATCACACAGTATCCCCTTGTTCTGTTCAAACGACTTCCTCTTGGTCTATGTACAGGTTCCACATGAGCAAAATTAAGTGTTCTAATTCCCATTCTTTGCAATGTTACCCATAATTTGTTATGATCCACACAATGGAATGCCTTTGCACAGTCAATAAAACACAGGTAAACATCTTTCTGATATTCTCTGCTTTCAGCCAAGATCCACCTGACTAGGAGGCTAGAAGTCCAAATTCAGGGGCTGGCTCTAGGTGAAGGCTTTCTCCCTCTGTCGACTCTGAAGGAAGATCCTTGTGTCTTCTGAGCTTCTGCTCTTGGGCAATCTTTATGTGGCTTGGATTCTGCCTTCCTCCATCTCTGCTTCTCCTGCTGGCTTGTTTAATTTCTCTTATATCTCAAAAGAGATTGATCCAAAACACACCCTACTCTGATCTTGCCTCATTACCATAACAAAGATAATCCATTCCCAAATGGGATTATAACCACAGGCATAACCAAAAAAAAAATAAAAATAAAGTCCGTTGCTGTCCAACTCACAGAGACCCTATAGGGCAGAGTAGAACTACCCCACAGGGTTTCCAAAGCTATAAATTTTTACAGAAGCAGACTGCCACATCTTTCTCCCATGAAGCATCTGGTAGGTTCAAACTGCAAACCTTTCAGTTAGCAGTTGAGCACTTAACCACTGTGCCAACAGGGCTCCTTACCACAGGCATAGAGGCTAGGATTTACAACACATATTTTTGGGGGACACAGTTCAATCCATAACAGTAGGTACTTTTATTCCTTCTTGTTCCTTTTTTTAAAGCTAAAGAAACTAAATTCCATAAATACTAAATGTCATTAAATACCATTTCAAATACTTGCCAGACAGAGCTAGTCAAGACAGGGCCAAGGACTAGTGGATTCATTTCAAATTTATCATCATATCCACCATTTGCACGTAAACACTCAGCTACACATGCAGGAATCTGGGAGTACCCAAAAGGAAATCTAAAGAAAAGAAGCAACATGACTTTATGTTGGTGAATCCAACACCGATAAAAGGAGTAAAAAGCTCAGATTTATGTCTTCTTACATAAACCAATCACCAATCCTCTGACCATCAGTCCCCTGTCAAGTCTTCAATACCTCTGAAAAGAATTTTTATAACAAACTAAAGAATGGTCTATTTCTATGTCTTATCCATTCAGTACAGTAAACATCCCTTGTTCACAGGATTTTTTCATGACAACTTTATTGAGATATACATTCCATAAAACTCACCCTTATAAGGTATAAAAGTCAGTCATTTTTAGTATATTCACAGTGTTATACAACTTTGTCACCCCAAAAAGAAATTTTCATCACCCCAAAAAGAAACCCATTCACAGTCACCCCCAGCCCCTGGCAACCACTTCTACTTTCTGTCTCTGCAGATTTGCCTCTTCTGGACATTTCACGTAAGTAGAACCATATGATATGTGGTCTTTTCTGACTGCTTCTTTCACTTAGCACAGTATTTTCAAGGTTCACCATGTTGTAGCATGAATCAGTATTTCACTCTTTTTTACGGGGTAATACCATTCCACTGTATATATATATATATATAAATACATATCATGTTTATCCATTTATCGGTTAATGGAAATTTATGTAGTTTTCACAGGATTTTTGACCTGTAAAAACCTTAGAAGTCATCTAATCTGATTCCTCACTTTATGGGTAAAGAAATTGTAGCCCAATGAGAAAATCGGCCTTTTTTTAATAGAGCTGGTATTATCTTCAATTTAATTAATCAAATATTTACTGAGCATTTACCATTTATTAGGCATTTTGCTAGTGTTAGGCATACATAACTCCTTTTTTGTGAAGAAAAAGAATGTGGTAGAAAGAACTCTGGCAAGTTGATAGGAGAAAAGTTTTAATGTTATTTCTTGGCACTTTCAATCTAGAAGTTAATCATAATCGGGATTTATAAATAAACTTTCATCCTTACAACAGTCAGAGATTGAAAACTGACTTTCTAATTTCTTTTACTGGCTTGGAATTTCCGTGCTATTTAATCAAGCAGCAGGCCAGGTACTTAGACAGGCTTTCCAAGCTAATAAATGGTGGCAGGAAGTGGGGATTGTGAAATGGGGACCATGCATAGGATTCATTCAGTCTGGATATCCCAAATCAGTTAGCTCTACACTGAAGAAACCTGGTAGACCCAACCTTAACCCGGTGAGCAAAGTTACACCACCAGTAATAAGACATATAAACACCATGTACTCCCTGGTATGGTACACTAAAAATGGTGTATTACTTCTGTGGTATTCTTGGGGAAAAAAGTGCTTAATCTCACTGTCGTCTTAGGAAACTTCAGACAAAGCCATATTGAGGAATATTTTAAAAAATAACTGACCTTAAAAGTGTCAACTGCTTTTAAAAGTGTCAAGGTCATGAAAGTCAAAGAAAGACTGAAAACCTATCACGTGACTAAGGAGACATGACTGGTGTCCCTGGGTGGTGCAAACAGTTATGCACTCAACTACTAGCTGAAAGATCGGTGGTTCAAACCCACCCAGAGGCACCCCTGGCAAATATTTATTGGCATACAAGCCAGTAAAAGAAATGCCTGGAAGACGTGCCTGGCAATCTACTTCTAAAAGGTCATAGCCTTAAAAAACTCTATTGAGTTCTACTCTACACAAGGAGTCCATGAGTCGGAACTGACTCAACAGCAACTGAAAACAACAAAGGAATCATGACAACTAAATGCAATGTGGTATTCTAGATTGGAAGGAGCCCTGGTGGCACAGTGGTGAAGTGCTTGGCTGTGAACCAAAAGGTTGTCGGTTCAAACCCACCCCGTCACTCCAAGGGAGAAAAGACCTGGCAATCTGCTCCCATAAAGATTACAGCCTAGTAAACCCTATGGGGCAGTTCTACTCTGTTATATACAGTTGCTATGAGTCAGAATCAACTTGATGGCAAACAACAATTCTAGATTGGATCCTAGAACAGAAAAAAGACATTAGTGGGAAACTGATAAAATTCAAATAAAGTCTGTAGGTCAATGAACAGTGCTGTAACAATGTTAAATTCCTGTAGTATTTTTGTAACACTGCTGGCGCAATGGTTAAAGCATTCAGCTACTAAACAAAAGGTTGGTGGTTTGAACTCACCAGCCACTCCATGGGAGAAAGATGTGGCAGTCTGCTTCTGTAAAGATTTACTGCCTTGGAAACCCTATAAAGCAGTTCTACTCTGTCCTACAGGGTCGCCATGAGTCAGAACTGACTTGACAGCAGTGAGTTTTCTATAAGTCTAAAATTATTTCCAAATAAAAAGTTTTTTTAAAATACATTTCTAGGCTTGAGATCTTGCTTTTAATCACACTGAAGGAGTAACTTGTTATGGCTACCTATTACAATTTTCAGGAGTCCCTGGGTGGCACAAATGGTTTAGCACTCAACTACTAGCCAAAAGGTTGGTGGTTCAAACCCGCCCAAAGGCACCTTGGAAGACAGGTCTGGCAATCTGCTTCCAAAAGGTCACAGCCTTGAAAACCCTACGGAGTCATGGGGTCACCATGGGTCAGAATCAACTCAACAGCAACCAACAACAATACCCTTATAATTTTCAAATAAGAAGAGTTTATCAATGATTCAGAATCTCAAAACTAATTCTTACAGTGTATGCTGGACTACAGCAGCCATAACAAGAAAACAAGCCCATTAATGAAAGACCCAGGTGTTAAAAACTACATAGCACACTCTTAATAATAAGAAGATTGCCAGAAAAAAGACACCAATATTCAGGTCATAGCAATGGTCCACAACACAAATAAAATAACGTGAAATATAAAATACGAAGAACTCGACAAAATCAATCGAACCAACAAGTAATGAGATCATGACTTAATGAATTTCTGTTGTGTTCAATTGTCATGAGTCTGATGAGAAAGATTTATTATTAGGTAGATGTTAAATTAGTTCTGGTACATACCCAGATTTCAAGTCAGTTATCCTCAAACAGTTTGTAGAATCCAGTCCCACTTTTCCATTCCGGACCACGCTAGATATGAATGGGGAGAGCATCGGAGAAATTCGGTTCAAGGCCACTTCCGGGGACATTTTAACTTGACTTGCAAATTGCCACTGGAAGTAGAAGCAAAGAATGGTGATCAGACTATCCTACGGATCTAGATGTAACAAGCTTCCTGAAAACTGGCACAGCACACAGAAGTTTGTCTTGCATGAATAAATACTTCATTTCTTGTTTTTATAGAAGTCTCTTCCAGTGATCCTCCAGAAGAAACCATCTCCCTGCTGCTCAGCTACTTAGGACGCAGGCTACACCATTGCTTTTTAGGAACAGAGGAAACCCTTGAAATACAATTCCCACTCCTTTCCAATTCTGGTTTCTACAATGCCACACGCTACTTAAAGCTATCCTTCTCTATCTTACAACTGACAGGGTCTACTTTAGTTGAGGCTAAAAACCTTCTCTTCCTAAAACCAAAACACACGTACCACTGGGTCAGGAATCCCTCCCTGTGTCTCCACAAAGGGTAAGAACTTGATTGCTAATATTATATAAAACTAGAACAAGCATAGCCTGCTTGCAATTATTACTCACTAGAATTTATTTGCTTCTGATATTCCTCTCTTAATAACTGTCCCTTTTCATAGTGTATTATAATGACCTGCTTCAGTGATTTCTCCCGTGTAGGGGATATGTCTTGAATCCCTAATACTTAATAAAAGTACACGGCACACACTAAGCACTCAGTAAACATAAATAAATAAAAATGTAAATAAACAGACAGAAGTTTGAGAAATGCTTAGATCTGGAAAGAAGATATAATGTCCTCAAAAAACTTTGGTAGGGTATAGTACGTAAGAAGAATAAATGTTGCAAAAATCTACTTAACAATTAAATCATGAAAACATACACCTATCCAGATATTATGAAGCAACATAGGCAATACGGATCTTACTTTAATTAGTCTTTGACTTTAAGGCACTATTAAATGCTTACACTTGAAAAGACAAAAGTAAAAATCAATAAATCATATCTAAATTACTTAGAAACTCATGGGGCTGAGGAGAAAGTATGTGAATTCCTCTTAATAGGTCTCTAAATGAAACATGAAAGCCTCTACTTTCAGAGGTGAATAAGTCAATTTAAATGGTCATCTTCTTCCTTAATCTGAAAGATAATCCCACATCAAAAGCAAACAAATCTCCAGCAAGTTACAATTACAAGTAAATTACGTTTTGGTTCTAGTTTCCATATATTATGCCACATGAGAAGTTACAGATCCTTGCTAAAACAAATGTTGAAAACAAGTACTTTTTTTATCATTTCAGATAGTAATAAAGGGAAAGATTGCAGTGATCTTTCAAAGAGTAAGAATGAAATGTTGATCTTATATATTGATGACACTCAGAAGTATTTTGGGGGTGGTAAAGTTTTATACTTTAGTTCCCAGGTCACAGGCTCCTCTTCTGACCACCTAACCAATGACCTTCTTCCCCCACCATCCCTATATATCATCACAAAGTAGGATAAAAACCTAGTGCACTGTATTATTAATTATAAAAATCATGTACATTTTTATAACATTTAATCACTTTTAAAGAACTACCATATACATTATCGTAGCTGATAAGAATTCACAACCCTGGGTTTTAAGACAGGTATTATAATTCCCATTTTACAGATAATATGGATTACTGTTGTGCGCCATCAAGTCGACTCTGACTCATGGCGACCACATAGGGCTGAGTAGAACTGTCCCATGGGTTCCAAGGCTGTAATCTTTATGGAAGCAGACTATGACATCTTTCTCCCAGAAGCAGCTGATGGCTTCCAAATGCAGACATTTCAGTTAGCAGCTTAGTGCTTAACCACTCAGCCATCAGGGCCTCTTCGATAATATGGATAACTTTATAATTTATCTTTGAACAGTATTAATCATTTGAGCCCCAATTTTTTTCTATTCTGCAACATTTCCATTATGATTTCTATCCACTGATGTCATAGTTCATGAAGGGATGCTTATCTAGATCATGTGCAAAACACAGAAGTATTCATCTCAGAAAAAAGCAAAAGGATTTCACTCACAAAATTATTCTCCCACGTTTTTTCCCATGATACCTGTTATTATTTTACCTACCATTTCTACCAAAGAAAAGAAACAGAACAAGCACATTCTTAACATCTTCTCAGTATCAGGCACAATACCACTCACCTCCTATCTGTAATTTCATTCACATTGCCCCAACACAACCCTATTCCCTGGTTAATAATATTGCTCTCATTTTACAGATTTAAAAAAAAAAATTAAAGCTTAGCAAGATTAAGTAACTTGTTCAAGATCACACTTTTAGCAAGCAGAAGATCAGAATTCAAATCCAGATCTAAAAATCCACTACACCCATCTTCCTCTCAAATAAAGTTGTAACTCTGATTACCAAAGAGAAAAGCATCAAGATGAATTTTGTGTTGTCGTTTTGTGTGGTTTTTTTTTTTTTTTTTGAAGTGTACATCTTGTAAAATTTGAACAGTCACAAATTCAAACTGATGGCTGTTTCACAACCAGAAACAAACTAGGCTACTGCTGAAGCTGGCCTGAGTGATTCACTAGTCAGAGGCTAACAGGATCAAACCTGCTCAGAAGCCAAACTATAAGAAAGGTGACAGCAAGGCATTCCAGTTCAGTAACTGACATGATCTTTGAATGACACCTGTGGGAATCAATTTGTCTTTTTTGCATAACATCCATATTATTTTTGACAGTGCAACATTTCATTCAGCATTAAAATCTGCTTCAATCCTGGGGTGTTGTGACTTCTCTAAGGGAGAGGAAAAAATATTCGGACTCCAAAATCAGAGGTCATTGATTAGCCAAGTTGATGGTCCTCTGGTGCCATGAACCGGCGACATGGACGAGGAATCACCTCCCACGATTAATTTTTACACATTCTAGCAGTATAAAAAATCCCAGATAGACAAAACTTTACTCTGACCAGACTCCCTTGAATGTTACTTGTACAACATGTATCTCTTGGTTTCGACGTATTATACAAAGAAAATTCAGAAATACAATTTTTAGAGGTCTGCTGCCCCAAAACACTTACATAAGGTCCTTTAGAAGTTTGGGGAATACAATGACGTCTAAAGCACCGTCCAAATTTTCTTAATTACGATAGGATGACAAACACGGAAAGACGTGCCCCGCTGACGTCATGAAACGGAAAGGGGTGGCGTCCTGCTCCGTCACGTCAACGTCATACAGCGCACGAGGGAAGTTATACTGGGGAACTAATTTCTCCAAGGGGCAACATACAAGAAAGACAGGTCGGCTAGGACCAAATAATACCACCCCACTCTAAAGGATATATATAACGGGGCACTCCCCCTTTTCCCAAATTGTATGATCTCCCTCTTAGACGGGAAGTTGGAAGGAGCCTGAGCCTAATCAGGGGCCAGGTGGAGGGCCAGATATGGAGAAAGAGGTCTCTGGCCTTGGGGGATCGTTCTTGAGGGGACCAGCATGATGGGGGTGAGCAGAGCAACTCTGGAAAGGGGGCCTTCTCTGTAGGAAGAGGAGGCGAGCCCTCTGGCCATGTTTAAACCACAGTCCTCAGCGGCACCTTTGCGACTCAGGATCCAACCTCCCCGCACCAGCCCAGTCCAGGTACCTGGAACTTAGTCCGATCGGTAACCGGCGACTACGTGGGGTACAGGTTACCCAAGTGCGCCCCCGACCGACACACCGACCTGCGCGCGCACCGCGGGCCAGATGCGTACGCGCTCCTCTGACGTCCCGCCCCGCCCCCACGGCCCAGAAGCTAAGCGACGTGCGCGCCCCCGCGCCACGCCAAGCCGGGCGGTGGGAAAGGCGTCCATATAGCGCCTGAAAGTTCTTTCATCAGCGCTTACCTCGTGGCTGGCGAGGAGTAGGGAATCTAGAAATAAAAGTAGGGCTCTGTAACGTAAGGCAGTGGAAGGAGACAATTCCTGGAAGAACAGGAGCAGTTCGTGGGCGAGGTTATTTCTGGCATTCAGGTGGGCGCCCCGTGTTGGCGTCTGAAAGGCCCGCGTCGTTAGAGTAGGAGCGGTGTCTGTGGTCACGGGGTCGGGCAAAGGGTGAAGGTCAGCGTCCACGTGAGAGAGCACTGCTGTTAGCGATGGCCGCGTCTGGGAAACCCGGGAGGCAGTGGCAGGAGGAGGTGGCGGCGGTGGTAGTGGTGGGCTCCTGCATGACCGACCTGGTGAGGTTAGTCCGGGGCCAGTAAGCGGTCTGCGGCGGCGCGGGGAAATGGGCGAACTGTGCTCTTTTCGCTGCCTTGGCACTGGGTCTTTGGGGATGGAGAGTGTTCTTTTTTGGTGTTGAGTTACAGCCTGCAGCCTGTCTTCCTGTGGTGGAAGAGGCTGAATTTGAGTTTGTAAGGTAGTTGTCAGGTGAGGGAACAGAGGCCAGGGTTTATTGTTACTCTGTTGTTGTTAGGTGCTATCGAGAGTCGATTCCAACTCATAGCGAACCTATGTACGGCAGAACGAAATACTGCCCGGTCCTGCGCCATCCTCACAGTCCTTGGTATGTTTGAGCCCACTGTTGCAGCTATTGTGTGGAGCCATCTCATTAAGCGTCTTCCGTTTTTTCGCCGACCTTACCAAACATGATGTCCTTCTCCAGGGACTCGTCCCTCCTGATAACATGTCTAAAGTACATGAGACAAGTCTCGCCAACCTCACTTCCAAGGAACATTCTGGCTGTTGTTCGTTGTTCTGGCCGTCCATGGTATATTCAGTATTCTTCACTGACACCGTAATTCAGAGGAATCAATTCTTGGTCTGTCTTATTCGTTATTCGGCTTTCGCATGCATAATGAGGCGATTGAAAATACTCTTGGTTTGGGTCAGGCGCACCTTAGTCCTCAAAATGACGTATTTGCTTTTTCAGACTTTAAAGAGGTCTTTTGCGCAGATTTGCCCAAGCCAGTGCGTCATTTGATTTCTTGACTGCTGCTTCCACGGGAATTATTTCTATGAGCATCTGTAAAGACTTGGACCTGTTTTCTTGACCAAGATGCTGAGCTCTTCCACTGACTAGTCAATGACTTTAATCAAGTCGTTTTACTTGATTTTCCACTTCCTCTTCTGTAGACTGGGCCTACCTCAAACAGGGTTGTTCTGAGGACTAAATGAAGTAAAATGTTTTGTAAACCATAACACTATCCACCAAAACCCATTGTCATCATGTCATTCTGACGCGTAGAGACCCTGTAGAACAGAATAGAACTGCCCCATAGGGTTTCCAAGGAGCAGCCAGTGGATTCGAACTGCTGACCTTTTGGTTAGCAGCTGAGCTCTTAACCACTGCGCCGCCAGGTCTCCTTAACACTATCTAAGTTGAATATTATTCGTCTGAGATTTTTGTATCAAAAAAAAAAAAGTTGAGCATCAGACAATCAGTCACCTTTCACCATATTGATAGTTGGCATTGCAGTAATATATTTTCAGATTATATTTTACTATTATGGTAGCCATAGGTTACCTTATAGCAACACAAGTGTGAACCAAAATAAACTATAAGCACAATATTTTCAACCATTAAAAAAAAAAAATCAAATAATGAAAGAAAATATGCTAACTAAAATAGTTGTTGAGTTAGGTTGGTGACATCAGGTGAGGTGATTCTTCCAAAAAGTGAAAATGGCTTTTTTTCTGATTATAAAAGTAATAATATGTTTATTGGGGGAAAAAAAAAAATCAGATGTTCCAAAAAATGGTAAAGAAAATCGTACCACTCAGATTACTTATGTTTAACATTTTGCTGAATAGCTCTTCAGATTGTTCTGATTTATATTTGATTATGCTGTTTTTAAATTACGAAATTAAATTATCAGTCATACTGTAGTAAGACCTTATCTGTCTTGCAGCCTTCTTTTCGTAACTATAGCAGAGAACCTGGAAGTAAACAAAAAGGCCTTGAGACAATCAAAATAAGTCAACAAATCCCTGCACCAAACCACCTGTACTTCACTCAGAAATTAGTTCCAAGGTCTTCACATAACCATTTTAATTGTACTTTGCTTAAAATGTTTATATGCAAGGTTGGCAAGTTTCCAAACCCGGATTAGAAAGAAAAGGGGAGAGACTGCTAGAGGCAAGTGTAATGTAATGATTGCTGAAAACCTGAGAGTGAGGTGGGACAGTGTGTAACAACCAAACTAAACCATTTGCTGTTGAGTCAATTCCAGCCTGTGTATGCAGAATAGAACAGCGCTCTGTAGGGTTTTTAAGGCTGTGCGCTTTCAGAAGCAGATCAAGGCTTGCTTTTGAGGTGCCTCTGGGTAGGTTCAGACTGCCAACTGTTCAGGTAGTAGCTGAGTGCTTAACCATTGCACCACCCAGAGACTTCCTAAATGCCAGTAGCCTTTATTTTTTCATAAATATTTCAACTCCTACCTTGTGAGACACTGTACTGAGACACATTTCCTTTCATGACAACATAGAGTTCAATGTAGTCTGTGACATTTGGAAGAGAGGTCGACATGCCTTGTTCTAGGGCAAAGGTCAGCAGACCTTCCTGTGAAGAGCCAGATAATAAACATTTTCGGCTTTGCGGGTCACACGTGGTTTTGGTCAAATATTCTTTAAGCAACCCGTTAAAAATGTAAAAACCATTCTTAGCTCCCAAGGCTTTACAGAACTGACCCCTGTCTAGGGCATCACTGTCTTAAGGCCCAATATAGTAGTTGACGTTACTAGTGATGACTCTTTTCAAGGAAAGGTAATATGGTACTTATTTGATTTTATATAAAAATAGGGCATGTATGTCATTTTAGAAATAGTTCCATCAAAAGTCTTTAAAATAGAAGTTTAGTTATATAAATGAATAGACCTTCATACAATTATAATAATTCATACTTAAGAAAATCCATCTAGCTAAATTTTTATGGTACTTTATTTTTTACTGTACTTCCATAGATGAAGTGGCAGAAGAGTAAGAAAGTTAAACAATTTTCCCAAGTACTGTAGCTGCATAAAAGTGTCACTTAAAATTCAGAGCCACTTCTTGCTTAGCAAACTAAGTCTGAGCTTTCTGTGAACCTTGACCATGATGCACTAAAGATAGCTATGGTACTTTCTAAGATGAATACTCTGCAGATTGCGGCAGGGAGGGGGAAGAGTGTCAAAGGCCCATTTTAGCATCTGTCAGAATTTTTAAATCTTATTTCAGAGCTAGAGGAAGTTAGAGATTATTTATTCCAGCACCCAGCCCCTTAGTTTATGGATGAGTATACTGAGGCCCAGAGAAGAAATTCTTACATTGTGGGTAAGCTAATTTCTCTTTTCTTGCCATTTTCTTTACTTCATAAAATATCCAGATTTCTACTCTTCATGGGAAATTTTAAAAATTTTATTCCCCTATTCCATAGCTTTTCTCCAAACTTTTCATGGTCTCTGGTTACTTCTAGCTCTGAAGATCTTCACAGAACACCTGAGTATAAATATTTGTATTTAAAACCCTGCCTCTGTCATGAACTCGCGTTCAACTTTACTAGTTATGAAACATACTGTGATTGTATTAGTTTCCTATTGGAGCTGTAACAAATGACCACAAATCAGGTGGTTTAAATAACACAAATTTATTGTAATTCTGGAGGTCAGAAATCTGACACAGGTCTTCCTGGTTGGAAGTAAAGTGTCAGCAGGGCTGTTTTCCTTTCTGGAGACTCTGGGAAGAATCTATTTTTTGCCTTTTCCAGCTTCTAGAGGCTGCCTGCAGTCCGTAACTCAGTGGCCCCTTCCTACGTCTTCAGAGCCTTCAGTGGCCGGTCGGTCTTTCTCACATTGCATCACTCTGACTCTCACTCTTCTGCCTTCCACTTGCACTCATAAGGACCCTTGTGATTACATTGGGCCCACCCAGATAATCCAAGATAATCTCCTCATTATGAAATCAGCTAATTAGCAGTCTTAATTCCCCCTTGCCATCTAACATAACATTCATAGGCTCCAGAGGTTAGGATGTGGACATCTTTAACCAACCAGTTGCCATCAATTGACTCTGACTCATGGTCGCCCCATGTGTGTCAGAGTACAGTGCTTCATAGGGTTTTTAATGGCTAATTTTTCAGAAGTAGATTACCAGGCCTTTCTTCTGAGGTGCCTCTGGGTGCGTAACCACTTGCATCACCAGTGTACATCTTTGAGGGACCATTATTCTGCCCAGTACAGTGATTAACCTTAAAGTAAAAAAAAGTGTATAATACTTAGAGCTGGAAGGATCTTTGAGGTCTGTCAGTCCATCCACGTTTTACAGATGAAGTAACTAAGAGAGGTTAAATGACTCACCCCATATCACACAGCCAATTAGTGGCATAGTGATGGCTGGGACCCAGGTCTCCCATTCCTTATCTTTCCATTTTATCATTTTGCCTCTCACTCTGACTAGTATTTATTTCCTTTTTTATCTACAGTTCATATGAGCACCTGTAGCCACTGCATTCATTGTTTATTTAGTAAGTCAGTAAGACATAACAACTAAGGGTTTGTCATTTTCAGGCCTAAAGGTAGTGTCTTTATTGCTGTTGTTTATTTTATTCCTAAATTTGACTATAGCCTGGATACCCATGTCTACCATGTAGAAATCACTTTAAAACTACCTCAGTAACTGAGTCTTCTTGGATGGCATCCAAGTCTACTTCACTTTATATATTAGATTACTATGTGCCAGGCACTGCTAATTCAGTCAATGAGCAACTTTTTCTTTCATTTCTTATTTCAGTCTGCTATGAATAGTAAGCTCTGTGTAATAATAATTTAAAAAAATCATTAGCTCAACAATGGACATTATTTCATCCCCACCTGTATTCTTTCCTTTCTGAACACTCGTTTCTGAAGTTCCACATTGCGAAGATAAATCAAGCCTGTTCTTATGGAAAATGAAGTCAAAAGTTCCTCCCAAGAGATAGTTCCAACAAAAAATTAGGTTTTTTAGACATTAGGCTCATAGATCGTGTTTAATTGTGCTTTTATTAATAATCCTTATTTCTTACAACATATATCAACCATATTTCAATTATTCATTTAACAAATATTTATTGAGTTTATACTGTGTGCCAGGCACTGCCCTAGGTGCTAAGAGTACAGCAATGAACAACACAGAAGAAAATACCCTGCCTCATGGAGCTTATATTCTGGTGGGGGATACCGGCAGTATCAATAGAAGTAAGTAAAATAAATAGTGTGTTAGTGTAGAGGCTGGAAAGTCCCAACTCCATGGGTCAGGCTGGAGGCTTCACCTGACTCACATAGTTGCAGGGGCTGAGCAACCTAAGATCGGCAGGTCAGACAGCAGGCCTCTGGCTCACAGGCTGCGGGGGCCAAAAAATCCCAAGATTGGCAGGTAATCTGGCAGGCCGCTGGCTCACAGACTGCGGAGGCTGACGAATCCCAAGATCAGCAGGTAAGCTGCTAGCTCAGGTCCCATGAACTGGAGGTCAGATGAACAGGATCCAGCTGCAGGATCAGAGCAAGGAAAGGCCTGCAAGCCTTGTCAGAAAGTCTACCCGTACTGGATGCAGACCACACCACCAAGGAAGCTCCCTTTCAACTAATTGGCTACTCAGCAGATCCCATCATAGAGGTGATTACATCATTATATGACTGCCAAACTACATCATAACCGCCAAACCACTGAGAATCATGACCCAGCCACATTGACACACAACCTTAACAATCACAGTCAGGTAAATGCTAAGGAGAAAAATAAAGCAAGAAAGGGGGAAGGGATAGTAAATTTAGATCACTGGCTACAGAAAGCATCACTGAGAAGATGATTTTGAGTAAAGACATAAAGGAGAAGAGAAAGCAAGCCATACAGATACCTGGGGAAGAGCATATGCAAAGGCCCTGAGGCAGTAGAATGCCTGTTGTGTTAAATGAATAACAAATTAATTGTCCAGTGTGGCATAAAAAAAGAAATGGGCAATTGGTAATTAAAGAACATTGGATCATACTCTGAATGAATGGAAAAGCTATTGGATGGTTTGCGCAGAGGAGTAATATAATCTGACTTACATTTTAATAGGATCACTCTGGGGACTATGTGAGAATAGACTGAAGGGAGACGAGGGCAGAAACAAGATCAGAGTCAGGGTTTATTGAGGAGTAAGAGATCAATGATTATTCCACGTTCTATGGCCTCTGCAACTGGAAGGGGAGTTGACCTTTGCTGAGATGCAGAAGACTAAGCAGAGCGAGTTGGGTTGTGGTGAGGGCAGTATTGGGAATTGAGGATAGACACGTGAGGTTTGAGGTGCCTATTAGACATCCAAGTGAAGAGGTTAAGTAGACAGTTGATATATGAGTTAAGAGTTCAGGGGAGAGGTCCAGCGTAGATAGATAAATTTGAGAGTCATCAGTGTAGAAATGGTATTTAAAGCCATGAGACAGGATGAGATCATTGAGGGTCTGAGCTCCTAGGGCACTCCAACATTTAGAGGATACATTTTTCATATAATTTATTTCCTGTCTCCCTTCCAGTCTCTCTGTACCCCTAAAACTTGCTTTCAGACAAGCTTAATACAAACCTATGTATTTGCCTTTTCCATGGCAAAGACTATGATGTCAGCTAAAACCCAGTGTTATCCTTTTACATGCTGCCAATTAAAAGTGATGGCTTGAAAGATAAGGCTCATGTTCACCCAAGCATTTAAATTTAATCCTTAGCAAGTCAAGAAATGATTGCTTCGTTCTCAAGAGATTTTAATCAGATAGTGGAATAAGTGAATTTAGAAGCCTTTAGATCCAAAGTTGATGAAGCATTGAACCTAGATTACTAAAAAAATAAAATCAGCCAAAATTTTATACTGTGCCTAGAAAAGACTCTGTGTGTTTGACATATTACATTGTCCTCTAACCTGTATCGCACCAGAAGCATCTTCATTTGTCATACTTAGAACAGAAAACTTTCTTCTGCAGGAAAGTAAAAGCCAAAGGAGTGTTGGTCCAAAATGTATGCTTTCCCGATGTTAGAGGAATATAATAATCATCTCTCATCTTCTTTCTGCTCCTTAAGTTGGTCTTGAAAGTTATTTATCTATCAGTTACCAATTTTTTAAAAAATTAGTGTCTTGTTAAACATGTTTCTGTGTCAGCTGTATTCCCTAATATGGAAAGATCATTCATGAGGGATATGCTAATTTGATCTTTTTGATGAAAATATATGCTAAAAAGGTATATGTGACGAAGAAAGAGACCCTACTGTGCACTATTGTTAAATAGTCCTTTGTCAGTTCTTCATGTCCTGGTGGTTCTATTATTGGGAGAGCAAAGTAAGGTGGACTTTGTTATTACAAACTGGAATAAAATAACAAGCATTTTGATTACTTGTGTATAATACTAAAACACTGGGACTGTGCTAAGTGCTAGGGATACTGCAGTTAGGTAAACGTGGTCACTGCTGTTGAGGAGCTTACAGGCCACGGAAGAAGGCAGACATAAACATAGATCATTGTCGTATGATGTAGTTGCACCTGCAGGTTCTGTGGGAAGACAACGAACACTTCCTGGATGAGATACTTCCTGAGCCAAGTCTTGAAAAATAAGGTGCTAACCGAGCAAAAAATGGGAGGAAGAACATTCTGGCTAACTGGGGTAACAGGCAGGAACAAAGTCACCAATGTGGGTATGCATGGAGTGTGCTGAGAGCAGCAACCATTGGGTCTCTAGAGCATCAAGAGTAAGATGGTGATGAAAGGCCTCATCAGCCATGCTGAGGTCCTTGGGTTTTATTCTGTAGGCCCTGGGAGCCAGTGAAGGATTCAAAGTGCAGAAATGGCATGGTCAGATCTGTATTTTACATAGCACACTCAGTGTCGAATGCAGATTTAAAAGAAGGTATGATTGAAGACCAGGAGACCCATTCAAAAAGATAAAGCAGTGATCCTTGTAAGAGTTGATAAGAGCCTGAACTAAGTAGTCATGGGGATAAAGACGACATCAAAGAAATACTTAAGATGTGAAATAATTGGAAACATCTATTAAGTAAAATGGACATGAATCAAGCATCTACTTTGTGGTCTTTTATGAGCAAAGCCTGATGCTGAAGAGTACTTTCCCATATAGACAAGACCTGGAAAGTGGAGTCCTTGGAAAGAATCCCAGTGATGGAGGAAAAGAATTCTATGCTTAATGCTTTTTTAGGGGGAAAAAGACGTTCTACTCCTTAAAAATCAAAATAAATGAAGGTTATCAGATAATTAAGAGGTAGTTGAAACCCTTCTAGGGAAAAGAGGGGAATACAGATAATTTTTTATCTTTCACTTTATATACCGCCATATCTTTAAAATTTTTATCGTAAGAATGTATTCATGTATTACTTGTATAATAGGAAAACACCTCAGCAAAATAGAGTGCCTAGCACATAGTGGATACTAAATAAATGTTAAAGAAACCCTAATTTTGGTTTTGAAATTTAAGAAAAAATATTGATATGCTTTCATAATTGTAACGGAGACATTAATGACATTTAGCTCAAGAAATTCGTAACTATTGGAGACAATGAATTTCCAGTTAGAAGATATTAAATATAAAATGGTAAAATATAAAAGACGTTTTCACATGCCAATACTCTTTAAAAAAAAACAGAAACTACACAAACTCAACCAACTACACATGTAACAAAGATATTTATAATGTAATAGCGGTGTTATCAGGGAATGTAAACAAATACTGTGGAATTAGAGACTTTTAGAGTAGGAAAAGAACCTTGAGACCATTTTGTATTGCACTCTGTGCATTTTAAATATTGAAAAAATAAGACTGGGAAAAGTTAAGTGATTTACTCCCAGCAAATATCTAGTTATGGCTAAAGCCAGAATTAAAAGTTGTATCTCTTATATCTTAAAGTTTGTATTTCTTGATTTTATTGTGAAATTTTGAGTAGCATTTTAGAAGTTTGACATGTTTGTAAGAGATAAGATATTCAGAAGTGCTACCAAGAACAGTTTTCCTTGAAAAAAACAAAGCTAATAATACCATTATCTGCCTCAGAGGACATGATATTATCCTTTAGAATTAAATTTTTATGATTTGGAAATTTTTAATCTAGTCTTTTAATAAAAATATGCACAGAACTAAGCCTGTCCTTAGGAGCCACCTTCTCAACCTTAATTAAGTATTAATTCATTAGCAGATTGTGGTTTCTCTGGTACCAGTCACCTCTTTCCTGCATCTACATCTCCTCCCTTATACTCCACACCATCTCACTCCATCTTCCACTCACCCTGCCTGGGTGGTTGTACTCCATTTACTGTTGAAGATTACATTAAGTTCTCCAAATCAGTGATCAAATGCTGAATAGTGTTAAATCATACATATATCCTCACAAAGCCCCTGTGTATGTTCTGTATTTTATGTTGAGGTAGTGGATATGTTGGCCATTTCTGTAGATGTATTTCTGAGTCGTGCTGATTGGTCTGTAGCAAAACATGAGCATGTAAGGAGATATATGGCAGGCCTGGTGTTTAAAGTCAGCTCTCTGCAATGACCCTAGTGAAGATGCCCACATTCAAGCAAATTCTTTTCTCCACTGGGTAATTATTATCCATTTTGCTAACCCACACAGTATCAGTTTCTTCAGCATCCATCACTGCATGATCTCTGAGCCAGAGAAATGGCTCAACAAAAGATAGGAAGCAGATGTATGCAGGATTGTAGAAAATATGAAGGGTCATATTGCTCCATCAAGCTCAAAGTTCTGCTTCAGTAGTTTGCATGTTTTTATTTTGTTTAATGTTTCTAGTTTTATTTCTGTGACCTTCACTATGTTCCATGAAAACTGCAAGGACAGAGGGAAAACTCAGTCCACCCATAAATTCTGTTAGACTGACACTACTACCACATCCAAAAAAAGGACACAGATGATAAATTGTGTGGAAGGAAAAAAAAAACTGTGTTGTAATTTTGAAATTTTCCACAATATTATTGAATGTAGAGTTTTAAAATAATGGAGTCTTTTTTTTCTTTATGTAAGTGATTAGCATTTAGAGACATATTTCTACTATTGGTAAAAGGTGAGATTTCACAAAATTTAGAGGTAGGTAATATATTGTTGTTGTTAGGTGCTGTTGAATAGGTTCTAGCTCATAGTGACCCTATGTACAACAGAATGAAACACTGCCTGGTCCTGCGCAATCCTCACAGTCATCATTATGCTTGAGCCTGTTGTTATAGCCACTGTGTCAGTCCATCCGGTTGAGGGTCTTCCTCTTTTTCAGTGACCCTCTACTTTACCAAACATGATGTCCTTCTCCAGGGACTGGTCCCTCCTGATAACATGTCCAAAGTATGTGAGACATAGTCTCTCTATCCTTGCTTCTAAGGAGCATTCTGGCCGTACTTCTTCCAAGACAGGCTTGTTCTTCTGGCAGTCCTTGGTATATTCAATATTCATCACCAACACCACAATTCAAAGGCATCAGTTCTTTTTCGGTCTTCCTTATTCATTTTCCAGCTTTTGCATGCATATGAGGCGATTGAAAACACCATGGCTTGAGTCAGGTGCAACTTAGTCTTCAAGTTGACATCTTTGCTTTTTAACACTTCAGAGAGGTCTTTTGTAGCAGATTTGCCCAGTGCAATGCATCTTTTGATTTCTTGACTGCTGCTTCCATTATTGTTGATTGTGGATCCAAGTCAAATGAAATCCTTGACAACTTCAGTCTTTTCTCCATTTATCATGATGTTCCTTATTGGTCTGGCTGTGAGGATTTAGTTATCCAAAATTCAGTAGTATAAAATGGTGGTAGTAGTAGTAGTAGCAGCTTTGTCAGAACCTGTCTAACTTCAGGGGGAATAATGACCAGGATCAGCCCAAAACTGATTCCCATGAGCTGGAGGTCCGACATATTTCCACTCTATCTCCAACCTTTTTACCAGTTCTCACACCAGCTGTCCCTCCCACAACATTCTCTCCTCCTTTTCTGTGTTCAATAATCCATTGCAATGGCCACACAGAACTCACAAACCATACTTAAAGTTAAGTGGTTTATTAAGGAACAGGGTACAACTCAGGATCAGGAAACATGTAGGCAAAGCCTCTCTTCTTCAGTGCAGGACAGCTCTCTCAGCTCCTCTCAACCGTGCAGGCTTCCTCTCAGCCTCCTCAGGATGGGCTTCCCTGGGCCCCCCAGGAAGCCTCCTCTTGGCCCTGCTGTTGTCACCACCAACTCTGCCATTGGGCCCCTTCCAGTTCTCTCACTGTCTTCAGTGTTATAGCCCTTGACGATGTCAAAACTCTTTTAGGAGGTTCCTTGCCTGCTGCTTCTCTTCCTGTTCTCTTTCTGTCTCTGAAGACCTCTGTTGGGGTGGCTACTTATATACACAACTCCTTGTCAGTTTCAAGGCATGGCATTCCCACCAGGGCCACGAAGTGGCCAATCCGCTCCTGGTAGTCTGCAGACACTTCATTTGCATAGTAGGCTACAAGCCACTCCATTTGCATAGTCTATTGACTAATCCCTGCAAGGGTACATAGCAATCACAGGGCAGGCTACAGCCCAGCACCAGACAAAAAGTATCAAAACGAAGTTGTTTACAGCTTACCCAGGAAATGTCAGTCAACCTGGACAAAAGTAACCTTCTGGGGTAGAAAACTAGGCCAAAGGTAATTTATGGATTGAATTGTATTTATGGATTGAATTGCCTCAAAAATGTGTATCAATTTGGCTAGGCCATGAATCCAAGTATTGTGTTGTTGTCCTCCATTTTGTAATCAGCTGTAATTATCCTGTGTGTCATAAATTCTAACCTGTATGATATTAATGAGGAAGAATTAGAGGCAGTTACGTTAATGAGGCAGGACACAATCTAAAGGATTAGGTTGTACATTGAGTCAATCTCTTTTCAGATTTAAAAGAGAGAATTGAGCAGAGAGGAGAGGGACCTCATTACCACCAAGCAAGAAGAGGCAGGAGTGAAACACGTCCTATGGCCCCAGGGACCCTGTGCTGAGAAGCTCCTAGAGTAAGGAAAGACCGATGACAGGGACCTTCCCCCAGAGAGAGAAACCTTGCCCCTGGAGCTGGCACCCTGAATTTGGACTTCTAGCCTCTTAGACAGTGAGAGAACCAATTTGTCTTTGTTAAAGCCATCCACTTAAAGTATTTCTGTTACAGCAGCACTAGATAACTAAGACAGTAACTCCTCAGAGTTTAGGGGGGAAAACCTTTCAAACTGTTTTTCCAGAGAACCAAGGCAAAAAGCCAGATAAAGGAACTCACTTCACCATAGGTAGTGTTCCTTGAAATGTGTTGAGTCCTCATTTTCCTTTACTCTAACATGTACTATTAACAGCCTGGGTGATTTTTTTTTTTTTTTCCTAATTGCCCATATCCTGCCACTTGCATTCTGTCCTTTTTCCGATTTAGATTTATCTTATTTGTTTAAACACTTTTTCTCATTTTTGTCAACTCCTTTCTTGATTTCTAGAAGTTTTCCTCCTCTCCTTCAAGGTCTCCTTTCAGTTTCTTTCATTTTCTTTTTAAACCACCTACTGTTTGTCTTCCCCATTTAAGCCCCCTTTTCCTATTCCAGTGTCTCCTGTGAATTTTTTTTTTTTTATTTTTTTTATTTTTTTTTTTTTTTTTGCTTTCTCTGTTATTTTTAGCTTCTGCTTGTAAAAATCTGTTGCTTTTGAGTGGATTTTGACTGATGATGACCCAGTATGTTACAGAGTAGAACTGCTCCATAGAGTTTTCTTGACTATAATATTTATGGAAGCAGATCACCAGGCCTTTCTTCTGCAGCACCACTTGGTGGGTTTGACCTACCAACCTTTAGTAGTCGAACACAAACCGTTTCCACCACCCAGGAACCTCTTTTATATTCTCTTACACATTGTGCATCCCCGTTTGCAGAGGGGCATCATGTTTGTGGCCACATAATATTCTGTTACTTGGAGATAGCAAATTTTTAAGTTGTTTCTATTTGCCATAATGAACATTTTTAAACATTTATCTTTTGCACTCATCTTTGTTTTTTTAGGAGAATTCCTAAAAGTGGAATCGCTACATCAAAGGGAATAACAGTTTCTAAACTTTTTACATATATTGCCAGTTTGCCTCCATAAAAGTTGTTCTGAAGTACAGTCCTATCAACAGTGTATGAAAGGACCTATTTCCTGCAATCTTCAACAACACTTTGCCAGCTCCACAGGTGATAAATGTTATCTCATATTTTATTACAAGTGAGGTTGAATTTTTTTTTCAGGTGTTTGCTGGTTATTTGTATCTCTTCTTTTCGTGATTTGACTATCCATTATGTCTTTTGTCTGTTTTTCTCTGGGCTATCCCATAAAATTTTAAATGAGGGATTTCAGAGAAAAAAAACTGTGAAACAGCTGGTGTAAAAGTTCTGCAGCAAAGGAACTACTAGTGTAAGTGTGAATGTAGAGCCATAAAATTGAGTTTTAAGACTCCTCCTGGCAGAAACCATCCTGAAAGTGAGGAAGAGAGAGGTTCTCAGCCCTAACTGCCAAATAGAATCAACTATGTCATACTCTCTGCAGATGGGGCCTAGGCATCAATAGTTTTTTTAATTTCCTCATAGATTTTAATATGCTGCCAGGAATGAGAACCAGTGATTTATAGGTAAAAGCAGGAGCTATGAAATAATATGAATATGGCAAATACTGTAGCAGTTTGGAGAAATGGGTGGAAATGGGGTTATTCCTAAACATAAGGAATCATGGATGGCACAGATGAACACATCAGTATATAAGTGGCACCACACCTGGTTAGACAGTCTCCCAGTCTTCACGGTTGACAAGTTGTGTCACATGACACTGTGGAATGGATATCAATGGGTATAATTTGTTGTGTGATCTTCAAAGACAAGA
This sequence comes from Dugong dugon, assembly GCA_030035585.1. NCBI lineage: Eukaryota > Metazoa > Chordata > Mammalia > Sirenia > Dugongidae > Dugong > Dugong dugon. Next base: position 72,261,226 of record CM057473.1, read on the forward strand.
TTATTTTGTATTCAAGGATAAGATTATTTTGAATTACGTAAAGCTTCTTTTATGACAGCTGATCAAAGCCACTTCTTAGTGATCCTAAAATCTTCATATGAACATTTAAAATATTTCCACTGGGAGGTGGAGCCAACATGGCGCCCTTGACAGCCACATCATGCTATCCCTCTGCAGCAAAGACCTGAAAAACTAAATAAAACAGATACAAATGTCAACCCTGGAACCCTAAGCATCAAATCAAATGAAGGGATAAAGAACTAGATCAAATGCCAAACAGAAGGAGAAACTGATGGAAAACAGAATGAGGAGCGATACGGAATAGAGGTCCCCTGCCAACTAACACAACACAATGTTGCCGTCTTGGAAAACAGCCGGTAACAACTGTAGACAAGGAGTACGAGAAGGTAACTTCCCAGAGCTCCCAACAGGAGACAGAGCACTCAGTAACCAGAGAAACATGCTTTTCCACCCCTTGACCGTCTGGTTAGTAGCAGCAAGAACCCCTCCATCCTGGCAGCCCCCACCTCTAGCCTGCCCTCCCCACTCCTGCTGCCTGGCTTCTTTTCTTTCTTCCTCTTCTTTCTTCCTCCCACCTAGCCCCGTACACCACCTCTCCCACTTCCCAAAGGCCCCTGCTGCACCACCACAGCCAGAGAGCCACTAGATCACTGCAGCCCTGGGTCCACCCTGCCCCACATGCCAGCTCCCCCTGTGCCACCATTTTTGTTTGTTTGTTTTCTTTTTTTCGCTTTCTCCCTTTTCTTTCTCCCTGTCACCTACCCCATTTATCACCTCCGGCTAAACCACTGCTATGCCGCAGCAGAAAGAGAGCCACCAGCCACCACCGCCACAGGTCCGCCGCCCCCACCCCCCACCCCCTGGCACCCACCATGCCACCATTTATTTTTCCTTCTTTTTTTAGTTTCCTATCTTTTTTTTCTCCCTCCCACCTAGCCCAGTACATCACCTCCCCTCCCTTCCCACTGGCCACCAGGTCCGCTCCACCCCCACCCACTGGCTCCTGCCATGCTGCCATTTTTTGTTTGTTTGTATTTTTTTCCTTTCTCCCTTTTCTTTCTCCCTCCCACATAGCTCTGTACACCTCCTCCCCTCTTACCACCAAACTCTTAATATTCCACCACAGCTAAAGAGCCACTTGCCAACCCCTGCCCTGGGTCCACCCCACCCCCATCTGATGGCTCCTGCTAAGCTGCCATTTTTTTTCTTTTTTCGTTCTCTTCTGTCTTTTCTTTTGCCCTGCCACCCTGCCGTGTACATCACCTCCCCTCCCTTCTCACCTACCCCAAGGTCCACCCTGCACCAACTTGCCCACTCCCGCTGCACCACCTTTATTTCTTCTTTTTTTCTGATTCTTCCTTTTCTTTCTCCCACCCACCTATCCCTGTATGCCACCTCCACCTTCCTGTCAGACTCTACTGTGCCGCTGCAGCTAGAGACCTACCAGTGTACCCAGTCTGCCACTGCCTGGGTCCTCCCTGCCCTCACCAGCCAGCCGTGACCGAACTTTTTTTTTCTTTTATCTTTCTTTTCTTTCTCCCTCCCACCTAGCCCCATTCATTACCTTCCCTCCATCCCCACCAGCCCCCAGATCTGCCACATGCCAGCCTCCACCGTGCCACCATTATTTTTCCTTTTTTCTCTTTTTTTCCTTTCTTACTTTTCTTTATCCCTCCTGCCTAGCACCATACAACACTGCCCCACCTTCTCACCATCCCCTGCTGTGCTGAAACAGTTAGAAGGCTCCAGACAACAGGCTGCCGCTACCCAGGGTCCACGCCGAAACCACTGCAAAGCCTTTTATTTATTTATTTTTCTTCCTTTTCTTTCTCCCTCCCACCTAGCCCCATGTACCACCTCCCTCCCCTTCCTAATGCCACTTGCCAGGGTCCACCCCATCCTTACCCACCGACTACCACTGCAGTGACCCTTTTTTCATTTTTTTTCTCTCTCGTTTCTTTCTCCCTCGCACAAAGCACCATACACAATCTCTGCCTCCTTCCCTCTGGCCCTCACTATACAAAAACAGCAACTAGAAATCCAAAAGATAAACAACAAAATTTCAGAAATGGACAACTCAGTAGAAGGTTTTCAGAGCAAATTTTAAACAATGAAAGACAGAATCAGCAAGATTGAAGACAAATCCATGAATGCCACTTTATTTGAGGGAAAATCAGAGAAAAGAATGAAGAAAACCTAAGAATTATGTGGGACACAATCAAGAGCAAAAATTTGTATGTGATCAGAGTTTCAGAATAGGGGGATAAAATGTAAAACTCAGAGAAGATTGTGGAAGATATGTTGGCAGAAAACTTCTCAAATACCATGAAAGACAAAAAGCTGACCATCCAAGAAGCTCGACAAGTCCCATGTAGGATAGACCCAAAAAGAAAATCACCAAGACATATCATAATCACACTCACCAAAACCAGAGACAAAGAAAGAATTCTGAGAGCAGCTTCAGAAAAACTCAGTCACATAACAAAGGGAAGCAATAAGACTAAACCCTGATTATTTGGTGGAAACTATACAAGGAAGAAGGCGATGGAATGACATATATAAAACCTTGAAAGAAAAAAACTACCAAACAAGGATAATATATCCTGTAAAACTCTCTCTCAAATATGATAGTGAAATTAGGACATTTCCAGGTAAGTGGAAATTAAAGTAATTCATAAATATGAAACCAAAATTAAAATATTAAAGGGAGTCCTTTGGTTAGAGAAACAACATCAGACAATCTGAGTCTAGGACATAGGACAGCATCAACCAGATACCAATCTAGTTGTGTTTGTCATCTAGTGCTGCTATAACAGAAATACCACAAGTAGATGGCTTTAACAAGGAGAAATGTATTCTCTCACAGTCTAGTAGGCTACAAGTCCAAATTCAAGGTGTCAGCTCCAGGGGAAGGCTTTCTGTCTCTGTCAGCTCTGGAGGAAGGTCCTTGTCATCAATCTTCCCTTTGTCTGGGAACATCTCAGCACAGGAACCTCAGGGCCAAAGGACATGCTCTGCTCCCATCGCTCCTTTCTCAGTGGTATGAGGTTCCCTGTGTCTCTCTACTCGCTTCTGTCTTTTATATCTCAAAAGAGATTGGCTTAAAACACTATCTAATCCTGTAGATCTCATCAATATAACTGCCACTAATCCATCTCATTACATCATAGTGATAGGATGTACAACACATAGGGAAATCACATCAGGTGACAAAATGGTAGACAGTCATACAGTACTGGGAATCATGACCTAGCCAAATTGACATATTTTAGGGGGACACTTCAATTTATGACACTAGGTAAAGAGCTGTCAATAATAAAACAGAGCTAAAAATACTTAAAATGGAAACAGACATCAATCTGTAAATGATGACAACGTCAAAACAATAAAATGGGGTATAAACAGGTAGGTATAGAACTATCACATGGAGGGAAAGTCAAGATGATATCAAGTAATAAGAGTCTGGTTCAAACTTATAACAATAAGGGTAAATTTCAAGGTAACCACAAAGAAAGTTAACAAACCTGCTTATCAAAATAAAAAAGAAGACAAACATAAAGACTCAGTAAACACAAAATCTATAATAATGAAAGGAAAAAAAAATCCACAAACAAAAGGAAGTCAGCAGAGGATAGTAAGAAGAAAGAAAATGTCAGCACATACACACACACACACAAAAAAAACCCTCAAGATCAATCGATAGTCACAATGAATGGAAATGGCTTAAATGCACCCGTAAAGACACAGACAGTGGCAGAATGGAAAAAAAATCACAACCCATCAATATGCTGAGCATGACCCATCAATATGGTCTGTACAAGAGACACCTTAGACACAAAGACATAAATATGTTAAAAATCAAAAAAAAAAAAAAGCAAACAGTAACCAAAAAAGAGGAGTGGCAATACTAATCTCAGACAAAATAGAAATTAAGGTAAAATTAACCATAAAAGACAAGGAAGGACATTTTATAATTATTAAATGGACAATCCACCAAGAATTCATAACCGTAATAAATATCAACACACCCAGTGACAGGGCTACAGAATATATAATACAAACTCTAAAAGTGTTGAAAAGAGAAATAGTTATGCAATAATAGTAGGAGACTTCAACACACTACTCTCAGTAAAAGACAGAACATCTAGAAAGAAACTCAACAAAGATACAGAAGATCTAAAGGCCACAATTGACCAACTTAATTTCATAGACATATATAGAACACCCCACCTTAGTTATCTAGTGCTGCTATAACAGAAATACCACAAGTGCGTGGCTTTAACAAACAGAAGTTTAGGAGGCTAGATGTCCAAATTCAGGGTGCCAGCTCCAGGGGAAGGCTTGTTTTCTCTTTCAGCTCTGGGGGAAGGTCCTTGTCATCAGTCTTCCCCTGCGCTAGGACCTTAATGCAGGGACCCCATGTCCAATGACACACTCCACTCCTGGCACTTCTTTCTTGGTGACATGAGTCCCCTCTGTGCTATCTTCTCTCTCCTTGTATCACTTGTAGCGTAAAAGGTGATGCAGGACAAAGCCCAGGGAAACTCCCCTTACGTCCTATCATGGCTGTGACCTGAGTAAGGTTGTTTCATCCCACCAAAATCCTCCTTAACATAATCTAATCTTGCCTCATTAACCACAGGCACAGATAAGGATTTACAACACGAGAAAATTACATCAGATCTGGAAATGGAGGACAACTACACAGTCCTGGGAACCATGGCCTCGCTAAGTTGACATATTTTTGGAGGACACATTTCAATCCATGACACCACCCAACAGCAGAAAAGTATGCATTCTTTTCCAGTGCACATAGAACATTCTCCACAATAGACCACAATTTAGTCCACAAAGCAACCCTCAGTAAAATCCAAAACACTGAAGTAATACAAAGCATTCTCTCTGATCACAATGCTGTAAAAGTAGAAATAAGTAACAAGAAGAGCAAGGGAAAAAAAAAAAATCAAATACTTGGAAACTGAATAACGCCTTGCTTGAAAACATCTGGGTAAATAGAAGAAATCAAATAGGGAATCAAAAAAATTTCTAGAATCAAATGAAAATGAAAACACATCATACCAAAACCTTTGGGACACAGCAAAAGCACTGCTCAGAGGGCAGTTTATACCAATAAATGCACACATCAACAAAGAATAAGTCAAGATCAAAACATTAGCCCTATAACTCATACAAATAGAGAGCAGCAAAAAAAGCCCACAGGCACCAGAAAAAAGAAATAAAGATTAGAGAAGAAATAAATGAAATAGAGAACTGAAAAACAATAGAGTTAACAAAACCAAAGTTTGGTTCTTTGAGAAGATCAACAAAATGGACAAGCAATTAGCCAAACTGACAAAAGAAAAACAGGAGAGGAAGCAAATAACCCAAAATAAAAAATTAGATGGGGGTGATTGCAACAGAACCAACTGAAATAAAAAGGATTATAACAGAATATTATGAAAAACTATACTCCAACAAACTAGAAAACATAGAGGAAATGGATAAATTTCTAGAAACACACTACCTACCCAAACTAACACAAACTAAAGTTGAAAATTTGAAGAGACCCATGACGAGAAGAGATTGAAAAGGTAATTTAAAAAAAAATCTCCAACAACAACAACAAAAAAAATCCTGGGTCAGATGGCTTCACTAGAGAATTCTACAAAACATTCAGAGAAGAGCTTACACCAGTACTACCCAAACTATGTCAGAACATAGAAAAGGAAGGAATACTTCCAAATTCATTCTGTGAAGCCAGCATAACCCTGATACCAAAACCAGGCAAAGACACCACAAAAAAAGAAAATTACAGACCAAAATCTCTCATGAATACAGAGGCAAAAATTCTCAACAAAATTCTAGCCAATAGAATTCAGCATCATATCAAAAAAAAAATAATACACCGTGACCAAGTGGGAGTTGTGCCAGGTATGTAAGGATGGTTCCACATTAGAAAATTAATCAGTGTGATCCACCACATAAATAAAATAAAAGAATCACATGATCATCTCAATTGATGCAGAAAAGGCATTCAACAAAGTTCAACAGCCATTCCTGATAAAAACTCTTGATAAAATAGGTATAGAAGGGAAATTCCTCAACATAATAGAGGGCATCTATACAAAACCAACAGCCAACATCATTCTTAATAGAGGCTGAAAACATGCCCCTTGAGAACAGGAACAGGACAAGGATGTCCTTTATCACCACTCCTGTTTAACATTGTGCTGGATGTCCTAGCTAGAGCAGTAAGACAGGAAAAAGAAATAAAGGGCATCTAAATTAGAAAGGAAGAAGTGAAACTATTCCTATACAGAGATAATATGATACTATACATAGAGAACTCCGAAAGATTCCACAAGAAAACCACTGGAACTAATAGATTCAGCGGCATAGCAGGATACAAGATCAGTTGAATTCCTATACACCAACAAAGAGAACTTTGAAAAGGAAATCAGGAAAACAATACCATTTATAATAGCCCCTAAAAAGATAAAATACTTAGGAATAAATTAACCAGGGATGTAAAAGTCCTCTACAAAGAAAACTAAAAAACTATTGCAAGAAACTAAAGAGACCTATATAAATAGAAAAATATACCATGCTCATGAATTGGAAGACTCAATATTGTGAAAATGTCAATTCTACCCAAAGGAATCTACAGATACAACGTAATCCCAATCCAAATGCCAGCATCATTCTTTAACAATACAGAAAAACCAACCATCAACTTTATCTGGAAAAGAAAGAGGCCTCAAATAACAAAGCATTATTGAAAAAAAAAGGAAAAAAGTAGGAGGCCTCACACTCCCTGATTTCAAAACCTACTGTTCAGCCACTGTAGTCAAAACAGATACACTGGTACAACAACAGACGTAGATCAGTGGAACAGAATTGAGAACCCAGATTTAAATCCATCCACTTATAGTCAGCTGGTCATTGACAGTGGACCAAAGTCCATTAAATGGGGGAAAGACATTCTTTTTAGCAAATGGTGCTGGCAAAACTGGATGTCCGTCAGTAAAAAAAAATGAACAGCACCCATACCTCATACCATTTATAACAATAAACTCAAATGGATCAAAATAAAATGTAGAATGATAAAGATCATGGAAGAGAAAATAGAGACAATGCTAAGAGTCCTAATACATAGCATAAATAGAACACAGACGATAACTAACAATGTATAAACACCAGAAGATAAACTAGAGAACTGGGAGTTCCTAAAAATTAAACACTTAAGCTCATCAAAAGACTTCATCAAGAGTAAAAAGAGAACCTACAAACGGGGGGGGGGGGGGGGGGAATGGCTATGACATATCCCACAAAGGCCTAATCTCTAAAATCTTACTGAATACCTCAACAAGTCAACAACAGAAAGACAGTCCAGTTTAAAAATGGGCAAAGGATATGAATAGACCCTTCACGAGAAAAGACATTCAGGCAGCTAACAGATACATGAAGAAATTCATTAGCCATTAGAGAAATGCAAATCAAAACTGTAATGAGATACCATCTCACTGCAAAATTACTGGCACTAATCAAAAAAAACAGAAAATAATAAATGTTGGAGAGGTTGCAGGGAGATTGGAACTCTTACGCACAGCTGGTGGGAGTGCAAAATGGTACAACCACTATGCAAAATGATATAGTGCCTCCTTAAAAAGCTAGAATTAGAAATACCGCACAATCCAGCAATCCCACTCCTTGGAATATATCCTAGAGAAATAAGAGTCACATGAATAGACATATGCACACTCATGTTCATTGCATCGTTATTCACAATAGCAAAAAGATGGAAACAACCTAAGTGCCCATCAACAGATAAATGGGTAAACAAACTATGGTACATACACACAGTGAAATACTACGAAACGATAAAGAACAGTGATGAATCCTGAAAACATCTCACAACGTGGGTGAATCTGGAAGCCGTGCTGAGTGAAGTAAATCAGTCACAAAAGGACAGATACTGTAAGAGACCACTATTATAAAAACCCAAAAAAAGGCTTACACACAGAAGAAAAAAAAAAATCTTTGAAGGATGGGAAGGGGAAATCACTAACTAGATAGGAGACAAATGTTAACTTTGGTGAAGGAAAAGACAACACACAATATAGGGGAAGTCAGCACAACTTGACCAAGGCAAAATCATAGAAGCTTCCTAGACACATCCAAACACCTTCGGTGATCAAGTTACTGGGGTTGAGGGCTGGAGACCATGGTCTCGGGGACGTCTAGGTCAGGTGACATACACAGTTCATAAAGAAAATGTTCTACATCCTACTTTGTGAGTAGCAGCTGGGATGTTAAAAGCTTTCGAGCAGCCATCTAAGATACATCTGTTGGTGCCATCCCATCTGGAACAAAGGAAAACGAAGAAAACCAGAGACACAAGGAAAATACTAGTCCAAAGGACTAATAAACCACAGCCTCCACCACCTTCTGCCGAGAAGAAATAGATGGTGCCTGGTTACCACCACCAGCTGCTCTGTCAGGGATCACAATAGATGGTACTGGACAGAGTGGGAGAACAATGTAAAACAAAATTCAAATTCACAAAAAAAGATCAGACTTAACTGATCTGACGGAGACTGGAGGAACCTCTGAGACTATGCACCCTGGACACCTGCTAGCTCAGAACTGAATCCAGTCACGAAGTCTACCTTTTAGCCAAAGATTAGACAGGCCTATAGAAAAAAAAGATAACACATGCGAGGAATGTGCTTCTTAGTTCAATCAAGTATATGAGACCATATGGGCAACACATGGCCAAAAGCAAAGAGGAGAAGGCAGGAAGGGACAGGAAAACTGGACGAATGGACACGGAAGACCTGGGGTGTAAAGGGAAATGGGGAGTGTTGACACAATGTGAGAATTGCAACCAGTGTCACAGAGCAATTTGTGTATAAATTTTTAAAGAGAAACTAATGTGTGCTGTAAACTTTTACCTAAAGCATAATAATATAATAAAAATAATAAAATAATTCCATTGCCTTGTTTTATTTTTTTCACAATTTTTATATTAGTAGCTTGACTTGGGGCATTTCTTGTGTATCTACAAGAAGAAGGCTATAAATCATCTTTGTGTATACCTGGTTGACTTGTTTTCTAAATAAAACTTGAGGACTTTGCTTGTTTGGGGACGGGTTGGGTTTGTAGTAGTTGTTTGGTTAGTTGGTTGTTTTGGTTTGTTTTCCAAATACACCACATATTAGATACTGGCTTTTTCCTCCAGTGGTCAAAAATATCTACAAGTGCAATTCTCCTGTAGTATTGCAGAAGCAACAGTTTTTTAAGTGCCCTTTGCAACTTGTATTTTACATCTGGATTTTTAGCATTGGTTTAAAAGTTATAATCCATAGGCTGTGATAGCAGTAATACTGATTTTTTTTCTCTGAATAGAAGTCTTCACTGTAAAGTGAGAAATACAGATCTACATTTTTAGTTACCTAAGATTTCAACCAGATGTTCTATGAATCTTACAGTAACTCAACTCAAGTCAGCCTTGATTAAAATCATAAGCAGTTCTTTAGTTTTATGTCAAGACCATAAAGAAAAAAGGCAGGGTATTATCTAAAATGGTTAAGGATAATTAGAAAATTAATGTCTTGTTTGTTACCAGGATTAAGCATGCGTTTGTTTTAAGCCTTTTCAAATTATCATAGTACCTTGCTTATGGTGGTTACTCAGTAAACATCTGTGGAGTGAATGAAAGAATGCTTGCTTGCCATGGTTGCCCAAGAATAGACGCTGTGTAGAATGTCCATAGGGATCCTGATTCTAGCACAGTTTTAACCCTAATGACAGCTGCAACCAGGGCACAGTGTGTTACTGAATCGGTTGACTCTTTGGGTTATAATGAGCAGAAAATCATTTAAGTTACCTCAGATAATTGGTAATTGTTTTGTAAAGTGGCCCCGAAATAGCTGAACAGCCAGTTCTCAGGAATAGCAAGGAACCGGAGGAAGGTCTTCCTGGATTCTAGGGACTCGATAGTTCTTGAATCTTTAATGCTCCATCATTACTTGACCGAGCTACCCTCCACATGTCTGTTCCACACTCCACTCTCCTCTCTACGTAAAGGCCGTCTCTGGTAGTGTAGTTACTGCTCCCTTCAAACCCTGCCAGTGTCTTGCCTGTCTTGGTCTGCTTTGCATTTCATGGTGTCTGTTCACCTGCAGCTCACATAGCAAACTGCCTCATTCTTGTCACGTTTCTTAGTCCAGATTGCCAACAGAGAGAATGTTATTGAACCCAGTTTATCTATTGCATTCAGACCCTGAATGTAAGTCACTGGCTGCTCTTGGATCAGGTACCCAGGTGCAGTCAGCTGTAGTGCAGGGAGCCCAGGGTTCTTTCTGTGCCCCATAGTACTGACCCTTCTACAGGGATTATAGACTGGACAGTGTTTCTAAGAAAGAGAAAATGGTATTGGCCAGCATTGGGAGGCTTGCTCTGCAATTATGTTAACAAATGCCATTACACGTCCTCTTCCTATAAACATTATGTTAATTTATTTATTAAAATTTTATTTGTGTTGACAAATAGTTATTTTCATCTATACTAGCATAAATAAAGCCTTTATTCATTAATTGGCCTATTTTGCTTTCCAGCTAAGACATTTGCATAGGTCTGATCCACAAACATAATAGAATTTTTTTTTTATTCTTAAATTTTTATTTAGTTTTGATTTTTAATTCTCAAATTTAATAATCTTAGAGACACATAATGTATTGGAAAGTGCAACAGGATATTTACTGGCAGAAATTGTTGTGATATTCACTGTTTGGCCCACAGATTTGCTCTTACAAGTGATTTATTTCTTAATTGGTGCTAGAGACAGGTTCTGTATCAGTTAGCCATACAGATTGAAATTATTTATTTGTAATGTACTAAATGAAAATCTGTGCAGTGGCATACTGACCTGTATCCCTAACTTCTTCCTGGATCAGGACATTTAAAAAGTTAGTGATTGTGACTCCTATTTTTCTTTTAATCTTTTTATAGCAAAATGTATCATGCAAACAAAAGTGTGGATATGACACACATGTACACGTTAAAGAATAACAGCAGAAAAAAGAAAATGAACACCTTGTACCTCTCCCCACTTTAAGAAGAGCATTACCAATGCCTTTGAAGCACTCTTTGGGCCCCTCCCCAATCATGTAAACTCCTCTCTCCAGAGATAATTACTATTCTAGATTTTTCTGCTAATCTGTTCACTTTTACTTTATAGTTTTACTACATGTGCAGTTGCCTCTAAACAATATGTTACTTGGCCTAGCTCATTTTTAATCTTCATGTAAATGGAATGATACTATGCAGCTTGTTTTTTTTAGCTCAGTATTATTTTTGAAATTCGTCCATGTTTCTACTATACAGCATTCCATTGTGTAAATATACAATTTGTTTATTCATTCAACTGTTGATAAACTTTTTTTCCCAGTTATTTTGCTATTAAAAATAAGACTTCTGTTATTGTATGTGTCTCCTTATGCATATGTGCAAGACTGCCTCAGTCTAAAGTGTAGGAATGAAATTGCTGTGACATTTGGGCATACACACTGTCAGCTCTACTAGGAAATGCCAGTGTTTTCCAAGTGGTCGTTTCAATTCACATTCTCAACAGTGTATATGAGTTCCTGTTATTCACATCCTGTATTATCAAGCTTTTTAATTTTTTAAACCTTACATTTGTGAAATTATTTCTCCAGGGCTGCTGCAGGTCATACATAATTTTGTACAAATGACACAGAAGCGCCCCTTCAAGGCAGATGTGGCAAGAGGAGCAAGGTCCAGATTTCAGACCCTACTGAGCCTCAGCCAGGTGCCCTGGTGCAAGAAAAATTGCCACTACCGAATTTGGTGGCCCTGGTTATGTCCAGTATTGGGATTTTAATCTGCAATTTTTTATTACTAAAGATGTTCAACATCTAGTCAGGTTTGCAGGCCATCAGTATTTCTTCCTCTCTGAAATGTGTGTCCACATCTTTTGCCAGTTTTTGTAAATTTACCCTTTTTACTCATTAAGGTGACATTTTTAACATCTTTATATAATTCACATACCGTAAAATTCCATTATTTAAAGTGTACAATTCAGATCTGTGCAACCATCACCACAGTCATTTTAGAACATTTCTATCACCCCAAAAATAAACCTGCATGGCTTAGTGAAACAACCCTCACAACCACCCCATCTCTCCCAGGCCTAGGCAACTACTAGCCTTCTTGCTGTCCATAGATTTGCATATTCTAGACTTCTCTTTAAAAAAAAAAAAAAAAAATTTTTTTAAATTTTTTCCCATACAAAAATTTATATGTACATTGTTATTTGCCTCTAATTGCTCTCCTCGTACTGTGACAGCACACTCCTCTTTTCCACCCAATTCCCCATGTCCATTCAACCAGCTCCTAACCCACTCTGCCTTCCCATCTCACCTCCGGACAGAAACTGCCCATTTAGTCTCTTGTATCTATTTGAGCTAACAGGTACACTCCTCACGAGTATCACTTTATGTCCCACAGTCCAGTCCAATCCCTGTCTGAAGAGTTGGCCTTGGAAATTGTTTTAGTTGTGGGCTGATAGAGAATCCAGGGGCCGTGCTTTCCAGGGTTCCTCCGGTCTCAGTCAGACCATTAAGTCTGGTCTGCTTACTAGAATTTGAGTTCTTCGCCCCATCTTTCTGCTGCTCCAGCCAGACTCCCTGTTGTGTTCCCTGTCAGGGCGGTCATTGGCGGTAGCTGAGCACCATCTAGTTCTTCTAGTCTCAGGCTGATGAAGTCTCTGGTTTATGTGGCCCTTTCTGTGTCTTGGGCTAATACTTTCCTTGTGTCTTTGGTGTTCTTCATTCTCCTTTACTCCAGGTGGTTGGGACCAATTGATACATCTTAGATGGCTACTTGCAAGCTTTTAAAACCACAGACGCCACTCACCAAAGTAGGTTGAGGAGCATTTTCTTAATAAGCTTTGTTATGCCAGTTGACCTAGATGTCCCCTGAAAGCATGGTCCCTAGACCCCTACCCCTACTACTCTGTCCCTCAAAGTGTTTGATTGTATTCAGGAAACTTCTTAGCTTTGGTTTAGTCCAGTTGTGTTGGCTTCTCCTGTAGTCTGTGCTGTCCTTCCCTTCACCTAAGATAATTCTTATCAACTGTCTAGTTAGTAAATAACTCTCACCCTCCCTGCCAACCATCATAACCATCAAAGAGTGTTTTCTTCTTTGTTTAAAACTTTTCTTGAGTTCTTATAATAGTGGTCTTATACAATATTTGCCCTTTTGTGACTGACTAAATTCACTCAGCATAATGACCTCCAGCTTCCTCCATGCTATAAGGTGTTTCACAGCTTCATCGTTGTTCTTTATCGTTGTGTAGTATTCCGTTGTGTGAATATACCATAATTTTTTTATCCATTCCTCTGCTGATGGCCACCTAGGTTGTTTCCATCTTTTTGCTATCGTGAACACTACTGCAGTGAACATGGGTGTGTGTATATCTATTCATGTGAGGGCTCTTATTTCTGTAGGATATATTCCAAGGAGCGGGATAGCTGGATCGTATGGTACTTCTATTTCTAGCTTTTTAAGGAAGCGCCAAATCGATTTCCAAAGTGGTAGTACCATTTTACATTCCCACCAACGGTGTATAAGTGTTCCAGTCTCTCCACAGCCTCTCCAGCATTTATTGTTTTGTGATTTTTGGATTAATGCTACCTTGCTGGGATGAGATGATATCTCATTTTAATTTTGATCTGCATTTCTCTTCTGGCTAATGATTGTGAGCATTTCTTTATGTGTCTGTTAGCCACCTGAACATCTTCTTTGGCAAAGTGCCTGTTCATATCCTTTGCCCATTTTTTAATTGGGTTATTTGTCTCTTTGTTGTTGAGGTGTTATAGTATCTTACAGATTTTAGAGATTAGACGCTATTCGGATTTGCCGTAGCCAAAAAATTTTTCCAAGTCTGTAAGTTGTCTTTTGATTCTTTTGGTGAAGACTTTTGATGAGCATAAGTGTTTGATTTTTAGGGGCTCCCATTTATCTAGTCTGTCTTCTGGTGCTTGTGCATTGTTACTTACTGTTCGTATTGTGTTTATGCCATGTATTAGAGCTCCTAGCATTGTCCCAATTTTTTTTTCCGTAATGTTTATCGTTTTTGATTTTATATTTAAGCCTTTGATTGTTTTTGATTTAGTTTTTGTGCATGGTGTGAGGTATGGTCTTGTTTCTGTTTCTGCAGATGGATATCCAGTTACGCCAGCACCATTTGTTAAAGAGAGTGTCTTTTCCCCAATTACTGGACTTTGAGGCTTTGTCAAGTATCAGCTGCTCATAGGTGGATGAATTTATGTCTGGATTCTTAATTCTGTTCCATTGGTCTATGTATCTGTTGTTGTACCAGTACCAGGCTGTTTTCACTACCGTGGCGGTATAATAGGTTCTAAAATCAGGTAGTGTGAGGCCTCTCGCTTTGTTCTTCTTGAGTAATGCTTTACTTATTCAGGGCCTCTTCCCTTCCCATATGAAGTTGGTGATTTGTTTCTTCATCTCATTAAAAAATGCCAGCGGACTTTGGATCGGGATTGCATTGTATCTAGGGATCGCTTTGGTAGAATTGACATTTTCACAGTGTTGAGTTTGCCTATCCATGAGCGAGGTATGTTTTTCCACTTTTGCAGGTCTCTTGGTTTCTTGTGGTAGTGTCTTGTAGTTTTCATTGTATAGATCTTTTACGTCTCTGGTTAGATTTATTCCTAAGTATTTTATCTTCTTGGGGACTATTGTAAATGGTATTGATTTGGTGATTTCCTCTTCGAAGTTCTCTTTGTTGGTGTAAAGGAATCCAATTGATTTTTGTATGTTTACCTTCTATCCTGATACTTTGCTGAAATCTTCTATTAGTTCCAGTAGTTTTCTTGTGGATTCCTTATGGTTTTCTGTGTGTAAGATGATAACGTCTGCAAATAGAAATACTTTGACTTCTTCCCTCCCAATTTGGATTCCCTTTATTTCTTTTCCTAGCCTAATTGCTCTGGCTAGGACCTCCAGCACA
Organism: Dugong dugon; assembly: GCA_030035585.1. Lineage (NCBI taxonomy): Eukaryota > Metazoa > Chordata > Mammalia > Sirenia > Dugongidae > Dugong > Dugong dugon. The sequence continues at coordinate 72,276,305 of CM057473.1, forward strand.
ATGTTGAATTAGAGTGGTGATAAAGGGCATCCTTGTCTGGTTCCTGTTCTCAAGGGGAATGCTTTCAGAGTCTCTCCATTTAGGATGATGTTGGCTGTTGGCTTTGTATAAATGCCCTTAATTATACTGAGGAATTTCCCTTCTATTCCTATTTTTTGAGAGTTTTTATCATGAATGGGTGTTGGACTCTGTCAAATGCCTTTTCTGCGTTGATTGATAAGATCATGTGTTTCTTGTCTTTTGTTTTATTTATGTGATGATTACATTGATTGTTTATCTGATGTTGAACCATCCCTACATACCTGGTATAAATCCCACTTGATCGTGGTGAATTATTTTTTTTGATATGTTGCTGAATTCCTTTGGGTAGAATTTTGTTGAGGATTTTTGGGTCAATGTTCATGAGGGATATTGGTCTGTAATTTTCTTTTTTGGTGGTGTCTTTACCTGGTTTTGGTATCAGGGTTATGCTGGCTTCATAGAATGAGTTTGGGAGTATTCCATTCTTTTCTGTGTTCTGAAATACCTTTAGTAGTAGTGTTATTAAATTTTCTCTGAAAGTTCGGTAGAATTCTCCAGTGAAGCCATCCAGCCCAGGGCTTTTTTTTGTTGGGAGTTTTTTAATTACCTTTTCAATCTCTTCTTTTGTTATGGGTTTATTTAGTTGCTCTACCTCTGTTTGTGTTAGTTTAGGTAGGTAGTGAGTTTCTAGAAATTTGTCCTTTTTTTCTAGGTTTTCAAATTTGTTAGAGTATAATTTTTCATATTATTCTGTTACTATTCTTTCAATTTCAGTTGCATCTGTTGTGATATCACCCATCCCATTTCTTATACTGGTTATGTGCTTCCTCTTGTGTTTTTCTTTTGTCAGTCTTGCCAGTGGTTTATCAATTTTGTTGATCTTTTCAAAGAACCAGCTTTTGTTTTTGTTGGATCTTCCGGTTGTTTTTCTATTCTCTATTTCATTTAATTTCACTCTATTTCTTATTATTTCCTTTCTTCTGGCTCCTGAGGGCTTCTTTTGCTGCTGTCTTTCTACTTGTTCCAGATGTAGGGTTAATGTTTTGATTATGGCCCTTTCTTCTTCTTGGATGTGTACATTTGTTGCTATAAACTGACCTCTGAGCGCTGCTTTTGCTGTGTCCCAAAGGTTCTGGTATGATATGTTGTCATTCCCATTTGATTCTATGAATTTCTCTATTCCATCCTTAATTTCTTCTGTAACCCAGTAGTTTTTAGCAAGGTGTTGTTCAGTTTTGATGTGTTTGATTTTTTTTCCTTGCTTTTCTGTTGTTGATTTCTACTTTTATGGCTTTATGGTTACAAAAGATGCTATGTAATATTATGATGCTTTCGATTTTGTTAAGGCTTGCTTTATGGCCTAATACGTAGTCTATTCTGGACAATGTTCCATGTGCATTGGAAAAGAAAATATACTTGGCCACTATTCAGTGGAGTGTTTGGTATATATCTGTGAGATCAAGGTGGTTGATTTTAGCATTTAGCTGTTCCTTGTCTTTGTTCAGCTTCTTTCTGGATGTTCTGTCCTTCACTGAAAGTGGTGTGTTGAAGTCTCCTACTACTATTGTGGCTATGTCTCTCTTCTCAGTGCTGTTAGAGTCTGTTTTATGTATTTTGGAGCCTTGTCGTTGGGTGCGTAAATATTTACTATGGTTATGTCCTCCTGGTGTATTGACCCTTTAATCATTATATAGCGTCCTTCCTTATCCTTTGTGGTGGATTTTACTTTAAAATCTATTTTTGTCAGAGATTAATATTGCCACTCCTGCTCTTTTTTGAGTGTTGTTTGCTTGATATATTTTTTTCCATCCTTTGAGTTTTAGCCTGTTTGTGTCTTTAAGCCTAAGGTGTGTCTATTGTAGGCAGCATATAGACAGATCATGTTTTTTATCCAGTCTGCCACTCTGACTCTTCATTGGTGCATTTAATCCATTTACATTCAGCGTAATTATTGATAGGTGTGCGTTTAGTGCTGTCATTTTGATGTCTTTTTTGTGCGTTTTTCACCATTTCTTTGTTCCACTTAAATTTCTGTGCTAAGTTGTTTTTCTTTTATGTATTTTCTTTTCATCTATTTCATTGTTGTTGATTTTGTGTTTGCTGAGTCTTTATGTTTTTCTAGTTTTTTATTTTGACTTGTAGAATTTTTAGTTTTCTCTGTGGTTACCTTAATATTTACCCCTGTTTTTCTAAGTTTATACCAGTCTTTTATTTCTTTATATTGCCTTGACTTCCTCTCCGTATGAAAAATCTATGTCTACATTTTTTATGTCCATTTTTCGTTTTAATGGTGTCATCTTTTACATATTGACATCTCTGTTTCCCTCTTTTCAGAGTTTTAGCTTTGATTTATTATTGTGACTTCCCTATCTGGGTTGATATCTGGTTGCTCTGTCCTGTGTTCTAGTCTTGGGTTGTTATCTGATGTCACTGATTTTCTAACCGGAGGACTCCCTTTCTTATTTCTTGTAGTTTTGATTTGTTTTTTACAAATTCCCTAAACTTCTGTTTATCTGGAAATGCCCTAATTTTGCCATCATTTTTGAGAGACGGTTTTGCTGGATATGTAATTCGTGGCTGGCAGTTTTTTCCTTTAAGGCTTTATCTATGTCATCCCATTGCCTTCTTTCCTGTATGGTTTCAGTTGAGTAGTCCAAGCTTATTCTTATTGACTCCTTTCTAGATGACTTTTCATTTATCCCTAGCTGCTCTTAAAATTCTCTCTTTATCTTTGGTTTTGGCAAGTTTGATTATAATATGTCTTGGTGACTTTCATTTGGGATCTAACGTATGTGGGGTTTGATGAGCATCTTGGATAGATATCTTCTCATCTTTCATGATACCAGGGAAGTTTTCTGCCCAGAAATCTTCAACAATTCTCTCTGTATTTTTCTGTTATCCCCTGCTGTTCTGGTACTCCAGTCACTCATAGGTTATTCCTCTTGATAGAATCCCACATAATTCTTAGGGTTTCTTCATTTTTTTTTTTTAATCCTTTTATCTGATTTTTCCTCAAGTAAGTTGGTGTCAAGTGCGCTATCTTCAGTCTCACTAATTCTGACTTGCATTGCCTCAATTCTGCTCCAATGACTTTCTGTTGAGTTGTCTAATTCTGAAATTTTATTGTTAATCTTCTGGATTTCTGATTGCTGTCTCTCTATGGATTTTTGCAGCCTGTTAAATGTCATTATGCTCTTCTCTAATCTCTTTAATTTTCTTTATTGTGTGTTCTGTGTTTTGCTTAATTTCCTTCCTAATTTCTTAAAGAGTTCTGTATGTTAATCTTTTGTATTCTGCCTCTGGTAATTCCAAGAAATTTTCCTCTTCTGGAAAACTTCTAGATTCTTTATTTTGAGAGCTTGCTGAAGCCATCATGGATTGCTGCTTTATGTGATTTGATAATGACTGTTGTCTCGGAGCCATCAGTAAGTATTTTTATTTGTCTTGATCATTTGACTGCTATATATAATTTACATATTCCTTTGATGGTTATTTGTGTTACAAGTTGATTTGATCTGTCTTTGTTTGCATGCTCTTTTAATTTATGGAAGTTTATGTGTTTGTGTGCGGGAGGCCATATTTTTGTGTCTTTGAAATCCTTCAAGTTCATAAAGATGTTCTCTATATTTTCTTATGAATGTTTTGAAGTTTGCCTTGTGTTTTATCTCTCTGTTACTGAGCTTTATGGATGGTGCGAGACAGGGATCCTTTTTTTTTTTTATGTTGTCCCAGCACTGTTCACTGAATGGTCTTTATGAATCTGTAGCTCTGTCATATGTTAGATTTGCATGTATGTGTAGGTCTGATCCTGCACTCTTTATTCTGGTTTCTTGGTCAATTTGTCTGTTTCTGCACTGACCTCATACTGTTTCCAATAAATAACTTTATAATAAGTCTTCATATCTAGTAGGCAACCACCCTCCTCTTCCCCTAAACTGGTTTTTCTTTTTCTTGAGTGGTCTTGACTGTATCTGGCCCTTTGCCCTGGTGGCAGAGTGGTTAATCACTCAGCTGCTAATCAAAAGGTTGGCAATCTGAACCCATTCAGCTGCTCCATGGGAGAGAGATCTGGTGATCTGCTTCCATAAAGATTACAGCCAAAAAAACCCTCTGGGGTAGTTCTTCTATGTCACATGTGTCACTGTGAGTCAAAATTGACTCAAAGGCAGCCAACAATAATAACAAGCTCTTGCATATAAATTTTAGAATAGTTTGTCAAGTTCCATGGGATACCCTGTGTGTATTTTTATTGTAAATGCGTTAAATCTGTATATCACTTTGGGGAAATTCTTTTTTATATTGAGACTTCTTAACCATGTATTTAAGTCTTTTTAAATGAGTTTCAATTATGTTTTATTCTTTTCTCAATAAAAGACTTATGCCTCTCGTTAAATTTTTTCCTGATTCCTTTATACATTTTGTTGCTATTGCAAAAATATTTTTTTATTGCTTTTTATAATTCTTCGTTGCTCTTGTGTTAAAATGAAAGTGACTTTTGTATATTTTTATTTGTATCTGCCAACTTTGTTGATCTCTCTTATTAATTGTAGTAATTTTTCTGTGGATTTCAATGTGGTCTGCCAATTATTTGGTAACAACAAGCTTGTTTCTTATCAGTCCTATACTTTTTATTTCTTTATCTTTTATATATGGGCTAGGCACCATGTGACATAGAAATGTTGATAGTAAACATCCTTGTATTGCCCTGATTTTATAAGGAATAATTTTATGTTTGATAATCCTATGATATTTCATATAGACTTTATGGCATTGCCTTTATCAGAATAAACAAAACAAAACAAAACCCATTGCCATCAAGCCCATTCTGACTCATAGCAGCCCTGGTGGCGCAGTGATTAAGCGTTTGGCTGCTAACAAAAAGGTCAGCAGTTCGAATCCACCAGCTGCTCTTGGAAACACTATGGGGCAGTTCTACTCTGTCCTGTAGGATCACTATGAGTTGGAATTGACTCATTGGCAGTGGATCAGATTAAGAAAGTTATATTTTACTCCTAATTTGCTAAGAATTTCTACTGCCATTAGAATAAGCTCCGTGAAGCCAGTAATGTTTGTCTGTTTTAATGCCAGCATCTAGAATAATGCCTGGTACATAGTAGGTACTCAATAATTACTTCTATTAGGTTATAGTTTACACAATGAGTAATTTTTCCAAGGTTTTAAGAAGAAGAAGTTAAATTTGAGAATGTTCTGTCCTTTAATTTCTTCTGAACTCTAGGAAAGGAACACTATTACTTGATCTTTTCATCTTAATGCCTTGGTTCAGCTTGCAGAATACGAGTGTTCTTCAGAAAGATAGCTACCAGAAATTACAGAAGAAATTATAAAAACCTGAAATATAAATAGGTCCAAGGAGCTTTAGGTACATTTGTAGATAATAGCTTATATTGAGTTTGGAGTTAAACCAACCTGGGTTGAATCCTGGCTGTGACACCTTCTGCTGGATGAACTTGGGTATGTTTTTTAATCTCTTTGATTCTCATTTTCCTTATCTGTGAAATGAAGATGAAAATAATAATAACCTTCTCATGGAATGATTGTAAAGATTAAATTAATAGTCATAAGGTGTTTAGTGAGGATTTATCATATGGCAAGCACTGAAGAAATGGTATCTGCCATTATTAATGTATTATTTCAAAAAACGTTTATTGATCTTACAGTATATATAGGCACAGCCCTAGGCCATAATGATACAGAAGGGAATGTGATAAATGCTATGAGAGAAATATGCATGGATTATAGAGAGCTGAGGCAGGGCACCCAGCCCACACTGGAATGGTTATATTAAGATTCCTAGAGGAAATGATAACTGAGTTGAATTTTAAAGGAATAGGTATGAATTAGTTCAGCAAAGAAGAGGGGAAAGGACATTACAGGCATTGGGAAAGGATGTACAAAGTGATCTGAAATACAAATAAGATCTTAAGAATGAACACTAATCTGTTATGACATTGTAGTGGAGAGTCGCCGTTTCCCCTGTAACATCATTTACAGCCAGTTGAAAGAATAAGTGGTAAAATGAAATGAACTATAGATCTTTTTCAGTAGAGGATTTGTTGTTTTTTATCTTCGTATATAAATGATTGTTAAACAAGTATTTACATCTATTGAACATCCAATGTTACACTGAAAATTGAGAGAAAACTGATTGTGAAAGAAAGTAGCATATTGTGGTTAAAAGACCATAACGATAGAATCAGAAGATTAGAATTAAAATTCAGGCTCAACCCCCTAGAATCTAGGTGGTTTTTGATAAGGTATTTCTTTTTTGAAATTCTTGTTTTCTCCTTAAAGTAGAGATGATATTGGCTGCCCTAATGCATCTTACAAATGTATTGTGATGCTCAGATATAGTGTAATTAGTTCTTGATTATTCATGATGATCGGAGTGTGAAGGAAGCATGAGCCCCAAAACCCAAAAAGAGTAGATAAACTAAATTTTTTAATAATTGATTAGAATACATTATTTTTTCTTCTATTGATTTATCCTTCTAATTATGTTTTTCTTAGAATAAAATTAAAATCAGTTTGCATTCCCTTAGCCTACACCAGCAGATGGCAGGAAGAGGTAGCCCAGAAAATTATAATGTGGTGACAGAAGTCATTTTGGATTTAAAAATTTACTGTAATTAATTTTCAAACCAGACAATAAAAATGGGTTTTGCAATTACTTGTTACCATCATTTGTATTATTATATAAACTCCTACTTATCTTCTTCATTGAGTTGAAAAGTTATTCATCAGGAACTTTAGCAAATGCTTTGACATATGCCTTAGTCCCTTTACTTCCTTTTCTGCCTCCTGATTTCCCCACTGCCCAGTAACCACACTCATCCCTTTTTCTATCCTATATTTGTCCAATTCCCCACTCAGTAAACCCCCTGTACACACATATGCTTTTCTCCTGCCCTGTCTTCCTACAGCCTTGAGCTCCAAACTTAGCTCATTCCCCACCTCCCTATCCAAGGTTCTTTCTCCAAGACTCTTATCAGCTGGGAGTAAGAAGGTATATATGTGATTATCTAAAAAATATTAGTTGACATTAAGTAGCATGTTAATTTTAAAGCATATATTTTAATATATTTCACCCACAGTGGAAGAATAAAGAAGGATGTACCTCTCTTTTTCTCTATCATTCTGACCATGTTCCTGAACTTGGATTATAAGAGCTCGCATCACATAACATCTATTTCAGTTTTTAATTTTGATAACTGGTTTACTTTTTTGCTTGGGCTACAATCATACACAGCACTTTTGTCCTGCTCTCACTCTATTGTATTATTTATTAAATATATAGGCATCTAAGATCCCAACTCTCCATTAGAGTACAAGTGTCTTTTAGGTTGAAGACCATTCATTCAAAAAGTATTTACTTCTGACCATGTTGGAGTAAGTAGTACCAGACTTAACCTCCCACCATAAAGAACTAGAAAATCGGACAAGATACATTAAACAACTCTTTCAGGTATCAGACAACAGGCAGCGTAGGACTTTTATCTAGGAGAGAAAGAAAACAAACAAGGTGATTCATAGAGGCACATTCCTAACCATGGCACAGAGAGAGGGAACCCAAGGAAAGCGTGGCAGTATCAGTAAGTTAAGAAAACAGAGTTCATAGTTTGGGGAGACTAAGGTAGCTGGAATTTGTGTGAAAGCATATTAGCAAGAAAGGACCTAATCAGGTAAAGCTTTTGAGTCTGTTGCTAAATACTAAGTGAACATGCTTAGAGAGAAATTCCACAAAACTGGCAATGACTGAGGAGATGTAAATTGAACAATTCCTAGGGATTATATAGGAATGGGAGGTATTTCAGTTCTGTCCAGCCAGAAACATGTTGAATACCTGGAGCATTCAGTAGATTCTAGAAGTGCTACACAGTAAATGTTTTTCACTTGGTGGCATAGTGGTTAAGATCTAGGCTGCTAACCAAAGGGTTAGCAGTTTGAATCTACCAAACCTATAGGGCAGTTTTATTCTGTTCTGTAGGGTCGCTATGAGTCAGAATCGGCTAGAAGGCAACTTTTTTTTTTTCCTTTGGATAGTAGTCCCTGGGTGGTGCAACTGGTTAAACACTGGGCTACTAACCAAAAGGTTGGCAGTCCAGACCCACCCAGAGGTGCCTTGAAAGAAAGGCCTGGCAATCTGCTTCCAAAAGGTCAGCCATGAAAACCCTATGCAACGCATTTCTACTCGGAAATGCATGGAGTGGCTATGAGTTATAATTGACTCAGTGGCATCTTGTATAGTAAAACAACTTTAAACCCACGCTAATCTCAAACACAATCCTCAAAAGGATCAAGCTGATCCACAAGTTACTTAACTGCCTAGAACACAAAATTCAACACCCTTTGGAGAAACACAACAAAATTCAGATGCTCAACAATGTAATATTTGCAGTGCCTAGCATCCAATCAAAACATACTAGACGTGCAAAGTATCAGAAAAATATGAACTATAACCAGGAAAAAGAATCAGTCTATGAAAACAGACACAGAAATGACAGTAAAGATAGAATTATCAGAGTGGGACTGTAAAACAGCCATTATAAATAGACTCAGTGACTTAAAGAGAAACATAAACATAAGGAGAAAAATCAAAGATATAAAAAAGAGAACAAAGTAGAGGTTTAAGCAATGAAAAAATACAGTATCTGAAATGAAAAATCCACTTGGTGGCTTAACAGCAAAATAGACACTACAAAAGAAAGGTCTTGAAAACATAGTAATAAAGACTATCATAACTGAAACATAGAGGGGGGAAAATGACAACAACAAAAAAAATGCACGGAACCTCTGTGACCTATGAGACAAGTCATCTACCTTAAGCGTAATTGGATTCAAGAAGGAAAAGAGAAAGGCAAATTAAGAAATAAGTGGAAAATTTCAAATTTGATAAAAACTGTAAATGCATATGAATGAAGTACTAATGCATGTTGTAACATGGATGAACCTCAAAAACATTAAGCTAAGTGAAAGAAATCAGTCACAAAAAGTCACATATTGTATGATACTGTTTATATGAAAGGTCCAGAATAGGCAAATGCATAGAGACAGAAATTAAATTAGTGGTTGCCAGGGGCTGGGGGACAAAGCGTGCCAGGAAATGGTAGTGACTACTAATGTGTACAGGGTTTCTTTTTGGGGTGATAAAAACATTCTGGAACTAGACAGTGATGATGGTTGCACAACCTTGTCAATATGTTAAAAACAACTGAACTGTACACTTTAAAATGGTTAATATGGGGAGTCCGGCAAGATGGCGCTCTAGGCAGAAGCACCACGCCGTCCCTCCACAGCAAAGTTCCGAAAAACTAAGCCAAACAGAGAATCAACAATCCTGAAACCCTAGAACATCAAATGAAGAGATAAAGAACTCAGCCAAGCACCAAATGGAGTGAGAATACTGAAAGAGAACGGAGAGCGAGGAGAGATGCATGCAGAGGTCCCCTGCCAGATAACGCAGCGCGGATCCACCATCCAATCGGAGACCAGCAAACGGGGGTACGAGAAAGCAGCCTCACGGAGCGTCCAGTGGGAGACAAAACAGCCGGTAATTTGCGGTGTGCGCTTTCCCACCCCCCACCCCTCTTGGCCCTGGCTCGGGCTCCTTTGCTTCCTGTGGCCGCGGTCTCTTGACTGGGAGGCACTGGCTGTTTGGATTCTGCACGCCCAAGCGGGCGGCTCTCTGGGTGCTATTTGTTGGCTGCTAGTGTTGCTTTTTTTTTTTTTTCTTTTCTGCTTCTTTTGCTTTCTCGCTTGCCTCTCGCCGCCTCCCCCTCTTTTCACTCGGATGCCTGGCTCCGTGCGCCACCTTTGCTCCTTCCTGAGGGGCTCCAGAGCGCCGGCAATTTGTGATATACGCTTTCCCACTCTCCACCCTTCTTCATTCACACTCGGCCTCCTCTGTTTCCCACGGACACAGTCTCTTGTCCAGAAATACCAGCCTGCACTGGCTGGCTCTTTGAGTGTCTGAGTGCCATTTGTTGGCTGCTGGTGTTGCTTTTTTTTTTTTTTTTTATTTCTACTGCTTTGGATTTCTTGCTTGCCTATTGCCGCCTCCTCCTCCTTTCGCTTGAGTACCTGGCTCTGTGCGCCATCCTGCTTTTTACTGAGGGGCTGCAGAGCTCCATATGAATGTGGAGCTGCTTCCTGGTCTGGGCTACTGCGCTGGTGGGATCCCAGGGCTTTTGTTGGTTTGTTCATTTTGAACTGTTTCTCTGTTTTCTTTTTCTTTTCTTGAGCTAGGAGCCCTTTCTGGCCAGGCGGAGCTGCATGCCAGGGAGACTCCCCTTCGGTTTCCACAGACGTGCAGAGGGATCCCTGAACGCATTTCTTTATTCGTTGGTTTTTTTCTTTTTTTCTTTTTTTTTTTTTGATTTGTTTTGTGTTGTTTTCCCTCTTTTTTTCTTTTGTCTTTCTTCATAGCTCAATTTCTCGTCTCTCTATCTCTTCCTTCTCTTTCTGATCCCTGAATACCAGGTGTTGTATGCCTCTGAGCCTTCTGGCCAGGCTCTGCTGTGAAACCTGAGAGCGACTTCCCCAGACCTCATAGCTCCATCGGTGGGATCCCTGGGAACTTTGCAGTTATTTCACCTTTCTGATTTTTATTTGTTCATTCTTTTCTTCCTCTTACCCTTTCTGTTTTTCTCCATTTCATAGTCTCTCATCTCTCCATTCCAACGGCAAGCTCCCCTAGCATTCTTTTTTGTTTGTTTGTATGTTTTTTGGCTCATGTTCCTCTCTCCTCTCTCTCATATCCAGCTTAGCTTCACACATAACCATCTCCCTGCTGCATCCTGCCTACCTGCACTGTGCACTTGACATCACACCACCAAGCTGTACAGGCACGGCCTATTGGAACCTGCCCAGCACTGATTACCGACCGCCCTGGTGGCTGTGGTGAGTGCCACAAACAACCCGTCCCAGTGGCTCCTCTTCAGCTAGACCTGCCCTGCTATGCCACATCTGAGTGACTGAACCGGCCAGTTGGAGAAGGAGGCAAAAATTATTGAGCACACAGACGAGCGAACAACAAGGGGCACGCAGTCCACCTGCTCAGACGTACTAAATTTTTTTTTTTTAAAAAGGGACGAAACAAACAAATCTACAATCAATAAACAAGAGAAATATCTACTGAATGCCCCAAAAACAGCAAACAATATCAAAACATTTACAAAAACAGGACAGGATGGCTCCAGTAGGAGTCCAAATTAAAACACCAGATGACTCTCCTGTGGAAGAAAGTGCACTAGAAGTACCTGATAGGGAATTCAAATCACTAATACTCGGAATTTTCCAAGAACTGAGGCAAAAAGCAGACAAACATGAGGAAAAAAAAGACAAATTCATGGAAAATACAAAAAATTGGAAGAATTCAGGAAGATGATGCAGGAACAAAATGTCAAAATAAATTGACAACTAGAAATTATACAAAAACAACAATTAGAAGTCCAACAGATAAACAACAAGATTTCAGAAATGGGTGATGTCATAGAAGGGCTTAGAAGCAGATTTGAAACCGTGGAAGACAGGATAAGTTGAACTGAAGAAACACACTTGGATACAATTCTGTTTCAGGAAAACACAGAAAAAAAAACAAAGAAAAATGAACAGACCCTGAGAGTTATGTGGGACACAATTAAAGCAAAAATTTACGAGTGATTGGCATTCCAGAACGGGGAGAAAACAGAAAACACAGAGAAGATCATTGAGGAACTGCTGACAGAAAACTTCCCCAATATCATGAAAAATGAAAAGCTGGCCATCCAACAAGCTCAACGAACCCCATATAGAAGAGACCCCAAAAGAAACTCACCAAGGCATATCATATTCACACTCGCCAAAAGCAAAGACAAACAAAGAATCCTGAGAGCAGCTCGTGAAAAACAAGAAGTCACATACAGAGGAGAAACAATAAGACTAAGCTCAGATTATTCGGCAGAAACCATGCAGGCAAGAAGGCAGTGGGATGACATATATAGAATCTTGAAAGAAAAAAATTGTCAGCCAAGAATAATATATCCTGCAAAACTCTCATTCAAATTTGATTGTGAAATTAGGTCATTTCCAGATAAACAGAAACTAAGGGGATATGTAAAAGTCAAACCAAACTTAAAAGAATTATTAAAGTGAGGTCTTCAATCGAGGACAAACAGCTTCAGCCCTCAGGCAGGAACTAGGACGCAGGATTGTACGAGCCAGATACCAATCTAGGAAATAAACTCTCGAGGACTATCCAAAACCAAAAGAAATACAACAGGGAATCAGAGCAGTCAATCGATGGATGACAACAACATCAAAACAATGAAAGAGGGAATAAACGGCATAGGTATAGAATCTTCTAATGGAGAGGAAGGCAAGGTTGATACCAAGTAAGGGTAGTCTGCTTCAAGCTAAGAAAGATAAGGGGAAAATTCATGGTAACCACAAAGAAAGTTAACAAACCAACTCATAAAAATAAAGACGAAAAACATAAAGTCTGATCAAAAACAAAACCTACAAAAACAAAAGAAATGAACACAAAATCCACAAACAAAAGTAACTTAGCACAAGAGAATAAGAAAAACAAAGAAAACTTCAGCACCACAAAAAAAAGCACTACAAAATGACAGCAACAAACTCACATCTATCAATAATTACACTGTAAATGTACTCAATGCACCCATAAATAGACGGAGAGTGACAGAATGGATAAGAAAACAGGACCCATCAATATGCTGTCTACAAGAGACACACTTTAGAAACAAAGCTGTGAATTTATTAAAAGTCAAAGGTTGGAAAAAAATATATCAAGCTAACAACTACCAAAAAAGAGCAGGAGTGGCAATTCTCATCTCAGATAAAATAGACTTTAAAACAAAATCTACCATAAAAGACAAAGAAGGACACTATGTAATGATTAAGGGGACGATCCATCATAAAGACGTAACCATAATAAATATCTACGTACCCAATGACAGGGCTCCAAAATACATAAACTCTAACAACACTGAAAAGAGAAATTGACAGTTCCACAATAATAGTAGGAGACTTCAACACACCACTCTCAGTAAAGGACAGAACAACTAAGAAGAAACTCAGCAAAGATACAGAAGACCTAAAGGGCACAATCAGCCAACTGGACCTCATAGACATATATAGAACACTCCATCCAACCACTGCAAAGTACACATTCTTTTCCAATGCACATGGAACGTTCTCCAAAATAGACCACATCTTAGGCCACAGAGCAATCCTCAACAAGATCCAAAACGTTGAGATAATTCACAGTATCTTCTCTGACCACAATGCCATCAAGGTAGAAATTAACACTAGAAAGAGGAAGGAAAAACAATCAGCTACATGGAAACTGAATAATACCCTGCTTACACATCACTGGGTAATAGAAGAAATCAGAGATGGAATCAAAAAATTCCTAGAATCAAATGAGAATGAAAACACATCATACCAAAACCTTTGGGACACAGCAAAGGCAGTCCTCAGAGGACAATTTATAGCAATACATGCACATATCAAAAAAGAAGAAAGGGACAAAATCAAAACATTAAGTGCAGAACTCAAACAAATAGCAAGAGAACAGCAAAAAAAGCCCACAACCACCGGAAGAAAGGAAATAGTAAAGATCAGAGCAGAAATAAATGAAATAGAGAACAGAAAAACAATGGAAAGAATCAACAAAACCAAAAGTTGGTTCTTTGAAAGAATCAACAAAATCGACAAACCACTGGCCAGACTGACAAAAAAAAAAACAGGAGAGGACACAAATAACCCAAATAAGAAATGAAATGGGGGACATTACAACAGACCCAACTGAAATAAAAAGGATTATAACAGAATATTATGAAAAACTACAACAAATTTGAAAACCTAGAGGAAATGGATAAATTTCTAGAAACACTCGGCCTACCCAAATTACAACAAAGTGATGTTGAAAATCTGAACAGACCCATAACGAGAAGACATTGAAAAGGTAATAAAAAAAACTCCCAACCAAAAACAGCCCTGGCCCAGATGGCTTCACTGGAGAATTCTACAAAACATTTCCAGAAGAGCTTTTACCGGTTCTACTCAAGCTATTTCAGAGCATAGAAGAGGAAGCAACATTTCCAAATTCACTCTATGAAGCCAGCATAACGCTGATACCAAAACCAGGCAAAGACGTCACAAAAAAAGAAAATTACAAACCAATATCTCTCATGAATATAGATGCAAAAATTCTGAACAAAATTCTAGCCAATAGAATTCAGCATCATATCAAAAAAATAATACACCACAACCAAGTAGGATTCATACCAGGTATGCAAGGATGGTTTAACATTAGAAAATCAATCAACGTAATATACCACATAAATAAAAGGAAAGAAAAGAATCACATGATCATCTCAACTGATGCAGAAAAGGCATTTGACAAAGTCTAACGCCCATTCCTGATAAAAGCTCTCAATACAATAGGTATAGAAAGGAAATTTCTCAACATAATAAAGGGCATCTATGCAAAACCAAAGGCCAACATCATTCTTAATGGGGAGAGGCTGAAAACATTCCCCATGAAAACAGGAACAAGACAAGGATGCCCTTTATCACCACTCCTATTTAACATTGTGCTGGAAGTTCTAGCTAGAGCAATACGGCAAGAAAAAGAAATAGAGGGCATCTAAATTGGTAATGAAGAAGTTAAACTGTCCCTGTTTGCAGATGATATGATACTATACCTAGAAAACCCTAAAGACTCCACGAGAAATCTATTAGAACTAATAGAAAGATTCAGCAGAGTAGCAGGATACAAGATAAACATTCAAAAATCAGTTGGATTCCTATACACCAGTAAGGAGAATGTTGAAAAGGAAATCAGGAAATCAATACCATTTTCATTAGCCCCTAAAAAGATAAAATACTTAGGAATATATCTGACCAGGAATGTAAAAGACCTATACAAAGAAAACTCTAAAACACTTCTGCATGAAACCCAAAGGGATCTACATAAATGGAAAAACATACCATGCTCATGGATAGGCAGACTCAACATTGTGAAAATGGCAATTCTACCCAAAGCAATTTTTAAATACAGTGCAATCCGATCCAAATACCAGCAACATTCTTCAAAGAAATAGAAAAACTAATAATTAATGTTATATGGAAAGGGAAGAAGCCCCAAATAAGTAAAGCACTACTGAAGAAAAAGAATAAAGTTGGAGGACTCACACTACCTGACTTGAGAACCTACTATACAGCTACGGTAGTTCAAAACAGCCTGATCCTGGTACAACGACAGCTACATTGACCAATGGAACAGAATTGAGAACCCAGATGTAAATCCATCCACCTACGGTCACCTGATCTTTGACAAGGGCCCAAAGTCCATCAAATGGGGAAAAGACAGTCTTTTTAACAAATGGTGCTGGCAAAACTGGATATCCATTTGCAAAAAAAATGAAAGAGGACTCATACCTCACACCGTATACAAAAACCACTTCAAAATGGATCAAAGACCTGAATATAAAGACTGAAACTATAAAGTTCGTAGAAGAAAAAATAGGACCAACACTTCAGGCCTTAATACATGGCATTAACAGGATACAAACCATAACCATGAACGCTCAAAACCCAACAGGTAAGCTAGATAACTGGGATCTTCTAAAAATCAAACACCTGTGCTCTTCAAAAGACTTCACCAAAAGAGTCAAAAGAGAACCTACAGGCTGGGAAAAAATTTTTGGACAGTACAAGTCAGACAAAGGTCTAATCTCCATAATCTACAAGAAAATCCAACACCTCTACAACAAAAAGACAAATAATCCTATCAAAAAATGGGCAAAGGAAATGAACAGACACTTCACCAAAGAAGACATTCAAATGGCCAACAGACACATGAGGAAATGCTCGTGATCACTAGCCATTAGAGAAATGCGAATTAAAACCACAATGAGATACCATCTCACCCCGGCATTACTGGCACGATTCAAAAACACTGGAAATAACAAATGTTGGAGGGGCTGCGGGGAGATGGGAACTCTTATGCACTGCTGGTGGGAATGCAAAATGATACAACCATTTTGGAAAATGATATGGCGTTTCCTCAGAAAGCTAGAAATAGACATACCATTCGATCCAGCAATCCCACTCCTAGGAATATATCCTAGAGAAATAAGAGTCATCCCTCGAATAGACATATGCACACCTATGTTCATGGCAGCATTGTTCACAATAGCAAAACGATGGAAACAACGTAGGTGCCCATCAACAGATGAATGGATAAACAAACTATGGTACATACACACAATGGAGTACTATGCAATGAGAAAGAACAACGATGAATCTGTGAAGCATCTCATAACATGGATGAAACTGGAGGGCATTATGCTGAGTGAAATAAGTCAGTCACAAAAGGACAAATATTGTATGAGACCTCTACTGTAAAAACCCATGAAAAAGTTCACACGCAAAATGTAACAATCTTTGTTGGTTACCAGGGATGGGAGGGTTGGAGGGAGGAATACTAAATTGGCAATAGGTAAGTGGTATCTTGGGTGAAGGGTGAGACAGTACACAATACAGGGGAAACTAGCACAACCTGTGCAAGGAAAGTTCATGGAAGCCCCATAGACACATCCAAACTCCCCGAGGGACTGAGTTGCTGGGCGGAGGGCTCTGGGGACCATGGTCTCGGGGAACATCTAGCTCAATTGGCATGACACTACTTATAATGACAATGTTCTACATTCTACCTTGGTGAGTAGCATCTGGGGTCTTAAAAGCCTGTGAGCGGCCATCTAAGATATTCCACTGGTCTCATCCCTTTGGGAGCAAGGGAGAATGAAGAGAACAGAATACAAGGAAAAGGTTAGTCTGAAGGACTAACTGTTCACAGCTACCAAGGCCTCCACCGGACTGAGTCCAGTACAGCTAGATGGTGCCCGGCTACCACCACTGACTGCTCTGACCAGGATCACAACAGAGGGTTCTGGACAGAGCTGGAGAAGGATGTAGAGCATAATTCTAACTCACAAAAAACAGACCAGATTCATTGGCCTAAAGGAGACTGGAGAAACCTCAAGAGTATGGCCCCCAGACACCCTTTTAGCTCAGTGGTGAAGTTACCTCCAAGGTTCACCGTTCAGCCTGGGAGTGGACAGTCCCGTAGAACCAAATGAGACTAACGAGGTACAGGAGTCCACTGACAAGGGCCAGAAGGCAGAAGGGGACAAGGAAGCTGGTGATAGGGAACACAGGATTGAGTAAGGATATTGTTGATGTGTTGTGAGATTGTTAACCATTGTCATAGGGTAAGATTTGTAGTCACTGTTAAATGAGAAACTATTTTGTTCTGTAAGCCTTCATCTTAAGTAAGAATAACAGCACAATTGGAAGAGCGTAGTCAGTGTCACTGAACTGTGTGTGTAGAAATTTTTGAAACGGTGTATCTTCGGCTATGTGTATTTTCACCAAAAAAAAAAAAGTTTGAGAAGTTAGAAGGTTGATATGTTCTGGGGTTGTTAACCAATGTCATGTACTACTGTTTCATGAGAAACTATTTGTTCTGTAAGCCTTCATCTGAAGTACAATAAAATATAAAAGATAATATAAAATAAAATGGTTAATATGGTATATGAATATCTCCCAAAAATATGTGTCGCCTTGGCTAGGCCATGATTCCCACTATTATGTGATTGTCCACCATTTTGTCATCTGATGTGATTTTCTTATGTGTTGTAAATCCTACCTCTGTGATGTTAATGAGGCAGGAATAGTGGCGGTTATGTTAATGAGACAGGACTCAGTCTATAAGATCAGATTGTGTCCTAAGTCAATCTCTTTTGAGATATAAAAGAGAGAAGTGAGCAGAGAGACAGGGAGACCTCATACCACCAAGAAAGTAGCCCCAGGAGCAGAGTTCATCCTTTGAACCCTAGGTCACTGCACTGAGACGCTCCTCTACCAGGGAAAGACTGATGAGAAGGATCTTCCTCCAGAGCTGACAGAGAGCCTTCCCCAGGAGCTGGTGCCCTGAATTCAGACTTCTAGCCTTCTAGACTGTGAGAGAATAAACTTCTGTTTGATGAAGCCATCCACTTGTGGTATTTCTGTTATAGCAGCACCAGATAACTAAGACAGAATTTATCTCAAATTTAAAATGTATATACGGCATAATACTATTCATGTAAAAACTGGCATAACTATATTAATATCAGACTAAGTAGATTTCAGGAAAAGCAGTATTACTAGAGATACAAAGAAGTAGATTTCAAAATAAAAAGGGCTCAATTCATCAAGAAGTTCCAACAGTTCTAAGTGTTTATTTACCTGATAACAGTTTCAAAATATATGAAGAAAAAACTGACAGAAGAGCATGGAGAAATAGATTAATCTACAACTCGGAGACTGTAACATTCCTCTCTTGGGAATGGATAGAAAAAATATATTGAAAATCAGTAAGGATATATAAGAACTTGAACCACACTTTTTCAGTACAGTTTATAGAACACAACACCCGACAGTAGCAGAGTACACATTCTTTTAAGTGCCCATGGAGCATTCTCCAAGATAGACCACATGCTGGGCCGTTAAACAATCTCAATAAACTTAATAGGATTGAAATCATATAGAGTATGTTCTCTGGCTAAAATGGAATTAAATTAGAAACAAATTACAAAAAGTTATCTGGAACATCCTCCAAATATTTGGAAGTTGAAGGAGCCCTTGTGGTGCAGTGCTTAAGTGCTCAGCTGCTACCGGAAAAGGTCTGCAGTTTGAACCTTCACAGGAGAAAGATGTGGCAGTCTGCTTCTGTAAAGATTTACAGCATTGGAAACCCTAAATAACCCATGGATCAAATGATAAATCACAAAGAAAGTTAGAAAATATTTTGAACCAAATGATAATGAAAACACAATATCAAAATTTGTAAGGTACAGCTAAAGCAGGGCTTAGAAATACATGGCTTTAAATCTTATATTAGTAAAGAAGAAAGGTTCACTATCAGTGATCTGAGCTTACACTTTAAGAAGCTAAAAAAGAAGAGCAAATTAAACCCAAAGTAAGGAGAAGGAAAGAAACAACAATGATAATAATGGAAATCAATGAAAGAGAAAACAAACATTAGAGAGAAATCAGTGGAACCAAAACCTTGTTCTTTAAAAAGATCCATAACATTCCTAGGTATATACCCAAAAACCTTGAAAGCAAGAACTCGAACAGATGCTTGTACACCGGTGTTCACTGCAGCATTATTCACTAGCCAGAAGGTGGAAACAACCCAAGTGCCCATCAACAGATTAATGAATGAACAAATGAGGTGTATACATACAATGGAATATTATTCGGCCATAAAAAGAAATGTAGTTCTGATACATACTATGAAATGGACTGAATCCTGAAAACATTATGCTGAGTGAAATACATCAGACACAAAAGGAAAAACATGATTCCACTTACATGAAAATATCTAGAATAGGAAAAGGTGTAGAGACCAAAGTTTATTAGTGGTTACCAGGGGCTAGGGCAGTGGAGGGGGATGGTAAGTTATTGCTTAAGAGGTACTGAGTTTCTGTTTGGGGTGATAAAAAACTTTTGGAAGTGGATAATGGTGATGGTTACACAACATAGTGAATGTAATTTGTCACTAAATGGTACACTTAAAAATGGTTAAAATGACAAGATTTTTTATATTTTTAACCACAATAGCATTTTTTAAAATCCACAAAATTAATAAGCCTCTAGCTGGACTGTTCAAGAAGAAAGAAGACACAAATTAACAATATGAAGAATGAAAGATGGACATCACTGCAGATCCTGAAGACTCTTAAAAAATAGAGAATATTATGAAACAAACTCCATACAGTGACTCAATAACTAATAAAATACACCAATTTCTTGAAAAACACAAAAAATTAACACAAGAAGAAATAAAAAATCTGAATACACCTACCTATTAAATGAATTGATAATTAGAAACTTTCCCTCAAAGAAAACTCCAGGTCTAGATGGCTTTCCTAATAAATTTTATCAAATACTTAAAAAACAAATACCAATCCAACACAAGCTCTTTTAGAAAATAAAGGTGGGGGGAAACATCCCAATTCATTTTATGAGGCCAGCATTACACTAATACCAGAACCAAAGAAAGACATCACTAGAAAAGAAAACCACATGACTATACATGCAGAAATCCTTAACAAAATATTAGCAGATTGAATCCAGCAATCTGTAAAAAGGAAAATACATTATGACCAAGTGGGTTTTATTCCCAGAATGAAATACTGGTTTTTGAATTAGTCAGTGTAATTTGCCATATTAATAGAATAAAGGAGAAATACCATATGATCATCTCAGTAGATGCAGAAAAGGCACTTGACAAAGTTCAACATCCAATCATGATAAAAACTCTCAGTAAACTAGGAATAGAATTTCCTCAATCTGATGAAAAGTTATCTACAAGAAACTACAGCTAACATCATACTTGAAGTGAAAGATGAAAAACATTTTCCCTAAGATCAGCAACAAGATAAGAACATCTGATCTCACCACTTTTACAGAGGGTCACAACAGAACTTCTTGTGATAGAAATAGCCTATAGCTTGATGGTGGTAATGACTACATGGGTATACGTTTCTTGAAGTGCATCAAAGCATACATACCCTTAAATTTTTTGCTTTTCTTTTTCTTTTTGTAAAAAGATTGTGGATTTTCATAAAGCAGAGACTTCATCAGCCTTAGACTAGAAGAACTAGATGGTGTCTGGCTACCACAATGACTGCCCCGACAGGGAATACAACAGAGTCTTTGATGGAGCACGAGAAAAGTGGGGTGCAGAATTCAAATTCTAGTAAAAAGACCAGACTTAATGGTTTGACTGAAACTGGAGGGACTCTGGGAGACGTAGCCCCCAGGCTCTCTGTTAGCACAAAACTAAAACCATTCCTGAGGCCAACTCTTCAGACTAAGATTAGACTGTACTATGGGACATAAAATGATACTCATGAAGAGTGTACTTCTTAGCTCAAGTAGATAACATGAGATTAAATGAGCAGCTCTCGTCTGGAGGTGAGATGAGAAGGCAGAGTAGTTCAGGAGCTGGTTGAATGGACACAGGAAATCCGGGGTGGAAAGGAAGAGAGTGCTGTACCACTACAGGGAGAGCAAGTAGGGTCACAAAACAATGTATGTATAAATTTTTGTATGAGAGACTAACTTGAATTGTAAACTTTCACATAAAGCACAACAATAAAAAGAAAAAAAAGATTGTGGATTTTTTTCTTCTATTTTCAGTATTTTCTAAATATCCTTTATTTATGTCTTAGTTATTATTGAAATTCTAAAATATTTCAAAATCAGAGCTATTAGATAAAACTAATCTATGGTATTAGAAGTTAAGATAGTGATACACTGGGAACAGAAGGTGTTAGTAATGTTCCATTTCCTGAGCAGGGTGTTGGTTACATGGTATGTTCAGTTTGAAATTCAAAACGCTTACACTTAAGATATGTGCTCTTTTCCATACAGTCATGCATCACTTAACGTCCATGATACATAGACGTAATATGATTTGGATGTTGTGTGAACACCATAGGCAGGACCCTGTAATCAGGGTAAAATGCTTAGATTTTATTTCAAGGGCAATGAGACGTTCTGGAGGATGTTAAAGGGGGGAGGAAGGATATTAGAAGAGGGAAGGCATGTTCCAATTTGATTTTTTGAAGAGCTCTCTGGCCACGGTGTGAAGAGACTCTTCGGAGCGGCTGGGAGGACAGGGAGGAGGCTGCTGGAATAGTCCTGGAGAATGATGATGGCTGACTAGGCTAGGGTGGCAGCAGAGAGAATAAGCAGAAAGACTTAGGTTGTATTTCAGAGAAAATTTCACAGGAGCTGTTTTACCAAGAGAGATGATATACACATGTTGTGTGTGGGAAGCTGTTGTGTTCGCTATGTCTGCTAGGTCCTGTTCTCTGATCAGGACTTATGAACTCTATTAAAACTATGGGACAGCGGACATATATGCAGTCGGATGCTGCCAGAGTGGACGTTATATGTTGTGCTTTTTTTTTTATTGTTGTAAAATGTGCTTTTAATACAAAGTTGTTAAAAAATGTATATTTACTATACACCAAAGTGTTCACTACATGCGAGGCGCTGAGCACTGGGGATACAGTGGTGGACTTGCGGATCTTACATTATAGTGGGGGAGACAGTAAATGCATGTTTAAATTTAAGTGTGTATCATAATATCAGGCAGTGATAAGTGCTATGAAGAAAATTGGAAACAGTGCTTCATGAATGTTTTCACGTTTCTGCATGATCTGGGCTTTCTGAGAAAAGATTGCTAACACCTGGATTAAAGGATGTTTAAATGACAAACAGCCTTGGAACTTAAAGGTAGAGACCTCTGGAAAGCTTTAGAGACATCTCCCCTGGAGACATTTGTTTACGTTGCAGAGGTTATAAGCCTAGAGACTTCCCCTTCTCTTCCTAAAGAGAATTTGTTTACCTTGCTTGTAGATCAAGTACACACTGTCCAAACCCGTCCTACCCCAGGAAGGGAGGAGGCGCAGCTATGTCAGCTATCCTACATAAAGTCTGAAATAGATAATTTTGGGGTTCATCTCCAGTGGTGCAAACTGCCTCTGCCTGCACAAGTGACGTCTTCCCTCATGGTGTCACCTCATGGGTGTTGGGACATGGAGAACCAATGCATTTGCCTCTGATCCAGAATCCTCATGTTACCTCTCAGAATGAATGAATAAATGAGTAAATGAATGAATGTTGTTGTTAGGTACCATTGAGTCAGTTCCAACTCATAGAGACCCTATGTACAACACAACAAAACACTGCCCAATCCTGCGCCATCCTCACAGTCGTCGTTACGCTTGAGCCCATTGTTGCAGCCATTGTGTCAATCTATCTCGTTGAGGGTTTTCCTCTTTTTCGCTGACTGTCTACTCTACCAAGCATGATGTCCTTCTCCAGGGACTGGTCCCTCTTGATAACATGTCCAAAGTATGTGAGATGTTCCAAGTAGCGTTCTGGTTGTTCTTCTTCCAAGAAAGATTTGTTTGTTTTTTTGGCAGTCCATTGTATATTCAGTATTCTTCCCCAACCCCACAATCCAAAGGCGTCAGTTATTCTTCTGTCTTCCTTATTCATCATCCAGCTTTTGCATGCATATGAGGCGACTGAAAACACCATGGCTTGGGTCAGGTGCACGTTAGTCTTCAAGGTGACATCTTTGCTTTTCAACTTTAAAGAGGTCTTTTGCAGCAGATTTGCCCAATGCAGTGAGTCTTTTAATTTCTTGACTGTTGCTTCCATGGGTGTTGATTGTGGATCCAAGTAAAATGAAATCCTTGACAACTTCAGTCTTTTCTCCGTTTATCATGATGTTGCTTATTGGTCCAATTGTGAGGATTTTTGTTTGCTTTATGTTGAGGTGTAACCCATACTAACGGCTGTGGTCTTTGCTCTTCATCAGTAAGTGCTTCAAGTTCTCTTTGCTTTCAGCAAGCAAGTTGTGTCATCTGCATAACACAGGTTGTTAATGCATCTTCTTCCGATCTTGATGCCTCATTCTTCTTCATAGAGTCCAGCTTCTCAGATTATTTGCTCAGCGTACAGATTAAATAGGTATAGTGAAAGGATACAACCCTGACACACACCTTTCCTGATGTTAAACCACGCAGTATCCCCTTTTTCTGTTTGAACAACTGCCTCTTGATCTGTGTACAGGTTCCTCATGAGCACAATTAAGTGTTCTGGAATTCCCATTCTTCACAATATTATCCATAATTTGTTACGATGCACACAGTCGAGTGCCTTTTCTTTTTTTTTTTTTTTATTGTACTTCAGGTGAAGGCTTACAGAACAAATAGTTTCTCATGAAACAGTAGTACACATGTTGTTTTATGACATTGGTTAACAACCCCACAACATATTAACCTTCTCAGTTCTCAACCTTTTTTTTTTTGGTGAAAATACACATAGCCAAAGATACACCGTTTCAAAAATTTCTACATACACAGTTCAGTGACATTGAGTACACTCTTCCAATTGTGCTGTTATTCTCACTTAAGATGAAGGCTTACAGAACCAAATAGTTTCTCATTTAACAGTTACTACAAATGTTGCCCTATGACAATGGTTAACAATCTCACAACACATCAACAATATCCTTACTCAACCTTGGGTTCCCTATCACCAGCTTCCTTGTCCCCTTCTGCCTTCTGGCCCTTGTCACTGGACTCCTGTACCTCGTTAGTCTCATTTGGTTTTACGGAGCTGTCCACTCCCAGGCTGAACAGTGAACCTCGGAGGTAGCTTCACCACTGAGCTAAAAGGGTGTCTGGGGGCCATACTCTTGAGGTTTCTCCAGTCTCCTTTAGGCCAATGAATCTGGTCTGTTTTTTGTGAGTTAGAATTATGCTCTACATCCTTCTCCAGCTCTGTCCAGAACCCTCTGTTGTGATCCTGGTCAGAGCAGTCAGTGGTGGTAGCCAGGCACCATCTAGCTGTACTGGACTCAGTCCGGTGGAGGCCTTGGTAGCTGTGGACAGTTAGTCCTTCGGACTGATCTTTTCCTTGTATCCTGTTCTCTTCATTCTCCCTTGCTCCCAAAGGGATGAGACCAGTGGAGTATCTTAGATGGCCGCTCACAGGCTTTTAAGACCCCAGACGCTACTCACCAAGGTAGAATGCAGCGCATTGTCTTTATAAGCTGTGTCATGCCAGTTGAGCTAGATGTTCCCCAAGACCATGGTCCCCACAGCCCTCCTGCCTTTGCATAGTCAGTAAAACACAGGTAAACATCTTTCTGGTATTTTCTGCTTTCAGCCAGCATCCATCTGACATCAGCAATGATATCCCTGGTTCCACATCCTCTTCTAAATCTGGCTTGAATTCCTGGCAGTTCTCTGTCAATATACTGCTGCAGCCGCTTTTGAATGATCTTCAGCAAAATTTTACTTACATGTGATATTAATGATATTTCTGCCTTCAGTTGGACCACCTTTCTTGGGAAGAGGCATAGATATGAATCTCTTCCTATCAGTTGGCCAGGTAGCTGTCTTCCAAATTTCTTGGCATAGACGAGTGAGCACTTCCAGTGCTGCATCTGTTTGTTGTAACATCTCAATTGATATTCTGTCCGTTCCTGGAGCCTTGTTTTTCACCAATGCCTTCAGTGCAGCTTGGACTTCTTCCTCCAATACCGTCCGTTCCTGATCATATGCTTCCTCCTGAAATGGTTAAACGTCCACCGGTTCTCTTTGATATAGTGACTCTGTGTGTTCCTTCCATCTTCTTTTGATGCTTCATGCATCATTTAATATTTTCCCCATAGAATCCTTCACTATTGCACCTCAAGGCCTGAATTTTTTTCTTCAGTTCTTTCAGCTTGAGAAGTGCCAAGCATGTTGTTCTCTTTTGGTTTTCTATCTCCAGCTCTTTGCACATGTCATTATAATACTTTGTCTTCTCAAGCCGCCCTTTGAAATCCTCAG
The DNA here is from genome assembly GCA_030035585.1 of Dugong dugon. Lineage (NCBI taxonomy): Eukaryota > Metazoa > Chordata > Mammalia > Sirenia > Dugongidae > Dugong > Dugong dugon. The sequence continues at coordinate 72,301,828 of CM057473.1, forward strand.
TTCTTACACTTCATCATTTCTTCCTTTTGCTTTAGCTACTCGACGTTCAGGAGCAAGTTTCAGAGTCTCTTCTGACATCCATATTGGTCTTTTTTCTTTCCTGTCTTTTTAATGACTTCTTGCTTTCTTCATGTATGATGTCCTTGAGGTCATTCCACAACTTGTCTAGTCTTCAGTCATTAGCGTTCACTGCATCAAATCTATTCTTGAGGTGGTCTCTGAATTCTGGTGGGATATACTCAAGGTTGTACTTCGGCTCTCATGGACTTGTTCTAATTTTCTTCAGTTTCAACTTGAATTGCATGTGAGCAATTGATGGTCTGTTCCACAGTCGGCCCCTGGCCTTGTTCCAGTGATGATATTGAGCTTTTCCATTGTCTCTTTCCACAGATGTAGTTGATTTGATTCTTGTGTATTCCATCTGGCAAGTTCCACGTGTATAGTTGCTGTTTATGTTGGTGAAAAAAGGTATTTGCAGTGAAGAAGTTGTTGGTCTTGCAAAATTTTATCATGCAATCTCTGGCATCGTTTCTGTTACCAAGGCCATATTTTCCAGCTACTGATCCTTCTTTGTTTCCAACTTTCGCATTCCAATCACCGGTAATTATCAGTGCATCCTGATTGCATGTTCATTCAATTTCATACTGCAGAAGTTAGTGAAAAATCTTCGATTTCTCCATCTTTGGCCTTAGTGGTTGGTGCATAAATTTGAATAATAGTCGTATTAACTGTTCTTCCTTGTAGGCGTATGGATATTATCCTATCACTGACAACATTGTGCTTCAGGATGGATCTTGAAGTGTTCTTGTTGACAATGAACACAACACCATTCCTGTTTAATTTGTCATTCCCAGCATAGTAGACCATATGATTGCCTAAGATACTGATGTTTATATATTCCATTTCATTGGAATGAGTGAATACATGACATAAATTAAATTAGGAAGGGAATGTCTGCTGTAAGATGATCTGGGAAGACCTGTCTGAGGAGGTGACATTTGAGCAGAGGTGTGAATGAAGTAAGCCGTTTGAAAATCTGGGAGAAGACCATAACATACCCATCTTCATTGTCTCTTCCAGCATCGAGCACACTTGTTTACACATGCCTAGCACACTTGTTTACACGTAAGTAAATTTTAAATAGGGATCGAGGATTTGGCATTCTGAAAGGCTACCCACTTCTGGCTAGAGTATTGTTTATCTAGTCTATAAATTCAAAAGTAGCTGCATCTTCAGACAGAATGACTCTTTATCCACAGACTTTTTAGCTAACAAAAAATGTGGGTTAAAAATGAAAATTCGTGAATAAAGAACACCAAAGACACAAACAAGGAAAATATTAGCCCAAGAGACAAAAGGGCCACATAAACCAAAGCCTCCATCAGCCAGAGACCAGAACTAGATGGTGCCTAGCAACCACCAATGACCACCCTGACAGGGAACACAACAGAGAGTCCCTGACAGAGCAGGAGAAAAGTGTGGAGCAGAACTCAAATTCACGTAAAAAGACCAGACTTAGTGGTCTGACTGAGACTGAAGGAACCACCAAAGCCCTGGCCCCCAGATGCTCTGTTAACCCAGAACTAAACCATTCCCAAAGCCCACTCTTCAGACAAAGATTAGGCTGGACTGTAAAACAAAATAATACTCATGAAGAATGTGCTTCTTAGTTCAAGCAGTTACAGGAGACCAAATGGGGCAGCTCCTTCAGGAGGCAGGATAAGAATGCAGGAAGCGACACAAGCTGGTTAAATGGACACGGGAAACCCAGGATGGAAAGGGGGAGTGTGCTGTCACATTATATGGACTGCCACTAGTGTCACATAACAATATGTAGATAAATTTTTGTATAAGAAATTAACTTGAGCTGTAAACTTTTACCTAAAGCACAACTGCTTAGAGCATAATTCATGTTTCATTTCCTTAGATAAATCATATATGTGTCTGCAAATTCAAGATTAGGGACCACAGAATGGATTTTGAGTTGGGAGGCTAAATTCTTTTTACAGAGGTGGAAATAGGTATCACTACCTTGGTTTTGAAATTACTCTCATCCTTGTAATGTGGCATACACAGATGCTGATCAGGAACAGATAATGGATGAAGAATATTACCAGTAGGAATAATAAATTGGCATAATGAATTTTAATTGGGTAACAATAGTAGGATCCCTGTTATGGAGGCTTCAGTAGCTTGCAGTCAGAGGGAAAAAGGATGGAATGCAAAAGCAAAAAGCAACATATTGCTTGACTTTGGGCTGGAGCCAGTATTTGTATGACCTCTTTGGTTCAAAACTTATCCCCTAATAACCAGGTCATTCCTTCCTTTGGTATGAATAATCTCTGAGAATCTGAAACAACCACATCATTGTCAAGAAGTTAAAAGCAACTGATAAGTTGTTCCAGTCACACCTGTCAGTGAAATAACTCAGAGCACAAAACCCAGGCATTTAAAGAGTTGACAGGTATTATTAAACTTGTTTTGCAAGAGAAGAAGCTGGTTCAAAGAGGGAAAAGCTGTCAGAGGTAATACAGTCAGTAAGTGGCTGTGGCCACCTGCCTTCCACACCCAGCCTCTAACCACATAGCCTCTGATAGCAGGGAAGACTGTTGGGCCATCTGTGAACATCCATCAGTGTTTCCTTCTGTCCATCTTTAAAATGCTGTGACATTTTTAAAGCTATAAATCTATTTTAAACTTGGCCAAAATATTTCTTATGCCTGGTATTTTCTGTTTGGGTTCTATCTCATACAGAAACTTACACAGTCTATTTGTAACTTTTTAAATGGTGGGAACAGTGTATTTCTACCAGTACTGCTTTTCTTCTCTCTCTCTTGTTTTTGAGCATTTTAATTTGTTTACTTTTAACATCCTGTTAAACTTTACATTTAAATTAGGGTGAATCAAAGTATTGCCTTCATCTGGGGGACAGTGTGAGCAAGGGACAGGGAAAGATTATCCAATAGGTAAGATAAGCACGGTGCTTACCTTGCTTACCAGATCATCTGTAGTGAACAATTTCATGTGGGTTTCAGACCCACGTGAAGTTGTTCAGAGTTATCCCATAGTGCACAAATACACTCATGTATATGCTTCTGTACCTAAGTATATAAAAGAAAACTTGAAAATTTTCTCCCCATTCCCACCCCTTTCCATAGTTAAGTGTCATTAACTTTTCATTTTCTATGCATTTATACATCCTATGAGAACATGCACATACATCTTTTTCTTTTAAAAAAACACGAATAGGGTCATACTAATCTCGTTCTGTGATATGCAGTGTTCACTCATGTATGACCTGTTAGGTGTTATCCCATTATCAGCAAGTTTACATTTGTTGAACTCATGCATGAATGAAAGAGGGATGCCTTGAGCTATACAGACAGTTTGCTTGGGGAAGAGGAATGGTGCTAATATTGGGAATACAGGATTTGGTAAAGCGTGGAATTGTTATTGCCAGACACTTGCATGGTTATTCCCTCCCAGTCTCCTCTTCCTGTCCCTTCCTCAGCACCTCCCCATCCTCAATTCAGAAGCAAGAATGGATGCTATACAGGAGACACATATACAGGAGAAAAAGAGACAAAGGGAGACTCTTTACAAAGATTCCTTCAGTCAACAAATAGCGGAGGACCTCCTGCCAAGTGCCAAGCGCTGTGGATAAAATAAAGAACATAACAGACATGGTCCCTGCCCGCGTTCTAACAAGAAAAGTCAAAGATTGAGGGAAGAAAGAGATAAGACGAGAGAAAAGATGCAGAAGGAAAAGAAAAGAATAGTAAAATACCAAAGAAGTGAGGAATTTCGATGATCGCTGAATCGGTACCTTGTTTGTGTTAGTGTGAGTTGTTTAGAAATGAATTTAAATCCCAGCCATCTGCTTCCACATCAGGCACATACAAGCTGTGCCCCTGATTTCACCACACACATTCCCAATAAAAGATAGTAACAATAATCTGGTGTTACAGTTTTCACAGTTTCCCACAGTTGATAATAAAAAATACGCTCGATTCCAACCAGTGAATTGTGACCCAGATCTAAGTATAAACATAGTGGGAGTCATAAGTTTCTTTAGTGACAGTCTTACTAATTAAGTTATTTGGCCTGTTTTTAGCCACACTGGATATTTTTTTCTTTTTCAGGTTGTTATGAATGTTGTTTGTAGCAGCATCAATAAGCCAGGAATTCACAGTTACTCAATCACACAGATTACTCATCACTGCCTGTTCATAACAGAATCCTAAAATGTTTCAGATTTCTGATGCAAATAAAAATCTCATAATCGCTTGTCATTCCTAAATTAAATGACAGGATAATAACATTACATTAAAACCATTTTTCTCTTGATTGAGTACCTTTCTCAGAAGTGAACCTTCTAGATGTATATTTTTTCATCAGTACTATAAATGCATTTAGAATCCAAGATAAAAATAGAATTGAAAAGGGGAGGTGTGGGATGTTTTCAAATTATTGATGAGTCTCTTGTGAATCTAAAATAACCATATTTGACAGTGCACTGCTAGGGAATGGAGTAAGTTAGTCCAATTGATTGGCACTTTCAGAACTACATAAGAGGTTCAGCGGTTGAACTTGGCCTTTATGCACACAATCATCTGCCTTGGCATCAGTTGTGTGTCTTACGATTGCAAACAGGTAGTGCCCTATAGGAATTAGCTTTGTTCTGTTATTCTAATATAATGAGAATTCAGATAGATCACAGCCTGTGTGGGAAATTAATATAAATTCCTCACCTGCTAAAAGAAGTTGTTAAAGCAGAGTAGGCTCTCAGCTGACTTATTATCATGAACCTTATTTCTTGGCCTTCCTTTCTTGTGCAAAGCTAATGAACCTTTTTGTGGTCACGCCTGCCCTCTCTCCACCTGCTCCATCTGGCCCTTGGCCCACCTCCTTGTGGCCAGTCAGCTGGTCTCCTTGCTACTTGGGTCCATCTTTTCCACTTGCCCTACACCTATAACTCCTCTTCATTTTAAAGCCAGTCATTCTCCTGTCCTCCAAAGATTGTTTCCTTATATCTTTGACCTTTATTGTTACGAAAATCACCCCTGGAGTGTACTGTTTCCTCTTTTTGCTTCATTTAATACTAATCAGTAAGCGATAGCATTACAGTAAAAATCCTTAGCTCTTGGAAAATTTATTGAAGGTATGTAAACTGAAACAAGATTAACCATGAGTTGGTAATTACTGAATCTGGGTGATAGGTACATGGGGTTAGGGGAGGTCAGTATACTATTTTCACGACATTTATGTTTGAAATTTTCTGTAGTAAAAATTAAACTTGGTTATTCAGGATCGAGTTTTAAAAATAGATGCTGTTTCTGAGTCAGCTTGTGAAATGGTGTAGTATACAGGATGGATAGGACTAAAACCTGATCCTACCATCTAATACCCTGCTACCACCCCACCCCCAAGTAAACAAATACGATTCTTTAGTGTGTGGACTTAAAACTTCCCTCTTTTCCTTAGCTGCCATGTATGATTACCAGAATCCTAGTACACTTCCTGCTTCTCATTAAAGTGACCAGAGAAACCTGTACAGAAACACATTCATTTTATCCCATTTATTAAATCTTACTGTGAACAAAGCTCTATGCTGGGCAGGCACTGGGGATGGAGAATATGAAATTCCTTGGGTGATGCAGATGGTTAACACACTTAGCCATTAATAGAAAGTTGGCAGTTCAGTTCTACCCAGAGGCATCTTGGAAGAAAGGCCTGGTGATCTGCTTCCCAAAAATCAGCATTGAGAATTCTATGGAAGAGTTCTCTCACACACATGGGCCTGCCATGGATCAATGTCAATTTGACAGCAACTGGTTTACTCTCCAAGAGTTCCACAAGAGGAAAGACAGAGGCACCCATGCGTAGCTCTGATTCAGAACAAACACCAGTACCTGTCATCTGAAGTAAAGCTTACAGTACAGCTCTACTTTGCCACTGTGGGGCTGTGGGGGACAGAGAGGAAATGATACAAACTACCGAATGTTATCATAAAGGAAAAGCTAATCTTCCCTGCTTCCGCTCGCAGCTCTGGCTGTGAGACTATTTAGAGCTCTCTCCGATAGCCTTCCCTCTCTCTTCTAAAGAATTTAAATTGATTCCGGTTACCAATGTGTTTATTTTTCTCTTTTCTTTTTTTTTTCTATTAAAATAGTCTTACGTCTCGTTTGCCAAAAACTGGAGAAACCATCCGTGGACATAAGTTTTTTATTGGCTTTGGAGGGAAAGGTGCCAACCAGTGTGTACAAGCTGCTAGGCTTGGAGCAAAGGCGTCCATGGTGTGCAAGGTAAGTGCCGAGGGTGGTGGAGAGGAACTCTAGAGGCAAGAACTGGCTTCAAGACTCACATTCCTTGTTTTTAAAGATCTAAGTAGGAGAGTGTAATCTTCCTCGCCCTTTCTACTAGTTTCTACCTCATTGAATCCTTTGGGAAGTAGCAGTCCTCAAATAACTTAATGCTGCATTCCCAGAATTTAACGAGTTTGTAACTGGAGTGTGAGAAATGAAGGGAATTAGCCTACTCCATTGGGTTTCTGTAGTCCAGATTCTAAACAACAGCATGAGTCATCCTGTTTTTTATAGATTTCACTGAAGCAACACAGCTTTTGGAAACTTAGTTTAATAACTGGTAATTTACTCATCTCTAAATTATTTCCTTCTACCAGTTAACATACTTGGCTTCTAACTGACAGGTTGGTGGTTTTGAGTCCATCCAGAGACACCTCGGAAGAAAGGCCTGGTGATCTACCTCCAAAAAATCAGCCATTGTAAGCCCTATGGAGCACAGTTCTACTCTGACACACCTGGGGTCGCCATGAGTAAGAATTGACTCAACAACAGCTGATACTGGTTTACTGCTGTATCTTAGATCAGAAAGCAGTCTGGGCCTTAATGATACACACAAAACTAATCTTTTGGCAGAGTGCTGTTTTTCAGGTATTTATATAAAAAAATAAAAAATACATAGCATACAGTAGTCAGTTAAACTTTTGCATCTTTAATGAAATTTTAAGGTGTGAGCATTACTGGTATAACAGGAAAGGAGATCTATGTATCAGATTAGGTCTGCACAGTATAGGTTGAGAAAAATATGAGAGACTTAGAAGAATGAGCTCTCTCCTGTGAACTGTGTACACTTTACCCAAATTTCTCTGAAATGTCATTCTCCATTGCATACAGCATTTTTCTCTCCACAGGAGCCTTTAAGTGATGTATAAGCTATATAATTATCACTTATCTGCTAATGAGGTGTAGCTTTCTTTCTAATTTATGATTAATATGATGTAATTCTCATCTGTCTACTTGGTCAAAAACATATCACGTGAAGCACAAGATTCAAAGTGTAGGAACCCTCATTTGCTAAGGCTGAGCTCTTGATAGTTTAAAATAATCAGTATAATTAATCAGCAATTAATTATTAAGTATCTATTATGTGCAAGAAATTATATTAGGAATTTGGGGGGGAGGATTAAAAATTACAAGCCCGAGCCATCGTGTATATCATTAGATGTGAAGGGTTTAGGGAGTAATCAGAAGGTACTGACTTAAAGGGGCTTGGAAACTGGAAAGAGGATGGTGTAATTTCCTGGCTGGGATAGCTTGGACAAAGAATTGATAATTGGAAGCAAGATACCAAAAAATGGCTGCCCTGGGAAAAGAAGGGCTCCCTAAAGCTGGAGCCATTGAAGGAGAGATTAGAGAACCCCTCTTCTGGCAGCATTATAGAAGCTATTCATGTAGCCATTAAAGTGAAGATTGGCTGTCCTTTGGGGGTCTCTTCCAGATCAAAGATTTTGGGATTGGTTTTATTTTAGGCCTGTTGAATTTAAGGCAAGGAGAGAAAAGGAAAATAAAAATATTTGAATTATGAAGCTGAACTTGGGAGATGAATGGTGAAGTTCTAGGAGTGAATGCGAGAGGAATAGGGGGCAGGGGCTGCATTTTGGGGAATGCTGCAGTCAGAAGGCTTATTAAAGCAAAGACGCAATCTGTTTTCTTCTGATATCTGATGGTTTATGTTAGCATTGGTGCAGTTTTGTTCTTCATCTGCCATGCCCCAGAGTTTTTGTTCTTGTTGAGTATCGTCGAGTTGGCTCCAACTCATAGTGACCCAGTGTGCAACAAAATGAAACACTGCCCGGTCCTGCACCATCCTCATAATCATTGCTATATTTGAGCCCTTTGTTGCAGCCACTGTGTCAGTCCATCTCATTAAAGATCTCCTTTTTCACTGACCCTCTCCTTTACCAAGCATGATGTCCTTTTCTAGCAATTGGTCCCTCCTGATGACATGGGCAAGGTAAGCAAGATGAAATCTCGTCATCCTCACTTCTAAGGAACATTCTGGCTGTACTTCCTTCAAGACAGATTTGTTCATTCTTCTGTATTCAATATTCTTCACCAATACCACAGATTTAGTCAGCTAATATTTAGCTCTACAGAGGAATTTAGACTAGGTCGGCACAGTAGAGGATAAGAGAATACCATGTCAACTAAAACCTATACAGGGCGACTTTGCCCAGACAAATTGGGGCCTTTAGATACAGATTTATTTAAGCTTAAGCAAATTGCATAATATTCTTAGACTTCTTGAAAAGAAAAGAATATATTTTATAATGGTAGACAGTATCCATTAATTGTGTTTTTTTCGCATTGTGAAGTATATTTTTATTAAACAAATTAGCTAAACTTGCTTTATAGCAGTTCTTATGAGATGATAGATTCCAAGTCAAAACCAAAATCATGAAATTACTCAAGATAAACACGAATAGATGGAGCCAAAGAAAAGCTGGTGGAAAATGTATATGGCTTTCTTGGCCACAGTAATTTACCTACAACTTTCCTGCAACAAACTAGAATTCAGATTATGGTGAAGTAGGACTGTTTGATGGCACATGGAAAACATCATATATCGTGCCAAGGAGAAATATTTGTCAAGAAATTGTGACAAAGAATATTAAGCAAGAGTTACATCAATATTTGTACAGTGACACATGTAAAATGAAACACTTCAAGTAGTTAAGAGTTATGTAGTCAGTATTCAACTGAGTCATGGGCTGAGGCTACAGTCCAATGGTAATCGCAAATGGTATTTTGAGATTAAAAATCCAGGCAGATATTGTAGAAAATGAAGGTTATCTTCTCAAGGCAGAGAACGTGTTAGCACATCTTTCACCTAGGACTTCACCTGATTTATTTAAGTGCCTCCTCCTCCTCAGTTCTTTGATTGTGAAGCCAAATGTTAGAGAGGAGGAAGTTACTGCTAAACATCAAAAATTAGCAGCCCAGGAGGACCATGTTGGAAGTTAGAGCTCAAGGTGCAGTGGCCCACTATGAGCCCAGAGGGCCTGCTGCCTGTGGGTGTCAGAAAGCCATGAGCACGCATGGACCCAAATGATCCAGGTCAGGAATCAGCAAACTGGGAGGGCCTTCCTGAAGTTACCAGATCTTCCTTCAGACGTGAGACTATCTAAACCCTCTAATACAGTTTGTTGTTTTTGTTGTATGCCATCGAGTTGATTACAGCTCATAGCAACCCTGTATGACAGAGTAGAACTATCCCATTGGGTTTCCAAGGCTGTAAATCTTTACAGAAGCAGGTTACCACATCTTTCTCCCATGGAGCAGCTGGTGGGCTTGAACCTCTGACCTTTCATTTAGCAGCTGAGCACTTTAACCACTATGCCACCAGCCCTCCTTCTAATACAGGTAGGTAGATAGACAGACAGACTCCAACTGATAGGAACCTTATATACAACAGAATGAAACATTGCCTAGTCCTGCGTCATCCTCACAATCACCAGCATGTTCGAGTCTATTGCCACGGTTACTCTGCTAGTCCATCTCACCAAGGGTTTCCCTTGCCCTCGGTGGCCCTCTGCTTCCCCAAACATGGTGTCCTCCTCTAACAATCAATCCCCCTAGAGCAAACAAGTTGGACAGTGTTCTGTTGTGATCTATGAGGTTTTCACTGGCTTTTTTTTTTTTTTTTTTTTTTTTTTTAATTGTGCTTTAGGTGAAAGTTTACAGCTCAAGTCAATTTCTCATACAAAAACTTATACACATATTGTTATGTGACATTAGTTGCAGTCCCCACAATGTGACAGTGCCCTCCCCCTTTCCACCCTGGGCTTCTTGTGTCCATTCAGTCAGTTCCTGTCCCTTCCTGCCTTCTCATTGGCTATTTTTTGGAAGTAGATTGCCAGGCCTTTCTTCCTACTCTGTCTTAGTCTGGAAGCTCCACTGAAGCGTGTCCACCCTGAGTGGCCCTGCTGGTATTTGAAATACCGGTGGCATCACTTCCAGCATCATAGCAACACACAAGCCACCACAGTACAATACACTGACAAATGGTTGGTTGCTACCACAGGTGGCTGTCCATGTTCCCTTCAGAACGGTCAGGCATGAAGTTCTTTGACAGTGGCAGCTGCTCAAAGTCCAGTCCTCAAACCAATGTCAGGCTGCAAACCATCGCTGGTCTAGACAAGTACAGAAATTGAGAGTAAGCAGTTAGAAATATTTACAGCAATTTGACAGAGAAATTTTATAGCTGTAGACTATAATAGTAATACCAAACTGGGTCTTGTATTTTGTATGTTTTTTTGCTTTCATTTCATTTGTATTATATTTTACAAACCTATTTGTCCACAGTGGATTGGAAATGAAAAAAGAAAACAAAAACAAAACTGGGCCTTCACCACAGAGCCTTCACTACAGACAGTTTGAACAGCAGTGTATCAGAGTAGCCATCATCTCGGCTCGGCTTCTGACTGAAAGGTTGGCAGTTCAAACCCACCTGGCTGCTCTGCAGAAGAAACACCTGGCAATCTGCTCTCATAAAGAGGACAGCCTAGAAAACCCTAAGGAGCAGTTCTACTCTGTCACATGTGGTCACTATCAGTTGAAAATCAACTGGACAGCACCCAACAACAGCCTTATATTGAAAGAAATGGAAGAAATGAGAGGGAATAATTGCATTACCACTAACCCACCACCACACTCAGATAACCATGTTGATAATGGTGACTGTACCATTATCTTTGTATAATAAAGGCCATTATTAAGGCAAAAAATCTTTTATCTAGAATTTAAAAACCAACAAGCATAAGTAACTGGAATTGAATGTATTCTTCATCTGTCTCTTATCATAAAACCACTAATGACAAGTTAAAATGTTAATATGAGAGATATATTCAAAAAAGCAACTGCAGAGTTTTGTTGTATGGCAACAAACGCAGCTTAGTCTCCTAAACCTGCTGTTTATCATGGTCCTCAAGCACTAAAATGTCACAAAATGTTTTGAATCACCAAAGATTAGATCACATTGAGCTTAGTTTCAGAGTTATATTTTCATGCATTCTAACTCTTTGAAAATGAGTTACTTAGAGGTTACTTTGGAATTCAGTAACCAGTAGGCCCTAAACTGATGCTTGAAAAACAATTGAGGTTTGATTAGGTGGAGGAGGAAGGAAAGAACTTCTAAGTTCTCATAAGTGAAGGCAAGGAAATGGACATGAACATGTTGTACTTACATTGTGTTTTCACAGAGTCCAGTAATAATATCAAATTAATAGTGCCTTTGTATTCAGCACTGTCAAAAGCAGAGAAATCTGATTATTTTTGCCTAATATGAATTTTAGAAAGAAAGAAGCAAAGACTCAAGAAGCAAGCCTAGGCCACTTCAAAATAGCCTGATGTCAACAAACACAATCCAAGGAGACTTTATGATTTTACAATGGCTGTACTAACTTCGGAGCCCTGGTGGTGCAGTGGTTAAGAGTTCGGCTGCTAACCAAAGTGTTGGCAGTTGGAATCCACCAGCCGTTCCTTGGAAACCTTATGGGGCGGTTCTACTCTGCCCTATAGAGTTGCTATGAGTCGGAATAGACTTGTTGGCAACCGGTTTTTTGGTTTTATACTCAATTCCAAGGTCCCTACATGGCACAAATGGTTTGCATTCAACTGCCATACAACAAGGTTCGAACCCACCCAGCCATACTATGGAAGAAAGGGCCTGGTGATCTGCGTCCATTAAGATTGATTTTTGTCGTTAGGTGCTGTCGAGTTGATTCTGACTCATAGTGACCCTCTGTACAACAGAACAAAACACTGCCTGGTCCTGCACCATCCTCACAATTATTGTTATGCTTGAGCCCATTGTTGCGGCCACTGTGTCAATCCATCTCACTGAAGGTCTTCCTCTTTTTTGCTGACCATCTACTTTCCCAAGCATGATGTCCTTTTCTAGGGACTTGTCCCTCCTGATAACATGATGTTCTGGCTTCTAAGGAGCATTTTGGCTATACTTCTTCCAAGACAGATTTGTTTGTTCTTCTGGCAGACCATGGGATATTCAGTATTCTTCACTAACACCATAATTCAAAGGTATCAATTCTTCGGTCTTCCTTATTCATTGTCCAGCTTCCGCATGCCTGCAAGGTAATTGAAAACACAATGAGTTGGGTCAGGCGCACCTTAGTCCTTAAAGTGACATCTTTGCTTTTTAATACCTTAAAGAGGTCTTTTGCAGCAGATTTGCCCAATACAATGCATTATTTGATTTCTTTTTTTTTTTTTATTGTTATGCTTTAAGTGAAAGTTTGCAATTCAAGTTAGTCTCTGATACAAAAATTTATGTATACATTGTTGTATGATTCTAGTTGCTCTCCCTGTACTGTGACAGTCATTTGATTTCTTGACTGCCACTTCCATGGGCATTGATTGTAGATCCAAGTAAAATGAAATCCTTGACAACTTCTGTATTTTCTCCATTCATTTTCGTTTTCTTTATGTAGAGGTAGAATCCATAGTGAAGGCTGTAGTTTTTGATCTTCATCAGTAAGTGCTTCAGGTCCTCTTCACTTTCAGCAGGCATGGTTGTGTCACCTGCATATCACAGGTTTTTAATGAGTCTTGGTCTATGTACAGGTTCCTCATAAACACAATTAAGTGTTCTGGAATTCTCATTCTTCACAGTGTTATCCATAATTTGTTATGATCCACACAGTCCAATGCCTTTCCATAGTCAATAAAACACAGATAAACTTTTTCTGTTATTCTCTGCTTTCAGCCAAGATCCATCTGACATCAGCAATGATATCCTTTGTTCCATGTCATCTTCCGAGTCCAGCTTGAATTTCTGGCAGTTTGCTGTCGATGCATTGCTGTGTCTTAGTCATCTACTGCTGTTCTAACAGGAATACCATGAGTGGATGGCTTTACAAAGAAAAGTTTATTGTCTCACAGTCCAGGAGGCTACAAGTCCAAATTCAGGGCATCAGCTCCAGGAGGAGGCTTTCTCTCTCTGTCGGCTCTGGAGGAAGGTCCTGGTGATGCATCAGTCTCCCTTTGGTCTGGAAGCTTCCCTGCACAGGAACCTCAGGTCCAAAGGACGCACTCTGCTCCAGGCACTGCTTTCTTGGTGGTATGAGGTTCCCATGTGTCTCTGCTCGCTTCTGTCTTTTATATCTCAAAAGAGATTGCAGTAAGACAATATCTAATCTTGTAAACCTCATCAGTATAACCTCATCGAATGTACAACATATAAGGAGATCACATATAACCTCATCATAGTGATAAGAGTTTACAACACATAAGGAAACCACATCAGATTACACAGTCATACAATACTGGAATCATGACCCAGCCAAGCTGACAGATATTTTTGAGGCACACAATTCAATCCATGACATGCTGCAACCACTTTTGAAGGATCTTCCACAAAATTTTACTTGTGTGTGATATTATTGATATTGTTCAGTAATTTCTGCATTCTGTTGAATCACTTTTCTTTGGAATGGGCACAAATATGGATCTTTTCCAGTCCGTTGGCCAGGTGGCAGTCTTCCAAATTTCTCCAGCGCTGCATCCATTTGTTGAAATATCTCAGTTGGTATTCTGTCAATCCCTGGAGCCTTGTTTTTTGCTAATGCCTTCAGTGCAGTTTCAAGTTCTTCTTCAGTCCCGTCGGTTCTTGATCATATGCTACCTCCTGAAACGGTTGAATGGCAACCAGTTCTTTTTGGTACAGTGACTCTGTGTATTCCTTCCATCTTCTTTTGACGCTTTCTGCATCGTTCAATATTTTGCCCACAGAATCAATTCCTTCAGTACTGCAACTCGAGGCTTGAATTCTTTCTTCAGTTCTTTCAGCTTGAGAAATGCCAAGTGTGTTCTTCCCTTTTGGTTTTCTAACTCCAAGTCTGCACATTTGATTATGATACTTTACTTTGTCTTCTTGAGCTCCCCTTTGAAATCTTCTGTTCAGCTCTTTTACTTATTTCTTCCTTTCACTTTAGCTACTGTATGTTCATGAGCAGGTTTCAGTATCTCTTCTGACGTCCATTTTGGTCTTTTCTTTCTATCCTGTTTTTTTTCAATGACTTCTTGCTTTCTTCATGTATGCATGTCCTTGATGTCATTCCACAACCTGTCTGGTCTTTGGTCATTAGTGTTCAATGTGTCAAATCTGTTCTTGAAATGGTCTCTAAATTCAGGTGGGGTATACTTAAGGTTGTATTTTGGCTTTCGTGGACTTGTTCTAATTTTCTTCAGCTTCAGCTTGAACTTGCATATAAGCAGTTGATGGCCTGTTCCACAGTCGGCCCCTGGCCATGTTCTGACTGATGATATTGAGCTTTTCGAATCATTAAGATTACAGCCAAGAAAATCCTATGGGGCATGTCTACTCTGTAACACATGGGGTCACCATAAGTCAGAATGGACTCTATGGCAACTAACAACAACACACCCAGCACCTATATTCTGTTGGACCCCTAAGGTTCCCCATCCCCAGCAGATTCTGCCAGTCATACTTATCCCTATTCTAACCTAACTGATTTACCACCATAGTACCAACCATGACTGTGCTCTCCCATCTTCATTTCTTCCACACAGACAAGGCTTTAAGGATACACTCCAAACTTTTAATCCTCCAGCTCAGTGGTCCTCAACCTTGGCCACACATTGTAATCACCTAGGGAGCTTGCCAGGCTCCCATCTGCAGAGACTCTGATTTAATTGGTCTGGGATGTAACCTGAGCATCAGGATTTTTGTATACTGTCCAGGAGATTCTAGTGTGCAGCCAAGGTGGCGAATTATTGCTCTCCTACCAGTTTTTGGTTTCCTGCCTACCAGAGAAAACTCACACCAGCCCCACCCTGCAGCCTGGCTCAGATGGAACAATTTGAAAAAAAAATGTAAAGAATTTTAATTAGCTTGATAATGGCAGAACCGAAATTAGATTCCAAGTTTCCGGACTCCCATATGCATTATTTTGCCTCATGGCCAAGATACTTAAAAAGTTTTCTGATCAATTTGATAGCCAGAATGTGACTAGTATGATGGAGAATCCTCCAAAGATAACTATAAATGTTTCTCTGTAATAATCCTGCAGCCCTAGTGGCACAGTGGTTAAAAGCTCAGCTGCTAACCAAAAGGCCGGCAGTTCGAATCCACCAGCTGCTCCCTGGAAACCCTATGGGGTAGTTCTAATCCGTAGGGTCACTGTGAGTCAGAATTGACTTGAGGGCAAGCAGTTTGTTTTTTTGGTTTGTATAATAATCCTTGTTATTGCAGTGATCTTCTGTTTGTATAGTTCACTGTATCTTTCAAGGAACGTTCAGCTCTCAATGGCAAGCAGAGAAGAGCCTCAGATATAAAGGAGCTGGGGGACTAGTCAGATGGTTAGGACATACACATGCATTCTGAGAGAAACAGAGAGGGATACTGTGCCCAAAAATGAGCCACGAAGCAGGAACTTGGTCTCAGGATCCTGGTAGAAGCCCAACTTCTTGAATTAATGGCTCAGGGTCAGAGCAGGCTGACTAGCTTTTAAGACAGTTAGTGAGGGCTTTTTGGGTAACATACAAAAGACACCCAATTCAAACTAGCTTAAGCAAAAAAAATAATAACAAAAAGGAAAGTGTTGGCTCATGTAACTAAAAAGCCAACTGTAAAAGTAGAACTGGCTCCAGGCAGCTTAGGTGTCAGCTAGCCATTATGAGTCTGTCTATCTACCTGTCTGTCTGTCTCTGCCTTTCTCCTGCTTGCTATAATGTTTCTCCCATTTTCATGCAGGCTGTGTCCATATGGTGAGCCCCAGTGGATCCAGGCTTATATTATCTTACCGCTAGAGTCTCACTGGGAGGAAGACTTGTCTTCCCCAGTAGTTTCGATAAAATCCCCGGGATTGAATCTAACTGGACTGACTTGGGTCACATGTTCTTTTATGAACCCATCACTGTGTCCAAGGATGGTGGAACACTCTTTCTCATCAGGCCGGGTCCCATGCCCACCCTAATCTAACCACATAGTCTATGAATGAAAAAGGAATGGGTTCCTCAAGGAAAAATTGAAGCACTATTACAGAAGAGGAGTCCTGGTGATGCAGTGGTTAAGAACTCAGCTGCTAACCAAAAGGTTGGCAGTTCAAATCTACCAGCTGCTCCTTGGAAACCCTATGGGGCAGTTCTGCTCTGCCCTGTAGGGTCACTGTGAGTCAGAATCAACTCGACGGCAAATGGGTCTCATTTTTGGTTTTGGTTTATTACAGACGAAGGAAAGGATGCTAAGATGCAAAAACAGCAGAATTTCAGTGTATCCAGTAACCCAGGTTAGCTAGAGCTTTTAAATTCCCTCTTCTTTGCCCCCCATGTCAAGGTCAGGGGAGAAGGTAAGAAGATTCCAGAACACCAGGCAAGTCATTACATGGATGCCCTCACTTTATAGCAGAGTACAAAAGGCTGACCTTCTTCACAAATATTGAGGCACACCTGATTATCTCCTCCAGTGATATTGGGCAGTTCAGTGAAACTTACCACATAAAGCAGATAAAAATGAGAGCATGGTTATAGAACTTCACAATCAGTCAGTGCTTCACATTTGAGGTGGAACATAAGTGGAACATTAATATGTAACAGAATTCTCTGGGCTGAAATCAAGTCTAGCATCTTACATTAAGAAGATTAATTAGTTAATGTTTATAAAGTACTGGGCAGATATGCCCTTTTAAAATGCTAAGTATTCTAAAAAGTACATTGTAACATTTTACTAAATGTAAAAGATCTAATGTTCATCATTTCTTTCATACAGGTTGGAAAAGATTCTTTTGGCAGTGATCATATAGAAAACTTAAAACAGAATGATATTTCTACAGGTAAATTTTCATTTTTTTCAAAGTTGGTTTTTAATAACTTTCCTCTGTGGTCTTGTTAGGAGAAAAGTTGAGTATAAAACAGAATTATTGGATCCTCCTCTGGTGGCCAGAGGATCTTTCAGCACAGCTTTATCTAGTCTTGTTTAAATGCCCTTTGGTTAAATCTTTAATGTACATCCCTCCAGGTAGGAATAAAATAATAGGAGGTTGTAAAACTCCATCTCATGGAAATGTTTCAAAAGCAGGTGACAAGGAAAAGCAGGTGCTGCATTCACAAAAGGTTTTAATAAAAATTATTGGATATCATAGCTGGAAACAATCTTAGAAACTATCAAGGCTAATAACAACATTTCACAGAAGAGGAAACTGAAGGCCAGAGAGGGTCAGTGATTTGTCCAAGAACACACAGCTAGTTGGAGCTAGAGCCTCAGTGGAACACAGGTGATCTGACTCCAGGTCAGGGCTCTTTGCTGCTGCCAAAGACTGCATGATCAGCATTTCTAAGTCCATGTCAGGCCATGATTCTTGATGAAACGTAAAACTTACGAGAATGAAGAAAATCAAGCAAGTTCATCTTATCAGTTTGATCTTTTGCCCCTTACCTCAAGTCTGTCATTTATTTCACTGAAGAAAATAAATGCATTGGTCTATAAAAATGCATATCTATCCAGCTATGAATAATCTTTGGTAATTGGAAGCCGGGGTGGTTTGATGGAGTTGTTATTAATGCAGAGAAAAGGTATAACTACATGTAAAGACTTCTATTTTTCCTCATTGTTTAGGTGATGGGTATCAATTAGCACTAATTACTTATTTTCTTTATCATTCCAAATGGTTAAAGGTTATAAAAGTTTTTCCAAGGATTAGTGGTACATTGAAATTGTTAAAGTAGATTATCCATGACAGGCTATATGTATGTGATTATAATTTTCTTTTTTCTTTTAGAATTTACTTATCAGACTAAAGATGCTGCTACAGGAACTGCTTCTGTAATTGTCAATAATGAAGGTATGTGTTTCACATATTGGAATGTCATTTCACGAAACAGACAGTTCATTTCCAGAACTAGATTTGAAAGTATCAATTTTTACGCTAATCCTGTGGCTCTCCTACCAAACCCACCTCCCACTACTACTCCTCACAAAGTCCAAAGCATGGTTTTTCCATTCTAAATATAACCTTGTTTCCCTTTAATTAATTCCCAAGTTGATCGTTCAGATGTAAAATTGTCCATCCAATATATGTATGAAGCATTAGAGCTGCTTCAAAATAACATTAGTATTCTGTAATGTCCCCATTACCCTTCATGTGAACTCAGAATTGACATTTGTCTCTAGAAGCAGTCAGGTATTCATCTGTCATTTCAGTTACACTAGGTAAAGAAATGCAAATAGATCAGTGCAAAAGAAAGTTTGATGAATCATATTTACAGGATATTTACTGAGCAAATGGCACCAACTAATTACTTCTAACTTATCGTTAGCATTCAATTTTGTCTGCTCTTTAACAGCAGTCATATCTCCAAAGTCTATATATGTAGCTAAGTCTGTCACAAGGCCTTGCAGTAGCTGAAACATTTGTCTTAAAAAAGGGTAACTTCCTTTTTTCCTGAAGTACTGAATTTTCATAATTTCTACCAACCGTCTTAAATATAAAAACACTGCATGAATTTTTTAAAAGCAGAATGAATATCCAGAAGGACCCAGCATTCCATCAGCCACCTAGGACAGAGCTGGGCATGTTGTGGGTAGTCAGTGTGCAGCAAGGTCACTTAGGTTGTCACTGTAGCTTCTGTTTACAGTGCAGTTTTCACAAGATTGTTTCTCATAGAAAGTAGGGTATTTTTAGCTTGACTTTAGTGATCCAAAGTCACAAAGAAACAAAAAATTATTAAACTTAGAGACAGTAGATAAAGGTTTTCATTCTAACAGTAAAAAGTCTGCATTCATTACTTTAAGCTACATCTTAAGTAATTATTGCTGCCAAATTCAGCTCACTCCCTGTTTTAAACCTCTTTTTGTGTTCTGGGGATATCTTCAAGTTCTGTTTCTTCCATATCTGTGAAATAAAATGCTTCATTTTCTATTCAGAGATACAATTTAATATCATATATTGAGTGCCTGTTATGGTAGACTTCACCCGGTTTATAAAGTATGGTAATCCCCTCAAAGAGTATATATTGTAGTAGAAGAGTTAGGACAAATGCACAGAGATGGAACAGTTAGGACCTTAAGTGAGAGAGTGAATGTGGGATGTCAAATAATGAGTTCAGTTTTTTTTTTAAGCATCATAAAATACACATAACATAAATTTACTGTTAGTGACATTTAGTGCATTCACAATATTGTGCAACCATTACTAATATCTAGTAACAGAACGTTTTCATCACCCCAAAAGGAAACTCTGTACCCATTAAGCAGCTACTTCCCTCTCCCTTAACCCCTGACAACCACTACCTTATTTTTACGCAAATAATGCACACCCTGTATGGTTTGTTTGACAACCACGCCCTCCCTTCTTGTGGTATTTAACATGTTGCCGTAAAAAAAATTTAGCATAGTGTGCTTACAAAAGTACCTTGTGGGGGGGACGCAGTTGGCAAACCAATGTACAAGGAGCACGTTATTTGCGTAAAAATATGGTAATCTGCTTTCTGTCTCTATAGATTTTCCTGTTCTGGATCTTTCATATAAATGAAATCATACAACATGTGACCTTCTGTAGCTGGCTTCTTTTACTTAGCGTTGTATTTTCGAGGTTCAGGTTTCAGTACTTTATTTCTTTTTATGGCTGAATAATACTCCATTGTATGGCTATACCACATTTTTTTTTATCTCTTCATCAGCTGATGGACATTTGGGTGGTTTCCATCATTAGGCTATTGTGAATACTGCTGTGAACATTCATGTACAAGTAGTTTTTTGAACACCTGTTTTCAATTCTGTTGGTTATATACCATGGAGTGGAATTGCTGGGTCATGTGGTAATTCTATGTTTAACTTTTTGAGGAACCATGAATTCAGTTTTGACAAGTTAAATTTGAGGCATGAATGAGCTAACCATATGGCAGTGTCCACTGGACAGCTGGAATCTTGGGCTTGTTGCTCAGCAGCCAAGACCAGGCCAAAAATATAGATTCTGGTGTCAGCAACACAGAAGCAGCAGTGGACTCCAGAAGAGAAAATGAGGTCACTGAAGGAGAAAAAGGAAGAGAGATGCTGTCTTTCAGGGAGGGGGCACTTTGAATTTTTTCCAGTATTGATATTGGGTTTATGCTGATCCTTCTCCACTTTATTAAGTCCCCCTCATGGCCAACAAACACATCTGTAGTAAGACGATAGGCTAGGATTTGTTCTGCATTCAGAGGTAATTTCAGGTCATGTCTATACAAGATCAACCCGAGCAGCCTGGAGCACAAAAATGACCGCTGCAACTCATCCTTCTAGGCCAGCGCTGTCCGCAGAAATAGAATAAAGCCATATACGTGATTACAAACTTTCCAGTAGCCACATTTAAAAAAGTAAAAGGAAACTGGTAAAATTAATTTTGATAATATACTTATTTAATCCAATATAGGCAAAATCTTACCATGTCAACATGTAATCTAAAATGTTTGAATATTAATGAGATCTTTTACCGTCTTTTCTCATACTAAGTCTTTGAAATCCGCCGTGTATTTTACACTTAGAGCACATCTCATTTCAGACTAGCAACATTTCAAGTGCTCAATAGCCACATGAGGCTCATGCTAATGACTGCAATATGGGGCAGCACAGCTACTGACGGCTCAATCGACAGACAAGATGCATCACCACCTTTCCCCCATTTAGGAGAGGTTGTAGGGAATTGTCTTAGTTATCTAGGGCTGCCATAACAGAAATACCACAAGTGGATGGCTTTAAAAAAGAGAAATTTATTCTCTCACAGTCTAGGAGGCTAGAAGTCCGAATTCTGGGCATCAGCTCCAGGATAAGGCTTTCTCTCTGTGTCAACTCTGGAGGAAGGTCTTTGTCATCAATCTTCCCCTAGACAGGAGCTTCTCCACACCTGACCCCAGGTCCAAAGGACACGCTTTGCTCCCGGCGCTGCTTTCTTGGTGGTATGGGGTCCCCCTGTCTCTCTGCTCATTTCTCACTTATATCTCAAAAGAGATTGGCTGAAGACACAATCTAATCTTGTAGATCTCAACATAACTGCTGCTAATCCATCTCATTAACATCATAGTGATAGGATTTACAACGTATAGGAAAATCACAGCAGATGACAAAATGGTGGACGATCACACAATACTGGGAATCATGGCCTAACCAAGTTGACACATACTTTTGGGGAACACAGTTCAATCCATGACAGGAATGGATCCAAGCACTGAGAGTACAGCAGATTCCTTAGTCCTGGTACAGTATAGGCCAAATCTCTCTCTCTACTTTTTTAAGTTGTCTGGTGTAATTTTCCCATCTGTTGGATGTTACATGTTTCAATTTACAGAATCACTTTTTAGAATACCATTGTGTACATGCATGAACTGATTGTATCCTATAGAACATTAGTTTTCAGCGTTCTGCAAGTTTATTCCTATTTATGCTCATCTATATGACATCTGAGGGCAGTGGTGGTTCAGTGGTAGAATTCTTGCCTTCCATGTGGGAGACCAGGGTTCAACTCCCAGCCAGTACATCTCATGTGCAGCTGCCACTCATCTGTCACTGGAGCCTTGCATGTTGCTGTGATGCTGAACAGGTTTCAGTGGAGCTTCCAGACTAAGACAGACAGGGAAAAAAAAAGGCCTGGCAATCTACTTCCAAAACTCAGCCAATGAAAACCCTATGGATGACAGTGGTCTTATCCCATTGTACATGGGGTCACCATGAGTCGATGACAGCTAACAACAAAAACATATGACTTCTTTCATTTAAGATTCAGAATCTTTGCCATATACATTGTACCAGCCCTTTCCCATAAAAGGAATTTTTTAAGTATGTTTTGTACCATTACTCAACGAATATTCTTTGTAGATAGCAATATTGATAAGGAAAACCTTTTTAGGATTTTGCTCAAAGTGATCAGAATGATATGAATCTTACAGAGATAATGCAGTCTGACAGAGATCTGGAACACGAAATTTAACCTGAATAGCTTAGAAACATTAAAATTACTGCTTAAAAAACATTTCGTATAATGATTTTATAAGGGCAGTTATAGCTTTGCCGAATATCTTTGCTTAGTTTTTAATATAAATATGTGAATTTCTTTGTAGGACAGAATATCATCATCACAGTGGCTGGAGCGAATTTACTTTTGAATACTGAAGACCTGAGGGAAGCAGCCAGTGTCATTAGCAGAGCTAAAGTAATGATCTGCCAGCTAGAAGTTACTCCAGCAATTTCTTTGGAAGCCCTGACAATGGCCCACAGCAGTGGAGGTAATTTTACATATTAGCCATTCTTTCTGTAAAAGCTTTTATCACTGTCTTAATAAAGCTAACCTTTTAAGTTAAGCAAACCAATAATTTTTTCCTGCAGTAAAATCATCTTTCTTCCATCTGTGAGATTCATGGTCTTCTTGTAGTTCTTGATAATGTTAGAAAATACGAATAGCATTTCTGACACCCCTCAATATGATACAAGTAGTAATTAGAATCTCTAAGCAGCCATTGACCAGGAGACGCTCCAGGTGGTGAAATGATGTCCACTCTGGGGAACAGAGGTGAAGCTGCATGTCACGTACAGTCACTGCCCACCAGCTTACATTTTCATAGGAGTTAAAGATTAGTTCTTTCTTCTTTTTGTAAAACTTCATCATGTTTTCTATAAACAACAAAAGATTATTTACAAAAGTAATATTTTCTATGTTGTCTGTTCATTCAGTAGCTCTTTCGTATGATATTTGATTTTGGAAATTTTCAAACATGTACAAAAGCAAGTGGAAATGTATGATGAAACCAGGTTACCCTTCACCCCCCTTCACCAGTTATCAACAAGTGAGGAATCTTGATTCATCTGTTCTCCCACCCATTCCCCCTCTCCCATCTCCAGCAAATAACAGACTTTTTAAAAATCCAGGTAGTTTCATTGCCCAGCCGTGTGCCTTCTTTACAATCATTGGCATGTTTGAGTCCATTGTTGCAGCCACTGTGTATTTTGAGTGCCTTCCAACCTAGGGGGCTCATATTCCAGCACTATATTGGACAGTATTCTGTTCTGATCTATAGGGTTTTCACTGGCTAATTTTTGGAAGTAGATTTCCACGCCTTTCGTTCTAGTCAGCCTTAGTCTGAAAGCACCTCTGAAACCTGTCCACCACCGGTGACCCTGCTGGTATTTCAAATACCAGTAGCATAGCTTCCAGCCTCGTAGCAACATGCAGGCCACCACATATAACAAACTGACAAACTGATAATAGGGTTTGAAGTTTGACCAGCATTTATTAAGGCTTGAAGATAAAAAATACAATGGTACCAGCCCCACTCCCCCCTCAAAAAAAATCCAGGTAGTTTCTTCTTGCTTATTTTCACCATGGACTATGGGGAAAGCACTTTCTAAGATGAAATCCCATTTCTGCCCTAACTTATTAGATTTGTGATCTTGACAGAATTGTCTGATCTTTCTGAACTTGTCTGTAAAATGCATGCATAAATACCCCTTACAGAATTGTTCTAAGAATGGAATAAAATAAAATATGATACTAAGCGTGATGCAGTAAGTCTCAGTAAATCCCAGTTTTCTTCTCTCCTTTGCACTTATCACTTTAAATTAAAATTAGGATAATGTTCAGATTTCAGCACCATTTGGTCAAAAAAAAACAAAACAAAAAAGCGATCACTCTTAAGACAGTGGCTCTTTTTGATATTGTGGCAATAGTTCTGTGATTTGTATTAAGAAAAAAATAGAACCACACTGACTTTTCTGATAAAACTCTCTCATCAAGATACAAAACTAAAGAAGAAGAAGAAAAAGAACAGTAAGTGTGTGTGTATAAGTGATTTCTTCCAAAGTGTATAGTGGTTTACATAGCGATAAATGGAAAATAATTACTGAAATGATTTTGTGGAGAATTTTAAAATGTATATCCTGATTTAACAAATTTTCCTCTTGGCAAAACAGCATGCTATGGCAAATTCTCACTGACATTTAATGTATTTTTAGTGGACTCAAAGCTGTCAGAAAGAATTCTAAGCCAAAACCCATTTTGTTACATTTTCTTGGGGTGTCACAGACAAAGTCTAATGCTTACAGTAAACATCCTCTGCACTGCACACATCTTAATCAGATGTGACTACAATGTGCTACTTCCCTCATGCTCCTGTCTTTCCTTGTATACATCAAAACACATTCTTATGTAACTTCTCTTTTTTCCCTGCTATCCCTTGCTTCTCAGAGATCCCTGTTTCCTCTGTCCTAGCCTAGTCCTGCTACCCACCCAGCTTGTGTAGGAGTAAAAGGTATAGCAACCACAGTTGAGGATCTGACCTTTTTCATAGGTGAGGCTGGACTAACCCAGGTGTGCATGCAGCCTGACCTGGGGCTGTCTTTTGGGTGGGACCCAGAAATACTTCCTCTGTCACCTGCCAGACAGCTCTTCCAGCTGAAGAGCTGAGGGACTGGGGCATCAAGGAAGAGGGGTAGGGGCTGGCTGGCCAAAGACCTATTAGCCTACTTCACATTCTCACTAAGGGACAGCGTGCCTAAGAAACAGTTCTGCATGATTTTTCTTATATAATAATGTTAAAGTATTAAACCTTGTATTTATATGTACTTTACAGCTTAAAAGCACTCTCAAATACATTTGATCCTCAGACAAACCTTATGAAAAAGATATGGCAGGCATTATTCTACCCAAGTGAAGGTGAGAAAATTGAGACTCAGAGAAGTTAAGTAGATTTCTCGTCCAAGGTCACAGTTTTAGTAAGTGTGGAAGCCAGGATTTCAGACTCTTATAAGACCCAAGTTCTGTCTCCTAGTCCACACTTTTAAAAGCAACTGCCACATCCCATTGATTTCAAGGAACTCAACCTTTATGAAGAATTTGTTTAGAAATGTAAAAAACATAAATTGTAACACTGTCTAGCATGTAGCCTAAGCTTTGAATGTTCTTGCTGCTCTAAGTCAGAGTCACAGAGAAGAGGCTTTAGAGTGTTTTGAATAATGTGCTCCCCCATACAATATATACAGATAGACAAACACACACACGTGCACTTGTGCACACAAGCACACACACTTCTCTGTCAGGAAGTCCTCCAGCCAGGTAGCGTTCTCTGGCCAAGTCAGCTGATCCCCTTCTGGTAGTTACCAGCTTAGGTTCTGTAACATGAGTGGGGTGTGTGTGTTTGTGTGTGTGTGTGAATTTAATGCGTCTGAATTTCTACATGAGAGAAGAATGATATACTGAAAGGAGCACTGGTTTGGGAGACGTGAAGTATGGCTTTCAATTCAGGATCAGTCACTCAGCAAATGGGGAACCTCAGCCAAGTTCCCTGCTACAGTTCCCTAACTACATCCACTAATTCTTTGTGTTGCTTCATCTGTTTCATCTGAAACAAGAAAATTGGGCTGAGGGCTCTCATGGCCCTTTAATGTCACAATGTATGAATGAACTGACCTCAGAGCAGAGGGAGCAAAGCCTAATGATCTTTGAGCACAGAGTGCCCTGTCCATGGCTCCACTGGGCTGCATGGGTGCTAGTCAGCATTATTCCACCTTTAAGAAAGATAGTAAAATCATCATCATCATCTGCTGGTTTATTATCATAGCTCCTTTGTGTGTTATACATTGTATAACTAGATTACATGTCAATTGTGAAAATACAGAGGAAAAAGGCCCCTCCATCTTTGAATATACCGTCTCAGAACTCTCTTCCTGCCAAAATGAAAGCATTGATTATAAAGCACCTGCAACTTCAAAAATGAGTCCTTAGCCCTGTGCAGCGCCACCCTGGTGAGGCCACAAAGCTCTGAGTTTGGCCCACTGCTGAGCTGGTACTGTGCATATTGGTTCTGGTCTTTACATCCATTTCAAAGCAAAATGAACATCACAGGAACAATTATAAATAATTGAGATTGTTAGAGCCCCAAGATTAAATTCTCGGTATGATACAAAGTATCTTTTAATGCCACTTTAGTCCTTTTCCATTTGGCAAATAAGACTTTTTGCTGGCCACTTGGACTTTTACAATAGCATTGTCTAGCACGTAACCCAAGCTTTGAAAGTTTTTGCTGCCCAAGTCAGAGAAGAGTCCCTAAAGTGAGAGACTGCCAAGCCAGTGTTTTGGGTATCCTAGCCTTCTGGCCACACCTTACACTTTGCTTAGGGGAATTTTTCTTCCCCTGTTTGTCATGGCTAGTTGTTATTGTTGTTGTTAGCTGCTGTTGAGTCAGCCCCAACACTTGGCAACCATACGCACAATGGAACAAAACACTGCCTGGTCCTGTGCCATCCCCATGATCGGTTGGGGATTGACCACTGTGGTCCATAGGGTTTTCACTGGCTGACTTTTGGAAGTAGCTCTCCAGGCCTTTCTTCCTAGTCCGTCTTAGTCTGGAAGCCCTGGTGAAACCTGTTCAGCAGCAGAGTAACACACAAGCCTCCACTAACAGATGGGTGGTGGCTGCACATGAGGTGCATTGGCCAGGAATCGAACCTGGATTTCTCATGTGGAAGGCAAGAATTCTACTGCTGAACTACCAGTGCCTCTTGGCTAGTTATTAGGGCCTTCTAAACTCTCCAGCCCTTCCCTTCCATTAAGAGCTTCCACCTTATTTTCCTGTCTTTTAGCCCATCAACTGCTTTCTGAGGCCTCACCTGTTCCTCATTGGCATTATCATGCCAGATGTTGACATGCTGTTAAGACAGCCAGGAGTTTAGTCCATCTTACACTATAATTTACTGTTGAGAGCTATCAGTCACCTCTGCAGCTCCTAGTTACTCCTGGTACATTCTGTCTTCTCTAGTTTTGCATGGCTCCAAGACAACATCATTTTTTCCATCTTGCCCATTACAAATTTGCATTCTTCTTTGATTAGCTACCTCTACTAATTCTTCATGTTTCTTCATCATGGTAAAGTATTTATGCTTATTTGTGGTCATACTAGCCAAGGGGAGTACTTTCTTTATGGCATTTTCTCTTTCCCCTGGATTTAGTTACTAGTCAGACTCTAAGCCTAGATATCCATGGGCTTGCTTAGTAAGAATGCTTTCCCTTGGGGTAAAGTATAGGTAAATAAGATTTGATTCATTTTTATATAATTTTTATGGTAAAATTAAATTGTAGAATTCCTCATTCCAGCAATTGATGCTTTAAATTTAGTGAATAAATCCAGACTGTTTTCAATAGAACAGTCCATCAGTAATTTAAGAGCCACTCCCATAACTACCCCAAAGCTCTATACCTTCGTTTCCACATCTGTAAAATGGTGCTAATAATATTTGCCTTATCTATGCCCTGAATTGTTTTGAGGACCATACAAAATGTGCTTTGAAAACAGCATGTTAGTTTGGTCTTCTGTTATAAAGCCAGGAGAGTTGGGGGAGACTCTGTCTACCCTCACATCTTTGCCTGGCTGCCTCCTTCCTGTCATTCAGGTCTCCACTCAGATGCCTCCTACTCCAAGAAGCTTTCCCTGACCGCTCTATCCAAAGCAGCCACCACCCCAACCCAGCCACATTCTAAACCAAATTACTTTGGGTGTTCGTTTGTTTGTTTTAATAGATTTTACCTACATATGAGAAGTTGCATAGAGCAAAGATTTGTCTGTCTCCCATGCCCAGATCAGCACCTGGTATGTAGTAAGTGCTCAATAAGTACTTCATGACTGAAAGAATGTCTGGAGTGTCCGTAGCAACAAGTGGATGGGATGGTAACGAAGGAGTTGGAGAAACCAGTAGTCAAAGCTGCCTTCAGCTGTATTAGTCTGGATTTTTTCAGTAACAAGTGACAGAAACCCAGGCCAAACCAGCTTAAGCAAAAAGGAAATGTCTTGGCTCACATAGCTGGGAATAGTCCTGGGGTTATTCCCAGGACTGAAGGCAAAGCTACAGACACAAGGGTTACGTAGTCTGAAATCAGGGGCTTTACGCCACCAGGACTGTCTTGTGGTTCCACATCTTGGCTTCTCTTGGCTGTGCTTCAAGCTGCAGACAGACCTCTCATGCAGGGAATCGTGGTCACCAGCAGCCCAGACCCCCATCCTCCAAGTCGGACAGGATGCTCTGTATCCACCATCTACCTGTACCGGTGATAGGCTATGATAGGCTCTACTTGAACCTTATATGTACCCTTTGGAACAGTTGCCGTTGCCAAGGAGATGGGATACTATAGTGGTCGAGGCCTGGGTCAGGTCATATGCCCATTCCTGTTATTGGTACAGAGTGGGAAGGAGTAGTTCCTGAAAGGAAAGAATGCTGGGCAGAAAGAAACAAAATAGGTCCACTGCACCAGCTAACAGAGGGATAATATTTCTGATGAAGGGTGAGGCACCACAATTCAGGCGCTAAAGAGAGGCTAGATGGGAGATAAAGAATAAAGCAAATGTTTTTTACTTTCATATGATGACATAGTATATACGCAAGCATGTTGATACGAATCACTGCACAGAGCTAAGGTCTCAATGCATTGATAAGATGATGGTGCAAAGAGAGAGCGTTTCTTAGAGTCATCCAAAACTTAGGGTTTATCATTTTACTCTGTTTTTTAATAAAAAATTAAAACATGCTCTTTGTAAAAAAACAATGAAGAAGCATATAAAATAAAAAATGAAAATGTGTCTCCCACATACCCCTCCCAAAAACTAATAACTTATTAGTTTACTGAGTAACTACTCAGATTTTTTCCTCTTCATCTGTAAGTGTATAAATGTAAATACATAAATTGTTATATTTTATTTGTTTTGTTAAAAAAGGGAGGGTAATACTATACATTTATTACAAAACTGACTTTTTCACTTATAAATAAATTATGGAAATCTTTCTGTGACAAAACAGAGATGTACTTCACATTCTTTTTAACAGTTCAGAGCATTCCATCAGATATTTATGTCATAATTTTTTAACCAATCACCTTTGATAGTCATCAATGTTTCTTTCTTTTGTGTGTGTGTGTGTGTGTGTGTATTACAAGCAAAGCTGCATGCACACCACTGTGCATTATCTTTGCATACTTGTGTATTTCTGTAGTATAGCTTTGGGAAAGAAATTGCTGGATCTAGGATCTTTGAGATAAAATGGAACTTTTATAAGAAGAATGGGCCTACCGTGTTGTTGCATACTGGTAGCTTGTTCTGACCTGGGCTCAAATACAGATTTGAGGATCACACTAAGTGAGCAAGGGTGTTTCAATTTAATGCTACGAAAAATAGGGAACAATATATTTGTTCTGAAAACCTAAAAAGTAAGTGGGTGTGTTAGAACGCTGGGCTATGAGGGACATTATGCATAATTGACATCTCTAAGACCTCGCAGAAGCAGAGGAACCAATGAGAGAGACTGTTGCCAGGCTACGACCTCCAACGGAAGGCAGAAGAGATGGGTGGACAGGTGGGGGTGTTGGCTTGTGTGTAAGGACAACATAATAACAGTAATAATCCTTGACATTTGTTCAACACTTTACAGTTTTCACAGGGATTTTACTTGTTTTCAAATTTAAGCTGCAAATAACCCTGTACAAAAATCTGACCAGCCAAAAATATACCACAGAATTTCTGTGGGTGGACATTGTGTATAAAGAAGCATATAATGAAAATGTGGGAATGGTGTTAGCTTATAAATCACTAAACAAGATCCACTGACTAAACCAAAATGTTAAGTAAGACCAAGGAAGGTACAGAAGTAGACTAGATAGCTTCACGAGCCTGAAGCAGTAGACAGTTGCCATTAGCCACATGCTAATTAGCATCTATACAAGAACATGGAATGGATCAGTGCCAAGCCACCTATATAAGAGCCACCTGGAGAACTTGTCAATATGCAGATTCCCTCATTTTAACCTCCAGCAACTGTGGTTTAGTGGGTTTGAGGTGAGGCCCAGGAATCATGTATTTTAACAAGCTCACCAAGTGATACTGGTGTGCAACCAAGTTTGGGAACCACTATTCTAGAAGAGTCTTCCAATAAGAGGATTTTACTCTGGGTCTATAGTAAAGTGGAACTACTAAACACATAAGTCATTGGACATAGGTACAGAAAAAGAACACCAGCCAATCTAGTTGAGTACTCTGGTGGATAAGTACGTGTTTTGACAAAAGGGGAACTTCCTGTGAATGTAATTTCTCTAGACATTCGAAGAAAACATTGACAAAGTTCCACACCAAAGGCTGTTATAAAATATTGTGAGTTGGGATTGGGGACATGTGTTGCTATGGACAGAGTCCTGTCCAGGCCACTGTGTTGGAGAGGACCAAACCCTAGACTTTAAAATAAAGCCAGAGGACCTGGGTAGGGGCTCAGCTTAACCACTTCCCAGTGTATGACCTTAGATGTGTGACCTCATCTCTCTGGGCCTCACTTTCCACCTCTTCTTTTCTTCTTCTGTAATAATTGGTGTGGCATTCTCATTTTCCCTGCTTCTGCTGTCCCTGTCCATCCTTCTCTTGAGGCCTCTTAGTCTGGACTAGTACTCACACTGACCGAATTTCTCTTCCTTTCTCAGTCTTTCTTTTATATTCCCAAATTACTCATAGAAACCAAGAATGTAAACTTTTGTGTGTGTACGTTTGCATAAGGAGTTGTGATACATTTGGAAGACATACGTAGGTGCACAAAACATACGATTCCTACTTCCTGTTCTTACCAGGGAAACTCCAAGCCCTTTGTTGTTTCTTCTATATCATCTCTTTTTCCTTCCCTGGCAAATGGATTTATGAACTTGCCTTGCAACTAAGCACTTAAACTAACCCACAAAAATGTTTGCCAGCCTGTTTACATTCGTACAGATCCTTTCATGTCACAGTGATTTTACTTTTTTTAATGTTCTTGTTGCCTTTGCCTTAAACTTTGTGATCACCTTGATTGTAAATATTGATGCTTGCCCTTGAAGCTGGAATGTTAGAAAGTGAAAAGTGGAGCAAATGGGGACTTCCAGCAAAATGGCTCTCTAGGCAGGAGCAACACGCGTCCCTCCACAGCAAAGATCCGAAAAACTAAGCTGAACAGAGCAAACAACAATCCTGAAACGCTAAAACATCAAACGAAGAGATAAAAAACTCAGCCAGGCACCAAATGGAGGGAGAAAACTGACAGAGAATGGAGAACAAGGAGAGATTCATGCAGAGGTCCCCTACCAGCTAACGCAGCGTAGATCCGCCATCTTGGACTCCTATCGGAGATCAGCAAACGAGGTACGAGAAAGCAGCTTCATGGGAGACAAAACAACCGGTAATTTGCGATATATGCTTTCCCACCCCCACCCTTCTTCACCCCCACTCGGCCTTCTCTGCTTCCCGCGGCCACAATCTCTTGTCTGGGAAACACCGGCTGCTCGGATTCCACACACCCAAACGGGACGGCTCCCTGAGTGCCATTTGTTGGCTGCTGGTGTTGCTTTTTTTCCTACTTCTTTTGATTTCTTCCTTACCTCTCACCACCTTCCCCTCATTTCGCTCAAATACCTGGCTCCGTGCGCCATCTTTGCTTCTTCCTGAGGGGCTGTGGAGCTATGTTCGAGTGTGGAGCTACTTCGCCGTCTGGACTGCCGCACTGGTGGGATCCCGGAGCTTTTATTCGTTTGTTTGTTTTGAATTGTTTGTTTGTTTTCTTTCCCTTGTCTCGAGTTGGGAGCCCTTTCTGGCCAGGCGGTGCTTCGTGGCAAGGAGACTACCCCCCTTGGCTTGCACAGACGTGCAGAGGGATCCCTGAGAGCATTTCTTTTATCGTTGGGTTTTGTTTTTTTTTTTTTTCTGTTTTTTGGGGGACTTTTCTTGTTCTTTTTTTTTTTTTTTTTAATTTGTTTTGTATTCCTTTCCCTCTTCTTCCCTTTTTGTCTTTCTTCATTACTCAGTTTCTTGTCTCTCTATATATTCCTTCTCTTTCTGGTCCCTGAATACCTGGCGTTGTATACCTTTACGCCTTCTGGCCAGGCTGTGCTGCAACACCTGAGAGCGACTTCCCCAGACCTCATAGCTGCAACAGTGGGATCCCTAGGAAATTTGCAGTTCTTTGACCTTTCCGATTTTTATTTATTCATTCTTTTCTTCCTCTTCCCCTTTCTGTTTTTCTCCATTTCATAGTATCTCATCTCTCCACTCCAATGGCAACCTCCCCTAGCATTCTTTTTTGTTTGTATGTTTTTGGCTCCTGTTCCTCTCTCCTCTTTCCCATATCCATCTTAGCTCCACACATAACAATCTCCCCGCTACATCCTGCCTACCTGCACTGTGCACTTGACATCACACCACCAAGCAGCACAGGCACGGCCTACTGGAACCTGCCCTGCACTGATTGCCAACCTGCCCTGGTGGCTGTAGTGAGTGCCACAAACAACCCGTCCCAGTAACTCCTTTTCAGCTAGACCTGCCTTGCTGTACCGTATCTGGGTGACTGACCTTGCCAAAAATATTGTGCCCACAGATGAGCAAACAACAAAGAAGACACAGTCCACCTGCTCAGAGATAGTCAAATTTAAAAAAAAAAAAGGGATGAAACAAACAAATCTACAATCAATAAACAAGAAAAATAACTACTGAATGCCCCAAAGACAGCAGACAATATCAAAACATATACAAAAACAAGACAGGATGGTTCCAGTAGGTGTCCAAAATAAAACACCAGATGACTTTCCAGTGGAAGAAAATGCACTAGAACTACCTGATAGGGAATTCAAATCTCTAATACTAAGAATTCTCCAAGAGCTGAGGCAAAAAGCTGACAAACATGAGGAAAAAAATAGACAAATTCATGGAAAATACAGACAAAAAATGGGAAGAATTCAGGAAAATAATGCAGGAACAAAAGGCCAAAATAAATTCACAGCTAGAAATTATACAAAGTCAACAATTAGAAATCCAAAAGATAAACAACAAGATTTCAGAAATGAACGGTGTCATAGAAGGTCTGAGAAGCAGATCTGAAACAGTGGAAGACAGGATCAGTGGAATTGAAGACAAACACTTGGATACAACTCTGTTTGAGGAAAACTCAGAAGAAAGAACACAGAAACATGAAGAGACCCTGACAGTTATGTGGGATACAGTCAAAAGCAAAAATTTACGAGTGATTGGAATTCCAGAATGGGGAGAAAACAAAACACAGAGAGGATCATTGAAGAACTGCTGATGCAAAACTTCCCCAATATCATGAAAGATGAAAAGCTGGCCATCCAAGAAGCTCCATATAGGAGAGACCCCAAAAGAAAATCACCAAGACATATCATAATCACAGCTGCCAAAACCAAAGACAAACAGAATCCTGAGAGCAGCTCGTGAAAAACAAGAAGTCATATACAGAGGAGAAACAATAAGACTAAGCTCAGATTATTCGGCAGAAACCATGCAGGCAAGAAGGCAATGGGATGACATATATAAAATCTTCAAAGAAAAAAATTGCCAGCCAAGAATAATATATCCTGCAAAACTCTCGTTCAAATTTGATGGTGAAATTAGGTCATTTCCAGCTAAACAGAAATTAAGGGAATATGTAAAAGTCAAAGCAAACTTACAAGAATTATTAAAGGGAGTTCTTCGATCTGAGGACAGACAAATTCAGCTCACAGGCAGAATCTAGGACGCAGGATCATACGAGCCAGATACCAATCTAGGAAATGAACTCTCGAGGACTATCCAAAACCAGAAGAAATACAACAGGGAATCAGAGCAGTTAATCAGTAAATGACAACAACATCAAAACAATAAAAGAGGGAATAAGTGGCATAGGTATAGAACCTTCTAATGGAGAGGAAGGCAAGGCGATACCAAGTAATGGTAGATTGCTTCAAACTGAGAAAGATAAGGGGAAAATTAATGGTAACCACAAAGAAAGTTAACAAACCAACTCATAAAAATAAACACGAAAAACATAAAGTCTCAGCAAAAACAAAGCCTACAAAATCAAAAGAAATGAAAAAAATCCGCAAACAAAAGTAACTCAGCACAAGAGAGTAAGAAAAAGAAAGAAAACTTCAGCACCACAAAAAAAAGCACTACAAAATGACAGCAACAAACTCACATCTATCAATAATTACACTGAATGTAAATGTACTCAATGCACCCATAAATAGACGGAGAGTGACAGAATGGATAAGAAAACAGGACCCATCAATATGCTGTCTACAAGAGACACACCTTAGAAACAAAGCTGTGAATTTATTAAAAGTCAAAGGTTGGAAAAAAATATATCAAGCTAACAACTACCAAAAAAGAGCAGGAGTGGCAATTCTCATCTCAGATAAAATAGACTTTAAAACAAAATCTACCATAAAAGACAAAGAAGGACACTATATAATGATTAAGGGGACGATCCATCATAAAGACGTAACCATAATAAACATCTACGCACCCAATGACAGGGCTCCAAAATACATAAAACAAACTCTAACAACACTGAAAAGAGAAATTGACAGTTCCACAATAATAGTAGGAGACTTCAACACACCACTCTCAGTAAAGGACAGAACAACTAAGAAGAAACTCAGCAAAGATACAGAAGACCTAAAGGGCACAATCAGCCAACTGGACCTCATAGACATATATAGAACACTCCATCCAACCACTGCAAAGTACACATTCTTTTCCAATGCACATGGAACGTTCTCCAAAATAGACCACATCTTAGGCCACAGAGCAATCCTCAACAAGATCCAAAA
Organism: Dugong dugon; assembly: GCA_030035585.1. NCBI lineage: Eukaryota > Metazoa > Chordata > Mammalia > Sirenia > Dugongidae > Dugong > Dugong dugon. The sequence continues at coordinate 72,336,785 of CM057473.1, forward strand.
CGTTGAGATAATTCACAGTATCTTCTCTGACCACAATGCCATCAAGGTAGAAATTAACACTAGAAAGAGGAAGGAAAAACAATCAGCTACATGGAAACTGAATAATACCCTGCTTACACATCACTGGGTAATAGAAGAAATCAGAGATGGAATCAAAAAATTCCTAGAATCAAATGAGAATGAAAACACATCATACCAAAACCTTTGGGACACAGAAAAGGCAGTCCTCAGAGGACAATTTATAGCAATACATGCACATATCAAAAAAGAAGAAAGGGACAAAATCAAAACATTAAGTGCAGAACTCAAACAAATAGCAAGAGAACAGCAAAAAAAGCCCACAACCACCGGAAGAAAGGAAATAGTAAAGATCAGAGCAGAAATAAATGAAATAGAGAACAGAAAAACAATGGAAAGAATCAACAAAACCAAAAGTTGGTTCTTTGAAAGAATCAACAAAATCGACAAACCACTGGCCAGACTGACAAAAAAAAAACAGGAGAGGACACAAATAACCCAAATAAGAAATGAAATGGGGGACATTACAACAGACCCAACTGAAATAGAAAGGATTATAACAGAATATTATGAAAAACTATACTCCAACAAATTTGAAAACCTAGAGGAAATGGATAAATTTCTAGAAACACACAGCCTACCCAAACTACAACAAAGTGATGTTGAAAATCTGAACAGACATATAACAAGAGAAGACATTGAAAAGGTAATAAAAATAACTCCCAACCAAAAACAGCCCTGGCCCAGATGGCTTCACTGGAGAATTCTACAAAACACTTACAGAAGAGCTTTTACCAGTTCTACTCAAGCTATTTCAGAGCATAGAAGAGGAAGCAACATTTCCAAATTCATTCTGTGAAACCAGCATAAAGCTGATATCAAAACCAGGCAAAGACGTCACAAAAAAAGAAAATTACAGACCAATATCTCTCATGAATATAGATGCAAATATTCTGAACAAAATTCTAGCCAGTAGAATTCACCATCATATCAAAAACATAATACACCACAACCAAGTAGGATTCATACCAGGTATGCAAGGATGGTTTAACATTAGAAAATCAATCAACGTAATACACCACATAAATAAAAGGAAAGAAAAGAATCCCATGATCATCTCAATTGACACAGAAAAGGCATTTGACAAAGTCCAACACCCATTCCTGATAAAAGCTCTCAATACAATAGGTATAGAAGGGAAATTTCTCAACATAATAAAAGGCATCTATGCAAAACCAACGGCCAACATCATTCTTAATGGGGAGAGGCTGAAAACATTCCCCTTGAAAACAGGAACAAGACAAGGATGCCCTTTATCACCACTCCTATTTAACATTGTGCTGGAAGTTCTAGCTAGAGCAATACGGCAAGAAAAAGAAATAAAGGGCATCTAAATTGGTAATGAAGAAGTTAAACTGTCCCTGTTTGCAGATGATATGATACTATACCTAGAAAACCCTAAAGACTCCACGAGAAATCTACTAGAACTAATAGAAAGATTCAGCAGAGTAGCAGGATACAAGATAAACATTCAAAAATCAGTTGGATTCCTATACACCAGTAAGGAGAATGTTGAAAAGGAAATCAGGAAATCAATACCATTTTCATTAGCCCCTAAAAAGATAAAATACTTAGGAATATATCTGACCAGGAATGTAAAAGACCTATACAAAGAAAACTCTAAAACACTTCTGCATGAAACCCAAAGGGATCTACATTAATGGAAAAACATACCATGCTCATGGATAGGCAGACTCAACATTGTGAAAATGTCAGTTCTACCCAAGGCAATTTACAAATACAACACAATCCCAATCCAAATACCAACAACATTCTTCAAAGAGATGGAAAAACTGATCATTAGCTTTATATGGAAAGGGAAGAAGCCCCCAATAAGTAAAGCACTACTGAAGAAGAATTATAAATTGGAGGACTCACACTACATGACATCAGAACCTACTATACAGCTACAGTAGTCAAGACAGCCTGGTACTGGTACAATGACAGATACATTGACCACTGGAACAGAATTGAGAACCCAGATGTAAATCCATCCACCTATGGTCACCTGATCTTCGACAAGGCCCAAAGTCCTTCAAATGGGGAAAAGACAGTCTTTTTAACAAATGGTGCTGGCAAAACTGGATATCCATATGCCAAAAAATGAAACAGGATCCATACCTCACGCCGTATACAAAAACTACTTCAAAATGGATCAAAGACCTGAATATAAAGCCTGAAGCTGTAAAGTTCGTAGAAGAAAAAATAGGACCAATTCTACAGACCTTAATACATGGCATTAACAGTATATAAACCATAACCATCAATGCACAAACCACAATAGATAAGCTAGATAACTGGGATCTTCTAAAAATCAAACACCTATGCTCTTCAAAAGACTTCACCAAAAGAGTCAAAAGAGAACCTACAGACTGGGAAAAAATTTTTTGGGCAGTACAAGTCAGACAAAGGTCTAATCTCCATAATCTACAAGAAAATCCAACACCTCTACAACAAAAAGACAAATAATCCTATTAAAAAATGGGCTAAGGAAATAAACAGACCCTTCACCAAAGAAGACATTCAAATGGCCAACAGACACATGAGGAAATGCTCGTGATCACTAGCCATTAGAGAAATGCGAATTAAAACCACAATGAGATACCATCTCACCCCGGCATTACTGGCACGATTCAAAAACACTGGAAATAACAAATGTTGGAGGGGCTGCGGGGAGATGGGAACTCTTATGCACTGCTGGTGGGAATGCAAAATGATACAACCATTTTGGAAAATGATATGGCGTTTCCTCAGAAAGCTAGAAATAGACATACCATTCGATCCAGCAATCCCACTCCTAGGAATATATCCTAGAGAAATAAGAGTCATCCCTCGAATAGACATATGCACACCTATGTTCATGGCAGCATTGTTCACAATAGCAAAACGATGGAAACAACGTAGGTGCCCATCAACAGATGAATGGATAAACAAACTATGGTACATACACACAATGGAGTACTATGCAATGAGAAAGAACAACGATGAATCTGTGAAGCATCTCATAACATGGATGAAACTGGAGGGCATTATGCTGAGTGAAATAAGTCAGTCACAAAAGGACAAATATTGTATGAGACCTCTATTGTAAAAACCCATGAAAAACTTCACACATAAAGTGTAACAATTTTTGTTGGTTACCAGGGATGGGAGGTGTTGGGGGGAAATACTAAATACACAATAGATAAGTGGTATCTTGCGTGAAGGGTGAGACAGTACACAATACAGGGGAAACTAGCACAACTTGTACAAGGAAAGGTCATGGAAGCCCCATAGACACATCCAAACTCCCTGAGGCACTGAATTGCTGTGTGGAGGGCTGTGGGAACCATGGTCTCGGGGAACATCTAGCTCAATTGGCATAATACAGTTTATAAAGACAATGTTCTACATTCTCCCTTGGTGAGTAGCATCTGGGGTCTTAAAAGCCTGTGAGCAGCCATCTAAGATACACCGCTGGTTTCATCCCTTCAGGAGCAAGGGAGAATGAAGAGAACAGGATACAAGGAAAAGATTAGTCCAAAGGACTGATGTTCCACCGCTACCAAGGCCTCCACCGGACTGAGTCCAGTACAGCTAGATGGTGCCCGGCTACCACCACTGACTGCTCTGACAAGGATCACAACAGAGGGTTCTGGACAGAGCTGGAGAAGGATGTAGAGCATAATTCTAACTCACAGAAAAAAGACCAGATTTACTGGCCTAAAGGAGACTGGAGAAACCCCAAGAGTATGGCCCTCAGACACCCTTTTAGCTCAGTGGTGAAGTTATCTCTGAGGTTCATCGTTCAGCCTAGGAGTGGACAGCCCGGTAAAACCAAATGGGACTAATGAGGTACAGTAGTCCAATGACATGGGCCAGAAGGCAGAAGGGTACAAGGAAGCTGGTGATAGGGAACCCAAGGTTGAGTAAGGATATTGTTGGTGTGTTGTGAGATTGTTAACTGTTGTCATAGGGCAACATTTGTAGTAACTGTTAAATGAGAAACTATTTTGTTCTGTAAGCCTTCACCTTAAGTGAGAATAGCAGCACAATTGGAAGAGCGTAGTCAATGTCACTGAAGTGTGCGTGTAGAAATTTTTGAAATGGTGTGCCTTTGGCTATGTGTATTTTCACCAAAAAAAAGGTTGAAAAGTTAGAGGTTTGACATGTTCTGGGGCTGTTAACCAATGTCATAAAACAATATGTGTACTACTGTTTCACAAGAAACTATTTGTTCCATAAGCCTTCACCTGAAGTACAATTAAAAAAAAAAAAAATTGATGGCCAATGAGCCCTTTTCCATTCCTTTGTAGTGAAAACACTGTTCAATCCAGCTCCTGCCATTGCTGACCTGGATCCCCGGTTCTACACCGTTTCAGATGTGTTCTGCTGCAATGAAAGTGAGGTGAGGATGAAAGGTTTTGGTCATTCATGAGAAACTAAAACACTTGTGTGTGAGTGGATAAAGCAAAGAGACAGGACTAACCACAGCAATTTGGTCACCTGTGAATTAGTGGGCACCATGAAAACAGATTTTTAAGTTTATTGGGGTGTGGAGAAAAGGTAATTAGTGAGTCATAGGGAAAAGTAAAAAGGATTCTCTGTATCATGCCCATAACATGACCCTTATCAGACTCGGGTTAATTTTAGTCTCCTTCCTGCCTTCGTATTATGGGTGTTTTGTTTTCTTTTCTAATTATTCCATAGTCTGTGGACTAATTAGTATTAGGGATTCCAGATTTATCAAACAAAAATCCAGGATGCCGAGTTAAATTTGAATTTCAGACTATACATAATATACTAAACATACTTATACTAAAAAATTATTTGTTGTTTATCTGAAATTCAAATTTAATTGGGCAGCCTTTATTTTATCTGGCAACCCTAATTGGTATATGGCCCCTGGAGCATCTACTACATTCTGTTGTGAAGACCTTGTGACAGCACTGATAGACATAAGTTCTCCCTACGATGCCATGGAAAAGACCTTGGGGCCGCTTCATTAGGGGAGCACCCTCACAGTCCATCTAAGGGTCATAATGTACATATCTGCATAAACTATCTATCAATATACTGATATTGTATCACTTATTCTTAAACATTTTTAGGAAGAAAATTTCAGTATTTCTCCCATTTTGTAGGCTAGCCAGTATTAGACCTGAGCTCTTTCTCAGCATTGGGACACTGGACATATTATACATGTTGGTGCATGCAACATGCAGAGAGACAACGATAGTGATTAATGAATTGCAATCTTTAATTTTCCATTTGGTTCTAAGGCTGAGTGAAGGTTTCTAGGATTTCTTGACCTGCCTTTTTGATAATTTCATTTCACAGAACATAGAAGAAACAAAAAAGACTGCTTCAAGGAACATAACTTCAGCAAACCACAATAGGTTGTGCAATATTTTTTAGCAACCACCATGGCCAGGCATTGCCTGGACAGGAGGAGTTGTGGGAAATAGTGACCATTTCACAATAAGAGGTTAAATCACCCTCAACCGTCAAACTGACTTAAATTTCCTTACTGTACACTTTCAGAACACTCTCTGTCATCAAACACTCACAACACTTCAAACACTCAAATTATGAGTTCAAGGTCTTCTCCAGTAAGTTAAAAATTCTGTAAGGGTAGAGATATCTGTCTTACTCACTGTTGTATCCCCAGTGGCTATCACTATGTGTATGTTGTTGTTAGGTGCCGTTGAGTCAGTCCAACTCATAGCAACCTTATGTAGAACAGAACAGAATACTGCCCAGTTGTGCATCATTCTCACAGTTGTTGTTATGCATGAGCCCATTGTTGCAGCCACCTCGTTGAGGGTCTTCCTCTTTTTCGGTGACTGTCTACTTTACCAGGCTTGATGTCCTTCTCCAAGAACTGGTCCCTCCTGGTAACATGTCCAAAGTATGTTAGACAAAGTCTTATCATCTTTGCTTCTAAGGCTCATTCTGGCTGTACTTCTTCCAAGACAAGTTTGTTCCTTCTTTTGGCAGTCCATGGTATATACAATATTCTTCTCCAACACCGTAATTCAAAGGCATCAATAATTCTTCTGTCTTCCTTATTCATTGCCCAGCTTTGAAATGCACATGAGGCAATTGAAAATACCATGGCTTGGTTCAGGTGCAGCTTAGTCTTCAAGGTGACATGTTTCCTTTCTGACACTTTAATAGAGGTCTTTTGCAGCAGATTTGCCCAAAGCAATGTGACATTTCATTACTTTGCTTTTTTTTTTTGTAGTTTAAGCGAAAGTTTACAATTCAAGTAGTCTCATACATTTATACATACATTGTTATGTGACCCTAATTGCTCTCCCTATACTGTGACAGCATACTCCTCCTTTCCACCCCTGTTTTCCCGTGTCCATTTGACCAGCTCCTGACTCTCTGCCTTCTCATCTAACCTCTGGACAGAAGCTGCCCGTTTAGTCTCATGTATCTACTTGAACTAAGAAGCACACTCCTCACGAGTATCACTTTATGTCCCACCGTCCAGTCCAATCCCTGTCTGAAGAATTGGCCTCGGGAATTGTTTTAGTTCTGGGTTGACAGAGAGTCCAGGGGCCATGCTCTCTGGGGTTCCTCCAGTCTCAGTCAGACCATTAAGTCTGGCCTTCTTACTAGAATTTGAGTTCCGCCCCCGAAGTTTTTCCTGCTCCAACAGGGACTCTGTTGTGTTCCCTGTCAGGGCAGTCATTGTTGGTAGCCAGGCACCATCTAGTTCTTCTGGTCTCAGGATGATGCAATCTCTGGTTTATGCAGCCCTTTCTGTCTCTTGGGCTAATGCTTTCCTTGTGTCTTTGGTGTTCTTCATTCTCCTTTACTCCAGGTGGTTGGGACCAATTGATGCATCTTAGATGGCCGCTCACTAGCTTTTAAGACCCCAGACGCCACTCACCAAAGTAGGATGCAGAACATTTTCTTAATAAACTATGTTATGCCAATTGACCTAGATGTCCCCTGAAAGCATGGTCCCCAGACCCCAACCCCTGCTACTCTGTCCCTCGAAGAGTTTGATTGTATTCAGGAAACTTCTTAGCTTTGGTTTAGTCCAGTTGTTCTGAATACCCCTGTAGTGTGTGCTGTCCTTCCCTTCACCTAAGATAATTCTTATCTACTATCTAGTTAGTGAATAACCCTCACCTTCCCTCCCCTCCCTCATAACCGTCAATGAATGTTTTCTTCTGTGTTTAAAGCTTTTCTTGCATTCTTATAATAGTGGTCTTATACAATGTTCGTCCTTTTTTGACTGACTAAATTCACTCAGCATAATGTCCTCCAGATTCCTCCATGTTATGTTTCACGGATTCATCGTTGCTCTTTATCATTGCATAGTATTCCATTATGTGAATATACCATAATTGGTTTATCCATTCATCTGTTGATGGGCACCTAGGTTGTTTCCATCTTTTTGCTGTCGTATACAGTGCTGTGATAAACATGGGTGTGCGTATATCTATTCGTGTGATGGCTCTTATTTCTCTAGGATATATTCCAAGGAGCGGGATAGCTGGATTGTATGACACTTCTATTTCTACCTCTTTAAGGAATTGCCAAATCGACTTCCAAAGTGGTAGTACCATTGTACATTCCCACCAACAGTGTGTAAGTGTTCCAGTCTCTCCACAACCTCTCCAGCATTTATTATTTTGTGTTTTTTGGATTAATGCTAGCCTTGTTGGGGTGAGGTGGTATCTCGTTGTAGTTTTTATTTGTATTTCTCGAAGCGCTAATGATCATGAGCATTTCTTCCTGTGTCTGTTAGCTGCCTGAATGTCATCTTTGGTGAAATGCCTGTTCATATTCTTTGCTCATTTTTTAATTGGGTTATTTGTCTTTTGGTTGTTGAGGTGTTGCAGTATCTTGTAGATTTTAGAGATTAGATGCTGATCGGATTTGTCGTAACCAAAAATTTTTTCCCAATATGTAGGTTGTGTTTTGACTCTTTTGGTGAAGTCTTTTGATGAGTATAAGTGTTTGATTTTTAGGCGCTCCCATTTATCTAGTCTGTCTTCTGGTGCTTGTGCATTGTTACTTATGGTTTGTATTGTGTTTATGCCATGTATTAGAGCTCCTAGCATTGTCCCAATTTTTTTTTCCATAATCTGTATTGTTTTCGATTTTATATTTAAGTCTTTGATTGTTTTTGTGCATGGTGTGAGGTATGGGTCTTGTTTCAGTTTTTGAAGATGGATATCCAGTTATGCCAGCACCATTTGTTAAACAGACTGTCTTTTCCCCAAGTAACGGACTTTGGGCCTTTGTCAAATATCAGCTGCTCATAGGTTGGTGAATTTATGTCTGGATTCTCAATTCTGTCCCATTGGTCTATGTATCTATTGTTGTACCAGTACCAGACTGTTTTGACTACTGTGGTGGTATAATAGGTTCTAAAATCAAGTAGCATGAGACCTCCCACTTTGTTCTTCTTCTTGAGTAATGCTTTACTTATCTGGGGCCTCTTCCCTTTCCAAATGAAGTTAGTGATTTGTTTCTCCATCGGATTAAAAAATGCCAGTGGAATTTGGATTGGGATTGCATTGTATCTGTAGATTGCTTTGGGTAGAGTTGACATTTTCACAATATTAAGTCTACCTATCCACAAGCAAGATATGTTTTTCCCCTTATGCAGGTGTCTTTTGATTTCTCGCAGTAGTGTCTTGTAGTTTTCATTCTATAGATCTTTTATGTCTCTGGTTAGATTTATTCCTAAGTATTTTATCTTCTTGGGGGCTAGTGTAAATGGTATTGATTTGGTGATTTCCTCTTTGAGGTTCTCTTTGTTAGTGTAAAGGAATCCAACTGATTTTTCTATGTTTATCTTCTATCCTGTTACTTTGCTGAAATCTTCTATTAGTTCCAGTAGTTTTCCTGTGGATTCTTTGGGGTTTTCTGTGTGTAAGATCATATCATCTGCAAATAGAGATACTTTGACTTCTTCCCTACCAATTTGGATGCATTTTATTTCTTTTTCTAGCCTAATTGTTCTGGCTAGGACCTCCAGCACAATGTTGAATAAGAGTGGGTGATAAAGGGCATCCTTGTCTGGTTCCTGTTCTCAAGGGGAATGCTTTCAAAGTTGCTCCATTTAGGATGATGTGGGCTGTAGGCTTTGTATAGATATCCTTATTTATGCTGAGGCATTTCCCTTCTATTCCTATTTTGTTGAAAGTTTTTATCATGAATGGGTGTTGGACTTTGTCAGATGCCTTTTCTGCATTGATTGATAAAATCATGTGGTTCTTGTCTTTTGTTTTATTTATGTGGTGGATGAGATTGATTGTTTTTCTAGTGTTGAACCATCCCTGCATAGCTGGTATAAATCCCACTTGATCATGGTGAATTATTTTTTTGATGTTGCTGAATTCTATTGGCTAGAATTTTGTTGAGGATTTTTGGGTCAATGTTCATGAGGGATATTGGTCTGTAATTTTCTTTTTTGGTGGTGTCTTTACCTGGTTTTGGTATCAGGGTTATGCTGGTTCATAGAATGAGTTTGGGAGTATTCCATCCTTTTCTATGCTCTGAAATACCTTTAGTAGTAGTGGTGTTAACTCTTCTCTGAAAGTTCGGTAGAATTCTCCAGTGAAGCCATCCGGGCCAGGTTTTTTTTTTGCTGGGAGTTTTTAAATTACCTTTTCAATCTCTTCTTTTGTTATGGGTTTATTTAGTTGCTCTACCTCTGTTTGTGTTAGTTTAGGTAGGTAGTGAGTTTCTAGAAATTTGTCCATTTCCTCTAGGTTTTCAAATTTGTTAGAGTATAATTTTTCATAGTATTCTGTTATGATTCGTTTAATTTCAGTTGGGTCTGTTTTGATATCACCCATCTCATTTATTATACCAGTTATCTGCTTCCTCTCATGTTTTTCTTTTGTCAGTTTGGCCAGTGGTTTATCAGTTTTGTTGGTCTTTTCAAAGAACCAGCTTTTGGTCTTGTTAACTCTTTCAATTGTTTTTCTATTCTCTATTTCATTTAATTCTGCTCTAATTCTTATTATTTCCTTTCTTCTGGTGCCTGAGGGCTTCTTTTGCTGCTCTCTTTCTACAAGTTGTAGGGTTAATGTTTTGATTTTTCCCCTTTCTTCTTTTTGGATATGTACATTTATTGCTATAAACTGACCTCTGAGCACTGCTTTTGCTGTGTCCCAAAGGTTCTGGTAGATCTGTTTTCATTCTCGTTTGATTCTATGAAATTTCCCTATTCCATCCTTAATTTCTTGTATAACCCAGTAGTTTTTGAGCAAGGTGTTATTCAGTTTCCATGTGTTTGATTTTTTTTTCCTTGCTTTTTCTGTTATTGATTTATACTTTTATGGCTTTCTGGTCAGAAAAGATGCTTTGTAATATTTCAACGCTTTGGATTCTGTTAAGGCTTGCTTTATGGCCTAATATGTAGTCTATTCTGGAGAATGTTCCATGTGTGTTGGAAAAGAAAATATACTTGGCTGCTGTTGGATGTAGCGTTCAGTATATGTCTATGAGATCTTCCGTCTTTGTCGAGCTTCTATTTGGATGTTCGTCCTTCACCGAAAGTGGTGTGTTGCGGTCTCCTACTATTATTGTAGAGCTGTCTATCTCTCTTTTCAATGCTGTTAAAGTTTGTTTTATGTATTTTGGGGCCTTGGCGTTGGGTGCATAAATATTTATTATAGTTATGTCCTCCTGGTGTATTGACCCTTTAATCATAATATAGTGTCCTTCCTTATCCTTTGTGGTGGATTTTATTTTAAAGCCTATTTTGTCAGATTAATATTGCCCAGGTAGATGGCCACCAAGTGTGTGGTGTAGGCTCTCACTTACAGTCCTAGTCAGGTATGGGTGATTAGTGTAGGCACAGGCATCTGGCTGCAGCAGGGGGACACACTGTGAGCAAGGCAGGGGGCTGACAGCCGCCCGAGTGTCCACTAGGAAAGTGTGTCCCTGTTCCCTAGAGAGCGTAGGTAGGTGGGTTTTGCAGCTGGCCTATGAGCACCTAATGCTGTTGGCTGTATGGACTGGGGGGTACTTCTTATTCATGGGCCCCTCTCACAGGTAGCTAGGTGGCATGGGTGGAGCCACCAGTCCTCATGCCCCGATGTGCATAGGTGAAGTCCCTGCTTAATGGGCAGAGCAGTGTCAAATGTCAAGAACCTGCCACTTCACAGCTGAAACAGTTGAAGTTAGCCTTCTGCTTTATACCCTGTTGTACTGCGGTAATGAGGGCCTACGGTGTTGAATGGGCCCACACAAGTCTATGCAGGGGGAAAGGCACTCAAAAGTCTGTGGATCCCTTATGCCTGTGCCTAGGCAAAGGAGCTGTGCGTACCCTGGGTTCCTGGCTTAGGAGAGCCGGCAGTTTATTTTTTTCCTCTGTTTGTTAACTTGTTCACTCTCCAAGGCAGGGAGAATGGCTCCAGGCATGTGACAGATCCTACCTCCAGCCCAGGGGATTCAGCAATTGCTGAAACTGGTACGGGATCCAGTGCAGAGCTGGGAGCAGAGTGGTAAATGGGAGAGAGGCTTTTCCCTAAGGGGGGCATGTTTTTGATCTGCATGGTAAGCCGTGCGCAAGTAGTTATCTTCCGTGGAGAGCTGCTTCTCACTGGTTCTGGGTGGCCATGTAGAGTCTCTGGTGCTGGGTCTCTCCTGGTGCGGAAAACATGCCTCCCGAGCACGGCTGCTTGCCTGCCTCACTGCTCACCCCCAAGCTGATCAGCCTGAAGGGTTCAGGCTCTCCACGTCAGGTCTGGCAACTCCTCACTGCTTCCAAACCATCTCTCCCTCCCCCTGCCACTCAGTCTGGTTCATCAAGTCTGCCTTTGATGTTCAGGGTTCCCAGAGTACCATATATAATTGGATCACTTGTTTTTTTGTGTCTTTGTTGTAAGAGGGTCCACCAGGAGCATCTGACTACTCCAACATCTTTGCTCCACCTCCTTGGTGACTTTCTTTTGGGATCTACCTTATGTGGGGTTGAATGAGCATCTTGGATAGATATCTTCTCATCTTTCACGATATCAGGGAAGTTTTCTGCCAAAAAATCTTCAACAATTCTCTCTGTATTTTCTGTTATCCCCCTGCTCTGGTAGTCCAATCACTTGTAGGTTATTCCTCTTGATAGAATCAGACATAATTCTTAGGGTTTCTTGATTTTTTTTAAATCCTTTTATCTGATTTTTCCTCAAGTAAGTTGGTGTCAAGTGCTTTATTTTCAGTCTCACTAATTCTGACTTCCTTTGGCTCAATTCTGCTGCTGTGACTTTCTATTGAGTTGTCTAGTTCTTAAATTTTATTGTTAATCTTCTGGATTTTCGTTTGATTTCTTGACTGCTGCTTCTATGAGTGTTGATTGTGGATCCATGTAAAATGAAATCCTTGACAACTTTAGTCTTTTCTCTGTTTATTATGATGTTGCTTATCGACCCACTTGTGAGGATTTTTGTTTTCTTTATGGTGAGATGTAATTCATACTGAAGGTTGTGTGGTCTTTGAACTTCATCAGTAAGTGCTTCAACTTTCAACAAGCAAGGTCATGTCATCTGCATATCACAGGTTGTTAATAAGTCTTCCTCTCATCCTGATGCCCTGTTCTTCTTCATGAAGTCCAGCTTCTCGGATTATTTGTTCAGCATACAGATTGAATAAGTCTGGTGAAAGGATACAACCCTGACACACGCCTTTCCTGACTTTAAACCACGCAGTATCCCCTTGTGTGTACAGTTTATCTATTAATGCAAAGTAAACTGGAGATCAGTTCACCTAAAAAGCATTACGAAAAGAAAGATAATTTAAAATATTAAAATTTTAGAAGAATGAAGGATAGTTTGAGAAGCTTCAGCGTACATCTAATGGAAGTGAAAGAAGAAGAGAGTGGAGGGAATGGAAGAAAAGCAGTAGTAGAGGAAAAATTCCAAGATGTTTTCTGGAATTGAAGAAAAGCTTTGCTTTTCATGAATTGTCAGATCAAAAGTGTATTAACAGTACTATGTAAGATACATATAAATCTCTGCTTACATACCTTTTGGTGGAACTGCATAAATCAAGGATAAAAACAAAAATATTTTTCAACTACTAGAGAAAAAGACAGATTACTTATCAAGAAATGACAATTAGACTGAGAGGAGACTCCTTAGTAGCAACTATAAATGCTAAAAAAACAATGGAATAATAGCTTTGGAATGAAGAGGGAAGTGTTCAGCTTAGAATTTTATGTCTAGCTAAACTTTCATTGTAAAGTAAAGGCAAAATAAAGACATTTTCAGACATTCAAAGACTAAGAGAGTTTTCCACTCACAGATCTTCATTTAACTATTAGTGGATATACTTTAGAAGCGAAAAACCGAACCAAAATGGCAGGCAAAGGATACAAGAAGAAATGATGCACACAAGAAGTGACAAAAATATGTCAGGAAATTTAATTAACTATTAGCTGAAAAAATTATAATTTTGTGTTTTAAAAAAGTAAAAACTAAAACTCTAGACAACAATTATAAGATGGTGGTGCTTATAGGTAGTTAAAACTGCTGTGATCCTCGTCTTGTTGGAGAAGAGGGTGGAGATTATGAATCACTGTAGACTTCGTCAGATGCAGAAAAATGGGAATTCTCATAGCACGCTTGTAGGAGTAGTCAATCAGTACAAACAATTTGGTAATAGATAATCAAGTTGAAATTCTATTCCTAGATATGCATGATAGGGAAACACTCATCCATGAGCATGGGGAGACATGTACAAGAATGTCCACTATATCATTGCTTGCAAAAGAGGAAAATGGAAAAAACTAGAGTGTCCATAGAAGGGAGAATAGATTTTGTTTAAACTAGTATGTTTGCAGCGTAGAATCTTAAGCAGTAAAAAAAAAAAAAAAAAAATAGAGCTACATATATCAACTCGAATTAAATAATGTTAAGGGGGAAAAGCGCATTGCTAAATAGTATATACAGAAGATACCATTTATTTAAATAAAAAATATCTGAAGCAAATAAGGTAAAGTGTTAATATTTGTTCAAATTTCTTTTCATTAAAGAATAATTTTTTCAAGTTCTTTTAGAAACTGCACCCCACAAGGAGCCCTTTTTATATTCTGGATGAGAAACTCTGACCCTGTTCAAACCCCTCATTTTGAAATTGGATTGTAAGTGATTTGGGCCAGGTCACAGAGTCTGTGAGTAGTGGAGGTCTCCTGAATGCCAGGGTGTTGCTTTTTCTGCCACATATCAGTGCCTCTCCTGCTCTGCTTCCAGCTTCTCTAGTAAAATAAAACAAACAAAAGAAGTTAGTGGTCTCTAGACACGGAAAGCTAGAACTAATAACATGACTAAGGCATTACATCTCAAGAGAGGCCCAGAAGAATTATGTTCTCAGGTGTCAAAATTTACAGGTAAAATTTATACCAAAATCACTAGCAGTGGCCTCTTCCTTTCTCCCTTCCTTCCTTTCTTTCTTATATAGAGTTCTCTTTGTTCTCTCTAACTCTTCATTATGAAGATTATCATACACATAAAAAAGTTGAAAGAACAATGCAATGAACAGTAATGTACCCTTCCACCTAAACTGTTAACATTTTGCTATATTTCCTCTTCCCCTCCCCTGTATATATTTATTTTTGCTTTCACTAAATCATTTGAGAGTAACTTGCAGACAGCATGAAGCTTCACCCCTAAATACTTCAGCATTCATCTCCTAAGAGTAACCACAATATACCATTATCACAGCTAAGAAAATTACCAATAATTCCATACTGCCATCTGATATCCAGGCCACATTCAGTTTTCCCGAGCTGTCCCAAGAATATTTTTATAGCTAGTTTTTATTGTTGTTGTTTTGTTTATTTTCTTGAGCCAGGATCCATCATAACATGTCATAACATTGGTCATTATGAAAAAGAATGGAGATATTTTCTAGAAAAACAAATCTAATCTGAAAGTAGACCCAGGTGACTTATTATCACCACTGTTTCTTTTCACTTTTGTGTGTTCCAGGCTGAGATTTTAACCGGCCTCACGGTTCGCAGCCCTGCAGATGCCGGAAAGGCTGCACTGGTGCTGATGGAAAGGGGCTGCCAGGTCGTCATCATCACTTTAGGTGCCGAAGGATGCGTGATGCAGTCACGAACTGAGTCTGTCCCAAAGCACATTGTCACAGAGAAGGTCAAGACTGTGGATACCACGGTAAGCTTAAAGATTTAAGTATCATTTTTGGCCATTGGAAATCGTTATTTAGTAACTAAGATACTGCATTTGAATTTTTGAATAAAGAGGTAAAAGCCTAGGAGGTGATAGTGGTAGAAGAGAAGAACAACGGGACAGAAGAACTGGATCTTAATCCCTCTCTAACTCACTGTGAGACCTTATACAAGTTACTTTATCTCTCTGAGCCTCAGTTTCCTCATCCATAAGATCAGAATATCTGTTAAATTATACCTGTACTGCTTTTATTCATTCATTCATTCATTCAATCAATCAATAAAAGTTATTGAACATCTATATGTGCCGGTCATATCTAGGTGCTAAGGATACAGCTCTCATGAGGTTTGGATTCTAGACAATAAACAAATAGCCTTGTCTTACATAGTTCCCATGTGAAATGAATGGCAGTGACCACTGGTTCCAAAAAATAGCAAACCAGTTGCCATTGAGTCAGTTCTGACTCATGATGACCCCACACGTGTCAGAGTAGAACTTCACTCCATAAAGTTCGAAGACTGTGACCTTTCAGAAGCAGAATGCCAGGCCTTTCTTTCGAGGATCTTCTAGGCGGGTTCGAACTGCCAACCTTTAAGTCAGTAGTCGAACACTTAACCGTTTGCATCACCCAGGGACTCCAGGCACTGTTTAGCAGAGGTCATTCTTTTAGTCAGCAAACCATAACAGCTTACATTCACAGCATGCTTACTGTGTCTCTTTCTCATACATCTCATTTAATCTTTACAACAATTATACCCTCATTTTACAGACAAAGAAACTTGCTCAGGATCACATTGCTAGTAAGTAACAGAGCGCACAGTTCAAAACTAGGCCTGTGGAAGTCCACATAGACGTTTCTTGTGCAAGCACTGGTTAAGGGAAATCACTAGTGGACAAGCCATTGCTACAGACTAGGAGGGAAAAGGAAAAAAAAAATTAGGAAAAAGATTCACATTTCCTTTGAAACTGGGAAATACTGATGATGCCTGTAAGGAATTCAGAAGAGCTGACTAGAAAAGTAAGTGAAGTTCGGGGGCAAGAAACTAGAGGTGAAGAAGAAAGAAAATTTTAAGGTTTTTATTTATAAGAAACTAATATATAATTATTTATAAAATGTGTTTTAATTTCTTATGCTGATAAAAGACTTCAAACTATGGGTCATTTATTAAAAAGAAGCTTGAGGGGACCTGATAAAGTAATGATATGAATATACTTTGAAAAAATTATAAGTGCAAGGAATATTTTTATGACATAAAATTAACATCCCTATTACCTTTCAAAAAGTGCTTTATGTGGGGGATTTGATAAATTGTACTCGGTGGTAGTGGTCTCATCATATTTAATCATTTCTGAAACCATTAGTTTTCTTCTGTTTTGTTAAGGACAGTAACCTGAATTTGAGAGGTTACTTTTTACTTCTGAATTCAGTCATCCATTAGACTAAAAGTATGCAAGGTCCTAAAGTGAGAAAAGTTCATTTTTCTCTTGCTAAAAATGAAATGAGGAGTCCTCATGAGGATGTTGGACCTACATGAATCCATAGAGTGGTTCAGCCTGTGACTTCAGTATCTGTGGCAGTCACGACTCCTTTTGTTTATAAGCATCAGAAGGACAACTTGAACAGGCTTATGCAGGAAAAGGGATTTATTTGGTGCCCATAATTGGAAGGTCCAAAGGTACAACAGAATGCAGAGGCTAGACCATGTCATCAAGAGGCTAACCCATGCCGCTCCGGCTCTCAAGCGCTCGCGCGCTCGGCTTTCCTTATAGTAGCTTTGAGCTCAGGCAGGCCCTCTCCAGGTGGTGGTGACTGGCAGCTCCCTGCCCACACTGTGCCCCACATCATGTCCCCATCCCTGGTGTCCAACAAAAATCAAAGAACTGTTGTCAAAAGATGAGGAAGTGGATGCTGGCCAGACCAAAACAGCCATGCCCCCCAAAGAACATTTGTGTGGAAATAAACTGCTTGGGCATGCGAGTAAATTATGAAGAAACTAGCCTTGAAACTGTTGAAATTGGAATTGGCAGTAATAGTCATCAGAGTAATTTCATTTGAAGGAACAGATTTCATAGATCATGACTGATTATAACTTTAAGCATCTTAAATACAGCAGTAATGCACTAAGGAGGTTTTTACAATTTGTTGATAACTGTTATACCCTCTTTTGTTTGGTTTCTTAGCACTTGTAGTTAATTTTTAGATACCAAGAAATGGAGTTGATTCGACGAATCATCCTCTTCAGGAAATGAGTCCCTTCAGGATGAATGGCTTTTGCTCTCTGGAAGGCAGCCTGACAGAATGTAGCAGGCTCTGTCTAGGACCTAGGAGACTGGGGTTCCAGTTTCTGCTGTTCTTGATAACTTACTGTCACCTGGGGCAAGCGAGATAACTTCTCAGGGCCTCAGATAACTCACCTGTGAAATGGGTACATTCATTAATACTGCAAATAGGGGGAGGGTTTAATCTCCAAGGTTCATTCTGATTCTAGAGTCTGTGGTTCTGTAGCTAAATGTTTTCATTCATTCAGCAAATACTAATTGAGTCCTGATTACATGCCACATGAGGAAAAGACAAAGGTGAAACAGACATGGACCCAGACACCAAGAGGTGGGATAATACTACCAATTATTTAGCCCTGATGGTGCAGTGGTTAAGTGCTCAGTGCTAACTGAAAGGTTGGCAGTTAGAACCAACCCAGCAACTCTGCAGGAGAAAGACTGGAGATCTGCTTCTGGAAAGATTACACCCTAGCAAACCCTATGGGGCAGTTCTACTCTGTATGTCACATGAAGTCGCTATGAGTTGAAAATCGACTGCACGGCACCTAACAACAACAGTCATATATAATTGTTTTATAATGCAAGATAGGTAATGGTAAGTACCATAAGAACAGTTCAGATAAAACACAGTAAGAGTTCAATAAGGGAACAGTTTACTTAATACTTAGGGGCAGGAGATGGAGAATTAGATCAGAGAGGATCAGGGCACAAGATTAAGGATAGGCTATTTTTTGTTTCTGTAAAGGAAGAGAGAATAAAATTTTAGTTTTTGCAGGCCATATGCATACAGCCTCTGTCACAACTATTTGATTCTCCCAGGGAAGCTGTCACAGACAACACAGAAATAAACGTGCATAGCTATATTCAATAAAACTTTATTTACAAAAACAGGTATAGACCAGATTTGGCCCATGACCAAAGTTTACCAACCCCTACACTAGGAGATTAGGTCTCTGCTTTGAGGAATAGGTAATCTCTTGGCTTCCTTCTAAAATTCTGAGGTTCTGTGTCCCACCCCCACCAATCTAATTGGATTTTTAACAGGGTTTAGTCGTCATTAGCCAAGGGTTTGGGTAATAGTGGCATATTCTCATAGCCATCAGTGTACCTGGTGGTAGTCTAAGTGATTGTCTTGGGAAAAAAATAGGACCTTTACTAAAGCATGACATTAGAAAACTTCGTAACTCCAAAGGTAGTCTAAGTGATTCTCTTGGGAAAAAAATAGGACCTTTACTAAAGCATGACGTTGGAAAACTTCATAACTCCAAAGATAAAGAAAAGATCTACAGGCTTTCTGAAATAAAATAAGGATAACATGCAGAATGCCAGGAATCAGAATGGCATCGGAATTTTCAATAGCAGTGCTGTTGTTAAGAATTAAAAGATCATGGTACAGGAGGGGACTTCCACTTCCAGAAAGATGGAGTAGACATACCTTTCTCTATTCTGCCCTCTAACATTATATATATGGTGGATACATAATAATTCATATTAGATATGAAACAAACATATATAATATGAACATTATATATGAAACAAAGATAAGAACCCTGAAAGGTAGACCTTGGGACCCAAGTAACAACACCATGGTGAGATCCTTGGGTTTTCTTTTTGCCTCATATATATCCTAGACTGGGTGCTGGAGAAGCCAGCAACCCAGAAACATCAACAAGCACAGATAAAAAAGTTGAAAGAAAAGCCTGTTCTTGCTAACCAAGCATCAAAAAAGGGGCACGCAACTAGCAAGACAGACAACTTTTAAACAATACCCACTCTACTTCAGCCAAACACTACAGAAGGAAAAAAAACAAAAAATGGCTCTACCTCCACTAGCAAAGGCCAAGTGAGGAGCCTAGACCTCCACCTTGCAGTAAGATATAGCAACTCAAACCCTCCTTTCCATGCTGGGATGGTATCAGAGAAGGCCAAACAGGGAGCCAGAATTTTCATCCCTGCTAGGGTGATAACAAGCCCCCCTTCCCCAGTGTCAGTGGAGACCATGCGAGGAACTTGGATTTCCACCTCCACCCACTGGGGTGGTTCAGAGACTTAGCGAAGAGTCAGAACTTTCACCACTGCCCGGTGGTAATGAGACCATCCCCCTACCCACTGTGATGTCAGTAGAGGCCACACGGGGAGCAGTAACAAGGCACCTTTGTCCTACCCAGGTGGTATCAGCAGAGGCCTAGTGGGAGCCTAAACTCCCACCCTCACTCAGCAGTAACAAAGAGACCACCACCTCAGGTGTCAAGGTAGAACAAGTAGGGAACCTTGACTTCTACTCCCATCTGACAGTAGTGTGATGGCATCCACCCTTCCCCTGCCAGAGCAGGGTCAGAGGAATTCAGCAAAAACAGAAGGTTTAAATAAGACCCAGAATCTCACTAATACCCCAAATTTCCTTGTTTCAATAGAAAATCATCTGTCATGCAAATAACCAGGAAAATCTCAACTTGAATGAGAAAAGACAATCAACATATGTCAACACTGAGATGACACAGAAGACGGAAATATCTGACAAGGATTTTAAAGTGGCCATCATAAAAATACTTCAGCAAGAAATCATGAACAGAAATGAAACAAATAAAAAATAGAAAATCTCAGCAAAGAAGTAAAAGATACAAAGAAGAACCAATGGAAGTTTTAGAACTAAAAAATACAATAATTGAAATTGAAAAGTCAATAAATAGGCACAACAGCAGACTGGAGGGGACAGAGGGAAGAATGAGTGAACTTGAAAGATAGGACAATAGAAGTTACCCAATCTGAACAACAGAAAGGAAAAAAAATGAAGGAGAGCCTCAGGGACTGTGGATCTGTAATAAAAAAGTTAACATTCATGTTATCAGAGACCCAGAAGGAAAAGAGAAAGAGGATGGAGCGGAAAAAGTATTTGAAGAAATAATGACTGGAAGTTCCCAAATCTGGCAAAAGACATAAACCTACAGACTTGAGAAGCTGAGTGAACCCCAAACAGGATAAACCCTAAGAAATCCATACCAAGACACATCATAGTCAAACTTTTGAAAACTAATGATACAGAAAAAAAATCTTGAAACGGTGAGAGAATTGACACCTTGCCTAGAGAGGAAGAAATTCTAATGAGAGTGGATTTCTCATCAGAAACCATGGAAACCAGAAGGAAGTAGCACGTTTTCCAAGGCTGAAAGAAAAGAACAGTCAGCCCAGAATCCTATATTCAGCAGAAATAACCTTCAGGAAGAGAGGAGAAATCAAGACATTTTCAAATGAAGCACAACTATGAGAATTTGTCACTCTGTTAACTACCCAAATAGAATGGCTAAAGGAAGTTCTCGAAACAGAAAGGAAAAGATAAAAGAAGAGATCTTGGAACATTAGGAAGGAAGAAAGAACAATGGAAAAAGTGAGAATATAGGTAAATAGACTTTCCTTTTCATCTGGAGTTTTCTAAATTACTTTTTATGGTTGAAGCAAAAATTATAACACCACTTGACGGGATTCTGAATGTACGTGGGGGAAATATTTAAGACCATTACATTATAAATGGGGAAGGATAAAGGAACATAAAAGGAGGTAAATTTTTATACTTCATGCAACCTGGAGAAATGGTGACACCAGTGGACTGTGATGTTATGTATATATAATATAATACCTAGTGCAGCCACTAAAAAAGCTAAACAAACATATACCCAAAAGCATTATAAATGAATCAAAAGAGAATTCTGAAAGACAATGGTGCAGAACCTTCAAAACTGAAAGAAATTATTTCCCATCTCAAAATTTCTATACCAACCTGTCTTAGTTATCTAGTGCTGCTATAACAGAAATACCACAAATGGATGGCTTTAACAAACAGAAATTTACTCTCTCACAGTCCAGGAGGCTAGAAGTCCAAATTCAGGGCGCCAGCTCCCAGGGAAGGCTTTCTCTCTCTGTTGGTTCTGGGAGAAGGTCCTCGTCATCAATCTTCTCCTGGTCTAGGAGCTTCTCAGCACAGGGACCCCAGGTTCAAAGGACGCGCTCTGCTCCCAGCACTTCTTTCTTGGTGGCATGAGGTCCCCCTCCTCACTGCTCACTTCTCTTTTTTATATCTCAAGAGAAGTTGATTCAAGATACAGCCTAATCCTGTAGATTGAGTCCTGCTTCATTAACATAACTGCCTCCAATCCTGCCTCATTAACATCATAAAACCCATTACTGTCAAGTCTATTCTAACTCATAGTAGAACTGCCTCATAGGGTTTCCATGGAGTGGCTAGTGAATTGGAACTGCCAGCCTTTTGGTTAGCAGCCACCAGGGCTCCATTAACATCATAGATGTTAGGATTTACAACACATAGTATAACACATCAGATCACAAAATGGTGGACAGCCACACAGTACTGGGAATCATGGCCTAACCAAGTTGACACACATTTTGGGGGGACACAATTCAATCCATAATGCCACCTTTGCTATTAACTGAGTGTGAGGACAGAGTAAATGTTTTCAGGCATTTACAGTCCAAAAATATTTACTTTTCAAACATCCTTTTTAAAGAAGCCACTGGAGTGATGTCAGCTAAAATGACAGAGTAAGGACCTCTGAAAATTCTCTCCTCCACAAAAGCAATAAGAAAACTGGCAAAAATTACCAGAATAAACTTTTTCAGAACTCTGGAACTTAGCCAAAAGCTTGTAGCAATCTTAGGCATATTTATTCAAAAATAGCTGAGTCTTGGTAAGAACAATCAGCTTTGTGGCATTTTAACTTGTCTTATTCTCATCCCTGTCTCCAGCTCTGTGATAGATTTGAAAACCAACAGCTTGCAACCACAGTGAAAACCAGCAGCCTGGCAGCCACCTAAGGGGGCTTCTTCAAACCCTCATTCCAAGAGAATTGTCATTATTTGACCTGTATAGTGGTTCCCTGGCAGACTCTGCTTGCAAGGTTGTCTTTATGTGACCTGACTGGGAGCTCATCTGGTGTGAAAAGCCTTTTCTCAGTGGGGGGAGTGGTTGCCGAAAACAATTACAGACAGTTATTAACTTTGAGGCTGCCTAAAGTGGTTGATAAAGTTGGGGCAAAAATAGGCTAACCAAAAAACATAAAGGAAAAGCTGGTGAATGAAATATCCATAGGGGCTTTGAAGTTTTCTGACATTTTCCTGGATATCTAGAAGGCCGTGCACATGTCCAAGGGCTGTGTGCATGCTCAGGAAAGACCTGAGGAAGCCCTAAGCTCTCATCTCTGGGTGACTTTGAAGAACTGTACAAACAGGAAGTGAAGGTTAAAGCAATTTTGTCAACTTCCTGGCTGATTGTTCAAGGTGTGCCTCAACACACACACACAGCACCATGGCAGAGACTGGGAGACTTATTGGTGCCAGGCATTTAAGGATATCTCTATATAGTCATTAGCTGACCATAAAGCTAACCAAGCAGAGCTATCAGTGGCCACACATAACAAATAATAAAGACTTTCAACATGGCGCTATAGTCAGAAGCACCACACTGTCCCTCCGCAGCAAAGATCAGAAAAACTAAGTCAAACAGTCACACGTCAGTCCTGAAACCCTATGCATCAAATGAAGAGATAAAGAACTCAGCCAAGCATCGAATGGAATAAGAAACTGACCAAGAACAGAGAGTGAGGAGACACACATGCAGAGGTCCCCGTCAGCTACTGCAGCATGGATCCACCATCTTGGACTCCTATTGGAGATCAGTGAACGGGATATGAGAAAGCAGCTTCACAGAGCTTCCAGCAGAAGACAGAACAACTGGTAACCAGCAATATAGGCTTTCCCATCCCCTACCCATCTTCATCCCCACTTAGCCTCCTCTGCTTCTTGCAGCCACAATCTCTTTGCCGGTAAGCACCAGCTTCACCCTGGTGTTGCTTGGATTCCACCCACTTGCACTGGCCGGCTCCCTGAGTGCCTTTTGTGGCTGCTGGTGTTACTTTTTTCTGCTTCTTTGGATTCCTTACCTCTCATCACCTCCACCTCCTTTATCTCAAATACCTGGCTCCATGTGCCATCTTTGCTTCTTCCTTAAAAGCTGCAAAACACCGCTCGACTCTGAAACTGCGTCCCAGCCCATGCCGCCACGCTGGTGGGACCCCAGGGCTTTTTTGTTATTTGTTTGCTCTGATTTGTTCTGTTTTAATTTGTTTTCTTTTCCTTTTCTCAGCTTGGGAGCCCCTTCTACCTGGGAAGTACCGCGCAGCTTGGAATCTATTCCCTTACTCTGCGCAGTCGCACAGGGACATCCCTGGAGGCGTTTCTTTTTTCTTGGGTTTTTTTTGTTTTTGCTTCTTTGTTTTGTTTTCTTCTTTCTCTTGTTCCCTTTTTGTCTTTCTTCATTTCCAGTTTCTCGATTTATTCTCTTTTTTCTTTTTTACCCTTTTATTTTTTCCTTCATTTTTGTTTTTCCTCATTTCTCAGTCTCTCATCTCTCCACTCCAAAAGCAAGCTCCTTTAGCAGTCTTTTTTGTTTGTGTGTATGTTTTTGGCTCCTGTTCCTCTCTCTTCTCTCTCATCTTTCCCGTACCCATCTTAGCTCCACATATCACAATCTACCCCCTCTTTCCTGCCTACTGGCACCGTGCGCTGAACATCACAATCCCAAACAGCACAGGCACGGCCTACCAGAACCTGCCCTGCACTGATTGCCGGTCCACTCTGTCAGCCCTGGTACATGCCACAAAATAGCCATTCCAGCAACTTCCCTTCAGCTGGACCTGCCCTGCTGTACCATAACTGAGTGACTGACCCTGCCGATTGGAGAAGGAGGTGAAAAGTATCGTGGCCACAGATGAGCAAACAACAAAGAACACACAGCCTGCCTGCTCAGACATAACCAAATAAAACAAAAAAGCAGGACGAAACAAACAAAAAACGAGGAAGATAACCACTGAATGCCTACGGTGATAGAATAATTTGGGAAAGGATAGTGAGAATAGCAGCACAACTGGAAGAGGGTAATCAGTGTCACTGAATTGTACATGTAGCAATTTTTGAAATGCTGTATCTCTGGCTATGTACATTTTCACCAAAAAAGAAAAAAGGTCCTCCCAGGTCAAGAAGGGAGAGTGTTGACATGTTGTGGGGTTGTTAACCAATGTCATAAAACAATATGCATACTGACTGTGTAATGAGAAACTGTTTGTTCTCTAAACCTTCACCTAAAGTACAATTAAAAAATAATAATAAAGACTTTACAGAATTAGTTCAAAAAAGACACTGACCAAATAAGCAACAACAACAAACCCTGGGAAGTGGGGGAGAATATGATTTCCAGATTTGCTACATTATATTTTTTTAAATGTCCAGTTTTCAACAAAAAATTATGAGACATGCAAGGAAGCAAGAAAGTATGATCCATACACAGGAAAAAAATAAATAGAAACTATCTCCAAGAAAGCTCAGACATTGGACTTACTAGACAAAGACTTTAAATAAATCAGCTATTTTAAATAAAAGAACTAAAAGAAACCATGCCTAAAGAGCTAAAGTATAATGATGTCTTATCAAATAGAGACTATCAAGAAAGAGAAATTATAAAAAAAAATAGAAATTCTGGACTTGAACAGTACGGTAAGTGAAATTAAAAATACACTAGAGGTATTCAACTGCAGATTTGAGCCAGCAGAAGAAAGAATCAGCAAACTTGAAGATACATCAATTGAGATTATCCAGTCTGAGAAACAAAAAGAATTTTAAAAACTGAACAGCAGCTCAGAGGACTGTGGGACACCATCAAGCAGACTGACATACACATAGTGGGAGTCCAGAGGTAGAGAAGAGAGAGAAAGGAACAGGAAGAACAGTTGTAGAAGATAATGGCCAGAAATTTCCCAAATTTGATGAAAAACGTTTAAAGATCCAGGACACTCAGCGAATTCCCAGTATGATAAACTCAAAGATATCCACACCTAGACACATTATAATCTGTCAATAGACAAAGAGAGTATCTTGAAAGCGACAGAATGGAAGCGACTCATCGCATACAAGAAATCCTTAATAAGATTAACACTGAAGAACAAATGGACCACTACTACCACAGCCTCCACCAGACTGAGTCCACCACAACTAGATGGTGCCAGCCTACTACTACTGATGGCCCTAACACAGATCACAATAGAGGGTCCTGGACAGAGCTGGAGGAAAATGTAGAACAAAATTCTAACTCACACAAAAAAAATAAAAAGACCAGTCTTACTTGTCTGACTGAGACTGGAGAAGCCCTGAGAGTATGGCCCCTGGCCACCCTTATAGCTCAGTGTTGAAGTCACTCCAGAGGTTCACATTTCAGCCAAAGATTAGACTGGCCCATAAAACAAAACAAGACTAAATGGGCACACCAGCCCAGGGGCAAGGACAGGAAGGCAGCAGGGGACAGGAAAGCTGGTAATGGGGAAACCAAGGTTGAGAATGGGAGAGTGTTGATATGTCATGAGGTTGGCAACCAATGTAATAAAACAGTATGTGTATTAATTGTTTAATGAGAAACTAGTTTGCTCTGTAAACCTTCATCTAAAGTACAGTAGAAATATATATAATATATATAAAAAGATTAACAGCTGATTTCTTACTGGTAACCATGCAGGGCCGAAGGCAGTGGGATGATATATTCAAAATGCTGAAAGAAAAAAACTGTCAACCAACAACCCTATATCCAGCAAAACTGTATTTCATAAATGAAGGAAAAATTAAGACATTCCCAGATAAACAAAAACTGAGGGTTCATCACTAGCAAACTTGAACTACAAGAAATCCTAAAGGGAGTCCTTTAGGTTGAAATGAAAGGACACTAGAGAGTAATGCAAACCCACATGAAGAAATAGCACCATAAAGAAAACTACATAGCTAAATATGTAGTTTGTAATTCTTTTTATCCTATCTTATTTAAAAGACAGCTGCATAAAGTAATAATTACAAATCTGTGTTGATGAGCATATAGTATATAAAGGTGTAATGTATATGACAGTAACAGCCAAAAGGGGGGTGACAAGGGAATGAAGCTACATAGGAACAGTTTTTGTATGCTATTGAAATTAGGTTGGTGTTAATCCAAATTAGATGCTTAAAAGTTAAAATGTTGATTGCAATCCCCAGGGCAACCACTAAGAAAATAACTCAAAAAAATAGTAAAAGAAATGACAGGGAATTTAAATTGTACCCTAGACTGTTTAAATTTTAACTAAAGAAGGCAATAATGGAGAAATAGAGGAATAAAGAGGATACCAGAAGAAGATATACTACTATAAACCAAGGGGTAAAACTGAGAAAGATGAAGATGTAGGATCTGGGAAACTGGTGATGCAACATAGGAAAGAAGTTAGTGATGATGAAGGGGCATTTGAGGACAATATCTGTACAACAAGTCCAAGACCAACCAGACCAGATTAGAGTAGAATATCTAGTATGTTTGAATATATTTAGAGATTTTTCATTTTCTTGAAGAATTTGAGGATAAATTAGTAATTAGTATGTAGAAAACTGAAGAAATAGAAAGTTTTCTTCTAGGCCAACTGCAATCCAAGGGAGAAGAAGTATGATTAAGTAAATATTATCTTTGTATACCACATGGCTATGAGTGCATAGTCATAACAATGTAAAAGCCAATTATTGATTTACCTAAAAATGACAATTATAATATTGTGAATATGAAAGGGTAAAATGAGTGTGTGTTAGTGTACACATGGGGGCAGATAAGAGAACTGAGTGTTTATCTTCCATAGGTGGATGTCAGGACATAATATCTAAAATGGATAAAGAAATACTATAAGCGTATCATCAGAAATAGAAGATAAATACCCGAAGAAACTGCTAAAAAAATTGAAGTCTTTGCCTCATGGAAATGGTAGTGGAGAGGAATAGAACATTTTTATTTTAAGCCTTATCTTTTTGAACTGTGTAGATGGATGGCTTTGATTTTTTTTAAATAATAGTATACAATGAGATGCCCTTTCACATCCAGTAGAATTGCTATAATAAAAAAGACAGACAATAATAAGTGTTGCCAAGGATATAGAGAAATTGGAACCCTCATAAATTGCTAATAGGAATGTAAAATGGTGCAGCCACTTAGGAAAACAGTTTGGTAGTTTCTGAAAAAGTTAAACATAGAGGTACTGTATGGCCCAGTAATTCCACTCTTAGGCATATGCCCAAGAGAAATGAAAGTATATATACCCACACAAAAATTTATACACAAATATTCATAGCAGCATTGTTCATAATAGCCCAAAAGTGGAAACAACCTGAATTCCATCAACTGATGAATGGATAAACAAAATGTGGCATATTTTTACAATGGAGTATTACTCAGCCATAAAAAAGAATGAAGGACTGACTCATGCTACAACATGAACTTTGGAACATTATGCTAAGTGAAAGAAGGCAGAGCAAAAGGCTGCATACTGTATGGTTCCATTTATATGAAATTTCTAGGCTTGGCAAATCCATAGACAGAAAGTAAAGCTAGTGGTTGCTGGGCCTGGAGGGAGGAGAGAATGGGGAGTGCCTGCTAATGGGTATGGGCTTTCTTAGGAGGGTAATGAAAATGCTTTGGAATTAGATCCTGGTTGTACAACCTTGTGAATATAACTGAAATCCACTGAATTGTGAGTTATATCTCAATTTTTAAAAAATGGTCTGAACAACAACAACAAAAAATCCATCTAGGCACAGCACTAATGGATACTCTTGTGAGAAATGTACCGCTGAATGGCTGTACCGAGTGTACTGAATGGGTGCTAAACATATTGCCCCCACTTGAGCAGAGGTGACACTGACAAGAAACAAGGGTAGTTATTTTCTGAGTCTATACCAAGGAGCCCTGCTGGCACAGTGGCTAAAGCGCTCAGCTGCTAACCAGAATGTTGGCAGTTTGAACCTACCAGCTGCTCCACAGGAGAAAGATGTGGCAGTCTGCTTTCCTAAAGATTTACAGCCTTGGAAGAAACCCTATGAGACAGTTCTACTCTGTCCTACAGGGTCACTATGAGTCAGAATCTACTGGACAGCAGTGGGTTTGGTTTTAGGTATAATCTCATATCTTTTCTACTGCCAGTATTATGGCATCCTTGGAAACCCTGGTGGCGTAGTGGTTAAGTGCTACAGCTGCTAATCAAAAGGCCAGCAGTTCGAATCCACCAGGCATTCCTTGGAAACTCTATGGGCAGCTCTACTGTCTTATACGGTCTCTATGAGTCGGAATCAACTCAACGGCAAAGGGTTTGGTTTTCTGGTTTTTGCCCCTCTCACCAAGCACTCTCCTTATTAAAATTCTTGCCTGTTCTGCACACAAGTGTTGAGCCTCTTCATAAGTCTAAGAAAGGGGAGATAATTCATATGGTGAGATGAGGAACTCCCAGGGAGGCAGTGTCTTTGAACAAACGGGCTCCTTCACTTTTCTGTCAGGAGGGTATTACTTGCTCTCTGGCGGTTTGTAAGCGTCCCACTCACCTCCTTCTCCTAGTCTCTTGTTAAGGAATCAGGGATGACCTGGGTGATGGAAACACCTTTAGTTAGTTGGCACATTATTCACCTGAGACAGCCAGCCTGCCCTAGGAGAAACCATTTCCCATTTTACATCAACACTTCTGCAGGCTGCTATATCAAGTTTCTCCTCACTGTTAATAGTTGAATATATCACTTCTATTTTTACATTCATTTTTCCCGTTGTACTAGCATGAGATGGTGGCAGTAGCTGCAGATGTCCTCAGCTCAGTTTGGAAGACGTGACAGATGTGTCTCTTTTCTCATTTTTGTATGTTATCTGAATCTGAGCCTCAAAATGGCAGGCGCTCATGTCCTCAGTCTGTTCCTTCCAACCTGGAGGTGAGGGCCTCTGCCTTCTATGTTTAGGACTGCACTGAATAAACTCTCCACAGTTAGAGTTACACACATTTACAAATGGAAATACTTTAAGATGATTATGCTAGTGCGATATGTTGTAACATTAATTATCCCCGGCCTATAAGCTCTGTAAAATTCTTGATACACAAATTGCTTTTTTCACATGTAAATGGTTTAGTCCTAGAGTATACAGTAACACTCTCATTTTAAGAATTCAGCCGAAAGGCTAAAGATGTCTTCATTCACTTTGTAATAAATCATCATAATTCAGGGTATATGAGTAAGATGAGAGTAAACAAAAGCTAAGGGCGTGGGGAATTCGTCTCACCTATATGTTATTCCCCTTTCTCCCTTTCCATTAATTTGAGTCCTATAGTACAGTGTATTCATGTTTACTGGTAAGGCACTGGGCGGTGTCAGCCCAGCTTCATGGATGCCCCAAGGGACAAGTCAGGGCTTGAGAATCGGTCCTACATTAGAGATTGTACCAGTAGGAAGTGGAGATAGTTTGTTAAAGTTTGCTTGGAAGCACTTATTAGGGTGAAGTGATTGCTGGGGCTGGCTGGTTACCCACAGGCATCCAAGGTAGCTTCTGCTGGTGCAGTCACCTCTCCCAGGGTCTGGCCAAGCCATCCAGGCTACTCTCAAGGATGTTGTTTTTGTTAACTGCCGTTGAGTCGACCTCCGACTCATGGTAACTCCATACACAATGGTATTGGACTGTTGTGATCAATAGTGTTTTCACTGGCTGATTGCTAGAAGTGGATTGCCAGGCCTTTCTTCCTAGTCTGTCTTAGTCTGGAAGTTCCACTGAAGCCTGTTCAACATCGTAGCAACACGCAACCCTCCAATACACAAGGCTGGGAATTGAACCTAGGCCTCCTATATGAAAGGTAGAATTCTACCACTGAACCACCATTGCCATCTTACTCACAAGGATAGACTCACATTAATGCACCTGCAAGGTGCCATCCACAATAACACTTCAGTCTTTGAAAACCCAGCATTGAGAGGCCATTATTCACACCTTGGTGTGAACTTCACCACCCCATGGAAAGCCATACAAATATTGCTAGGTATCATCAGAACCAATGAATTTAGGTGATCTTAAGAGGTGCTGTCAACTAAGACAACCTGAGACACTGTTCCTACTTTGCCATAGCCTTGCTGAGAAGAGCAAATTCTCAGCAGTTCTCACATGGGCACTGCCAGTGTTGATCTCCGTGACTCTCCTTGCACTGTGCTCCCCCAGAAGACTACTCTTTCTTCCCCCACCCCATCCACTTCTTTCTGATCAACATATCGTTTTTTTGCATTTGTTAATAATTAGTATGTTTTCTGAGGGGCCTTTGTAGCTCAAAAGCCATTCTGTCCTTGAATGCAGCCATTGCACATTTCTTTTCAGAAACTTCTATTAGAGCAAGATGCTTGAGTGCCCCTCACTGTTGACTGCCAATACTTGAAAACAGGTTGGGAGAGTAAAATACTGTGGGTAAAGAGTGATAGAATCTTGGATACTGAAAGGAAACAGAAGGGAGAGTCTTGCCTGGGGTATATGGGAGGTGACTACAAAGTAATAAGGCTAATTTTTAATAGCTATATCAATTTATTATCCCAGTAAGTGTTGCATCCTTCTAATTTTTACCTTAGGAGGATTACTTTTTATACTGCCACTACTCAAAGTACCTTTAGAAATCCTTTTTCAGAATTACCAGAGAGCCTTCATCATTGCCTTTACCCCACTAATCGCTTTATTGGGGGGAGGGGGTAGAGAGCAGACAATACAGAAGGGTATAGAGAAAAAAATCAAGTACCCATACTACTACCACTTAGATATAATCACTGGTAATCTTTTGATGTAAATCCTTCCAGATTTTTTTCTATGCACATTCATACACTTTTGAATATTCATTAACATCAAATTTGAATATTTGCAACAGCAGAGGATTAATTTGTGTAATATATAAGGAGCTCTTACAACTCAAAAAAAAAATCAAACAACTCTCTAGAACAATGTGAATAGGCAATTAATTCACTGAAGAAGAAATGCAAAAGATAAAGAAATGAGACAATGTTGAATCTCACTAGAAATCAGGAATATGCAGGTTAAAACAATGAGATCCCCTTTATTGCCCATCAAACCCACAAACCAAGCCCATTGCCATTGTCAAGTCAATTCCAACTCATAGCATTCTTATAGGGCAGAGTAAAACTTCCCCATAGGGTTTCCAAGGAGCAGCTAGTGGATTTGAACTGCCAGCCTTTTGGTTAGCAGCCAAACTCTTAACCACTATACCACCAGGGCTCCTATTGCCCATCAGGTTGGCAAAAATTAAAGATTGATAATCTTAAAGTTCAAATGGTCCATGCTCTCATCTAATTCCGGTGGGAGTGCTGATTCATAGGATGTTTTCAGAGGGCAATTTGACAATATCAATTTTTTAAAGTGCTTTCCCTGTGGCAAGTCCATCCTACAGAAATGCTCACATAAAAAAAAAAATTTGTAAAAGAATGTTAAATTTCAGCTTTGTTTATAATAACCAAAAATGGATTGGACAGGCCTGCATAATCAGCAATAGGGGAAGGTTAAATAATATTATAATAACATTTATTTGAAAGTAACTCTCGAGCTGTCTGTAATCAAATGTGTATTTTAAAATCTGAAACAAAACCACCTGCTATGATAGTTATTCATGGGAAGGAGAATGGGATGAAGGGAAGGTGTTACAAGAGGGGTTGCTATGTTCTACTCCATATTCTGAACTGTTTTTTTCATAAGCCTGTGTTTTTCATGTATCACTTTGCAGTTTGGAGGTGTCTTAGTCATCTAGTGCTGCCATAACAGAAATACCACAAGTGGATGATTTTAACGAAGAGAAATTTATTTCCTCACAGTCAAAGTAGGCTAAAAGTCCAAATTCAAGGCATCAGCTCCAGGGGAAGTCTTTTTCTCTCTGTCAGACTTCTTCTCTTCAGTGTTCCCCTGGACTAGGAGCTTCTCGGTGCAGGGACCCCGGTCCAAAGGACACGCTCTGCTCCTGGCACTGCTTTCTTGATGGTATGAGGTCCCCCTGTCTCACTGCTCACTTCTGTCTTTTATATTTCAAGAGATTGCCTCAGGACACAATCCAGTCTTGTAGATCAGGTCCTGCCTTACTAACACAACTGCCACCCATCCTCCCTCATTAACATCATAGAGGCAGGTTTACAACATACAGGAAAATCACACACTAGCAGGAATCATGGCCTAGCCAAATTGATACACACATTTTTTGGGGGACATAATTCAAACCATGACAGGAGTAAATATGACTTTGGAGCACAGGCAAAGCTATTTGGAGCCACATGTATTGAGTAAGATAGGTGATATCACTTTTCAGAGGGTGTACTGGGAGCCAGGACATGGTCCTCAAAAAGCAGCCAGTGATTTGCCATAGTTCCCGCTTGGTTGGTCTCACACAGAACTTCTCAAGAATTCCAAAATATCTGTAGAACTAGCCTGAGTGGCCCTTTGACCTAGGATGACTTCTGAATGGATGGAGCCCAGGTGGCTGATGTCAAAGAAATAGAGCTACATTACTTTCATATCCAGGGCACTTAAGCCTCCTTAAGTCTGGGTATTTCGCTATGTGATTTTGACAGTTTTTTTTTCTTTTTTTCAATCTTAATCTTTCTAAACAAGCAATTTTCCTCAAAAATAAGTTATTTTATACAGTCTCCCTTGAAAATATCAGAATGAATGTCAAAGCTGCACTGTTTCTATTCATGACTCAAACGCATGGCAGATCTTCAGAGAAACTTCCCTCATGTTCAGGTTTTCTTTCTGAATGAGTCTGCTGACATATCTAAGTTTAACATTTCAGCCCTCATCCTCACAATTAATAAAATATTGACTGATCAGAGTTTTGGCTTTTGCCACATTTTCTGGGTCTTTGGTTAATTGGATGACTTGAAGGAATTGGAACTAGGCAGTAGGTGACCCTTCATGTTTATGTATTTAATATTTCACCTACTTCATAGTTCATGTACTTTCTATATGAATGAAATGGAATGGCTCATGAGGGCTGGAGGAACAGGTATAACACAAGAAAGTAGAGGAACCTGCTGCAGAAGTGGCCTAAACTGAACGTGGGAAAAGCAGCTATTCTGTGAGGAGGTCATAATCTGAAGTGCATTAAAGGATCACCTTGAATCACCTTTTTGGCAAAATTATCTTGAGGGCTTTGCACATAGCCAGCTTTAATTATTGGTGCCAGAGGCCATGGGCAGGTGAAATCCTGAGTTCTGATCCTGAGTTAGCCATTAGCTAGCCATGCTCTTTTGGAGAAATGACTCGTTACTTTTGGGCCTTAGGTTGTGCGTCCAGACGTGACGTGGCTGGAGTTGGTGGATTCTGAGGTAGCTTCAGCCTCTGAAATTCCTGTTTCTTACAGATTCTTGGGAACATGAGGACTCTTTGGGTACTGCTGTGTGCCAGGCATTGTACATTAGCTCATAGTTTCAGAACTACCCTGCAAGATGGGGGTTTCGATCTGTTCTGTAGAGGAGGAAACAGGCTCCCAGAGGTAAATGAACTGCCCAGAGTCATACAGCTGGTTAGTTGGCAAAGCCAGGAATTGATTCTAGATCTGTCTGTCAGCCCAACTCTAATACGCATGTACTCTCCACCACACCACTCTGCCTCTTGATTGGTGGCAGTCTGCCTAGCCTTCGGTCTCTCCTATTTGGCATTCCAACACTAACTTTTCTTGTCACTTGTCATGGTACAGGTGTCTATAATTGTTCCTTTTCTCTAGATCTTCAGAGGAGCCCTGGTGGCACAACAATTAAGCACTCAGCTGCTAACCAAAAGGTTGGCAGTTTGAACCACCCAGCGGCTCTAAGGGAGAAGGACCTGGCGATCTGCTTCTGTAAAGATTATAGCTTCAAAAACCCTATGGGGCAGCTCTGCTCTGTTACATGGGGTCACTATGAGTCGTAATCGACTCAACGGCACCTAACAGATCTTCAGAAGCTGCCAGATCTTGAAAAGGCATTGCTTGCTTTGTACAGTACAGTGCAGTCTCACTTAAAGGAAATAATCCATGTGTAGTCCTAAGAACAATGGTTAGCACATGTAAGCACTCAGTAAGTGTTAGTTCTCATTAGTATGTCCCTGTTTGTCTGATTGTTCACTTCCTCTGGATCATTTTGGGGTCCAAGGTAGCATGTATCAGGAGCTTGCGTCACCCACTGTTAAGCAGAGTGGGCATTACCTTGGCTGTGTACATTACTGGAGAGAACCCAGATACCACCACCATTCAACTCCAGCATCTTCCTGTACAGGGCAAGGAGCTGACTAGCTGTGTATCAGGACTGTCCCCAGTCCAGATATAAAAGGTTCTGGCACAGCTCACTTCCATTCATTCTTTTTTTTTTTTTTTCTTAATTGAGGTGTTGTGGAATATGTATTGGAGTCCTGGCCCCTATACCTGTGGGTCTGATCCTGTTGGAAATTAGTTTTTCTTTTGTTATGTTAATGAGCTCATACATAGTAAGGTGGTTCCTAACCCTAATCACTCTGAGTTATAAAAAAAGCAAAATAGACAAGAGACACGCACACAGGAGGAAGACACCGTATGAAAACAAACACACGTGGCAGGTACCTATACAAGCCCAGAAATTTCAAAGATTGCCAGCTACTAGAAGCTGAAATACATATACAAAGGAGAACCTCCCCCTAGACCATGCCCTGAATTCAGACTTCTGGCCTCCTGAACTGTGAAAAAATAAATTTCAGTTCTTTAAAGCCACCCACTTGTGGTACAGGAGCACTAGGTAACTAAGACATGAGTTAAAATTCATATAAGATTAATCATTTTAAAGTAGAACTCAGTGGCATGTAAGTACATTCATAAGGTACAACCATCACCTTTGTCTAGTTCCAAACATTTTCATCACCAAAAAAGGAAACTCCATACCCATCAGTCACACCCTGTTCCCCCCTCCTCCCAGGCCCCGACAACCATGAGTCTACTTTCCATTTCTATAGATTTGCCCCTTCTGGATATTTCACAAATAAATGAATCATACAAAAGTTGCCTTTTGTGACTGGCTTCTTTCACTGAACAGAATGTTTTCAAGGTTCATCCATGTTGTACCATGTGTTAGTACTTCATTCCTTTTTATGGCTGAATAATATTTCATTGTGTGGATATACATTTTGTTTATCCATTCATCAGTGATGGGCATTCGGGTTGTTTCTACCTTTTGGTGATTGTGAATAGTGCTGCTATGAACATTAGTGTACACATTTTTGCTTGAATGCCTGGTTTCAATTCTTTTACTTCCATTCAATCTTGTCATCAAATGGCAAGACCTGAAGGAGACATGCACCATTCTTAGGGATGATAACTGAGTCATCTCTGCATTAAATAGCTTTAAATAGGAGCTTGAACTGCCAACTGTAAAGGCTAGTGAAAATGAATTCCTCTTTTATCACATTCTCAAACTAGCTCTTTAGTTTAGGGAAAGAAAAAACACTCCTCCTTCTCTCCTAGCATACACCTACCTAGCCTCAAGATTCAGCTCAGAGTTCTTTTTGGGCATCCCAGTGCTTAATACAGTGCTTAGCATTTAATAATAGGCCCTTTGTAAATGAATGAAAGAGTCCTAGTTCCTTCTAGGCAAGTAACTAGTCTGTGTGACTCCAGGAGAGTCAGGGGACTAGAGGATCTACAGGACTCCTTATATTCCTTAAATTCTACATTTGTCTAAAGAAAGAATAAATCTTAAATACAAGTTCTTTTTAATGACTTGAAAACAAAATAATTACCCAGTATTCCATTTCAAACATAACCTTAGATTATTTTAACTGTAATCATACAAAGGCCAGGCTAAAAAAAATTAAATTACAGATTGTGAATGACATCTCTGAAATTGGCAACACAGAATGAAGAAAACCCAAATGAGGCTCTGAAATAGCCTCTTAACCTTAGGAATGATATCAGTAAAACTCTTGCTGGTGCTGGCTGCCAGAAAAGATGAAGAAGACAAAAAGTTCACTGGCTGTAAAGAAAGGACAGAGGAAAGGCAGTTGCTAAAGAGAAGAGGCACAAGACACCTGTCATGCCCAGGGGGCAGTATTAGCTCCGTTACATTACTTCTGCTTCAGCAGATCACTTCATTTATTAGCTAATCAGGCAGAATTAGATATTTTAAATTATCTTTCTTAATTCTGCATGTGATCAGTTGGAAACCCAGGGCTCGAAAAATCTAATTGTAACTGCTTACCAGAAATGTCATCTTCACTTTGAGGAATTGAACCAGGGCCAAACATGAGGCTGGCTTTTCCATTTTCCTGAGGTACTGTCCTACAGTCAGAACTGGGCATACATGTACTTGTGCCTAGTGCCGGGCACCTTAGGGGCATCTTGACCTTGGCCCTATTTCAGAACTCAATACGGCCAGAGACTAAAAGAAGAGCAATGATAATGGAGAAGAGGGGCGTAGACATAGAGGTAGATGTAGAGAAGGGAACAATTGTTTAAGCATTAGCAAAAGTCAGGAGAACAGAATCTAAATTGATCTAGATTTAGAGTGTTCTGTGGGCCTGTTGTTGTTGTTAGGTGCCATCAAGTTGGCTCCAACTCATGACAGCCTTATGTATAACAGAACAAAATGTTGCCTGGTCCTGTGCCATCTTCACGATCATTGGTATGTTTGAGTCCATTGTTGTGGCTATATGTTAGTCTATCTCATTGACAGTTTCCTTCATTTTTGCTGACCCTCTGACAACTAAGTTGTCTTTTTTTAGGGATTAGTCTTTTTTCATGCTGTGTCCAAAGTAAGCAAGCCAAGGTCTTGCCATCCTTGCTTCTAAGGAGCATTCTGGTTGTATGTCTTCTAAAACTGATTTGTTTGTTCTTTTGGCAGTCCACAAATAGTCAGTATTCTTTGGCTAGACAGAGCCTAATGGAAGGGACAGGAAATAGGCCCTCTGCTCCCAGGGATCCCAGTGAGAAGGGATGATGTGATGTTATGAGAGGTTGCTTACCCATGTAGGATTAAAGACTTCTTTTCCTCTCAGCTTCCTACACCTAAGCTGTATTTCTTCCCTTCAAGTGTCCTAGTCATGGGTGTGCTAACATGGCAAAGGGACTGTATTCTGCTCCTGGCATGTTTTCCTAGGATGCTACTGTGGTGTTTTCAGGAGATTTATGGCAGCACTCTCAGGACTATACTGTAGGCCTTCTAAGTGGTTTCCATTGTGTGGCCGTGCTTCATGAGGAGACCTGAAACTATGAGGAGGTGAAAAAAAATCTGGAGGCAAACTGTAGATCCCAGTGAATTGGAACTGTGCCCACTGCCCTCAATGCCCATTGCTGCTGATGGAGGTGGGTAAGGAAATGGAAAAGACAGTGTGTGGTTCATGGCTCGCTGAATATCTGTCTGCCATCTATGTAAAACGTGTGTTTTATAGGTTCATTAACTTTGTGTTATCTATGTTGCTGACGTGTGTGCTCTGTGTGAATAAACTGTACCTTAGTGGCAGGAATGCCGTGTGTATATGTGTGCATGTGTGTGACTAGACTTCCTTACAGTGGGACAGAGTTTAAAGGGCAGCCAGTCACTCTTGCTTTCTTCTTCCTACTTCCATTTCTTTAAAAAATATAGGTGTGCCCTATACTGCCGTGTAACTCCTGAAAAGGCTACAGTTTGGGGGATGAAGGGGTCCGGAGGTTAGGTGAATTATTCTCTAAAAAAAATTAAGGTCTCACATCCTTTTCCTTCCTTGGTCAAAACAAACTGAGAAGAGAAAGATCATGGTTACATTTGGTAGATGACTTCCCCGTGACTGCCCTTTACTCAGGAAGGAGGTTTTCCTCTGCTTGGTCTTCTCTTTAACTTTTAGTTTCCACCTGTAGGAATCTAATTGTTTAGATTAAGTTGTGAGTGAATATAATTTGCATCAAATACTTACATTAACCCCAAAGGCAATCAGATTGCCTGTATTTCTCTTCTTCTCTCTCTCCACCTCCTTCCCTGCTTCTCCCCTTTCCTCCCTCTTTCTCCATTTCTTTAGAAATAATGAAATATTTCAGTTATTCTGAAAATATAATGAACACCCATAGACCTGCTGCACAGTTTTGTTAATTCTTAACATTATGCTATTTTTGCTTCAGATTGTTTTTTAAGAAATAAAACATTACCGTGTGGCTACTTTGCTTAAGATGTTTACTGCTATGAAAATTCAGCCTACATCAGAACTTAGCTTTTAGGAATACCTGTGAACAACGTTATTTTTTCAAAGCATCTCTTGTCCTTTGTCACTTTGCAGTTTCAAGGAGTCCAGATCTCAGTTTATTTCTGGTTGTGCTTCTTGTGACTCTTTGTTCTGCCTGAATCTGAGTATTCATGTTTTTCATCAATTCTAGAAAATTCTCAATCACTTTCTCTTTTATTTTTGCCCCTCACTAGTTTCTCTCTCCTCGCCTCTGGAACCCCTCCCTATTAGAGGTACATCGTTGTTATTGTTATTAAGTGCGATGAGTTGATTTTCGACTCATACCGACACCATGTGACAGAGTAGAACTGCCCCATAGGGTTTTCTGGGCTGTACTCTTTGAAGAAGCAGATTGCCAGATCTTTCTCCTGCAGAGACACTAGGTGGGTTCAAACTACCAACCTTTTGGTGAGCAGCCAAGTATGTAACCATTTGCACCAAAGGGCCCCTTAGAGATATGTTAGAACTTCTCTTTCTGTTATTCATGTCTTTTAAACTCTTTTAATGATTTCTATCTCTTGTCTCTCTGTGTTGTGTTATGGATTATATCTTCATGTGTCTTGTCTGGCTCATTAACTCCCATGTCAAAAAAACCAAAAACCAAACCCACTGCCGTCTAGTCTATTCCAACTTATTGCGACCCTATAGGACAGAGTAGAACTGCCCCACAGGGTTTCCAAGACTACAGTCTTCATGGGAGTGGCTGGTGGGTTCAAACCATCGACCTTTTGGTTAGCTGAGCACTTAACCACTGCACCACCAGGGCTCCTTATTCTCATGTCAGCCATGTTTAATTTGTTTAACCCATTTTAAGTTTAATAACCATATTTTTCATCTCTCAAAGTTCTATTTAGTTCTTTTTCAAACCTGCCCGTTCTTTTTTGTGTGTCATGTGCTTTTCTTATTTTTCAATTCCTTCTTTTGTCTTGAATCATTTTAAACATATTTAGAATTTCTTTTGGAACCCTGGTGGTGCAGTAGTTAAGACCTCAGCTGCTAACCAAAAGGCCGGCAGTTAGAATCCACCAACCACTCCTTGGAAACCATATGGGGTAGTTCTGCTCTGTCCTGTAGGGTCACTATGAGTTGGGATTGACTTGACGGCAACGGGTTTTTTTGTTTGTTTTTATAGTTTCTTTTATCTGAAATTGTGAAGAGCTAATTCTTTTATTTCTATCTGCTTTCTCTCATTTATGGTAGATTGTTTTGTCATGTTTTATAACTTTGGACTGTTTTGTTTTGTAATAAAGGACAATCTTCAGTGGTGGTTTATCCGTGGGAATCCTGTGTTGTCTATGTTGAAGGTGTTTCTTGCCTGAGAACTTTTGCCTTTGCTTCTGCAGCTGCCCCAGGAGTGTCCTTCATTGGGGAATACTTTAATTTCTTGGTTTGTGGGTTTTTGAACCACACAGATAGTATAAATTTCAAAAACCAAACCTGCATAAGGACAGGATTAGGATTACAGATTCTCAGTGGGGACAGGATTCCTTGTTGTTTCCCTGAGTTTATGCTAATTTTTTTCTAGTCCACTCTTTCTGCAGGAGACTTACTTCCAGCATCCTATGTTGCTTGAAACCTACATTTTGTCCAAACACGGGCATTAAAACCTAAGCCCCGAGATTACCGAGACTGGCAACCTGGGCAGCCATATTTTTATGCACTTACCACTCCGGTTTCTAGTTCCCGTTTTGTTTTTGGCATCTGAGAAAATCCTTTTCTGTTTTTTAAACGCATTTATAATGACGGAGTTTCTGTATTTTATCCAGGAGTTCTGGTTATCTTGTAAAAGGAGAGTTTTTCAGATCTGTAGTCCACTACATTGCTAGAAAGAGAAGCCTGAATAGGGTTTCTTCACAGCCAGTGATCACTGTCAGGATCCTCACTTTGCCTGTCACCTTATTCTCAGAGCATCCTGGTACTTCTAGGACTAATGAAACAAAAGGGGCCTTCAGACCTAAAAACAGCCGTTTAAGCAACAAAAAAGACACCTGTGGTGAACTACAGCAAAATGGAGTCAGAAGCACTCCATTGACCACCCATTTATTCAGCACACTTTGTTCAGATTCCCTGCGTGCTCAGCAGTGGGGTGGGCACTAAGAATACACTGGTGTAGTAATACACTCCCTGGTCACACGGGGCATAGACAAGGAGACAGGCTTGTCAGTAAGCCTGTGAGTCAGCTGGAGAAGGGCTGTGATGGGGATGCGCCCGAGGCACTGTGGGCGCCACTGAAGAGCTTAAGCAGGGGATAGATTTGATCAGGTAGATATTTTATAAAAAGATTATTTTTGCTGCTGTGCAAAGAATAGACTGGAAATGAGCAAGACTGGAGGCAGGGAAAGAGTCTAGAGACTGTTGCATTGATCTGGGCGAGAGGTTATGACAGCCTGGACCAGGGAGGTGGCAGTGGAGATGTTGAGAGGTGGGTTTGAGAGCTCTTAATAATCCAGAGGACATGTGATAGTTCATTTTCTAAAGGGGGTGGGGAAGGACTAAGTGAGATGGTTGCTTCCTTGTCAGAATAAACAGATCATTTAGTTAGTTATCAGCATTTTTTTCAGCTCTGACTCATCTAAGGGCTAAGCCCTCCTCCCATTAAAAACAGTTCATATCATCAGTGATTCTCTGCAGATGGTACAGAAAGGCACCTGTGTTAATTTCCACAAGAAATAAAATAATAAAAAGCTCCAGTGAATCAAAAAGGGGAAAATGTAGTACAGAATTTCAAAGTCACATGGACTCCAGACTTTCTGGAACCATGAAAGCTAGATGAACCCCTGAAACTATTACCGTGAGATAATCTTTAAACCTTAAACCAAAAATATCCCCCAAAGTCTTCTTAAAACCAAACAATAGTTAGCTTAACTAATAAAAAAAGTCTCCCTTGAGCATTATGATCTTTAAAGAACTATATGGGATCAAAGTGACAACAGCAACTCAAAAGATTAGATAGGAAACTTAGAGGGCAGTGAGTTTATGTCAATGGAGGAGGAACAACTCAGAAAAAGAGGGTGAGAATGGATGCACAACTCAAAGAATGTAATCACTGTCACTGAATTGTACAAGAAGAAACTGATGAATTGGTCTATGTTTTGCTGTGTATATTCTCAACAACAACAAAATAAAAAAAAAGGAATGAACTGTTAATATATACACAAACACACACACACAATTCTGTGATTCCTACATGCCCTTCCACTGGGCATGCCTACCTGACTACCACCCCCATTTTGGGGAATCATTGATCTATTCAGCAGACAAACATTTGGAGCAGAAACCTCTCGTTCATTTAAAGTACATCATATTTGAAGGAAACCTTTTCGCAGCATGATGCCAGTTCGGATGTTTTGCCCTACCACCTGTGCCTTAGACGCTAGCCTGCTCCTAATAGAAACACAGCCTTCTCTAGCTGTGCCCCAGCCTTTGATGAAGTGACAAGTCAGCCAGTATGTGATGAAGTTGAGTTGCATAGATGCATATACCCGGCATTCCAGCCAAGGCACACACAGTTTGTTGTGAATCACCCATACCGGCTTTCAGCACAGTGAGATTCACAGAACAATTGTTCGGTTTCCTTCCTTCATTTTCACAGTGGAGACCTGCCTGGCTCCAGACCCAAGAGTGAAGCAGCAGCTGTAAGGAAGCAGAAACATTATAAATAACTCAGAGAACCCTTTTATAACAGCAACTGCCTGCTGATTTTGTGGCCTAACAGCTCAAGCAAAAGGGATATAAATACATTATTGTGCAATGACTAATTACTCAGAATTTTGTGCATCAGCAGAAGTGGAACCTGTGGTTGGTGCTAATATTATCAAATGCCTTTGCTATTTAATAATCTGGTAGCTGTACATTATTTCGCATGCAGTTTTCATGGAGAACAATGGTTTTATTTCAAGCACCTCTCATTGAAATAAAAAAGCAGCTGTTAGAAGATGAACATTTGGCAGAAAATGTTTTAGCGGAATCTTTTGTAAGATACTAAATCACGTTGGATTAACTGTTTTCTGTCTAGAATGGTGGAGTCACAAAGAAGACAGATCACAGACCACAGAAGGCAAGGCCAATCTTTAGAACCCAATGAATCACTAACATTTTAGTTTTAAGTGCCATTTACTCACCAATATATGAAGTTATTTATATACAAAGCTTCCATTTAATATTGCCTGAAGAATGGGTCTTTTTAATTCCCGTTTTAGCTCAGGCTCAGGATTCCACTTGTCTTTCATTAATATAGAATTCTGTATAGAATAAATTAAACCGCCACAGACATTTTGGGCAGAGTGGGACTTTTAACCAGTTTTAAGTCTCCACGGGCCATTCTTCGCTGTGGTTTGCCAGACAGAAAGGCAGTGAGGGCTGCGGTTCAGAGCGGCGCCCACGGAGCACAGCCACAGGCCAGTCCTGCCTTTGAACATGAAGAGGTGCTAGTGCAGCCCACTGGGCTCCTCCTGGCTCCATGGCTTCCCACCCCCAGGTGCCAGAGCAGGGCTAAATCCCGAGTTGACAACAGACCCTCACATATTCTTCAGGCTGGCCAGCCACCAGTCAGAATAAGGATGTACCTGTGGGTAAGTGACATCATGACATGGCTGCTGGACACAGCCAGTTTCAGACAAAGAACATTATGGTAGAGCTGCTTTGATGTGGCCATGTTGATTCAGATTAATTCGTATTAATAACATTAACTACCATAATTATAAATAAAACATGAAATTCTTTTTCTTAAATTATCAAGCAATGTGCAAAACAAACAGCTTCACCTTATCACTAATTCCCCCTCCTGGCATGGAGGTGATGGGTCAAGATTGAAAACAGAGGGAGAGCTTTCAGAGATGGCTCAGGAATGCATATAGGGTGAGGCTTAGGCTAGGGCTGAAGGTGGGAGGAGGTACAGAAACGGGGTGGGATCAGGGATATCTGTTCTATACATTATTTGGTAATGAGAAGCAGTGTGTCTACATTTTTACATGGTCGTTTTGATGCAAGTGCTGTCTCAAAACAGCTTCCTCAAAATGCCCCGCTTCTGTGCTGGTATAACTGGGCAGCCCAGATCCCATCACAGATTGGAAGCTGAAGTGGACACTGAGACAGAGTCAGGACTCAGATAGAGTCAGCAAATGGCCTCTGTCAATATGGACCATTGGCTGAAATGGACAGGAGCCATTTGCCACCAATAATGGAGCCAGATCAATCCATGGTTGACCTCTGAGGTATTCAGAGCACCATACCCATGTACATTCATGGGTGAAAGTTAGGACAGCGGTAACACGCTATATTGAACAGGTGATTTCTTTTACCCTTCATTCAATTTTAGGTCAAATTCAAGTCATGCATTATTCCAATAATCTGTGATTTTACAAATGATTACTAAATACCTGTAAGGCCCCTGGTGGCTCAAAGGGTTAAGGGCTTGACTTCGAACCAAAGGGTTGGCAGTTTGAACCTACCCGGAGGTGCCTTGGAAGAAAGGCCTCGCAATCACAGCCATGAGAACCCTGTGGAGCACAGTTCGATTCTGAAACACATGGGGTCACCATAAGTTAGAATCAACTCCACAGAAACTGGTACTAAATACTTGTAAACCAAACCAGTTGCCATCAAGTCAGTTCTAACTCATAGCAACCCATGTGTGCAGAGTAGAACTGTGCTCCATAGGGTTTTCAAGGCAGTGACCTGAAAGCAGATCTCCAGGCCATGCTTCTAAGGCGCCTCTGGCTGGGTTCAAACCACCAACCTTTCGGTTAGTGGTCAAGTGCTTAACTGTCTGTGCCCACCCAGGGTACCAGTAAATTAAGAATATGACAGTTCTGGGATGAAGATTGGTAGTTTTTCTTGTTCTGTAGTAGCTAAAGTTGAATCAATATATTGAAAATTGAAAGACCAGTGTCATTTTTAATAATACTTGCAGCCTTTTTGAGCAGTGAAGTGCTGCCCTGAACATAAGTTGGCACCACTTACTCTGATTTTGCACTCAACCTCCCATTGAGCCCTCTGTTATCATCCATCTAAATGAAAGAAGGCTCTGCCCCATACAACCTCATTCCAGATGGAAATGCATAATTCATGATGTCAAAGAAGAGAAGGCACATCAGTTTGTGTCAGCATTTGCTGTAAATTAAAGAGGAGTACAAGGAGGGCTTAATGTAATGTAAAGTTGAAAATACAGTTAGAACCAATATTTAGGCAATCCTCCACCTCCCTCTCCCTGCTGTGATGCTAAGGATTGACTCTCTTCAGCTTAAGTACCTAATGTAG
This sequence comes from Dugong dugon, assembly GCA_030035585.1. Taxonomy (NCBI): domain Eukaryota; kingdom Metazoa; phylum Chordata; class Mammalia; order Sirenia; family Dugongidae; genus Dugong; species Dugong dugon. The sequence continues at coordinate 72,381,644 of CM057473.1, forward strand.
TCATTTTTCCTTTTCTGCTAGGATTTTTTTCCCCCATAAAATATTATTGCGTATTTATCTCTGACATCCAAAATTAGGTCTTTACACCTTGTCCATTCTAATCTCAACAGAAAAACCAGGCTAGGAAGGGTCAAAGTTTTCCCTCATGTTCCACATCCATGGTGTTTGCAAAATAGAAGGACCCCCACCATACCAGTCTGACTAGTTCAGCTTCTGTAAATAGCTGTTTAAAAAAAAAAAAAACTCGGTTGCCCGTCAAGTTGATTCTGACTCATAGTGACCCTATAGGACAGAAAAGAACTGCCCCCATAGGGTTTCCAAGGAGTAGCTGGTGGATTCCAACTGCCGACCTTTTGGTTAGCAGCCAGGCTCTTAACCATTATGCCACCAGGGGCTCCAAATTCTTCCTTAATACCGATTCTCTCTAACGTCGGTATCAGCTACAGAGTTTCTTTTCTTTTTCTAAAGCTGGAAAATAAAAGGTTGATAATGAACAGCTCACAGTGCACTACTGTGCAAGGTGTGCCCATACACTCATGAGAATTCTTTAGCACACATCCCAAAGTGTGTTCTCTCCTTTAAAGTTGTCACCTTGGGAAGCTTCAAAGTAGTCCAATCAAACTGCCATTGTTAAGAACCTTTTTGGCTCTTTATTAGAAAATCCCTGAGAGCCAGTGTTATTTATAGTGGCTCATTGCTTTGGGCCAAGGAGAGGGTTCCCTAGCTTGATCTCCTACCTTAGACTTGGTTTTAAATGATTCACTCTTTCTAGAAATAATTTCCTTAAGGTAGTGATTCTCAGTGTGGCCCCAGATAAGCAGCCATCAGCCTCACCCAGGAGCTTGTTAGAAATGCAAATGCTGGACCTAAACCCAGTTTAATAGATTATCAGCTTTAGGGGTGGAGGTCAGCAACCTGTGTTTTAACAAATCCTCCAGGTGATTCTGATGCATAATCAAGTTTGGAAACCATTGGCTTAGAAGGTGAAAATTTGCCTCTATTGAGGATGCTACAAATTATGACAGTGTTCCAAAAGAAAAGTTTCTGAGCAATGTTGGAATATGTGTGTGTGTGACCTCCCCAGAGGACTGCTTTGATGGGGACCAGCCTTCAACTGAGGCATCCCAACTCTGCCACCTACTAGCCATTTGACCTTGATCAAGTTCTTACACGTGGTTTCTCATAGGAAGATGAAAGTAGTACCCTACCTATAAATAAGATTCTGACATAAGAATCACCTGGGGATCTTGCTAAACTGTAGATTCTAATTCAGTGTATCTGGGGTGGAAATGCAAATTCTCAGCAGGGGGTCAAACCAGAATGAACTAGTTCTAAGCCCTGGAAACTAAACTTGTTACCTCAGTGCTTATTGGGAACAGGGGCAGATTATCCAGTAGGCAAGGTAAGCACGTTGCTTACCTTGCTTACCAGATCATCTGTAGTGAATAATTTCACATTTTTTCACCACATCAAAGATTCTGCTTCTAGGTATGGCTGGCATCTTGTCTCTCTTCCAACCCCACAACACCTTCCTACAGAATCAAAGCCTCTTTTCAAATTTATAGTCGTTGACAGGGACAGATGACCCAGTAAACAAGATAAGCACAGGCTTACTTGTGCATTCTTACTAATTTGTAGTGAACAATTTCATGACAGATGATCTGGTAAGCAAGATAAGCACCATGCTTACCCTGCTTGTTGGATACTCCGCCCCGAGTGGCAGTGCAGTTTTACTAAGTAGAATAGAACAGTTCCCAATAAGCCAAGATCACCTTCACTTTTCACACTCAGTGCCAGCTAAAATCAAGTGATCAGATAATAAACTATTGGTTAATTGTGGAATAAAAATATTGAATAATTTTGACCAAAATGTGAGTCTGTTTAACATATATCTAGACAGAAAGTAGATTAGTAGTTGCCTAGGCTTGGAGGTGCTGGGGAGGAATGGGGAGTGGCTACTAATGGGTAGAAGCTTTCTCTTAGGGGACAAAAATTAGATTGTGTTGATGATTGTACAATTTGGGAATATGCTAAATAACACTGGATTGTACTTTATATGGGTGACTTGTATGGTATGTAAATAATATCTCAATAAAGCTGTTCAAACAAACACAAACAACTAATAAATTATAGAACCAGGGGAAAAAATTATGCCTATTTAACAGACGGAAATAAAAGCAGTATCAAAACTTTGCTGCTTACACGTGTTTAGTATGAAATAGTGATCATCTGAAATATTAAGCCCCAGCATACTTGCTCTTTCTTTTAATCACACAATATTTTAAAAGTGAACTGTCTCAACCTAAAATTGAAATTTTAATATAATACATTAAGATCGCTAATTCTAGAAGCCAACATCATGGGCATCTATGACATAATGATTTGTCATGGTCCCTACAGATTTATTTATAACAGAAATCAGCAGCACTTACACAATAGTGATAAGAAAATTGGATCCTCACTGTCCATCATGATGCTCATACGCTGACCTAGTTTGGGAAGGTCAAGGTCAGGGAGAGGATGTGAGTTCACCCTTATGATGTCAATATGCGCCGATAAGAGAAGATAGAAAAATTCAGATTTGAGCAGTGGAGTCTGGGCTCTTGTGTAAGAAACATAGTATCTCTTGGTTTGTTTTCCAGACAGACCACTCAGTAGTGTCTGCATAGGAGAGAACCTTTGCACTTTCCTGCCTCCGGATATAGGCCAGGCCACACTGGTTCTAATCTTGTTAAATTCGTCACTCCAGGGCTTGAGGCTTGCCCAGGACTCACTGGTAGCCATGGAGACTATTGATTGAGGTAAACAGGAGAAGAATTGGCTGGGAGATATAGGAATTTCTGGCTCAGTGGAAAGGAAACAGGGAGCTACCAACACCTGCCTTGTAATTTAGATACTACTGGTTAGGTCTTCTTAACATACCAGCAGGCCCAGAGGACTGGGCCATTGGTGGTTCTTTGGGACCAGAGGCCCTAGTTCAGTGTTTCTCAACCTTATTTTTATTATCTCCCTCCTCCCCCACCAAGGAGCCTTTTTAGACGTATTTTTCCCAATCATCCTCCTCCCCCATGAAATTTCGGTACCACAGATACACTGTTCTGTTTACCTACTGTGGCCCTGTGAAAGCTACAACCCCTCGTAATACCTAATTTTTTTTTTCACCCCAAAAACCATTTCCACCTCGTGGCAGAGATATCACCCAGTTGAGAATGCATGACCTGGAATGAAGTGTCCAGGCAGGGCCTTTTTGCTCACTCTTCGAGTAGGTAGTGAGGTCAGTCACAGGGAGAAGATGGATCAGGTGGCCTGATGTCCATCATGACCCAGGATAGACCCTGACTTCAGGTGCCAGCACCGCTAGAGGAATGTCCTCCACACAGGGGCAGATTAACCAGTAAGCAAGATATGAACGGGCTTACTTGTGTTTACTTACTAATCTGTGGTGCACATTTTCACATGGGTTTTACCACATCATTAATAAGTAAGCACAAGTAAGCCAGTGCGTACCTTGCTTATTGGGTAATCCGTCCCTGCCTTGACTTCATCTGTTCAGCCTTTCTGCCATCCTCCAGGCTCTTCCACACCTCCTCTCCCTGGACAGTGAGCCTCAGCCACTGCCAGAACAAGTAATGGAAAACTCTGGCTCCACCAAAGTAGCCTTAATCCTGCCCTCACAGGGCTGCCCTCCAGCTCCACCTGCCCCAGCCCCAGTCCTCCGCCCAAAGCCTCTCATTGTTCTGTCTCTACTCCTTCATCCCACATGAAAGCAGGAGGTTTGCCAGGTTTCCCCAGCCTTACACTGACTAAAGCGACCTTCACACTTTTCACTTTATGTTTCTTTAATCTCCTCCTACTCATGGCCTCTTTAGAAGCCTCATAAAGTATCTCCCCAGAGGAGAATGGATTTCAGAGACCTCAGCGCATACAGATGACCATGCTAGAACTCTGTGGAGCCCAGCTTTCGTCGTAATCAGGGCTATAGGACGCTGTGGCTTCTACCTGTCCCTGGCTTGCTAGCACGTTCCTGGCTGGCCTTGTCCCCCTGCTCTCAGATAAGAATATAAAATCAGTCACAGCTTAAACCCCTCGCCCTCAGATCAGTGATCATGAACTTCATGTCCAAAAGCATTAGCAAAGGGGTATCTCAGATGAGACCACCTAGTCCAGCCCACCTTTGTTGAGCACCTGCTCTGTGCCAGGCTCTGTGCTAGCCCTTTCACATACATTATCTAATTCAGTATTTACAATAGCCCTATGAGGTAGGTTCCCATTTTACGGGTAAATAAACAGGCACAGAAAGATTGAGTAACTTGCCAGAGGTCACACAGCTAGCGAGCAGTGAAACTAGGAATTAAACCCAGGTCTTTCTGACTCCAAACCATTTACTGCATTGTCCCAGTTGAGAAAACTACAGAACATTGCACCCAGTTGTGTGAATAGAAATGGCAATGACTGAGGGGCTTCCCTGTAGGTGTAATGGTAATTAATCTACCATTCTTAAAAGATGGCACAGCTAAAGAAAGGAGAGAGGCAGGGTTTAAAACCAGTTTTGTTTGTTTTTTCTGTGCTGCTTCCCCAAGGTTCATGACAACCGTGTTTCCTGATGGGTCGATTATTAACCCCTTGAGGGAAAAGAATGGCTTTTACTTTCCCAGGCCCAATCAGAGGCTCATGCCTCAGTCTCCTGCAAATGCGAACCAGGCAGAAGCCCCATCCTTAGACCTCGGAAGCAAGAGTGAAGCAGGGCCTGCCACCAGGACCCCTGAGGTAGGTCACCTCAGCAGTTGGAGCAGCACTCCTGACGCGCACCTCCCCTGAGGCGTGGGCAGCAGGGCTGAAGCTGTAGGTGGAGTCTCCTGGCCCCAGCATGGCAGTGGGAGGTAGACAGGGAACCTGGTGGGTTTACATTAGCTCTCTCCCTTTTCTCAAACCCTTCCAACAATCTTTTTTAAGAAGAAGAAATGGTGCATTAACATGTGATTTAGTCATGTTTCAGCCTGTTTGCCTTTTCCCTGGCCTCCAAAACCACAAGTCTGGCTGAGGAATTTAGGTCCACAGTGTAGGCTATGAATACTTTGTGTAGGGAGAGGTTTTGAAAAGAAAGGAAAGTGGTATCTGCTTGTCAGATGGAATGCCTGAAGACATCAAGGAGGAATGCAAGGACTCTGACTGTTGGGGTCCCTCAGCAGCCTGGGCCATGAGTCACCCCGCGTGGGTACAGATTCTTAACAAGTGAGCCTCAGTGGTGACATCAGTCTTGCAAGATCGTCTGTGAACTGTTGTAGCCGCCTGACAAGTTCTTACCTTGGGGATTTTCATCACATGGATATTTTCCTTGGCCGCACTTAATGCCTTCCATCTCATCTACTTTTCTGTTAACTGGAATTTGGCAAACCAGGGCTCTCACAAGTCTGTCTCAGTACCATACCTCCTACAGGGCCTTCTTGGGATAAGTGTGCGTTTCTCACCTGATCACTCAGCCACTCGTCCCCCTGACAATCCTTGATTTAGTCAGCTCTTATTTCACCTACAAGCTGGGCATTGCACTAAGGTCTCAGGATACTAAGGTTATTAAGACAGCCTTCCCACTGTCAAGGAGGAGGGCAGAAGGGTGCCTACCCCATACTGATGGGATCAGGATTGGCTTCCTAGAGGAAGCCTAGCACAGTGCTTTGGATAGTTGATGTTGTTGTTGTTGTTGTCAGCTGCCATTGAGTCAGCCCCCAGCTCCTGGCAATCCCATGCACAACAGAACGAAATGCTCTGTCCTGTACCACCCCCATGATCGGTTACAGGTAAGACCACTGTGATCCATAGGGTTTTCATTGGCTGATTTTTGGAAGTAGATTGTCAGGCCTTTCTTCCTCGTCTGTCTCAGTCTGAAAGCTTTGCTAAAACCTGTTCGGCATCATAGCAACATGTAGGCCTCCAGTGGTAGTGGGTCGTGGCTGCCCATGAGGTGCACCGGCTGGAAATTGAACTTAGGTCTCCCACATGGAAGGTACCAGTCAATAAAATATGTGATGACTAGAAAAAGGATATCATGTTTGGTAAAGTAGAGGGTCAGTGAAAAAGAGGGAGACCCTCAGTGAGATGGATTAACACAGTGGCTGCAACAGTGGGCTCAAACATAGCAACAATTGTGAGGATAGCACAGGACTAGGCAATATTTTGTTCTGTTATACATAGGGTCACTATGAGTCAGAGACAACTCAATGGCATCTAACAACAACAACAAGTTAATACCTAAATTGAGTCTTAAAAAATGAGTAGGAGTTAGTCTAGGGAAGAGTCCAAGCGCAGGTGTCTCCATGAACAAAGACCCAGGATTCCATAAGGGAATAGGGAGAAGTGAGGGATGAAACTGGAAAGTAGGCTAGGGATCATCATATGCCAAGTGAAAGAGCTAGAATTTTGTCCTAAGAACAATGAGAAACTTTCATAGGCTTTAGGATGGAAGTGATGTGGCCAGATTCACAGTAGTACAGAGGATGGACTGGAAAGACCCAGAATGGAGAAGTGAGACAAGGTATGAAGTTAATGTGGGTTGTCTACAGGTGAAGTGGGGTAGTGAAGGAGGGCTGGGGAAGACAGGACAGATTTGAGAAATGTTGGGATTTAAACTTGGCAACTGGTGATTAATCAGGTAAATGGGTGGGAGATATCCAGAAGACCCCCAGGGTTTCATTGTGGAGGTGGCGCACTGAAACTGAAGATAAGAAGAAGCCCATATCAGGCAGTTATGAGTTCAGTGAGGGCTTGTTGAGTTATCATTCCCTGGGAGAAACATCCTGGTTGACCAGGCTCACAGGTAGTTAGATATATGCATCCAAAGATTTAGGAGAGTCTGGGCTAAAGATACCAGTTTAGGACTCATCATAGCAGTTGAAACTATAGCAGTAGTTGAGACACCCAGGAAATTATGGAGAATGAGAAGAGGAGTGGGCCAAGGACAGAACCCAAGGGCTGATTCAAGAAGAGGAAGAGGGACCCATGATAGAGACAGAGAAGGAAGGATCAAGGAAGGGACTCAGAGTGGTCCCTTACTGCTCTGTGTTTCTCTCCCTCCTAAACCTTCCATCTAAGCCGTCTGGCTGTCCTGTTCCTGGTAAGTAAGCTCCCTTATGTACTAACTCCCCATACAGTCTCTCACACGAAAGCCGCTCCAGATCCCAAAGCCCACTCACCATGGCCTCCAGCCATCACTCTTCTATCCTCCTATAAAGATTCCTGCATCTTTGAGGCTCCTGAATTCAGTCCCAGCACACTGACTTCCTTGCTTGATCATTCTCTGGTTAGCTACAGCTTTGGCATCTACACCACCGTGTTCCCCTCCACTCTAATGCTGCCACTACCTAGGGACAGCTTGTGTCATGAGCTCCAGCCATTACCAAGTTTCATCGTTCCTAGATGTCCTCAACTCCAGTGACTCTCACCTCCACTCCACTTCAGCTACCCACTCTCATGACTAGTACTCCCAGGACATCGCTAATACCTGAAATACTTCATTTCTGTATCATAAACCTCACATCACTCTGACCACAGCCAGCTCTCCCACCCCTTATCCTATACTTGTTCTTACCCACCTTTCCTTAGTCCCTCCCCTTTCTCCTGGTCTGCTGACCCCCTCCTGACCTCTCTTCCATTCTTACCCAGACTAGACTCTCTTCATCTGAAGTATTCTTTCCTGAAAGTTTTGATCCTCTTATACCCCCTCCCTCTCCTGCCCAGGACCTTAGTTCACATTCTCGTCTCTGCTCCTGCCCCAAGCACCCAGAGGAAAATGGGACCCCCCAGTAGAGAAGAACATCACTGGAGATTCATGGTCTTCCCTCTCCCATCATTATCCTTCTTCAGCACTGCAGAAAATATAAGGCTGGTGGTACAGTGGTTAAGAGCTCAGCTACTAACCAAAAGGTTGGCAGTTCAAATCCACCAGCTGCTCCCTGGAAACCCTCTGGGTCAGTTCTACTCTGTCCTATAGAGTGACTAAGAGTGGGAATCGACTCCACAGCAGTGGGTTTGGTTTGGTTTTGAATGGTGAAGTGGGAAAATTTGAGCAGTAGCCAAAAACCCTCTCTCCCCCCAAGTAGCTTATCCACCTGCTCTTTGGCTCAGGTCCCACACGGATGACCTTGGTCTTGACTCTGCCATTTACCAACCTTTTTTACCTTGGGCAAGTTACATAAACTCCTTGAATCCCAACTTACCAACTTTAAAATAAGGATCACCCAGGGCTGCTGCTTACCTGTATGGTGCTTTGTGCAGATTGGAAGAAGGTGCCCCCCATGGATAGGCGCACCTGTGTGTGGTGCACAGCCGGCAGGCCCATGCTCACTCCTTCAGCTGAGTACCTGGTGCCTTACCAATTTGCATAACCACACACTGCAGCCCCAGCTATACCCACCTCCACAGGGTTCTTGAGACAAATAATGGTGGGAACATGCAAGGCATCCAGCAGGGAACCTTGCTCTGAGCAGAACCTCAGTTAAAAAATAAAAAAAAAAAGCTAATGCAGACCTTTTGGACTTGGATTAACATGTAGGTAGGTGTACTCTGCTGGGGGTGAGGGCACATTCAGCAATTTTCAAGCACTTACTGCTCAACTCCAGGGGATTATCAGTGTGCTCCTATCTCTTAGCAGCACAGAGCCCTGAGGGGCTGGGATTTGAGCCGGGTGTGCACAGTGAAAGAGCAGACTCGTGGTAATCAAGGGCCCCGGGCACACAAGGGGCAGTAGGAGGGAATGGTGAGTGGACACGGGATGGTCTGAAAGGGACATGAGAAACCAACCGCCCCTTGGGTCTAGCAGCAGACTTCCCACTCCCCTGCAGAGTGCCTCCACCCCTCCCCACCCACCCACCTCTCGAGAAGGCCTGGGGGTCCCATGAGGCATGTTTTGCTGTCCTTTCACTTCACTGATAGATAAGCCAGCTACCTCCACAGGTACTGCAGACCAGAACTTCTCAGAGCCCGGGAGTGTGAAGGCCCTCAGGCTAGCAGGGATTTCAGAATGCCATATCCATTCTGTCAGAGCAGCTTTTCCTTAGGAGGAAATCACTGTGAGAAGATGATGAATAAAAACCACATGGGTATATTTATTGAAGGAAGATGAATTATGCCATCACCCCTTCTGGCACAAAAATAGTTTTCAGTAAAAGGTTAAAACCATCATGTTGTATCAATGAGAACTTTTCCATTATTCCAAGAATGATTGATTGGAAAGTACTTTACTTACAGGAAAATCACAGTGATACAATACAGCTTCTACTTTTAAAGCACTTTCCATTAAAAAAAAAACATACCAATGTATAAAAATAGTTATACTAAAGATGTGAATCAACAGCCAAGTAATTTATTTTCACTTGAAAGCTATGTGTTATAAATAGATTCAACAATGAGACTATCAAGTACCTCTGGTCCGTGGCAACCTAACCTCCATTTTCACTAACACAAAAGAAAGTCACATTAGTTCAGCAAGGGGCATCTGGCCACCTTGGAAGAGATCATAGGAAGAGAAAGAACATGATGAAACTAGGAGCGGTAGGTGAGGCCAACTCAAAACACTGGGCAAGGCAATGTGGAAGAGACAGAGGGGACAGAGGTGGGGTCCCCTTCCCTCAAAGATGCTGTCCAGACTCGAGGCCTGTACACAAAATACTCGATACAATGCATTAAGTGTCATAAGAGAAATACAAAGGGTTATGAGAAGTCAAAAGAGAGATTCTTTTCAGCTTGATTTCCTTCCTTTCCCCCCTCCGTGACTGTCTTCTCCCACAAACATTTACTGTGTGAGGTAATGTGAAAAGAGCTGGAATCAGCTGAGTCTGGATTCAAATTGCAGCTCTGCCATTTACTAGCTGTGTGACCCTGGATGAGTTACTTAATGTCTCTGAGACTCAGTTTCCTCAAGCTTCAGTGGAGGTTGTTGTAAAGATGAGGTCAGTGTTGTGTGTATGTATATAAAGTATCCAGCTTGGCTGCCTCCTGATGCCAAGCAAACAATGGACGTTCACTCCCCTTCATAGCCTTCCACTCCTCTGTGAAGGTTAAGTAGTACTTTTCTGCTCCTTTCATGCTTAAGTTCCAAAGAACTTTTGCATGGTTGAACGTAATGTGATTTTTCAGACAGTAACGTGATTTTTCATGCATTTACTGGCCTTCATGTCCTTGAGCTGATGGCTCCTGTCAGCCAGGAGTCTCCTAGTACTTTGGACTCAGTGGCACAACTGCTGCCGTCTTTGGAAAGAACCTAGAATCACCTTTCATCTCACTCTGATGAGAGGGTGGAGACTGAGACAGCTAGTCAGTCCATTAGCAAACATTTACTGAGCATATACTACTTTTTTTGGAGTCCCTGGTTGGTGTAAACGGTGAACGCACTTGGCTACTAACCGAAAGGTTAGAGTCCACCCAGAGGCGCCTCAGAAGAAAAACCTGGAGATCTACTTCCAAAAAATCACCTGTTGAAAACCCTGTGGGGCACAGTTCTACTGTGGCACACATGGGGTCGCCATGAGTTGGAGCTGACAACTTTTTTTTTTTTTAATGCACTCTGGGGAGTTATCAGGGAAAGAAGACACGATTTCTGCTCAGAAGGACTTAACCTTTTGCAATCTTTATCAACAGTGTGTAGCACCGAGAATAAAGGCAAATAAAGTTTAGGAAATCGTTGTTGCCTAAATAATGCTTCCAGCACACAGTTCCACCAAACACTGTTTCCCTGGCTTTGGATGTAGTGGGAAGTAATTTAAGTGATTTCAGTAGCATTTTCAGGTATAGGTACAATATTTTTAAAACATTCTTAAAAATCTTGTCTGCAGGCAAATACCCAACTAGCAAAAAGCAGTGTGTGAAACTGCTTTCTGACAGTGATGCTAGAATGGTTCCCCTCACACTTGTGCCTCTGCATTGGCCTGGCTGCAAGGTAAAGGTGAGGGAGACGGGTACCATGGTAAGATGTTAACAAAAGTGGGCATGGGGCATATGGAAACTCTCTGAACTATCCTTGCACCTTTCTGTGAATCTAAAACAATTCTAAAAATTTATTTAAATATATTTTTTAAAGTGCAGTTTGGCAATGGATTGACCTCCTGCTTATCTCCACGACTTTAACTATAGGGAGCTGGTGACAGTTTTGTGGGAGCTTTGGCCTTCTACCTGGCTTACTACCCAAATCTGCCCTTGGAAGAAATGCTCAAGAGATCCAATTTCATCGCAGCAGCCAGCGTCCAGACTGCAGGAACACAGTCATCTTATCTATACAAAAAGGACCTGCCACTTGATCTGTTTTGATTGCTGTTAACCCCAAAACAAATGCACTGAAAACAAAATGTACTTGGGGGTGGATACTCTTAGCTGGCAGCTTACTATAAAATCTTCTCTTCTCCTTTCTTTGCAGATACTGTGTTCTTTGCTAGCAGTCATCCTCAAGTTTTCATTTATTTATAATTCCTTTGCTTTGCATCCATTTGTAAGAGCCAACCAGAATTAAGGATTCCATGACCAGAATCTGTACAAACATCACCATTATTCAGGGACCAGCAAACCTCTATTGCCGACTGATTGTTAATGTTATAAACTGTCTAGCAGCCGTTGTGGACAAGTGTCTGGAGTCAGAGCAGGGAATGTTATATAAGGGAACAGATGAACTTGACCACTCAATCTAAGAGGGGCAGCTGATATTCCGCTTTAGCTTAGTGTTTCCAAAGCTTCTGGTTTTTCAAAAAGTCAGAAATTTGGAAATGTACTGAAGTCTTTCAGTGGTTAAATATCAGCAACTGATCTTTCAGTAACCACCACCAGTGGTTTAGCCCATGACCTGAATTTACAAGTCATTTGGTAAACCAGATTTTACAATAAAAAAGGCCATCTATGCATGTCACAGACCCTTTACATTGGCTTAGCTAGGATCAGTTGAGGGGTTTTCTCATAACTCAAGATCATTGTGTATAGTTTCAGCCAAAAGTTATAGCCAGGATCTCACCTATTATAGCTTTGAACCAAAGCTTTAACAGAGGATGCCAGAAATTAGCTGACTGACTAGTAATGCCACAAGCCTCTAAGACTCAACAACTGTGTACACCTAATTCCATTTCCGGAAAGCTGCTCTTTCATTTTGGAGACACACAGATTGGGCCATGAGGAGACATGTTATTTCAGAGACAGTATTGGTCTCTTCATACTTGTGGCCATAGCAGACACTCTATCATCCTTCCACACTAAATGGGGTAGGATATGAACCAGAAGAGCTCAAAATGTGAGCTGATCCTTCCCTTCAGCCAGATATTTGACGAGAAAACTGAGCAGTTTTGAAAATTCGTGGGAAACAGTAGCTTAAGGGAGAAAAAGGTACAGATCTGGGTAAGATGGGTCCTTATCCAAACATAAGGGATTATCAGTAACTTTATGGAAATACAATCTAGCTCCTCTTATTTTAAAAAAAAAAATATCTGGGGTATAAAGGAATCCAAAGCTGTCCTAGGAAATCCTGGGTACCTCTGGTAACCCAGGATTGAGAATATGGACCAATGGTGTTTTTTCCTAACTAAGCACAAACCAAAACTACAAGTTCTCTGGGCTTCTTTTGTGTTACAAGGCTCCCTTCTTATCATTCCTCCTCACTCCTGCCACGTCAGTTAGTACATGGGGGTTTTTCCAAGATCACTCTGGAGTGTTATTCTGCCTTTTCTATGAAGTATAAGGAGAAGCAGGCTGGAAACTCTTGTACAAGTGGAAAATTTTCACTTCTTTTCTTATACGAAACAATGGTTATTTTTTAGTAATGTTGCTGATTTTTTAATTTCAAATAGTGGGAAAAAACCACTAAGAGACAATAACACTGGCTATTTTAATATTTTTTTATTAAGGGCTATAAAAATATCTAGGAAGATAAATAAATGTGATGCAATGATTTATATCCTAATATGAAGAACTTTCTTTCACTGTATTGTTTTCCTTCACAATGGCCTTCAAATCACAGGAGGCAGTGATTCCATGCCATTTCCTCTTCTTTTATTACACGCTGCAGGATTTCTGAATCAGTATCCCGCCCTCCAGTCTTCTCATTTATACATCAAATTCATTTTCAATCCATTGTTTAGAGGGAGCGTATTTTCTTCTGTTCTACAAAGAGGACTTTTTTGTTCACTGTGGGGGGAGAAAAAAGAATTGTAACAAAACTAAAAAGTATCATCGCCATTTTTATTAAAAATGTGTAACAGACCACGAGCCCTCTCCTTTTTCTTATTTTACTATTCCCTTGACATGAAGATGGAGCTGATTTACCACCTCAGTCCAGGAGGCCAGAGAAGACTAAAGAAAATGTTAGGGAAAACAAGGGAAAGGCCACCAGCCAGGAGGTTCCCCCCCTTGGCATCCCACAAGGTCACACTGCAACCAATGTGAAATACTCAAATTGAAAATAGGGGCCAAAAGGGGAAAACAATCAATGTATTCACCCAGTTAAAGTCTACTCTGGTAGGAGATAAGCAAGGGCCGATGGGAGCTGGACTCTTCTAGGAAAAGAACTGAGCAGATCGTGGGAGAAAGCCAGCCTGGCTGACAGAGTAAGGACATCCGCATCCTGCACTTTTCCAGAGACGGTTTCATACACTTAACTACAAATTTTTCAGTTTTGTAACTGAAGTAATATCATAACCAACATCTCATTATTGTAGATACCACTACAGAGGACAATTCTTTGAAACAAAACCAGAACAAAAGTGCTATCTGCCTAGAATAATATTTTCATAGTTCCTATAATGTTAATGCCCTTATAATACTCCATAAACTGCCTACATCTCTGTCACGCACACCAACACCTCTTTGCCAAAAAAACAAACAATGCACCCAGGAAGATCCAAGAACTCAAAGGACTATGATGTATAACTCCTCACTTGTCCCTACCATACAGAGATTTTGCTTTGTTTTATCATCTTCTGCAATTAATATGGATGCTCTGTATATGCGATTACCAAACTGTCTAGGATTAAGAAATAGCTAGGGAGTTTACTTAAAAGCCATTCCTAGTTCTCACCTCCACCCCTTCCCTAACTCCAGCTCAGTAGATCTAGAGTGGGACTGGAAGTACACATTTTTTAAAGCTCCTCAGGTGATTCTGATAGGCAGTTGGATTTAAGAACCATTAACCAATCATCAGAATTGTATCTGTAATACTAATATATGTGTGTGTGTGTGTGTGTGTGTGTGTGTGTGTGTGTATACATATACACATATTACACTGTACATAAAGGATAATTTTTAAATACTTCAAATCATCTAAAATTAAATATAAGTAGGATTGAGACTCCTGATTCCAAGGAGGACTACAAAGCATTACAAGATGGTAATAAAGCACCAAAATAGTTTCCCATCTAACTGTTATTAATTGGGAGAAATATTTCCCTCATGTTGTTCTACATAGAACTAAAAAATGGGTAAAGAAAGGGAACCTGTCTCACTGATAACCAAACCAAGAGACTATCATTTCCGACTCATAGCGACCCTACAGGACAGAGTAGAACTGCCCCACAGGGTTTCCAAGGAGCAGCTGGTGGATCCCAACTGCTAACCTTTTGGTTAGCAGCCAAGTTCTTAGTAAGCCCTACAGTAGGCTAAGGAAACCCTAGTGGTGTAGTCGTTAAGCGCTACAGCTGCTAACCAAAAGGTCAGCAGTTCAAATCCACCAGGTTCTCCTTGGAAACCATATAGGGCAGTTCTACCCTGCCCTACAGGGTCGCTATGAGTCGGAATCAACTTGACAGCAAGGGGTTTGGTTTTTTGGTTATAGGAGCCTAAAAATCAAAGGGGACTGGAATGGTGAGGGAAGAGCAAGGGTGGGGGTGGGGGGGTGGATAAAGTTTGGCCCCTGAAGGAGCATTTAGATGAACTAAGACGGGCAGGCATAGGTGAATGGTGGTAGGACGCAGGAATGTCAGTGGGGCTCCACGGCCCTGAAAGCTAGACTGACCTAGGGGAAGGTCCTGATTTTTTTAAGAAAAGTTTTATTTAGCTCCATTAACAATATGGAGCTTAGGGTCAGAAACACTGGGTTCAAACATTGGCTTTTATGTAGAATAACATGGGGGAAACATAACACTTTGATGGAAAACTATTTTGGTTCTTTACTACCATCTTGTAATGTTTTGTTAGAGTCCTCCTTGAAATCTTAGGAGGATCAACCCTACTTATATTTAATTTTGAATGATCAGCTGTTGAGTCCCTGAGCAAACTTCTTAAAACACTCCAGCCTCAGTTTCCTTCCCTGTGAAAGGGATAACAATATGTCCCTCAAAGCTGGGTTGCCAGATACACAGTGAGCACTCAATACATGTTAGCTGAGTTGAAATGACACACTGCTATCCACAATCATAAACTTTTTGTCAAAATATTTGCTGCTTAATTCATAGAAGAGTGAATCTGCCAAGTTCTTTCTCTACATCTAAATCTATCCTGCTTCAGTTAAAGTCTATATTATCTTGTTTAGTCATCCAAGGAATTAAAACTGACAAGTTTTCGCTCTCTTTATAATAAACCTTCATATATTTAACTAAAACAGCCTTGGGGGTGCAGTGGTTAAGCACTAAGCTGCTAACCAAAAGGTCAGCGATTCAAACCCACCAACCATTCCATGGGAGAACTGCCACACCAGTCCACTATTATGTGGCAGTCTGCTTCCATAAAAGATTACAGCCTTCGAAACGTGGGCAGTTCTACTCTGTCCTATAGGGCTGCTATGGGTCGGAACTGATTCAATGGCAGGGGGTTTGGTTTTGGTTTTTTGATTTACAGGCAGCCCCCAGGTTCCAAAACGAGATCCATTTCTGAGTGTATCTTTTTAAGAATTTGTAGGTAAGCTGGAACAGGCGCATATAGTTCTTATTTAGCTTTACTTTAATGCAAGAAAAGGCTCGAAGCCTCTTCAGTGAGTTAAAGCTACACGTGCAGAAAGTGAGGGTGACTGTGATGAAGAATTTGTTGGGAGGAGGGGTTCGTTCAATCGTTTCAAAGCTAGGGCCAATTTTCATAACATTAAAGGGCAAGTATGAGTTGTCTGCAAGTCAGGCGTTATTAACCCAGGGACTGCCTGAGTATTTAACATAGTTTAATAATCTTATTCCTGGGCCATTATCTTCTCTCCCTGGAAATTAGCATCTAGTTTTATATGAAGAAAATGTATTTTGAAAGGGCAGAAGCATGTGTAGCTGGTTCTTGCCATAGAGTGTACTATGAAATGCTCAAATCATTGGGAAATATTCTGTTTCCTTACCTGATTTCCTTCATAAAGCAGGCCAATAAAACATTACCCTCAAACTTGCCATTTACTCATTGTGGTAAAAAAAAAAAAAAAAGCTGGGAGAACTGCCAAGCATTTTGGTACCCTGAGCAGTGGGGTAGGCCCCAAGGCAAACATCTCAAGCCTACAGGACATTCAGTCAGTGGGCCGGAAGCCAGGCACTCTGCTATCTCAGAACATTCTCTTCTTCAGAAAAGACGAAGTTGTGTTGTCAAGGCACAGACAGTTCCTTATCAGAAGAATTCTAACCATGTTTGAATGTTACATATGAATCTTTCCTGCACTTCCATCTTACGGTCAGAATTGTTTATAGCTGTAAACTTTCCCAATCTCAAAGCTTAAAATCAATCTGACAAATTAGTTCCTAATACCTCCATGCTAAGAATGGAAATTCCAATACATTCTCATACTTAAAATATCATGGGAGGTTATTCAATCAATGTTTATTAAGCATTATAAAGTGCATGCTCCTAAAAATAAACTCTAAAGGAGCTAAAATGGTAGAAAAACAATTACTTTACTGCAAAGTTCATTCCTTTGAGCTTTCACCAGCTGATACAAAAAAATCAGGAGAAAAACGCCACACCAATCCACTATCATACCTTCTCATTCTATTAATTCTTCCACTATATAAGGAATCATCCTGAAATTCAGATTCCTAATCCTCAGGTAGAAACCTAGAATTCCCTTATTATTATAATGAATGACTAGAAATTCTAACGCTATGAAAACAGCAGGTAATCTTATTTCTGTTAAAGAATGGAACTCAAGCCGTTTTAAGTCAACAACTGTACTCCTAGGGTCTTTTTTTTAATGCCTTCACATGTTGTACAGCGCTTATCTCCTTAAGAAGCAATTATAAAGGGGCTGTATGGATGCAAGGGCTCAGAATTCTAAAATAAAAAACCTGCTTGTTGGTTTACTAAGCATAAATCTGCACTGAAATCCAGAAACAAGATGGCCTTCCACCAACAGCAATCAGGTGCTGCCTACAGGCAGTTCCCAAGTACAAAGGGACAAATTTTACGTGCACTTTAATGTTATGTAAATTTGCCCTCACTTCCAAATGAATGACCCAGATTGAACCAACCGCTACTCACAACAAATTCTTCATCACAAACACCTTCACTTGCTGCACGTGCAGGTTTTAAATCATTGGAAAGGCTTAAACCTTTTCTTGCACTGAAGTAAAGCTAAATAAGAACCCTATGCACACGTTCCAACTTACCTACAAATCTGACTTAGAGAAAGCAATGGGTATCGTTCATAACCCAGGGACTGCTTATATCTTGTTTGTGGCAGGCAATCTGGCCTTGGGAACACGTCTCTTCTGGACAAATAATTCTCCCATCTCGCGAGAGAAAGATGTGGCAGTCTGCTTCCATAAAGATTTACAGCTTTGGAAACCCTATGGGGCAGTCGTCCTAAAGAGCTGCTATGAATCAGAATCAACTCGATGGCAATGGGTTTTGGTTTGGGTAGAGGACGGTATAAAGTATGACATCAAACTGCCTATTCTCCTGCGCTGAAATATACACACTACATCCCCTTCCACCACCAGATGTCAGTTTGTTGTACTGTAGTGGCTTGCATGTTGCTAAGATGCTGGAAGCTATGCCACCAGTATTTCAAATACCAGCAGGGCCACGCTTGGTGGACAGGTTTCAGTGGAGCTTCCAGACTAAGACAGACTAAGAAGAAGGATCTGATGGTCTATTTCTCTGGCCAGTGCAAACCTTATGACTAGCAGGAGAACACTGTCTGATATAGTGCTGGAAGATGAGCCCCTCGGGTTGGTAGACACTCAAAATATGACTGGGGGAGAGTTGCCTCCTCAAAAGGAGAGTTGACTTTAATGACATGGCTGCAGTCAAGCTTTCAGGACCTTCATTTGCTGATGTGGCACGACTCAAAATGAGAAGAAACAGCTGCAAACATCCAGTAATAATCAGAATGTGGAAGGTACAAAGAATCAATCTAGGAAAATTGGAAGTTGTCAAGAATGAAACGGAATGCATAAAGATCGATGTCCTAGGCATTAGTGAGGTGAAATGCACTGTATTGGCCCTTTGGAATTAGACAATCACATGGTCCACCATGTTGGGAATGACAAATTGAAGAGAAACGGTGTTGCATTCATCATCAAAAAGAGCATTTCAAGATCTATCCTGAAATACAACACCGTTAGAGGTAGGATAATTCCATACACCTACAAGGAAGACCAGTTAATATGACTATTACTCAAATTTACACACCTACCACTAATGCCAAAGATGAAGAAGCTGAAGATTTTTACCACCTTCTGCAGTCTGAATTAATCAAACATGCAATCAAGATGCACTGAAAATTACTGGTGATTAGAATGCAAAAGTTGGAAACAAAGAAGGATTAGCAGTTGGAAAATATGGCCTTGGTGACAGAAACAACACCAGAGATCACATGACAGAATTCTGCAAGACGAACAACTTATTCATTGCAAATACCTTTTTTCCACAACATAAACAGCAACTATACACATGGACCTTGGCTGATGGAATACACAGGAATCAAGTCGACTACGTCTGTGGAAAAAGATAACAGAGAAACTCAATATCATCAGCCAGAACAAGGCCAGGGGCCAACTGCGGAACAGCCCATCAATTGCTCATATGCAAGTTCAAGTTGAAGCTGAAGAAAAAATAAGTACATGAGAGCCGAAGTACAACCTTGAGTATATCCCACCTGAATTTAGAGACCATATCAAGAATAGATTTGACACACTGAACACTAGTGACCGAAGACTTGTGGGATGATATAAAGGACATCATACATGGAGAAACCAAAAGGTCATTAAAAAGACAGGAAGGAAAGAAAAAGACAAAAATGGATGTCAGAAAAGACTCTGAAACTTGCCCTTGAATGCAGAGTAGCTAAAGCAAATGAAGAAATGATAAGGTAAAAGAGCTGAACAGATGATTTTAAAGGGTGGCTCAAGAAGACAAAGTAAAATATTACAATGAAATGTGCAAAGACCTGGAGTTAGAAATACAAAAGGAAGAACAAAAAATGGCAATTCTCAAGTTGAAAGAAATGAAGAAAAAATTCAAGTCTTGAGTTGCAATACTGAAGGATTCTATGGGCAAAATATTGAACGACACAGGAAGCAGCAAAAGAAGACGGAAAGAATACACAGAGTCACTGTACCAAAAAAAAATGGTCGACATTCAACCATTTCTGGAGGTAACACATGATCAAGAACCAATGGTATTGAACAAAGAAGTCCAAGCTGCACGGAAGGCATTGGCAAAAAACAAGGCTTCAGGAATTGATGGAATACCAGTTGAGACGTTTCAAAAAATGGATGCAACGCTGGAAGTGCTCACTCCTTTATGCCAAGAATTTGGAAGACAGCTACCTGGCCAACCAACTGGAAGAGATTCATATTTGTGCTCATTCCAAATAAAGGTGATCCAACAGAATGCAGAAATTACTGAACAATATCAGTAATATCACATGCAAGTAAAATTTTGCTGAAGATAATTCAAAAACGGATGCAGTAGTACATCAACAAGAACTGTCAGAAAGTCAAGCCAGATTCAGAAGAGGACACGGAACCAGGGTTCTCACTGGTGATGTCAGATGCATCTTGGCTGAAAGCAGAGAATACCAGAAAGATGTTTACCTGTGTTTTATTCAACTGTGTGGATCCTAACAAATTATGGATAACACTGCGAAGAATGGGAATTCCAGAACACTTAATTGTGCTCATGAGGAACCTGTACATAGACCAAGAGGCAGTCTTTCAAACAACAAGGAGATACTGTGTGGTTTAAAGTCAGGAAAGATGTGCCTCAGGGTTGTATCCTTTCACCATGTTTATTCAATCTGTATGCTGAGCAAATAATCCGAGAAGTCTGAGTACATGAAGAACGGGATATCAGGATTAGAGGAAGACTCATTAACAACCTCTGACATGCAGATGACCCAACCCTGCTTGCTGAAAGTGAAGAGGACTTAAAGCACTTAGTGATGAAGATCAAAGACCACAGCCTTCAGTATGGATTACACCTCAACATAAAGAAAATAAAAATCTTCACAAGTGGACCAATAAGCAACATCATGATAAACGGAGAAAATATTGAAGTTGTCAAGGAATTCATTTTACTTCGATCCATAGTGAACACCCACACAAGCAGCAGTCAAGAAATCAAACGACATATTGCGG
Organism: Dugong dugon; assembly: GCA_030035585.1. Taxonomy (NCBI): domain Eukaryota; kingdom Metazoa; phylum Chordata; class Mammalia; order Sirenia; family Dugongidae; genus Dugong; species Dugong dugon. Next base: position 72,402,145 of record CM057473.1, read on the forward strand.
TGGGCAAATCTGCTGCAAAAGACCTTTTTAAAGTGTTAAAAAGTGAAGATGTCACTTTGAGGACTAAGGTGCACCTGACCCAAGCCATCGTGTTTTCAATCACCTCATATACATGGGAAAGCTGGACAATGAATAAAGAAAACCAAATTAGAATTGATGCCTTCGAATTATGGTGTTGGCAAAGAATACTGAATATACCATGGACTGCCAGAAGAACGAACAAATCTGTCTTGGAAAAAGTACAGCCAGAGTGCTCCTTAGAAGGGAAAATGGTGAGACTTCATCTCACGTACTTTGGACATGTTATCAGGAGGGACCAGTCTCTGGAGAAAGACATCAAGCCTGGTGGAGTGGAGGGTGAGTGAAAAAGAGGAAGACCCTCAGCGAGATGGACTGACACAGTGGCTGCAACAATTGGATCAAACATAACAATGATTGTGAGGGTGGTACAGGACCAGGTAGTGTTTCATTCTGTTGTACACAAAGTTACTAAGAGTTGGAACCAACTTGATGGCACCTAACAACAACAACATATCCCTTTGGCTCAAACTGGGACCCAAGAACTTGCCACTGATCACAACAACATACCTTTAGCTCAAATTGGGACCCAAGAACTTGCCACTGATCACAGGATACTATACCCTGCCCTTCTCAAGACACTCTTGTCTTCCTGTTTCCAGAACGCTATAACCTCTTCTTTTCACATGGCTGGTTTCTCACTTTCAGGTCTTTGGTTAACTATCCTCTTCTAGAAGGACTTTCCCTGGTCCATCCTGTCTAAAGTGAGTCCTTCACCATTTGCCCCCATCTTTAGCTTACATCTCAACATCCTGATAGTTTCTCTCAGAGCACTTACTATAATAATTTCTCATTTTTCTCTCTCTCCCAAATCAGACTTTAAATGCCAAAAGCACAGAGATTGAGTCTGTCTTGTTTTCTGGCGTATCCCACCACCTGGGATAGTAACTGGCACCACAGTAAACATTCAGTACATACTTGCTGAATGAATGCTATAGTATCAAAGGGGCCACAAAACTGCCAGGAATGTTCAGCATCAGCCTGGAAATGGGACAACAGGCCCTGAAAGCATCTGCATCTATTGAGTAATTCTTCTGAATCTTACCAATGGGATCATAACGTAAAAGAGTCAGTTTCTCCCGTAGTCGGCTTCTCTTGGTGTTGAAGGTGTAACCTGTTCCAGCTTGGCTCAGCATCTTCACCAGAATGGTTCTACGATTAGAAAGTAAACTGTTACAAGCTGGGGATGTAGACTAAGATTGATCATAGGGGTAATGGCATATCTTGAGAATCTGTACAGCAGTATTAATTGTGGGACATCACTTGGCCCTAAGAAGGTTCTAAGACAGCCCACATTTTCCATAAAACAATTTCAATGGTTTTGAATCCCAAAGTTTGTTCCATTGCAGAGTGACTTCGTAAAGACCTAAACAGAGCAACAAGCAAGCCATCCTGCGGGACTAGACTCTGACATCACCTCTCAGCAAAGTCAGGATGGGGGAATACAAAAATACTGGTAACCCCAGCTGGCCAGTCAGGAAATCGTAAAGACTGCTATCTCAGAAGGGCCCTTTTTTCCAGATTATGAGCAATAGAGTATGGGGATTAAAACTTTTTAGATTGCTAATGTGCCAGACATTATTCTCTTCATATTTCACTTAAGTTACAGTCATCCAAAGTAAAAAGTTCATGTTTGCCTCATTGAACGCTTATCTTTTAACACCTTGTACTGTCTGTCACTTTTTCACACATCTTGTCTCTTCATCTAGACCATGTTATTTTATTTCTCATCTAATTCCAAAAAGAATTTGAAGCATCCAAGACTATATTACACATCTTTGCATATCTTTTAATGTCCAGCACAGGGCCTCATATGTGAGGCATACAATATATATTTGTTGTTTAATTAAGATAGGCAATAATCTGTTATTCATTCCACAAAAATTCAACAAATATCTATTTTACTCTGTGGAAAGCACAGCCATGGTGACACAGTGGTTAAGCGTTCAGCTGCTAACCAAAAGGCCGGCAGTTGGAATCCACCGGCTGCTCCTTGGAAACCCTATGGGGGTAGTTCTACTCTGTCCTACAGAGTCACTAAGAGTCGGAATTGACTCGACGGCAACGGGTTTGTTGGTTTTTGGTTCCTCTGAAAAGCAGTATGGGAAATCTGTGCCCTTTAGAGCCTAACAGTATAGTATGGAAGGTGAGTTATGTACACAATGTGTATAAGGCAGACATGTATGACAAACATCACAAGAAGGGTACAAAGAACATGAGAGGCAGGGAACCTCGACAAAGGCATGGGAAATTTCTACAGAACCTGAGGAGGGGGTGGATTCTAACATAAATAACTGGATTGTGGGAAAAGCTATGTGAATCAGTAAAAAATACTAGGGGAGAAAACAGTAACATGCATGTTTTTCATTCACTTTAATTTTTAAAAGTTTAAATGATTTTTGATATGTCTTGGGTTGTAAGCAAAGGCTTCTTTAGAATTTTCCTATTTTTAACGTAAAACCTTACTTCTTGTCTACAAAATTTATTTTGAGATACCAGTTTGGTATTTATAGTCACTCTGGTACAGCATGGAATCTTCAATCAATCTCTGCTATTTTTGAAATGCTTATACCATGAATATGAAGAATTACAAAATTCATTTAAAAAGGCTCTAAGGTTCAATCAAATCTGCTGGATTCCTGTAGTGGGCTCCAGACAAATGGCCCCTGGTCCTCAATTGGAGGAAACAGAAATATAGTCATAGTATAAATAGAACATGGGGTAAAGACAGATGGTTTGTTTAAGAACAAGACAGTGAGCTCATAAATCCTGGGATAAGACAGCAAGAGCTCCTTTAAGCAAAGTATTTCAACGTTCACTGAAGCAGGCTGGCTGGATGGGGGAAAATATTTTCTGAAAGAGTTCATAAGGCCAAAATAATTCATCAAGTAATCTCAAAATAACTTGTAGAAAATCAAGGTCAAATGCTTAGTTTAATATAAGAATGTATTGGTAGTGGCTGAATGAACAAATCTAACATAAACATGAAAAAAGAGAAAAACCTTTACTTACTTTGACTTGCTCTTGGAAACTTTTTGCAGACAAGAAAGGTTGGAAGAGAAAATAAAAATATCAATTCATTATCTTTCTTATGCAAAGTTCATATAAAGGCCTGTCACAAACAAAAACATTTAATTCATAAACTATGCCATGAATTGTCATTCAAGTAACCATTTCCTAGGCATTAGGGGTCTAGGTGCCTTGGAAGACAGACCTGGCGATCTGTTTCCGAGAGGTCACAGCCTTGAAGACCTGACGGAGCAGTTCTACTCTGTATATGCCTGGGGTCGCCATGAGTGGGAATCACTCGACCTCCACTAACAACAACAAGGGATTCTGGTAGGATTTTATAAAAGGGAGATTAAAAAGATCCAATCAGACCAACACAATTCTGGATGCAATGCTTTACACAGTCTCATCTCAGTTGGACTGGCTACCTTTTACATCTTTCTAAAGTAAGATCTCAATTTCACTCTCATTTAAGGTTCAAATGTTTGCAATGAACAAGTCTGACAAGTTAACCTTTGCAAACTGTAACAGCCATTACATCAGGTGAAGAAGAGAAACTAAATCTAACCAGGAAGTCAGCCCGGTGCTGGGAAGAGCACTGACGGATCCAGAGGACTTCCTTCCGCTGCCCTTCTCAAGAACCGTTTCCTCATCTTTAGAGCGCGAAACGGGTACATCAGAAACTCTGAAGTCCTCCCCAGTTGGAATGTCCAGTGATTCTGCTGACACATCCCTACAGAGGGCAGGACGAAGGCACCCCACGCCTCCTGACCAGACCCGACATCCCTGCCAGCAGCAAGTGAGTCCGGTCTCCAGAACTAGCCCGCAGACCCCGACCGCACTCTCCCGCAACAGAGGCGCGCGCGGAGCATGCTGGGCGCTGTAGTCCTGAAGGCCTGGGAAGTCCGCAGCGGCAGCTTCCCGGCCGGTTCGCCCAGCTTGCCCCTGCATCATCCTGGGGCCTGCCTGTCACAACCTCCTGCCCTCGCCGCCGCCGCCTCCGACCCACTTACAAGAGACCACAGTTAGGAACATGGCGACAGCACTCCTGCAAAGTTGGTAACCTGCGCAACGTTCCCCAACAAATAACTGCTTCCGGGGCACAGGCCCGTTCTGAAAGAGGACTCCGGAAGTTTTCAGAAGACACGCCTCCTCCTAGACTAAACCCCGCCCCGACACGAGAAAGTTTTTAATTCTTGTGACTGAGCGAGAGACTTTGTTAGGTCTCAGGGTTTGCTGCCCAGGCTCGGATTCCTGCTCTGTGGTCAAAGTTAAACACTTTTTTAAATAGTCACAACTACCTACATTAGAGCCACAGGAACTGCGTGTTGTTCTTTAGCTGCTCCAGGCTGTCAGGTCTCCACAGATTTCCTTAAAATGTTCCCTCCTTTTGGAAAGCCCTCACCCCTGGTAAAGGCTTACTCTTAGTCGTTTCAGAGTTAGGAAACCCTCCTGAGTATCCCCAATCCCTTAATCATCTGTTGGCTTTCTGTGAGAGCAGGACCCTGTGATTCTTAATAACTGCTGCATCCCAAGTATCTAGCACAGTGCCTGGCAATAGGGGCTGAATAAATGTTTATTGAATTAAAAAAATGAAGTGTTAATTATAAAGAGTAAACTGAGATTGGGAACACTCACATAATTTGCCTAATATCACACAACTAGTAAGTAGTAAAGTCAGAATTTGAACCCAGATCTGTTTGATTCCAAAGACTGCCTTTCCTACTAGACACTGGAATGTACCACTTTGCCATCACAACTAATTCCTCATGTCTCTGCAAAGAGCCTGGGGTCCTCCAACACGAGAGACATCATTGCTAAACTCATTTCCCAACCAATAATCAGGACTTAGGGATTTTTCTCTAATTTGTGATTTTAACTATAAAAGTCTTACAAATGGGTGAAATAAAATTTAATCTCATGGATTATCTTCACCAAAAACATTTAAGTTATTTAAAAGAGAAAATCCAGCTCTCTAGTGCAATACAAAATTTTAAAATTAAGACTGTCCTTGCCCTTAGTACCTTTAATAATTTTTCCCCCTTCTAATAGTTTTTAATACTTACTATTGATACACCCTTCCCCCTTCTCCATAGCCCCAACTCCAACAACTCAGCAGCATCAATGTGCCCAAATGCTTCTTACCTTGTGCAGTACAGCTATTGGCAAGGAAGAGCTTCAGGTGTTCATGAGGGTATGGTTTCTTATCTGGGGAATTCCTTTAGAGGGTTTATGAGAAAAGAACACTGTACTGGAAACCAGGTAATATGAATTCTAGTCTTTATTCTGTCACTTGAAAAGTAATTTCGATCCTTCAAGTCTCAGTCACGATGTCTGTAAAATGTGGGAATTGGATCAATGGTTCTCATCCCTAATTGTGCATCAGTCATTTGTGATCTTTTAAAAGATTCAGATTCTAGGGTAAGGTCCAGGGTCTGTACAATATTGTTTTTGTTGTTGTTGTTTTACTATAAAGAAAATTTTCAAACATCAAAAAGTTGAAAGGATAGTACAATAAACTATATATCCAATTCTACAAAAGTTAACTTATTTGTTTCATATATATATAGATAGATAGTATATATATTTCTATATGGTGGGTTTTTTTTTGGCTGAGTCATGTGAAAATAAATTGCAGACATGACCCTTCACCACTAAATACTTTAGCATCTAACTCTCAAGAATAAGATTATTATGACCACAATACTATTTTCATTCCTAAGAAAATTAATAATAGTTTCCTTATACCTACACATAGTAGTTACGAGCCCAGCTGCTAACCAAAAGGTTGGCAGCTCGAATCCACCAGTTGCTCCTTGGAAACCCTGTGGGGTATTTCTACTCTGTTCTATAGGGTCACTATGAGTTGAAATCGACTTGACGGTAACAGGTTTGAGTTTTGTTTTTATTTTTTTTAATAACCTACTACCATCAAGTCTTTTCTAACTCATAACAACCCTATAGAACAGAGTAGAACTGCCCCATAGGGTTTCCAAGGCTGTAAATCTTTACAGAAGCAGATTGCCACATCTTTCTTCCATGGAGCAGCTGATGGGTTCGAACCACCAACCTTTTGGTTAGCAGCCAAGCACTTTAACCACTGGGCTACCAGGGCTCCTTAGTTTCTTAATAACTAGTCTATATTCAATTTGTCTTTTATAATTGAATTTCTTCAAAACAGTATTCAAAACAAAAAAGTTTCATGCATTACCTTTAGTTGTCATAAATCTTTAATCTCTTTCAAATCTAAAACAAAGCCTTGAATTTTTTTCCATGACATTAATTTTTGGGAGAGACTGGGCTAGTTTTCCTGTGGCATATCCCATATCTGGATTTGTCTGATTGTTTCATTATAGTGTCATTTATTTGTGCTATTCCCTGTATTTCCTAAAAATAGAAGCTATATCTAAAGGCTTGAGAAGATTCCACTGAAAACATTTTTGACAAGAGGACATCATAGGTGATGCTGTAAACTTCATATTGACATCAGGAGGCCCAGAAGGTCAGGTCGTCCAACTAATAGTGCTAAGTTTGATGATCTCTATATCTCTCTGTTGTAAAGATACTTTTTTTTTCTCTTTGCTATTTTTTGAGGGCTAATACTTTGTCACTATCAGAATATCCTGTTCCCCAAAAACCTTTTACCTCATGGTTTTATCATCTATTGAGGATCCTTGTTTGACATTCAGGGGTGCACAGTGGTAATTTTCTAATTTCTATCATTCCTTCTTCATTTATTAGCTGGCTTTCTTCTGTAAAGAAGAACTTTCCATCAACAACTGAGACTGAACTAGAGGTCCTTCTAAAAAGGAAGAGTAAAATGTTAATTTTTCCTCTTTAATTGGCAACATTCAGAGTAAGGAATTGGTTTAAGAGTCACTTCCAATGATGGCAGAAAGGTTTTCTTTAATCTTCTCTTTTTTATTCTTTCTTTTTTAGTAGCACTATAATGGATTTTTATTTATTCCTTGTTTTATAATCAGTCATGGTCATTATTCTTTTTGATGCTCAAATTTTCCCACATTGGGCCATTGGGAACTCCTTCAAGCTGATCCTTTTGACCACACCCTCATCATACTTTGAACAATTCCTTGCTTTGTCACGGCTGTCTCAGGTATGCTTTGTACTTCTGCCGCAGTCCTGGAATTAGCTATTTCTCAAAGATGTTCTGGTCCCTTTTTGTGTAGAGAAGCCACTCTCTGAACTCTGAACACTTTTTTTTTTTTTGTAATTAATTTTTTTTATTGTGTTAAGAAATATATATATAACAAAACATTTGGCATTTCCACATTTTTTATTTGTACAAATTAGTGACATTAATTAGAACACTTTTTTGACAATGATTCAGCTGCACAACCACTGGACTAGATTGGTGGATTTCAAGCTTTATTTTAAGCCATAGGATGTTCATTCAAATGAAATCTGTCTCAAAATCTCAGAATGAGAAATAAACAAAGCTGCAGTTCCTAATGGATGTCTGCTGAACCCTGGGCCCAGTCTGAGAAGCACTGGGGTATAGGATGGCCACATTGTCTTCCAGCCCTATTGCTCTGGATTCTATTCTGGGGTTTCAAACCCCACCCACCGGTGAGCCTCCTGCTATATTTCCCCTGTGGCAGCTTCTTTCCCACACTTCCTGCCCATGCAGAGGCCTGGTCCATGCAGGAGAGAGCCCTGTAGGCACCTTCTCAGCAGCAGCAGGAACAGCCTGGAGCAGAAGACTACCAGGGACTTGGGCTGCTTCAGAAATGATTCAGGATCAAGGTTTTAGAGAGTGCAGGCAATCCTCCCGTTATGAACGTCCAATTTACAGACAACTCATACTTAAGAACGGACTGCCATAAAGTCTTTTATATTAAAATTTTGAGTTAGATACATACAATGATTCGTAATAACGAATGCACGCACTGCTTTGTGAAGATCATGAAAGTGTTGCATGGTTTGGCAGTGTTTCTTAAGCGTTTTATATGCATAAACCTGTTGCCACTGAGTTGATTCCAACTCAAAGCAACCTTATAGAACAGAGTAGAACTGCCCCATAGGATTTCCAAGGAAAGACTAGTAGATTCGAACTGCTGCTGACCTTTTTATTAGCAGCTGTAACTCTTAACCACTATGCCACCAGGGCTCCTTTATATGCATAGAAAGGTAAAATATATACTATATACTAAGACAAATATTTGACTGATGCTAAATAAGAACTGTATGTACCTGTTCCGATCTACCTACAAATTCAACCTCAAGGCAGACTTAGGAACACATCTGGTTCGTAAGCCGGGGACAGCCTGTATTTCACTCTGAGAATCTGTCATCTATCTTTCCTCTCTTCCCTCTCCTCCACTTCATCGAAAAGGCCTTTGTAAGGGCCCCCAGTGACCTCTACACTGCCAAATCCCTTTGTCAATTCTCAGGCCTCATTTTCCTCAGCATCAGCAACGTTTTTTACAGTTTCTCACTCTCTACTACTTTCTTCATTTGGTGTCCAGGCACCCACTCTATTTGTTCTCCTCCTACCTCATTGACAGCTTTCTCTGTCTTCACCCCACCCACCTCTAAATGGCTTAGGCCTTGGGCCTCTTCTCTTTCCTATCCACCCTTATTTCCTCAGTAATCACACCTAGAAGCATGGTTTTTAAAAAGTCTAAGGCTGCAGATGGAGTCCCTGGATGGTGCAAAAGGTTAAACATTGGACTACTAGCCGAAAGGTTGGCAGTTCTAACCTACCCAGAGACACCTTGGATGAAAGTCCTGGCAATCCGTTTCCTGAAATATGGAGCAGTTCTACTCTGCACACATGGGGTCTCCATAAATCAGAATCGACTCAGTGGTAAGTACCACAGGCTGAAGACTTCCAAATTTATATCTCCAGTCCCATCCTCTCCTCTGAACTCCAGATTCATGTATTTAATGACCTATTTGGCATCTCATGTCCAAAACACAATTCCTGCTTTTCCACACCTCCCTTAAAACTTGCTACCCCTCTTTCCACCCAGACTGTATGCGGCAATTCCATTTTTCCAGTTGCTCAAGTCAAAAGCCTTGGAGTCAACTTGACATCTCTCTCCCACAGCCTATATCTAATGCATCAGTGAATCCTGTCACTCAAATGTCACTCATCAGTGAAGGCTTCCCTGGTCCCCCTATATAAAATAGCAGTCTTCAAACCCCTCTCCTTATTCTCCTTGCCCTGCTCTAAATTTTTCTGTAACACTTATCACCATTTGATATTATTTGTTTACTTGCTGATTTGCTTGTTTTCTGTCTTTGTCTACCAGAATGTAAACTTCTTAAAGGGAGGAACTTTGTCTTTTTCACTCACTGTCGTGTCCCTTGTGACTAGAACAGTGCCTGCTATATCTATTAAATATCTGTTGAATGAATGAATGTATCTGAGATGAGAGATACCATATAAAAGTTAAGTTATTTTAACTATTTATGTTTAAAAAGGCAAACAATTATAAATATTTGTGTATTGTCAATAATCTCAGGGTTCAAGAGAATTTATAAGCTTGCTTTTTTTAATTTTATTGTGGTAAAATATATATAAGGTAAAATTCGCCATTTTAACCATACAATTCAGTGGCATTTAATTACATTCACAATGTTGGGCAACCTTGACCACCATCTACCTCCAGAACTTTTCATTACTCCAAACAGAAACTCTGTACTCATTAATATTAGCTTGCTTTTAAAAAGAGATAGTGCACAAATTGTTTCTAGAAATTCTTGGAGTAGAAAGTAGTCTCTTGAAAAATGGTTTTCTAGCCTCATTAGTTCATACTGCACCCACCTGTTATTTACACTGAAAACATTGTTAGCAGTCAGTACATGTTAATTACAATGTTATTAATATAGGTGTAATTCATGATCTGGGTTTTTTTCTGAATTTACATAATGAGCCTCTATGCCTTATTAAAGTACAGAATAACTAGGGCAGCCTGGCTGCCCAAATGGAGAGGGTATGGTCTTAGCACAGGGCCACCCCACCCTCCTTTGCAGGAGTGGGGAGGATGCTGGAGGGAGACGAGGCTACAGCTATTTAACCTGGATTCTCAGCCCAGGGAAGTAGGTGGAGGAAGAGAAAGACGTTTATTGAGTATCTATTCTGAGCTAGGGCTTTACACTCAATGTCTGCATTGTATTGGACGCCACCATATTCCCAGCACTCTCCAGTGGTCCTCAGCCTTGGCTGCACATTGGAATCACTGGGGAGCTTTATAAACTATTGGTGCCTGTGTCCTACCTCCCGAGTTTCTGATTTAATTGATCTGGGGAACAGTCTGGGCATCGGGGTTTTTTAAAACTCCCCGTTAAATTCTAATGCGCAGCCAAGACTGAAAAGTACAGGGCTAGAGAGTCATTAGACCCCTGGTGGCATAGTGGTTGAGAGCTTAGCTGCTAACCAGAAGGTCAGCTCCTTGGAAACCCTATGGGGCAGTTCTATTCTATCCTATAGGGTCGCTATGAGTCCGAATCTTCTTGACAGCAATGGGTTTTATGGGTTAGAGAGTCATTACTGTTAAGGGCCCGGCCTTAGACCGCAGGTTCCAGGTGTGTCTGTTTAACTCACCCCTTTGCATGGTGAGCAGCACCTACCTGGGTAGGGAGGGGTGGGAGGAAGTGGCCAATTTGAAAGGATGAGGAAGTCTTGAAGCTGTAAACAAAGAAAAGAGGCATCCACTTACATTCCAGAAGACTGCAGAACATTTAGCCAAAAGGGGGCTCTGAAATGGAGCAGAAAGCAGGAAGTTGAATTGCCTTCCCGAAAGATGGATGGAAGTCCAGCAGACAGCGCCCTTCCCACCCACATACTTCACCTCCCCCAAGAAGAGCTGCAAACATCTTCCAGAGGCTGACAGAAGCTGTCGTTGCGGGGAAGTCAACCAATTAAACATGTGGTTTGGTTGGCCAGTGACGTGGGTGGGGAGAGGATGGCATCTGTGGGCACCCAAGAAAAGCAACTGTGAAGGGTGTGGAGGTTTAGAGATAATGGGATGAAACTCGAGGCTGGAGGCAGAAAAGATCTGGGTGGTGGTCAAGGAGAGGCATTCCTGGGATGGGTGGGAAGCAGGACTGCATCCCAGCAGCAGGAGAGACAGCTGTAGAGGAAGAAGAGCCTGTGCCCTGCAGGAGGGCTGGCTGCACCACTGACAAGCCCTGTGTCCCTGGGCGAGAACCTGACCCTCAGCTTCTTATCTGGAACTTGTGTGATGATAACTTTAGAGGGGCCCATCAATCTCAGTGTGATTATCATCAGATCATCTCTAAGGCTTCTTCCATTGCAAAGTTCTATGAGCCTCGGCAAGCATCTTCCTAAAATGCTTTATGAGGTTTTCAGAACTGGTACCCATCACCTGGAGTATTCACATGCAGATAACATGATTCAGTGGGTAGGGGGTAGAGGTGGCCAGGGGCACTTTATTATGCTCACCTGGTGCTTCTGATGGTGCATGTGTTTTAGGGATCACTGTTCTGTATCAGGAGCCCTGGCAGCACGGTGGTTAAGAGCTTGGCTGGTAACCAAAAGGTTGGCAGTTTGAATCCACGAGCTGCTCCTTGGAAACACTATGGGGCCATTCTACCCTGTCCTATAGGGTTGCTGTGAGTCGGAATCAACTCAAGGGCAACGAGTCTGGTTTTGGCTCTAAATCAGAGGAGCTCTGGTGGTGCACTGGGTTAAGTGCTCAGCTGCTAACCAGAAGGTTTGCGGTTCAAATCCACCAGCCAGTCCATGGGAGAAAGTTGTGGCAGTCTGCTGTAATAAAGATTTACAGCCTTGGAAACCCTATGGGGCAGTTCTACTCTGTCCTATAGGTTCGCTATGAGTCAGAATCAACTCAACAGCAACAAGTTTGATTTCGGTTTGGTTCTGTATCAAGGAGTCCCTCGGTGGCACAAACAGTTAAGTGCATGACTACTAACTGAACAGTTGGTGGTTCAAACCCATTCAGAGATGCCTCAGAAGAAAGGCCTGGCAATTTACTTCCAAAAGGTCACAGCGTTGAAAACTCTGTGGAATGCAGTTCTACTCTTCACATGTGGGGTCACCATAAGTCAGAGTCGACTTGACAATAACTGATACTGGTTCTATATCAGTGTTTCTCAACACCTGGGGATCTTGTTCAAGTGCCAATTCTGAGCCAGCAGGAATGAAATGAGGCCTGAGATTCTGCATTTCTAACAAGTTCCCAGATGATGCTGATGCTGCTAGCCGTACATTCTTGCTACACAAAGTGTAATCCAGGTGGCATCTCTAGCAGTGGCATCAATATCATTTGGGAGCTTATTAGAAATGCAGAATTTCAAGTCCCACCCTAGACCTATTAAATCATAATCTGCACTTTAACAAGATTCCCGGATGATTTGTATATACACTAAGATTTAAGAGACACTCTGGGGTCTTAAAAGCCTGTGAGCAGCCATCTAAGATATTCCACTGGTCTCACCCCTTTGGGAGCAAGGGAGAATGAAGAAAACTAAAGATACAAGGGAAAGATTAATCCAAAGGACTGATGGACCACATTTACCACGGCCTCCACCAGACTGAGTCCAGTACAACTAGATGGTGCCCGGGTACCACTGACTGCTCTGATAGGGATCACAATAGAGGGTCTTGGACAGAGTTGGAGAAAAATGTAGAACAAAATTCTAACTCACAAAAAAAGACCAGACTTACTGTTCTAACAGAGACTGGAGAAACCCCGAGAGTATGGCCCCCCGGACACCCTTTTAGCTCAGTGATAAAGTCACTCCCGAGGTTCACCCTTCAGCCAAAGATTAGACAGGCCCATAAAACAAAATGAGACTAAAGGAGCACAACAGCCCAGGGGCAAGGACTAGAAGGCAGGAGGGGACAGGAAAGTTGGTAATAGGGAACCCAAGGTCGAGAAGGGAGAGTATTGACGTGTGGTGGGGTTGTTAACCAATGTCACAAAACAATATTTATACTAACTGTTTAATGAGAAACTAGTTTGTTCTGTAAACCTTCATCTAAAGTACAATAAAAAAAATTTTAAGAGACACTATTTTGGAAGAAATGACTTACTGATTAGGGAATCAAGGGAATAGAAGACAAGACAGACTCAGTTTCTTAAAATGGAGTAGAAGTTAGAGAATGGCAGGGATTTTTACCTGTTTTAGTTACTGCCATATTTACGGACCTAGTACAGTGCCTGTTACATAGTAGGTGCTCAATAAATGTTTGTAAAATGAATGGACAGGAAAAGGGTCCAATTTGTGGAGCCAGGGTGGGACCAGCAATCACCATGACTTGAAGCTAACTACTAGGGTAAAAGTCTTTCTAGCCCCCTGCCCAGGACAAGATTGGTCTTGATGTTGGCACGGAGCAGAACTCATGGCCATGTGGGCAGGAGAGTATTGTCTCATCTGTGAAGATTAAAAGACTACATAGAAATGCAGCCAAGAAGATGTGGCAGCCTTCTCAGGTAGGTCTGCTGCAAGGACCAGGGACTCAGCCAACCAGTGGGGAGGTAGGTGTCCAGAGAAGCCCCAGGTCCAGAAATAACTTACCTGATCTATAGGATTGATTCCATGAAATTCACTCAACCATGTTTATAATGGGTAGCATTTAATATAACCAGCATCAATACCAGTACCCCTCTTTCTTCCATTCAAAATACATGTCAGTATGGCATATCGCAGGGTCAAAGGCAACCTCTATGGCTCTTGTGGGTTGTCCAAATTCCATGTGATTATGAGCAAGTTGGGCAAATACTGAATCCTACTAAGAACAAATACAGCATCTGTTAACTAGCCTTAGAGGAGTGAGTCAATAACTCATACTTGAAGTGATCATTATTCCTAGTCTTCTGGGATGCCAGTCTAGAAAAGAAAATGTTTGTTTTTCCTATGGGTAGCATTGTCCAGGCTTTCTGGATAACCTTGGCAGTAGCTAAAGTTAGGATTTCAGCCAAAGTATATCCATTCTCATTCTGCCCTAGAAACAAATTGGGCTGAAGAGCTGGCAGATTCTTCAAAACGCCAGGCCCTTTTTCCTAATGATTATTTAAATATACTATTAACATGAGAAAATGCATTTTTAAATTATTGTGGTGAAAATATATACAACAAAATATTCGCCAGCTCAACAATTTCTACATGTATGAATCAGTGATGTTTATATTCTTCAGATTATGCAACCATTCTCACTATGCTTTTCCAAATTATTCTACCACCATTAACTAAAACTCAATGCCCCCTAAGCAAAAACTTCCCCTCCCCCCCCATCCCTGGTAATCACTAATAATCTTTGGTTTCTATATATTTGCTTATTTAATATAAGGTGAGATCATACAGTATTTGTCCTTTTGTGACTGACTTATTTCACTCAGCATAATGTTTTCAAGGTTCATCCATGTTGTGGCATGCATCAGGCCTTCATTTCTCTGTATAGCTGGGTAATATCCCATTGGTTGTATATACGATATTTTGTGTATCCACTCATCTGTTGATGGACATTTCGGTTGTTTCCACATTTTGGCTATTGTGAAAAGTGCTGCAGTGAACGCTGGTGTACAGGTTTCTTTTTGCATTCCTGCTTTCACATCTTCTGGGTATATACCTAAGATTCAGATTGCTGGGTCATATGATAGTTCTACGTTCAACTTTTTGAGGAACTGCCAAACTGTTTTGCACAGTGGCTACATCATTTTACATTCCCACCAACAATGGATGAGGATTCCAGTTTCTCCACAACCTCACCAACACCTGTTATTTTCCATTTTTTGATCACTTCCATTCTAATGCAGGTGAAATGGTATCTCACGGTGGTTTGAGAATGCTTTTTTTTAAATTGTTGTAGTTTAAATGAAATTTACATTTCAAGTTAGTCTCCCATACAAAATTTTATACATACATTGTTATGTGATCTTAATTGCTCACCCCATTCTGTGACAGCACACTCCTCCTTTCCACCCCTGATTCCCCATGTCCATTCAGCCAGCTCCTAACCCTCTCTGCCTTCCCATCTCACCTCCAGACAGAAGCTGCCCCTTTGGTCTCTTGTATCTACTTGACTAAGAGGCACACTCTTCATGAGTATCACTTTATATCCCACAGTCCAGTCCAATCTCTGTCTGAAGAGTTGACCTCAGAAATTGTTTTAGTTCTAGGCCAATAGAGAATCCAGGGGCCATGCTTTCTGGGGTTCCTCCAGTCTCAGTCAGACCATTAAGTCTGGTCTTCTTACTAGAATTGGAGTTCTGCACCCCACCTTTCTGCTGCTCCATCAGGGACTCTCTGTTGTGTTCCCTGTCAGGGTGGTCATTGGTGGTAGCCAGGCACCATCTAGTTCTTCTGGTCTCAGGCTGATGAAGTCTCTGGTTTATGTGGCCTTTCTGTCTCTTGGGCTAATACTTTCCTTGTGTCTTTGGTGTTCTTCATTCTCCTTTACTCCAGGTGGTTGGGACTAATTGATGCATTTAGATGGCCGCTTGCAAGCTTTTAAGACCCCAGATGCCACTCACCAAAGTAGGATGCAGAACATTTTCTTAATAAGCTTTGATATGCCAATTGACCTAGATGTCCCCTGAAAGCATGGTCCCCAGACCCCTACCCCTGCCACTCTGTCTCTCAAAGTATTTGATTGTATTCAGGAAACTTCTTAGCTTTGGTTTTTTTTCTCATCAGGCAATTGCATTTGTTTGATATGCCCAAGTGAACTGAGTAAATACTATTGTGCATTTCCAAGGACTCATCTACTTCAGGCTGGGGCTAGACCCCAAGCTTAAGGTAAAATGAAGTGACTACTTTAATGTGCAACCATTTGCCATACCAGTCATGGGCAAAGTTCCCATGAGTAACTGTTTTCAAAAGAATAATAATTTTACATTACTCCTTCCTCCCTACTGACCTGATCCTCAACTCTCTGGTCCCAGACAGCCTGGCCCCACAGAGGGACAATCCTGGAATGTCCCTCCAGGGGCTTTAAAAGATCATTCCTGCCCAGCCTGCAGTTCCCCCAGGTTGCCAGGTGCATATGTAGAGGGAATGAGAAACCAGGACATTGTAAGGCAGTCCCCGGGTTACGAACAAGATTCGTTCCTAACTGTGTCTTTAAGTTAAATTTGTAGGTAGGTTGGAACAGGTGCATATGGTTCTTATTTAGCCTTACTTTAGTGCAATAAAAAACTCGAAGACTTGTCAATGATTTAAAAGCTACATATGGAGCAAGTGAAGGTAATTATGATGAAGACTTTGTTGCAAGTAGGGGTTAGTTCAATGGTTTCAAAGTAAGGACAAGTTTAAATTAAATTAAAGGGCAAGTAAGAGCTGTCTGTAAATTGGGATGTGTAAGCAAGATGTTCATAACCCGGGGACTGCTTGTACTTATTTGCTACTCAACTTTCCTGCTATAAACCGGTGTGAATGTATCATAATGCCTTTGGCTTGTGAAAAGGCATGGCTAATTAGCTTGCTAAGATGCTTTGGAATAGCATTTAATGACAAGTCACCATTAAAAAAAAAAAAAAAAAAAGGGTGCCGTCAAGTCTATTCTGACTCACGGCGACCCCGTGTGTGCAGAGTAGAACTGCTCCATAGGGTTTTCAAAGCTGTGACCTTTCAGAAGCAGATTGTCAGGCCATCTTGGAGACACCTCTGGGTGGGTTGAACCACCAAAATTTCAGTTAATAGTTCAGCACTTAACCATTTGGGCCACCCAGAGACTCCCTTAAGTCACCATAGTCATGCAGATTCTCAGCCTTTAAAGTCATTTTGAATGGGTCTATGTTTCTTTTTGTTGACCTAGAGAGACTGTTCACAAAGATGACCTAACTTGAGCTTTTGTGGTTTGGGATTTTGCCTGCCTGTGTTTCACCCTGTTTTGCCTCCAAGGCAGGAGCCTTGTCTCATAGCCAGGAGATTGTGGTTAGTTTCCTGGCCTCCAACAGAGGTGGGACACACCTGCACCCCTGAGGGAGGGAGAGCCTGCAGAGGGTCCTTGAGGCCAGGGCTGAGTCACTCAGCTGGGAGACTTGTCAAAAGGCATTAGAATATTAGTTTAGCACTTTAGGAGCTAGAACCCACAGAAATATTCTGTATGTTAACAATCTAGTCTGTTTTCAAACTAAACCAAAAAAAGAAAGTAAAGTTTGGTGTCACTTGACTCCAGCATTGGGGTGTACTCTACACGTGAAATCACTCCAGAAGCTTCATCTGCAAGTCCAAGGGAAGGGCTGGCTCCCACCTGATAATATTGCTTCCCACAAGCCTCTCGCTCACAGTCCTATTCTAAGATCTGATTTAGGAAATAATATTGGAGTTATTATTCCCTGTCCTTGAGCATAGAGAATGTGACCGAGCTGGCGCTCGGTTCACAAGGACTCACAAGGACACATCAACTGGGCCCTGAGGTATAAAGCCAATATCTAAGATACTCTTGGAAAATATCTTTTAGGGAAACTTTCACATAAAGTCAATAAAACAGAACACAAAAGACTTTCTACTCTTTTTCTATTAGCATTTAGTGAATAGAAATTTGTTGGACCAATGAAGATCCTCCTGACTGTTGTTACTGAAACCTGTACCAGTGATTGTTAAGAAAAACAATTCAAAATGTAGGATCACAGTTTCTAGCCAATCTGAAAAGGCTAAGCTTTCAATGGTTTTGCCCATTTGTAATGTTAATATATACTGTTGACTATGTAATGGTCTTTGGACTTGGGCAGACATGGCTGTGGCAGCATGCTTGTCCATTTTCCCACTTTTGTCTGTTCTGTGGTATTTCCTTGGACTCAGGCAGACATGGCTCTGGCAGCATGGTTGTCTGTTTCCCACTTTTGCCTTTTTGAATATATGCGGAATAAAACTTACTTTTTGCTTCACTAAACTTTATG
Organism: Dugong dugon; assembly: GCA_030035585.1. Lineage (NCBI taxonomy): Eukaryota > Metazoa > Chordata > Mammalia > Sirenia > Dugongidae > Dugong > Dugong dugon. Next base: position 72,420,087 of record CM057473.1, read on the forward strand.
TTTTTACCCTACAACAGATCACAGAATTCAGAACACCCCACAGTAAATCATCATTTTAGATTTTCCTATCCAAATCACACTCCTCTCTGGGAAGGTAACTTGAATAAGGAGTCCCTGAGAGGTGCAAATGGTTAATACACTCATCGGCAAACTGAAAGGTTGGAGGTTTGAATCCACATAGAAGCAATTTGGAAGAAAGGCCTGGGGATCTACTTCTGAAAAATCAGCGGTGGAAAACCCTATGGAGCACAGTTCTACCATGACACGCACGGAGTTAAAATGAATCAGAATCAACTCGACGCCAGCTGGTACTGGTAACTTGCATAAACCTGAGACTTTTTTCTGTCATTAATGTCCATCTTCACGTGGTATCTATTCAATAGAAACATAAGTTTAACTCCAAATGCTCTAAAAATAATGTCTTAGTAAAGTTTCTTGAAGAAGGGGCCATTTTTCTCACCCAGAAGCTGCACTTAGCCCACTCTCCTCAGAAAGTAGCTTCATGCCTTTTCTTATGTAAATTAATTTTCCCTGTTAGCTTTCAGTCAATATTCCATCCTGTGCATCACCTTAATCCAGCCACGAGAAATGGGATGCTAAGCAGCTCAAAATCCTCCTATAAGAGGCTAGGGAGAGAGGAAAGGCTGTACCTACTTGTGCCTCAGGGTATTGGTCCCTGTCATGGTTTTGTGAGAACTTGTGTCCCAAGAGTGAGAACTGACTGGGAAGCAGAAGGGTGCCTATAGCTCCTTGAGGGCCTGTGTTAGCACCCTGGGGCTGCTGCAACAAAGTACCACAAACTGGGTAGCTTGCAACAACAGAACATGTATTCTCTCACAGTTCTGGAGACTAGAGTTCTGGATTCTCGGTACAGGCAGGGCCATGCTATCTCTGAAGGCTCTAGGGAAGGATCTGCTCCATGCCCGTCTCCTAGCCTCTGGTGTTGTAGGCGATCCTCAGCGTTCCAGTCTCTGCCTCCGTCATTGTATGTATCTGTGTCTTCTCTCCTATGTCTGTGCCTCTTCGTTTAAGGGCACTAGTCAGATTGGTTTAGGGTCCACCCTAATCTAGTATGATTTTATCTAAACTTGTTTACTTCTGCAAAGACCCTATTTCAAAGTAATGTCACATTCCCAGGTACCAGGGGCTAGGGCTTCAACATATCCTTTTGGGGAACACAGTTCAACCCATAACAATGCCCAAGGGACCTTCCCGTCCTCAAGATGACAGCCTCCTGAACAGGACCCCTTCAACCCAGCTGCCCTCGTACCCAGCTACATGTGCAGGGCAGGCACTGCCATCCTCAGGGCAACACCCTCCACAGGGTCCTTGGACAACTTTATATAAACAGGCATAATCACAACAATCTGTTTCTGTTTGTCTGTGAAGCAAGAACTTTTCAAGGATTCAAATGGTTTTGATCTAATGTGGCATACAGCCCAAAGAGAATCAGGGTCCACATCAAGTTTTCATTTTGTTCCAATCAGCCATTTGAAATGAAGGAGCTAAAACTTTCAAAAGATGTGTTCTATGATTTGGAATAATTTGGTCCAGTTTAATTTAGTGCACAGTGAAGTTAAAGAGCTCCATGATTGCTTCGTGTGTGTTTTTCAGTTCCCAGAGTCACTAATTAGCTCCATGACTTAAAGGTTAATGAGATAAAACATGTATAAATCAAGTTGATGACTGATGCAAGAAGAAAGCCCCCAAGTCCTGCTCTACCACGGCAACGTTGTATTCTTCCTCTTTCAGAGTCTACGTTCAATTAGATTTGATTATGTATGAATATATATGAACAATGTATTAGTAGCAATAATAGTATAATTATAGTATAATAGTATAATAATAATAGCATAATAATTAGTATAATAATAGTATAATTATAAAATTCATACTTAGATTATAATCTGCCTTGCCCAAATCTCCTTTCTGAATTTAGTTATTCTATGCCAATAAGAAAATAAGTCAATCATCAATTAATTATTAGCAAAATTAATCATCGGAATTTACCGAATTCGGTGAAAGGTTTCAGAGTGATATTTCACATGCAGAAAGTCTAGATGTTCTTTAAAATTTGGACATAAAACAAGCTTCAGAAAATACAATTATGGAGTTTGAGATTTGAGAACATTCTGGTGAATCCTTTTGTAATTTGAAGAATCCCATCCTGCTTAAATTCTCTATTTGTTAATGTGGGTTTTTGGATAGATAGGAGCATAGGCTCCAGAGTCAGGGTTAACACTTTGGCTCAACCACTTACTAGCTCTGTGACCTTGGACAAGTTATTTAACCTCTATGCCTCAGCTTCTGCATCTATAAAATGGGGATAATAGTAGACTGTATGTTTTAGAGGTTTTGTAAGGATGAAATACAACAATCACGCAAGTCATTTAGAACAGGACTTGGTATATACTAAGTGCTCAGAAAATTATGATGCTTATGAGTGAAGTGGAGCCTAACTGTACTTAGACTTTCCTTCTGGAGGGACTATGCAACCTTGAAGCATGGATTTAGTAAGGCAAAGTTTTTTGTAATTTATGGTAGAGGTATGGTTGCTCATTAACAAGTTAGAGTGCAATATTTAGCAATTTCTTTTTGTCAAAATGTCAATGCACCTTCTCTTCTTCCCTGTCACAGAAAATTTTTTAAGTTAATAGATTAAAAGGTTCTTGTGTTCTAGGCATCCAAATCCCTGGGAGATGGGAAAGTAGCCTAGAGTCTCACTACTATCTGATAGATGGGGCCCTGAACAGGAATGTCATTCTCCGGGGCATATTTTTGAGGCTTTGGCCATACATAGGAAATTTCTGGATCTTTTGACCCTCTTTGGTCCTTCTAGCTGGAACTACTTCCTCCTGGCAGAGCTCCTTGGAATTATGGTCTGGTGAGAGTCAATTCTCAGAACAACCATTCTGCTTCTGGGTGTCCCACTTTGTGTGTGTGTGTGTTCCTAGCAGACAAGGATGTTCTCTTCAGTTACAGGTTCAAGAGCATTGCAAGTGAATAGATGTGGATAAATCCTAGTATAAAATCTCACCTATTGACTCTGATTATCAGAGGGAAAGCCCCATTTAAGATACAAGAAGAAATAATCAAGAAAAGAAAGCTGAAACTCTGCAAAGAGCAGGGCCTTGCAACTGCAGGGAGGTTGGCCCAGCCCAACTAACCTTTGCTTGGTCTTTGAAGAACAACACAAGTTCACATCTGCCTATTGCATCAGCTACTACCCGTTTGCCCTTCCCTTCCCCACCCTGGGAAATGGCGAGGAGGGTTACAGCCTGTGAGGTAATGGCTCAGGCAGAGGGAATCTAGCGGAAGCTGTCTCACTCATTCCAGTCAGGCCCCACCCAAAAGGCTCTCCTGAAATCCAAGTCTATAAGGGAAAGTACTCATCTGCTCCAGAGCCCTCCTCACTTTTCTGGCACTGAATGTACTTCCTCCTACCTCTACCTCGTTGTGTGGGGTGATGTGCAGGACCTCCAAATCTTCTGTTTTGGCCAGGGTGGGACCCAGAATCTTAGAATCTTAGAGGTGGAAGATCTCAGAGGGTATCTGAAGCAACAGTCCCATTTTACAGATGATAAAATTGAGGCCAGAAAAGTAAAGTGACTTACCCAAGGGCACACAGCTAGACTGCATCAGCATGCTTAGAGTAGAGCCCACTTCTCCTCTCTCCTGCACAACCTTATGAACAGCTAAAGGACCGAAGTGTTCAGCTTTGACCAGTCTTTGGGTGGAAGACAGCACCAGAAATGAGTGTCAGTGATCTGTGAAGTCATACAGGTTGAGCAGTAGGATACTTAGGAAATTCAAAAGAGTGAGGTCAAAATCCACTCTGAACATTGGCAGAAAAATCCTTCAATCAAACTCTTAGAGGAAAGCAGGCCAATTTCAGGCTAAGACTGGGGCAGGAGAAGACTAGGGGACAGGGGCGGGGGGGGCCCATTGTGGAGCAGCCTCAGGAAGCCTCACCTATGTCTGGGTCATCTGCAGGCCTTCAAGCCCCCAGGAGCCTGGAGAAGTCCCAGGGCCACTGAGGTAGGCCTGCAGGTTCCAGGTAGAACTCAACTACCAGGCCCACTTTGACGGGCTCAGAATGGCAAAGAGAGCAGCCATTAACAGAAGGGGTTAACATGGCCTCCAGGGTACTAGGCTGAGCTTAATAACTACCGATAAAGTATATTGATTTAAAAGGTATGTTAGAAGCCATAGCTGCACACAGATTCACACATTCTTTATTAAGGTGTCGTTCCATTCATCCTCAGTCTAGAGGGGTGGCCAGGGTCACCTACAGCTGAGAAATGAGCCTCAATGAGCTTCAATCGATGACAAGTCAACATTGGATCCTGCTGCTTTTCCCAGAGCTCCTGTGTAATAAACACCTTCTTTGACTTTTGACGCAAAGGCTCCTGGCCGTCACTGACATCCTGCATTTGTAGGCTTTTCCTGGAGTCTGGAAACATGCTGGTGGTCTTGCTCTAAGCGTGATACTGATTTGACAGACACCTGGGCTGTTTGTCTGGTACGTGTAGTTTTGCTGAAGGTGACATATTGGTTGACCAACTTCTGAAACTCCTCACAGCCCCTCAGGGACTTGATGCTCAGCCATGTCCTAATGTTGGCACCCGGTTCCTGGGTGATTAAAGTTTTAACCACTTTTCTGATTCCGTGCTCTACTTTTAACATGCAACTACTTTTCTCCAAATTTCATAATCATCTCCAAGGGGCAAAAAGCAGTTGTTCTTCCCTTCAGCTGGGTATAGAGGGAAGTTTCCCAGGTACCAACTAGATGCTGGGCCCCACCAGGAGCCCTGTGGGCACAACCCCACCCACTGTGGGGGGGGCTAGGACTTCAGTCCAGGGGAGGAGCTCCCACATTAGGTCACCAAGTCCCCAGGGCACCTAGTAAGTCACCCTGTTGTTGTTAGGTGCCCTAGAGTCAGAGTGACCCATGTGAAAGTCACCCTGACACTCCCGAAAATAATGGTGACTGAACAAGAACTTGTGAACTGGACAGCCGCATGGGGGGTAGTTAGTGCAGGAGCTCACAGAGGGGACAGGGAGATGGTTGGATAAGTGAGAGTGTCTGGCATAGGCACAGTGGGAAAGCGGGTGAAGGGAGTCCAGACAGTGGAGGGGGTGAGGGTGAGGGTCCAAACCAATATCATCAAATGATTTTTTATTTTTATTTTTTTCCTAATAAAGTTTCACAAGTCAACTCAAGTGTTTGCTCTCACTTTTTGCCCCTAAGGAACAAAGTAGGGGATAGCTGGTTCAAGAATTTGGAGTCTGGGGCTATTCATTTCTAAGTATGGGAAAATATCATTTAAAATGAACAAACATATTCTGTCTTCTTTCCATTTCTGTCAGTTATAGCATATTATTCCAAAGAAAGAGAATAGAATAGAACTTAAAGAAATTGGAAGTGAGATCATTTAATACAACACCCTCATTTTACAGATGAGAAAACTAAGGTTAGAAAGGCTAAATGTTAAGTAATTCACTCAAAATCACTCTACCAGCAATTGCAGAAATGGTAGGACTAGAACTCTCGCTCCTAACTCCTAGCCAAAGCATTTTCTTCCCTTCCAGCCTGGCAGGTTCCCAGCTCTGCTGCCAGCGAGGTTTTAGGAGTGAATGCTTGCCTTGGAGCGCCCTCCTCTGGCTCTGGGCAGCCCTGGAGCAGCTACAGACTAGATCAGTGTTTCGGGGCTTCAACTTGCATCAGAATCACCTGCAGGGCTGGTCACAGACTGCTGGGCCCAACCCTCCAAGTTTCTGACTCAGTGTGTCTGGGGTGGAGACCAAGAATTTGTTTTTCTGAGAAGTTTCCAGATGATGATGAGCTTCTGATTCGGGGATCAGTTACTGAGAAGCTCTGGTGTAGGCAAAAGAGTGCTGAGCTTGCAGCCAGAATGCCTGGGTTCAAGTCCCAGCTTTGCCACCCATGTGCTGTAACCTGGAATGTGAGGCTCAGTCTCTGGGCATCTCAGTTTCCTCATTTGATGATGATAACAATCATAACTCCTGTAGGGCTAGTGTGTAAAATCAATCAGATGTAAAATCACTGGCAGAGTGCCATACTGATGCTGAGTGAACACACAGACACACCTAGATGCCTTTGTCTAGAGACAGCATTGTGGGCCAAGGATGTCCATGGCAACAGAAGCGTTCTCTTAGTGCTGCTCAAAAATACCACATTTCCAGAAGAAATGGTGTTTATCCTTCCACAAATATTGCCTGAGGAATTATTACAGCCTGGCACCGTGCAGTGTGCTGGGTTTACCAAGGTGGATGACACAGTCTGTGCCCTGGAGGAGCTTCTATGAGGAAAATAAACACGCAAATCCTCATCATTACCTTACTGGCTGATGAGCTAGGGAAGGAACACTGTGCCTGGGAGCACTGAGCAACCAAGCCCGTCTGCAGAGTCAAGGAATGCTTTGAAGATGCATGTGACTCTCAGTAGGGTCTTGAAGGATGAATAGGAGTTCTTTAAGCGCAGTGGCAGGTGGCACTTCAGCCAGAGAAAACAGCATATGCAAACTATTCACAGAGACATGAAAGCCAATTACGTGCAAGAGCTCAGTGGGTCTGGGGAGAAGCAGCAGGAGAGGGGCTGGGAGGGGCTGGCAAGAAAGGCTGTGGCAATATTCTGCAGAATCCTGGTTGCCATGCTCAGAAATTTGGGACTGATTGGGAGGCTGGTGGGAAGACACCCAATACCTCCCTGGAGGATTCCTTGGAAATAATCCCTAATGAATCCCCAAGATGAAGATTTATAAGCCAAGGGTTTTCACCACACTTCCTCAAGCCCCCCAGTACCTGAGAGCCTCAGCTGCCAGGAACCGGTTAGCTCCAGCTGGAACCCCTGCTGAGAATTTGCCATTTCTAACAAGTTCCCAGACAATGCTAATGCGGCTGGTTAGGGACCAGTTCTGAGAACTACTAGTAGAGCAGTAGTTCTCAAAATTTATTATACATAAGAATCACCTGGGGATCTTGTTAAAATGCAGATTTATTGTCTTTTTTTTATTGTACAATAGTTGAAAGTTTACAGAGAAAATTAGTTTCCCGTTCAATAGTTTGTACATAAAGTGTTCCATGACATTGGTTTCATTCCCTACAGTATGTCAGCACTCTCCCCTTTCTGCCCTAGGTTCTGATTTTCTACCCCTTCTTGCCTTCTCATCTTTGCTTTTGGGCAAATGTTGCCCTTTTGATTTTGTATAATTGCTTGTTGGAACACATTCCTCTCAGGTTCTACTATTTATTTTATGGGCCTGTCTATGGTTTGACTGAAAAGTGGTGCCTGGGAATGGCTTCAGTTCCAGGTGACAAGTGTGTCTTAGGGCCATAGTCATAGTCTTGGGAGTTCCTCCAGTCTGTCAGACCAGTAAGTCTTTTTTGTGAATTTGATTTTTTGTTCTACAATTTTTTTCTCTTTCTGTCCAGGACCCTCTGTTGTGATTCCAGTCAGAGCAGTTGGTAGTGCTAGCTGGGTACCATTTAGTTCTTCTGGTCTTGGGGTCACATAGGCTGTGGTTCATGTGGTCTGTTAGTCCTATGGACAAATTGCTCCCTTGAGTCTTTGGTTTCCTTCATTCTCTTTTGCTCTGGACAGTAAGAGACCAATAGTTGTATCTTAGAAGGCACTTGCAAGCTTTTAAGACCCTAGATGCTACTCACCAAAGTAGGATGCAGAACTTTGCCTTTATGAACTGTGTTGTGCCAATTGACGTAGATGTCCACTGAGTCTATGGTCCCTCACCTTTGAGCCTAGAAACTTCATCCCATGAAGTGTTTGGTTATATGTAAGAAGTTGCCCAAACTGTGGCCCTTGTGTGCTCATTGTTAATATATAAGCAGTACCTGCAGTTATGTATGTAGAAATATCCACTACTCAACCTATATCTGCAGGTGGATGTGTTCCCCTACACCCTCCCTCACCTCTTGGCATACCTATCATTCCCACCAGCATTCCCACCAGCAGCATGTAAGAGTTCCAGTCTCCCCACAACCTCTCCAATATTTGTTATTGTAAAAATGGCATAGTGGTGGTATTTGACCTCCTCTAACTTCACAAGGGGGAAGGAGAATCAACATCAACAGCTCAAGGCTGATTCCTATGAGGTGGAAGTCAGACTTGCCTCCTCTCTCCACCATCTTTACCAATTCTGACACAAACCTCCCCTCCCACAGCACTCTGTACTTCTATTCTGGGTTTGATAGTTCACTGCAATGGCCACACAGAACTCACAGACAATACTCACAATTAAGGGGTTTATTAGGGAAGTAACAGGTTACAGTTCAGGCTCAGGAACACTCAGGATACAGTTCTTTCATCAGGACAGCCTATTCTCAGCTGTGCTCGCAGGTATGCCTCTCCCTGGCCCTCTGCCTCTGCCCAAACGCACTCAGCTTTCTTGCTCTGTGAGCCAGAAAGCCCACTGCATGGTCTCTCCTGCCACCACTTCTCGCCATCTTCAGGGTTACAGCTCTCTCTCTCTCTCCTGGTCCAGGAGCTTCTCAGCGCAAGGATCCAGATCCAAAAGATGCAGTCTCCTCTCTTGGTTGTTCTTCATTAGTGGTGGTGGGATCCTCTCTTTCCCACCTCTGGGATGGCTCATTTCAAGCCCAGTGGAAAGACAAAACTGACCAATCTCTTTGGTGGGCCACAATTATCCTATCACCCAGTCCCGCCCGATCACTTGGGTGGGAGTTACAAGACCATGGCATGAAAGGCCACACAAAAGTGATCCATTGCACTGCAGGCCACCCCCTGGCTTTTCTGGTCATGGTTCTTTCATATTTGGAGGATAACTTACCCCTCCCAATCATTTTACCAGTCCAAAAGAGTCATTAACAATCAGTCCTTCAGTAGGGCAAAAGAGTCTTAAGGATGATGTTACTCAGGTACCAACCACTCAGGTCTGCTGCAGGTTTCCATCTGATGTGGTCAGATTCTCCAAAAGTCATCTCGGCTTCACACTTTCTGATGTCTGGTAAAATTTAACTGAGAGAAGATTATTCCCTTGTTCTGAACCTTAGGAAGTGTCAGCATAGCAAAATCTTTAAGGGACTTTAGGTTCAGCCACTGTACTAGAGTCCAGCAATGCCTCCCCCTTAGTCTACTCTTTCACACTTACATCTTCCACAATAACAGTTTTTACAATCACAATTAACCCTGTTAAAAATCAACACTCAAAACTGAATCATATAATCCTATTAACATCTCTCCCACACACTCTTCCCCAGACTCATCAGGAAAAAAGAAACTTTTGGTGGGGAGCCTCCCTTGTCCCCCTCATTTTGAATGTAAGCACACCCACAAAACCATGTAAGTCAGCCACTTCATGCCTTTATCTCCTCCCATTTTAGACAGCCAACGTTTAAATTGCACATCTCTATTAGACCAGTGGAAACCCTGGTGGTGTAGTGGTTAAGAGCTACGGCTGCTAACCAAAAGCTTGGCGGTTCGAATCCACCAGGCACTCCTTGGAAACTCTATGGGGCAGTTCTACTCTGTCCTATAGGGTCGCTATGAGTGGGAATCGACTCGACAGCAACGGGCTTGTTTGGTTTTTGGTATCAAACCAGTACTAAGAAGACAAGCATGTTCCTTGGTCTTGAAGAATCTTCTGTTCCAGTTGAAACTTTGAGCATCCACATCCATAAGCAAAGTCCAGTCCAGAGCCAGCCATCAAATTGCAGCAATCTACACCAGCCCACAGTGTTACACATCTTTCTCTTCATTGGGTTGGGTTCCAGTCAACTCATCCCTAGCCATCCAAGCTAGGTCACAATGGGTAGCAGTCTCAGGTGAGTTCACACATACCTCCTGGTACTTCAGACTACCCCTTTACACTCTAGGTCAGCAGGTTCCACCTGTAAACTTTAGGAGTCCACACACTCCTTTTACTTCTGACCAGCCAGCCCTTTCTCTCTCTTATCCTTAGCCCCTGTGCCCATTGCACCACAGTTATTTTGTTTTCTTTTATTAGTGCCAGTAATGTCAGGGTGAGATAGTATCTCATTGTAGTTTTAATCTGCATCTCTCTAATGGCTAAGGGGAGCTCTGGTGGCGTAGTGGTTAAGAGATAACCAAAAGGTCAGCTGTTCGAATCTACCAGCCACTCCCTGGAAACTTTATGGGGCAGTTCTACTCTGTCTTATAGGGTTTCTATGAGTCAGAATCGACTCTATGGCAACAGGTTTGGTTTGGTTTAATGGCTAATGATCACGAGCATTTCTTCATGTGTTTGTTAGCCATCTGAATGTCTCTTTGGTGAAGTCTGTTCATATCCTTTGCCCATTTTTTTAATTGAATTGTTTATCTTTTTGTTGTTGAGGTGTTGAATTTTTCTATAAATTTTAGAAATTAGACCCTTGTTGGACATGTTATAGCTGAAAATTTTTCCCCAGTCTGTAAGTTCTCTTTTTACTCTTTTGGAGAAGTCTTTTGATGAGCATAAGTGTTTAATTTTCAGGAGGTCTTATTTATCTAGTTCATTTTCTACTGTAAAATTTAGATTTTGATTCAGTATATCTGGGTGGAAATGCAAATTCTCAGCAGGGGTTCGACCAGAAATATTTCAAAGCCCTGCCAGGAAGCCAAGCCCAGAAATGCCTCCCGAACTAGGTGGGGCCTTAGGAACAAGCTCCCTGGCAAGCAGGAGGAGAGAGGGGCAGCCTCTTACCTCTTACCTCTTACCTTCATCAGATACAGGAGGCACTTTCTGGGTAGATTTCCTTATTCTTTCCTACCTGGGTGTGGAGTCTCAGTGAAGAACGAAGGCTATTATCTAGAACTAACCAGTTATGGGAGGGAGAGGAGGGAGGCATAGGTGCCTGTAGGGGTGGGAGAAGGCGTCATTGAGCAGAGCTGATGCAATCCAGGAAGAGGAAGGTGGAAACCTACACCTGGGGAGAAAACCCCTTGCCTCACTGGCCTTATTGCAGTGCAAAGTTTTGAAGCTGGAAGTGGCCTGAGAGGTGTCTAATCCAGGTATCTCCTTTAAAGATGAAGTTAAAGACACTCAGAGCTTAGGTGACTTGCCGTGATCCTAGGTTAACTGACACCACCTGTACCTCCATCCTCACATCTAACTCCAAGATACAAAGTCCCAGTCTTGGAAAAACCAGTAATTTCTGTGTCCATTGATCTCACTTCCTCTTGGTGAGTCTTCCCCATAACAACCACCACCCCCGCCATCCCAGTCACTGCCTCATTTTCAGGCTCAGTCATCTGTTTCCAAATGGGTATATAATGGGATATGCAGAAAGTGGTCTCTGCTGTTTTTTAAAAATTCATTGGCAAGTGGACAAACTGCTATTCTAAACTGCATGGGTTTGGATTTTTATTCCAGTTCCTCTAACTCTGTGGAGGTGGAGCAAATCGCTGTTGTAGGAATGATCTCTTTTGTTTTTAGAGAAATATTTTAATAGGTTTTTGGGCTATGCAAGGATAGAACTTGAACCGATTCTGCAAAGGAGACAAAGCAATTCAGGACAATGTGAAGCTATAAGCTCTGTGCAGTCATCGTATGAGGTGATTTTCTCTGAGGGAAAAAGGTATGTCTGCAGGGTTTATGGACAGGGGAAATCATTCCACTGACTCTTTGGGCAATTGGGGGATGAGGACTCTGGGGAGGAAGGTATTGGCCCTAACCACTCCTACTGGGAACAGGGAGAGTTAAGAGGGCTCTGCCCTCTGCCCACATGGCAGTGTGCTGGTGATGAAGGGAGAGACAGTCAAGAAGAGTCCCGTACGGAGGGAGTAGGATGCCTGGTATCCAGTTTTCAGGGTTTTTTTTGGCTATTTTTTCTTTTTTCATTTTGTAATTACCTTCTGTTATTTGCAAGATGTTGGGAAGTTTTGTTAAATGATGCAGACTGGCCTGTAGTTGTGCTTTGGGGAGTCAAGGGAGGCGCCTGTTCCAGCAAAGGGAACCAGCAGGATTGAGCTGGGAATGGCTGGTGGGGAAGGTTTCCCAGTCTGTGTACAGATTCCGAGGAGTACTCAAAAAGAGTGATGGTAGGAACCCAGGAAAGGACCGGGCTGGGGCAGAGCTGCAACTGTTTAGGAACCAGATGGCCAGTGACCCTGCTGGTGGGGCCACAGGTGGTGGGGATTGTGATCTGTACCTCTGGTGGGGGCACCGAGAGCATAAAAGCCAGTCCAAGAACACACTGACCCCTTTCTCAAAGACTATGGAGTCAGATAAAACTGGGACATCCCCTCCCTAGTCTTCCTGCCCAGCAAAGACCAGAGTCTCCCCATCTTTCCATTCTCTGTTCTGTGAGGTGGTCTAAAGTCTGATGGGATATCGACAAAACCAGTACAACCATTAGTTCCTAAATGTTGACTTTGAAAATTTCTTTTTCAACTTTGAAAAAATTGTTGTTATAGGAAACTGGATCACCCTGGAATTAAGAAGTATGTCCCGCCATGGATAGGGAGCTGGGTTTAAGATAGGAACTAAGGCAAGAAATAAATGGATATTTGGGAATGAAAGTGTGTCTGCTTTATATTAGTGTATAAGTTACATTAATATATTATTTATATGATAATATAAACACATCACAAGTATATATAATTATGATATATATTTACAAGAGTGTAATTAAAATAAATTATAATAGAAAATTTGATTTTAATATAAATATAATAAACTATAGAAAATGTAAACAATACATAAATATGTAAATATTCATAAGTATCACCAAGTATCCCACCACCAAAAATTGATTGGTGTTAACATTTTGGTACACTTCTTTCAGATCTTCCTCTACACATATAAACAAACAACAAATAAATAAATATATTGACTACCCCCCACCACTTAATTTATAATCTGAGTAGTGAGAGAACATGCTTTTCCAATAGTTTTAGCAAAAGACCCAGGGTGAACTCTCATTGACACAGTTTGGACCAATCCCTGAATGCCTATCCCTGAATAAGTCTCTCTGATGAATTGTCAGGCCTGGGTTATATACCCAGCCTGTTATGGATTGAATTATATCCCCCAAAAATATGTGTTATCAATCCTAACCTGTTTGCCTGTGGTTTTAATCCCATTCAGGAATGGGTTGTCTTTGTTACTTTAATGAGGCAGGATTCGTGTAGGGTGTATCTTGAGTTAATCTCTTTTGAGATATAAAAGAGATTAAACAAGCACGCTAGGAACCAGAGATAGGGAAAGAGAGAAGCGAAGTCACATGAAGATTGCCCAGAAGCAGAAACTCAGAAGAGACAAGGACCTTCCTCTGAGAGCTGACAGAGAGAGAAAGTCTTCCCGTAAAGCTGGCATCCTGAATTCAGACTTTTAGCCTCCTAAACTGTAAGAGAATAAATTCCCGTTTGTTAAAGCCGCCCACTTGTGGTATTTCTGTTATAAAAGCACTAGATAACTAAGATACCAGTCCCATTCAGATCACATGGACTGAAAGTTGGGTGTGGAAGAGTGGCTCCCTCACGGAAGATCAGTGAATTGATACTCAAAGAAGCAGGACTCCTAACAGTTCACATGTCCACTACAGGAATGTCACTCTGAGTCTGGCCATAGCAAATCATTCACTGTACCTTCATGGGTTTGCCCATGCTATTCTCTCTGCACCAATGCCCTATCTTAACTTCTCTGTGGGACAGAGTCCAGGTCAAAGTTCTCCGCCTCTGGGAGTCCTTCCCTGGCACCCCTGGCAGCGTTGAGTGCTCTCTTCTTAGATCCGCCATTGTGGGCAGTGGCCTTGTCCTGCTCATATTTGCCTTTGCCCCAGCACTCAGTACCATGGTTGGTACAGATGCCTTTCTATATATCAGCACCTATGGGATAAATCTTCCTCTTTTAGCAAAAAAATCATGGTGTGCCCTCACCTACTACTCAGGCAGTCTTGACTTCCACATGGTCTATGTTTACATTTGTAAACTGTTGTTTGATATGATATAATGAGAATGGCACATCACTTCTACGGTCCTTCTCCCAAAAAACTGCATCACCCCAGTCTAATCATGAGGAAAAACATCATACAAATCCCGATTGAAGGACATTCTACAAATACCTGACTAGTATTCCTCGTAACTGTCAAGGTCATCAAAAATAAGAAAAATCTGAGAAATTGTCCCAACCAAGAGGAGCTTAAGGAGATAAGTACTGCACTTCCTGGATGGGAACATGAAACAGAAAAATGACATTAGGGGAAGACTAAGGAAATCTGAATAAAGTACAACTTTAGTTAATATGATGTATCAATATAGATTCATTAATTGTGACAGATGTACTATAGTAATGTCAGATGTTAATAAAATAGGGGAAACTGGGCGTGGGATATATTAGAACCCTCTGTAGTATCTTTGCAATTTCTCTGTAAATCTGAAACAATTCTAAAATAAAAAGTTTATTTTTAAAAAAGTGGATGGTTATATCATGCACTAAAATGTGATTATTTCTGAATGATAGGATCATGAGTGTTTTAAGTTTTCTTTGTTATACTTTTATATATTGCTCATATTTTCTACAAAGTATGTATTATTTATAAAATCTACTGTTTTTTTCAAGTAGTTTTGAACTTCCAGCTAGAGATGGCAGATTGATCATATGCATTTATCTCTTCTCCCTCCAAAGACCCCATAAACATGAGAGAAAATGTTTTTATTTTTAAAAAAAAAGTATAAACCCATGAGAATACAGAGAATGGAAGTGAAGACATCAGTGGTCAAGAGAGTTCAGCAGATTTTGGGGTGATTGAAAGTGGCTGGAGGAGTGGTCACTGACTTAGCAGAGTGGGGAAAACTACACATTGAAAGGGCCTACTGAGGGAACTGACAATAAGTGAGCAGATTATCCCCAGAGAACCCAGAGAAGTCCAGGAAATGGCAGAAGCAGATTCTTCAGGAAGTGAGTTTGAAGCATGGGCTAAAATCTAGAGAGCTGGTTGAAAGAGATTAATGGAGAAGTTACAACTCCAGGTCCCCTCCTAACCGGACACAATCAGGCTACTATATCCTGCAAGAGACTGGAAATATTTGCTTTAGAGAAATTAAGCCAGAACATCCCCAAATTTGGGGATGCTAGCAATAGTAGAAGGAGTTCCTCAGTGGTGCAAAAGGATAAGGGTTTGGCTGCTAACCAAAAGGTTGATGGTTTGAACCCATCCAGAGGCACCTTGGAAGACAGGGCTGGAGATCTGCTTCTGAAAGGTCACAGCCTTGAAAACCCTATACAGCAGTTCTACTCTGACACACATGGGGTCACCATGAGTCGGAATCAACTCAACGCAACTGGTTAGCAACAGTAGAGGGCAGCTGCTTTCCTGGCTGAAAACAGGAATTAAGTGTAAGCCCACATGCTAAAGCCTAGGGAACTCTGCCAGGCTCCATCCCTTACTCCACTCCCCCAACGGGCTCTCACAGATGCATATGTCCCTCAGGTAGAAGTTTGGAAGATTCTACTCTGGAAAAAATTTTATTAACCCCAGAGAAAAGACCTCTAGATTGATTTTTCATGGTCTCCCAATGAAATGGCCTGATGAAGGGTCCTCCGGTCAAATTCCTGCCTCACACCCACCCACATACACAGAGCTTCCAGTCATTTTGATGTCTCACTGTTACTTACAACTGGATAGTCCAGGATCACTAGGAATTTGTGGAAAGTATCCCTTATGAAAGAGAGAGACCAAAACAAACAGGGAAAAAAAAAAAAAA
This sequence comes from Dugong dugon, assembly GCA_030035585.1. Taxonomy (NCBI): domain Eukaryota; kingdom Metazoa; phylum Chordata; class Mammalia; order Sirenia; family Dugongidae; genus Dugong; species Dugong dugon. The sequence continues at coordinate 72,435,790 of CM057473.1, forward strand.
ACGAACTCAGAGGAAACAGATGTTGCAACTTTAAATTTGTATATATACACTGAGTTTCTGTTAAGGGTGATGGAAAAATTCAGGTACAGTTAATGCTGATGGTCGAACAACATGATTTAATGTCCCTGAACTGTACATATGAAGATTGTCAAAATGACAAATGTTTTGTTACCTATATATTTTCCACACTAAATTTTTTTCAAAAATAAATAACAAAATAAAAACGTGTGTATGTATTTAATTAATAGCCTCAAAAATATAAAAGATGATACACGTCCATGAAAAAGAACAGGATGCTTTGGAAAGGAATAATCAGAGGGTGAGAAAGAATTCTTAGAAATTAAAAATATAATAGCTAAAATAAAAGAATCAACAAAAGAGTAGGAAAATAAAGTTGAAGAAATCTCCCAGAAAGTAGAATAAAAAGATGGAAACCAAGTGAGAAAAAAGTGTTAGAGGATTATTCAATGAATTTCAACATCTGATGAGCTTCAGAAAACATGAAAAGAAAGGATAGAGAATCACCATAAAAAAAGAAAATTTCTCAGAAGTGAAGGGCATAAATTCTTCAAATTAAAAATGCCCACTGAATGAGGGGAAATACCAAGGCTGTTAATTTTGAATTTCAGAATGCCAGGGTAAAGGGAATAACCCAACAGCCTCCAGAGAGAAAAACTATGTCATTCATGAAGGAGTAAGAATCTGTAAGCATCAGAAACCTAAACAGCAGTACAGGATGCCAGAAGACAGTAGTGTTAGGCACCCAAAGTTCTCAGTGAAATGTATTTTTATCCTAGAATTCTATACTTAGCCAAATAAATTATAATTTTAAATGTGGAATAAAAATATTTTCATACATATAAGAACTCAAAATTTTACCTCCCACACACAGTTCTTAGGAAGGTAATAAAGGATATGATTCAGTGAAATGAAAGACTAAGCCAAGAAAGAGGAACAAAGACATTCCAGAAAACAGAGAAACAATCCAAAGGAGAAGACTGATGAAAAGAAGTCCTAATATGGCAGCTAAGCTCCAGGTGCAAATTGGAGCAAGATGAGAGGGCACAGGAGGGAGACTTGTAGGGGAAAAATATGTAACTGATAGATTATTTGATGCGTTTGGACAAACATTGCCAGATGTTTAACAGATATGTATAGAGCGTTTAGAAAATATTAGCAATAGCAAAAAAAAGATAGCAACAATAAAAAATCCTAAGCAAAAGAAAAACTATGGCAACTGTTAACTGCAGGAAAAACACAAAGTTGTATGAGACAGGGAATGTAATTATGCTATACCATTGTTCAGCAGTGAACAATATTTACAGAGTCATGATAATATAAACATTGACTATTGATGTAATAAAAAATCATACTATACCTATATGAGAGTATGAGGGGAGAGAGTGTAAGAAAACTAAAACCTCAATTACCATGCAGGAAATGAATCAATAGTATCTGTTGAGCTCACACATACAAGACAAGGCAAGGCAAAGGCTTGATTTGACTAGTAAAGATACAGTGAACCACTTTTAGATTCAGATAGTTTATTACTTACATGGACAGCAAAAAGAATACAACAAAGGTGCCAGATCCCCATGGTCCTTGTCCCAACACTAAAATGGATGACACTGAAACAAAAGTGACCAGATGACTGAAACATGAGTTATGGGATACCCCATTGCTGAGGAGCTACGTCTACACTACAGCTAGGCAGTTTCTCTATTCCGAGGTATGGCTGTTTGTGATTTGGAAAATCACAGGATGAGACAGTGAAGAAGTCTCCTAGATCACAGTCAGAGAGATAAAAGAGATAGGATGAGAAAATAGTGCCAACATTTCTATAATAAGAATTCCGAGAGAAAGTGGAGAAGATGACAAAAAGGCATTTTTCAAAGAGATACTTTACCCACAGTTTTCAAAGAGATACCTTACCCATTGCCCTTGAGTCAATGTCAACTCTTAGTGACCCTATTGGGCAGAGGTGAACTGCCCCATAGGGTTCCCAAGGCTGTAATCTTTACAGAAGCAGACTGTCACATCTTTCTCCCATGGTGCAGTTAGTGGGTTTGAACTGCTAACATTTCAGTTAGCAGCCGAGTGCTTTAACCACAGTGCCACCAGGGCTCTTTTTAAAGAGAGAATGGTTGAGAATTTCCAGAAATGAGGAAATACAGAAGCTTTATAGTAAAACTAGAGACCGTCAAGAATAGAGAACAATTCTTAAAGCCAAAGGAGAGAAAGACCTGATTACCTAAAATGGGGGAGTGGGGTGGAAAGTCCCATACCTCATCAGAACCCAGAAGACAACAAGAAACTGTTTCATGACAGCCTTCGAGGGAAGATAGACTGGTGGAACATGACCTCACAGCTGCTCCTTACAAGTCCCCAATCCTCTTATGTTCTGGAAGGATTACAAGGCACTCCACAAAAACACAGATTAGCTAGGTCCAAGCCTTTGCCTATGTGGCCTATATGGATATGTATAAGGGCACCATGGCAGAGTTGTTCCCCTGCAGTATCTAAAACTGGTATATCAAGAAATATCAGTATGTGCATATTATTTTAAAAGACGGAGATAGGGGATACTGAGCTTATGTTAAGGGTGATGGTTGAACAACATGATGGATACAATTAATGTCACTGAACTGTACGTGTGAAGATTGTAGATGGCAAATGTTTTATTACCTATGTATTTACCACAATTAAAAAAATAAAAAGCAGAACTTATCGGAAGGAAACAGCTAAAAGAGTTGAAAGTAGTTGTCTCTGGGAAGGGAGACTGCAGGTTGGGGGTTAGGGGCAGAGGGCTAATGCTTTTCTATAAAAGCTTTATGGTTCTATTTTATTTTTTTCTATATATACTTTAGTAAAAATTAGGTTTTCTAAAAGGGGCAATGGGTGCAGGGAGATGTCACTGGCCCCTCCAACCGTTGGCCTATCACTTAGTAAGTGATGTGGGGAGCCTCAAGCTACAGCTCATGAAGCCCCACTCCCCCTCTCCTCCTCACTTTCCAAGGCCTACACCACACTTTCTAGAAGTGAAAGTCCTGAGACTCCAGACTGAAAGGACCATTAAGTTCCCCAGCAAAATAAAGGATAGAAAACACTCATTGAGACATTGGGAAGTTTCAAATCCACAGGGAGAAGAGGAGATCCCAAAAGCTTTCAGAAAAAAAAAAAAAAAAAATGGAAGAGAGTTAATGAGAAAGGCTTAGGAATCAAAATTACAGTTGACATCTCAAAACAATACTGGATCCTTGAAGACAATGGCACCAGTATTCTGAGGGAAGATGATTTTCATTCCAGAATTCTACTGCCACTAAATTATCAAATAAATGAAGGGGAAGAATAAAGACATTTTCAAGATATGCAATATTCAAAATATTGACCACCCATGCACTTTCTCTTAAAAGCTGATTCCTTTGCATGAAGGCAGGAGCCAGTTACATGGCCCATCCATGAACTGGGATCACAGTTTCCCCTCCCACAGGTGTGGGGTAGATTCAGAGTTACTTGTAGAAGAATTGTCATTTGTGATAATTTGGAATGTGGCTAAATAGAACTAGACCAAGAGGCCACCAATGAGAATGGGCAGTGGACCCAGCTCCTCTCTCCTGCATGCTCCCTGTCTTAGGTTGGGTTCTCTAGAGAAGCAAAACCAGTAATGCGTGTAAATATATATATAGAGAGAGATTTATATCAAGGAAAGAGCTCATGTGATTGCAGAGGCTATAACGTCCCAAGTTGGTGGATCAGGGTAGAGGCCTCTCCCACGTCATGCAGCTGCAGAAGCCGGTAAGCCGAAGATCGGCAGGTCAGAGAGCAGGGCTCCCGCTCACAGGCGGTGCAGGTTGATGAATTCCAAGATCACAAGGTTTCTCCTGATTCATGTAGCTGCGGGGGCTGGCAAATCCAAGATTGGCAGGTCAGAGAGCAGGGCTTTGCTCACAGGCTGTGAAGATCGACGAATCCCAAGTTTGGCAGATAAGCTGACAGCTCAAGTCCCAAGAACCAGAGATGAGATGACAGGAGGTAGCCACAGGATCCAGAGAGAGCAAAAAGCTAGAAGGTCTGCTTATATTCAGATGCAGGCCATACCCCACAAGGAGATTCCCTTTCACCTGATTGCCTACTCACAGTATATTCAATCATGGGAGTGATCACATTAAAACACTGAGATTCATGGCCCAGCCAAGTTGACGGACAATCTTAACCATCACACTCCCCAACAAGGAGTCGATTTCTGAATGGAGGGATAGAAGAGCTCCAGTCGCCACAGGAGAGACCTGCAGAATTGATGCCACCGGCAGGAGTGCACGTTCAGGCTTTCTCCCAACTTCTGAGGCTCCCTGAGATTTCAGCCTCAGCTCTGCAGGCCACACTTGGGTTCAACAGGCCAAGAAGAAGGATGTGGAAGGGGATCTACTGGACCAGCTGATCTTCTGCTCTGGCTCTGCTGCCTCCCAGTTCACAGTGCTGGGGTGCATGGCCCAGCAACAGGACTGGAGGCAATGCCAGCAATTGTGCAGACTTTAGAGACCGCATGAATGAAGACAGGCAAGGCAGTGGGAAGAGGTGCAGAAGAGGAAGAGGCAGGCCAGTGCTCACTGCAGAGACCCCAAACCACCTATTTGCAGAGCATGCTCCCGTAGAAACCAGCACCCAGAGAAATGGGTGGAAGGATAAAATCTTAACATGGAAGGTGGACCCGGATACGTAAAACTTTGGAATAGTCTTTGGGACTGGGGGTGGGAGCCAAATGGCCATGGGTTTGGATATGACTGCCGTAAACAGCTGTCATGTTGTCATTTGCAATGGTCAGAGTCCAGACATCCCTACCCACCTTGTTCCACCGGTGCTGCAACGTAAAACAAAGAGTTGCACAAGGGATGCTCCCCCACTTCACATCTTGCGAAGTACTGAGCTGACTACAGGGACATTTTAATTTTAAAGTACATTCACAATCTAAGCGTGAAATGGTTGTGATCAAGTCTTCATTATCTAGTCATTAGTTCAGCAACAGCAAGTATTTCTTGAGACGTTCCCCTGTGCCAGGCAGCATGTTGGAAATTATGTGATGAATAACATGATCGCTGCCCTCAAGTTGTTTAGAGTCTAGGAGAGAGGGGGAAGGGAAGAAAACAACACTAAAACAACTGTTTTGTTCTGTTTTGTTTTTAAACCAACTCTAAATAGATTAAGATGACCCCCAGTAAATTCTTTCAGCTGGACAAAATGGCTCAAAGGAAAGAGATTATGGGCACAAGCCCACAGAAGCTTGATAGACTCAAAATATCTGTTATGAAGTCTAGAAAGAGAGGCATGATTCCGAAACTGTACAGCTACGGGCACACAGTGCTGACTCAAATCAAATAGTTACAAAAAAAAAAAAAAGCTGACTACGTTTTGGAGAGAATTGCATTGTTAAAACAGCCACCAGTGTCCATTACAAAAACGTGAGCCAGTTTGAGATGTGAAATTACCTTTGAGCCCCTGATCCTACCTGCACTTGGCATACACGTGAGAGTGAATGCTTCCTTAAATTTGGTGATTGAGATTTGAGGGGTTGTTTGTTACCGCCAAGGAGCCCTGGTGGCCCAGTAGTTAAGCACTTGGCTGTTAACCGAAAGGTCAGAGGTTTGAACCTACCAGCTGCTCCGTGGGAGAAAGATGTGGCAGCCTGCTTCTATAAAGATTTACAGCCTTGGAAACCCTATGGGGCAGTTCTACTCTGTCCTATAGGTTCGCTATGAGTTACAATCGACTTGATGGCAACGGGTTTGGTTTCTTGGTTTGTTACCTCAGAAAAGCTGAATAATACATTTTGGATATTTTCAAACATGTACCAAAATAGCAAAAATAGTCTAATGAAGCTCCATGTATATATCCATTATTCAACTTCAATAATCATCAACTTGCAGTAAATATTGTTTCTACTACATCCCCCCCTCTTTGCTTTGGATTATTCTGAAGCAAGTCCAAAATCTCTTATCATTTAAACTGTGAATATTTCAGTATCTCTAAAAGTTAAAGACTCTTGTCCATCAGCAAACAGATGAATTGATAAACAAATTGTGGTACACTCAGCCATAAAAAGGAATGAGATGTGATACATGCTTCAATATGCATGAACCTCAAAAACATTATGCTGGGTGAAAGAAGTCAGACACAAAAGGTCACATATTGTCTGATTCCACTTACATGAAATACCCAGAATAGGTAAATCCATAGGAACCGAAAGCAGATTGGTGGTTGCCAGTGGCTGGGAAGGAAGGAACCGAGAGTAACTGCTTAATGGGTACAGGTATGGGATTTCTTTTGAGGGTGATAGAAGAGGTGGTTGCACAGCACTGTGAAGGTACTAAATTTCACTGAATTGTTAACTTTAAAATAGTGCATTTTACCTCAATTTAAAAAAAGTTAAGGACTTTTAAAAATAAACCCAGTATTATTATCACACTTAAAAAGAATTTAACATTAGTTTCTTAATATCAGATTGCATTTGCTTGATATAGCTTTCAAGTTTCTTACTTTGTAAGTTCCCCTACCCCACCCCACCCTCATCCTACTCACCTTTTATTTTTCTTGCAATTTGTATATTGAAGAAATTGGGTCATTTTCCCACAGAATCTCCATGGTCTAGTTTTTGTTGATTGCCTCTCTGTAGAGCTGTTTACAGAAGAATACTTACGTCAGGAGGCACACTATTTGGGATATCAATCTCTTTATGATTTTATTGACCATTGGTGATTATTTCCTAAATCCATTATTTTATTACAAGTTTGCAAAATGGTGATATTCTAAATCTATTATTCCTTTTTGTTTATTAGCTGGAATACTTCATCAACCATTTGGTCACCCTGAGATACAGTTCATATAGGAAAGATAGTTTAAATGCTTAATCTTTTTTCTTTATTTCCCAGTTTTCAGAATTATGAATCGGTTCCATTGCATCTTCCAAAGGTGACTAATTATTTTTTAATAGTATTATTAACATTTGGGTTTTAACATATTTTATGTGCTTCATTCCAGTGCAGTCATTATTCTTACTGATGCTTAAGTTATTCCATCTTTGGCCAGTGGGAGCCTCTTCAAGTTGGCGCGGGAGTTGTTTTGACAAGACCTCAATAGTCTTTGATAGCCTCCTTCTATCTGGTTTGACAAATTTTCCCATGCTCATCTTGTATATTATCCTATCCTGGAATTAGATATTTCCCTAAGAAGCCCTGTGATGTGGTACTTAGAAATCACAATCTGGGGACTAGAGGTGTTCATTGCTTAACTTATTTGAAATTTTATTTGTATCTCTTTTTTCTTATGCTGAGTATCTTGAATCCTAATGACAACATAATTGCTTATTTGCTTCATCCGACTTATACATAAGAGCTTCAGAATAATAATATCAATAATATTACTAACAGTATGATAATTTTGCAGGGTTTTTGGTTGTCCTATAGGATATATTCCTCCATAGTCATACCCTGAAATTACTGTGTTTTAAAGTGTCTTGAAATAATCCCCTCTGTTTTGCCTCTGTACCCCTAGCATCTGCCATATAGAGAGGCTCAGTAAATGTTTTCTAAATAAATGTAGGGCCGAGGCAGGAATTATATAACCTTTATGTTCCTAGGAAAGAAGATAGCCTCGAAGATGGTCAAGAAACAGGTCAGTATCAGATGGAGGTGGAGTATCTTCTGGCACCTTAGCCAGGGCTCTGGCCTCCAGGTCTCATGCACTCATAATAAACTGTCAAAACAAAACTGACCATATCCCTCACATATAAAAAACAAAACAGATGATCTCTGGGAGTTTTTATAAGCAAAGCAGTAAGAATGAGAGTTCTTCAGCTAGGGGTGTCAGGCAGACCCAGACTGAGTGTCCAAAAGGATGTAGGAGGGTGGCAGTTAAGTGCACCCCTGACACCAGCCCCTCCCTCCTGGGCTTCCACCCAAAACCTCTACACCTGGCTCATACTCAGGTGCCCCGAGAAGAGTGTCTGTGCTCCCCCTCCAGTATGCCCTGCAGGGTGAAAGCCCGGTTTGTGGAGCAGAAAGCTCCATCCTAGAAGGAGGAGGACCGTGCAGAAGGGCAGGGGGATAACAGATGAGGCTAAATTAATTTTGGAAACCATTAAATCTTTGAAAAGAGAGCGTGTTTTCAGCAGGGACAGTGAATCACTGTGATTTGCAGAAACAAGCACAAAGCAATTAGCCATCTGGATGCTGTGTGGCTTCCAGCCCCCCATGGGAAACTTCAAGCAAGCGGAAGGCTGGTCATTACACAGCCCAGGCCCAACTCTCCAGGCCCCACAGATAACTCTGTACCTCCAGCTGGCTGGGAGCCCAGAGGCCTAGGACAAAGGGCAACTTGGCAAGACACACACAGGAAAATGGGCAGGAAATGCAACGCCAGCCACAGGGAGCCAGTACTATTTCCTTCCTCCTGTGAGCTCCAGTCAGTCTATCATGACTGAGTGAGCAGTTCATTCGCTTGATAAAAGCATTTGTTAATCACCTTGCACTAGTATATAAGTATGTCATTTAATCCTCACAACATGCATGAGGGGCTCTGCCCATTGTACCACTCCAGCGGGATTCATTGCGTAGTATTTCTTGTGAACAGCACAGCTTGCAGTTATAAAACAGAGTGGCCTTGCCAGAGAGATTATCTTTCTTTTCATCAATAAGGAAATAGAAGCTAAAAATGTGAATCTGCTCAAGGTCAACAGCAGGGCTGAGAATTCAACTCAGAATTGTGTCCTTTCCTACATGATCCATATTTGCAAACTGCTGTTCTGTCCAGCTTGTAAATGTGTAAGAACCGAATAATATGGTACATGGATATGAAAGAGTTTTATAAACTGTTATTGTGAGCCACTGTACTGTTGGTCCCTGACTCATGGAGACCTTATGCACAACTGAATGAAACACTGCCTGGTCCTGCACCACCTCCACGACCATTGAGATCCACAGGGTTTTCACTGGCTGATTTTCAGAAGTAGATCACTAGGCCTTTCTGCCTAGTCCATCTTAGTCTTGAAGCACCACTGAAACCTATTCAGCATTATACCAACATGCAAATCTCCACTGACAGCGTGGTGGCTGCGCTTGAGGTGCATCGGCCAAGAATCTAACCAGGGTCTGTTGCATGGAAAGCAAGAATTCTACCACCGAACCACCAATGGTCCCTTTATAAGCTACAGAATGCCATATTGTTGTCATTGTTGTGTGCCATCAAGTTGATTCTGACACAGTAACCCTATAGGACAGAGTAGATCTGCCCCATGGGGTTTCCTAGGCTGTAATCTTTATGGGAACAGATCACAGGTCTTTTCTTCCTGCGAAGACGCTGGTGGGTTCCAACCCCTAACCTTTCAGTTAGCAGCCAAGCACTTAACCATTGCACCACCAGGGTTCCTTGAGCACCATATACAGCTTAGTTATTATTATGAAGCATTTACCCTGGCTTCATCCAACCCTTGTGATAGCCCTCTGAGGTGCTTTCCCTCAGTTCATTCCTGGAAACTGCCAGAGAGTAATGGAGAAGTCAATTCAGAAAAAGGGATGGCAAGCCTTTCCAAGAGAAGAACATATAACTGACCAGAAAGAGAGCTTTGCTCGAAGAAGCTGACCATACCTTTAGTGGTTTACAGACTGATAAGGTCTTAGCACTATTTCTCCATCAGTCTTCATCGTGGGAGGAGGAGAAGCCATTATGACAAAACACTGGCTTCCAGTGAAGGGAGCGAAGTGAGGAAGGGTGAACACCGCCTAGACTGGCCAGAGGTCCACATCCCCACTTGGAGATACCCACATCCTCTCACCTGCCTGCAGGTTTTCTGTGGGACCATCGACTGACCACATCCCACTCAACACTTTGGTGGAGGCTCTCCAGAGAGCCTCAGCTGAGAGCCGTTTATCCCAGTTTAGCACTGTGTGGTGGCCCAGGAGGCCCCACACTTTGGAGGCCAAAGAGTTTTCATTTGCTGTCTGTATCTGCACTCCACCCAAATGCTGGAAAAAGCAGGGGGGAGTACAAAGAGCATGGGCCTTAGAGACAGAAAACTGAGCCAGAATCCCAGCTCTGCCTTTCCCTCCCTGTGATCTTGGGCAAGCTGGCTGACCTCTCCCCTTGCTTACTTCATGTATTAAGTAGGGTTAATTTTCCTGGCCTCACAGGGTGGTGAGGATCAAATGAGATCACACATGCCTGTGGGGAGCAGGCAGATAATGGAACTGAGTGAAGACAGTCTAAACAATAGGGAGGGGTGGGAAGTGCAGCTAAATGCCAGGTCTGAGGAGGTGTCCTGACCCAGCCATGGAACATAGGCTCAGTGTTGCCAGGTCTTTCTGTTTGCCAAGAAAAGTCAGAAATCCAGATTTTTATGTAACTGTTTGCAATTTTTAAAAGTCTGTGAGGGTAGAAGAAAGCATGTCTGCAGGCTGTCTGTGTGGGACTATGACATTCCTGAGGGTCTCTGGCACACAGTATGTGCTCAAAGTATTAGCTTCATTCCTCCTTCTCCACTCCTTTCTGGCTGGTTCCCGAAGGCTCAGCCTTTCCCCTGGTGGTGTCTGCAAACTGGGCTGTAGTCAGCTTAGCCCTGGGGTTGCCTGAACCCAAGGCCCTGGGGCTAAGGGAGAGCAGGTCTACCTGCGCTCTGAGGACAGGGGGTCTCAGGAGCAGCAGACTGGGTACAGGACTGCCATCAAGAAGCCCACAGAGCCTCTTCCCTGGGGAGGGAAGCGGTGAGGAGCAGAGATCTTCACAAAAGAACACTGCCCACAAAATGAATGAATGAATGAACCACTGCTGCCTCAGGCAGAACTTCGCGAGGCAGCTGTGGGGCAGGAAGAGCCTGGATCGGAGATTCTCGGGGGCCTCTTCTCGATAATATTGAAGCAGCGCCCAGAAGTCTTTCTGCAAATTTGGTGGGGCCTGGAGCTGAGAGTCGCTGCCAAGTAAACCGGCTCAGAGCTCAGCCCAGCGAGATGCCTTCCCGCTCCGGATCCCCGGGCTAGCGCCTCTGACGCCACCGCCTCCCCCGGCGCCCTCCGGAGACGCGGGCTGCGGCTGCCGGAAGCGGAATGCCGGCGCGGGGGCAGGTTGGGCTCTTGCATCAACGCCCTTCCCAGAAGCTGCCGCGGTTTCCTAGCACTGGGCCTGCTGGTTTCCCCACCCGCCCGTTCCCGGATATCCCCATGTCTCTCCCTGCAGCCTCTCCTAGACGGGCAAGGCTGCTGAGGCCCCAGGATCCTCAGTGAGGCGACGGCCAACAATCGCTTTACGTCATCCCTGGCCATGAGACACTCCCTCTCTCTCTCTCCAGGCCTCTGACCTCCAAGACAGCCACTTAGCTATTCCTGGGAAAGAGTGGGGAAGAAGTCCCGACAGAACCCCGTTCTTTCACTTGGTACTTCCCAGTATATCCTCCAGGTGAGGAATTTTCCACAGCTGGTTCCTCCTCCCTGGGTCCAGGTCTGACTTTGGTTTCTTCAACTTCAGAGCAAGGCCCTCAGGGCTCCCCGGGATAGGAGGGCCAGGCCTTGTGCAGCTATGTCTGCTGTACAACTTGCCGTCGGTGCTCACCACGTAGACAGGGCTTGGGACTCATCCATCTAAACAACAGATAAATTGAGGGACATGTTACAAAACGACCAAAAAGATAGATCTGAGGAACGGTTCCAGACTGGAGGAGACTAAAGAGACAAGACAACTAAATGCAGTGCATGAGCCTAGATTGGATCTCAGATCAGGAAAAACAAATTGTCATAAAGGTTATAATTGGCAAAATGTGAATATGGGCTGTATATTACATAATATTGTATCAATGTTAAATTTCCTGAGTTTGATCATTGTAATGTAGTTATGAAAAAGAATGTCCTTGGTTTGTTTTCTCTGAAATATTTAACGTACAGTATCTGCAACTTATTCTCAAATGGTTCAGAAATAATAATTATTATTATATGTATATTATTCCTCAAATGATTAAACTTAAAGTTACCATATGACACAGCAATTCCACTCCTAGATATCAATCCAATAAAAATTAAAACATACGTCCACACAAAAACTTGTACATGAATGTTCATAGCAGCATTGTTCATAATAGCAAAAAAGTGGAAACAATCCAAATGTTCATCAACTGGTGAATGGCTTTAAAAAAGTGGTATATTCATACAGTGGGAATATTATACAACTATAAAAAGGAATGAAGTGGTTGCATAACATGGTGAGTGTAATTAAAGCCACCAAATTGTACACTTAAAAATGGTTAAAATGACAGATTTTATGTTATACATATTTACAATTTTTTAAAAGTTTATAAAAAGAAATGAACTGATACATGGTACAACATGGATGAACATGGGAAACATTATGCTAAGCGAAAGAAGCCAGTCACAAAAAGACCACAGGGAGATCTATAGGGACAGAAGTAAATTAGTGATTGCTTATGGATGGGGTGGAAGGGTAGAGGGAGTAATAACTAAGGCTACGGGGTTTCTTTTTTTTTTAATTTTTTTAATTGTACTTTAGATGAAGGTTTACAGAACAAATAGTTTATCATTAAACAGTTAGTACACATATTATTTTATGACATTGGTTAACAACCCCACACATGTCAACACTCTCCCTTCTCGACCTTGGATTCCCTGTTACCAACTTTCCTGTCCCCTCCTGCCTTCTAGTGCTTGTCCCTGGGCTGTTGTCCTCCATTAGTCTTGTTTTGTTTTATGGCCCTGTCTAATCTTTGGCTGAAGGGTGAACCTCGGGAGTGACTTCATTACTGAGCTAAAAAGGTGTCCGGGGGCTATACTCTTGTGGTTTCTCCAGTCTCTGTCAGGGCAGTAAGTCTGGTCTTTTTGTGAGTTAGAATTTTGTTCTACATTTTTCTCCAATGGGCTTTCTTTTTGAGATGATGAAAATATTTTAAAATTGTGGCGATGGTTGCACATATCTGTGAATATAAAGTATCTAAACGTCTAAAAACCATTAAATTGTACTCTCTTCTAACGAGGTACAGGAGTCCAGTAACAAGGGCCAGAAGCAGAAGGGGACAAGGAAGCTGCTGATAGGGAACCCAAGGTTGAGTAAGGATATTGTTGATGTGTTGTGAGATTGTTAACCATTGTCATAGGGCAACATTTGTAGTAACTGTTAAATGAGAAACTATTTGTTCTGTAAGCCTTCACCTGAAGTACAATAAAAAAAAAATTGTACTCTCTAAACGAGTGAATTATATGGTATGTGAATTACATCTCAGTAAAGCTAGAAATAATAATAATATGTATATATGTTAATCTATAGTAATAGCGTATCAAGGAGCCCTGGTGGTGCAGTGGTTAAAGTGCTTGACTGCTAACCGAAACATCAGCGGTTCGAAACCACCAGCAGCTCCGCAGGAGTAAATCTCCATAGAGATGTACAGCCTTGGAAACCCTATGGGGTTGCTATGAGTTGGAATTGACTTGATGACAGTGGGAATATATGAAGAGAAAGAGAAAGTGAATGGTGAAGGAAATGTGGCCAAATGTTAATGACCCATTGAGTCTGGGAGAAGAATAGTCAGAAGTTCATTGGACTATTCTTGCATCTCTTCTCTAAGTTTGAAATTATTTCAAAATAGAAAGTTGATTTTTTTTTTTTTAAAAAAGAGAAATTCAATCATCTCCCTATCTTCCATCCAGAGGCAGGTTGCAGAGAGGTTGCAACAACCTGAGCTCCAGGCTCAACTCTACTATTTACTAGTTGTGTCACCTTGGGTGAGTTACTTGACCTATCTGGGCCTCAGTTTCCTCACGTGTAAAACGGTGATGATGCCAGTAGTACTTGCCCAATAAAATAGTCGTACTGAATAGAGACAGTACACATAAAGCTTAGTTTTTTATGTGGTAAGAGCTCAATAAGTGCTAACTATTATTACTCACTCAAAAGCAACTTAATTTATTGTTTTCTTCTTATTAAAAAAGTAATACATGTTCATTATGGAATTTTTGAAAAATGCAGATACATAAACAAGGAAATAAAAATCACCTGTAACCCCTAAATTCTGTGAAAATCACTGTTACCATTTTGGGACATATCCTCTGGACTATGATGTATTTACAGTGTATATTATATAATATTTCACATATTGTATATATTATTTTTAAATTTATTTTTGGTGAAAATATACACAACAAAGCATGCACCTATTCTACAATCTTTACATGGACAGTTCATTGACAATGATTGCATACTTCACGTTGTATCACGGTTCTCCCTACCTCTGCCCATACTGTTTCACCGTTAACTTAGACTCTTAAAGTTCTCGTCTGTGTTTCAGAGTTACTGCTTTCCATTTGACCTCATATAGATAATTCTTTAAAAGAGCACAGTGCTCACCGCGAACATTCTTTATTAAACGAGATCAATTGTTTAGTTTAAAGATGACCTCATGGGATAGTTTCCGTTCAAGGCTTAAAAGTTGTTTCTAGGCAATAGATTCAGGGGTTCCTCCAGTCTCAATGTATCCAGTAAGTCTGGTTTCCAATAAGAATTTGAAGTTCTGTTCCATATTTTCCCTCTTTTTGAACAGGATTGCTCTACTGAGTCCTTGATCAAAATGTTCAGTAATGGTAGCCAGGCACCATCCAGTTCTGATCTCATGGCAAAGGAGGTAGTAGTTCATGACGGCAATTAGACCTGTAGTCTAGTTCCTTCTTCAGTTCCCAGATCTCCTTCTTCCTCGATGTACGTAATTGTTTTGTAACATGTTTCATTCACTTTACACAACAGACATTTGCTGAGTATTTACCACCTGTCAGGTGCTGTGTTCAGTACTGAGGATTCTGAAATGAATAAGACAGGCACCCAGCCCTTAAGAGCAAAATCCGTATGGAGAGAGACTTAATAGCAAATAATTAGAGGACAATCTGATGAGCACTACACTGGAAAAAAAAAAAAAAAAAGGACGGCTTTCTCATCTCAACTGAGAGATGTTGGGAGAGCATCTCAGAGAGTCCTAGCAGGTAAAGAGACATTTAAAACAGAAACTAAGAAGCCCTTTCTGGTCAGAGGGAACGGTACATGCAGACCAGCTGAGGCATATTCCATGACTATTCCGGTGAGCGGATCATAGTAAGAGGTAATGAAGAAGGTGGGACAAGGGTGTGTCTGGGATCAGATCATATGCCACACCAATGATTCTTTAGTAGAGCACAGTCTTCAGGGATTAGAACAGACCTCCAACCCTCTAGTTCTCCCTCTTATAACAGGGTTGAGAGTCCCAGACTTTGGAGCCAGGATAGCTGAGTTCAAATCCTGGCTGTGCAACTTAACAGCTGTGTGACCTTGGACAAGTTACTTAACCTCTCTGCAACTCCACTTTTCATGTGGGAAATAGAAATAATAACGAGCTTAGAGCAATTCTGGGTGCCAAGTGTTTACTATTATTTTTCACCTATCATCACCTCAACCTTCTCTTCTAGTGGCTAAATCTTCAGCAATTTAACTACAAGAAATTCTAATAAAGCATGGTGAGGACGGTGGTGGATGTTGACCACCCTAGAGACCACAGGAGCAGGCTGTTTGCCAGTGCTGGAGTCAGGAGCCCCCTTCTAGCCCAGCCCTGGGAGTGGGAAGAGGTCAAGAAAAGAGCCTCTTACCTAAATAACGATTAAAAGAGCCTCCTCACTGATAGCTTCCAGAGGACCCTCACTAACATCTGGGGAAGACCCACACAGCTGCTCCTCCCTTGAGGGGAAGCTGTGATGGGAACACTTTTCTCTAGAGAGGAAAGGGGCGGGGAATGCCATTTATGTCCCCACCAGTAGGCAAATCATCTTACGAGACAAATGATTTTGCAAGAAAACATATCCTGTTCCCTCTAGAACATTTCCCTTTACATCTGGGGAAGCCAACAGCGGTGGTCAGGGTCAGAGCAACTGTTAAGGGGCCAGAGAGTGGTGGAGAAGGGAACCTGTGGGCTTGGCACCCTCAAGCTTGTCAGCTAACAAGGGATCTGGCCCAGGGCCCAGAACCGTCTCCAGCCAGTTTCTCCTAGCCACCAAGGAAGGAGAGTAAGATCTGGTGGAGTACTCTCTGCAGAGTTAGGAGTCCTGGCTTCTAGGGCTAGCTTAACCCCTAACCTGCTGTGTGACCTTGGGCAAATCACTTCCCTCTCTAGGTCTGAGTTTCCTGATCTGTAAAGTGAGAGGGTTAAATTAGATCAAATGATTGCAGTTTGGGGTATATAGAGTCTCAAATCATAAATGGGCTTCAGGATATTGGTGCACTCCTCAACTGGATGCAAAACTCTGTGCCTGTGTATATTTTTCTGGGGAGGTGTGCAAAGCTATCGTCAGTCCATAGAGGTCTATCACCCAGACAAAAGTTTAGGTTCTGGAGCTGGGTGCTCCAGAAGTTTCTTGAGGACAAGGATGTGTCTTATAACATCAGCATAGCATAATAGCTGACACAAAGTCAATGCTCAATAAATATTTGTTGAATGAATGAATGACACCCGTCAAGTGTGGTCATTAACGACAGCACGGTGTGGAGGTAGATGCTGGTGCAGGATCTCAGCTGTGGAAGTGAAGGTGGCCAGTGATGACAGGGCTGATGAGGGGTCAGGGCGTGCAGAGTGGAGGAAACTTGCCATCTGAGAATGCATCCTGGACTCTGCTCAGTTTATGGGTTTCACTTGGGCATCTCGTCTCTGTCAGACATGCACACCTCTGGCTCATCTTGGTTCCTTTCTGACATGGAAGATTCAGCCAAGCCAAACTAAGCCCCAAGCTTTAGCAACTAAATCTGTTTGGTTCCAGCAAGTAAAATTCTCAAAATTTCTCCAACCAGAAAATCCATGGACCCTGAATAATGTAGATTCACTGCCTGGTTTCTGGGGGTCACTGGAGCTGGTACAGGGGTGAGAGGAAAAGCAGTGACAGTCTGCCTCCTCGTCCAGGACAACCCCAGCCCTAGAGGTCCCCTGAGGGCCCACTTCTGTCACTGGCCCCCCTTGGCCTCTTGGCTAATGACATCACCCTCTAGTATCTTTGACTCCCCCTCTCCACCGACACCTTCTCCTTTGCCTACAAATATACACTGGTTTCCACACTGGTCTCTCCTGTCCTTAAAAGGCCTTCACAAGTTTTCACAACCTGAGAAAACACTTGTGATTTGGTAATACGTGAAAAAACAAAAGAAGGGGATACAAGATTGTATATCTATAGTACAGTCTTAATCCCCAAATATAAAACATGTGTACTTGTGTGTTTATTTATTTTAATGTTTGTTCTTCTTGCTCTGGTGAGAGGCATTTTGGGAACTTGACAACAGAAAAGTCTGGCTGTGGTGGCACAGGGACTGGGGGTGTCTGCATGGCAGGCAAGACCCCAGGGAAGATAACCTCATGGCTCAAGACACAGAGACTCTGGGGAATCTATGTTCTGGACCTGGCCAGAAGAGGCTCATCCTGCTACCTGGGAAGGCCAGGCCTGGGAAGAAAGGTTCCAGCTGGTGATGACCCTTAAAGACAAGACTGCAGTCCATTTCAAAGAGTAGGGTGGGGAGAGGTACAGGACCCAGCAGGATCCAGTTCCCCAGGAGAGGGTCTATTCTGGAGAATATTCCATGTGTGTTGGAAGAGAAAGTATACCTGGCTGCTCTTGGGTGGAGTGTTCAGTATATGTCTATGAGATTAAGTTGGTTGATTGTAGCATTTAGATCTTCGGTATCTTTGTTGAGCTTCTTTCTGGATGTTCTGCCCTTCACCAAAAGTGGTGTGTTGAAGTCTCCTACTACTATTGTGGAGCTGTCTATCTTTCTTTTCATTGCTGTTAGAATTTGTTTTATGTGTTTTGGAGCCCTGTCGTTGGGTGCGTAAATATTTGTTATAATTATGTCCTCCTAGTGTACTGACCCTTTAATCATTATATAGTGTCCTTCCTTATCCTTTGTGGTGGATTTTACTTTAAAGTCTGTTTTGTCAGAGATTAATATTGCCACTCTTGTTCTTTTTTGAGTGTTGTTTGCTTGATATATTTTTTTCCATCCTTTGAGTTTTAGTTTGTGTCTTTAAGTCTAAGGTGTGTCTCTTGTAAGCAGCATATAGACGAATCATGTTTTTTTATCCAGTCTGCCACTTTCTGTCTCTTTATTTGTGCATTTAGTTCATTTACATTCAGCATATTGATAGGTATGAGTTTAGTGCTGTAATTTTGATGTCTCTTTTTGTGTGCTGTTCACAGTTTCTTTGTTCCACTTAATTTTCTGTGCTGAGACATTTTTCTTCATGTATTTTCTGGTCATCTTTTTCATTGTTGTTGATTTTGTATTTGCTGAGTCTTTATATTTTTATTGTTTTTTGTTTTGACGTGTGGGATTATTAGTTTCCTTTGTGGTTACCTTAATATTTACCCCTATTTTTCTAAGTTTAAACCAGTTCTTTATTTCTTTATATCACCTTGACTTCCTCTCCCTATGAAAAATCTATGTCTATGTTTTTTAGTCCCTCTATTTTATTTTAATTTTGTCATCTTTTACATATTGACATCTCTGTTTCCTTATTTTCAGTGTTTTAGCTTTGATTTACTTTTGTGACTTCCCTATCTGGGTTAATATCTGGTTGCTCTGTCCTGTGTTCTAGTCTTGGGTTGTTATCTGATGTTATTGATTTTCTAACTGGAGGAGTCCCTTTAGTATTTCTTGTAATTTTGGTTTGGTTTTCGCAGATTCCCTAAACTTCTGTTTATCTGGAAATGCCCTAACTTTGCCATCATATTTGAGAGACACTTTTGCTGGATATACTGGGCTGGCAATTGTTTTCCTTCAAAGGTATATATATGTCATACCATTGCCTTCTTGTCTGCATGGTTTCTGCTGAGTAGTCCAAGCTTATTCTTATTGACTCTTCTTTGTAGATGACTTTTTGTTTATCCCTAGCAGCTCTTAAAATTCTCTCTTTATCTTTGGCTTTGGCAAGTTTGATTATAATATGTCTTGGTGATTTCCTTTTGGGATCTACATTATGTGGGGTTTGACGAGCATCTTGGATAGATAACTTCTCATCTTTCATGATATCAGGGAAGTTTTCTGCCAACAAAGCTTCAACAATTCTCTCTGTATTTTCTGTTGTCCCCCGCCCCCAATTCTGGTACTCTAATCACTCGTAGGTTATTCGTCTTGATAGAATCCCACATAATTCTTAAGGTTTCTTCATTTTTTAAAACCCTTTTATTGGATTTTTCCTTAAATAAGTTTGTGTCAAGTGCTTTATCTTCAATCTCACTAATTCTGACTTCAATTGCCTCAGTTCTGCTCCTATGACTTTCTATTGAGTTGTCTAATTCTGAAATTTTATTGTTAATCTTCTGGATTTCTGATTGCTATCTCTCTATGGACTGTTGCAGCCTGTTAAATTTGTCATTATGCTCTTCTCTAATCTTCTTAATTTCCTCTATTGCGTGTTCTGCGTTTTGCCTAATTTCCTTCCTGATTTCTTGAAGAGGTCTGTATAGTCTTTTGTATTCTGCCTCTGGTAATTCCAAGAAATTTTCTTCCTCCAGAAAATTTCTAGATTCTTTATTTTGGGTGCTTGCTGAAGCCATCATGGTCTCTTTATGTGATTTGGTATTGACTCTTGTCTCTGAGCCATCAATATATTATCATATTTATTTATTTTATGTTTGCTTACTGTGTCCTAGCTTCTTGTTTTGTTTTGTTTTGATATGCCCAGATAGGCTGCTTGTGTGAGCTAGCTCGATCACCAGTGTCCCTGAAGTTTCAACGTCCTGCCACCAGCTGGCCAGATCTACCACTAAGTATGTGAGCCCAGGAGTCTGCCCACTCCTCTTGTATGGATTCAGCTCAGGTGTCCAGGTAGTCAGCCACCAAGTGTGGGGTGCAGGCTCTCACCTACAGTCCTAGAAAGGCATGGGTGATTGGTGTAGGCACAGGCATCCAGCTGCAGCAGGGAGACACACTCTGAGCAAGGTAGGGGGCTGACAGCTGCCCCCCGCGTGTCCAGGAGGAAGGCGTGTCCCTGTTCCCTAGAGAGCATAGATGGGTGGGTTTTGCAGCCGGACAATGAGCACCCAATTCTGTTGGCTGTAAGGACTGGGGAGCACCTCTTATGCTTGGCCCCCTACTACAGGTGGCTAGGTGGCATGGGTGGAGCCACCAGTTCTCACGACCCTGATATGGGTAGGTGAAGACCCTGCTTAATAGGCAGAGCAGTGTCAGATGTCACGAACCTACCACTTCACAGCTGAAACAGCTGAAGTTAGACTTCAGGTATATACCCTGTTGTACTGGAGTAACGAGGGCATGTTCTGTTAAAATGGGCCCACACAGGTCTATGCAGGGGGAAAAGCACTCAAAGTCTGTGGATCCCTTATGCCTGTGCCTAGGCAAAGGAGCTGTGCCTACCCTGAGTTCTTGGCTTAGGGAAGCCGGCAGATTATTTTTTCCCCCGTTTGTTAATTTGTTCCCTTTTCAGGGGTGGGAGAATGGCTCAGGGTATGTGACAGGTCCTACTTCTGGCCCAGGGGACTTGGCAATTGCTGAAGCCATCCTGAACCCAGTGCAGAGCAGGGAGCAGGGAGGTAAACGGGAGAGAGGTTTTTCCCTAAGTGGGGTGTTTTTGATCTGCACAGTAGGCCAGACGCGAATACTTATCTCTTGCCTATGGAGGACAGCGTCTTACTTGTTCTGGATGGCCGAGTAGATTCTGTGCCACTGGGTCTCCCAGAAGAGAGGACAACAAGGACTGGGGCCAGGCCTGGGGTTCTGGACTGAGCCTCCAATTCCCAGAGAACAGGGGCAGACCACCTATTCCCCAGGGCTGGGGCATGGGGAAGAGGGTAAGGATTGCCCCAGTCCATCTTCCCAGGGCTCACTGTAGCAGGAAGCCAAGGATGCAGGAAATGCCTTCCCTCATGTCTCAAGGGAGAATTAAAAGCAATTTCCCTTTTTACTCTCTTCAGACTGTTTTCTAGCCTCACGTGTTTTCTGGAACCACTCTCTCTCCAAAGCCCCAAAGGCTTCCTTCCAGTCTACACCCAAAACCTTTTCTCCATCCTCTTCCTTCTTGATTGCCCAGGTGACCCCTTCCTGGAACTCTCGAGCTCTACATTGTTCTCCTGCACCTCAGAGCACGTCTTCCTCCTTCACTGTCCCCTTTACAAACCGTCCCTTCCCTACTGTGGGTATCCCCAAGACTCAGTCCTTGGGACTCTGCTCTTCCTTAATCATGATGGACTCCGTCAGAAAAATTAGCCCTCTCAGGGTTTTGATTGGTGCCTGTATGTCTACAGCATGACAAGTAGTAGAGGGACATGTTCACTGCTAGGTAAGGGATAAATTTTTAATATATCATCATCCCCCCTTTGCAGATGAGAAAAGGTTTCACGTGAGTTAGGTAACTCACCCAAGGGTCACACAGCTAGTAACAGGCATGGACAGGTCTCCCCAGCCTAGGTGATCTGTCACTTTTCACCACCTTCTCTTCCACTGTGGTCCCATCTCCCACAGCTGATCTGTGCAGCTCGCACACAGGCTAAGGAAGCGTTTGCAAACTCTCCGTATTCTAGAAAGGAAGCACCACTTCATCATGAGAGGGTGTGAGTGACTAGACTGGAGATAGTCCTGCCCAACCCCAGACCTCCTCCAGGTCACTGTCAAGCTGTCCCAGGCACAAGTCGTGATGACTCCCTGAGCTGGCTTGTGCACTGGCCAGAAGGTCTTGGGAGGAATCCTGAGCTGGCAGGTTGATTCCTCTTCCTTTCTTCCCTCTGTCCCTGCTGAGAGCATTGAGAGAAGAGTTGACTCTGCCAGCTCTGTCCATTTGCAGATCATTATTAAAATAATCATAGCCTATAGTAATGACTGGAGGTTCGAGTCCACTTAGAGGCATCTCAGAAACCTGGCAATCTATTTCTGAAAAATCAGCCATTAAAACCCCTATGGAGCACAGTCTACTCTGACACACATGAGGTAACCATGAGTCAGAGTCAACTTAATGGAAACTGGTATAGCAGTGGTATTTCAACAGTATCTATTAAGATGAGCATCTACTATACACCCAGAACTTTCCTGAGCTCTAATGATATAGCAGTGAGCAGAACAAATCCTTGAACTATATTGTAGTAGAAATATATTAAATAAAGTATTTCAGCCTTGGATAACACATGCATGCAAACCCATGAAGACAGACACAAATGCTTTCACTGTATGGGAGGCATATTATCTTGTCTGCCCAAGACAGCATCTCCCTGCTTGGGGGAACTGCTCCTTCACCACTCCAATATATAATTATGGAAGAGGTTGCAATTATGATATTGCCCCAATGTTCACAGGGGTGACCAAGTAACCCAGGTTGGGTCAGTGTCTTAATTATCTAAAAAAAAAAAAGTTATCTTAAAAAAAAGAAAAGATAACCAGTTGCTGTCGAGTTGATTCGGACTCATAGTGACCCTGTAAGACAGAGTAGAACTGCCCCATACGGTTTCCAAGGAGCAGCTGATGGATTTGAACTGCTGACCTTTTGGTTAGCGGCTGAGCTCTTAACCATTGCAGCACCAGGGCTCCTCTTAGTTATCTAGTGCTGTTAGAACAGAAATACCACAAGTGGATGGCTTTAACAAATAGAAATTTATTCTGTCACAATCTAGGAGGCTAGAAGTCCAAATTTAGGGCACCAGCTCCCAGGGAAGGATTTCTGTCTCTATTGGTTCTAGTGGAAGGTTCTTGTCATCCATCTTCCCCTGGTCTAGAAGATTCTCAGTGGAGGGACCCTGGGTCCAAAGGACATGCTCTGCTTCTGGCGCTTCTTTCGTGGTGGTATGAGGTCCCTCTCCTCTCTGCTAGATTCTCTTTTTTTGTATCTCAAAAGAGACTGACTCACAATGCAACCTAATCCTGTAGTTTGACTCCTGCCTCATTAACATAACTGCCTCTAATCCTGCCTCATTAACATCATAGAGGTAAGGATATACGACACATAGGATAATCACATCAGATCACAAAATGGTGGATAAGTACACAATATTGGGAATCATAGTCTAGCCAAGTAGACACACATTTTGGGGGGACAATTCAATCCATAACATTCAGCCATAAAAACCCTGTCCCCTGGCCTCAGTGATTGGTCTAGGAATAGTCACATGGCCTAAGTTGAACCAATCAGAATCCTTCCACAGCTTTCTCTTTAAATTTTTTAAAATTAATTTTAAGTACATATGTAACACATGAATACATCATCATTGAAAAAATTCAAACCTGATTGTTTCCTTCAATCTTCATGCTCAATCCTAGTCCCTCACCAGAGTAACCAAGGTAATTTGGTGTGAGACCGGAACTTTTTTCTCTTCATATGCATATATCTAGAAATATATGTTATGAACATGCACATAGAACTACCTATTATTATTTCAAGGTTTTGTTTTTGTTTATGATTAATATCATACTGCATGTATCATGCTGTAAATTATTTTTTCCCCTTACCAAGATGTCTTAGATGTTTATGTCCGTACATACTCCATTCTGTTTAACAGTCCCAACATTTTCAGAGTATAAATATACCATGGCTTAAAGATGGGCATTTAGGTTATTACTAATTTCACGTTACAAATGATGATGCTGTGTGACCCTTGTATACATTTGTATACATTTCCTTATGCACAGGTGTGAGAGTTACTGATCTGGATTTTGAGAAGCAGCATTATTAGATCAACAGTACCCACATTTAAAATCATAATATTGTTGTCATTAGGTGGCATAGACTCATAGTGACCCCATACACTACAGAGTAGAACTGCCCCATAGGGTTTCCTAGGTTTTAATCTTTTCCAAAGCAGATTGCCAGGTCTTTCTCCTACAGAGCTGCTGGGTGGGTTCAAACTGCCAACATTTTGACTAGCAGTGGGTCACTTAACCATTGCATCACAGGGCTCCAAATTTCTCTCCAAAGTGTTTAAGCCAATTCACATTCCCACTAGCAGTGTATCAGAGCACCAGAGTACCCATTTCCCCATTCCTTCACCAATACTTGACAGTATCAAAGTGTAGCATTTTTAAAATCTGATGATTAAAAAATGGTATGTGCACAGGAGTTGTCAGACTGGGGCTGATGGGGAAGAGCTCTCTCCTCTCTGGCCCTGTGGCTGGAGGATGGGAGCAACACTCAGAGGGGAGGGTGAGTCCTGAGGGTGTCCACTCCCTGAACCCAGTTATTCCACCCCTGCTAGCTCCACAGTCAGCTTATGCGAGCCAACACTTTCCCCTTGGAGGCGCAAGCTAATTGAGTTGTGTTTCTGTTACTTTCAATCAAAAGACTGAATGAACTCCTGGTGAAAACATACATATATATCTTATATCATTATTTCTGTCATCCTTGTCCCTGTGTTCACAAAGTTTACACTAATTCTCTGTTGTTTTTTGCCATCTTGTCGATTCCAACTATGGCGACCCCATGTGTTATAGAGTAGAACTTCTCCATAGGATTTTCTTGGCTATAATCTTAATGGAAGCAGATCGCCAGGCCTTTTCTTCCGAGGTACCACTGGATGGGTCCCAACTACCAACCTGTAGGTTAGTAGCCAATCACAAACTATTCATGCCGCCTAGAGACCTACTGATTCTCTAGTCTTTCTCATTGTTTCTTTTTTAAAATTTATTTTTATTTTTTTACACTCACCCCATTCACACCTTCATCAACCTAAGCACCATATTCGGGGCTTCAGATCACACATGAGGTCGTTTTCAGGGAGGGACTGCAGAACAGCCATTCAAGCCCCTGGGAACTGGACAGATGGAAGGAGCACTGCTACTTGGTGGAGTCTTCACAGAGTGAGCACACCTTCCTAGAACCCACTTGCTCAGCCTCTGCTTTGTCAGAGATGGCCTCATACAGGTCAACTCCTCTGATTTAGGGGAGAAAAACAAGAAAAGGAAGAGTAAGACAGCAAGAATGATAAGACAACTGTACAAAGAAAACTACAAAACACTACTGCAAGAAACCCAAAGGGATCTACATAAATGGAAAAACATACCATGCTCATGGAGAGGTAGATTCAACATGGTGAAAATGATAATTCTACCCAAAACAATCTATAAATACAATGCAATCCTGATCCAAATATCAACAACATTCTTTAAAGAGATGGAAAAAATAATCATTAACTTTAAATGGAAAGGGAAGAGGCCCTGGATAAGTAAAGCATTATTGAAGAGGAAGAATAAAGTAGGCAGACTCACACTACCTGAACTCAGAACCTACTATACAGCTATGGTAGTCAAAACAGCCTGGTACTGGTATAACGACAGATACATTGACCAGTGGAACAGAACTGAGAACCCAGAAGTAAATCAATCCACCTACAGTTGCTTGATCTTTGACAAGGGCCCGAAATCCATCAAATAGTATCAATGCTAGAGACCCTAATACACAGCATTAACAGGATATGAACCATAGCCAACAATGTACAAACTCCAGAAGATAAGCTAGATAACTGGGATCTTCTAAAGATTAAACACTTATGCTCATCAAAAGACCTCACCAATAGAATAAAAAGAGAACCTACAGACTGGGAAAAAATGTTTGGCTATTACAAATCCAACAAAGGTCTAATCTCTAAAATCTACAAGAAAATTCAACACCTCTACCACAAAAAGACAAATAATCCAATTAAAAAATGGGCAAAGGAAATGAACAGACACTTCACCAAAGAAGACATTCAAGCGGATAACAGACATATAAGGAAATGCTCATGATCACTAGCCTCTAAGGGCATGCAAATCAAAACCACGGTGAGATACCATCTCACCCTGGCATTACTGGCACAAATAAAAAATCAGAAAATAACAGATGTTGGAGAGGCCGCAGGGAGACTGAAACTCTTATGCACTGCTGGTGGGAATAGAAAATGGTACAACCGTTTTGAAAAACGATATGGCACTACTTTAGAAAGCTAGAAATAGAAATGACATACTATCAGCAATCCCACTCCTAGGAATATGTCCTAGAGAAATAAGAGCTGTCACACGAATAGACATATGTACAACCATGTTCATTGCAGCATTGTTCACAATAGCAAAAAGATGGAAACAACCTAGATGCCCATTAACAGATGAACGGATAAACAAATTATTGTACATGCACACAATGGAATACTACGCAACAGTAAAGAACAATGATGAATCTGAGAAGCATCTTACAACATGGATGAATCTGCAGGGCATTATGCTGAGTGAAGTAAGTCAATCACAAAAGAACAAATATTGTATGAGACCACTACTATAAAAACTCATGAAAAGGTTTACACACAAAAGGAAACAATCTTTGATGGTTACGAGGGAGGGGACAGGTGAGGGTGGAAAAACACTAAAAAGACAATAGATGAGTGGTAACTTTGGTGAAGGGTAAGACATTACACAATACTGGGGAAGCCAGCACAACTTGTTCAGGGTAAGGTCATTGAAGCTCCATGGATAAATCCAAATTCCCTTAGGGACTGAATTGCCGGGCTGAGGGCTGTGGGGACCATGGTATCAGGGAAAATCTAGATCAATTGGCATAACATAGTTTATAAAGAAAATGTTCTGCATTCTACCTTAGTGAGTAGTGTCTGCGGTCTTAAAAGCCAGTGAGCGGCCATCTAAGATACTCCACTGGTCTCGCTCCTTCAGGAGCAAGGGAAAATGAAGAAAACTAAAGACACAAGGGAAAGATTAGTCCAAAGGACTAAGAGACCACAACTACTATGACCTCCACCAGACTGAGTCCGGTACAACTAGATGGTGCCTGGCTACCATCACTGACTGCTCTGACAGGGATCACAGTAGAGGGTCCCAGACAGAGCAGGATAAAAATGTAGAACAAAATTTTAACTCACAAAAAAAGACTAGACTTAATGGCTTGACAGAGACTGGAGAAACCCCGAGAGTATGGCCCCCGGACACCCTTTTAGCCCAGTAATGAAGTCCCTCCGGAGGTTCACCTTTTAGCTAAAGATTAGACAGACCCATAGGACAAAACAAGACTAAAGGGGCAAGAACTAGAAAGCAGTAGGAGACAGGAAAACTGGTAATAGGGAACCCAAGGTCGAGAAGGAAGAGTACTGACATGTCATAGGGTTGTTAACCAATGCCATAAAACAATATATGTACTAATTGTTTAATGAGAAGCTAGTTTGTTCTGTAAACCTTCATCTAAAGTTCAATTAAAAAAAGTTAAAAAAAAAAGAACAATAAGACAAAGTAAAAGAATCTGCCCTCTTTTTGTTTTTAATAATCATACCCCACAACGCTGAGTAAAAACTCATTTTGTTAAAAATCTACATAGCAGTTGCAGCTTCTTAGAGACAGACACAACATAAACACATAAACACAGGCTGTCAATGTTCTTTTGATGGTAGTGTGTGTTTATTGTTTTATTTTATTAACAAAAAAGTGAGAACAAGCTGCTAAATTATATCCAACCCAAAACTGAAGGGGAGCAGCTTAACCTTTATTCCTATAGCAACACCCTCTCCCCTTCTTGTGAAAGAACTCGGGTCCACTCTTCCCTTCTTGAAGTGATATTGAGAGCAAGACACTGTCAGGTGATGCCTCTAGTTGACATGACACGAGGTACTAGAGAGCTCTGAGTATGGCCCTTTTCAGATAAGATCTCATTTCCCTGGGGAATAATTCTGAGAAATAGAAATTGGTAGGGGCGACATCCTCATTTCAGAAAGGAGGGGCCCTGAAGAAAGAGGCGTGTCTTTCAAGGCCAAACTGTGAAAGAGGAATGGGTCTAAAGCCTTCCTTCCCAAGACGAAATGTCTTCGAGAAAACCGCTGGCTAAAGGCAGAGGGAGGAGAAAGGTCGGCCATGCTGAGAGCTTAGGGGAGAGCGCGGCCCCTGGCATGGCTGCATGGCCAGAGTGACTTGGGAGAAAGGAGGTGTACAGTGAGGATTTACAGAGGGAGAGGCTGTTAAGATGAGTGATATGGCCACCCATCATGACCCAGTAAACTTCAGTAAATGTACTCACCCTTACCCTACCATATGTTTGGTCGGGATGGATTTTTTTTCCAAAAGCTGATGTTGAGTTGACTCAGACTCATGCCGTGTCAGAGTAGAACTGTCTGTGTCAAAGTAGAACTGTGGATTTTCCAAACCCTGGTGGCGAAGTGGTTGAGAGCTATGGCTGCTAACCAAAAGGTCAGCAGTTTGAATCCACCAGGCGCTCCTTGGAAACTCTATGGGGCAGTTCTACTCTGTCCTACAGGGCGGCTATGAGTCAGAATCGACTCAACAGCAACAGGTTTGTTTTTTTTTTTGTTTTGATGTCTTGAAAGTAGATAGATAGGCCTTGTGTTACATTTTCTGGGGTCAAAATAATCAATTTACAAGCAAGAGAGTATAGTCTTGAGATTGTCTTGTGAGACTTCTGTATCTATTTTATTCAGTGCCGTGTCCCCAGTATCTAGCATGGTGCCTGGAACGTAGTAGATGCTCAGAAAATATTTGTGGAATACATATTGCGGTGCAGTGAATTAGTTAATGTGGCCCTTCTAGCCATGGTCTTGTGATTCCCACAAAATGATTGGGTGGTACTATGCAAATAAGGTGCTTGTGGCCCACCAAAGGGATTGCCTACTAATAATGCAAATAAGGTGCATGGAACCTTTGCAGGGGGCGGGGGGGGACCATGCAAATAAGTTGTATGAAACCTTAATGAGAAGATTGGTCAGTTTTGCCAGCCCACTAGGCTTAAAGGGAGCCAATCCTAGAAGCGGGAAGGGGGACCTCAATATCATCAAGAAGAGCCAATTGCGAAATGTGTCCCTTGGACCTGGAGTCCCTGCACTGAGAACCTCCTAGATCCAGGAGACAGAGAGAGAGCTATAACAGCAGAGACAGTGAGAAGTTGTGGCAGAGAAACGGCAGCAGCAGAACCAGGAGATAGGTGCGAAACAGCTCAGTGGGCTTCCTGGCCCACAGAGCAAGGCGGATACAGTGGGCATGTTGGCCTATGGAGTGAGAGGCTTGCTGACGTAGTGGGGTGCCTTCAGGCATTTGGCAGAGCTACGCTCGCCAACACCAAGGAGCAAGAGAGCTGAGCACCTTCCAGCCAGCTGAGGCTTACTGGAGGAGTGGGGTACCTCTGGGTACTTATAAGAGGAGCTAAATAGCTTTGTAACACTTGCCCTAGGAGGGCAGAGGCCAGGCCGAGGGGCCGAGGGCCAAGGGGCCAAGAGATGAGAGAGAGGCCTGCCTGTTGGGCAGGGCTGAGAAGCTGTCCTGACCAAAGAAATGTATCCTGAGTCATTCCTGATCCTGAATTGTAACCTGTTACTTCCCTAATAAACCCTATAACTGTGAGTATAGTCTGTGAGTTCTGTGTGGCCATTGCAACAAATTATTGAACACAACAGAGAAGCAGAGAGTGCTGTGGGAGGGACAGCTGGTGTCAGAATTGGTGAAAAGGTTGAAGAGGGGAGATATGTCTGACTTCCACCTCATAGGAATCAGCTTTGGGTTGATATTGATCTTGATTCTCTCTCCCCCACCTTCTGAAGTTAGACGAGGCAGTCTGATGCCACCATGCCATTTTTACACATATATGCAATTCTTCTCATATGCAGTTTCTGCCACACACATCTCCGTGTCTTTCTCCTTCAAAGTCTGGTTTAACATTCACAAATATTCTGCTGTGGTTGACCTGCTGTCGCACCCTCCTGCACCAGCATTAGAGCCCTTGGCTCCCACTGGACGGCTGAGAGGTTGCCTGGGCTTCCAAAGTCTTCCTCTCAGTTACTCCAGGTTCCCTCTCCAGTCACAGCACCTACCTGGGAGGCCCTCATCAAGACCTCTGCTGCCCACTTCCTATCTGGGAAGAGGTGGAGATAAGATACATCCTGAGGGAGCTCTCCAAGCTCTGCAAGTGGGGGAGTGGGGGAGTGGGGAGGAGTAGAGGGGAGGCTGTGCAGCCTTGGTCTATAGCCTGGGCTAAGCTGTGAACTTTTCTGCCTGGTTCTTAAAGCAAAGCTTCAGGCCTGCCCCCTACTGTTGAAATGGAGGAATTTCACCCTGAGCATCAATTCCCGGGCTCCTTAGAGTTAAAAAATCAGTAACCGTCAAGTCAACTCCAGCTCATGGTGACCCCATGTGTGTCAGAGTAGAACTGTGCTCCATAGGGTTTTCAATGCTGATGTTTTGGAAGTATATTGCCAGGACTTTCTTCTGAGGTGCCTCTGGTTGGTTGAACCTCCAACCTTTCAGTTAGCAGCCAAGCACATTAACCGTTTGCAGCACTCAGGGACCCCTCCTTTGAGTTACGTCATTTATCACTTTTCTCTGCAGACAGTAATGGAACTGGCATCAAAACCCTAGGGCTGGAGCCTCAGCTGTCATATTTGTTGGATATGTAACCATAGGCAAAGATTAAACCTCTCTGAGCCTCAGCTTGTTCATCTGTAAAGAAGGAGGGGGGTGGAAATACCATCCCTGCTCACTTGACTCAGAGGCTAAGGATCAAATGTTGTCAAGCATGTGAAACCTCCTTGAACTCTGTAAAGCCCAGGCAATGTGTGGCGCTGTTCTTTTCTATCAGTAAGCTTCTGAACCAACTACCAAACCCTCTGCTGCCTTCATTCCCTAGACCCAAGGCAGACCCTAGGTCTGCTTTTCCCTCCATAGCTCCTCTAGCCTGGTCACTCTGTGCAAGCTGCTGGCTGACTGCCTGGAGGCTGCAGGATCCTGGATGACACCCTGGGAGATCTGCTGACGGAGGAGGCATGCCATGGTCCCCTCATTCATTAGGTCACACATCAGAGGCAATGGACTATGCACCAAGGGAGGGAGCCACTGCATGGTGGCAGACACAGTAGCTGGGTTAGATGCCTGCTGGGCTGAGCTGGAAGCCATCAGGGACAAGGCGTGCCTGCCAATGTGACCCTGGGCTCCAGGACAGGCTGGGGATGCAGAAAACTAAAAAAAAAGCCAAACCCATTGCTGTCGAGTTGATTCCAACTCATAGCGACCCTGTAGGACAGAGTAGAACTGCCCCCATAGAGTCTCCAAAGAGTGCCTGGTAGATACGAACTGCCGACCTTTTGGTTAGCAGCTGTAGCACTTAACAACTACACCACCAGGGTTTCCAGGTATGCAGAGGCTGGTTCTTATCATGGTGTCCGACCAACGGTGATGAGGCCAACCCCTCAGGGTTGCCAAATTTAGCAAATAAAAATGCAAGACAGGACAGACTAGGTTGTTCTGAATTTTAGGTAAGCATCAAATACTTTATTTTTTTTATTGTACTTTAGATGCAGGTTTACAGAACGAATAGTTTCTCATTCAACTGTCAGTACACCTATTGTTTTATGGCATTGGTTAACAACCCCTCAACATGTCAGCACTCTCCCTTCTCAACATTGGAGGATCTTTTTTTTTTTTTTTTTTTGGTGAAAACGTACATAGCCAAAGTTACACCATTTCAAAAGTTTTTACATGTACAATTCAGTGACATCGATTACATTTTTCCAGTTGTGCTGCTATTCTTACTATCCTTTTCCAAATTATTCCATCATCATTATCTTCAGCTCACTGCCCCTAGGCTTCCCATCAAATCTTTTTTCCAAATTATTCCATCATCATTATCTTCAGCTCACTGCCCCTAGGCTTCCCATCAAATCTTTTAAGTTGCTGTTGTCGATTTGATCTCACATAGATAATTCTCTCTTTTTTTGTACCTTAGATGAAGGTTTACAGAACAGTTTCTCATTAAACAGTTAGTACGTAACCACATGTCAGCACTGTCCCTTCTCAACCTTGGGTTCCCTATCACCAGCTTTCCTGTCCCCTCCTGCTTTCTAGTCCTTGTCCCTGGACTGCTGTGCTTCATTAGTCCCATTTTGTTTTATGGGGCTGTCCAATCTCCAGCTGAATTGTGAACCTCGGGAGTGACTTTACCACTGAGCTAAAAGGGTGTCCGGGGGCGGTACTGTTGGGGTTTCTCCAGTCTGTCAGGCCAGTAAATCTGGTCTTTTTTTGTGAGTTAGAATTTTGTTCTACATCCTTCTCCAGCTCTGTCCAGAACAATCTGTTGTGATCCTGGTCAGAGCAGTCAGTGGTGGTAGCCGGGCACCATCTAGCTGTACTGGACGCAATCTAGTGGATCAAATACTTTTTTAGTATAAGGATGTTCCATGGAATATTGGGGACATACTTTTATTTAAAAAGTATTTGTTGTTTATCTGAAATTCAAATTTATCTGGACCTCCTGTATTTTATCTCCCCAACCCCCCATGGCTAAAAGGGTCCAGGAGCCTAGCCCCTTCCCGGAACCCATGGCTGCACCCACTAGAGGTTCAGGGAACTCTCCCAACAGGTCGACTCCTGGCAGCCTGCCGGGGCTGTGTCCTCAGTTTCCTGGGTGGTGATCTGTGCAGCCCAGCCTTGGGATGGAAGAGGAAAGGGACCTCGGTATAGGGAAGAGCCAAGTCCTCTCGGGTCACGTCACCCACGGGCTTCCATGAGGGAGAGTAACCCGTACCTTCAAAGGAGGTCAAAGGTGGGAAAATGCATCACAAACGCTCTGCGCCTGTGAGGGGCACTGTCATTGGTCAAGCCTGCCTTTGCTCAGCTCCTCCTAACGGTGGGTGTCTTGGTGTCCGTGCCACCCCCCCCCCCCCGCCACTGCCGCATCCTTCTGTATCTTCTCTTCCCTGAGTCCTCTCAACACTACCTGCTCTGGTCATCATCTGTCTACATGTGGATGGCGTCCCAGTCCCATTACAGTGGCATACATATACACAATTTATTCAGGGCATTACAGCCTTAGGCCCCTTCCATCCGCCTACAGGACACCACCCCAGGAGACTCCCCACCTCCCTTCCTAAACATCTCTGGGTACTGCCCCTCCCTCTGCCGCTCCCTCCTCCGGTGCCCACAGCCAGACCCAGCCCGCTCCTATCTGGATCTCGGAGGCTGCCCTGGGCTTCTCCTGCTCCAGTTCCCTCCCCAGCACACTCAGACTCAAGTCTCTAAAACCCAAATCTGACCATGTCACTCTGCTACTTAAGTCCTGCAATAGCTTCCCGTTGGTCTTGGGATAAAGTGAAAAGAAAACACCTTGTCTGCCCTCTGCCTCTGTGTGGCAGTTTTTCTTGTCATGTCACAAACAGCCAGCACTGTCCCTCATCCCCAGCCCGGCCAAATGCCTTGCAGTTCCCCTAACTTGGTCGGCTCTTTCTCTGATGTCTTTCTCCACAACGACCCCCCACCACATCCCCTAATGCCCTTCACTAGTTCCTTCACTTCTTTGCGCTTCCTGGTCCTTCCCTGTACAATGGACACCTTGCTGCCCTGCCAGCCCTCCTAGGGTCTTGGAGAGAATCAAGTGAGAAAAGGGATGTAAAACTATTTTGTAAGTTGGAAAGTTTTGGGAGAGATGAAAGAGAGTAGACTGACAGTTAGGCAGCCTAGAGAGTCTTATCATAGCCTCTTTATAAGGCTGTGCTGCTCTCAGATGGCCACAAGAAGCACAGGGGATACCATATGGAGAGATAGAGTTGAGAGGGTAGAGGAAATTATGGGAGGTGTGAGTGGGTGAGTCATGCCTGGCGGGGGGGCCATTTAGTGGAGCAGCCATAACCCACTCATGAGGTCTGGGGAGGTAGGGGTGGTGAAGGGGATGCAGGAGAGAGGGGCTTTGGCCCCTTTTTTCCAGCTCAGCACAGTGAGTCATCTGGAGGTGGTGGCCCAAATCTCACCTCCTCCACTTGAGGCTGAGTTGAAATGGTCCAGAGGATGGAGGTCGGCAGTACAGTGAGTCACGGAGCTGAGTCAGAGCCCACTCAGCCCCTCTCAGGGCTCTGACGAAGTCTGTGCCAGACGGCTGGCATTCTTCCAGCCTTGCCCCTTCCCTCACCACACACACACACACACACACACTTCCCCTGACTGCTAGCCTCTTATTTCACAGGTTCAGTGGAATCCCACTGGATCTCCCATGTGGCTGGGCTTTCTTCACTCTCACGCTTTTCATTCATTCATTCATTCACTCATTCATTGTTCAGGTACTCGGGACAAAAACCCAGTCCTTCCTTCAAGGACCTCTCCACCCAGCAGAGGAAAGACAGCTTCCATCCATGTCCTGCCACTGCAGAGTAGTGGGCAAGGTGCCACCATGGCAGAGCCGCACACACCACCACTATCTCCACTCCCAGGAAGGGAGTGAGGGAGCCAGCCTGGACACAAGGACTCACTACTCCAAATGTCCATTCCAGGACTTCCACTTCCCAGTGGGAAAGCTGAGCCTAAAGGCTTTCTGTATACAGATTCCAACAGCATTCTATTTTCTTCTTCAAACTAAGGATACTTTGACACACATAGGCATAGCCGGAGCTAATGGTCACAGAACAGGTTCTAGCCTGATCTGTCCATGTTCAGAATGAAGAATGAATTTTGGTTTTGAATCAATAACACAAAGAACTACCTGATTGTCAGAGAATATACAATATCAGAACTGGAGTGACTTTGAAGTCATCTAATTCTAGTCTAACTGAAGTAGAAACTCAAATCCAGAGGGGAGGAAAGAAGCAAAGTCCTTTAATAATTTCCATCAATTCTTCCATCTTTTAAAAATAAATAACTTATAATACAAAAATAAACCACATTACAGAGAGGATTAAAAAGAAAAACTACCCTAATCTCAACACTCCAACATAACTATTGATAGCATTTTGGCACTATTTCTTTATAGTTTCTTTTTACATAATTGAAATCACGTGGCATATACAACTTTATGTATTATTTTTTCATTTGACTTTATGCTCTAAACTTTTCTCCTGCTATTAGTTCATAACTACCATTGTTAATGACTATATAGTATTCCAACAAAGAGATTATCATAATTTTTTCATGACTTATTGAATGTCCTTATTAAAGGACACTTAATTTATGCCCAAATTTTGGCTAATATAACAATGTTAAACACTGTTTCTTCATTTATTTATTTCATTGGGATAGAGAGACTCCCATAAGTAGAATCGCTATAAGGTAAAGGGTATAAACATTTTTAAGTCTCTTGATGTTAACAAATTTCATTCTTTAAGATTGTACTAATTGAACTGTCACCAACAATTAAAAAAAAAGTTGCCATCAAGTTGATTCCAACCCCACATGTATCATAGTAAAACTGTGCTCCAAAGGGTTTTCGATGGCTGATTTTTCAGAAGTAAATCGCCGGGTCTTTCTCCTGAGGTGCCTTGGGGTGGTCTCAAACCACCAGTCTTTCATTTAGCAGCCGAGCACATTAACGGTTTACACCACACAGGGACTCTTGTCACCAGCAATACAAAGGCCTATTTTCACTACCTCTTGACCTTTCATTATATACGATCACTTAAAACAAAAATAATAACTTGTCCATTTGAACATGTGATCTAAACGTAAATGTTAATACCTTTGGAGTCACCAACTCCACTGCTAAAATTATGGAAATATTCATACATATGTTAAAATATACGTGTGTGTTAAAGTCCATCAAAAGGTGGACTGTGGGAAGGACTTCTATATTCTAGTTTATACAAGTCTGTGTTGTTTTAAGTTTTCACGGTGAGCATGCGTTACTTTTATAATTTACAAAACGACAAAGATATTTCCATTTTGAGCAAAAAAAGAAACTTGCAACACCCAGCACCCATCTTCATTTGCGGCTAGTATGCTCTAAGCCTTATATGACCTTGGGTATTCTCATCTGTCATCTGGTGATAGTAATATTAATGTGTTATTGGTTCACTTAACTGAAGATTCCTGGGTGGTACAAACATTTTGCGCTCAATTACTAAACTTAAGGTTGATGGTTTGAACCGAGCCAGTGGTGCCGTGGAAAAAAGTTCTGGTGATTTGCTTCCATAAAGATTACAGTGAAGAAAACCCTATGGAGCAGTTCTACTCTGTAACACAGAGAGTTGCCATGAGGTGGAATTGACTCAATGGCAACAGCAACAGGTTAGGGTTATTGTGTCATTTAATTGAAATAATTCCTGTAAAATGCTTAGCATAGAGCCTTGCATTTAGTAACTATTAATAAATATTAAAGGAACCCTGGTGGAACAAGGGTTAAGCACTTGGCGGCTAACAGAAAGGATAGTGGTTTGAATCCACCCAGCAGCTCCACAGGCGAAAGATCTGGTTATCTACTTCTGTAAAGATTACAACCAAGAAAATCCTATGAGGCAGTTCTACTCTGTCACTTAGGGTCACCACAAGTGGAAATCGACTTAATGGCATCTAACAACAACAACAATAATCACGGTTAACCATGTTATTATTTTATTCTTACTGACATTTCTTTTAGTCTGTGGAGGGCCCTACTCCCCTACCCACAGAGTCAGCCACTACTTCATATCATTTATTCCAATAACACCCAGCTCCCAGGGAACAAAGCCCCTGTAAAGCTGCATTAGCCACATACCTTACCTCATTGTTCTGTTTGGCAAATCACAAGCCATTAACCCTGGAGCAGAGTGACAAAGTCGTGAGTGGGGAGGGAACTAGCGGAGCACATATGTGTGTGGGCAGCGCACTGGAGCACAAATGGATGCCCGTCCATTCCACACGGTAATGAGGGCACACAGCACTGGAAACTGGCAAAACTGAGAACGCTTGTTTTCAGCAGAGCAACAGCTGGGGGAAAAAACACTCGGAGAAGGAAAAATAAGAATATCTGATTTTTTTTAAAAAATCTGAAATCTCCAAGCACCCATAATGCTTAGAATCTCAAATACCTCGTGCTTATTTTCAGAAAAAAAAAAAAAATCGCTTTTTAGAAAGCAAAGCTGGGTGAAGGGCACTATGCTGGGAGGCAGTGGCGTCCTAAGGTTCTGTAAGAGCAGGGGCGCTGCAGTCACAGCTGTCGTTAGGCCAGCAAGAGGTGGGGAAGGTGCCAGGGTCGGGAGTGGTGGAGGGGTTTACTGCAGTCAGGCGAGGGAGGCCGACCTTGGGGGTGCTGCTCCTACAATGACCTTTGATTGATTTGCCCAGGAAAGCACCAAGTGCCTCCTGCAGGCAGCTTCCCGTCCAGACGCCGAGGCGCTTGCAATACTGAGGGCTTGCAGCAGAGGGGAGAAATGGAGGGGCTGGTGAGGGAGAAAATTGAGGGTGGGGGGACTGAGGAGAAGAGGGGCCATTGGGAAGGCAGGGGCAGTGGAGGAGGCAGGGGGCAGGGGACGGTGAGGGAGGGGGGACGAAGGGAGACAGCGAGGGCCCCCGGCCAGGAAAGGGCAGCCTCTCCTTCCCATCAGAGTGTGAATGTTTGCTGAGCAGCCCCCCATCCTTCCCCCAGCAAAAATACGGTTTCGGGGTCTTTGGCCTTTTCGGGACGGGTCACATCCACACGCCCCCGACACGCTTGTCAGGCAGCCGCTGGGGAGGACTCGGCGGGAGCCTCAAATACCACCTACTCCCGGGCCTCTCTCCCAGTTGATGCTTCTATTTTAGGCACCACATTATTTCCCGCTGTGATTTTTTTTCTGCCTTCTAATTCGGGCTCTGAGGTAAGCCGTGACATCCGCTTCGGCTCCCGCGGCCGCCCGCCGTAGCCTGCTCCCGCCCCTGCGTGGGCACCCCGGTACCCCACGTGAGCTCCTGGGACGCAGTGATCCACTCGGCCAGGCTCGCCCAATGATAGTCTTCTAGGAGGAGGGATTTTTTCCCCTGTGCAGGGTGAAAGAGTCTGGCTAGACTGTGTTTCTAGGCAAGGATTTAGAAAAAAATGTCAAGGACTCGGTATAAATTACACTATCGTGTCCCAGATCCAGAAAGGCAACTGTAGAAACTTCCATATCACTGGTTTTTAACTTTTTTTTTTTTTTTTCTCGACAAGGGCGTCTTGGAGAATACAATGAAAGCTATGCACATTCTCCTTAGAAAGTGTCCGCACGCAACCCGAGCGCACATACACAGACACAGCAATTCTGTTTATAATTCCAGGGTTCGGCCACCTCCTGCAGTTTGTCCGTGGAACCCTAGAGATCCCAGGACCCCAGGTTAAAAGCTCCAGCTCAAAGATGGTGAGCTTTGCATAGTGTCTCCTATTGCCAGTTTTCACTCCAGCCAGACTCACTACTCCCTTCTTCCTCGGCCCCATTGTATTTAGTCAATTTGTGTTCTTAAAACATAGTTAGTATGTGCAAGGATTTCACATTGGCAAATGTGAAATGGGCCAGTGGAAGTTAGATTATAAACTGCTTACAAGTGGGTATGCCCCTAGGTTCCCATCCTAGTTGATTGACTGGATCCTGCAAGGGGGCGAGATTAAAGCATATTAAGAGGCCGAAACACTGATAATCTGTGGTGACGCCTCCGCTGTTTACTCGCACGTTGGAAAGGTATGTGTGAGTTTTATATATACATGTATATATATGTATGTGTGTCTTAGCTTTCCATGATGTAACTTTTTAAATGCAGCTGTAATATTAGCAATTGAACACAGAAATGGTGCACGCCATTTTAGCCAAATGAAACGGATTATAAAATTTTTAGTGCACGCATGTTACTAAGATTTTTGCTATATGCCACATTTTCTACAAAAAGAATATTCCACATATTCTACAACAAAGAAATGAGTCAGTGAACTAAGTTGTTTCAACAATCAATGTAAAATTCTGTTGATCTTCCACAATGAAATTGACTTTTACCGATTTTTTTAAAATGGTTCATACTTCAATTTTGATGCTTGTTTCATAATAAATGCTATAATTATAGATGAACACATGAAAATATATCATAAAAGAAAAGTTAATGATCAGAAAACAAATATGACAACAAATTATTTTATTTTTATATAGATCTTTCATCTCTAACATGTTATAATTAAGAGCATTTCGTTCTCTTCTTCGCTCTTACAAATTCTTCAATGATTTCATCTTAATTAAGCTGCCAAACAGTATCTGTTTCCATACATAATAGGGATAACGAATAAAGTCTTTCTTGAATAGTTGTATGCTGAGAGTTTTTGAATCTCTTTAGGGATGAAAATGAGCATTCTGTTGTGCAGTTTGTGATCATTAAAGTTAGGAATATGTGTAAAGCAATTTCAACATTGGGAAACACACATTGTATTTTATCTTCTATTATGGAATCGTACATGCCTACATGAGTAAAATTTGTTTTTCCTGAATCTGCAAACTTAGTTTTTGTGTAAGAATGAAATTGTCTTGTTTCTCCATAAAGATTTGTATTTAAGTCATCAGGCTAAGCCTGCACTAATTTCTTGGATGCCTTCATGAATCAGATATATCCAGAAGAAGAAAAATCTATTCAAAATACACTTTCACCCTTCTTTTCATGCAAGATTCAAGTGTGTCAATGATGGTGGAATATGTGGTTATGCAAAATTGATCTCTGGCACTCAATACTTCCGGAGCACTTCCATCATTTACTTTGTTTCTTTCTAATGCTTTTGTGACAGTGAACTGCTTGATAATCAATATTTGCCAGTATTTGTTTTGTTATGCTTTCAAATTTTTCAAAATCTTATCCTAAAATATATGAATACCCTGTTAATGACTGGTAGAGATCTGTGCAAGTCTTTAAATTTACTTCTGAATCTTGGAGAGCTTGATTTATCCAATGAAAATGCTGCAATATATTATTCCACATAACCAACATAAGTACATACTCTAGTGTTTGCATTTTGTTGGTGATGTTTTCAGGAGACGTGGATGTACAAGACGGTTCTCTCAAAATGCATCAGAAAACAGTTATCTATTAATATAATCTGTCCTTGCCCAGTAACCGCCCATGTGGGATCCAGTTGCATACTGGGTGAATGTAGCAAGAGTTAGACTCAACAGCCCATCCCCATCTGTTGTTTATTAGAACAAAATAGTATACTCCCAGGAGACTCACCGAGATAAGACATTTCAATTACACGGGAGGGGACCATAGGAGACAGATGTCAGTGAAGATGTTGATGTGGTAGAGACCTCATAGCTTAAATAACCTTGCCCGTGGCGCCCTCATGACCCTACGTTAACTTTATTTTCAGCTGGCACATTCTCACTCACTGGAGCTGGTATCGATTTCATTTAGTGCCTTTCCACTGTGGTGCTCACTTTTCCTTGTGTCCTGTCTGCTTGGCATCTATGGGTCTTTGCTTTGGACAACTGGTGCCCTTGTTTTGTTGATGCCCTAAGCACATGCTTACCTTGCTTGTTGGGTAATCCATCCCTGCCTACATGCACCTGGTAGTGGAAAGAGCGCTGCACTTGGACTCAGGGAGACTTATGTTCTAATGCAACACTCACTAGTTTTCTTACCTTCACCCCCGTGAGCCAACACTTCCTCATTTCTACACTGGGAACTCTAATGATAAAGCTTCCCTTTCAGGGCTGTTCAGAGGACTAAATGAGGCAGTGTGAGGGGTAGTGTATGTCCCTGGGTGCCACAAACAATTATGTGCTTGACTACTAGCCAAAAGGTTGTTGGTTTGAACTCACCCAGAGCCTGGCAAGACAGGCCTGGAGATCTGCTTTTGAAAAGTCACAGCCTTAGAAACTGTATCGGTTTGGAGCAGTTCTACTCTGCGCACAAGGGGTCTCCATGAGTCAGAATCAACTTGAAGGCAACTAACAACAACAAGGGGAGGCACAGGGGAGGCACCTTTCAAAAGTACTTCCTGTCAAGGGAAGGACCCTAGTTTACTTCTTTTGAATCACTCAGACTTGTCTTTTGTCCCTCAGAGCGGGCAGCATCCACTAAAGTTTGTTTGTTTATTTGATAAACTGATTCCAAATTAAGGAAGTGATATGAGATGAGCTACATCTACAATCACTAGTGACAAGCCAAAAGCCCATGGGAATCAGCCTTAGAAATCTGGCTGATCTTGACTCAGAATCTCCCCTTTTCCCAAAGGTATTAAAAAGAGGTCCTCAGTCTTTTCCTCTCCTTGACTCCTCTAGCACCACACACACTCCTCCCTCCTATCTTTATAAGATCTGTCTTCTCTAGGGTACCCTCTGGTTATTGTCCTAGTTCTCACTCCCATTCCTGTGAGATGCCCCTAGAGTTCTGGAGTATCTCCACTTCCTAAATACTCATTCTGATCTTATTTCCCTGCCCTTCCACTCCCCAAACTGCATGCTCAGTGTGATGACCTCTGTCATGGTTTGAATTATGTACCCCCCAAAATGTGTGCATCAACTTGGCTGAGCCATGATTCCCAGAATTGTGTGGTTGGCCTCCATTTTGTGATTGTAATTTTATGTTAAAGAGGATTAGAGTGGGATTGTAACACCACCCTTACCCAGGTCACATCTCTGATCCAATGTAAAGGGAGTTTCCCTGGGGTGTGGCCTGCACCACCTTTTATCTCTTGTAAGAGATAAAAGGAAAGGGAAGCAAGCGGAGAGTGGGGACTTCATACCACCAAGAAAGAAGCACCGGGAGCAGAGCACATCCTTTGGACCCGAGGTTCCTGCACAGAGAAGCTCCTAGTCTGGGGGAAGACTGATGATGACGAGGACCTTCCTCCAGAGCCGACAAAGATAGAAAGCCTTCCCCTGGAGCTGATGCCCTGAATTTGGACTTCTAGCTACTAGACTGTGAGAAAATAAATTTATCTTTGTGGAAGTCAACCACTTGCAGTATTTCTGTTAGAGCAGCACTAGACGACTAAGACAACCTCCTAATCATCCAGTTCAGGGGTCTCTTCTTGATCCTCACTCTCCTGGACTTCTAGGACACATTTTCTGACACTATAGAGACCTCTTCTTTTCAAACTCTTATTAGCTCCCAGAGTGATACCCCACCTTGGTTCTCTTCCTACCTCTCTGATTCCAACCTTCTCTATGTCTGGCTCCTCTTCCTGCACTTCTTTGCGGGTGGCTACTGCCCAAGGCTCATCATCCTGCCCTCAGGTCCCCATTCTCTACCCTCTGCCCCCTGGGAGAGGGATCTCACTGATTTCAGGGGTTTCAGCTATCGCCTTTAAGTCATCAGCTCTGGGTTCCAGTTCCATTTTCAAGTGCCCACTGGATAACTCTACATGTAAACCTTGTTGTCATCTCAAACTCAACATATCCAAAAACAAATTCCTCATCTTCCTCCAAACCAGCTTTCCTTCCTGGCCTCCCTTTTCTATTTGGAGCATGAGCAGTCCCTGGTCACCCTGGCACAAAGGCGCCATCAACTTTGACTCCCCTTTTTACTTCTCCTCCCACTTCCATGCAGACACCAAATCCTGTCCATCCCTCCTTTGGGATTTCTCTCTGGCATCTATCTCTTCCTTCCTTTTCCACCTCCCATTCACCCAATCCTACCCCTCAGCCCTGATGCTGCAGTAGCTTCCTGGCTGGTTTTTTACCCATAGTCTTCAGTATAGGTTAACTTCCTAGTCAAGATCCATCTCAGCTATAACTTCTTCCGCCATCCATCTGAGCTGCTTTAGCACATCTCTTACCTATTCCATTCTCTTTCCCAATTCATCCTATCTTGCCTAAATGACATCTCTCCCATTGTTATTTAACTTTTCACAAATCAGAAGCTCCTAGAGTACAGGTATTGAGCTCTTTCCCAGTCCCTGCTCTGAACTTGCCCAAGGCCAGCTGGGACCCCTGGGGCTGCACCCTGGCACTTAACACAAGTGCTTCTGATTCCTCTTTGTCTCCATTTTTTTAATCTGGCTGACTTCAGCCCTCTTTTTTTTTTTTTTTTTCTTATTAACTTAGGAGTGTCCTTTACCAGAAAGCCAAAGGAAAAGAAAAAAAAAAAAAAAAAAGAACAGTTCCTGTAGAATCAACTCTGACTTGTGTAACTACTTATGCCTCAAGGTCTTGGTCCCTGCCACAGTTTTGTGAGAACGTGTGTCCAAGAAGTGAGAACAGGGAAAAGGAAGCAAAAGGATGTTCTGTATGTTTCTATAATGGATGTTCTGTATGTTTCTATAATGATCTCAAATCCACTAAGATGTAAGTCACCATTATGTTTTCAAAATACCTATGTATAAGCTCTCATAATATGAACTTAGAAATATGTCTAAATACCTTTGTGAGGCTCTCTAACATTAACTATAAATCATTAGAAACCTATAAATCACAAGAAAGTTATTTAGAAAATTTCTGAATTTAGAC
The DNA here is from genome assembly GCA_030035585.1 of Dugong dugon. Classification (NCBI taxonomy): domain Eukaryota; kingdom Metazoa; phylum Chordata; class Mammalia; order Sirenia; family Dugongidae; genus Dugong; species Dugong dugon. The sequence goes on from CM057473.1 coordinate 72,478,899, forward strand.
ATAGAAACATAGAAGTATATGAAGAATGTTGACTTTGACCTACCATGCTGCGATAAGACATAACATAGTTAATCTTTGTAAACTAACCTTGAGACATAAATCTAAACAACCTCCCTAATCTCTAACCTTGAAGAAAAAATTCATCATTTAGCTCATCTCTAAACCTGGAGAAAAGACATAACGTGCTAATCCTTAACATCACACTGACCCTTAACATGTGGAGCCAAGGTGACAAATTTACATATAAACCCCAAATTTCTGCTCACTCACAGAGAGAAGGCAGAGGCAAATACCGAGAGCCTGCTGAGACTCTGCCTGCCACCAATCTCAGACCCTGGTCATGAGGGACTTCTACGCAGTTTCAGCCATGTCAGGCCTTCTTCCTGAGATCTCTTGTTAAAGGTAAAAGCCTGAAGTCTAAAGATTTGGAGTGTAACCATTGAAGTAACACTGTAACTGTTAATTCTGATTCTCTGGTTCTAAATAAATGAATGTTGTAAGGTCTTAGTTATTTGCTTTGCCATGACCTTTGCAATAAACTAAATGAGTTTATGCATGTCAAACTTGAGTATCTCTCTATTAATTTCTAAGATATTAAAACATACACAACAGATGCCTATAGCTCTGAGTGATCTGGCCCCTCCCTTCCTCCTTACCTTTCTGCTTCATTACTCACCATGTCACCCCTGCACTCCATTCCAGCCAGTCTGAAGATCTCTCAATTCCTTGATTCAGAGATGTCCTCTCTTGCCTAGGGCTGCTGTAACAAATTACCACAAACGAGGTGGCTTAAAACAACGAGGACTCCTGGGTGGTGCAAATGGTTAACGCGCTCAGCTGCTAACTGAAAGGTTGGAGGTTTGACTGCACCCAGAGTTGCCTTGTTAAAAAAGCCTGATGATCTACTTTCAAAAATCAGCCATTGAAAACCCTATGGAGCACAGTTCTACTCTGACACACGTGGGTAGCCGTGAGTCACCAGAAAGCAGAGGGCACAAATTCTAATGCCTAGATGCACCAGGCAGGTAATGAAATGGCTGAAGGAGGCCAGGTGTGCTGTGACAGGGGATGGTGGCACATGGCCTCTAGATCCCACATGCCCAGTCTGGAGAGGTTGCTACTACTCAGTCCCCGCTGATTGCCATTGAGCCCAGTGTACCCAGGTTTCCCAGTTTTTCAAAAGAAGCACCAAATTTGGATTTTTACATGAAATTTTTCAATTTTTAAAACACTGTGCAAGCCAGAAAAACATGGCTGCAGGTTAAATTGATCCCACAGGTGAGCCTGGCCATAAAGGTTTCTTGCTTTGTAATCATTCTTGATGTGGTGGAAGGCACTTTGGAGTGGAAGTTTTTAGTTCTGATTATGTCAGAGATTATCTCTGTAACCTTGGGTAAGCTACATTCCCCACTCTGGGCCTAAGTTTCCTCATCTGTACAATGAAGTATCCTATTAAATGATCCCCAGAGCCTTTTCAACTTGGTGATTCTGTGGTTCTATGGCTTATTCTAAATGGTGGGGAAATCCTATCTAATTGTATCGTCTGATTAGTGAGAATTACCATAAATAGACACTATACATAGATTATCATATTACAAAGTATTGGCATACAATAAGCCTTGGTTAACTGAAATTCTCCAGAGTTAACTGGAAAATCCCCTTTTAATCAAGCTTATTGTTGAAAGACTTTCTAAAATACCGAGTTCAGCTTCCTGCCTTTCTAAGCACAGGAGATGCAGCAAGGGAAATGGATGAGTCCATGTCTGGGGACAGCTCTGCTACCTGGCCGAAAGAGGGCAGCGGCAGAGCCTCCATGGGGGGGTCCTCTTGGCTGGGTCTGCCCCCTAAAGCAGGGGTATCTGCCAGGCAAGGACCACCCGTCTGGTGCCATAAAATAACTATACTGTAGGCCCCACCAGCCTCTTTGCAGGGCTCTGACCTCAGGCTGAACATCCCCTTTTGGAGCATACCTCACTCCCAAGCTGGGAATTAGTTGAAAACTGGCACTGTCTGGAATGTATATGGAGGCTGACTGCTATGATTCAACCCAGAGCTCCTTTGCACTGAAAAGAGCAAGAGCTTTAGAGATCAACAGCTCATGGTGTGAATCCAGACTCCTCTATGGATTGTACAGCCTTAGGTAAGTGCCTTAACTTTTCTGAGTCTTAGTTTCCTTGTCTACAAATTGGAGATAGCAATACTCCCTCATAGGGTTGTTGTGAGGATCAAATGAAATAATGTATGCTAAATGGCTGGTGTGGTGTTTGGGATGTAGTAAGTGCTGGATAAAATTTGTTAGGAATGACATATTTTATCATGCAAAATTCAGTTTGATTCTCCAGCTTTTTAGTTAGTAGGGTTGGCAAGTCAATACCAGCCACCTTCCACCTAGATAGACATTTGAGAAGCCAGCTGCAGAGTTACATGTTGCCTCCCTTCCTCCCACTTGATCGTCCTGGAGTACAGAACTCTGATCTCCTTTTGCAGCGTCATACTAACAATGCAATACAAGTTGTTCAGTGAAGATCATTAACGGATATGAAAGTTTGATGAGGACAATATATTTACAGGATCGAAGTGTCTCACCCCTAAATTACCTAGCAATTACAAAAAGAAAAAAACGGTAACTTTACAGTGGAGAAACCTGACAGACAGCACTTGAACCAAGGGATCAAAGCTAATGTTACTAACACTCAGATAAACCGACATCATGTATCTCCTGTGATGATGCCCTGGAAGAAGCACAGCATCCCTTCTGTGAGATTCCTGCCAACAAGTGCTTAACCTGAATCCAGTCGTGAGCAAACAACAGACCAACTCAAATTGAGCGACATCCTACAAAACAACAGGCCTGTACTCTTGAAAAATATCAATGTCATGAAAGATAGAGAAAAGCTGAGGAACTGTTCCAAAATAAAAAGCTAAAGAGATCTGATAGCTTAATGAAATGTGTGATCCTGGATTGGATCCTGGGCCAGAAAAACACATTGCTATAAAGGAAATAATTGGTACAATTGGATTTAATATGGATTGTAGATTAATAGAATTAATTGTAATGGTGTTATATCAGTGTTAAATTCCCTGATTTTATTTTATGTAAAAGAAATGTCCTTGTTCTTGAGAAATTCACAATGAAGTATTTAAGGTAAAGAGGCAAAATGTCTACAACTTACTCTCAAATGATTCAAGAAAAGAAAATAATAAGTATATATTTATAGACACGAAGTCTCTGGGTAGTGCAAACTCCTAATGTGCTAGTCTGCTAACTGAAAGGTTGGAGGTTTGAGTCCACCCAGGAGAACCTCGAAAGAAAGGCCCGGTGATCTACTTCCAAAAAACCAGCCATTGAAAACCCTGTGGAGCACAGTTCTTCTCTGACACACATGGGGTCTCCATGAGTCCACTCGAGGGCGACTGGTTTATACAGATGCAGAGAGAGAGAATGATAAAATGAGTGTAGCAAAATGTTAACATTTGGTGAACCTCAGTGAAGAGTATAGAATTCTTTGTACTAGTCTTGCAGTTTTGCTGTAAGTGAAATTAAAAAGTAAAAAAAAAAAAAAAAACCACAGAGTCAGGGCTGCCAGGCACAGAGGCTCATGTCATCTTGCCCCTGCAGTGTGGAAAGACAGAAAGAGCCCTGACTTGGAGACGGGATTCAAACCCAAGCTCTGCTAACTGCAAGATGCTAACACTCCGAGGCCCCTGTTTCCTCTCTCTAAAATCTAGACAATGATAACAGTCCCTCTCTCTTAGGGTCTTTCCAAGGACTAAATGAGGTTATAAACACCTGGAACCCAGACAGATATATGCTACTAAGGGTCTGGAAATGATAAATACATCCACAATTCTTGCCCTCAGGTAGCTTATACTCTAGTCAGAAAGACAAAAAATAAATTAACTAACTAACAGGCAGATATACAATTACAGACTGCCATACATTCTATGAGTGTAGTGGATATAGCCATAGAGATGGGGAGAGAGGGGACCTACCTAATATAAGATGGCCAGGGAAAGCCTTACTGAGGCAATGATGTTTGAGCTAATAGTGAAGAATGAGAAGGAGCTGGCTACAAAAGCAGAGGTGAGCAATCTAGGCAGTGAGAAGGGCAGGAACAAAGGCCTTGAGGTGGGCAAGAGCTTGGTGTATGCAAGGAACTGTTACTCTCTCTCCTTTACTATTGCCGTGTTTAGGTGCCATTGAGTCGCTTTTCAACTCACAGCAAACCCACAAGACAGTGTAAAACTGCCTCATAGGGTTTTCTTGGCTGTAATCTTTATAGAGGCAGATCGTCAGGTCTTTCCTGCATGGAGCCACTGGGCGGGCTGGAACCACCAATGTTTCAGTTAGCAGCCGCACACTTAACTGTTGCACCATCAGGGCTTTCTTCTCCTGTACTAGACCACCTTATAACTCCTCGTAAGCTCCATGAGGGAAGGGACAGTGCAGCCTCTAGCACACAGCAGACACTCAGTAAGCATCTGATGAGTGAGCAAATTACTGGGTGTCCTTTGGTTTCAATGTGTGCCCACAAGGAGGTCTCCCCCTCCCAGCCCTTAGTCTCACTATGTTGTGTGAGAAAAGGAGGCTTCTGAACTGGCAGCTCTGGAGTTTTCCTCTTTAAACATATTTTGGTCTGTGGACAATTGCTTAGAAGACAGAACTGGAACCAGAGATCCCGTGGACCCACCACCTCATTGTAGAGCGAAAGAAGCAGAGGCCCAGACTCAGGCAGACTTGCCCAAATCAGTGGGCCTGGTTGGGGGCCCGTGCTTTCCCCAGCCTGGCAGCCTGCCTTGTTTATTTGTTCAGCAGGTTTATCTCAGCACAGCATGTTCTGACTCTGGAACATTTATGAGATGAGCCAAATTTTTAAAATCATAGAAAACAGTGGTTTGCTCTTGGAGCTAAGGAGTGGGGAGCCAGGGTGGGAAACAGCTCAGGGGCAGACTTTTCCTCTCCTGCCCTTGGCTACCAGAGAAGGGACTCCAACAGGATTTCCTGCCTCAGTTTCTCCAGAAATGGTGATGTAGAAAGACTAGGATATTCAATCATTAGATTTCCTGTTCTTAGCTCCATTCCATCTGTATTCAAGCCACAGCCTGGGAATAGAGGTGTAGGGACCAGCACCTGCCTCTTGCTGTTCCCTCTGCCTGCAGTATCCTCTCTCTTCTCTGCCTACGAACCCTTACTTATCCTTCAAAACCCAGCGGCAATGTCACCACCTCTAAAACCCTTAACTGACTCCCCAGTAGTCTGCCAGCTACTTTTAAATTTAAAAAAAATGCTGAATTTCTTTGCTGTTGTATAACTGGATACTAACTCAGTGTGGTAATGCTAGTTTTTATCTGGTGTTGCTCAGAAGCAATTATTTGCGGTAATGTAAGATTTGATGCATAGAACACTAATGACCGAAGACCAAATGAGTTGTGGGATGACATCAAGGATATCATACATGAAGAAAGCAAAAGGTCATTAAAAAGACAGGAGAGAAAAGACCCAAATGGATGTCAAAAGAGACTCTGAAACTTGCTCTTGAATGCAGAGTAGCTAAAGCAAATGGAAGAAAGGATGAAGTAAGAGTTGAAAAGAAGATTCCAAAGGGCAGCTCAAGAAGACAAAGTAAAGTATTATGATGAAACGTGCAAAGACCTGGAGTTAGGAAACCAAAAGGGAAGAACATGCTCAGCATTTCTCAAGCTGAAAGAACTGAAAAAAAAATTCAAGCCTTGAATTGCAATATGGAAGGATTCTGACACAATCTTCCTTGCTAAAAGGGAAGAGGATTTGAAGCACTTACTGATGAAGATCAAAGACTACAGCTTTCAGTATGGATTACACCTCAACATAAAGAAAACAAAAATCCTTACAACTGGACCAATAAGCAATATCATGCTAAATGGAGAAAAGATTGAAGTTGTCAAGGATTTCATTTTACTGGCATCCATAATCAACACCCATGGAAGCAGCAGTCAAGAAATCAAACAACAAATTGCATTGGGCAAATCTGCTGCAGAAGATCTCTCTAAAGTGTTAAAAAGCAAAGATGTCATTTAACGTACTAAGGTTCACCTGCCCCAAGCCATGATGTTTTCAATCACCTCATATACATGGGAAAGCTGGGCAATGAATAAGGAAGACCGAAGAATCATTGCCTTTGAAATATGGTGTTGGAGAAGAACATCGAATATACCACGGACTGCCAGAAGAACAAACAAATCCATCTTAGAAGAAGTACAGCCAGAATGCTTATTAGAAGCAAGGATGTTGGGACTTCATCTCGCATACTTTGGACATGTTATCAGGAGGGACGCTGGAGAAAGACATCATGCTTGGTAAATTAGAGGATCAGTGAAGAAGAGGAAGACCCTCAATGAGATGGACTGACACAGTGGCTGCCACAATGGGATTAAGCATAACACCAATCATGAGGATGGCGCAGGACCAGGCAGTGTTTGGTTCTGTTTTACATGGGGTTGCTATGAGTCAGAAGCGACTCAGCAGCACCTAACAACAACAACAACATGGGCAAAATACTGAATGGCACAGGAAGCACCAAAAGAAGATGGAAGGAATACACAGAGTCAATGTACCAAAATGAATTGGTCGATGTTCAACCATTTCAGGAGGTAGCATGTGATCAAGAACAGATGGTATTGAAGGAAGAAGTCCAAGCTGCCACTGAAGGCACTGCGAAAAACAAGCCTCCAAGAAGTGATGGAATACCAATTGACATGCTTCAACAAACGGCTGCAATGCTGGAAGCACTCACTCGTCTATACCAAGAATTTGGAAGACAGTTACCTGGCCAACTGACTGGAAAAGATCCATATTTGTGCCCATTCCAAAGAAGGGTGATCCAATAGAATGCAGAAATTATAAAACAATATCATTAATATCACACACAAGTAAAATTTTGCTGAAGATAATTCAAATATGGATGCAGCAGTACATTGACAAGGAACAAGCCAGATTCAGAAGAGGACATGGAATGAGGGATATCATTGCTGATGTCAAGTAGATCTTAGCTGAAAGCAGAGAATACCAGAAAGATGTTTACCTGTGTTTTATTGACAATACAAAGGCATTCAACTGTGTGGATCATGACAAATTATGAATAATATTGCAAAGAATGGGAATTCCAGAACACTTAATTGTGCTCATGTGGAATCCGTACATAGACCAAGAGACAGTCATTCGAACAGAACAAGGGGATACTGCGTGGTTTAAAATCAGGAAAGGTAGAGGGTCCCAGACACAGCAGGAGAAAAATGTAGAACAAAATTCAAATTCACAAAAAAAAAGATGGGACTGCTGGTCTGACAGAGACTAGAGAAACCCCAGGAGTATGGGCCAGACACCCTTTTAACTCAGTACTGAAGTCATTCCTGAGGTTCACCCTTCAGCCAAAGGTTAGGCAGGTCTATAGGGCCAACAATAACACACGTGAGGGACTTGCTTTATAGTTCAATTATGTATACAAGACTAACGGGCACACCACTCCAAAAGCAAAGACGAGAAGGCAGGAAGAGACAGACAGGAAAACTGGACAAATGGAAACGGGGGAGAAGGGGAGAGTGTTGACACATGGTGGGGTCGGCAACCAATGTCACAAAACAATTTGTGTATTAACTGTTTAATGAGAAACTAATTTGCTCCATAAACTTTCCCCTAAATCATACCAAAAAAAGTCAGGAAAGGTGTGTGTGTGTCAGGGTTGTATCTTTTCACCATACTTATTCAATCTGCTTTTAAAAAAAAATTTTTTTAATTTTTTCCCATACAAAAATTTATACATACATTGTTATGTGACTCTAATTGCTCTCCCCATACTGTAATATACTTATTCAAACTGTATGCTGAGCAAAATAATCTGAGAAACTGGACTATATGAAGAAGCATCAGGATTGAAGGAAGACTCATTAACAAACTGTGATATGCAGATGACACAACCTTGGTTGCTGAAAGTGAAGAGGACTTGAAGCACTTACTGATGAAGATCAAAGACTACAGCCTTCAGTATGGATTACACCTCAACATAAAGAAGACAAAAATTCTCACAACTGGACTAATAAGCAACATCATCATAAATGGAGAAAATACTGACGCTGTCAAGGATTTCATTTTACTTGGATCCACAGTCAACACCTGTGGAAGCAGCAGTCAAGAAATCAAATGATGCATCACATTGGGCAAATCTGCTGCAAAAGACCTCTTTAAAGTGTTGAAAAGTAAAGATGTCACTTTCAGGACTAAGGTGTGCCTGACCCAAGCCATGGTATTTTCAATCGCTTCATATGCATGCGAAAGCTGGGCAATGAATAAGGAAGACTGAAGAGGAATTGATGCCTTTGAATTATGGTGTTGGTGAAGAATATTGTCTATACCATGGACTGCCAAAAGAACAAACAAATTCATCTTGGAAGAAGTACAGCCAGAATGCTCCTTAGAAGCAAGGATGGTGAGACTTCTCACGTACTTTGGACCTGTTGTCAGGAGGGACCAGTCCCTGGAGAGGGACATCATGCTTGGTTAAGTAGAGGGTCAGCAAAAAAGAGGAAGACCCTCAATGAGACGGATTGGCACAGTGGCTACAATGGGCTCAAACATAGCAATGATTGTGAGGATGGCGCAGGACCAGGCAGTATCTCGTTCTGTTGTACACGGGTCGTTATGAGTCAGAACCGACTCAATGGCACCTAACAACAAACAACAACAACTGTTCTATTTGATTACTACAAATTTGGAAATGAATAATGAACAAATGCAATTTACCTGAACAATAAAATAATTTTAATTATTTAAACCATTGAGTCCAGGGTGGTCAAGGGGGTGGGGGTGGGGTAGGAATGACAGAAGGAATCCTGGTGGTACAAAAGGTACTCCAAGGTCCTGTCCAGGTTTTTAATACATGTTCCCTGCCTCATTTTCCCTAAAGGCCTGCCACATAGTAGGTACTCTAGTAGGAGCTCAGAAAGTATTTATTGAAAGTACGTAAGGAGTCCTTGGGTAGTGCAAATGGTTAAACACTTGACTATTAACCGAAAGGTTGGTGACTCAAACCCACTCAGAGGCACCTCAGAAGTAAGGCTTGGCAATCTGCTTCCAAAAGGTCACAGCCTTGAAAACCCTAAAAAGCAGTTCTACTCCGCACATAAGGGATTGTCATGAATTGGAATCAACAGGACAACAATCACCACCACCAAGTGGGTGAGAATAATAACACTCCCTGGCCCCTAAGGTCATTGAAGCCTCTGTCAACCTGTTTGTTGGCTTTCCCATGGGACCAGACTAAAATTCAGGAGCTGTCTTGGCCTCAGTTTCTTTCTCCCTAACCAGACATGTCGGTTCTCAGTGCTCATCCATGGTCCCACTAAGATTGGTGAGAACTCGGGGCTAGGGCCGTGTATTCTGGAACCCCTCCAAGGAACAGTGATAACAGCCTGGGTTCTAATGCCCATCCCAGCCTGCTCTGCCCCTTTGCTCCAGGCAGCTCCCCAAGAGGCAGTCTGGCTGGCTACGGGAGGTGCTGTTCTCCTTCCTTCCAAAATTAGCCCAGGCCTTAAAAATCGCAGCCTAGCGCCTGCTCCTCTTATGCCAAGGAAAACAGTAGATGTCAGAAGCCTCTTTAGTATCTGGAAGAGAACAGCTCCTTCTGCTCCCTCCCTTCCTTGTATGAGGTCATTGAATCAGGATGACAAATGAAACAATGACATGTGTTGGGACTTGTTCCTGGACTGATTCCAAGGTTTCTCCAACCTCACCCTCCTCCCCACCCTTAGAACGGCAGACCCAGGTGTGGACAATAATCTGAACTGGATTCAGTGTTTGGGATCCTGGGAAACACAGGCTAGTTGGCAGGCATCCTCTGTGGCAGGTAAAGAGGAGGCCGTGGACAGAATCTTAGTAAAAGAGGGAATCAGTGTATCACCACCATCGGACATTTGCACGGAGCTTTCCAGGCTTCAGAGTGCTTTCACTTATTCTAATTTGCGTTAGGAGGACAAGGACTCTTTTTTCCACTTCACAGATGAGGAAACTGAGGCTCATTTCAGGCCAGCATCTTAATCGAGGTGATATGGCTCAAGTATGACAGAGCCAGGGTTAAAATGCATCTTGTGATTCGAGGTACATCTCCCACCACACCACAGTTTCCTGAACTCCAGTCATTGGTACACCTATTTCACACTTTTTTCCTGCTGGGTATCACCATACTACTATTTACTTCATGTTTTTCTTTAAATAAACTCACTTTAAAAATTGATTTCATCCTAAGCAACGTGTGTGTGTATATGTATTTATATATGCAGTTACTAAAATTAAACATTTTCATCCTCAACCTTTAAAGTCAACTCTCATGACACCAGGGATGCTAGTGCCACACTTTGAGAAACTGTCCTACATCCACCCTGCATTACTAAGCTAAGGATGGATCTTCACAGGCTGGCAGCCAAGTGGCTGCCCTTACTGAAATGCTCTGCCGGTAGGATTGTTCAAGGCCACCACTGTCCTTGTTAGGGCTGTGCCTCAAAATCACAGAATTATTAAGCCATGGCGGATAAGAGATCATGAATCCAACTCTTAAGGGACAGGGCTTTATACAGCACAGCCAGTCATAGTCCTAAAGATTAAGGGTTCACCACTCAGGAATACAAATAGGAATCTGAGGTAGTGCTTGCTCTCAAAAACTCACAAAGCTTACAAACATAAACAACTGAAGACCAGAAGAAGTAAGCAAAGGATCTGGAATCAGAGAAACTCAGATCTAGACTTGGTTCCACCATAAACTCAGTGTGCCTTTGAGCAAGTCAGTTCATGTTTCTGAGCCTCAGTTTCCTTTTTTATGAAACAAAGATGATATCTCCTTTTTCTACCTTTTAAGACTGATAGGACATTCAGATAAAAATGGGTGTGCAAAATCCTCTGTAACTGCAAAGCTGTAATATGGTGTTTAGATAATAAACAGGTAGTCCTAAACTCCTTCACAGTTATAATTTACATTATAACTGGAGATTGACTTTCTTGAGGTGAAAAGACTTACCAAAAACAAGTTGGGAAGAGATTTGGGAAGCAACATTTTAATCTTACCAGTGACCCTAACTTGCTGCTTCCAGGTCTTAAGACTGGAAAAATGTTGGTCGTTGCCCTCAACTCTTTTGGAATTCTGCTTTTCTTCTGATTCTTATTCTTTTCTTCTGCTTTGAAGCATTTAGTGGCCCCATGTGCAAGTTGACGGCATAGTGATGGGTCTTCACTGCCCCCTTGTGGTCACTCCCTACCATGGCTGCACTGACTTCCAAACAGGGGTGCGTGACAAAGGCAGACCTGAGGAAGCCAGAGCCAACCCGCAAGCTTAGGATTTTCCGAGGCCAGCAGAGGACTTAAAACCCAAATTAAAGCCAGCTGCTGGAATCCACAGCTTCGTAACGGGAAGGAGAAGTTTCTGCCTGGTTTTGCCTAAGTAGCACAGGAATCCAGACCTCTGTCTGGATTAACCTTGCTAAAATGATAGTCAGTTCCTAGATTGCCCAGTTGGTCTGGAGCAAGGTCCTGGAAATAAAGGCAGTTGCAATGTGTCCCTTCTCTGCCAGGAAAACCCAAGGTAGGAAGCACCAGGATTAGAGTCTGTCCTCTAACCTCCTGCCAGTTTAAATCAACAGTTAACTAGCCCCTATTTTGTGAACCTATAGGTGCCAGGGTAGACGGCTGGGGATATAAATAAGTAGTTCCTGGAGCCCTGGTGGCACAGTGGTTAAGAGCTCAGCTGCTAACCAAAAGGTTGGCATGTTCAAATCCACCAGCCGCTCCTTGAAAACCCTATAGGGCAGTTCTCCTCTGTCCTATAGGGTCACTATGAGTCGGAAACAACTTGACGGCAATGGGTTTGGTTTGGTTTTGATCCTCAAAAACTCAAAAAGCTTACAAACATAAATAACCCAAGCACACATAAAATTAACAGCTATCAGTCCATTTGAGTAAGGGCTACAATAAAGCACTATGGGACTGGTGGGGAGGGAGAGATGAGTGACAACCATGGGCATCAGAGAGGCTTCCTGAAGGTAATGAGACTAAAGCTGGACCTCTAAAAATGAGTAGGCCCTCACCTGGCAGACATGAGCAAGGAAGACCACAATGATACAAATAACTACTTTTTTGGTGCTGATTATGTGTCAAGCATGGCTAAGGGTTTTACAGACACCTCAGTTTTTAATCTCCACAATCGTATGAGGTAAGCATTATTTTCTCTGTTTAGTAGACAAGGGCTCAAGGCCACGTACAGCAACGCTTGACAGAAAATACATATAGAGAAAAAGTAAAGGATATGTTTGGGGCAAATAACACGTTGCTACTAGAGTATCAAGTACACGTGGTCAGAGGCAGAAAGGTACGGACATGGGTGTATGGAGGTCATAATGATCAAAAAGTACATGAACCCTGTGATGAAGAATTTTAAAGCCTCAAACAAATTTGAACCTTATCCTTTGGATAACAGGTAGCCTGAAATTTCAGAGCAAGGAATTCTGCTCAGGGGTAAGTTACAGGCTAACTAAGGGGATACGCGGGGGAGAGGTGATGAGGCAGAGACAAGAGGAAGGGAATCCTGTGAGGAGCCATGAAATAGGGGAGCTTGGGTTAGGGTGGGGGCAACGGCATTGGGCAGTGCAGAGGGATGAATCTGAAAACCTCCACATGGAGAAATTAAGACAGACTTGGGGATGAAGAAGGAAGAATTTGGTGGGAACAACTGTCCCCTCACATGCTTAACTTTCCGACCTGCCTCATCAATGCAAAGTCCTATGGATGTGACAAAGATTTCCACTCTCCTATGGAATACAAGGAGCCTTGGTGGTGCAGTGGTTAAGAGCTACAACTGCTAACCAAAAGGTCAGCAGTTCAAATCCACCAGCTGCTCCTTGGAAACCCTATGGGACAGTTCTACTCTGTTCTATAGGATCACTATGAGTCAGAACCGACTCGATGACACCTAACAACAACATGGAATACAAGTCTCAGTCCCACCCTGAGCTATGGCTGGATTATGGTTGTGCCAAACCTTTAAAGCCGAAACAGGGCAAGGTCTGTTCAGAGACCAGAGAGGAAACCTTGAAAATTGTCAATGCCCACATCAAATAATGAATCTCAGGATCCAAGAGTGGCCTGTCACAAGAGACCACACCAGTTTGATACAGTGACCACTCACCAAAGGTCAAGGAGAATTTGTCATTTCCCAGCAGTTTGGCATTTGGTTGGACCAAATCCTGTATGGGAACTTAGCCCTCCCATGGGTTTTTATTCCTGCTTTTGATTGCCACAGGGCTGGCAGGCTTCCCTCTGGCCCCACTCTCTTAGGAAGTCAGCCACAGCCGCTGGCCACTTGTCACACCCTATCCGGGAGGTGGCAACATTTCATTGGTCAAGTAACACATTTCCGGACTATGGCTAACGGCTTCCAAGTTAGCTGGGAATTACATCATCTTCCCCAAAAGGGCTAACTTCATCCAGTTCCATTGAAGTAGTAGTGGGTAGGAGCTTGGGCTACAAGGAGATATCTGGGGTTGGATTTACTATCCTAGGTTGGGATAATTCCAGGGAAAATATTTATAGCAGGCACTCAAGAAACATCTATTGAATGTGCCAAGCACTGTGCAAAACTATGGTAAGAATGGTCCGTGTTCTCAAGTTTTGATTCTAGGACAGGAAGAGGATGATATCTTGAGATAATATCTCTTTACTCTGATTTTTCCCTCCTAAAGTTTTGGTAATAACTGCCCACCTCATCTTTTTTGTTTTTGTTTGCCTTTAGATACATACTATTGCCCTGAAATCAAATCATCCAAAGCTACTCGCTCTGGTGAGTTTGTCCAAGGAAACAGAACGATAGGGTCGCTATGAGTCAGAACCGACTTGATGGCACCTAACAACAACAAAATGATGCACAAAATAGTGACCCATTTTAGGGAACTTGGATATGCCTCAAAAGAATGCCATGTAAAGAAGTACATCTTATATCACTAAAAAGTTTGAAAGTGTAGTCTAATCAGGAGCCAACCATATGCTGGAACTCTAGGAGAGACCTCTAGGATGCCTGCAGTAACCCTGACTCCACACCTGGAGGGGAGGGGCGAGAGGAGGTACTAGGAAAATCATTTCAGCCTCACAGGGTGTCTTAGTCATCTAGTGCTGCTTTAACAGAAATACCGTAAGTGGATGGCTTAACAAAAAGAAATTTATTTTCTCACAGTCTAGAAGTCCAAATTCAGGGCGTCAGCTCTAGGGGAAAGCTTTCTCTCTCAGTTGGCTCTGGAGGAAGGTCCTTCTCATCAATCTTTCCCTGGACTAGAAGCTTCTCTGTGCAGGAACCCTGGGTCCAAAGGACACGCTCTGCTCCTGGTGCTTCTTTCTTGTTGTTATGAGGTCCCCAACTCTGCTTGCTTCCCTTTCATCTCTTGTAAGATAAAAGGTGGTGCAGGCCACATCCAAAGGAAACTCCCTTTACGTTGGATCAGGGATGTGACCTGGGTAAGGGTGGTGTTACAATGAGACCCTAATCCTCTTTAACATAAAAATTACAATCACAAAATGGAAGACAACCACACAAAACTGGGAATCATGGCCTAACCAAGTTGACACATATTTTATGGGGGACATAAATCAATCCATGACACGGGAAGGGGCATAAAGTAAGATAATTAAAAAAAAAAATATATATATATATAGCAAAGGGAATAAACCACATCTCAAAGGGAATAAACCACATCTCAATAGTTACATAGCAAATTACAGTTTTCAAACACACTATTTGATCCTCTCACGATCCAAAATATTAGTATAGTGCCTGGCACGTTGGGGGCGCTAAATAAATCTTAGCTAGCGTTTTTTTTAATAAAAAATGGTTAAGATAAGAAACGTTTTGGTTTTCTAGGCAAGTTTTAGGTCCCTAGAAAATTCCTAAAGTAGACAAAGGAACTTGTTTTAATGCTAAATCCATGCTGTTGTTGTTTGGTGCCGTCGCATAGCAACCCTATGTACAACAAAATGGAACACTGCCCGGTCCTGTGCCATCTTCACAATCGTCGCTATGCTTGAGCCCATTGTTGCAGCCACTGTGTCAATCCATCTTGTTGAGGTTTTTCCTCTTTTCCGCTCTCTACCAAGCATGATGTCCTTCTCCAGGGATTGGTCCCTCCCGATTCAAAGCATGTGAGATGAAGCCTCACCATCCTTGCTTCTAAGAAGCATTCTGGCTGTACTTTTTCCAAGACATATTTGTTCATTCTTCTGGCAGTCCATGGTATATTCAATATTCTTCGCCAGCACTACAATTCAAATGCCATCAATCCTTCTTCAATCTTCCTTATTAATTATCCAGCTTTCCCATGCATATGAGGCGACTGAAAATATCATGGCTAAATACATACTCCTGGCCTTTTCTCTCCAGAATACTGCATGACCTTACATTTTAACACTTATTTGAAGAAGCAACGTCAGTGAATTCTAGAGCCTAACTCCAGAAGTAGCCTATTGCTCATGAAAAGCACAGTCCCTAAGACTTGATAAAAGAGTCTGTGACTTTAAATCAACATTAGAGATGACTTCACCTTCTTGTTTTAACTGGGTCACTTTTCTCATTTTAGTTATTTTCAAAATACATGGTTCCTTTTTTACAAACATACATACACAAACACGTATAAATACCAAATTCAGGAGATGAATCAAGTGGGTAGATAAATTTAGGAAATGAAGAGCACAGAAGACAGGTCACCAGATTTTACAAGTGATCATGTTAACTTCTTCTCTTGCCATTCAACTCGACATATTATCCCAAGTATCCCATGTCACATGGTCCACAAGATCTTGTTTTGGGATTCTGAAGCAATCAATAGCCATACTTGTCATTAAGATGGGTCCTGCCGTCACCACTTTGGCCTAGATTACATAAAAAGAAAGAAAGAAATACATTCACTCTCCAAAGTTAGGGAGAAAAACTGTATCTAGACATCAATAAGCCAAAGTAAACAGATAAAGAGTTTTCCTCTATGATAAAAATTTTACTTTTTGTACACAAGTTCAAAACACAGCCCTCTTTTTACTCCTATCTTTGCACTTAACTAGCAGATAAAAAGCAAATATGTCTAGTAACTAAATTTCTATTAATTAATTACAAAGTATATTAGAAACCCAATCCAGAGAAAAAGCAACCTGTGATGAGCACCTCATACACTGCTTAAGGGCGGCGAACTGGTAAATCTCTGTAGAATGCAATTTGACAACATCTTAAAAATGTTCGGAGCCTTTGATCCATCAAGTTAGCTTTTATGAATATTATTCTACAGATAGACCTCTACACTTGCAAAATTACATATGCTAGAGTTCACTTATGCAGAATTGTTTGTAATGGCAAAAGACTACAAACACATAAAATGCCCATCAGGGGAACTGGTTAAGTAAGCAAAGGTATATCCATACCATAAAAAAGAACACTGATGCCATAAAAAAGAACAAGAAATCTAAAAATAACTATGGAAAGATATCCAAGATACATAGTGTTGAGTGCAAAAAAGGTGAAGACTATGTGTCCGTTTGCGGAAAAAAAAGGAGTAGTGGGGAGGAGGTTAAGTACTACATATTTAACTTCCTTTATAGACATTTTATATAATATATACATAAGAATTCTTAAGAAACTGATAATATTTGGTTGTATTTAGAGAAAAAAACTGGATGGCTGAGGTACAGCCAGAAGAATTTTTTATTTAACTTAAAATTGAAAATATATACAAAAGTAAAGAGAAAAATATAGTGAATTCCCATGTACCCATCATCCAGCTTTAACAAATATCAATATGTGGCCGATCCTGCTTTCTCTCTTTAACCCTTCCCCACTTTGCCTCTTCCTCCACCACTGGATTATTGAAGGTAAATCCCAGAAGTCATTCTATTGTGCACACTTCTGTATGTATTTCCAGAAAGCAAGCACTTTTTTAAAAAACACAACGCATCATTATCACACTTTAAAAAGATTAACAATAATTTCTTAGTATCATTAAATATCTAGCCAGTGTTCAAGTTTATCCAACTGGCTCATGATTTTTTTTTAACAGCTGTTTATTTGAATAAGGATCCAATCAGAGCCCAGAAATTATATTTGGCTGATATGTCTCTAGATCTTTTAATCTACCCGCTCCCCTAGGAGGGAGAATTTTCACTACATATTCTTGTAATTTTCTTATTTTCAACTTTAAATATATATTACCTATTAAAAATACAAATAAATAAAACTTAAAGGAAAAAAAAGAAGTAAAAACACTCTACCTTCAGGTGGGACCCATACACAGTAGTCTGGATCATCTTCTGGATATTTGGAGGAAAGTGTTGGTGGATGCTGCAAAGAAAAGATGCTTTATTTCAGTCAGAATAATTTCAACGCTAAGAATTACTGTCCTTATGGCTGCCAGCAAAAAACACTAGCACAGAGAAGTTTCCGTTAATGATCCTGACATAAGTAATCTACTTAGGGGAGCATTCTCTCTCTGAACTTTGTTTCCATGAAGCCTTAGCGAGCTGATTTTCAGCTAGTGAGAGTGATGTGTAAAAAGTGGCAGTTGATACATTGCTGGTATGAATGCTAAATGGCATAACCCCTGCAGAGGGCAATCTGGCCTTTGCCTTTTGACCTAGCAATCCGACTTGTGAGAATTTACTGTATACATACAAAATTATTTATACCCAGGGTTATTTGTTATAGCACTGTTCTCATAGTAAAAGACTGGAAAAGTCCCATGTGTCCACATATGAGGAACTGTTAACTAGGGCACATCCACACAGTAGAAAGCCCCTGATGTACTGATGTAGATTCAAAAAACAGGATGTAGAATGGAATACATTACACTCTACCTTTTGTATATTAAAATGAAGAAAATAAGAATATAATTCAATGTCCTCGTGTGGTATACTAGGATATGAAGGAGGAGTCACAAATAAACAAAAAAGGTAACTTGTATGTGAGGAGTTATTGGGAACAGAGTGGATGGGGCCTAGGGTTACAGTAAGAATTCAAAACACAAAAATTCAAAAATAAAAGAGAAAAAGAGTAGCTGCTGAGGCTGCTTATGTACAACCAAATACCTAATGGGATTTGGTTCCTTGATTTGGAGGTTTAGGGTCATGGTTTCATGGGACATCCCAGTTATCCAGCCTAATGACGTGTTTAGTGCTTTATTCTACCTTCTAGCTCCTTTCATAGTGCCTGGGGTCTTAAAAGCTTGCCAGAGACATCCAAGGCACAACAACTTGTCTCTTCATTTGGAGCAACAGAGGAAGAAGGGCAGTCAGGCACAGAAGGAGGATATGGAATGTGTGGCTAAATGCCTCCATGAACAACTGCCTCCTTTGCCATGAGACCAGAAGAACTGGATGGTGCCCAACTACCATTACTGAACATTTTGATCAAAGATTCCATAGAAGAATTCTGATCAAAAAGGGGAAAATACTGAACATTTCAAATTCTCATGAACTCTAGACTTTCTGGAGCTACGGAGGGTGGATGAACCCGACACTAATGCCCTGAGGTAACCTTTAACCAAAAATATCCCCTGAAGTCATCTTAAAATCAAACAATAGTTTAGACTAATAAAAAAGGTCTACCTTGAGCATTATGCTCTTTTAACAGCTATCTATATGGGATCAAACTGACAACAGCAACCTGAAAGATTAGATAGGAACCTTAGAGGGCAGTGAACTTATGTTAATGAGGGAGGAATGACTCAGAAAAGGAGGGTGAGAATGACTGCACAACTCAAAGAATGTAATCTATGACACTAAATTGTACATGTAGAAATGGTTGACTTGGTGTGTGTTTTGCTGTGTATATTCTCAACAACAATAAAATAAATGAAATTTAGAAAATAAATAAATAAACGAGAGCCCAAATTCCTAGGAGATGGGGTTTATGAGGCAGTTGAGAACTCTGCTAAATGCAGTCCTGAAAGACCCCTTCTGGATGTGGTCCACGACAAAGGGATTCATCTTTACTTACCTTGCTTGGACCTGCGGCTTTCTTTTTCTTCAGTTCATCTCTGCTTTTCTCACATTCATTCTTTAATGCTATTTTTTAAAAAAAAAAAAAAAAAGGAAAAAAGAGGCAGTAGCTATTTTTAGAAAAAAGTAATAAAGGAAAAGTTCCTCATAAGAAAGCATCATAATTATCAAATAAAACATGTCAATGACAAATCAATTCTCAAAAATTTCTTCTACTACAGTAAAAACTATATGAAGAAGAGAGACTTTTCCCTTCAATAATAACTAGTTTTCAAATCCTAAGGCTATGCTGCAAGCTTGCACGGAATCACACCATCTGAAAAGGCAAAGGAAAATGAGGCTGATTTTACTATGGCACAGTTTAACCATTACCAGTAAAACCAGAAAAAAGAAATCTTTTACTAGGCCGACATTTCATCCAATTTCTTCTAATAGCTTTGGAATGACACCCATGACAGGCACCTATTTAAATTTAACTCTGGGAGATGTAAAATTGTGAAGTGCTTTGCATGGCCAGCGGGAAGCATAAAAGCATTAGGTGCTTTGTAGGTCAAGGACAGGGAACCCAGGAGGTAGAAGAAGAATAAAGAAAGGCAAATGGGATAGCACCAAACCCAAACCTCCCACATTATCCAGTTTTATTCAGGGCCCTGGAAGCAGCACTGACCCAGGGTCTCTAAGGCCACTCTCTCTCTCCTCCAAAAACCAGATGGCTGCTTGAGTGCAGAGCAGCAATGAAGCAGGCTGTACTACTTGCCTGAGGGCTCCTGCAGTGATGGAGCTGTTTCACTAGTCTCTTGGTCATCTTCATTCCACGTCACCTGGCTGAGTTGAGACATGCTTTCTATACAAAGTAGTACCAAGCATATTATTATCTAGCTCATGGTGGATAGCCCAGAAAACAAAACAAAACAAAAACAGCTAAGTACAGACATAATCATCCAGGTTTACTATCATCAGCTTCTACCAACCTAAATTAGGTTTTCTATAAATGTGCTTCCAGATGTCCACCAAAGAACCACACATTTTCCACTTAAAAAACTGGCCAACTTTGATGCACAATTTTTGGTAATACTTACAAAAGCCTCAAAAGTGTGCATATTCTTTGGCCTAGAAATTATACTTCTAGGAACTTATTTAAAGAAAATAATCAGAGATGAGCACCAAGATTTATTATACAAGTATGTTTATAAAAGCAAAAAATGAAGAAGTAACCTACATGTCTAACACTAGGGAGCTGATTAATTCTGGCACATGCATGTTATGGGCCACTATGCCCCTTATTAAAAATCACATTTTAAAAGCCTATTTTAAGACACAGGAAAAACAGATTATAAATTAATATGCGTAACACAATCTCAACGTTGTAAAAAATAAATACAGGGGAAAAAAGGACTAGTATATCCCTCAGCAGCAGCATATTATTTTATCTTATAAATCAAATTTTAAAATCTGTAATATTTTTACATACACGTTTACTTCAGTCTCCTTAACACAAAAATTACTATTCCCCTTCCTGACGACCATATGGGTGGTAAGAAATCTGTTTATGTATCACCCTCACAACGTATGGATCAAGGAGCAGACTCAGAAAGAAAGTATGTGTAAGTACCTCAATATTTTTGAAAAGGCCAGGCATTTTGCCAATATCTAAACAAAGGAGAATGTAAATACAAAAGATTTACCTCTCACAGATGAGGAAATAGTAACTTTTATGTTTCTCAAACAACAGAAGGTGATTCAAGAGAAGGGCTGCATGTAGGCCTGGTGTTTTTATGTAGACAAGCCTGGTTTGTTTCGACAGTACACATGCATGCGCTCCCACGCACATTCAATGCCAATTTTTATTGTTGTTCCTCATGCTACCTATTTTCTGTGATATATTAATCTTGCTAAGCAGTTTGGCTAACCTTGGTAGTATTTCTCAGGAAAATAACCTCTGTAGTTGACAAGGGGCAAGAGGATTTAGAAAAATAAACAACGATCTCTGGGGGTGGGGTTGTGGGAGATTTCTCTTCTTTGGATTTTTATGTATTACCTAAAATTTCTGTAGTGGACATAAATTCCTTTTATAATCAGAAAAAGATGTTTAAAAATCAATTTCTTCTTTCAATACTGGTCACCAAATCTTTGCTGAAATGACATGTCGCAGGGTTGGCAACCAATGTCACAAAACAGTAGCAGTATTAATTGTATAACGAGAAACTAATTTGTTCTGTAAAAAACCTTTATCTAAAGCACAATTAAAAAAAAAAAATCTTTGCTGAAGTGGGAGAATACTATGTGCCAGGTTCTCTGCTAAGTACCAAAGACAAAAAAAAAAAGAATACGGCATGATCCTTTTTGAGAAGTTTAGTCCAGAGAGTATAATTACACTTAAATTCTGTCTTAGGGATGGGAAAAAAATGAGTAAGGGGAGGCTTATCCCCAGACCACATGATCAGGCTCCATCATCCAGCCTATTCCACTGCCCTCCAACTCATACCATGGCAACAGCTTGGGATTGTCCTGTATCAGCTATGGCTTGAGACTCCACAGCATTCAGTTTTCAGTAGTACTGGAACGGGTTGGAAATATCTGCCCTTAATTTGCAATGGGGACAAATAACGACTGGCGGTCAAAGGAAGAAGACCAAGAAAGTATGGTTCCTTACCACAGAGTCAGCTTTATCACATATACACAATCAAAGGGCACAAGCAAGAACTGGGTTTCCTTTTTCAAGCCTACCCACAGTGAATGCAACTGTCCCACTGAATAGCACAGGAAGGAGAGGAAAGACATTACCGTGGTCTTTTGTTTGTTTAGAACATGTGAAGTCTGTGGGAGGACTCATTTCCTGGACTGCTGCTTCTGGCTCTATCTCCTGCTGCAGCCCACTGCTTCCATCCTCCATTTTTTTCTTTTCACACTTCTTCACCTCCTCTTCCTCCTCCTCTTCCTCTTCTTCTTCTACTTCAGGCTCATCTTTCATTCTCATTAGAGCTGGAGGGAGTTCTGGACGTTTGGGGGGTAACTTCTATACGGGAAACAAAATTGTTAACAAGTAGTTCTATAAAATGATAAAAAGAAACAAAGCTAACTACAGAATGTCTAACCCTTCTAGGTTGATAAACCCTATAGAAGTCTTCTGAAAGTAGGTCATTCAAATATTTTATCCATCTGTGACCCTTAACAAGTATTTTATTTTAGTCTCTAAGGCCAAAAGAATATTAACTATAAAACACTTGAAGCAGCTTGTAGGGAACTAAAATACTAATTTGAGTACCAGCTGCAAGAGTTCTGTCCTATTACCCCTTGTGCTATTAAAGGATCTTAATTTATTATAAAATCTTCTAGGGAGTACGTCAAATACAAATTCCTAAGAAATCAATAATTTGTGCTGCTTTTTCATTTTGGACTTAACATAATTTCAAGGAAACAAAACATGTAAATCAGTAAAACAGATCCTAAAGAAAAGAAAGACATTTCTTAAAGAATAAGTCCAAATACTCTAATCAAGACCTTTCAGTAAAAGTAATTATCAGAAAACGTTTATCAGAGTTCAGGAACAGAAAGATGGTACCAAATTATACTTTGGATATATCATCTTTTTAATATAGGATTTAGTTCAGTAAAGGAGCCTTGGTGGCGCAGTGGGTGAGCTCCGGGCTGCTAACTAAAAGATCGTGGTTCAAACCCACCAGTTGCTCTGAGGGAGAAAGATGTGGAAGTCTGCTTCCATGAAGATTTACAGCCTTAGAAACCCTATAGGGTTGCAAAGAGTCAGAATTGACTCAACGGCACTGGGTTTTTGAGTTTTAGTTCAGTAATCCTCTAAGGAGAGATTTTATGTTTTAAATAAAACATAAGTACTCCTCCCCACAAACACACAGAAAAGCCTCCATCTCAGATAAACCACATACTCATTCAGACCATATGGCTGAGACCGCAGATCTCTGCACCAGAGGGTAGATTACCCTAGTTCAAAGTTCACCTGTTCGGTAGGGATAGTTTCTTAAAAAGTGAATCTGTGACTACAATAAGTGTATATAAAGTGAAACCACACCTCAGTGAGGAGTTACAGGGTAGAAGAGCGAGCATGAAACTCAAGAGGCAGAAGTCCTGGATTTGATTCCCAGTCTAGCTGTTTTACTGATGATCTTGTATTTAACCTCTCTGAATCTCTATCTTCAGCTGTGAGAGGTATTCTCACACTTCATAAAGTTGTTGCAAGGATTAAATGAAGTATGGAAAATCAGGTACACAAACTATGTTACTAACAAATACTAGCTGAGTCTGAATATTATATCTATGCATTAGGAAAAAAGTATTAATGCAGGAGACCCTTTCTTTAATACAGCAATCATCACAGATTAATAAATTGGTATTCTAATTTATAAATCAGTTACTTGCAAATTCATTGGCTTAAACTGATTCACCAATTCTTTTTTTTTTTTGGTTTTAACGAAGAGAAGTTTATTTCCTCACAGTCAAAGTAGGCTAAACGTCCAAATTCAGGGCATCAGCTCCAGGGGAAGGCTTTTTTCTCTCTGTTGGCACTTCTTCTCTTTGGTGTTCCCCGGACTAGGAGCTTCTCCGCGCAGGGACCCCAGTCCAAAGGATACGCTCTGCTCCCGGCACTGCTTTCTTGATGCTATGAGGTCCCCCGTCTCACTGCTCACTTCTGTCTTTTATATCTCAAGAGATTGCCTCAGGACACAGTCCAGTCTTGTAGATCAGGTCCTGCCTTACTAACACAACTGCCACCCATCCTCCCTCATTAACATCATAGAGGCAGGATTTACAGCATATCGGAAAATCACACAGTACCAGGAATCATGGCCTAGCCAAATTGGTACACACATTTTTTGGGCGACATAATTCAAGCCATGACATTCCACCCTTTGGCCCCCAAAAAATCACATCCTTGCAACATGCAAAACATATTCACCCCATCATATCATAGCAAAAGTCTTAACTCCAAGTCCAAAATCCCAAAATTCCTCTTCATCTGTGAAATCTAGAATACAAGTTATCTGCTTCCAAAGGTACAATGGCAGAACAGGCACAAGCTAGACATTTCCATTACAAATGGGAGAAATTGCAGGGAAAGAAGGCATAACAGGCACCAAGCAAGTTAGCAGAACACATTACATTAGCCCTCAAGACTTTGAAAATAATATTCTGTTCTCTGAGACAATTTACACAATGGCCCTGCCCTCCAGACTCTAGGTATTGGCCAGTCTCTGGATTTTGAGTGGAGGCTCCTCGGCCCTGGGCTTCAGCTCCACCTTCCAGGCCCACTGGGACAGCAACTCTGCTTCCTTGGCTTTAGGCACACCATTCTCCTAGTCCATCGGAGTGACAACTCCACCCTTAGAAACACCAGAGGCCATCGCTGCACCCTTTGAAACCCCTGAGGTCACAGCCATACCTTTTGAGACTGAAGCAGCTTGGCTTCTTGTGTCCCTTGGCTCTTCAGCTTCTGCTTCCTATGGCTTCTCAGCCCTCGGGCCTCACGCCCGCATCTGCCCTGCTGGGGCAAGTGTTCCAAACCTCAGTAGCTCCACTGGTATAAGTGCCCGGAGGCACCCCACTTTGCCAGAAAGCCTCGTGCACACAGACGCTCGGCTCTCTCACTCCGTGGGTCAGCAAGCCTAGCTCCACCAATAAGTGCCCAGAGGCACCCCACTCCGCCAGAAAGCCTCCTGCTCACAGGCATTCAGCTCTCTCGCTCCGTGGGTCGGCTCCAGCGCCGTCTTTCACTGGTCTCCTGGTTCTGCTGCTGTTGGTTTTCTGCTGCTGCTGGTCCTCTTTCACTGCCGCATGTCTATCCATTCAGTTTTAAAAACACTTCCACATTTTAGGTATCTGTTAGAGCAGCACCCCACTTCCTAGTCATCTAATGCTGCCGTAACAGAAATACCACAAGTGGATGGTTTTAACGAAGAGAAGTTTATTTCCTCACAGTGAAAGTAGGCTAAAAGTCCAAATTCAGGGCGTCAGCTCCAGGGGAAGGCTTATTCTCTCTGTCGGCCTTCTTCTCTTCAGTGTTCCCCGGACTAGGAGCTTCTGTGCGCAAGGACCCCGGTCCAAAGGACGCGCTCTGCTCCCGGCACTGTTTTCTTGATGGTATGAGGTCCCCCTGATTCACCAATTCTTGATAACCCTTAGATGAACAGAAGAATCCAAAAACCAAACCCTTGAGATGTGATCACACCAAATCCCACAGCCCTTATTCACATGACAACGGAATAAACTGTTTGCACTTTCAAAAGAAAGAGAGAAAAAAAAGCCCCCAGATAACTCAAGAGCTAAAAGTTTAGCATTCTGACCCACAACTTACCCCTACTGCTCCAGTTTTTAATTTAAATTTGCTTCCCCCTTTCATGGCACCAAAGAGAGGCAATGTAAGCTTTTTAGCTTTGTTTTCTGAATCTGTGGTCTGATTTTCGGTCCTAGGAAGAAAGAGTAATTATGCATATTTGTTTCAGTGAGTCCAAGGTTATATCTAAAAATACCATGACACTGACAAAGAAACTTTCGGCAAAACAAAAATTATCACAAAATGAATGTCTAAGTGAACAACAGTAAGAATGAGGTACGCACCCAGCAGAGTCTGAATGAATATGACATCATTGATTGTCAGACACAGAGCTATAAGGGCAAGATAAAGCTGCTACCTTAGTCTAGTAATTTGAAACATACTATAAGACTTAGCATTCATAAAATGATGACTACAGTACAAAGATCACTGGCAGAGGAGAATACATACGCAGGACCCCCTTCCCTCTAAGCAGCGGGAGGTGAACCCATGGTGTCAAGCCCTATTTCCCACCTTTGCAGAGGCTCACAGTGCCTCACTTGTCTGTGGTGCTTCACACTCATCACAGCCATGAACAACAGTGCTAAGCACAGAAATTAACAAGCATGTGTGTATGGGGGAGGTGGGGAGAACACCCTGTGTGATGAGTAACAACAAAGACAAAGTGAGAGACCCTGCAACCAGTGAGCTTGTCAGCATTCTCTCTGGAGACACAGTGAAACCTGTGAGAGCTGGAACTCAATGGGACTGCTTTGTTTTTCCGGGTCTTACAAGTTTTTTGCCTTTCACAGGGTGCAGTCACTACTTTTCTATTGCTCTCTATTTAGTGGAAAATAATTTGAATTTTTCTTTTCTGACAGGTTTCCACCTTACATAGTTTCCGGCTTTTGCAGGTTTTACTGTAGCTATAAAAGCTAAGCTCACTAGGGCAAAGCTGATAAAGAGCAAAAAGAAGGGACAGTAGAAATTAGAAAAGAGGGGGAGCAGCAGAGAAGAGCAAAAACAAAAGAGAGGGCAGGTGTGCTGACAAGACCCTCAGAGAGTGGGCAAGGCAACAATGAGACGACAGCAGGAGAATGGCCATGGCAGACCAGGGAAGATGGCCCTATGCTTTCTTCACATCCACCTCAGGGCAGCCCTGCAGTCTAGTGTATCAGGACAGTACAGGCACTCCTAAGTCAAAAGAAGTGCGACAAGAAAGTGGTTGCCCTGCCCCACCCTGAAGACCCGACTCTCAAGTGGGAAGGGGAGGAAAAAGGCATACACCAGATTGACAGCAGGAGGGGAGCCTGATGTGGGTCTTCCAGCTCAGAACACCCTAGAGGGGCTGATTTATCAAGTTAAAAGATTAGAGTTGGAATTAAAATTTACTGCTAATTTGTCCACCCTAGACAATGCTTTCTGAGATTTCACCTTCTGTCTATAAAATCAGTGTTACAAATAGTTGCTAGTAACAACAGAAATAGTACAAATTATGAGAGTGATGACAACAATCATACATCTATGCCAGCACTTTGTTAAGTGCTATTTATTCAATCTTTGCAACATCATTATCTCCGATTTACAGATGAGGAAAGCAAGGATCAAAGAAATAACATAACTTGCCCAAAAAGTAACAGATAGAGCCGAGAATTAAACCCAGGAAGTCTAACTCTAGTACTAACCTACCTCTTCACTATTAGTAAGAAAATTCAAATATCATCTGGGTCAAATTAACTTTTACAGGCTGATCTATGAAATCAATACAAGGAGCCCTGCTGGAACAAACATTTAAGAACTCGGCTGTTAACCAAAAGGTTGGCGGTTCGAACTCACCCAACAGCTCTGTGGGAGAAATACCTGGCAATCTGCTTCTGTAAAGATTATAGCCATGAAAAGCCTATGGGGCAGTTCTACTTTGTCACATGCGATTGCTATGAGTAGAAAATGACTCTACGACACCTAACAACAATAACAACAACAGGAATCATTGTATTAAATGTCTAAACTACACACAAATCTTTGAACAAACCTACTAGTAACTTGGGGATAAATTTTCTATACAGATGATCAAGCGCTCCAGAAATATTACTTCATCTCTATACCTATGTAAGAGGAGATACTTCTCAATATCCAGTTACCCTTCTATGTAATGCCCCCAGTATCAAGTTACATGGGCGAGGGGGACACTAATAATGCTTACTGACAATCTGAAGCAGCGCCATCCGATAGAACTCCCTGAAATGATGACAATGTTCAATATCTGCACTGTTCTGCTGCAGATATTGCCTGCTACAGGCTCACACCTGCCCCTTTCTCAGAAGAACTGCTGTGCCATCCAACTCTTCCTCTCCCCCATCATGCTTCCCTCACTCCCTTACAGGTTTCTCCTGAGAGCATTCCTTCAATAAATCCTTGTAGAAGAATCCCTGTCTCAGGGTCTGTTTTGGGGGAGCCTGATTTAAACACATCTTATGCACATACAGTGACCTAGCTATATGTCCTTACCCCACCACCATTTTTCACACTGACAGTGCTTATTCTACACAATTGTTCTGTAGCTTGCCACTGCTACTTAATGTATCTTGGAAATGTTTCCAAATAGCACATATAATAGTTGCCTCATTCCTTTTGATAGCTACATGATGTTCTACTGTATATCTATATTTATTTAGCCCTTCCCTTTTGATAAACTTTTAGGTGGTTTAATATTTTACTATTATAAAAAATGTTGAAATCTATATTTATCATTTCCTAAGAATATGAGTATATATATAGAATAAATTCCTAAGTTAGATCAAAGGCCATGTGCATTTAAAAGTAGATACTGCCAATCTGTCCTCTACAGGTACTGTACTAATTTGTTCCTCCAGGAGCAATATAAGAAAAGTGTCTTTTCATCATAGCTTTACCAGCATAGTGTATCATTACACTTAGGAAACTTTGCCAATTCCATAGATTAAGAAACAGTATTACATTGTAGTTATATGTATTTGTCTTAAAATGAGTGAGTTCGAGCATCTTTTTACATAGTTAATAGTTATTTATATTTTTTTACCTGTGGCCTGTCAGTCAATATTCTTTGCCTATTTTTCTCTAGGGTGGTTAGCTGTCTACTATTTATCATTCACAAGTAGTCTTCACATATTAGGGAATTCAGTCTTTCGTGCATATGGCTTTTTAAAGAAGTTTACTCTGTACTAAAAGGTAAAGTAAAAACTTCAGAGTCTTCCAGTGAGCCAAGAGTCAATAAAATTTTCTCGAAAAATCCTCTAGCAGTCTGTATTTCACAAATGAAGTGGATTTTTAGTTAATCTATGAAACCACTGCCTTCTGTACTTTAAAGGGTTTCTTCAATTACATTTCTATTATAGAATGATTATCTAAGATAAAGGTCCCCAGGTGGTGCAAGCAGTTTGTGATCAGCTGCTAACCTAAAGGTTGGCAGTTCAAGCCAACCCAGCGGCTCTGCAAAAGAAAGGCCTGGCAATCTACTTCCATAAAGATTACAGGCAAGAAAACCCTATGGAACAGTTCTACTCTGTAACACATAGGGTCGACATGAGTCAGAACTGACTCAACGGCAACAAGTTTGGTGGGTTTTTTTTTCCGTATCTAAGATAAAGATATAATTCAAAATGTTATCTATGCAAATGAAGTCCTGATACACACTACAGCATGGATGAACCTTGAAAACATTATGCTGAGTGAAGTCAATCACAAAAAGACAAATATTATATGATCTCCCTCATATGAAATATCTAGAATAGGCAAATATATAGAGACCAAAGCTTATTATCGGTTACCAGGTGCAGGAGGGAGGAGGAAGAGGGATCAATGTTTAGAAAGACTAAGCTTCTGTTTATGATGATGAGAAATTTGGCAACAGATATTGGTGATGACTGCACAACATGATTAATGTAACTGATGTCATTAAGCTGTACATTAACAACATTAAATTGGTAAACATTTTATAAATATTTTTACAACAATAAAAAAATGTTATCTATGCTAACTTAGGCTTATTTAAAATTCCAAACAGAACTTATGACTTACTTACTTTTTTAGTTCTGGAATCTCTGCTGGCTTTACAATTTTTATCAACCCTTTAAGTCTTTGCTGTTCTTTCCTCAGTTCAAAGGTTCTCAAGTGAAGTTTTTTCCGGGACACACCATCTAATGCACTCCCCGATTTCATTTCTGACATGAATGCATCTAAAGAATCCTGAGACAGTGACTCTGATAGAGCTGCCCAAGAAAGGGATAATACACGTTTAAAAAGACATTACCACATATTTTTAAATTACCCAAAGGTCACTAACAGAGCTGGACAGAGGACCTCACTGATATTGAGAATAAGGAAACAGGCTATAGCTGGGAGATCTTGGGAAGTCACTTCTCCTCAATGGGCTTCATTTCCCTCATCTATTACAGAGGTTGAACCAAATGACTTAGAAAGTTCTGTCTAGCTCTAAAACGCCATGACTCTTAGAAAGAGTTCGTTGGCTCCACATTCTGTATGATCTTTTTAACCAGTGTAGCCCCAGCATAATGCACTATACATGGTAGGTGCTCAATAAGCATTTGTTGACTGTATCACTGTCTTACCTTTGCTTGAGGCTTTCAGCCTTTCAGATATTTCAGCGAGTTCTCTTTCAGCATCATTTAACTTTGCAACCTGTAACGCCCAAATCAACAGGGTCAGCACATATTTTTCTTCTTACAGAATATGATAGTTTTCTTTATCTTCCTTCTCTTATTTTCACTACTGTTTCACCAGTTTTAGAGGATTAATTCAGAAGTCCAATTAATTCTGCTCCTTATGAAGTTAACACTTTTTATTTAATTCTAAGTGAATTTCTGAATTCAGAATTAAATGGAATGAATGCATAGAACTCAGACATTATTTTACTCAAAAGAAAGAGCTCAAGGCATTTTTCACTGATGAATCAAAAGGACAGATGTTGGGTATGTTTTCTGAGTACTAAATATAATGTAAACATATGCCAACTTATGATAAATTCAAAAGTTTAGGACTATTACCACACTATATGCCTCAAAATTCTAATTCTTTTGACTCCCCTTGACTACCAGAAGCCTGAAGTCAATTTGACCTCAGACTGCCCCAATTTGAAAATTTTTCCTTTCTTTTTTTTTTGGATAACATCATGTCTACAGAATGTTCATTAATGAATCAACATTAATCTAAAGGAAAATCTTTAGCAGCAAGCCAAATTTTATCCAACAAGTTGGATAAGATTAGCTGTTTTTTTACCACCGAATTTAAGATCACATAAAGTTGTAATTCAGTCCCAGATTTCAATGCCACTGCTTTTTTAAAATTCTAATTATCATAAAACAGATTTAAATAATGCATTATTTTATAAAAAGATTAAACTACCACAACTACTTCTGTAAATAAACCTTACCAATGATTCAAAGGTCTCTGGTTTCTCATCAATCTTTCCAGCCTTCTTCATTCGGTTCAGACGCTTCTTCTCTACCAGGCCAGTCCGATCAAGGAATGTGTCATCATCACTGTCATAAAAGTCTTCATCCTCCCAGTTCTTGGCTTTCCTCTTCCGAGATACTAGAGGTAGATAAAATAAATGATAATGCAATCAGATTCTTTAAAAAAGAAAGAATGCAGGTAGGCAAGCAGATAAAAGAATTACCATCAATTATTTAAGGAGATGATTCAAGAAACTGCCAAATTACATGTTAAAAAAAGAGCAAATTTATTTAATGAACAAAAGGCTCTTAAAAATCAATGAGAAAAAAAGATAACTGACAAAAATGCCAATAATTCAAAAGGAAATCTGAAAAAAGAATGTTAATTGTTCTAGTGATTAAAGAAATACAAATTAAAACAATGAAATACCACTTCTCACCTATCCAACTAAGAACATAAATAAAAAAGTAAAAAGATTAATAATGCTCAGCTTGGCAACGGTAAGGGAAAATGGACTCAAATGGCTGGTGGGAATGTGTACTGATATAACCTTTTTGAAGGTCAACCTTACAACATCTGTCAAAATTAAAAATGCAACCATGCAATAATTTCACTTCTAGGAATTCATCCTATAGATATCAATGCAACATTGTTTCTAACAGTGAAAATCTGGAAAGTCAATCAATAAGGGACTGTGGTTTTTATTACTTTTTTGTCTACCCTACACCATCCTACTCCCCTTGTTCTGGTAAAAACACCCTCTTTCCTCTAGAAAACTCCTGCACCATTCTATCTAGTTCAGGGGTAGGCATGCGAATAAAGTGCCCTGTGATAATTCTATTTAGATATAGGGAAAAAGAGGCTCTCTTTCCAATTAGGTCATTAAAGTGGGAGGATACAAATCCAGGGCTGCAAGCAGCCAGCTTTTCTGCATGAGGTATGAATCTGCCCCCAAAATAAAACCACGTATTCACGAGACAGACTCACTCAAATAAAACCACGTATTCGTGAGACAGACTCACTCACAGACAACACACACACACACACACACACACACACACACACACACACACACACACACACACACACACACACACACACACACACACACACACACACACACACACACACACACACACACACACACACACGGCTTGAATGTATTCTGGTGATTCTGGTCTGGTAGTAATGAGTTCTAGTTCCACAACTTGAGGTCCTGATAGATGCAGTTCTTCCTTCAATCCTGTGAGCTACTCTTCACAGCACAGACAGCCAATATCCTTTCCCTAGTTTGAGTTGAGTTTTTATTATTGGCAACCAAAATAGTCCTTATTAATTCAAGTCTGACAATTCCCAGGATAGGATGGTACGCTGAACGTGTATACCTAATTTACTTCCTCCCCAAACCCCACGTTAGTGAAGAGTTTTTGTTTTTGTTTTTAAAGACACTAATTCACAAAGAAAGAGAACTCCACCAAATTTTTAGAAGTTAGAAAGCAGACAGACTAGTGAAACCTACCTTAACAGGAACGAAAAAATGATGAATCCAAAACCAACAGTGGGGAAAGATGAGAACCAATCTGACTACACTGCTGAATGAATAGAAGTGCTAAAATAAGGAGGACTTAGTAAAAGCTGGTTGAGGAGCAGATCCTCTCCCCTGTCTACTCACCTCCTTCCCAGCCACAGTAGAAATTCAGAGGTTAATGTCTAGAAAGGGTAAAACACAAAGTCTTTGGACTGTGGGTTGACTAGTACAGTTAGGGCATGGACACTTTATTCTAAAAATAGGTTGTTGCAGTGCAATTGATCGATTTTGTGTCGCCTTTCTAGCCATAGTCTTGTAACTTCCACCCAATTGATTGGATCGAACTGTGCAAATAAGATAGTCGTGGCCCACCAAGGGGCCTGGTCAGTTTTGCCATACTGCTGGACTTGAAATGAGCCACCCCAGAGGTGGAAAAGAGTAGATCCCACCACCACCAAGGAAGAACAGCCAGGAGCAGAGAGCATGTCCTCTGGAGCCTAGATCCCTGTGCTGAGAAGCTCCTGGAACCAGGAGACCTAGAGAGAGAGAGCTGTAACCCTGAAGACGGCAAGAAGTAGTGGCAGGAGAGGCCAGCAGGAGATCATGCAGCAGGCTTCCCCACCCACAGAGCAAGAAAGCTGAGTGCCAAGGGTGCCTTTGGGGACTTATTGGCAGGGGCTAAAAGGGCACTTTTTTTGTTTTTTAACACTTGCCTGAGCAGGGTAGAGGCTAGGGGCCAGAGAGGCGAGCCTGCAAGGATGGCTGGGAACAGGCTGTACTGATAGAAGACCTGTATCCTGAGCGTTCCTGAACTGAAACTGTAACCTGTTACTTCCCTAATAAACCCCATAATCGTGAGTATTGTCTGTGAGTTCTGTGTGACCACTGAAATGAATTATCAAACATAGCAGAGAAGTAGAGAGTGTCATGGGAGGGACAGTTGGTGTCAGAACTAGTTAAGAGCTACAGCTGCTAACCAAAAGGTCGGCAGTTAAAATCCACCAGGCGCTCCTTGGAAACACTATGGGGCAGTTCTACTCTGACCCATAAGGTCACTATGAATTGGAATTGACTCCATGGCAACTGATTGGTTTTTGGTTTTATACGTACTCCAAGCAGTCAATAAACTTTTAGTCTCCAAATAAGACTCTACAACCAAAGATTAAATGATACCTGAAAAAAACCTCTAACAAAAAGACCAAACAAAAAAAAAAAAAGGCAACCTGGACAAAACAGATTAGCAAAGAGACGAGAGGATATATTTGCAATTTGTGAAATAATAATAGGATATCATTTTTTAAAAAGGAATATTCAAGAAAACTAAAAAGAGCTCTTAGAAAATAAAACTTTGATAGCAAAACAGAGAACCTGAAATATAAAGTTGCAAAAATCTCCCAGAAAGAGCAAAAAGACACAGAGAAAAAAAGAGGGGAAAAAAAAGATAAGAAACTTATATGATTAAGTCCAAGAGGTCTGATATCTTAATAATAAAATTCTAAAGGGAACAAAGAAAACAGAGGAATGACATAATCAATGACATAACTGCATGAGTACAATTGCCAGGAGTTTCTAGATCAAAGGACCCAACAAATACCCAGAAAAAATGGACAGGAATAGCTCCACAGCAAGTTACATCATAGCTAAGTTTCAGAACCTTAAGAACAAAGGGAAATCCACTGAAGACTACCATCACCCATGTCCTCTACTCTTATACCACCTTTTAAGTCTGTTAAAACTATAGAAAGATGTGCTCCACCGAAACAACAGAATAAGGTAAGAA
Source organism: Dugong dugon (assembly GCA_030035585.1). Classification (NCBI taxonomy): domain Eukaryota; kingdom Metazoa; phylum Chordata; class Mammalia; order Sirenia; family Dugongidae; genus Dugong; species Dugong dugon. The sequence continues at coordinate 72,512,977 of CM057473.1, forward strand.
ATATGAGAATATAAGAATCAAGAAACAGAAAATCCAACCCAGGAGAAAAGCAAAGGAAATATCAAGAGTGACAGCAAAGTTAAGTCCCAGGATGACAGTTCTGCAGCATGTCTAGAAAGCAACAGGCTCTAAAGGAAGGAGAACAGTGTTCTCCAGAGGAAATGTCTAAAAAAAAATTGGACCTGATAAATTATTTGATGAGATTGACCATGTAGAGAAACATACTGACAGGCTATTGAAAGGTGGGGAAGAATGAGCAAGAGGTACAAAGAAAACCAAATATACACAAAAATAACAGTTATTTAGGACCAAAAAAAAGAAATAAAACTGCTCAACTGTGACTCATATTTGATAACATAATAATGTAAATGGTAAGTACCAATTTAATGAGTCAATAGATAATATCTAAAGTTAATGACTTGAAATATAACAGCATATTCTTCCTTTTTAGAAATATGAGTATTTGGAAATGACTAAAGATGTAACTGAATGAGGTGATTTTTGTTTTTGGTCATTTTAAACTATACATAAGTTACTTTGCAGAAATAAAAATTAATTTTAGAATGAATAAAGATATAATATGTTCTTGTTGTAGTTAAGTGCCATCGAGTCCGTTCCAATTCATACCAACCCTATGTACAACAGAATTAAACACTGTCAGTTCGTGCACCATCCTCACAATCATTGCTGTGTTTGAGCCCACTGGGGCAGCCACTGTGTCAATCCATCTCATTGAGGGTCTTCCTCTTTTTCACTGACCCTCTACTTCACCAAGCTTGATGTCCTTCTCCAGGGACTGGTCCCTACTAATAACATGTCCAAAGTACGTGAGACAAAGTCTCACCATCCTCACTTCGAAGGAGCACTCTGGCTGTACTTTTTCCAAGACAGATTTATTCGTTCTTCTGGCAGTCCATGGTATTTTCAATATTCCTGACCAACGCCGTAATTCAAAGGCATCAATTCTTCTTCGGTCTTCCTTATTCATAGTCCAGCCTTTGCATGCATATGAGGCAACTGAAAATACCATGGTGTATCTTAGGTGTATCTTAGTCCTCAAAGTGACATCTTTGCTTTTCAATACTTTAAAGAGGTTTTTTGCAGATTTGCCTGATACAATACATCGTTTGATTTCTTGGCTGCTGCTTCCATGGGTGTTGATTATGGATCCAAGTAAAACGAAATCCTTGACAACTTCAATATTTTCTCCTTTTATCATGATGTTGCTTATTAGTCCAGTTCTGAGGATTTTTGTCTTCTTTATGCAAAGGTGTAATCCATACTGAAGGTTGCAGTCTTTGATCTTAATCAGTAAGAGCTTCAAGTTCTCCTCACTTTCAGCAAACAAAGTCGTGTCATCTGCATATTGAAGGTTAATGTTGTCTTCCTCCAATCCCGATGCCCTATCCTTCTCCATATAGTCCAGCATCTCAGATTATCTGCTCAGCATACAGACTAAATATAATGAAAGAACACAACCCTGATGCACATCTTTCCTGATTTTAAACCACGCAGCATCCCCTTGTTGTGTTAGAATGACTGCCTCTTGATCTATGTACAGGTTCCTCATGAGCACAATTAAGTGCTCTGGAATTCCCATTCTTTGCAGTGTTATCCACAATTTGTTATGATCCACACAGTCGAATGCCTTTGTGTAGTCAATAAAACACAGGTAAATATTTTTCTGCTTTCAACCAAGATCCAACTGATATCAGCAAGGATATCCCTTGTTCCATGTCCTCTTCTGAATCTGGCTTGAATTTCTGGGAGTTCCCTGTCGATGTACTGCTGCAACCATTTTTTAACTATCTTCAGCAAAATTTTACTTGCATGTGTATTGATGATTGTGTTCAGTAATTTCCATATTCTGTTGGATCACCTCTCTTTGGAATGGGCACAAATATGGATTTCTTCCAGTAGGTGGTTCAGGTAGCTGTCTTCCAAATTTATTGGCATATACGAGTGAGCAACTCCAGCACTATATCTGTTTGTTGAAACATCTCAATTGGTATTCTATCAATTTCTGAAGCCTTATTTTTCACCAATGCCTTCAGTGCAGCTTGGACTTCTTCCTTCAATATTACTGGTTCTTGACCATATGCTACCTCCTGAAATGGTTGAACAACAACCAGTTCTGTTTGGTACAGTGACTCTATGTATTCCTTCCATCTTCTTTTGATGTTTCCTGTGTCATTCAATATTTTGCCCACAGAATCCTTCAAAATTCAACTCAAGGCCTGACTTTTTTCTTTAGATCTTTCCACTTGAGAAGTGCCGAGCATGTTCTTCTCTTGGTCTTCTTATTTCAAGGTCTTTGCACATCTGATTATAATACTTTACTCTGTCTTCTTGAGCTGCCCTTTGAAATCTTTTGTTCAGCTCTTTTACTTTCATTTCATTTCTTCCATTTGCTTTAGCTACTCTACTTTGGAGAGCACGGTTCAGCGTCTCTTCTGACATCCATTTTGGTCTTTTCTATCTTTCCTGTCTTTTTTCATGTATGATGTCCTTGATGTCATCCCACAACTCGTCTAGTCTGCTATTACTAGTGTTTAATGCATCAAATCTATTCTAGAGATGGTATCCAAATTCAGGTGGGATATATTCAAGGCCATATTTTGGTTCTTGTGAACTTGCTTTAATTTTCTTCAGCCTCAACTTGAATTTATATATGAGCAATTGATGGTCTATTCTGCAATGCGCCCGTGGCCTTGTTCTAACTGATATTGAGCTTCTCTATTATCTCTTTCCACAGATGTAGTCTATTTGATTCCTGTGTATTCCACCCAGTGAGGTCCACATGTACAGTCGCCGTTTATGTTGCTCAAAAAAGGTATCTGTAATGAATAAGTCTTACAAAATTCTATCATGAGATCTCCACCATTGTTTCTATCACCAAGGCCATATTTTCCAACTACAGATCCTTCTCCTTTGTTTCCAGCTTTTGCATTCCAATCACCAGTCATTACCAATGGACCTTGATTGCATGTTTGATCAATTTCAGACCAAAGAAGTTGGTAAAAATCTTCAATTTCCTCATCTTTGGCATTAGTGATTGGTGTGTAAATTTGAATAATAGTCGTACTAAATGGTCTTCCTTGTAGGCGTATGGATATTATCCTATCACTGACAGCACTGAACCTCGCGATAGATCTTGAAATGTTCTTTTTGATGATGAATGCGACACCACTCTTTTTCAATTTGTCATTCCAGGCATAGCAGACCACACAATTGTCTGATTTAAAGTGGTCAATACCTGTCCATTTCAGCTCACTAATTTCTAGGACGTCGATCTTTATGCGTTCCATTTCATTTTTGACAACTTCCAATTTTCCTAGATTCATATTTTGTATATTCAATGTTCTGATTATTAATTAATGTTTGCAGCTATTTCTTCTCATTTTGAGTATAAGTCTAATTAATAAATTATTATATAGCCAGGTTTTTTTTTTTTTTTTAAGAGGTAAATAAATCCAATGATTGACAGGGCCAATATCCATGATACATACTTATGTGGAAAAGTTGGTCAGAGACGAGGAAGAGTAACATGACTGCATTTGTGTGTGAGTGTTTATTTTTTGTTAAAGGATTTAGTTCTAACATATATGTTTATATATGCACAGAAAATGTCTGGAGAATATAAACAATGGCTACCTCAAAGTATTGAGATTGAAAGTTTTTTCTTTTCACTTTATAGAATTCTGTACAATTTACATTTTCCTCCTGTGAAGAGGTTTTACTGCATTTTCTGTTAAATTTTGTTTTTTTTTTAAGGAAAAAAGTACTCCCATATACTGACCTGCCTCCTGACGCAACAATCCCAAAGTATCAAGGATCCGACAAGCTTCCAGGGAGCACTGGATCAGTGCTTCCTTCTTCTTTCCTGAGTGAATGGCCTCAGCTACCAGTTGTTTTCCAGTTGAATCATCCACAGGTAACCTACATTGGTTTGGAGAGAATTACGGCACAGCTGTATTCTCATGAAATTTTCATGAAAACAACTAATATGTTGTGATAATCATGTTTTTTTGAACCAGCTTTTCAATCTCTCAATTCATTTTGTTCTATCCTGCCAAGGTTGAACTTTAAATATTTTCCTTCCACCTCTTACCTTCCTCTCCTGAAATAATATGTGTTACTCAAATACCAAGGCCCAAAATCAAGAACAGTCTAAAATTAAGACTGAAGTTACTCCTCCAGCTGTCGTCTATAACCATAAATTAAGCCCGAAATTGGTCTTTTTCAGAAATGAACATTAATGAGAAAAGAACATACCTCACCCTGCAGAGCCAAGTACTGTGTCCTTGTTCATCAAATTCATATTCTAATTCTTCTCCTATGGAAGAAAGACACAATTTTAATAGGATCTGAAAATTACTAGTTGATACAAAGGGAAGACAGCAAAGATTAAACAAGAATAGGAGTTCCCATACTACACTGAATACTGGATTTCAAACCATCCTACTTTTCATTCTTAGGAATTAACATCTGGTAACAAAATTAAGATGACTTTGAGGCAGAGAAAATAAAACTCAGATTAAAACAAAAATGTCCACTGTATTTTCAAAACCTTTTATAACTACAGAATCTTGCATTATCAGTTAGGTTACTGACCTCCAGATTTTTCCCGAAGGTTCAGAGGGGATAAAACATTTATAAAACCTACAAATGTTTATCACCAAAAGCAGCTTTCCTTCAAACATTCTTAATGATTTCCAAAGTCCTAGGTGTAAATACCAGATACCTGAAAAACTAGTGACCTATGATGGTTCCTAACTGTTTAAAGATCCCATTAAAGATATAATGTAAATGGGTCTTCTTGCACTGGCCTCCAGAGGTCATAGTGGTTCATTTGTCACAGTTGCCTGGTTTTTGTTGTTATTTGTTGTCAAGTTGGCTCCAATTCATGGTGACACTGTGTACAACAGAACAAAGTGTTGCCTGGTCCTGCGCCATCTTCAAAACTGTTGGTATGCTCAAGTCCACTGTTGTAGCCACAGCGTTATTTTGAGCGCCTTCCAACCTAGGGGCTCATCTTCTAGCACTATCCTGGGCAGTGTTCTGTTATAATCCATAAAGTTTTCATTGGCTAATTTTTAGAAGTAGGATACCAGGCCTTTTTTCCTAGTTTTAGTCTGGAAGCTCTGCTGAAACCTGTCCACCATGGGTAACCCTTTGGTATTTGAAATACTGGTGGCATAGCTTCTAGCATCATATCAACATGCAAGCCACCACAGTATGACAAACTGACAGATGGGTGGTGGGCCTGATTTTTAGAAGCATAAATATTAAATGTAGAAAGCAATCAGTTCACACGTCTCACTCTGCAGAGCCACACACAGATGTTCTTTCCCAGTACCTACTGAAATAATCCTCTGCGGAAACTTTTTAAAAATCATGTAAGAATCCATGTTGAGAATTACAAAAGATCAGGTGGATTAGGGACAAAAAGTTACAAGAAGTTGGCTCAATTTCCCCAGCAACAAAGTCCAGGGTCTTTTGAGAAGAATGAGGTAAGGAAAAAGTACTTCCTGTTTTCTGACTCAGGAAGCAAGACAACCAATATTTTTACTATTTTCAAAAGTAACCTGAAACGGTATCATAGATCAGAGGCTCTCAAATTTTTTGGCCTCAGAATCCCCTAACACTCTTAAAAATTATTGAGGATTCCCCATCCCCTCCCCTTCTTGACAGGCTGTGATTTTTTGATTTGTTTGCTTTGTTTTGTTTTTCCCTTTTTTCTGTTTTCTCTCTTTCTCTCTCTCCTTCCTTCTCTTTCTCCTGCCCACCCAGCCCTGTGCACTGCCCGCATCCCTTCTCAAGGGGCCATGCTGCACCCCTCAGCTGGAGAATTACTGCACGCGGCCTCCCCATGTCACACCACCATCACCGACTGGCTTCCTCACACCACTTTATTTATTTTTGTTTTTTTTGGTTGTCGTTTCTTCTCTCTTTTTCCTTTCCTTCTTTTCCTTTCTCCCACCCACCTAGCCCAGTATACTTCCCCCCACCCCCTTCTTAGTGGGCTATGCTATATTATTCAGCTGGAGAGCCTCCAGGTCTGCACCACCCCCACAGGGTGGCTCCCTCAGTGCCATATTTTTAATTTATCTTTCCCCTTCTCCCTTCCTCCTAGGCCCTGCACTGCCTCCACCTCTTCCTGATAGGACATGCTGGGCCACCTGGCAAGACACACATCAGCTCACCATCACCCCCAGTGGCCAACTTCCCCACCACTATATATATATTTTTTGTTGTTGTTACTTTTCTTTTTTAAATATATTTATTTTGTTTGTTAGTTGTTTGATTGGTTTTTTCTCTTTCCCCTCTTTCCTTTCCTTTCTCTGGCAAACTAGCCTCATGCACTGTCCACACACCTTCTCATTAGGCAGAGCCACACCGCTCAGCTCGAGAGTTACTGGCACACAGCCTCGCCGGGTCTGCCTCATCCCCACCCACCAAATCCTACTCTGCTGCTATTTTATTTACTTTTGTTTTTCCTTATTTTATTCTTTCTGGTTTTTTTATCTTGCTTTTGTTTCTCACTCTTCTTTCTCTTCTTTCACCCATCCACTTAACTCTGTATATCACATCCTCTCCTTTCCATTCTGCCTACCTGCACTGTGCACTGAGTGCCATGTCCCCGAGCAGCACCGACACAGTTCTCGCAGTCCTGACCTTGCCCTGGACTGCCCCTAGCCCGACCCCATTGGCCCCAGTTCACGCTACAAACTAGCCATCCCCTCTGGATGCCCCCTGCTGCACCACAGCTGAATGATCGGCCCTGCCCACCTGGACAAGGTCGTAAGAAGTATCGTACACACAAGCAAGCAAGCAACAAAACATGCCCAGCCTGCCTGCCCAGACATAACCAGATAAAACAAAAGAGCAGGACAAAACAATCAAATCTACAATCAATAAATGAAGAAAATAATTCCTGAATATCCCAGAGACAACAGATACTGTCAAAACATTAAAAAAAAATAGAACAGGATGGCTCCAGACAGTGACCAAAATGAAACACCAGATGGCCTTCTGCTAGAAGAAAAGGTACTGGAACTACCTGATAAGGAATTCAAAACTCTTAACATTCAGGATTCTCCAAAAGATGAAGGGAAATGCAGACAAAAAAGGAAAAAATAGACAAAATCACAGAAAATACAGACAAAATCAGGGAAAACAAAAACAAAGCAATAGAAGAATTCAGGAAAATAATATAGGAAAAAAGTCAAAATAACCAAGTACAAATCATACAAAAAGAGCAATCAGAAATTCAAAAGACAAACACCAAGATTTCAGAAATGGAGCAAATGTGAAACAATGGAAAACAGGATCAGCAAAATTGAGGACAAATCCTTGGATACCACTTTGTTTGAGGAAAAATCGGAGAAAAGAATGAAAAAAATGAAGAAACCCTGAGAACGATGTGAGATACAATCTAAAGCAAAAATTTGCATGTGATCGGAGTTCCAGAACAAGGGAAGAAAATGGAAAATACAGAAAGGATCATTGAAGTCTTGCTGACAGAAAACTTCCCTAACATTATGAAAGACAAAAAGCCAAACACCCAAGAAGCTCAATGAATGCCATATACGATAAACCCCATAAGAAAATCACCAAGACATATTATAATCATACTCACTAAAACCAAAGACAAAGGAAGAATTCTGAGAGCAGCTCGAGAAAAATAAAAAGTCACATACAAAGGGGAAACAAGACTAAGCTCTGATTACTTGGCAGAAACCATGCAGGCAATAAGGCAATGGGATGACATATATAAAATCTTGAAAGAAAAAAAAACCACCAACAAAGAATAATATGTCCTGCAAAACTCTCGCACAAATATGATGGCAAAATTAGGACACTTCCAGGTTAACAAAAATTACGGAAAGGTGTAAAAACAAAACCAAACTTATAAGAATTATTAAAGGGAGCCCTTTGGTTACAGAACCAACAACATCAGACAACAATCAGAATCTAGGATGTAAGACAGTGTCAGATACCATACTAGGTAATGAACTCTCAAGGATAAAACAAAACTAAAAAATTTACAACAGGGAACCAGAGACATCAATCTGTAAATGACAACAATGTCAGGACAATAAAAGAGGGAATAAACAGTGTAGGCACAGAACTTTCTAATGAAGAAGTCGTCAAGGCAGTATCAAGTAATAAATGACTGGTTTAAACTTAGGAAGATAGGGGTACATTTCAAGATAACCATAAAGAAACTTAACAAATCCACTCATCAAAATAAAGGGAAAAAAAAGTCTCAGTAAACACAAAAACCAAAAAAAAAAAAAAGAGACATACCTTAGAAACAAAGGCATAAATATATTAAAAATCAAAAGATGGAAAAAAATTTATCAAGCAAAAGGCAGCCAATAAAGAGCAGTAGTGGCAATACAATCTCAGATAAAATAGACTTTAAAACAAAATCCATCATAAAAGACAAGGAAGGACATTATATAATGATTAAAAGCGACAATCTACCATGAGGACATAACCATAAGTAACTATGCACCCAATCACAGGGCTCCAAAATACGTAAAACAGACTGTAATAGCACTGAAAAGAGAAACTGACAGTTCCCTGATAACAGGAGACTTCAACACACTACTCGCAGTAAAGAACAGAACATCTAGAAAGAAACTCAACAAACACACAGAAGATGTAAAGGCCACAATTAACCAACTTGGCCTCAGAGACCTATACAGAACACTCCACCTAACAGCAGCAAAGTACACATTCTCCTCCAATCTACACGGAATGTTCCCCAGAATAGACCACATCTTAGGCCACAAAGCAACCTTCAACAAAATCCAAAATACTAAGATAATACAAAGCATCTTTTCTGCTTACAACACCATAAAAGGAGAAATTAATAATAAAAAGAGCAAGGAAAAAAAATCAAATACACAGAAACTGAATAACACCTTGCTTAAAAACCACTGGGTAATAGAACAAATCAAGATAGAATAAAAAAAATTCCTAGAATCAAATTAGAAATGAAAACACTTCATACCAAAACCTCTGAAACATAGCAAAGGCAGTGCTCAGAGAACAATTTATAGCAATGGACGCACACATCAAAAAAGGGACAACATCAAAACATTAGCTATACAACTTAAACAAATAGAGAACAGCAAAAGAAGCCCACAGCCACCAGAAGAAAGGAAATAATAAAGATCAGAGCAAAAAGAAATGAAATAGAGAATAGAAAAACAATAGAATCAACAAAACCAAAAGCTGGTTCTTTGAAAGAATCAACAAAATCGGCAAACCACTGGCCAAACTGACAAAAGAAAAACAGGAGAGGACACAAATAACCCAAATGAAAAATGAAATGGCGGACATTACAATAGACTCAACTGAAATAAAAAGGATCATAACAGAGTATTATGAAAATCTATACTCTTAACAAATTTGAAAACCTAGAGGAAATGGATAAATTTCTAGAAACACATTACCTACCCAAACTAACACAAAGTGATGCTGAAAATCTGAACAGACCCATAACAAGAGAAGAGATTGAAAAGGTAATTAAAAAAAAAACTCCCAACAAAAAAAATGCCCTGGCCCAGATGGCTTCACTGGAGAATTCTACCAAACAATCAGAGAAGAGCTTATACCAGTACTACCCAAACTATTTCAAAACATAGAAAAGAAAGGGATACTTCTGAATTTATTCTGTGAGGCCAGCATAAGCCTGATACCAAAACCAGGCAAAGACACCACAAAAAAAAGAAAATTACAGACCAATATCTCTCATGAATATAGATGCAAAAATTCTCAACAAAATTCTAGCCAACAGAATTCAGCATCATATCAAAAAAATAATACACCACAACCAAGTAGGATTCATACCAGGTATACAAGGATGGCTAAACATTAGAAAATCAATCAACATAATTCACCACATAAATAAAAAGAAAGAATCACACGATCATCTCAATCAATGCAGAAAAGGCATTCGACAAAATCCAACACCCATTCTTGATAAAAACTCTCAGTACAAGAGGTGTAGGAGGGAAATTCCTCAACATAATAAAGGGCATCTATACAGAACCAAGAGCCAACATCATTCTTAATGGAGAGAAGCTGAAAACAGTCCCCTTGAGAACAAGAACAAGACACGGATGCCCTTTATCACCACTCCTACTTAACATCGTGCTGGAAGTCCTAGCTAGAGCAATAAGGCAAGAAAAGAAATAAAGGGCATCCAAATTGGTAATGAAGAAGTAAAACTGTCCTTATTTGCAGATAATATGATACTACACATAGAAAACCCAAAAGACTCCATGAAAAAACTACTGAAACTCACAGAAATATTAAGCAGAGTAGCAGGATACAAGATAAACATACAAAAATCAGTTGGATTCCTATACACCAATAAAGAGAATGATGAAAAGGAAATCAGGAAAACAACACCACTTATAATAGCCCCTAAAAAAATAAAATACTTAGGAATAAATCTAACCAGGGATGTAAAAGACCTATACAAAGAAAACTACAAAACAGTACTGCAAGAAATCAAGAGATCTACATAAATGGAAAAACATACCATGCTCATGGATAGGTAGACTCAACATTGTGAAAATGACAATTCTACCCAAAGCAATCTACAAATACAATGCAATCCCAATCCAAATACCAACAACATTCTTTAAAGAGATGGAAAAACTAATGATTAACTTTATATGGAAAGTGAAGAAGCCCCAGACAAGTAAAGCACTACTGAAAAAGAATAAAGCAGGAGGACTTGGACTACCTGACTCAGAACCCACTATACAGCTATGGTAGTCAAAACAGTCTGGTACTGGTACAATGACAGATACACTGATCGATGGAACAGAACTGAGAACCCAGGTGTAAATTCATCCACCTACAGTCACCTGATCTTCAACAAGGGCCCAAAGTCCATCAAATGGGGAAAAGACAGTCTCTTTAACAAATGGTGCTGGAAAAACTGGATGTCCATCAGCAAAAAAATGAAAGAGGACCCATATCTCACACCATACACAAAAACTAATTCAAAATCGATCGAAGAACTAAATATAAAGCCATAAACTATAAAGATGATACAAGAAAAAATAGGATCAATGCTAGAGGCCCTAATACACAGCAGTAACAGGATACAGACCCTAACTAACAACACACAAACTCCAGAAGATAAGCTAGATAACTGGGATCTTCCAAAAATTAAACACTTACACTCATCAAAAGACTTCACCTAAACAGTAAAAGAAGAACCTACAGACTGGGAAAAAAATTTTGGCTATTACAAATCAGACAAAGGTCTAATCTCTAAAATCTACAGGAAAATCCAACACCTCTACAACAAAAAGACAAATAATCCATTTAAAAAATGGGAAAGGAGACAAATAGACACTTCACCAAAGAAGACATTCAAGCAGCTAACAAACACATGAGGAAATGCTCACGATCACTAGCCATTAGAGAAATGCAAATCAAAACTACAATGACATACTATCTCACGCCAGCATTACTGGCATGAATCAAAAAAACAGAAAATAAAAAACGTTGGAGAGGCTGCAGGGAGACTGGAACTCTTTTGCACTGCTGATGGGAATGTGAAATGGTACAACCATTTTGGAAAACGATATAGTGCTTCCTTAGAAAGCTAGAAATAGAAATACAATATGCTCCAGCAATCCCACTCCTAGGAATATATCCTAGAGAAATAAGAGTCATCATATGAATAGACATATGCACACCCACGTTCACTGCAGCACTGTTCACAATAGCAAAAAGATGGAAACAATAAATAGATGCCCATCAACAGATGAATGGATAAACTATGGTATATACACACAATGGAGTACTATGCAACAATAAAGAACAATGATGAATCCGTGAAGCATCTCACAACATGGATGAATCCAGAAGGCATTATGCTCAGTGAAATAAGTCAATCACGAAAGGATAAATATTGTACGAGACCACTACTACAAAAATTCATGAAAAGATTTACACACAAAAAGAAACAATCTTTGATGGATACAAGGGAGGGAAGGGGAAAGGCAGGGATGGAAAAACACTAAATAGACAGTAAATAAGTGGTAACTTTGGTGAAGGGTAAGACAGTACACAATACTGGGGAAGCCAGCACTTGTACAAGGCAAGGTCATGGAAGCTCCATAGACACATCCAAACTCCCTGAGGGACTGAATTGCTGGGCCGAGTGCTGTGTGGACCATGGTCTCGAGGAACATCTAGCTCAACTGACATAACACAGTGTATAAAGAAAATGTTCTACATTCTACTTTGCTGAGTAGCGTCTAGGATCTTAAAAGCCTGTGACCAGCCATCTAAGATACTCCACCGGTCTCACCCCTTTGGAAGCAAGAGAATGAAGAGAACAGGATAGAAGGAAAAGATTAGTCCAAAGGACTAATGGACCACAGCTACCAAGGCCTCCATCAGACTGAACCCAGTACAGCTAGATGGTGCCAGGCTACTACCACTGACTGCTCTGACCGAGATCACAACAGAGGGTCTGGGACAGAGCTGGAGAAGGATGTAGAACAAAATTCTAACACACACACACAAAAAAAAGATTTACTGGCCTGACGAGAAACCCCGAGAGTATGGCCCCCAGATACCCTTTAGGTCAGTGGTGAAGTCTCTCCCGAGGTTCACCATTCAGCCAGGGACTGGACAGCCCCATAAAACAAAATGGGACTAATGAGGTACAGCAGTGCAGAGACAAGGACTAGAAGGCATGAGGGGACAGGAAAGCTTGTGATCACGAATCCAAGCTTAAGAAAGGACAGTGTTGACATGTCGTGGGGTTATTAACCATTGTCATAGGGCAATATATATACTGTTTAATGAGAAACTATTTTGTTCGGTAAACCTTCATCTAAAGTGAGAATAGCAGCACAACTAGAAGAAGATAATCGATGTCACTGAATTGTACATGTAGAAATTTTTGAAATGGTGTATCTTTGGCTATGTATATTTTCACCAAAAAAAAAAAAAAAAAAAAAGAAAGTCCTCCAAGGTCGAGTGTTGACATGTTGTGGGTTGTTAACCAATGTCATAAAACACTATGGGTACTGACTGTTAAATGAGAAACTATTTGTTCTATAAACCTTCACCTAAAGTACAATAAAAAAAAAATTAAAGAAAAAAAAAGACCAGACTTACTAGCCTGACAGAGACTGCAGAAACCCTGAGAGTATGGCCCCCAGTCTTCTGGCTCCGTAACGAAGTCATTCCCCAAGTTCATCCTTCAGCCAAAGATTAGACAGGCCCATAAAAACTAAAAGGGTCCATAAGCCCAGGGGCAAGGACTAGAAGGCAAGCAGGACTGGAAAGCTGGTAATAGGGAACCCAAGGTCGAGAAGGGAGAGTGTTGTCACGTCATGGGGCTGTTAATGAATGTCATAAAATAAGGTGTGTACTAACTGTTTAATGAGAAGCTAGTTCATTCTGTGAACCTTCATCTAAAGTACAATTAAAAAAAACCTGAAGCAACTGACTACAAAGGCAAAAACTGAACAAAAAGGTAGGCAGATAAAATATAGCATTCTAAGTGTAGCTCTCAACCTGAAACCTTGGGAAACAACACTGCTGTAGACACTGGCAGAGTCAGAATCTGTTTACATTACCTTCTCGGTCAAAAAAACCTTGGAGAGCCTTTTTTGGATCCTTTATATAAAAGGCCTCTCTTTCCTGCTGAAATTCTAAGACAATAGGGTTCTCTTCAGCCTCATCCTCTACAGCATCTTCCCCTACAGGAAACGGGAAAGAATAATAAATCAATTAAATAAAACATCTAAAGAGATAATCTGAATGACACCTACTATCCTTCAGGCTGCATAACGATTCAGTTATCAGTGATGAAAAGAAAGGTTTTTCAGAGGAAGAGAAGGAAAAACTACCATAATCTAGTTAGGAACATTTCAGGTTTTCTAAATTGTGTGACACGTCAAAATTTGTTTTCATAGCACCTTAATTTTTGTTTCCTCCATCACTATAGTTTAAAAGCAAAATTACTTACCACGTTTTCTATGGAAAAAAACAAATTTGAGCTCCCCAGCCTGGCATTCTCATCATCTGAGACACAGGTCTAGAACTTTGTCCCCATTTTAATTTCCTAAAACTTCCCATATCTGCCAACTAAACTAGTCTACCCATCACTCGCTTAAAATCATCAACCCCCTGCCCTGAACACCACTCATGAGGTTCACTCACAAATTCAGCTTCAAAGGGCTACTTTTCCTTTCCTGCAAGGCCCAGCTTAATACCCTTCTGCTTATATACTTACAGTTTCCCGAAGATCTAAATCAGTGCTGCCCAATAGAAACACGAAAGCCATATATGTAATCGTAAATATTCTAGTAGCCACATTAAAAAAGGAAAAAGAAACAGGTGATATCATCATTTCAACATGTAATCAATAAATATTATGAATATTTTACATTTCTTTTTCACACTAGATCTTTAAAACTGAGTGTGTATTTTACACTTACTGCATGTCAATTTGGATTAGCTACATTTCAAGTGCTCAAAAACTACATGTGGCTAGTGTCTACCACACTGGACAGAGCAGGTTTAAGTCCTCAGTGACTGCTCCCTTCTCGGAACCCTTATTGTAGCATGGTAAGGTAACTTATGGTTTTTAGCTTTTGTTTGGCACTATTAAAAGAAAGAAACTGAAGAATAGGGATTGACAGATGCCTTGGAGCATACAGGAACATGCACAAAGGTCACTGACCAACGTGAAATACATCCAAGAACAGATAAAAAGAAATGTGGAGACAGGTAACTATAAAATCACAAAACCCCTCTGGGATAAGACAACTGTGATAACCATGAAGCCATTTAAAGTTTATCTCATACAAGGAATTTAATTTTAGGCAATTTCAAATGAATGGGGGCCACAGAAATCAACTAGTAACCTGATGCCAGCTGATTTCAGAAAGGGGTCATGATTTCAATCAATCATGTTGAGACTAGCTAATGGTTAATTTTTACTCTGTTTTCCTCTTTTCCTTAAAAGTCTCGTTGTAACTAGCACTGAGCTATTTGTTTTTTAGAAGTAAAATGATCTCTCCTTATGCATACAGAATAACTGCTTGAATAAATCCTATATAATTTCCTTGCACTTTGATTTTTCTTAACAGCACTTATAATTTGGCACAAGTAATTTCATAATATTTATCCTGTCTTCCCAACTACATATTAAGGTCATTATCTTTTTCCTATACCCTGTATATCCATCCTCCAAAATGCGTGTAAAATTTGTATAAAGATGGCACCTGCCCTACCTGAAAGAGTTATGAAAAGTTGTATAATAAAAAACATTCAAGGGTACCACAAGTAATAAATTTAAAGTATTAACCTCTGGCAGCAATTTTAATGTCTTACCCATTCCCCAGGTGCAGCCCATCTCATCATCTTGACTACTAGTATTTCTCTTCCCTTCGGTGGTATCCATTTCCTCTTCTTCATCTGAGTCTTCTCCTAACATCTCCTTCTCCAACATCATTTGTTTCTGCTTGTGCAATTCCTTCAACTGTGTTACAGTTAACTCAGATTCCGCCTCTCGGTCTTCCTCTGGTCCCTGATGAACCAAGCAAAAGAATTTGTTTTGAGTTCAGGATTGTGGAAGTCGTTTCCAGAAATATGTCAGTCTGCACACAGGTCTGGAATTGAGGGGTGTTAAAAGAATACGGTCCCTCCCTGTTTAAACATAACTCTTAACTCTTTACAGAAACTAAAAACTCACGATAAAGATAGTTCTTGGAAAAGTTTAAGTAATTAAATAAGGCATAACTGGCCTATAGAATACAGACACACAAACTTAATTAACCAGTCCAAGCTGCTAACTGCCAATTAAGTGAATAACAACCAATCACTTTAAATATCTCTTTTGGGAAATCCCCTAACAGTTTGTACTGCATATAAGCTGTATATTTTCTGAGGGGTGCTCCCTGTTCTCAAAGTTTTTTCCACTCAATAAAACATTTAACTCTAATTGACTTAGTGATCAGATGTCTTCTTTCAACAGTTCTGTGTCAGGAGCGGGAACTGGAAAATACCCCTTAACAAACATGTGGCTGGTGAGTGAACAGGTGCCAGTGTCCACAAGGACCCTTTGTGTCCACTGTTCCCCTCATCAATCTCACAGGGTCTGAGGATCAGTCTCTCCCGGATTTGAGCTCTGCTCTTTTGCATTTTGTCAGCATCTAAATCCATGTGACCCATTTCCTTGAGATAAATCTCCCTCTCTCCTTATACACTGTTGGCAGGAATGCAAAATGGTACAACCACTATGGAAATCGATTCGGTGCTTCCTTAAAAAGCTAGAAATAGAAGTACCAACAATCCAGTACATCTCGCTCCTTGGAATATATCCTAGAGAATTAAAAGCTGTCACATGAATAGATACATGCACATCCATGTTCACTGGAGCATTGGTCACGATAGCTCAGAGATGGAAACAACCTAGGTGCCCATCAATGGACGAATGGATAAACAAACTATGGTATATCCACACAATGGAATACTATGCACGATAAAGAACAACGATGAAGCCATGAAACATAATGTGAAGGAATCTGGAAGGTATTATGCTGAGTGAACTTCGTTGCAAAAGGACAAATATTACATAGGACCACTATTATAAAAACTCAAGAAAAGATTTAAACACAGAAGACAACATTCTTTGATGGTTATCAGGCTAGGGAGGGAGGGAGAGGGGTATTCACTAACTAGAAAGTAGACAAGAATTATCTTAGGTGAAGGGAAGGACAGCACACACTACAGGGGAAGTGAGCACAACTGGACTAAACCAAAGCTAAGAAATTTCCTGAATATAACCAAACACATCAAGGGACAGAGAAGCAGGGCTGGGAGTCTGGGGACCATGTTTTCAGGGGACGTCTAGATCAATCAGCACAACAAAGTTTTTGAAGAAAATGTTCTGCATCCCACTTTGGTGAGTGGCATCTGGGGTCTTAAAGGCTAGCGAGTGGCCATCTAAGATGCATTAATTGGTCCTAACCCACCTGGAGTAAAGGAGAATGAAGAACACCATGGACACAACGAAAGTATTAGCCCAAGAGACAGAAAGGGCCACATAAACCAGAGACTTCATCAGCCTGAGACCAGAAGAATTAGACATTGCTCATCTACCACATTGACTGCCCTGACAGGGAACACAACAGAGAGTCCCTGATGAAGCAGGAGAGAAGTGGGGTGCAGAACTCAAATTCTAGTAAAAAGACCAAACTTAATGGTTTAATTGAGACTGGAGGGACCCTGGAAGACGTGGCCCCCGGGCTCTCAGCCCAAAACTAAAACCATTCCTGAGGCCAACTCTTCAGACAAAGATTAGACCTGGACTATGGGACATACAATGATACTCATGAAGAATGTGCTTCTTAGCTCAAGTAGATACATGAAATTAAATGAGCAGCTCTCGTTCAGAGGAGAGATGAGAAGGCAGAGAGGGTCAGAACCTGGTTGAATGGACACAGGAAATCCGGGGTGGAAAGGAAGAGTGTGCTGTCACAGGATAGAGAGAGCAAGTACGGTCACAAAACAACGTACATATAAATTTTTGTATGAGAGAATAATTCGAATTGTAAACTTTCACTTAAAGCACAACAACAACAACAAAAATCTCCCCCTTTCTCTCTCCCTCTCCCTCTCTCTAGATATATATGCTTCATAGTTTTGCTTCTCTAGAGAACCCAGCCTAAGACACAAGGTAAACAGCTTCCTTAACTGGGGGTCAAGTCCATGACCGAGCCTCAAACCTGGGCTATACCTAGTACCATTATTTATTTATTTATTTGTATTCTGTTTTTATTCCTTTTACGGGTAGGCAACCATGTTACCCATTCCCAGAGTGCCAAAATGATTATTTTGTTCTCTGCTCAGATTTTGCCTCCCACTCCCAATTGGCAAGAACTTTCTGGATTAGCATATCTAGTTCCAACCCTTAAATTTTTTAGAATACTTAATGCTAGTTTAAATCTAGAGTCTTTTGTTCATCAACTTAAAAAGGATTCCAAACCTCCGATTGACTGGAACTTCTTGTTTTCATTCTTTTGTTAGGACAATCTTCCCTAGCTTAGGAATTTCAAAAGGCAATCAGTAACATATTCAAGTCTGTAGAGCCTTTTTTTTATTATTTCATAAGTGCTGGTATTTGAGAGTAGTCACATCCTACTGGGATTAAGAAGATAAAGAGAAGGGGGGACACTGTTAAATAAAGTGCCTCCCCACCTCCTTTAAACTTAACCTTTCAGGAAGCTAAAAACTCATGTTAAAAACAGTTCTAAGAAAAGTACAAATAATTAGATAAGCCATCACTAACCTATAGAATGCAGACTTAGTAAACCAATCCAAGCCACCTCCTGCCGATTAAGTAAATGACAACCAATTATTTTAAATTTCCTTTTTGGGAAATCCCCTAACAGTTTGTACTATATACAAGCCGACCAAAATTTGTAATATGACAAGGTCATCTCTACTGAGGGGTGCTCCCTGTTCTAGGACAGTTTTTCCACCCAATAAAACTTTTAACTCTAACTAAGTTATTAATCAGATTTCTTCTCTCGACAGGGGCTAGGTTCGTCCATTTTTGGAATCGCTGGCTGGGAGAATCTCCTTCCTCGGCGAAAGCTTAAGGAGCTCAGGGACCCAGACCGGTGCGCTCCAGATTGCTATTCTAGGTTTTTGGATTTACCTGCAGAATAAAGAGCCGGGTGCTGCCTCCAAAGCGAAGAACATGTCCGACATGGACCCGACAATAGGTGCGGGGTGGGATGCGGGTTTTGTTGAGAAAACTGCCATGGGTGCTTCCCAGATCGTAGAGGTAGAAGCCGGGCCCGTGGCCGCCGCATTCTCCGTCAGGCCCCGACACCCTGTGCTGTAGCACGGCGTGGTACCGAGACACCGAAGGGTGCTCCAGGCACACGTCGCAGCCAGACAGCCGCCCGAAAAGACAGCGACTCGCCCCTTTCAAGCTACGGGTGCCAAGAATGATGCCGCCCTTCAGGATCTCTAGGCTGTAGGGGGCTGTGGCCGGGCCGCCCCAAGGCGGCTCTTGGTAGGCAGGCGCTCGGGATGGGTCGCCAGGGGAAGAAGCCGCTGTGAGGGGCCGCAGCTTCTCCTCCTGTGGACCCCTAGTCTCCCCGCTGTCCGGCAGGGCTGGCGAGACGTCGGGCTCCGCGGAATCAGGGTCCAGCAGCGCCGTGGGCCTTTCTTTCTTCACTTCCTCAGGGTTTGAAGGATTAGTGACCGGAACCTTCACCCGCACCGCCGGGGGCACCGGCAGGGCTGGCTTCTTGAAGTCTCGATTGAGTTCCAGCGGAGCCAGCGGCTCTGACTGAGAGAGGAAATCAGCCATACTCAACCGGGTGACGTCTCGAAATCTGTTCCTGGGAAACCTCACCCGTCGGTCCCTACGTTCCTCTTCACGCCTCCTTCTCCCCAGCTCCCAACGGCTTCTTTGGGTAACGATGGTGGCGTCGCTTCTTCACGACCCTGAACGTCGCGAAGTGGTGCGATAACAAAGGAAGGTCGTAATAAGAGGAGAAACAGAAAAAGAAGTGCTATGCAGAATAGGGACATCTTTATAAGGTACAACAGGATAGTAATAACTTCCTGTGGCAGAACCTGAGTGAAAAGAAGCGCTTCCGGCAGCTTCTGACCAAATCAATAAACTAGCCTTCCGGGCCTGACGGGACTATCGCCTCTGGCTTCTCGGGGTCGTAAATCCGTCGCAACAGTGAATGGTGGCACCTCGTTGCCTCGGCGCAGGTCCAGACCTCTCCGTCTCGTGGCTGCCCCGGGCATTAGACAACCCAAGGATGCTGTGGTTGTTTCCTGCTGACCGTGACTGAGGAGCCCCGCGGAGGGCCTCGGGCATTCCTTGTGCTTGGTGCCTGCCCTTCGTCTCCCTTTTCGCGCTTTCGGTGAAGGTAGGTGAATTTTTCTGTTACTTCGTTCATTTATTCGTTCATTATTATATTCTTCCCGAAGTCAATTATTGAGGCAGCGTAGTTTAGTGGTTAAGAGTGCGGAGTCTGGAGCCCAACTATCCTGATGTCCATCCTCGGCCACTTGTGACACCGGGCAAGATATTGGACCTCAGTTTCCACATCCGAAAAAATGGTAATAATAGTAGTATCTACAGTAAAGGCAAAGCCTGGCAAATAGTAACCACTCAAGAAATGTTAGATATTACTGTGTAGCAGACACTATGCTAAGATTATGGCCATGAGAAGTAGATAATAGAGTTGATTGAGATTGAGTCCTAGTTAAAATCCGGGGATAAATGCAGTGATGGAAAAGTGCAAAGTGCTGTGTGAATATAAAGAAGGGAGATGTACTAGGGAGGTAACGGAGGGTATGATGGTTAAGACTGTCAACTTGGCTGGGCCGTGATTCTGTGTTTTGGCAGTCGTATAATATGTGATCACTTTCCTGTTGAGATTTGATATGTGATCACTCCTATGATGGGATCTGCTGTGAGTAGCCAATCAGTTGAAAGGGAGTTTCCTTGGGCGTGTGGCCCACATCGAAAATAAGCGGACCATTCTAGCAAGGCTAGGGGACTTTTTGCTCAGGCTAGATCCTGCAGCGGGCTCCTGTTGGTCTGACCTCTGTTCTTGGGACTTGAGCTAGCTGCTTATCTGCGATCTTGCCTGCCAATCTTGGGCTTTATTGATCTTTACAGCCTGTAAGCAAGAGCCCTGCTCGCTGACCTGCTGACCTCAAGTTCGCCAGCTCCTGCAGCTGTGTGAATTGGGAGAAGCCTGTATCTTGAACCATGGACTTGGGACATTCCAGCCTCTACAACTGTGTAAGCCATTTCCTTGATATAAATCTCTGTGTGTTTTCTGAGACTATTTACACAATAGCCCTGCCCTCCAAGCTCTAGGTATCGGCCATACTCTCTGGATTCTGTGTAGAGGCCCCTCGGCCTTAGGCTTCAGCTCTACCTTCCAGGCCCACTGGGATGGCAACTCTGCTCCCTCAGCTTTGGTTGTCCCCATTCTCCTAGTCCATCTGACTGGCAGCTCCACCCTTTGAGACCCCATAGGTCAAGGCCTTACCTTTTGAGACTGAGGCAGCTCTTCTTCCTGTGTTCCTGTTTCTTCAGCTTCCGTTTCCTGGTTCCTTGGCCTCTCAGCTCCTCGGGCCTCTCAGCCTGTGTCTGCCCTGCTGGGGCAAGTGTTCCAAAGCTCTTTAGCTCCACTGATATGTGTCTGGAGGCACCCTCCTCCACCAGGAAGCCTCTTGCACAAAGGTACTCAGCTCTCTCACTCTGTGGATTGGCTCTAGTGCCATCTTGCACTGGTCTCCAGGTTCTAGTGCTGCTGGTTGTCTGCTGCTCCCTTTGGCCATCTGCACCATCTCCAGTGTGACACCTCCCCTCACTTCCTTCTGAGTTCTCAACAGAATTGTCTTTGAAATCCATAATTCCACCAACAGTCTCTTCAAGGCCAACTAGGCTTTTACTGTTAGGCACTTTAAAACTCTTCTAGCCTCTACCCATTCACAGTTTCAAAACCAGTTTTACGTTTTAGATATTTGTTAGAGCAGCACCCCACTCCCAGTACCAAATTCTGTCTTAGTCATCTATTGCTGCTATATCAGAAATACCAGAAGCAGATGGCTTCAACAAAGAGAAATCTATTCTCTCAAAGTCTGGGAGGCTAGAAGACCAAATTCACAGTGCCAGCTCTAAGGGAAGGCTTTCTCTCTCTGTCAGTTCTAGAGGGAAGGTCCTTGTCGTCAGTCTTGCCTTGGTCTAGGAGCTTCTCCGCACAGGAACCTGAGGTCTAAAGAACATGCTCTGCTTCTGGCACTGCTTTCTTGGTGGTATGAGGACCCCCTGTCTTTCTACTTGCTTCTCTCTTTTATGTCTCAAAAGGGATTGGCTTAAGCTGTAGATTAATCTTGTAGATTGAGTCTGCATAACTGCTCCAAATTTCATCTCATTAACATTGTAGAGATAGGATTTACAACACATAGGAAAATCACATCAGATGCCAAAATGGTGGACAGTCACACAATACTGGGAATCATGGCCTAGCCAAGTTCACAGATATTTTTGGGGACACAGTTCAATCCATGACAGAGGGGGATGACTTAAGCTATACTTAAGAAGGAATACAAGTCAACCAGGAATGTGGGGAGTGGCAGGGCATTTCTGCCAGAGACCACAGCTTGTAGAATCAATAGTGAAAACACATGGCATTCTCAAAAAACTGAGTAGTATGGTATTGTTAGAACTAAGGTGGTCATTTCCCCTAGGAAGCTCCTTCTTGGTGCTTCCAGTGTACTAGGTCTATGCCTCTAGAACAGTATTTATCACATACTTTCGTGTTGAAATGTTCTGTTTATGTTTCTGTCTTTCACCTCAGGACAAGGATCTTGCATTATTGATCTTTGCCTCCCCACATAATGCCTGGCATTCGATAAAAGTGTGTTAGACTTGAAGAGACATATTGGAATCTGAGAAGGTGGGTTGAAGCCAGAGTGAATTTTGTTCAATGCTAGGTCAAAGAATTCTGACTGATTTTTTCCAATAGGCAGTAGGAAGTCATTAGATCTGAGTTTTAAAAATATTAAGTCTAGCAGAAGTATAGAAAATAGATTAGACACAGTTAGACTGGAGGAAGGGATACTAGTTAGGAGGCTACAGAAATCTCTCGGATTCTTTTCTATACACATATATCAGAAGTTGAAAGCATAAGGCCATTTAGATTAGTGTTTCATAAAGGTTTCTACCAGGACCAGTTAAAAGGTTCTCATGGTTGACACACGCAGAGTAAGAACCATTTTTTCTTATATTTAACTTTACTCCCTTTTCTCTTACTGATCTAAGACAGATGTGTCAAGATACTCTGATTGAGAAATACTCCAGGCCTCATATTTAAGCATCATCCCTTGCAAATTGTTCGGGATTGGAGATGATGGTAGTTCTAGTATGAGTAAGTGAAGTGAAATGGAAAACAGTGTGGGCACTAGAGCCCCAGATACCATTCCAACTGTTAGTATACTGTTGACCCAAATTTTACCTGTGGTTTGGTAGAGTAGAAAGCACCATTGTAATTGTGATGACTGGTATTTAACAGTTATATTTCTCTTAATTTCTTCAGGGAGAACATCTTTGATCCCACAGTTTTGCTGACACTGACATTTTTCTAGGTGATCTTGAAGAGCCTACTTCCTACGTAAATAGTTGGCTAGACTTGATATTTTTCGCTACAGAAGCCTAAAACCTTTGGTTGCCGGAGATTTAAAAACACCACTCTTAGGATATCATCTACATTTAACCTGAGAGCTCTTCCCTTCTTAGTCCAGAATGTTGAGATATTGGGGAGAGATACCAATCTCATCAAACCAAACCAATAGAAGTTCCTTTGATTTGCTCCCACGGGAGTTCCGTCTGGTGGAAGTCCATGACCCACCCTTGCACCAGCCTTCAGCCAACAAGCCCAGGCCCCCCACTATGCTGGACATCCCCTCAGAGCCTTGCAGCCTCACCATCCATACCATTCAGCTGATCCAGCACAACCGACATCTGCGCAACCTCATTGCCACAGCTCAGGCGCAGAATCAGCAGCAGACAGAAGGTGTAAAGACTGAAGAGAGTGAACCCCTTCCCTCCTGCCCTGGATCACCTCCTCTCCCTGATGACCTCTTGCCTTTAGATTGCAAGAATCCCAATGCACCATTCCAGATCCGGCACAGTGACCCAGAGAGTGACTTTTATCGGTAAGGGAAGGCTTTGCTATTATCCTGCTTTTCTCAAATAATCACCCCAACAACCCTGTCAGTCACGTACAGGCATACTGAAGAGATATTGTGGGTTCGGTTCCAGATGACCGAAATACAGCAATAAAGCAAATCACATGAATTTTTTGGTTTCCCAGTGTGTGTAAAAGTTATGTTTATACTGTACTGTAGTCTAGTAAGTGTTCAATAATATTATGTTTTTAAAAAATGTACATACCTTAATTTAAAAATACTTTATTGCTAAAAAATGCTAACCATCATCTGAGGCTTCAGCAAGTCATAATCTTCTTTGCTGGTGGAAGGTCTTGCCTTTATGTTGATGGCTGTTAACTGATCAGGGTGGTGGTTGCTGAAAGTTGGGGTGGCTGTGGCAATTTCTTAAAATAAGACAACAATGAAGTTTGCCGCATCAGTTGACTCTTCCTTTTACAAAAGATTTCTTTGTAGCGTGTGATGCTGTTTGATAGCATTTTATGCACAATAGAACTTCTTTCAAAATTGGAGTCAATCCTCTCAAACCCTGCTGCTGCTGTATCAACTAAATTTATGTAATATTCTAAATCCTTTGTTGCCATTTGAACAATGTTCATAGCATCTTCACCAGGAGTAGATTCCATCTCAAGAAACTCTTTGCTCATCCATAAGAAGCAACTCCTTATCCGTTAAAGTTTTATCATAAGATTGCAGCAATTCAGTCACATCTTCAAGCTCCACTTCTAATTCTAGTTCTTTTGCTATTTCCACCACATCTGCACTTATTCCTCCACTGAAATCTTGAACCCCTCAAAGTTATCCATGAGAGTTGGAATCAACTTCTTCCAAACTCCTGTTAACGCTGATATTTTGACCTCCTCCCATAGATCACAAATGTTCTTAATGGCATGTAGGATGGTGAATCCTTTCCAGAAGGTTTTCAATTTACTTTGCCTACGTTAATCAGAGGAATCACTATCTATGGTAGCAAGAGTCTTATAAAATGTATTTCTTAAATAATAAGACTTGGAAGTCAAAATTACTCTTTGATCCATGGGCTGCAGAATGGATGTTGTATTAGCAGGCATGAAAACAACATTAATCTCCTTGTACACTCCATCAGAGCTCTTGGGTAACCAGGTGTATTGTCAGTAAGCAGTGATATTTTGAAAGAAATCTTTTTTTCTGAGCAGTAGGTCTTAACAGTAGGCTTAAAATATTCAGTAAACCATGTTGTGAACAGATGTGCTGTCATTCAGGCTTTGTTGTTCCAGTTATATGGTGCAGGCAGAGTAGATTTAGCATAACTCTTAAGTACCCTAGGATTTTCAGAATAGTAAATGAGCATTTGCTTCAACTTAAAGTCATCAGCTGCATTAGCCCCTAACAAGAGTGTCAAACTGTCCTTTGAAGCTCTGAAGCCACACATTGACTTCTCCTCTGTAACTATGGAAGTCCTAGATGGCATCTTCTTCCAATATAAGGCTGTTTGATCTACACTGAAAATCTGTTGTTTAGTGTAGCCACCTTCAACAGCTAGGTCTCTGGATAACTTGCTGCAGCTTCTACATCAACACTTGCTGCTTCACCTTGCTCTTTTATGTTATGGAGATGGCTTCTTTCCTTAAACCTCATGAACAAAGCTCTTCTAGCTTCAAACTTTTCTTCTGCAGCTTCCTCACTTGTCTCAGCCTTTATGGAATTGAAGAGAGTTCGAGCCTTGCTCTGGATTAGGCTTTGGCTTAAGGGAATGTTGTGGCTGGTTTGATCTTCTTTCTAGACCACTAAAACTTTCTCCAAATCAGCAGTAAGGCTGTTTTGCTTTCTTATTATTCGTGTGTTCACTGGAGTAGCACTTCTAATTTCCTTCAAGAACTTTTCTTTTGCATTCACAACTTGGCTAACTGCTTGGCACAAGAGGCCTAGCTTTCAGCCTGTCTTGGCTTTTGACATGCCTTCCTCACTAAGCTTAATCATGTCTAGCTTTTGATTTAAAGTGAGAGACATGCGACTCTTCACTTGAACACTTAGAGGCCATAGGAGGGTTATTAATTGGCCTAATTTCAATATTGTTGTGTCTCAGGGAATAGGGAGGGCTGAGGAGTGGGAGAGAAACGAGGAACAGCCAGTTAGTGAAACAGTGAGAACACATGCAACATTTATTGATTTAAGTTTGCTGTCTTACATGGGTGCAGTTCATGGCACCCCAAAACAATTACAGTAGTAACATCAAAGATCACTAATCACAGACCACCATAACAGATAAAATAATCATGAGAAATTTGAAATATTACCAAAATGTGACACAGACATGAAGTAAGCACGTGCTATTGGAAAAATGGTGCCGACAGACTTGCTCCACACAGGGTTGCCACAAACGTTCAGTTTGTTAAAAAAAACTCAGTATCTGCCAAGTGCAATAAAGTGAAGTACAATAAAACAAGGTATGCTTGTAATAACATTTCCATTTTCCACATGAGGAAATTGAGGATAAGAGATAGTAACTGACTTGGCCAAAGTTTCTTAGATAATTAATGCGAAGTGTAAGACTTGAACCCCAATCATCTGAATCCAGAGGCTTTATTCTTTCAATTTTTGATGCAACAAATATTTACTGAGTACCTACTATGTGCCAAGCACTTTACTAGGAGCAAAGTAATACACTGGTATATAAAACAGGCCATGGCCTTATGGCTCTTATTGTTTAACCCATTTGATTTAAGAAGAGCCCTGGTGGCACAGTGATTAAGTGATATTATGGGTTTGAAGAGCCCTGGTGGCACAGTGATTCAGTGCTCAGCTGCTAACTGAAAGGTCAGCAGTTCGAACCCACCATCAGCTCTGGGGGAGAAAGATGTGGTAGTCTACTTCGGTAAAGATTACAGCCTTGGAAACCCTATGGGGCAGTTCTTCTCTGTCTTATAGGGTCACTATGAGTCGAAATCAACTAGACAGCAATGGGTTTATTATTATTATTATTATTATTATTATTATTATTATTATTACAGGTCTAGCCCAGTGTCCTCAATTTGGGATTCATGGACTCATTCTGGTATTATTTGGAATCCATAAGTTCTATACAAGTATTTTAAAATTGTGTGTTTTTGTTTTGTTGACATAATTTAAGAAATACTAATACAAGGATATTCTTGATCCTTGCTACTCAAAATCTAGTCCAAGACTAGCAGCATCAACATCACTTGGGAGCTTGTTAGAAATGCACAATCCCGGGCCCCATCAAGACCTGCTGAATCAGAACCTCCATTTTAACAAAATCCCCAGAAGGTTCATATGCACATTTAATTTTGAGAAGCACTACTACAGATTGTCTGAATGCCTGCCTTATAACCTAGTGCTACTGCTAGTTTTCAGTGTGTATGTTTGTATTTGGTGCCAAATAATTTTTTTTTTTCTTTTGAAATTTTTCAAACCTACAGAAAAGTTTAAATAATAGTACAATGAATGCCCAAATACCTTTTACCTGATTCCTCAATTGTTAAAATTTTGCCGTTACTTTCTCACATATGTATATGTATATGTATAAACATATACATGCAAATGTGTACACATATATATACATATATGTATATACATACACATACAGTTTTATTTGCCAAAGATTGTAAAGTCAGTTGCAGACATCACATTTCACCCCTAAATTTTTCAGTATGCATATCCTAAAAGTAAGGAAAATTTTCGACATAATCACAATACTATCAGCACACCAAAGCAAATGAACATTAATTCAATATCATCTAATATATCCATATTAAGATTTTCCAATTGTCCCTAAAATGTCTTTTTTAGATATATTTTTCCCAATTCATGCATTGCATTTGATTGTTATGCCTCTTCAGTATCTTTTAAGCTAGAACAGCTCCTAGCTTTTTAAAAAACATACTAGTTTTTTTTAAAAGTCCAGATCAGTTGTCTTGTAGAATATTCCACTTGCTGGATTTTCTGATTATTTCCTCAAAATTAGATTCAGGTTAAATATTTTTGACAAAAATACTACATGATACTGTATATTGATTATTGCATCTGCCTGTTGGTGATAATAGTTGCTATTTTAATTGTCTCAAAAATGAGAAAAGAGCAGAAATAGATTTATGTAAGGATTGCAGGTGGATCAGATGAAGGCCTGATGATGTCAGGGTTTCAAAGTCTTTGGAATACAGAAAGGGACGGGATAGCTGGGTGATTACATGGCACAAGCTCGGATAAATTTTACCCAACGCAAAAAACTTGCTCCATAGCAGTGAGTTCCATATTCACATTTTGAGAGCAATTTAGTTTCAGTAAAATAGTATCATCCATCATATTAAATTGATGCTGTCAGTTAGAATTGTGTAGTTTTGTGTCTAATTTCTGATTTTAATTGTTATGTAAGAGCTGTGAATATCAAATGTTTAGTTTGATATTCTAGTTTTGTTTGTACATATTGAAACTTTATTATAGAAATTATTTATATCAGCTGTAGGAGTGCCCAAACAATTATTTTCCTTTGAAAGAGGTACATACATCATTCAAATAAAGCAATATCGGCTTAGCTCTCTCTGTTTATTAGGCACTTTTGAGGCCTTCAGCCTTTGGCTCAGAGAGACTGGTCATGGAAAATGATAATGGAAACATTAAATGAAAAGTTACTTGGTATCTATTTTCCAACTATTAAGGTATGTGAATTGCAATAGTTGCTGCTGAACAGATGATAATAAAGTGGGTGAATGGCTCCTCCAGCACCCCTGTATGGTGCCTGGAGACCAGGGGAAAGTGATTTTCTGTGTTCTGCTTTATTCTTCTCTATTTACTTCCCTTCTTGAGGGCAGGCAGAGGACAGATGGGAATTTTTGGGAGGTGGATAAATTATTAGAGGCTTGCTATAAGTTGTTTTGAAGAGATCAGACAACTTTTTGAAGTCTTTTCTTAGAAAAATGAAGATTTCTGCAGTAGTGAATTAGCAAAATGGTGTATGATGACGAACATGGAGTCAGATGCTCCACCATTTACTAATAATACATAAATAACTTTTGACAAGTCAACCCATTTGAGCCTCAGTTTCCTCACTAGTCAAGTAGGAATAATAATATGGACCTTGTCCATTTTACAGCATAGGATAGGATGAAAATGTTTTGTGAGCTGTACATGGTTTAAATTGCTCTTAGAAAATGGAGTTGCCTTCCCAGTTTTAAAAATGATCCCTTATATAAAGAGTTTCTTAATTGGGATTCTGAATTTCTGAAAGCCCATATATTGCCCAGGATGTGAGGAAATGGTTGTGGTTAATTAGAAATTAGAGCAGCATTGAGCAGTGTCTGAGCTATACTGTTAAAATTAATCAGATCCTGAAAGTGATCAAAATTGAGCAGTTAGTAGAAGAGAAGGAAACTTATTTTTTACTAGATACCCCTTTGTACTGTTTAAACTTTTTATTATAGACATGTATTGCCTGTTTAAACTTTATGTAATTGGAAGAGCTCAGAAATATGACCCCGGGTTGGTGAGACATGCCCTGACAGCAGCAGGATGAAACTGGGCTACTAGGCTGGATAAAATTTCCCAGGAAAGCAAGGACAGCATTTTGATGGGAATTGTAAAACCCTTAGGGAGACAGGACAGATCCCCTCTATGTGAGAGCACTAACACTACTGTATCTCTACTTTTCAGTGGGAAAGGGGAGCCTGTGACTGAACTCAGCTGGCACTCTTGTCGACAGCTCCTCTACCAGGCAGTGGCCACAATCCTGGCCCACGCAGGCTTTGAGAGTGCTAATGAAAGTGTCCTGGAGACCCTAACTGATGTGGCACATGAGTATTGCCTTAAGTTTACCAAGTTGCTGCGCTTTGCTGCGGATCGAGAGGCCCGGCTGGGGCAGACTCCTTTCCCTGACATTATGGAGCAGGTATTCCATGAAGTGGGCATTGGCAGTGTGCTTTCCCTCCAGAAGTTCTGGCAGCACCGCATCAAGGACTATCACAGTTACATGCTACAGGTGAGATGACCCTGTGGAGGAACGGGCAAAGGTGTCCGGTCTAGGGGTATTCAGCAGGTTCCCACAACACTTGCTCTAGAACGCAGAACACAGAGTCTTAGAACTTAGTTTTCTTATAGCCCTATCTGTGTTCCATAGTGACCACATTCATTGATAATACTTCCTCTGGAAGCAATTACAGACAGGTATGTGGAGTCTAAGAGAATGTGGTTGGCATGCTTTTATTCAACAAAAATTTATTGAATAGTGTTCTGAGTCAGACACTGTGGGATACAGTGGTTAACAAGACAAGTTCCTGGGGCTTGCATTCTTGTTGAGGGGGAAACAAAAACAAGTAAACAAATAAAGATCAAAGAATTTCAGATGGTGTTAAGTGCTATGAAAAACAAACAAACAAAAAAAGTGAGGTGATATTGCCCAGAGGGTAGGGAGGACACCATTTTTGGTTAGAACCAGAAATATCTAATCAACCCTTGTGGCCTTATGCATGTCATTTGTTCACTGTTTATTTCCCCAAATATAAAATATGATTAGGAGTTTTTTAACACCCAACAAGAAAGTCTTTGCTAAGTGATTAAGGTTTCCCACACCATTCGTTATATACCTAGGGTAGATATGTCAAGTGTTCATTTTCATAGCCAAAAATTAATCTTTTCTGATTTATCTTTGATCAGCCTAACTTTATTTTTTGCCTTACATACAAGCTGTCTCTGCCAAACTTTCTTTACATGTCTCTATCACTTATAAATACAAATTCAACACTAAACAAGTTCCTTCCACTGGCAATTGATATTTTAAAACCCTTCTGTTACTTATTCTATTAGCTTTTCCATGGGATGCCACAAGCCACCTATGCAACTTGTTTTTAACATTTCTTGGAAGATTAACTCTTGCTTGCCAACAGATTAGTAAGCAACTTTCTGAAGAGTATGAAAGGATTGTCAATCCTGAGAAGGCCACAGAGGACACGAAACCTGTAAAGATCAAGGAGGAACCTGTGAGCGACATCACCTTCCCTGTCAGTGAGGAGCTGGAGGCAGACCTTGCTTCTGGAGATCAGTCACTGCCCATGGGGGTCCTTGGGGCTCAGAGTGAGCGTTTCCCATCTAACCTGGAGGTTGAAGCTTCACCACAGGCTTCAAGTAAGGGAGATCAACTTACTCTGATTGTGGGAGATCTGCTGATCTCAGTACTTTTTGCTTTTTGGAATCAAGTTCTGGAGGTGAGAGAACAAAAGTGGGGCGGGCAGGAGAATGGAAAGTCCTGAACCAAACACAGCCTCACTGATCTAGAGATGTCAACCTTCCTCTCTTTGTAATTGGTGGAAGAGAGGACTAGCACAGCTTTATAAGCATGCTTTAAAATAATTCCTAGTTAGGATGGAGATGCAGTATCTGTTCTGTCAATTGTTGTTAGGTGCCATCAAGTTGGTTCTGGCTCATAGTGACCCTATGTAGAACAGAACAGAACACTGCCCGGTACTGCACCATCCTCATAATTGTTGCTGTGTTTGAGCCCATTGTTGCAGCCACTGTGTCAGTCCATCTCGTTGAGGGTCTTCCTCTTTTTAGCTCAGCCTCTGCTTTACCAAGTATGATGTCCTTCTCCAGGGACTGGTTCCTCCCGATAACATGTCCAAAGTACGTGAGACAAAGTCTCGCCATCCTCGCTTCTAAGGAGCATTCTGGCTGTACTTCTTCCAAGATAGATTTGTTTGTTCTTCTAGCAGTCCATGGTGTATTCAGTATTTTTTGCCAGCACCATAATTCAAAGGCATCAGTTCTTCCTTATTCATCAAAGGCATCGATCTTCCTTATTCATTGTCATATGTATTTCGTATGCATATGAGGCAATTGAAAACACCATGGCTTGGGTCAGGCGTGCCTTTGTCCTCAAAGTGATGTCTTTGCTTTTTAACACTTTAAAGAGGTTTTTTGCAGCAGATTTGCTGCAATCTGTTGATTACCAGGGTTGTTTCAGTTGATCCAGTTTCTTTCCTTAGTATTCTGTATTGGTTCTCCCTGATGCTTGTACTTAATTTAATAAGACAACTGCCAGATAGATGGAAGAGTGTTAATTGCTCAAGGATGTTTGATTAGTTGGACTTCCTTGCTTGAGTAGCCCAACAGATGGGGGATGAAAGGAATTGAAATAGGGCCGCCCAGTGAAGTGGAGGAAGGGAATAGAAAGAAATTCAGAGTTGGTAACTTTTTGATGATGAAAAAGCAGAGACTAACAACCATATTCTCCAGCCAACTACCAGGGTCAAAGTGAAAACTGAACTCAGAAGACGTTAGCCTGCCCTGGGTGGTATATTCATTCTACTTTGTTCTACCCTTGGCTTACCACTAGGTGTATGTTTTATTTAATCTATTTCTAGGTGCGGAAGTAAATGCATCCCCCCTTTGGAACCTGGCCCATGTGAAAATGGAGCCTCAAGAGAGTGAGGAAGGCAATGTCTCTGGACATGGTGTGCTGGGCAGCGATGTCTTCGAGGAGCCTATGTCAGGCATGAGTGAAGCCGGGATCCCCCAGAGCCCTGATGACTCAGACAGCAGCTATGGTTCCCACTCCACTGACAGCCTCATGGGGTCCTCCCCTGTCTTCAACCAGCACTGTAAGAAGAAGATGAGGAAAATATAGAAGAAAAGGAGGGAGATTTTCTGTATAAACCTCATTAAGACCCAACAGGAAACCCTGATGTATTAAAATTTGTCTCCATAAACAGTGATTTGACTCTTAAACACAGTGGCATTTCCTGATTTCAGTGGTACTGAATTTAACCAAATAAGGTTGTATTTTACTTTTGTGTTATTTTCGTAGTTTTCCACAGCAATGAAGCCACCTTTCACAGAACACAACACTGAGTCGGTACTCAGGAAACCAAAGCACTGCCTTGACTCGTCTTTACTGATGGACAAGTCACTTTGGTTCTCTAGAGCTATTTCTCTTGTACATTTAAGAAGAATCAAACCTGTTTTGACCTACCTTGCAGGAATGTTGTGAGGATTGAGATGTTTGCTAAACCTCAAAGCTGTGGTTGAATTGAATCACAAGATATACTATCAGATGTCAGTTTTTTTATTTAACTTGCTTCATTTTTGGTCCGAGTATTTGGGAATCCAGTAATAATACCTAATAGGAAATAGCTAAACACTACACAACTTATTTGTAATTGCCTTTTTAAACTGTTCTGCCTGTGTTGTCTCATTAAATCAGAGGTCTTTGGTGACATAGCCTTGAGCTTATTCAGGCAGCCCTCTCCCTTCTCAATTTTCATCCACTTATTTTCTTCTTCCTTCTCTAGACTTATTCCATTTATCCTCATCCTGTTTGCCTTTTTCTTATTTCCACTGACTCAGACTGTTCTCCTTTTTTGTATTTTCACAATGTACATTTCTTTGGTGGTTTTTTTCATTTTCTCCTTTGCAAATGACATAAATAGGACCTGTCTAAGCACAGGCTTGCGCTTAATGCATTTGTTGCTTCTGCTTGGCCATCAGAGGACAGCAGACCCTACCTCTGCCAGAGTTCTGCACACTGTACCTGTACTACTAAATGGGCAGCCTTTAAAGGTTAACCATGTACCTTTCTACTTTACTGTTACTCATCTACCAGTGTGCCCTGCCTGGCATCTGATAGTCTCAGTATTGATTAAGTAAATGATGTCACACTCTAATAATTAGGAGTGATTAGCTATCGTATGCTTTATGCCTTGGTAACGGATGTTGGCATGCTAAATATTGTTTAAGTTTGGTCTTCTGTTGCAGAATACAAGTCTTAATGAAACTTAGACTATTTTCTTAATAGAGCCCAAAAAGCATGGCACAGCTTTTATTAGCATATGAGAATATGAATTCAGTCACAATAAAATGAGGTTATACTTTCACCAATAATTTATAAATTTGCTAACTGTGCTATCTTAGGTAAGTCTTAGCACACTTATCTAAATATTCCTGTTCCAGTCTTAGCTTTATTTTCCCTTGTTTATTAGTGAAAGTGGCCACCAGGCAGTCAGTTTCCATAAAGTAGCCACCTGAGCATTTAATTTTTATTCATTTAGCAAACACTGAGTACCTATTATGTGCTAGCTCCTGTGCAAGGGATACAAAGATGATTAAGACTTGGCCCCTGCCCTTATGGCATTTCTGCCAGAGGGGAGTTAAGTATTCTTTAAGGAAGAAGTCTACAAAGGCACTAAGGAGAAAAACCGAATATGCTCAGGGTTTTGATTGATTGATTTTTCCAAATTGTTCAAATTTTTAAACCAGTAGTTACCACTAGGTATAAAATATTGAAATACTTCATGGTAAAATAGACTTTTATTGCTTTAGAATATTTAAATTAGAGAATAGGGAACCGCTGATGGAGATTAGGATACTTTGATGTCCTGAGTTTTAAAAGTCAGACAATGTGAGGAGTGGTACCTGAGGTTCACAAGGCCTGGAAGTATGCCATGGGCTGTGAGTTGGAGCAGTGGTTCTCAGATTTCACATGCACCAGGATCACCTGGAGGGCTTATTAAAACAGACTGCTGGGCCCCACAGCCAGAGTTGAACAGGTCTAGAGTGGGGCCTGGGAATCTGCATTTCTAATAAGTTCCTTGGTGATGCTGATGTTCCTGATGCAGGGACCCACACTTTGAGAATCACTGAGCTGGAGTACAGATAAGGCAGGGATAGATTCTTGAGAGAAATACACTGTTTTAAGATACTGTGAAGAATGTGGAGGCAGGGCAGACCCTTAAATCACAGTTGTTATGTATGGAATGTGTACATGACCCAAATCCATGGCATTTGAGTAAATCAACATACTTTGCTTAGTTTAGTGCAAAATACAATATAGACAAGGCCTGGCTCTGTACCTGGTTAATAAGTATATATACACACAGGAAACTTTACTAAACATCACCTCTTTATTGAAACAGGTTTGGGCATGTGGTTTTAATCTTCCCTGCTGAACCAGAAATGTGAATCTATTTGGGATGATATAATTTTCTAATCTGAAATCATGACAGACCAGCTTACAAAGATAAACTGAAAAACACTTTATCCAAGTCACCATCAAAGGCAGGATTCTTACTCATTAATCATGGGTTTTGCCCACTTTCTTCAACAGATCTGGAGTCCTATGATGAGCTACTCAGCTTGAGCCACATTTCATACCAACACTGACTGACTGCCAGGCTGGGCAAGCTTACGTTTCCCCTCTCCCTTTCTCCTAACAGGAGGGGAATCCATAGTGTAGGTCTATGACAAGGTGCTGGGAAAGTAGAAGCTATAGATCCAGCCTAAAAGAGATTTGAAGGGGTCACCAACAGAGTAAATAAGCTCTCTTTCTCTCATTCATCCATCAGCAGCAAAAGTACTTGAGTTCTAAATAATAAAACTTGAAGTTTTCAGGCCTAAAGGGACATTGGCTTCAAAGAGCAGTCAGTATATCCTTCCAAGGGGAAGGTTAAGAGGAATCAGCATCTACCTTCCAGGTCCAAGGGTCTTCTATGCCTGGTTTCATCTGATTCATGAGATTTCTCTAGTAAGGGACCTCTGCTACTCTGAAGAAAATTGTCCTTTACGGTAGCCCCCAGCCAGAGAGGTAAAGATAGTTCCTACACACAGAGTTCGAAAATTTGGGACTTTCAGAAACAACTGAAGTTTCCTCAAGTCTCTCTCCTATTTGTTGCTTCTCTTCCAGTACTGTGCCATTGATTCTTGCATAAAATTCTGGAATGCTGGCTCTTCATGGCTTTCCTCTGTAACTGTAACGAAAAAAGAAGGGCAATGCTTTGTAAATCTCCCCCATTAGACAGGTGGATTAGAGCTGCCATCACCTTCCTATCTAAGAAACAAAGTGCTCCTCCTAATAAGGAAATTTCTCTCAGAAGCATGCTCTGTTTATCATGTTGCCCAAAATGTCTAGTTTCTTTATCTGTAAGTGGGGAGAAGACCTTCCTCAGAGAGTAGTTATAATGAAGCTCCAGTCCCAAGGTATTTTTATCCAAATGAAACATGTCCACAAAAAGACATGATTGTGAATGCTTACGGCAGCTTTATTCACGATAGCTAAAATCTGGAAACTACTCAGATGTTCTACCAGCGAATGGATAAACAAATTGTGGTACATCCACATAATGGAATATTACACAACAACAACAAAAAAAGACCAAAAAAAAAAAAAAAAACACCTACTGATGCATGCAACAACATGGATGGATCTCAAAAGCATTTTGTTCAGTGAAAAGTCAAATGCAAAAGGCTAAACACTGTGATTCTACTTATACGGCATTCTGGGAAAGGCAATATGGCATTCTGGGAAAGGCAAGATTATAGGAACAGAAATCAGAACAGTGGTTGCCAGGGGCAAAATGTGCAGAAAGAGGACTGACTAAAAAGGGGCATGAAGAGATGGTACAAGATGATGGAGTAGTCAGAAGCTTCACAGCATCTCTCTTATAACAAAGACCTGAGAAAACAAGTGAACCAGATAAAGATGACAACTTTGGAACCCTAAGCATCAAAGACAAGGCTGAAGAATCACACCAAGCACAAAGAAGAAGAGATAGCATAAAAACAGTGGACACAGAGAATTATGGATCGCCAGCGCCCTGCTAGTTGAACCTGCATGGTGCGGTCATAATGAAACAAAGAAAGCATTCCCAGGCGAAACCCCCATCGCCTGGTACAGTCAAGCAGGAACAACTCTGCACTTACGCCCAGAGCCAGGCAGGAGTGCTTCCCGCTCTGCAAAAGTTAAGTGCATGCACCCTACCCATAGCATCCACCCCAGCCCCCAGTGCTAGAGGCCCATGGGCCTGTGGGACACCCCCACACTCTACACCCATACCCACCTCCCCACATATGATCACAGTCCAGCGATAGCCACCACAGCCTTGCCCCCTAAGCCAGGAACCCACAGTCTGGAGGCGCCTCCCACTTCACTCAGTGACTTGCACTGGGGGCCCATGGACCTGCAGAACCTCCTACTCCCTCGAGCCACCTGCACTAGGGGCCCAAGGGCCAGTGCTGCCTCCTATTCCCTCCAGCCACCTGCACCCAGGAACCTGAGGACCAACAGTGCCTCCCATTTCCTACAGCCACCTGTGCCAGGGCCAGCTGCAAAACCTCCCCCATGACATGCTCTAGCGGGCAGGGGCACGCCCTCCAACTTGGCACATGTGGACAGGCGACATCCCCCCTGCCACGCCCTCACATCGCAACCGCACTGCAGACGGAGGCTTGTGTCCACTCCAGACACCCCTGCACGGCCCTGACCACCCAGGAACATCAGTGAGGGTTTCCACACCACCCACCCAGTGACCGATGACACAGGCACCCTTTCCCTGACTACCCTGCAATCGGCATAGCGCACACAACACTCAATCCAGTGACCAGGGAGAACGCCCCCTGCACCCATGGCTACGTAACTGGCCAGACAGGTACATCACTGAACCAGAAACACCAGCTACATCATCAGCAGCCCCACAAGATCAGTGAACAGAGACCCACGCTCACAGACCCAGTCGCTGGCCCTACCCACCTGGAGAGAGGAGGTGTGAGTTTCAACGCAACTGTATTAGCTACCAGAGTAGCACACTTATCCACCCTACTCGTATATATCAAAACAAAACAAAACAAAAATTTAGGATGCAGCAAACATACAATAAATAAATAAAATAACTTCTTGATGCCCCAGAGACAACAGACAGAATCAAATCACACAAAGAAACAGGACCAGCAAGTGACCAAAATAAAGAACCAGAAACCTCCCAGAGGAAGAAATGGCAATGGAACTACCTGATAAGGAATTAAAAAGACTAACCCCGGTGGCATAGTGATTAAGAGCTACAGCTGCTAACCAGAAAGTCAGCAGTTCAAATCCAGCAGGTGTTCCTTGGAAACCCTTGGAAGCAGTTCTGCTCTGTCCTGCAATGTCACTATGAGTTGTAAGTGACTCAATGGCAACGGATTTTGTTTGGTTTTGGAATGTACAGGTCAGAACTCTCCAAGAAAACCAGGAGAACATAGACAAAATTTAGCAAAACACTGACAAAGCAATAGAAGAATTCAGGAAAACAATAGAAGAACAAAGTGACAAAATAAACAGACAATTAGAAATCATATAAAAACAGCAACTAGAAATCCAAAAGATTAACAATGAAATTTCAGAAATAGACAAGTCAACAGAAGGATATACAAGCAAGATAGAAACAGTGAATGACAGAATAAGTGAATCTGAAGATAAATCCCTTGACACCAATTTAAGGAAAAATCAAAAAAAAGAATGAAGAAACCCTAAGAATTATGTGGAACACTATCAAGAGGAAAAATCTGTGTGTGATGGGAATTCCAGAACAGAGGGAGGCAATGGAAAACACAGAGTGAATTGTCGAAGATTTGCTGGCAGAATATATCATGAAGGACGAGAAGAAAACCATCCAAGAACCTCAACGAACTCCATAGAGAACTGATGCTAAAAGAAAGTCACCAAAACAGCATAATCAACCTTGCCAAAACTAAAGACAAAGAATCCCGAGAGCAGTTCAGGAAAAGCAAAAAGTCACCTACAAAGAGGAACCAATAAGAGTAAGCTCCGATTACTGGGCAGAAACCATGCAGACAAAAAGGCAATGGGATGAGATACAAAAGACCTTGAAAGAAAAAACTGCCAACCAAGAATTATATATCCAGCAAAACTGTCTCTCAAATACGATGGCATAATTAGGACACTTTCAGATAAACAGAAATCAAAGGAATTTGTAAAAACAAGACCAACCTTACAAGAAATATTAAAGGGAGTCCTTCAGATAGAGAACAAACAACATCAGACAACAACATGAGATTAGGACATAGGACAGCATCAGCCTGACACCAACCAAGATAAAGAATTCTCAAAAATAAAACAAAGCTAAAAGACTGAAAACAGGGAACCAGAGATATCATTCAGTAAATGTGGACATCAGAGGAAAAAAAAAAAAAAAGAGGGAATAAATGGTGTAATTATAGAACTTTCATATGGAAAGGAATTCAAGGCGATATCAAGAAATAAAAGACTAGTTCACCCTTCAGTCAAAGATTAGACAGGCCCATAAAACAAAATGAGACTAAGTGGGCACACCAGTCAAGGGGCAAGGACGAGAAGGCAGCAGACGACAGGAAAGTTGGTACTGGGAAACGCAAGGTCAAGAAGGGGAGAGAGTTGACATGTCATGGGGTTGGCAACCAATATTACAAAACAGTATATGTATTAATTGTTTAATGAAAAACTAGTTTGCTCTCTAAACCTTCATCTAAAATACAGTTTAAAATTTTTTTTAAAAAAGAAATAAAAGACTGGTTTGAACTTAGGAAGATAAAGCCAAATTTCAAGGCAACCACAAAGAAACTTAACAAATCTACTCATCAAAATAAAAAAGAAGAATAACATGAAGATTCAGTAAACATAAAACCAACAAAAATGAAAGAAATGAGAAGAAAATCCACAAACAAAAAGAACTCAGCGCAGAAAATTAAGCAGAACAAAGAAACTGTCAATACCACAACAAAAAAAGCGTAACAAAATGACACCAATAAATTCATACTTACTGATAATCACATTAAATATAAATGATTTAAATGTAACAGTAAAGAGACAGAGAGCGGCAGAGTGTAAGAAAACATGAACCATCAATATGCTGTCTACAAGACACAACTTAAAGACGTAAACTCAAAGGATTGAAAAAAATATATCAAGCAAACGATAACCAAAAAATAGCAAGAGTGGCAATATTAATCTCTGATAAAACAGACTTTAGGGAAAAATCCTGAGCCCTAGTAGTGCTATGGTTAGGCGTTAGGCAGTTCGAATCCACCAATTGCTCCTTGGAAACCCTATGGGGCAGTTCTACTCTGTCCTATAGATTCACTATGAGTCGGAATTGACTCGATGGCAACGGGTTTGGTTTTTTGGCTTAAGGAAAAATCCACCATAAAAGATAAGGAAGGACATTGTATAATGATTAGAGGGTCAATCTACCAAGAGGACATAACTGTAATAAGTATATACACACCCAATGACAAAGCTCCACGATACATAAAACAAACTCAAACAGCATTAAAAAGAGAAATAGCAGTTCCACAATAGTAGTAGGAGACTTCAACAGTCACTTGTGGTGAAGGACAGAACATTTAGAAAGAAATTCAACAAAGATACAGAA
Source organism: Dugong dugon (assembly GCA_030035585.1). NCBI lineage: Eukaryota > Metazoa > Chordata > Mammalia > Sirenia > Dugongidae > Dugong > Dugong dugon. The sequence goes on from CM057473.1 coordinate 72,552,927, forward strand.
GATCGAAATGCCACAATCAATCAACCTCATAGACACACACAGAACTCTCCACTAAACAGGAGCAACGTATATATTATTTTCTACTGCACATGGCACATTCTACAGAATAGACCACATTTTAGGTCACAAAGCAAGCCTTAACAAAATCCAAAACACTGAAATGATACAAAGCATATTCTCTGATCACAATGCCATAAAAGAAGAAATCAGTAACAGGAATAGCAAGAAAAATAAATCAAATACATGGAAACTGAATAACACCTTGCTTAAAAACCATTGGGTAATAGAAGAAATCAAAGATGGAATCGAAACATTCCTAGAATCAAATGAGAATGAAAACACATCTTACCAAAATCAAAACATTAACCCTGCCAACTCAAACAAATACAAAGAGAGCAGCGAAAGAAGCCCACAGTCATCAGAAGAAAGGAAATAAAGAATAGAAAAACAATAGAATCAACAAGACCAGAAGTTGGTTCTTTGAAAGGATCAACAAAACTAACAAACCATTGGCCAAACTGACAAAAGAAAAGCAAGAGAGGAAGCAAATAACCTGAATAAGAAATAAGATGGATGACATTATAACAGAACCAACTGAAATAAAAAGGATCATAACGGAATACGTTGAAAAGCTGTACTCCAACCAATTTGAAAACCTAGAGGAAATGGACAAATTTCTAGAAACACACTACCTACCTAAACTAACACAAACTGAGGTAGAAAAACTGAACACCATAACGAAACAAGAGATAGAAGAGGTTAAAATAATAAACTAAAACTACCAACACCAGCAACAAAAAACCCTGGCCCAGACAGCTTCAGTGGAGAATTCAACCAAATATTAAGAGTTCACACAAATACTACTCAAACTACTTCAGAGTACAGAAAAGGAATACTTCCAAATTCATTCTATGAAGCCAACATAACCCTGATACCAAAGTCAGGCAAAGATAACACAAAAAAAGAAAACTACAAATCAATATCCCTCATGACTACAGATGCCAAAATTCTCAACAAAATTCTAGCCAATAAAATTCAACAGCATATCAAAAAAATAATACATCACAACCAAGAGGGACTCATGCCAGGTAAGCAAGGATGGTTCAACATTAGAAAATCAATCAACATAATCCACCACATAAATAAAACAAAAGAATCACATGATCACCTCAATCAACTCTGAAGAGGCATTTGATAAAGTCCAACACCCATTCCTGATAAAAGCTCTCAGCAAAATAGGAATGGAAGAGAAATTCCTCAATATAATAAAGGGCATTTATACAAAGCCAACAGCCAACATTATTCTCATCTGAAATAATAGAGACTGAAAGCATGCCCCTTGAGAAAGGGAACAAGACAAGGATGCCCTTTATTATTACTCTTATTCAATATTGTGCTGAAAGTCCTAGCTAGAGCAGTAAGTCAAGAAAAAGAAATACAAATTGGTAAAGAAGAAGTAAAATCATTCCTATTCATGGATGACATGGTCCTATACGGAGAAAACCCAAAGATTCCACAAGAAAGCCACAGAAACTAATAGAAGGATTTAGCAAAGCAGCAGGATACAAGATCAACATACAAAAATCAGTTGGATTCATCTACAGCAACAGAGAACTTCTAAAAGGAAATCAGGAAAACAACCACAAAAAGATAAAGTACTCAGGAATAAATCTAACCTGGGATGTAAAAGACCTATACAAAGAAAACTACAAAACACTACTTCAAGAAACCAAAAGAGACCTCCATAAATGGAAAAACATATCATGCTCATGGATAGGAAGACTCAACATTGTGAAAATGTCAATCCTACACAGAGCCATCTACAGATATAACGCAATCCCACTCCAAATTCCAACAGCATTCTTTATGAGATGGAAAAATTAATCACCAATTTTATATGGAAAGGAAAGAGGCCTTGGATAAGTAAAGCATTACTGAAGAAGAAGAACAAAGTTGGAGGCCTCATACTACCTGATCTTAGAACCTACTATACAGCCACAGTAGCAGCCTGGTACTGGTACAACAAGAGACACATAGACCCATGGACCAGAATTGAGAACCCAGATGTAAATCCATCCATCTATGGACAGCAAAATAGGAACAATGCTAGGGGCCCTAATATATGGCATAAACAGAATACCAAACATAACTAAAAATGCACAAACAGCAGAAGATGAACTAGATACACAGGACCTCCTAAAAAGTAAACACTTATGCATATCAAAAAGACTTCTCCAAAAAGTAAAAAGAGAACTTACAGACTGGGGAAAAAAATTTGGCTATGACATATCCAACAAGGGTCTAATCTCAAAAATTTATAGAAAACTTCAACACCTCAACAACAAAAAGACAAACAATCCATTAAAAAATGGGCAAAGGATATGAATAGACACTTCACCAAAGAAGACATTCAGACAGCTAACAAACACATGAAGAAATGCTCACCATCATGAGCCATTAGAGAGATACAAATCAAAACTACAAATGAGATACCATTTCACCCTGACATTATTGGCACTCATCAAAAAAACAGAACATAACAAATGTTGGGGAGATTGGAACTTTTATACACTGCTGGTGGGAATGTAAAATGGTACAACCACTATGGAAAATGGTATGGCGCTTCATTAAGAAGCTAGAAATAGAAATACCATATGATCTAGCAATCCTACTCCTAAGTATATACCTTAAAGAAATCAGAGCTGTGACATGAATAGACATATGCACACCCATGTTCACTGCAGCATTATTCACAACAGCAAAAAGACGGAAACAATCTAAGTGCCCATCAACAGATGAATGGATTAACAAACTGTGGTACATACACACAATGGAATACCACGCAACGATAAAGAATAATGACTAATCCGCAAAACACCTCACAAAGTGGATGAATTTGGAGGACATTATGCTGAGTGAAATAAGTCAATCACAAAGGACAAATATTGTATGAGACCACTATTATAAAGAAACAATAAAAGCTTTACAAACAGAAAATAAATAAATAAAACATTCTTTAATGCTTACCAGTGATGGGAGGGGGAAGGAGGGAAAATCACCAAATAGAGAGCGGGGAGAAAAAAAAAACCCTAAACCTGTTGCCATCAAGTTGATTCTGACTCAGAAGCCATGTGTTAATGAAAGGCAATACAGAATATGGGGGAAGTCAGCAAAATATGACCAAGGCATGGGAGGACATGAGAGGAACGAAAAGAACAAAGGGTAACAACGGTAATTACTATAGCACAGACAATCCTGCAACAATAGTATTAACATACAATAATTTATGAATGGGTAGATAGGTATGCCAAGAGGTGTGGGAGGGTGTAAGGGAGCACACCCACCCACAGATATAGGTCTGGTAGTGGATATTTCTACATACATATACATGTAGGTGCTGCTTATATATTAACAGAGACACTAAAGCACACAGAGGCCACAGTTAGGGCAACTTCTTAGACATAACCAAACACCTCGAGGGACGAAGTTCCTAGTCTTGATGGCGAAGGATCATAGACTCGGGGGACACCTATGTCAATTGGCACAACATAGTTCATAAAGACAAAGTTCTGCATCTTTTGTGAGTAGCGTCTAGGGTCTTAAAAGCTTGTGAGCAGCCATCTAAGATATAATGATTGGTGTCTTACCGTCTGGAGCAAAGGTGAGTGAAGAAAACCAAAGACTTAAGGGAGCAATTAGTCCAAAGGACTAATGGACCACAAACCACAGCCTACACGACCCCAAAACCAGAAGAACTAGATGGTACCTGGCTAGCACTACTGACCGATCTGACTGGGATCAAAACAGAAGGTCCTGGACAGAGGGGGAGAAAAACTGTAAAACAAAAAATCAAATTCACAAAAAAGACCAGATTTACTGGTCTGACAGAGACTGGAGGAACCCCCGAGACTATGGTCCTAAGATACCCTTCTGACCTGGAACTGAAGCCATTCCCAGAGACCACCTTTCAGCCAAACCATAGACAGGCCCATAAAATAAACAATAATACCCGAGAGGAACATTCTTCTTAGAACAATCAATTATACGAGACCAAAAGGGCAACACTGCCCAAAAGCAACGATGAGAAGGCAGGAAAGGGTAGAAAATCAGGATGAAAGGAATGGGGAACCTAGGACGGAAATGGGGAGAGTGCTGACACATTGTGGGGTATGCAACCAATGTCATGGAACATTTTATGTACAAACTATCAAATGGGAAACTAATTTTCTCTGTAAACTTTCACCTAATATACAATAAAACAGAAGAAAAGAAACAGTAACCAAAAAAATTAATAAAAAAGGGCATGAGGGAAATTTCAGGATGACAGAAATGTTCTATACCTTGACTGGGGTGGTGGTTACATGACTGTATTTATTGAAACTCATCGAATTATATACTTTAAAAGGGTGAATTTTACTGTTTGTAAATTATACCTCAATAAATCTGATTAAATGAGGCAAATCTACATGTTAGCACTCAGCACACAGCAGTAAGGAGAGGTTTGCCCCTGGTCCTAATTAGGACCTAAATCCTGGGTTGTTTCAAGAAATAGATTCTGCTCACAGCCCATAAAACTAAGCCAGGTAGAGCACTTCTGGGTATCCAGAGCCAATCTATGCTCACTGTTAGTTACAGTCCTGACTAGTTTAGACCTCCTTATGTATTCTTAAAACAATAACCGCCACAAACAAAACTCCTGGATTTCTCAAACTGAGTTAGGTCCTAAAAATGAGAAGACACAAGACCAGTAAAAGGCCTGTAATCAGCTCAATATTAATCACTCACTAGGAAGGCTGGGAACACTCAGTATATAAAACTCCTTGCTGGTGCTGTATCCTTTACCATCTCCTCTCTCGCTTTTACTGACTCAGTTTAAGGTTTCCTCCCAAAAAGAAGCTCCTGAGCAAACAATTCAAGATAAGCAGCTGATTCTGTTTTCATGAGTCACCTCAGCCTCCTCTCACCTCTGTGGTCAATATCATCAGTATCACTGTCTACTTCCTCATCCTCTTCATCCAAGGTTCCTCGGGTCAGGATCAAGTCAGAAGGGTCCAGCACAGGGGATAAGCTGTCTAGAGAAAACACACCTGTCAGTGGCATGTCATGAATATGTGACTCCTCAAAAAGGTGACTTTATATCAGTAAGTAACTACAATTATAGATTGGCAGGATGAAAGTGGCTGTGATAAATACAAATGCAGGATCTTACTCTTTGAAGTGTATTGTTAATACCACTTAACATTTCTATAGTACTTTATAGCTCACAAAGTGTTTTCAAGATCCAGTAACCCAAGGAGCCCCACTTTTAAGATGAGGAAAATAATCCTCAAGTAGCTTGTCTTAGTGGCAGTGTCATTCTTTTTTACTAGCTCACAGCTAGAAGAGGCTATGAGTTTTCCTATCAGGACTAGAGACATCTGAGTAGACCCAGTGTGCTGGCTAAAAGTGTGAGTGCTAAGAAGCTTCCAGATGGAAACTTATGGTCAGAGACGGTCTGAAGAAAAAACAGGGTGAAATGATCTAGAGTGGAGGAGCCAGGGTATTCAACAAAAGGAAGGAGGGGGAAAAATGGAAAACAGAATAAACTAGTAGAGGTAAAATTCCCTACTCAGGGAAAATGAGTAAGGGCCCAGCTTCAATAATCAGATGAAAGTCTAATCCAGTAAGTCCTGGGCAGAGGATTTAGCCTGAGGGGGTCGAGAACCTAAACTCTATGAGAACCTAAAACTATGCCAAGTATTCTAAAGCCGTAGGAGGAACATAAACCAAAAAACCAAACCATCTGCTGTCAAGTCCATTCCAACTCATGAAAACCCCATGTGTGCAGAACAGAACTGCTCTTCATAGGATTTTCAAGACTGTGACCTTTCAGAAGCAGATCACCAGGCCTTTCTTCCAAGGTGCCTCTGGGTGAGTTTGAACTGCCAACCTTTCTATTAGTAGTTGAGCATTTAACTATTTTTGCCACTTAGGGACTCCTTGGGAGTAACATGACCACTCTATTCAGGAGCTTAAGAAGTTCGAGAGAACTCAAGAGGGAGTAAGGGTGGCCCAAGGCCACAACCTCAAGGGGCACAAATCTCAAGGGGCTCCCTGTGGCTCTGAAAAAGGATGAAAACAGGTATGCTGACAGTCAGTGTTTCACTGTGTGCCCAACTATGAATTGGGCCGGTCAAATAATTTTTCCTCAAAAAATTCACTGCAATTCCCCCAACCTTTAGTAGAGGGGGAGGTCAGCAGATTATCTGAGTACAGTGGACTTTCTGTGACAGATTTAACATCTGCCATTTCACATATTCATGAGTGATTCCGAAGGACCATGGCACATAGAAATTTATGTTGCTAAGGTGTGTAACAAGGATGGCACGGGTGAGTTTACTTAACTGGTAAACCCTGACAGTTCCCAACATCTCCTTCTCCAACTGGCTTTGTGGTTCTCTACTAGACACATAACAAAAATGTTCATGAATATAAACTTCACTCCTTTAAGAAATATGTCTGAGGAAAAAAATGCTAGTGTTGCTGATGAGAAGCAAAAACCAAAGTAACATCCAATTTGGTTGCAGGACTCCACTGAGCTGCAAGAGACCTGCACCACTCATCTGAGGGCAGGCCATCAATATGCATGTGGGGATAGGTAGATGGGGTTGTATTTAAATATGAGCACCAATGACTCAGAAAATCCTATTTTCAACATTAACAAAGATCCTTGGAATAAATTTAACAAAAAATGTGCAAATGAGTAAAACTTAAAAACACTCCTGAAAGACATAAAAGTAAACCTGAACAAATACAAAGACACTGCTTGTTCTTGGATGGGAAGACTCAACATCACAACATCATAGAGATGTCAGTTCTCCCTAAGTTAATTATTGAATATAATACAATCCCAATAAAAGTTAACAAACCTTTTTTTTAAGTAGCTAGATAAATTGATACTAAAGTTCGCATGGAAAAATAAATATGTAAGAATAGCCAGGGGAACACCAAAAAGAAAAATATGAGAACTAGCCCTGCCAGATATTAAAGCCTCTATGTAATTAAAACAGTGTGGTACAGGCACATAAATTTTATTCCAGTGGAATAAAACAGAAAGTCCAGAAACATACCCAAGTACACAGAGAATTTTAGCATATGATAAAGGTAGCATTTCAAATTACTGGGGCAAAGGTGGGCTTTTTAATAAGTAGTGCAGGTACAACTACTTACAAAAAAGGTAAAATAGGTCTATATCTCACACCATACCCAGGAATAAACCCTAAATGGATCAGAGATCCAAATGTAAAAAAGAAAACCATACAAGTACTACAATAAAACATGAGTGTATTCTTTAAAACAGGGGCAGGTAAAGGCTTTCTAACCATAACTCAAAGCCCAGATGCAATAAGAGAAAATAAACACATTTGACTACATCAAAACAAAACAAAATAAAAACTTGTGTATGGCAAAATAACACCATAAACAAAATCAAAGGACAAAGACAAGCAGGGAAGAAATATTTGCAACAAATATCACAGAAAAATGGTAATATCCCTACTATAATTAACAAATACTAAAAATAATGGAAAAACAACCACCAAAAAACCAAAAAAACTAATCGGTGAAAATTTGAGAATTTAAAAGATATGTATACTATCTCAAAGCATCACCCCACAAAATATTACAAAGGGAAAAATAACAAATTCACGATGAAAAAACTTTACAGATATTCTACTCTGTCCTATAGGGTCGCTATGAGTCGGCATCTACTCAGCGTCAACGGGTAAAGACAACCGAATGTAATGCAGAGCCAGGATTTTCTCCTGTTACAAAAGGCAACTAGCTACATCTAAATAAGATCAATACATTAGACAACAGTATGTGTCAATGTTAATTTCCTGATATCTGATAACTGCACTGAGGTTACATAAAATAATGTCCTTGTTTTTAGGAAACACACCCTGAAGTATTCAAGGGTAAAGATGTGTCATGTTAACGTTCTCTTAAATGATTCAGAAAACAGTAATACACATTTGTCCAAAAAAAAAAAATCCAAATCCACTGCTGTAGAGTTAATTCCGACTCACAGTGACCCTATATGTATGTAATACACAAATACTTCTGTAAAAATGGCGTGGGGGCAGTGTCTGACCTCCTCTAACTTCACAAGAGAGAAGGAGAATCAAGATCAACAGCCCAAGGCTGATTCCTATGAGGCAGAGGTCAGACATGCCTCCTCTCTCCATCTTTACCAATCCTGACATCAACTATCACTCCCACAGCACTACTTCTTTGCTGGGTTCAGTAATTCATTGCAATGGCCACCATGAACTCAAAGACAATACTCACGATTATGGGGTTTATTAAGGAAGTAACAGGTTACAATTCAGGTTTAGGAATGCTCAGGATACAGTTTTTTCATCAGGACAGCCTCTTCTCAGCCATACCCACAGGCAGGATTCTCCCTGGCCCCTTAGCCTGGCCTCTACCTGGCTCGGGCAAGTGTTACAAAGCTCCCTTAGCTCGCCAATAAGTGCCCAGAAGTATTCTACTCCACCAGTAAGCCTCAGCCAGAAGGTACTCAGCTCTAGCTCCCTGGGTCAGTAAACCCAACTCCACCAAGTGCCCAGAGGCACCCTACTCTGCCAGCAAGCCTCCTGCCCACAGGCACTCAGCTTCCTCACTCCGTGGGCCAGGCCATCTCCTCCTGCCAGTCTCCTGGTTCTGATGCCACCATTTCTCTGCCACCACTTCTCACCATCTTCAGTGTTACCGTGCACTCTGTCTCTTGGTCTCCTGGTTCCAAGAGCCTCCCAGCGCAGGGATCCTGGGTCCAAAGAATGTGCTCCACTCTGGGCACCTCTCCGGTGGTGGTGGTAAGATCTTCTCCTCCCCACCTCTGGAATGGCTCATTTTAAGCCTAGTGGGATGGCAAAACCAACCAATCCCCTTGGTGGGCCACAACTGCCTTATTTGCACAGTCTTACCCAATCACTTGAGTGGGAGTTACAAGACCATGGAGAGAAAGCCCATACAAAAGTGATCCATTGTACCGCAACTTCTATATATTTACATTTATAAATACATAAATTTATATATATTTATAAACATAAATATAATTTATAAATATAATTATAAACTTACATTTACAAATATTTTATGTCATATATATGAGAGAAAAGGATAAAGTAAATGTGATAGAATGATAACATTTGGGTAATCTGGTTGAAGGGTATACGGCCATGCTTTGTACTATGCATGTAACTTCCCTATAAATCTGAAATTAGGTCAAAATAAACAGTAAAAAAGAAATTAGGGGGTGTTAAAAAATAATAAAGTAGACACCAAGTATCTTGCCAAAGCAAGCGAAAACTTCCTGAAGAAGAACCCAAAGTGTACTTGTATATAACTTTCAGGGATTTACACCTTTCCAAATCATTCATTCATTCACATATTAAAAAAAATACATTTATTGTATCCTTTTCTCATTCATATACACACATACATACATGCATATATATAAAATATTCCTGCTGAGTGGAAAAAACTGTACCCTCCTTTTAGTTCCTAACATCAAGAGACCCTCCCATACCTGTGGCAGTCCCTGTGTCCAAGGCCACAGAGCCCATATCTTTCCGAAGGCGTTCCAGTTGTTCTTTCTGCTGCTGACTCTGTGCACTGGCCTTTGTATAGAGAGAAAAACATCACCATATTTTTTTGGAGCCTCGAGTTAGATGCTAGATTTCTAAGTAGAGACAATATTAAGTAGCCTCTAGTATTACATAAATATTACATAAATACTAGAGGCTACTTAAATGTTGAGGCAGATAAGGGATGGCTGACACGAGACAGAGACACTGGGTAGCGCGAGCCGAGACTACAGCAGAAGTTCAGACTGCAGGGTTCTGCAGACTGAATTAGGAGATTCAGAAACTGGACACAGAAATGTATCAAAAGAACACTCAAGTAGACACAGCAGGAAGGCTCCATGATAAAGGGCCCAATGCAGCCTATGGAGGCGGGACACTTGATCACTTGGGATAAGAGCTGCAAACCACCTCTCTATTCTTAATCAAGAGAAAAAATCTACAACTAGCCTTTAAATGGACCTTAGAGTGGGGGTGGGGGGACACAGAAGGACTTAGCATGTATAACAGGAAAAATCAGATTTTTAAAAATTCAAATGCAAAGAGGAGAAAAATAATTCGGTGGTCTTTCTGCATCCAGACCAGAATACATACAAATTTACAAATTTAATTAACAAGAATCTAAAAGACGTACTGATAGCCAAAACAAATGCATATATGTCATCTGGATCAGTACATGATTTAATGTTGTTTTTTAATGGCCCTAAAATATATAAACAACCTCCTTTCTTACCAGAGATTTCTTCAGGCGTTCATATTCAGGACGATACTCCCTGGAAAGAGGAACACTTTAATTCTTTTGCCTAATAATCCATCTTGCCTCACATTCCCACCCTCATCCCCATCACTTCTATTTTCGTAGGACCCTGACAATGACAAAAGATCTTACTTAGTGAGTATCAGATGTCAAAAGTCTTGGTTGGTCACCAAAATTCTACCCCTATAGAATTAAAAGCCAAGGTGCCTGCTCCCCACCCCATCCCACCCAGAAATAAGCAGAGACAAAATCCTGACTGCTGGGCTGAAAGGTTATCACTAGAGAGATCACGGCTGATGTGCTTACTATCATTTGGATAAATGTTTGAGATGAGTAAAAGCAGCTAGGTGTACTGGACTCAAGAAGCCAAACAAATAATGATATGTTTACCTGGACAACAATGAAAGGATACAGAAAATAGTCTCTCCTGGGGCTCCGATAACACAAAATAACCCTGGTCTGATGAGTCAAAATCAAGACAATGTGTCTGAAAACCACAATGTGGTTGTTAGGATCTTTGCTAAATATGGAGCCCAAAGAAGCATGCTAATAAGCGGCCTATCAGGCCATGGGCCTAAGGAAAGTGTATACAGGTGCTCTGACTACACTTTCCTTCAGGTAAATCCCAGCACTGACCTTGACAATAGTTCTAACAACCATTTATCACAAAATGTGTTTACTATATATATATGTCAACAACTGTACTAGATGGTTTAGATATATTTTCTCAAATAATCCTTAGAACAATCTTGGCAATAAATGTTATTATCCCCATTCTACATACGTGGAAAACTTGCTATTAAGTGGAGGAAACAGAAATCCAACCCACATCTGTCTGAATCCAGATGTATGCTATTAATCATAGACTAAGGCCAAATTCAACCTGTCACTTGTTTTTGTAAATAAAGTTTTATTGAACACACAGTCATGCCACTCAGTTACTTACAGTCTATGGATGCTTTTGTCCTACAATGTCATAGTTGAGTAGAAGCCACAGAGACTATATGGCTCACAAAGCCTAAAATATTTACTACCTAGCTCTTTACAGAAAAAGTATGATGACCTTGTTCTTAACCATCTATTACAGTGAAGCTTTTATAATTCTATTTAAATAAAGTTAATGGGAGTTGTCAGCCAGACCTGTGGTCACATCCAGTACATGTTTGCATGGCAAATATAACACATATGCTATGAAAACCTGAACACTTTTGCCTGGTAAAACTGCTACCATATCAGATTTGTACGTTAATAAGAATGTCCTCAATAAGATTCTTCTTTCTCCTCACCTTTCATATTCTTCTGCAGCACTGGCAACCTGCACAAAGAGTTCATCTAAGCCTGTACCGAGAACAGCAGAGACACCCACCACCTGCCAAAAGCATCATAAATGCCAGTGAAGAAATAACAGTATATTTTTAAATGTTCAAATGTCATAAAACCTTCAGAAAAGAGGTTTAGATACTTTAAGAACTCTTGGGCAAAATGTCACGCTAAAACAAAAACAGCATGCCTAGTCAGAAGTCAAAGAAGTAAGTCTATGAAAAATAAAGAACTGAGAAAGAAAGTGTAATTAGGACCAAACAAGTACAAGGACTTATTATCTATTCCCTACCAAACCAAACCACTCTGTTCTCTATACAAATTAGTATCTCAATATCTTTGCTTGGAAACTAACATACTCTCTGCTGGTCACATCCACTTTTGCTTACCTAAATCCTACCATTCCTTCAAGGCATACCTCTAATGCTATATCCTCCAGAATCTCATGTCAAAGGTGATCTGCCCCCTCACCACCATCACACCCAACTTCCAACTTTTCTTACAGTGCCTAATAATCTTTTCTTAAGGTACTTACCACAATATATCTCATGCTTTAATTCTGTGTATAGGTTTCTCTCCTAACCAGACCAAAAACTCTCTAGGGGTCCCTATCTTACTTATCTTTTAAACCTCCACAGTTTTTAAGAAGTAATGCTTTAAATGTTATTCTTCAAAGAAGATACTGAACGTCCTTTCTAAGTTGGTTAAAAGCCAGCCCAGTGGTTAAGAGGTTATCTGGAGAGACTCTGAGTGTGAGTAGGAGAGAAAGTTTACCCTGAGGGAGCTGTAAAACTCATCTAACACCAAGCTCATGGAACGAGTCAGGTTACTGACGTATGTAGTCTCTTGATTCAAAGCATCTTGGAAAGCCTCAAAATCCTGCATCCATTCCACTGCAAAGCTGTGATCAATGATGTCAGTCTGTACCAGAGAAAAGTCTATTACCAGCAATCAAACATGAGGTTAGACACCAAACAATGGCAAAAATTATTTTTTTAATTAAATGACAGCACATAGCACATCCTCCATATTTTCTTTTTCTGCTTCCCACATTCCTCCTCTATTACAACAAACCACAAGGAGCCAAAACTGTTGTGTAGTATATATAATTAAAGGAAGACCTACGTTTTCTTGGTTGAAACAGACCCTTCACGATCCACTACCAAATGACCATGGCCACAGTGGATGCCAGCACATTCCAGGATCTGAAGTCAAGTAGTCTCTTGCATCCTAACCATCACCCAGCAACAGGGAAATTTTATTTGTTTTGTTTTTTATTTCCACTTCCAACAGACTAGCAGTCCCACCTCCAATTACAGTCCTGATTCTGAGGGATAACCTGTATGCTAGGGTTGAGGAACTACTCTATCTAGCCTAAAAAAAATTTGGATAAGAGTTAGTGATAAATTTTCATTCTATTTGATTAAATCTATTTCCTAGAAATGCCCATGACCTTCTTTCAGTGAAGCTTGAATCTGCTTTCCAGCATCTTCTCGTCTACCCAAACCTTCTGACAACTACAAGGTCCTGATGAAAAAGAAATGCTGAATCACAACAGGAAATATCCACTTACTTTATTCATGACCACAATGAAAGGCAGCTTGGTTTTATACAAGATGCTGAAAATCAAACATCAAAACATTATTATTAATAGCACTTACATTTAACAAGAAAGCATATCCCTAGTAATATCAGACAAGACAAATGCTGTGATGGCTTTTGTGTGCACACAAAGATAGTGAGGCACGTCCTTCTTCTCCTAATGGCACCACAATTGGGGCACACCTGTGCATTTTAGAATTACGGATGAATCTTTTTATTCAAAGTGCCTCCTCACATGATAATTTCACTCTACTTACCATAACACACAAAAGCAGCATTTAGACCAGGGGCTCTATTATATTTAGACTTGGATTTCATTCAAATGGGGGCATCCACCAGAAGATTCATATTCATACACCACCTACTTTTATAACAAGCAAGGGAGGAAGGTCAGAAATTGCTGACAGAGAATGCCTATGGCACATGTGCCTCTTTTCTCTTCTGACCGTCCCCCAACTCACAATTACTAACCTGAGTGGAAAATCAAGATGAGACAAATCTAGCAGTAAGCACCCAGGACAGAGTAACATTAAAAGAAAAAGGGAAGAAGAAGAGGAGGCCTCATACCTTGATGGAATATTATGCCCACCAACGATCAATTACCTGCACGCATACAGCATATTAGACATGAAGGTCACTGGGTTGGTACTTCGCGATGTGTCCATTACATAGATGACAACCGTTGGAAACGAGGATGCCTAAAGCCACAAAATAATCAACACTTGGTCAGAGCACCAATCACCTGTCCCCAAACTCTTTTCCTAACTTCCTTAGCAAGGGAAAGCCACTTCAGGTTGGGTGTTCAGAGCTTCTACAACTCCCTCCCATATAAAATCCCAGGCAATAAGAAGATGCTAAGCCAGGCTGGTGGCACAGTGGTTGAGAGGTCAGGCTGCTAACCAAAAGGTCAGCAGTTCCAATCCACTAGCTGCTCCTTGGGAACCCTATGGGGCAGTTCTACTCTGTCCTATAGACTCACAATGAGTCGGAATTGACTTGATGGCAGTGGGTTCATTTTGGTTTTCTGAAGCCAGTCTAGCCTTCTAGTTACTCTCAGTATATGAGGTTCTCAAATACTCACCAGGGCCTCAGTGATGATTGTCCCAGAAGCTGACCATGTAAATACCTCAATCTGTCCAGGTGTGTCAATCACGACATATCTGTGTCAAGAAAGATCATTAAAAGAACGTTAACACTTGCACAATGCTGAAAGATATTCCATCACACAAAACAATAAACATCTGGTTATCCAAGACTGTAACAACCTCTACACACTGCCAAGTCTAACTTTCTCCCATTGCCCTTAAACCATGCGCCTCATTCCCCGGGCTTTGTTCAATGCCTAATGTTGAGGCTATTGGCAGGAGTAGTAGACCCTGCACTGCTGCAAATAATCACAGGGGGAACTGTAACAGTCATAGAAACATACTACATTAAAAAAAGAGTTAAGTAAAACCAGAATGTACATTTCTGGCAAACCATCTGGTAAGCTCACTGATGACATCTGATAGCCAGTTAAAATGGTAAATTTTATAGTATGTGTAATTTACATTAAAAAAAAATGAATGAATGAAGAGAGAAGGGAAAACCTTTCCAATCAAAAGGCAACTAACAGATAATAAAATATGATGGCATTAGAAAATCATCATTTGACAACCTTCATAATAATTGACTCAGGCAAGAATTATCAATGGATGCTAACACTAGTTGGTAAAAGTTTGAATTAAGTATATTTGAGTAAATACATTCTGAGATCAAGATTGGTAAGGCAATAGCAAGACCAGAAAGCAAGACCAGAAAAAGAACTCAGAAGTTGGAAAAACAGGGGGCCAGGACTCAGAGAAGAAATCCAAATGAAGACAGGGTTCCACCACACAAGTCTAAAGCAAAACACTAAAAACAAGATGTGGACACCATAGTAACTCACTGGTAGCAGACAAAACACACAGGATTACATACAGCTAAGCTTTTGGGTGGCCCTTTCTCTTAAGCGAAAATATTTTAAAGTAATTAACATGTTTACCTTTTAGATTAAAATGGCAGATTAAAGTTGCTACTCAAAATTTGTTCTTTCAGTACCTAATAAAATGATGCCTAAATAGTAAAATAGGAGTGGCAGCAGGCCTATAATAAGCAAAAGAGAAAAGAGAAATAAACAACTGTGTCCAATAAATGTCAAAACTTGGTGGTAAAAGAAAGATACAGAATATTCTGAAGCAGAGAGGCACAGTGGAGTTTATTCCTAAGTCCACCATCAACATCCAAAAGCTTTACTGGTAAGTTTATAAATTCCTAAGAATTCTAACTACATCTCTAAGTCTGGAAAGAAGCAACAAAGCATATTAAATGAGACAGAATGACAGAAATTAGGAAACCAACCAAAGCCAGCGGGAGGCTCTCTGTTAGAAAAAGACATAGCCCCTCAACTAGAGAAAGCAAACATGATTATGAGACACTTAAGAAAATCTTAGTAAAAAAGCAGAACCTAGGTATTTCAATAAAGATTGCAAACCCTGTACTGAGTTTTTCCCTGCTCCCTGGCCATTCCCTCAGGCTGCAGAAAAAGAGATTTGTCATGAAATATTCTGCAACTTAAAATGAAAACCAAGCAGGTATCAAGGCCTCCAAAGAATCAAGAAGTCACTCATTCTATACCAGAGTAAATATATAATGTCTAAACAGAGCATTTACATGATCCTGAGAGCAAGTGCCTTCTCAGTTTTACATAGTAGGTGCCTTTCTTCCCTTCCCTCACCCTAGTTCCAGCCCTGCATAAAGCAAAGGCTTCAGTAATACAATTAATGCAGGTTAAAAAGTTAAAAAACAAAGAGACTAAAACAATTAGAGAGAAGCTAATAGATATGAAAGTCAGATAAATAAAATCCATCATAAGATAACTGGAGTACCTGAAGATGCATTTCAAGATATAACACAAGAAAGTTTCCCTGAAATGAAGAAATCTGCTGATTGAAAGAGTGTACAATGCTCCTAGAAATTTTTATATGGCATGCTCAACACTGAGGCATATACAAATTAAACTACTACACTTCAAGGATAAAGAAAAAAAATGCTTTTCCTAGTCATCTAGACAAAGAAACAATTCATTCATAAGGTATGTGTGGGCGTAGGAGAAGTGCATAGGGAATCTGACTGGCCGAAGACTTCTCTACAGCCACTGTCAATGCCAGAAGATCCTGGAACAATATCTACAAAGTTTGAGAGAAAGAAAATGTGATTATCATGCCCAGCCAAAGTATCACTCAAATATAAGAAAAATAAGCAGACATTTGTAAACATGAAAGAACTCAGACATTTGTAAACATGAAAGAAAACAGCCATTAACTCTCCCTGATAAAACTACTACCATTGAAATCCTACTAATTAAGAGCAAAATATGGAATTTAGAAATGAAGACGTGGTTTTAAAAAAAAGTGTGAGCAATGAATTCATTTAAATAGAAAACTAATACTGAATGATTATTGGAATTGTGGGTACAGAGTAAAATGAGAAAGTACTAAACTTGGCAATGTAAAAATAATAAGAACAAACAAAAATCAGGAGGTGGGGGGAGAATGAGACAAACTGTGAGAGTGCTTCATCTTTCACAGCAGGGAGTCAATTGATAATGTTTAAAACTGAAACAACTTTTGTAGTGAAGAAATCATGACTCCTGACCACTTCATACTTTTCACAACGATCTTTTCTTAACTTCACAGGAATCTTTTAGGAAGAACCAAAATCTTTAGATGAAGAAACATTTATTTGAAGGTCAACGATTGCTTTGGTTTTATTTCAATGTCCTTCTCGTCTGTCAAATTCAAGTTATAGTTGATATTTTTATTTTAAAATGGTTTCTCCAGACCTGCCCCCTCAGGATGGCAGGATTAAGGATCTCCAGAATCTGCTCCTCCATAAAAGCAATGGGAACACAGGCAAAAAATATAAAAAGCAAAATTTTTAGAACTCAAGAAATTACCTACAGGGTTACAACAATCCAAGGGGTGGCACTCAAAAAAAAGGAAAAAAATACACAACTGAATTTTGGTAATAACAGTGAGCCTTATGCCATCTTAACTGGCACTGATCCCACTATCATCTCCCCAGCTCAGCAGTAGCCTTGAAAGCCAACAGGCCAGCAGCCACTGGAGGGGGCAGAATGGGACTGAAGAACTATCACTATTTAACCTGCCTGGCACCTCAGGGCTTGTCTTTATTTGACCTGACTCATAGCTCACCCTGTGTGAACAGTTCTATCCACAGAGCATTAGTTGAAAACAATTAGCAGCAACTGTTTAACAATGCATCTCCCTGCGGCGGGGTTACCAGCTGGAGCTAAGAAGCTGACCAAAAAACTTAAAAGGAAAAACTGGGGAATGAGATGTCCATAGGGAGTTATTTTAAATAAAAAAAAAAAGGTAACATAATAAGTGTTGGCAAGAATGGGGAGAAACTGGAATCTTTATACAGTTTGGCAGTTATAGAAACAGTTAAACATAGAGTTATCATATGATCCAGCAATTCCATTCCTAAATATATACCCATGAGAATTGAAAACATACATGTGGAGACTGATTCAAGATGGTGGCCTAGTCAGATGCACCATGCCATCCCTCTACAGCAAAAAACCCAAGAAACAAAGTGTAACAGATACAGGTGACAACCCTGGAACCCTGAGCATCAAAGGAAAGGGTATAGAATTAGATCAAATACCGATGGGAAAAATAATGTGAACAATAGCAGCAAACAAGGAGAGATACAGAGCGGAGGTGCCCTGCCAGCCAGTCTGGCACAGCAGGGCCATTTTGAGACAAAGCCAGCAGCGACATCACAGAACTCTCAACCCTTAAGGGACAGAGAAACTACAAAGACACATCCAGAGTAAAGCAAGGTGAGCAGGACATAAACTGGAGATAAGGAGGCAAAGTACGGGAAGGAGGACAGGAGCTTCAGGGATCCCAGTGTACACAGAGCAGGGAGGGATCCCAGTGTACACAGAGCAGGGAGGGAGCCAGGACCCAGAGACAGGGTGACTTCTCCAGTGGTGGTAACTGACCAGTAGGGTGAGTGGCAAAAACAGAGCAATAGACAAACCTCCCCCACACACTTTTTCTTCTTTTTTATTTGTTCTCCTCCCTCTCCCCTGGTGGCGTAGTGGTTAAGAGCTACATCTGCTAACCACAAAGGCTGGCAGTTCGAATCCACCAGGTGTTCCTTGGAAACTCTATGGGTTCTACTCTGTCCTGTAGGGTCACTATAAGTTGGAGTCAACTCAACGGCAACGGGTTTGGTTTGGTTTTCCCCCTCCCCCACTAGAGAGAGCACCTGCTCTGATACATTACAACAAAACGAAAATCATAAATAACACCTCAGTGCCTCAGAGCCAACAGACAATATCAAATCAAAGAAACAAGATAAGATGGCTCAACCAAGTGACCAAAATACGGGGCAGAAAACCTTCCTGAGGAAGAGATGGTAAAGGATTAACATGAAAATCACTCGGATTCCCCTACACTAACCAAGAGAACTCCAAAAACGAAATTAGGAAAACAATACCATTTACAACAACCTCACAAAAGATAAAATACTGGGGAATAAACCTAACTAAGGATGTAAAAGACTTATATAAAGAAAATGACAAAACACTACTACAAGAAACCAAAAGAGACCTGCATAAATGGAAAACAAATACCATGCTTATGGATAGGAAGATTTAACATTGTGAAAACGATAATATGACCCAAAGTGATCTATAGATACAAGGCAATCTCAATCCAAATTCCAACGACATTCTTTAACAAGATGGAAAAACTAATCACCAACTTTATATGGAAAGGAGAGAAGCCTCAGATAAGTAAAGAAGAACAAAGTAGGAGGCGTCACACTACCTCATCTCAAAACCTGCTATACAGCCACAGTAGTCAAAACAGCCTGGTACTGGTACAACAACAGAAACACAGACCAATGAAACAGAATTGAGAACCCAGAAATAAATCCATCTACCTATGGACAGTTAATCTTCGACAAAAGGTTGAAATCCATTAAACGGGGAAGAGATAGTCTCTTTTTAACAAATGGTGCTGGAACAATGGAATATCCATTTGCAGAAAAATGAAACAGGATCCGTACCTCACACCATCCACAAAAGCTAACTCAAGATGGATCAAAGACCTAACTGTAAAACCTAGACCCATAAAGATCATAGAAGAAAAAATAGGAGCAAACCTAGGTGCCCTAATTTATGGCATAAATAGACTATCAAACATAACTAAAAAAGCACAAATAGCAGAAAATAAACTAGATGATTGGAACTTCATGAAACTCAAATACGCTCATCAAAAACCTTTTCCAAAAGAGTAAAAAGAGAAATCACAGACTGGGAAAAAAATTTTTGGCTACAACATATCTGACAAGGGTCTATTCTCTAAAATTTACAGAAAACTCTACCAACTCAACAACAAAAAAACAAACAACCCAATAAAAAATGGGCAAAGGACATGAACAGACACTTCACCCAAGATGATATCTAGGTAGCCAACAAACACATGAAGAGATGCTTGCGATCACAAGCCATTAGAGATGCAAATCGAAACTACAATGAGATACCATCTTACACCAGTAATAATGGCACTGATCTAAAAAACAGAAAACAACAAATGCTGGAGAAGTTGTAGGGAGACTAGAACTCTCATACACTGCTGGTGGAAATGTAAAATGGTACAAACACTATAGAAAACAATATGGTACTTCCTCAAAAAGCTAGAAATAACTAGATGGTACCCGGCTACCACCACCAACCTCTCTGACAGGGATCACAATAGAGGGTCCCGGACAGAGCAAGAGAAAAATGTAGAAAAAAATTCAAATTCACGAGAAAAGACCAGACTTACTGGTCTGACAGAGACTGAAGGAAGACCAACATTACGGCCCCTGGACACCTTGCTAACTCAGAACTGAAGCCACTCACGAAGTCCACCCTTCAGCAAAAGATTAAACAGGCCTATAAAACAAACAATAATACACATGAGGAATGTGCTTCTTAGTTCAATCAAGTTTACGAGACCAAAGGGACAATATATGCTCAAAAGCAAAGACGAGAAGGTAGGAAGGCACAGAAAACTGGATGAACAGACACGGGGAACCAAAGTGGAAAGGAGAAGAGTGCTGACAAAATGCAGGGATTGCAACCAACGGCACAAAACAATTTGTGTATAAATTTTTGAATGAGAAACTAATTTGCTCTGTAAACTTTCACCTACAGCACAATTTAAGAAAAAAAAGCTAGGAATATAAATACCATATGATCCAGCAATCCCACTTCTAGGCATATATCCTAGAAAAATAAGAGCTGTCACACAAATAGACATATGGACACTCATGTTCACTGCAGCATTATCCACAATAGCAAAAAGATGTAAACAGCCGAAGTACCCATCAACGAATGAATGGATAAACAAAATGTGGTACATACACACAGTGGAATACCATACAATGTTAAAGAGTAACAATGAAACCATGAAACATCTCAACATGGATGAACCTGAAGGACACTGTGTTGAGTGAAGTAAGTCAATCACAAAAGGACAAATATTATGAGACATTATAAAGTCAAGAAAAGGTTTTCACACAGACAGAAACATTCTTTAATGGTTACCAAGGATGATGGGGAGAGGAATCACTAACTAGATAGTAGATATGTACTAACTTTGGTGAAGGGAAAGATAATACACAATATAGGGGAAGTCCGCACAACATAATGAAGGTAAAGGAAGACACTGAAAGGTACACAGGAGTAAAAGGTAACAACAGTAAATACTAATATATATACAATCCTGCAACAACAGTAATAGTAAACAATAATGTACAAGTGAATACATAGGTAGATATAGAAGCTGAACAGGGGTAAAAGGACATATGAAATATATCTGTGTGTATATATAAATGTACATGCTGCAAATATACCCATGAATGCAATAGCATGTGCAAGGGACACAGTCATGAAAATTTCTTAGCCCTAACTATATGCCTCCTGGGACTGAGACACTGGGCTTGAGGGCTAGGGACCATAGTCTCGGGGGACATCTGGGTCAATTGGTACATCATAATCCATACAGACAATGTTCTACATCCTACCTTGGTGAGTAGCGACTGGGGTATTAAAAGCTTGCAAGCAGCCATCTAAGATAAAATAACTGGTCTCTTCCCATCCAGAGAAAAGATGAGTGAAGTAAACCAAAGACTTAAGGAAACAATTAGTCCAAAGCACTAACAGACCACATGAATCATGCCCTCCACTAGCCCGAGACCAGAAGAAACACATGGTGCCCGGCTACCACTACTGACAGCTCTGACCCAGGACCACAATAGTAGGTCATGGACAGAGTGGCAGAGAAATGTAGAACAAAATTCAAACTCATAAATAAGACCAGACTTACTGGTCTGACAGAGACTAGTGGAACCTGAGACTATGACCCTTAGACATTCTTCAAACTTGGAAGTGAAATCACTCCTGGAGATTACATTATAGCCATACAACAGACAGGCCTATAAAATGAACAGTAACACCAGTGAGGAATGTGCACCTCAGAACGATCAACTATACGAGATCTAAAGGGTAGCATTTGCCCAACAGCAAAGTTCTGAAAGAAGGTAGGGGCAGGGAAGCTGGGCAAATGGACACAGGGAATCCAGGGAGGACGGCAGGAGAGTGCTGACAAGTTCAGGGGCTTGCAACCAATATCACAAAACAAGCCATGTATAAACTGTTGAATGGGAAACTAATTTGCTCTGTAAACTTTCACCTAAACAATAAAATGTTCAAAAAATAAAAAGAAAGTGAAAAAAAGAAAACATACATGCATGCAAAAACTTGTACATGAATGTTCACAGCAACAATTCACATGAACCAAAAAATGGAAACAATCCAAATGTCCATCAACTAATGAAAGGATAAACAAAATGTGGTATAGCAATACAATGGAATATCATTCAGCCATAAAAAGGAATAAAGTACTGTTCATGCTACAACATGAATGAATCTTAAAAAAACATTGTGGTAAGTGAAAGAAGCCAAATAACAAAGGTCACATAGCGTATGATTGCATTTATATGAAATGTCCCAAATAGGCGAATCCATAGAGATAGAAAGTAGATTAGTGGTTGCCAAGGGTTAGAGGGACTGAGGAATAGGGAGTGACTGCTAATGAGTATACGGTTTCTTTTGAGGGTAATAAAAATGCTCTGGAATTGCAGTTGTGATCAATGTACAACTCTGAATATAGTAAAAACCACTAAATTGTATACTTTAAAAGGGTGAATTTCATAGTATGTAAAATATATCTCAGTAAAGCTGTTACTTAAAAAATATATATATCTCTAATATGATCCCATTTTTTAAAAAAAACACCTTTATCCGAAAGGTCATAGAAGCCCCATAGACACATCCAAACTCCCTGAGGGACTGAATTGCTGGGTGGAGGGCTGTGGCGACCATGGTCTCAGGGAACATCTAGCTCAATTGGCATGACACAGCTTATAAAAACAATGCTCTACATTCCACCTTGGTGAGTAGTGTCTGGGGTCTTAAAAGCCTTGAGCGGCCATCTAAGATACTCCACTGGTCTCATCCCTTCGGGAGCAAGGGAGAATGAAGAGAACAGGATACAATGAAAAGATTAGTCCAAAGGACTAATTGTCCACAGCTACCAAGACCTCCACCAGACTGAGGCCAGTACAGCTAGATGGTGCCCGGCTACCACCACTGACTGCTCTGACAAGGATCACAACAGAGGGTTCTGGACAGAGCTGGAGAAGGATGTAGAGCATAATTCTAACTCACAAAAAAAAGACCAGATTTACCGACCTAAAGGAGACTGGAGAAACCTCGAGAGTATGGCCCCCAGACACCCTTTCAGCTCAGTGGTGAAGCTACCTCCAAGGCTCACTGTTCAGCCTGGAAGTGGACAGCCCCGTAAAACCAAATGAGACTAACGAGGTACAGGAGTCCAGTGACAAGGGCCAGAAGGCATAAGGGGACAACGAAGTTGGTGATAGGGAACCCAAGGTTGAGTAAGGATATTGTTGATGTGTTGTGAGATTGTTAACCATTGTCATAGGGCAACATTGGTAGTAAATGTTAAATGAGAAACTATTTTGTTCTGTAAGCCTTCATCTTAAGGGAGAATAACAGCACAATCGGAAGAGTGTAGTCAATGTCACTGAACTGTGCATGTAGAAATTTTTGAAATGGTGTATCTTTGGCTATGTGTATTTTCACCAAAAGAAAAAAAGGTTGAGAAGTTAGAGGGTTGATATGTTGTGGGGTTGTTAACCAATGTCATAAAACAACATGTGTACTTCTGTTTCAGGAGAAACTATTTGTTCTGTAAGCCTTCACCTGAAGTACAATAAAAAAAAAATTTTAAAAAAAACCTTTATCCATCCATCTTTCTACCTGTGTATATATGCATAGAAATGTGGCATGTTAGTCACTTAATGTAAACGATAGTTATTTCTAGTAGGAATCAGGGTGATAGTTTCATCATTTAAATACTATGCATGCTTTGGATTCTTGATAATAAGCATGTATCTTTTTTTAAAGAAACAATAAATTATCTTTCTTTTTTTAAAATAAAAAAAATTAAGAATTTAACATCAGTTAATTGTGGGTAATGATAATAAGATATTAAGTATTATTTTATATTTTGATAATTTTTTAATAAAAAATTAATTCTCTGAATCATGTAAATTATATTCATTTAAACAAGGGCTGGAAAGGTACAACAGAGGCTTTGATGTCAATAAGCATGGTTTCCCAAGAGAAGGCAGGTAGGCAACTGAATTTGGACAAAGTCTCAAAATACCTCCTATTTAGACACCCTCCCACAAGAAGTCATGGGAGTATATCAAAGTAATTGGAGATGGAGAATATTAAATTTAGCTCTACACTGTTCAGCACCTTGATGATTTTCTTGACCACTCATTTTCACTTTTAATTGCTTCATCTCAATCTTAACCCTTTCAGAGCTTAATGGTATCCTAGAATCTTCCCAAAAGCCTAGGAATGTGTCAATTATAGAATAATAAATAGGTGATAAACTGAAATCACTCACTTAGACATGTTCTGGGCCTTCTCAATAAATTTGATCACCTAAAAGAAAAACATGCCAATACAACAAGATCAGACTTCAAAGCAAAATCACAGAGCCTTCTCCAGGGTGGCAAGCCTCATAGATACCATTGTGAGTTTCTATGTTTTCAATCTTAGCACACTAACTAATAAAGTCACTGATCTGAAAAAACACATCCACATCAGCAACACTCTAACAACATCCTGCACACAGTGCAAGGTCCTGAGAAACTGAAGACTGGGTTTGTCACTGTCAAGTCTTATCTCTTGGCAATTCTATAAAATGCTAATATCCTGTCTCATCAAATGACATCAGGGTAACAAATTAATGATTACTTTGGCAGAAGTTGAAGCTGACAGAGAAAACCTAAAGGATGACAAATACTTGTCTCAAGTGAAAATCCCCATTATCTTTCCATTCAATCCCACTTCCCCGTCCCTCCATTTCATCCACAGGCAGCACAACAAGCCAATCACATATACGAAAAGAACCCAGGTCTCTCAAGTTTTTGTTTATTGGCTGTCACAGATATTAAATGTGAAGCATCTCACAACAGTGATCATCCGGTCACAGCCTATTTATTTACTGACCAAAATGCTTCCTTATTTTCTACAGTTATGTTCAGGTTTATTGCTCTTTTTTCCCAGTGAACTCAAGCTAAGACATTTAAGGGTCAGAAGTTTTTACACAGCTGCATCCACGTAAGTACAGACATACCTGATCAAATCTGGTAGCAAAGAGATTGAGTGAGGTCACTATACCACCATTGGGCCCAAGTCCATATCTAGACATTAAGTTGAGGATTTAAATGGTAAATAGATCAATTTAGATTATCAGCTGATACTTAGGGTGTCACTCACATAAACAGCATTGTGACACTGGTGTTCCATTAATGGGTATCGGCACCCAATCCTTGACAAGTACATATCACACAACCTTAACCTTATGGGGAATCATTCACTATCAAGGTCTTCCTTATTCATTTATCATTTTTAGGGATGGCCAGGCAAAATGAAAAAACTAAAGTGACTAAAATATAAGAACACATGTATCAAGCAGTGACAGCTTGCTGGCATTAGCCATTAAGAGCATCTACATAACATTCCTTGCTCTGATCCTCACAAATCAAGGAATGTGCTGATTACAATTAGTCTTACCTAGACTCAAGGAGCCCTGGTGGCATAAAGATTAAGTGCTTGGCTGCTAACCAAAAGGTCAATGGTTTGAACCCACCAGCAGCTCCTCAGGAGAAAAGACGACTCCTGACAATTAGCTCCCACAGATTTACAGACTAGGAAACCCTATGGGGCAGTTCTACTCTGTCACGTAGGGTCCCTATGAGTCAGGATCGACTCAACCGCAACCACCACCAGGTAGACTTCCTACAGGGAGAGAAAACAATTCACACAGCAAGGTACTCAGAGTTAATCCTATTAAGCTTACTCATTTCTGAGTTTCCCAGTGAAGAGATGGTGGCCAGTAAGTGTATCCACCAAGGTCATACCACCTTGTGTGACCTAGCATGAGTAGTAGCTAGCTTCTCATTCTCAATGCTAATTATACCAGCTTGTAGCCTGGGAAGATGGTAAGAAAACTGTAATCACAAGCTAAAACAGCATTTCTGATCACCCATAATACCTAATCCTCCTAATAAAACTACTTTAAAGCAACCAAATGCTTTTTCTTTCTATTTTGCAAGGAAAGGCAAAAACACTCTTACAAAGCAATAAAATACACAGACAGCAACTAGCCAGGGATGAATCAACATGGAAGTAAATGTGGAAAAGGATACTGTTTCATGACTTCTTTATACTTCACAGTGTCACGAATATCTGAAGAAGAAAAGAAGAATTAATTGGGATTCAACATATAAGGAGGAATATAATTTCAGACTCTCTACCTATAATGTCCTAAGCCGACAAGTCTTTCAAGTCATCTGTTTCTTCTGAGGAAGAAAGTAAGTTTCTCTCTTGGTATCTGAGTTACTTTCCATCTGTTTCTAAAATTTTAAGCTTAGAGTATTGAATTGCAATATGAAGCAATACCATAAAGAGAATGACTAGAAGGGCAAAAAGTGGCCTGTCAGCACCTTCCCTACCAGCAAGAAACTGACACTAGTCTTCCAGGCTTCTCTTCTACCAGCATCTCCACATTCACGCTGGTTTCCTTCCTTACAAAGCGTAACTGCCAAGTAAACCACTGTCTTAGTTATCTAGTACAGCCGTAACAGAAATATCACAAGTAGATTGCTTTAACAAACAAGTTTATTCTCTCATAGTTTAGGAGACCAGAAGTCCGAATTCAGGATCCCAGCTCCAGGAGAAGGCTTTCTCTCTGTCCGTTCTGGGGGAAGGTCCTGGTTATCAATCTTCCCCGGTCTAGGAGCTTCTCAGAGCAGGGACCGTGGGTTCAAAAGACACACTCCCTTCCTGGTTCTTCCTTCTTGGCGGCATGAAGTCCACTTCTCTCTGCTTGATTCTCTCTCCTTTTATCTCTTGTAAGATAAAAGACGATGCAGGCCATACCCCAGGGAAACTCCCCTTACACTGGATCAGGGCTGTGACCTGAGTAAGAGTGTTGCCTGCATCCCATCCTAATCCCCTTTAACATAACCTAATCTTACCTCATTAACCACAGACAGAGATTAGGATTTACAACACCTAAGAAAATCACATCAGATCACAAAATATAGGACAACCACATAACACTGGGAATCACGGCCCAGCCAAGTTGACACATATTTTGGGGGACACAATTCAATCCATGATACCCATGAAGAATGTTATGATAGGAACTCCCAAGTTATATGGTAGATAAGGTCTGAGACAAGGTGAAAAGTTTTATACAATTCAAATATTTTATCAGTGACCATATGCAAAGAAAAAAAGGAGCTAAATCCAGAAAAAAGTTTATCTTACTAATTGTCTACTTACTGGTGACAAAGGCAAGGCAGACATTATTTTGAAAACGAAATTAATCGGTCCACTAATATCTAACTAAATCTTCTTACCAGTCTATAGACCTCCACCATCAACTATTAGAACTCCAACCTATAGAAGAGAAGATGGGCAATTTTTTCCCAAATTCTTCCACAAACTATATCTGCTTCTTAGTAGAGTCTCCCCTTCATTAGTATGTTTGGAGTACAAGCATACTTCACTTTATTGTGCTTTGCATATATTGCATTTTTTACAAATTGAAGGTTAGTGGCAACCCTGTGTCGAGCAAGTCTATCGGCACCATTTTTCCAACAGCATGTGCTCTTCATGTTTCTGTGTCACATTTTGGTACTCTTAGCAATATTTCAAACATTTTCATTATTATTATATCTGTTACAGTGATCTGTGATCAGTGATCTTTGATATTATGATTGTAATTGTTTTGGGGCACCACAAACCGTGCCCATATAAGACAGCAAACTTAATCGATAAATGTTGTGTGTGTTCTGACTGCTCCATCGACCAACCATTACCCCGTTTCTCTCCCTCTCCTCGGCCCTCTCTATTCCGAGACATAACAATATTGAAATTAGGCCAATTAATAACCCTACAACAGCCTCTAAGTGTTCAAGTGAAAGGAAGAGTCGCATGTCTCTCACTTTAAATCAAAAGCTTTAGTGAGGAAGGCATGTCGAAAGCTGAGACAGTCTGAAAAGTTAGGCCTCTTGCACTAAAGTTAGCCAAGCTGTGAATGCAAAGGAAAAGTTCTTGAAGGAAAAGCGAACACATGAATAATAAGAAAGTGAAACAGCCTTATTGCTGACATGGAGAAAGTTTTAGTGGTCTAGATAGAAGAACAAACCAGCCACAACATTCCCTTAAGCCAAAGCCTAATACAGGGCAAGACCCTAACTCCTCAATTTTATGAAGGATGAGAGAGGTGAGGAGGCTGCAGAAAAAAAGTCTGAAGCTAGCAGAGGTTGGTTCATGAGGTTTAAGGAAAGAAATCATCTCCATAACATAAAAGTGCAAGGTGAAGCAGCAAGTGCTGATGTAGAAGCTGCAGCAAGTTATCCAGAAGATCTAGCTAAGATAATAGATGAAGGTGGCTACACTAAACAACAGATTTTCAATGTAGATGAAACAGCCTTATATTGGAAGAAGATGCCATCTAGGACTTTCAGAGCTAGAGAGGAGAAGTCAATGCCAGCCTTCAAAGCTTCAAAAGACAGGCTGACTCTCTTATTAGGGGCTAATGCAGCTGATGACTTTAAGTTGAAACCAATGCTCATTTACCATTCCGAAAATCCTAGGGCCCTTATGAATTAATGCTAAATCCACTCTGCCTGTGCTCTATAAATGGATCAACTAAGCCTGGATGACAGCACATCTGTTTACAACATGGCTTACTGAATATTTTAAGCTCACGGTTGAGACCTACTGCTCAAAAGAAAAGATTCCTTGCAACACATTACTGCTCATTGACAATGCACCTGGTCACCCAAGAGCTCTGATAGAGATATACAATGAGATTAACATTTTCATGCCTGCTAACACAACATCTGGAGCCCTGGTGGCACAGTGGTTAAAGCGTTTGGCTGCTAAACAAAGGGTGGGCTGTTCAAATCCACCAGCTGCATTTCTACATTGTCCTATAGGGTTGCTATGAGTGAAAATCAACTCGACGACAATGGGTTTCTTTTTTATGGGTAACACAATATCCATTCTGCAGTCCATGGATCAAGGAGTAATTCTGGCTTTTAAGTCTTATTATTTAAGAAATACATTTTATAAGGCTATAGCTGCCATAGATAGTGATACCTCTGATTGAGCTGGGAAAAATAAATTGAAAGCCTTCTGGGAAGGATTCACCATGCTAGAGGCCATTAAGAACATTCGTGATTCACGGGAGGAGGTCAAAATATCGACATTAACAGGAGTTCGGAAGAAGTTGATTCCAACCCTCATGGATGTCTTTGAGGGGTTCAAGATTTCAGTGGAGGAATAACTACAGATGTGGAAATAGCAAAAGAATCACAATTAGAAGGGACCCTGAAGATGTGACTGAATTGCTGCAATCTCATGATAAAACTTTAATGGATGAGAAGTTGCTTCTTATGGATGAGCAAAGAGAGTAGTTTCTTGAGATGGAATCTACTGGTGGATGCTGTGAACACTGTTGAAATGACAACAAAGGGTTTAGAATATTACATAAACTTAGTTGACAAAGCAGCAGCAGAGTTTGAGAGGACTGATTCCAATTTTCCAAGAAGTTCTACTGGGGGTAAAATGCTATCAAACAGCATCAGAGAAACAAACAGCTACAGAGAAATCTTCCATGAAAGGAAGAATCCACTGATGTGGCCAACTTCACTGTTGTCTTATTTTAAGAAATTGCCACCACCACCCTAAGCTTCAGCAACCACCACCCGGATCAGTCAGCAGCCATCAACATCAAGGGAAGACCTTCCACCAGCAAAAAGATTATGACTTGCTTCCAGATAAACACAAATTAAGGGACTATGTAAAAACCAAACCAAACTTAAAAGACTTATTAAAGAGAGTCCTTCGATCTGAGAACAAACAACATCAGACCACAGGCTGAATACAGGACACAGGACTGTACTAGCCAGATACCAACCTCGGAAATGAACTCTTAAAGACTATGCAAACCCAAAAGAATTACAAAAGGGAACAAGAGAGGTTAATCTGTAAATGACAACAGCATCAGAACAATAAAAGAGGGAATAAACGGTGTACAGTAAACGTATCGAACCTTCCAATGGAGAGGAAGGCAAGGCAATACCAAGTGATAATAGACTGGTTCAAATCTAGGAGGATAGGATAAATTTCATGGTAACCACAAGGAAAGTTAACAAACCTACTCATCAAAATGAAGAAAAACAAAACCTACAAAAACAAAAAAAATGAAAAAAAAAAAAAATCCCACAAACAAAAGGAACTCAGCACAGGAGAGTAAGAGAAACAAAGAAAACGTCAGCACCACAAAAAAAAAATCACCACAAAATGCAATCCCACTCCTAGGAATATACGCTAGTGAAATAAGAGCCATCACACGAATAGACATATGCACGCCCATATTCACCGCAGCACGGTTCACAGTAGCAAAAAGATAGAAACAACCTAGATGTCCATCAACAAATGAATGGATAAACAAACTATGGTACATACACACAATGGAGTTGTCATGGTTTGAATTATGTCCCCCAAAAAATGTGTATATCAATTTGGCGGGGCCTGATTTCCAGAATTGTGTGGTTGGCCTCCATTTTGTGATTGTAATTTTATGTTAAAGAGGATTAGGGTGGGATTGTAACATGGCCCTTACCCAGGTCACATCCCTGATCCAATGTAAAGGGAGTTCCCCTAGGGTGTGGCCTGCACCACCTTTTACCTTACAAGAGATAAAAGGAAAGGGAAGCAAGCAGAGAATTGGGGACCTCATACCACCAAGAAAGAAGAACCGGGAACAGAACGTGTCCTTTGGACCTGAGGTTCCTGTGCAAAGAAGCTGCTATTCTGGGTGAACACTGATGAGAAGAAGGCCAACAGAGAGAGAAAGCCTTCCCTTGGAGCTGACACCCTGCAATTTGGACTTTTGGCCTACTTTACTGTAAGGAAATAAACTTCTCTTTGTTAAAACCATCCACTCATGGTATTTCTGTTAGAGCAGTACTAGATGACTAAGACAGGAGTATTATGCAAAAATAAAGAACAATGATGAATCTGTGAAGCATCTCATAACATGGATGAAACTGGAGGACTTTATGCTGAGTGAAATAAGTCAATCACAAAAGGACAAATACTATATGAGACCTCTACTGTAAAAACTCATGTAAAAGTTTACACACAAAAAGAAACAATCTTTGTTGGCTATGAGGGATGGGACGGGTGTGGGGGGGAACTAAACAGACAAGTGGTAACTTTGGTGAAGGGTAAGACAGTACACAGTACTGGGGAAGGCAGCACAACTGGTACAAGGAAAGGTCATGGAAGCTCCAGAGACACTTCCAAACTCCCTGAGGGACTGAACTGCTGGGTGGAGGGCTGTGGGGACGATGGTCTCAGGGAACATCTAGCTCAATTAGCATAACACAGTTTATAAAGACAATGTTCTACATTCTACCTTGGTGAGTGGTTTCTGCGGTCATAAAGGCCTGCGAGCGGCCATCTAAGATACTCCACTTGTCTCATCCCTTTGGGAGCAAGGGAGAATGAAGAGAACAGGATACAATGAAAAGATTAGTCCAAAGGACTAACTTTCCACAACTACCAAGGTCTCCACCAGACTGAGTCCAGTACAGCTAGATGGTGCCCGGCTAACATCACTGACTGCTCTGACCAGGATCACAACAGAGGGTTCTGGACAGAGCTGGAGAAGGATGTAGAGCAAAATTTTAACTCACAAATAAAAAGACCAGATTTACTGACCTAAAGGAAACTGGAGAAACCTCGAGAGTATGGCCCCCAGACTCCCTTTTAGCTCAGTGGTGAAGCTACCTCCGAGGCTCACTGTTCAGCCTGGGAGTGGACAGCCCCGTAAAACCAAATGAGACTAACGAGGTACAGGAGTCCAGTGACAAGGGCCAGAAGGCAGAAGGGGACAAGGAAGTTGGTGATAGGGAACCCAAGGTTGAGTAAGGACATTGTTGATGTGTTGTGAGATTGTTAACCATTGTCATAGGGCAACATTGGTAGTAACTGTTAAATGAGAAACTATTTTGTTCAGTAAGCCTTCATCTTAAGTGAGAATAACAGCACAATCGGAAGAGCGTAGTCATTGTCACTGAACTGTAGATGTAGAAATTTTTGAAATGGTGTATCTTTGGCTATGTGTATTTTCACCAAAAAAAAGGTTGAGAAGTTAGAGGGTTGATATGTTGTGGGGTTGTTAACCAATGTCATAACACAACATGTGTACTTCTGTTTCATGAGAAACTATTTGTTCTGTAAGCCTTCACGTGAAGTACAATTAAAAAAAAAAAAAAAAAAGGCCCTCCAGGCTGTGGGGACCATGGTCTCGGGGAACATCTAGCTGAATTGGCATAACAGTTTATAAAGACAATGTTCTACATTCTACCTTGGTGAGTAGCAACTGGGGTCTTAAAAGCCTGTGAGCAGCCATCTAAGACACTCCACTGGTCTCATCCCTTTGGAAGCAAGGGAGAATGAAGAGAACACGATACAAGGAAAAGATCAGTCCGAAGGACTAATGGACCACAGCTACTAAGGCCTCCACTGGACTGAGTCCACTACAGCTAGATGGTGCCCGGCTACCACCACTCACTGCTCTGACCAGTCAGTGTAGAACAAAATTCTAACTCACAAAAAAAAGACCAGATTTACTGGCCTAAAGGAGACCGGAGAAACCCCAAGAGTACGGCCCCCAGACACCCTTTTAGCTCAGTGGTGAAGTTACCTCCAAGGTTCACGGTTCAGCCAGGGAGTGGACAGCCCCATAAAACCAAATGGGACTAATGAGGCACAGCAGTCCAGGGACAAGGGCCAGAAGGCAGAAGGGGACAGGAAAGCTGGTGATAGGGAACCCAAGTTTGAGTAAGGATAGTGTTGATGTGTTGTGAGGTTGTTAACCATTGTCATAGGGCAACATGTGTACTAACTGTTTAATGAGAAACTATTTTGTTCTGTAAACTGTCATCTAAAGGGAGAATAGCAGCACAATTGGAAGAGTGTAGTCGATGTCACTGAACTGTGCATGTAGAAATTTTTGAAATGGTGTATCTTTGGCTATGTATATTTTCACCAAAAAAAAAAAGGTTGAGATGGGAGAGGGTTGACATGTTGCGGGATTGTTAACCAATGTCATAAAACAATATGTGTATTAGTGTTTCATGAGAAACTATTTGTTCTGTAAGCCTTCAGCTAAAAAAAAAAAAAAAGGCCCTCCAAGGTCAAGAAGGGAGAGTGTTGACATGTCGTGGCGTTGTTAACCAATGTCATAAAACAATATGTGTACTGACTGTTTAACGAGAAACTATTTGTTCTGTAAACCTTCATCTAAAGTACAATTAAAAAAAAAAGATTATGACTCGCTCAGATAGCATTTTTTAGCAATAAAGTATTTTTAAATTAAGGTATGTACTTTTTTTTTTAGACATAATGCTATTGCACAATTAACAGACTACAGTATGGTGTAAACATAACTTTTATCTGCACTGGGAAACCAATAAATTCATGCGATTCACTTTACTGGGGTGGTCTGGAACCAAACCTGTAATGTATCTGAGGTATGCCTGTACAAGAAGTTTAATCGAATTAAGAAGAGACAAGGAGAGATCCATCGGCACACCGTGATGGCCTGGAAATCAGGAAGCCTAGATCTTATCAAGAATCATGACACTGAATCACGTCCATTCTTAATCTTTTTTGTAATGATAGACTTCCTCTTAGAATTTGATGAAAACTGGGACCTCTCCCCAGAACAATACACATAAGCATTTATACACGTATTTTCCCACGTACCTTTGGGAGTGGGAGCAAGACCCCTAGAAATCAGTGAGTCAGCTACAGCATAAGAACCCTTATACTCTAAATTTTGAGAAAAGAAACTAAAAGGAAAAGGTTTATTTATTAGAGTCAGCTGAAGGGTTTGGGGTATAGAAGTGAGAGGACTGACTTTCTGTGACTTATTTACCCAAATTAGAATATCCTAGCACACTAGGATCATAAAGAGGGGAGAGATAAGGTGAGTGGGAAGGAGACAAAGAAATTAAGGAAAGGGAAGGAGTAAACAAAAAGAAAATGTGAATAAAGAAGCCTGGAGAGAGACTCTCACAAATTCAAGAGAAATGAAAGTAGATATTGAGAAAAGATGAAAAACGAAGGCACTGAAAACTGGAAGACTGAGGCTCTCCATTCCCTCTGAGGCACTTCACACAAGCTCTGGTATGGTTCACTCACCAATATTGGCAGGAAAAGGAACTTCATGCACAGCTGGGTCCAGGTTGATCACATATGGTGGAGAGCCTTGGCTATGCAGGTGTCCGGTGAGCCTCTGCAAAGACGTGACGAGGCAGGTGGAGGGAGAGGAAAAGGTCGATAAGGGGACAAGACAGAACTTCCATTCGTTTATTGCCTTGACTGAAGGCTTTTGCACCTACACTTCCCTCTAATTGAAATATCCATTCCCTATGTTCACCTCCAACATTCAGCTCCGTTCAAACGCTACCGTTATCACCCATCTAACAGAGCGTCCTCTACTACTCTCCAACTTACGTGCTTGGGGTTGGGGGAGCAGTTCCTGTCTCCCCCACTAAAATATTAGCTCCATGAAAGCAGGAACCTTGTCAACCTTATTTTCGCTGTATCGTCAGTGCCTAGACCATGGTAGGCGCTCAATAAATAATTCTTTAACAAATCATCACCGAGAGCCTGTGTGCTACCACTGTATTAATTGCTGGAGTTTCCGATAAGTCCCTGCCTTCCAAAAGTTCGGAATTTTATCGACAATTCCAGTACAACGTAGTAAGTTATATTAACTATGCACTGAGCACTGAGGGTACGCAAAAGAGAGCCTTAATTAACCCAGGCTAGATTCCAAGAAGACTTCGCCAAGGAAGACACCGGCGCTGATGTGAAGTTCCCGAAATCGGGTACCCTCCAACTCCCGAGAGATCTCCCTCCGTATCTATTAGGCCTTCCGTTCACCACAACCTCTCGCGTGCTTCATACTACACCTGCGCCATGTAAGTCACCTGTACAAATGTGGTTTTTCCAGATCCCGCCATTCCCAATACCAACAGACACACTGGGGGCCGAGGACCCGCCGAAGCCAGTGGCTCAAACGTAACTACGGAGGCCGCCATCTTTCTCCTAGATCGGCCCACCCTACGATAGACACGCTGCGTGGCTAGAGAGACTTCCGCGACGCTCTGGGCTGGGAATGAGCATAGAGCCGAACGGGCTCGAAAGGGAAGGACCGAGGGGCGGGGCCAAGCGTCTGAAGGTTTTCTTTGCGTCTTGAGCCCCCTTGTGGGCCAACTAGTGACAATGGCGAAGTGGTTACGTTGGGCAACCGAGAGGAGGACTTGAAAGCAAGGAAAAGGGGCGTTCACCGTCATAGGGTAGGGGCTGGGAAGAGGAAAGCCCTCGACCCCAGAGAACGAAACGAGACAGGATCCCGAGGGCAGGGCTCCCACAGAACGAGAATGAGGAGAGTGGGTCTCAGTTTCGGCCCCCAAGAAGCGAGGAGCAGAGCCGCGGGAGAACTGGCTGCCGGGGCTTACCCTGCAGCCGAGGAGGTTAAACAAGTCTGGGCCAGACGGGTTTGGAGAGAGGGAGAGCGCCCCCCCCGCCCCCGGGGTTGCTGGGCAGCGCCGAGACTCGTAGAACACAAAACGGAGAAACTGCGAGAAGTTAACGCGCTTGGACAGCGTTCCCGCATGTCGCGGACCTCGGACACTAGCGCTCGCCCCTCGACCATCACCCTTAGTGAACTACACAATAACTATCACCTTGAGAATGAACGCTTCGATCCCTGGCGCACGTGAGTTGAGAAGCAGTGGTTCCTTCTCACCGAAGCGCCCTTGGAAACTAGGGAAACGTGATGAAAAAGCCGAGGTAGCTCTTGTTCTCGGCCACCCAGTCTGTGCCTCAGGCCCTTGGTAGTGGCTGTAAGCCATAGGGATCTAGGCTTTATACCCAGCTCTGCCACTTGTTAGCGGTGTAAACCTTGACAAAAGCCCAACCCCTTGGCCGTCGAGTCTGTTTTAACTCATAACCACCCTACAAAGGCAGGGTAGAGCTGCCCCCTAGGGTTTCTAAGGAGCGCCTGGTGGATTTGAACTGCCGACCTTCTGGTTAACAGCCAGACGCTTAACCACTGCGCCACCAGGGCCCCAAACCTTAACAAGTCACTTAAATTCTGTGAACCAGTTTTCTCTTCTTTAAAATTGAGATAATGCCTCACAGGGTTGTAGTGAATGCATTGTAAACTATAGTCCCTCATCTTTACCCGTAACTGTATTCCTTTGGAACATGTTGTTAGTTGCCATGGAGTCGATTCGGACTCCTGGCAACCCCATGTGTGTCAAGAGTAGAACTGCTGCATAGGGTTTTCAAGGCTGTGACCTTTTAGAAGCAGATCCACGGGGCCTTACTTCACAGGTGCCTCTGGGTGAGTATGAACCACCCTTTCAGTTAGTAGTCCAGCACAACCCAGGGACTCCTTGGAACATATTAGGTGCTCAAAAATATTTTCTTGAATGAATCAAAATACAAACGTGCATTTTTAAAAATTATTATTATTTCCTAAGTTTTCATTAAGAACCAATAGGGGAATGTATCATTTGTTTTTGCTTCAGGTTTGATGAGGGCCCTGGAACGCCTCTTCCACCATATCTTAGTCTAATAAATACTTTTTTCAAGCCAGAGAGGCTAACAAAGGCTGAAATGAAGTTTAAAGAAAAGGCAATGGTGGAAGTGATGGAGCTGAACAATCAAATAAAACAAGCTCAAATCCAGCAGGAACAGCTACAGAAGGACAGCAGGCAGCTATGCACTGAAAAGCTACTTGTCCAGGCTGAACACAAATTCGTTCTGGAATACCTGACTAACAAAACTGAGGAGTACAGAAAGCAGCCTGTTAAGATGTGGAACAACTATGTACAAATAAGTGGGGAGATTGAACTACAGAGACAGGAATCAGCATCAAGATATGCAAAACAAATCTCAGTGCTTAAAGCAGAGCTCCTGCAGAAGGAAAAGACCCAAAGCCTTCTGGAGCACCAGCTGAAGGCAATGAAGGACATTTTAATATTAAAGGAAAAACAGGAGACAGAAGTGGAGGCACTGCAGAAGGAGAAAAGGAAAGTCCAAGATGAGACAGCCACAAAGACACAGGAAGTACTGGTCCGGATCCTCCAGGAAAAAGCATTACTGGAGAAACAACTGAGTGAGCCAGACGTAAGCCAGTTGGGAAAAAGAAAAAGAAGGGAGCTTAAGAGGAAGAACCAGGCCTTGGAGTTGGCAGCAAAGCAGTATACTCTTGAGTTCTACTGTGGCATCAACAGAGAGAACCACCAGTCACAGAAAGATCTACAGCAGCTAATTCAGCAATCCCAGGAGTTGGTGGCTTGTCAAAGCCAGTTAAAAGACAGAAAACAGCAACTGCAACAAGAACAGTGGTATCTGGAGGGCTTAATCCGGGGAAGGCAACGAATGCAAGGAAGGTATAATTGGTGCCTAAAAGGACAGGATGCTCCAAAGACCACACTGACCCCTCCCCTAGGCACCAAATCAAGGATTAATCCCAAATAATGCCTGAAGTAACACTGATTAAATAAGCATTAGAGCAGGTACTCTTAGGTTCTACATAAACCCAGTTAGGAAGCTTTTTGGATCTCAGATTCCTATGGCAAGATATCTATCATGTGTAGGTGTGAAGGGTTGGGTGCTTTTTTTCTCAGCAGTACTGCTTCATATTTGTGACTAGCTTCCTTTAACCAGGTCTTTCTCTAATTAGCTCTTGCTGTTAAACAGGATGTTCCACAAACCTCTAAGTTAACATACAACCCTAACCTAATACCCAGTCATTTGCCAAATACCCTGTACTTCAAACTCACTCAAAATCAACTTGAGAGGAAAAGTTGTGATTTATTTCATCTACCTTAATTAGATTTGTTTATAGAGAAAGCACCTTTAAGGATAGCGTTTCAGATTTTGTATAGTGCTTTCAGCTCTGTAAATAACGCAGTATCAGTTTATCCTCATTCCTTTTGACCAACTAACTCAGCACACAAAGGCAAAGGCAGAAGGTGTTTTTAAGCTCTTCTGTAGTTTATGCTAGTGACCAGGTAGATCCTTGTATGATTTTATCATCAAGTGAAAAGTACTCTGATAACAGCAAGTCCAGTAAGTGCTAGGTAGAATGAGCTTTGGTCTAATGCTAAGCCCCCTCGGTTTTAGCTGAATAAATTGAGAAGCTAAGAAAGGATGAAGGGGACATACGTTAGGTCAAATGTTGCTTTCGAAAGTGTTTTCTGTGAGGAAACAGAGCATCAGTGACTCTTGTTTAAGAAAATGTGTCAAAAGAAAGTTAAAATGTTTGGACAGTTTTTAAGTCTTGTGCCATCCGTTGTTAATCTCATTTCCCTAGCAGCATTCTAAAGTCTGAGACAAGTAAAATTACTCATTATAGTAACTACTTTGGTTTCAGGTCATTTATTATATTTTCTTACTACATGTACACTTCATAGTACATGAAATGCCTTTTATAGTCAGTGTGTGCCATATATTTGTCCATTTTATAGAACTGGGAATAATTTTACTAAATTAGTATAGATTTTAACAGTTGTATTTTTTACATTTTTGACATATTTATGTTTAAACCAGTGATTTACTTAAATGCTAAATCCTAGTTCAGGAATATAACCCCTTATTTTAACATTGCTCTTCTATGGGAAAATATAAAACAACTTATGTTTTTCAGAAATTGTTGATGAAACATTTCAAAATAATTTTCCTGAATTTTGTTTTATTCATGTGTAAAATGAATCCATTTAAAATTGAATTTTTTCAAAAAAGGATCCTCCCTCAAAGTGCCTCTAACTTCTAGCTTTAATAGTTTTTCTTGTTAAATATGTAGGATTTTTTTGTTATTAAACAATAAAGATCTATTTAGGATTATAATTTATCCATTTTTTTAAGTGTTCCAATATAATGTATTTTCTACTTTATCACACTTAAATCTTATTACCATTTCTGCATGTCTTACTCATACTAGTGTGCAAATAATAAAACTGCAGTTTTAATACAGAGGAGCCCTGTTAGCACAGTGGTTAAGAGCTCAGCTGCTAACC
Organism: Dugong dugon; assembly: GCA_030035585.1. Taxonomy (NCBI): domain Eukaryota; kingdom Metazoa; phylum Chordata; class Mammalia; order Sirenia; family Dugongidae; genus Dugong; species Dugong dugon. Next base: position 72,592,137 of record CM057473.1, read on the forward strand.
AAAAAGTTTGCAGTTTGAATCCACCAGCTGCTCCTTGGAAACCCTAAGGGGCAGTTCTACTCTGTTCTGTAGGGTCACTATGAGTTGGAATCGACTCAGAAGCAATGGGTTGGGTTTGGTTTTGGTTTAACAAAGAAACTAGGACTTCAGATATTATACAGGTACCCTGACCATATAGCTATTCGTGAGCTAGAAGTACAGGAAGACTAAATTTGAAAAGCATGGTATCCAAGGCAACTTTGAGGCCCTGTTCTCTGTGAATGCAAAAATCCTAGGCAAATATATACCACACTTAAGGCCGACCGGGAGTCAGAAAGGAGGGATCTTAGACTTTTATTCTTCTGCTGTTCATTCCCCTACTGCAATTGCTGTTCCCGTTTTTTCTTTCAAGAGTGGGTAACTTCCATCTGATCTCAGTTTACTTCTATCATCCCAGCTGAAGGAGCCCTGGTGGCAACAGTTTAAACCCACCAGCTGCTCCACAGGAGAAAGATGTTCCATAAAGATTACAGCCTTGGAAACCCCATGGGGCAGTTCTACTCTGTCCTATAGGGTCACCATGAGTTGGAATCGATTCAACAGCAGTGGGTTTTCTTTTGGTATCATCCCAGTTAAGTGATCTGGTGGATTCCTTGTGGTTGTCCCTTTCAGAGTGAACACTCTAAAGACTTAAATATTTTAAAGGGTGAATCATATCTGAAATCCATACCCCCCAAGTGAGTAGTAGGGGGGCCATCTCATCGCAGAATCTGTATTTTTTGTCTGCTTTGCTATGAAGAAAACAGGTTAATGTTACAGAAAGTGACTTAAGATGACAAAGACCTCTGAGGCGAAATGTAGGCTAAGACCTGAATAAGCTGAAGCTCACAGTGCAGAAAACCAGAAGAAACTGTTCAAGGCACAACAGTGAGTGCAAAGGCTCTAAGGTGGTAAGAATAAGCTTGATATGTTCAAAGAACAAAGGTCAGTGTGGCTAAAGTGTAGCTGGGGAATGAGTAGAGGGAGATGAAGCTAGTAAGGTTAGCAAGAAGGCCTGATAGGCCACTGTAAAGGGTCTGAATTCTATTCTACAAGCAATGGGAAACCATGAGGTTTAGCTATTGCTGTAGTCTAGACAAGAGGGGTAATGGTTTGGATTAGGATGGTAGAAATAGAAGAACAGATTAAGGATTTACATTTGGTAGTAGACAAGACTTGCTAGTGGATTCATTTTGAGAAACGAGAAAAAGATCAAGGAAAACTATGTTCTTGGCCCCAGCATCTGAACAGTGGTGCTTAAGTGGGGAAGACGGGAAAAACAGACTACAGGGAGAGAGAAATCAAAGATTCAGATGAAGCAGAAGTAAAATTTATAGGGTTCCCTTTTAAGAAGATGAGCAGAATATATTTTTCTTTAATGTGTATGCGGATTGCTTTTTAAAATGAAATATTTCAGGCATACAAAAAATAGGAAAACCTAACTCATTATCTGCCTTAAGAAATAATTACAAATTCAGTTGAAATCCCTCCAGAATCCCAGAAGCATTATACTAAATTTGGTGTTTATCATTCTTGTGCATGTTTTCAGGCTTTTACTTTCTTTATATACATATATCTATAAACAGAGTGTTGTTTTTGCATGTTTTTATATAACCTTATATAAATGATACCCTTGATGTGTTTGGCAACTTGCTTTTTCCAGACATTGTTTTTGAGAGTTATACATGATGATACAAGAAACCCTAGTTAATTTTATAGCTGTATAGTATTCCACCGTGTGACTATACCACAATTTATCCATTCTCCTGACAGACAATTAGGTTGTGTATTAGAGTAGGCTAAACTGCTGTAACAGACCCAAGAACATATGATGTCTCAGATAACAGAGATTTTCTTCTTGCTCACGTAATAGTCACGTAATAGTCTAAGACGGATGCTCCTGGTTGGCAAGTGGCTCCTTGACAGGGTGATTCAGAGTCCACTTTGTGCTCTGCCATCCCTTAGGGCCTCCTCATCATCTACATCTAGTGGGAGGAGGGGGAAAGCATGGTGGCACACTCGCTCTTTTAAAAGTTCCAGCCGAGACGTGACACACATCAATTAATTTAACTGGCATTCCACTGGCGAGAAGTTAGCTGGTTACACCTCACCACCCAGGAAAGGGAGAGTGCTGGGAAATAAGAGTCTAGTATTTGTCCTACAATTCTGTTACTTTGCAAGGTGAAAGCACATTTTGGTGGACAGCTAGTGGTCTCTACTACAGGGTGTTTCCAGCATCTATTATAAACTGTTCTGCAATAATCATTCTTGTCTATGTCTTCTGGTACACCTGGGCAAGAAGAGTGTCTCCTTATATACCTAGGAGTGAAATTGCTGAGTCTTAGGGAATCTATTCAACTTTACTAGGTATTGCCAAATCGTTTTCAAAGTGACTGTACCAATTACACTCCAAACCATGTATGAAAATTCTTACTGCTCCACAACCTAACTACACTTGACATTGTCAAACTTAGTATATGGTACTCTACTTAGTTTTGTTTTTTAAAGAAACTTAAAAACTCAACAGAGTGATTAGGATTATCCCGTCTTCTATGCTGATCCCTGGCCTCAGGAAGGAAAAAGAAAAGGAGGGCCCTGAATGAGATAGGGCAACTTTCCTATACTAATTTATTTGAATCTCAAACAAATTATTTTCACCAGCACACACAGTCCAGGAGCTAAAGCATTACTGAGACAACTGCATTTAGAACTTACTTCAAACTCATACCCATCCCCAACCAAACCATCTTACCCCCATTTACTGTGTCAGCAAGGAGTCAAGTGGCAGGCCAGAGTCAATGAACAACTGCAAACAGCATTCTAACCAAGAGTCATTTATTTCTTTTGTCATTGCAAAACATTCCCCAAGTCTTACTCACCAGAAATTAACATAGCTTCTTCATTTCTCCTCCCTGGCAACCTTATCTTCTGAAAAGGCTTTAAGGACACAATTGCCAATGAAAATGTAGAGTGAACATACCAGGTACTTCACTTGTTTCAAAATCAGGTTTCAATGCTCCCTAGTTTGAAAGTGGTCTTCACAAAAGCCCACATTTTAAAGCTATATGGAGGAGCACAGTGAAGGGCAGAGTTAAAGAATGGTAATAGCCTTTCAGAATTTGAAAAGGTAGTGCATGTCCTTATCAGGGTTAAGGGTCTGTTATCTTTTATGCGGCACATGCCACAAAAATAGGCAAGAATATATAAGATCGATATTTATGGAAAAAGGGGAAGAGAATCCAGAAACACGACAAGAAAGCTGCTATAACCAATGTTCCAGAGAAAGGCAGCATCCAAGAGAAACAGTCCATTAGACAAGACCAGGTGACCATGAGGTACAGAAAAAGAATTTTTCTTTTCAGCTCCAGATAAGTATCTACATCTGGTATCAAAGTCTCAGAACATAAAGAGGACAGAACTTCATGGAAGGGCAATATTCTCAGAAATTTCAGACAAGAGGATGGCTAAAGGGATAGATGAGGACTCTTGGGGGTTTAGACTAGCAAGTGAGGTAAAGTCCGGGGGAGAAGGAATGTGCACCTTGCCACTATTAGTGTACTTCCAGGGGCACTGTGCCAAAACATCAAGGGCAATGTGATGGTTCTCAGTCCTTAAGATTGAGGGAGCAGTAGCAAGCTTCAAGATGGCACTAATCATAGCAACAGATGAGATCTCAAGCCCCAAGAAAGTCAAGGCAGTATTTATTGCTTCTTCTACTTTCTTCTTTCCAGTCATTTTAATGTTTACTCCTAAGCCTGCTTTTCATGCCTGTGGGACTAGTTAGTCACTGCTACTTAGTATAAACAAAGCATTTCCCAGTATAACCAGAGTAGGGAGGTTCTAGCTTTTTCATCCTAAATCCATTTTCTTACTTTCAGTTCTAAAACCATATTGGATTGTTTGTTAAAACTGTAACAAACAGCCTCCATAAAAACTGTTTCCCAAGGAGACAGGTAATCCTATTACATGAATGACAACAGTTCTAGCTTCTAGGCTTATTATATCACAAACACAAAATGATAAATCAGTTATGGTTGTAAAAATTAGTTTAGAATTGTTTTATAAGCTAGATGATGGAGTGGCTACTAAATCAATGGAGCTTCCAAGAACATTTTACACCCCAGGAAGGAAAGGACACCAAACAGGTTTCTTAGTTTTATAGAGGGCAAGAGAGGCCTATAGTTGGCCTTACGAGGGAGCTCTTTGGGGAAGATAAGAGTCAGAAAAAACAAGAGGACACCAATAAGGAATAGCAGGAAAACCTACCAAAGGGGGAAGTGGGGGAAGGTGAATAAGTAGGGAAAACAGGGAAATTTACACAGGAGGAAGAAGCTGAGAAAGTTACAAACAGCTGAAAAAGTACATTTCTCTCTGCTCAGCCCCCCATGACTCAGTCCTCCCAGCACAGGTCCCCGTGACAACAGCATCCCATCACATCCACTCTCCCAGGAGCACTCTCACACTGCCTGCCTACTTCCTCCCTCGTTTATGACTCATCTTTGGGGGCTTTACTTTCTGGAAATGTGCTGGCAGTGGCTCCTGCTCTGGCTCCTTACAGGAGGTCGACACTACCAGCTGCTCATTACTCCGCCTCTGATCCTTCCCTACTCTAAGATTCAGCTCTGCCTCAGAGTGCTCAGCGCCAGGCTGCTGCCGCCGTCTTAGAGACCTTCTGCTCCTGTGCTGCTGCCTCCGCTTTTCTTCCTCTTGCTGCCGCTGCTTTATCTTCATCAGCTTTTCAAAGCTTTTGGTTGTTGTTGGATTTACAACAAACCAGTCCTAGAAGCAAAATAGAAAAAACACTCAAAGACATAATGGAGAGCATAAAGAAGGGGTTTGGGAAGAATAAAAAAGGCATGATTAAGACAGAACACAGTAAGGAGAACAGGATGGAAACCGAGCTTAGGTGACTGTATTTTATGTTGGAGAAATTCAAGACACAGTTGTCATTATAAGTAATAAATGTGTAACACATGATTCTAGGTACTTTAACATATGACCTACAAAGTCTGCTTACTTAGTTAGCATCGTCTCACCCATTTATCTTCTTTAGTAAAAACCACATCATGAGATGTAAAACACTGAGCCAGAAGAGATTTTTGTTTCATGATAGTGTAGTGGTTAAAAGCATGAACTCTGCAGCCAAACTGCCTGGGTGCAAATTCCGGCTCTGTTTCTAGCTATGGGCAAATTAACTTCACCTCTTTGAGCCTCAGTTTTAAAAATTAAGGGGTGGGGGACATGGAATCCAATTATGAAATATTCTTGCCAAAAAGTAAAAAAGAACTCAAATCTATTCATGTGGTAAGTCTTCTATATCTAACTAATAATTTACAGGAAATACCTGGGATAGAAGAGCACCACAGAGATGCAATCAACAAAATCCAGAATGTGGGTAATTACATATGACAAATAACCCAGTTTCTTCAACAAATAATGGCAAAGGAAAAAAAAAGGGAAGGGGAAACTTCTAGACCTCTCTTGTCCAGTGAGGCAACCATGAGCCACCTGTGCCTAATGAGCTCTTGAAATATGGCCAATCCAAACTGAGATATGCTTTCAACGTAAAACACACATCAAATTTCAGAGACTTAGTATAGAAAAAAAAGTTAACTAAATAATTCTTCATTACATGTTAAAAAGATAATATTTTGGATATACTGAGTTAAATAAAACATGTTAAAATTAATTTTACCTGTTTTCTTTATACTTTTTTAATGTGGCTACTAGAAAATGTTACATTACATACATGGCTCACATTACATTTCCATTGGATAGTGCTGCTCTAGATTGTTTAAACAGACAAAGTATGTGCACCTTTTTTAGATCCTGAATTGAACAAGACAACTCTGAAAAAAAATCATGAGACAATCAAGGAAATTTAAATAATGATATTAGAGAATCAATGTTAATTTTTATAGCTGTGATGATGGTGTGGTTATGTTTTTAAAAGCTTTTTTTTTTTTTTACAGCTATATACTGAAGCATTTCAGCTGCAATGATATCTGGGATTTGCTTTAAATCAGACTTTAAGGGAGAAGAAATGAGCGGGCTTATAAAAAATACAACTGGCCATACACTGATGACTGCTGAAACTGGCTGGCAGGTATATTAGGGTCATTACACTATTCTATTTTCATGCATTTCAACATTTGCATTTTTTTTCTTTTTTTTTCTTTTTTATTGTACTTCAGGTGAAGGCTTACAGAACAAATAGTTTCTCATGAAACAGTATACGTATTGTTTTATGACATTGGTTAACAACCCCACAACATGTCAACCCTCTAACTTCTCAACCTTTTTTTTTTTTGGTGAAAATACACATAGCCAAAGATACACCGTTTCAAAAATTTCTATATACACAGTTCAGTGACATTGACTACACTCTTCCAATTGTGCTGTTATTCTCACTTAAGATGAAGGCTTACAGAACAAAATAGTTTCTCATTTAACAGTTACTACAAATCAACATTTTCATAATTTTAAAAAGAGAAAAAAAGTAATGTAAGAAAAGGCGGGGAGGGAGGAAAAGGATGAAAATCTCTGATGACAACATGAAGTTCATAAATATAGGCATAAATCATCGAACAAACTAAGTGAAATGAAGATCTTTGTTGATGCAAGTTATTTTAGGAAGAAACTGGAGAAATAAGTCAACTCTACAAAGGCCAAATTTTATCAGGAGATAATTACCTTTCAAATACTTCCTGAGGCATAAAAAGGTTCATTATATACAAAAAATACGACTGCTCTCAAGAGAAATCTGATTGTGGAAATGGACTCCCAAAGCTTAAACCAGTAAAACAACAGAAACCATATTTGATGAAACTAATTAAAGCTCACTTTGCTAAGAACTGGAGCCCCGGTGGTGCAGTGGTTATGAGCTCGGCTGCTAACCAAAAGGTCAGCAGTTCGAATCTACCAGCCAATGGCAACGGGTTAGGTTTAGTTTGTTAAAAACTATTAAATTTAAGGGCAGAAAACAGCAGAAGGTGCTCACTGTATTTTTCCCCATAAGGCAACATACAGTTTCTACAGTAAGATATTCTGAGAAACACACATTCTTATTCCTTGAGCTTTTGTAATAAAAACCCACTGCCATCAAGTTTGATTTCAACTCACAGCGACCTTATAGGACAGAACAGAACTGCCCCATAGGGTTTCCAAGTCTGTAATCTTTACGGAAGCCGACTGACACATCCTTCTCCTGCAGAGTGGCTGGTGGGTTCAAACTGTTGACCTTTTGGTTAGCAACCCAGCACTTAACCACTATGCCACCAGGGGTCCTGCTTTTGTAATAAGGATATTTAGTTATATAATAAGCAGTATCTTTGTTCACCTATACTACTAAAAACTTTCTCCAGGAGAAAACTCTTGACTTTCTGAGCTTTCCATAATTTTCACACAGTATTTTTTCTTATTTTTAATTCTCAAAATTTACAAACCTTCAGAAAAGTTACAACACTTCAATGAACACCCATATATCCTTTACCCAGGTTTATCAGTTAGTCTCTCTTTCTTCTTTTTGCTGAATTATTTGCAAGTTAGTTGCAAACATCATGATACTCCATCCATAAATATTTCAGCACATCCCTAAATACTTCAGCATGTATATGTGTAAGAACAAGGGCATTCTTTTGCATAACTACAATTATCACACTGACACATTATAGTCACTTAATACAGTCAGTATTCAAATTTCACCAATTGTCTCAATAATATCCTTTATGGCTGTTTTTATGCAATATTTTATATAGCACTAAAAACAGGTTGCTGGGGAACATGAGGATACTAGAGAACAGAGAAGTATAGAGATTACTGGGAAACAAGAATCCCAAAGAGAGAAATTCAACCCGGTTCCCAAATGCCTGACTGAACTGAATTAAGAGAAGTAGAAGAGCTCTGGGGTGCTCACAGTCACATTTCACATTACAAATGCTTTCACAGAAAAATACAACTAAATGTTTAATTTTAGAGATCATTTTAACTTCAATGTCTCTGGTAACTGCTTTAGAGTTACTCTTCTTTACAATCCTATCCCATAAAAACAGGGACAAAATCCACTCCCTTGTGGTTTACACACAGGGTCCACAGACTCATAAAAACAACATGGGAAAACAGGGCCTCACCTCAGCGTGGACGGAGTTGATGTGATACTTGACACCACTCTCTGACACAAACTCTTTCTGACACAGAAGACACTTGTATTTTCCAGCCACAAAGTTCCCCTATTTCCAAAAGAAAAAGAAAAAAAAAAGAGAGTTTTTGGGAAATTCAGGGACACATACCTGAGCCATGTGTAGGAATAGTTAGAGATGTAAAGAGGGGACCAACTTCAGCAAAAGAAAGAAGGAAAAAGATCCAAAATAGCAATATTTAGGTGAACCAGCTTGGACAGACTATCACCAATAGAAACCTATTCTAATGGACTTCTATGCCAAACACTCACCCCACCTTCAACACACCTGAAGTTCTTCTACTTTTATTATATAACACCAGATTTTCCTACCTTCCCATGTCTTTCACTTCACTGCCAGGTTCTCTTGGTTCCTCCCAAGAGACTCAGAAACTGACTCCAAGGACTCAGAAACTAGGATCAAGATGACAAACTCCCAAGCATTCCTTGAGAGATTGGTTTGGATGCCTACAACTCCCTTGTTGCCTTGAACTGAGAATTCTCTCCCCTACTGAGGGTTCAGGTTTCCATGGTGCTCATTTTGTGTGAGGAGATATTCCTGAATGGGGTTAGAAAGTGACAGCAATCCCCAGGGCTGATAGGTTGTAGGAAGGCTGGGTCAACATGGAAAAGATTCAGTGAGGTAAATGGCTGTTAGTCTAATCTTCTATCCCACCTCCTATCCCCAGAGGCCAGTATAGCTTTGATGAGTTTAGGAGATCTTCACCAATCCAAATAAGCACATGTATAAAGTTTAAGGCCCAATACGACAGGGCAAGCCCAGTGTGACACAGGCTCAGGGTAAAGGAGCTAAAGCCCTGACAGGGGCTCAGAACTAACATATTTTTCTCGAAATCCCTTTAATTGATATGACTCATGGCTATGTTGGCCTTTTCTGAGTTTGGACGTGACCTGGCATCCCACCCGATAACAGTCCAATAATCTTTGGGACATAAAAAACTAAACCAGCCTTTGAAGATAACACTAAACAGGACAACCAGCTGTTCACCTAAACTGAGTTCTCTTCCATGTCCGACTATTTTAAAGCACGTGTTAAGATATTAGTTTCAGAACGTTACAAACCAATGTGCAAGAGCCCAGGTGAGCTTTAAGGCCTGATACACTACTGTAGACAGCCTCGCAACCCTGGAAAAAAAGAAGAACATATATTGTGAAGACTCTGCCAAACAGCATCCTTCTCTTAGCAATCTGTACATTCTCACTGATCTGGAGGAAGACGACCAATAAGTAGCACCATAAACCAAACAGAAAAAGAATCTACAACATGCAAGTCACAAAAGCAAGAAGGAAAACCATAGAAAGATAAGAGAAAAAGGTGAGCAAGTGGTTGGTTGAGCTGATTAGAAAAGCTTAAGGCATTCTGATCCCTGGTACTGTCTCTGTCACTTACAGAAAAACAGAAAATTGTACAGCTAGGTTTTTAAAAGGTCTGTTTTCTTTAAGTGCAAATGTGTCTCCCATTAATTTTATATCTACTCCTCTCCAAAGTGCTGCACATATAGTTGTGGTAGATTAAAGATGGCTGCAAAATCTCTGCCACTCTTCCCATCAAGAGGTGGAGTCAATTTCCTCTCCCCCTGAATCTGAGTTAGCCCTGGGATTGTTTTACCAACAGGATGCCACAGAAGTAATGCTGTGCAATTTGTGAGGCTAGGCCCTAAGAGATCTGCAGCTTCTGCTTTCACATGCTAGAATACTCTTTTAGAAGTCAGCCACCATGTACCCCTGCTGGTAGTCCAATGACCTGCTGGGGACAGAAGCCATGTGGAAAGTCGAGCTCCCTGCTAAATACAATACTCACTCCCATGAGTGAGCCAGCAGATGCCATGTAGACCGGGAGAACTGCCCCACTGAGCCCTGACAGAACCACTGCTCTAAAGATTGTGAACAAACACAAAAATTATTGTTTTAAGCATTATGATTTGGGTGCTTTGTCACAAAGCAATAAACAAAAGAAACAAGTGCAGATTCTTGAAAAACAGTTATTGAATAAATGAATGAGAAAGAACCACCTGGTTAGGACACTGAATGCGATGATACTTCTTGACCTCTAACTTCCATTTGTGTAGTACTTCCTGGCTGAAGGTAGGTAACCCAGGGCGGGTATATTTTAACTACAAGACAAGAAATAATTTATGGAAGGAATCCAATTCCCAGTCAAAATACCCCAAATATTCAAACACAACTCTTCAGGCTATGTAATTCTGAAGTTCCACAAGTATATCCTCATGTATACAAAAAAATAAAATTTTTACGATGTAAGACCCTCTAAAGTTTTTGACACTGATAAGCATAACTATCTATAGTCTTAGAAGAGTCTGATTTTTAAAAAAGGGCAGAAGACTTCCACATATAACACTGCACCTATAGTTAAAAAAAAAAAAACTTGGTGAAAAAGTATTATACATAGTTAAGTAGAATTTTTGTTAAGGAAAAAAAAAAGAGAGAGATACAAATATGCCTTCATATACTCACTCAATATATTTAGATGGGTAAAAGGTAAGAAGGCTACAAACCAAAATGTTCATAGTGGTATTCTCCCAGTGGTAGAATTTTGGATGATTTTAATATTTTTCCCTGCCTACCTACATTTCTAATTTTTCTTCAATGATATTATGTTAATTTTTATATTTTTAAAGTTCTAAAACAAAAAAAAAAAGATTCAGACTAAAACAGGGATGTGAAAGAACTCTGAGAATAGAACACATCATCTTTGCTTAGACTGCAAAAGAATTATTCCTAGCATTTCCTAGTTGTAAGCAGGATGTGTCCTTTGACACTAGTCAGTCTCTCCTTACAACTATATTTTCCAGAGGAGGAATAGCACCTGCAGAAATAGTTCTTGCAAAGTCCATCATGGTTAACAGCTCTATTTCTGATGAGTAAACAATCCTTCTGCTTCAACAATAGAAGTGTCTGAAAAGAAGCTGATTCTCTGGAACCAAAGCCCACAGAGGTAATGTAGGAAGCAAGGAGGGCAGCCCAGAGAATCTCTGGAAAATCTATAAAAGAAATCAGAGCAGAGAGCTGGCTTTATTTATTTACTCTCCTCTGCAGCTTTTATGGTGCTGGGGAAATAAGAACATATATTTATATTAACATTGTATATATCTACACAATAGAGTACTATGCAGCTGTGAGAAAAGAGTAAGGATGATCTCTATGAGTTCATATGGAGTGAGTTCCAGGATATACTGCTAAGTGAAATAAAGTACAGTGCAAAAAAAAAAAAAAAAAAAAAAAAAAACTACATTAAGAAAGGAAGGCTCAGCAAACAACAAAAAATAAGGCAAAGCTGTCTGCTGGCACTAATGCAATAAAGTAAGAAAATAAAATCTTACAGAATGGAAAGGAAGAAATAAAACTGTCTTTCTTCACAGACACATGATTGTCTACATAGAAAATCTCAAAGAATCTATAAAAAAAAAGTTACTGGAACTAATAAGTGAGCTTAGCAAGGTCTTAAGATATAAGGTCAATATACAAAAGTCAATTATTTCTGTATACATATGTATTAGTTATCTACTGCTGCACAACAAATTTAGCCTCTTAAAACGATAAGCTTTTATTCTCTTCAAAAAAAAAGAGGGAATATAAGAAAATATGCATGTATCTGATCATCTGTCCTATAAAAATACAGGAAGAATAAACTAGAAACTAATGAGTTTTGTTACCTTTGGGGATGGGGAGGAACAGGGTAGAAAAGAAAGAGGAAGGTAAACGGGGTAGCTGGGATGAAGGGGCAAGGACATTTCTCTGAGTATACCTTTTCATACAGGTCTGACTTTTACAACTATGGTAATGTTAAATATACCCCAAAAAATATGAATAATTTAAATAGGATGTTTTGTGCATATGTTCACCACAATAGATAAACAAATTAATTAATGCCTTTGACCCATATACTGCCAAGAAAACTGCTTCATGATTTTAGCAAATTCTCTGCTAGATAAAACTGCCAAATCTTATCAATGAGTTAACAAATATTATGTCAAATTCCCTACCATGTACCTTGTACCAAGCACACTGAAAGCAACTTGACTGCCATGTCATAAGATACATAACACTGTGCAAGATCCACATTTACAATGAATTTTGATAATCTTGTACTTAACCTATGACAGAAACCAAAAAGCAAACCCGCTGCCATCAAGTCAATTCTGACTCATAGCGACCCTACAGGATGGAGTAGAACTGTCCCAGCATAGTTTTCAAGGAGCAGCTGGTGGATTCTAACTGCTAACCTTTGGTTAGCAGCCACAGCTCTTAACCACTGCACCATGAGGGGTCCTATGGCAGGAAAGAAGTGCATAAAAATAAGTCTAAAATAAGAAAGGATGCTTCGATATTAAAAAACAGGATCCAACTCCTTGGACAGCAGGACAGATTTTTAGGTCAAATAAGAGGTAAGTGTTAGCTTCAAGGATTTGACATTTTTCTTCGTAAGATACAAGATTCCTTTCATGTGGATCAAAGCCCTAGGCCAAACCTAGATTATTCTTCTTGACACCCGGGAAAGATAACAGGTCCTTAGCTCTGATTTTAGCCCTTACTGTATATTCCCCTACTCCTTCCTGTAACTACCCATATACTTCTTGTCTCCTCCTGGCCAAACAATGCTGCTTCTCTCCTCTATCTATTTTAAACCAATGGCTTTCAAACTAGGTTCTGTACCCCTCAGAAGTATGCTTGGGGCCACCTAGGAAAAAGATAACAGTATTGAGGAGCAGGCCAAGGAAACATGGCTTGGGACTCACAACATCCAACCATGCAGTGCAACTCCATTTTTACTTATATACTGGTATTTTGTATAATCTTTTAATGGGAAACAAATGGGGAGGCAGGGGAACTCTGCTGCTACCAAACCAAACTGAAACCACTTATCTAAACTAGATAAAAACTACTGCATATGAGCTAACAAAGTGGAAACACACTGGAAAAAGACTAAAGTAAAAGAAAACACACTGTCTCTCCTGGAGTTACCTGAATCCAAACACTGAAGCTGGATCAGACATACTCCAACTCCAAGGATAAAGAAGCAAAATATTTCTTATCATGTACTCACTCAACTACATTTACTTTTCTGTATGCAGTAAGCACCGTATTGTGCATAATAGTTTAAAAATTAATACAAGGTTCTACCTTACCTTCCGATCATCAGGTACCAGGTCCTGAAGTACCTTTCTCTTCGGCCATTCTCTGGCCAGTTCTGCTGTGGCCAGCTCCTGCAGGTGGTATACAGCTATCTTCGCAGAACGCCTTTGAACTCGGCCCCCACTCTTCGACTCCAGGTTCATATCCTTTAAGCACTCTGGCTGTCCTGACTCTGGGAAGAAGGAGATCTACAAGAGTGAGACAAAGCAAAAAGTAGGCCTGATAAGTGGCTTCAGTCAGAGCCAATGATGAAAGGCTATCCTTCCTGCTCTAAATATCAAAAGAGGTATTGACTGGCTTGCTAACCACGAACAGCAAGTTTCAATGTATTCATGCATATTTTACTGATAAAAAAGCTTTTTAGCAGGATAAAATCTGTTATAAAAAGAAGGGTGGTTAAAAAGTCATCTGCATGCAAAAAAAATGAACCTTAACCCACACTCACACCATGTACAGAAAGAAACATAAAACAGATCACAGCCCTAAATGTAAAACCCAGAACTATAAAAGTTCTAGAAGAAATCATGGGAGAAAATGTTTGTGATCCTGAAAGTGATGCTTTCTATTGATGTGTCAAAGTGGCTAGGCTACAGTTGCCAGTTATTTACTAATCTATGTATTGCCGTGAAAGTATTTTATAGGTATAATTAAAGTCTATAATCAGTTGACTTTAAGTAAGAGAGATGTGGTGGAAGAAAAGGCAGGAGAGATTCAAAGTGTCAGAGACTCAACTCGTCGTTGCTGGCTTTATAGATGAAAGGGACCACAAGCAAGGAAATGCAGGTGGCCTCTGGAAGCTGAGAACAACTCCAGGCCTACAAAGAAATGAGGTCCTACAACTGTATGGAACTGAACAGGAGTCTCTTCTAGAGCCTCCAGAAAGGAAGGCTGCCCTGCCAACACTTTGATTTCAGCCTGGTGAGACTCTGAGCAGAGAAACCAGCTAAGCCATGCTGTACCTGGACTTCCGACCTGAAGAACTATGAGATAATAAAGGTGTGTTGTTTTAAGCCACTAAGTTTATGGTGATTTGTTACAGCAGCAATAAAAAATAATGCATTAAAAATAAAGATTTCTTAGGTATAATAACAAAAGCATTATTCATAAAAGAAAACAAAAGATAAATGGAACTTTATCTATATAAAAAATTTCTACTCTTCAGAAACAATGTAAAAAAAAATGAAAAGACAAACCCCAGACTTGGAGAAAATATTGACAAAACATGTATCTGATAAAGGACTAGTATCCAGAATATAAAAATATATTAAAAAATTTTTTTTCAAAACTGAATGATAAGACAACAACAACAAAAAAGATTTCAACACATTTCACTAAAAAAGAAATACAAAATGGAAAATAAACATATGAAAAGATAGTCAAATCATTAGTTATCATTAGTCATTAGGGAAATGCAAATGAAAACCTTAATAAAATACCACTATACATCTGTTAGAATGGCTTAGAAAAATAAAAAAGCTGACAATACCAAGGACTGGCAAGAATGCAGAACAAATGGAATTCTCATATTTTGCTGATGGGAATGGATATTGGTCACTTTGGAAAACAGTTTGGCAGTTCCTTATAAAGTTAAACATTCATTTACCATATATGACCTAGCAATCCCGTTCCTATTTACCCAAGAGAAAACATATTTTCAGACAAAGACTTTAAGTGAATGTTTATAGCAGTTTTACTTAGAATTGCCAAAAATCGGAAACAACCTAAATGTTCTCTAATTGGTGAATGGATAAACTGTGAAACATCCATACAATGGAATACTGTACTAAACCAAAAAAAAAAGAAAGAACCATTGCATCAGACCCTATAGGACAGAGTAGAACTGCCCCATAAAGGTTTCCCAGGAGCGGCTGGTAGATTCAAACTGCCAGCCTTTATGGTTAGCAGTCAAGCTCTTAGCCACTATGCCACCAGGGCGCCAATACTGTACTACTCAGACATAAAAAGGAATAAACTAACGATACATGCAACACGCGGCTGAATCTCAAATGCATTATGCTAAGTGCAAGAAGTTGGATTCAAAGGGCTATAAACTATATAATTCCATTTATACGATACTCTGGAAAACGCAAAACTATAGAGACAGAATATTAGTGGTTGCCAGGGGCTGGGAGTAGGGTGAAGGGTTGACTATAAAGGGACACGAAGAATTTTTAGGGGTGACTGGAATTTTGGGCTGTGATCAAACTGTTCTGTATCTTGGTTGTGGTGGTAGTTACACACTGTGATTGTCAAAACTCCTATAACATACACTAAAAAGGGTGAATATTACATATGTAAATTATACCTTAATAAACCTGACTCTAAAAGTAATTGTATATTAAAAAAAAAGAGCCCTGGTGGTGCAGCGGTTAAAGCAATTGACTGCTAACTGAAAGGTCAGTGGTTCAAAACCACCAGCAGCTCCACAGGAGAGAAGATGTGGCAGTCTGTTTCTGTGAAGATTTATAGCCTTGGAAACCATATGGGGTTGCTATGAATGGAACTGACTTGAGAGCAGTAGAGGGTGGTGGTGGTGGATAATTAAAAAAAAAAAAAATGGGGTGGGTAAGCCTGGAAATGTAATCCGGAAAAAAACAGTCAAGACAATAACACCACCAACAACAAAAAAACTAGAAAAGAGGGATAGGTCAGGGCAGACTCCAAAAAAATTCTAGATAAGGGGGAGTGCCTTGAGCTTTAAAAATATACTGTTTACTTATGTCCCAGACCACACACTGAACTTTTATTTCTCTAATTTAATAATGTTCAAAAGGCAGAAATAAGAGAAGAACAAGGAAGAGAGAACAAAAGTATTCAGACTAAAAAGGGATACAAATGAGGAACCAAGGATACATGGGAAGATATAGGGGTAAGCAGTCACCACAGAACACATCCCCAAATAGCATCTGGAAAGCAGTCAGTACTCACAGGCCCATGCTCTGACCTCAGGTGATACGCAAGTCCAGCCTTTGATCTATATGGCTTTCCACAGTGGTGACATTTCAGGGTCATCTTCTCCAGCTCTGCAGCCCCTTTGCCACATTTTCTGACATGGTACATATATCCCATGATGCTGGTGAAGCTACTAGAGCAACTCTGAACACAGGAGAGAGGCTTAAACTATAATCTTCCACCTTTTAACATGATTCTTAAATTTCTAAATAGCCACAAAGCACTCATCACCACACCATATAAACCGACCCTCTGATATGACAAGACCCTCGCCAACATTTCCCACTGGTACAAAGCTTCCTTGTCCCTGGCTCAGTGGATGCCCTATCTATAATATTCCATCAGTTTAGTTGGCATTCAACAAAACTGTAACTGGGCACATACTCTGTGTCAGAGCTTCCTCTTTGTTCTATGATCCAAGCCCACCCCAGTATCAAATACACAACAACATGAAGTTCATCACAGTGAGGTTACCGGGATTGTCTTCATCACATTAAAGAAAGGATGGTAAAGAAATCTCTTTGAACAAAAGGAAAAGGAGATAAAATAAATTTTTGGAGATGAAAAAAATAAATTAAAAAAAAGAACTATTAATGAGTTCAGGAGACATACAAAAGCAGAAGCCAGCCTTATGCCATAAGATGGCATAGAAAGAGGAGGCCTCAAGTGAGTCAAAGGAAAAACGGAGAAGAGGAACAGAAAGACACTGAACTGAGACACCAGGGAGGAGTTGCTGGCCTTGGGCTCTTACCTCACGCATGCACCTGATCTTTCCTAGTCTCTTTAGAACTGTTCGGAGTCGTTCCCTCTCACTCGGCTCATCTAGTTCACCTCCAGCCTTCAAAATGGGCTGGAAAGCAAGGGAAGCACACAAGCAGGTAATTCATGGGAAAGACAGATACAGAAAAAAAATTATATTGTATGAGAATCAAGGACTGGGCTAGCAGCTAAGCTGATGCCCATGAAGTCTGTTATATGACACCTAGCTTTCTCCATCTTCTCCTAGACACACCAGGAAGTGAATGCAAAGGAAATACGAGTTCTGAACCTCTACTTCGCAGGATATGACCCTTTGGGGCTAACTTAAAAACACAATTACCTATGGATTCCACTGCAGAGATTTCAGTATCCATAACTCTTCTATCAAAAGGGTCGTCTTACTCACATTCCTATAAAGTCCCAGAGCCTTAGCCACCTCCACTGAGGTTATCGCCATTCACCTAAGTGAAAGACATCCAAACACCACACAGGCTCACAGAGGACAAAAGACATGCTTACCAAACTGTTATGATTTGCCATGACATGATACTTCATCCCTGCCAGTGAACGAAGCTGTTTCCCACAATGATGACAAGTAAACATTTCCTGAAAGGAAAAAATACTGCTCAGTGCCAGGCTGTTGATCAGAGAGCCAGAATGTCACAAAGCTCTACTCAAAATGTTCTTCATCTGTGTCTCCTTTACTTCCCAGACTCAACATTCACAAATCTCAAAATCCCACAAGCTCACGGCCATGTCCTCAAGGGCAAAGTAAAGGCAACTCATTTTTAAAATAATAAGAACTACTATTTACTGAGTGTCAGTATTTGCCAAGGAATGGACTAGGTACTTGGCATGTATTCTTTCTTTCTTATCCTCACATAGACCACACAAAGTAGCTATTATTTTTTTCTCCCTTTTACAAATGAGGAAACCAAGGTTCACACACACAAAAAAACTTAATGACACGACTAATAAGAGGCTAGTGAGGATTCAAATCTAAATCTGTCAGATATGAAAGCCCATGTTTTCTTTATTATGTAATGTTACCTCTTATCTACTGTAATCAGCATACCTGACATAGTACTAGAGGTCTAAACTTTGGGTAAAAGATCCTAACAGTTACGGATCCTAACCTGTCTGCAGTTTTCCATGTGTTTCTTTAAACCTTCTATGGTTTTCCTCCCCACTGACTGGCAGGTAGGACAGGAGACACTGCCCTTATCCACAATTTCTAAGTACCACTGCTCCTCCAAACTGCCTACAAAAGAGAGAAAGGAACACTTCGTAATCTGCAGTATACAGGTAATTTGCAGAAACAAAAAACACAATCCCAGATCTTATGAAATGTATTATAAAATGGTTTTATTCCTGGTAAACGATAAATAATAGACAGACTCTTGTTATGCATAACTCTAGAAATAATCAATTTTTTTTCCAGACAGTGAAGCATTTCTGAGACCCCTTCTCATCTCCCCATGATAAAAACCACCTGAGAACCACTTCATAGGGTCGCTATGAGTCAGAATCAACTCAGTGGCACACAACAACATAGACCGGGAAACTGAGGCTTGAGGAAGTTAAATAAATTGAGCAAGGGCAGAAAGTTAACAGTCTAAAGTTAAACAAGTGTCTGCCTGACTTCCAAACCCACGCCCTTCATAACTGCCTCCTTAAAGATTTGCTTAGTCCATCACTCATTCACAGATAACAACAACAACAAAAAAATCAGAGTGAGAAAACCAGACCCCACAAAGCTTCCATCAGAAAGCATACCTGCTGCATAAGCTGGCGGTTCCTTCCGAATACGACGAGTCTGAGATTTGGGGTTAGGCTGAGTTTTAGGCCGTTGTTTCCTCCCTGATGCAAGACAGAAACTTGAAGCCCAACGTATCACGCCTGCTAATCCCTCTCTAAGTACCAAAATCTCCTCCCTCTCCTTCTTCTCAACACCCAATGACCCATTCCCTCAACTGACTCACTCCCTTAAGTCATAACAGTGAAAGGGTAAAATAAGACAAGATGAAGACCATTCCTTCCCCCAAAATTCAAAGAGCTCAAAAGTCCTTCAAGGGCCCAAACCTAAGGTCTCCTGCCTCTTCACCCTCAAAGAAAAAATCCAGTCAATCAAGGAAAAAAATAGCAAAGTTACTCCCTTACCATAAAGCTTATGCTTCTTCTGAGGAAATTCTCGATAGTCTTCATCTTCTTCCTGCCTGGGTTTCCTTTTTCCTTTGGTTGGTGCTCCACTCGACCCTGAAATACCATACAAAAAAACAAAACAAAACAAAAACTTAATATGGTTTATAAATGACCATTTGGGCCTGCCTTCAAAACATCATTCACAACACCATCAAAGGGAAATGTCATAGTAAACAGAGATCTCATAGAATGTTCTTGACATTTTTAGGGAAGTTGGTATAACGTTTCATTAAATGACTTGATCTCCTCTTTTCCTTTCTTGTGGTTCTTCATCTCGAATAGCCCCAAATAGATAATAAGGGCTTTCAGGCAGTGTGCTTTTTTAAATCTTGATGTGAGGCCAACAATGAAACAAAAGAATCAAAATTGTTCAAGATAGTGGGCTACGTACCAAGGACCCTTGAGACTATGACCACCAAGAATATTCTACCCAGAATAACCCTTATGCCAGCCCCTAAACCTTTAACAAAGGAACAAACTAGAAGAACGGGAATGAAGTTTAAATCCTATGAAGAGAAAAGGCTCATACTAAGCATAAAGGAATAAGATAAGCAGAATTTCACTCTGTAAGATTAAGGGACAGTTCATGAAGCTAACAGTATGTAATTGCTTAATACCTTAAAAAAAATTTAATCATTAATGAGAAACACAAATTTAATACTTTAAGAGCCTTTTACAACAGCTATCTCAAAATGTAACTTCAAAGAGTGCTCTGTCTTTGGGATAAGGCAATGATACTAATACCTTCAACACGGGAAGCAGCAGCTGACTTAATCCTTCTCATCTTCATCAAGTAGGTAGATTTTCGGAAGGATGCTGGAAAATCACTCACTGGTTCACATGAAGAGGCAGATGATGAACCACTTAAGGAGTCATCGTGAGGGATAGTGTACTGGAAACTATTATCCTTTATGGAGCACCGGGTCCTGCTACTAATATGACACAAGATATATACCTCAAAGGAGGGTCTGAAGCAAAGTTTCTGTTAATTAATGTACATCATAAGATGATAACCAAGTCAGTTACCTGTACAAAAAAACTAAGAAGCCTGGTAATAAAAACAGAATTTAGGTTGTAATCTTATAATAATTACAATGATTGATCTAATACAACACATACAACTATCATTATACTTCACTGAAATCAGAAAGAGTATAAGTAGTTCATATAAATGATCACTCTGCAGCCCAAATAGGCATTCCTTCCTGGATTTAGCTAAGAAAGGAAACTAGGTAAAGTAATAGGGGTGTTCTGTGACTCTTCAGAAGACCCCTATATCTGTAACCAGCTATGTCCAGGCCTCCCTATTTCTCTGACAGAGGGACAGTAACTAAATGATATCCCTGAGAATACAGAAGAAAAAGAATAGTTTGTTGGCCTTAGTCTGATCCAGCCTCCTTTACCTCCTCCCTAAACCGTGATGCTAGCGCTGTACTGTCGTATTTTAGGCAACATGATACTTAGCTCTCACAGCTAAAGGAAGGGTGCTATCTTGTCTGAATTAAGCTGGCCAGAAAATTCTGGGATACAGCTGAACCTCAACCCCCAAACTTAAGACTAGTCAGTGTACCAGTCAATAACTATTATTCAGTAATTACAAAGTATCAAGCATTCTTCTAGGTGGCTCAGGAAAGTCTAGATAGTCTTTATCTTCTTATTTTACCTTCCATCTACCTTATTTTATAACTTCACTGTCATGACTTAGGGGAGTCAGTTAGCTGAGGGAATGGGGCATCAGCTGTTGAGGAGAAGGAGAGGGAAGAGATGTTGATACTAGACAGGGGTTAACAGAGGTGATTATGTTGAGCTTCAAATTTCTGTCTTGAATCAGGGAGGAAACATTTCAAAGTGTGGTCCATGGACCCCAGAGACCTCCTTTTCCAACTAAGTATCTGTGTGAGGCCTGCTTTAGATACATGGTTCAGAAAGATCAGTCTGGCTGCTTTACGGAAGATGGCCTGTGGGGCAAGAATGAAAGAAGGGAGAAGAGCAGGTTGTTGTGATAATATGAATAAGAGACAATAAGCTTGAACTAAAGTTTTATAGTGGAGATGATGAGAAGTTGGCATATTCAAGATAACATTTTAGAGAAAGAGTTGATAAGAATCAAAGATAGAAATTTGTGACAGCAGAGAGCTGGAAGTAACATGGATGACCATTCTTAGGAAAATTATATATGTAAAATGTGATAGATACTTACTATGGAATATTATGTACTTGTTAGGAGCAATGAAAACAAAAAAAAAAGAACAAGATCTCTAATACAATGCCATTTCAGTAAATTAAAAAATACATGTGTAAAACAGCACTAAATATTTTACAAAGATTAATACAACCTTAAGGAGTGCATCGGTAGCACAAACACTTAAGCGCTCAGCTACTAGCTGAAAGGCTGGCGATTTGAACCTACCCAGAGGCGCCTTGCAAGACAGGCCTGGCGATCTGCTTTTGTAAAGATTACAGCCAAGAAAACCCTGTGGAGCAGTTCTACTCTGTAACACATGGAGTCACCATGAGTCCAAATTGACTCAATGGCAACAGCTTTGTTTGTTTTAGGCATTTACCAAGAGAAATAAAATCATTTGTCCACACAAAGACTTGTACATGAATGTTCACAGCAGCCATGAATGTTCAGAGCAGCTCTATCTGTAATAGCCAAAAAATGAAAATAATCCAAATGTCTATCAACAGGCAAATGACTAAACAAATTATGGTATAGCCCTGAGTAGGCATGTGTGGTGTGATGAATCACTTTTGTGTGGCCTTTCTAGCCATGGTCTTGTAACTCCCACCCAAGTGATTGGGCGGGACTGTGTGATAGGGTAATTGTGGCCCACGAAGGAAGTTTGTCAGTTTTGCCATCCTGCAGCTTGAAATGAGCCACTCCAGAGGCAGGAAATAGAGAATCCCACTACCACCAAGGAAGAACAGCCAGGAGCCAGTTTGTCTTTTGGACCCAGGACCCTGCGCCAAGAAGCTCCTGGAAGCAGGAGACAGAAAAAGAGCACAAGCTATAGCCCTGAAGATGCTGAGAAGCGGAGGCAGCAGAGACCCGGCAGCAGGAGATGGTGCAGTGGGCATCCCAGCCCATGGAGAGAGAAAACTGAGTGCCTTTGGGCAGCAGCCTACCGCCAGGGAGAGGCATGCCTGCAAGCACAGCTGGGAAGAGCTGTCCAGATGGAAGAACTGTACCCTTGAGTGTTCCTGAGCCTAAATTGTAACCTATTACTTTCCTAATAAACCCCATAACCGTGAGTATGGTCTGTGAGTTCTGTGTGGCCACTGCAATGAATTATCGAACCCAGCAGAGAAGTAGAGAGTGTTGTGGCAGGGTGTAAAAACTGCGTGAGGGCAGTGTCAGAATTGGTAAAGATGGCACAGAGAGGAGGCATGTCTGACCTCCGCCTCATAGGAATCAGCCTTGGGCTGTTGATTTTGATTCTCTGTCACCTTTGCAAAGTTAGAGGAGGTCAGACACCAAACTCATGCCATTTTTACAAGGGAATTCTACTCAGCAACAAAAAGGAACATACTATTGATAAATGCAACCTCAAAATTATGCTGAGTTAAAGAAATGAGTCAAGAAAGACAACATACTGTATGGTTTCATTTATATAAAATCCTACAACAAGCAAACTACTAGACAGTGGCAGAAAACAGGTCAGCGGTGCCTAAAGACAGGAGTGGAGAGAGGAATGGGTCGCAAAGGGACACAAAAGAACTTCTGGGGGAGATGAAAATGTTATCTTGATGGTTTTACAAGTACGTACATATGTCAAAACTGATCATATGTTATACTTTAAATAGGTGCACTTTGTTGTACTTCAATCATATCTCAATAGAGGTATAAAAAAAAATTTATTTTTCAAATGGGAATCAGCGGTCCTCTAGGACCAAAACCCACCATACCAAACAATGGGAACAATTTGTACTAGGAAGACTTGATAATACCAACAGGCCATTAAGAGTCAAGTTCCACATGATACTTCTCTTAGGAAAATGTCCTCAAAGGGATTTCTTTACTTTAAATGTAGAACTCAGATATTCCCATACCTCCTCTCACAAATAAGCATAAGCATAGTTAAAAATCAGTACTTCATATGATCAGCATGATTAACATCTCGGGGATTAAGTCAACATCATCTCCCCTGGTTAGGTAATCCCTTCCTTCAGGTCTCTGTCTTTTATTTTTAAAGAACTCAACGAAAACAATACTCAAGTATTCTATCTACCTATCACCTCAGGGTAGTTGATTACTTGTTAAAAAACACATTAATCTCCACACCTATGTTCATGGCAGCATTGTTCACAATAGCAAAAAGATGGAAACCTAGATGCCCATCAACAGATGAATGGATAAACAAACTATGGTACATACACACAATGGAGTACTATGCAACGAGAAGGAACAATGATGAATCTGTGAAGCATCTCATAACATGGATGAAACTGGAGGACATCATGCTGAGTGAAATAAGTCAATCACAAAAGGACAAATATTGTATGAGACCTCTATTGTAAAAACCCATGAAAAAGTTCACATGCAAAATGTAACAATCCTTGTTGGTTACCAGGGATGGGGGGGGGGGGGGGGGTGGATACTAAATAGGCAACAGGTAAGTGGTATCTTGGGTGAAAGGTGAGACAGTACACAATACAAGGGAAACTAACACAACCTGCACAAGGAAAGGTCATGGAGGCCCCATGGACACATCCAAACTCCCCGAGGGACTGAGTTGCTGGACGGAGGGCTCTGGGGACCATGGTCTCGGGGAATATCTAGCTCAATTGGCATGACACTACTTATAAAGATAATGCTCTACATTCTACCTTGGTGAGTAGTGTCTGGGGTCTTAAACGCCTGTGAGCGGCCATCTAAGATACTCCACTGGTCTCATCCCTTCGGGAGCAAGGGAAAATGAAGAGAACAGGATACAACGAAAAGATTAGTCTGAAGGACTAACTGTCCACAGCTACCAAGACCTCCACCGGACTGAGGCCAGTACAGTTAGATGATGTCCGGCTACCACCACTGACCGCTCTGACCGGGATCACAACAGAGGGTTCTGGACAGAGCTGGAGAAGGATGTAGAGCATAATTCTAACTCACAAAAAAAAAGACCAGACTTACTGACCTAAAGGAGACTGGAGAAACCTCGAGAGTATGGCCCCCAGACACCCTTTCAGCTCAGTGGTGAAGCTACCTCCGAGGCTCACTGTTCAGCCTGGAAGTGGACAGCCCCGTAAAACCAAATGAGACTAACGAGGTACAGGAGTCCAGTGACAAGGGCCAGAAGGCAGAAGGGGAGTAGGAAGCTGATGATAGGGAACACAAGGTTGAGTAAGGATACTGTTGATGTGTTTTGAGATTGTTAACCATTGTTATAGGGCAACATTTGTAGTAACTGTTAAATGGGAGGCTATTTTGTCCTGTAAGCCTTCATCTTAAGTGAGAATAACAGCACAATTAGAAGAGCGTAGTCAATGTCACTTAAACGTGTACGTAAAAAGTTTTGAAATGGGCTATCTTTGGCTATGTGTATTTTCACAAAAAAAAAAAAAAAAAAAAAAAAGCTGAGAATTTAAGGGTTAAAATGTTGTGGGGTTGTTAACCAAAATCATAAAACAGCATGTGTACTACTGTTACATGAGAAACTGTTCTGTAAGCCTTCACCTGAAGTACAATAAAATATTTTTAAAAAAAACAAAAAGTAACAACATTTGTTGGTTACCAGGGATGGGAGGGGTGGGGGGGAAATACTAAATAGGCAATAGATAAGTGGTATCTTGGGTGAAGGGTGAAGACAGTACACAATACTGGGGAAACCAGCACAGCTTGTACAAGGAAAGGTCATGGAAGCTCCATAGACACATCCAAACTCCCTGAGGGACTGAACTGCTGGGCGGAGGGCTGTGGGGACCACGGTCTCGGGGAACATCTAGCTCAACTGGCATAACACCGTTTATAAAGACAATGTTCTACATTCTGCCTTGGTGAGTAGCTTCTGGGGTCTTAAAAGCCTGTGAGCAGCCATCTAAGATACTCCACTGGTCTCATCCCTTTGGGAGCAAGGGAGAATGAAGAGAACAGGATACCAGGATACAAGGAAAAATCAGTCCAAAGGACTAATGGACCACAACTACCAAGGCCTCCACCAGACTGAGTCCAGTACAGTTAGATGATGCCCGGCTACCACCACTGACCGCTCTGACCGGGATCACAACAGAGGGTTCTGGACAGAGCTGGAGAAAGATGTAGAACAAAATTCTAACTCACACAAAAAAGACCAGATTTACTGGCCTAAAGGAGACTGGAGAAACCCCGAGAGTATGGCCCCCAGACACCCTTTTAGCTCAGTGGGGAAGACACTTCCAAGGTTCACCATTCAGCAGGGGAGTGGACAGCCCCATAAAACCAAATGGGACTAATGAGGCAAAGCAGTCCAGGGACAAGGGCCAGAAGGCAGAAGGGGAGAGGAAAGCTGGTGATAGAACCCAAGGTTGAGTAAGGATAGCATTGATGTGTTGTGAGGTTGTTAACCACTGTCATAGGGCAGCATGTGTACTATTTAATGAGAAACTATTTTGTTTTGTAAACCTTCATCTAAAGTGAGAATAGCAGCACAACTGGAAAAGCATAGTCGATGTCACTGAACTGTGCATGTAGAAATTTTTGAAATGGTGTATCTTTGGCTATGTATATTTTCACCAAAAAAAGAAAAAAAAAGGTTGAGAAGGGAGAGGGTTGACATGGCATGGGGTTGTTAACCAATGTCATAAAACAATATGTGTACTACTGTTTCATGAGAAACTATTTGTTCTATAAACCTTCACCTGAAGTACAATTTAAAAAAAAAAAGGGTTTAAAAAAAAATTAATCTCAAACCTTCCTTTCCATAAGTATCACAAGAGTGTCATAATTGAACTTTATAATGTGTAATCACCGTTGTGGCACCAACTTTCAGTCTCAGCTTCTAATAACAAAAATCAAAAGATTAGCTGTTTTCAACTCCTTTCTTACCTACCAAGAATTTTTAGGAGCTCCTAGTTCATCTTCTAGGTACAAATACTTAGATTTCATTACAAAATCTGTCTTTTGCAGACTCCTTGTACTTTACCCAATTCTTAAGTGTTGGTCTTCTTCATGGTTTCATCCTCTACTCTCTCTTTCAATCTCACTTCTCACCACTGGTTCTCAAACTTCCTAATCTCCTAGGAAGCTAGTTAAAAATAAGGTTTCCCAACAAATTTCTAGAAACACACTACCTACATAAACTAACACAAACTGAGGTAGAAAATTTGAGGAAAAGCAATTGAAGAGGTCATTAAAAAATTCCTAACCAAAAAAAGCCCCTCCCCCTATCAAACATTCAGAGAAGAGCTGACACCACTTCTACTCAAACTATTTCAAAACATAGAAAAGGGAGGGATATATAATACTCCCGAATTCATTCTCTGAAGCTAGCATAACCCTGATACCAAAGCCAGGAAAAAGACACCACTGAAAAAAGAAAATTACAGACCAATATCCCTCATGAATACTGATGCAAAAATAATCAACAAAATTCTAGCCAACAGAATTCAACAGCTTATCAAAAAATAATACATCATTACTAAGAGGGATTCATATCAGGTATGCAAGGATGGTTCAACTTAGAAAATTAATCAACATAATCTACCACACAAATAAAATAAAGGAAGGGACTCACATGATCATCTCAAATCGATACAGATGAGGCATTTGATAAAATCCAACACGCTTTCCTGATAAAAATGCTCAGCAAATAGGAATAGAAGGGAAATTCCTCAACACAATTAAGGGCATATATTCAAAACCAACAGCCAACATTATTCTCAATGGAGAGAGGCTGAAAGTATTCCCCTTGAGAATGGGGACCAGATGAAGATGCCCTTTACCACCACTCTTATATACCATAATGGAAGTCCCAGCTAGAGCAATAAGGCAAGAAAAGGAAATAAACGGCATTCAAATTGGTAAGGAAGAAGTAAAACAATCTCTATTGACAGATGACATGATCCTATACATAGAAAATCCCAGAGATTCCACAGGAAAATTACTGGAACTAATAGGATTCAGAAAAGTGGCAAGATACAAGATTAATGTACAAAAATCAGTTGGATTCCTCTACACTAACCAAGAGAACTCTGGAAAAGAAATAAGGAAAACAATACTATTTACGATAGCCCCCAAAAGATAAAATACTTAGGAATAAATCTAACTAGGGATGTAAAAGACTTATACAAAGAAAACTACAAAACACTACTGCAAAAAACCAAAAGAGACCTACATAATGAAAAAACATACCATGCTCATAGACAGGAAGACTTAACATTGTGAAAATGTCAATACCCCCAAAGCAATCTACAGATACCATAGATGCAATCCTGGTCCAAATTCCAACAACATTCTTTAACAAAATGGAAAAACTAATCTCAAACTTTATCTGGAAAGAAAAGAGGCCCCGGATAAATAAAGCATTACTGAAGAAGAACAAAGTAGGAGGACTCACACACCCCGATCTCAGAACCTACAATATAGCCTCAGTAGTCAAAACAGCTTGGTATTGGTACAATGACACATACAGACCTAGGCAACATAACTGAGAACCCAGAAATAAATGCCAACCACCTATGGACAGCTGATCTACAACAAAGGGTCGAAATCCATTAAATGGGGAAGAGATAGTCTCTTTAACAAATGGTACTGGCAAAGCTGGATATCCACCTGCAGAAAAATGAAACAGGACCTGTCTTAGGCTGGGTTCTCTAGACAAGCAAAACCAGTAAAGCGTATAAACAGATATATAGAGAGATTTATAGTGAGGAAACGGCTCACATGGCTGTAGTGGCTGGAACATCCCAAGTCCATCGGTCAGGATGGAGGCTTCTCCTGATTCATGTAGCCGCAGGAGCTGGCAAACCCAAAATCAGCAGGTGAGAGAGCAAGGCTCTTGCTCACAGGCTGCAAAGATCAATGAATCCCAAGACTGGCAGGCAAGATCGCAGGTAAGCTGCTAGTTCAAGTCCCAAGAACTGGAGGTCAGATGAACAGGAACCAGCTGCAGGATCCAGGGGGAGCAAAAGCCCACAAGCCTTGCCAGAATGTCCACTTGCATTCAATGCAGGCCACACGTCCGAGGAAACTCTCTTTCAACTGACTGGCTACTCACAGCAGATCCCACCGTAAAGGTGATCACATTATATAAAGTCTCATCATGGAAGTGTTCACAACATCATACGACTGCCAAAACATGGAGAATCATGGCCCAGCCAAGTTGACACACAACATTAACCATCACGGGATCCATACCTCCTACCATACACAAAAACTAACTCAAAATGGATCAAAGATCTAAATGTAAAACCTAAAACTATAAAGTTCATGGAAGAAAAAATAAGGACAAAGCTACAGGCCCTAATTTATGGCACAAGTAGACTATTAAACATAATTTTAAAATGCACAAAAAGAAGATAAACTAGATAACTGGGACCTCCTAAGAATTAAATACTTACGCTTTTCACAAAACTTCTCAAAAAGAGTTAAAAAGAGAACCTACAGGCTAGGAAAAATTTTCTGGCTATGGCATATCCAACAAGGGTCTAATCTCTAAATTTATAGAAAATTTCAAGACCTCAACAACAAAAAGACAAACAATCCAATTAAAAAATGGACTAGGACATTAGCAGACACTTCACCAAAGGAGACATTCAGGCAGCTAACATATGAAGAGATGCTCGAAACCATTAGCCATTAGAGATATGCAAATCCAAACTACTACAGTGAGATACCATCTCACCCCAGGATTAAAGGCACTCATCAAAAAAACAGAAAACAACAAATGCTGACAAGGCTGTTGGGAGACTGGAACTCTTAGACACTGCTGGTGGGAATGTAAAATGGTACAACTACTATGGAAAATGATATGGCACCTCCTTAAAAAGCTAGAAACAGAAATACCATACAATCCAGCAATACTACTCCTAGGAATATATCCTAGAGAAATAAGAGCTGCCACACAGATAGGCATAGGCACTGCCATGCTCATTGCAGAATTATTCACAATAGCAAAAAGTTGGAAACAACCTAAGCGCCCATCAACAGATGAAAGGACAAACTATGGTACATACACACAATGGAATACTACACAACAATAAAGAACAATGTTGAATCTGTGAAACATCTCACAACATGGATAAGTCTGGAGGGCATTATGCTGAGTGAAATAAGTTAATCACAAAAAGACAAATATTGTATGAGACAACTATTATAAAGAAACAAGAAAAGATTTATGCACAGAAAGAAACGTTCTTTGATGGGTACCAGAGATGGGAGGGGGAGGAAGGAAGAATCACTAACTAGATAGCAGACATGTCAATTTTGGTGAAGGGAAAGACAATACACTATATGGGGGAAGTCAGCATAACGTGACTAAGGCAAAGGAAGACACTGAAAGGTACACAAGAATAAAGGGCAACTACAGTAAATACCATAGCATATAGAATTCTGCAACAACAGTGTCATGGATTGAATTGTGTCCCCCCAAAATATGTGTCAATTTGGTTAGGCCATGATTCCCAGTATTGTGTGGTTGTCCTCCATTTTTTGATTGATGGAATTTTTCTGTGTTACAAATCCTAATCTCTGCCTGGGGTTAATGAGGCAAGATTAGATTATATTAAAGAGGATCAGGGTGAGCTGTAACACCCTTACCCAGGTCACATCCCTGATCCAATGTAAAGGGAGTTTCCCTGGGGTGTGGCCTGTACCACCTTTTATCTCCCAAGAGATAAAAGGAAAAAGAAGTGAGCAGAGAGTGGGGGACCTCATACCACCAAGAAAGCAGTACCGGGAGCAGAACACATCCTTTGGACCCAAGGTTCCTGCACTGAGAAACTTCCAGACCAAGGGAAGATTGATGACAAGGACCTTCCTCCAGAACTGACAGAGAGAGAAAGACTTCCCCTGGAGCTGACACCCTGAATTTGTACATCTAGCCTACTAGACTGTGAGAAAATAAATTTCTCTTTGTTAAAGCCATCCACTTGTGGTATTTCTGTTATAGCAGCACAAGATGACTAACACAAACAGTAATAACAATAATTTATGAGTGGATACACAGGTAGGTATGTATGCTAAATAGATGTGGGAGGTTGTACGGGAGTACACCTATGCACATATAGGTATGGTTGTGGATATTTCCAAAGACATATTTATATGTGCTTCAAGTATATTCATATATGTAATAGAGCACATAGGGGGCACAGTTACAGAAATTTACACATAACCAAACACCTCATGGGACTGAGATACTAGGATTGAAGGCTAAGGACCACAGTCTTGGGGGACATCTAGGTCAATTGGCATAACACAGTTCATGAAGACAATGTTCTACATCTTACTGCAGTTAGTACCGTTTGGAATATTAAAAGCTTTCGAGCGGCCATCTAAGATACAACTATTGGTTTTTTCCCATCTGGAGCAAAGGAGAGTGAAGAAAACCAAAGACTCAAGGAAGCAATTAGTCCAAAGGACTAAACTAGACTGAGACCGGAAGAACTAGATGGTGTCCTGCTACCACTACCAACCACTCTAACCAGGAACACAGTAGAAGGTTCCCAGTTAGAATGGAAGAAAAATGTAGAAAAAAATCAAAATTCATAAAAAAAGGCCAGAGTTGCTGGTTTGATAAGAGACCAGAGGAACCACCCTAAGACACCTGTCTTAGTTATCTAGTGCTGCTATAACAGAAATACCACAAGCGGATGGCTTTAACAAACAGAAGTTTATTCTCTAACAGTCTAGGAGGCTAGAAGTCCCAATTCAGGGTGCCAGCTCCAGGGGATGGCTTTCTCTCTCTGTCGGTTCTAGGGAAGGTCATCTTCATAAATCTTCCCCTGGTCTAGGAGCTTCTCAGCACAGGAACCTTGGGTCCAAAGGACACACTCTGCTCCTGGCGTTGCTTTCTTGGTGGTACAAGGTCCCAGTCTCTCTGTTCGCTTCTCCCTTTTATATCTCAAAAGAGATTGACTTAAGACACAATCTAATCTTGTTGAGTCCTGCCTCATTAACATAACTGCTACTAATCCCACCTAATTAACATCATAGAGGTAGGATTTACAACACATAGGAAAATCACATCAGATGACAAAATGGTGGACAATCACACAATACTGAGAATCATGGCCTAGCCAAACTGATACACATCTTTGGGGGAACTGAAGCCACTCCCACAGATCAACTTTCAGCCAAATAATAAAGCCTATAACATAAACAATAACACCCATGAGTAAGGTGCTCCTTAGAACAATCAACTATACAAGACCCAAAGGGCAACATCTGCCCCAAAGCAAAGATGATAAGTAAGGAACAGGCAGGGAAACCAGATGAATGGAAATGGGAAACCCAAGGTGGAAGTGGGGAGAGTGCCAACACACTGCAGGGACTGCAACCAATGTCACAGAACAATATGTGTATGAACTATTGAATGGGAAGCTAATTTACTATGAAATTTTCATCTAAAGCACAATAAAATGTTTACCAAAAAAAAAAAAAAAACAAACTTCTTAGTAGCACTGAATGTGGGAGTAAGGAACATAGATTGAGCAAAGTAAACAAATGTCACTGACGTGCACAAGAGAAAAGGATGTTTATGCTAAAAAATACAACATATACAACTTGAGAACACCAACAATAACAAAAAATGAATATATGATTACATATGTATGTATACAGGCGTGTATGGGTACAGGCAGGTACAGGTGTGAACGTGTGTGGACAGAGAAATATATATATGTATACATACAAATATGTGTGTACACGCATATACATTCATAGAGGACACAGTTATAGATACTTTCAGACATAAGCAAACACCTTGCAAGACTGGTTTTGAAGGTTTAGGTAGGCCTTTAGTCTCATGGGACAACTCAAGTCAATAGGCATAGTATACTTCACAAAGTTCATGTTCTACATCCTAGTGAGGTGTGAAGCATCTGGAGTCTTAAAAGTGTGCGAACAGCCATCCATCTAATATACAACTATTGGTGTCTACTCATCAGAAGCAGAAGGAAACTAAGTCTCAGAGAAAAAAAACAGTCTACGGGGCTAAGACCCTACATGAGCCACAGCCTCATCTACCCTAAAATCAGGAAAACTAGATGATGCCTGGCTACCACTAGTGACCATTCTGATCAGGGCCACAAGAGATGAACCTTAATAGAACAGGAGAAAAATGCAGAACAGAACTCAAATTCTTAAAAAGTCTAGATTTACCGCACCAGCTGAGACTAGAGGACTCCCTGAGGTTATCGCCCTGAGACACTCTTTAAACCTTGAACTGAAACTATACCCTGATGTCACGTTTTAGCAATATAACAGATTGGCATACAAAATAAAGGATATTACCTGTGAGTATGGTGCTCCATTAAAAAACTATCTATATGAGATCAAAAGGTCAACAACTACTCTAAAGCAAAGATGAGAAAATAAGGGAGCAGGGAAACCAGAGTACTAGAAATGGAACAACCAGAACAGAATTAAAGAAAGTTGACATACTGTGAAAAATGTTACTGTCACTGAACAATTTGCATAGAAATTGTCAAATGGGAGCCTAATTTGCTGTGTAAACTTTCACTGAAAAACCAATAAAACACTATATTAAAAAAATAAGGTTTCCCTTGCCCCAACCCCAATGACTCTGATTCAGATTAATGGGTGGAGACCCATAAGTCTCTAAATTTTTAACAATTAACCCTAGGTGATTCTAAGGTGCACATTGAGCAGCATTCCTTTAACTGCTTTCCCTAGGAGATCTCATGAATGGTCTCATTTAACGGATGAAAACATCATGTTTTCAACTACTTTTTATACCTGATGGTTCTCAGTTCTGTATTTCAGGCCAGTCTGAGGTCCAAACCCATTTGTTCCAAATGTTGCCCCTGATTTAGAAGTTAATACTGGAGACATGATTCCCTGTCCTTAAGTATAAAGAATGTGACCCAACTAGAATGACACAGACTCACAAGGACACATCAACTGGGCCCTGAGGTATAAAAACAATAGTTAGGACAATTGTGGGAAACATCTTTTAGGAAACCTTTCACTTAGGAAAGCTTTCACGTAAACAAATACTTAAGAGCACAAATGATCTACATATTTTCCACTCTCATCTTTTCCTAACCAAAAACCAAACCAAACCCGTTGCCATCGAGTCATTTCCAACTCATAGTGATTCTATAGAACAGAATAGAACTGGCCCATATGGTTTCCAAGGAGTGCCTGGTGGATTTGAACTGCC
Organism: Dugong dugon; assembly: GCA_030035585.1. Classification (NCBI taxonomy): domain Eukaryota; kingdom Metazoa; phylum Chordata; class Mammalia; order Sirenia; family Dugongidae; genus Dugong; species Dugong dugon. The sequence continues at coordinate 72,625,737 of CM057473.1, forward strand.
GACCTTTGGTTAGTGGCTGTAGGTCTTAACCACTATGCCACCAGGGTTTCCCTTTTTCTACTAGCATTTAGTAAATAGTAAGATTTGCTAGACCAATGAAGACCCTCCTGACTGTCGTTACTGAAACTTGTACCAATGATTATTAAGAAGACAACTCAAAATGTAGCTGTTGTTATTAGGTGCTATCGAGTCAGTTCCAACTCATAGTGACCCTATGTACAACAGAAAAAAACACTGCCCAGTCCTGCATCATCCTCACCATTGTTGCTATGCTTGAACCCATTGTTGCAGCCACTATGTCAATCCTGTGTAGAATCACAGTGATTGAGAGGTTTTTAGCAATCAGTGAAAAGATGAAGCTTTTAATGATTTTACCCATTTGTAATGTCTATATATACTGATGATTCTGTAACGTTCCTCAGACTCAAGCAGCATGCTTGTCCATTTCCCACTTTTGCCTCTTGGAACATATGCTGAATAAAATCTTTCTTCTTGCTTTACTATTAAGTTTGTGATTTTACCTAGGACAGTTAAATGGTGTAGTTGCAGGAGAATTTTTCTGAAGCCACAAATCCAGTTGACCTCGAGGAGAGCTGGACTGGGAGCAGAAGCTGGCAAAGAGAGGTCCTATTTTCTGGACCCTACATATTCACACCCCACATCCCTTCAACACCAGTGGGGTAAATACTCTCTGAAAACAAACCTTTGCTTATTCTTTTTTGTTCTCTTTCTCACATCTTAAGTTTTTTTCAGTATACTGTTTGAAAACCGTTGTTTGGATCAAGGAGAATCTAAAACTTTTGTTTGGTTTAGAGTGACATCTAGTGACTGCTTTGGTGAACTGCAGTTTGGTGTCCAGATTCGGGCATTTGAAACATTCCATTTTCAAAGAGCTCTGGTCATTATAAGCTACAAAATTTGGGCACGGGTCGACCAGTAAAAGCCATCAGAGTGGTCACCACGGCTCATCATGAGCATTAAAGACACCTGTGACAGGATAAAGTAGTCGTGAGACAGGCTAGGGCACTAGGCTGCCTGCCACCTGCAAGCAAACTCTTGCACAATGAAGGTACACCTTGGTCCAAGCAAAACACTATCCAAACCCCATGGCTTTCCTCGTTAGGTTTCTTTTTGTGACCCAGAGAAAATATGGAAAACAGTGGTCTTTTTTGAAACCTCTTTTCCCCTTTCCAAATTTAAAATGGAAATCACCAAGAGAAAAGCAAAATTAATGGCCCACCATCTAGCACACCCACTGCCGATATGGTAAAGAATTTAGGGCCTAATTCTGCTCAGTATTTAGAAAAATGGCATGATTTAACGAAAGAAAAGGATTCATTACAATGGCCTAAATGGGGGACTTTTGAATTGGCCAGATTAGTCTTTTTAAGATGTAAATTAAAAGCAAAGGGATCTAAAATAAATTAAAATCCGTTGGAAGTATTCTTATACTCCTGCTGAAATGCCTTTTAGCTCTTTGGGGTTTTTTGTTGGTCTGTATTTTTACTTCTGTTTCTTTTTATGTTCACTTGGATTTTGGTGGACAAATTGGCTTGATGATGGCTGTTACAAAGGTTCTCAGAGTCTTTTGACCCACCCCATTCTGCGGCAGTCCCTCGCTAGGATTTTGTCTTGCCTCTGCAAAACTGAAAGTAATGCTTCACTTTCATATTCAAAAATTTTTAAGTACGAATTTGGGTGGAATCACCAAATCTTGCAAGAAAATATGTGATGCCAATTCACCAGGGGAGATGGCAGCTCCCGACCTGTTTTATGAAATTTGCATGAGGAGGTGGTAACACCAAACCTGTTTTATGATAGTTTCTCAATAAACAATCACAATGTTAAAATTAAAACCATCAGTAGCTATTTTAAAGTACTTTCCAATTGGAGGAACTAGTATATTTAAGGTCTAAAATAAGAGACTAGGTCTCTAGCCAACAGAATGAATTAAGTTCAAAAAGAAGGAAACTAAAAGCTTGAACCTCAGAGATTAACATCTTTGATAAATGAACCTGGATTTCTCCCTCCCCTCCAGGATGCTGGTTTGGGGTTCATATTTAAAAACACTATAAGCTGAATATAACAGAAGTAATTTAGAATTTCAGGGATCACGTTGGGAAAATGAATTCCAATTTGCTGTTTTTGTTTTTCTTTTCCTTCCTTCCACTTTGGGAAAATGAGCTCCAGTTTGTGTTCTTTTCTTTCTTCTTTGGGGAACTTTTGTTTGATGCTCAGGCTTTGTCAAAAAAATCTAATACTCCTCCATGTGGGGCTTTAACAATTAAGTTTTACCTAGAGCCTATTTTTTCTTTTGAATTAATAAGTCAGTCTTACCAAAAATTGCTATATACATTTTCAGAAAATAGGTTCCCCATATCCTTGTTTTGTGTGGTAGTGTATAAGCCTGTTCGTTGAGTTGGCTATACAGACCAGTGAGTTTATGTGGTCTGTCTGTCTCGTTTTGTTCTGAGAGCTTGCTTCTGGTCTAGAATGTTGTGTTTGAGTTTCTGTCTTGTATCAGGTTGGAGGCTATGGCTGACAGTTGCTGTTTTTTGTAAGGCTCTCTTAAAACCTCAGTTCTTTCCTTACCCAAGAAAAACTGTGTCTTGTGTCTGTCTTATGATTTAGACTTTTACTAGCTACTTTGAAATTTTTTAATACAAATTGGTCTATTTGAAAAGTGCACCAAAAAAAAAAAAAAGACGAATCATTTATTTTAATTGGTACAACAAAGCCTTAAAAAGAGACAGATTATCCCAAACTGCTTCTCCAAAAGATCCTGTAAAACATGCAAAAGATAGGGACTATGTCAATCTTAAAAGCGAAACCTTTCTAGGTTAACTTAAGCTAGATACTATACGAAATATGTGTAAGGAAAAAGGATAACTCTGTCTTAAAACTAGCAGTTCCAGAGTGGGAAAAAGGATGCATATGACAAACCTACAAAAAGGAAAAAAAAAAAAAAAAAGGCTAACCAGGAACTAATGAGTTCATTTACAAAATTGCTGAAGAGCTTTGGTATTTACTAGGCAGATAAAAGTTTGTGATAAAGAATAATAAAAGGGAAAAAATTTAGTTATCTTTTGTCTTTCAAAATACCTAAGCCAAATTCTTGTCTCTAATCATGAGCCAAAAACAGGGAGAGTGGGGCAGGATCAGGCTTCCTTGGTCACCAGCCTCTAAGGTCACACAGCTCCAGGGAAGCTTTTGAAAGATCCCTTCCAACTAGGTGGAGACTTTCTAGACAAAAGAAAATAAGAAAAATGCAGCATTATGGTTATCAGAAATTGGGTGGATTCCAATCATAAAAGAACGGTAAAGAAGTTCTCCACGGTAGAAGAAGTCTAAGAAGCCAAAAGACAGAAATCACGAGACACACCTGAAATGACCTGGGGAAATGTTTCCACATACTAGCCAGAGACTAAAGGTTATGTCCATACCAATGAATTGGTTGGCTGAGCAGAGACTTTGTGATTTCCAAAGCTAGTCGATAAAATATTTAAGGGCTAAAATTAGATGGAGGAAAATATGGGAAATAGTAAAAACTGAATAAAAACTTAGAATATTTAAAAGAACTTTATTTCAACAGTAATTATATTTTATGGTATACAGGCTTAAAATAATTTCCAAGACCTTTTAGGTACCCTACTACATTAAACTGAGTTAACAGATATTCATTATAATTTGTTTATATACTTTTGCCACAAAAATGTGTGTGTGTGTGTGTGTGTGTATAAGGGAATCTGCTAATGAGTGTGTTCATTTTTGCCATTTAAAGCGATATGCTGTAAGAGATACGCAACAAAGACAACATTAAGAGGCTTATTAAAAGGAATTTTACTTGATAGAGTCAAAAGTTTTAACTGTCTGGCAAAAGTTTAATGGTTTAATTTATGAGATTTTTAGGAGCTTTAATGTTAAATAGCATATAAAACAGAGTTGGGTTTCTTGCTGTTAACAAAATTTTCTTTGATTACTGGAGTGAAGGGTTAATTTACTCTTTGTGTAAACTGCTTCGAGGGCAAGGGTTCAACGTCTCATTAGAATAAATTCCTGAATCAAAATCAAGCCGCATGGCTTTGAAAAAGGTTAACGTTTTTACCTTTAAGATCTTCGGTTAAATGACTCAAGTATTGTTTCTTGGTGACTTATAATAACTTCTGACAACTCTGAAATTTCATGGAAAGCCACAAAAAAAATTTTTTTTGAAGGAAAAATGCTAAAAAGGGTTTATTTAATATGTTATAAATTACATGAAATGTGTTGTCAAAAATCAAGAGAAGTGCCTGATTCTCTTTGGGTTAAAATTTATATGTATTTCCTTTTATGTTTCTGCCTAATATTACACAACAAATGCATAATACTCATTGTCACAGAGTTGATTCTGACTCATAGTGACCCAACAGGACACAGCAGAACTGCCCCATATGGTTTCCAAGGAGCAGCTGGTAGATCTGAACTGCTGACCTTTGGGTTAGCAGCCATAGCTCTTAACCACTGTGCCATCAGGGCCCCAAACACATACTATGTCATAATTTTATTATTTTTTAATTGCTAACTTGATCACAACTTTTTTTTTCCATCTATCATCATCAAAGCCAATGGTTTCACTGGGAAATTCACATCGTTTACCCATAAACTTTTTTTTTTTTTAAAATTACTATTCACATATTCAGAGACTTGATAATCTTGGTATAGTTTTGGTATATCCTGACTATACGGTATTATGTCTCAGATTATTATGTACTGTATCTGAAGCTCTTTGAAAATAAGGTTAATCATTATATTTAGAGATACTTTTGTCTAAAGTTTTTTTTTTAACTGACTTTATTTGGCTTTGCATTACTTTTGTAGTTAATTTCTATCAGGTCTTTCACTTTTAAGAGTATTATTTTTATAAATTAGTCACAGTCGTTATTAGGTTTTGTTGTCTGCAGGTAAGTTTTTACACTGCTGATCTGCAGAAAATATTTGACCAAAATATCTCAACAAAAAGATGGACTATATTGAACTTGTGAAAAGGATGGTGACTGAACTGAATCAAGATTTCCAGACCTCTTATGTAGAAGCAGATAGGTCCACAGACTGCAGCTGATACAGAATCACGTGGGACAGAAATTAACTACATAAGACTGAGTAAACAAAAGGATTACCATGGATTTTATGAGGGAATACTGTTGATATTTTAAGGTCCTACATTCTGTATATAAGAAATCATTTTCCTCCTTTCTCCTAAATGATATAACTAACAGGTTTAAATATTTTAACTCTCAAACTAGAAGCTCCTGTTGGTAAATAAGTAAAGCTGTAAATATCATAACCAGAGAAGTGTCTGCAGTTCGAGCTACAATGTTACAAAACAGAATGGCATTAGATTTTCTGTTAGTCTCCCAAGGAACAGTTTGTGCCTTAGTAGATAAATGTTGCCGTTTATATTAATATGCAATCTGAGGTTTTGCAGGATGTAGTTGCTGCTGAGGCACATGAAAAGCAATTACTGATGAAGCTTATGTATAAATAAACACCCCATGAGATTTGTTTCCTTGGTTCAAAGGCCTTAAGTTCATGGTTTCATTGGTTATTTCAGACAACTGGCCTAATATTATTGTTAGTGTTTCTGTTCTACCTCCTGGTTTGCTGTGTGGTGCCTGGGATTTTAAACCCAGATGGCGACCAACTATCATTACTGAACGTTTCTGATCAAAGATTTTATAGCAGGATCAAGATCAAAAGGAGGGAATGATGAAAGAGCTGGAATTCAGATTTTTAGCTTTCACAGAGGTTAGGTAACCCACACAGGCCATTGCCGTCATGTGTCCTTTTGAGCCCCGAGCTTTGAGAAATAAACTGGTTCCTGAAGCCACTTCTGAGTCAAACAATGGTCCAGATAAACTAGTAAGACCATTTTGCTCTGGGGTTGTGCTTTTCTGAAGAATTTGTTTTATTTTCAGACACTGACTCCAAAGATCAGACTGGGAGCTATGAATAGGGTAAATCAGTAATTATTTTAATTAGTCTTCAAGACAATGTAGTATGAAATACCTAATATTTGTAATCAAACTGTCACCCCCACTTGCTATGCAGAAAATTACGTATCTTGAAGAAACCAAGTTCTCAGAGATCAACCTCACGCCTTGGGTCAGCCTTCTGGGAAACCAAGCAGTTCCTCCAATGTGGCCTTGCCCTGCACTTACCCTAATTTAAAACCACATAATCAAGAGTGTCTGAGAAGAAAAAAACACACTTATAATAGTGATCAAAGAATTTGTATGAGAATTAATGATCAGAAGAAGGGAATATGTGAAGACATCCTAAAACCGAGGCAGTTGGCCTAACTAAAATGGCTGACACAAGGTCTGGCTCAGACTCCATTTTGTCTTAGACTCCACTTCTGTGTCTGAGAAAGTGACCCACAACTGTTAATAAGTAGACCACGGAGGGGCAGCTTGCCCTCATGAAGAACACTTAGCATGTTTTAAATAGATTAACTGAAGACCTCCAACAAGAGGTCTATCCTCTGTTATCTTGCTAATCATATATGCTCTAATGGAAACTTGGTTGTTACATGTGAATTTTTCTATACATTCTGTTTCTTCTAGATACAGTTTGTCTTCTCCTTATGGATATATGTTTTTGTGTAGTGGATCTAACTACACTAGTTTAGATAATCCCTTTCCAACTGACAGTGAGTTTATGTGGGCAATCTCATTTAGGTTTGTGGCAAATGTGTGGGCAATGCACTCTGGGAACTTTAGGATTACCTTCAGATATTCATTAGTAATGATGCTAGTAAATATTAGAAAGGTGATTTTAAATTGTTACATTGTAAAATGAGAGTCAGAAGAAAACACATTGGTCCAACACTCAGGGTGGGGTGGTCATTTCTAAGAGCTTTAATTCCCTCTTACGGTATAGCTGAATTAAAAAAATCTTTAAGAAATTTATCAATCACTATGGGACAAATAGCAGACAGAGCTGCTAATGGGATGGAAACACAACAGAGATCTCTGACCTCATTAGCCAAGGTGGCATTAGATAAGAGACTAGCCTTAGATTTTTTTTTATTAGCTCAAGAAGATGGAGTCTATGCTGTAGCAAATACCTCTTGTTGCATTTGATAAATAACACATGAGAAGAACAAGATATACATAGAATTAGACACCAAGCTACTTGGTTACACACTATAACACCCCTACGAACACCAGACTTATTTTGTTGGTTACCATCAGGAATTAAGTACGTGGGCTAGATCACTATTTCAAGGAATAGTAATATTGTTAGTCTGCATCCTGATAATATTAGGCTTAATAAAACTTGTCTTCTATTATCTTATACACTCAAAACGCAAAAGAAAGGTTCAGGCTAAAATGTTGACGTACATTGATTCTGCTCATTTCTGCAATGTGACTGATGAGAACGTCACTCTTACTTAAGATTCTAGCGAAGAACAAGATGGTATCCGGTGGAAAACCAGCACCAGGAGTTTAAACAGCTTGCCACAGCGGCTATCTAGGAGCTACCTCCAGGTTTTGATCATCAATGTGTTATCTCCAATCTCCAGTCAAAAGGAAGGAGTGACTTAGGAGTTAAAACTGGAGACATGATTCCCTCCTAGAGTATAAAGAATGTAACCCAACTGGAGTGACAAAGACTTACAAGGACACATCAACTGGGCCCTGAGGTATAAAAACAATAGCTAGGACAATCTTGAAAAACATCTTTTTTTAGGAAAACTTTCACAAAAACAAATACTTACAGCACAAAAGACCCACATATTTTCCACTCTTATCTTTTTCTATTAGCATTTAGTAAATAGTAAGATTTGTTGGATCAATGAAAATCCTCCTGACTGTCATTACTGAAACCTGTACCAACGATTATTAAGAAAGATAATTCAAAATGGTGATTTAGCAGTGTTTAGCCAATCTGTGAAAAAGTGGAGCTCCGGTGGCACAGTGGTTGAGAGCTTAGCTGCTAATCAAAAGGTCGACAGTTCAAATCTGCCAGCCACTCCTTGGAAACCCTATGGGGCAGTTCTACTCTGTCCTATACGATCACTATAAGTCAAAAATTGACTCAGTGGCAATGGGTTTGGTTTGTGTGTGTTTCTGTGTGTGTGTGTGAAAAAGTGAAGATTTTAATGATTTTACCCATTTGTAATATCTATACATACTGATGACTCTGTAACATTCCTTGGACTCGGGCCAACATAGCTGTGGCAGCACGCTTGTCCATTTCCTACTTTTGCCTCTTGGAATGTATGCTTAATAAAATCTTTTTCTTGCTTTATTATAACTCTGTGGTGATTTTAGTCTAGGACACTCCTCATCCAGAAATTCCTAATTCAGTGAATGATATCAACATCTATCCACCTGATTGCCAAAGCTGGAAGCCCAGAGACATCCTATTTTCCTCTCTCTTAGTCATATCTCATCTCTAATCATCACAGTCTATCATTTCCTATATACTGCTACCACCATAGGCCAACACCTTCATTTCTCTTAGGTTACTGAAAATTGCCTCTGAACTAGTTTCCCAGCACCCATTTACAATGCTGCCAGAGTGGTCTTTCTAAGATCAGTGTCTGACCATGTCATTCCCTTGTTTAAAACTCTTCCAGGATAAAATCTAAACACCTTGGCACACTATAAAAGGCCCTTCATGATCTGGCCCCTGCTAACCTCTCCAACCTACTTCCCTGCAATCCACCTATTCTCCATGCCAGTAGTATAGAACTACTTGCCACCCTATTAACCTCTTTTACCTGTGCACGTTCTGTTCTCACTTCAGAAAAATCTCTTCTCCTTCCAGCTAACTGCATTATTCCTCAACTCTCAAGTCTCTGCTGAGGAGTGACCAACTCTGGTGAAAATCCTTCCCTTCCAAATTATCACTTCCCTTCCCCAAAGATTATATTAAGTTCCCATTTTAAAATATTTACATATTACACTGTACTGTGTCGATCTATTTGTCTATCTTCCCTTTTAGACTATTGTGTGTTTTACGTCTCTGTATTACTAACTTACTATTACTAACTTACCAAATAGCTAGCACATAGCAGATATTCATTAAATGTTATCTGAATGAATGAATCCCTTCTAAAGGGAGTTTCTAGTTAACAAGGATCTTTCTTTTGTATTAACCATGGAAAAGGTTAGCACACTGAGTATACAAAATAATAAACCAGTCTAGGAGCCAAGTAGATGGAAAATACAAGGATTTCTTATAGCCATTTTTTATCAGTCCTTCCCATGTTCATCAAGGTCTTCATGAGCATTGATGTCTGAAGAAATAATAGTAGTATCTCCGAGTCATATGTTCTATTTTAATTACAATTTTTTTTTTTTTTTTTTTGCAAGCTAGGTTTTTCTCCCCAACACTTGGTTTAGACTGACACTGTCCCGTAAGGTAGCCATCTAAGAAAAAATGTAAATTGAAAATAAGAGGTTTTAATTTTCCCTGTTGAAAATAAGAGAAAAGGTTCCCCTCCTCTCTGTTCTTTCAGAGTTCGCTTTCGATAACAGTAATGGCAGTCTTTATCTTTCTGAAAAGTATGTAAATCAAGGATGTATCTTCAAGGACCTGGGAGTCATTTCTTTTAAAATGTAGTCATCAAGAAAGCTCACATTCCTACCTCTCAGTTTCCCGGAAGGAGATTAATGTAACACTGGGTTTCTGCCATAAACATATTACAAAATTAGCAATTTTATCTTAAACACGAATGTAATGAGTTATATCCACTCAACTACATAAAGAATAAGATTTCTTTGTCTTTGTAATCTTTTTAGCCGACTGCCTGTGAAGCATCACATTCTGGTTTAATGCATATTCAATAAAAAAACTTTTCTTTCTTTTCTATTTTTGTGACGATGTTTTCTGGGTTGGGAACAGATTTCATTTTTAGTAGTTTTTCCCCAACAGCCCACAGGTGGCTATATAAATTTAAATTAATTAAAAGTGAATAAAATTTAAAATTCACTTCCTCAGTCCCACTAGCCACACTTTAAGTGCTCAAAAGTCATACGTAGCTAGTAACTACCTTATTAGACAGAGCAGACACAGAACATTTTCATCATCACAGGACGTTCTACTGAACAGTGCTGGCGACACAATTATAAATGGACCTCAGAAAACCTCACTTACTTCTTAGGTCCCACGATCCTCGTGCTCCTCTGCTGCTTAAAGGACGTGGGTCCCGGAGTCTAGCAAATCACAAGCACACGAGTGAGTGCTAGGGACCTCTGAACCTTGACCACAAAAAGTCGAACCCCCCTGTGCTCAGGAAAAAGGAAGCTCTCCCGGAGTAACTACCTCAAACGGAAGAAGGTAATACTTTTTAGGAAAAGTGTACCGTCCTGTTTGCCTATACAGCAAAGGGAGGGGACAATAGCAAAGCCTTATCTCCCCCCATTCTCAAAGCCCTGTCCCAGATAAAGGCTCTAAAAGGGAGGCGAAAAGAGAAAATAATGTCGGAGGCACTTGGGGATGTAAGTGCAATAAAATTAACGGCAATCTGGCGAGAAAGTGAGTCCAAGGAGGAGGGGGAACAGACGGTGGAAAGTAGGAACAGAAAAAAAGGGGACAGGTGGGTATGATCTACGAGGGTGGGGCCTACGATGGGCTCTGATAAAACCAACTCTGGGCATGAGACAAAAGCGAGGGACCGCGTGTACCGGGCTCGACAGCGCTACTCCTAAACCATAACGGTCAAACCAAGAAACTCACAGCGGGTACTGCACCGAGTCTGGAAGACATCACTCCCTCTCCACGCCTAACAAATTCACCCAGGGGCTCCGGCCAGACCAACGACACTTCCGCTCTCCTCTCCCGGATGTGGACTCGGAACCACAGAGCTCCGTTCAGAACGTCTGCTTCCGCCTAGCAGCTTCCGAGGGGGCTGCGGCCCCAGTAAGTCACGTGACGAGTCCCCCTCAGATTCCTCTGAGACCCTGCCAAGGGGAGGGATTGCGTCGTGGGATCCTGGAAGCTATGGGTGGGGCTTGGGACAAAGGGGAGGAGTGTGGAGCCTTAACCTGGCTCCAGAACCCTCTCACTCGTTCCCGTCGTTTGTGCGACATCTAGTGTCCTTCCACCCTCCCTTCTTCACCCAGCACGACGAGTGGTCTTTCAGATGCACATGAAGATTAATGTCCCATTTAATTATTGACGCTTTATTTATCTTAGAGAAATTACAAACCCATGCTCCCCAAGTAGGGAGACATAGAAGCCGTTTCACTGGTGAGGGCACAGGAATTGGAGCCAGTGGATGAGCAACAAAGAAGCCAGGAAAGGGCAGCTTGAGTAAGACAGTGAATAATGGGGGCGGACCTCTCGTCATCTACTAGCTTCAGGTCTCCAAACTTGCCCTGTGTCCGTGTTTTTTTGTGTTTGAGTAATTCATGAAATCTTTAGACAAACTGTGTCTGGGCCTCTGCCCAGGGGAACTGTGCTTGATTCTCTCCTTAGGAGAACTGTCTTGAGTTCTCTTAGAAGAACTGTGATGGGTTCTATCAGAGGGGCTGCTACGGGTTCTCTCAGAATGACTGTGATGGGTTCTCTCAGAGTGACTTCGTCGGCTCCTCTCAGAAGGACTGTGTCTTCTCCTCTCAGGGGGACTGTGTCTTCTCCTCTCAAGGGGAGTGTGGCTTCTCCTCTCAGGGGGACTGTGTCTTCTCCTCTCAAGGGGAGTGTGACTTCTCCTCTCAGGGGGACTGTGTCTTCTCCTTTCGGGAAGACTGCGTGTTCTCCTCTCAGGGGGACTGCGACGGCTCCTCTCAGAGAGAATGCGTTGTCTCCTCTCAGAGGGACTGAGATGGCTCTTCTCAGAGGGATTGCGACGGCTCCTCTCAGAGTGACTGTGATGGCTCCTCTCAGAGGGACTGCAACGGGTTCTTTCAGAGGGACTGTGGCAGCTCCTCTCAGGAGGACTGTGTCTTCTCCTCTCAAGGCGAGTGTATCTTTTCCTCTCGGGGGGACCGTGTCTTCTCCTCTCAGGAAGACTGTGTCTTCTTTCAGGAGGACTGCGTCTTCTCCTCTCAGAGGGACTGCGACTGTTCCTCTCAGAGTGACTGCAATGGCTCCTCTCAGAGTGACTGCGACAGCTCCTCTCAGAGGGACTGTGATGGCTCCTCTCAGAGGGACTGTGATGACTCCTGTCAGAGGGACTGCTGCGGTGGTTTTGCTCCTTGTGTGTGGGTTTCTCTTTAAAGTGACTGTGTGAGCTACTCTTCATAGAGGAACCATGTAGGATTCTCCCCCTGGCCTGAACTCTGGTTCCTGGTTTGGGCAAGTTCTTAGACTCCTGGCTGTAGATTTCAGTTCTGTAGTTTTTTTTAGCTCTGCTACTAATGTCATTCTGAACTGTACTCAAAGGCTGTCTGGTTGAGGTGGTTTGGAAAGTGATGTCTTTTTGGGAAACTATGGACTTGGGCAATTGGGTAGGTCTGGGCTGGAGAAAGCTACCTCTTTTTGGCTGTTGAGTTGATCTGAATTGGTCTTTTCTTCCCTGCTTAGTGGTTGGGCCTGTGGGCCTTATCTTGACAACTGGCCTCCTGTCTCTTTTGTTATCTCCTGGTAAGCAGTAGTCCCTGGCTTTTTGTTTTAGAGGGGAATTTTTGTTCAACCACAAGTTGTCTGGCCTTTCTCTGCCCTCAGGCTTCTGTCCAGTAGAAACCATAATTCTGTGTGCGGTTTGGAATGCCTGCCTTAGGCCCTGAAAAAGCAGTTGCATGAACGTGGGTTGGGAGGATTTCTTAGATTTTCTTTTTAAAGAGGCAGGAGTTGTCTGAGCTGCTCCACTGCTCTTCCTTCTTAACCGAGCTAGTAATTCCCTAGAGGGATTATGTATTATGTTTTTATTGCTTTGTGTTCTAACTTCCTTGGTGATTTTCTTCATTGGATATTTTGAACCAGGGGTCTTTCTGGGTCTCACCTTAGCCCATTTTTCATCCTGATTGCTTTCAGAACTACTCTCTGGCAGGGAGTGAACTTGCGTGAATTCATAGTGCCCAGACTCTCCAATTTCTGTCCTTCCTAGTGGGTCAGGGTTGCCATGGTGCCCTTGCCTGATGTGGACTTGTATAGGAGTAGGAGACTGGGAAGGCCCAGACCAGAAATCTGTGGTGGGAGTAGAACTCTTGGAAGCTTGAGTATAGATTTTAGCTTTCCTTTGTGATGGTGATATAGGGCTCCTTGGCATGACGGGTCTGTCTCTTCCATGATACTTTGGAACTTGGGGTCTTTTCCCAGTTCGCAACCTAAAGCCAAGATGCAATCGAATCTCACCATGTCCCTCAGGAGTGCTTACAAGGTGGAGCTGCGGATAGATAAGAAGGTAAGGCCCAAAATTGGCCTGTAATTTATGACAACAGTTAAATCCTGAACATCGGCCACACTGTAAGCAGATAGGGTATTTTAGTACCAGACCTGTAGCTAGAGGTGGAGGCACATTGGGGGGTAGTTGGTTCCTTAAGAGTTTCGCTGCTATTTTTAGCTGCAGATCTTGTAGTAGCTGGAACTGTTCTGTGAAGTCAGTCTTAGCCTGGGGAAGATAACTTGGCTTGAGGGAGTGTTGGAGCTCAAAAGTCCTTTCCTGTGAATCACTCTGTGAGTTCCCACTCTCTACCACTGGAACAGAATCTTTACTAGTGAAAAATATCCTGAGGGAAGACTCCGAGTTTACAGGCACAGTAATGTCATCGCCTGTATGTGAGACAAGCATGTGTTGACTCACTTCCTGGGACATATCACTGAGCCTTGAGTTTGTTTTCTTTATTCTCACTATAGTCCCAGAGTATTGCTGTATTATGGAAGATGTGGAGCCACGTGTCCACATCCTTAAGGTCATTCTTTTCTCATGACCATGGCATGAAGTATGTCTCTGAATGTAGTTTTTGATCGCTGAAGGCTGGGAAATAGTACCCTGACTCTTCTCAAGCAGGCTCTGGGGGAATTTCATCAGTTCTGCTGGAACCCCAAATAATTTCTGAATAAATTGACAGGTATCTGTCGTGGCTCTTTCTTCTGCTAGAGATGTTTGAGACCAAAATTTCTTTTCCATAGTGGCCCCCAAGATGTTCCCCAGCATTACCATATTGGAGAGATATTTTCTAGGTAGTCGCTGTTTCCAGGCGTGACTCTCATAGACATTCTGTTGTCTGCCAAAGATGGACGAAGTCAGCCCTCTTCGAGCACGTGATCCTGCCTGGGAAGTCCTAGATCGTAATCTCCAGCTTTGTGATGGATGTTGGGCTAGGCTCTTAAGACCATGTTCCCATTGGAGTGAGTTGTCTAGCTCCTCCATCTGCTTCCTCTGGGTCTTCTCCTTAGATACAACATCCATTCCTGGGATCTTAGGATGTGGGGTTTCCACAGCGATAGCTGCCTGATCAGAGGATTGATTCAGAAAGTCCAAGGGAAGGGCTGAAGACTGTATCATAGTAGGGTCTGCATAGGACTCTCCAGGCTGCAAAATATCTGTCTCAAGGATTTTTATATCCAAGTCTCTTGATACTTCTGGCATTTCAGAGTACCAATGGCCTCCTAATTCAAATGTATTTTTGACAGGGCTTGAGATGAGTGAGGATGAGGAACTGTGTATGAACTTAGATAAATGATTTCCTACTTGTGACTCTTCTCCTGGTGTTAACTCCTCGAATTCCCTATTCTGATACACCTGTCCTAGATTCAAATCCTCAGATTCCATGACTTGAGGAGGCCCTGTTTTTATCCCTATAGATTTCACAGCGTGAAGCTCTTGTTCATGAGTCACCGCTATAGGTTTCTCAAATGGAGATGTTGGCTGTGGAGATAATTCTCCAGATTTCACTTGAATATTTGGACTTGGAGTTAATTCCACAGGTTCTACGAGTTCTTGAAGATGTGGCCTTGGGAGTAAATGTGAATATTCCATTACTTCAATCCCAGATCCTAGGGCTCCTTCTGTTAGTTCTACAAACTGAGGAGTTGGTCCTGGTGTTAATTCTTCAGATTTTACAGTCTGAAGTGGTGGTCCTGGAATTAACACAGTCTTTACAATTTGAAACCCTGTCAACTCTATTATTTCCAAAATTTGGTGTGTTGGCTCTGTGATTAATTCCTTAGATTTCACGTTTTGCAGCCATTGCCCTGAGGTAAACTCTGAAGGTCTCATATCTTGCAGTTTTGGAGTTAACTCAACAGATTCTACCATTTGAAGGGTTGGCCTTGGGGTTAATGCCACAGACTTCACAACTTGAAGTGGTGGCCCAGGGATCACTTCCACAGATTCAGCAACTTTTTGGGGAGCCGTTGAGGTTATCCCTACTGATTTAGAAACTTGAAGCTGAAGCTGTGTCCTTGCTGATTCTGTAACTTGATCAACTGGCTTTGGACTAATTCTCATAAATTCTGTAATTTGATCTGGTGGTTCTGGGGCTGCCCCTGAATATTTCATACTTTGATACTGTGACTGTGTTAATCCCATTGGTCCCTCCTCTTGCTGCCATGTCTTAGAGGTGAGCTCTTCAGATTCTGCAACTTGATCTGTTTGCTTTGGGAGCAGCTCTAAAGATCCCTCCGTTTGCAGTTGTTGCTTACAGGTCCAACCCACAGATTCTGGAGCTTGATGTCCTACCTCTGATACTATCCCAGAAGATCCCATATGATCCCATGACATTGCAGTGAATTCCATGGGTTCCTCCACTTGGACCCGTGTCTCAGAAGGCAACTCCACAGATTCAGGAACTTGATGTCGTGGCCCTGGTGTCATCCCTGAAGATTCTGGTACATGATGTAATGGCTTTGGAATCAACGCTATAGATTCTTCCCTTTGCAACTTTTCCTCAGAGATCACCTCCACAGGTTCTAGGGCTTGAGGATAGGCCCTTGGGGATTTCTCTGTATATCCAGTCTCTTGACTTATTAGCTTTGGGGTCATTCTAAGGGATTCTTCCCCTTGCAGCCCTGCCTCAAAAGTCAATCCCATAGTTTCTGTAATGTGATCCTTTAGCTCTGGGGTCATTCGTTCAGATTCCACAACTTTCTGCGGTGGCTTGGTATATGACATCCCCAAATCCTTAACTTGAGGCCATGACTGAGAGGGTAACTCTAGAGTTTCTGGGACTTGGTAACTTTTCTCTGGGGTCAATTCTAATGATTTTGATCCTTGATCCCCTAGCACTGGAGTTAGATCCACAGATTCTGGTACTTGAAGATCTAGCTCCAGAGGCATCCCTGAAGATTCCGTGGTTTTACCCATTGGCTGTGGGATAACCCCTACAGGTTTCTCTACAGTTTCTGGGCCTTGATGTGTCATTTCTGAAGATTCTGTGATTGGATGAATTGGTATTGAAGTCAAATTCACAGATTTAGGGTCTTGATGCCTTGGCTTTGGGATCATCTCTGTATATTCTGCAAACTGATGCTCTGTCCTAGGGATAACTTCAGAGGATTCTGTGATTTCATAACCTGGTTTTGGAGTTAGCTCCCCAGATTTCACTTGTTGAAGCAGTGATGCTGGTGCTAACTCCATAGATTTTATAGTTTGCTGCAGAGACATTGAAGACAATTCCATATGTTTTGCACTTTGCAATTCTGACTGTGAAATAAACTCGAAAGATTTCACACCTTGTTGCTGTGATTCTGGAGACAAATATGACGTTTTGACACTAGTCAACATTGGTCCTAGTATTAACTCCTTAGTTGGCTCCGGTGCCAACACTACTGATTTCACACCTTGCCAACCTGAAGTCAACTCCTGGCAATTCATACCTTGCTGTTGACACCCTAGTGTCAGCTCCACAGATTTTACATCTTGAAAGCATGGCTCTGGTGCAAAGACCAGTGATTTAACACATTGTGACCTGAGGCATGATGTCAACCCTAAAGAATTCTCAAGTTGAGGTTGTGGCCATAAGTTTGACTTCACAGATTTCACATCTTGAGAACATGGCTCTGATACAAACACCACAGATTTCTGCCTGAGGCAAGAAATCAATGTCTCAGAATTCACATCTTGTGTTTGTGGCCCTGATTTCAACCCCAGAGATTTCAGATCTTGAAAATATGACTCTGGTGCAAGCACCACAGATTTCATACTGTGCTGCCTGAGGTGTGAGGGCAAATCCTCAGAATTCATACCTGGAGGATGTGGCCCGGGGTTTAACTCCACAGATTTTACTTTTTGAAAACATGGCTCTAGTACAGACACCTCAGATTTCAAGTCCTGAAGCTCAGACCCTGAAATCAGACTTGTAGAATTTGTACCACAGAGCAATGGCTCTTTGTTCATCTCCGCAGACTGTATATCTTCAAGCAGTGGCTCTGGTGAAAATACCACAGATTTTACATCATGTAACTGAGGACTCAAAGTGAACATAGATTTCACAACTTGCTGCTGTGAGTCAAGATGGTTCTCCAAAGAATGGACTTCTGGAAACTTTGTCCCTGGAGTCAAATCAGAAGATTTCACACCTTGCAAATGTGGCCCACAGTTGAACAAAACAGATTTTGTACCTTGAGATTCTGACCCATGATTCAGTTCGGAGGGTTTCATGCCTTGCATCTGTGGCCCTGGATTGAACTTTATAGAATTTATACATTGAAGTTTTGGCCCTAAATTCAACTCAGAAGAATTCACACCTTGTAACTGTGGGCCAGAGTTGCACTCCATAGATGTTATACATTGAAACTTTGTCCCTGGAGTCAATTCAGGCTTTACATCTTGCAAATGTTGTGCAGGGTTGAACACAATAGATTTTATGTCTTCAAATTCTGAACCTGGATTCAACTCAGAAGATAACGTACCTAGGAATGTTGTCCCTGAAGTCAACTCAAACGATTTTAAATTTTGCAAGTGTGACCCAGGTTTGCACCCCATAGAATTTATACATTGTAATTTTGGTTCTGGATTCAACTCAGAAGAATTGGCACACTGCACTTGTAGCCCAGGGTTGCATTTCATAGGTGCTACACCTAGAAATTGTGGCCCTACTGTCGATTCAGATGTCAAACCTTGCAAATGTGGTCCAGGGTTGAACACCATAGATATTTCACTTTGAATCTCTGTCCCTGAATTCAACAAAGAAGCGTTCATACCTTGAAGTTTTGAAACCGGAGTCAATTCAGATTTCAAACCTTGCAAATGTGGCCCAGGGTTGCACCCAACAGAACTTACACATTGAAGTTTTGGCCTTGAAATAAACTCAGAAGAATTCACACATTGCAAATGTGGCTTAAGGCAGAACACATTAGATTTTGTACTTTGAAGCTCTGGCCCAGGATTCAACTCAGAAGATTTTTCACCTTGTATCTGTGGTCCAGGGTTGAACTCCACTGATTTCACACCTGGTAACTTACACCCCAGGGTCAAATCAGAATGTTTATCACCTAGAAACTTTAGACCAGGTTTGAATTCTACAGATTTCACACCTTGAAGCTTTATCCCTGGGATCATTTCTGAAGATTTCACACTCTGCCATTGTGGTCCAGAACTGAAATCCATATCTTTTACATCTTGAAGCTTTTTGCCCATGATCAATCTAGCAGATTTCACATCTTGCAGCTGTGGGCCTGAGTTGAATTCCACTGGTTTCACTCCTTGAAGTTTTGTCCCCAGGACAGACTCAGAAGATTTCACACTTGGCAACTGTGGCCCAGATTTGAATTCCACAGATTTCACATCTTGAAACTTTGTCTCTGAGATTAACTCAGATTTCCCACCTTGCAACTGTGGCTCAGGGTTGAACTCCACTGATTGCACACTTTGAGGTTTTGATCCTAGGATCAGCTCAGAAGATTTCACAACTTGCATCTGGAAACCAGGGCTAAATTTTGTATGTTTTACATCTTGAAGCTTTGACTTAGAGGTACCGTGAGAAGGTCTCATGCCTTGCAACAGTAGCCCAGGGTTAAAGTCCATAGATTTGGCACCCTGAATCTTTGTTCCCAGGGTCAACTCAGAAAATTTTACATCTTGCAACTGTGAGCTGGGGTTTAACTCAATAGATTTTGTACCCTGGGACTTTGTCTCAGGGGTTAACTTAGAAGATTTTACACCTTGCCATTGTAGCCCAGAGTTGAACGCCTCAGATTTCACACCTTGAAGCTCTGTCTGAAGAGTTAACGCAGATGATTTCATACATTTCAAGTGTAGGAGGGGGTTCACCTCTACAGTTTTATCACTTTGCAATTGTGGACCCTGGCTTAAAACCTCAGATTTCACTCCTGGAAGCTGTGGCTCTTGTGTGAGCGCTAGAGACTTCATATCTTGCAGCTGAGTCCCTGGGGATGACACTAAGTTTTCCATTTCTTGCAATTGTGGTCCTGGGGACAACTCAGGAGATTTTAAATCTTGTGTGTGAAGCCCAGGTTTGAACGCCATAGATTTTATACCACAAAGCTTTGACCTTGAAGTCACATCACATGATTTCATACTTCTCAACTGTAGCACAGGTTTCAAATCTACAGCTTTGGCACCTTGAGATTGTGACCCAAGATTTTGCACTACCGATTTCCCGCCTTGAAACTCTGGTCCTGGTAGCCATTGAATAGCTTTCATACTTCTAATCTCTGGTTCTTGGTTTAACACCACAGTTTTCACACCTTGAAGCTGCAGCTCTGAGGTTGACTCCAAATTTTTCCCTTTTTGCAGCTGTGGTCCTGGGCACAACTCAGGGGTTTTCACGCTCTGCCAGTGTGGCCCAAGGTTGAACTCTATGGATTTTTCACCTTGAAGTTTTGCTCTTAGAGTCAATTCAGATGACTTCACACCTCTCAACTGTAGCACAGGTTTCAAATCTACAGGTTTGACACCTTGAGATTGTGACCCAATATTCAACAGTACAGATTTCCTACCTTGGAACTCTGGTCCTGGCATCCACTGAACACATTTCCTGCTTCCAAGCTCTGGCTCTTGGTTTAACTCCATAGTTTTCATATCTTTAAGCTGTGGCTTTGAGGTTGACTCCAAATTTTTCACGTTTTGCAGCTGTGGTCCTGGGGACAACTCAGAGGTTTTCACACTCTGCCACTGTGGCCCAAGGTTGAACTCCATGGATTTTTCACCTTGAAGTTTTGATCCTACAGTCAATTCAGATGACTTCATACTTCTTAACTGTAGCACAGGTTTCAAATCTACAGGTTTGACACCTCGAGATTGTGACCCAATATTCAACACTACAGATTTCCTACCTTGGAACTCTGGTCCTGGTATCCACTGAACACATTTCATGCTTCCAAGCTCTGGCTCTTGGTTTAACTCCATAGTTTTCATATCTTTAAGCTGTGGCTTTGAGGTTGACTCCAAATTTTTCGCTTTTTGCAGCTGTGGTCCTGGGGACAACTCAGGGGTTTTCACACTCTGCCACTGTGGCCCAAGGTTGAATTCCATAGGTTTTTTACCTTGAAGTTTTGATCCTAGAGTCAATTCAGATGACTTCACACCTCTCAACTGTAGCACAGGTTTCAACTCTGCAGGTTTGATACCTCGAGATTGTGACCCCATATTCAACACTATAGATTTCCTACCTTGGAACTCTGATCCTGGTATCCACTGAACACATTTCATGCTCCTAAGCTCTGGCTCTTGATTTAACTCCACAGTTTTCACACCTTTAAACTGTGGCTGTGAGATTGACTCCAGTTTTTTTCCTGTTTGAAGCTGTGGTCCTGGGGACAACTCAGAGGTTTTCACACTCTGCCACTGTGGCCCAAGGTTGAACATAGATTTTGCACCTTGAAATTTTGGCCCTAGAGTCGATTCTGATGCCTTCATGCCTCTTAACCGTAGCATGGGTTTCAACTCTGCAGTTTTAACACCTAAAGGCTGTAATCCTAGAGCTAACTGTACAGATTTTGCACCTTGAAACTCTGGTACTGGAATCCACTGCACAGATTTCATATTACTAAGCTCTGGCTCTTGGTTTAACTCCACAGTTTTCTCACCTTGAAGCTGTGTCCCTAAAGTTGTCTCCAAGGGTTTCACTTGGTGCATTTGTGGTCCTGGGGTCAACTTCGAAGATTTTATGCTTTGCCACTGTGACTCATACCTAAATGCTTTAGGTTTTATACCCTGAATATTTGGTTCTGGAGTCAATTCAGATGATTTCATACCTTTCAACTGTAGCTCAGCATTGAGGTCTGCGAATTTTATACCTTCAAGTTTTGGTTCTGGAATTAACTCTAAAGACATCACATCTTCTGACTCAGACTCTCTCTTCAATTGTTCTAAATCCACACATTGTTGGTCTGGTGAGAATATTACAGATATCTCACCATCCTGTTCTGGTCCAGGAGTTAAATCCACTGCCATTCCTTGAAACTGTTGCCTTGGGGATAAATCCACAGATTTTACTCCTTGAAACTCTTGTCTTCTGGTTTCATTCACAGATTTTACCACCTCCCTCTTTAGCCTTCGGGTCAACTTCACAGACTTTACACATTGTGGATCTGGATTCACTTCTACAGATTTTAAACTATGAAGCTTTAAACATGGGGTAATCCCCACAAATTTCATATCTTGCATTTGTGGCTCTAAAGTCAATTCCTTAGGTTTCACGCCTTGTAGTTGGGGCCCTTGAAGCACCTCCATAGATTTAACTCCTTGAAGCAATGGCACTGGTGCAAAAGCCATAGGATTCTCACCTTGCATATCTGACCCAAGGTTCAGTTCCACAGATTTCACATCTTGCAGCTGTGGACCTGGGACTAATGCCACAGTTTTTAAATCTTGAATTCTTGAACCTAGAGTCAACTCTACAGATTTCACAGGTTGAAGCTCGGAACCTGGAGTGAATTTCACAGATTTGACATCTTCTACCTGTGGTCCTGAGGTCATCTGTCCAAATTTCACAGCTCCCATCTGTGGCTCTAGGGTCAGCTCCTCAGAGTTTAAACCTTGAAGTTTTGAGACTGGGGTCCACTCCACAGGTTTTACATCCTTCAACTGTGGTCCTTGGATCAATTCAGAAAATTTCATACCTTGGAAATGGGGTCTTCCGGTCAACTCAGAATGTTGTATCTGTGGCTCTGAGACTAATTTATAAAAAATTGGTAGTTGGTTCACCTCTACATATTTCACACCTTGAAACAGTGGCTCTGGTACTAACATCTCAGGCTTATCCCCTTGTCTGTCTGGTCTTGGGATCAACTCCATAGATCTAGCCCCTTGCATCTTTGGCTCTGGGGTCGACTCAGAAAGTTTTACACATTGCAGCTGTGGCCCTGAGTTTAACTCTGAAGACTTCATACCTGGAGGTTGAGTTCCAGGGGTCAAATCAAAAAATTTGACATCTTGGAGCCACGGCCCTGGGTTAAGCCCCATCTGTTTTATACCTTGAAGCCCTCGTGAAATCTTTGCTAGTTTGGAATCTTGCAGCCCCAACTCTGGGGTCACCTCCACAGAATTGTCACTGTGAAACATTGGTCCTGGGATCTGCTCCCCAAATTTGACACCTTGAAGCTTTGGCCCTGGAGTCAATTCAGAAAATTTGACATCTTGCTGCCATGGCCCTAGGTTTGGTTCCTCAGGTTCCACACCTTGAAATTGTTGTTCTGAAGTCAATTTCACAAATTTTGCACTGTGAAACTGTGATTCTGGGGTAGACAGAAGAGATTTCATATCTTTGACCTGTGGCCCTTGGTTTAACTGCAAAAATGACTCTGGTACAAACCCTAGAGATTTTATATCTTGAAGCTGTGTTCCTGGTATCAACTGCACATATTTGAAATCTTGATGCTTTGGCTCTGATGTCCAATCAGAAAATTTGACATCTTGTAAGCATGGCCCTGGGATTAAGTCCACAAATTTCATACTGTGAAGTTGTGGTTCTGGAGTCAACTGTATAGATTTGATACTTTGATGCTTTGGCCCTGGGATGAAATCTGATAATTTGGTTTCTTGCACTGGAGAACCGGGGATAAATTCATCAGATTTCACACTATGATGTGGAGGCCCTGAGATTAAATCTACATATTTCTCTTCTTGAAGAAGTGGCCCTGGAGTTAATTTTGAAAATCTGACACTTTGCAATTGTGGCCCTAGGGTCAATCCAGAGGATTTGACACTTTTCTGCAATGGGCCTAGAATTAAATCCCCATATTTCACACCTTGAAGCTGTGCTGCCTGAGTCAATTCCTTTGATATCATACCTGGTGTCAACTCAGATTCTACCCTTGTAGTTAACTGTTTGGTTAAATTCACAGATTCCACATCTTGCAACTGTAGCTCTGGATCCAACTGCCTAGACTTCACTCCTTGGATCTGTGGCCCTGGGGTCAACTCTGTAGCATGTTGCTTTGGTCCTATCATTAACCTTTTAGATTCTACCACTAATGGAGGTGGATCAGGAGTTAACTCCACAGATCTCAAATCGTGCAGCAGTGATTCTGATTTCTCATCTTGCATGCTTGGCACTGGGGTCAATTCCAGAGATCCTTTCTCTGAATATGGTGGTACTGGCATTGTCCTCTGGATTTTTTCAACTTGCAGCAGTGTCAAGCCCACAGTTGCTGTGTCTTCATATTCTGGTTTTAGGGTTATCTCTGAAGATTCAGTAACTAGAAGATGTGGCCTTGGAGTCATTCCTACAGATTCTACAACTTGACCTGTTGGTTTTTGTGTTAATGCCCCTTGAAGCAAAGCCTCAGAAGTCAACCTCACAGTTTCTGTGTCTTGATAGTCTGGCCCTGAGAACATCTCTGAAAAATTCTGAAGATGTGGCCCAGGCATCATCCCAGCAGTTTCTGTGACTTGCTTTGGGATCAGCTTCACAGATTCCTCCTCTTGCAGCCAGATCTCAGATGTTAACCTCCTACGGTCTACCATTTGAGGAGTTAATTCCATAGTTTTCACATCTTCAGGCAATAGCACTGGGGCTATATTCTCAGATCTAATATCTTGTAACCATGGTTTTGGGGCCAACTCCACAGAGTTTATATCTTGCAATATTGGTCTTAGTGTCAACTCCATAGTTTTTATACCTTGAAACTCTGGTGGTAGAGTAAAATGAATGTATTCCATACCTTGCAACTGTGAATTGGGGGTTAAGTCTATAGATTTCCTACTTTGCAATTGTGGTGCTAGAGCCAACTCAGTAGATTTTATACTTTGAAGTTGTGGTCCTAGGGTCAACTGGATAGATTTCACACCTTGAAGCTGAGGCCTTGGGACTGACTGCACAGACTTCCCACTTTGCAGCTGTTGTGTGGGGACAAACTCCTCAGATTTCCCACTTTGCAGTTGAAGTTCTGGGGCCAATTCTATAGATTCTACAGTTGGGATCAGCTGTCCGTATTTTTCCGTTTGTGGGATTAAGCCTGTGGCTGTGTCTACAGATTTCACACTTTGCAACCTTGGTCCCAGGGTCAGGTTCTCAGATTTTACATTTTGCAATCCTGGGAACAACTTCTTAGAATCCATAGCCTTAAGCTGTGGCATTGGCTTCACCCCCATATATTTTATGTCTTGAAGGAGTGATGCAGTAGTCATTACTGCAGATTCTGTGACTTGCTGCAGTGGCTTTTGACTCATTCCCATAGATTCTGTACCTTGACTCAGTGACCCTGGGATTGTTCCTAAAGATTCTGTTATTTGATGATGTGATTGTGTCAGCTCTACAGATTTCTTCATTTGTAGCCATGTGTCAGAGGTCAACCCCATCATTTCTGTAGCTTGATGGCTTTGCCTTGGACTCATCTCTGAATATTCTGGGATTTGATGCCATGGGGTCAACCTCAAAGATTTCATGACTTGATGAGGTGGTCCTGGGGTCAATGCCATAGAGTCTGTGTCTTGATGATGTGGTTGTGGAGTCATCCCCACAGATTCTAGCACTTGAATCCATGACCCAGGAGTCGATTCCATAGATTCCTTGACTTGAGATATTGGCCTTGGGGTCAAGCCCTGAGATTCTACAATTTGTGACTGTGGTGCTCTCATCACTGCCATGGGTGACCCCAATGCTATTGGAGAATGTATGGCTTGATGTGATGGCTTTGAAATCATCCCTACTGATTCCATGACCTTAGTGGGGGCCCTTGGAGGTAAATCTATAGATTCTATAACTCCAAGTGGAGCAGTAGTAGTAGGTGAGCTACAGGAAGAAGTCAAACCATCTGGTTGACTTGGCCTTGAGGTCAAATTTGCAATTTGAGACTGTGAATTTGGGGTCAAATGCCCAGCAGCTATAGCATGTGGCTGTCCTGGTGGAATTATCCCCATGAAATCCATGGCTTGTAACAGTGCCACTGGAGTTACTTTCATGTCATCTATGACCTGATACAATGGCCTTGAGAACATTTCCAATGATTTCGTGTTTTGATATGTTGGCCCTGGAGTAATCTTCAGTGTTTCCATGACTTGACTTTGTGGCCTTGAGGTCATGCCCACTGATTCCATGACTTTATGTTGTGGCCTTGAGGTAATAGCCACAGTTTCGATGACTGCATGTTGTGGCATTGGACTCACTGTTCCTGATTTTATAACTTTATGGTCCATCTTCACTGAGTCCATGATATGAAATTGTGATCTTGAGGTCATCCCCATTGATTCTGTGATATATTGATGTGGTTTGTTAATCATCCCCATAGAATCCATGACTTGAAGCAATGCTACAGGAGTTACCTTCACATTATCTGTGACTTGATTCAGTGATCTTGAGGTCAGCCCCTTTGATTCCATAACTTTATGCTGAGGCCTTGGGATTACTTCTACTGATTTAATGGCTCGATATGGTGGTTCTGGACTCACACTCACTGTTTCAATGGCTTCCATTGGTTTCACAACTTGATTTGGTGGCCTTGGGAACAAACCCACAAATTCTGTCACTTCTGAATGTGATTCTGAGATCATCCCCATGGAATCCATGACCTGAAGCAATGCCAATGGAGTAACCTTTATGCTATCTGTGTCTTGATAAGGTAGCTTTGGGGTCAACTCCACGTCAGTTACTTGAGTCTTCTGCTGCTCTACCCTTTCCTCTGGAAGACCTACAACTCTTTGCTCTATACTAAGCTCTAGCACATGGTTTGGGTGCTTCTGCAATAAAATAGTCTCCTCTTGAATTTTGTCAGCTCCCAAACTTATAGGAGATGGAGTGCCCATGGATGTAACTAAGGGTCTGGATCCAAGAATTTGGGGGCCATCCCCAGGTTGTGGCTGCTTACATGGGATAAGTGACTGTGAAATTTTTGTTTGTGTCGTATTTAATCCAGATTCCACTCCAATGTTCACAAGAAGCTGAAGTGATGAAAGGTCTGGGGATTTATTGTTGGTGTTTCGCTCAGTATTTTGACTAATGAGCATAGATGACTGGGTTTGGGGTTTCTCTGGTTTAGGAACTCCTTGTGCTTCAATTAAATAATTCAACATTGCCCATGATTCCCTCACAGCCAGAGGCACTGTTTGTTCCCGCAAGGTATAAACCTTCCAAGCCATATGTCCCTCTAGCTCCCACCTAGCCAGAGGAGAGAGCCGGATTGAAGCCCACCCAGGGAGCTGTGGTCTCTCCTTGAAAACAGAATTTGGCCCACAATCTGATGTCAAATGACTCTTGCTCCTTCTCTCATTCTTTGTTTTCCCTTGTTGTTTGCAGAGATTTGGTGATTCAAAAGTAGAGTTGATGAAAGAGCTTTGGGGACTTAAGGATGAAGGAGCTGCCAAATTCTGAAAAAGGTTTGATTTCTCAGGTTCTGGGAGCCAAAAAGAAGGCAGGGGTGTGTCTTGGTTTCTGAAAACAGAAGATTGCTTTTTGGGGGGAACAGGTAAACTATGGCTCTGGAATTTTCCAGTGGTTCCTTCAGAAAAGACAGGAAGGTGAGATAGGCTGGAGATGTTGCCTAGTGATCCAGAGGAAATGCTGAGGTCAGTAGAATGCTTTGCTTTCTTACAGTCACATCTGGGTAAAACAGGCTCCTGAGCCACAAAAACAGAGGAGTTAGAAGAAGAAATCATATTCTGTGGTTCAGGCAAAGACGGTCCCATAAGACTTGATCTAAGAAATAAAGACAGAAAGTTTCATTTGCTTTGAAGTAAGAAATGGTGAAAAAGGAAACAGTATGGTTATTTCAAATGTAAAATACTCTTGGCCTGAGGGAGAGAATAATAATAATAAAAATGAAAGGGCAGCTTTCCCTAACATCAATTACTTATGGAAAGAATTCCTCCCCCAGGACAAAAAGAAGCAATTGTTCCCATTCCAATAAAAAATGATCCCTAGACCAGTAGTTTGTGTGTGTGTGTGTGTGTGTGTGTGTGTGTGTGATTCCACCATTTTTTAATAAATTTTATTTATTTTGTTGAGTATACCCAGCAACATACACCAATTCAACAGTTTCTATATGTACAATTCAGTGACATTGATTACATTCTTCGTGTTGTGCAACTATTCAACCCCTCCTTTTCTGAGTTGTCCCTCCCCCTTTATGTTATCACTGTCCCCTAAGTTTCCTATCTAATCTTTCGAGTTGCTGTTGTCAATTTCATCCCCTACAGATAGCTCTTAAAAGAGCACAGTGCTCAAGGCAGACATTTTTTACTGGTTAAGCTAAACTATTGTTTGGTTTTAAAGAGACTTTGGGGGATATTTTTGGTTTAAGATTTAAAGATTATCTCGGGGCAATAGTTTTGGAGGTTATCCAGGCTTCATGGCTCCAGAGGGCTAGATTCTGTGAGAATTTGAAATTCTATTTTGCATTTTCCCCCTTTTCATCATGATTCAGCTATATGATGCTTGATCAAAATGTTCAGTAATGGTAGCCAGACACCATCCAGTTCTTCTGTACACCAGTAGTTCTTAAACTTCCTTTGAACCTAGAACTTTCTCCCAATGCCAAAACTAATTCTCTCTCCTCTCCCTCACTCTCTTTCCTTCTCTCCCTCCTCTCTTTCCTCTCCCTTTCCCTGTACCTCACTCCTTTCCTCTTTCCTTTTTCCCATCTTCCTCCTTTACCCCTTCCCTCCCTCTTAAAAGTTCTAATACCTTCAATCCTGCCTAGAAACTACTATTCTCTGACCTTGCATTTTCCAGGTGTCTGAAGATGTGTTGAAGACTCCTGTCCATTGACCAGAGTGCATATTCCTGGGCCCAGCCCACAGGGAATCCTGAAAAGCTGGATACAACAGAGTATGTCAGCATAATGGAAGTGATATTAAAGTATTGGGAAGGAAATCAATAGGAAGAAAGTAAGGAGACAGCTATCCTTGTAAGTAAAACAGAGTTCCAGGTATCTTACTTATAACTTTCACAGAATTTATAAGTACAATAGGCTGAAGGGAGAAAGAAAGACACAGTGAAAACAGAATATACTCACTATGTCAGGTTAGCTTCAATGCAACCCATCCCGAGGTCTTCTTCCCACTGTGGATCTGGGAGTAGAGGTGAAGAATCTATTGGCATCATTAACTATTGGCATCACCTAGTCCAACCCCCTTATTTTGCAAATAAGGAAACAAAGGTGAAGTCACGCCCAAGATCATAAAGCTAATTAATGGCGTAGCTCAGACTTAACCCAGGTCTCAAGTTTTTTGTATTTGTTTTAAACTATATTATACTGCCTTCACCATGTGGTGGATATGAATGAGATAATCATGGTAATAGAGAGGTGGAGTTGGGAAAACAGAGGTCATTATCCATATCTTTTCCTGCAAAGAAATCTATCTGGTATCTACTGTGGGGGAAAAAAGTACTGAAACTTTCCTCACCAAATTATTAATAGTCCCTTCTCCATTCCCCAGTCTCACTAAGTTTCTTTCCTAATACTATGGGCTTTGCCCAATAGGAAATGAGGAAAGGAAGCATGTAGAGAATTGTGGAGTGGTTTACATCTCTTTGGCAGTGGAGATGCTAGAAAGAGTAGGCATACTTTTATTTATATCCTCTTTTTTCAACCTCCCTCCATCTGTTATTTAAAGCTAGAGTCTTAAAGCAGATCTCCAGTTGATTCTTGGGGAACTAAAGAGTAAAAGATTATATCTTTCTGACCTGTGAGTTTCTGGATCTTTTTTGGTTTATGCTGCTTTGAAGTCTAGAGAGACACAAAAAGAAAAAATAAACTCAGGTTATGTTCTAGGTTAGAAACCCTACTGACAGCACATCTCATCCTATAGACACAGATACCGATACAGTTGGCATCTATAACCATAGCTACAATTACCACCTGTGGTGTAAAGAATTTAACTTTACCCAAACCATTTGGTCTTTGTCCTTGGTTCCTGAGACATAAGCTCTAAAACCTTGGAATTTCCCCAGTAGTCATAAGTGTCTTTGATGAGAGCTCCAGACCACGTTAGCCCTTTGATGAGGGCTGCAGACCATAACCTAACAGATTATGCTAATGAAGTGACTCTTGGGTAGGGCCTGGCCAGGCCAGAGAGACCACCGTGTGATATCAACCTCATGTTATTGAGCAACCTCAGGGGAGAGGGGCTTGAGTTTGAATTATGTAATGAGGCCCCAGATAAAAGCTCTTGACACTGAGGCTCCACAGGTTTCCTGGCCGGTGAAAGATATCGATGCACATGGGAGGATAACATATCCCTTTTTGGGACATGAAAGCTCTGCATTGGGAACCTTCCCAGACCTTGCCCTATGTGTCTCTTCATTTGTATCCTTTTATAATAGTAAGTATAGTGCTTTCCTGAGTTCTGTGAGTCATTCTAGCAAATTGTCAAACCACAGGGAGTAGTGGGAGCTAGAGGTCAGAAGTGAGGGACAACCCTGGAGACCCCTGAGCTTATGGCTGGCATCCTGAGAAGGTAGTGGGAAAAACCCCAAATTTGTAGCAGGTCAGAAGTGAGGATGTCATGGGGACCCCTAAGCTTACAGTTGGCATCTGAGGTCTTGGGCAGTCTGGAGGACTATGTCCTTTAACTTGTCAGGTCTGACCTAGCTCCGGGTGGTTAGGGTTGCAGGAAGAAGTGCTGTATGTGCAGCAGGTGTCAGAACAGAAGTAGAACGAAGGGAAACAATTAGTAATAGTTTTAATTGATAATAAATTGATTTGATTGATCCTTATGCCACCTCACTCATTTATTCATGAATCATTTATTGAGTATTAAATACTAGGTACTGTGTGGAGTTCTGGGACTACATAAATAAATATGATCCATGCATTCTAAGAATTTACACTAGTAGGGAAGACAGATGTCTAGACAGATAAGTTACAATACAATGTGGCAAATGCTGTAACAGAAATATAAGCGTTAGGCAATACAGAGGACAGAGTGATTGCCTCGGAGAAGTTGCCATTTGTATTGGAGTTTGAAGAATCAGCAGAAGAATCAGGTGAAAAAAGAGCATTCCAGGCAAGTGGAAGCAACACTGAGATTAGCATATCACAATTGTCAGGTGTATTTTTGCTAAGTAGCATGAAATGAGGGTGAAAAGGTGGTGGAAGCCAGATTATGTTAAACTGTGGAGTTTTAATATTAGCCTGTAGGTCAGAATTTCCCACCTAGTAGTGAACTCCTGCATAAGGTCACTCCACGGCAACTAACAACCAAAACCAAACCTTACTGCTCTTGTCAGTATCACAGTAGAGGGTCCTGGGCAGAGGTGAAGAAAAATGTAGAACAAAATTCAAACTCACAAGAAGACCAGACTTAACTGGTCTGACAGAGACTGGAGAAACCCCGAGAGTGTGGCCTCCTGACACCTTTTTAACTCATACTAAAGTCACTCCTGAGGTTCACCCTTCAGCCAAAGATTAAACAGGCCTATAAAACAAACAATAACACACATAGTTCAACCATGCATATGAGACTAAATGGGCACACCAGCCCAGGGGCAAGGATGAGATGGCAAGAGGGGACAAGAAAGCTGGACGAATGGAAATGGGACAAGAAAGCTGGACGAATGGAAATGGGGAAGCCAAGGTCAATAAGGGGAGAGGGTTGACGTCACGAGGCTGGCAACCAGTGTCATGAAACAATATGTGTATTGTTTAATGAGAAACTAATTTGCTTTGTAAACTTTCACCTAAAGCACAATTTAAAAAAAAAAGCCAAACCTGTTGCCATGAGTTGATTCTGACTCATAGTGACCCTATAGGACAGAGTAGAACCGCCCCTTTGGGTTTCCAGGAAGTGGCTGGTGGATTCAGACTGCCAACGTTTTGGTTAGCAGCCAAGCTCTTAACCACTGCACCATCAGGGCTCCCAACTAACAACAGAAGCGAACTGGGGTTTTTAAAAAGGTGTTCCAGGTCATTTGAAAGTCAGTAATGACATTTGTTGCAATTTCAAATAAAACAAATATTCCCTTTGAATCAGGGCATCCGTTTCTGAGAGTGTGTCAAGTGTGTCAGAAGAGCCTACACAACAGTTAGTGGGCACTTCATGAATATGCTTATGACTCACTCAGTCAGTCAGTTTTTTATTCAATTGAATATCCCTCGCTGCAGTGGTAGTTTTGACTCTTAGATAATTTAAAATTGATTTTATGCTTGTTCATATATTATTTAATCTATGTCCATAATAGATCATTGGTTAAAAATAAGAAACAAAAGAAAAACTGATGTTGAAGTACAGGTTAATAAGCTTACAAGTGATCTTTTTATAAATTTATCTCAAAATGATCTACACATAATATCACAGACCTAAATAATCTGAAAACACTCCCACTACAAAACACTTGGAAATGCTTAATAAAATACAATAAACATCCTTTTAATTGTAGAGTTTAGCTCCCCACAAGAGAGTAAGGGATATCATCAGGGGCCCAAAATAAAGAGAAAACTGGAAAAAAAAATGCGGAAAGTCAGCTGACACTTCATTGCCCTAGGGCATTTGCAGTGTCAGTCACTAACAGCAAAGCAGGGATAAGAGACAAGGCCTGCAATGGATATTTGGAATTAAACTCATTGCCTTGGAGTAGATTCTGACTCATAGTGACCTTATAGGACAGAGTAGAACTGCCCTTGGATTTCCAAGGAGCAGGTGGTGGATTCAAACTACAAACCTTTGGTTAGCATTTAACCACTGGGCCACCAGGCTCCTTTGTTTGGAATTAACACCCCAGAAAAAGCCAGGATCCTCAAAGAGCCACACACTCAGTGAAAAGAAAGATAGAACAAAAATAAATAAACATCTGGCCACCAGACGGAAACTTGAGCTCTGGGTGGGGAAAAAGTGTTCTCTGAGAATTTTAACCATGTGTTTATCCTCGTATTGGTTTGGAGTTCTAATTTATACTTACTGTGTAGCCAGGAAAACTCAAAATGAAAACACAAGTGGTCCTGGGCTGGTAATGCCCCGAGAGGAGTAGGTCAAAGTAAATGTAAATTTCACTGAATATTATAAAGTAGAAGAAGAAGGAGAAAAAAAAAACATTTTTAGTAGCTATACATTAATAAATGTGAAAAACCTGTTGAAATGATTCCTAGGAAAAAAAAAAGCAAAATTGGGCAAAAAGAAATAGATAATTTGAGTGGATGAATAAATATGGAAGCAATTGAAATGATAACCAAAGATGTTCTCCAACAGACCTACTAAGAGAATTCTTGAAGGTTGCAGAATAGAACTTACAAATATCAATAATATAATTCTACTGCGGCAAAAAACTAGAAAAAGATAATAAAGATATAATTTATAATAGCAATAAACATGATAAATTGTTTAGCTATTAACCAGGAATACAGAAGACCTTCATGTAGAAAATTACAGAACTCTAATAAAGGATATAGAAGATGATATGATTAAATGGGAGACATTCCAGGCTCTTGGTTGGGATAATTTATAATTATAAACATGCCAGTACTCCCTAAATTAAATTATATTTTAATGTGTTCCCAATCAAAATTTCAGTTGGGATGTTTGAAGAACTTGTTAAACTCTCTAAAATTTATATGGAGAAACAAAAGTCTGTGTATAACTAAATCAACCTTAAAAAGAACAGCAAAGAGATACTTACTTAAACATTAAGACATATGACAAAGCAATGGTAATAAAAACAGGAACAAATAGACCAATGGAACAAAATAGAAAACTCAGAGACAGACTCACATATATATGGCAGCTTAATATGATAAAAGGAGTTTCATAAATCAATAGGAAAAAGATAGATGCTTTAGGAAATGGTCATGGGAAACTGGCCCACTATAATGAGAAAAATAAAATTGCATCACTTCCTAATAGCACATATAGAGATGGGCTCCAAATGTTTTAAAAATTAAAATGTGAAAGGTAAGACTGAAAAATAGGAAAAAAAAATGTAGGAGGAAATTTTTGTGACCTAGGGCAGAGAAGAACATCTTAAAGAAAACTGCAAAAACAAACCATAAGGGCAAGAAAAAAAAAAAAAAATCTAGTACAAGACCCTCCCTACATTCAACTGGAACCTCAGAATGACAAATCTGCCACTCATCTCTATCCCCCGGGAACAACAGGGTAAGTTGCTTTGACACTAACTTAAGTTCAGGGAGCTGGAGGGAAGTCCCTGCCTGGGAAGCTATAACCGTGGGCTGATTTTGTGTAATTTTCAGTTCAATTTCATATTATCTGGGTGGTCCTAAAAAATCCCTTAAGTTAGGGATTTAAAAAAGATCCTGAGTTTATGGCACCATGTTATTGTGTGCCAATGAGTCGATTATGACTCATAGCAACCTTTTATGACAGAGTAGAACTGCCCAATAGGGTTTCCCAGGCTGTAATCTTCACAGGAGCAGGTTGCCAGGTCTTTCTCCCATGGAGCGACTGGTGGGTTCAAATCACCAGCCTTTCCATTAGCAGCCAAGTATGACCAGGGCTCCTTGGTGCCATAGTCAAAAGCAAATGAAATACTCTCTGAGGAAGATCTTCATCCTAGCCTTCAAAAAATCCCCACAAATATTGCATTCCATCAGATCTAAGAAGAAAAAAAAAAAAAACACTGCCAATTAAATTATGAAACATCATCATTTGTAAAACATATCCTAATTTCACAAATGTTAAATATTAATGTGTAATATTAAATATTCTCAAATAAGCATATCTGCAGAAACAAATCCTAAAAGACATCAGGTATTGAAATTATCAGATCTAGATTAGGAAACAACTATGCATATACATTTAAATAAATAAAATATAAGCTTAAATATATAAGGAACGGAAAACCATAAAATATGATCTAGCGGATTTAAAAAAGAACCAAATAGTACTTCTAGAAACTGAGAATACAGTGCTGAAATTAAAACCTTAATGGATGGATTTAACAGCATTGATAAAATGATTCTGAATAAAGAGTTGGATAAATATGTGTATTAAAATTCCTGTGTAACTACTAAAACAATAGAAACAGAGCATATGACTTGCAAGCAACCAGAATGGAAAAAGTGGAGAGACAAAAAAAAAACAACAACAACAGGTTTTCTGTTTATGATAATGGTGTGTTGCAGATGAACTGCCCAACTGAGAACAACTAGAAAAGTTGGATGAAATATTAAAAAATAAAAACAAAAAAAAATCCATTTGAATTCATTGGAGAGCTATCAAGGCATCAAAGACTAGAGGAGCCAAGATCCCAGAGAGAAGGGAAATGTAGAATGTAGAATGATGAGCCTACATTTTCCCCTCAAGGCATTTGTCAGTTCTCAAGCAGTAGCTGACTAAGGCTGACTAGAGGATAAGAAGCTAAGTAGAACTTCCACTAGTTTTATGGAGATAGATGGACAAACACAAGAGTCTAGGGACCACAGAGGAAGGACTCTAATAAATACCCTAGGCTTTCAGTTGGGATCCTCAGAGGGCTATATCTAGGAATAGGGATAAGCCTGAAATAGACCAGACTCAAAAATTGAAGCTCAACATTCAAATGTCCACCAAACACATGAAAATATGCTCCGCGTCATTAACCGTCAGAGAGATGCAAATCAAAGCCACAATGAGATACCATTTCACTTCCACTAGGATGGCTAAGATTAAAAAAAAAAAAAATGAGAATGTGGGGAAATGGGAACCCTTATCCATTGCTGGTGGGAATGCAAAATGGTATGGCCATTGTGGAAAACAGTGTGATGGTTCCCCAGAAACTAAAAGCAGAACTACCATATGATCCAGCAATTCCACTCCTAGGTTATACCCAAAAGACTTGAAAGCAGAGACTCAAAAAGAGATTTGTACACCCATGTTCATTGCACTGCCAATAGCCAAAAGGTGGAAACAACTTTAATGCCTATCAACAGATGAATGGTTAAACAAGATGTAGTACATACATACAGTGGAATACTGCTCAGCCAGTAGGATAAATGAAGTCTTGATAGATGCAATATGGATGGAGCTTAAAGACATTATGCTGAGTGCAATAAGTCAATCACAAAAGGACAAGTATGACTTCACTCATATAAAAAGACAAAAAAAGGCAAATATATAGAGAGCGAAGTTTATTAGTGGTTACCAGGGGAATGAAACGGGGAAAGGGGGAATTATTGTTTATTAAGTACTGAATTTTGGTTTATAGTGATGGAAAAATCACAACTGATTAAGGGTAGGGTTGCACAGTCAATTTTTGTAAGTGCTGTCAATAAGTTGTACACCTGTAAAAAAGCTGAATTGGCAGAAGTGTGATAAACAAATTTACAACAATGACTAAATAAAAAAGATTAGCTCTTGAGGCTTCTTTTGTACAACCAAACACCGCATGGGATTTGATACCTTGGTTTGAAGGTTTAGGATCATGGTTTCATGGGACATCCCAGTAAATTGGCCTAATAATGTGCTTAGTGCTGCTTTTCTACCTCCTAGTTTGTTGTATAATACCTGGGGTCTTAAAAGCTTGCAACCAATGTTACAAAACAATTAGTGTATAAATTTTTTAATGAGAAATAATTTGCTTTGTAAACTTTCACCTAAAGCACAAGAAATAAAAATAAAAAAAATTATCTCTAGAAAGGAAAGTTATTTTTGCTTCTGGCCATGTTTTAGGGTGGGGTCAGGCACAACAACTGGTCTCTATCTGCCTGGAGCAATAAAAGAAGAAGGAGAATTAGGAATAAGAGGAGGAAATGAAATTTGTGGCTAATTGCTTCCATGAACAATGGCCTCCTTTGCCATGGGACCAGAACTGGATGGTGCCTGGCTACCACTGCTTAACATTTTGATCAAAGATTCTACAGAAGAATCCTGATCAGAAGGGGGAAAATGCAGAACAGAATTTAAAATTTTCATGGAATCCAGATTTTCTAGAGCCATGCAGGCCGAATGAATCTCCAAAACTATTGCCCTGAGATAATCTTTAGACTTTAAACCAAAAATATCCCCTTAAGTCTTCTTAAAACCAAATAATAGCTTAGTTTAACTAGTAAAAATGTCTGCTTTGAGCATTATGCTCTTTTAAGAGCAATTTATATGGCATCAAATTGATAACAGCAACTCAAAAGATTAGATAGGAACCTTAGGGGACAGTGAGTTTATGTTAATGGAGGAGGAACAACTCAGAAAATAAGGGTGAGAATGGTTGCACAATTCAAAGAATGTAATCAATGTCACTGAATTATGCATGTAGAAACTGTTGAACTGGTGTATGGTTTGCTAGATATATTCTTCAACAACAAAGAAATTAATAAAATTTAAAAAATAAGAAAGAAAAGAGTAAATGCAAAAAAAAGAAAAGAAACTTAGCCCTGATGAGTTGAACCCCTGACTGAATTGAGATAATATCACCCCATTCTGAAACACGGGTAGAAGCAAAAATAACTTTCCTCTCTGGAGATAATCTTTGTGTGTGTGTGTGTGTGTGTGTGTGTGTGTGTGTGCTTTAGGTGACAGTTTACAGAGCAAATTATTTCTCATTCAAAAATTTATGCACAACTGGAGGAACCCTGGAAAGCATGGCCCCTGGATTCTCTATCAGCCCAGAACTAAAACAATTTCTGACACCAGCTCTTCAGACAGGGATTAGACTGGACTATGGGACATAAAGTGACATAAAGTGTTAAAGTGAGGAGCGTGCCTCTTAGCAAGTAGATACGAGAGTAAACAGGCAGCTTCGGTCTGGAAGTGAGATGGGAAGGCGGAGAGGGTTAGGAGCTGGTTGAATGGACACGGGGAATCTGGTGGAAAGGAGGAGTGTGCTGTCACAGTATGGGGAGAGCAATTAGGGTCACATAACTATGTATAAATTTTTGTATGGGAAAAAAATTATACACAAATTGTTTTGTAACATTGGTTGCAATCCCCACAATGTGTCAGAATCCCTCTTTTTCTCCTCCAGGTTCCCTGTTTGCATTTGTCCAGTTTTCCTGTCCCTTTCTGCCTTCTCGTCTTTGCTTTTGGACAGGTGTTGCCCATTTGGTCTCGTATACTTGATTGATCTAAGAAACACATCCCTCACATGTGTTGTTTGTTTTATAGGCCTGCTAATCTTTGGCTGAAAGATGAACTTCAGGAGTGGCTTTAGCTGTGAGTTGGAAGGGTATCTGGTGGCCATAGTCTCAGGGGTTCCTCCAGTCTCTGTCAGACCAGTAATGGAGATGTTTTTCCTCTCTGGAGAAAGTAACTTCATTCAGAGCTCTGAACTATCTCTTCAAGTTTTCATATAAAATGTGCAGCATCTAATAAAAAATTGCCACGTATGCTAGAAGATAAGACTGAATGAGTAAAAACCAAGAAACAAAAATAAACCAAAAAACCAAACCAAACCTGTTGCCGTCGAGTCAATTTTGACTCCTGGTGACCCTATAGGACAGAGCAGAACTGCCCCATGTTGTTTCCAAGGAGCGGGTGGTGGATTTGAACCACTAACTTTTTGGTTAGAACAGACTTACAATCTATATATTGGAGTTGTTAGACATGGATTTTAAAATATATATAATTTATATGCTCAAGAAATTAGATGACAAAATTGACAATTTTAGCCAAAAACTAGAAGCTATAAAAAATAATCCAATGGAAGTTCTAGAACAGAAAAATTAAAGAACTTAAAAGTGGGTTTAACAGCAGATTAGACACACTGAAGAGAGGATGAAGAATGGGAAGAGAGGTCTGAAGAAAATATCCATACTGAAGCATAGAGAGAAAAAATAAAATAGAATATATATAAGAACCAAGAGACATATGAGACACCGTAATAGAAATCCCAAAAGGAAAGGAGAAAGAAACAATATTTGAAAAGTTAATAACTAGGAATTTTCCCAAACTGAGAAAGCCTTAGATTCAAGAAGTGTTTGAAGCAGCATAAAAGCAAAGACAAGCTAAACCTAAGTATGTTATAGAGTGCTGAAAACCAAAGATAAATAACCTTTAAAACAGCCAAAGATAAAAGACATTATATTCAAAGGACCAGCAATAAAATGAATAGGTGATATCTCATTACCAATAATGGAAGCCACAAAACAACAGAATGGCATATTTAATGTGCTTAAAAAAAAAAAAAAAAAAGACAACTCCTTTCCTAGAGTTCTATACCTAGTGAAAATACCCTTTAATTAATTCCCTTAATTGAAAAGGAAATACATTTTTAGTCAAACAAAAACTGAAACTATTTCTCATTAGCATAGATTGCACTAAAGGAAATACTAAAGGGAGCTCTTCAGGCAGAATGAAACTGATCCCAAGTGTAAGCATGGAGACACAGAAAAAAATGAAGAACAATAAAATGGAACGATGTGGGTAAATATAAATTAATATTTACAATATTAAGCAATAATAATGTATTGTGAAGTTTAAAATATATGCAGAATTAAACTATATAAGAACAATAGCACAGTAGGCACGAAGGGTGTAACAACGCAGGTTGTTAATGAGTCTTTCACCAATCCTGATGCCCCATTCTTCTTCATATAGTCCAGCTTCTCAGATTATTTGCTCAGCATATAGATTGAATAAATATGAGAAAGGATACAACCCTGACACACACCTTTCCTGACTTTAAACTGCACAGTGTCCTCTTGTTCTGTTCAAATGACTGCCTCTTGTTCTATATACAGGTTCCTCGTGAGCACAATTAAGTGTTCTGGAATTCCCATTCTTTGCAATGTTAATCCACAATTTGTTATGATCCACACAGTTGAATGCCTTTATATAGTCAATAAGACACAGGTAAACATCTTTCCGGTATTCTCTGCTTTCAGCCAGTATCCATCTCATGTCAGCAATGATATCCCAGGTTCCACGTCCTCTTCTGAATCCAGCTTGAACTTCTGGCAGTTCCTTGTCAGTGTACTGCTGCAACCGTTTTTGAATGATCTTCAGCAAAATTTTACTTGGGTGTGATATTAATGATATTATTCAATAATTTCCACATTTGGTTGGATCACCTTTCTTTGGAACAGGCATAAATATGGGTCTCTTCCAGTTGGTTGGCCAGGTAGCTGTCTTCCAAATTTTTTGGCAGATGAGTGAGTACTTCCAGCACTGCATCCATTTGTTGAAACATCTCAGTTGGTATCCCGTCAATTCCTGGAGCCTTGTTTTTCACCAATATCTTCAGTGCAGCTTGGATTTCTTCCTTCAGTACCAGCAGTTCTTAATCATATGATACCTCCTGAAATGGATGAAAGTCAACCAATTCTTTTTGGTATAGTGACTCTGTATTCTTTCCATCTTCTTTTGATGCTTCCTGCATCGTTCAGTATTTTGCCCACAGAATCCTTAGGTACTGCAACTCGAGGCTTCAATTCTTTCAGCTTGAGAAATGCTGAGCATGTTCTTCCCTTTTGGTTTTCTAATTCCAGATCTTTGCACATTTCATTTTAATACTTTACTTTGTCTTCTCAAGCCACCCTTTGAAATCTTCTGTTCAGCTCTTTTATGTCATCATTTCTTCTGTTTGTTTTAGCTACTTGATGTTCAAGAGCAAGTTTCAGAGTCACTTCTGACATCCATTTTGGTCTTTTCTTTCTTTCCTATCTTCATGTATGATGTCCTTGATGTCATTCCACAACTGGTCTGATCTTCGGTCATTAGTGTTCAATGTGTCAAATCTATTCTTGACATGGTCTCTAAATTCAGGTGGGATATACTCAAGGTCATAGTATGGGTCTCATGGACTTGTTCTAATTTTCTTCAGTTTCAACTTGAACTTGCATATGAGCATATGGCCTTGTTCTGACTGATGATATTGAGCTTTTCCATCATATCTTTTCACAGATATAGTCGATTTGGTTCCTGTGTATTCCATCTGGCAAGGTCCACGTGTATAGTCGCTGCTTATGTTGTTGAAAAAAGATATTTGCAGTGAAGAAGTTGTTGGTCTTGCAAAATTCTGTCATTCAATCTCCAGCATCATTTCTATCATCAAGGCCATATTTTCCAATTACCAATCCTTCTTTGTTCCAACTTTTGCATTCCAATCACCAGTAATTATCAATGCATCCTGATTGCATGTTCAATCAATTTC
Source organism: Dugong dugon (assembly GCA_030035585.1). Lineage (NCBI taxonomy): Eukaryota > Metazoa > Chordata > Mammalia > Sirenia > Dugongidae > Dugong > Dugong dugon. The sequence continues at coordinate 72,666,026 of CM057473.1, forward strand.
AGACTGCCGAAGTTGGTAAAAATCTTCAACTTCTTCATCTTTGACCTTAGTGATTGGTGGGTAAATTTGAATTATAGTCGTATTAACTTATCTTCCTTGTAGAAGTATATTATCCTATCACTGACAGCATTATACTTCAGGATAGATCTTGAAATGTTCTTTTTGATGATGAATGCAACACTATTCCTCTTCAAGTATTCATTCCCAACATAGTAGACCATATGATTGTCCAATTCAAAATGGCCAATACCAGTCCATTTCAGCTCACTAATGCCTAGGATATTGATGTTTATGTGTTCCATTTCATTTTTGACAACTTCCCATTTTCCTAGATTCATACTTCCTACATTCCATGTTCCTATTATTAATGGATGTTTGCAGCTGTTTACTCTCATTTTGAGTCATGCCACATTAGCACATGAAGATCCTGAAAGCCTGACTCCATCCACATCATTAAGGTCGACTCTACTCTGAGGAGGCAGCTCTTTCCCACTCATCTTTTAAGTGCCTTCCAATGTGAGGGGCTCATTTTCTGGCACTATATCAGACAATGTTCCCTGCTTTTCATAAAGTTTTCACTGGCTAATTTTTTTCAGAAGTTAACTGTCAGGTCCTTCCTAGTCTGTCTTAGTCTGGAAGTTCAGCTGAAACCTGTCCTCCATGGGTGACTCTGCTGGTATTTGAATACCTGTGGCATAGCTTCCAGCATCATAGCAACACACAAGTCCCCACAGTATGACAAACTGACAGATGCAGGGGGGTCATTAACTATAAATGAACTAAATAGTTCATTGAACTATAAGTGAACTAAATAACTAAATGACATGGGGGGTCATTAACTATTATTAAATGAACTAAATACTCTAATCAAAAGGCAAATATTTTCAGACTGGAATTTTTGAAACTCAACTATATAGTGCTTAAAAGATACATTATTTAATAAAATGACAGAAAGATTGAAAGTAAAAGGATGTAAAAAGGATATACCATGCAAATCTTAATCAAAAGAAAGCCAGTAAAACTGTTTTATTATCAAAGTAAATATTAAGGAAGATGTTAGAGATGGAGGGACATTTCACAATGAGAAAGGTCAATTCAACAGGAAAAGATGACAATCCTAAATTTGTAAGAAACTAGTAAGTCTCAAAATGCATAAAACTAGAAAAGAGAGAACTAAAAAAAGAAATAGACAAATCCACAGACATAGATTTTAACACCTCTCTCCTTAACAAACAGAATACACAGGAAGAAAAGTCAGTAAAGATGTAGAAGACTTGAATAACATAATTTTAAAACTTGACCTAATTGGCATGTATTGAACACTGCATCCACCAACTGCAGAATACACATTTCTTGTCAAGTTCATCTGAAGCATTTACCGAAATAGACCATATGCTGGACCCTAAAGCAAATTTCAACAAATTTCCAAGGATTGAAATATTCAGAATACGTTCTCTGACCACAGTGGGATGAAGGTGAAAATCAGCAGAAGAAACATAAGTAGAAAATCCACAAATGTTTAGAAATTAAGTAACATATTTCTAAATAACTCATGGGTCAAAGAAGAAATCACAGTGAAAATTAGAAGATTATTTGAACTGAACGATAATGAAAATACAACATTTTGGAGGCGGGGCCAAGATGGTGGAGTAGTCAGATGCTTCCTGTGGTCCCTCTTACAACAAAGAGCTGGAAAAAAAAAGTAAATTGATTATGTATGACAGTCTAGGAGCCCTGAACATCAAAGGCAAAGTAGAGGAATTGGACTGAGCAGCAGGGGGAGGGAGAGATGGTTCAGAAGCAGTGAGGAGTTGCCAGACCTGACCCAGCAAGAGCTGTCACCTTTCAGGCCTGATCAGCTGGTGTGTGTGGTGAGCCAAGCAACGGCACTCAGGATGTGTTTTCCAAATCAGGAGAGACTGAGTAGCGGACAGTCTGCTCAACCCTCCAGAACCAGCGAGAAGTGGCACTCAGTCGGCAAAAGATAAGTACCTGTGTCCATGGCAAGGATCAAAAAAACACCCCCTTTGGGAAGAACCTCTCTTCTATTTACCTGCCCCCTCCCCATTCTGCAACAGGTCCAGGCCAGCTTCAGCGATTGCTGCCTCCCCTGGGCTGGAAGTAGGACCTGTTACGCTCCCTGAGCCATTCTCTCAGCTTTGGAGAGGGAACAAATTAACAAACAGGAAAAAATAATCTGCCAGCTCCCCTAAACCGCGAACTCAGGGCAGGCACAGCTCCTTTGCCTAGGCACAGACATAAGGGATCCACAGATTTTGAATGCCTTTCACCCCTGCATAGACTTGTGTGGGCCCATTTCAACAGTGTAGGCCCTCATTAGCACAGTACAACAGGGTATATAACTGAAGCCTAATTTCAACGGTATCAGCTATAAGGTGGAGTGGCAAGTTCATGACATTTGACACCACTCTGCCCTTTAAGCAGGGTCCTCACCTACCCACATCTGGGGCCTGAGGACTGGTGGCTCCACCCATGCCACCTAGCCACCTGAGACAGGGGTCCAAGAATAAGTGGTGCCTCCCAGTCCTTACAGCCAACAGCACGGGGTGCCCATAGTCTGGCTGCAAAAGCTACCCACCTACCCACTGTAGGGAACAAGGACTTGCTTTCCTCCCAGACACTCAGGGCCAGCCATTAGCCCCCTGCATTGCTCAGTGCATGACCACCTACTGCAGCCAGATACCTGTGCCTACTCCAATCACCCCTGCCCATCTAGGACTGTAGGTGAGAGCTGCACCGTACACTTGGTGACCGACTACCTGGACACCTGAGCTGAATATATATAAGAAAAGGAAATGGACTCCTGGGCTCACATACCTAGCAACAGCTCTATCTAACTACCTGGTGACAGAACATGAGAGCTTCAAAGGTGCCAATAATCAAATTAGCTCACATGAGAAGCCTATTTGGGCATATCAAAACAAAACAAAACAAGAAGCTAGGACACAGTAAGCAAACGTAAAATAAATAAATACAATAAGTTATTGATGGCTCGGAGACAACAGTCAACATCAAATCACGTAAAGAGGCAGACCATAATGGCTTCAGCAAGCACCCAAAATGAAGAACCAAGAAATCTTCTGAGTATTTGCTAATGATATGATACCCAGAAAACCCCAAAGAATCCACAAGAAAACTACTGGAACTAATAGAAGATTTCAGCAAAGTATCAGGATACAAGATAAACATACAAAAATCGGTTAGATTCCTCTACACCAACAAAGAGAACTTCAAAGAGAAAATCACCAAATCAATACCATTTACAATAACCCCCAAGAAGATAAAATACTTAGAAACAAATCTAACCGGAGACGTAAAAGACTTATACAATGGAAACTACAAGACACTACTGCAAGAAACCAAAAGAGACCTGCATAAGTGGGAAAATGTACCTTACTAATGGATAAGAAGACTCAACATTGTGAAAATGTCAATTCTACCCAAAGCGATCTACAGATACAATGCAATCCCGATCCAAATTCCACTGGCATTTTTTAATGAGATGGAGAAGCAAATCACCAACTTCATTTGGAAAGGGAAGAGGCCGCGGATAAGTAAAGCATTACTAAACAAGAAGAACAAAGTGGGAGGCCTCACACTACCTGATTTTAGAACGGTAGTCAAAACAACCTGGTACTGGTACAACAACAGATACATAGGCCAATGGAACAGAATTGAGAATCCAGACATAAATTCATCCACCTATGAGCAGCTGATATTTGACAAAGGCTCAAAGTCCGTTAATTAGGGAAAAGACAGTCTCTTTAACAAATGGTGCTGGCATCACTGGATATCCATGTGCAAAAAACTGAAACAAGACCCATACCTCACACCATGCACAAAAAGTAAGCCAAAATGGATCAAACACCTAAATATAAAACCTAAAACTATAAAGATCATGGAAGAAAAAACAGAAACAATGCTAGGGGCTCTAACACATGGCACAAGTACAATACAAACAATAACTAACAATGCACGAACACCAGAAGATAAACTAGATAACTGGCACCTCCTGAAAAATTAAACACTTATGCTCATCAAAAGACTTCACCAAAAGAGTAAAAAGAGAGTCTACAGACTGGGAAAAAAATTTTTGCCATTACAAATCAGACAAAGGTCTAATCTCTAAAATCTATAAGAAAATCCAACAGCTTTACAACAAAAAGACAAATAATCCACTTAAAAAAATGGGCAAAAGAAATGAACAGACACTTCACCAAAGAAGACATTCAAGCAGCCAATAGACATGAGGAAATGCCCGAGATCACTAGTCATTAGAGAAATGCAAATCAAAACCACAATGAGATACCATCTCACCCCAGCATTACTGACACGAATAAAAAAAACTGGAAATAACAAATGGTGGAGAGGCTGCAGGGAGTTCGGAACTCTTATGCACTGCTAGTGGGAATGCAAAATGATACAATCATTTTGAAAAATGATGTGGAGCTTCCTTAGAAAGCTAGAAATAGAAATACCATACGATCCAGCAATCCTACTTCTAGGAATATATCCTAGAGAAATAAGAGCTGTCACATGAATAGACATATGCACACCCATGTTCATTGCAGCATTGTTCACAATAGCAAAAAGATGGAAACAACCTAGATGCCCATCAACAGATGAATGGATAAACAAACTATGGTACATACACACAATGGAGTATTATGCAACGGTAAAGAACAATGATGAATCTGTGAAGCATCTCATAACATGGATGAATCTGGAGGGCATTATGCTGAGTGAAATAAGTCAATCACATAAGGACAAATATTGTATGAGACCACTACTGTAAAAACTCATGAAAAGGTTTACACACAAAAAGAAACAATCTTTGATGATTATGGGGGGAGGGGGGCAGGGGGGAAACACTAAATAGACAATAGATAAGTGGTAACTTTGGTGAAGGGTAAGACAATACACAATACTGGGGAAGCCAGCACAGCTTGTACAAGGCAAGGTCATGGAAGCTCCATAGACACATCCAAACTCCCTGAGGGACCGAATTGCTGGGCTGGGGGCTGGGGAGACCATGGTCTCAGGGAACATCTAGCTCATTTGGCATAACACAGTTTATAAAGAAAATGTTCTACATCCTACTGTCATGAGAAGCATCTAGGGTCTTAAAAGCCTGTGAGCAGCCATCTAAGATACCCCATTGGTCTCTCCCCTTCAGGAGCAAGGAAGAATGAAGAAAGCAAGATATAAGGGAAAAATTAGTCCAAAAGACTAATGGACCACAACTACCACGGCCTCCACCAGACTGAGTCCAATACAACTAGATGGTGCCCGGCTACTACCACTGACTGCTCTGACCAGGATCACAACAGAGGATCCTGGACAGAGCTGGAAGAAAATGTAGAACAAAATTCTAACTCACAAAAAAAGACCAGACTTACTGGCCTGACAGAGACTGGAGAAACCCTGAGAGTATGACCCCCGGACACCCTTTTAGCTCAGTAATGAGGTCACTCCCAAGGTTCACCCTTCAGCCAAAGATTAGAGAGGCCCATAAAACAAAACAAGACTGAAGGGGCACAACAGCCTAGAGACAAGAACTAGAAGGCCGGAGGGAACAGGAAAACTGGTAATAGGGAACCCAAGGTCTAGAAGGAAGAATGTTGACATGTTGTGGGGTTGTTAACCAATGTCATAAAACAGTAGGTGTACTGTTTAATGAGAAACTAGTTTGTTCTGTAAACCTTCATCTGTAGTGAAATAAAAAATTAAAAAAAGAAAATAGAATATATTAAATGTATAAATGCATTTGAAATATTTAAAGAGGTTTAATTTACTAAGAAAAAACTATTACATTCAGTGTTATTTATCTTGATAATTGTTTTTTAATATCCCCTTAAATTTTGTGCCTGAGGTAAGTGCCTCACTTATCTCATCCTGTTAGCTGCCATTGATTCAGCCCCTGACTCATGGTGACCCCATGCACAATGGGATAGGACCATTGTGATATATGGGGTTTTCATTGGCTGATATTTTGGAAGTAGATTGCCATGCCTTTCTTTCAAATCTGTTTTAGTTTGGAAGCTCTGATGAAAATTGTTCAGCCTCATAGGAACACACAGGCCTCCACTGGCTGGTGGTGGCTGCACTTGAGGTACATTGGCCAGGAATCAAACCTGGGTCTCCAGCATGGAGGGTGAGAATTCTATTACCGGCCTACTACTTTCCTCCATCTCTTCCTAGTACCCACCATACTGGAGGATTGGATATCGATATGGAATAAAAAGAACTGACCCCTGCCTCATGCTACGTACAAAAAGTAATTTGAGATGGATCATAGATTGAAATGTGTAAGGAAAAACAATAAAGCTTCTAGAAGAAACACGGAAGAGTATCTTCATGACCAAAGTTTAGGGGAAGATTTCTTAAGCTGGAAACAAACAAACATCTTTAACCGTAAAATCAATAATTGATCAATTTGATTTCATTAAAGTCAAGAATGTCTATTCACTAAGACACCATTGTAAGTGAAAGGCAAGCCGGAGAGGGAGAACTTACTTTCAGTACCTATAGCTGACCTACTTCCTTTGCCATGGGACCAGAAGAACTGGATGGTGCCTGGCTACCACTACTGAACATTTTGATCAATGATTCTAAGAATCATGATTAAGAGGGGGAAAATGCAAAACAGAATTTAAAATTCCCACAGAATCCAGGCTTTCTGGAGCCATGGAGGCTGGATGAACCCCTGAAACTATTGCCTTAAGATAATCTTTAAACCTTAAACCAAAAATATCCCCTGAAGTCTTCTCAAAACAATAGTTTTTGCTTAAATAGTAAAAAATCCCTGCCTTGAGAATTATGCTCTTTTAAGAGTTATCTATATGGAATCAAACTGACGACTGTAACTTGAAAGATTAGATAAGAACCTTAAGAGGCAGTGAATTTATATTAATGGGGGAGGAACAACTCATAAAAGGAGGGTGAGAATGGTTGCACAACTTGAAGAATGTAATCAATGTCACTGAATTGTACATGTAGAAACTGTTGAGTTGGTCTATGTTTTGCTGGGTATATTCTCAACAACAGCAACAAAAATAAAATCAATTATTTTAAAAAACCTATAGATGATAAAAGACTTATATCCATATATTTAAAGAATTCCTACCAATAAATCCAAAGATGAAGAAATTGAACTTTTTTATGACCTGTTATGGTCTGAAATTTATCGAACATGCAACTAAGATGCATAACAGTTACTGGTGGTTGGAATGTGAAAGTTGGAAACAAAGAAGGACCAATGGTTGGAACATATGGCCGTGGTGATAGAAACGATGCTGGAGAATGCACGATAGAATTCTGCAAGACCAATGATTTATTCACTGGAAATACTTTTATTCAACAACACAGTTGATGACTAAACATGTGAACCTAGCCCAACGGATTATACAGGAATCAAATCATCCACATCTGTGGAAAGAGACAATGGTGAAGTTCAATATCATCAATCAAGACAAAGTCGGGGAGGGGGGGGGGCGGGCAGGGAGACAAAGCCAAGGGCCGACTGCGAAACAGACCATCATTTGTGTGCAAGTTCAAGTTGAAGCTGAAGAAAACCAAAGCAATCCGCGAGAGCCAAAGTACAACCTGGAAAACATCCCTCCTGAATTTAGCGAACATCTCAAGAATAGATTTGAAGCACTGAAACTAATGATCGAAGACCAGAAAAGTTGTGGGACGTCACCAAGGACATCAAAAATGAAGAAAGTGAAAGGTCATTAAAAAGACAGGGAAGAAGGAAAAGACCAAAATAGATGTCAGAAGAGACTCTGAAACTTGCTCTTAAATGCAGAGTAGCTAAAGCAAATGGAAGAAATGATGAAGTAAAACAGCTGAAAATATTTCAAAGGGCAGCTTGAGAAAACAAGGTAAAGTATTATGATGAAATGTGCAAAGACCCGGAGTTCGAAAACCAAAAAGAAAGAACACAGTCAACATGTCTCAACCTGAAAGAATTGAAGAGAAAATTCAAGCCTGAGTTGCATTGCTGAAGGATTCTATGGACAAAAAATTTGAATGATGCAGGAAGCATCAAAAAATGATGGAAGGCAGAAAACGACAAATGTTGGTGGCGGGGGGGGGAGATAAGAACCATTATCCACTGCTGGTGGGACTATAAAATGGTATAACCACTATGGAAAACTGTAAGGTACTTCTTCAAAAAACTAGAACTACCTAATGGTCCAGCAATCCCACTCCTAGGTATATACCCTAGAGACCTAATAGAAGTAACATGAACAGACATATGCAAACCTATGTTCATTGTAGCACTATTCACAATAGCAAAAAGATGGAAACAACCTAAGTGCCCATCAACGGATTAATGAATAAACAAAATGTAGTAAATACATACAATGGAATACTACACAGCCATAAAGAATAATGATGAGTCCTTAAAACATTTTATAACGTGGATGAATCTGGAGGAGATAATGCTGAGTGAAATAAGTCAATCATAAAAGGACTGTATGGTCTCACTTTTATAAAAAGCCAGAAATAGATGGTTCATTGGTGGTTACCAGGGATAAGGAGAGGAGGATCTCTTTAAAAAGTAGGCAGTTGTTATTTGGTGATGGGAAAGGTAACACCTAATGTGGGTGAAACACGCACAGCTTGACTAAGGTCAATAATGTCACTAAGGAGTACACAAGAAAAAGTGTTTTTGGTAAATACTAGGACATATATAATTTTTCAAAAACAACCAAAAAATATATGTATGTATGTATGCATTTATATGTATAGGTATGTATATGTATATCTTAGTTATCTAGTGCTGCTATACATTATACAGAAATACCACAAGTGGATGGCTTTAACAAACAGAAATTTATTCTCTCACAGTCTAGTAGGCTAGAAGTGCGAATTCAGGGTGCCAGCTCCAGGGGACAGCTTTCTCTCTCTGTCAGCTCTGGAGGAAGGTCCTTGTCATCAATCTTCCCTTGGTCTAGGAGCTTCTCAGCACAGGAACCTCGGGTCCAAAGGATGAGCTCTGCTCCCAGTGCTGCTTTCTTGGTGGTGTGAATTTCCCCACTCTTTGCTCGCTTCCTTTTCCTTTTATCTCTTGTAAGATAAAAGGTGATGCAGGGCACACCCCAGGGAAACTCTCCTTACATCGGATTAGGGATGTGAGCTGGGTAAGGGTGTTACAACCCACCCTAATCTCTTTAACACAATCTAATCTTGCCTCATTAACCACAGGCAGAGATTAGGATTTACAACACATAGGACAATTACATCAATCACAAACTGGAGGGCAACCACACAATACTGGGAATCATGGCCTAACCAAGTTGACACATATTTTGGGGGACACAATTCAATCCATGACAAAATCTGAATTCAGGGTGCCAGCTCCAGGGGAAGGCTTTCTCTCTCTGTCAGCTCTGGGGGAAGGTCCTTGTCGTCAATCTTCCCCTGGTCTAGGAGCTCCTCAGTGCAGGGACCCCAGGTTGTGCTCTGCTCTTGGCTCTGCTTTCGTGGTGGTAGAAGGTCCCCTCTCTTCTCTGTTTGATTCTCTCTTTTATATCTCAAAAGAGATTGACTCAACACACACAAGAGGCCTGTCTCTTTAACATAACTGCCTCTAATCCTCCTCATTAATATCATAGAGGTAGGATTTGCAACACTTAAGAAAATCACATCAGATCACAAAATGGAGGACAACCACACAATACTGGGAATCATGGCCTAGCCAAGTTGATACACATTTTGTGGGGGGACACAATTCAATCCATAGCAATGTGTATATATATTTATACATATATATACATGCATCTATATGTATATGTGTCTTAGATATCTAGTGTTGCTGTAACAGAAATACCACAAGTGGATGGCTTTAACAAACAGAAATTTATTCTCTCACAATCTAGGAGGCTAGAAGCTAGTGCAGGCTCCAGGGGAAGGTTTTCTCTCTTTGTCAGCCCTGGGGGAAGGTCCTTGTCATCAATCTTCCCCAGTCTAGGAGCTTCTCAGTGCAGGGACCCCAGGTCCAAAGGACACACTCCGCTCCTGGCATTTCTTTCTTGGTGGTTTGAGGTCCTTCTCTCTGCTTGCTTCTCTCTTTTATATCTCAAAGAGATTGACTCAACGTACAACCTAATCCTATAGATTGAGTCCTGCTTCGTTAACATAACTGCCTCTAATCCTGCCTCATTAACATCATAGAAGTTAAGATTTACAATACATAGGATAATCACATCAGATCACAAAATGATGGACAACCACACAATACTGGGAATCATGGTCTAGCCAAATTGACACACATTTTTGGGGAACACACTTCAATCCATAACACTGTGTATATATGTGTATGTGTGCATGCATATTGTAATGTAGCAGCATCAGAAGTTGTCTACATTCAGGAGGAGGAAAGAGAATCAAGATTAGCACAAAGCTGATTCCTATGAGGTGGAAGTCAGACATACCTTCACTATCCAAACTTTTTCACCCATTCTGACACCAGCCATCCTCTGACAGCACTCTCTACTTCTCTGGTGGGTTCAATAATTCATTACAATGGCTACACAAAACTCACAGACCATACTCACAGTTATGAGGTTTATTGGGGAAATAGCAGGTTACAATTCAGATCAGGATCAACTTGAGGTAACAGGATACTACTCTGGAGACAGTTCTTCAATGAGGACAGCTTTCAACTAAGACAGGTCTCAGCTTCTTCTCAGCTATGCCTACAGGCAAGCCTTGCTGTCAGCCTCTGCCTCTGGTCCCAATCAGGCCTGGCCTCTGCCCTGCTTGGGCAAGTGTTACAGCTCTTTAGCTCAGCTGACATAGTGCCTGGAGGCACCCAACTCTGCCAGCAAACATCCTGCCCTTAGGTGCTCAGCTCTGTGGGCCAGGAAGCCCACTGCAGCTGTCTCATGCCAATCTCTTGGTTTTCGCTGCTCATGCCATCTTGTACCGTCTCATGCTGTCTCCAGTGTTACAACTCTCTCTCTACTGGGTCTGGGAGGTTCTCAATGTAGTGACCCCAGGTCCCAAGGATGCACTCTGCTCTAGGTTCTTCTTGATGATAGTGAGGTCCCCCACAACCTCTGTGGGATTGGCTCTTTTAAGCCTAGCAGAGTGGTAAAAGACCAATTCCCTCAGTAGGCCACAGCCACCTTGTTTGCACAGTAATTGAACAATCCCTGCAAGGGCTTTACACACCTTATTTGCATAGTGGACTAACCAATTCCCTTGCAAGATGGTGGCCTAGCAAATCATCTTAGCAGAACTATAAACCCAGGGCCATAAAGGTCATACATAAAGAGAAACTCATTGCCCTGCACATGTATTCAAACAGATAATAAAGTACATAGGGGGCACAGTTATTAATACTTTTTCGACATAACCAAACACCTTGTGGGATTGGTTTTCTGGGTTTGAAGACTTAGGACCATAGTTTCATTGGACAACTCAGTCAACTGGCATAATATAGTTCATAAAGTTTATGTTCTACATCTTAGTTTGGTGAGTAGTGTCTGGGGTCTTAAAAGTTTGTGAGCAGCCATCTAAGATACAACTATTGGTCTCTACTTGTTGAGAACAAAAGAGAAAGAAGGAAACCAAAGACTCAGAGAAGAAACTAGTCTACAGGACTAACAGTCTACACGAACTACAGCCTCATCTACCCTGAGACCAGAAGAAGTAGATGATGCCCAGCTACCCCTAACGACCATTCTGATCAGGGCCACACCAGGTGGATCCTGACAGAAGAGGAGAAAAGTGTGGAACATAACTCAAATTCTTAAAAAGTCCAGACTTACTGGGCCAGTTGAGACTAAGAGAACTCCCTGAGACTATCACCCTGAGAAACTTTGAACCAAAACTCCCCTCTGAGGTCACCTTTTAGCTAAATAACAGATTGGCCCATATAATAAAGAATATTACCTATAAATACAGTGCACCTTTAAAAAATCATCTATATGAGACTAAATGGCCAACAATTACTCCAAAGCAAAGATGAAATCGTAAGGGAACAGGGAAACCAGATTACTGAAAATGAAATTTTCAGAATGGAATTAATGAGCATGTTGACATATGTGAAAAATGTAACCAATATCACTGAACAATATGTGTAATAATTGTTAAATAGGAACCAATTTGCTGTGTAAACTTTCACCAAAAACACAATGAAATATGTATTTTTTGAAGAAGTTGGAAGGAATACACAGAATCACTGAATAAAAAAAAATTGGTTGATATTCAGCCATTTTAGGAGGTAACATATGATCAAGAACCACTGGTACCGAAGAAAGGATTTCAAGATGCACTGAAGTCACTGGCGAAAAACAAGGCTCCAAGAATTGACAGAACACCGGTGGAGATACTTCAACAAATGGATGCAACACTGGAAATGCTTACTTACCTGTGTCAAGAAATTTTTAAGACAGCTACCTGGCCAACCAATTGGAAGAGATCCATATTTGTGCCCATTCCAAATAAAGGCAATCAAACAGAATGTGGAAATTATCAAACAATATCAATAACATCACATGCAAGCAAAATTTTGCTAAAGATAATTCAAAAATGACTGCAGCCATACAATAGCAGGGGACTGCCAGAAGCTCAAGCTAGATTCAGAAGGGGACATGGAAGAAGGGATATCATTGCTGTTGTCAGATGGATCTTGGCTGAAAGCAGAGAATACCAGAAAGATGTTTACTTGTGTTTTACCAGCTACGAGAAAACATTCGACTGTGTGCATCACAAGAAATTATAGATAACGTTACAAAGAGTGGGAATTCCAGAACACTTAATTGTACTCATACGGAACCTCTATTTGGCTTAAGAGCCAGTCGTTCAAACAGAGCAAGGGGATACTGCATGTTTTACAACTGGGAAAGGTGTGAGGCACGGTTGCATCCTTTCACTTTACTTATTCAATCTGAATGCTGACCAATTAATCCAAGAAGCTGGACTATATGAAGATGAACACAGCATCAGGATTGGAGGAAGACACATTAGCAACCTGCAATATGCAGATGACTCAGCCTTGCTTGACAAAATGAAGACGACTTGAAGCACTTACTGATGAAGGTCAAAGACTACATCCTTCAGTATCGATTCACACCTGAATGTGAAGAAAATAAAAATCCTCACAACTGAACCAATAAACAACATCATGATAAATGAAGAACTTGAAGTTGTCAGTTCTACTTTGATCAACAATCAACATCCACGGAAGCTACAGTCAAGAAATCAAATGACATAGTGCACTGGGAAAATCTGCTGCAAAAGACCTCTTTAAAGTGTTAAAAATCAAAGATGTCACTTTCATTCCTAAGGTGCACCAGACCTAAACTATGGTCTTTTCAATTGCCTTATATGTATGCAAAAGCTGCACAAAGAAAAAGGAAGTCAAAAGCATTGATGCATTTGAACTGTGGTGTTGGCGAAGAATATTGAATATACCACGACTGCCAGAATTACAAACAAATCAGTCTTCAAAAAAAGTACAACCAGAATGCTTCAACTTACTTACTTTGGATACATTATCAGGAAAGACCAATGACTAGACAACAACATCGTGGTTGCTAAAGTGGAGGGCTGGTGAGAGCAAGAGAGGCCCTTGGTGAGATGGATTGACACAGTGGCTGAAACAATGGACTCAGACATAGCAACGATCATGAAGATGGCACAGGACTGGGCAATGTTTCATTTTGGCATATAGAAGGTTGCTATGAGTCAGAGCCAAATTCAACAGCAACTAACAACAACAATAACAAATCAAAAAGTAAACAGCTGTCAACCCAATTGTTAAAAATGGGCAAAAGACTTGAGCAGGCAGTTCACAAAAGAAGATGACCAAATGGCCAAGAAACATGAGAAGTTGCTCGGTATCATTAGCCACCAGTGAAATACATATTAAAACCACAATGCAATACCACCACACACTCACTGAAAGCCAAATCTGTTGCCATTGAGTCACTTCTGACTCAGAGCAACCCTGTAGGACAAAGTGGAACAGCCCCATAGGGTTTCCAAGGAACGGCTGGTGGATTCAAACTGCCAACCTTTTGGTTAGCAGCCAAGTTCTTAACCACTGCACCACCAGGGCTCCACACACTCACTAGGGTGGCCAAAATGAAAAGATGAACAATGCCATGTGTTGGCAAGAAAGGGGAGCCACTAGAACACTCATACTTTACTCGTGGGAGTGTAAATTGGTGTAATCACTTAAGAAAACTGTTTGACACCATCTATTAAAATTAAACACATATATACCATACGGCCAAGCAATTCCTCTTCTATTGGAAATGAAGACTCCACAACAACAATGTGTCATTTGCAATTAACATCCTGAAACCTTCTTTCTTATCTTGTTACATAGATATAACATTTTTAATTATAAAAATAGACAATTGATTTTCTGAAATGCAAACAGCGGAATTCCAGATATTGAGTCATGAAAGCAAAATTTTTTATATTTTTTACACTACAATAGGTAGTTCAATTTCATTCTATATTTCAATATATATTGGGTCCCCAAACTAACGAGCATGACTGAAAGGTTGGTGGTTCAAACCCACCAGCTGCTCCACAGGAGAAAGATGTGGCAATGTACTTCCGTAAGGATTACAGCCTTGGAAACCCTATGGGGCAGCTCTACTCCGTTCTACAGGGTCACCATGAGTGGGAATCGACTTGACAGCAATGGGTAATGGGTCTTAAAATGCGTTATCATAAACATGAATGAATCTCAAAACCATTATGCTCAGCAAAAGAAGCTAGACACAGAAGAATATATACTGTATGATTCTATTTTACACAAAATTCAAGAATAGGCAAAACTCTTGAGCATTGTGCTTTTAAGAACTATCTATATGGGATCAAATTGACAACAGCAACTCGGAAGTTTAGCTAGGAAAGTAGTGGACAGTGAATTTATGTTAATGGGGGAGGAACAGTTTGGAAAAGGAGGATGAGAATGGTTGCACAACTGGAAGATTTGTATGTGTAGAGATTACTGAATTGGTGTATGCTCTGCTGTGTATATTCTCAACAACAACAACCAAAAAAAAAAGAAAAGGTAAAACTAATCCCTCATAAGGAGTCTGTCCCTGAGTGACCCAAATGGTTAAGCTCTTAACTACTAACCAAAAGGGTGGAGGTTTGAACTCACCCAGAGGCACCTCAGAAGACAGGCTTGGAGATCAGCCTGGAGATCTACATCTGAAAGGTCATAGTCTTGAAAACCCTGTGGAGCAGTTCTGCTCTGCACACATGGGGTTGCCATGAGTGGGAATCAACTCGATGGCAATAAACAACAACAATCCATGATGACAGAAATCAGAATAGAGGTACTTTTGCTGTATGTAATTATACCTCAATACAAAATGTGGGGGTTTTTTTGGAAAAAAAGGCTTTTTCTTACATAAATATGTAGTAAGAAAATTAATTATTTTATGTATCAGAGTGACCTATTGAGTAATTTACAGTATGCTTTATTTTTATGGATGCATCCTTCTTAGAAAATAATTAATGTCCATCTCACCCCAGGGAGGGTAGCCAGGCCATGAGAACGTTATGGTCTTGGTTCTCCTAACCCACAGTCTTTGGGGGCTGAAAAAACTGTCAGGAACCTTAGAGACAACCCCCATATAAACCTAGCTCTGTAAAGGATTTTAAGCTGAATTGTGTCAGAGGGAAAGGCATTGGTGTTTAGTGCTCTAGGGACTGAGAGAGGAATGAAGCTGGCCTCCTGAAATTGGGAACCAAGGTGAGACTGCAGGTGAGCCTGGCGGTGGGGTCCTGAGCCTGATGGAAGATAGCCCTTCTGTTGCTAAGAGCTCAGATGTAGTAGTATAGGGGTTTTAGCAAAGGTTTCTTAGCAAGGTTGGCACAGAAGGGTTGAGCCAAAAGTGAATACACGTGCTGTTATATGGCAAAGAAGAAAAGTAACAGCTATCCCTGTGGCTTAAGGACCTAGCCCTCTGCTATTTTCCGCACGAACTCCAGAGTTCTTACACAACACAAAGGTTGGGAAGGAAAAAACTAATGGATACTGGACTTTATTTTGCCAACCTAGGTGATGGGAGGCTTAAGCCAGATTATTTTTAATGTAAACAAAAGAAATATATTTGCTATTTCTTGTTACCCAAGTGTTGTGAAACAATTCATTCCTATTACAATTGATTTAAAGTCATACGTCACTTGTTACATGGGGAGCAATGAACATTTGTGTTTTCTCTAACTCTTAAAGATCATATTAAAATGAACTTTGCAATTTAAAAAAATATACTGTTTTAAAACATTTACTTAAAATCACTGATCATATATTATGAAAAAGGGACAAAATTATTTTTTATTTTAATTCCTAAGAGGGTTGACAAATTATGTATGACCGTGAAAGAAGTTTGAGAGTCAAGAAAGTTGGGAAATACTGCTTCTGAGAGTGGGATACCGAGAAATTTTGTTTAGTTAGTTACTTTTAGCAGGATGACACAATCAGCCTCCAGAGGTTGTGTGTTTGTTGTGTTTTTGTTTTATAGAGGCAGGATCTATGCTCTGGGATAGAAAAAGTTTGTAGAGACCAGTTAACCCATTGCTTTTGAATCAATTCCAACTCATAGTGACCCTCTAAGACAGAGTAGAATTGTCCCATGGGGTTTTCAAGGCTGTAATCTTTACGGAAGCAGATCACCACATCTTTCTCCCCTAGAGCAGTTGGTAGGTTTGAACCACTGACCTTTCGGTGAGCAGCCTGATGCTTAACCACTGAACAACCAGAGCTCCTTGGAGACCAGTTCTCATTGCCGTCAAGACGATTCCGACTCATGGCAATCCTACAGAATAGAAAGCTGCCCCATAGGGTTTCTAAGGAGCAGCTGGTGGATTCAAACTGCTGACATTTTGGAAAGCAGCTGTAGCACTTAACCACTGCACCACCAGGGCTCCTGGAGACCAGTTAGGAGACTGTAAATAGTCCAAGATAGGAAGTTCTAGTTGAGACAATAACACTGGATCTGGCTTGCTGTATTTGAGAGACATTTCTGAGGAAAAAATTGAAGAGACTTTGTGGCCAAATATAAATAGATAGAAATATCTATTTCCAAGATCTAGAGCCTACACTGGTGTTGTCCAATAAAATTTTCTACAATAATGGAAATATTCTGTATCTGTCCAGTCCAATATGACAGACACTAGTCACATGTGAGGACTTGAAATGTAGCTAGTATGATTGATTAATTGAATTTTAAATCTTATTTAATTTAAATTTAAATAGCCACATGTGGCTAGTGGCTACCATTTTGGACAGCACAGGTCTAGACCTTCAATTTGAGCTGCTTGATGAATATCTCCACACAAATTTTACAAGCACTTCAAATGCAGTAGATCATCTTCTGCTTCCCACCACACTCACAACTTCTCCTGCCCGATGTTTCCCATGTTGCTTAAAACATCATCATTTTGTCAATCACTCAAGATTAAAACTGGAAAACAGATTTCACAAACAGATACAAGCACTTACTATATGCCAGACCTCACTTCCCAAATCCAAACTTCACCCCCAGTACCCTCCTCCTCTTTCACATCCCTGAGGGTAGAGATTTTTGTCTCTTCCATTTACCACCATATCCGCAGAGCCTAGAAAAGTACCTTGTGCATGGTGGTAGTGGTGGTGGATGATAAATATTTGGGGAATAAATCCATGTACTGTTTTCCACCTTGCTGTTTTGATTCTTTCACTTACTTCCCCCTTCTTCCCATCAGGAGTTCCTGGGTGGTGCAAACATTTAAAATGCTTGACTGCTAACAGAGAAATTGGCCATTAAAGTCCATCTAGAGGCACCTCAGAAGAAAGGCCTGGTGATCTGCTTCTGAAAAATCAGCCATTGAAAATCCTGTGGAGCACAGTTTCTTGCTGGTCACCTTGAGTCAGAATCAACTTGACACTAACTGGTTTATAGGAAGACATCATGAACACTGTCTCGACTCAACTATCCCTCCCACTTCTGCCCAGTTTCTCCGGTGGCCCAAAGTGTAGGAATATCTATGACTTCAGGGGCAGGGAGCAGCGAGTTTCAGGGGAGGGTTGCATCGCATACCTCTGAGTCTATCTTGGTTGCCTTCTGCTTCCGGCTCTGATTCCCAGAAAACAACACCCAGACCCCCAAAACAAGGAAACCAAATAATAGTAGAAGGTTGAAAGATGATGGCAATGGGATGGCCAGTTCCCAAATTGGCGCCATTACTCAGCCCCATGCCCTGCTCAGCCAAAAAGTTTTCTCCTTTAAGGCTGTTACTCCAAATGACATCACAATGGACACTCCAAGATAAGCCTGACAGGGTACAACCAATGTGCTTGTTTCTGGAGTCTCTTTGAGTCACACCCAGATCATTATCTGCTGTTTCTTCCTGCAGCTGCCCATGGGCTCTGCTCTGACACCCAGAGCTCAAAGAAGAGCTCCTCTATGATTCTTCTAGGATAGGGCTGGACAGCTAGTCATAAAGCAGAGAGTATGGAGGCAAGGCAAGGCCCAGGTTAAAGGGGTTGGAGTCAGTGCCCTGGTGGCCCAGGAGAATGGGGCTGCGCAAAGCTGAGGGAGCAAGTTTGCTGTCCCAGTGGATCTGGAAAGTGGGAAAGTGGAGGCCTCTCAGCTCTAGAAAGCCAGGGCTGAGGAGAGTTGGCCCACAATCTAAAGGGCAGGGCCAATACCCAGAGTCCAGAGGACAGGGCCATTGCCCTGAAGAAAAGATTGCCTGAAGAACAGAGGATTATTTGCAAGCCTTTAGAGCCAATGAGATTTGCCCTGCTGTGTTTCATACTTGCTTCGTACCCACAGCCCCTCCTTTCCCTCCAATCTCTTCCTTTTTGAATAAGAATGTCTACTTTATGCCTATTTCACCATTGCACTTCTGAAGCAGATAAGTTGTATTCTTGGTTTCACAGGTCCACAGATGCAGAGGAATTTTGTCCAGAGTCTCACCAATATCTAATTTAGATTGTTCAGAAGATGAGACTTTGGACTTAGAGTAGATGCTGGAATGGGTTAAGACTTTTGGGGATGCTGGGATGGGGTCAGTGTATTTTTGCACATGGGAAGGACATGCATGTTGGGAAGCCAAAGGGTGGAGTGTTAGGGATTGAATTTTGTCTCCAAAAAAGATAAGCTGAAGTCCTAGTCCCTGTACCTGTAAATGTGACTCTGTTTGGAAATAGGGGTTTTCTTTTGTTATGTTAGAAGTCCCTGGGTCATGCAAATGGTTAATGCACTGAGCTGTAAACCAAAAGGTTGGAGGTTCGAATCCACTCAGAGGTGCCTTGTAAGAAAGACCTGGTGATCTATTTCCAAAAAATGAGCCATTGAAAACCCTATGGAGCACAGTTCTACTCTGACCCACATGAGGTCACCATGAGTCAGAATCTACTTGAGGGCAACTGGTTACTTGTTTTGTTATGTTAATGAGGTCATACCAGAGTAGGGTGGGTCCTAAGCCTAATCCCTTTTGAGTTGTGTCTTATAAAAGGGAGAAACAGACAAGCAGGGTCAAACACATAGGGGAAGATGCCATGTGAGGATCCAGCCAAAGAATACCAAGAAACACCTGGGGCTGCCAGAAGCTGAAAGAGACAAGAATGAAGTTCTCCTAGGGCGGACAGAGCCAAGCCCTGCCAACACCCTGAATTTGGGCTCCTAATCTCCAAAACTGTGAGACAATAAATCCTGTTCTTTAAAGCCACCTGCTTGTGGTATTTTTGTTACAGCAGCACTATGTCACTAAGACAGAATTGAAGGAAAAGACCTTCCAAGTTGCTTGTGCTGCACTATATGTATCTTCTCTGGATCCAGTCACTCCCTAAACATCTGAGTATGGCGCCCTATGTTCCAAACCAAAAATCAGAATTGCAGTCAAGTAAATTTAAGAAAGCTAGGCTATTTTAAGTAGCTACTCTCAGAAATGGTGAGGTATATGGTTTCCATAAGTCAAAGGCTTGACACATTTTCTAGCTGTTGTTGCATTGGGACAGAGAAGATATGTCACAGAGAGAGATATGTCACAGCAGACCTGAGAGGATCACTCTACTCCAGAATTCAATGCCTCGTTTTCCAAGTCTAGAACATTTACCTAATCTTTGCACCCAGAGATGACCGGATCCTGTAAAGAGATTTGTTTCACTGTAAACAAAATTTGCAAGGAATCAATTTATGCCATAACAAAGATGGATAAAACCAGCCAGGGCGTTTTTTTTTTTTTCTTATAGAAAAGTTGGTCTGAATATCAAGTCAAATAACTATTGAATATCAACACTGTCGTAGAAGACAGACATGGTCTCAAACCTTATGGAATTTTCAGTCTATCGAGGCAGTCAATGTAATATTTTTGAAAAAGCCCATCAGTAAGGAAGTGGTTACTTAAATATGATCTATCCATATTATGAAACCCTCTGTAGTCATTATAAAGAATGAGATCTATTATACTGAGCACACATTATGTGGTAGGTACTAATTATATACCAGCCTGGAGTTATAAGAAAAGATTAGGGCTGGAAATACAGCTTTAGATTCTTAAAACATATATGTGAAGTTTGATAACAACCTTTCTCTATATGTATTTCACAATAAAAATGTATTTCTTGAGTCTTAAATATTTATTCAATATTATGTTTGAGTCTTCCATACTGTTTTGTATAGCTGTGATTCATTCATTTTTCTTGTTTTCATTGTATTGTATAATAAGTATTCTATAACTTATTCAGTATGATGTTGATAAACATTTTGCTTGCTTTCAGTGTTTGGCTATTATAAACAATGCTGTTAAAAAACATCTTTGTTCATGTAACCTGGTAGAAACACATCCCTATTTCTCTAGGGCAGTGGTTCTCAAACTTTAGCATGCATCAGAATCATCTAGAGGGCTTGTTAAAACAGATTTTTGGGCCCTACCCCTACAGTTGCTGAGTAGGTTTGAGTGGTGCCCAGAAATCTGACACTTCTTACAAGTTCACAGGTGATGCTGATGCTGTTGGTCCAGGGACCACACTTTAAGAATCACCTAAGAGTATCGACCTAAAGTATCCACCTAAAAGTGGAATTGCTAGGTTATAGTGTACGTATGACAACCCCATGTGTGTCAGGGTAGAACTGTACTCCATAGCGTTCTTCAGTGGCTGATTTTTTCTGAAGCAGATCTCCAAGCCTTTCTTCTGAGGTGCCTCTGAATGTACTTGAACCTCCAACTTTTGGGTTAACAGCCAAGTGCGTTACCTGCGCACACCACCCAGGGACTCCTTGCTGTGAGTAGAAATCGACTCAAAGCATCTGTGCTTGTTAGGGTATGTGTAATTCAAAACTTTTGTAGACTGTGGTGCGATGGATTGCTTTTGTGTGGCCTTTCACACCATGGTTTTGTAACTCCTACCCAAGTGATTGGGTAGGACTGTGAAAATAGGGTAACTGTGGCCCACCAAGAGGATTGGTCAGCTTTGCCACCCTGGTAGGCTTAAAAGAGAGCCAGTTCCAGAGAGGTGGGGCCAAGATGGCAGAATAGTCAGAACTTCCAGCGTACCTTCTTACAACAAAGACCTGAAAAAACAAGTGAATCGATTATATATGGCAATCTGAGAGCCCTGAACTTCAAAGGCAAAGTTGAGGAACTGGACTGAGTGGCAGGGAGAGGGAGAGACGGTTCAGAAGCAGCGAGAAGTTGCCAGACCTGACCCAGAAAGAGCCTGAGCCCTTCAGGCATGATCAGCTCGGGGGTGAGCAGTGAGGCAGGCAAGCAGCAGTGCTCAGGAGGTGCATTTTCTGCACTGGGAGAGACCCAGCACCAGAGAGTCTACACGGCCACCCAGAACCAGTAAGAAGCAGCCCTGGATCAGTGAAAGATAAGTACTTCCATCTGGCCTACTGCGTGGATCAAAAACACCCTACCTAGTGAAAAACCTCCCTCCCATTTACCTCCCCGCCCCCTGCTCTGCACTGGGTCCCAGACCGGCTTCAGCAATTGCCGAGTCCCCTGGGCTGGAAGTAGGGTCCATCACATGCCTGGAGCCATTCTCCCTGCCTTGGAGAGTGAACAAATTAACAAAGGGGAAAAAATAAACTGCCAACTCCCTTAAGCCAGGAACCCAGGATAGGCACAGCTCCTTTGCCTAGGCACAGGCATAAGGGATCCACGGACTTTGAGTGCCTTTCCCCCTGCATAGACTTGTGTGGGCCCATTCAACCCCGTAGGTCCTCATTACTGCAGTACAGCAGGGTATAAACCAGAAGGCTAACTTCAACTGTTTCAGCTGTGAAGTGGCAGGTTCTTGGCATTTGACACTGCTCTGCCCATTAAGCAGGGTCTTCACCTACCCACATCAGGGGCCTGAGTACTGATGGCTCCACCCATGCCACCTAGCCTCCTGCAATAGGGGCCCATGAATAAGAGGTGCCCTCTAGTCCTTACAGCCAACAGCACTGAGTGCTCATAGTCCGGCTGCAAAACCCAACCACCTACGCTCTCTAGGGAACAGGGACACGCCTTCCTCCTGGACACTCGGGGGCAGCTGTCAACCCCCTGCTTTGCTCAGAGTGTGTCCCCCTGCTGCAGCCAGAAGCCTGTGCCCACACCAATCACCCATGCCTGTCTAGGACTGTAAGTGAGAGCCTACACCACATACTTGGTGGCTATCTACCTGGTCACCTGAGCTGAATCCATACAGGAGGAGTGGACAGACTCCTGAGCTCACATACCTAGTAACAGATCTAACCAACTGGTGACAGGACATTAGAGCTTCAAAGGTGCCAATAACCAAACTAGCTCATGCGAGCAGCCTATTTGGGCATATCAAAACAAAACAAGAAAGTAGGACACGGTAAGCAAACATAAAATAAATATAATAATTTACTGGTGGCTTGGAGACAATGGTCAATATCCAATCACATAAACAGGCAATCCATGATGGCTTCAGCAAGCTCCCAAAATAAAGAATCTAGAAATTTTCCTGAGGAGGAAAATTTCTTGGAATTACTGGAGGCAGAATACAAAAGATTAATATACAGAACTCTTCAAGAAATTAGGAAGGAAATTAAGCAAAACACGGAACACAAAATAGAGGAAATTTAAGAGATTAGAGAAGAGCATAATGACAAATTTAACAGGCTGCAAAAATCCATAGACAGACAGCAATCAGAAATCCAGAAGATTAACAATAAAATTTCAGAATTAGACAACTCAATAGAAAGTCATGGGAGCAGAATTGAGGCAATGGAATTCAGAATTAGTGAGACTGAAGATAAAGCACTTGATACCAACTTATTTGAGGAAAAATCAGATAAAAGGATTTAAAAAAATGAAGAAACCCTAAGAATTATGTGAGATTCTATCAACAGGAATAACCTACGAGCTATTGCAGTACCAGTACAGGGGAGGAGAACAGAAAATACAAAGAGAATTGTTGAATATTTGTTGGCAGAAAACTTCCCTGATGTCGTGGAAGATGTCAAGATATCTATCCAAGATGCTCATTGAACCCCACATAAGGTAGATCCCAAAAGAAAGTCACCAAGACATATTATAATCAAACCTGCCAAAACCAAAGATAAAGAGAGAATTTTAAGAGCCGCTAGGGATAAACGAAAAGTCATCTACAAAGGAGAGTCAATAAGAATAAGCTCGGACTACTCTGCAGAAACCGTGCAGGCAGGAAGACAATGGAATAACATATATAAAGCCTTGAAGGAAAAAAACTGCCAGCCAAGAATTATATATCCAGCAAAACTGTCTCTCAAATATGATAGCAAAATTAGGGCATTTCCAGATAAACAGAAGTTTAGGGAATTTGCAAAAACCAAATCAAAATTACAAGAAATACTAAAGGGAGTCCTCCGGTTAGAAAATCAGTAACATCAGATAACAACCCAAGACTAGAACACAGGACAGAGCAACCAGATATCAACCCAGACAGGGAAGTCACAAAAGTAAATCAAAGCTAAAACACTGAAAAAAGGGAAACAGAGATGTCAATATGTAAAAGATGACAACATTAAAACAAAAAAGAGGGACTTAAAAAATGTAGACATAGATCTTTCATATGGAGAAGAAGTCAGGGTGACATAAAGAAATAAAAGGCTGGTATAAACTTAGAAAATTGAGCTAAATATTAAGGTAACCACAAAGGAAACTAACAATCCTACAAGTCAAAATAAAAAGCTAGAAAAATATAAAGACTCAGCAAACACAAAATCAACAACAATGAAAAAGATGCAAAAAATACATAAAGAAAAATGACTCAGCACAGAAAATTAAGTGGAACAAAGAAACTGTGAACAACACACAAAAAAAAGACATCAAAATGACAGCACTAAACTCATACCTATCAATAATTACACTGAATGTAAATGCACTAAATGCACCAATAAAGAGACAGAGAGTGGCAGATTGGATAAAAAAAACAAGATCCATCTATATGCTGCCTACAAGAGACACACCTTAGACTTAAAGACACAAACAAACTAAAATTCAAAGGATGGAAAAAATAGATCAAGCAAATAACACTCAAAAAAGAGCAGGAGTGGCAATATTAATCTCTGACAAAATGTACTTTAAAGTAAAAGCCACCGCAAAGGATAAGGAAGGACACTGTATAATGATTAAAGGGTCAATACACCAGGAGGACATAACTATAATAAATATTTACACACTCAACAACAGGGCTCCAAAATATGTAAAACAAACTCTGACAGCACTGAAAAGAGAGATAGACAGCTCCACAATTGTAGTAGGAGACTTCGGCACACCACTTTCAGTGAAGGACAAACATCCAGAAAGAAGCTCAACAAAGACACGGAAAAGCTAAATGCTACAATCAACCAACTTGATCTCATAAACATATACTGAACACTCCATCCAACAGCAGCCAAGTATACTTTCTTTTCCAATGCACAGGGAACATTCTCCAGAATAGACCACGTATTAGGCCATAAAGCAAGCTTTAACAAAATCCAAAGCATTGATATATTACAAAGCATCTTTTCTGACCATAAAGCCAGAAAAGTAGAAACTGATAACAGAAAAAGCAAGGGAAAAAAAAAAAAAAAAAAACATGTGGAAACTGAACAACACCTTGCTCAAAAACTGCTGGGTTATAGAATAAATTAAGGATGGAATAAAGAAACTCATAGAATCAAATGAGAATGAAAACACATCCTACCAGATCCTTTGGGACACAGCAAAAGCAGTGCTCAGAGGTCAGTTTATAGCAATAAATGCACATATCCAAAAAGAAGAAAGGGCCATAATCAAAACATTAACCCTACAACTGGAACAAGTAGAAAGGAAGCAGCAAAAGAAGCCCTCAGGTGCCAGAAGAAAGGAAATAATAAGAATTAGAGTGGAATTAAATGAAACAGAGAATAGAAAAACAATTGAAAAAGTTAACAAGACCAAAAGCTGGTTCTTTGAAAAGATCAACAAAATTGATAAACCATTGGCCAAACTGACAAAAGAAAAACACAAGAGGAAGCAGATAACCCGTATAAGAAATGAGATGGGTGATATCACAACAGACCCAACTGAAATTAAAAGAATCAAAACAGAATACTATGAAAAATTGTACTCTAACAAATTTGAAAACCTGGAGGAAATGGACAAATTTCTATAAACTCACTACCTACCTAAACTAACACAAAGAGAGGTAGAACAACAAAATAAACCCATAAGAAAAGAAGAGATTGAAAAGGTAATTTAAAAATTCCCAACAAAAAAAAAAGCCCTGGGCTGGATGACTTCACTGGAGAATTCTACGAAACTTTCAGAGAAAAGTTAACACCACTACTACTAAAGGTATTTCAGAGCATAGAAAAGGATGGAATACTCCCACATTCATTCTATGAAGCCAGCATAACCCTGATACCAAAACCAGGTAAAGACACCACAAAAAAAGAAAATTACAGACCAATATCCCTCATGAACATTGACACAAAAATCCTCAACAAAATTCTAGCCAATAGAATTCAGCAATATATCAAAAAAATAATCACTGTGATCAAGTGGGATTTATACCAGGTATACAGGGATGGTTCAACAGCATAAAAGCAATCAATGTAATCCATCACATAAATAAAATAAAAGACAAGAAACACATGATCTTATTAACTGATGCAGAAAAGGCATTTGACAAAGTCCAACACCCATTCATGATAAAAACTCTTAACAAAATAGGAATAGAAGGGAAATTCCTCCATATAGCTAAGGGCGTTTATACAAAGCCGACAGCCAACATCATCCTAAATGGAGAGAATTTGAAAGCATTCCCCTTGAGAACGGGAACTAGACAAGGATGCCCTTTATCACCACTCTTATTCAACATTGTGGAGGTCCTAGCCAGAGCAATTAGGCTAGAAAAAGAAATAAAGGGCATCCAAAATGGTAGGGAAGAAGTCAAAGTGTCTCTATTTGCAGACAATATGATCTTATACACAGAAAACCCCAAAGAATCCACAAGAAAACTACTGGAACTAATAGAAGATTTCAGCAAAGTTTCAGGATACAAGATAAACATACAAAAATCAGTTGGATTCCTTTACACCAACAAAGAAAACCTCAAAGAGGAAATCACCAAATCAATACCATTTACAATAGCCCCCAAGAAGATAAAATACTTAGGAATAAATCTAACCAGAGACGTAAAAGACCTATACAATGAAAACTACAAGACGCTACTGCAAGAAATCAAAAGAGACCTGCATAAGGGGAAAAACATGCCTTGCTCATGGATAAGCAGACTCAACATTGTGAAAATGACAATTCTACCCAAAGCCATCTACAGATACAATGCAATCCTGATCCAAATTCCACTGGCATTTTTTAATGAGATGGAGAAGCAAATCACCAACTTCATTTGGAAAGGGAAGAGGCCCCGGATAAGTAAAGCATTACTGAACAAGAAGAACAAAGTGGGAGGCCTCACACTACCTGATTTTAGAGTCTATTATACCACAACGGTAGTCAAAACAACCTGGTACTGGTACAACAACAGATACATAGACCAATGGAACAGAACTGAGAATCCAGACATAAATTCATCCACCTATGAGCAGCTGATATTTGACAAAGGCCCGAAGTCCGTTAATTGGGGAAAAAACAGTCTCTTTAACAAATGGTGCTGGCATAACTGGATATCCATGTGCAAAAAACTGAAACAAGGCCCATACCTCACACCATGCACAAAAACTAAGCCAAAATGGATCAAACACCTAAATATAAAACCTAAAACTATAAAGATCATGGAAGAAAAAATAGGGACAACGCTAGGAGCCCTAATACATGGAATAAACCCAATACGAACCATAAGCAACAATACAAAAGCACCAGAAGAGATGCTAGATAACTGGGAGCTCCTAAAAATTAAACACTTGTGCTCATCAAAAGACCTCACCAAAAGAGTCAAAAGACAACCTACAGACTGGGAAAAATTTTGGCTACGACAAATCCAATCAGCATCTAGTCTCTATAATCTACAAGATACTGCAACACCTCAACAACAAAAAGACAAATAACCCAATTAAACAACGGGCAAAGGGTATGAACAGGCACATTGCCAAAGAAGATAATCAGGTGGCTAACAGACACATGAAGAAATGCTCATGATCATCAGCCATTAGGGAAATGCAGATCAAAACTACAATGACATATCATCTCACTCCAACAAGGCTAGCATTAATCCAAAAAACACAAAATAATAAATGCTGGAGAGGTTGTGGAGAGACTGAAACACTTATACACTGTAGGTGGGGATGTAAAATGGTGCAACTACTTTGGAAATCGATTTGATGCTTCCTTAAAAAGCTAGAAATAGAAGTACCATACGATCCAGCTATCCCGCTCCTTGGAATATATCTGTCTTAGTCATCTAGTGCTGCTATAACAGAAATACCATAAGTGAATGGCTTTTAACAAGAGAAATTTATTCTCTCATAGTCCAGTAGGCTACAAGTCCAAATTCAGGGCATCAGCTCCAGGAGAAGGCTTTCTGTCTCTGTTGGCTGTGGGGGAAAGTTCTTGTGATGCATGTCTTCCCTTGGTCTGGAAGCATCTCAGCACAGGAACCTCAGGTCCAAAGGACACACTCTGCTCCTGGCACTGCTTTCTTGGTGGTGTGAGGTTCCTATGTGTCTCTGCTCGCTTCTCTCTCTTATATCTCAAAAGAGATTGCATTAAGACATTATCTAACCTGTAAACCTCATCAGTATAGCCTCATCCCGGTGATAGAATTTACAACACATAAGGAAATCACATCATATTACACAATCATACAATACTGGAATAATGACCTAGCCAAGCTGCTTGACACATTTTTGGGGGGACACAATTCAATCCATGACAATATCGTAGAGAAATAAGAGCCATCACACGAATAGATATATGCACACCCCTGTTCACTGCAGCACTGTTCACAATAGCAAAAAGATGGAAACAACCTAGGTGCCCATCAACAGACGAATGGATAAAGAAATTATAGTATATCCACACAATGGAATACTACGCAACAATAAAGAACAACGATGAAGCCGTGAAACAAAACGTGGAGGAACCTGGAGGGCATTATGCTGAGTGAATTTAGTCAGTCACAGAAGGACAAATATTGCATAAGACCACTATTATAAGAACACAAGAAAAGGTTTAAACACAGAAGAAAACATTCTTTGACGGTTACGAGAGTAGGGAGGGAGGGTGAGGGTTATTTACTAACTAGATAGAAGATAAGAATTTTCTGAGGTGAGGGGAAGGACAGCGCACACTACAGGGGAAGTCAGCACAACTGAACTAAACCAAAGCTAAGAAGTTTCCTGAATACAATCAAACACTTTGAGAGGCAGAGTAGCAGGGGTAGGGGTCTGGGGACCACGCTTTCAGGGGACATCTAGGTCAATTGGTATAACAAAGCTTATTAAGAAAATGTTCTGCATCCTACTTTGGTGAGTGGCATCTAGGGTCTTAAAAGCTTTGCAAGCAACCGTCTCAGATGCATCAATTGTTCCCAACCACCTGGAGTAAAGGAGAATGAAGAACACCAAAGACACGAGGAAAGTATTAGCCCAAGAGACAAAAAGGCCACATAAACCAGAGACTTCATCTGCCTGAGACCAGAAGAACTAGATGGTGCCCAGCTACCACCAACGACTGCCCTGACAGGGAACACAACAGAAAGTCCTAGATGGAGCAGGAGAAAGGTGGGGTGCAGAACTCAAATTCTAGTAAGACCAGACTTAATGGTCTGACTGAGACTGAAGGAACCCCAGAAAGCATGGCCCCTGGATTCTCTATCAGCCTAGAATGAAAACAATTTCCAAGACCAACTCTTCAGACAGGGATTGGACTGGACTGTGGTACATAAAGTGATACTCGTGAGGAGTGTGCCTCTTAGCTCAAGTAGATACAAGAAACTAAACAGGCAGCTTCTGTCCGGAGGTGAGATGGGAAGGCAGAGAGGGTTAGGAGCTGGTTGAATGGACATGGGGAATCAGGGGTGGAAAGGAGGAGTGTGCTGTCACAGTATAGGGAGAGCAATTAGGGTCACATAACAATGTATGCATAAATTTTTGTATGGGAGACTAACTTGAAGTGTAAATTTCATTTAAACTACAACAATAAAAAATTTTTAAAAAAAGAGATCCAGTTCCAGAGCAGAGAGACTGTCACTACCAACGAGGAAGAAGAGCCAAGATTGGAACGCATCTTTGGATGCGGGATTTCTGAGCTGAGAAGCTCCTGGAACCAGGAGACAGAGAGAGAGAGAGAGAGCTGTAACATTAAAGACAGCAAGAAGCAGTGGCAGAGAAACAGTGTCAGGAGAGACCAGAGGGAGATAGCGCAGTGGGCTTTCCAGCCCATGGAGCGAGAAAGCTGAGTTCCTTTGGGCTGAGGCTTATTGGTGGAGTTGGGTGCCTCTGGGCACTTATTGGCAGAGCTGAAAACAACTTTGTGACACTTGCCCAAGCAGGGCAGAAGTGGAGGGGTCAGAGAGACGGGTGCCTGAGGCACAGCTGAGAAGAGGCTGTCCTGATGGAAGAACTGTATCCTGAGCATTCCTAAACTTGGATTGTAACCTGTTACTTCCCTATTAAACTCCATAATCATGAGTATTGTCTGTGAGTTCAGTGTGGCATTGCAATGAATTCTCAAACTCAGTGGAGAAGTAGAGAGTGCCGTGGGAGGGACAGCTGGTGTCAGAATTAGTAAAGATGGCAGAGAGAGGAGGCATGTCTGACCTCTGCCTCATAGGAATCAGCTTTGAGCCGTTGATCTTGATTCTCCTTCCCCCTTGGGAAGTTAGAAGAGGTCAGATGCTGCCCCCACGCCATTTTTACATAGACAATGCCAAACTCTTTTCCAAAATGGTTGTACCCATTTACGCCTCCAGCAGTGATGAATGATAGTTCTTCTTGCTCTATTTTCTTGTCAACATGTGGTATTGTCAGGCTGCTTAATTTTAGCCGACCTGATTTGTAAGTTTCTGTATGTGTGTGGCAGTCGTGCTCCACTGTTATTTTAGCTTGAAGCACATTTAAATATATTGCTGGATTCCTGTTGCTAATATTTTGCTGATTAATATTTTTCATGAGTGACGCCAGCCAGTGATTTTCCTCCCTTGTTCTGTCTTTGTCAGGTTTTTTCTACCAAGGTTATGCTAGACTCATGAGTCGGGGAATATTCCCTCTCTTTTTAATCTCTGAGTTTGTGGACAAGTGGAACTATTTGATTCTTTCGTAGAAATCTTCAGCAAAGCTGTACAAGCCTTAAGTTTTCTTTGAGTGAGAATTTTTGACTGCAGATTCCATTTATTTGAAAGTTATAATACTATTGAGAATTTTTTCTTTTTTAGTCAACTTTGGAAATTTTTTTCTGGTAATTTTTCCATTTAATCTAAGTGTTCAAGTGTATTGACAAAGTTATGCAAATGCATACTTAACTTACCAAGTCTTAAATGAATCAAAATCTTTATCCTCTTTATGGATAAAGACCCTTAAAATACCTTAACGCCATTTACTCCGTCCCACATATTGTAGTGCAGAATGTTAATTTTATCTTTTTTTAATAAGCTTTTTATTTTGGAAGAGTTTTAGATTTACAGAAAAGTTACAAAGTTAGTACAGTGAGTTCCTGTATACCCTTCATACAGTTTCCTCTAATGTTACCATTTTATATAACTTTAGTACGTTTGTCAAAACTAAGAGATTAACACTGATACATTTACTATTAATTAAACTCCAGATTTTACTTGGATCACACCAGTTTTTCCACTAACGTCCTTTTCTGTTCCAATCCAGGATACCACCTTGCATTTAGTTTTCTGGTCTGTGACAGTTTCTCAGTTCTTCCTTGTTTTCAATGACCTTGACAGTTTTGAAGAGTACTGGGTAGCTATTTTGTAAAATGCCCCTAAATCTGGGTTACTCTGATGTTTTCCTTATGCTTAGATTGCAGTTACATGTTTGGGGGAAGAATATAATAGAGGTGACATGCCCTTCTTATCACATCCTGTCAGGGGGTACATGATAGCAACATGATGATAATCTTGATTACTTGATTAAGGTAGTGCTTGTCAGCATTTGTAAAGTTACAATTTTTCTCTTTCTATACTCTGTTTTTTGGGTGCTAGCCCCTAAATCCAGCCCACACCTGGGGTGGGGATATTAAGCTGCACTTCCTGGAGGCAGGTATATCCACATATATTATTCGGAATTCTTCTGTAGGGAAGATTTGTCTTTTCTCCATTCCCTTTATTTATTTATTTAATCATTTATTTATATCAACATAATTCATGTATACATATTTTCTACTTTGTATTATATTCCAATACTACATTGTTTATTTTGTTGCTCAAAATCATTCCAACTTTGGCTGTTGGGAGCTGTTTCAGGTTGGTTCCTGACCTGTGTCCCTTTGACATGCACCAATCCTTTGGTTTTTTGAGCTCTTTCTAGAGTTTACTTTCTGGCTGTACAAGATGCTCCAGGCTCCTCTTCCTGTCTGTTTCTCCCGCTCCATAGCACCAGCCACTGGATTATCGGTAAGCAAGATTCTGCTTTCTTCCAGGATGGAAGCATTTTGTACAACCAAGATTTTCCCACTGAGGATCTCCCTGGGTGGCACAAATGGTTAGGCACTCAACTACTAGCCAAAAGGTTGGCGGTTCGAGCCCACCAAGAGGCACCTTGGAAGACAGACCGGGCTACCTGCTTCCAAAGGTCACAGCCTTGAAAACCCTATGGAGCAGTTCTATTGTGCACACATGGGGTTGCCATGAATCAGAATTGACTCGACAGCAACTAACAGCAACAAGATTTTCTACTCATGCCTGTCCTCTGAGCCCTAGGATTTAACCCACCTGTCCAAATCATACCGGAGTTTGGACTGGATCTTAGACATTTCGCTGTGCTTGTGGGGCCCATCTCTGGAACTAGACTGGGGTCCTTCCCTCTCATACGGCATCTCAAATCCTCCTTCAACCTTACTGGCCTATGGGACCTGGCCCCAGCCTGTTTAATACTCAATACCACCTAAGTTATAAAAAGAATAACTGATTTGGAGAAGAGATCATGAGTTCCATTTTATATATATATAAAACATGAAATGTGTGCAATATCCAAATATCTTCTGCCCCTTCACCTCTTGCTTTTGATCCAGCAAATAGGTTTACCAGGAAAGTGTTTCCTTCATCTTCCAACCCAGTCTTCTGGGCCAGTCCCTGTAGTCATTTCAGCATAATTACTCTAGTGTGTTGACAATAGTTTATTCCCTAGCCCTTACCTGTTTGCTTTCTCTAAATAACAGTAAGGGTTGTCACCCTACCATTTGTCTCTGGATAGTTCTTTAAAAAAGTTGAACCTCTTTAGCTCTGCCTAGAGCACAAATTCCATTGACAATGACCTGACTCTCTGATATTGCCCCACACACTAGTTCAAGTCTCCAAACATTCTGAGGTTTTCTTTGGATGTTCCCTCACCTGACCCCAACTTCCTTTCTTTTAAAATTTTCCTTGATTCTTGACCTACCCAGTAATCTCCCAAAACAATTCTGGAAGCTTTCTGTACTTAGCCTGCTGCTCCAACCCACTTAAACTCTGTTTGTCTTATATTAGAATTGTTCATGTGTGCTTATGAGTTCCTAAAGGGTAGGGAATATATTTAGTCATCTGTCTCCTCCACAAAGCCAGAGTGTGTCCAGCTCCTAAGATTCATCAAGGCTGAGCAGTACTCCATCATGTTGGTAATACCTGAATATCATGTGCAACTATATAAGAATTAAATTCATCTGATGTCTTTGTACAGTCTAAGTACTTGGCAAATGAAAGAACCTGGGTTTCTATAGTCCTCCTGTATCCAGCCTTGAGGAAATCTGACCCTGCACCATATTCCATCCACATGTGGGAGTAGGTCAGCTGCATATGTTGGCATCATCAACAGAATCAAGAAGTGCTCTTCTCAGGCCCAAAAAAGCTGACTCTCTTCTCTAACTTGACCTTGCTCATGATACCAAGATGCAAGATGAATGTACCCAATGATAACATTGGAGTGGTTTGTGGGTAAAGAGGAGCAGATAGCTTTTTTTTTTTTTTAATCTTTCAGCTGTTATTGAAACATAAGTAAAATTATACACAGAAAAAAGATATCAGTAGAGAAAAGATGCCTTAAGAACTGTCTGTGTTTTTCAAAACTGATGGACACAAGTGAGCTCTAATATCATTCTGTTTAAAAATGGCTTCATCCAGATCCAGCTGAACACCATTGATATTCACTTCCATACAACCATTATAAAAGGCATTCACAGGTGTAGCACTGAAGGGAACATCTGGAATGCCACCCAAATAAGTGAACACTGTTCCTTTCATTGCTTTGTCCAAGATGGCAAGTTGACTTTGAAGGTCTTCAGAGCAGAAGGTATCTTTTTCAAATGGATTCCACAGCTCCAGATTGTGTCTGTTGACTTTGAATTCCAGATGGAATTGTTGACTGGAACACAAATTTATGGCCTGTATCCGACATACTACCATATTTTCAACAGACACCTGGAAATCCTGAAATTTTCCAGAGGTGGAGTCCACCAAGGACAAGGCAAAAGGCACTGTTTCACCAGAAACCAAGGCAAATATAACACCAGTGCCTGTGGATGGGTGGATATTCAAGGTCCCGTTTATATGCCAAACCTCAGAATTGGCTATGTTATTATAATTTATGCTAAATTGAGCAACTCCAGAACCAGGATAGTAGGAACCCTTCTCCACAGTGACAAGGCAATGCTTATTTTGTTTTTCTTGAATAATTTCCTTTACTTCAGAAGCTCCTTGATTCATCAAGTTCCAGCCTGGTATACATCCATCTAGTCGAGGATTAATCAGTCTAATGAGTGCATTTTCCACTTTCCGAGGTAATCCTGCAAAGTATACTTTGGTTTCCAGAAATCCATTTGTAGGCTTAAAAAGACTTCCGGGTTTATTTACATTCATCACGGCTTCTTTAGCTATTTTAACATTAACACTATGTTCTAATTCTTCTAACTGCCTCCAGTGGTGATTTTGGTTGTTTCCTCATTTTTAAATTGAATTTCAATCTTTCCATCACGAAGTGCAATCAGGAACCAAGCTGAGTGATCAAGAGATTCTGCATACAGTATAATGCCTTCTGAATCATATCTCCGGAAATCAAATTCAGTCGAAAATCTGGTGATTTCTGGCAAGCGAAATCTTAAATATAAAACGACTCCTACAAACTGCTCTGCCAAGTACAGTAATTCATAGTTTTTGTCAAGATTCAAGGGAAGGCACAGTGGAACAGCCTCACAGCTCTTCTGATCTTGGGCAAGTTTAAATCCTTTCTTCCCATCACAGTAACATGAGTAACCTCCAGGATGATTGACACAAAGTTGAGTACACGTGTTCTCAGAACATTCATCCACATCTTCACAAGACTTGGGTATGGGACTGTATCTGTAGCCTTCAGGACATTCACATTCAAAGTCTCTGGGGATGTTCTTGCACACAGCTGAGCCACAAATATCTGGCTTTACAGAGCATTCATCCACATCTTTACAGTCGTTTTTATTTGAAAGCATAACAAAACCACTTTTGCAGGAGCAGTGGTAACTTCCAGGTGTATTATCACAAATCTGGCTGCACCCTCCATTAATATTTTCAGGATTTTTGCGTTCATTTATATCAAATTCACACATCTCTCCTTGCCAACCTGATTTACAAATGCAAGTAAATGTAGCCTGGCCATCTCTACAGCTCATATATCCATCTTCATTGCATGGCAAAGGATTACACTGATCTGGAATGGCTGTGACACAGCTCCTTAGGTCAGGATAAGCATTGGTTGACTGACGTGAAGCGGTGAATAATCCAGCTCGGAAAGAGCCAAGACAAACAGAGTTTTAAAGAAACTCATGATGGAATTATTATTCTCTGTTGTATTTGTGGTCTGAGGGTTCTCCTTTGCAATCTCCAGTTCTTCTGGGGCCTCCGGGACAGAAGAGCTCAAAGTTGTGATTTCCTGTTCTTTTTCCTTGCTGTCAACTAGATCCTTTTGAGACCGAGGCAGCTCAGCTTCTTGTGTCCCTTGTCACTTCAGACTTCAGCTTCTGCTTCTGTTTCCTGTGGCCTCTTGGCCCTCAGGCCTCCTGCCCGCATCTGCCCTGCTGGGGCAAGTGTTCCAAAGCTCAGTAGCTCCACCGATAAGTGCCCAGAGGCACCCCACTCCGCCAGGAAGCCTCCTGCTCACAGGCACTCAGCTCTCTCGCTCCGTGGGTCGGCTCCAGTGCTGTCTTGCACTGGTCTCCTGGTTCTGCTGCTGTTGGTTCTCTGCTGCTGCCGCTTCTCTGCTGCTGTAGGTTCTCTGCTGCTGCTGCTGGTCCTCTGTCACTGCCGCACGTCTATCCGTTCACATTTTTAAAACCGCTTCCACATTTTAGGTATCTGTTAGAGCAGCACCCCACTCTCTCGGTACCAAATTCTGTCTTAGTCATCTAGTGCTGCTACAACAGAAATACCACAAGTGGATGGCTTTAACAAAGAGAAATTTATTTCCTCACAGTAAAGGAGGCTAAAAGTCCAAATTCAGGGCGTCAGTTCCAGGAGAAGGCTTTTTCTGTCTGTCGGCCTTCTCATCAGTGTTCCCCTGGACTAGGAGCTTCTCCCCACAGGGACCCCGGGTCTAGAGGACGTGCTCTGCTCCCGGCACTGCTTTCTTGATGGTATGAGGTCCCCCCAGCAGATAGCTTTTATAGGATCCTTTCCTAACTTCACCCATCTTGACTGGTGAAGTTTGGAAGAGGTGTTTGTAGAGGATGAAAGACAAAGGATGACATTCAGAAGGCATTTATGTAGGTGGTGGGTGTGGAAAGGCAGTTGGTTAAAAATCTAGGTCAGCAATGTAAAGATGTAGAACAGGAAAATATAGCTCATGGACATATAGAGGGACCTTAGGGCTGCCTTAAAAAGGTTGATTATTCTTATAAAATACAAAACTGTTTGGTTCCTTAGCAATCACCCTCCCGCCTAAAGGTTCCAATGAGTTTCCTTAAAGAGACATTATGTCCCCAGAGGAGTTTTCTGGGTGACTATTACAGCTATGAATCAGAATGGAACCCAGGTGGCACAGTGGTTAAGAGCTTGGCTGCTAACCAAAAGGTCAACATTTTTAATCCACCACCTGCTCCTTGGGCAGTTCT
The DNA here is from genome assembly GCA_030035585.1 of Dugong dugon. Classification (NCBI taxonomy): domain Eukaryota; kingdom Metazoa; phylum Chordata; class Mammalia; order Sirenia; family Dugongidae; genus Dugong; species Dugong dugon. The sequence goes on from CM057473.1 coordinate 72,702,731, forward strand.
GCTCTGTCCTATAGGGTCACTATGAGTCAGAATCAACTCATGGTTTTTTGCTTTGTTTTGTTTTGTTTTGTTTTTTGTATGAGTCGGAATCAACTTGACGGCAATGGGTTTGGTTTGAGGTTTACTCTGTGGATATTTCTTGAACACAAGGGGGAGCCAGCTCTCTACTATCAGAGCTATATGTCACCAACATTAAGAAGCTGACGGGTCTGGGATGAGAGAAGGTGCCTTGATTTGTCAAAACATGTGACAGCTGAGGTCCAAAATGCACAAACTTGAGTTTTCTATTCTTTGTTGGGTCCCACTCCTAAAGGGTGTTCAGCACCCCAGAGTTCCTTATCTTCCTCTTACAAATATGGGGCAGGAGGTGCAACCCTCACTTCGTGGTCTAATGTGTGGATGTAGCATTCTAGTGATAAGGATCCTGTCATGACTAATCAGAGCTGCCTTTCTCAGGGAGCCCTATGTTGAGGACACACTTCTTCTCTCTCCCCCTGTAATTATCTAAGCTCCCACTTCTTGCTTGTGTGAGTCTGTCTGGGGGTGTGTATGTGTGTCCTCACACAGGTGTGCCTATGTATTGGAGTTGGGGGATATAGAGATGTTGGGCCAAGCATGAAGGTTTGGGTCAGTGGGGTGGGTGTGTAAGAAGCAAAGAAACAAACCTGCTGTTGGGACCACCCCATGCCACCCCATGCCACCCCATGCTGTCCTACCTCTGATCTACTGACCCTGGTTTGGGATGGTAACTTTCCAAAGCAAGATGTTTCATTTTATTTCTGAAATCAGAATAAGCCAGGGAAAGCAGAGACCACTGAATCAGGGGCAAGAGAGAATCTTCCTCCCCACCCTAGGCTGCCGATGTCCCTGGAGACTGGGTCTCTCTCTCCCATCACGTGTACTGCTGGCACCCCAGGCCCCCATGAGCTGATCTGGGCTGTGCTAAGCCCCCTCTACATGCCCAGAAGCGAAGGTTCACTGCAGCGCAGGCTCTAGGGTCTCCAGGGGTTCTGCGCTGCGTTTCTGACCTGGCCCAGTGAGGGCGCTCCTGACAGCCTCACAGACAGAGGGAGCTGCGGCCAGGTGTGCCTGAGCCTCAGGGATTGAGCACCGGAATAGGTGGCTCAGCAGTGCTATGGGGATCACCTGTGGGAAAGAGGAAGGGAGAACTGAAGCATGAGAAAGTGAGGTCATCTGACGAAGATCCCAGGAGAAGAGCTTTCGCTGTGGGAGTCAGAAGCTACCAGGTGAAATACAAGAATAGGAGGGAGTTTATCAAGACCAAAAAGTGGTAACGAGGTGGGTTACAAGCATAGAGAAGCCTTCATGCTGCCCCAGAAAACTCCTATTCATCCTTTAAGACCCAGATCAAAGAGTTCTTCTCCTTCTCTTCCCTGACTTCACCCCCAGACAGAACTGAAGACCCCTTCTCTGTGCCCCTGTAGACCCTTATTCACACCTCCATGGCTGTACTCATCAAACCATGTCTCCCCCCGAATGGTAACTCCCTGTAACAGGGCAGTGTGTCTCTGAGCTTTGTAAACCCAGTGCCAAGCAAATTTCCTGGCACATTGAAAATACTCAATAAGTGTTTGTTGATGCAGGCAGTGTGGTGCAGTGAATTACTTAATATGGCATTTTCAGCCATGCAAGGTCTTATTCCCACATAGTGATTGGGTAGGACTATACAAATAAGGTACATGTGGCCCACCAAGGGACTGGACAACTTGCTAACAATGCAAATAGTGTGCATGGAACCCTGAGGGGAGTGGGACCATGCAAATAAGTTATATGGAACCCTAACAAGGGGATTGGTCAGTTTTGCTATCCTGCTAAGCTTAAAAAGAGCCAATTCCAGGGCAGGGGGCAGAGTTCACTACCACCAAGAACAAGAGATGGGAGCAGAGTGTACCCTTTGGACCAGGGTTCCTTGTGCTGAGAACTTCCTAGAACCAGGAGAGAGAGAGAGAGCTATAACACTCAAGATGGCATGAGACAGCGAGAAGCAGCAGCAGAGAAACAGTGGCAGCAACACCAAGAGACAGGTGCAAGATGGCACAGTAGGCTTCCCAGCCCATGTAGCAAGATGGCTACAGTGGTCATGTCGACCCACAGAGCAAAAGAGTTGAGCGTCTTTGGGCAGGAGGCTTCCTGGCAGAGTGGGGTGACCCCGGGGCACTTATCAACAAAGCTAAAGAGCTTTGTAACACTTGCCTGAGTGGGGCAGAGGCCAGGCTGAGGGGCTGAGGGGTGAGAGGATATGGGCCAGAGAGAGGCCTGCATGTGGGCACAGCCAAAAAGCTGTCCTGACCCAAGAACTGTATCCTGAGTTGTTCCTGATCCTGAATTGTAACCTGTTACTTCCCTAATAAACCACTTAAGTGTAAGTATGGTTCGTGAGTTCTGTGAGATGTTGCAGTGAATTACTGAACCCAAAGACAGGAGAGAGAGTACCAAGAAGAGGGGAAGTAGTTGGTGTTAGAGTTGATGGATATGGCAGTTTGGAAAAGCTGGACATTCGGGACATCTTTAACCTCCACCTCGTAGAACCAGCTACGTGCTGATCCTTATAAAAGAAATTATTCATTTAGGCAGGATACCTGTTCCTTCTCACGTGCAACCTGGATGTGAGAGGAGATGGGTGCAACCCAAATATCATCCGACAGTGGCTGAGGAAAGTGGATCACTTGGAGGAGGCTCTCGATGCATCAAGCCTTGGGCTGTCCAGACAACTGCTATAAAAGAAGTGATGAGTGTTGGGCTAGAAGGCCAGGAGATATGAGAACAAGCCAAGGGAGGAGAAAGCCAGGAGAATGAGAGGCTGGAATCCCAAAGCTGGCTGTAGAGAATTTTCCCCCGTAGGCGATCCCAAGCTCACAATCCCCAGGTGTAAGGAAAAACTGAGTTAAAGGAGTTGATGGTGGACCTTGACTGGCTGGGTTAAACTGGAGGGTTAATGGCAACTTCATCAAATTTTTGGCTGTGCCCTACCAATACCACAGCATAGTAATCTTAAACTGAATTTACTCCCTCAAGTTTCCTCCCTGGAGCTCTGGTGGCACAGTGGTTAAGAGCTCAGCTGCTATCCAAAAGGTCAGCAGTTCGAATCCACCAGCTCCTCCTTGGAAATCCCACGGGGCAGTTCTACTAGCTAAAGGATCACTATGAATTTTTTGGTTTAGTTTCCTCCCTAACCAAATCCATCGTGCACACTGCTGTTAAGCCTGTTCATTTGCAAGCACCGCCTCCATTTTGTCACTACCCTGCCCCTCTGTGTAGCTCAGCACTGTCCAATAGGAATAGAATTCGAGCCATATATATCATTTTAAATTTTCTCATAGAAAGTAAAAATAAAATAAATAAAAACAGGTGAGATTAATTTTAATAGTATATTTTATTTAACCTAATATATATCCAAAATATCATTTCAACATGTAAATAACATTTTAAAATATTAACGAGGTATTTTACAACATTTTCGTGCTGTCTTTGAAATTTAACACAATTGAGATGCTAAATTTGCAATGTTAAAGTGAAATGTAGTGCTACCATAACAAAACTGCATTTAATGAAGAAAAAAATTGTACACTGCTTTAGTTTTTAAATAATATTAAAATTCATTTCCTCAGTCACACCAGCCACATTTCAAGTGTGACCACCGTTTCAGACAGCACAGGTCTAGCTAGATTTGGCAAGTCTAAATTCCTGTCTGGCTTCCAACCTTCCACAGTTCCTGTTCCCCCACAGCTCCCCACTACTCTGTAAAAGGACTCTCCACTCTAGTCAGACATGTGCCCCCTACATGCCATGCCTAGTTCCCCTTCTGGGCCTTGGCTAATGCTCTATCAGGAATGTCCCTCTGTCCTCCACTATGACCACCAGGCCTAGCCCAAACATCATCACTTCCATGAAGCCTTCTCTTTTGCAGTAGCACATACTGATCCTACCTTCTTTGTACTTCTACTGAACTTTGGTAAGGACTATACAGTTTGGCACTTAATTGTTCTCTGTTTCAAGTGTTGGTTTTGTCTCTCCTCCTAGATTGTCCACTTTGGGATGGCAAGGACTAGATTATACAAATGCCTGTCCCCCTATTCAGCCCACTCCCAGGAACTAGAACAGTAAAGAATGTTTGTTTGTTTTTTGAGGGGGTGGGGGTTGGTCGGTTGAGTCTACTCACTTAAGAGGTTTGGTTTTGGGGCTTGTGGCACTCACTAGATGTTCATTGACTGATTCCTTTCTGTAGGGTAGCCAGATTTAGCAAACAAAAGTACAGGATACCCAGTTAAATTTGAATTTCAGATAAACAACAAAAAAATTAATATAAGTCTGTCCTAAATATTCCATAGGATAGACTTCCACTAAAAAATCACTCCTTGTTTATCTGAAATTCAACTTTAACTGGGTGTTCTGTATTTTTTCCGGCAATCTTACTTTCATGGCCATCTGTTGTGCTATCTACTCGACATCCATTCCTCCTTGATTTTCCTCTGGGAAACTATTGCCCCCCCATTCTTGGGCCATATGATTTGATTGAAGTTCACCTCCCTTACTTCACCCACCAATCATCTTGAAGGGAGAGCACCAGAATCAGGCCTGGGTAGAGAGCCTCCTTACTGTGAAGAACAGTGATTGGTTCAAAGGTGGGCACATTACCCAAACTAAACCAATGAGAACCCTGCCCAAGCATTTGAGAGAATCATGGAACAGATAAGCTCCACTAAATAGGTAAGATGTTATACTGACATTGCTGGTGAACAGTTAGCCACCTAACAAGGAAAACCTGCCTGAGAATGAGCACAACAGGAAAGTGTTGCTAAGGGCTGAAGGTTCCAGAGCACATCATTTGAGTATCTGAACCTAGCTGCGCTCCAACTTTTCATTTACATGAGCCAATCATTTGTCTTGTTTAGCTTAAGCCAGTCAGAACTGGGTTTCTGTCACATACTTGTAACTGAAAGGATCTTTCCAATAGTTTACGAATATGCATCCATGTGTGCACACACACACTCACTTCTTTAGAGGGGTGGATGAGCCTGGTAGGAGAGAGAGAAGAGGCACAAAACACAGCTCTTACCTCTAGTATCTCCTGTGCCTCTGCAGAATGCCCCCCTACTCCAGCCTCAGCTTTGAGGCCCAGCCTGCCCCGCCCACCCTGTCCCTACCTGCAGCATGGCCAGGGCCCGCCAGAAGAGCTTGGAGTTGCCGATGCGGAGGTACAGCATGTGGTTTTGTAGGATCTTCCCGAGAAGCACGTGGGCCCCTGTACTCACTGCATTCAGCACCCACTTGGTACTTAGCTCATGCTGGAACTTCTAGACAGGACAGACATGGAAATATCAGAAAGTAGAGGAGTTGAGAGCAGCAGGGTGAACATGACCCTGTAGTTAGAATCTAGGGATTGAAAAACTGGGGCCAAAATGCAGTCTTAATTTCCTTGACCAGCACCGGGTTTAAATGTTGGGATAGTCATCCTAAACCCGGACTGTACCAGGCAGAAATGGTGGTTTCACACGTTTGTAGTTTTGACCTGTGGTAGACAGATGCTTTCTCTGAGTCCTTTCATGGTAGGAATTTGCTCCTGCCAAAATTTTCCTTTTGGTCCCTGGGTACCAGACAAGGTAGGAGTGGAAGTCCTGGGATGCATTCCACTAAACAACAGTCTGCTCAAGGGCAGAGATTGTGTCTTATTCTGATCCAGAGCCCTAGTCCTTTTGACAATGGTTGACACATGGTTGTTGATCAGAACATTTTTGTTGAAAAATTAACTAATTCAGTTTAATCCTTATAATAACCCCTATGGGATAGGTTTTTTATCCCCATTTGTTCATCTGAGGAAACTAGAGCACAGAAGGAAATTAACTTGGCTAAACTCATATGGAAGGAGCCCTGGTGGCATGGTGGTTAAGCGCTTGGTTGCTAACCAACAGGTTGGCAGTTGGAACCCACCAGCCACTCCACAGGAGTAAGATGTGGCAGTCTGCTTCCATAAAGATTACAGCCTTGGAAACCCTGTGGGCAGTTCCACTCTGTCTTGTAAGGTTGCTCTGAGTCAGAATTGACTTGAAGGCAATGGGTTTAAACTCATATGGTAATGAAGTACAGAATCAGGATCTAAATCCAGGTCTTCTGATTCTATGATGAGGGCATTTCCTACTTTGCCACAATCATCTCCTGAATGAATGAGATAATGTATGTGAAAGCATGTTGAAAACTAAAACACTATAACTAAAACTCATGGTACAGTGAGTATGGTAACTCCCACTTGTCCTTGGCCCTGGTATCTTGTCCACTGTATGGGACCTATAACATCTATTATGGCACTTTAAGGGCAATAGGAGTTCAGTAAAGGTGTTGAAGGTATTTAATTATTTGACCCTAGCCAGGCCAAGGAAACAACCTACTGCTACTTCTACCTCTTTTTCTGGAACTCTTGTAATAACTGGTCATACTAACCCCTGGCAGGAGGTGTATTGAAAATATTTAACAAGCAAATTGCAAGAACACTAAGCATAAGAACAGAAATGTGACCAATCAGAACAGCTGGCTAGTTCGCAGTACTGGTGCTATAGACTACATGTCAGACTGCCCTGAGGGAGAGAGCACGATTAAATCTGAGTAACATCATTAATCATTTATACTATTAACTATCATCAACACAAATGTATTTTAAAGTTTACATCATTTGGAGCTAGACACATGCATTTTAAAGTTTATATGGAAAAATAAGCCAGCAAGTATAGCTAGGAAAATTCTTTAAAAAAAAGAGTAATGAAGGGGGGACTAACACTATTGGATATTAAAAGATACCATAAAGCCTCTATAATTAAACAGTATGGTACCAGCACATCAATAGACAGGCAGACCAGTGAAAAGAGTAGAAAGTCATGAAATAGATCAAAGCACATGGTCAAATGAGTATGTAATATACAGGTAGCATCTCAAATCACTCAACAAAAAATGGACTTAAAAAATTCTATTGGGACAATTGGATAGCCATTTGGAAAAGTATAAAATTGAATTCATACCTCATCCCATACACAAAGTAAACTCCTAATGAATCAAAGATCTTTATATAAAAAAATGAAACCATACAAATACTAGAAGAAAACATGGGTGAAATTCCTTTACAACTTGGGTGTGAGGAAAATCTTTCTGTGCCTCAAGATCCAGATGCAATAAGAGACTGATAAGTTCAACCTCAGAAAAACTAAGACAACTACTTTCATGTGGTTAAAACCCGGAAAAAAATTATAATATATATCACAAATAAAGGACTAATATTCCTAATTTATACAGAACTCAAAATTGGAGGATCAAAAGACCAAAAACCCATTGGAAAAAGGAACCAAATACATGAACACATAGCTTACAAAGAAAAAAACAAAACAAAACTAAAGGCCCTTAAGCATTTGAAAAGATGGTCAACATCACACATAATAAGAGAAATAATTAGAGAAATGCAAATAAAAACTGCACAGAAATAGCATTTCTCACCTATCAGATGGGCAAAAATTCACAAGCTTGACAATACTCTCAGAGAGGCTATAGGGAAGCGACATTCTCATACACTGCTGGTGTGAGAAGCAAAATGACAGAACCCCTATGGAGGGAAATTTTGCAATATCTAACAAAATTATATAAACATTTACTCTTTGACCCAGCTCTAGTAATTCTAGGAATTTACCCCAAACATACATGGCCAATATTACAAAAAATTTTTTTAAAAAGAGCACTGATTGTTTCATTATTGGTAATAGCAAAATATTGGAAACAGCCTAAATGCCCTTCATAGGAGAAGGCCCATGTAAACTACTGTACATGTACATGTGCACACACACACAAATGTAAAAAATAACGAGGAAGAGCGCTATAAACTGAAGTGGAGTGATTTTCAGGGTATCTTGTTAAGGCACAAAAGAGTATAGTATGCTACCTCTTGCATAAGAAGGGCAAATTTTACACACACACACGTATATGCATGTATATATACACACACTATATGTGCCCAAAAATCCCAGAAGGATAAGCCAGTAACTAATGAAGCTGGTTCCAAACAGGGATGGGTGGAAATGGTATAGAAGGAATAGGAAAGGTAATGGGATGTCTCTTTTTTATAGTCTTTTATATAGTTGTGGCTTTTAAACCATGTTATGTTATATATATATAGAAGATGAAATTAAGTTAAAACTGAAAAAAAAAACACTAAAATGAAAACCAAAAAGTACATATAAACCTAACTGTATATTATATTGATAACATAACCACAGAAGTTAAAAAATAAAAATTAATCCATGTGACTTTTGTCCACTTTACTCTGACTATACACCTCCGATGGGGTATGGTTAAAGGACAAAAAGAAGTGCAAAGAAATCTTGGATTTTTCTTGGTAAGTGTGTTGATTACAGCGGTATTGGGGTAGCAGTTCCAAAACCGTTTTGGTAAGTATCGTAGGACTTAGCAAATGAGTAAATACATTGATGATGTTGGAAATCAACATTTTCGTTAAGGGAAAAGAGAGATACTGATATGTAACAGGGGAAGGAAAGGAAGAATATACATACATACACATATATGTGTATATGTATACATGACTGTGCTTGTGTGTGTATTTATATATTTGTGGTTGTTAGCTGCCATCTAGTCGATTCCAACTCATGGCGACCTCACACATGCAGAGTAGAACTGTGCTCTACAGGGTTTTCAAGGCTATGACCTTTTGGAAGCAGATCACCAGGCCTGTCTTCCCGAAGCACCTCTGCATAAGCTGGAACTGCCAACCTTTAGGCTAGTATCGAGTGCTTAGCCATTTATATTTATATATATCTTGCTCTTTCCACTGAAAAGGCTTAGGGGCAAAAACCATCAGCAGTGAGCATACTTAATACCCAGGTTTCTAAATACCAGTCCCTACTAAAAAAGAACCAAGACACCTTGGCAAAATGACTGATTCCAGGGCTGGAACAGGGAAAGAGGTGAGCCAGCTTTTCGATGCTTCCTGCTTAGGAGATTGACTGAGCAAACTATTGTACATGTACACACACATATGTAAATAATAAAGAAGAGATGTGTAAACTGAAGTGGTATAATTTTCATGATATCTTGTAAAAAGAAAAAACAAGGTGGAAAAGAGAAAAAGCAAGGTACAGAATGCTACGTTTTGCATACAAAAGAAAGGGAAATGTTTATATATATATAATACATATATTATATATACATATATAATACATGCCATATATATTTTATATATATATAGTTTTCTTTTTGCAGAAAGAAGCACAGTAAAGAATGCTCAAATACTGATGTGGATATGTCAAAAGGACACAGAGGCTGGCTTGAAGGAGCTATCATTCTGAGCTTTAAAATGAATAATAACCGGAATAGATTTATTTTTAATTAAAAAAAAAGAGAGAATTCATGAGTCCATACTGGTACTAAACAAACAAATGTAGATGGAGTGGGGAGAGAATGGAAAGTTCTTCTTATTTACAGAAGAATGCCAACTAGTAAGTGTAGAAAGAAGGATAGAAATAGAAACTCACCATTCTGAAACCACTATAGTAATAATTTGGAGCCCTGGTGGCATAGTGGTTAAGAGCTGGGCTGTTAACCAAAAGGTCGGCAGTTTAAATCTATCAGCGGCTCCTCAGAAACTCTATGGGACAGTTCTACCACGTCCTATAGGGTCACTAGGAGTTGGAATCGACTTGACAGCAACAGGTTTGGTTTTGGTTTTTTGTTTTTGTTATAGTAATAATTGATTCAACCAAGAATCATCAGTGGATGCTAAAACCATTGTGTGAAAGATTGCTAAAGAATAGGATATGGAGAAATCTAATGGACATCATCTTATCCAAATAATCAAACTTAGCATCATCATCATCACCATAATAAAGGGACAAACTAATATCAAGTGCTTTCTGATGTGATACACTGAGGGTACAACTTCATGGTACTCCTGCTGAAAAATGTAACCTGAATATAATGAAAAAACAGGCAAACCCAAAATGAGGCACATTCTGGAAAACAACTGGCCTAGACTTCTAAAATATCAATGTTATAAAAGACTAAAATAAATAAATAAATGGCTGAGGAACTGTTCTAGATTAAATGCAATGCATGATCCTTGATGGATTCTGGATCTGGAAAATAAAAACAGTGTTAGAATATTTGAAGAAATTTGAATATGGTCTGTATATAAGATAATTGTATTGTATTAATTTGCATTTTCCTGGTGTGACCATTACACGGTAGTTATGTAGAATGCCCCTGTTCTTCGGAGACACATGCTGAAGTAATTAGTGTCATGATATCTTCAATTATCTTTCAAATGATTCAGGGAGAAAAAAGAAGATTAAACAAATTCTAATGATTGATGAAGCTAGGGAAAAACCTATGGGTGCTCATTGTACTAGTCTTGCAATTTTTCTGCAGGTTTGAAATTTTCAAAAAAATGTGGGAGGGTTTTATATCACAAATATTTCTACAAGGAAAGATTTAAAAGCCTCAGTGGATGACTCCTTATTTCAACAATTTCAATACATTTAGGAAGAGAATAATCAGCATTGAGTAAAAGACAAAAACTAGAAAGACTAATAGATTTGACTACGTAAAAATGTAAATAAAACTTCTCTACATCAAAAATACATAAATAGCCCTTAGGAATGGGAACTAATATTTGTTCTATTCCAAGACACTCCAGTTGCTTTGCAGGAGCAACTTAACTCCACTCAAGGAAACTGCCTACCTCAAGGGACAAAAATTTATCTCATTCCTGGTGTGCTAAATGATACTTATACTCCCAACACAGCCTGTACTCAACTAGGGTACTACTTATGTGGACATCAGGTTTACACTCGCTTGCCACTAACTTAGCCTGTGTGTTCAGGATAATTGATAGATTTTTCGGATTTTTAAAACTACTACCTGTTATGGATTGAATTGTGTCCCCCAAAAATGTGTGTCAACTTGGCTAGGCCATGATTCCCAGTACTGTGTTATTGTCCACCATTTTGTCATCTGATGTGATTTTCCTATGTGTTGCAAACTCTACCTCTATGATACCAATGAGGCAGGATTAGAGGCAGCGGTGTTAATGAGGCAGGATTAAATATACAAGGTTAAGTTGTATCTTTAGTTGATTTCTTTTGAGATATAAAAGACAGAAGGGAGCACAGAGACAGGGGGAACTTACACCACCAAGAAACTAGTGCCAAGAGCAAAGTGTGTCCTTTGGACCCAGGGTCCCTGTGCTGAGAAGATCCTACACCAGGGGAAGATTAATGAGAAGGACCTTCCCCCAGAACCGACAGAGGCAGAAAGCCTTCCCCTGGAGCTGCTGCCCTGAATTCGGACTTCTAGCCCCTAGACTATAAGAGAATAAATTTCTTTTTGTTAAAGCCATCCACTTGTGGTATTTCTGTTGTGGCAGCACTAGATAACTAAGACACTACCTTGCCATGTTTTCCTAGGGGGAAAATCCCATGAATCTCTATAATGAGGTGAGCGCAAGCTACTTGGGAGAACTCCCAGGAGGGATAACTGCCTCCTTTTTTATGCATACTGTGCGGGCTTCAATTTCCACAGCAGATGTAATACAACTGAAAAAGGTAGCCCAAAAGTTTTCTCTGACCCTAGCAGGAGTCATAAATGACACAACTTCTGCTCTGGAAGCTCAAGAAACTATTCTAAATTCACTAGCTAGAGTTACCATGGACAATCACATAGCCCTTCATTTCCTCTTTGCCAGCCAAAGGAGAGTTTGTGTTACAGTAAATACTTATTGCTGCACCTATTCAAATACTACAGGACAAGTAGAACAGTCTGTGACTAGGCTAAAAGGGAAAAAAATGTCACCTGGATCTCTAAAACAGACCCAGATGGATTCTCAGACATGTTTTCATTGCTTAGGTTTTATAATATAGATCTCCTGGCTTTAAGACTTATTACAAAAAAAAACTAAACCTGTTGCCATTGAATCAATTCCAACTCATAGTGACTGTGTAAGACAGAGTAGAACTGTCCCATAGGGTTTCCAAGAAGCACCTGGTGGATTTGAACTGCCGACATTTTGGTTAGCAACTGAGCTCTTAACCACTTGCACAAGGACTAATAATTATTTTGTTTCTGTTAATTACAGTTGGCCAATGTATCCTGTCTATAGTCTAAAATGCTACTTCATAGCCATTGTCACATCAAATGATGTAACAGCTTAGATTCATGTAACATGCAAAATCTGGATATCATGGATTAATGTTTTATGGCCTGACTTTATCTTTCCTTACCAAAAGACCAAGAAAGAGAAAAGCAGTCCTTGACATCCAGGAACTGGCATGACATTCACATCTAAGCTATGACGTTTTCCTGTTGAATCTAAACAATCTCACAGAAAACCAAATATCCGACAACATCACTCTGTGCCTGTGATTAAGTGAGATATATTAAAAAAAAAAAAAAACTACTGGCCTTCCCATATATCTCCTCTTACAAATCAGTAAGAAAAAGGTAAACACCCAAAGTAAGAATAGACAAAAAACGTGAAGAAGCAGTACTTGAAAGGAAAAAAACCAAACGGACAATATATATCTTTAAGTAGTCAACCTCCATAGTAATTAAAGAAATATAAATTAAAACAACACTAAAATTCCTTTTCTGTTTGTTTTTTGCCTTGCTGTTTAGCAAAGATTAAAAAGAACTATGTTACCCAATGTTAATGAAGGCATGGGGAACTAATGGTTTCATGCTTTGTTGTTTTATAAACCTCTTTGGAGGGTGTTATGGATCGGACTGTGTCCCCCCCAAAATATGAAGTGGAATTCTACCCCTTAGACCTATGGATGTAATCTTAGGTAAGGTAATCAGTCAGTCAGCTGAGGTCATCCCAGTGTATGAAGAATTTGCTCAGCTGGCTTTGTGGAGGTCTACCCTCCAGCCTTGACTTCCTAATTTCTAGAATCCCCCTCCTCATAGTCCCTCACTACAGATTTGATCTTCCCATTCCCAATACCTGGATGAAGTTCCCTTCGTATTCAAAGAAGAGCAGTGGCCATGTGATGCTGATGATGGAGAGAAAGAGCTTCTTCAGAGAGGTCTGAAGAGAAAGAGAGAGGAACAAGAGAGGCATCTCCAGGAAGTCCTTGCTGTAACTGTCATCTCCTGGTCTCCTCCCGAAGGCTGGACCCTCACTGGCAAGGACTGCCCCACAGTACTGTGTGCTAAGGCCTGGATGTTGGCAGTCTTCTCTTTTACTTGCTCCACCAGTGTCTGCACCTCTGTGAGGTTGTCTAGCAGAGAAGGGGAGGGCATCAGAGCTGAAAGGCTTGCTGTTCAGCTGTTCTTCCTGTTCCCCTTGGATCCAGTCAGGACACTGGCCCTGTCCCTCCCTCTGAGTAGCTGTCCTAAGACCCAGAAAAATGATAGCTCCCACTGCCTCCATCCCCACTTCATCGCTTCCATCTTCCCTCTCACCATCCAGTGTGAAAATGAAGATCACAGTGTCATTCTCCGTGAGGGATGGCAGGACAGAAGACTGAAAGTCCTCCTGGGAGAAGGAGAACCGGGGACCCTAGAACAGAAGAAAATGAAGAATCCTTCCCATGAAAAACCCCAGTGCGTAGACTTACAGACTGAGGATGATCTTAGAGAACATCTTGTACGTAGCAGTCTCATCTACATATGATAAAACTGAGGTTCAAAGAGGGGAAGTATTTTGCTCAAGATGGTGCAGCAAGTCAATACAAGAACCTTGGACCAGAGCCAGGTTTTGGGGGTGAGTCTAGTGTTCTCCACACTCCATGTGCCGCCCCAAAGTCTCACAACCTCTAACCCATATTCTCTTCTCTAGACTATCCCATTGCACTCCCCCACCTCTCTGCACCTTCCTCTTTTCTCCCACACTCTACACTCCAGTGACCTTCACAACTTCTCGAGTCCCGTTCCCCTCCAACCTTGTTGATGAGCTCAGCCTTCTGGTTAAACATTTCACTGTGATCACCAATGAGAAAGCCACAGATATCATGGTAATCTGGGAAGTTTAAGGACAGGGAGAGAATGATGGGTTTTGGAGGAAAGGAAGGTTCTAGGCTTGGGGGGAGTGCAATGGAGCTGGGAGGAAAAACAGTCTTTTCTGGATACAGTGAAGTTAAGAGGGGAGTAGGGTGAGGCACCATGCACATGGGAGGTCATAGCAAGCACAGAGGTGGGAGCTGAGGGATCAAGGACTGAGTTTGGGTTCAAATATGCATTGTACTGAAATACCCATTTGGATAGGAGAGGAGGGACATTGAAGAGGAACCCTCATGAGTTGGGAGTACGGAAGTATTTGTACAGTCAACCAATCGGTTGGGATTAGGTAGAATCAGGAAGAAAGACTGGACTGGGGTCCTACCAGCACCAAAGGTGTGGATGCACTCTACTCCATCCATGATGGCAATGATGCCGAGGGTCTGCCAGCCAACCAAGCACACCCGGCCTTTCTTCTCCAGGCTGAGGACGGGTCAGAAGTCAGGACATGAGAAGCAGGATCACAGAGGAAGCAGGTCAGAGATCAGAGAAAGATACACAGGGATTTAAAAAAAAAATGCCTACCAGGACCCTCCAACATGCAGACCAAAGACACATTGCCCATTAATATGTCTCAGAAAGTCTCTCCTGTTCTCAGGACGTTCCCCCTGGTCTACACACCTGGTGCTGGCTTGCTTCATCACGGCTGCGATCTTGGGGCTTTGGCTGTAGGTCACCTGATGAGCCCGCTCAAATGTCCTCAAGATTTCCAGGAGGCATCTGGGAGAAAGGCCACCAGCTCCCAGGGAGGGCCTAGTGCCTCCTCAAAGCCTGAGTACCTCCCCTCAGGGAGGTGAGGAGGCACAGTTCCCTTAAAACTAAGTTCTTCTGGTCTCTAGTGAAGGCCAAGAGAGTGGGGCCAGACTGCATTCAGGAGGGGCAGAAAGGGCTTCAGTGGGCAGAAAATGAAAGTGCACAGAGAGGGACAAGGGCATCAAGGGAGCACTGGGAAGAGGATGGGATCCAGGGAGATGGGATCTCAAATCTCAGGATCTGAGAGTTGAGGTAAATGGGCACTCTGTAAGCTAATTTAGCTCTAGGGCTAGAGACCCTGGGGAGGGGAGTAGGCCCAGAGCAGGACGAGCTATTCCCTGCAAGATCTGGACCACCCTGACAGCAAAGGACTCTCAGAAGTTAGCTGTTATTAATTGAATTGTGTCCCCCAAAAATATGTGTTGTAAATGCTAATGTCTATGCCTCTGGTGATAATCCCATTTGGGAATGAGTTGTCTTTTTTATGTTAATGAAGCAGGATTAGTGTAGGGTGTGTCTTAAATCAATCTCTTTTGAGATATAAAAGAGATTAAACAAGCAAATTAGGAAGAAGAGATGGGGGAAGATTGACGCCAAGCACATGGAGATTTTCAAGGAACCAGGAAACAGAAGCTGAAAAGACAAGGACTTTCTTCCAGAGCTGACAGAAAGAGAAAACCTTCCCCTAGATCTAGCACTCTGAATTTAGACTTCTAGCCTCCTAAACTGTGAGAAAATAATTTTCTGTTAGTTAAAGCCATCCACTTTGTGGTATTTCTGCTACAGCAGCTCTAGGTAACCAACACACTAGGTTAGCTTTGGATGCCCTAGGCAGACTCAGGGGTTAGGTCTGGGACCTGAGGAATCCAGGTCCACTGGAAACAAATCAGACTCCAGCCCTGTGTTGGAAACAGCACCATTCACTGCCTGTTCCTTTCCCAGGGGAGAAGTGGCTGAGCCTCCATCTTACTACCACCAGCCCAGTCTCTGGATCTGGACCTGCCATGCCCCAACCCACTTCATCCCTCCCTTTCTCTGAATGGGATGCAGTGTGGCCCTTGCCTCCAGCCCCTGCCTGATTCTGATCTCATTCTTGTTCAGATCCTCTATACCTCTGAGATGCTGCAATGCCCCGGTCCACAGTCTTGTGGGCTGCCAGTAACAGAGTTTCCAGCAGGATCTTGGTGGCGCTTCCTCCTTTCATCCGGAGGAACCACTGAGGCCCTCGGGCTGAGGTGGTGAGGACACCAGGGAGGGATTAGGAGAGGAAGGAGGATGAAAAGGCCATTGGTCAGTGACCACTGGACATGTACTGTGGCCCCCAGTATGCTGTGAGGAAGAATGCTGGGGTGAGGGCTTAGCTGAGAGAAGAGGAAGGAAAGGGACTACCTCTAGTCATTTCTTTTTTTCTTTTATTGTGCTTTAGATGAAAGTTTACAGCTCAAGTTAATTTCTCATACAAAAATATATACACATATTGTTATGTAACACTACTTGCAATCCCTATAATGTGACAGCACACTCGCCCTTTCCACCCCAGGTTTCCCATGTTCATTCAGCCAGCTCTTGTCCCTTCCTGCCTTCTCATCCTTGTCTCTGGACAAGAGCTGCCCATTTAGTCTCGTGTATCTACTTAAACTAAGAAGCACACTCTTCGTGAGTATTATTTTATGTTTTATTGTCCAGTCTAATCTTTGTCTGAAGAGTTGGCTTCAGGAATAGTTTTAGTTCTGGGCTAATCGAGAGTCTGGGGGAACTCTGGTCATTTCTATGGTGCATTCAGGACTCTGTGGGAAAAAGTCACAGTGATTGCGTCTTCTGTTAGCTGGGAACAGTGTTTTTCAGAGATTGGGTTTCTTTCCAAGAACTTTCTCCCTACTCTCTCCACCATCATTTTTTATGGTAGTTTGTCAGTCCAAACACATGCTTTGGACAGATGAATGAAACAGCCACTGTAATGGTACAGATATGTAACAGAACACACCAAACAGAAAAGAGATTCCACAGAGAGACTGATAAAAGTAGTGACTAACAAAGGGAGACTACAAATGAAGAGTTGCAGAGAGGAGGAAAGAGAGACAAGCATCTGAAGATGAAAGACGGAGCTGGTGTATAGTACGGAATTCCTGCTTTCCGAGCTCACAGAAGGAAGATCAAGGACAATGCCACGGATGTGCCCATCCCTGGCAGGGAAGCATGGACAGGGATTTTGCTAAGGTCCTTGGCCAAAGTAAGGGTAGATGATGCTAGTGAGTTATATTGTTGTTGTGTGCCGTCAAGTCCGTTTTGACTCATAGCGACGGTACATGACACAGAGAACTGCCCTATAGGGTTTCCTAGGCTGAAACCTTTAAGGGAGCAGATCACCAGGTCTTTTCTTGCAGAAGCCATGGGTGGGCTCAAACTGCAGACCACACCAAGCTCTTAATTACTGGGCCACCAGGACTCATTATGCTAGTGAGACTCATCCACAATTCAGAGAAGAAAAAAAGGAATGGAGCACTGGAGGCTAAGAAGGCCCACCCAATTTTGGAGAGGATTAGAAAGGGCAGAAGAATGAAACTGCATCCCATTTTTTAAAGCCCATATTTGAAATTTAGACATATATAAAGAGATATTGTAAGACAAAATAAGGCAATTCACCTTTATATTCAATACTTTCTACACATAGATACAAAAATTCCCTTTCGAACAGAAACTGCCCTAGAGCATTTAAGGGTTTAGTGATTACTGATTTGAGATGCCGGTTGTTATGAAGATAAAGCATCGTAAGGTGAAAAAGTAAATGAGAAAACCGAATTTGATTTACAACATTTTAGCCGACGCAATGCTTCAGAATTTCGACAAGATGTAAGAGAATCTAAAGTTAGAGGCCCTAAGGAAGTGGCAAGTAATCTCAAGGTACTGGGGTTGGGGAGAGAGGGGAAAAGGAGGAGAAAGACCCTACCCCGATTGCAGGATTGAGCACAAAATCTTCCTGTTTCTCTTGCAGCTTCTTCATGTGCTCTGCTACTTGGCGGAATGTTGAACTCCAGTCTTCAATGGGGTCATTTCTGGGGCCCAAAAAAAGACAGAGGCGAGGGATTATCTGTGAGGATCTTAAAGGAAGGAGCTCAGCTAAGGGTCAGGATCAAAGACCAGATTGGAGTTGGGTTTTGAGGTCACATAACTTTATAGGGCTTACAGGGGCACTTGTCCCTGAATGGCAAGGATGGAGGTTTAATAAAACGTTCAGCAGATTAAGCCCAGAACAAAGTCAAGCGCTCAAGTTTAAAACCCAGCCTGAGACCAGCACCTTTTTTTGTGTCCTGATCCTCACCTGTGTCCCACTGCCAGGGCCACACTAGTCACACCCTCTGCAGACCCCTGGGGGAATGTCTGTCATCCAAACGCAAAAGTTGCCAACTTATTTTCAGTCTGAAGGTCCATCAGAAGCCCTTCCCATTCCTGGAATTATATTCTGGAAATCCTCCCAAATAGTGAACCCCTCGCTACCTGAGACAGAGCTAACAGTCCCTAATAAGGGAACCAAGCTGCGAGGTAGGAAGTGTAGCACCTAACAGCTGGCAAACATGCCTTGAGTGAATTAATCAGGAACAAAACAATGTATTAATGACACAAGAGAGCTACAGGCTTGTTATCTGCTTAGGTACTGTTATGGGTTGAACTGTGTCTCACAATTCTGTACTGAAGTCCGGCCTCCTGTACCTGTGGATGTGATCCTATCTGGCAGTGGTGCTTTCTTCTGTTATGTTAATGAGGTCATACCAGAGTAGGGTTTGTCCTAAACCTAATCACTTCTGAGTTATAAAATGAGCCAAACAGACACAGAGACACACAGCAGGAAGACAAAGACAACTTGTGAGGACCTGTCTACAAGCAAAAGAACACCAAAGATTGCTGGCAGACACCAAAAACTAGGAGAGAAGCCACAGAAGGAATCAACACAGCTGAGACCCTGATTTGGACTTTTAGCCTCCAGAACTGTGAGAAAATAAATGTCTGTTCTCTAAAGCCACCCACTCGTGGTATTTCTGTTACAGCAGCACTAGGTAACTAAGACAGGCACAAGCCACGGAATCTCAAAGAAAGGATCTTCTGTAGTTGATCACAAATAGCTTTGCTAGAGGATGACTTGTGAATCATCCATTGTGGGACTACCTCAAAAAATTGTCTGTACATGGTATCCCTAACTTCCCTTATCACTCCATCCCTGCAAAGTTCCATCCCTTTTTGAACCTATTTTTTAAATATTTTTTCACCTGTGTTACATATAAGGTAAACAAGTTTCAAATATTTCATACCCATTATGTAAAGTGTTTCCTATAATTTGTCCTCAAACTACTTCTGAAACTTCCTAGAGACCTAAGCCTTTTATAACAAAGAGAAGACAGTATTCATACTGTGTGGTTTAAAACCAAGATTCCCAAATTTGGCTGGTGATCAAATCCACCTGGGGAGCTTCCCCCCCCCCCCCACCCCCCACTAACTACCCGTTTCTGGGTACCACCTCCACCATGAGATTCAAATTCAGTAGTTCTGGAGAGGAGTCCAACAATCTGTATTTTTAAAAAGCTTCCCAGATGACTCTGAAGATTAGCCAATTTTGGGAGCCACTGATTTAAGGAACAACTGGAAGATCTCCACGCCTACATTGTTTGAAATTCCTCATTTCACTTAGTCACAGTGCCTGAAATTAGCATCCACTGCAGCAGATCCATTTTGGTGATGGAGAGTCTTCCATTAAAAAAATCAGGGTTCAGAGTATCTCAGACTCATTTACACCTTTATATGAATTACACTACAAACCTAGAATCTGGTGGTTAAAAAAAAGTAGCTCAGAAAGAACCCAGCTCGACCCCAAGATCACCAATAAATACACAAAGCTTCTTCTGAGTAATCAGCAAGCCTTTGCTGGAATACCTCAGTGACAGGAAGCCCTCAGCTTTATCAGGTGGCCCAAACTTGGCTGTGCGTCAGAATCACCAGGGATGCTTTCCAAAAAATAGATATCCCAGGGCCTTACCCCAAACCTACTAAATTCGACCTCTTAGATGTGGAGCTAGGAAACTGCTTTCTTCCTTGTTTCTTTTAACACTCCCCAGGCAGCTCATCCAAAGAATCACATCTGAGCACTATTGGTTTCATGTACTGACCTTCTCTGAGATCAGACAGAATGGCCATTTAGATAGGGAATCAGAGTAAGAGGGAGGTGATTTGGTGGCTCAGGGACCTCAGGGAAGGGGAACAGGGTGGGGGATTTGAATAGCCAGAGGGAACTTAGAGGTGCCTGGAAAGAAGAGGGAGAACGGGCACTAAAATAAGGGAGTTGGACAGAGAGGAGTAGTGAGCCGCTCAGAACCCACTAATCCTTCTTTGAAAACATGCTTGGGACCCACGCCAAATGAAAGAACAGATCTTTATGGTATTTGTTATTCCTGGCCCCATTTTATCCTCCTGCCCTTACCGTCCTTGCCTCTTAACTCCCTGTTTTGAATGTATGCTATTTTATATTTTACGTATCCTTAGTAAGCTGCCTTCAATCCTTTCTGAAACAAGGAGAGGATGAGTAAATGAAAGAACAAACAAAAAAACCTCATATGCTTAGTGGCACCCCATATTTACTTTAATGTTCTGAGATTTGGTGAACAAGACCATGTTCACTGCGCCCTCTCCTCTGTGGTTGTGTAGGCTTTGACCATGTTCCTCCTGGCCTCCCCCAGGGGTCAGGTGAATCACCACCTTTCATTACAGCAGGCTCACCTGGCCATGCTCACTGGGTTGAAACCCACCAGGACTGCCAAGAACACAGCTGGGTTATCCACGCAGTAGTCCATTTGGCCTGCCACAAAGGGAGCCTGGTAGTAGGGAGGGAGAGGAAGACATGATGAAAGGGGTTACTCTGAGTGTGTCGGAGGCCTATGTGCATCAGAATCTCCCAGAAAGCTTGTTATAAATGCAGATTCCTGAGCCCAGTTAAGATCTGCTGAATCAGAATTTGAAGGAGAGGGCCCAAATACCTAGATTTTTAACATGCTGCCCAAGGTTACCACATGCATGGGAAAGTTTGAAAACTACTCAGCTAAATTATAAGCTCCTTGAAGTCAATGTCCTGTTCTCCTTGTGTGCCTCCTTCCACATCTAGCACTGTGCAATCTAGTTTCTGCTCAGTGAATTCATAGACTCAGAGAGCTACAGAGTTGAGAGGAAACTTGGAGTCATTGAGTCTAATGCATATCAAGCAAACTACCTGGAACGCTGGTTAAAATACAGATTCAGACTCCGTAGGTCTGGTGTAGGGTATAAGATTCTGCATGTCTCGCAAGTCTCAGGGTGTTGCTGATACTGCTGGTGCAGGCACTACACTTTAAGTATCAAGGGATCCGCTTTTTTTGTAAAGGGCCAGGGGGTAAATATTTTAGGCTATGTGGACCCTATGATCTCTGTAGTGAAAGCAGCCATAGACAATATGCTAATAAATGGGTGTACTTATGTTCCAATAAAACTTTATTTGTAGAACAGGCAGCTTGTCAGATTGGTGCCAGCATAGCTTACTGACCCCTGGACTGGTCCATCTATTTGGGTTGTTGAATGGATTGACACACAGTTATTCTGTGATAGGATTCCTTCCCTTCCCACATCCACACAACTGGGTCCAAATTAGTTAGACTAAAATCAAAATACCTTGCACAAATGCTTCCTGCTTTTGGCACCCACCTCATCAATCTATCTTCCATGCTATTCCATTCCCACCCCTTTCCTACCTGTAAAATAGATACACTCAACTTGTCTTCACACTCACAGACAGTCCCACAGACATGCCAATGACGATCACTCTCTTCTTCCCAGCAGCCACCTAGGAGAGGAGGATGGATGAGGTAGTGCCACTGAGGAGGGCTCTAGGGTGCACACCTGTGTGGGGATATGAGGACTAGGACCAGAGGAGGGGACAGACTTTCACTGAACTATTAGGGGTTTTATGTTCCCTTGTGGGGGAGCAGACAGAAGTCTCTGGTTGAGAGTCAGTGGAAAGCACAGACCTTCTTCAGCTCCTCAATCCGGTGCAAGGCACTATCTTCCGTTCCCTCCCTAGAGGCCACCACAGACCTAAGAGAACAGACTCGAGGGCAGTGACAGTGGCTGGAGAACAGAAGCCTATGGTTTATTAGGACAGGTTGTATTGAGAGAAGGGAATGAAGGGAAATCTATCACTGACTGAGAGCACTCACTGTTTGCTGGACACTGTGTAGATGCTCTGGAGGACTAAAAAACTGAAATAGCTATAAGGGCCACCAGTCAGGCAGCATAAGTATGTGAAGTGGGCCAAGTGTAAGGTGGTAGGAATGAATGGTGGGGACCAAGGCAAACTGGACACAATCTCTGTCTAAAGACATTCAAATTCAATTTCCAAAAAGAACTATTCAGGCCAAATAAAATATTCACATGGCAACTTGTCTTACCTGTCATCCCCTGCAATGAGGTAGGTGTAAAGAGGTTTCTGTCTTAGACCTTTCATCAACTGGTTAAAGGAGACCTGTCGGGAAGGAGAGAATATGAAGAGGTAACGACAGTGAAAGAACAGATTGTCTTGGATTTTTAACTCTTAGATGGCAGAGGCTGTGTAATTCTCTTAGACTCATGCTTAACCCAGCACTGCTTGGAATCTGACATTTACAGCCATGATTTTGAGACGATTAACCCAGTGGGATGTAGAGACATTGGCAATAGACTGGTAGGGCTCAGATGGGCTCAGAAGAAACGGGACCCCATGGTGAGAGGTCTAGTGAGAGGTCCATCTAGGAGCTTAGTGATATTGAGCTTTATGGTCCTGAGGGCCACCTTGAGAATGGGAAGAAAGGGAAACTGGGAGTCTGAGTACTCACGGACATGAAGAATGCCATGCGGCCAGACGAGCCTCCTCCACTCGGTACCACTAGACCCCCCTCAGGCTCCTGAGGAAGGGAAAATGTCAAGGTTGCCAGGGCTCAGCTCAGGCTGGGGGAAGCACCTTCCTTTCTTTCTCAGTAACAGAACAGGAGTCAGAGAGATTCCTTATCCCTCCGTTCACAGCAAAAGCGAACGGCTAAAAGTGAACACTAAGCAGAGTTGTGTAGCAAAAAGAACATTGGATATGAGAAAACAAACTTTAGTCTGACTTCCATCTCTGGCTTATCTGTTTATTCAAACCCTTACTTATTCCAGAAAGGACTGAAAACATCTTTCCATCTAAATAAAAATAAACAATAAAAGCAGTGTCACCCAGCAATTCTTCACTGGGTGTATTTGGGCAAATTACTGTGGCTATTCCAAGTCTTTGTTTTCACAGGTTGTTGTGAGGGTCATGGGTGTGAAAGTGCATTGTAAACTCTAAAGCATTATGCAGATGTTGTTGTTGTTGTCAAATGCCCTCAAGTCAGTTCTGACTCATAGCGACCCTATGTACAACAGAACAAAACACTGTCCCGTCTGCTGCCATCCTCACAATCGTTGTTATGCTTGAGCCCATTGTTGCAGCCACTGTGGCAATCCATCTCGTTGAGGGGCTTCCTCTTTTTCGCTGACCCTCTACTCTACCAGGCATGATGTTCTTCTCTAGGGACTGGTCCCTCCTGATAACATGTCCAAAGTATGTGAGACATAGTCTTGCCATCCTTGCTTCTAAGGAGCATTCTGGTTGTACTTCTTCCAAGACAGGTTCGTTCGTTCTTATTATTATTATAATTATTATCAATAAAGTGACAAGAGAGAAAGGGGGACTGAGATTTACACAAGTGAGAAATAGAGACTAAGAAAAGAAAGGTAGAGGGAAAAAGAAAAGTTTAGGCAGGGAGCAAATGGAGGGTTAGTACCTTCAGCACTTTCTGAACTTTCCCAGCCACTTGTACCATGGTGGTCAGAATTGATTCACTGTAGAGTCGCTGTAGAGAAGAGGCAGGAATTAGAAGTCAAGAAGAGGAGGACAGTGGATTTGGGGAGGGCTCTCAGGCTTTCCAAAACCAGGTGCCATGGTCTGAGAGAGCAGGGATTGGGGTTGACATCTTTGTTTGCAGTGTTCAGGGAATGATGTCTGGGTCACCTGGTACATGGGCATGATTTGCCCCTCCTCTTGGAAGATTTCAGCATCACATTGGCCCAGCAGTTGAACAATTTTCTTGGCATCTGCTTTGTCCAGATACCGGGTCAGTGGGTTTGACTTCTCTGTGATTGGCAGGGCTGCCTCATACCCAGACAACTAGAAGGGAAGGGGAGACATGATGTGGGCAGGAAGCCAAAGCGTCACTCATGCCTATGAACTGGAGGAGGGAGTGGCAACAGGCACCATGTTTGGACTCCCACCACACACACGCACACACACACACACACACACACACACACACACACACCAAGGACTTAGCCTACACTTGGTACTCAGCCTGTTGAGGAAAGATGATGGAGAAAGAAGATGGGAAAGGAGGGGGGTGCACAAACCCAGGGGTGGAAGGATTTCCAGATGAAAAATGATTCTGGGAATCAGGGCAGAAGGCTAACATGAAAAAGTGGTCTCACCTCCCATTTGCCAGGTCCCGGCATCTCAATCACATGTTGAAACCGTTTTGTGCCC
Organism: Dugong dugon; assembly: GCA_030035585.1. NCBI lineage: Eukaryota > Metazoa > Chordata > Mammalia > Sirenia > Dugongidae > Dugong > Dugong dugon. The sequence goes on from CM057473.1 coordinate 72,727,146, forward strand.
GGCATGGTTCCACACTGTGGCCGCACTGTCCTGCCTGACTCTTCAGTCACGCAACTCTGCTTCCAGCTGGCAGGGCCTTATCTGAGCCACAGTGATGATTACCCAAGTATCCCGCCCTCTCTGAGCACCACCCCCTGCACCTCCGCCTGCACCCTTTCCTGGTCACTAAAACCTCAGCCCTCTGGCTGCCCTAGTGAAGTCCTTGGGTTCCTCTTTGTGTACCCTGACTCCCCAGCCACTGCTTTGGCCCCCTGAAGAGGAAGGCCCAAGGCTCATTACTCTTGACTTTCAAGGCACAATGCCCCCTTCTCTGAGGGACCTGGAGCCTGGACATGCAGGATAACACACCCAGGCCCAAGCCCAGGACAACGAGAATCCCTGGGCAAGAGCATGCTGGTACCAGGGTGCCTCAGGAGGCCAGAGATCAGGGTCCTCAGGGTCAGCAGAAATCAGAGGCCTGGGCCATGGCTTGATCACATGCTCAGTACACACACATGCCCTGCCCCACTTGCCCCATTTCACTCTCTCCTCTCAGAAAGGAAAGCAACAGAAGCTCAGAGCCCTAGGTGTACAGGCACTGAACTGGATATTACAAGGGGGAAAAATGGCACAGAAATAGAAATACTGCAATGAGAATTAGAAGCCGAGGTATCTGCCCTAAATACAACATTAACCAACATTTATTTACACTGAGCAAAAAGCACTTTTCACATACAGTATCTCATTGGATACATCAACATTAAGAAGTAGATATTGATACCCTCTTTATTCAGATGATGAAACAGGCTCAGAGAATTTGAACTGGCTGCTTAAGATCACACAGCTGGCAGAATTGGAACTCACACTCAGGTCCCCTCACCCCAGATCCATGCTCAGCCAAAGCATGAAATAATTTAAAGATTAAATGTTTATTGAATGAATGAAGTAACTAACAAATCAGTGCAAATGAATAATAATCACTTATTCACATAGTGTTGTAAAACTTATAAAGATCTTTTCCCAACATTGTCTCATTTAATCCTCACAACAGCCCTGTGGGGTTCCATACGGTCTGATACACAGGTGGGAAACCTGGGGCGCAGGGTAACCAATTTCTCCAAAGCCACCCAAAAAGTAGCAGAGCTAAAACAAGAACCATAGGTCTTTGATCTTCAATTTTCCCCCTAGAAACCCGGTACTTTTAATAATCGCTCCAGCGCTTAACATGATGCCAGATACACAGGACCCGTAGCCATGGAGTCGATTCCGACTCGTGGCGACCTAATAGGACAGAGTAGAACTGCCCCATAGGGCTTCCAAGGGGCGGCTGGTGGATTCGAACTGCCGACCTTTTTTGGTTAGCAACCAAGTAGCTCCGAACCACTGTGCCACCAGGACTCCAGACACAGAGGAGACACTCAATAAATATTTGCTGAATAATTGAAAGAATGAATGAGAGACTGAACGGAATCAAAGTCCGATCGTGAATGAGGAACGGACTTTTAAAAGCTGACGCACTCTTACAAGTAAGGGATTGTTAAAACAGTTATCTCGATCACTCTGTTCCCTCCTGTCTTATCCCCCTCTTCCACTGGAGGTGGAATTTCTCTTCCCAACTTGGCTAATTCCATCCGGGGAGGGTGGGGCTCTCCCAGGTGCCGAAGACCCTGGCACCTGCGCCCCTCCCCACGCCCCCGCCGGCTTCTCGGATTGAGCCGGGAGAGTGAAGGATTGGGGGCCCGGGAGGCCGCCATTGGGAGGGTCGTGGGAGGAGCCCCGAGAAAACAGGGGGGCAGCGAGGGAGGATGACGGCGGCGAGAACCCCGGCGGGGCGGGGCGGGCCCGCTAGTCCTGGCCGGGCTGCGGCGGAGCGAGCGGCGCCAGCTCTGCAGAAGGCGGTGGCTGGCTCGCCGGGCCGGTCACATCCCGCTGCAGGGGCTGGCAGAGCAGCCGCATTGCCGCCCGCACCGGGGACCCAGGCCAGTGCCAGGCCGTGCCGGCAACGCCCCCTCCTCCGGGCAGCCTGCGAGGCCTGTCCGAGCTCCGGGGCTCCGCAGCCCCGCAGCCCGCGCCCGCTCCACCTCCGCCCTTGGCCAGTAGCTCGCGCCCGCTCTGCCGCCTCGCCGGGCCCGCGCCGGGATGGGGTAAGGGGCAGTGCCACCGAGTTGGGCGATGGGCCGCCCCCTGGGAACCGAGCAGCCTCCGGAGGCCTGACAGATTGCGAGGACCGGCGGAGGTGGGTGTGGGCCCGGCAAAGCTGCGGACTGGGGGGCGCGCGGGTGATGCGGGGGAGGGCATGGCGTGGAGGCAGTGTGGATTCTGGGGCTGCTGTGCGCCGTGAGGAGCCCAGGCGAGCTGCTGCCCACTTGTGCGTCCTGGGCAGTCCTTGACCACCCCCTCCCCAACTCCTACCACCTCCAGGCGCCCCGCCTGGATGTCAAGCGGATGCCCCAGTGCCCCCCAGAGGAGTCGGTGGGGACCATGGCTTCGCTGATGCCCCTCTCCCCATATCTCAGCCCCACGGTCCTCCTGTTGGTCAGTTGTGACCTGGGCTTTGTGCGAGCAGGTGAGTAAAGAGGGTGGACGGAGGTGGAGGTCAACCAGAGCTACTCTGTGGGTGAAGCCTATTAACCTGTTAACACACTGGCACCCACAGACCGGCCTCCTTCTCCTGTGAATGTGACGGTCACTCACCTCAGAGCCAACTCAGCCACTGTGTCCTGGGACGTCCCAGAAGGCAACATTGTCATTGGCTACTCCATTTCCCAGCAGGTTTGAATCGCCCCTCTGCTCCCCCAACCTTGGCTGGCTCTCAGAACATTTCTTCTGTTGTCTGTTGTCCCCTAACTCCACCCCACCAACACACACACAGAGGTGGGGGAATCCGGACACTGGTATTTCCTAGCTCAGGCTGCCTTTTTCACCTCACTCCTTGGACTGCTTAGATAATCAAGAGTCCTGGGTCAAGCCTTGCAACCTGGGACTGGGGTGAAGCTGTCCTCGTCTCCCATCATCTCCCTGCAGCGGCAGAACGGCCCAGGGCAGCGTGTGATCCGGGAGGTGAACACCACCACTCGGGCCTGTGCCCTCTGGGGCCTGGCTGAAGACAGTGACTACACGGTGCAGGTCAGGAGCATCGGCCTTCGGGGAGAGAGCCCCCCGGGGCCCCGGGTGCACTTCCGAACTCTCAAGGGTTCTGACCGGCTACCTTCAAACAGCTCAAGCCCAGGTAAGGGTCTGATCTATTCCCTACTCCCTAAAGCTTTAGATTCAGTTTTTTTTTGGTTTTTTTCCACCTGGCCTTTAGTCCCTCTTATCTACTTCCCCAAGGCAAGCAACAGTTTAGCTTAGATGAATAGAAGGATGATTTAATTCACTGTACTCCCAGGGAAGGAAGGAAAAGCAGGTAGGCAGGGGAATGGGTATAGACAGGCTGGTAATGAATCATTTAGGGGAAGGACTTTAAAGATTCCTTCTCCCCAACCTCAGATGACAGCAGCTGCAGCCTGCATGGTCAGTACCTGACCTGCGGCCCTCCTCTGTTTCAGTCTCTAACCACTTGTCCACCAGTGGCTTCCTCCCAGAGGAGCTACCTTACAACTTCAGGGGCAACCCTGTGATGGGTCTACCCCGACTCTAATCCCCAGCATCTCCATCCTCAACTGTCTATGTAGATACAGCTCTCTAGCGGCTCCCTGGTAACTGGGAGACTGTCTCCTCCCTTTTCAGGTGATATCACAGTGGAGGGTCTGGATGGAGAGCAACCGCTGCAGACGGGGGAAGTGGTCATCATTGTGGTGGTGTTGCTCATGTGGGCTGGTAAGCAAGCAGTGGATGGGGGACCAGTGACTGAGGGAGTGGGGCTCAGCGAAGGTGGGAGGTGGCAAAGGTTGTTGGAAGAAAAGAGAGTGAAAGAAATGGAGTGGGGAGATGCTTGATTGTGGGGGATGACCAGGGGAAGTTTGAAGAGAGGGAAAGCAGGCTGTTGGGAACCCAGGGAGGAAGATTTAGAGGGTGGTGGTACTTGTGCATGGACACCAAGAATTCAAAGGTTTTCTTCTCGGATTTTCTAGAAGCTGTGTGGGTATCTTGCTGCCCTTGAAGTCTGTGATTGGGGAAGTCGAGATCAAGGCTCAGATTTGTATTGTTGCCATTTCAGCTGTAATTGGGCTATTCTGCCGTCAGTATGACATCATCAAGGACAATGACTCCAACAACAACCCCAAAGAGAAGGGGAAGGGGCCGGAACAGAGTCCTCAGGGAAGACCAGTGGGGACAAGACAGGTGATGTGGGGGCCAGTGAGGGTGGGAAGGGTGATTTTGGCCCCTCAAGAGTAGCCGGAGAAAGGGAGAAGGCCAAAGAGGGGTAGGAAAAGAGGGAGAATGGAAAGTCTGGGATGGAGGAGGCTGGGGAGAAGGGGTGGCATCTATTACTTTCCTGAAATTAGAGACTCAAGCCATTTTTCTTTTACAGAAAAAGTCACCGTCCATCAATACCATCGATGTGTGAGTGACAGAAACAGAACCAGAAAAGACATGCACTAATGACCTAGGGATAGGATGGGGTCAGGGAGAGCCTAAGGTGATGATCTGCCCGAGACTGCAGGATCCCGCAATCTCCCAGAGGGTAATGACACTCCCACAGTCTCAGGTCTGGTACCCATCCTTTTCCACTGTGAGCAGGGCCAGAAGGTAGGTTAGAGTCTGCACCCCTGGACCTGGGGAGTGGATATCAGATGGGATGTCTTCTCCCAGCCCCCAGTTCAGGGGGGAGTCACTTGTTCAACCCTATCCCATTAGACCCCAAATAGGGGCCCCATTTCATCTACATCAGGACTCTCCGCATCCCCAGCTGCCCCCACATCTTGCCTCTGGGTCTCAGAGAGGGGTGTTTCTGAGGGTAGTGCCTCTTCCCCAATAAATGAAAGGAAATCATCTGGGCCTGGAGGCAGATGCTGCACTGCACTACTCCAATGTCTTCCATGGAGCCTCAGGTGCTCCCCCTCTCACCTGGCAGCCCCTCCAGCTGCTGGTGATCTCACCCCTTGGACATTTTTCCAATAAAGGTTCTTGGACAAACTGGAGCTAGCTGTATGATATACTGTAGAGTATGCTGGAGATATTTCCCCACCTTGTCCCTCTCCTGACTGTGCAAGGGCCCCTCACAACAAAAACCTGATGAGAGCAGAATCTCATTGTAAGGTGTTTGCTTCAATTCTCCAGCCTAGAATGGGTGGCAGAGGCCAGGAAGAAGGGGTGTAGAAAACTAGAGCCCTAGTTCCGTTTGCTTTGTTGAATAAGGGAGAGGGATACGAGACGGATACAAGTTCTTCCTGCAGCAGTGAAAGCTAAGGTTATGTCACTGAGAGGGCCAGTAGCCTTTTTGTCTTCACTACCCATGTTGTCAGCCCAACTCCTCACCATTTATTCTTCTGCCTCTTCCATCAAACCTGGGCAGAAATGGACCGAGCAGTGTCTTGGGAAGTAACGAAAGAGCAGCTGCACAAATGGATCTCCTGGTGCTATGTGCTCCTCTCTGTGGATCCCTGCCCCTAATCTTCTCTGCCTTTGTCTTCTCTTTTGTCTCTGTCTCTGTTTAGTTGGTCAAAGTCACTAATAATAACCGTGAAGTGTAAATGAGTTTATATTCAGGCTCTGCCACTATGTCCATAGGAGGATTCTGGAAAGAAAACTGCGGGATTTGGACTCCCCTGTGAAAAGAATTCTAATTTGGGCTTTGCCCCTCTGGGGCCTGCTTGTTTCCTGTGAAAATAGACGTTGTCCTCTACTACCTTCTAATTTCCAAGAGGGCTTGGTGGCAGTGAGGGCATTTGTAACCACCATGGGGGAAAAGGTTTCAGGAACCAGAATCTGGACAGCTTTTGCTATACTTTCTGGAGGGTTAAGGGTCTTCCCAATTTGGATCATTCCAGAGAAGGTTTTATGATTAATTTTCCTTTTCTGCCTCTGTCTCTCTGGTGTGTTACAAGAAATTAGACAAGTAATTCTGGAAGGGACCCTAGCTACACAATCCTAAAATTAAGAAGTCACTATCTTTTCTACTTAACCAAGCTCTAACCTCAGGTATCCCAAGACTTAACCTATTAGGTAGCGAAGCTCTGGTCTGCCCTCTACCCTGAGCCATAAAGGCATCTTGATCTAAGGAGCAATCTTTAATTCCCTGTCTTCCAATTTGGAAGTAAGATATTTACCTCTCCCTGGCCACTGGTTCCAGAACACTCTCTTGCAGACTCTGGACACACTGTTATTTCTTGGGATGGGAGCGTCACAGGCTAATAGTGGCATGGTGTGGAGATAGGGAGCGAGGAGTTGAGACGGAATATAAAGGGTGTTTAAATCCACCAGCTCTGGGTTGAATCCCAGTTCAGTCCTTTCCTGGCTATGTTAGCTCAGAGAAGTGACCCCTCTAATCCTGAGTTCCTGTTATGTAAAATGGGACCAATGATATCCCCTTCAAAAGGTGGTTTTGAGATTAAATGTGCTAATGCATGTAAAACACTTTGCATAGTACCAGGCAGACACACATATTGAGTATTCACTGTTAACTATTATTATTAGCCTTGTGACCCCGTGCAAGTCATATAACCTATTAAGGTTCAATAACGTCAACTGTAAAAGGCTGTATAATAGCAACTGCCCTGCTTTCCTTCTGGATTGTGAGGATCAGAAGAGAACGCACTCAGTCACGCTCATTGTCCAGCGAAGAAAAGGAGACACTATGATTACGTATGAGCAGGAGTTCGCGAAGGCTTGTGGGCGTGGCTTGGTCTTGGGGGTTGCAAGCCGTGCCGGGATTGGTCGAGAAGAGGGTTCCTCACGCCCTCTCGCGGGCCCGCCCTAGACCTCACTGCGCTTGCGCACGTTTTATGTCTTGGCGATGAACCTACGTGATGACCTTGCGACGTGTGTTGCGCTCTGGTCGCATCAGCGTCAGCGCTTGTCCCTGAGACTGCGTGGCGGGTTGTCCCGGTAACCACAGGGTTTGTCGCTGTCTGGTGGCATCTGAGAGACAAGTGTTCGTCATGCAGTTGAAGCACCTGAGGACCCTGCTGAGCCCTCAGGTGAGGAGTTGCGTACCTCTTCCTTACGCCGCCCGCTTTAAGATCCAGGAAAAGTGGGGGAAGTGAAGTTTAAGGATGTTGAGCTCCTACTGTGTGCATAAGACTCTGAAGGATATAGGGATGATTCGGACTCTGCTCCGTTGATACAGAGTGTTCAGTAGATGAGAGGACAGCTAATAACGTAGATTTCATTACATTTCGTTTAGCATCCATTGTGTACGAGGTCCCGTACTTGGGCTGTAAGGGATCCCAAACCACCGAAGTTATTGTTCCTGCTTTCAAAAGGCTCATACACAGGGAAAGGTGCACATGTAAACAATGAACATAAATCCGCACAGAACTAAACAAGCGCGGTATAGAGGGAGTGCAGAAAATTGAACCGTTCGTTCCTATGGGGAGGATCTCAGGATTCAGGAGGGGCAGGGCACTAGCGGAGGAACCCTGAAACCTGGTGGGAAGAGGCTGAGTTTGGGGGTTGGGAAACCCGAATTCAAGTCCCAGTTCCAGTACCATTTTAAACAACTTGATCTCTCTGACGTTAGCCCTTACTACATTTCTCTGAGCGCTCACCCAGCTTCTTCATTTGGAAAATGGGACTGATAATAGTAGCAGTCTTAGGAGATTTGGGGGAGAATTAATTGAAGTAATGTATACAAAAGAACTTTGCAAACTAAAAAGCAGTGTGAAATTGATAGACGAAGGAAGGACATCCAAAACTGAATAGACAAAATAATGCACAGCTAGTAAGATTAGTATCTGCCGTTGTTGTTGTTAGGTGCAGTCGGGTCAGTTCCAACTCATAGTGACCCTATGTACAACAGAAAGAAACACTGCCTGGTCCTGCACCATCCTCACGCTCGTTGTTATGCTTGAGCACACCGTTGCAGCCACTGTGTCAAGCCATCTTGTTGAGGGTCTTCCTCTTTTTCGATGACCCTCCACTTTACCAAGCATGATGTCCTTCTCCAGGGACTGGTCCCTCCTGATAACATGTCCAAAGTTGTCTGCCATTACTTAGTGCTTATTATGTACCACGGCAGCATTGGTAAAGAAATCGGAATCATAGTTCATGGAATTAGACAAACATGAATTTAAATCTTGCTTTTGCCACTTGTAGACTATGTATATAACCTTGGGCAAGTTACTTAATTTTTTGCCTCAGTTTCTCCACCTGTAGAAGGGAATAATAATAGCATCTATCTCAGAGTTATAAGGTTAAATGAGATAATGCATGTCAAGCATTTAGCATAATGCCTAGCCTATGGTAAGTGCTTGTTAAAAGTTAGCTGTTATTACTATTCTATTCCCTACCTCATTTAATCCTCATGACAGTTCTGTGAGGTATACACTATAGAGAAAGGAGAATTAACTGATTATAGAAATCAGGAAGGCTTCACAGAGGATGTGGCATTTAGAGACTAGAAGGAGATTAGAACAAAAGAGAAATGTGCTCATTGCTTAGTGAGCTGCACCCTGAATCTGTAATTTAAAAATTCCTTTACCCTAATGGAACAATTGGAAGTGAAATCCTCCTTTAGTCTTTCAAATAAGATAATGTCATGATGCGGGGAAGGCTGAATGCCCAGGAGTGGGCAAATGCTGAGGCAGGACGATCAGCAAAAGTTGTTGAAAAGCCCTCAGCCCTTCTGACCTAGTGTAATCAAGAGTTGAAGAATGATATTGGTGGTGGTGTGGCTATTTTCTCACTCTAGTTTGAGGATGTGGATGAAAAGAATCTTAAACTTCTGACTCTGGAAGTAGGTAGGTTAGGAATAAAGGGGAAAATAGCAGTCTGTTAAGCCAGTGCTCTACAGGCAATTAATCACTAAATTGGAGGAAAGGGTAAAAAAAAAATTTTTTTTTCAAGGAGGAAAACCCTTAGTGGCAGAACCATAGAGGACTAGGGCTGGTGGTGGGAAGAAGAGACATGACATGAATAATTCACTTGGCTCCTGGGAAGTGAATAGTTTAAAAAAGTAGCATTGTCCATCTTAAATCTCAACTGTGATTGTTTTATTCCCCATTCCAGAGCTTTCACTCTCTCCCTCTTTCCTATGAAATAAGCCCCAGTCTGTTTTTCCTATCTTACCTCCTCTATTCTACTATTTACAAGGCAGTTTCAGCTAAACTAAATCACTGCTTCTTGAACAGAAGTTGCCTTTGCTTATGCTTAGATAATTTCCCCACTTAGCTGCATCCATTCTTCAATAGATAATTGATCATTTAAACATAAAATTATCTCAGAGTCCAAACTATTATAGTGTTTTGTATGTACCTCTCTTGTGGGACTTTTCCTGTTTGCACCATCTTAGTAGATCCTAAGCCCTTTAAGGGCGGGGACCATGTTTTGCTCTTTGTATCCCTCTCAGGCCATAGCCAAGTGCCTTTCTCAGTAAGGTGCTCAAAAAATATTAATTGAATGAAGTGCTAAAGATCAAAACTTATCAGACCAATTGATTTATTTCAGTATTAGACCTAGGATCTGAGGAAACAAGGAGGCCACTGCAGGGACCATCACGTCTTAGTGCATTTGCATGATGGGCCTCTGAAGCACACTGTTCTCTCATTCCAGTGTCTGCTGGCTTTGGAGACCAGGGTGGGCTGCAGGTACCTCTCCATTTTATGGAAAGGACCATGACAGGAAGAAAATTGACTAAGTCACACCAGAAGTAATGGAACTAGGAATGCTTCTGGCATTCTAGACAGCATCTGGGTTTACTTTTTTTCCCTTTGCCTCTGCAGGATGGTGCTGCAAAGGTCACCTGCATGGCCTGGTCCTACAACAATGCCAAATTTGCTGTCTGCACAGTGGACCGAGTAGTGTTGCTATATGATGAACATGGGGAGCGGAGAGATAAATTCTCCACCAAACCAGCTGACATGAAGGTGAAGAGAGTACTCGTGTGGACTTTAACCTGTTGATGGGGCCTCTCAAACCTGGAAAACTTCCTCACCCACTTCCTAGCCCTGGGCATAGGAAATGGCCTACCCCTCCTTTTCCCAGGATACGTCCCTCAAGCCCATTATAGTCACACATGTACCATTTCTTCTCCTTTCTCTTTCATGTACATTCATTACTTTTTTTTTTTTAACTCTTAGTATGGCAGGAAGAGCTATATGGTGAAAGGCATGGCTTTTTCTCCTGATTCCACTAAAATTGCCATAGGACAGACTGACAACATCATCTACGTCTACAAGATTGGAGAAGATTGGTGAGGCTGGAGACTGAGAGATGGGGTGGCCAAGAAAAGAAGGGGAAGGCAAGAGAAATGCCTCAGTGGGGAGGGGAACAGAGAGGATGAGAAGCCAAGCTTGGGCATGGAAGGCTGAGACTTTCTGGAGTCTGCTGTTGCTGCTTCTCTGCTGTTGCCTGCCCCACATGTTCTGCAGTTCCATCCCTGGAGGAATCAGTTTAAGATCAGCAGGGAGGCTCTGTGAGATCCTGGGGATCCCAAAGTGGTGGTGTGTCTTTGTTACTGTTCTCGAGCTGCTTGAGCTCCCTCTCACACCTCCTTTCAGGGTTCCTACAGAATGGTAGGAACACTAGTGGGCCAGGGAAGATATCTTCTCTTTCTTCCCTTCCCCTAGCATCATATTTGGCAGTTTATTTATGGAAGTGGTTTTTAATATGCTTTCCTCCCTTTCATTTGGCAGGGGTGACAAGAAAGTCATCTGCAACAAGTTCATACAGACGGTAAAGTTCAGACCAATCCTTGGAAGGTTAGGGTGAACAAATGTGTCAATATATCTGCTTACTCAAGAGTTGTATTTTCTGACATCTGTGTCTGATTTTTCATACTGCAAGGGTGGTGCTGATTGGCTGCTCCTCCTCATCTGCTTTCCTCCTTAGAGCCCAGTTGAGGAGACTGAGGTGGTGGCATGTGATGGGGTGTTCAGGGAGTTAGAAATGTGCTAACCCACACAAACAGGGTTCTCCTTTTTATTATTTCTTTCATACAGAGTGCTGTTACTTGTCTGCAGTGGCCAGCAGAGTATATCATTGTATTTGGACTGGCTGAGGGGAAGGTAAAAGAGGGAAGGGAAACACGAGAGGAAATGGGTAGGGAGATGAGTCTGGAAAGTAGATATAGTTAATCTTCTCCCTTAGTGTCAAGTTCTGTACTGGGAGGGAGTACACAGGGACCTGTTTTGTTTTGTTTTTCTTTTTCTTTTCCCAGGGCCTAAACGATAGTGAAGGTAGCCTAACCAGGCTCATGTCCATTCTTTCATTTTCAGGTTCGTTTAGCAAACACTAAAACTAATAAATCGTCTACCATCTATGGCACAGATTCTTACGTGGTGTCACTGACAACAAAGTGAGTAAGGAGGAGTGGTATCACAAGAGTTTGGAAATATAAGAAAAAAGCTATGGGAAGTCTGGACTGGGAGATCATAGTGTGAAAGATGTGTGGGACTGGTAGTACAAACCACAGTGGGGTAGTGTTTGGCAGAGAAAGAGGACTTCCCTAGTGAGACAAAATAATCACTTTCTTGTATTTCTCTCCTCTCCTCCTTTTCTCATCTTTCTCTTTTTAGTTGCTCTGGGAAAGGAATTCTCTCTGGTCATGCAGATGGTACCATTGTTAGGTATTTTTTTGATGATGAAGGCTCTGGAGAGTCACAGGTATGAGTAAAGGATGCTCTGGGATAGGGGATAAGGAAATGCGAAGAGCCTGCCTCGAGTAGGTGGGCTGTCTGAGGAATGTAGGTTGAGGGGCTAGAGGAGGAGGCTAGAGGAGTGAGATCTCAGAGCGAGGGCAGTGGGCTGGGGCTGGTTGGATACAGCCACAGAGAGGACTTGTATTTAGGAGGCCAGAGCTTAATATTCATGGGACAAGTTGACTCAAGTGGAAGAGACCTTGAGACAAAGGAAAATAAAGGCTCTTAGGGGAGTGAAAAGTGAAAATTATTCTCGTTTATGTAAAAAATGTATTTATGTGTATAAATGGATAGAAAAAAGTTAACAGTTTACTCTCGAAAGAGAAAAGGGAAAGGATGAGAGATGAAAGGGAACTTTTGTGTTTCATTTTGTGTAATTCTCTTGTCTGCATCATTTACATTGAGAATTACTTGTGTAATAATTAGTTAAATTTAGCCTTCCTAAAAAAAAGGAGCTATTTGCTCTCTGTGGGCCTAGATAGTGTTGGTTGATGTGTAGGAAGTGTCCTTTTTGGGGGCCTTACTGGGTGCAGATTAAAGATCTGCCAACACACAAGTATGTTGAGGTTTCCTCTAGAGCACAAGGTCTGTAAATATCATATATGTCATATGTATATATGACATATGTATGAGTATGAAATAGTTTGTGCAGCCTTCAGGAATTAGGAAAATGTTGGGAGGAAGATTTCTGCAGGGTAGAATGGTCACCGTGAGTGTGTAGGGTGCTGGGAATGAGGAATTTCTGGGGAGGAGTCCTCAGAGTCAGAGTGATTGAAACCCTCTACTCCTGTCTTAGGGGAAGTTGATTAGCCACCCATGCCCACCCTATGCCTTGGCTTGGGCAACGAACAGCATCGTGGCTGCAGGCTGCGATCGGAGGATTGTGGCCTACGGAAAGGAAGGCCACGTGCTACAAACTTTTGATTATAGCCGTGACTCTCAGGAGCGGGAGTTCACCACAGCTGCAGCAAGTCCTGGGGGCCAGTCTGTTGTGCTGGGAAGTTATGACAGGTGGGACAGCTCAGCTTTCCAGTTGCATCTTCTGCCTGCTTTCCTTGTATACACCCTGTGCTTTAGCCTGGTGGTCCCCAGCCAGAGTGGGAGACTGGACCAGAATCAAGTATATGCTGAAAATGATTCTCAGGAGATTTGAATTCACTTTTCTCTTCGTGCTCCCATGATCCATTGGCCCAGTGGCAGTTCCAGAATGCACTGTGCTCTTGTTTTGTGTCTGTGCCTCTCCCTGGGATTCCACAGTAGAATTCATCTCCACCTTCTGCACGTTCCCATTGCCCTCCTTAACAGATCTCCAGCTTACTGCTTATCACATTATATTATAGTTTTGAGTTTATGTCTGTCTGGCTAAATTGAAGAGTCCATTAGAAGAGGTGCTTTTGTTTGTCTTTTTGTCTCCAGTGCCCAGATTAGCACCTAGTACACAATATGTACACACGTTTGATGAATGAACGAATGAGTTATACAGCAGTAGATATAAAGCCAAATTCTAGGTCCCAACACGTCTTTGGAGTGCTATTAACCCCAGCTTTCCTAGTTCTAGCTCTCTATCCACTTCAGTCTTATATGTGTTTCTTCATGTTCCTTTCTTTCTTCTCTGACTCCTACCATTTTTCTTTTCTTCTTCCGTATTTCTCTCCTCCTAATGGCTCATTTTCTCACCAGCCCTAATCTCCCTTTGTTTTCTCTGCTTCTATCACTCTTAGTCCATTTGACTTTTGTCCTGACTTTCGCAACTTCCTTTGAGTCTCTTTATCCTCTCCCAGTAGACTTCCTGGCTTGTCTGTTCTCTTTCTGTTCTTTTTTGATATGGCGAGACTAATCTTCAGTTACCAATCCATTTTCATGCTTTTCCTCAGCCTCCATCTCTTCTAAAAGCCACATACTTTATTTCAGACTTCGGGTGCTCAACTGGAGCCCTCGAAGAAGCATCTGGGAAGAGGCAAAGCCCAAGGAGATTGCCAACTTGTACACCATCACTGCCTTGGCCTGGAAGCGGGATGGCTCGCGACTCTGTGCGGTGCGCTACCAGGAGCCCCTTTCTAGACTGGTGCTTTTCTCTGAACAAGAAAAAACCCTGCCTTACCCCAAAGCACTCTCTCCTGACACTAGAAACTCTCCTTTTCTTTTTTGACCCCAACCTAAAAATCTAGGGTTTAAAACAGGGAAGAGAAATTCAGGCTTTATTGGAGCCCAGAAGAGATGAAGACTTGTACAGGCAGGGCTAATTTCTCCCTTACATGTCATCAGTGTACGGTGCCCTTGAGTCCTGTGATTGCCACTGCTTTCCTTCTGGTACTTCCCAAAACTACCAGCCTTTTGACTGCCAACTGTTCTTTAGATTCTAGAGTCTAGATTTTGAGGGTGTCCCTCAATGTGCTCCCCATGCCAGTGTACTATGGCTCTTACCCTTTATACTGTCACTTTTCCTTCTAGGGCACCCTCTGTGGTGGGGTAGAACAGTTTGACTGCTGCCTCCGAAGGAGTATCTATAAGAACAAGTTTGAGTTGACATATGTGGGACCTAGCCAGGTAAGCAGCTGATGTCCTGCCACACCTAGACTTTGCCATGGCTCACTCAACCTTGTAATGCTTCTCTGCCTCCTGGCCACAGCCAGTGTCAAATTTAACCTTCGTCCTCTGGGAGGCTATTCTGGGCAACTCCCTGACAACCATTCTGCTATAATTCTTCCATATTATTGTAAGAAGGGATTTAAGCAACAGGCTTAATGGATACAGAGATAGCCACTGATTATTCTTGATTTAAAACTTCACTGCCCATTACTTGGCAACTGGGGAAGTTGATAAATACAATTACAAAAGTGAACTCTGTTGCTGTTAGGGCCTTTGAACATATTGTATATAATGTTGCAAGCTAATTTCTTAATTCCTAAACCCACATTTCTCTTTTCTCTGTATGTATCTTCTTTCCTTCTGTTTATTATTCATTGGTTCTTTCTTTTTTCTTCACAAACATTTCTTCATTCTCTACTATGTACCAGCCCTGTTAGACACTGAGAATACAAAGATAATTATCTGTAAGACACTGTTCCTTAAAAGAGACGGGCACACCAAACAGCATAGTACACTGTGGTGTCATTGTAAAAGTTAGTACAAAGAGCTACAGAAACAGAGAGTAATTGGTTTTACCCAGTGGAACTTCAGAATCACTTGTATTGTGATTCTTTGAGCATAAAATGTATGGAATCATTTCATAAACAGTAAAGCCCCATGTATATAAATGTGAGGTATCATTATTACTAACAATATCCTAGGCCTGAAGTGAAGCCAAGATGTTAGCTTTGTTTGGCACTGTGGAGGTGGGCAAAGTACAGCATACCCACCCCTCTTTCGGGGTGGTGGAAGCCTAAGGGGCTCAGACATGTCCCTTACCAAGGTGATTGTGAAGAACCTGTCATCAGGGACCCGTGTGGTGCTCAAGTCTCACTACGGCTATGAGGTGGAAGAGGTGAAAATCCTGGGAAAGGAACGCTACTTGGTGGCCCACACATCAGACACACTGCTGCTGGGGGACCTGAATACTAATCGACTGAGTGAGGTAGGAGCCAGAACAGGAAGGGCAGAGGAATGGGGCACCGTGGATTGCTACTTTTGGGCAGCCAGGGTCCCTAGCGGGGAGATCATCACAGGAAGTTCTAACATTCTGGTGTTGGAATCTGCATTCAGGAAATGGGACCCACAAGGTTTAGAACCTTGATGGTAGGAATCACCCTAGTTGGACTGTTTTTATACCACCACAGCAACATTGGACGTAGCACCTCTTTTGTGTAATGCCAGAGTCTCCTTCAGCTTCTAATTCTCTCTTCCTCCCATCCTGTCATTCTTTCAGCATCATGTTGGGTAAATACCACTTTGTTCCTTATATTGTCTACCCCCTACACAGGTGGCCTGGCAGGGATCTGGTGGCAATGAGAAGTATTTCTTTGAAAATGAAAATGTGAGTAGAGCTTGATACGCTTTCACCATCTCAACAAGTTTCCTTCTAGCTCCTGTGTCAGAAGGATGGCAAGTGTCAAGGGGTTGGGGAGACAGCAGATAAAGAAAAGGGAAGGATGAAATAGCCAGAGGAGCAGAACAAAGAGAAAAATGAGTCACCTTGAATTGACTGTATACTGCCCTCTACTGTTTTCTCTTTCTTCATGCAACCTTTTTACTATATAACAATCCTATTCTTCCCCAGGTATGCATGATCTTCAATGCTGGTGAGCTAACCCTGGTGGAATATGGGAGTAATGACACCCTAGGTTCTGTGCGCACTGAGTTTATGAACCCCCACCTCATCAGGTAACCCTGCAAGGTTTTCTAAATCCTTGAAACCCAGAAGAATCCCTTTTTGACATCTAACGCCAGTATCCTCAGGTTAATCTAAAACTTCATCTCATACCTTTCTTCAGAGCCCCTGAGAAACATTCCAACTATCTAAAGCCATTTTAAGGAGCCCTGGTTAAAACGCTTGGCTGCTAACTGAAAGGCCAGAGGTTCAAACCCACTAGCCACTCCATGGGAGAAAGATATGGCAGTCTGCTGCCGTAAAGATTAAAGCTTTGGAAACCCTATGGGGCAGTTCTACTCTGTCCTAAAGGGTCACTATGAGTCAGAATCGACTCGATGGCAATGGGTTTTAAAGCCATTTTGCCTTATCTCACTCTTCTTGTTTCAGCGTTCGTATTAATGAGAGGTGTCAGAGAGGAATGGAAGACAATAAGAAATTGGCTTATCTTGTTGATATCAAGACTATTGCTATAGGTGAGTAAGACTCATGATTTTAATAAAATAAAAGTTCGTATTGCATTTCCATATCACAGAACCATGTTCAGTGGAGATCCTAGCAATCTGAGAGGCCCCAGGTAAATATGTAACCCCACTCTTACAGTGGATATATGAAGTGTTTAAATCCATATATGTGTGTCTGTATATAAATGTTTAGATATAGATTCAAAGATACATATATATGCCTGTCCATGTAATTCTTCATGTCTGTAAGCAAATATCTTAGAGCTTGCAAATATAGTAGAGAAGAACCATTAGCAAATTTATAAATTTTCCTGTTTAAACTTCATAGACTTATAGACTCTTAGAATTGGAACAGGCCTTATTTTTGGTGTAGTTTGTCATTAGTAACTACTAATGACAGAAACTTTATTTGCACTTCACAAATGTTTGCATCCATAAATTTTGTTTTATATATTAATATTTAATTTTTTATCATGAAATGTTTCAAACATAGAAAAAGTATAGAGAGTATCATAACAAACTCTTATATAGTGTAGTTGTTAAGATTGGGGCTCTGGAGTCAAACCGCCCCACTTCTCTACTTGCTACCTGTGTAACCTTTCTGTACTTCAAGTTCCTCATTCACAAAATGGGGATAAAAGTAGTACCTAACTCATATAAAAGGCACTTAGATTAGTCTAGTGCCCGATACATAATAAGTCTATTTGCCTACCCATAACCCAATTCTGTCAGATCCTAACATTTTGTTATATGTAACATGGATCTTTTATCTCTTCTCTTATTGATGGACATATAAGCTGTTAATTTTTCACTGTTAGCAGTGTTTCCATTTTCTAAGGTCTATATCTAGAAGTGGGATTGATGAATCATTTAGGAAGTAAATATTTAACTCAATTAAATGTTTCCAACTTGCTCTTCAAAGAGGTTGTACCAATTTGCATTCCCACCAGCCGTCAGGGTTCCCATTGTTCTACATTCTCTCCAGTGCTTGAAATTGCTTGACTTCATAATTTGGCTCAATTTGGTGTCTTTGAAATTATACCTCATTGTATTAATTTTTTGTTGTTTTTATTTGTTTACTGGCCATTTGGATTTCTTCTGTGAATAGCCAGTTCATATCCCTTGCCAATTTTTAAAATCTGGTTGTCTTTTCCTTATTGACTCGAAGGAGTTCTTTCTGTATGCAGGTATAGTCTTTGGTGATTATTTGCATTGCAGATGTCTTGTCCCAGCCTGTCTTTTTTTTTTCCCTTTTTAGGCATTTTGAAATGTTCGAGCATTTTTTATTTTGATGTAGTCAATTTTATCACTTTTTAAAAAACAGCTTATGATTTTTGAGGTCTTATTTAAGAAATCCATCCCTATTCTTCCTATATTTTCTGTTAACGTTTTTAAATTTTGCTTTTCACCTAGAATTTATTTTTGTGTATTATATAGGTAGGGAACTGAATTTCTTTTGTTCCATATGTTTAACCATTTATTGAAAGTCCATTCTTCATCCTCTAATTTGTAATGCTATCTCTGTCATAAATTAAGTTTCCATATACATATGCATCTGTTCTTAAGATGTTTTTACATTTCATGAATATTATATCTCGTGTCAGGTTGGAAAGCTCAGAAATCTAAATATCTGTAATGGAAATAATAATATAAGCCAATAGACCTAAGATTCCAGTGGCAATAATGAGCTGTGAGACCTTGGACAGTCACTTCACCTCTGTAGGTGGACAGAAAATAACAGCATTCTTCCCTTAACCTTTTTGGATCTCTGACCCCTTTGAATCGCTAAAGAAAATCATAGATCCTCTCCCAGAAAAACATATATACACATGTAATTTTGTATATAATTGCATGGTGTTCACAGGAGTAGGGTCCCTTTCAGCTCCAGCAGACAATGATTCTACTTGTAATTGGGACTTTAAAGTATGGCTTTATCATTTTGCTTTTTAATTAAAGGAAAATTCATTTTTAAATTGCTCTTCCCAGTTTTAGACATTAGCTGGCATTTGGTCTTTAGCTTAAGTGTATGTAACAAGGGCAGACACATTGCTCATTAATATTGTATATCAGAAGTGTTGTGAATGGGCTTTGATCAATAGACTCCTTGAAAGCATCCCATGAATTCTGAGTGGTCAGCTCTAAATGTAATAGTTTCTTATGCTGTCTACAAGATTCAGACCAAACTAAAATAGTCATCCTCTGTACTTCTGCAGCACCCAGGGAATTTCACCTAACTTTAGTCCGAGCCTCCTTCTATTTTGTCTGTGTGCCTTCCCCATTTTCGCCCGTTGATACTGTTATGTCATAATTACTTAAATGTGTGGATAACTCCTTGAGGTGAATATAATCATCAAGGTCATTTCATCTGTCAGCTTGCTTTCACTGGTGTGCTGTAACTGGGGCTTATCCTTAATGTGTTCAGTGCCGCCTTCCAGAGGATTTCATGAGTAGTAGAAACTAGTGGCACAGTAGTGCTGATCTGCTCTAAAGCAACCCCAAGGGTCTCAGAGAGGAATGACACTTCTTGATGGGTGTGAACCGTTTGCATTAACTGTAGAGTTAAACAAAACCTCTACAATTCTAGAAGAGACCCAGCATCTTCAGCATCCTAGCAAAATTGTGTTGTATTAGACATTTGCATTCACCTGTGATATACTGTAGACTAATAACCAAAACAAGTGGATATGGTGTGGTTTAAAGTCGGGAAAGGTGCGTGTCAGGGTTGTATCCTTTCACCATACTTATTCAATCTATGTACTGAGCAAATAATCCAAGAAGCTGGACTGTATGAAGAAGAATGTGGCATCAGGATTGGAGGAAGACTCATTAACAACTTGTGATGTGCAGATGACACAACCTTGCTTGCAGAAAGTGAAGAGGACTTGAAGCACTTACTGATGAAGATCAAAGACTACAGCCTTCGGTATGGATTACACCTCCATATAAACAAAACAAAAATCCTCACAACTGGACCAATAAACAACATCATGATAAACAGAAAAAATATTGAAGTTGTAAAGGATTTCATTTTACTTGAATCCACAATAAATGCTGTGGAAGCAGCAGTCAAGAAATCAAACTTTGCATTGGGAAAATCTGCTATAGAAGATCTCTTTAAAGTATTAAAAAGCAAAGATGTCACTTTAAGGACTAAGGTGCACCTGACCCAAGCCATGGTGTTTTCAATCACCTCATATGCATGTGAAAGGACAGTGAATAAGGAAGACTGCAGAAGAATTGAACCTTTGAATTATGGTGTTGGTGAAGAATGTTGAATATACCATGGACACCCAGGAGAAGGAACAAATCTGTCTTGGAAGAAGTACAGCCAGAATGCTCATCAGAAGTGAGGGTGGTAGGACTATGTCTCATACACTTTGGACATGTTATCAGGAGGGACCAGTCCCTGGTGAAGGACATCATGCTTGGTATAGTAGAGGGTCAGCAAAAAAGAGGAAGACCCTCGAGATGAATTGACACAGTGGCTGCTACAGTGGGCTCAGACATAGCAGTGATCCCGAGATGGTGCAGGACCGGGCAGTGTTTCGTTCTGTTGTACGCAGGGTCTCTATGAGTCGGAACCAACTCGATGGCACCTAACAACAATGACATTCTTTTTTTCTTTAATATATATAGTATTTTACTGTATTTTTGGTGAAAGTTTACACAGGAAATAAGGTTTCCTTTTAACAATTTCTATACATATTGTTCAGTGACATTGGTTACATTTTCCACACTGTGTCAACATTCTCATTATTTCCGTTCTGCTTGTTCCATTTCCATTAATCTAGTTTCCCTGCCCACCTTTACCTTCTCATTTCTTATTTAGAGTAACTGTTGACTGTTTAGTCTCACAGAGATGATTTTTTTTAAAGGAGCACAATACTCACAGTGATATTGTTTACTTCATGAGCCAATCTGTTATTTAGCTGATAGGTCACTTCCGGGAGTGGTTTCACTTCAGAGTTTAAAGCATGTCTCAAGGGGATAGTCTCCAGGATTCCTCTAGTCTCAACCGGTCCAGTAAGTCTGGCCTTTTTTAAGAATTTGAGTTTTGTTCTACATTTTTCTCCCATTCTACCTGGGACCATCTATTGTGTCCCTGGTCTGATGCAACATTCTTAAAGTCCAACATATGATTGTAAGGCCAGACTTTTGCAGGCTCCCTAATGCCCCTGTACAGGATTATGTAGAATCTCTCTTCTTAACCTGTCTCTTTTATTCTCTAGTGGATCTCGTTGGTGGCTACAACACTGGCACCATCAGCCATGAGAGCCGTGTGGATTGGCTGGAACTTAATGAGACTGGGCACAAGCTCCTCTTCAGGGACCGGAAACTTCGTGTGAGAAGGGTTACTAGGGCCTTAGCCATTGGCTGGTCCATAGAGGGTGTGGTACAAAAGCACTACCAGGGATCAGGGGGCAGGATACAGCATAATTTCTTGGAGCTATGCCATTAGTGTATCAAAAGGCACAGAAGAATCAACATTAACTTCGTACCCAATAGCACAACCCTTGTTGTGTTACCCTTGAGCTATTTGTATCTTGATGGTACCGAAGTCAAGAGGGAAGGCTGGGAGTGGTTTTCTCTCACTGTTCACAAGTCTTTGCCATCTTGAAACCTTCTTACCCCTGCCTTCCTCCTCCTTATGCCCACTGCTCCAAGGCTCCTCAGCTACACTGAGCTGATGGCATTGAAGCTGGCTCTGGGGCAGTGCTTCTCCTAGCACTAATTGATTCTGATCTCAGTTTGGCATCACCAAAGAGTTCAGCATCAAGGGCAAAGAGACAATCTGGTGATTTTTCATGTCAGTGAAGGCCATGTCACAGATTTCCAGACAATGTAAATTGTCTGGTGGCCTGCACTTTTGTAATCAAGGCTGGTTACCTTTGGCCCAGAGTTCTTCTAAGAATGGACGTCTGACCTGCAGCTAAGCTGAATTCCTAATCTGTGCTCTATTGGTCCTCTCTTGTTTGGTCAGAGTCAGGACATACCAACTCAGCATAAACTTCAAGGGTGGTCAGTAAGCTTTGAAACTCAGCACGTACCTAACTAATAGGTTAGCATACCACATTTCACCGTTAGGAAAGTGGTCAAAGTCAGAAGACACCCTGATGTCTCCTTCTAATTGTGCTACTACCTCTTCCTCCTTCAGTTGCACCTGTATGATATCGAAAGCTGCTCCAAGACAATGATCCTCAACTTCTGCTCCTATGTGCAGTGGGTCCCAGGCAGTGATGTGCTGGTAGCTCAGAACCGAAACAGCTTGTGTGTGTGGTACAACATTGAGGCACCTGAGAGGGTCACCATGTCCTCTATCAGGGTATGTTGACACCAGGGGACCTCAGATATGGTGTCAAGCTGATTAGTTAGGGCCCTGAGGAGGCTCAAAAAGTTGCTTGGTTTTCCCTGCTCACCAGCGGTAATCTCTGTGATGAAGTTGACAAGTAAGTGAAGCTTAGACCCCTCTCCCACAGTGGACTGGCCCCAGAACCATCCTTGTTCAGATTCCATTAGACCCTTGGAGTGTGGGTCTCAGTTACAGTGGCCCTGGGAATCCCCCAAATCATAATGTGGAGTTCCCTCTAAGCTGGAAGGATCCCTGATAGGAGGGGCAGTTCCATATCACCTGTTTGTGTGCTCATTCTGTTATAAGCTATTCAGAGTTCCTCTTCCTTAGATTTCTGATCAAACCCTCTCTCCTACCCCACCACAGCATCACATACACCCAGTCATCTTCCAAAATCTGGAAGAAGTCTATGAGAACAGAGAAGAGAGTCCCCTGGGCCAGGCCAGGATAACTGGTGTGGGTATGGATAGAGCATTTGCTACTTTCTATTATCCTTTTTGATACTGTTTTTTTCTCTTTTATTGCTTCATTTTAGACTGAGATTGGTTTTATCCTTTTTTTTTTTTTTTTAACACCTTTTTTTCTCTTTTGGATTGCTCTATTTCTATAGCAGTTACACTTGTAAGTTTATGTTATACTTAAATTAGCAAAGTCTAAAGTTAATCAGCACCTAACCCTCCCCAAACAATACAAGGGACTTAAAAGGGTTTGACTTTGATTACCTCCCCTTTGTCATTGTTGTCCCACATTTTAGTTATACCCTTTTTTTAGTGCTTGAAGTTAGACATTATTTTATATGCACAGAATTTGTTTAGGTCTACAACCATGGTACCAATTTCTTTATTCATCTTTTTTTCTTGCATTGCCTCTGTAGTTATTTTCTTCTTGAAGGCTATCATTTAAAAGTTTATTTAATGAAAGTCTATTGATGATAAATGCTCTCAATTCTTGTTTACCTGAAAATGTCTGTTTGAGTCTTCATTTTTGAAATATACTTGGACTCAGTACCCAATTCTAGACTGACAGTTAATTTTTCTCAGCCTTTTAAAAATACTGTCCCATTGTTGATCAACTTCCATTGTTGTCCTGAGAAGTGTATCAACAGCCCTTTCTTTATAAGTAATCTTTCTCCTCTGGTTGCCTTTTTTTTTTTTTAATCTTTATTGAGGAATAATTCACATAAAATACAGTTCACCAATTTAAGTGGACACTGTGGTGATTTCTCCCCCCATTCCTCCCTTTGTTCATACCCTGGTAACCACTGGTTGTCTTTTGTCTGTACAGATTTACCGATTCCAGATGTTTCATCTAAGTGGGATCCCTTCACTGAGCATAGTTCATGCATGTGGTGGCGTGTATTAGAACTTCATTTCTCTTTATAGCTGAATAATACTCCATCATGTATATGTACCACAGTTTGTTTATTCATCTGTTGATGGGTGTGGTTGCTTTTGAAATCTTCTCTTTTTACATGTTTTGAGGTTTCATTACCGTGTGTCTAGATACAGATTTCTTACTATTTATCCTGTTTGGTGGACATTGTGCTTCCCCAGCCTGCTGGAGGTTCAAGGTTGAGTCTCCAAAGACTGCTGTTGCCTCAGGACAACTCTCCCTTTCTGTCTTGCTCACCTACCATTTTTTCCTGCTCTGGTTTTTGCTTACTAAATTTTTTTTCTTCTTTTTGTCTTTTTTTTTTTTTTAATCTGAGGGAGAAGGATAGGCTTAGGGTAGGGAGCATTCTTGGCAATTTCTTCAGATGAGCCTAGCAGTGCATTAAAAAATATGTCCCAGGATCAAGTTGTATTTTACAGGAGGATGTAGTGTGTGGTACTACTGGAAGCAGAGGTGGATGCCACACTGTGTCAGCACACTTCTAGGCGTTGGTGCTGTCATAGTTGTGAGTGTACTTTAACCAAAGGTATATTGCCACAGAGAAGGAATTTTTAGCTGCTTGAGAGAGACTAAAATGTTAGGAAGACAAGGGCCACTGTAATTCCCTCAGTATGTGAGCACTAGGGTTGGGTGTGGGTTGGTCTGTCCTGCAAATAATTCAGTGGAAGCACTAACCTAGAACGGGGGTGGGCTTGGGGAATGAACTTTTACAGGGCGATGTTGTAGGTCTGGAGCGGGGTGGAGGAAAGACTGAGGTAATGGTGACCGAAGGTGTGACAACAGTTGCCTACACACTGGATGAGGGCCTTATCGAGTTTGGAACAGCCATTGATGATGGCAACTACACCCGGTGAGCGGATAACCAGTAGGGTGGTGGGAGAGTCTGGCTATGGGAGAGGAGGACCTGGGATGGGTGGTAAAACTGGCCATATCTAATAAGGGCCCTAGGAGAGAGGCCAGGTCCCTCCCTGATCATGCCTCCTCACCAGTATTTCTCTGTCTTTCTGACCTTAGGCTCATTGCTTGTGCTTTGCTTCCTCCCCTCTCCAGGGCAACAGCCTTCTTGGAGACTCTGGAAATGACCCCAGAAACAGAGGCAATGTGGAAAACTTTGAGTAAACTGGCACTAGAGGCAAAGCAGCTACACATTGCTGAGAGGTGAGGCTGACATGTAGAAATGAGGTGCCAGGCAACTTAGAGGGATGACCATGTGGGTATCTTACCTGTGGGCTGCTCCTAACCAGTGTCAAGGCACTACTTCCCTTCCCACTGCCTACAAATGTCATGTAACTCCTTCCATGGTACAAATATTCTAAGCGTCCTCCCACCTTAAATTATAAAAGAGTATGTCTTTTATTACTTTTACTTCTTCCCCTTCTTGAACTAGGTGCTTCTTAAAAATTTTTAACATCAGAACTGTTCAATTCATGCACCTGTGTGTGTATTCCTAGTATGGTATAGGATTGTAGTTAATAGGTCAGACTTGGGACTGAAGGCTCCTTGAGTTCAAATCCTGGCTCCACTTACCAGATTGTGTAACCCTAGAGGGGTTACTTAACTTTTATAAACCCTGGCTATCAGTTTTCTGTATGTAAAATGAGGGTAGTAATAGTATTTACCTCGTAAAGTGGTAAAGAAGAATGTTAGTGGTAGTGAAGAATGAAGGAATCTGCAAAGAGCTTACGATATTGTAAGTGCTCAGTAAAAGTCAACTGTTGCTGTTTGGCTAGGTATCGTCCTTCATCTCTCTTTCCCCATACCCCCACATCTAATCTGTCAGCAAGTCCTGACGACTTTGTCTTCAAAACATATCCTGAATCTGTATATTTGGTCCAACTCCACTGTCGCTACCCTAGTACAGACCACCGCCATCTCCCACCTGTACTACTGCAGTAGCCTCTTAATTGGTCTCACTGGTACTGTTCTGGTCTCCCTACAACCCACTCATCCCACAGCAGCTGTATCACCTTGCTTAGAACCTTCCCATTGTATTTAGAATAAAATCCAAACTCCTTTCTATAGCCTAAGGCCCTACAATGTTTGGCTCTGCTTCCTTTTCATACCAGTTACCTACTTGCCCATTAGTCTCCAGCCACACCGGCATCCTTTCGGTCCTTTGACTATGCCAAGCTCGTTCCTGCCATAGGGTCTTTACACTGCTATTTCCTTTGCCTGGAATGAGTTTGCCCTGTCTTGACATGACTGGCTTACTCTTGTTTTCAGACCTCAGCTCAAATGTCAGCTCCTCAGAGAGGCTTTCCCTGACAACCAGCAGTCCCCTCAGTCACTGTGTATAATACCACACTATTTTCTTTTTCATTCTCTCAAATTCTCTGTTTACCAATTATTTGTCTCCTCCACTAGAATGTAAGTTCCATGAGAACAAGTCCCTCATCTTGCTTTGTCATCCTTTTGTGTCAAGAATAGTGTCTGGAGGAGCAGTTTTTTCTTTATTTTCTTCATGTACTCCCCCAGTTTGGAAATTGTTTATTAAATTATGAGACAATCAAGTATTATTGTTTTGAGCTAATTCAAAGGCTTATTTTTGACAATCGTAACTAACCTTTACTTCTGGCCACTTGTTTTTAAGAGGCAAAATAATTCCCCTATGTGCATACAGAATAACTGCTCAGAATAAACCTTATGTTTCAGTTTTAAAAAAAGAACAGTGTTTGGCACATAATAGATGCTCAATATATATTTGTTGAACTAATGAATTAATAATATTCTTAATAACATGATTAATGTTATTACTTCCATACTATAGGTGCTTTTCTGCTTTGGGCCACGTAGCAAAAGCTCGATTCCTGCATGAGACCAATGAGATTGCAGATCAAGTGTCTCGGGAATATGCACGTATTATCCTCCTAATTATTTCAGTTTCCCAAGCTGACATTTCTCTTAGTGCTCAGCCCCGTGACTCCTAGCTCTCCAACCATCCGTCTTTCCTCTGCCCTGCCACCACCCCCACCCCCACCCCCACTCAGGTGAGACCGTTTTTGAGTTGCTTGGTAAACCGCAAGCCTCTAAGCCCTGTGATTTTTTTCAGCTTCCCAGGCCCCTCGTCCTTTAGCTTCCACATCCCTGTGGGCCTTCTTGTCTTTTTAGCCCATACAGACAGAATGGCTAGAACGTCCATTTTCTCTGCAGGGTGGAGAAGGAACAGACTTTTATCAGGTCCGAGCACGTTTAGCCATGCTGGAGAAGAACTACAAACTGGCTGAAATGATCTTCTTGGAGCAGGTAACCGGAGAAGAGGAGCAGGATGGAAAAGGAGATCTGAGAAAAAAAGGGAGGAAAACTCAGGAGGAAACAATTGGCTATCTATTCTTCCAGAGGTTTGAGAAGAACTTTTAGAAAGGTTTTA
This sequence comes from Dugong dugon, assembly GCA_030035585.1. Classification (NCBI taxonomy): domain Eukaryota; kingdom Metazoa; phylum Chordata; class Mammalia; order Sirenia; family Dugongidae; genus Dugong; species Dugong dugon. The sequence continues at coordinate 72,753,745 of CM057473.1, forward strand.
TTGTTAATTTCACTCCTTCATTATTTCCCTCCTCCTGTATTAGTCCTTATCTGATCTAGGCAGACTTCCTCCTTTGGCCTCCAATGACTTCCTTCTTTCACAAAGTCTGTTACTTCCCCCTCTACTTCAGAGCCTGGCTTTGCAATTCTTGTGCACTGGGGTGGATCCACGTAGCCCTGCTGGTGCAGTGGTTAAGCACTCGGTTGCTGACCACAAGGCCAGCAGCTCAAACCCACCAACCGCTCTGTGGGAGAAAGATGTGGCAGTCTGCTCCCGTAAAGATTTACAGCCTTGGAAACCCTATGGGGCAGTTCTACTCCTACAGGGTCTCTGTGAGTCGGAATTGACTCGATGGCAATGGGGTTGATTTCCTTTGGGGATGGATCCAAGTTTTGTGGGGCCAAAAGCTTATATAATATGGGGAGTGCTCTTTAAGGAAAATTGCCTTGGATGGGGCCTGTGCAAATAAGGGGCCCTGAGGCTCTAGCTTCTTGAGTTTCAGAGTAAATCCACCTCTGCTTGTGTGAAGGATGAGGCATTTTAGTCCTCATGGGCTGAGGAGGGCTGGCTGATTTGTGCTCCTCATATCTTCCTGGTGTCCCGCCTTCCTCTGCCTGTATTCCGCTAGAATGCTGTTGAGGAGGCCATGGACATGTACCAGGAGCTACACCGTTGGGATGAGTGTATTGCTGTGGCTGAAGCCAAGGTACCAGTTCTGCCTTCTTCACAGTTCTGAGCTCAGTTCTACCAGTTTCAGAAACTTTCTTGTCAGGGAGGCCATAGAACAAGAACAGGGTAGGGCTGGGACCTGATATGTGAGGAGTTAGGATACTAGTGACCTTGGAGGATTTCTGTTAGTATAGGGGAATTGGAGAAGCATGGGAAGGAGGAATGTGACTCCTCGTTCTTCTCTGTTGTGTGTCCAGGGGCACCCAGCCCTGGAGAAGCTGCGCCGGGGTTACTACCAGTGGCTGATGGACACACAACAGGAGGAGCAAGCTGGTGAACTACAAGAGAGCCAAGGGGATGGGCTAGCAGCCATAAGCCTTTACCTCAAAGCTGGGCTCCCTGCCAAAGCTGCTCGACTGGTGCTGACCCGAGAGGAACTGCTCGCCAACACAGAGCTGGTGGAACACATCACCACGGCCCTTATCAAGGGGGAACTGTATGAAAGGGTATGGTTGCCTTCCTATCCCTCTTCCTGGGCTCAGGACCCCTGTCCTACCCAGGAGTCCTAGAGTATGTTGGCCTCCCTGACTGGTGGCATGTCCTCCTCTTGGGGCTGATACTTGATTCTTTGTATAGTAGGGGTATCATTGTAGTAATATGGTACATTAATAGGCAGGTGATCTCTTTGAGAAGATTCGAAATCCGCAGCGGGCCCTTGAGTGCTACTGTAAAGGCAACGCGTTCATGAAAGGTACTAGTCACCCACAACCCCATCTTCACTGTCACAGACTCTTGCCCAGCCAGCCCCACAATACCTCTTTTGGTGCATCTGTTGAGGTTTCCTGGCTTCAGTTCTCCTTCATTCCTCCACTTCTCACCCATTTTTCATGCTTCATTTCCCTGTCCTGCTTTTCTGAGCCCCATCCCTGGAAGTCTGAGCTGAGTGTCCACTCTCCCTTTGGCAGCTGTGGAGCTGGCTCGATTGGCATTTCCAGTGGAGGTGGTGAGACTAGAGGAGGCATGGGGGGACCACTTGGTGCAGCAAAAGCAGCTTGATGCAGCCATTAATCACTACATTGAAGCCAGGTATTATGGTATGGGGATGCAAAGGAGATTTGGGCCTGAGGTGAGAGGGGATAGGGCAAGTAAGGGCACTAAGGCCTAAGAGAAGAGAAGTCTCAAAATAAGTTGGAGTATACTTGAGGGGTCTCTTTCTCTTTCCTCATACATATTTATGTCTTCCCCAACAATGCCAGGTGCTCCATTAAGGCAATTGAGGCTGCCCTGGGTGCCCGCCAGTGGAAGAAGGCAATTTATATATTAGACCTACAGGACCGGAACACTGCATCCAAATACTATCCTTGTGTGGCCCAGCACTATGCGTCTCTACAGGAGTACGAGGTGAGGACGAGCCCCTTTCCACAGCATGAGGCAGTGGAGTACTGGATAACAAGGAGAGAACCCAGAACAGGAAGTGAGGGCCATCTCACCAAGTCCTTTTTTCTGTGGCCTAACAGCATCACCACTCTGAATGGGAAGAAAATGGTTTACTTCCCTCATTTCATTCCCAGATAACACAGACTCTTCCCCCCACCACACACCACCGCTACATAAAGTGAGTCTCTAGCTCTCGTCCTGTGCCAGCATGAGGGGTTCTTCATTAATTATTATAGTTCCAACATAGAACTGCCTTTCATTGTAGAAATGTGAGGCCCTTTTAAATTCCCACTGTACTGTCAGACTGTTTTGGGCTGCTTTTTTTTTTAAATGGTGGCAGGTGTGCAACACCCATAGTCATCATTTCTTCTCTATTCTAAGGTAACAGTATCATAGGCTTCACTTCATCCCAGCTGTGCTTTGTTCTTTCCTCTCACAAGCTGCTTTCATTCTGTTGCTCTGACTTTTGCATCTACCTCCTATCAACTACAGATTGCCGAGGAACTCTATATTAAGGGAGATCGGACAAAAGATGCTATCGACATGTACACCCAGGCTGGCCACTGGGAGCAAGCCCACAAGGTAGGGAATGGAATGGAGGTAATGACAAGAGAACTCTGCCTTTGTGGTTGTGTTGCCACAGTCCTTGGTCTCTGATCTCCTTACTTCCCTGAAAGTTGAGAAAAAGTACCAAATATAGTCTGGATAACTTTGATCCCTTACCACAGAGAAAGGAAGGGATGAAGAGAGGCCCTTGTTCCCAAACCTGTATTTCTGAAGAGAGCAGATGCACTTGGTTACTGGGGAATTTGAAATACCACTCCTGACAGCTCTAGTCACATTGAGCCCAGTGGGTGCAGTGGGAGTATGGTAATGGATCATCCTCCCCCAGCACAAGGCATCTCTGACCCGCCTGCCTGAGCAGACTATAGTTCTTATTCTGCTCCTTCTGGACTTGGCACTCCCCGAGGCTGGCTAGTAGTGTGGTTGTTGGGAGAGTTGAGAATTCCTGGGCAAGCAGGTTCCTTGAAGCCCTGCTTCCCTGACTGCTCTGCATGGCCCTCTGCTTTCCCTGGGAATTGGCACTGGCGGCTGCCCTGGCTCTGTGTGTCTGCACAGCTGGCAATGAAGTGCATGAGGCCTGAAGACGTGTCGGTGCTGTACATCACCCAAGCTCAGGAGATGGAGAAGCAGGGCAAGTACCGCGAGGCTGAAAGGTGAGCTGTGGCCTCAGAAGAGGTATGGAGGGAGATGGGCTTCAGGGCTGAAAGGACAGATGGTGTCTGAGGATATGTGTCCCTTTCCAGGGGGCAGTGACAGGATCTGTTAAGAATGACTCTAGCAGCAAGGGTCTGGGTATAGAGCCCCAGGTATATCTCCCATCCCCAGGCTCTACGTGACAGTGGAAGAACCTGACCTTGCCATCACCATGTTCAAAAAGCACAAATTGTATGATGATATGATCCGCCTGGTAGGGAAACACCACCCAGATCTACTCAGTGACACACACCTACATCTGGGCAAGGTGAGGCCGCCTTCTGTCCCTGCCCACCTCTTTCCCAGCTAGGCTCCATCTCTCCCTCTCTCCATCCTGACCCACCTTTCCTCAGGAGCTGGAGGCTGAAGGTCGGCTACAGGAGGCTGAGTATCACTACCTTGAGGCCCACGAATGGAAGGCAACAGTGAACATGTATCGGTCCAGTGGGCTTTGGGAAGAGGCGTATCGGGTAAGGAGTCCAAGCCACACATCCGGCCCCCTTTCCCACTTTCAGGTGACTAATTCTAAACTGATTGACACCTTTGAAAATGTAATAAACCCATCTTTTGCCAGAAAAATGTCCACATGATATATACAAAATTTAACATATGAATTTAAAGGTTTGTGGACTACCTGAATCCCATCCCTGGATGCTAAGCAGATTAAGAGACCCTGAAATTTACCCCGTTGGCTGCTGTTTTAGAACAGGTCCTTGGCCTTTGTCAAAGCTGAGGTCAGAAGGTCAGAGATGAGAAGGGAGCGGCTAGGTGCTCCTGCAGTGGAGGACTGCTGAGTGGCTTTGCTTTCCAGGTGGCCAAGGCTCATGGAGGAGCTAATGCCCACAAACACGTGGCCTATCTGTGGGCAAAGAGCCTGGGAGGAGAGGCTGCGGTGAGACTGCTCAACAAGCTGGGGCTCCTGGAAGCTGCTGTTGACCATGCTGCCGACAACTGGTGAGGCCCTCAGCCTTCTCGCCACTATGCCCACCCTAGCTAGACCCACTATACAGAGAAAGGAAATCTGAGGCAAGTGTGAACTGTGGTTAAGGATAGACCCTTGGAAGGACATAACAGAGGAGCAAGAATAAATTAGTAACCCCTGAGTGTTGAATCTTTGGCTGTCCTAGGACAGTGGTGAAGAGGGAATAGCTTTTAAATCTAGGACTGCACTAAGCTAGTAATGTCCTCTAGATAATGGAGGTATGACGTGATCCTGTTAAATGCAAAATAACGTATTTTTACGCAAATAACTTTTTAAGTAAATGTTACATATTGCAGTAGTAAGACTGCCTTGGGTCAGATTGCTGAGGGAAGTCTGTTTTTGAGTGATTGTTTTCCTGCTAATGTAGATGTGGCTCAGGAGGAGGGGGTGGCAGCATCAGGAGCCCTTTTTCCCTGGCCACTTAGTGCTCTGAAGCTCACTCCTCCTCCCTCTTGCCCACCCCACTTCTTCACAACCAGCGGGTCTCAGTGAAACCACAGGCCTTTCCAGGTGACAGTGATGATCACATAACTGCTTTCCTGTCTTCCTTTATCTCTCTCTGTGCCGCTCTATCACTTCATTTCTTAATCTGCCCCCTTTTCTCCCCTCAATCCTTGCCCTTTTTGCTTTTCTTTCCCTCTTACAAAAGAAAGTATTGAGTAGGCAAACCTTATCTGCACCTTGCATTTCAGCTCCTTTGAATTTGCTTTTGAACTCTCTCGGCTGGCCCTCAAGCACAAAACCCCTGAGATTCACCTTAGATACGCTATGTACCTGGAGGATGAGGTATGGATGTGATCCTCTCCCACTGCTTTTGACCCTGGCCTCAGAGCCCTCATATTGCCTCCTCTAGCCACTGTGGCTAGCCCCTGTATGTCCTGGCTGCCTGTGATCCAGTCTCCTCCTCATCATGTAAAGCTGCCTTTTTCTCCTTCTAGGGTAAATTTGAAGAGGCTGAAGCTGAATTCATCAGAGCTGGTAAACCCAAGGAAGCAGTCCTCATGTGAGTTACCCCATAAACTCCTTAAACCCCAAAACCAAACCCGTTGCCGTCAAGTCAGTTCCGACTCATCCTCCCAGTCATCTTCACCTTCATCCAAACCTAGCTCACATCTCTGCAGTGGCATGTCCTACACTCGGCCTCTCCTATTTGCCTATCTGGGGGCAGGTTTGTCCATAACCAGGACTGGGAGGCAGCTCAGCGGGTGGCTGAGGCCCACGACCCTGACAGCGTCGCCGAGGTGCTCGTGGGGCAGGCCCGGGGGGCCTTGGAGGAGAAGGACTTCCAGAAAGCAGAAGGGCTGCTGCTTCGGGCCCAGAGACCAGGCCTGGCCCTCAGTTATTATAAGGTGGGCACTGGATTCAGGGCCATGAGGCAGGGTGACAAGATATGAGCGTCTACAGAGAGCCACACTCATCCCTGGTACTAAGAAAGATCAGGGAGGTTAGCATCAGGAAGAGGGAAGGAAAGGCAAGATGAAGAAGAGAGGTCCAAGGATCCAGGAATCAGTGGGACAGAGCACCTGTGGCCGTGGGAGGCTGTCATGCCTACCTCTGTCTCCTGATAACCTGGAAATCTGAGCAGGAGGCTGGACTATGGAGTGACGCTCTGCGAATCTGCAAGGACTATGTGCCTGGCCAGCTGGAGGCTCTGCAGGAAGAGTATGAACGGGAAGCTACCAAGAAGGGGGCCAGGTAGGAAGCCAGGGGTCCAGGAAACGTTGGCAGGGCTGGGGGACGGGTCACAAAATGTGCACAGGATAGGCCACTCTGCCCCTCCCCGGTCCCATCAGGCGCATTGTCATCTCCACAGGGGTATGGAGGGACTAGTGGAACAAGCTCGACAGTGGGAGCAGGCTGGAGAGTATAGTCGTGCAGTCGACTGTTACCTCAAAGTGCGTGACTCTGGAAGCAGCAGCCTTGTGGAGAAGTGCTGGATGAAGGTGAGGGCTCTCAGACCCTCGTGGGCCCTCCTTTCCCCCAAACTTCCGTTAGTACCCAGCTTTGCTTCTCAAACATTCATCTTTTTCCTCCTGTGTCTTTTTGTATTCAGTCAGGTAGCACAGGTACCTACTGAGTGTCCTCTGGATGCTATAGCCAGAACCTGTCAAAGGAATAGAAGGCAGAGCCCTGACAGCCAGAAGTTGGGGGAGTTAGACATGGCTCAGTTAATATTGTATCTGAGTGAATAAATACCAAAGTATGTGATTCACAGTGGAGTCAGGGAAGGGTGAGCTCTCTGTGGGCTGGAGGGGTCAGGAAGGCTTTGTGAGGGAGGAGGTAGGACTTGGACGAGAGCTAGAAGGGCAACTCCAGACCTAGGAGCTGGGACTAGATGGAGGCTGTGAAGAAAGAGCATGAGGTCTTCCTTCAACCAGCAGCTTCTGAAAGGAAGCCTTCAGCAGATTAAGCCAGGCCAATGTGTTTCATCAATTCTAAGACACACATATAATCACATATTAAAATCTTTGAAATTGGGATGCACGTATGTTATAAACAATAGATCTTAGATTCGTGAAATATGGTATTGGGAGCTATGAGGGGTGTTGGGAATGTTGGTGTGATGATACCCCTGCAAAACTTCCCTTAGGTTTCTGAGGCCGTGTCATGAACAGCCTGTAGAAGTTGGAGGAGAAAGAAGTAGAAAGAGGGGCTGATGATTGTCATCAGATTTTAGTATTTATTATTTGTTTTACTCTGGGGCATCATTTACTGGGTCTATGCATGACTATACCTTCTTCGATTAGTCAGGATGGCTTCCTGGTTGAGGGCACTTTAATTAAGCTTTGAAGGGTTTAATAGGTAAAGAAAGGCAAGTATAGATAAAGACCAAGGGGAATTAGCATAGACTATAGCTAAGGTGGAAACCCTGGTGGCGTAGTGGTTAAGAGCTATGGCTAACCAAAAGGTCAGCAGTTTGATCCACCAGGCACTTCTTGGAAACTCTATGGGGCAGTTCTACCCTGTCCTGTAGGGTCACTATGAGTCGTAACTGACTCGACGGCAATGGGTTTGGTTTTTCTTGTTTTTTTTAATAGCTAAATTAGACCATGTGGAAATTCTTGGGTTTGTAGTATGACTGAGTTTTAGGGTTGGAAGGTATCTCCAAGATCATCTAGACCAGCATTGTCCAATAGAAATATAAGCTAGAAATTAAATAAACACACATGTAATTTTAAATTTTCTAGTAGCCACATTTGAAAAAAGTAAAAAGAAACTGGTGAAAATAATTTTAATATATTTATATATTATTTAACCCATTATAGCTAAAATTTTATCATTTCAACATGTAATCAATATAAAAACTTATTGTTTTCATACAAAGTCTTCAAAATCCAGTATGTGGACTAGCCACATGTGACTACAGGCTACCGTTCTGGACAATACAGATCTAGAATGACCATCACTTTTATGGATGAAGAACCTGAGGTTCCATAAATGGTTGTGGAGCATCATGGATTCCTATTTTAGGGGTTCTTTCCCTATGTCATGCTACCAAGACTGTATTTGTGACAGAGAGCTTGAGAAACAAGTTTATCAAAGGTGGCAAGACCAAATGCAGTTACTGCAGATGGCAGAGTGTCTGAAAGAGTTAGGATGACCTGAGAGGATCTGACAGGTCCACTGATGGTCATTTAAAGGATGGACCATGAGGCAGGCTTTGCACAGGAGGTTGGAGGATGAGGGAGAGTACAAGGGAGACAGCTGGCAACTAGAGGGGAAAACATGTATGAAATGGAGCCACCTGCCCAGACTGAAGACCCCCAACAGTGTTTGTCTCTCCTACCCATTTCCATCTTGTTTAACCACTCAGGCAGCTGACCTCTCCATCAAGTTTCTGCCTCCACAGCGCAGTCTGGAAGTCATTCGGGCCGTAGGACCCCAGCTGATTGGAATTGGAAAGCACAGTGCAGTAAGTAGGGTACTGGACTGAAAAACATAAATGGATAGAATGGTGACATCTAAACCCAGGAAGGTATGCCAGGTGGTCCTCTAGGCAGCTCAGCATGCAGTTCTGGGAAAGTAGAGGGAGGAGCTCACAGGACTGAGGAGTGGAGGGAAAAGATGGATTCCAGTCTCCAATTTCCCACTGTGCAGGCTGCAGAGCTCTATCTGAACCTGGACCTAGTCAAGGAAGCGATCGATGCTTTCATTGAGGGCGAGGAGTGGAACAAGGCCAAGCGTGTGGCCAAGGAGTTAGATCCCCGGTAAACTCATGACCCCTTCTCACTAGGAAATTCTCTTTTACTTCCTTTTTTAAAGACTGAGCAGAAGCTCTTATGGGGGAGGGGGTAGCATCCAGGACTACGAAGTTAGAGATCTCTGTACATCTTCACAGGTATGAAGACTATGTGGACCAGCATTATAAAGAGTTCCTGAAGAATCAGGGCAAAGTGGACTCGGTGAGACTTAAATTTTGTTAGCAGGAGGCAGAATGCAGGGAGAGGCTCAAGAAATTCTCCCTCTTTTCTCCTCCTCATGTCATCTTTTCTCCTGTAACTCTTTTCAACTGATCATAGCTGGTGGGTGTGGATGTTGTGGCTGCTTTGGACCTGTATGTGGAGCAGGGCCAGTGGGACAAGTGTATTGAAATAGCTACCAAGCAGGTACTGCTGTCTCTTCTTCCCATTCCCAAGTCTTCTTTATATTGTCCCTTGATTCCCCACCTGCTCCAGACCTGTATCTCTCATTACCTCCACCAAAGCCCAAACCCCAAAGATCAGCATACAAGTCACCACCCACCCTCACTGTCCAGTCTTACTGATCCCAACCTTCCCCATTCTTTTCTTCCATCTGTGGGACAGAACTACAAGATTCTACATAAATACGTGGCTTTGTATGCGACTCATCTGATTCGGGAGGGTGGCTATGCCCAGGCACTGGCCCTGTATGTGCAACATGGCGCCCCTGCTAACCCACAGGTACCAGAACGTTTCCACAGGAAATCTTCCCTTCTCTAGAACTACCCATGCCCTCAGATATTCTCTTCTTAAGGGAGCCTTTCATTAGAGAACATCATGCCTAGAGTCCCCACCAAGCCCCTTCTGAGTTGTACAGCCTCTCTGGAGAATATACCCTTTGAAGAATCACTTGAGGAGCTTCTCATGCTCTTAGCTAATACACAGGGAACAGTCTTTCAGAGATGACTCCTGCACACACCTCTAGGGCCTTATTAACTTACTCCAGAGAATGAACACTACTCCCCTATCTGCTGAGCATCACAACTCTCTGGAATATTAGCCCATTAACATTGTGACTGTGCATTTATATTTGTGCATGTGCCCATAATCACAGAGTACCAGTAAAAGAAATAGTTCTTCTTTTACTCCTCTTCTCCATCATTGTCCCCCAGCTCCTCCACACACACTGACAGCGCTGTCTCTCCTCTCTGGCCCCACTTTCACTGACTTTCTCTTCTAGTTGTCCCCTTCCCACTCAGATCTCCTTTTCTCGTTTCCTGCTAGAACTTCAACATCTACAAAAGGATCTTCACTGACATGGTGAGCTCACCTGGGACCAACAGTGCTGAGGCCTATCATAGCTGGGCTGATCTTCGGGATGTCCTCTTCAACCTGGTGAGGAAGTTGGGTCAACAACAGAGTAAAAAGGCGACTCAGCCTACCCCCGTCCCAGTCTCTTCCTTCATACACATAAACCTTTACCCTCAGATGTATCTTATCTTCCACTGTCCAAGTGGCCATCAGCTGACCACTGGCACCGGCCCAGCTCTCTTCTGACCCCTGTTCCAGGCTGTGCTCTTGTCCTTCTCTAGTGTGAAAACCTGGTGAAGTCCAGTGAGGCAAACTCTCCAGCCCATGAGGAGTTTGAGACAATGCTGCTGATTGCTCATTACTATGCCACGCGCTCTGCAGCCCAGAGCATCAAACAGCTGGTGAGATGAAGAGGGGGTAGAAGGGCACTCAGAAAGACACATCTTCAGATGTGTGAATTTGAATGAATTCAAATTCTGGAATCCCAAGCTTGGGCTCTTGAACCTCCTCACTTCTCTTAGCTTCTCTTCTGTCTAACCCTTGCTTATCTTTGACCCTTGCTGAGAGTTTGCTTCCTGTACTGTTTGACCTTGGGGCTCTGTGCCCACATGGCCTCAGCCTCATTACGTTTAACATTCAGATCCCATGATTTCTTTCTTTACCCCTCAAAACCTTCACGCCCCTTTGGCTTATTCACGATAGTACACTGTATATTTATTTCACGTACTGGGATGACAATTCTAAAAGTAGAAGGAACCTTAGAAATGATCTAGGCCTGGTTCTTTTGTACAGATGAAAAAAACTAAGATCCAGAGTGGGTAAGATCCAGAGCAGTTTTTGACTGTTGGTCTTTTAGTTCTGTGGCTGCCTTAGTTATAGGACCCTAAAAAACAGAGCTCATTGGTCTGTTAGCTCAGTCACTACAGTGCCAGGATCATGTTTTAATTTTAATCCACAGGAAACTGTGGCTGCCAGGCTTTCTGTTTCGCTGTTACGTCACACCCAGCTACTACCTGCAGACAAGGCCTTCTATGAAGCTGGCATTGCTGCCAAGGTGAGCTGGTTCAGGGAAGGGTGGGGCAGAGGAGGTAAGGGAATATAAAGTTGGGAGGTATAGAATATCTCATCTGCTCAGGTAGAGTGAAGCTGAGTGTGGGGATGATGTTGTGGAGGACATAGTTCTCCTATTACCCTCTTGTATTCTTCCCCGGCATCTGGAGAAGCAGCATCCAAGCCCAGCTGCTCACTCCTACTTGCAACTTTTCTCTGCCACAGGCAGTTGGCTGGAAGAACATGGCATTCATCTTCCTCAACCGCTTTTTGGATCTGACTGATGTGAGTGGGGAGTTGGGCCCCACAGGTTGGGAGTTTTGGGATCCGACTAATATGAGTAGGGGGTTGTGCCCCAGAGGTTGGGTGGTTTGGGATCCAACTGATGTGAGTAGGGGGTTGGGCCCCAGAGGTTGAGAGGTTTTGCATGTCACAAGCTGTGCCTATTTCATGGCTGCCCACTCTGCCATAGGCAATTGACGAAGGGACTCTGGATGCCCTTGACCACTCTGACTTTCAGGATACAGATATTCCCTTCGAGGTGCCACTCCCAGCCAAGCAGCATGTACCGGTAAGGACGCAGGGTTGGAGAGCAGGAAGGCCTCACCAGTATGTGAGTGCACTGAGAAGGGAGGACACTTCAGTTGATCCTCCCAACCCTTTGTAATGGGCATCAGTCAGCAACATCTTTGTGCTGCTGCCTTCTTTGCCATCAGCCCTTACTGTTCCTTCAGTGGAAGAGAAGCAGAGTAGAAAGATAAGGCTGTGACTGTGACCACAATCCAAGGAGGTCATTTGTGGCTGAAAGCTGGTGTACAGGATGGACTTGGCAAATCCCTCACTCACTTATCACCCACTTGCCCTGCCCTGTGTGAAGCTGCTATTCCCTCTGTCCTTCCCAGGAGGCTGAGAGAGAAGAGGTTCGTGACTGGGTGCTCACAGTCTCAATGGACCAGCGGCTAGAGCAAGTTCTGCCTCGGGATGAGCGGGGCGCCTACGAGGCTTCCCTGGTGGCAGCGAGCACTGGAGTTCGGGCACTACCATGCCTCATTACAGGTATAGAACCTTTTAGCACACCATACCCTGTGGTGGGTAGAAAGGAAGGAAAAGTAGGATCAATAAACTTTATTTTACTGTTACTTAGTAGGGAGTGCAGAAGATAGGAACATCCTACTTTATGCCAGGTTACTCTTCATTTTTACCCCCTCAATCCCTCTCAAATTCCAGTTCATCTTTTTTTCTTGCCCCACAGGATACCCCATTCTGAGGAACAAAATTGAATTTAAACGGCCAGGGAAGGCAGCTAACAAGGACAACTGGAATAAGTTCCTTATGGCCATCAAGGTTAGACAGACTTGAAGGATGAGGGCAGGGAGAACAGCACTGGAAAAAAACCCAAAATACTAGAAGGGTGGGTGGGATTGTCAAGAAGGCAGGTGCAGACCCTGAACCCTGCTCCCCATGATAGTGAGCTGGAACTGATTTTCTTTGTATCAGGAATGTTTTTCTCAGCAGCACTAGTGTGTTCCTCTCATATTCTTTCCATTTGCTCACAGACTTCCCACAGCCCAGTGTGCCAGGATGTGCTGAAATTCATCAGCCAGTGGTGTGGAGGGCTACCCAGCACCAGCTTTTCTTTTCAGTAGCTGATACAGCTGAGGGAAGTTATGGCCTCTTCCTCATTAAAGTTTTGTAAATAAGTGAGACCACTGTATTCTTTGATCAAGGTCACCCCCAATAGCAACCCAGTGCCCTTTCCCCGCAAAAGGAATCATAATCAAGTGCAAAAAGAGAGACATTCTTTATTACAACTGTTTATACTGCCTTAGGGGTCAGGGTTCCCTGCTTAGTGGCAAACCCTTGTGAAGTGAGCCTCTGGAACAGCACCTGCTTGATAGAGGGGAGAGCCCAGGTCAGAGGGGAAAGCGGCAGAGCGAAGAACCAGACCGAGTTCTAAGAGCAGTTCCCTGCCCCTCCGTTTACCCAGGCCTCAACCCTCGTAGCCCATTACCTGTCCTAAACCCAACTTTTCTGGGATGTCTGGATTTCTTGATTTTGATCCAGTAGCTGCTCATTTTCCTGCGTTTTACATTTAGGAAGTTCAAGCTCTGTCAGTTCCTCCAGCTGTGGAAGAAGGTGGAGTTAGTAACCTGGCTCTGAATTATAGATCAGCATCTTTTCAACCGAGTCTAAACTCTTTCAGCCCTCCTCACAAGTTTCTCAGCTGGAGAGCCCATAACCATTCCTGTTCATCTTCCTTACCTGCTGCTGCAGCCCTTCCTTCCTGCAGGGCCCAACCCCTCGCAGGGTGAGTGCAGCCACACAGCAGTAACCAGACAGAGCAGCCTCCACTGTAGACATGACCAAAGAAGGGATCCAGAGAGCCAAGGCTGTATCCTAAAAGGCAAGGATGAAGGATGGGGACTAACAGAGTAGGGCAGGAGCAGCAAATAGGGAAAATTAAAAGGGCAGAAGACCAAGGCTTTGAGGACTGCAAAAAGGATGAAAAAGAATATGCTCACATAGATTCTTGTGGGGTCAAAGGGGCAGTCAACATGTCCAGACCCCTGATCCAGTGGTACCAGAGGCTCCAACAGTCCTGGATGGCAGTCAGCAATAAGGCGGCGGCCACCATTGGCCACAGTGAGTGACACAGCAAGGAGGAGACCCACGGAGCACGCAGCAGACAAGAGCAAGTTCACCAGAGATATGGCCAGCAGGGCCCAGTGCTGGCAGGGGCAGAAGATGAGAGTGAGCAGCTGGGGGTGGCTAACTTTCCCACTGACTAGATACCTCAGTTTCTGACTGAGGCTCCTCATTTAAAGATGGAGCCGAATCACCCCCCATTCTCCACTTCCCTGCGCAGAGGTCTCCTTCCAAGCTCCAGGAGTACCCTCTCACCAGTTGCGGGCGAAGAAGGTTCCGGGATGCCAGGAGGGCCACAAGTCCCACGGAAACACTCTGTGGAAGACGTAAGGCCTGAGGCCTCTGCTCTCAGCACTCCCGCCCTCGGCCCCGCCCCGCGCGCAGCGCTCACCAGCAGCCCTGAGCCCACAGAGATGACATTGGCCGTGGTGTACTCCGGTGTGACGGCGCCGCTGGGATTGGCCACGTGCCGCAGTACGGTGCCGTGCAGTACGGCCCCCAGCAGCAGGTTGCCGTGGCCCACCAGGATCAGCGCGAGCCCCACGCTCATAAGCCGCTGGGGCCCTCGGGCCGCGTCTGCAAAGCAGGGGGAGTGGCGGGCCTGAGCCGACGAACAGGGAGGGCGCGCGGGTCGCGGGTGGCCCCAGGTTGACGAGGGCTGTTTAAGATGGGTGAAAGAGGGTGGTCGCAGGGTAGTCCAAAGGGCCGGAAATTACCGAACATGCAGAAGCGGCTGCACCTCATCCCGATCATATGCGCCTCGCCGCCAGGCAGCTCTACCTGGTCCTGGCCCCGCCCCGCGGCCTGCGGCCCAGTTCCGCCCGATTACTACCTGAAGGAAGCCCAACCACCGCGCCCCTGGCGGCGGGCTCAGAGCCCCGCTCCCCCTAGCGGGGAAGGCCAAACACACACGACGCTTTTAGCAAAAAGTAGACTTTTATTACAGCAGCAACTGAGGCGAATCCAATGGCCCCCGAGGGCCACCACTGCAGCACCACCCTTCTCTCCCGCCCGTCTGCCCCAGCGGGATTGCAGAATTCAGCTCCCCGAGTGGCCGTGGGCCTCCTTTCCACACAGGCTGGGCGGGAGCCAGCAGATCCGCTACTAGCCCCCAGCTAGAAAGTGGCTGCTGAGAAGGCCCAGGCCCACGTCTGTGCAAAACAAGTAAAGTGCAGAGGGGAGGAAGAGAAGGAGCAGGGGGAGGATGTTGCTCAGAACCAGGGAGTTCCCCAAAGCCCTCCTGAAGGAGAGACAGGGCTTCACAGGGTAATACTGACTGGGAGGAGGGGGTCAGGAGGGCTGTTGCACATCTAGTGACAGCCACAGCTCAGATTAGGGGCCTGGCCCGAGTGAGCTCTAAGAGGAGACGGTGACAGCGGCTGAGTTGAGGGTGCTGTTTCTGGCAAAATTGAACTTGTTCAGAGTCTCCTCTAGCAGAGAAGTCAGTCGGCTCTGGTCAGCCTGGGGGAGAAGAGCTCAGTGAGACAGGGCCTGAGAGAAGAGAAAAAATGGAGGCAGCCAGGGCTGATGAAGGAAGGAACCTCACCTCACTAATGAAGCCCAGCTGCACCAGCTCAGCTGCCAACTCTGGGATGTTCTCATCTGACAGAGAAACAGGAGGGGATAACGTATGGGAGTGAGGGACACAGAAACCTTAAAATAGCCCTAATCAGGTTACCCTGGCTAGGAAAGAATAGTACAAGCACAACTGTTAGATCCACCCACCAATTTCAGGGGCTAAAATATTCATTCTATGTGAGTCAATGTGTTATGCCTTGTCATCTCTGCCACCCTTGATTATGTCCCCCAGAGAAGGCTCATAGATTCTCCATCCTCCAGGGGAAAGGACTCACTTGGCATGAGGTCACAGCTCAGGTGCCGGTTCAATTTGTCCTCCAGCTTCAACAGAAGCGTCAGCTGGAGAAGACAGTTAGAAAATGAGGCTTCTCTCCCCCTCCATCTAGCCACCCAGCCCAATGCAGCCCTGGCCCTGAGTATTACATGGTGTTTGACTCCCTCCTCCACCGACTCAATGTTGCACTGCATCAGCACCACCTAGGAAGAGAGAGCAGAGAGGATCACTACAGTAGAGACCAGTCGGTAAAAAACCCTCAACCCTTGGAAGTCTTTCCAGCTCTTAGGACATGGCTGCCCGGGAGCAGACATATACTCATTCTTTCCTCTAAAGGACAAAGCCAAAATTAAGAGATCCTCTCTGCCTCCCTTCTACTGTAACCACCAAGACACCCATACCCACATAGCCCCTACCTTGCGGGTCTCCACCTCAGCTGGTTCAGGTGTTGGAGTCTTGACAGAGGGAGGCACCACAGGTGATGTCACCTCCTCCTGCTGTGGCTGCTGGGGCCGAGGCAGCCCAAAGGCTGTCAGGGGGTAGATTCCATTTCTGGTGGGGGATGAAGACAGGTCACATGGGCTCTATGAATGCCTTAGGACACCCTCCCCTGCTTCCTCAATGAAGCCTGTCTTCTCCCTCTTCTCTCACCTGACATCTTCAAGGAATTTATCTAATTCCAGAGCTGGTGACTGAGAGTACCTGGAAGAGAAACGAGAGAAAAAAAGATGAAAAGATGGAAACAAAATAGCAGATTCAACCATTCCCAGAGAATGGACAGTTTACAGAACCCTCAGGGTGGTACTGACCAATCTGTCCCTCTTAGACCCTTCAGTTAGTTACTCACAAAGTCTGAATTGGTTCTCTTCCTGGTCCTGCAAGGATTTCAGCCAGTACAGCACTGGTATCCATGTTTTTGGTGATCTCCTCCAGAGCATTCTCTGGGATCATGTCTGGAGGGAATGATGGAGTGGGATATTATGAAAGGATAGTCTGATTAAGATCCCTTAATGCCATAGAAGGCATGGGTTTCCTGTCAGGCAAAGAATCCCTTTGGAAATAGTAAACAGAGCATGCCAGTGATAGTCACAAGGCTCCAGATTAGAAGAAGATTCCTAGCAGAGCCAAGGCAACTCACGTTGGTGTCCCACAATGCAGTGGGCAGCAAGGAGTTTGAGGGAGGGCACCTCAAACAGTGCTGGGTGGAACAGAAGTTCTCTGGCTGTTGGCCTGCAGGCAGGCTCAGACTGCAGGCACTTTTGAATGAACTCCTAGAAAAGGGAACAAGGAACTAGGGCAGACATCTGGCAAACACTCCATCATATTCATTTTTATATCTCATTTTACACTTAGCACAAGGCTTTGTACATAGTAGGTACTTAATACTTGTTGAGTGAACGAACTGAGAAATGTATCTGAAAGGGCTTTGTATTATTTGAAACATATCATTCACTATCTTTCTGGTTTTAATTATTTTTCTGCTCTCTAACCACAAGCTTTCTTTTTTCTTTACTATTCAAACTTATTTCTTTTTCCTTATTTTCAACCTCTCTGCCCTCATAGCCCACCTACTGCCTACCTTCTTCTCCAACTCTCACCAAACTCAGCTTCTCTCTTCCCAAACTTACCCACTGTGATCAATAATATTCATCATCCTTTTTATTTGCCAAGTCCAGAACCATAATTTCTTTGGTCCACTACAATTGCTTATTGAATCCACTGGTTTCCTCCATGCTTCCCCTAAACCACGTCCTTTCAATCTCTCATAGTCCTATGACGATTAACCTGCCTTCCTACTTTCATTCTTGAATGCCAACAAGATCACACACCTAATCTTTTACTTGAATACCCCACCCTAGCACTGAACTAGAAACTTGGTCCATACTAGCCTCATGACTTCCCACTAGTCTTCCTGCTCCTATTATATTTATCTAATGAATTACCAACTCTCGCTTGCACCTTTTCTGTCCAGTCTCTACTTATTGTATCGACCCACAGATTCAAAACCCTTACATTCTTTAAATCTTAGCTCATTATTTTAAGATGCCTTCCCTAGTTAAAACTGTATAAATCCCAAATCCCAAATAACCGATTTGATTAATTCATACTGATCAATTTCTTTAAAAATATCAAGATGAGAGTGTATACCAATGGCCTAGGGTAACCATCCAATTAGTTTACCTCCTTGTTACCCAAAAAAAAATAACCTATTGCCGTTAAGTCAATGCCAACTCATAGTGACCCTATAGGACAGACTAGAACTGCTCCATTGGGTTTCCATGGCTGTAAATCTTTAGAGAAGCAGACTGCCACGTCTTTCTCCTGTGAAGCAGCTGGTGGGTTCAAACTGCTGAGCTTTTGGTTAGCAGCCAAACACTTCACCACTGTGCCACCAGGGCTCCTCACCTCCATGTTAAAAAACAAAAAACAAAAAAACTGTTGCCGTCAAGTCAATTACGACTCATAGTGACCCTATAGGACAGACTAAAACTGCCCAATAGGGTTTCCAAGGAGCGGCTGGTGGATTTGAACTGCCAACCTTTTGGTCAGTAGCCTGAGCTTAACCGCTGCACCACCAAGGCTCCACTTCCATGTTAGACATACCTAATTAACATACAACCTTTAACCCCACTATTACTCATCTTAACCCCCATGTGTATACCAAAAAAAAAAAAAAAAAGGCACCACCTAGTGAAATGTTAACTGCTTTTGTCTATCCTTTCTGCTTTATGTTCCCTTCCCTTGCTCTTAGAAGAGCACATACTAGGAAAACCTGAAGATATTTGAAAGTCAGTAAAAGAGGGAGTGATCCTGAAGATCCTTACCCTCTGTAATGGGTCTTCTAGAAGCTGGATGGCACTGCTGATGGCTTCCTGTGGCACATATGAGGACTCTCCATTGCCCTGAATCTCCAGCACTGCCATCTGCAGTGAAGGGGAAAAAGGAAAAGTAGAGATCTAAGAATCTCAGTGCTCCCACAATCACTCCAAGACCAGCACCTTACCTATCCTCACTCCATTTCCCCTTCCCACCTTCTAATCTGACCCTATTTTTTCCCTCCCTTCTCATCTCCTCACCTCCAATGCACACATGCCAAAGGAGTAGATGTCCACTGCCGTTGTCACATTAGTGACTTCTAGGAAGAACAGAAAAGACTTGGGTGAATAAGGAGATTGGAGATGGGAGGTGGCAGAAATGCCTCTTTAAAAAACTCTTTGTATGCTAGTACAGGAGGACTAGAAGTTTGAGTTATGTTACCTCTGGACCTCAGGTTATAAGGTGGAAAAACTGGGAGATGAGGACAAGGTAGAGAAACTGGATGCCTCACCTCCATACTCTGGTGCAAAGAAGTGTAGATTCTTCTGCTCTTCTCGACAAGTTTTCACATGATTGTTGATAGTGTCAGGAGCCACTGGGAAGAGGGGAAATACCCAAAATCTGACCACCATCGAGGAAGCATATTCTCACTCCAGAGAGAGGCCCCCAAAAGCCAAACTCTCCAGAAGTCTCCTTTCTAACCCTCAATAGGCACAAACATATCCCCTTTCCCCTTGAGAACTGCAGACCAAACAGGACCACCACCTACTTGCCCTTTCTCAGGCCTGCTGCTTCTCATCTAAGGTCCCTAACTCAGTAGCAACATCAGCTCCATACTGAATTAACAGGTACATGGGGGCTTGGGGCTGGTCAGGGAGCAACACAGTCTAAAGAAAAACTTCAATTTGTGGCCTGCTCACTTCCGCAAAGTCCAGATCCATCTAATCCCTCATAACATTAAAATGTTCGGCTTTGGTTTTTTTCATCCACCCTGCAAATATCATAAAAACATAAGCAGCCCTTCTAATCTGGGACAATTAGAGACCTCAGGAACTTGGATAATGAAGGATAAGAAGCATTAACATACAACCAAGTACATAGCCCCTTTCTTACCCACCTTGGCTGACAGAAACTCAAAAATAGCTCAGAATTGAGCCAAGACCCTTGAATAAGTTTCACTTTTAATCCAAGACTTTTTAGACCCCTACTCTACCCTCTTATTCTCAACACTGCCTGCCACAGGCTGAAATGAGGAACCAGGGCTGGGCCCAATTCGGACTCACTCAGATCATAAACAATGACTACAAGTCACAGAGTCTAGGAGCACAGCCTGATGATGAGGGGGAATGAGAATCCAAGAGGTAAGCGGCCAGCCAGGCAGAATCCACAAGAAACAAGCAGGTTATGGAGGGGCAAGCAGGTAGAGGGCTGAGAAGACAAAAGCTCAGCAGGCATAAGTAGGCAGGGGAGGTAGGGGAAGAGGGGCTTGCTCCCACGACTGCAGGCGCTCAGCAGCCGCAAAGGGGAGCAGAGGGAGTACAAACAGAGCCCCAAGTGGGGCAGAGGGAGCTCTCACCATTAGCAAAAATCCTATGAAAGACTGTTGGGAACAGAGCAGCCCGTAAGCGGGAGGGAGGAAAACAGAGAAAAGTTGTGAGCAATGGAGCAGCCAAGCCCCAGACAAATGGACACGCAGACATCACACAGACACAGCACACAGAAATGTTGTACACTGCACACAGATACACAGCAAATGAACACACTCACAGCAGGCACAGCCTGGAACCTCCTTTGGTAGGGTCTGGCCCTAGGGGCTCAAATCAGACCTCACACCCATCTCCTGCCCTTTCCCAACCTCCTATCTGTATTAGCCCCAGTTTCTCTCCATAAAGGTACAAAATGATACCCTACTCCATCTACTAATTAACTAGCCTCTATGAATTACCACTGACAAGGTACTTTCTCTTTATCACCAGCCCACACCTCATATTTTGCTCTGCTCTCCCCCATTCCTTTCATCTTACCCCCATGGTTCCCAAATTCCCGAGGCTCCCCTGCCCAGAAGCTCTCCCTCCCCTCACCAGAGCCAATCTTGATGAGTCCGTTGTGCTGGATGAAGATGGTGTCACAGGTCAGGTTCCCATGGATGATGGGGGGGTCACAGGAGTGCAGGTAGCTGTGGGGGCACTGGGCTGTTAGAGGGACCACTGGGAAATTAAGGGCAGGGGGAACCCAAGGGTTAAGAGAAGCAAGGGCCAGGTCTCCTGCTGGTCACCACAAAGACAATCCCCACACTCTGAATCTCCATTATGCCTGATAATTTAAATAGTTGGATAAGCAATAGGAGAAAGAGGTAGGAGGGAGAAAATATTGTGGTTAGGGCATTAGGATGAACCCTCGAAAAGACCTGCAGGGGCCTAATCTTGACAGTGTATGACTCAAAAAAAGTGGGGAGAGGCAGAAAAGAACAGCAGAGTAGTGCCCTGAAATCTGCTTGGAGGAACTAAATCAGGAAATATGGGAAAGAAACTAACCAGATATGATTTACCTTAAGGCAGAGAGAATTTGTGTGCACCAGCGTTTCCAAGCCTGGAACAGAGTTTGGTCCAAGGGTCAGTAGTAATCCCTCTCTTAACACCCCACTCACCAGTTCCCTCCATCCCTTCCTGATCAGCGTCCTAATTAACAACCTTTTCTGAACTCTCACATCAGCCTAACACTTTGTCAGCTCTCCCTCCATACCTTTTCATTCATAGTCTTGTGGTTCTTTTTAGTCTTCTTCAGAAATTGCTTAAGACTGCCAGATGACATATATTCTGTGATAAAAATGACCTGGGGAGGCAAAGGATACAAATAAGGCCTTATAATAGAAACGATTCCTTAGCTGGTAGCATATACAGCAGATATATATTCAGAAAAAGAATTTTTTTTTTTAATTTTCTCTCTTTTTGTTCTTAGCATCACTTCCTTGGAATTAATAGGACAATGAAAGACGACTGTGCAGTAAGAGGTATGGCAAGGAGAAAGCAAAAAGTTCATTCATTTATGTCCTCTATAACAGGATTAAAGGCATAAGTGATTGTCAAAGCCCTACTCTCATCTCCACAGTTGATTCCAGTTCTGTTTCAAAACCAGCTTGTTTTACGAGACTAAATGGGCACACCAGCCCAGGGGCAAAGATAAGAAGGCAGGAGGGGACAGGAAAGTTGGTAATAGGCAACCCAAGGTCGAGAAAGGGAGAGTGCTGACATATCACGGGGTTGGCAATCAATGTCACAAAACAATATGTGTATTAATTGTTTAATGAGAAACTAGTTTGCTCTGTAAATCTTCACCTAAAGTACAATTAAAAACTGACAGGGAACACAACAGAGAGTCCCTGATGGAGCAGGAAAAAGGTGGGGTGCAGAACTCAAATTCTAGTAAAAAGACCACAGACTTAATAGTCTGAGACTGGAGGAACCCCAGAAAGCATGGCTCCCAGATTCTCTATCAGTCCAGAACCTAAAACAATTTCCAAGGCCAACTCTTCAGACAAAGATTGGACTGGACTGTGGGACATAAAATGATACTCGTGAAGAGTGTGCTTCTTAGCTCAAGTAGATACATGAGACTAAATGGGCAGCTGTCCGGAGGTGAGATGAGAAGGCAGAAAGGGTTAGGAGCTGGTTGAATGGACATGGGAAATCAGGGGTGGAAAGAAAGAGTGTGCTGTCACAGTATAGGGAGGGTAATCAGGGTCACATAACAATGTATGTATAAATTTCAGTATAAGAGACTAACTTAAAATGTAAACCTTCATTTAAACTACAACAATAAACAAAAAAATAAAGTACAATAAAAAAAAAATCCTACTTTGTTTTAATCTCTGGATATAAAAGGAACAATAAATGTAGCTAGTCTCTGGAGCAAGAAAATACGAGGAAGAGTTCTTACCCTGGCCTTGTTCTCTTTAGTGTCAGCCCAATACTTATGAAACTTAACAATGTTGAGATGTTCCAATTGAATCAGATTATCGAACACAGCACGGACCTTTTCCTGGGAGTGGAGGAGACAGTGGGATGATATCATTCAGAAATCATTGTAATAATCTTGAAAAGTCTATTAAATTGCATCCCATTCTCTATCCCTCCCCAGAAGTGATCTAACCCCAATACACCCTCCTCATAGTCAGCTTCCCAATACCAATCCCACTTTAACACCAGTGTTCCAATACCCCCAAGGCCCCATCTTTTCACCATCACCTACCTCCTGTAGTTTGTAGTTCTTGCGCTCAGAGAACTGTACCTCATTCCACACAACCTCTACACCCTCCTCTGTATCCATGGCCAAGTATGCACTGTCAATACCTGGTACATTCCGCTGATTCACCTGAGAAGAAATTCAAATGAAAAGAAATTAAAGTTACCTCATGAGCCCGCCATTTCAATACTCCATTTGATCATCTTTTCTTAGCTCCCATCCTGTTGAAGTTTGGTCTGCCTCTTCGAGACTTTTCCCCCTCCAGTTCTCACCTCAGAATTCATTCTCCCAAGAGTGATACTACCACCACCTTACCTCTTCTCGCCTCTTCTGCCAGCGACCACAGGGTGACTCTTCCAAGATCTCAGACTCATCTTCACTTTCTTCTTCCTCCTCTGGGGAGGCAGCTGAAGTCGAGGTCACAGGAGGTGACACTGACGTCAGGCCAGGAGCTGAGGATGAGGATTCTACCTTTGGGTCTGAGCCACTGCTGAGTACTATCTGGGATTCCCCCTCCGACATGCTGGAATGATCACTCGGTCCTGCATTGGTTGGAGCAAGAATAGAAGGAGAAAGTAGAGAGGGTCAGGACAGATCTATAAAAATAATCCTAATAACCTCATTCAAAAGAAGATAAAAAATACACACCTCCTTTGTTTCCTTTAAATCCAAAATCAGAATTAATGCTACTTTAATACTGAAACATTAACTATTCTCCAAAGTCTAGTCTACTAGAGAAGGGGAGCTATCTTGGTGGAAGACGACCTACCCAGGAGTGGGAAACACAAGATTTATGGTAGTATGACCCCACCTAGTAAGATCCAAGTAAACAGCAAAATCAGGGGGGGCCCATCCCTTCTCAGCAAATACTCATCCAATAGCCTTCCCTTTCAGAGCACACAGGTTCAGAAAAGATGGCTCTAAACTCCAAAATGTTTTAAAATCCCTTAGGCTGGATTTATCCAGCTGAAACTCTCAGTTGACTTATCCCACTAGAACTAACCTTGGCATTCAATATCCATTCCTCCTATACACAGAACAAGCCCACCAATCCATGGTGAGGCTACTCTTGGTCCAAGTAACTGGCAGTGGTTAGTGACATCATCCCTAATGACATCACCTTCCCTATGATGTGAGTGTGGCAAATGAGTATTGGTTAGCAACATTTTTTTTCACTCATTCATTCATTCAACAAATGTTTATTAAGCACTTAATGTCAGCCAAGCACTACACTATCTGCTTGAGATACAATACTGAACAAAATAAATGAGATCCCCTGAACTCATGTAGTCACAAATCAAGGCAGTTCTAAGACTTTAAGTTTCCAGTTTCCATTTCATTCACATGGCTCAAATGTTCCTAAGTTTCCATTCTTTGGGGCACTGAATCTGACATGGTATTTTTCAAGTACAAATAACTTAAGATACAGCCTTTGTAGAAGAAAGTACTGTATAGTATAAAATTTCTCAGGACATGGCTAAGAAAAATTCTTAGAAAAGAATTCTAAGAAAAAGAATCCTTAAAAGCTAAATGTCACTAACTTCCAGAAAGTCCAAAGACAATCACTGAATGTTATTCCATACCTCTAAGAACAAATGCTGTGAAGGAGTTGGAACCTGTGTGTGCTCGGTTCAAGGGAGTGCTCTTCAGTATAAAAATATTCTGAAAAGTAAATCTGTTCGTCTAAGTTAGCTCAGAATGTGAGAGCCTCCAACCAACATCAATATTTTGAAAAGTCCACATTTCTTGTTTAGAACTCTCTGATGCTCACTTCTGCCCACCCATACCCTCAACCCACACTACATTCAACCC
The DNA here is from genome assembly GCA_030035585.1 of Dugong dugon. NCBI lineage: Eukaryota > Metazoa > Chordata > Mammalia > Sirenia > Dugongidae > Dugong > Dugong dugon. Next base: position 72,778,001 of record CM057473.1, read on the forward strand.
AAGTCAAGAGATTTTTATTAGATGAAATTCTAGTAAACACCAAGGACCAACAAGGTAGTACAGAGAAAATCTGGTAAAATACTCCTACTCCATGTTATTTTCTAAGTCCTTGCTTTCTAGAGAGATTTCACTCAGCCAAACTGGGAAACCATGCCTTAATAATCTACCAGAAAACTTGAGTTAGAGATCATTCTTCTTCCCGTGAAAAGTAGCTAAGAAAATGGATAAGAAAGTTTGTATTGGTTACTTTCTAGAGCAACTATAATCACTGAATGCATCTACAATCTAGAACAGCTAAGAAAAATTTCCAGCTAGGTTATAATAGGAAGTATCAGTGGAATTTAGGTTGCACAGTGGTTAAAAGTGCTGGGCTGCTAACCGAGAGTCGGCGGTTCAAAATCACCAAGGCACAGACAACTACTAATTCACAGTAGGGCACCACAAGAGAAGGAAAGCTTTCATCACAGACGTCCTAGGATTGTGCTTGTCCCACCCCAATCTCTTCCCAGTAGTGGCTAAGAGCTTGGCTGCTAACCAAAAGGTCGGCAGTTCGAACCCACTAGCCGCTCCTTGGAAACCCTATGGGGCAGTTCTACTCCGTCGTATAGGGTTGCTATGAGTCGGAACCACTCCACAGCAAAGGGTTTGGTTTTTTGTTAGTGTGTCGCCCGTGACACTCTAAAAAATCTTTGTTGAATTTACACCCATAGGGGAATCTCCTCGCTGCCTCCAGTTACCTCAAGATGCATAGTATGTTCACTTCTGAGCAATGTAGGTCGTCCCACAAAGTTTTTCTCAGAGACTTTCATTTACTGAACCGCAGCCCCTCTGCGTTTCAACACCTCATCAACAGCTCGCAGGCCACGGGCCTCTCTGCTGCCCTCATCCTGCAGCGGACCAAAAAGGTCTGAGACCCGCAGGACTGTCCAGTCAGAAATAAAGCAAGCTCTGGAAAAGAGGCCCTCTGAATTTCACATTCCAACAGGTCGCCCAGTCCAGTGTCTGAGAGGCAGCGCAGCCCGCGCGGAAGCACCCGGCAGGCCCGAAAGCGCTCCGCCGCCACCTCATCAAAGGCCGGCGGGCGGGCGGTGCAGTCAAGGCCGAGGCCACGCCCCCGCGCAGCCAGCGCGCCTACCGCAGCGCTTCCGCAGGCCGCCGGGCCCTCACCGCCCGCCCGCCCCGCCCCCGCCCCCGCCCCCGCCCCCGCCCGCCGACCCCGCCCTCGTCAGTCAGAGTTCGACGCGAATGCCAGGGCCCTCCCGACCCACGCCGGCAAAATTCCGGGCCGCTGCCACTCCGGGGAGGTTGGGGAGGGCCAGGCAGGGACTGTGGGGCAGAGGCGGCCCCTGGGCTCAGGCGGGCCGGGCCAGGGCTTCCGAGTGAGCAAGGCCGCCTTCAGGCACCGGCCTGCCGGGGTCCAATGCCCCGAGGCTCGGAAGCCGATCCTTTCGTCCTCTAGCAGACCTCCCACCCGATCCCCTCGTTCCCTTCTGCGCTCACCTCCCGACTCCGCTCCTCGCAGCCTGTGCTTCAGCTCCAGCTCGGGTTCCGGGGCGCCGGATCACAGAGACTCCCTCACAGCTGCGCTCCACAGCGCAACCGAACTACGGCCCCGCCCTCGCGGCGTCCTGACCAACAGATGGGCGGTGCCGCACTGCCTTAGGTTTCTATTGGACAAGGTGGCTGGGTGGGCGGTGCCCCGGCTAGACGGTCAGTGGGAGGGAGTCTTCAATCGGGCCTCTTCCACTTGAGCTGGACCGGCGGAGACCTCTCGGAGGGTTCGGCCTTTTCCATCCCACCTGGGGCCCTTCTCTCTGTCCACCACTCTACTCAGTCCAGGAGCCCCCGATGATTCTGCTAGACAAAGATCTTCCTTCTCTTCTTGAAGGCGCCATGACAGTTCTAATCCGACCAAAAGACAAAAGGAGCGAAAGTCTGAGAGGAGCGTCCACCCACTTTCTTTATTTACGGATGAGGCTGTGTCCAGGACACCAATTTATTAGAAAGCTTTAGAAAAAAAAAATCACTTAACACTGAAAATTATTATGCTTTGTGATTACATAGGACTGATATTTGCCAAAACTTTGCAAGAGCGTTTCATAGACGTTATCTTATTTGATGATCCTCATAAGAACTCATTGAAATTATCATTGATAGTCGAAAATACAAAAAAAAAAAAAACAAAACTGAACCAGAGGCACTAAACTATCCACAGTTAGGTTGATGACAGCCAAATCTAGAATCTGAAATAGTAAGATTCACCAAAGAAAACTTCGTTGAGAAGATGTTTGGAAAGAATTTAGATTGTTTGGGGGAGGTGGAAAGAATGGATGACAGATTACATTGATCCAAGAAAACTAGATGCGGAGCATGTAGGATGGAAGTTCAGTCTGCCATTAGACATATATAATGAAGGGCGGAAAGATGAGCCAATCACCAGAATTTGGGAATGTCATAATCACCAAATTTCACTGTCCTTGAAGAGAATCTAATCCTACTTCAAAGGAGCTCTGGTGGCTCAAACAGTTAAGCGCTGGCCTGCTAACCAAAAGGTTGGCGGTTGGAACCCCTGGCAATCTTCACCTAGTGGCTAGCAGGAGAAACACCTGGCTCTGGCAATTGTTTCCATCAAGATTATAACCAAAAGGGAGTAGTTCTAATCTGTCACATGGGGTCACTATGAGTCGTTATTGACTCGATGGCACCTAACAACAACAACAACAACTCTACTTCACTGAGAAGGTAATCTTTTCCTGACCCATGGGACATATATCGCCCACCTACATTGTCTGCCTCTGAGGTTTCTTGGGAAGGTGTTCTCTCACTTACAGTTTGTGCTGCTGCAAGGTGGGGACCTATAAAACTATTTGAAATGGAAGAAACAAGTGTGCGCCACAAATGACTGTTTTTACTGGGTATTGTATGGGGTGGTGCCAAATCAATAGTTTTGGTAGGTAAAATGTGGATTTTGATTAAAATTATTTGGGACATGTATATCCCTCTGGACTCTGAGGGTAGGATTGGTGGGATGAGGCAAGAAAAAAATCCATACTACCTACCAAAATTCAGACACACTCAATGATTCCGCATGCATTCCATTTAAAATTCAAAGTAGAAAATAATTAGCTCTTGAAAGGGATAACTTGCAGAAGACATCTCATTTTCTCATCTCTTCACCTCAAAATGTTTACTTTTAAACCAATCTTTCATCCTGCCTTAATTCTTTTACCTTTGAAAGAGAGGGCTCAAACACCCTTTCTAGAAATCTGATGAAGGTTATGGGCCTTCTTTTGGATTTTTTTTTAAAAAATGCATTTACCCACCAAATTTGGCATATAATTTCAGGGAGTTGAGGTTAAGAATCTTTGTTCCAATCTCAAAGGAAAGGATGTTCCTCCCCCTTCCCAGCTTAACCTCTTCCCCCTGTGGGTTCTAACACATTTGAAACACCTGGCCCGTGGTAAGTATTTATTAAATGTCAGTTGATATTATCATTATAGTTTCCCATTCTCTTCCATTTGGGACCTTAGAATTATCAACCTTTCCCTTCAACTACCTTCTTTTTTCCAATATGCATAAAGGACCCTTTGGCATACTCAAGTTTTCGTCTTATTTTTAAACTTTCATTCACATTTAAAATGCTCAAATATTTTATACCTAAAACCAAAAACTCATCGCTATTCAGTCGATTCTAACTTATAATGACCCTATAAGACAGAGTAGAACAGCTCCCCATTGGGTTTCCAAGGGTTTCCAAGGCTGTAATCTTTACGGGAGCAGACTACCACATCTTTCTCCTGAAGAGCAGCTGGTGGTTCCAACCGCCAACCTTTCAGTTAGCAGCCAAGCACTTAACCACTACACCACCAGGACTCCTTTAATTTTGTACATACTGCCTGCATTTTCACCACCCTGTTTATTTAATTTATCCTTTTTTCCTATTTATAAATGCATACTTATTAAAATATTTCAGAAATATTTAATAGAAACAGAAATAATATTTATATTATATATTATTTAAATTTAATTACTTAACAGAAATAATATTTATACAGTAGCTTGTATGTGCCAAGTACTATCTTAATTGCCCTGTAACATGTATCAACTCATTTAATCCTCACAACATCCTATAAGAACTATGAATTAACAATTACTATAGAAAGTGAAAATCTCTTATAATCCCACTTCCCCCAAACAGTTAAGCCTTGATGTTTATTTCTCTATGCTTTTTCTACATATACATTGTGTGTATGTAATTTTAAAGTAAAAACAAGCTTATGCTACATAATCTTTTTCAATTTTCACTTTTCACTTTTTTCCACGGCAGCATATAAAGCACTGCTTTAACTTTTTAATCACTGTATTCCATTTTCTAAATGTGCCAGTATTTATTTACTTAATACCTACCATTGGGCATTGGGGTTATAGCCAGTATTTATTATTATAAATGAAGCTGCAATGAACATCCTGTTACATATATATTTGCCCACTTGTGAAAATGATTTGTATACATTCTTCAAAGTAGAGCTGAGTCAAAGGTTAATAGCATTTCAAGTTTGAATAGATATTGTCAATTTGCTCTTCAAAAGTATCAAATAACACTACCACCAAGAGTATGCTGGGGTCTTGTTCTCCAACACCCTTACCAACACTGGGTATTACCAATCTTTTCAACTTGGGTGACATATTAAGAGAAAGATAACCTTGTGTTTTAATTTGCATTTACTTAATTATGAGTGAGGTTTGTGTGGGACAGAGAACTCAGTTTGGACTTTGCCTCTGGTTTCTGGAAGATAGCCCTTGGAATTTCTAAAGCAATCAAGGCATCTGTGTTTTTCTAAAGCAGCCAGGCAATACATATTGTTAGATACCATGGAGTCGGTTCCAACTCCCAGCCACCCTATGTATAACAGAACCAAATGTTGCCCAGTCCTGCACCATCCTCACAATCGTTGCTATGTTTGAGCCCATTGTTGCAGCCACTGTGTCAGTCAGTCTCACTGAGGGTCTTTCACTGACCCTCTACTTTTACCTAGCATGATGTTCTTCTCCTGGACTGGTCCCTCCTGATAACATGTCCATGGTTAAGTGAGATGAAGTTTCACCATCCTCACTTCTCAGGAGCATTCTGGCTGTACTTCTTCCAAGACAGATTTGTTCCTTCTTCTGGCATGCCATGGTATATTCAATATTCTTTGCCAAAATCATAATTCAAATGCATCAATTCTGTGGTCTTCCTTATTCATTATCCAGCTTTCCCATGCATATGAGGTGACTGAAAAGACCATGGCTTGGATCAGGCACACCTTAGCCCTCAAAGTGACATCTTTGCTTTTTAATATTTTAAAGAGGTCTTTGGCCGCAGATTTGCCCAATGCAATGCGCCTTTTGATTTATTGACTGTTGCTTCCATGGGCATTGATGGTGGATCCAAGTAAAATGAAATCCTTGATAACTTCAATATATTCTCCATTTATCATGATGTTGCTTATTGGTCCAGTTGTGAGGATTTTTGTTTTCTTTATGTTGAGGTGTAATTCATACTGAAGGCTGTAGTGTCTGATCTTCGTCAATAAGTGCTTCAAGTCCTCTTCACTTTCAGCGAGGAAGGTTGTGTTATCTGCATCTTTAAGGTTGTTAATGAGTCTTCCTCCAATTCTGATGCCACATTCTTCTTCATACAGTCCAGTTGCTTGGATTATTTGCTCAGCATATAGATTGAATAAGTATGGTGAAAGGATACAACCCTGACACACACTTTTCCTGATTTTAAACCATGCAGTATCCCCTTGTTCTGTTCCAACAACTGCCTCTTTGTCTATGTATAGGTTCCACAAGAGCACAATTAAGTGCTCTGGAATTCCCATTCTTCACAATGCTCTCCATAATTTGTTATGATCCACACAGTCAAATGCCTTTGCGATGACACCGGCGATTGCATGATGGAATTTTGCAAGACCCATGACTTATTCATCAGAAATACCTTTTTTCAGCAATATAAATGACAACTATTACATGTGGACCTTGTAGGATGAAATACACAGGAGTCAAATCAACTACATCTGTGGAAAGAAACAATGGGGACACTCAATATCATCAGTTAGATCAAGGCCAGGAGCCGACTGTGGAACAGACCATCAATGGCTCATATGCAAGTTCAAGTTGAAACTGAAGAAAATTAGAACAAGTCCAGCTGAAGTACAGCCTTGAGTATATCCCACCTGAATTTAGAGACTATCTCAAGAATAGATTTGACACACTGAACACTAATGACCAAAGACCAGAAGAGTTATGGGATGACATCAAGAACATCACACATGAAGAAAGCAAAAAGTCGTTAAAAAGACAGGAAAGAAAGAAAAGACCAGAATGGATTTCAGAAGAGGCTCTGAAACTTGCTCTTGAATGTAAAGTAGCTAAAGCGAATGGAAGACATGATGAACTAAAAGAGCTGAACAGAAGATTTCAAAGGGTGGCTCAAGAAGACAAAGTAAAATATTATTATGATATGTGCAAAGACCTGGAGTTAGAAAACCAAAAGGGAAGAACACACGTGGTATTTCTCAAGCTGAAAGAACTAAAGAAAAAATTCAAGCCTCAAGTCACAATAGTGAAGGATTCTATGGGCAAAATACTGAATGACACAAGAAGTGTCAAAAGCAGATGGAATGAATACACAGAGTCACTGTACCAAAAAGAATTGATTGATGTTCAACCATATCAGAAGGTAGCATATGATCAAGAACCGAAGTCCAAGTTGCACTAAAGCCATTGGTGAAAAACAAGGCTGTAGGAATTAATGGACTACCAACTGAGATGCTTCAACAAATGGATGCAACACTGGAAATGCTCACTTATTGATGCCAAGAAATTTCGAAGACAGCTACCTGGCCAACTGACTGGAAGAGATCCATATTTGTGCCCACTCCAAAGAAAGGTGATCCAACAGAATATGGAAATTATTGAACAATATCATTAATATCACAGGCAAGTAAAATTTTGCTGAAGATAATTAAAAAATTGTTGCAGCAGTACATCAACAGGGAACTGCCAGAAATCCAAGCTGGATTCAGAAGAGGATGTGGAAAGAGGGATATCATTGCTGATGTCAGATGGATCTTGGCTGAAAGCAGAGGCAACACTTAAACATATGCAAATGAGGTGGGAGCCCAAAGACCACACCTGGCAAATAACTTCAAGAAGGGAATGGTCCACAATGCAATCAATCACACCTAATCATTGACTGAATCAATCATGCATGCCCCAGTCAAGCATACACTGAGGCCTCAATTGCTATTATAAAGGACCCTGGACCTTGGAGCTTCCTTTTGAGCTTCTGGGTTGATGATTCATGTGGGAGGACCGGCACGTCTCTGGGGACATGAAGCTCTATGCTGAAAACTCCTCCCAGATGTCACCTTTGCATATCTTTATGTATATCCTTTTATGGTTATATCAACAAGGTTATAGTGAGTATAGTCCTTTCCGCAAGTTCTGTGAGTCATTCTAGCGAATTACGGAACCCACCAGGGCAGTGAAAGCCAGCAGGGCCTGGTGTCTACCTGTTTGGTAGGTGATTAGAAGGAAACAGTCCTTCTAACTTGAGAGGACCCAGCTTTGGGTAGCTGGTGGACTGAAGAGGGCTGTGCAAGCACTCATTTTGTAAAGACCTAACTCTGGGTAGTTAGGGTCAGAAAGAGAGAAAATGCCAGATGGGTGGCTGGTGTCAGAGATGGGGAAGTGGGAAAGCAGGGATGTGAATTATCTTCACATTTTGGGAATTGGCCTTATGTTAATTATTATTAACGCATGGTTAAACATCTTTTCATAAGTTTGTTGCCAAATTGTATTTCCTCTTCAATTTCTTGCCCATTCATGTCCCTTGCATATTTTTTTACTGGGCTAATTATCTTTTCCTTATTGGTTGTAAGAGCTCTTTGTATATTAAGACAATCCTACTGTCTTCTCAATCTCCTACAACATGAATTCCATTTTATCTCTACTGAAACTTTATTCTTAAAGTCAATTATTAATAAACCAAAACCGGTTGGCATTGAGTTGATTCTGACTCAGAAATATCTACTCCAAAAGTCCTTTCTCATTCTCCATGACCTCTTCAGCATTTGGGACCGCTGAACAGCTTTTTCTTGAAACTCTCTCCTCCCTTCCTTTTTATAATACTGATTTATTTCATCTTTCTCTTAACTTTTTATCCTTATGTTTTCTCTTCTATCTTTACTTTCTATTACTTCCTCCTAACTATTTATATGCCCATTATGTGCCCAAAGTTATATCCTCTGTCTCTATACCATTTGTTATGAATTGAATTGTGTCCCCCCAAAAATATGTGTTATAAATCCTAACCTCTATGCCTATGGTTATAATCTGATTTGGGAATGAGTGGTCTTTGTTATGTCAGTGAGGCAGGATTATTGTAGGGTGTGTCTTGAGTCAATCTCTTGAGACATAAAAGAGATTAAAACAAGCAAGTGGCAAGCAGAGATGGGGGAAAAGAGATGCCAAACCACATGAAGATCAACTAGGAGCAGAAGCTAAAAGAGGCAAGGACCTTCCTTCAGAGCTGACTGAGAAAGAAAGCCTTTCCCTAGAGCCAGCACCCTGAATACGGACTTCTAGCCTCCTAAAGTGTGAGAAAATAAATTTCTGTTTGTTAAAGCCACCCACTTGTAGTATTTCTTTTATAGCAGCACTAGATAACTAAGACACCATCCTTTAGAAAACATATTCAATAATGAGCTTCCAATATGTTACCTGAATGATACTTATATTTATGTCTAGCACTTAACCTCTTGCCCAAGCTACAGAATAATATTGGATGCTCCACTATCACCTCAAACTTAATTTGCCTAAAGATTTTCATTGCAGGCCAGAAATCCACTTCAGGAACCAATTTATTGGGAATGGAAGCTGGATGGCTGGGCAACAGGGTAGAAGACTTGTATACCCATTTAAGCCTTTTGAACTTTGTGCGACGTGTACTTATTTTCTACCAAAAAAAGAGACAATTAAATGTAGAATAAAGAAAGGCAATGCTTTGAGACTACCCATATTTATTTGTTATAATTCTAAGCTTCCCAAGTGACCTGCTGACCTGATCTCCCAAGTGGACTGTAGTTTGGAATGTGGTGATGGTTGCACAACTCTATAAATATACTGAAAAAAAAAATGAATTGTAACACTTACAATGAATGCATTTTATGCTGTGTAAATTACACTTCAATAAAAGTGTCCAGAATTTTTCAAGGTCTTGGTTTCTATATATGAGGATAATTGGAAAATCTATTGGGTTGCTGCTCTAACCTTTTCTTCTCAATATGAAGCTCACTAGCCATACAGTCCAATCTTATCATTCTATGTGTTATGGACTCTTTCTCTTAATTCAATCTCTTGAGATATAAAAGACAGAAGTGAGCACTGAGACAGGGGGGCCTCATACCATCAAGAACTTCTGTTCACACTGAAGACATAATCAAAGGAACAAAAATACTCTTTTGCCTCAAGCTCATCATTTACATTTCTGTAGGACCTCAGAATTAAGAGAAGCCTAGTTCTCTTGATAATTCTGAATTATCTGAGATGCTTTAAAACGTACATATTCCCAGGTTCCTGGCTGGATCAACTGAATCTGAATCTCTGGGCGTGGAGAGGTAATGGGACTGAGGTACCTGTATGTCTAAGAATCTTCCCAGGTAATTCTGATGAGGCAGTCTGGCCTGTCATTAGGATGAAGGGTGATAACCATCACCCTAGTGCATACTTTGTCCCTGTCTAGGAATAATCCCTCAGGACATTTGCTCATACCTTAGGCCTCTGATCTTCATTTTTTAAGTTATTAAATGTGAACATTATTTATCTAGCACTATACCTCTTAAGTTATGTCACAAGAAATTGAGTCATCTTCTAAGATAAACATAATACATAAATAGGGCAACTGGGAATATAAAAACAAATAGAGTCCATCTGTTACAGATTGGATTGTGTCCCCCAAAATATGTGTTCTAAATCCTAAACTCTATGTCTGCGGTTATAATCCCATTTGGGAATGGGCTGTCTTTTTTATGTTAATGAGGCAGGATTAGTGTAGGGTGTGTTGTGAGTCAACCTCTTAAAAATTATAAAAGGAACAGATTAAGGAAGCAGAGATATGTGAAGATAGATGCCAAGCCACATGAAGATCGCCTAGGAGCAGAAACTCAAAAGAGACAAGGACCTTTCCAACAGAGAGAAACAACAGAGAGAAAAAGAGAGAGAAAAAAGAGAGAGAAAAAGCCTTCCCCTAGAGCCAGCACTCTGAATTCAGGCTTCCAGCCTCCTAAACTGTGAGATAAATTTCTGTTTGTTAAAGCCACCCACTTGTGGTATTTCTGTTATAGCAGCACTAGATAACTAAGACACCATCTGTCATGGTTTGAATTATATCCCCCCAAAAATGTGTGTATCAGTTTGGCTAGGCCATGATTCCTGGTACTGTGCGATTTTCCTGTACATTGTAAGCCTGCCTCTATGATGTTAATGAGGGAGGATGGGTGGCAGTTGTGTTAGTAAGGCAGGATCTGATCTTCAAGACTGGATTGTGTCCTGAGGCAATCTCTTTTTTTTTTTAATATATATTTTATTGTACTTCAGGTGAAAGCTTACAGAGCAAATAGTTTCTCATGAAATAGTAGTACACATGTTGTTTTTTGACATTGGTTAACAACCCCACAACGTATTAAGCCTCTAAATTCTCAACCTTTTTTTTTGATGAAAATTACAGATGGCCAAAGATACACCGTTTCAAAAATTTCTACATTCACAGTTCAGTGACATTGACTACGCTCTTCCAACTGTGCTGTTATTCTCACTTAAGATGAAGGCTTACAGAACAAAATAGTTTTTCATTTAACAGTTACTACACATGTTGCCCTGTGACAATGGTTAACAATCTCACAGCACATCAAGAATATCCTTACTCCACCTTGTGTTCCCTATCACCAGGGGGCTTCCTTGTCCCCTTCTGTCTTCTGGACCTTGTCAGTGGACTATTGTACCTCTTTAGTCTCCTTTGTTTGTTTATTTATTTATTTATTTTTATTTTATTTAAACACCATTTCAAAACTTTTTACTTACACATTTAAGTGATATTGACTATGCTCTTCCAATTGTGCTGCCATTCTCGCCCAAGATGAAGGCTTACAGGACAAAACAGCCTCCCATTTAATAGTTACTACAAATGTTGCCCTATAGCAGTGGTCAACAATCTCACAATACATCGACAGTGTTCTTATTCAATTTGTGTTCCTTATCATCAGTTTCCTACTCTCCCTCTGCCTTCTGGCCCTTGTCACCGGACTCCTGTACATCGTTAGTCCCATTTAGTTTTACTGGGGTGTCCATTCCCAGGCTTAACATCGAACCTTGAAGGTAACTTCACCTCTGAGCTGAAAGGGTGTCTGGGGGCCACACTCTCGAGGTTTCTCTAGTATTCTTTAGGCCAGTATATCTGGTCTTCTTTTTTTTTTTTTTTTTTTGGGAGTTAAAATTATGCTCTACATCCTACTCCAGCTCTGCCCAGAACCCTCTGTTGTGATCCTGGTCAGAGGAGTCATTGGCGGTAGCTGGGCACCATCCAGCTGTACTGGGCTCAGTCCCGTGGAGGCCTTGGTAGCTGTGGACCATTAGTCCTTCGGACTAATCTTTTCCTTGTATCCTGTTCTCTTCGTTCTCCCTTGTTCCCGAAGGGATGAGATCAGTGGAGTATCTTAGATGGCCGCTCATAGGCTTTTAAGACCCCAGACACTACTCACCAAGGTAGAATGTAGAGCATTATCTTTATAAGTAGTGTCATGCCAATTGAGCTAGATGTTCCCCGAGATCATGGTCCCCAGAGCCTGAGGCAATCTCTTGAGATATGAAAGACAGAAGTAAGCAGTGAGACAGGGGGACCTCATACCATCAAGAAAGCAGTGCCAGGAGCAGAGCGCGTCCTTTGGACGCAGGGTCCCTGTGCTGAGAAGCTCCTAGTCCAGAGAAACACTGATGAGAAGGCCGAGAAAGAGAAAAAGCCTTCCCCTGGAGCTGACGCCCTGAATTTGGACTTTCAGCCTACCTTACTGTGAAGAAATAAATTCCTCTTTGTTAAAGCCATCCACTTTTGGTATTTCTGTTATAGCGGCACTAGATAACTAAGACACCATCTAAACTAAGAATTTACCCAAGATTATTTGATTTCCACAATTACAGTTACCAAAACCAAACCCATTGCCATCAAGTTGATTTTGACTCATACTGACCCTACAGGACAGAGAAGAACTGCCCCATAGGGTTTCCAAGGCTGTAATCTTTACGGAAGCAGACTTCCACATGTTTCTACTTCAGAGTGGCTGGTGGGTTTGAACCACTTAACCACTGTGCCACCAGGGCTCCTTATAATCATGCTTAATTAGGTTCAAATCAAATTCATTAGTTATTTACTTGGCTCTGTGTTTTATTGGCATAAAGATAATATCTGTCTTATCTCACAGTGATTTTGTGAGTTTAAAATAATTATCAGGTCATTTCATAGTCTTTCCTGCGCTAAAAACCCTAGTGTAAACCTTTTCTGTTTGTTTTCATATACTTCATTTATCTTTGTTGTAGCCATAAAGACAACTTTCCTTACTTTAGAATCGTTTCCTTGAAAAAAACATAGATTCAGACTTTAAGGAAAGACCTTTGGAGGGCCCTTCTAGCACTCCTCGCCTAAGACTCCAAGGTCCCTGGGTGGCACTTTAATCACCTAAAAGTTCTTGATCATATGCTACCTCCTGAAATGGTTGAACTTTGAACAGCTCTTTTTGGGTAATGACTCTATGTATTCCTTCCATCTTCTTTTGATGCTTACTGTGTCATTTAATATTTTCCTGATAGAATCCTTCAATATTGCAACTCGAGGCTTGAACTTTTTCTTTAGCTCTTTCAGCTTGAGAAATGCCAAGCGTGTTTTTCCCTTTTGGTTTTCTAACTCCAGGTCTTTGCATATGTCATTATAATACTTTACTCTGTCTTCTCAAGCCGCCCTTTGAAATCTTCTGTTCAGCTCTTTTACTTCATCATTTTTTCTTTTCACTTTAGCTACGCTATATTCAAGAGCAAGTTTCAGAGTCTCTTCTGACATTCATTTTGGTCTTTTCTTTCTTTCCTGTCTTTTTAACAACTTTTTCCTTTCTTCATGTATGATGTCCTTGATGTCATTCCACAACTCATCTGGTCTTTGGTCATTAGTGTTCAATGCATCAAATCTATTTCTTGAGATGGTCTCTAAATTCAGGTGGGATATACTCAAGGTTGTACTTTGGCTCTCATGGACTTGTTCTAATTTTCTTCAGTTGCAACTTGAACTTATATATAAGCAATCGATAGTCTGTTCCACACTTGGCTCCTGGCCTTGTTGATTCCTGTGTATTTTATCTGGATGGTACTGAAGGAAGAAGTCCAAGCTCGCTGAAAGCATTAGTGAAAAACAAGGCTCCAGGAATTGATGGAATCCCAATTGAGATGTTTCAATAAACTGATGCAGTGCTGGAAGTGCTAACTTGTCTATGCCAAGAAATTTGGAAGACAGCTACCTAGCCAACCGGCTGGAAGAGATCCATATTTATGCCTATTCCCAAGAAAGGCGATCCAACCAAATGAGGAAATTATGGAACAATATCATTACTATCACTCGCAAGTAAAATTTTGCTGAAGATCATTCAAAAGTGACTGCAGCAGTATATCGACAGGGAACTGCCAGAAATTCAAGCCGAATTCAGAAGAGGATGTGGAATGAGGGATATCATTGCTGATGTCAGGTGGATCCTGGCTGAAAGCAGAGAATACCAGAAAGATGTTTACCTGTGTTCTATTGACTATGCAAAAGCATTTGACTGTGTGGATCATAACAAATTGTGGATAACACTGCAAAGAAGGGAATTCCAGAACACTTAATTGTGTTCACAAGGAACCTGTACATGGATCAAGAGGCAGTCATTCGAACAGAACAAGGAGCTACTGCGTGGTTTAAAGTCAGGAAATGTGTGCATCAGGGTTGTATCCTTTCACCATACCTATTCAATCTGTATGCTGAGCAAATAATCTGAGAAGCTGCACTATATGAAGAAGAATGTAGCATCAGGATTAGAGAAAGACTCATTAGCAACCTGCAAGATGCAGATAACACAATCTTGCTTGCTGACAGCGAAGAGGACTTGAAGCACTTACTGATGAAGATTAAAGACTACAGCCTTCAGTATGGATTACACCTCAACATAAAGAAAATGAAAGTTCTCACAACTGGACCAATAAGCAACATCATGATAAATGGAGTAAAGATTGAAGTTGTCAAGGATTTCATCCACAATCAACACCCATGGAGGCAGCAGTCAATAAATCTAAAGACACATCGTGTTGGGCAAATCTGCTGCAAAACACCTCTTTAAAGTGTTGAAAAGCAAAGATGTCACTTGGAGGACTAAGGTGTGCCTGACCCAAGTCATGCTATTTTCAATCACCTCAAAGGCATGCAAAAGCTGGGCAATGAATAAAGAAGACCGAAGAAGAACTGATGTCTTTGAAGTACGGTGTTAGTGACAAATATGGACTGCCAGAAGAAACAACAAGTCTGTCTTGGAAGAAGTAAACCAGAATGCTCCTATGATGGTTAAGATTGTGTGTCAACTTGGCTGGGCCATGATTCTCAGTGTTTATATGTGATCACTTCCACGATGGAATCTGCTGTGAGTAGCCAATCAGGTGAAAAGGAGTTTCTTTGGGAGTGTGGCCTGCATCCAAATATAAGCATACGTTCTGGCTTTTTTGCTTACTCTGGATCCTGTGGCTGCCTCCTGTTTGTATGACCTCTGGTTCTTGGGACTTGAGCTAGCAGCTTACCTGCCGATCTTGGGATTCGTCCATCTCCACAGCCTGTGAGCAAGAGCCCTACTCTCCAACCTGCCAATCTTGGGTTCACCAGCCTCTGCAGCTATGTGAATCAGGAGAAACCTTGCAGTCTTGCCTGCCGATCTTGGATTCATCAATCTTCACAGCCTGTGAACAAGAGCCTTGTTTCCCAACCTGCCAATCTTGGGTTTGCCAGCCCCTGTGGCTACATGAATTGGGAGAAGCCTCTATTCTGATCCACAGACTTGGGACATTCCAGCCTCTACAATCGAGTGAACTGTTCCCTTGATATAAATCTCTCTCTCTGTATATTTATACACTTTACTGGTTTTGCTTCTCTAAAGAACCCAGTCTAAGACAGTTCCTTAGAAGCAAGGATGGTGAGATTACATCATACATACTTTGGACGTGTTATTGGGAGGGATCAGTCCCTGGAGCAGGACATCATGCTTGGTAAAGTAGAGGGTCAGCAAAAAATAGGAAGACCCTCAGTGAGATGGATTGCCACAGCAGCTGCAACAATGGGCCCAAGCCCATTGTGAGGATGGCCCAGGACCAGGCAGTATTCGTTCTGTTGTACATAGAGTCGCTATGAGTCGGAACCAACTGGATAACACCTAACAACAACAGCAGACCTAAAGGTGGAGCCCTGCTCATACAGTGGTTAAGAGCTCGGCTGTTAACCAACAGGTTGGCAGTTCAAATCCACCAGCTACTCCTTGGAAACCCACTGTGCCACCAGGTCTCCTGGTTTAGTCTAAGACTCTACTATTCCACAGCCCATAGCTGTACTGCCAGCCCTGAATCAGAGAGCTGATTTAATTTAATTTTTTTATTTAATTAAACAAATACTTATTTAGCATTATGTGGCAAGTGTCATTCTTGGCAGTAGAATAACAAATGAATAAGATAAAAGTTCCTGGCCTCAAAGGGCTTATATTTATTTGATTAGATATCTGTGTAAACAAAAAAGATCACAATGCTTAACAAATGCAACAGCAGAAGTATGTATAAAGTACAACAGCAAAAGACTTGATTGACTTCATGGAAGAAAAGATTATCTGGAAAGGTGTGGCAGGCTGAATAATGGCCCCCAAAGACACCCACATTGCAATCCCTGGAACCTGCAAATGTTAATTTATATGACAAAAGGGATTTTGAAGATATGATTAAATTAAGGATTTTGAGATAGGGAGATTATCCTGGATTACCAGGATGGATCCTAAATGTAATCACAAGTGTCCATATAAGAGGGAGACAGAGGGAAGTTTGACAGAAGAGAAGGGAATATGACAACAGAAGCAAGAGTTTGGAGTGATGCCAAAGAATGCAGGTAGCCTCCAGAAGTTAGAAAAGGCAAGGAAGCAGATTCTCCCTTAAAGCCCCCAGAAGGAAACAGCCCTGCCGACACCTTGACTTTACACAAGTGAAATTGATTTCATATTTCTGGCCTCCAGAACTATAAGAGAATACATTGATGTTTTTTTAAGGCACCAAGTTTGTGGTAATTTGTTACAGCAGCCATAAGAAATTAATACAGAAAGTTTTCCAGAGAGCAAAGCTGATGTCTGTCTGACATGATCTAAATCTATACTTTGTCTTAGGACGAATAAGAATTCACCATTAGAGGTGAGAACAGTCCAGGAAAGACTGAATCACTTTTTTTCTGATTCTTATATTAAAAGACTGGAACTTGGACCATAAAACCTCTGATTTTTCACTCCAAGTTTTGTGAGGGATGTTTTCTAGCAGTAAAAGTTGAAGATTTCCAATATGAATGTTATCTTTCTTCCCCTTTCCTCACTTTTGGTTTTGCAGTTTGAAATATAATCTTTATTTTTACAAAATTTCTTACATGTTGGAGAAAAAAGAAGAGACTTTCTAGGCAGAACATTATTAAGAGAGTAAATGAGAAAACTAGAGAGAATCTGCTAAAGATGGTTGTTTACTATTGGAGCCAGCTTGGCGAGAGGGTGACAAAGATCTCTCCAAAAACAAAGGAACTGCTTGCCTGATTTGTGACTAAGACAGATAAAATAATGAAAATAAAAATTAAAAAATAAAAAGAGCTCTAAACTGGATAAAATTGAAGAGAGAATAAATTAATTCACCTTGAACACAGCACAGAGATACAAGGATATATATATATTTAAGATAGGGAGGACAGATTGAGAGCCCCAACACGTATAATGGGAGTTCTAAAAAAAAATTATGATGAAGCAATATTTAAAAACATAATTAAAAGAAACAGTTGTTGTTGAGTTGATTCTGACTCATGACCACCCAGTGTATGTCAGAGTAGAACTATACTCCATAGTGCTTTCAATGGCCGATTTTTTAGAAGACAGATGGCCAGGCCTTTATTCTGAAACGTCTCTGGGTGGATACATAATAGATAAGATTTCTTAAGTATTTAAGAAAGATATTAACCCTTAAGTTTAAAAAGTAAGATTTAAGTACTAATAAACACACACTGAGGCACATCATAGGGATACATGCGCAACATTAAGGATAAAGAGAAAATTGTAAAAGCTACCAGAGATAAGATTACCTATGAAAGAATAGTAAGAGTAATAAAAGACTTCCCTGTCGAATTCCAGCCAAGCTATCAGTCAAGAGTGAGGGCAAAATACATTTTACTATACCAGGAACAATTAAAGAATTAAAAAAAAAAATCACCCACACATTCTCACTGAAAGATATATTTATAAATAATTTATAAATCTTCCGGGGAACAATTCTGCTTCTGGCTGTGATGGAATAACAGAAACGGATTTATATCTTCTGCCTTAAACATCTAGAAAATGGGACAAAATATATGAATCAATTGTTTTCAGACAATGGACAACAAGCAGCACAAGATAGTGATCCCTGAGAGAAGAGACACAAATGAGGTGAACCCTATGAATACCCCAGCTTATTGCCTATCTTAGTTATCTAGTACTGCTCTAACAGAAATACCACAAGTAGATGGTTTTAACAAAGAGAAGTTTATTCTCTCATAGTCTAGTAGGCTAGAAGTCCGAATTCAGGGCACCAGCTCCAGGGGAAGGCTTTCTGTCTCTGTTGGCTCTGGAGGAAGGTCCTTGTCATCAATCTTCCCTTGGTCTGGGAGCTTCTCCGCGCAGGAACCCTGGGTCCAAAGGACATGCTATGCTCCCTGTGCTGCTTTCTTGGCGGTATGAGGTCCCCAACTCTCTACTTGCTTCTCTCTCCTTTTATCTCTTTTAAGATAAAAGGTGATACAGTCCACACTCCAGGGAAACTCCTTTTACATTGGATCAGGAATGTGATCTGAGAAAGGGTGTTACATCCCATCCTAATCCTCTTCAACATAACCCAATCCTGCCTCATTAACCACAGGCAGAGATTAGGATTTACAACACACAGGAAAATTACATCAATCACAAAATAGAGGAAACCACACTATACTGGGAATCATGGCCTAGCCAAATTGACACACATATTTTTGGGGCACACAATTCAATCCATGATACTGCTTGAAGAGAGTTGTCAGGCCACTACGTAGAGAGAGGAAACCCATACAGAATCTGACAATCGCACTGCATTGAGAAGACAGAGTTTGAGGTTCAGGGAGGCCATTGTGGCTAGACTTTGCAGGGCAGAGTACTGGACATTGTGGACCTGCACAGAGAGAGAACTATGGAGATCTACATAAGGATCCCCTCAAATTTTTGGCCAAGTACTGATCTAAACACGAATGTGAGGAAACTACCATGGCTGGGGAAAGAACCATTGAAGAGGAGTAGGCAGAACAATCTTCTGGAACTCATACTGCCCCAGGAATAATTTATGTTCCCACCAGTCAGACAGGAAAGGCCTCCCCAGTACATCAGATAGTGTCCTCAGGTTATTGCCTAAGTCAAACCAAACCAGGCCAAAACCATTGCCTTTGAGTCGATTCTGACTCTTAGCGACCCTACAGGACAGAGTAGAACTGCCCTCATAGGGTTTCCAAGGAGCAGCTGGTGGATTTGAACTGCTGACCTTTTGGTTACTGCCAAGCTCTTAACCACTCTGCCACCAGGGCTCCTACTGCCTAAGTAGTGGAGCGAAATTAGCCCTAGGCAAAATTCTGTTCTGGGTCTGCCGTAACAAAATCTTAAATTAAGCCTCAAAAGGTTCAAACTGTTTCCAAGAATATAACTGTGACTCAGGAAAAAAACAACAACAATATTTTAAAGCAATAATAATAACAATCCAGCACTCAAAAAAAATGTAAAATTCACAATGTCTAGTATTCAGTCAAAAATTATCAGGCATGTGAAGAACAGGAAAGTATTACTCATAACCAGGAAAAAAATTACTCAATAGGAATGGACCCAGAAATTACATAGGTGAGAGAATTAATAGGCAAGGATGTTAAAACAGCTACTATGTATTCCATATGTTCAAGAAAGCAGAGGAAAGCATTGGGTATAATTAGGATAGAAAAGGGAGACTTTAAAAAGACCCAAATCAACTTTTAGAGGTGAAAAAGACAACAACAAAAATGAAAGTACACTGATGGGATTAAGAGCAGATTAGATACTATAGAAGGAAAGATTAGTGAATTTAAAGACATAGTAATAGAAAGTACCTAAAATGAAAAAAGAGGGAAAAAAGACTGAAAAAAAAATGAACAAAGCATCAATAATATCAAGTTATATAACATACATGCGATTCAAGTTCCAAAAAAAGATGGAAATGGACAGAAAAAAATTTGAAGAAATAATTGTCAACAACTTTCCAAACTGAAAACCCCAGTTTTATGAATCTCAATGAACTTCAAGCAGAACAAGCAAGAAGGAAACCACACCAAGGCACATGATAACAAAATTGTTGAAAATAATAAGTGATAAAGAGAAAAATCTTAAAAGCAGCCAGAGGGAAAGAAAAATTACTTGGAGGTATGAAGAAAGATGAAAGATGAAAGAAATAACTGTGAGTATAGAGATAGATAAACTATACTGGCAAGTGTAAAATAGTGATTGTAAAATGAAAACTGTTCTTTGTGTGTTAAAAAAGTTGAAACTACAACTTTGATAGCTATAACAAGATTGGGAGTGTTTATTAGGTAGTTAAAACTTGCTGTGGGCTTTTCAAGATGAGGATTGTGTTAAATACTGAATAACTCTAGGTTTTATAATAAATAATTGTATTTAAGTGTGAATGTTAAAATGCAAGGAAAATCACTAAAACAATAGAAATACTCTAAAGCTTCTAAATAGCAGAGGAAAACAGGTAGAATATAGGAAACTTTATCAAGTCAACATAAGGCAGGAAATGAGAAAAAAATGACAAAGAGAAAACACAAATAAGATGGTAGCAATAAATCCAAATACATCAGTGATCAATATAAACGTAATCAAATTGAAAGACAGACACTTTCAGGTTGGAGTTTTTAAAGTCTAGCTGTATATTGCATAAGATACTTTTTGTAAAAATGCCATGGTGGGGCATCTGACCTCCTCTAACGCCGTGAGGGAGAGACAGAACCACCATCAGCATCAGCCCAAGGCTGACTTCTAGTAGGCAGAGGTCAAACAAAACTTCACCCCCCAACCTTTTTACCAATTTTGACACCAGCCATCCCTCCCATGGCACTCAAAGCCTAGTGGGATGGCAAAACTGACCAGTCCCCTCGTTAGGGTTCCATACACCTTATTTGCATGGTCCCACCCCCCACAAGGGTGCCATGCACCTTATTTTCATTATTAGCAAGCTGTCAAATCACCTTGGTGGGCCACAAGCATCTTATTTGCATAGTCCCACCTAATCATTTGGTGGGAGATATAAGACTATGGTGAGAAAAGCCATATAAAAGCAATCTATCACACTGTAGTTGCTAACTGAAAGGCTGCTGGTTCAAATTCACTGAAAGGCACCTCAGAAGAAAAGTCTGGTGATCTACTTCTGAAAAAATAAGCCATTGAAAACCCTATGGTGCACAGTTCTACTCTGACACACATAATATCTCCATGAATTGGCGTGAACTCAATGGCAACAAGTTTTTTTTTTTCCTAAACCCTCATAGCCTAACTTCAATCCAATATTTTCAATGCTTATATATCTAGTTGTCACATTAAACTGAACAATTTGTTTCCAAAACAACCCCCTCCCACCTTCAACCTCCCCATTTTCTGTTTGTTAATGGCTCTGCAATTTTTGTCATCAAGGGTCAAAACCTTGGAGGCGGGGCCAAGATGGTGGAGTAGTCAGATGCTTCTGGTGGACCCTGTTACAACAAAGACCCAAAAAAACAAGTGATTTGATTATATATGGCAATCTGGAGCCCTGAACATCAAAGGCAGAGTTGAGGAACCAGACTGAGTGGCAGGGGGAGGGAGAGTCAGTTTGGAAGCAGCGAGGAGGTGCGAGACCTGACCCAGTGAGAGCCTGAGCCCTTCAGGCCTGATCAGTCGGGGCTGAGCTGTGAGGCAGGCAAGCAGCTGTGCTTGGGAGGTGTGCTTTTTGCACCAGGAGAGACCCAGCCACTGAGAGTCTACATGGCCACCCGGAACCAGTGAGAAGCAGCCCTCAATCCGGCAAAAGATAAGTAATTGTGTCCAGCCTACCACACAGATCAAAAACATTCCTCTTAGGGAAAAACCTTTCTCCCATTTATCTCCCTGCTCCCTGCTCTGCACTGGGTCCCAGACGGGCTTCAGCAATTGCCAAGTCCTCTGGGCCAGAAGTAGGATCCGTCACACACCCAGAGCCACTCTCCCTGCCTTGGAGAGTGATCAAATTAACCAACGGGAAAAAATAAACTGCCGGATCCCCTAAGCCAGGAAACCAGGGTAGGCAAGCTCCTTTGCTTAGGCACAGGCATAAGGGATCCACAGACTTTGAGTGCTTTTCCCCCTACATAGGCTTGTGTGGGCCCATCTCAACAGTGTAGGCCCTTATTACTGCAGTACTGTGTATACCGGAACCCTAACTTCAACTGTTTCAGCTGTGAAGTGGCAGGTTCTTGACTTTTGACACTGCTCTGCCCATTAAGCAGGGTCTTCACCTACCCACATCAGGGGCCTGAGGACTGGTGGTCCACCCATACCACCTAGCCACCTGTGATAGGGGCCCGTGAATACGAGGTGCCACCCAGTCCTTACAGCCAACAGCATTAGCTGCTCATAGTCTGGCTGCAAAACCCACCCACCTACGCTCTCTAGGGAACAGGGACACGCCTTCCTCCTGGACACTCGGGGGCAGCTGTCAGCCCCCTGCCTTGCTCAGAGTGTGTCCCCCTGCTGCAGCCAGATGCCTGTGCCTACACCAATCACCCATGCCTGTCTAGGACTGTAAGTGAGAGCCTACACCACATACTTGGTGGCTATCTACCTGGTCACCTGAGTTGAACCCATACAGGAGGAGTGGGTGGACTCCTGAGCTCACATACCTAGTAACAGATCTAACCAACTGGTGACAGGACATTAGAGCTTCAAATGTGCCAATAATCAAACTAGCTCATACGAGTAGCCTATTTGGGCATATCAAAACAAAACAAGAAGCTAGGACACAGTAAGCAAACATAAAATAAATAAATATAATAACTTATCGATGGCTTGGAGACAACGGTCAATATCAAATCACATAAAGAGGCAATCCATGATGGTTTCAGCAAGCTCCCAAAATAAAGAATCTAGAAATTTTCCTGAGAAGGAAAATTTCTTGGAATTACCTGAGGCAGAATATAAAAGATTAATATACAGAACTCTTCTAGAAATTAGGAAGGAAATTAAGCAAAACTCAGAACACAAAATAGAGGAAATTAAAAAGATTAGAGAAAAGCATAATGACAAACAGGCTGCAAGAATCCACAGAGAGACAGCATTCAGAAATCCAGAAGATTAACAATAAAATTTCAGAATTAGACAACTCAATAGAAAGTCACAGGAGCAGAATTGAGGCAATGGAAATCAATTAGTGAGATTGAAGATAAATCACTTGACACCAACTTATTTGAGGAAAAATCAGATAAAAGGATTAAAAAAAATGAAGAAACCCTAAGAATTATGTGGGATTCTATCAAGAGGAATAACCTATGAGCTACTGGAGTACCAGAATGGGGTGAGGGTGGTTGGGGGAGAACAGAAAGTACAGACAGAATTGTTGAAGATTTGTTGGCAGAAAACTTACCTGATATTGTGAAAGATGACAAGATATCTATCCAAGATGCTCATCGAACCCCACATAAGGTAGATCCCAAAAGAAAGTCACCAAGACATATTATAATCAAACTTGCCAAAACCAAAGATAAAGAGAATTTTAAGAGCCGCTAGGGATAAACGAAAAGTCATCTACAAAGGAGAGTCAATAAGAATAAGCTCAGACTACTCAGCAGAAACCATGCAGGCAAGAAGACAATGGGATGACATATATAAAGCCTTGAAGGATAAAAACTGCCAGCCAAGAATTATACATCCAGCAAAACTGTCTCTCAAATATGATAGCAAAATTAGGGCATTTCCAGATAAACAGAAGTTTAGGGAATTTGCAAAAACCAAACTAAAATTATAAGAAATACTAAGGGGAGTCCTCCAGTTAGAAAATCAGTAACATCAGATAACAACCCAAGACTAGAACACAGGACAGAGCAACCAGATATCAACACAGATAGGGAAGTCACAAAAGTAAATCAAAGCTAAAACACTGAAAATAGGGAAACAGATGTCAATATGAAAAAGATATCATTAAACAAAAAAGGGACTTAAAAAATGTAGACATAGATTTTGCATATGGAGAGGAAGTCAAGGCGATATAAAGAAATAAAAGACAGGTATAAACTTAGAAAAATAGGGGTAAATATTAAGGTAACCACAAGGGAAACTAACAACCCTACAAGTCAAAATAAAAAAATAGAAAAATACAAAGACTCAGCAAACACAAAATCAACGACAATGAAAAAGATGAAGAGAAAATACATAAAGAAAAGCGGCTCAGCACAGAAAATTAAGTGGAACCAAGAAACTGTGAATGACACACAAAAAAAGACATCAAAATGACAGCACTAAGCTCATACCTATCAATAATTACGCTGAATGTAAATGGACTAAATGCACCAATAAAGAGACAGAGAGTGGCAGATTGGATAAAAAAACATGATCCGTCTATATGCTGCCTACAAGAGACACACCTTAGACTTAAAGACACAAACAAACTAAAATTCAAAGGATGGAAAAAATAGATCAAGCAAACAACACTCAAAAAAGAGCAGGAGTGGCAATATTAATCTCTGACAAAACAGACTTTAAAGTAAAAGCCACCACAAAGGATAAGGAAGGACACTGTATAATGATTAAAGGGTCAATACACCAGGAGGACAGAACTATAATAAATATTAACGCTCCCAACGACAGGGCTCCAAAATACATAAAACAAACTCTGACAGCACTGAAAAGAGAGATAGACAGCTCTACAACAGTAGTAGGAGACTTCAACACACCACTTTCGGTGAAGGACAGAACATCCAGAAAGAAGCTCAACAAAGACACGGAAGAGGTAAATGCTACAATCAACCAACCTGATCTCATAGACATATACCAAACACTCCACCCAACAGCAGCCAAGTATACTTTCTTTTCCAATTCACATGGAACATTCTCCAGAATAGACCACGTATTAGGCCATAAAGCAAGCATTAACAAAATCCAAAGTATTGAAATATTACAAAGCATCTTTTCTGACCATAAAAGCCATAAAAGTAGAAATCAATAACAGAAAAAGCAAGGGAAAAAAAAAATAAAACACATGGAAACTGAACAACACCTTGCTCAAAAACTACTGGGTTACAGAAGAAATTAAGGATGGAATAAAGAAATTCATAGAATCAAACGAGAATGAAAACACTACCTACCAGAATTTTCGGGACACAGCAAAAGCAGCGCTCAGAAGTCAGTTTATAGCAATAAATGCACACATCGAAAAAGAAGAAAGGGCCATAACCAAAACATTAACCCTACAACTGAAAGAAGTAGAAAGGAAGCAGCAAAAGAAACCCTAAGGCGTCAGAAGAAAGGAAATAATAAGAATTAGAGTGGAATTAAATGAAATAGAGAATAGAAAAACAATTGAAAGAGTTAACAAGACCAAAAGCTGGTTCCTTGAAAAGATCAACAAAATTGATAAACCATTGGCCAAGCTGACAAAAGGGTCAAAACCTTGATGTTATTCATTTAACAAACATTTACTGTATTTTCACAAGTAACAGGCTTGGGTAAATAACATGCCCACACATACAACGGGGAGAAATGATGAAATTAATTAAAACAGTTCTGGCATAACACGTGTGTTAATTGTGTAAAATATTGTAAATGTTATTGAGCATGTAGAAGAATTGTGCTAGGGATGATGGGGGGTAAAATGTTAAGTTTGATGGAGTTTCTGTTTTCATAAAGGCTTATAGTCTATCAGGAAAGACAGACAAACAAGTGGGGACCCAAACTAGTCTAAGAACATTAGAGACTTCCTGGAGGAAGTGATGGTGAAGTGGGGTGGGTGGGATGTGTGTCCCATGGGTGAATGCATAGGAAGAGAAACCATAGCTTTGGAGGAACCCAGAACACTCTATGCTAAAACATAGAGTGGTAGGGGAAATGGAAAGAAAATGGGAGAGACATGCTAGAATTGGGTCATGCATAAAGGGTCTTGTAAACTACTTTAAGGAATTTGGACTTCATCTTAAGAGCTATTGAAAGCCGTGATTAGTTTTGTATTTTAAGACTATCAGTCTGACCTACCATAGAGTGGAGGATGATTTTTCCTTTCCCTTCCATCCTTTGCATCCAATCTATTACTAAACCTTGTCAATTTCTTAGTCTTTAATATGTTCCTTCATCCCTATTCCCACTGCCACCTTACTCCCAGCTCTTCTCATTTCACGCTTGAAGAGCGCTCTAACTAGTTACAGTCCCAGATTTTCTCCCTCCAATGGGCACTACATATAATGAGTAGATCAACAGTGCAAAAATGCCACACCAGGATTACAACGAAGACCAAGTCACCTATCCTGGCTCTTAGTAACACCTCTATCCTATCGAATATTACTTAAAACCACTCTCCATCGAGGTCAGTCAGCTTCCTAAAAAATCCTCCTAAATGCAGTTTACATTCTTTGCTCACCCACCCAAACTTGCAACGTTTTTCCCCACTCCCTTGGTAAATGCAGGTGACGTCTCTGCCGGTCTAAATCTTTTCGATCCTCCAAGCAACAGCTTGTCCTGCCCTCCTTTGATCTCTTGCACCCAGCATAGACTGTCCCAAATATTTCTACATTAACTTGAATTATGTCATAGATCGAGGTCTCCTTTTTCCTTTGTCAGAAAAGACCCTCTCACATTCTTCTTGTCTAGGCCTCACAGGCTTGGCCAGGTACTTCAGAACAAATACTGGTCAACTTTAATTGAACTGAATCGGGCAGGGTTTGGGAGTCTGAAGGCGCGGTGGGGAGAGCGGGGGCTGATACACTAGAGGATGGACCGGAAGCCCCGGGCCCGACACAAAAGAAACTTCAGATAAAACGTCGAGAGCCCGGGTGAAGGACGCGAGGCCGAGGCGGCTGGGAACAGCGGTGAACAGCGACCCACGACCTGTGGCCGGCACACCGCCAGCCGCAGCCGTTGGGGGGCGTGACCACGCCAGTCTCGCGGCAGCGACGGTTGGGCGGACCGTTGTCCCGTGGGCGGGGCGAGTTGCTAAGGAAATGACTGCCCGCCGCTCCGCGCCGCGCCGCGCCGGCTGGGCGGGGTCTGGAGCCGCACGGTTTCCGCTTCCGTTCCTTCTGTGTTCCCGTCCCGTTACCGCCTCCTGGCCAGCCTCGCGCCTTTCACCGGCACCTTGCGTTGGCCGCGCCGTTCGGCCCGCTTCTGCCACGCGCGCACCCGGGGCTCCGCGCCGGCACGGGTCGCGACCCCGCTCGCCTGGCCCTGAGGCCTCCGGCCAGCTGCCGCCATGGGTGCCTACCTCTCCCAGCCCAACACGGTGAAGTGCTCCGGGGACGGGATCGGCGCCCCGCGCCTGCCGCTGCCCTACGGTTTCTCCGCCATGCAAGGCTGGCGCGTTTCCATGGAGGTGAGGCGGGAGGGGCCGACAGCCTGGGCGCTGCAGGGCGGGAACCCGACGGAGAAAGAGAACTGGGGGATGGGGTTCTCCCCGGGGAAGGGTCCGAATCGAGAACCTGCTGCCGCAGCGGAGTTTGGGGGACGGCAGCGAGCGCAGGGTCGGGCCGAGAGGGAGCTGCCGGTGCTTGGAGACGGTGTACCGGTGGCGGTCTTGGCGGCTGGGGCTTGGCCGTGTGGGGAGAAGCACCTTCCGCCCACTGACCGCCCTTTCCCCGTGCCTGCGCGCCAACCCAGCTCTCCTAAATGGTGTGAGGTTTAGTGTGGGAGTAAAGGAGAAAAGAGGGGCTATTTATTCTCTTATTTTTGAGAGGTGGAGGCGAATAGATGTGAATGATTGTACTTTTTTTTTTAAAAAATGCGTTACGTGGGGAGGCCTCATTGGGTGAGGAGGTTGACAGTGAAAGGAAGCCCGGGCAAATATTTTGTTTCAAATTCTTAACACTAAGTTATCAGGTCCTGGAGACGGCATGTTAATGTGGAGGCTCGACCTGCCCTCAAGAGTTGTCACTCGTTTGTACTGTTTTTCAGGGCCTCTTACTTCCTTCGGAAAACTTTAACTGTTAATCACTAATTTCTTTTTTATTATGGTTGGTATTTTCTGCCCTTGGGATTCCTCCAAAACTTACCAGTAATTGTCATTTGCCTGTGCTTGTTGTAGTGTGTAGTTTCTTTGATTTTTCAGTCATGTTATCAAAACATTTTTATTTTGGTCACGATGTACAGAGAACTGGTTTTCTTTCCTAAAAAGTTTCTCTCCAGATAAAGGGGGAAAAGTCTGGATTAAAAAGGAGTAGTATTGGACAAAATGGATGTGAAACTACAAAGAGACAACATCAGGGAAAATTGTATGATGGAAGGAAAGGGAGAGAGACGTGTAAGCCTTGTCTTTGTGAAGAGTATTGTGACGTCTAGAGACTGGGGCCAGGGAAATGCTCTGGGATTGAGGATTTATCCATTTACTAGGTGGGCTTCAGGTAACAGGCAAATACTGTCTCCTTTGGGAATTTTCTCAAATCCCTCACTCCTCCCTGTGGTTAGCTCTGGAATGACAGTATGAACTTAAACCGTTTGTTCTCAGACTCAAATGGTATATCCACAGCAGGCTTTAATAGTGGTTCTATTATTAGGTATAGAATTTCAGAAATGGAGGGGATCTTACAATTCATCTCATGCAGTTTTGCTCTCACATTTTACAGCTAGGAAATTGAGACGCAGAAAAGTTCTGACACTTGTGCTTTGGTGGAAAGAATCTGTAGGATCAATTTGCTCAAAACACTTACTGTTACCTGTATCGAACTGAAGTAAAACATTCATATTTCACTGCAGTGCACAGTATTGAGCTTACAGGTAATAAATGTCGTCTGACTGTTAGAAATATCTGGATATAGCTTCAAAAGGAAAACCTTAATGGGTTAGTTTCTGGAGGTTCCATTTCACTGGCATTTTCTGTTAATGTGAGATTTGAGGTGACTGTCTCATCTCAAAGAAAATACTTTTCCACTTACCTCTCTGCTATGGTTTTTCCTTTTCTTTGATATTCCTCTTTCTAGTTTTCTTTATGAATTGAGTTGCTTGGATATTCACTTTTCCAAGTCATTTGCCCAGTGATTCTTTGCTATTTACGTTTTCTCTGCAGGGCATTTCCCTTTATTTTTGGTTATTTTTCTGGTAATTAGAAGATGATTTTTCATCAAGGGCTGTTTGGTGGGTAGAGAACCTGCCAGAATGTTCCTTAGATCCTTATCTTCTTCCTGAGAGATAATAACTACTTAGGGTATTGAAATGGAACTTTCTAATGTGCTGTTTCTGAATTTATCCTTGTTTGAATTGTTAAATATGCCTTATCAAATCCTTACGAAGTACTGTTTGGAAACCTGTTCTGTTTCATTGATACATTTCCTTCTGGCTTTGTTTCTTCTCTTAGCAAAGAAAAGTATAACATAGTTTTCTTTGCTACTGCAAGAAAATAACTATGACTTCCAGCCTCTTGAGCAAATCTTATCTTTTCGGGAGCGTACTCTTATTCCTCTTAACCTTTAGGGCACAATTTACCCAATTAACATAGTCTATTTATCTTATTTGCTTGGTCCTAATAATTCAGTTGAGGTAAGTTTATTACACCAATAAACCTTGTGAGAGTTGCTAAAATCCTGACTGATGCATATGTTCAGCCTTAGAGAGTACTCTCTCTTCTCTTGAGGCAAGGACGACAGCCATCAATAAGCTTGTATTTTATACTTTGTACCTCTCTTTGGCCCCTCTTAATGTGGAATCAGGGTGTTTTGAGAAGAGTTCATTAAAATACCACAGTTCATGTTTCCCTCTCTTCTTTCTTCTCCATGTTTTGGAGAGACCTTTAAGCTGGTTGAGATATGTACTGGAGGTGGGGGCGGGAGAGGGGCTGAGAGCTAGGTTTTGGAGGAATGCCTGAAAAATATATAAGGAAAGGCTCTGAGTTTTTGGTGGCTAATGAGAAGTCCAGGTCAACAGCATCAAAGGCAGTATCAATACTGAGAGTATAATTTTGAGTAGGCTAATGGTTGGAACTCATCCAGCGGCTCCACAGGAGAAAGACCTGGTGATCTGCTTGCATATAGATTACGGCCAAGAAAACCATATGGGGCAGCTCTACTCTGTCACCTGGGGTCGCCATGAATTGGAATCAACTCAACAGCATCTAACAGTAACAGCCGTTTCCTGCCATGTAGATAGAAGCTGACTTAAGCTCCACAGAGGGTCATCGAGAATTGAATTTAGAGTTACGTGGAGCAGAAAATGCTTAAGACACCTGCATAACAATTTCAGTCATTATATTAATGGGCAAAGTATAAAATGAGGTACAGGCATGCTGTAGAATTTCACTTTAGAGAGGCATTGGAGGCTGAAGAGCATTATCTGATCCTCATCTCTGTAGTTTAAAGCACTTTTTGCTTACTGAACCAGATCAGAATTCCTTAGTCCAGGTTGCAGTTAAGCTACTTTTATAAAAGGACATTCTTTATGCTTGTTTTTTAAATTATTGTTGTTGTTAGATTCTGAGTCTTGGCGACCGTGTATGTGCAGAGAAGAACTTCTCTCCACAGGGTTTGCAGGGCTGTGACCTTTCAGAAGCAGATCACCAGGACTATCTTCGAGGCCCCTCTGGGGCTAGTAGAAGAGCGCTTAACTGTTTGTGCCACTCAGGGACCCTTAAAAAAGTACGTTCTTTTCATTTGATTAGCGTGGAGTACCTGTTCTTCATAATTCAAAGGTAGTATGAAATGATACGAAATTTATGCCAATGAATATGGAGATATTGCTTTCTCCTATACCATTCCTTTATAAGTTCTCCAGTGACTGGGAGTTACAATCAGAACTTATCCTCCAAGATTTCACAAGTGTTTTACATACATTTCTATTGCCTCAGTCTTCTAGCAGTTGTTAATACATTTTTGGATATTACCAGTACCTACTTAGCTTCCCGTCCCCTGTTCCTCTATTGGGTCATCATCTTAGAATTGTATTTTGAGAGGTAAAGACTTGAATTTGAGTGTAGAAATTTAGACTCATTTGATCAGTATTTCTAGCTGTTGTAAGCAGCTATTAACAGTTATGCTATCTGGAAGCACAAGATTTTAGAACTGAACCTACAGTATTACTGATGTTTCATGACACTCTGCAAACCACGTACTGATTCCAGTGGAATTGTTCTCCATTTCCCTCTAGATCTAATTCAGAGATGGAGTGTATCAGCTTTTAATCATGTATAGCATTTGGGAATGTGTATTCCCAAATACACATATTAAATTTCACATACCAAATAATTTACCCATTTAAAGTGTACAGATCACAGTTTTTAGTATATTCGCAGAGTTATACAGGTATCACCACAATCAATTTTGGAGCATTTTCATCACTCCAGAAAGAAATCCGTACCCATTAGCAGTCACTCCCCATTTTTCTCCACCCCCCCGAGCCTAGACAACCACTGCTTTCTCTGTCTCCGGTTTTGCCTGTTCTGGACTTTTTGTATAAATGGAATCATATGTCTTTTGTGGTTTCTTAGCATGATGTTTTCAAGGTTCATGTTGTAGCATGTATCAGTACTTCATTCCATTTTTAAAATGGAGATATAATTCATATACCATAAAATTCACCCTTTTCAAATATACAGTTTAGTGGTTTTTAGTATATTCATAAGTTGTACAGCATCACCACTGTGTAATTCTGGAACATTTTCACCACCCCAAAAAGAAACTGTACTCATTAGCAATCAGTCTTTATTCCCCCTCCTCCCTAGCTCTTGGCAACCACTAATCTACTTACTGTCTATGGATTTGCCTATTCTGAACATTTCATATGAATGGAATCATACAGATCATCTTTTGTGACTGGCATGTTTTACTAAGCATAATGTTTTCAAGGGTCATCCATGTGGCATGAACCAGTACTTCATTCCTTTTTATGGCTGAAAAATATTCCATTGTATACTTAATGCTGTGATTTGTTTATGCAGTCATCAGCTGATGGGCATTTGGATTTCCACATTTCAGCTATTGTGAATAATGCTATGAAGATTTGTGTATAAATCTTTGTGTGGACATAATTTTTATTTCCCTTGGGTAGATATCTAGGAGGGAAATTGCTGGCTCATATGGTAAACTATGTTTAATGCTTTGAGAAACTGCCAAACTGTCTAAAGTGACTGTATCATTTTACATTTACACTAGCAATATATGAGTATTCCAGTTTCTTCACATCCTCCCAACACTTACTATCTTTTTTTTTTTTATTATAGCCATTCTAGTGGGTGTGAAGTGGTATCTCATGTGGTTTTGATTTGCATTTCCTTGATGACTAATGATATTGAGCATGTTTTCCTGAGCTTCTTGACCATTTGTATATCTTGGAGAAATGTCTGTTCAGATCCTTTGCCCATATTTAATTGGACTATGTACCTGTTTATCTTTTTTGTCTTCTTATCATTGAATTTTAAGAGTTCTGTATGTATTCTGGATACAAGTCATTTATGAGATACATGATTTGCAAACATTTTCTCCCATTCTGTGGGTTGTCTTTCACTTTCTTGATGGGTCCTTTGAAGCACAGAAGTTTTCAATTTTGATGAAGTCCAATTTATCTATTTTTCTTTTAGTTGCTTGTGCTTTTGGTGTTGTATCTAAGAAGGTTTGTCTAACCGAACATCAACAACAATTTACTGTTTTCTTCTTAGAATTTTATAGTTTTAGCTCTTACATTTAAGTCCATGATCCATTTTGAGTTATTTTTTTGTGTATGGTGTATGGAAGGGGTCCAGCTTTATTCTCTTGCATATGGATATCCAGGTGTCCTCGCACTATTTGTTGAAAAGGCTATTCTTTACCCCTATTGAATTATCTTGGCACCACTGTTGAAAATCGATGGACCATAAATGTGAGGGTTTATTTCTAGATTCTCAGTTCTGTTTCATTGATCTGTATATCTGTCTTTAAGCCATCATCACACTGCTTGGCTACTGAGTTTTGAAATCATGAAGTGTGAGTCCTCCACCTTTGTTCTTTTTCTTCTTTTTGGGTTCCTTGTGTTTCCATATGAATTTTAGGGTTAGCTTGTCAATTTCTGCACAAAAGACATCTGGGATTTTGGTAGGGATTCTGTTGAATATGAAGATCAATTTGAGGAGTATTGCTATCTTAACAATATTTCATCTTCCAATTCATGAACATGAAATGTATTTTTATTTATTTAGGTCTTTAAATTCTTTCAACATTGTTTTGTAGTATTTAGAATACAAATTTTGTACTTCCGTTAAATTTATTCTTAGTATTTTATTCTTTTTGATGCTACTGTAAATGGAGTTGTTTTCTTAATTTTTGGATTGTTCATTGCTAGTGGGTAGAAATACAGTTGATTTTTGTATATTGATTTTGTACTCTGCAACCTTGCTGAACTCATTTATTAGTTCTAAAAGTTTTTTAGTGGATTCCTGGGATTTTCTCTATGCAAGCTTATGTCATCTGTAAATAGAGATAGTTTTATTTCTTCCTTTCCAAACTAGATGATTTTTATTTCTTTTTTTCCCCAAATTCCCCTGGTTAGAGCCTCCATTATAACGTTGAGTAGAAGTGTCAAGAACGTATATCCTTGTCTTGTTACTGATCTTAGGTGGAAAGTATTCAGGCTTTCACCATTAAGTATAATGTTAACTGTGCATTTTTTGTAGATGCACTCTATCAGGTTGAAGAAATTCTATTTCTAGGTTATTGAGTGTTTTTAATCATGAATGTGTGTTGGATTTTGTCAAATGATTTTTTTTTCATCTATTTAAATGATCGCATGTTTTTTGTTCTTTAGTTTCTTCATGTGGTGTATTACGTTAATTGATTTTTGGATGCTAAAGCAACCTTGCATTCTTGGGGTAAATCCCATTTGGTCATGATATGTAATCCTTTTTATATATTTCTGGAGTCAGTTTGCTAGTATTTTGTTGAGGATTTTGTGTCTATATTCATAAGAGATATTCATCTGTAATTTCCTTGTATTTGTCTGATTTTATCAGAGTAATAATACTGGCTTCATCGTGAATTTCTGGGGAAATAATTCATATGCTTCTGAGCTATAAGTTTTAGCTATGAAGAGGAGGTATTCCCTCTTCTCCTGTATTTTGGAAGAGTTTGTGAAGGATTGGTATTCTTCAGATATTGGTAGAATTCACCAGTGAAGCTAGCTGGGCCTGTGCTTTGTGGGAAGTTTTTAAAATTACTAATACAGTCTTTTTACTTGTTTGAGGTTATCTTTTAAGACAGAATGCATGTCATACTTTAAAGGTTTATTTTTTTAAAAAATGTTTTAAGAGAGAAAGCTTATAAAAAAGGCATAATTATATCTACCTTAAGATGAATCTGCATTAAGGAGTTCTCTAAGAATTTTCTGAAGTAGATGTGTAGCAAGTTTTAGACCTAGTCAACATTGTGTAACATGTTGCTACAGAAAGAAAAATGGACTGAAATTTGTGACTTTCCTTTATAGTCAGTCTACCAGTGATCTTGGGTGGCCCAAACGGTCAAATGACTGGACTACTAGCCAGAAGGTTGGCAGTTTGAACCTACCTAGAGGCACTTTGGAAGAAAGGATGGGTGATCTGCTTCTGAAAGGTCACAGCCCTGAAAACACTATAGATTAGTTCTACTCTGCATACATGGGGTCACCATGAGTCAGAATCGACTTGATAGCAACTGACAACAACAACAACCAGTGAACCTGTAACTTCCCAGTATGAGCCTTTTCCATGCTAAGTGTACAGTGAGAACTGCTGGTCTGCCAGTCAGACCTGGGCAGGAATCTATTATAATGATGGGACTGTTAAATGTTCCACACATCCTTTAAGGGAAAAGAAGTACAGTTCTATTGGCCAAAAGGCCAATGGCCTTTTAAAAAGTAAAGTTATGAGGAGATTGGGGGATATGTTTTGAGTGGATAAAGCTTACAGATGGAATGGAAAAGATGATAGGAAAATGAAACGTAAATAAATAGTATGTGCTTTTATGAAGATTAATTCTAGGTTCAGTATTGTTTACATTTTTATGAATGATTAAATGGAGGTGGAGTAGCCTCTACCCAAAAATTCTCCTAAATTATGTCAAACTCCTAAAAAGTGAAATATTAATCCAATTATAGGAAGACCCTTGAGGATGTGAGTGATCAGAAATAATAGCCTATGTGGACGCTATGCTAGATAGTGAATTTCAGGGAACAGAATGCAAATGCTTCTAAACTGTTAGTTTTGAAGTAAGAAAGGGACTTGAAGCCATGGTGGGCTGTTTCTTGAAGATGTAAGCACATAAACCAAAAACCAGTTGCTGTCTAGTCAATTAGAACTCATGGCAACCCCATGTATCAGAGTAGAACTGTGCTCCATAGGGTTTTCAGTGGCTGACTTTTCAGAAGTAGATCACCAGACATTTCTTCTGAGGTACCTCTGTGTGGACTCGAACTACCAACCGTTTGGTTAGCAGTAAGCACATTAACGATTTGTACCTGTAAGCACATAGTAAGATGTTATTGTTGTTGTTAGTTGCTGTTGAGTTGATTCTGACGCATGGCAACATAGTAAGATAATATTGCAATAATCATTTTTAAAAAATCATTACTTCAGAAAAGGAAAGTTTATTTTATATTTTATTATTAAGTAAGGCAATTCCTAAGAGCCTTGACTCAGGTGATGTGTGTTATTCTAGGAGTCATCTCCTCCAGACCATCTCAGTGGTTAGTGTATTATGATATATCTCTGGGTTTAGGGTAGGAAGTGAAGGAGGAGATATCCTTAAGGTAGCTGTCTTAAAGCAGCTGAGAACTCACCATTATAAGTAAACATGAAGGTCTTGCTGTGTTGTAAAGCAGTTAGGCCCCAGAGCTATAAAGAGAAGAAAGACATTCTTTACTTTCAAGTGGTTTACAATCTAGTTTTGGAGCTAGGAGCACTGCTCTTCCTTCTTCCCCAGGGGAGTGTTGTATAGCAGTACAACATAGCATATGCTGAGTGCCAGTTTAGTGGTATAGAGGCAATAAATACTAAGTTTAGAGAGAGAATGATCATAGAATATTGGCGTGGTCAGGAAGGGTCTCTTGGAGGTGGTGAGACTTCAGCTGGACCTCAAGGAAAGAGTATAACAGATAACTGGGGAGGAGGGAAGTAGGGGAAGAAAAAGTATTCGAAGGAGGGATATGAGGAAAGGCTCTGAGGCAAGCATGCATACTACCTTTGTGGGGTGTCATTGTCAAGAATGGAGCAGTTTCTGTTGGGGAGTGGTATGAGAGGAGATTAGTTTATAGAGATGGGTAGGAATGATGACTGAGTGCCTTAAATTTCCTGTTAAGCAGTTTGGAATTAATCTTGAATGTAGTAAGAATTCATTGACAGTTCTAGCAATATAATGTTGCATTAGAAAGATTAATCTGACAAGTAGTATGTAGGTTGGGTTACAGGGAGCAGAGAATAGAGACAGAAGAGGAGTTAAAATAATATTTGGTAATCCAGTAAAGTAATCTGGGAGCAAGGTGATGACGGCTATGAAGGAAGACTCAACAGGATTTCAGTGATGGATGGTGGAAGACAGCCAGAAGTCAAGAATGACTGGTATTAGGTGTTGCCTGGGAGAGTTAAGATTCTATTGACAGAAATAAGAAGACCTGTAGGGGAAGCTCAGATTTTTGGTAGACTGCTGAGTTCCTGTTTATATATGTTAAGTTTGATGTAGAGAAGGAACATACTGTAGAAACAGACAATTGGAGTTAGAGAACTACAGTTCTTCACAGAACCCAGGAGGGCTTTCAAGAAAGCTGACATGGCCTGCACTATTTAATCCTCTATAATGGTCCAGGAGAATGCAGCCTGCAAAATGGCAATTTGAAATGCTGTTAAGGTTATTGTTTACTCTGTGAAGTAAGATTCTGAAAGAGAAGAGTTTGAGATTATGAGTTTAAGAGGAAATGTTAATTTAGGAAAAGAGGAGAAATACTGCTTTTGAGGTGAAAGTGAAGGAGAGGTTTTGAGAAATTTTGAAATTGAACAGGGAAGATGAGGTAGTTCTTGAGATATAATCTTGGTATAGGTAAAGTAAGAGGTGAACTCATCTGCCAAGAGAACTTGAACAGTATGGGAAAGGTCTGAGACTGTGGCTGTGGTTAATGTATTTAGAAGTCAATACGGAATACAGAAAAAAAAATGCTGAATAGAAGTAGTGATCACAATATGATTTCATGAATTTTATTACTAGCAAAACTTAGTGGCTCTGATTCAGGAGTACAGAAAGCAGTTGATGGAGTTATACAGGGTGGGATGATATTTTCTAGATTGCTAAGAGACAATGTTGAACTACTTTGCTCTGGCTCAGAAAGGGACAGAGAGAAAGGCAAGGGTAAAGACAAAGAGGTTTTGATCAAAGGTAGAAAGGGAAAAATTGAAGCACTTAGAGAAGATGGGGCAGTACCAAGTGATAATATAGATCAAAGGCCTCACCAAGAAGTGGAGGAGTAAGTCAGTACTCTGGAGTAGCTTTTGGAACTGTGACCCCCAAGGTATAACATGAATCTTTATTGTGGGCATTCCTCTTTGAGAAAAAGGATAGAGAAGAATATATAGCTGAATGAATAATTTATAAGGATTAGCACAGAGCTGGTTCCTATGAGGTGGATGTTAAAGATGTACTAAATGTCCAACTTTCCCAAACTGCTCTCCCACCCTATTATCTCTAACATCAACTACTACTCCTCCCCTCAGTACTCTCTCTCCCATCTTTGGGTTCCGTAATTTGCTGCGGTGTCTCACAGAACTCAGGAACCATATCTCAAGGAAATGGCTCACAGAGTTATGGAGGCTGGCAAGTCCCAAATCCGTGGGTCAGGCATCAGGCTGGAGGCTTTTCCTGACCACATGGCTGCGGGAGCTGATGAGCCCAAATAGGCAGGTTAGATGACAGGCTGCTGGCTCACAAGGCTGTGGAAGCTGGCTAATCCCAGAATCAGCAGGTCAGATGGTAGGCTGCTGGCTCAGGCTCCAAGAACCAGAGGTCAGATGATCACAAATAGGATGTGGGATCCAGCTTAAGAGAGAGAGAACTTCCCCAGAGTGCTCATATCCATTTGATGCAGACCATACCCTCAAGGAAACCACCACTACTTGAAAAGGCAGTGATTTGAGTGAGTCACGACCTTTAGTAAGGGTAGTGACTTGATCACACCTTCTAGCAAGGTGGTGACTCGATACATCCCTAATTCTGCCTCATTAACACGACTACAGGCATAGAGGCTAGGATTCACAACACATCACAAAATGGATGATAATTAATTACATCAGATTACAAAAATGGAGAACAACCACACAATACTGGGAATCACAGCCTAGCCAAGTTGACACATAACCCCAGCCATTGCAGGTTCCATACATTTTATTTGCACAGTCACATTCAGTCATTATGTGTGAGTCACAAAGACTATGGCTAGAGGGGCTATATTATTCGTTGCACTGCAGTAGCAAATTCCATTTTACAAAGGGTTTTTACTTTTTTATATGTTTTGTATCATCCTCACAACAGTCCTGTGATGATGTAGGTAAGATATACATTGCTATTCCATGTTATAGAGATGTCTTAGTTTCCTAGTGCTGCTGTACAGAAATACCACAAGTGGGTGGATTTAAAGAACAGACATTTATTTTCTCGGTTCTGGAGGCTAAAAGTCCAAATCAAGGTCTCTTCTTAGCCTTGTTGAGTCCTTCCTTGGTTTGCATATCTCTGTGTCTAATCTGCTCTTTTTATAACTCAGATGTTAGATGAACCCACCCCACTCTGCAGGTATGATCTAATTAACATTACAAAGAGAACCCTATTTTCAAACAGGATTATATCCACAGGCATAGGAGTTAGCATTCAAACACACATTTTGGGACACAGGGGAATCCATAACAAGAGCATATAACTGAGCTACCAAGAAGTAGCTGGCCAGAGATCATGCAGATCATAGGTTTGTCATGCTGTTACTGTTGTTCAGAATGGAGCAATATGGCTTCATGTACAAAAATAAAAAATAAATGTTGGAAAGTAGAAAATAATTATTACTCAAATTTTGCTCTCCACTGTTAAGTTTGATATATGACCTCCCAGACTCCTAGCATAGACATAGATTTTTTTTAGTTTTTGCTTTTTATCACTTAATATATTGTGAACTCATTTTCAAATCAACACATATTCGTCATTTCTAACAGCTGTATATATTCCATTGGAGGGATATACCGTTTGTATTTAATCTATTCATGGCAATTTAGATGTTTACAATTTTTTAAAATAAATGCTGTAATGAACATTACTGTACATATCATAGTACCTCTGTCTAATTACTTCCATAAAATAAACTTTTTAGATAGAATTACTAGGTCAGAGGGCATGCATATTTGAAATTTTGGTATATATTACCAAATTGCCTTCCAAAGAAGCTGTACTAATTTATATTCCTGTCAGTCGGGGTATAAGAGTGTGTTTTTACCTTCATTCTTATTTCCATTGGATATTATTAATTTTTTTCATCATTCTAATGTCGTAAATAGGATGTTTCTTAGTTTTAATGTTTATTTCTTTGATTACTAATGAGGTTTAGTATTTTTTCATATGCCCACTGGGGCTACGTCTTCTGCTTCAGAATCACACTCTTGTGAGGAACAGATGAGGAAGTTGAAAAGATGAATAGAGGATGTGGGTTCAAAAGAGATGGTACAGCTGTGATCTAGAAGTGGCATTGCAGCACAGGGAAAGGCCAGTTGATCTTCTTCCACTGGGAAGAAGTGGACATGAAGACTGCTTATAAAAATGGCATGGTGGTGTTGGCGTCAGACCTTCTCTAACTTCCGGGGAAGGGGAAGAGAGAGAATCAAGATCATCAGCCCAAGGCTGATTCCTGTGAAGTGCAGGTCAGACATACCTCCTCTCTCCAACCTTTTTACCAATTCTGACACCAGCCATTCCTCCCATGACACTACTACTCTGGTGGGTTCAATAATTCGTTGTAATGCCACACAGAACTCACAGATCATACTCAGAGTTATGGGGTTTATTAGGGAAGTAACAGGTTACGACTTGGGATCAGGATCAGCAGGCTACTATTCAGGATCAGGATCAGGATCAGGAAGCATATAGGCAAAGTCTCCCTTCTTCAGTGCAGGGCAGCTCTCTTAGCTCCTCTTGGCCCCCTCAGGACAGGCTCCCTCTCTTGGCCCTTGGCCTCTGCCCTGCTTGGTCATGTGTTACAAGGCTCTTCGGCTCCTACAATAAGTCTCTGGAGGCACCTCACTTCTCCCGGAAGCCTCCTGCCCAAAGACGCTTAGCACTCTGGCTCCGTGGGTTGACTTGTCCACTGTAGCCACATTCCTCCGTGGGCTGGGAATCTCACTGGGCCATCTCCTGCCTTCTCCCATGTTATAGCTCTCTGTCTCCTGGGTCTAGGAGGTTCTTAATGCAAGGACCCCAAAGGACATACTTGCTCCTGGCTCTTCTTTCTTGATGCTAGTGAGGTCCCCCCTCTGCTGCTGGGATGGCTCATTTTAAGGCTAGGGGAGTGGCAAAACTGACCAATCCCCTCATTAGGGTTCCACATACCTTATTTACATAGCCCCACCCAGTCATTTTGTGGTAGTCACAAGACCAAACATGGCTAGAAGGGCCATATTATGTAATTCACTGCACTGCACTGCTCCTCCCTCCCCTACCAAAAAAGTGGAATTATTTCAACCAGTTTCTCAAAGTTTAGTAATACATAGTCTTTTAAAAACATTTAACTTATTTTTGAGAAAGTTATACTATACATTCCTATGGTTCACTTTCACTCCCATCTATGTCTGTACCCTTCATTCCCTCCCATGGTTAACTGCCTTTATTAGTTTTCTGTGTGTCCTTGTAGTGTTAAAGTTGAAAAGACAAACGTCTGTTCTTATGTGCGCCCCCCCCAACCCCCGCACCACTGCCACCACCGCCACCACCACATCTCCCCCCCGCCCCCAGCAGCTTAGTATATACATCATTCTGTACTTTGTTTCTTAACAAAATTCCTTGGAGATCTCCATAGTTTTTTGTTGTTGTTGTTTTAAAGGAAAGTAGTACTTGTGGGACTCCAGTATTTACTAAAATTATTTCAATGGAATGTTTCTTAAATGTGTACATACCTAGAACGGAACATAAATTCCTTACCAACAAACCAAACCATAAAATCAACAAAATTAGAATCAGCAGTTAATGCGACACAGTTGTTTCACTGAAATAATTAGACATTCACAGCATGGATTTGGAGTGACTACTGAGGTACAGGTTCTTAGGAGCTTAGCATGCCTGTACTGCACTGTGTCCTATGCTGATTCAGTTCTGCTTTTCTGTAATCCCACTCAGTTCTCTTTAACTTTGTTCTACTTTTTCTTTTTCCATTACACCACCTTCTAACATTCTAAATGATTTACCATTATTGTGTTTATTTATTGACTGTATCCCTCACTAGAATTAGCTTTTTATGAAGTACGAGTCTTTATTTTGTTCTCAGATATATTCCAAGCACCCAGAACACATCCTGGCACAAATATTAGCTGAATGAATTCTTGGGTGCATTAAACTTTAAGAACCGCTGGTAGACGATGCCGGGGCAATAGATAATCATTAATGAAGGAGAGAAGGTGCTGAGATGGTGGTGACAAGAAAGGTGACAAGGTGACAGTGAGATAAGCCCTGGCTTAGTTGGAGGGAAGGGAGGTCAGTGTGGCTGGAGATGGAGTGGTTGGGAGAGGGAGAAGATGACCTTTGTTTGGTCCGTGGTGGTTTCTTCGCCTTGGAGCTGAGGCTAACGAGGCCGTTGGTGATGACCTTAGATAGGCCATCAAGGGCCATCCTTGCAGCTTCTTAGTTTCTGGGGCACTTTCTCCTGAAGACAATCAGGGAAGTATAAGACTTACCCTTCCTACCTTCAAATCACTAAGTTTTATTTTCCAGACTTATGTAACTAAGACATAATGTGATTTCAGGGATGGCAGAAGAACCATTCTACTCTGATTTTCTCACTGTTAATATTTAATTAGCAATTTAAAAATGCTAATGCCTAGAAGAGGAAGGAGAACACCAACTGAAATTAACTTAAACAAGGATAATTAATCAGAGTAAATAGCTGATTATGCACTTTTTGTTTTATTTGTAGATTACCTGAATGTAGGTTGGTAGTGTTGGGCAGGGTGAGCTGTGGCACACTTTTACCTAGGTCTGACAGTCTTAATTGAACTTTGGCTTGGCATGGAGCATTAGTTTGGGGTGGCAGAATTTTTTATTAGAAGTATTTGATCAAGCCTAGCCTTTCAACCAAAATGTTGGTGGGCAGGACCAGTGCAAACTTGTCTTCAGTGTGCCATGGCATTAGGGTTGAATACCTCAGTTCCAGCTGGGGATAAGAGGTGAGAGGCCTGACTATCTGGAGTATTATAAATTTCAGTTAACAAGTACTAAACACAATGTGGTATAATAGAATTATTCGTTGGGAGGATATTCTTTTGTAATGGTATACTCTGCCTAGCCTGAAGGTAACTTCTTCAGTGAGCTAATGTTTGAGAGAGGAGAGGAAGAATTTGTTTAGATGGTGCTTTTTAAAAGAATTTTTTTTGCTTTAATAAATGTATGCAGCTTTACAAATTTCTAGTGCTTTCACTTAGGCTGTCTTAGGAGTCTCCCAAAAACTCGTCAGGTTGGTAAGGCAGGGACTCACCCCATTGTCCATTGATGAAAATAAGACTGCAGGGGGCTAGACTGGAAGAGAACCTAGACCTTCTAAGCCCCAGTCCAGGCTTCATTTTTCCATCCATTTTAAATGTTGTTTGATTGGTTGAGAGAAGAGGATTCTGGGAACAAAAATAAATGAAAAAATAGCAACAGACCACAGAATCAATACAGAGGGGAGAGTAAGGCTGCATCAGACTTAAAAGGCAGAGTAGTGTGACTAAATGGTTGGGTCTGGAGATGCGGTGGAAATCAAGGAACACATAGACAGAGCCAGTTCCTTGGCAATCCCCTTACGGAGGATGCAGTTTACAAAATTGCTAAGATTGAATCAACCCAAAGTAGATCTGTGTTTCTACAAGATGCTGTCCTTTTAGCCTACTTGTGTGAAGCTCAGTTCCTCACTTGGAAAGGACAGGACAAAGGAAAGCATGGTTACCTGACTGAAGAGGAACATTGAAGAAACATTGGGGAATGGAAGCTCCTAAGAGCAGGGCTGAGAGATCTTTAGGAAGAATAACACTCTGTTTTGCCTGGAAAGTTATTTTTCAAAGGTCCTCGGGTCTCTTTTTGCTATCTTTCCTAAAATTTTCTTCCTTGAAGTTCACTGATTCCTAGGATAGGTCTGGAAGTGACTTAAAGATCCTTTATTTGGGTTCTCCACATAGTTGCCACAAATCCAAAAGAGTCAGGTCTAGAGTTCCAACAGCCAAACACTCTGCCATCTGGACTGAGATCTCCTAGGCTGCAGCTGCTAGACTGAAGAGGTAGTGCCCTGATTCTCTTCTTTCCTCCCTCCGAACTTGCCTTTCTCCCCCTCCCATCTCTTCTCCTCCACTCATCTTCCCTCCCTCCCTCCTTTTTTTCTTATTTTGTCATCCCGTCTTCCTTATTTCTAGGCCAGACAGGCCAGCCAGGGAAGGGTTAGTGAATGAGATTATGGTGTGAAGGTGATCCTAGTGACCTGAGGTACGAGGAAGAATATCCTTCGACCGTGAGAAATGCTGATTATTCTCTTCTTTTTCTAGGATGCTCACAACTGTATTCCTGAGCTGGACAATGAGACAGCTATGTTTTCTGTCTATGATGGACATGGAGGTAACATTAGTAGATCATATTGGTAACATTCTGGGACTTTACAGGGAAGAACAGGTCTTTTGTTCTTTTACTTTCTAGGGTTCTGGT
The DNA here is from genome assembly GCA_030035585.1 of Dugong dugon. Lineage (NCBI taxonomy): Eukaryota > Metazoa > Chordata > Mammalia > Sirenia > Dugongidae > Dugong > Dugong dugon. Next base: position 72,821,496 of record CM057473.1, read on the forward strand.
CCTCAGATACCATTTCCTGCCTGGGACTGTTTTTCTCTATTCCACCATTCCTCCTTCCCAATAGGATATTGGATTGGTTCATGATCTCACCAGACCTTGTTTAATCCAAGAAACCTCTTCCTATGTTAGCATTTATCTTTTTTTTTTTTTTTCCCCCACTGAGAACTAAGTATGTGAGAGAGAAAAGACAGGGGATGTGTTAATACAGCCCTGAGAGGGGCGCTGATAAAGTCTGTTTTCTGGGTCAAAACTTCCCAAACATTGTCCTTCAGATGGGTTTCAGGTATGTTAAGATACTCATCCCCTTAACCCAGTGTTCACTGGAGTATAACATAGTAATATTATATCACTTTCTATGTGTGGGAAGCAGTGCTCTGGGTGATCTTACCTTTCTTCTAGGGGAGGAAGTTGCCTTGTACTGTGCCAAATATCTTCCTGATATCATCAAAGATCAGAAGGCTTACAAGGAAGGCAAGCTACAGAAGGTCTGTCTTCCCACACTGTTCATTCTCTGGATCTATACCCGTTGCCACTGAGTCAATTCCGATTCACAGCGACCCTATAGGACAGAGTAGAACTGCCTCACAGGGTTTCCAAGGCTGTAAATCTTTACAGAAGCAAACTGCCACATCTTTCTTCTGCAGAGCAGGATTTGAACTGCTGACCTTTTGGTTCGCAGCCGAGCGCTTAACCACTGCGCCACCAGGGCTCCTTTCTGGTTCTATAGGTTTTCGCTTTTTCCCCTAACCCTTGGCTTTTTCTTTCTCTTTGCCCCCTAGCTTTTTCTTACTACATTTCTTAAAGAATTATGTACCTAATCTGAGCTTACTCCCACTCCCGCCTTATTAGGCCTAGGTTTCTGAACTGTTCTATATGAGTGACTTCTAGTATGGCAGACACACACTAATTTGTATCCTGTTCTTGTGCCCAGGATTGAATATACGCAATTCATTTTGTACCCACTGTCCTTTTTCCTGCACTCATACTATTTTGCTTATGTTCAGGCTTTGGAAGATGCCTTCTTGGCTATTGATGCCAAACTGACCACTGAAGAAGTCATTAAGGAGCTGGCACAGATTGCGGGGCGACCCACTGAGGACGAGGATGAAAAAGAAAAAGTAGCTGATGAAGATGATGGTGAGTTTGGCATTACCTGTTTGACAAGAAATCAGCTTTATTAAGAAGCATTCTGTATATAATTTATATGTCAATTCTAAGAGAGGATGGTTTCCTAGGGACCTGGGGAGTCCTCACGTTAAAGAACCCCATGGTGTTCTCTTGCACTACATGTATTTATGAAAAGAAGGGAGAGAATTAACCTTTTTGAGTGCCTAGTGTCATAGCTGTAAGCATTTTTACATATATTATCTGTGGTCATTGTGATGGGGAACTTCCTGGTTGCTGCTAGTATTTATATGACCCTTTTTCCAAGACTGGAGCAGTCATTAGCCCCAGCAGCCAGTCATTAGGCCTGGGTCATAGGCCTAGACTAGCATTGTAGGCTTCCTGTGTCCTTAGCCAGAATAGGGTTTCTAACTTGTCCAATAATGAATGAGAAGTGAAAGGGGAAATATAGTAACTGTTGTTCCTTTGACTAAGAACAGGATGGAAAAAAAAGACCAAAGGAAATCTGTGAAGGCAGATGTTACTTGAGGAGAAGGAAGCAGAGGGGCATTCTTCTGAGACTTGAAAAGGAGTGGGAGGCTGTGGGCAAGTTGGAACTCAGGCTGTGAGGGCTATGGAGGTAGTTGAACCACTGATCCTATGAGGAGTCTGGCTTGGGGGCTCTGATTTAGCCTCTTCTCTGCAGTGGACAATGAGGAGGCTGCACTGCTGCATGAAGAGGCTACCATGACTATTGAAGAGCTGCTGACACGCTACGGGCAGAACTGTCACAAGGGCCCTCCCCACAGCAAATCTGGAGCTGGGACAGGCGACGAATCAGGGTCCCAGGGCCTCAATGGGGAGACAGGACCTGAGGACCCATCTAGGGAAACTCCTTCAGAGGAAAATGGCCCCACAGCTAAGGCCCACACGGGCCTTTCCTCCAACTCAGAACGTGGGACTGAGGCAGGCCAAGTTGGTGAGCCTGGCACTCCCACTGGTGAGGCTGGGCCCTCCTGCTCTTCAGCCTCTGACAAGCTGCCTCGAGTTGCTAAGTCCAAGTTCTTTGAGGACAGTGAGGATGAGTCAGATGAGGTGGAGGAGGAAGAGGAAGACAGTGAGGTAAGGCCTGTGGGGGCAGGCAGATCCTGAAGTTGCAGAGAGGGCCTTTTTAGTCACTATCCCATATCTTTCAGCTTTTTTTTTTTTTTTTTTCCCCTTCTCCTGTTTTGACATCATCATCTAAGATCTACTGTACTCTAAACTTTAGCCTCCTTGAATTCATTATTTCTACCATCACTGGTACCATGAGCCCTCTTACCTCTTCCTTTGTTGATATTATAACAAAAAGATCTAGTTCTGGCCTTTCAGAGTCTGTCTCTTAGATAGAGAACAAGAAGATAGTTGGAAGGTGCTTTTTGCTGGTAGCTCTGGCCTTCCCCAGGGCTTCCTGCTCATGACTGCTGAGCCCAGTTCAGGATGTCAGTTATACCCACCCTAACCTCCCCCCCCCCCCCCGATTTTCCCATCCTGTTCATACAGTTGCATCTTTCAGTATTTTGAAGACTTGTGTTCAGTCAGGGCTTCTTGGTTCTGGGTATGAGTTGGGGGGGTGGGGGGGAGACATGGGATCATCCCGGTCTCAGCTGCCTGGAATCCTCCCTCTGGCAGGAATGCAGTGAGGAAGAGGATGGCTATAGCAGTGAGGAGGCAGAGAATGAAGAAGATGAGGATGACACTGAGGAGGCAGAAGAGGACGATGAAGAAGAAGATGAGATGATGGTGCCTGGGATGGAAGGCAAAGAGGAGGTGTGTGGGGAAGGGGAGCATTGAGTCTGGAAAAGCCAAGAGACAGGTGTGAATCACCAGATTTTGACTTTGGGACAGGGGTCCCTTGATATCTTAGTGCTAAAATCATGGTCATAGGGGGACTTATTCTGCAAGGTGAACTAGGTGGTGAGTCTCTTGGGTAGAATTATCTAAGAGAGGGAGCATGCTGTTGTCCTGGAACAGTTAATCGGTGCTCCTCCTCCTCCTAAAGCTCTCCTGGAGGTCCCAGTGAGAGGAGAAAGCATAGGTGAGTGGTCAGAGGTACACCAACGAGGAACTCATGACCAGGAGCACCCATTTTGCTCCCTTTTTTTCTCTTAAGCCTGGCTCTGACAGTGGCACAACAGCAGTGGTGGCTCTGATACGAGGGAAGCAGTTGATTGTAGCCAATGCAGGAGACTCTCGCTGTGTGGTGTCTGAGGCTGGCAAAGCTTTAGACATGTCCTATGACCATAAACCAGAGGATGAAGTGGAGCTAGCACGCATCAAGAATGCTGGTGGCAAGGTCACCATGGATGGGCGAGTCAACGGGGGCCTCAACCTCTCCAGAGCGATTGGTAAGGGCTGACAAACTATGGGAAAGACTTCTAGGGTCTTGTTCTCTGTCCCAGACTGCTTAGTAGCAAACTAATCTTATAGCCCTTATACCTTTCAAAGTACGTTCATATCTATTACCTCTGTCCTTAAACATCTCTGTGAAATAGGTAAGATAGGTATCATTATCCCTGCTACTTTTTGGATGAAAAGACAGATGAGCAATTTGCTTAAGGTTTAGCAACCTGATGACAAGGCTGAAACTAGGAAAACTAGAACTCATTTTTCCATTGCACTAGATTATGGTGCTTTTTAAGAAGGAAAATGAATGGCAAATCTTGACCTGCCTCAAACACAAGTCTGGTGGAATTACCCAAACTACTCCAGTCAACCAACCATTCCTTTACTTCAGGCGACCACTTCTACAAGAGAAACAAGAACCTGCCACCTGAGGAACAGATGATTTCAGCCCTTCCTGACATCAAGGTGCTGACTCTTACTGATGACCACGAATTCATGGTCATTGCCTGTGATGGCATTTGGTGAGCACCTGGGGAATGCCCTAAAATTCCATTTCTGCAGCATTCTGTCCTAGAGCTCTGAACAGCTTTGGCTTTATCATTCCTCCAGTGGTCCTAGGGAGCCCTGGTGGCATAGTGGTTAAGAGCTCAGCTGCTGACTAAAAGGTCGGCAGTTCAAATCTACCAGCTGTTCCTTGGAAACCCTATTGGGCAGTTCTACTCTGTCATATAGGGTTGCTATGAGTAGGAACTGACTCGGTGGCACCTAATAACAGCAACAACAGTGGCCCTAGATCAGCACCTTTTCTCAAGCTGATCTAGGATTGGAGCCTATGTAGACCTGTTGATGAGCCAAGACCTGCAAGGCCAACGCAGAGCTGAGGAGAATCTCTGGAGGTGTTTATATTGGTCTGTGCCATCACCTCTCTCCACACTCCCCTACTCTGCCTGGGTGGAGCTGCACAAGATTCTGACTATTGTTTTTGACCTCAGGAATGTGATGAGCAGTCAGGAAGTTGTAGACTTTATTCAATCAAAGATCAGCCAGCGTGATGAAAATGGGGAGCTTCGGTTACTGTCATCGATTGTGGAAGAGGTGAGTCCGAGGGTGGAGGGGAGAGGGTGTCTGGTTTGCATAGCCAGAGGTTTCTCTTTTAGCCTGAGCTGATAATCAGAGCCTAGGAGAGCCATTAATTACTGACATGGCAAACCTGGACAGAAAGGTTCCATCTTCCCTCATTTCTGTGTGACTCAACCTTAAGCTTCATGGACTAGCAAGTAGGTTGTTTTGCGATACCTGATGCCCATTCACCTCCTCCCTGTCTCAGCAGGGAGAACCAGCCCTCTTGTAGGGTTTTAGGGTTCTGTCCAGGAAGGTGTTCAAACCCCATGGCTGAGCTGCCCTGCCTCTTTTGCAGCTGCTGGATCAGTGCCTGGCACCTGACACTTCCGGGGACGGTACAGGGTGTGACAACATGACCTGCATCATCATTTGCTTCAAGCCCCGAAACACTGCTGAACTCCAGCCAGAGAGTGGCAAGCGGAAACTGGAGGAGGTGCTCACCTCTGAGGGGGCTGAGGAAAACAGCAACAGTGACAACAAGAAGGCCAAGCGGGACTAGCAGTCGTCCACACCCCTGCCCACCTAGACTGTTTTCGGAGCCCTCCGGACCTGAGACTGAGTTTTGTCTTTTTCCTTTAGCCTTAGCAGTGGGTATGAGGTGTGCAGGGGGAGCTGGGTGGCTTTACTCAGCTCATTCCAAAGAGGGCTCTCCCTCCACACAGCAGCCTGGGAGCCTCTCCCGTCCTCCCCAGCCTCCTCCGTTGCTCCTTTGGGCTCATCACCGGTTCTGTGCCTGTGCTGTTGTGTTGGAGGGAAGGACTGGGTTTCTGGTTTTTACTCTGTGAACACTTTATTTAAGGACATTCTTTTTTATCAGCGGCTCCATGGCCCCCAGCCGCTTGCACCTGCTCTCTGTTGTACACTTTCAATCAACACTTTTTCAGACTAAAGGCCAAAACCTAATCGTGCCCATGGTGTCATTTTTTCTCCACTGCTGCCCTGTCCTGGCGCAGAGTGCCCTGCTGCTGGGCTTGGCCCTGCTGAGTGTGTGTGTAAGAGAAGGCACAGAGCTGGTGCCTGGTGCCTGGTCCCGGCGGCCCGGCGTCGTGGCTCATCGACGCCCCCTCCTGGAGTCAGGGATAAGTTCCTGCTTCCTCCCCGGAGCCGTCAGGACCGCTCTGTCCGAGACAAACCTGGGCTAGGGTTTCTCTTACCCTACTCGCTGGCCCGGTTTCTACCTGGCCTCTGATTGGTTCGTCCACTTTCTTGCGTCACAATCACTTCCTGGTCACGCTGTGGAAGCCCTTGCGGCTTTTGCTTTTCGTAACTACGCGTCCCGTGTAGCTCTGCGGCAGCGGAAGCGGAAGCGAGTACGGAGGTACCAGCTGGTCTCCGTAGTTGGGGGGGGGTAGGGGGCTCCATGAATGGAAGCGGCGGCGGGAGCGGCCTGAGCTGGGCGCTGGGGCCAGGGCTGGGGGCTGCCCGGGGCCCGCGCCACTGCATGGGGACGGCCCGCGGGCCCTGAGAGGGAGGGCAGGCGGCCGGGCCGAGCTTGGAGGGGCTGGGCCGCAGGCCGGAGGCGCGTCGGGCTGGAGCCGGTCACCATGCCCCGAAGGAAGCAAAGCCACCCGCAGCCCGTGAAATGTGAGGGGGTCAAAGGTCAGGGGTCAGGGGTCGCGGTGGGGGTGGGGTTAGTGGAGTGGGTTCAGGTCGGGGTGGAAGGGGACTCCTAAGGGATGGGGTGGGCGCTTTGGACTCCTAGCTTCCTACCGAGGTTCTAAGTGGACCAAGAGGGTCAGCGAGCACGAGAAGTGCGGTCCACGAGGGCCAGCTCCCCGCGGTGCGGATGATGGGCACGGCTCCTGAGGGAGAATCCACAAGACCCCTCCCCTCTTCAGTGGATACTGAAGACTCTCTCGAGGAAGGACCTGGCACCCTGGTGTTGGAGAGTGATTTGCTACTAGGCCAGGATCTGGAGTTTGAAGAGGAAGAGGAGGAAGGTGACAGCAACAGCGACCAGCTCATGGGCTTCGACAGAGAGTCTGAAGGTGGGTTTGGGGGCTTGGTTAAGGATTGATGGTCTCCGGGACCCCAGCCCTTCAGGAGGAAGGTTAGTTTAGTGCCAGTGTGCAAAACACCATTTCCTGCCACAACCTAGGGCTGGTTTAGTTAAGATTTGAGCTAGATTTGTTTGCCAAATGGTCTAATGAGCTCTGTCGCATTGTTGAGGTTCTCCAGTCTACTCCACTCTAACTTAGTGAAGTTCTGGGGCCTGACCCAAAGGTGGGATGAATAGGACTGGGTGAATCACATGGAGCAACTGGTTAGAAGTAAATGCCCTTTTAATAACCTTGTTCTCCACAGCCCATTCCTGTGTGCCTACTTTTAAGAGGTTCAGGAAAGCAGCTTCTCTGCTAGCATTTATGTCTAATCTAACCTCCTTTCACCTGCAGCATAAGCTCCTTTTGTATTGAGGTTTCTGTCTCTACTCATAAGTATCCTCTCCTACATTCAATTCTTTCCTGTGATCTTACGATCACCCCATTCTGATTTGCTGTACTACCTATCCATTTATAAAAGATGCTTTTGAACATCACTGAGGGAATCATTGTCAGTGAGAATCCATCCTTTAAGCTTAGAAGTCGTATTACATCCGGTACTCTGTTTCCACCTTCTTCCAACTTCTGCCTCACTCTTGAGATACGTTTCATTTTGTAATCAGCTCCACACTAAAAGGGGCTTTACTAATATACAGCTTAGAAAAAGGTTTCAGGTCTCTGCCTTTTGTATTTTTACTTTCTTATCCCAAGAATCAATCACATTATTGATTCATTTCAGTCTACTGTCCACTTTGAGGCGAGCCCTAGATCCTTTTTCCATTCAGTCAAACTAGATACAGCTCAACCCTATGGCTGCTAGTTCAGGCTTAGATGATAATTCATGTTGAATTTTCTCGAGTTGCTGCAGGGGAGACTTATGTCTCTAGGAGAGAACTAAAGGGATCATTGAAGCTAAGAGTAGGGTGGGGACAGGCAAGTGGGGAAGACCACAGGTGACAAGGGGAGAACTGGAGCCTCGTCTTACCCCATGATGATGTCCCTTCTCATGTCTGTCTCACCAGGAGACTCTCTGGGGGCCAGGCCTGGGCTTCCCTACGGGCTGAGCGACGACGAGTCTGGGGGCGGCCGGGCACTAAGTGCCGAGAGTGAAGTTGAGGAGCCAGCCAGGGGTCCAGGGGAGGCCAGGGGTGAGAGGCCAGGCCCAGCCTGCCAGCTGTGTGGGGGGCCGACAGGTGAGGGGCCGTGTTGTGGGGCAGGAGGGCCGGGTGGGGGGCCCCCGCTGCCCCCACGGCTACTGTACTCATGCCGCCTCTGCGCCTTCGTGTCCCACTACTCGAGCCACCTGAAGCGGCACATGCAGACACACAGCGGGGAGAAGCCATTCCGCTGTGGCCACTGCCCCTACGCCTCAGCCCAGCTGGTCAACCTGACGCGGCATACTCGCACCCATACTGGCGAGAAGCCCTACCGCTGTCCCCACTGCCCCTTTGCCTGCAGCAGCCTGGGCAACCTGAGGCGGCATCAGCGCACCCATGCGGGGCCCCCCACTCCTGCCTGCCTGAGCTGTGGCTTCCGCTGCTGTGCCCCACGACCAACCCGGCCTCCCAGTCCCACAGAGCAGGAGGGGGCAGTGCCCCAGCGACCTGAAGGTAAAAAGCCAGAGGCCAGAGACCTTGGGGCAGGGGTGGGTGGCCCTAGGGATACTTGGATTCATAGTCCAGGTCTCACTGCTCCCACAGATGCTCTGCTCCTTCCAGATTTGAGCCTCCATGTGCCACCAGGTGGTGCCAGTTTCCTGCCAGACTGTGGGCAGCTGCAGGGTGAAGGGGAGGGCCTTTGTGGGACTGGATCAGAACCACTGCCAGAGCTGCTGTTCCCTTGGACCTGCCGGGGCTGTGGGCAAGAGCTGGAGGAGAGTGAGGGCAGTCGCCTGGCAGCTGCCATGTGTGGGCGCTGTTTGCAAGGAGAGGCTGGAGGGGGTGCCAGTGGGGGGCCCCAGGGTCCCAGTGACAAAGGCTTTGCCTGTAGTCTCTGCCCCTTTGCCACTCACTATCCCAACCACCTGGCCCGGCACATGAAGACACACAGTGGTGAGAAACCCTTCCGCTGCACTCGCTGTCCCTATGCCTCTGCTCATCTGGATAACCTGAAACGGCACCAGCGTGTCCACACAGGAGAGAAGCCCTACAAGTGCCCCCTCTGCCCCTATGCCTGTGGCAACCTGGCCAACCTCAAGCGTCACGGTCGCATCCATTCAGGTGACAAACCTTTTCGGTGTAGCCTTTGCAACTACAGCTGCAACCAGAGCATGAACCTCAAACGCCACATGTTGCGGCACACAGGCGAGAAGCCCTTCCGCTGTGCCACCTGCGCCTATACCACAGGCCACTGGGACAACTACAAGCGCCACCAGAAGGTGCATGACCATGGTGGTGTAGGAGGGCCTGGCCTCTCTGCCTCTGAGGGCTGGGTCCCGCCTCATAGCCCACCCTCGGTTTTGAGCTCTCGGGGTCCAACAGCCCTGGGCACTGCTGGTAGCCGGACTCTTCACACAGACTCACCCTGAACTAGACTCTTCTCCTCCAGGACCCTAAGGATTAGCCCTGACCCTCATGTTTTATACAGACTGACCAGAAGCTGCCACCTCCTTCCTCCCCCGCTGGCCAGGGGTTCCACACAGACTAACCTAGGCGCTATATGGACCAGCCCAAACCCCACGGGCGGGGGACCCATGTGGACCGGGGGCCTTGCCTTGACTGATGCACTTCATGAGCTCAGTGAGAAGGGCCCTGTATTTACCTCCGCTGCTTCCAGAGGCTGTGGAGGGACTGGCTGGGGGACTGCCCAGGCTCCCATCTGTTTATTTAACTTATTTCAGTGCTTTATAATAAAGGAAACACTAACAAAGCCATGTCTATGCTGAGTTAGCACTGGCAAGCACAGCTTGGCCTCCCCCTTAGCACAGCAGTCACTGCTGTGATGCAGGGAGCAGGGGCAGTGAGAGGGAACCAGAGGTAGGCAGCAGTCAGGCTGAGTTTAATGACAGGGAGCTAGGCCAGACGATACACAGACCTCTGCCCATCCCCTTGGCCCATGGCCCCAAGAAGCCAGAAGTAGCCAGGGAGAGCTGTGGTTCCTCCCCAAGACAGGTAGCCATGGTCCCTTGGACTCTGTGCAAAATACTAAATGCTAATTTGGCATTGAGGCCAGCTCAGAAAAGAGAAAGGGGGCAATCCTTTGTACAGCCAGCCCAGGGGGAAGGGAAGACAGGTTAGGAGGCCCCTGGCCAAGGGGAGAAAAGAGAAAGGTAGGAAGGAGGAAGGAAAAGACCCCCAGCTTGGGGGTGCACAGGCACAGGGCAAGTTTCTGTATATTTCTCAGGGGTAGAGGGCAGACGTCCAAACAGTGGAGGTTACAGATCCTCATCTCCAATGCCCTCAAAGGCAAAATTGCCGTGGACGTCACTGGCACTGGCATCTGCGCTGGGACTGCCAATCCCCCGCAAGCTCACGGCACTCAGTTTGCTCTGTAACAAAGGCAGGTGGGGTCAGAGGGCTTGAGCCTTCTGGAGGTCCCCTACAAACACCAACCTCACCAACCCTTGTAGGTAACTCACTGAGAGTTTGGCGATGGACTCCCGGCTGGTGTCAGGTGACTCCTGGGGAAGAAAAGATAGAGATGTCAGACACCTCACTGGGGGAGGAGGAAGCAAGGCTGGGAGCCTGGGTACCGACCAGTGAGTAATACTTACAAGCAGCGGCGGGGACTTTACTGCTTGCTGACTGTCTGAGCGCCTCAGGGTGCCCCCCACCCGCCGGCGCAGCATCTGAGATGGAGATAGGAGGTGCTGATGAGGATGGGATCACTCCCTTTAGAATCCCAACCCTTTCCCTCTCTCTCAAGAGAAGCCTCGTACCCAGGACAAAAAACAGGCAGAACACAACCACTCAGCTGCTTAGTCCACAACTGCTTCTTACCTTCCTAATACTGCCACCAGATTTCTTCACCATCAGCTCATCCACCATGGACTGTAAGCAGATGCTCATCATGATAGCCTGGGGCAAGAAAAGAACTCAGCCTAAACCGAATCATCATCCTGGCCCAGTACCCCTAAGACAAAGGCTCCCACTCACATGGGAGTCCCAGAAGCCCTAGACTTGGGTATCTAAGACAGACTGCGCAATGTGCTCCAGAGGAGGCTGAGGGTGGGCTCACACCTGGGGACTGGTGATGGTGACCCACTGTAGTCGGTCCTTGCTCATGAGGTATTCGAAAGCCAGTTCCAGGCGCACCTCACCCCGGCCCCGGCCCGGGCTGCTCGTGCCTCCGCTGGGCAGTGGCACCTGGGAGTCGGGAATTAGGTTGAGTTCATTCTGACCTGCCTGCCTCCCTTCCTGACCCTTGCAGCCCATTCTTGAAGCTCAAGGTCAGCCAGGCCCACCTCCCAGCAGGCTTTCCCTTCCTGCCCCAACTCACAGAGGAGGTAACCCGCCAACATCGCATGCGGGTGACCCGGAAGGAACCTTCACGGAGTTGCTGGCCAGGCAGGCGGAGCTGGAGGCTGAGTTCACTGTTGCCTGCGCTCACCACCACGGGACAGTCCTTTTCTGGAAAGTCAGCCACACAGGCATCGAAGCGCAGGTAGCCATAGTGCCGCAGCGTCTGGGCCAGCCGTAGGAACTGAAATGCAGCCACATCCCATGGAGCAGTCAGGGAGGGGGAGTAGGGCAGCTTGAAGAAAGCAGTCCCTTGGAAGGAGACAAGAAAGAAGCTAAGCTGGCCTTACCTCCTTCTTGGAGACCTTCTCTTGCAGAGACTTGAGCTGCCGGTGCTGCTCCTTGGTGACCAGGATCCACCCACGCTCAATATCTGACACTGTCTACAGTGGACACAAGGAATGGGGGAGTGGGGCTCTCAATCAGAGATCTGAGGAAAGTGTCTCAAGTTACCTCTGTCCAGCCTCTTTGCAGTGAGTCCTTGATCTTATCAGCTTATACAGCGGGACAGTAGGGGCTGTGCCAGGTGCCCTGATAGTATTCTAGGAACTTCCCCAAGAACTGGGAGCAAAGACATGAAGGGAGTTTTCTTGGAGAGTAGGACACCAGAGTCATTTTCAGGGGAGGGATTCTAAGGCACTACAAGCTCACCTGAGCATAAAGCAGGTTCAGGCCAACCCGGTTCTCCATGACATCGTCATCATAGGCAGAGTCCCAATAACTGTGAGGTCAAGGGGGTGGAAAGGGGTAATGGGGCTAAACTGGAGTGAGGAAAAAGGTGTAATGGAAAACAGACAAAAAAGAACAGCAGCAGCCTGGAACTACAAGGTGGTACAGTGGGAGGAAGCTTAAGAGGCCTTTTAGAAACACTCAGCTCTTCCCACCTGTCCAGATTATTGTCTCAATATGTGGCCCAGTAATTTAACCCAGCACCCTCTCCCTGTTGCAAGCCCAGCCCTGACCTTTTCCTTAGCACAATCTTATACTCTTGACTCCGTAGACTGGTAACAGACACGTAAGGCAGCTCAAACTCTTGTAACTTCCGTACAACTACGAGTGGGGGAAAAAAAAAGGAAAATGTCATGAGACTCAAGGGAAGGAAAATCAGGAGAAAAGTCCTAAGTAAATAACCAAGTAACGGGGAGGTGAATTCACTACTGCAAACACAGAGAAGCAATAAAGTCTGCAGAAACTCACAGGAAAAGGCTCCATCCTCTTTTTCTCGAACTAGAAAGAGACTAAAGTATCCGATCAAGTCATCTGGAAGATCCAGCTTTGCAGCTACAGCCTGAGGACAGAAACAGGAAGTACAGCTTATCATACAGGCTGGTTCCAAACATCCCAAGTCGGAGACCTTGCAGAGGGAGTGGAAGGAGCAATATAAAATAAGGGCCTCACCTCTAATACATCCTCAGTTTGATCCGAGGTTAGCACATTGACCAGAACTTTCTGCCCGTTGCTTAGCAGCACTTCCAAGGAGACTTCTTCTGTGGGGACCTGCTGTGTCTCCTGGTTGTGAGCAGATGGGATGGAAGGCACTACATTGTTAACCCCTGCCCAGGGACCAGCTCTAACTCATCCTCAATTCTCTTATTTCTAAGACCCTCTAGTGTCTTAGTTCTCAGCTGCGTAAATGCAGGCTGAGTTTCTTTAATTTCATCCTTGTCGCATGTCAGTGACAAAGCACTCTTGAGGGGAGGAAAGCGTCCCACTGGTACTTCTGAGTTCCTAGAAAAAGTCTCTAAGACCCGTGGAATAGCAGGAAATGAACGCCAAAAGAACGGAACTTAAAACTGGTAGAACAGAAACCCCATCCCATTAAAAAAGGTGACTCATTTGCAGCCATCTCATTAAAATGTGATGGCCTTCCAGCAAGGCCCTTCCCTTAAATCTTGGTCTCACCCAAGCCTTACCTGTTGTGCTCGGCGCAGGAAACTATTGAAGGTCTCACTGCTCCCAAGCAATGGGTCTTGCCGAACTGTGGGGACAAGGGAATTATGTTCCGGTAACTTAGGACTCCCTCTTGGCTGGTCACGACCCCATTTCCTGGGCTGATGATGACCTGCCACATCCCCTAGCTGGCCTCACCTCACTCACTGCATAAATTCTTCACCTGCCCCACCCTTGGCTGCCATCTAGTTGGGTCCAGTTCTATAGAACTAGGGAAATAACAATGTTAATCTAAAGCATATCAGATACAAATGGAATTTTCCCCACCAATCTAAACTGCTTTAAGAATATTTAGTGTAATGCTAGTATTCTCATAGATGTTTCTGCCCAAATTGCTATGCTAGTATATAATTTACACATCCTTGCATACTATTTACTTTTGCTAACTAAATAACAGATCAAACAGAAGGCTCCCCAGATTGAGAAGTGAATTTAGGAGCTTCTAGAGGAACACTGGTTTTATTCTCTTCCCATAGTCCTCAACATAGCCTACAGTTCCCTCCAACCACTCACCAGCTTGCATGTACTTCTCTAACTGCTCCCTCCTCTGTTCTACCTCAGCAGGTGTCAGAGAGAAAAGCTTCTTTGGGGGGAATGCAGGAAGCACATTGGCCCCATACTCCTTCCGGAGCTATTCAGAGAAAGAAACATAACCCTTCATATAAACATACAAAACGAGAAGAGGAAATTCAGACCCATCATGTTCTCTTGGGCTCCCTTTTCCTTCCCCCAGTCCCTGCTCCATTTACCCTGATCATCTGGGAAACAATTCCTTTGAAAGAGGTAGCATCTCAAGGGAGTTGTTCCTCTGTCCTAGATATAAATTCTTTCCTATGTTACTGTGTACAAGTCAGATCCTCCACAGCGTGGGGAGGGTTTGTATGAGGCCAGGGCCTAGGGAGCTTCTTGATTAGCAAGATTCTGCTCATTGAACCCTGACAGGAAGCAAAGGGCTTTGTAAGGAAAATCTAAGTGCACAGTTAATAGCTAAGTATGTTCACAAAGTATCTTAGAACTTAAAAAGACTTTGAAGATAAATTAATCCATTTTTCAGTTGCAGAAACTGAGGCCCAAGAAATTAGGTAACTTGCTCAGGGTTGCACAACTAAGTATCAGTAAACCAGGATTCTGTACTGAGTTAGAGAGCACCATCTGGTGAAGAAGGCAGAGAAACACGGCATCACAGATACATGGCAATAACTGGAACAGCCACACACACTGAGATGGGCCAAAGAACACACAAGGAAATGAATGAATGAGCAGGGAAAAGAACTTCAAGTTGCAGCTCAGATGACAGAAGGAATGTGTTTTGGCCGTCAGGAGGGGGTCGGTTTTTCCGTGCACAGGCAAAGGCTGAAAAGCAGTAAAACGAGACGGATAAAAGCAGGAAGGAGGATGTGAGTATGGGGAAGAGGAACAGCACAGCGGACGTTAAGTTTCTTAGGGAGTTCCAAAGAAATGTCAGAAGATATGATAAAAGCACCGGATCCTCCCCTGTGGCAGTGATTAAAGGGAACTACAGCCTAAGGGAAAACGAAGAGAATTAAAAATAGAACACTGATGCCCGTGTTTAGGAAAGGGCTTGAAGCTGCCTCAAAGCAGGAACGCTAGTCCCACCTGCTCGTGCAGCCCCAGGAGCTGGCTGTAGCGCACCCGACAATGCAGGACTCCATTCACGTGAATATTATAGGCCTGCGGACACAAAAGCAGGCAAGCATTTTACGGTCCCCCCTTGGGCTACCCCCTTTAGAGCCTCGGGCAGAAATCGCCCGGCACAACTCTGAGTAACGCGCCGAAATCTTCCGAGGTTTAGTTAGCCTGTCTTCCTCCCGGCCAAGTCCCAAAACAGAAGGGCGGGTCCGAGGAAAACTTGTGCGCTGGTGCTGCAGACTCCCTCCCCAAAAGGTAAGTGACGCCCTCCAAAGCAGCCGCGGCCCATCCAGGGGAGGCGACACGGCCAAATAAAGGAGCTACAGGGGCCAGGGCGATCTCTGGACGAATCTGGGACGTGAGATAAGCGCCCTGCGAGGCCGTCAGGAGTCGATAACTCGGGCCCAGGCCCAAAGGTCGGCCGCCAGGCCTCGGAGGCCGCTCCGGGAGAGCTTCGGCCCGTTATCCCCGCCCCTGCCCGGCCCGGCGCCGGCCGCTCCTCACCACGTAGGCGGAGCCGCCGCTGTCCCCGCTGCGGGACTCGGTTTCAGGAATGGAAAAGTGCATGTTCCTGGCGGCAGGGCCCGCCGAATTCCAGACTGTGAGGGCCGCAGAGGCTCTGCACGCTCGCCTCCGCTGTTCAGCGCGTACCCGCAGCCTCCTTCGCCATTTTGGGGGAGCCTGAAATAGGAGGTGGGAAGGGAGGTGGAACGTCCGCTCTGGGGCGCAACTCCCCCGGCATGCTGGGAAGTGTAGTGTACAGGTTAAGGAAACCATCGCAACTGGGAGCACAAATTGGACATGGCCCTCATCACGACCCGTAGCCCTGAACGGAGCCCCAGTGCACGTCGGAGATTGTAGTCCGGTTGGGGCTGCGTACCGCGTGTATTAGCGACTCAGCCTCCTGCCCGGGTGGCGCTGTAATCCCAGCGACAGCGGAGCGAGGTACCGCTGCGGCCCAGTGACCGCAGGGGGCGGAGCCAAGGACTGAGGGCGATGGCTGCCGTGGCTGTGGCCGTTCGCGAGGGTGAGTGGAGGGCTCCGGCGCATAAACAGATACGCGAGACGGCGGGTTTGGGACGGTTGGTGCTAGGCTTCTCTGGGCCCTGTTGGCCCGTTCCAGCGCCAAGCCGGAATCTGATCTCCACAGCCTCGGGCGCAGCTCCGCGCCGCGTACCGGCTGGTTCCTGTGAGAAGGGTGGGCGACCCCACCTTTCTCCGTCCCCCTCCTTTCCTTTGATCCTGCCGCACAGCGCGTCCCCACGCGGATTGCTGGCTAGCTTCCCGCCTGGCCGCGGGGCCGTGGTCATGCCACCCCAGCAGCCGGCTGCGCCAGGCTCTCCCAAATCCTTCCGGAGCCCCTCCTGCTCACTTTGCGCCCTGTTTTCTGATGCAGACTCGGGATCCGGCATGAAGGCGGAGCTTTCTTCTAGGTCTGGGGTAAGTGAGGGCACCCTCCTAAGCCGTCTGTCAAAGTCTTCCTTGCTACGAAGGAGATTCTGTTAGCTTCATTCCGCCCGCACCTCCACCCCCGTTCAGTTTATATCTTGGTAAAATGAGATTTTACTGAGTTCGTTCAGCCTTGACGTTATGTGACTCTGGAGGAGATACTTCGATCCCTGTGGGATCTAAGCTTGTAACAGGGAGCTGGTGGGAATTAGGATTAAGGATTTGCCCTTGTGGTAATCATGTAAGTATCCAATAGTGTTTATTCACCTTTGGGATTGTTGGGGAAGAGCAGTATTCTGTGTCTGTGTCTCAGGCAGTGGAGAGGGAGATGACCCAAGAAGAGAAGCTGCAGCTTCGGAAAGAAAAGAAACAACAGAAGAAGAAACGGAAGGAGGAAAAGGGGACAGAACCGGAAACTGGCTCGACTGTATCTGCAGCCCAGTGTCAAGGTTCCGGGCTTTAACAGTGCTGGGGTGTGGAGCTGGTAGAGGAGGGTGGTGGGAGAGAGGAGGGGGAGACCGGGAGACAGGGCAAAGTTGGATTGAGCACGTGAAGGGAGAAGAGATTTAGATAAACAAGGAGAGAGGCTTTGGCTGGGGCACAGATATTGTCTGCTTATGTTTTGGGCACCTCTTTCTTCTATCTTTAGTAAGCACAGCCAGAGAACTGCCAGGGCCCACCAATCCGTTAGTCAGTCCTGGGGAGAAGGTTCCAGTTGGTCGGAGTAAAGCTGAACTTCGTGCTGAGCGGAGGGCCAAGCAGGAGGCAGAGCGAGCCCTGAAACAAGCAAGGAAAGGGGAACCAGTAGGACCACCTCCTCAGGACTGCCCTAGCACACCTGGAGAAACACCCTCAGGTATCTTCCCTTCATCTCAAGACCTCTGTTACTCCTAATTCTTGTGGTAGCTTAGTCTTCCTCAGAGTAAAACAGCTCTCCCCTCCCTGAGACCCAGAGTGCAAAATCCACCCCACCACCGCAATCCTACACCTACTCCTTCTTTTATGCTATTTTTCCCTGCTTTTTTAATCCTATTTTTCTTGATGCCCCTTATCCCCTAAGAACAAATTACCCCATATCACCTACAGTTTATTGAGAACATGTCATTATCTTTCAGGAGCAAAGCGACTCCCTGAGCACACTCAGGTTGATGACCCTACACCTCTGAGAAGGCTTGTTAAGAAACCGGAGCAACAACAGGTAGAAAGCAGGTTTGGTGTATGGCCAGAAAGAGCCTAGAAAGGCGGGATAGAAGGAAGAAAGGTGATCGGGGCAAAGAAACCCTGGAGAAGGATGGGTATTTGGGTCAAAGTATTCTCACTGTTCATTTCCTTTCCAGCTTTATCCCACAAGTTTTAAATTCTAGGCCATTGGTCCTATTTCCTTGTTTTGTCAAGGTTCCTACACGAAAGGATTATGGATCCAAAGTCAGCCTCTTCTCCCACCTTCCCCAGTACAGCCGACAAAACTCTCTGACCCAGTATATGAGGTAGGATCTTATAAAATTGTAGTAACTTTTAAGTCTGAGGAGTTTTAATAATTCAGTATTGAAAGTGACTAGAAATTTGAGATTGGATCTGTGGGGAGAAGTATGGATTCAAGGCAAAACTCTAGGAAAAATGGAGAAGTCTGTGCTAGTGAAGAAAGTTCCTTTTCATCAGGGGCAGGTGGGCAGTAGGTGCTCCAGCTCCCTTGCAAAGTGTGTGACACCGCCATCCCATCAGCATCCCATCCTCTGTGATCCACCCAGCCATGGTGCAACTCGGCCTGCAGTACTCCCAGGGCCTGGTCAGTGGCTCCAATGCCCGGTGTATTGCCCTGCTCCGTGCCTTGCAGCAGGTATGTCCCATCCTGTTTCCTCTTATGATCCAGCCCCACCTTCCCCAATACTACTCCATCTTCTCTTACCCCAGGTAATCTCTGGGGGAAGAAGGAATGACTCTACCCTTAGAATACTTTCCCCAGTGAGGTTTATTCCCAGCCCCCTTCTAGAGACCTTTATTTGGGGCATTTTGTTGATCAGCTTGTGTGCTCCGTAGGTGATTCAGGATTATACAACACCTCCCAGTGAAGAACTCTCAAGGGATCTAGTGAATAAACTAAAACCCTACATCAGGTAAGGACAACCACTACAAGTCCACTCCCACCTCACCCGTTCATTGTCTTGTACCTTTTCTCTTGTTCTTCTAATTCCATTTTCATTTTTCTGTTCTCTTTCTAAAGAAACTTTTTTTAAATGTGAAAGCTTTGTATAAAGAGTTGCACAAATGTATTGTTGTAGCTTCCTGACTCAGTGCCGGCCCCTGTCAGCGAGCATGTACAACGCCATCAAGTTCCTTAACAAGGAGATCACGGGTGTGAGCAGCTCCAAGCGGGAAGAGGAGGTGATGAGTATGAGGAATGAGAAAGGCATGCAGCTGGGGGTAGAGTTAAGAAACATGTTTAGGACAGTTGCCCCAGGAGGGGCAATGAAAGCCATTCTGCCCCAGTCAAGGGTTAAGGAAGTGTCTGGGCAGTCTGACTCATGCCACATTTGAGCCCATCATCATACACACATTCAAGTATCTGGTGTGATAATCAGGAGGGTATGTGTTCGTTTCTAGGCTAAGTCAGAACTTCAAGCAGCCATTGATCGGTATGTGCAAGAGAAGATTGTCCTTGCAGCTCAGGCAATTTCACGCTTTGCTTACAAGAAGATCAGTAATGGAGATGTGATCCTGGTATATGGCTGGTACGGTCCAGAGCAGGGTACTGGAAAGGGACCCTATGACTGGGAAAATTGGGGGATGGAATGATCTGAAAGAAGGGACTACCCACTTGCCTTTTGGGAATGGGCCGGGCATTAGTTAGTGGCATTTATAGCTGAATCCTCCTCTCCATTTCAGCTCATCTCTGGTGTCACGAATTCTTCGGGAAGCTTGGGCTAAGGGCCGGCAGTTTCGGGTGGTAGTGGTGGACAGCCGGCCGCGGCTGGAGGGAAGGCATATGCTGCGTTGTCTGGTCCGTGGTGGGGTCCCTACCTCCTATCTGCTGATTGCTGCAGCTTCCTATGTGCTCCCAGAGGTGAGGGCAGGGGAAAGGGACTCCAAAGTTGGAAGTAAAAGGGCACAGAAGTATAATCTCACCTTCCCAAGATTATAATTATTTAGAAATACTAGAATCGTATAGATCCTGTGTATACACGGGATAACCGCCTATGGTAAATAGGAAAACCACCTATGGTATGCTTTAGCACAGTGTAGCTATTGCAAGCACGTTATATTAAACTAGCAACCACCAAGAGGGAACAGGGCAAAAGTAACTTCAGAGTTTAGTTTTTTTTGTGGGATGTTTGAGGGGTCAGCAGTCAAGTATTTTCAAAGAAGAGCCATTGTTAAGATATGTTGATATTGCTGACTTGGGCAGAGGTGGGGAACCTTATTCTGCATTGCATACCCCATAGGATATTTTTTCTTCCTTCTTCCCATTCTCTAAAACAAACAGGTCTCTAAGGTGCTATTGGGAGCTCATGCACTCCTGGCCAATGGGTCTGTGATGTCACGGGTAGGGACAGCACAGCTGGCCCTAGTGGCTCGAGCTTACAATGTGCCAGTGCTGGTCTGCTGTGAGACTTACAAGTTCTGTGAGCGTGTGCAGACTGATGCCTTTGTCTCTAATGAGCTAGGTAAGGAGGCTCAGGAGGGCAGAAGAGACGTTTCCAGAGGACCTGAGAAGACTGGAGAGGGTGAGGGGAGGTTAAAATACCACTTGTTTTCTAAAAGGACGTGAATGGGTGTACCTCCCATTGCAGATGATCCTGATGATCTGCTGTGTGAGAGGGGAGAACATGTGGCCCTGGCTAACTGGCAGAACTACCCATCCCTACGGTTGTTGAATCTGGTATATGATGTAACCCCCCCAGAGCTTGTGGATCTGGTGATCACAGAGCTGGGGATGATCCCTTGCAGTTCTGTACCTGTTGTCCTCCGAGTCAAGAGCAGTGACCAGTGAGTGGGGGGACATGGTCAATAAATGACATACTCCCTAAACTCAGCAACTTTGCTGCCTTTGTATCTCTTTTAGTATCACAGCCACATAAGTTAGGGCTAGGCTCCCCAACCCTTCTTATCACCTGCTACCAACCTCAGATCTTTATGGAGTCTCTCTCAGGTGTCTCCAGCTTCATGCCAGTGCTTTGGAGCCAAAGTGAAGGTCAGTTTGGAAACCAAAAACTATCCAAGTCATCAATCATTTATCAAGCATCTATGTGCCAGACACTGATATGAGAAGCTAGATATGAGGAGGAATATAAGGACAAATATGAGTCCTATCCTAAGTAGTAGCTTAGCTAGTGTTTTTGAGTACTTATTGTGCATCAAAAACTGTTTTAAGCCTTTTCTTATCTCTTTGGAAAGATTAGTACAACTCTATGAAGTAAGATTTTATAGGTGAGAAATCTGAGGCACGGAGAAGTTACTTGGCCAAGGTAACACAGCTAGCTAAACCAGGTTGTGATCTCAGGCAGTCTGGATTCACATTATGCTACATGTCTTTAAGAAGTACTTTTTAAGGAGTACTTATCATGGACTTATAATGGAGAACAGATATATAAACGATATCTGTAGTATTTTCGATAATACTATAGTATCTATAGTATTTTGTTTTACTAGTAGTATGAATAAAATTCCTTGGAAGCAACCACGGATGATGCCATTGGGTCTTGTAAGGTTGGAGACGACTTCACAGGTAACATCTGACCTAGTCCTTGAAGGATAAGAAGTTTCCCATTTGGGAAAAAATGGGAAGGCAGCTCAGCAGAGGGAATAGCTTGATAGGCCTTAAATTGAGTGGCCAGTTTCAAAGCATCAAGTAGTATGGTGAGGATAGAACTGAGGCTAATGTGAAAAGTGATAAAGCTGCAGAAGTAGGTTGGGGCTAGATTGTGAGAGTTTAACCAGTGTGATTAGTCTAAAAATAGTCATCCATTTTGTGTGTGTGTTACTGAAAAATTTCAAAGGGCACAAAAGTAGAATGCATCTTACAAAGAATCCCTCCCCACCAGATGCAACGATTATCAAGATTTGCTTTCTCTTTTTGTTTTTCTTTGCTAAAGTTATTTTAAAGCAAATCTCAGACATGTTTTTTCATCCCTACAAACTTCAGTATGTGTCTCTAAAAAATAGGGACATTTTGTATAATAAATATCATCATCACATTATTTTGTTAGTATTGTCTAATCCATAATCAAATTTCTTTATCTCAAAAATGACTTTTTACAGCTGGTTTGTTTGAATCAGGATCCAAACAATTTCACATACATTTGGTTATTATATCTCTTAAATTTCTTGTAATAAAAAGCAGTCCCCTTCTCCTTTTTTTTCCCTTTAACATTGACATTGCAGAAACCTGGTCAATTGTCATATAAAATGTCCCACATTCTGGATTTGAGTATTTGTTTGCATGTCATTGAACTCATTCCTCTAACCCCTGTATTTCCATTCAACTTTACGGGCAAGAATACTCCATAACTGGTGCTATATGCTTTGTGTTGTCTCAGGTGGCAAACTGGCTGGTTGTTCTGTTTTCAATGATGAGTGGGTCCAGGTAGTGAAAGCCTGATCAATCCATTTTAAAGTTCCCAACAACCTTTCATTTAGTGATTTCATCCATTGGAGTTTGTTGCCTGAGTTATTTCTTCAGAGGTTGCAAAATGGTGATTTTTTTCTAATTCTATCATTCTTTTCACATTTCCTAGTTGGTATTCTTCTATATAGAACCTCCCCTCTATCAATTAGGGCTATATAGGTAGTATTCTGAATTACAGTTCATACTGGCAAGGCAGGATAAATGCTTAATTAAGAGTCAGTCCCTAGTTAGTTCCAGTGGTGTATAAGTGGTGTACTTCCAGTGGAGTGGTTGTTGCTTTTTCATGTATCTCTTTTGTAAGGATTATTATGAACTTATGGGTTTTTAAATATTTAATGTGTACCACTCAGCCATCAAAATTAAGCAGGGGATCAACAGAGTCAGCTCTATGCTTTAGAAAGGTATCTGATAGAGATTAGAGGCAGACAAACAGATCAGTTACGAGATTACTGCCTATCTATCAAAATTACAAGTGCACCTAAATTTTGACTCAGCAATTCCACTTTTAGGAATTTATCCTACAGATATAGTTGCACATGTTTAAAGTAACTTAGATGTAAGGTTATTTATAGCAGCATTGTTTGTAATATCAAAAGACTGGAAACCACCAGTCTCTTAATAAGAGACTAATTACAATACACTGCAAGGAGCCCTGGTGGTGCAATGGTTAAGCACTCGATTGCTAACCACAAGGTCAGTGGTTCCAACCTACTAGCTGCTCCGCAGGAGAAAAGACCGGTGATCTGTTCCTATAAAGTTTACAGCCTAGGAAAGCCCTCTGGGACAGTTCTGTTCTGTCCTGTGGGGTCGCTATGAGTCAGAACTGACTCGAAGGCACACACCAGCAACAATTATACTTTCTCCCCTCGAAGTGGCTGGTGAGTTCCAACCGCCTACGTTTTGGTTAGCAGCCCAGCACTTAACCACTGTGCCACCAAGGCTCTTACCACAACTATACTACATGCTACAATTAAATACTAGGCAATCATCACAAAGGATTAGGAAGGTTTTGTGTAGAGAAATAGAACAATCTCCAAGGTCCACTTGGTTAAAGAAGAAAGGTGCAGGACAGTGTGCAGTTGCTATGTTTGTATTAAAAAGGGAAAAAGATACATATTTGCATGTATGTAGAAATACATAAAGTATCTTAGACCAATTATAAGAAACTGATTAATTCCTGGTGTGGATGCGACCTGGTTGGCTAGGGAGAGGCGGGAGGGAGTCTTCACTTTTATACCTTTGTATCTTTTGAACTTTGAGCCATGTGAATGTCTTATTCCAAAAATGAGTACAATTATTAATTTAAAAAAGATTTTGCAATAGTTCAAGTCAAAGAAAGCCTAATCTTATACAGCAGAAATGGAGAGGAAGTAAATGAAACTAAGCTGTCCATCAGAAGCATTAAAATATATTGGGCAAATTGCAGCCTCAGCTGTGCCCAATTTTGTGCTCTCACAAAGCAGTTATTCCTAAACCACAGCACAGCCTTAGCTTGTCTTTAGACCACTAAGAAGTGGAATGGGAGTAAAATTTTTGGGTGTCCCCTTCCTCTTTTAAATCTTAGCTAGTTCCTCCTGTCCTTTCCTTAAATGTTTTGCACAACCAGAGGAATTTCATGGGTGAGATTATTTGGGAAAAAGAGAAAGGTTGGTTTCCTGTTCATATATATATACATCTTGAACTCTCACCTACTGGGTATGTGGAGACCTGTAAAATTTATATGGCTTTAAGTGCCTAAGGAAAGAACAGAAACTTGTAACACTCTCCTTCACCCGTATCCACCATGTAGTGAATGGAGCAAGGCCTATTAGGTCAGCACCTACCCCTACCCCAGCCCAGGCTCCTTCTTTCCTAGCTTGCCCTCTTTCTACGTCCCATTTCATTTTCTTTGTCTCGGGTTTATCCCTGACAGCACTAGTGGCTGGATCTGCAGGGGATGCCCTGCAGCCAAAGCCGGAAAACCCTGCCATTCTCTGGCAACGATAGGCAGCAAGGATTTCTTTGTCTCCTAGTCTCTGTGTTTGGCTCCAATGGGGCAAGGCCTGCAGGTGAAGACTCTCCTCAGGTCCAGCCTGCCACTGCCTGCCTCAAGCCTAGCAGTCGTGCTAAAAAGGCAGGACTCAGCGCCCAGAAGCGAGTATACTCGAGGCTCCGTAGAGGCCAAACGGGAACCCGCGGGGGCGCGACTATTGTCACTGCGCAGGCGTCAGTCTGTCTTTCTGGACACTGCAATTCCCGTGAGGCAATGCACGAGCTCCTGCCTCGCTAAAGCCGCCCAGTCGCTCCACAGGTTCACAAAGGGCTCCCTGACTCGCCGCACTGCATTATGGGATACACAGTCCAATTAAAAATCGTAGGGCAAAAAACTCCCGACAAGCTCACGTGTTTACTCTTGTGTCGGGGCTTCAAAGAAGAGGAGTTACAAGATTTCGTCATAAAGCCGCGACCAGACAGGCGGCGCCATCTTCGAACTTGGACTTCCGGAAGGACTTTGGTGAGGGTGAGTGTACCGCAGCTGGGTGTGCTGGGGCCCCTACGGTTACTCCTCCCCCTTCTTTTTCTGTAGGTATTGGGAACCAGCTCCCAGCTCGGCTGTTCCCTCTTCGCACAGCATCGCGAGCTCTACCCTCTGCGCTCCTTTAGAAAACCATTATGCTCCCCACCTCCTTCCCTACAGTGGCAACCATACCTCCCCCATCTCTGCCAACTACAATTCTTGCTCTCTTCCTCCACACGGTGTCCTTAATAAGACTCCTTGTGTCCAGGCCTCGGCACTGCTTACATTGCGTCCCTCGGACCCAACGAAACTACAGTAATTACTTCGCGTTAAGTCCCCAGCCTTAAAAAAAAAAAGTCAGGGCTCGCCTCCGGCGTAGGCTTGTGATGAAAGCTGCCCCCAGGCCCAGAACTGAGGAAGAGCAGTTGGTTGCCCCTAGAGTGGCTGCGGGGGTCAGCCTCTTTCAGCTGTGTCCCAGTCCCTCCCTTGATGAAGCTCTTCTACCCCGGGGGTGGTTCCCCGCGCGCTGCAACCCCATTGGCGCAGCCAAGGGCCAGTTATGTTTCCCTGTCCAGTCCCTTTATCCCGCGGCAAGTTGGCTGTCTTCTGGGGAAGGTAGAGATGGCAACTTCGACCCGACGGGAGGTAACTCACTTTTTTGGAGGAGTGTAGGATATAGCCAAGGCTGTTCGCCCCATCGGTATATTGTTACACAAACATAAGTTATACCTGTACCATTGTTACTGTTTTTGCCATCCTTTCTCACCAATTGTACTGTTATTTTCTCAATAATTTTCTTTAAACTGATTTATTTTTAAAGTTTAAGTGCTTTAGTCTTGATCTAAGCAATATAGATGAAACCATGGGTTTCATGGCTGCTTACAGTTTTTTATACAAGTTAAAATAAAAATACAACTAGTAAAATAAAATGTCATCCGCGTACCATTAAAATCATCTTGTATATCACCAGTTGAACTTTAGGAACACTTTGGGAAACAGTGTTAGACCAAACAGTGTGTTTTAAGTAATTCCATATCTGAGGTGCAGTGTTACCTAACTATTTTTTTTTTGGCCAGGCAAGTCAGACTGGCAACCTGGAGCAGCAAGGCAACCAAGCAAGCTGGAGTACAAATATAAGATTTTATAAACCCACTAGTACAAATTTAGTAAACACACCTTCCTTTACTGTGCATCCAAAATTTGTTATGAAATCATGAATAGAAATTAACCACCACACCTTTCTGTTGCCTTCCATGAGAAGTGAATCCTTAAAGGGATTTTTGTACTTTGAATAAGTCATGTAATCAAAAAAGTTTAACTATTGCATTTACTATGTATCAGGTGTGGATACTGTGGTGAACCAGATAGGTAAGATCCCTATCTTAGGAAGCTTTCAGTGAAGGTAAGTATGAAACACAGCAACACACAAACCTCCACTGACGGGTGATGGCTGCACATTAACCCGAAATCAAACCCATGTCTCCTGCATAGAAGGCAAGACTTCTACCACTGAATCACCAATGCTTCAGGCTTCAGCAGATCTTCCAGACTGAGATGGACTAGGAAGAACGGCCTGGTGATCTGCTTGCAAAGATCAGCCAGTGAAAACCCTATGGATCACAGTGATCCAGTTTGCAACTGATCATGGGGATAGTGCAGGACCAGGCACTGTTTCATTCCATTGTGTGTGGGGATGCCATGAGTTGCGGTGGACTGAATGGCAACTGACAACAACGTGTTTACATCAGTGGAGTAGGAAATGTCTTTTTAAGACACAAAAAACAAGCCATAAAGGACAAGATTGAGAAATTTAACTCATAAAGATTAAAAATTTCAGATTAGTAAGAAACATCGTAAACAAAGTTAAAAGACAAGTAGGTACAGGGAGAATGTATTTGCAACATAAATAACTTAACATCCACAGATCAATAAGGAAAATACAATCCCATGAAAATGTGAACTATATGTATAGGCAATTCATAGATGACATATAGATGTCCAACATATAAAAAGTTACTAACACCAATTATCAGGACAGTGCAAATAAATAGAGAAGAATTCTTTAACTCATCAGGTTGGCAAAAATGAAAAAGATTGGGTGGCAAACAGTAATAAGAGTGAGTAAAATGGGTGCTGATATATAGAAGAGAGACTAGGAAGAAAGGCCTGGTGATCTACAGCCAAAAGTCAGCTAATGAATACCCTATGGATCGCAACTGTCCAGTCAACACCTGATCTAGGGGATGGTGCAGGACCAGGCAGAATTTATTCTGTTGTGCATAGGGTCACCATGAGTCGGGCCAACTCAATGGCAGCTAACAAAGAAATATACATTGATTTTTATTTTGGTGAGCTGTTTGGCAGTATCAGTTAAATTTTGAAACATGCATACCCTTCAACCCAGTACAGTAATTCCACTTCAGATGATTATTCTAGAAAAATAATTTCTCATTAATGGGGAGATTGTGCTAGAATATTCATTGCAGTATTGTCCATAATTGTACTATAACCTAATTATCCATAAATGGGGAATGTAGCATTGGTGGTATAGTGGTGAGCATAGTTACCTTCCATAAATGGGGAATGTCTAAACTAATTCTATGGCACACCATACAGCAGGTAAGAAGAATGAGATCTATGTATACTGATATGGAAAACCTTTAAGATGTATAGAAGCTCTTTTCTATCTAGTCAGTTCCCTATGTTAACTGACATTTCTTATTTCCTCTGTAAAGCATACCGGCCCATGCCCACAGCGTACTGAATACTTGAAGCTTGTAGACTTCTGTAGGCGTGGGCACTTTGCACACATAAGCTGAGTTGAATGCTTGCCAAAAGTCATTGTATTAGTTTCCAGATTTTTTTGTCAGTTGGGGTTGCCATGAGTCAGAATGTATTTCAATTTAAAGAAATTTGAGTGTGAAAAGAGTTATTTCTCTTAAAACTAAGTTGAAACAGGTGGATACACAAGTGTTTTACTGTTGTTCTTTATATTCTATGCATGTTTTGTAAATTTTTTTTTATAACTAATAGGTGGGTAAAAACAACTCTAGACAAGAAAAGAGCAAAACTAAGTTGAATGTTTTGGAAAGATAAAAGGGTGAGTTTGCAAATAAAAAGGTGCCAAATAGGTGTGATTGAGACAACTGTAAAAGATTGAGGATAATTTTTAAATATCTGGAAGGTTACTGCACTTGAATTACTTCTCAAGGAAAGAGAATGTTTTATAAAGGAGTGGTCAGAATGCTGAAAGGTCAGGTTAAATGAGGCTGAGAAGAATCCACTGGATTAACTGACATAGTGGTTATTGGTGACTTTAGCTTCAATGATGAGTTGGGGTAATATCTGAATTAGAATGAAGCAGAGAAATTAAAACATCAAGGACAGACCGTTCTTTCAAAAGTTCGACTATGAGAGGGAGAAAAACAAACGAAACTCACTGCCACCGAGTCGATTGCTACTCATAGCAACCCTACGAGACAGAGTAGAACTGCCCCTTAGGGTTTCCAAGGCTGTAAATCTTTAAGGAAGCTGACTGCCACATCTTTCTCCTGTGGAGCTGCTAGTCGGTTCGAACCACCAACTTTTTGGTTAGTAGCCAAACGCTTTAACCACTGCACTACCAGAGCTCCTTTGAGAGGGAGAAGGAGGATGGTGGGGGGTGGGGGAGAGGGTAATAGGGTTGAAGGATAGTTGTGTGTGCTAAAATGAGAATGTTAAAACATTTAAATGCTGTTTAGAAGGAGCAAATGGAAATGGAGAGAGTAATCAATAACTCAAGTTTCCTTAGGAGGTGGGAGAATAGGATTAGAACACAAATCCATAATGGGAAGGTTTGTTTGGCCTTAGAAAGTGGCCAGGTAACCACTTCATTGTAATTGGATCAGATGCATGGAGTGTTAGTTTACTAGACAAGAAATTGAAGTATTTCCCATCTAATGGCTTTGTTTTGTTTTTTTTTTCCAGAAATCAGAGGCAAAGTCATCTGCTGAGATCCAGGGGTTCAGAGATTGGAGGAGAGAGGGTGTAGGAGCTGACTAGAGATAAAGCAGGATTGCCAGCACTTGACAACTTAGGTACACTCATACAGAAGATGGATGGTTGGATTCATCCAGGGTTTGAATTTTTACCAGGCCTGTAGAACAAGCAGACAAAAAGAAAGGAAGTTCAGAATATCAACAAGAGACTGATTAAAATGAAGGAACCTAAGCTAGACAGGATGTGGCTGATGTGGGGAAAAACGAGAGATCAGTGGATATGCCTTGATAAGGTTGAAGACTCAATATAGTGGCAGTAGTTGAGCAGTCTACCTGTAATGATGGGAGAGAGTGATCAGCTAGTGGGATGTCTTAGTGATTTTGGAGGTTAAGAGGTTTTGAGTGATAAGGTCCAGGGTGTGACAGCGGAGTGAGTGGCGTTAATTCAGCTGAACGTTATGAGCTTCAGAGGAACAAGGTTTTTCAAGAGGGGGAGGACTATTGGTCCAGAAGTAGCACTGGAAAGGAATTGAGAAGACACTGATCCTACTTTTTACCTTGAAATAAGTGGTATGTGAGAGAATGAGCAACCTCCACTTGAGAGCCTGGGAAACTAGAAACTTCATTTCCTGGAATTTTTTGCATCCAAGATTTTGAATATGACTTAGGATTTGCCAGTCAGGTGTACTTTTGGAGAACTCAGATTTGGATTAGGGAGAGGCCAGTTGAGAGTTACTCATTTTGCTGATGAAGATTGTGGCAAGGGTATGGTTCTGATCTGGTAAAGCAGCTTCCCATTTAGTCAGGTGGCTTTCTGATTATGGCAGCGCCGACTTGTTTATGGAGCCATCAACTGTAGTGGGGTTTGATTTAGCAGGAGGCTTTCCACCATGGTGGAGGAGAGGCCTTATGGCTCTTGAACTAGCGGCTCTAGCAGTAACTTCCCAGTTGGACAAGCAGTTGTTCCTAAACTGTTTTTTCCTTTAACTCACCCAGTGATCTTGTATGGAAACTTAAGTATGCATCTCAGTCACGAGGGTCTTGTTAAAACACAAATTGCTGGCCCAATTCTGAGAGTTTCTGATTCAGTAGGTCTAATATAGTACTGGAAATTTGCATTTTAACAAATTCCCAGATGATGCTACTACTACAGGTTTTGGGACAATACTTTGACATCCACTGATGTGAACCATTTACTACCCTGTAATAAATCCCTTTCTGCTTGAACTGAGTACAGAATGTTCTCTTCTATATAACTGAACCTTGACCAATATAACCAAAACCAAACCCATTGCTGTCAAGTGGATTCCGACTCATAGCAACCCTATAGGACAGAGTAGAACTACCCCATAGGGTTTTCAGGGAGCGGCTGGTGGATTCGAACTGCCAGCTTTTTGGCTAGCAGCCGAGCTCTTAACCACTGTACCACCAGGGCTTTTTATAGTTATTTTATTCATGTCTTCTCTGTCCTTGCCTACTTGGTCTGTCAGTGACTGGAAGAAGTAGTTCTTGTATTTCTTGAAGATTTTGCTGTATATATTTTGATACTGTTACTTGATGTCTAAAAGTTCATTATGCTTATCTTTTTTATGTGATTTGAAGTTTATTCATTATAAAGTCTCCCTTTTTGTCCCATTTAGTACTTTTTCCCCTGATCAACTTTGCTGTTACCATCAAAATTACTTTCTTTTTGCTTACATTTACCCTGTATATCTTAATTCATCTTTTTACTTTCAGGTCTTTGAGTGCCTTTGTTTTAGACATCTTCTAAAAAGCGTGGTTGTTTGGCTTTTGACTTAATCTGACTCTTTATTCTTTCTTTTAATGGATGAGTTTGTCTGGTAAATATTTATTGTTACAGTACGTATGTTTTATCTTCTGTCATCTTTGTTTTTTTTTTTGTGTGTGTGTGTGTGTGTGTTTCCTTTATTTTCAGTCTTTTACTGTGTAGTCTAATCCTTCTGATTTCTGTGGTCTACTGGTTATTTAGAACCCTGGTGGCGCAGTGGTTAAGAGCTACAGCTGCTAACCAAAAGGTCAGCAGTTTGAATCCACCAGCCGCTCCTTGGAAACCCTATGGGACAGTTCTACTCTGTTCTATAGGGTTGCTATGAGTCGGAATCGACTCTTCAGCGATGGATTTTAATGATTTATTTTTAATGGATTTTAATGGTTATTTTGGAAGAATACAGTATGTTCTGTTTTTAGTTCTACTAAACATTTAAATAGTGTTAAAAAACCCAATGTGTTGCAGTTAATCAACGTCAGAAGCAAAATTAGGATACTTCTTTTGTCTTAGTCTAGATTAGTCAAAGATTATTCATTTCTGACTCTTCTCAGATTATTGGTATTTTTATGTGATGGGGCCTTTAAAATTTTTAAGTTAGAGTCTGTACACTATAATTACTGTGGTTATTTAACTCAATTTGATGTTTTACTGGATTAAATGCTAGTCTTTCCATATCACAACTTCCCCATTAGAAAATTCTTTAATTTGACGTATCTTTCAATTGGCTATGTAGGGTCTTCAAATGGATTTTTTTTTTTTTTTTAATTTTAAGTAAGGGTGCGTAAGTGTTATAATTCCTGGAATCTTGCATATTTACAATGTCATCCTAGATAAGTAAAGAATTCATAGGTCGCATTCTTTCTCTCAACCCTCTGTCTTCTGCCACCAAGTGTTTCTGAGAGCTCTGAAGCTGACCTGACTTTTTTTTTTTCCTTTCTAAAGCTGAGACGCTCACTGTTTTCTTTTGAAATTTAGTATCTTCACTCAGATATTTCTTGGTCTTAAGGATTCTTTATAGATTTTCCCCTTTTACACAGTAGCCTTTTGATCTATAGGCTGAGGTCTTTATTTCAGAAAATGGATTTTTTATTCTTTTTCTATCCTGTTTTTTTATTTCAGGAAATTTTCTTCTGTTAATTTTTTTTCCTGTTCCCATTTTTTTTGCTCTCTTCTTTAGAAACATCAATTTTTCATATGTTAGCTCCATCTTTATCATCTTCTTGCTAATCCTTTTTATTTCTGAAATCTGTGTGATTTTTCTCAAGCCTGTCCTTGTCACTGATTCTCTTTTCAGCAGTATAGTTTCTACTTGTTGCTTCTCCTGTGGTTTTCATTTCTATGATTTTATTCTTTCACTCAGTTTCTTTTCTTACCTTGCCATTGTTTTCTCTCTTCTTCAGCCTCTTGCATCTCCTTTACTCTCTTGTTTCTTGGAGTCCATGGTGTCAGTGGCTTTTTTGAAAGTATGAAAGCTTTTGTTGGAAGTTTTGTTTTTGGAGCAATTCTTCAAAAAGGTACTCCCCTCCCCCTTTTATTTTTTGTACAGTATCTGTGCATAGGTCCCATGTTGGGTCCTTTTTTTTTTATTACTAATTTTGAATGGGTCATTCTATCAGGAAAGAAGCCTTGATGACACAGTGGTTAAGCACTTGGCTACTAACCAAAAGGTCTGCGATTCAGACTCACCAGCCACTCTGGGGAGAAAGATGGGGCATTCTGTTTCCGTAAAGATTACAGTCTTGGAAACCCTGTGGGGGCAGTTCTACTCTGTCTTATAGGGCCACTATGAGTTGGCATCGACTCAACTGCAACAGGTAGTTCTACCAGGACTTGCTATTTACCAAAGAACAATGTGGGTGGATTCTCATTGAACTCTGTTTACCTTGGCACTGTTATATTGTATCCTTAGCGCCTGATGTTATATTGTATCCTTAGCACATGAGTTACAAGGTTGTATATTGTTATAGTTTATAATCTGTTTGGACTGTAGCTTCTTCAAGGGAGACAGTTGGGAACTTTAATTTGTATGGTATTTGTATTAGCACACTTTTCCACTGAGATTGATGAACTCTATCATTAAGACATGTATAGACCTACGCAAGGGTTCTCTTCTGGGGAGTTTTTTTTCCTCCTTTGTCATAGGCAAACAGGTTATTCTGGCCAAAAACTGTGGAGTTGTATGTTGCTCTGGTTTTTGGTTTGGTGGTCAGTGTTTTTGTTTATCTCTGTCAGGTTACCTTGGTCCATGGTTGCATAGCTGAGTTTTTCTGGGTTTGAAGAAAATGAAGATTCATGACAATTTAGTCCATTATTCAGTGTGGATATGGCCCCTTACTGTAATGGAATGTTCCTTAATTATCTCATGGCCTGCCTACCTCCCCCATCCAGGTGAAAGATGGATGACAGGACACCAGGGAACTCTTTTACTTATTCTCAAATCTGTTCCCTGGCTAATATTCACAGACATGGCTGTTAGCGCTAGGCGTTCTCCTTCAGTTTGGTCTAAATTTTATACAGTAAAACCTACAAAAGCCAGAACCTATGTAAGGTGGAAACCTGTCAGAGAAGGAGAAGTCAGATATTTTCCACTAAAACAAGGGCTAGAAAAGTGATAAGACTGCACCCTGTCAAAGGCAGAAAACTTGTGACACCCAGAAAAACAAGGCAGTGCTGTCAGGTTCTGTCTGTCACAGGTGTCACTGTAGTGTCTTGCAGATACTGTTTGTAGTCTATGTTAGCAAGTTGTGGCCCTTCCCTAGATTCATAAAAGACAATTTTTTTCTTTCCTGCAATTTTTTTGTGGGAGGTGGAGGAAGTTTGATTGATTTCATTGGGTTTCAGGGAGAGGAGTTGAATAATCGTACATTTACTGCAGTATTTTTACAAGAAACTTTATGAGCTTTAAATAATGTAAATAAAGCACTTAGCATAGTGTTTGGCACATAGTAAGAATTTAGTAAATGGTAGGTAGCTTTTATTATTGTTTATTGTCTGCTCCACCAGAATGTAAGTTCTATGAGGGCAGGAAACTTGCCTGCCTGGCTTATTGCTGTATTATCAATGCTTGGACAGTGCCTAACATATAGAAAGTGCTTAGTAAATTGTTGTCAAATGAATGAATAGATGATCAGGAAGCTTGGGTGTCTGGTTGTGGGTGGGGGTAAGGGGAGGAAAGACAGGAAAGTAGAAGAATCTGAGCCAGTGGTATAAGTAAGCAGGGTGATAAAGTTCTGCCTTCCACTCGTTTGTATGTCTCTGTATGCAGGGGCAGCCATTTTGGGGAGCGCTGATGGATACCTACGGGGTCGGCTGCGTTGCCCTGGGGGAGGCCGGCCCCGTGGGGAGCATGACTGTGGTAGACTCTCCCGGACAAGAAGTGCTAAACCAGCTTGATGTCAAGGCCTCTTCAGAAATGACAAATGCGGAGGCCTCCATAGAGATGTCTTTACCTACCCCTTTGCCTGAATTTGAGGATTCTCCTGATAAGAAGAGGTTCCCTCTAGAGCAGGAAAGCCTCTCCATACTGGAACAGCAAGGTATGTACCTTGTCCTTTTACTGTATCTCTACACTCCTAGCTTAAGATGAAAGAGAGCAGGTTGAACTCACAGGATTCAAACCTGTGTATGGTGTAATCTACTACAAAGAGGTTTTAGCAGGGGTTGGCCTGAGCTCTGGTCCCATCTCACAGACCCATATTCTTCTCTACAGATCTTTCTTCAGAGATGTCAAAGGTCTCAAAGCCTAGGGCCTCAAAGCCTGGCCGGAAGAGAGGTGGTAGGACACGAAAAGGCCCAAAAAGGCCCCAACAGCCTAATCCTCCACCAGCCCCTCTGGTTCCTGGTCTCTTAGATCAATCCAACCCTCTATCCACCCCCATGCCTAAGAAACGAGGTCGAAAGTCCAAGGCAGAGCTGCTACTGCTGAAGTTGTCAAAAGGCCTAGATCAGCCAGAGTCTCCACCTCCAAAGAGGCCCCCTGAGGACTTTGAGGCCCCTCCTGGGGAACGACCCCGCCGAAGGGCTGCCCAAGTGTAAGGATTGTGGGACACAGCTTGGTGGAGGGGGGTTGGGGTGAAGGGATCAGGGTGGGGCAGATGTTGGAGAAGTGAGAAGACTATGATGAGGTAGCAGGTAAGCTGGGGTGATATCTGGGTTCTGGGAACTTGAACAGTCTTTTAGCTCTTAGCACAGAGACTTTTATCTATTGCTAACTTTGTTTGTCTAGGAGGCTTCCTTTCTGTACCTTGTACCCAATCACATTTTCACAAACTCCCCCAGCATTGCACTGTTATTTTACTGCCCCAGTATGTATCAGTATATATATGCCCTTCCATTCTTTCCCTTTGCCCTCTGTGATCCTTAACTGTGGTAGAGTGAAGAGTGCATTGGACTTTTGGAAGACCCGGGTTCAGAGTTCACATTTGTTATCTGAATCATCTCGGCCAAGTCATTTAACTTTCCTGAATTCCTGTTTCTTCATCTACCAGAGGGAAAGGGGAAATTAATACTTGCTTCACAGGGTTGGAAACCTTGGTGGCAGAGTGGTTAAGAGTTCAGCCGCTAATCAAAAGGTTGGCAGTTCGAATCCACGAGGCGCTGCTTAGAAACCCTATGGGGCAGTTCTACTCTGTCCCATAGGGTCGCTATGAGTCGGAATCGACTCGACGGCAATGGGTTTGGTTTTTTTTGGTTTTTCACAGGGTTACTGGGAGGATCCAGTGAGATAAGAATCAACCAAGTGTCTGGAAAAGTGGGCTCTCAGTTAAGTGTTTTTGAGTATGGCTCTGATTCTGCCCTATCCCACAGGGCACTTCTGTATCTTCAGGAACTGGCTGAAGAGCTCTCAACAGCACTGCCTGCTCCAGTGTCCTGTCCTGAGAGCTCCAAGTTAAGCAGCCCCACCAAACTGAAGAAAAGCCAGGCAGATGCAGACCCTCAAGGTGGGGGAGGAGAGGATGATACTGCACAAGACGAAGACTTTGTTCTTCAGGTTGAGGCTGAAGATGAGGAAGAAAGTGAGATCCCGAGTGAGAGCTCATCTGACCCTGAGCCTGCAGTGCTCGCAGTGCCCCAGGTGCCCGCAGTGTCTGCAGTGCCCCAAGTGCCCGCAGTGCCTGAAGTGTCTGCAGTGCCCGCAGTGCCCGCAGTGCCCCGAAGCGCCCCCCGAGGATCCACTTCAGGGGTAACCTGAAAAGACAAGAAAGTGGATGGGAAATAGTAGGATTAGTAGGAGGTCAACAGGGCGCCCCAAGGGATAGCTTTGGCCTATTAAGGTGGCCAAATAGGTAAGAGAAGATACGGACAACTTCAAAAACAGTTGAGATATTAGGGAAATGGGGGAGGGAGGCTAGTGAACAAGGTTATTGATTCGTATATTGAGCATCTAGTCTGCCCTATTAAACGCAAATGTGAATAAGACAGAGTCCTGCCTCACAGAGTTCAGTGTGATAAGTGATGTATCAGGAGTGAACAAAATACTTCAGGCATATAGAGGAAAGGCGATTAACTGATTAGGTGGCACAGAGGATTGATAGTTGAGCGGGGTCTTAAAGGGATAAAGAGAAATTTCCCCAAGAGGATGATTTTCCCAGAAACTGATTATGGTTGGAGCATAGGGCCTGGGGTAAAGTGGTGAGGGAGAATACATTAGAGAGGATGAAAGAACTAAGATTGGTAAGAGCATTGTATGCCATGCTGAGTGAATGCCTGTCATCTAGGCTACAAGGAGCCAACAGAGGTTTTTAAGTAGGAAGATAACATGGTCAGTTAGGAAAATAGGTCAACCTGCAGCTGAAAATTAGAAGACAGCTGCAGTTATCCAGGTGAGAAATAGTGAAGGCTTGAACCAAATAGTGAAGGAAGAGAAGGTGAGGGGCAGATTCAAGAGATATATAAGAGAAGTAACAGTCCTTGGGAGTTGAAGGAAGGAAGAAGTTGAGTGGGAGTTTCTAGTTTAGATCGTGCTACTGTGCACTAGCATCTGGAATACAGGAATAATGGGAGACTTGAGAGAGGAGTGAGGTGGGCAGGGGGGATTGATAAGTTTACTTTTTGACATGTTGAATTGGATGAGCCATGGGTCATCCCACTGGGGATATCCAGTAGCCAGTTGTATCTGTGGAACCAGTGCTTTCCTTGCCTAGAGTGCAGAATTTAAGGGAACACAAAACACTCAGTAATCCATATAAATGATAATATTTCAATGTAATATTTAAAAAAAATGAAAAAGCAATAAATCCATGATGAACACATATCAAAATTTTAAATAAAGACAGGATTTTCCCTTTTCCTGAGTCGCTAATGTGGCTCAGCACAACACTGTGGGTCTAGAACTTGTAGAAAAGTTGAGACTGAAAAGATTAACTGAGTTTAAATTTGATAATCAGGGTTAAAGATGGTAGTCAAAGCTATGGAAATGGATACAGTAGTCAAGCGTGAGTGTATAAAGGTGTGAAAAGAAGACAGGAAGGACTCTGGGGAATACCAGCATTGAACAAACCAAGCAGAGGAGGGAGAGCCTTCAGAGGAAACTGAGAAGGACTGTTAGAGAAGTGGAGAGACTGTCCCATGGGGCAGGACTTTCAAGAAGCAAATGAGTGTCATCTGAATCAAATGCCTTGGAGGTATCGAGGAAGGGGAACAAAAATAGATAACAGATTTTGCAATTTTGATGGAGGAGTAGGAACAGAAGGTGGTGAAGTCATTGTAATGGTTGAAACACAAATCTTTCAAGATGCTGATAGGTCAGTGGGTACAGAGGAAGTAATGCAAGGAGAGTAAAGCAGATGAAAGATGTCTCCTGGGGACTTCCACACCAGCCTGTAAAATTTTCTTTACCGTTTCTTCAATTTCATCCTACAGAAGCAGAAGCCACACTGCCGAGGAGTGGCTCCCAATGGCTTACCAAATCACATCATGGCTCCTGTTTGGAAGTGCTTCCATCTCACCAAGGACCTGTGAGACTTGGGGAATGGGAGCTAGGGATGAAGGGGTGCAAAGGGTGATCTAGAAGTGGGGCAGTGGGGAAAAAGAGGGCGCTCACAAGGCAGAAATTCCTCGGTTGCACTAGCCACATTTCAAGTGTCCAATGGCTACTTCCAGCTAGTGGCTACCGTATTGGACAGCCCAGACATAAATAAGTTCCATCATCACAGAAAGTTTTATTGGACAGCACTGCTCTAGAATTTCTCTCCTCCTTCATTAAAGTTGCTTCTGTGCCTCTAGCCGAGAACAGAAGCATTCATACTGGGAGTTTGCAGAATGGATTCCTTTGGCCTGGAAGTGGCACCTGTTATCTGAAATGTAAGTTGAAGGGACGCCTCTGAAGCCTTGGAGGGAATGGCACCACTGGAGATGGAAGAGTGACAGAGGGCTCTGGATGTATTTTGGGAATCCTTGAATTGGTGGAACTCTTCCAACTTTAGGCTGTTTCCTTTGCCTTCTCCCAGTGAGGCAGCGCCTTACCTGCCCCAGGAGGAGAAGTCTCCACTTTTTTCTGTACAACGTGAAGGGCTTCCTGAAGATGGCACACTCTACCGAATAAATAGGTAAAGATTGCAGCTCAGCCTTTTTTTGATTCTAGGAAACAGAAACAGGAAAAACAAATGTTGAAAGGGATGGCATGTTAGCCCTGCCCTTCCCCTGCTGCTGGTCCAGTTGGTCTCAGGGGTAAGAGTCCTGGCTACAGCTGGTCTGATCGCTACTTCCGTCTCATCACTGCCGGCTAGACTAAGGGAAGCTAAGGAGGTGTTGGAGGAAACCAGTTTACAAGGCCACATCCATTCAAATAGACCTGGACAGACTGGCACTAATAGAATACTGTAGTAAACCGGAATGAACAGCTCATCATCTTTCAAGATGAGCTGGAGCTGGACAGACTTTGGGGAGGAAAGGAGGAAGATAAGAGTGCTGGCTAAGGAGTCTTCTCACCTTCAGACTGTTCTTGATATTCTGACCCTTAAGCCAGTTCACACTAGCACCAGGTGGAGCTTTCATTCTGCCCTCATTTCTTTTTATTAATTCTTTTCTTCATCCCATCTCTGCATTCCTCTAGGTTTAGCTCAATCACAGCACACCCAGAGCGCTGGGATGTGTCCTTCTTCACAGGAGGACCACTCTGGGCTTTGGAGTGGTGCCCGGTGCCAGAGGGGGCAACAGCCTCGCAGTATGTGGCTCTGTTCTCCAGCCCTGACATGAATGAGACACACTCACTGAGCCAGCTTCATTCGGGCCCTGGGCTGCTGCAGCTCTGGGGCCTTGGGACCTTGCAGCAGGAAAGCTGGTGAGGTGGGGCTGGGACACTGTCATGGGAGGGTAGTTGAGGAGGAGAGAAGGATGGGGGCTGGACAGTGTAGGCGGAAGGGCTTGGACTGGGTTGAGACAAGTGGGACACAGGCTCTTGCAGCCCTGGGATCCTCCTTCCTACCTGTTCCCCCTCATGCTGTCTCTCCCCAGTCCTGACAACAGGGCCCACTTTGTCTATGGGATTGCTTGTGATAACGGCTGCATCTGGGACCTCAAGTTCTGCCCCAGTGGAGCATGGGAGCTTCCAAGCACCCCTCGGAAGGTACTTTCTGTTTGCTTTGGGGATGGCCCTAAGACTCAGAGCCAGGACAAAGGCCCTGGGAGTTCTCACAGTTGGAGGAAGGAAATTGGAGACCGGTGGGTGGAGTTTTTCCAGCAACTTCCTGTCATATTTCCAGGGAGCAGGAACCTCAAAGGTTTTCTGAGAGGTGCCTGAGGGCAGCAAGCTCAGCACAGGTCTGGTCTCACCCTCTAGGACCCTCTCCTGCCCCGGTTGGGTCTCTTGGCTCTTGCCTG
Organism: Dugong dugon; assembly: GCA_030035585.1. Taxonomy (NCBI): domain Eukaryota; kingdom Metazoa; phylum Chordata; class Mammalia; order Sirenia; family Dugongidae; genus Dugong; species Dugong dugon. The sequence goes on from CM057473.1 coordinate 72,860,358, forward strand.
CTCAGATGGGAAGGTGCTGCTGTTCAGTCTGCCCCATCCTGAGGCCCTGCTGGCTCAGCAGCTGCCAGGTGAGTAGCACAGTAAGGAGAATGGGGCTGCTGTAGGGGTAGCCAGAGTTTAGCAGGGCCTGTCCATCTCCCCTGAAACTCCAGGCTCAGTCTCTCTGGTACAGAGGTTTGCTCAGCCACCTCTCCCATTCTGACTTCACACTTTGTTCTCGAACTCTCTCAGTTAACAGCCTGCAGGCAGTCTTCTCTCTTGCAGTCTTATAACTGCACTTTCTCAGCATGTTATCTTCTTATCTCCCTCTCCTCCCTATTCTTCCTCTGTGCTCTCAGGCTCATCTCCCTCTTACTGCCACAGGTGATTGGTTGGGGCTGACAAAAGGGGCTCATCACCCCTGCCGTACTCTTCTTGTTTCCCCTAATCCTGTTCCCAGCTCTCCTGCCCTCACCACCACACATACACAGTCTCTTCGTTGCAAATAAAGGGAAAGAATATTGAGCTGAAGATGAGCAAGAAGAGGAAGGGCAAGAAAGGACAGCTCCTGTTTGTTGAATTTATTTATCTTTCAACAGTACTGCATATTTAAAGCAGAGAACACCTAGATTTGGGCCCTGGGAAGTTCCATATTTGGTGATCTGGTAAAGGAGGAGGGAATAGGACGTGAGGAAGTGGAGACAGTAAGTGTAGATAATACTTTCAAGAAGTTTGGGTGTGAAAAGGAACATGTAAATGAATGTGCTGGCTGGAAGTGAATATGGAGTAAAGGAAGGGTTTTTTTGTGTACATGTGAATATGAGAATGATCTAGTAGAGAGATAAAGATGGATAATGCAGGAGAAATAACTGAATGAGCAAAATTCTGGAAAAGGTTGAAGAGGAAAAGAAGAGAGCAGAGCGGAGGGATTAGCCATTCTAATAGGAGGAAGGATACTGTCAGGTGTAATGGAAGGAAAGAGGATGGGACCAGACAGAGGTAGGTTTGTAAATTTAAAGGTAAAGAGGAAAGCGCTTTCTCAACAATTAAGAGAAGGTCATCATCTAAAGGGTGAGGGGAGGGAAGGCTGGTCTAAGAGAAAGGCCTGACAGAATGCCTGGTTAGGATCCTCTGATCCACAGCATCAGTGACTGCTCTTCTTCCCTCACAGATGCGATGAAGCCGGCCATTTATAAGGTGAGTGCGGAACCTGCTACCTTAGCTGAGCGCCATCTTCCAGAGCCTCTCCCTGCTGGTTCTACATTGAATCTCCTGCTACCTCTGAAACTTTTCCCCATATTGCTGGATTAAATAGTAGGTATCCCTAACCCTAGTCCTCTCTCCCCTGTCCCTGCAGGTAGAATGTGTGGCAACCCTTCAGGTGGGGTCTGTGCAAGCCTCAGACCCTTCTGAGTGTGGCCAGTGCCTTAGCCTGGCCTGGATGCCCACCCGGCCCCACCACCACCTGGCTGCTGGATACTATAATGGTAAAAACCAAAACAACCTAAGAAGCTGCTGCTGTCTAAACTTTATGTAGGCTTGATTTCTGGAGCTTGTTTCTTTTTTGGTTCAGTACTGGATATTTTATAGTTACAAGTATTCAAACAATATAAAAAACACAAAGAGGAAAGAAAAAAGTCATTACAATTTTTGTACTCAAAAAATAATTAAATGTAGATGAACATCATTTCATGCAGTTTCTTATGCATATATAAAGAGATTAGATGGAGAGAGAAACAAAAATGAGATATTATGTAAGCTATTTTAAATTAAAAGATATCAAATTTAATTATACTTTAATTGCATAGAAGACACTGGAGTGAAACTGAAAGAATAGCTAAGCTCCTAATAAATGTTCTTTCACCACAGGAGATACTAGTTCTGTAAGATATTTTTTAAATTAAAAAAAAAAAGATTATAAATAACATTAAGTAGTTGGAGTTAGTAGGTTGTTGTTTTTAGATGGCAATTTCCTTTTTAGTCATGGTCCGTAGACTCCCTGCTAGGAAGACAAGGAAATCACCACTGTGGCACTTCTTCCTATCATCTCTCTCTCCATCTTTTCATTGTTTTTCTTTTGGTGATACTATTCCTACGTTGTCAAGGTACGTGATACTTGATGCTGTTCTGCTATCTTAATTCCTAGAGTGACTTAGTCTTAATTCTATATTTAAGTGATTGAGTGTCTCCACCAGTGCTTTTATCTCAGCCTCCGTCTCCGCTGCCGAATTATTTATATTGCTTAGCTGTAATTCAGGGACTCCCTGGGTGGCGTAAAGGGTTAAGCACTTGACTACTAACTGAAAGGTTGGCGATTCAAACCCACTCAGAGGCACCTCAGAAAATAGGCCTGGCAGTATGCTTCTGAAAGGTCACAGCCTTAAAAACCTTATGAAGCAGTTCTACTCTGCACGCATGGGATCACCAAGAGTCGAAATCAACTTGAGGGCAACTAATAACAACAACAAAGCTGCAGTTCACTCTGAATAAGTTTTTAAAGAAAGCCTTGTAGGTGCTACATTCCCTGAGTTTATGTTAAAAGGAGTTTTTAGCCCTTTCCTATCATAAGTACTACAAAAATTTTTTCCAGCTATTGTTTTTAAATTTTTATTCTTTATTTTTTATTTTTATCCAAATTATACCTTTGATTACCTTCCCCCCGCCAGTCTTGTGTTTAGCTTTTGGATCAGCCAAGTTAGTTTCTGTTTGTTTTCTCGCCTTCTATGTTTTGTTGCTTTTTGCCCTTAACTTTTCTTTTTGTCTTAGAGCAGGAGTTGGCAAACTTTTTTGTAAGAAGCCAGATAGTAAATATTTTAGGCTTTGTGAGCTGTCTTGCCATTGTTGGGACTGCTCAACACTGCCATTGTAAGGGTAAAGCAGCCGTAGACATTAGGTAAACAAATGGGTATATCTGTGTTCCAGTAAAACTTTATTTACCAAAAGAGGCAGTAGGCTGTATTTGGCCTATGGGCTGTAGTTTGTCAACCCTTGTCCTAGAGGGCCTATCTATGCCTTTTTAAAATCCCTTTACTTCTGTTTAGTAGGGTGCATTCAACCTATCATCTTTAACTACAGGTTCCAGACTCAGCTATTACTTTTTTATTGATAAGGATTGAGGCTAAAATATCAGGTTGACATCATGGAGGGAGTATTGGGTAGCTAATCATGATCCCCATATCCTTTCATAAGGGTCTAGCTCTTAGGGTAGAAGACAAAGGTTTCAGGAACCCAGAGAGAGAAATTAGAGCAAGGAAGAGAGAACCTACCTTTAATGCATGCGCATTCTGTCTCTACCTCAGGCATGGTGGTTTTCTGGAACCTTCCCACTAACTCACCCCTGCAGCAGATACGGCTCTCTGATGGCTCCCTGAAGCTCTACCCCTTCCAGTGTTTCCCAGCCCATGACCAGGCTGTGCGTAACCTGCAGTGGTGCAAAGCTAACAGGTAGAGAATAGGAGAGTTGTGGAGGCGGATGGTGAAGACTAGGGCAGGCTGACTCTTCCAGATTTGTAAATATTTGATCTCCCATCTTTTCATAGTCATTTTCTAGTCTCTGCTGGGAGTGACCGGAAAATCAAATTCTGGGACCTTCGACGACCTTATGAACCAATAAACTCTATCAAGCGCTTCCTGAGTACAGAGCTGGCCTGGCTGCTCCCCTACAATGGTGTCACTGTGGCTCAGGACAACTGCTATGCCTCGTACGGCTGGATGGAGACAGGAGGAGCTCTGGGGACAGGCCCTAGGGGTTGGGGTGCAAAGGGTGTCAGATTGTTGTGGGGAGAGGAGGGTTGAGAGTTGTTTCACTGAAATGATTAGAATTCTGGAAGGATTGAGGAGAAAAGATGAATCTAATTTTAGAAAAGGAAGATTTTATTTCTCTTTCTCTTACAGTTATGGACTCTGTGGAATTCATTATATTGATGCTGGTTACCTTGGTTTCAAAGCCTACTTCACTGCTCCTCGAAAAGGCACTGTCTGGGTGAGCCCCTCTCTCTTCCACAGTCTTCATTACACAGGAAGCTATTCATTTAATCACCTAGTAGTGGTCAAGAAGAGGCAGTAGTTTTTGGTAGAAGGAGGAAAAATAGGTGTGTGGTAACTGTATCGTCAGTGACATGGACTGTGAGACACTCATTTTGTTTGTGTGTATGTGTCTCTCTCCCTCCTAGACTGTTACAGTTCCCAGAACTGAATGAGTATGAATGAATGAAATCTGTCTCTTCCTATCAGAGTCTTTCAGGATCAGACTGGCTTGGGACAATAGCTGCAGGAGATATATCCGGGGAGCTCATTGCAGCTATATTGCCTGATATGGCCCTGAACCCAATAAATGTCAAGCGGCCTGTAGAGCGAAGATTCGTACGTATATGACTATCTGGTGGCAGCACCATTTCTTGGATCCTAATCCACATGCCTTCCCAACTCCTGGTAGTACCCAGCCCTGATATTATCCCTGAAAGTCTTAGCACAGAGTTGTGGAGAATATTCCCAGCCCTAGTGCATCTGAACATAATACTACTGCCTTTCATCTTTAAGTCTCTCCTGCCCAAAACCAGTTTCCTCATCCCTTACCCTTATTCTGTCTTCAATATTATAGAACCTAATCTCCTGGTCTCCTTTCTAGCCTATATATAAAGCAGATCTGATTCCGTATCAGGACGACCCTGAAGATCAAGACCACTATTCTGCTTCATCTGGGGCCCCCAACCCTCCCAAGGCTCGAACTTATGCGGAAACTGTCAGCCATCACTATTTGCTCTTTCAAGACACAGATTTGGTAAGTTGGGGCCAGGAGAATGGGTCCACACCCATCGTTAGAAACGTTTAGTCTTTGTATAGTTGGGAACTGTAAGGAGTTCTGCCACGAAGATGCAAGACTGAGAAGTTACCCACTTTCTTCTTCCTCCTCCAGGGCTCGTTTCACGATCTTCTCCGTAGGGAACCAATGCTGCGCATGCAAGAGAGAGAGGGGCATTCTCAGCTCTGCCTGGACAGACTGCAGCTGGAGGCTATTCATAAGGTAAGAACCTGGCCTCTTGTCTTCTCTCCCCTCCACTCTCATTTCCCCCCCAACTCTGGGCCTTTGATGAAATGACAGCTGAAGACAGAATGCAGCTTCGGCAGCCTCGTCCTCCAGAGCATGGTAGACACACTTCATTCATTGTCTTCTCCTCATTCGTCCCTCTCCACCCCAGCATGGCCCTATCCTTTCAGATTGTGGCTGGTTTTCTGGTTCATTTAGTTAGGACTCACCCAAAGCACCAACTGTGGGCATCTCTCTTTTGTCTTTATTCACAGGTACGTTTCAGCCCAAACCTGGACTCCTACGGATGGCTGGTATCTGGGGGGCAGTCAGGGCTGGTTCGGATCCATTTTGTCCGTGGACTCACCTCCCCACTGGGCCACCGTATGCAGCTTGAAAGCCAAGCCCAGTTCAATGCTATGTTCTAACTATCCTGCCCCATTGAAGGGCTTGGCTTCCCTCCAACCAGCCATTGCCTTCTGCCCAGTTCCTAGTCTTGGTCCACACAGAACCCTTGGAATGAAGTCTACCAAGAACAAATGGCCCCCAGGCACAGAGCCATAGGAACTGGGGCTTTCCTGGACAGTTACGCTGCCCAGGCCTGGACCTTTAGGCCTGTTTCCCCAGGACTCCTTAGATCCCTTTCCTTCCATAGACTTCTCCTGTGATCACAGCCTCCTGTAGGCAGGGGGCTCTCACTCCCTGAACTCTCAAGGCTCCTCAGCCTAAAACTATGGTTCACCAGAAACACTCAGGCCTGACCTAGGCTTGGGAGTCAAATTGCTCATATTGAGCATATTGTGAAGTAGGTAAAGCCAAGTAAAGGTACTGGGTGTTTTTGAGATCACATATGAGTGGGTGTTTGGAGAATTGGAAAGGGTATCTGCATGAAGGCACCCGTCTAACTATATTCCAGAATCCAGTGTTACTGCCTTCCCACATTTCCTCTTTTAGAGTAACCAACACACAGGTGTATAAGGGGTGATAGTAATTTATTGAACAGAAGCTGCTTGTAATATTTCTTTAACTGAGGAACATCACAGACACCCTACCAGTAGAACAGTGACTCAGATCTTACTTGCTCCTGCTTATGAAATATTCCTGGCCACTGGTCACCTGACCTTACTTGAACACTCCTGGACAGTCGTGTTTTAAAAGATCTTCCTTTATATCGTCAAAGGGTATACCTCTAAATTTTACCCACTGGTGTTAGGAAATCTAGTCATTCTTCCCTGTGATTGCCCTTTTAAGTATTTAACGATAGCTATCATGTGTTTCCCAAGTATTTTCTTCTCTAGATTAAATATCTTCAGTTACTTCAACCATTCTTTTACACGTCATGATTTTTGATCCTTCATGGTAATTGTCACATTGTTTAGCTGTGTTATTTCAGCTCTGTATATAGGAGCGTTCAGAACCCAAGAACAGTACTTTATGTCTTGTTATAGTTCATCCTGTTGGTGCCCTCTTGTGGGATGCTGCAGACTCAGTGCTGTCTCCTAAGCAAGAATGGACAGACTCCAGCAGTGAGGCTTAGGCAGCCATGGTCTTGGGATCCATACAAGTATAGGCTGGGGTTGGGGTGGGGGGTACTTAGATGGCAGCTGGAAGCAGAGAAAAATAGGCAGCCAGATACTACTGAAGGGAGTGAAGATTACTTTTAAGTCGTACCAGGAACAAAACACTCTTGCTCTACGACTGACTGGCTGAATATCTGGGAATAGCTTTCTGCTTCTCCAGAGGAGGGAACTGATCATATGTCAGGAAATCTCCTCCAAGAGGAGAATAATCAGGTAGTTCAATACCCTCCATGTACAGAACAAGAAACAGCAGCAGAAGGGACCACAGCCCATGTCCCTGCCAAGGAGCCAGGTGTTGCACCACCCTATTGTGGTGCTCCAGCCCAGGTTGTGCTGGTTTTGAGTTTTCTGAGCTGACTGATAAGAGAAGTGCCTTCCGTTGCAGAGAAGTTTTACTCGTTCTACACAGCAGCCCCTTGACACTGCACCATGAAATCCCACTGGGTGCCTGGCATCCCACACTGTTGAGACTGTAGGTTGGTGCCGGCAGCCCTGCTTTTGCTGCTCAGTCTCAGCCCTAGTCTCAGCCTCCGTGAGAAAATCAAGATGATTCTTTCAGCCTTTGGTCTTTTCTCTCTACCATGTGTTTTTCTCCCCAGACCACCCTCATTTCCAAGCCTCCCTCCCAGTATCCTCACCTTATATTATCCATTGGTTCCTGCCCTTTTCTACCTTTGTGCTTTGTTAATACTATTCTCTCCTCTAGGAGTTGCCCTTTTCACCATCTCAAATTAAGTCCTTCATCCTTCAAGACCCCAGCTCAAATTCTGCCTTCACCAAGGAACCTTCCCAGATTTCTCCAGTAAGAATTTTCCCTCCCATGTGTCCCAAGGGGGCAGGAGGGAAAAGTGATAAACAAATATTTATTAAGCACTTGATAGGCATAGGTTACTTAGTCCTATGAGGTAGGTATTGTCCCATTTTATTTAAACTACAGAACTACTAAGTAGTGATGCCTTGGTTTGATCCCAGACAGTCTGACTTCAGAGCAATCTCTTTTTACCTCAACTTTTCAACCTACCACATTCAGCGCCCTATTACATTTACTAGCGTAAACTCACTCCTCTAGCATGGTATTTTGCATATAGGAGTCTTTTAGTTAAATGTTTGTGACAGTGAATTCTCTTGCTTCCTTACTGTTTTTCCAGTATCTGTGACAGGATTCTCCCTGCCTTAATTATATAGGAACTAGGTAAATTGGGGCTGAAGCTAGCTATGTAGAGAGCCTGAAAGGGGTAGGTAATTGCTGCCCACCTGACAAATCCACCCCCAAGGATACTGTAGGAATTTCTACAACCCTAGAAAGGATATTGCACTATATTCACAGAATCTTAGAATGTTAGAAGAGAATTAAGAAATCATTTAGTCTACTCATTTTCAACTACTTTTGGTTTGGGCCCTTTGTTAAATGGCTCTTTCTAGAAGTATAAACAGCAGTTAAGACAGAAGGACCTGTGGTGATACCTCCCCACAAAGGGCCCAGTTTGAGAAACAGGTAGTCTAACCCTTCATTTTACCGACGAGGAACCTTAGCTTCATATCTAATGATGACCAAGGCTGCAGTCAGTTAAGGACTCAAACCCTTTTCTGAGGTTCTGTAATTCCATTGTTTTCCGTGGAATAGTTATCTTAACTCAGCATTTCTAAAGGCCCTGTTGTGGGCAAAGCACTGGAATAGTTGCTACGAAGGACAAAGATGAACAAGGCGGTCCACCCATTCAGGAGCTCACAATTACCAAGGCAAGTGAAGGGCCTAGAGACACAAATAATAAAAGAGCGCGCGCACACACACACACGCAGTTTCCAAACTGAGTCTAGAAAGTCTTGAGACTGAGAAGGACATCAGGACCTTGGCCAATTCTGTGGGGGTGTGGGCGGTAACGCTGCACCCAGGTTGAGAGAGGCCCTGGATCGGGGAGAGAAGGTGCAGGAAGCAGAAGGCACCCAGGAGGAGACGTGGCTGGTGGGCCCCAAACCAAAACCTGGGGCATTCCACGTGTAAAGGGGGCTGCTCATGCAGTGGGTGACCGAGCTGAGCTGCTCTCCAGGGGTATTACACGGCTATTAGTGGCTCAGCCGACATCCACTCCCTGCCGCAGAAAAAAAGCTCTCGGCCATGTCGCGGCCTGCCGGGAGGAAGAGGCGGGTCTCGTGGCGGAAGTCCCGCGGCCGGCTCAGGTCACCCGCACAAAGCGCGGCGGGCGCTCACAACGCATGTGACCTTCCTAGGCCTGGGGAGTCACGGACCCTGTCCCGGTATGGAGTTAGACTCAGGAAGGATCCGGGCTGGTACCCACTAAGTCTGAATCTGGGGACCGACCGGGTTCACTTTTCGGGGCCCCAGGCTCTGGGCGGAAGCCAGAGCAAGCTTGTCCTGCCAGGGTTGCCCTTTTTCAGGGCTAGGGGTGGGGAGGCAGGTAGCTGCTCAGGCATTCCTCAGCCACAGTTTTCTCTTCCCTGATTGTCTAAGGCGACCGCTTCCTGGACAGCATCCCTCCTGAGGCTTGCCCCTTTAGGACAGATTGGAAGCGGGGGATGGGCACAAAAGGACAGTCAGGAATCTCCTTAATTGTGAGGAGGGGCAATGGGGGTGACCCCCTCTCCTTTTGACTTGACAGGAAGCATGGCACTCTGGCGGGCATACCAGCGGGCACTGGCTGCTCACCCGTGGAAAGTGCAGGTCCTGACAGCCGGTGAGTGTCCCTCTGGGGCCAGAGTGGGACCAGAACAGGTTGATTTGGGAGACAGAGGCCGGTCCCACTGCACCTCCCTCATTCCTTGCTTCTGTACAGCCCCCTTTAAGGGTTGGCATCTCTCATTCCAAGCTGTCCCCAGTCTTTTGGAGGGTAGGTCGGCAAGGCCGTTCTGAAGGGAGGGGTACGCAGTTTGCTTAGCTGTGAAGTAGGATCTGGAAAGTCCTCGGAAAGCTGAGGCTAGACATTGCCCAAACTTAGAAAACTAGCAAACCATAACAAACCCTCCTCTAGCATTTTACAGTGTGCAAAGCATTCTCACACATTATCTCCCAGGGTCCCCCAGAGGTCTGTCAGCTAGGACTACTTGAGTGTGTGTTAGATCACACACGTAATAGGTGTTGAAATCAGGACTGTTACCCGCAGTTTGTTTTTCTTAGTTTTTTTTTTTTTTTTAAATTGTACTTCAGGTAAAGGCTTACAGAACAAATAGTTTCTCATGAAACAGTAGTACACATATTGTTTTATGACATTGGTTAACAACCCCACAACATGTCAACCTTCTAACTTCTCAACCTTTTTTTTTTTTGGTGAAAATACACATAGCCAAAGATACACCATTTCAAAAATTTCTATGTGCACAGTTCAGTGACATCGACTACGCTCTTCCAATTGTGTTGCTATTCTCACTTAAGATGAAGGCTTAAAGAACAAAACAGTTTCTCATTTAACAGTTACTACACATGTTGCCTTATGACAATCGTTAACAATCTCACAACACATCAACATTATCCTTACTCAACCTTGGGTTCCCTATCACCAGCATCCTTATCCCCTTCTGCTTTCTGGCCTTTGTCACTGGATTACTGTACCTCATTAGTCCCATTTGGTTTTACGGGGCTGTCCACTCCCAGGCTAAACTGTGAACCTCGGAGATAACTTCGCCACTGAGCTAAAAGGGTGTCTGGGGGCCATTCTCTCGGGGTTTCTCCAGTCTCCTTTAGGCCAGTAAATCTGGTCTTTTTTTTGTGAGTGAGAATTATGTTCTACATCCTTCTCCAGCTCTGTCTAGAACCCTCTGTTGTGATCCTGGTCAGAGCAGTCAGTGGTGGTAGCCGGGCACCATCTAGCTGTACTGGACTCAGTCCGGTGGAGGCCTTGGTAGCTGTGGACCATTAGTCCTTCAGACTGATCTTTTCCTTGTATCCTGTTCTCTTCATTGTCCCTTGCTCCCGAAGGGATGAGACCAGTGGAGTATCTTAGATGGCCGCTCACAGGCTTTTAAGACCGCAGACACTACTCACCAAGATAGAATGTAGAGCATTGTCTTTATAAGCTGTGTCATGCCGATTAAGCTATGGTCCCCACAGCCCTCTGCCCAGCAGTTCAGTCCCTCAGGGAGTTTGGATGTGTCTGTGGGGTTTCCATGACCTTTCCTTGTACAAGTTGTGCTAGTTTCCCCTGTATTGTGTACTGTCTCACCCTTCACCCAAGATACCACTTATCTATTGCCTATTTAGTATTTCCCCCCCACCCCTCCCATCCCTGGTAACCAACAAAGATTGTTACATTTTGTGTGTGAACTTTTTCATGGGTTTTTACAATAGAAGTCTCATACAGTATTTGTCCTTTTGTGATTGACTTGCTTCACTCAGCATAATGTCCTCCAGTTTCATCCATGTTATGAGATGGTTCACAGATTCATTGCTGTTCTTTCTCGTTGCATAGTACTCCATTGTGTGTATGTACCATAGTTTGTTTATCCATTCATCTGTTGATGGGCATCTAGGTTGTTTCCATCTTTTTGCTATTGTGAACAATGCTGCCATGAACATAGGTGTGCATATGTCTATTTGAGTGACCACTCTTATTTCTCTAGGATATGTTCCTAGGAGTGGGATTGCTAGATCAAATGGTATGTCTATTTCTAGCTTTCTTAGGAAGCACCATATCATTTTCCAAAATGGTTGTATCATTTTGCATTCCCACCAGCAGTGCGTGAGAGTTCCGATCTCCCTGCAGCCCCTCCAACATTTGTTATTTCCAGTGTTTTTGATTTGTGCCAGTAATGCCGGGGTGAGATGGTATCTCATTGTGGTTTTAGTTTGCATTTCTCTAATGGCTAGTGATCACGAGCATTTCCTCATGTGTCTGTTGGCCATTTGAATGTCTTCTTTGGTGAAGTGTCTGTTCATTTCCTTTGCCCATTTTTTAAGAGGATTATTTGTCTTTTTGTTGTAGAGGTGTTGGATTTTCTTGTCGATTATGGACATTAGACCTTTGTCTGACTTGTACTGTCCAAAAATTTTTTCCCAGTCTGTAGGTTCTCTTTTTACTCTTTTGGTGAAGTCTTTTGAAGAGCATAGGTGTTTGATTTTTAGAAGATCCCAGTTATCTAGCTTATCTATTGGGGTTTGTGCGTTGATGGTTATGGTTTGTATCCTGTTAATGCCATGTATTAAGGCCTGTAGTGTTGGTCCTATTTTTCCTTCTATGAACTTTATATAGTTTTAGGCTTTATATTCAGGTCTTTGATCCATTTTGAAGTAGTTTTTGTATACGGCATGAGGTATGGGTCCTGTTTCATTTTTTTGCAGATGGATATCCAGTTTTGCCAGCACCGTTTGTTAAAAAGACTGTCTTTTCCCCATTTGATGGACTCTGGGCCCTTGTCAAAGATCAGGTGACCGTAGGTGGATGGATTTACATCTGGGTTCTCAATTCTGTTCCACTGGTCAATGTATCTGTTGTTGTACCAGCACCAGGCTGTTTTGACTACTGTAGCTGTATAGTAGGTTCTGAAGTCAGGTAGTGTGAGTCCTCCAACTTTATTCTTCTTCTTCAGTAGTGCTTTACTTACTCGGGGCTTTTTCCCTTTCCATATAAAGTTAATGATTAGTTTTTCCATCTCTTTGAAGAATGTTGCTGGTATTTGGATCGGGATTGCATTGTATTTGTAAATTGCTTTGGGTAGAATTGTCATTTTCACAATGTTGAGACTACCTATCCATGAGCATGGGATGTTTTTCCATTTATGTAGATCCCCTTGGGTTTCATGCAGTAGTGTTTTGTGGTTTTCTTTGTATAGGTCTTTTACATCCCTGGTCAGATTTATTCCTAAGTATTTTATCTTTTCAGGGGCTATTGAAAATGGTATTGTTTTCCTGATTTCCTTTTCATCGTTCTCCTTATTGGTGTATAGGAATCCAACTGATTTTTGAATGTTTATCTTGTATCCTGCTACACTGCTGAATCTTTCTAATAGTTCCAGTAGATTTCTCGTGGAATCTTTGGGGTTTTCTATGTATAGTATCATATCATTTGCAAGCAGGGACAGTTTAACTTCTTCATTACCCATTTGGATGCCCTTTACTTCTTTTTCTTGCCTTATTGCTCTAGCTAGAACTTCCGGCACAGTGTTAAATAGGAGTGGTGATAAAGGGCATCCTTGTCTTGTTCCTGTTCTCAAGGAGAATGTTTTCAGCCTCTCTCCATTAAGAATGATGTTGGCCGTTGGTTTTGCATAGATGCCCTTTATTACGTTGAGAAATTTTCCTTCTATATCTATTTTATTGAGAGTTTTTATCAGGAATGGGTGTTGGAGTTTGACAAATGCCTTTTCTGCATCAATTGAGATGATCATGTGATTCTTTTCTTTCCTTTTATTTGTGTAGTGGATTACGTTGATTGATTTTGTAATGTTGAACCAACCTTGCATACCTGGTATGGATCCTACTTGGTCGTGGTGTATTATTTTTTTGATATGATGCTGAATTCTCTTGGCTAGAATTTTGTTAAGAATTTTTGCATCTATATTTATGAGAGATATTGGTCTGTAATTTTCTTTTTTTGTGGCGTCTTTGCCTGGTTTTGGTATCAGCGTTATGCTGGCTTCATAGAATGAATTTGGAAGTGTTGCTTCCTCTTCTATGCTCTGAAATAGCTTGAGTAGTACTGGTACGAGCTTTTCTGTAAATATTTTGTAGAATTCTCCAGTGAAGCTATCTGGGCCAGGGCTTTTTTTGGATAGGAGCTTTTTTATTACCTTTTCATTTTCTTCTCTTGTTATGGGTCTGTTCAGATTTTCAACATCACTTTGTTGTAGTTTGGTTAGGCCGTGTGTTTCGAGAAATTTATTCATTTCCTCTAGGTTTTCAAATTTGTTGGAGTATAGTTTTTGATAATATTCTGTTATAATCCTTTTTATTTCAGTTGGGTCTGTTGTAATGTCGCCCATTTCATTTCTTATTTGGGTTATTTATTTCCTCTCCTGTTTTTCTTTTGTCAGTCTGGCCAGTGGTTTGTCGATTTTGTTGAGTCTTTCCAAGAACCAACTTTTGGTTTTGTTGATTCTTTCTATTGTTTTTCTGTTCTCTATTTCATTTATTTCTGATCTGATCTTTAGTATTTCCTTTCTTCCGGTGGTTGTGGGCTTTTTTGCTGTTCTCTTTCTATTTGTTTGAGTTCTGTAGTTAATGTTTTGATTTTGTCCCTTTCTTCTTTTTTGATATGTGCATCTATTGCTATAAATTGTCCTCTGAAGACTGCCTTTACTGTGTCCCAAAGATTTTGGTATGATGTGTTTTCATTCTCATTTGATTGTAGGAATTTTTTGATTCCATCTCTGATTTCTTCTGTTACCCAGTGATGTGTAAGCAGGGTATTATTCAGTTTCCATGTGATTGATTTTTTTTCCTTGCTCTTTCTGTTGTTAATTTCTACATTGATGGCATTTTGGTCACAGAAGATACTTTGAATTATCTCAACGTTTTGGGTCTTGTTGAGGATTGCTCTGTGGCCTAAGATGTGGTCTGTTCTGGAGAACGTTCCATGTGCATTGGAAAAGAATGTGTACTTTGCAGCGGTTGGATGGAGTGTTTTATATATGTCTGTGAGGTCCAGTTGGCTGATTGTGCCCTTTAGGTCTTCTGTATCTTTGCTGAGTTTCTTCTTAGTTGTTCTGTCCTTTACTGAGAGTGGTGTGTTGAAGTCTGCTACTATTATTGTGGAACTGTCAATTTCTCTTTTCAGTGTTGTTAGAGTTTGTTTTATGTATTTGGGGGTCCTGTCATTGGGTGCGTAATGTTTATTATGGTTGTGTCTTCATGATGGACTGTCCCCTTAATCATTATATAGTGTCTTTCTTTGTCTTTTATGGTAGATTTTGCTTTAGAGTCTATTTTATCTGAGATTAGAATTGCCACTCCTGCTCTTTTTTGGTAGTTGTTAGCTTGATATATTTTTTTCCAACCTTTGACTTTTAATAAATTCACGTCTTTGTTTCTAAGGTGTGTCTCTTGTAGACAGCATGTTGATGGATCCTGTTTTCTTATCCATTCTGTCACTCTCCGTCTCTTTATGGGTGCATTGAGTCCATTTACATTCAGTGTAATTATTGATAGATGTGAGTTTGTTGCTGTCATTTTGTAGTGCTTTGTTTTTGTGGTGCTGAAGTTTTCTTTGTTCTTCTTACTCTCTTGTGCTGAGTTACTTTTGTTTGTGGATTTTTTTTTTCATTTCTTTTGTTTTTGTAGGTTTTGTTTTTGCTGAGACTTCATGTTTTTTGTCTTTTTTTTTAATGAGTATGTTTGTTAACTTTTTTTGTGGTTACCATGAGTTCTACCCTTATCTTTCTAAGTTTGAAGCAGTCTATCATTACTTAGTTTGCCTTGCCTTCCTCTCCATTAGAAGGTTCTATACCTATGCCATTTATTCCCTCTTCTATTGTTTT
This sequence comes from Dugong dugon, assembly GCA_030035585.1. NCBI lineage: Eukaryota > Metazoa > Chordata > Mammalia > Sirenia > Dugongidae > Dugong > Dugong dugon. The sequence goes on from CM057473.1 coordinate 72,875,367, forward strand.
GATGTTGTTGTCATTTACTGACTAACTTCTCTGATTCCCATTGTATTTCTTTTGGTTTTGGATAGTCCTTGGGAGTTCATTTCCTAGATTGGTATCTGGCTGGTACAATCCTGCATCCTAGATTCTGCCTGTGAGCTGAAGTTGTTTGTCCTCAGATGGAAGAACTCCCTTTAATAATTCTTGTAAGTTTGGTTTGACTTTTACATATTCCCTTAATTTCTGTTTATCTGGAAATGACCTAATTTCACCATCAAATTTGAACGAGAGTGTTGCAGGATATATTATTCTTGGCTGGCAATTTTTTTTCTTTCAAGATTTTATATATGTCATCCTATTGCCTTCTTGCCTGCATGGTTTCTGCCGAATAATCTGAGCTTAGTCTTATTGTTTCTCCTCTGTATGTGACTTCTTGTTTTTCACGAGCTGCTCTCAGGATTCTTTGTTTGTTTTTGGTTTTGGCAGTGTGATTATGATATACCTTAGTGATTTTCTTTTGGGGTCTCTTCTATGTGGGGTTCGTTGAGCTTCTTGGATGGCCAGCTTTTTGTCTTTCTTCATGATATTGGGGAAGTTTTCTGTCAGCAGGTCTTCAGTGATCCTCTCTGTGTTTTCTGTTTTCTCCCCCTGTTCTGGAATTTCAATCACTCGCAAATTTTTGCTTTTGATTGTATCCCACATAACTCTCAGTGTCTCTTCATTTTTCTTGTTCTTTTTTCTGGGTTTTCCTGAAACAGAGTTGTATCCAAGTGTTTGTCTTCAATTCCACTGATCCTGTCTTCCATCGTTTCAAATCTGCTTCTCAGACCTTCTATGACACCGTCCATTTCTGAAATCTTGTTGTTCATCTTTTGGATTTCTAATTGTTTCTTCATATAATTTCTAGTTGTGAATTTATTTTGGCATTTTGTTCCTGCATTATTTTCCTGAATTCTTCCAATTTTTTGTCTGTATTTTCCATGAATTTGTCTATTTTTTGCTCATCTTTGTCAGCTTTTTTGCCTCAGCTCTTGGAGAATTCTGAGTATTAGAGATTTGGTTTCCCTATCAGGTAGTTCTAGTGCATTTTCTTTCACTGGATAGTCATCTGGTGTTTTATTTTGGACGCCTACTGGAACCATCCTCTCCTGTTTTTGTAAATGATTTGATATTGTCTGCTGTCTTCGGGGCATTCAGTAGTTATTTTTCTCCTTTATTGATTGTAGATTTGTTTGTTTCTTCCCTTTTTTTTAAAAAATTTGACTATGTCTGAGCAGGCGTACTGTGTGTTCTTTGTTGTTTGCTCGTCTGTGGGCACAATACTTTTTGCCTCCTTCTCCAGTTGGCAGGGTCAGTCACTCAGATATGATACGGCAGGGCAGGTCTAGTTGAAGAGGAGGTACTGGGACAGGTTGTTTGTGGCACTTACTACAGCCACCAGGGCAGGTCGGTAATCAGTGCAGGGAAGGTTCCAGTAGGCCATGCCTGTGCTGCTTGGTTGTGTGATGTTAAGTGCACGGTGCAGGTAGACAGGATGTAGCAGGGAGATTGTTATGTGTGGAGCTAAGATGGATATGGGAGAGAGGAGAGGAACAGGAGCCAAAAACAGAGAAACAAACAAAAAAGAATGTTAGGGGAGCTTGCCATTGGAGTGGAGAGATGAGAGACTATGAAATGGAGAAAAACTGAAAGGGGAAGAGGAAGAAAAGAAAAGAAAAGAATGAGTAAATAAAAATCAGAAAGGTTAAAGAATGGCAAAGTTCCCAGGGATGCCACCGGTGCAGCTATGAGATCTGGGGAAGTCGCTCTCAGGTGTTTCAGTACAGCCTGGCTAGAAGGTGTAGAGGTATACAGCGCCAGGTATTCAGGGAACAGAAAGAGAAGGAAGATATAGAGAGACGAGAAACTGAGTAATAAAGAAAGACAAAAAGGGAAAAAGCAGGAAAAGAAAACAAAACAAATTAAAAAAAAAAAAAGAACAAGTAAAGCCCCCCAAAAAACAGAAAGAAAAAAAAAACAACGAAAAAAGAGATGCCCTTAGGGATCCCTCTGCAAGTCTGTGCAAGCCGAGGGGGCAGTCTCCTTGCCACGCAGCACCGCCTGGCCAGAAGGGGCTCCCAACTCAAGAAAAGGAAAAGAAAACAAGCAAACAATTCAAAAGAAACAAACGAACAAAAGCCCCAGGATCCCACCAGCATGGCAGCCCAGACTGGGAAGCAGCTCCACACTCAAACGGAGCTCCACAGCCCTTCAGGAAGAAGCAAAGATGGCACACGGAGCCAGGTATTTGAGCAAAAGGAGGGGGAGGTGGTGAGAGGTAAGGAAGAAATCAAAAGAAGCAGGAAAAAAAGCAACACCAGCAGCCAACAAATGGCACTGAGAGAGCCAGCTAGTGCGGGCTGGTGGAATCCAAGCAGCCGGTGTTTCTCAGACAAGACACTGTGTCTGCAGGAAGCAGAGGGGACCGAGTGTGGGTGAAGAAGGGTAGGGAGTGGGAAAGCATATATCGCAAATTACTGGAGCTCTGTAGCCCCTCAGGAAGAAGCAAAGATGGCGCATGGAGCCAGGTATTTGAGCAAAAGGACGGGGAGGTGGTGACAGGTAAGGAAGAAATCAAAAGATGCAGAAAAAAGCAACACCAGCAGCCAACAAATGGCACTCAGAGAGCTGGCCTGTTCGGGTGTGTGGAATCCAAGCAGCCGGTGTTTCCCAGACAGGAGATTGTGGCTGCGGGAAGCAGAGGAGGCCGAGTGGGGGTGAAGAAGGGTGGGGGGTGGGAAAGCATATATCGCAAATTACTGGTTGTTTTTTCTCCTACTGGAAGGTCTGTGAAGCTGCTTTCTCATACCCCTTGTTTGCTGGTCTCTGATGGGAGTCCAATATGGTGGATCCATGCTGCGTTAGCTGATAGGGGACCTCTGCATGAATCAGTCCTTGCTCTCCGTTTTCTGTTGGTTTTCTCACTCCATTTGGTGCTTGGCTGAGTTCTTTATCTCTTCATTTGATGTTTTAGGGTTTCAGGATTGTTGTTTTCTCTGTTCTGCTTAGTTTTTCGGATCTTTGCTGTGGAGGGACGGCGTGGTGCTTCTGCCTAGAGCGCCATTTTGCCGGAAGTCTCTCTTAGTATTTTTTTTTTATTGTGACTATATCTTACTATACAAAAGAATGATTAAGACATGTATATATAGTTTAAAGGAGCTCTGGTAGAGTTGTGGTTGAGTTTGGCTCCTAAGCAAAAGATTAGCAGTTCGAATCCACTAGCTGCTCCTTGGAAGCCTTATGGGGCAATTCTTCTCTGTCCTGTAGGGTTGCTATGAGTCTGCGTTGACTCACCGGCAACAGATTTTTTTCTTGGTTTTATACAGTTTAAATAGTATTAAAACTGAACACTCGTGTATCAGTACCCAGTTTTGAGACCCCTTGACCACCTCTCCCTAATTCACACACCTCAAGAGGTAAACCACATTTCTGAGTTTATTTTATTCCTGTTTTTCTTAGTTTTACCATCTATGTATATATCCCAAACAATATTCTAAGCAAGGTTTTTTTTACTCCTAATCCAGTGATTGAGTAGCAAACTAACAAAGTAACCCAGTGACTTACCTGCATTTGTTAACATCTTCAGTTTAGCAGGTTAGTTAACCTAAGAGGGGATGGCGCAGGGATAAGTAGATTTTATTGAGGGAAAGATTAGAAGATCTGTAACCATTGGGGCAGTGCAAGGGTTGGTCAGATTAAGATGGAGTCTTGCCTGTGTTTAGAGGAAGGGAGCAGGATTCTAGTGAGGACCATGGGCTTCTGGGGAGGGGAAGAGGAATGATGCCAAGGTAGGGGGCTACTGAAAGCCAGGGTGGAACAGGGATCCTGTTATTGGAATAGCCCTACATCAGCACAAGGAACTTCATTGGGTGACTGGCCAGGAGATGGACTCTTTTGGCCCTCCTTGGGTCCCTCTCCAGCTTCCTGTGCCCAACCACCCCATGTCCTGTCCTCAGAGTGTCCGTCAGCCTGCATGACTCACCTGGCTGCGTGTGTGGTGACTCATGCTGGATTGTGTAGCTGTGATGGGAACTGACATGCTGGGCCCTTTGCCCAGCCTCAGATTCCCTCGGGGCCGGCCACTGCCAGCAGGAAGGACCACTTGTGGCCATCAAGAATGGGGGGGGAGGGATAGTCCTTGTGTTTCCCTGTTGCTGATGAGGGCAGGAGCTAGAGCTCCTGGGGGGCCCAAGTGCAGATCTGTGGCTGAACAGGGGTTCCGAACTGTCTGAGCTAGAGTCTTCTGACGCCACACCCTCAGACTTCCTGAGGCTGTGCCAGCATTCCAGCTGAGTCCCGAAGCAACCTGCAGCCCCCTAGGTAGCACCTTTCTCAGGCTTGTCCAGAACCTTCGGACTTTTCCATCCCTGCTGCTCAGTATATGTGGATCAAAGTACAAATAAAGGGGAGAGGTGGATTTAGCTCACCAAGCCATGTTTGGACCCCAGCACAGTAGTCCCTGAGGTCCCATGGGACAGCTCATCACAGTGGGATACAGAGCATAGATGTCATACTTGGAGTTAGAAGACCAAGGTTGGAATCTCAGAGCCACAGCACGCAGCAGCTGCATATGCAGGCTAAGTCAGCAAGCTTCTCTGGGCCCCGGTTTCCTCATTTGGAACTCAGGTTTAGTTATATTTCCCCACAGAGTCATTGTTAGGATTACTGCTGTGAAAAAGCTTTGGAAATCAAAAATTTCTCTATAAACATAAAGGCTCAAGGGGTCGGCCCTTTCTAAGTGTTGGCAACCCAGGCACAACAAGCTATTCTTTTTATAGCGGTGATTGAGTTGAGTTTGTTCTACTTGCTACAAATCTGACCATGGGTAAGTAGCTTTGGTCCCCCAAAAACAGAGCTTGAAGCTTATGTGCTGGCACTTTGTTAAGGAGTGATCCCATGGAGGGGAGGAGGGAAAGCCAGTATAAGGATGCAGTATCTAATTGGCCACTGCTAAGAGCAACTGGTTTTTCAATCTCTCGGACTGTCTGAGAAGCTCTTTGAAATGCATCTTAGCGGTATCTGTCTGCATGGAGAAAAATCCATCCCATGGCGGTCAAAGGTTCACCCTATGGGATCGTAAGTCAGGTTATCGAAATGCACTTCCGGGTGGCATGTGCATAGGCGCTGGTGTGACTGCTGCAGTGTCGCCAGGTAAGATGTCAACGTTAACGCCCCAGTGTGGCATAGCCTGAGGCAAGGATCACTCCAGTTGAGCTGCAGTTGCGGCTAGAGTAAGATAGGTGAAGTCAAGAAGATCTGAAATGGTACATAAGAAGTGTCCGATAACCCAGTTTGACCAAGCCAGAGTCAGGAACAGGTAACCTGGGGGAGGGGCTGCTACGTGTTCTGTAGAGAGTGTATCAGTCTTATCTTCTTTTCCTGAGGGCCCTTTCAGTCTCCAGTAGGCCCAGGGCCCAGCTCTACCTATCTCAGACCACTTGGTCCTCCTGTGGGGACAGATGAGCTCCTACAGACACTGGTCTGCCTCGAGTCTGAATGCAGGATATGAGAGCTCAACAAGCATTGGAGGCCATCCAGTCCAGCACCTGATATTACAGAAGGAAACAAGCCAGAGGGGATGACATGCACTGAGGTCTTATGTGGTCAGTGGTAGAACTGGCAGTAAACCTAGGGCACCCCCCACTCCACTTCCCTGACTTGAGGCTGTTGGGGTCTCAGTGCTGGGTGTGGCCCCAGTTGGTCAGGACTTAAATACCTGACAAGCTGCAGGACTGTCCATCTTGTATCCTTGTCAAGCAGTAGGCTGGGTCAGGCCAGGAGTGGAGAGCAGGTCTCACACCCAAAGGGTGGTGTGAATTCCAGAGGACGCCCTTTCTCCCCTCACTCCTGGGCTTCAGCTGCTTCTGGGCTCTGCACCAGACTAAGCCCCTGCCCCTGGCAGCCTTTTAATCAGGGAGGAATGAGTTGGCAGCACTGCTGGCCCCATGCCAGAAGCTATACCTGCCCACCCAGGCCTCCTGTATTGAAGGACACACTTCCTGCTCCTCGTCTCAAAAGCCACTTCCTGTCCTTCTGCCTTCTCATCTTCCATTAATTCTTTATTTTCTTACATCTAAGACTCCACACACAAAAGCCAGGAAAGGAACAAAATAAGGGAAGTGGGGAATTTACTCCCACCCATGCTTGGGAAGAGAGTGTGGGAGCTGGGGCTGTTCCACTAGTGCATAGAGGGTGGTCTCAAGGAAATCTGTGCTCAGAGACAAGCCCTACATCCCCCTACTCCACTGGATCTGGTGGTGAGTGACCGCATGAGAGCTGGCATCCACCCAGGGGCATGATGTCACACCACGCCAGCGTCTGCCCGCTGGGCTCTGCGCCCAGCCTGGCACTGGGGCATCACTGCCTGGTAGCCCCTCATCCTGCCCCATCATGGCCTTGCGTACTATGTCTCTGCAGGCCTCCAACCCCAGCCCCCAGAAGTGAACCAAACTCCCAGGTTCAGAGCATTAGACAATCCAAACTAACCAAATATGTCCAAGCAGACTCCAGAGGCTGGGTGACTGGGTCTGTTTGTGCTCCCAGTTGGAGAAGGTGGGATGAAGAATCTGAATGTCCGATCCCTTCCTGCTCAAAGGACCACTTGGGCCAGAAATGCAGGGGACCTGATCTTCTGTGGGCCGAAGAGGAACCTTTGGGCACTGCTCCATCTGACATGAACAGAACCGGCAGGGGTGACAGCTACACACACCTGCTCACCCCTTCCTGCTGCCCTATCACTTTGGAGGCATCAAGCTTAGGGGCATGGTTTGGGGGGCTTAGAATCCAACTTTCAAAGAATGAGGCTTCCAAAACTGTGGGACTAGAAGTCAGGCGCTTGGGTTTTCATTCCAGCTCTGCTCTGTGACTGCTGGCAAACAAGACATAAACATGAAAACACACCTCTCTTTGTGACTCTTTTCCAGTCAAATGGAGAAGTGGGAATATTGCTGCCTGCCTTCCCTACAAGGTGACAAGGAACAGAGGTGAACATGTTCTGGGTAGTAAAAGACAGAGGAAGTGCGTTAGTCCAGGAAGTGCCTTGACTTTGGGCCTTGTTTGGGCAGAAACCCCTGCAGAGGAGCAGCCACAGGAGCCTCCTGGCACACAGGCCTCTGAGCCCATCTAACCTGTGCCTGGAGCAGCCTGGCCTCCTTCCTCCTCCTGGAGACAGGGCCTGGGTTCAGGTCCCAACTCCACTCCTTACCAAGTCACCTCATCTGTTTCTTTATCATTAAACCTACCTTCCAGACCTTTTGTGAGGATTGAATGTATGAAAGCCCTCTGTAAACAATAGTGGATAGTCCCCTCGTTTGGAAAGTGACTGCTCTTCCATCATCCTCACTCTCCTCAGGGCCATCCTTTCCTTTATGCATGGCTGCAACATCTCTGTCACCTGCCCAAGTAGCCCTGGTGACCCCAGGTTGTGAGGGAGGGGATAGGGGATTACATGCTAACTGCAAGGGTGGGGTAGGGGGCAAACCTTCAAGTTCCATATGGTCCTCACACTTTGAGTGTGACATGTGGCCCTTTGGACTTAAGAGTTCTCCATGCCCCTTCCCAGAGCAGTCCCATTCACTGAAGCAGTAAATTTGACATTTTCCTTCATTTGTTTTTTGAACACCTACCAGGGGCTGGGTTAGGTGTGCTGGTGGATATGAAAACAACTGTCTGGGATCCTACCCTTACCCTCTAGGAGGTCATGTCTAGCAGTGTTATGGGAAGAACCTCTACCATTTTGGGAGGTTCAGGGCTGCCTTGATGGGTGTGCCAGGGTGGCCCAGAGTTGCTCCATGGCTGGGAGTGCCATCAGCTGAGGCCAGCAGCCCGGGTCACCTGTGGGTACCCCAGCCCAGCCTCAGTCCTAGCTCCCAGCCTTAGCCAGCCACCTCTGACTAGGTGGCTCAGGTGCAGGGCTGGGCAGAGGATGTGGGGGAAGAGCAGAGCAGCAAGTGTACAGCCAGCATGGACATCAGAGCCAGCCCCAGCCAAGGAATGGGGATGAGGATGTGTTTGCCCAGTGCTAATTGAGGGCACAAAGACATCATGGCTGCAAGGCTGGAGCGGGGCTCTCATTACTCAGTGAGTTAGATAGGTGAGCCGGAGATCAGACGATCACTCTCCAAGTGGCGTTATAAGTGTATGTTTGCTGGAAGCCATCACGCCACCACAACTGACGAGGCGTTCTGTAAATAGTGATTTCTGCCCTGGTTTCTGGGTGTGGGTGTCTGACTACAGCTGCTTGGAGCCGGGGGGAATTAGCTGCAAAGGCCTAGGGGACAGTGGCTATAATACCCATTGCCAACTCAGTCTAAGGTTGTGAATGGGGAAATCTGGGTTTTGCTGATTATCCTAAGAGATGGCTAGGACTCTTTCTTGGGGGAGACTCTTAGCAGCTCAACCAAGTCGTCTTCCTGCCTGGAACTGTTGAGCACTAATGTTTTAGAAAAAGTTATCCTTGCTGTTCTCTACAAATAGAGTCCCCAAGACCAAAGTGAAGGACGTTGTCAGGGCCTTGCATTGGGCTGGGGAAAAAACCCAGGTCCCTTTCCATCTTCCATATGATCTGTTCGTAGTGTGGGGTCCTAGAAAGGACACTGTCCAGGAGTCAAGCCACTCGTTCTTGCCCTGGTTTTATGAGGTTCCGGACCTTTGTTTCTATACCTGTAAATAAGGGGTTTGGATGAAATTATCTAGAAGGCCGTTTCCAATCTGAAAGTCTGTGGTTTTCAGCTCCCCTGGGGCCTTGGATTCTTCTTTTTTCTACAGTTTCTGACTCTGACTCCTTTTACTGTTCAGTGCAAAGCTCTTGGGCTCTGGCCTGCTCAAGGCCTGCTCATCCCAGTTTCTAGCAGGACACACATGAGCTTTCACCACCCTTGGGAGAGGAGAGCCTCAGGCAGCAGGAAGAGACTGGTCATTTGCCCCCAGAATTAAGCCCGTGGGCTCAGAGTGTGGATCCCAAGAGCCTCATTCAGCCAGCAGACTTGCTTCCCTCGTGGAATGGAAGCCCAGTGAGGACCATTAGGAAACACTTCATCCTCAGGAGATGTCCTGACAACACCTTGTACCCTGCACAGGGTCCCTGATGGGTCTGGGTGATGTTATCTCACAGCAGTTGGTGGAGAGGCGGGGCCTGCAGGGACACCAGGCCGGCCGGACCCTGACCATGTTATCTCTGGGCTGTGGCTTTGTGGTAAGTTGTTCCCCACAGCGGGGCTGCCACTGCATTGGACAGTCGTCTGCATTCCATGTCATCTGTTGGTTTCCCTTGGCATCTTTCTCACGCCTGTGCCACCCTGCCTTCCTCTTTTTGCCTGGGTCTCTGCTCTCCTGGGACTTGGTTTCTAATGCTTGGGGGAGGAGATCTGTGATTTAAAAGCCAGGGTCTCTCCTTACTGGCATCCTCATCCCCCATTTGTCTTGGGCTTCCTTTCAGGGCCCTGTCTTAGGAGGCTGGTACAGAGTTTTGGATCGGCTCATCCCTGGCAGTGCCAAGGTAGATGCCCTAAAGAAGATGCTACTGGATCAGGTGAGCAGAAAGAAAAGGGAACCGGGAAGGGTGAGCTGTGTTGGGGGAAAGGAGGGATTTAGAGATACTTGTTTCTGAAATCCATGCTCATAGAGTTTTAATTTTTCTTCCCTAGGGGGGCTTTGCCCCGTGTTTTCTGGGCTGTTTCCTCCCACTGGTAGGGATACTCAGTGGACTCTCAGCCCAGGACAATTGGGCCAAACTGCAGCGGGTGAGCCAGGCAGTCTGCTGGCTGGCAAATGGGCAGCGTCAGGGGCATGAGGCGGGCTTTGTGGAGATAAGGAAGGTAGGAGTGCAGGGAGAGTCCCAGGCTCTGGAGGAGAGGAGCCTAGAGGCGTGCGGAGTGGGGCATGTGCTCTGAACTGGCGGGTATCTTTTTGTGATCTTCACACTGGAGGTGGGAGCTGCTTGGAATTGCAAGTGTTCATTCGTTCCTTCTCTGTCTTCTCAGGATTACCCTGATGCCCTCGTCACCAACTACTATGTAAGAGCTGATACTCAGCTGCCTGCTTCTTGCTTCCCTAAGTCCAGAGGTGCCAGGGAGAGGGGTCCTCCCGACATAGAAATCCTCTAGTCAGGAATACTCCTGCATTCCCAGGGTGGGCACCACTTAGGGAAGCACTCACCCAATTGTCCACCTTTTTCTTGCATGCACAAGTTGGGGTGAGGCCAGGCAAGGCAGTGAGTTTAGGGGTCAGGTGATAGAGGCAGCCACCCAACCTTTACCTTCTCTCTCTTGCAGCTCTGGCCTGCTGTGCAGTTAGCCAACTTCTACCTGGTGCCCCTTCATTACAGGTAGGACAGATCCCTGCCCCACCCTTCAAGGAAGAGTCATACCGTGGACAGTTGGAGACAGTGATTCTCATTTCATTACGCTCCCAACCGGAACACTGTGCACTGATCAGAGCTCCTCAGACTCCCAGGCCTTGCGTTCAGGACCCCTTCCCTCTGACAGAACTGGCCGAGTGTCTCAGCTGCTGACCTCCGTTCATTTTCCTAGGGAGGATCCTGCTTCCACGACCCTTACCTCCATCCCACCTGAGTTTTCCACCTTTGATGGCCTATCTCCAGGGACAGTGCCTGTGGTCTGCAGCCTAGGTTAGACAGAAAGGTAGATCTAAAAGCCAAGTAGGAACTTGGTCAGGTTAGTCCACTGCAAAGTATTATTTTGTCCTAATAAGAAAGGTAGTTGCTGGATCACAATAAAAAATAGAGTGTAACTAAAGATGAGAGTTAAAAGATTGGAGGTGAGGGGCTTTGGGAAAAGGAAAGAATATGAAGCTATTCATATGGGACGTGGTCAAAATTTACGTGAATAGCCTAACTAAACAGAATACAGATTGATGAATAAAATCCTAAACATCAGGATCCCTGGCAACACTCTTTCAAAGAAGAACAAGGTAAATTTAAAATAAAGTAAAGGAGGTGCCACTCTATATGCAGACAGTCCATTTTTGGAGTATGAAATCTCAGCTGGTATAGACAGGCAGATAAATGTATTTAGAAAGGACCTGAACAAGGGGTGAATAACAGAGCCACTCATGGCCAGAGGGCGGACAGAGCTCTGAGCTGGTGGTTCTCTGGTCTCTGCCACACAGGCCCTCCATGAGGGGCTGAAGGAAAGAGACCTAAACTCTGGAAGTTCTCAGAGATAATCCCTCCTTTCCTGTTGCATTTTCTGTTTCCTTTCCCATCTCTCTACCCCTTGCTTCCTTCTTATTCTTCCTCTTCTCCACTCCTGTTCCTTAGGCTGGCTGTTGTCCAGTGTGTTGCTGTTATCTGGAACTCCTACCTGTCCTGGAAGGCGCATCAGCTCTGAGCCTGCCTCCCTCCATTGTTTCTGCCTTGCAGTGACTCAGCTTGACCCTAGAATGGGTCAGACCACTTCCTTGATGCTTTCATGGGGTTGGGTTGCTGGTCAGAACTTAATGGGGTTAGCACTCTGAAATGGCCCATTTCACTTTAAAATGTAAACTGACTCCTCTTGAAATAACAAAAACCTTTCTAATGACCTTATACCTACCACGTAATAGGCACTCCCTAAGCATTTAACAGAAACCCTGGTGGCATAGTGGTTAAGAGCTACGGCTCCTAATCAAAAAGCTGGCAGTTTGAATCTACCAGCCGCTCCTTGGAAACCCTATAGGGGCAGTTCTACTCTGTCCTATAGGGTCACTATGAGTTGGAATCAACTCGATGGCAGCAGGTTTGGTTTTTTTAAGTATTTAACTGTCTTGATCTTGTCACCTTTAGTTCACGCCTGTATCCCAGCAAATGCCCCTCCCTGCTCTGTGTACACAGCCCTAGTGTAGCTTCAGCTCTTTGGAGACCCCTCCAACCCTGTGAATACATTAAGTATGTAGTCTAGTATCTGCAGAGTCAACAAGTAAGGCTATCAGAAAACTATTGGGGAGTGACAATTTCTAGAGCTGGAAAGAAGCCCAGAGACCACCAAGTCCAATCTTCTTTTACAAATGAGGACACCAAGTCCCACAGAAGTGACATGACCTGTCACATCATGAGCTAGTGGCAAACTAGAAACTTGAACTCAAGTTTCCTTACTTTGTACCCAGTGATCTTTACTTGAAGGTCAGAAGTGTGTAATGCTGATGTTTTGGTTCCCAAGAGCAAAATTAAACTTGGCAAAGTTACCACCTTGGGCAAACTTAGAAGCAGATGGGCCGGTTTTGTTTGTTTGTTTAAAAGCTCCCTGAGGCAGGAGGCTCTCTTATATGGTGCCTCAGGCAGGCAGTCCTAGAATTTAGATTCTGGGACTAGAAGGTAAGGATCCTGCAGACTTCAGCTGCAGCAGACCCGGTGTCTTATCCTCCTCTGGCTGGGTCCCACGGCGGTAGCTGAGTGTCAGCAGTGCGTTCCTGATAGCCTCAGTTTGTGAAACTGATAGCTGGGGCTAGGGACAGAGTCAGAGGAGTACAGCCTCAGGCCCGTTCTAGATGGAGAGGACAGGTCAGCACCATGGACAGCCCCGAGGCCCCGCCTCCCTTCCTTGTGCTAGGTAGGGGAGACGCTTCTCCCGGCTAGTCTCGTTTGGGTTCGGGCTGACTCTTCTAAGCAGGGCGAAGGATTCCTGTGTGTCCCAGAGTAATCTGTACGCCCAGGCGGAGTCCTGTGCCGCATTCCCGCGCTGCTTCCAGCTCTCCTCCAGAGACTGGAAGTTTTTATGTCTGGGGGCGCGCCCATCGAGGGGCTCACAGCCTGCGGGACTCAAGCTGCGGCCGTGATTACTTCCACAATCAGTGCATGTTCTTCGCTGACGTCAGTCGGAGCTGCCCTGGCACTATATAAGGTTGGCGGCGGTCCCGGGACAGACCCCGTTCTCCCCAAGGCGCCCACAGCCCGCCCCTGGGGACAGAGACTGGAGCTGCATCTTGCACCGTGCACACGCTGTGCGATACCCTGTGAGTGGCTCGGAGTGTCCGCCTGATCCCCTCAGCATCAGGACTGCGCTCAGCTCACTCACCGCGACCGCAAAGACGGAGGGAGGGTGGGAGAGGGCTGGAGGGAAGGCGGTGGGCGCCGGCGGCAGCCGGAGGGGCTGGCAGCGGGGGTCCACCGTGGTGCGGAAGGAGAGTGGCGCCCTCTGCGGCTGCCCCAGGTGCGCCTCACCCTGCCCTGCCCCTGTGTGTCTAGGGCCGGCGGCACAATGAGGCTGGCGGGACACGCGGCGCTGCTGGCGGCGCTGCTGCTCCTGGCGCAGCTACAGCCGGGGAGCAGCCGCTGGAGCCCGGAGGCGGCGGCGGCCGGGGTCCAGGGCCCGAGTCTGCGATGGAGCCCCGGGACGCGGGGCCAGAGCGGTGGGGCCGGCGCGCTCCTCTTGCTGCTGGCGGAGCGCTTCCGGCGCCGCGCAGGGTCGGGTCCATGGGGATCCCGGACGGCGAGCGAGCGGCGGCGACGGGACGACCCCCCACTGTCCATTGACCTTACCTTTCACCTGCTGCGGACCCTGCTGCAGCTGGCGCGAAGTGAGAGTCAGCGGGAGCGCGCCGAGCAGAACCGCATCGTTTTCGACTCGGTGGGCAAGTGATCGTTCCGATTCGCGGCCACGAGAACCGTGATCCCCATCCCTCACTCCCCGGGCCGGGACGTGTGTGACCAGAACTGACCAAGTCCCGCGGGGACTGAATGGCCCAGGGATTCCCTGAACACTCTCCGCGTTACTATTTTTTAATAAAAGTACTGACGAGCCTTTGGCTTCTGTCATGGGGGCGCAGGGAACCACAGCAGGACGGGAACTTGGGGAAAAGTGGGGCCTCCCAGGCCGGCAGGAGGGAACTAAATGCTGCAGGAGGGCTTTCAGCAAGGTTCCTAGGGTCCCCATTGCCCCCAGTCCTTCCGGGAACTCAAACCCGGGCACCGCCGCACCACCCCGACCCTCTTCCCAGGCTCTGTGCTAGCAGTCGGTACCGGACATCAAAGAGCTGCCCAGTAGGGGTTCATTCCGCCTCCTCCCGCAAACGGTCCCCGTTCCCGGAAGGGGGGGGGGGTTGGTGGTGGGGTTGCCTTCGAAGCCGATGCTGAGGGAGTGGGGGCGAAAGGAGATACAAATCTGGGAAGCAAAAGTCCTTTATTGAGCCTCGTTCCCCTGGCTGAGCGCCGAGCTGGGTGTGGCGCGGTGGTCTCTGCACAGAACCTCTGGTACCCGAGTGCCAGACCTGGGGCGCGCAGGATCCCGAACAGGGGTTGGGTCAGTGCAGGTCTGGGTCAGGGAAAAGAAGTTCGGTGGGCGGGTGCTCCAAAGGAACGAGGCAACCCACTTCCCTCCCCCCGAAGCCCATTTCGCTTGTTTCCCCCAGCCACGTGAGTTTCTCTCCCAGGTGCCGACCCAGCTGGTCTCCCAAAGCCCCAAAGGAATGGCAGGTGGGAAAGTGTACATTTGCGTGCGCGCTGGGTGCACCCCTCGCCGGTTTGGGGGTGGGGTGGCACTTAAAATGAATGGTTGCTCCAAGTGACCCCTGGTGCCGCAGGGAGCGCCATCAAGGGAGGAGCAGACAGGAGCGTGCCTGCCAGATCCCGCCCCCATGCTCCTCCGGCACTCACTGTCCGGCGGGTCCGGCCGCTCTTCCTCTGGCTCGGCGCTGCCCTCTTCCCCGTCGAACACTACCTCCTCATCTTCTTCCTCGCCTAAAGCACCTGGGCCGAAGGAAGCCCCCGTGAGGTGGAGTCCCGGCTTTTCTGGCCATCATGCCCCATCCGACCCCCACCTTGAGGGTCTGGACGCCCAGTCCCAGCGCCCGCCGCTCCCTACCTCCCTGGCTGCCTCACCCGGTTGGAAGTCGATGGTCCTCAGCATTTCTGCCACGTGCTCCACGCTCACGGTGAACTGCTCCATGTTCTCATAGCCCGGCTCCGGCCGTCCCGCCAGCTCTACCTTCGACATCGTCCCGACCCTGCAGCGGCCGCAGGGGCTCAGCAGGAAACACTTGAGCACCCTGAACCCCTCCCTGTCAGTGGGGCCCTCCCAGCCCTTCCTTTCCCCTTTATTTCCCTTCCCTCTCTGCCGACTCACTTATTGATCAGCTCCTTGGCCTGCTGCAGGGAAGAAAAAGAGGGTAAGAGTAAGCACCGCGCTCAGCCCTGACAAAGCCGCGTTTCAGATTCCCTCCCGCGGGATAGGAGGGATGTATATGCCAATTTCAGACTCAGGTCCCAAGGTCCCAAGGTCGTAGGGGTAAGTAGGGGTGAGAAAAGACTAGAACCCGGGTCTCCAGGTGCCAAGGCCCCCACTCCAGCCACCAGGCGGCGCTGCTGCACTCCCTCCCGGTGCCCACCTGGAGGTAGAGCGCCATCTGCGGCTCCTCCATGGACTGGATGGCGGACTCCACGAGCTTAGAGGAGGCCTCCAGGTGGTCTCCGTACTGGCGGATGAGTCCGCGGACACGCAGAAGCTTCTGCTCCTGCTCCCGGGCCAGCGCCTGCAGCAACTCGGCCTTGCGCTCCTCCAGCACCGCGCACAGGGTCTCAAATCTTTGGTTTAGCAACTGCTTCTGCGTTCGGCTGTTGTCCTGGAACATGGGGAGCAAGGATGAGGGGATGTGTGGCTGAGACCCCACAGCTGGGACAGTCCCTTCCCTACTTGTCCAGTCCCCCACTTAATGGAAGTCACAGAGAGTCAAGAAGGAAAGTGACTTGTCCACGGTCACACCACGAGTTAGTCGCAGAGCCAGAAACTTCAGCCAAGGGCTGCTGGTTCCCAGATCTTTTCAGTAATAATAACACAATTTTTAAAAGTAAATTCACTAAGCGTTCTCACAAAGAACCAATGAGGTAGCTACTATAGAATTATCATTAGAACTGTTTCATATGGTTAAACCAACAAAACCAAAGCACAGAGCAGTAACTACCAGTCACAGCACTAGTGAGTGGCAGAGTTGGAATTCAAACCTAGCAGCTTGGCTAAGTATATCCCACTACTTGTGTGGTTCATCTCTAGGAGCCCAGAAACTCTCCAGCAAGTGGGGCTCAGAGAAGGGCAGAGAGGGGCAGTTCTCTTGGGAGCCCAGGGTCTCCAGGTCAGCCAGTGGCCACTCCCTCCTCCCTCCAGGCCCAGGCTCACCTCAATGGTCTGGCACACCTCCTCCATCTGCGTGATCACTGCTTGCACACGGTCATTGCCTGCCACCAGCATCGCGATGCCATCACTGAGCTCACTCTGTCACACACAGGCCAGCACTTAGAGCTGGAGGGCCTGGCCTAGAGCTGCACCCCTCTAGCCCCAACCAGGGTTGCCCAGGAGAGGCTTCTCACCCCCCACTGCACCATCAGGGCATCTTCAGGACAGCTATTACAGAGATCTAGGGGACGTAGAAATATCCAAGAAGTGTGGAAGCACCTCCTATGAGTTCTGGAAGGAGGTAGACAGAGGAAGCCCTCTACGACTAAATGAAAAAGGAACAGACATTTTCCAAACATCCACTATAAGCCAGACACTGCTAGGTGCTTTATCTGTAGATTTATGACTTTTATCAGTTCTAGAGATTTCTTAGCCATTATTTGTTTGGATACAATTGCGTCTTCTCCATTCCCTTAATTCTCTCATTTTGGGACTCTGATTAGACCTTCTCATTCTCAACCTTCTCATCTCTCAGTGCTGTATTCTGTGTAATCTTTTCAGTCCTCTGTTCCTGTTCACTAATTCTCTAGAGAAATCTGTGGTTTTATTCATCTTTTCAATGCTTTATTTCAACAATTACATTTGCATTTCTAAAAGCTCTATTTGGTTCTTTGTCAAATCTGCATGATCATTTTTGATAGTCTATTGTTGCTTTTTTTATTCCATCTTTTTAAAGCATTTTATTGATAGTGATTTTTCTATTCTGTAATGATTCTGGTATCTGAATTCCTCGGGGGTCTAAATCTGCTGTTCTTCTTTCTTCTGACTTTACTCATGGAGTACATTTCTTTGTGTATCTTCAATTGTGAGCTAATATTTTATTGATCTTACTCTACGGAAAACCTAAGGGCCTAAATTAAGTGTGCTCTCCTCCAGACACAATTTGTACTGTATTTGCTTTTGTCAAAAGCCAGGTGGTGCAACCACCCATTTTAGCTGCTGGGATTCCACTTTAGTCTTGTGAGTCTCAGATCCAGGTCCCCCACCTTTTAAGGGTGTTGAGACACAGTCCCTCTCTCACAGGGATAGTGCCAGCATTTGCCCTCTGGGATATGCTGCCTTTCCTGTGCTTACCACTCAGGACTCTGTTTTCCGCTCACTACCACCTCCTTTCCACCCTCCCTCAAATTTGGAGATTTCCTTTATGCTTACCAATATGGTTAAAAAATTATGTCTTATGCAGAATCTAGTTTTGTAGTAGTGAGAGGACCATGAGAATATCCACCATACTGAAGTCTCTGTATCTAATTTTATCCTCATGATGACTCTCAGAAGTATGTATTTTTATCCTCATTTTACTAAATGAGGAAAACAAGGGTCAGAGAAGTCAAGTAACTTACCCAAGGTCACACATGGAGTTAAGGATAGAGCTGTGACTTTAGCCCTGATTTACCTGACTTCAAACCAAGTGGAATAAGAGGCTGAAGTTTGAGACCTTATGCTGTGCCTCCACCCTCCAGATGCCTGCTCCCTCCCAGCCTGATACCTTCTGGCGTTTATAAATGGTGGGCAGTGGGGCCACCTCACAGTCCTTGTGGGCACCGAAGACCTTGCAGAGAGAGCAGGTGGGCACTTCACAGCTCAGGCAGTAGATATTAATCTTCTCATCTTCATGCTCCTCACACATGAGGTGCTGCTCAGCCTTGGAGTGCAGTGGTCTAGAGGGGGCAGGGCAGAAGGGGAGGCAGGTGGGTCATGGGCCAGGCTGGGGAGAGGTGGGACCCAAGACTGCACTCTGTGCCTGGGCAGATAAGGGCCTTCCAGGGTGCTTTTAGTTTGGGGAATAGATAGAGGAGGCCTGGATCCAGGAACAGTCTGTATTCCAGGAGGAAATCATGGAGGGTAGGTAAAGACCTTCAGGTGGATTCCCATCCCCTCCCAGGAGGTGAAGGTGACCTGGGGCAAGTCTTTCTCCCTCCCTGGGTCCAGTCCTCTCCTCTCTAAACTGAAACTGATAGTTTCAATTCCTCCCTTCTGGCCCTGATGGTTTTCCTGGCTGTGTCATAGACCCTGGCCTTCAGAGAGGCAAGAGCCCCCTGCGGCTCACCTGGACGACTCCTGCTTATAGATGTCAATAATGTTCTCCACTAGCAGGTTTCGCTGCAGGCCATAGACACCATGTCGATCGAGGACAACCTCATGCCTGCAAGATGGGCAGCGAAAACGGCCTCCTGAAGACACAGTGGTGGAGCCCCGGGATTGCCACAGAGGGTTCGAGGCCTGTGGCATGAGAGAACAGGCACAGCAAGGCATGAGGGACCTCAGAGAAAGCAGGGGGGACAGTTCAGGAGTAGGAGAATTGTGGAAGGGGAGACATTAGCTCTTTTATACAGCTGGGCCTCCTCTGAGAGCAGCTCAGGATGAGTGGCCATATATTGTTTCTCACCTTTGTTCCATTACTCAGCCCACTTCCTTGAGAGTTCCTACAACCGGAGCTTAGCTTTGGCCAAGGCCTAGTCAGGAGGGGATCTCCCCAAAGGGGCTCAGCTTGGAGCTGTGGGAAGGGGGTTCTGGTGGGTCTAGCCAGCTCCTGGTTTACATTCTCCCAGCTTCATCTTTACCCATTCCAAAGAGGAAAGTGTTTCTCTCAGCTCATTTGAAAAATTTGAAAAGTTCCGAGAAGACGCAGATTGGCCCAACTTGGGCCAGATACGCTTTGGGCGAATCACTGATGCCCAGGGAGCAATGTAATATGATGGGCCCTGCTTGGATCATGTGCCCACTATGCAAAAGCAGGAGCCCTGGTGGTGCAGTGCTTAAGTGCTACAGCTGCTAACCAAAAGGTCGGCAGTTCGAATCTACCAGCCACTCCTTGGAAACCGTAGGGGGCAATTCTACTCTGTCCTATAGGGTCACTATGAGTCAGAATCAACTCAGCAGCAATGGGTTTGGTTTTTTTGCTTTTAGTATTCAAAATCAGAGCTCATGTAAGAAGATGGAAGCTCCCATTTGATCTCATATCATGAAGAAGAGAAGACTGTGGAAGAGGCTGCATAGGTCCAGCTCACTATTATTACTCCTCATTGCTAACCCCTGCATTGTCTCATGATCTTGTTTTTCCCTCTTGTTCCAGTCTCTATGAGAAGTTTAAGATTAACCAATGTTCCTCCTTGGAGGGTGGAAAACAAGTGATAATGATCTAGGAATGAAAAACCAAACAAAGAACCCATCTTGTGACAAGAAAACCAGGATGTCACCAGATAACCTCCAAGAGAAGACTAATTCATCTGGGACGGGACCACCTCAAGGGGGAACTAACACAAACTTCCAAGACCCATATCCTGCCCATATGAAGCCTTCGGCCAGTCTCCAGTTGGGGAGATGGGTTTTTGGAGGAATCTATTCCCCTCTGTCTCCTATATACCGATATATAATAAAACTCTTGCTGCTCACCTCAATCCTCAGAATTGACTATTGGGGCAGGTGGCTCCAATTCGTGTTATTGTGATAATAAATCTGGTGGCCCTTATGGGGAGGTCCGGTGCAACGCGGCGGCCCCAAGACAGGGCCTGGGGCTGACCGACACCTCTCCTGACAAGTGGCCATGAGAGGTTTCATTTGCCTGTGGGGAGACTATTGGCCAGACCTGGGTCTGCCACGGCACCGCTGGTCCCCAACTGCACCAAAAGAGGTGGGTGAAAGAAAGCAAGACCTGCACAGGAGGGATCCCAAGGTGAGTCCACGACTCATCTCCCTGTAGTGCTCAGGGCCAGGTGGAATAGGGCAGGCCCAAGGGTTCTGGAGTGGGACCTGAGCCCTTGGTTTCTGAGGTAGGAGATGCCTCAAATGACCGAACCCGTGAGTAGGATTGCAAGAAGGGACTCTTGGTGACTCTGCAGTCTTGGGTCCAGGGTGTGTGAATGCTCCTGAAAACTGTCTGAGAATTAAGGTTGCTAGGATTACCTCTGTCACCTGAAAAGGTTGTCTGAGAGGTTGAGGCTGCCGAGATTATCTCCATCATTTCTTTTCAGGATTTTTTTTGTCTATTCATAGCGTGTGGTGTGCAAATTCCTTGGAGATTGTCTGGGAGGTTGAAGTTGCTAAGATCACCTCTGTCACCCGGTGGGAGTTGTCTGAGAGGTTGAGGCTGCTGAGATTACCTTCATCGTCTCGGTGGGATCATGTTTTGTGTTTGTTTACTGTTATTTATGTGTACTTGTCCCTGTAAAGTCCCAGTGTTCTTGTGTTGTCATCACGTTAACCCGTACCTTTATAAAACCTGTCACCAAATTAATAAATATTTTTGGCTCCAGTTTTTTTAGTTCTAAGAAAAACATCTCCAAGGAGGTTGGGGGCCCAGAATAGGAAGTAACCTAAGATAAATATTATATGAAATGTGTTCTATTAAGGGGAAAAGAATAATCTTGTCTTGAAGTAAAAGTAATAGTTCCAGAATAGTAAAAAAGAAAGAAATTAGTTACCTTTTGCCCTTCAAAATGCCTAGGTCAACTTAAACATATATAAATGTCTTCTATGAGTCAAGAGAGTGAGGGCGGTGCAAGATCAGGCCTCCTCAGCCCCCAGCCCCCAGTCTCCAAGGTAGTGTACCTCCAGGGAACCTTTTGAAAGACCTTTTTCAACTAGGTGGAGACCTTTTATGTTAGAAAAATTGCTGCTTTGCTACAGTTATAAGAAATTGAGTGGATCCTAGTCATAAACGAATTGTAAAAAAGTTTTCTCTATTATACGGGAACTCTAAGAAGTCACCCCCAAAAAGAAAGAAATCACAATAAGACACACTTGAAATGGCCTGGAAAAATGTTTTCAGCAGTAACTAGAGACTTAAGGTTATATCCATATCAATGAATTGGTCAGTTGAGGAGAGACTTTGTGATTTCCAAAGCCAGTTAATAGAACCTTTAAGGGCTAAAATTAGACTGGGAAAAATATGAGAAATAGTAAAAGTTAAATGACAATTAGAATATTTAAACAGACTTTCTATCAACAACAGTTATGCATATAAGGCTTAAAATAACTCCCAAGACATTTTATGTAACATATTGATATTAAATTGAGTTAATAGATATTTGTCATAACTTAAGCTTTTATACTTTGGCTTTTTATGCCACAAGAAGAAGAATGTATATCTATTTAAGTCTGCTAATGAGTGTGTTCATTTTTGCCATTTTAAAAGAATGCACTATAAGCAGTATGCAACAAAGACAATGTTTAAGAGTTTTATTGAAAAAGAAATGTATTTGATATGGACAAAAGTTTTATCTGAGTAATAGAGTGGAGAGGGGCAGGTGAGACCCAGCATGTGGAGAAGGACCTGGCACACTTCTCTAAGGAGTCTGGACTTTGTTCTAAAGGTAATGGAAAGCCATTTTTGAGTTTTAAGTAGAAGAATGATGTAATCATGTATATGTTTTAGAAAAGCCACTCTGGTTATGTGTGGAGAATGGATCAAGGGTAAGTGAGGGCCAGGAAGGAGAAGACCTTGTAGCCATCAGTGTAAGAGGAGGTGGTCATCTGAGCCAAGGCAAAAGAAACAAGCGTTAGGCTAGTAGTCAAGAGAGGAAGATTTTAGTCGCTATTCCTTCATCTGTAAAAGAGGATCTACATTGCAGGTTTGTTGTTGAGAAGAGCAAATGGAAGAATGCTTGGGACATCCCCTTGTAAACTATAAAGCACTGTACAAATGTGAACTCCCTAACATTCCCTGCCTATGACCCTGCGAGGGGTTGTTGTTAGGTGCCATTGAGTCGGTTCTGACTTATAGTGATCCCATGCACAACAGAACGAAATACTGCCCGGTCCTGTGCCATCCTCACAATCATTGTTATGTTTGAGCCCATTGTTGCAGCCACTGTGTCAATCCATCTCATCAAGGGTCTTCCTCTTTTTCACTGACCCTCTACCAAGCATGATATCCTTCTCGAGGGACTGGTCCCTTCTGATAACATGCCCAATGCAAGACGAAGTCTCACTATCTTCGTTTCTAAGGAGCATTTTGGTTGTACTTCTTCCAGGAGAAATTTGTTCGTTATTTTGGCAGTCCGTGGTATATTCAATAGTCTTCACCAACACCATAATTCAAAGGCATCAATTCTTCTTCAGTCTTCCTTATTCATTGTCCAGCTTTCACATGCATGTGAGGCGATTGAAAATATCATGGCTTGGGTCAGGCGCATCTTGGTCCTCAAGGTGACATCTTTGCTTTTTAACACTTCAAAGAAATCTTTTGCAGCAGATTTTCCCAGTACAATATGTCATTTGGTTTCTTGACTGCGGCTTCCATGGGCGTTGATTGTGGATCCAAGTAAAATGAAATCCTTGACAACATTCTCTATTTATCATGATGTTGCTTATTGGTCGAGTTGTGAGGATTTTTGTTTTCTTTATGCTGAGGTGTAACCCATACTGAAGGCTGTAGTCTTTGATCTTCATCAGTAAGTGCTTCAAGTCCTCTTTGCTTTCAGCAAACAAGCTTGTGTCACCTGCGTATCGAAGGTTGTTAATGAGTCTTCCTCCAATCCTGATGCCACATTCTTCTTCATATAGTCCAGCTTCTCAGATTATTTGCTCAGCATACAGATTGAATAGGTATGGTGAAAGGATACAACCCTGACACACACCTTTTCTGATTTTAAACCATGCAGTATCCCCTTGTTCTGTTCCAACGACTGCCTCTTGGTCTAGGTACAGGTGCCACATGAGCACAATTAAGTGTTCTGGAATTCCCATTATTTGCAATGTTATTCAGTTTGTTATGACCCACACAGTCGAATGCCTTTGCATAGTCAATAAAACACAAGGTGAACATCTTTCTGTTATTCTCTGCCTTCAGCCAAGATCCATCTGACATCAGCAATGATATCCCTCGTTCCATGTTCTCTTCTGAATCAGGCTTGAATTTCTGGCAGTTCCCTGTCGATGTACTTCTGCAACCGTTTTTGAAATATCTTCAGCGTAATTTTACTTGCATGTGATATTAATGATATTGTTCAATAATTTCCCCATTCTGTTGGATCACCTTTCTTTTGAATGGACACAAATATGGATCTCTTCCAGTCAGTTTGTCACGTAGCTGTCTTCCAAACTTCTTGGCATAGATGAGTGAGCACTTTCAGTGTTGCATCCATTTGTTGAAACATTTCAACTGGTTTTCCGTCAATTCCTGGAACCTTATTTTTCTCCAGTGCCTTCAGTGCAGCTTGGACTTCTTCCTTCAGCACAATCAGTTCTTGAACATATGCTACCTCCTGAAATAGTTGAACATCGACCAATTCTTTTTGGTGCAGTGACTTTGTGTATTCCTCCCATCTTCTTTCAGTGCTTCCTGCATCATTCAATTTTTTGCCCATAGAGTCCTTCAATATTGAAACTCAAGGCTTGAATTTTTCTTCAGTTCTTTCAGCCTGCAAAATGCTGAGCATGTTTTTCCCTTTTGGTTTTCTAACTCCAGTTCTTTGCACAATGGAAGAAATACTAAGAACCACCAAGTGAAGGAAGAAGACAGTTGGGGGAGGTGTACTGGAGTGAAGGTGTGAAGAAGTCAGTCGGAGGCCAGAAGTACCTGTGCTTCCAGGGCTAGGACTGCTCCATTCCAGCCAGCCTTCTCCCTGATAAGAGGAGAGGCTAGATTTGTATATAGTGTTTCAGCTGGAAGAGGGGTGGGATAGCCTGTTACCTGCTCCATCTCCACACCTGTGCCTGCGCCTTGTCCTTGGCACCCCTGCTGGCGTTGGTGAGAGAGCCCCAGCAGGCCTCTGTTGCTGCCGACTTCTAGGTGGTTCACATGACAGACCAACAACAAGGGGCCACTCCTGCTGTTGCAGACTGGTTTAGAAGGACCTTTACATGTGCACACACACAGAGGACATTCAAGTCCAGAGTCTCGTTTAAGCCTTCCATTACAAGGGACGTAGGCAAGGAAGGAAACATGGCCCCAAATGAAGTAGGCAGACTCTCTTGGGGAGAGTGACTAGCATGTGTCATAAATACCACATTTTTTCCTTGGGACTTCTTGAGACTCATAAGACGTTAACACTTTGGCCCATCACAAGGCTGGAATGCATTACTTTGAGATTATCCAAGGCTTTGTTTTTGCCTTTGTTCTTTGCAGTAGCTAGAATTTATGAATATTGTTGAGTTTAGGGAATTTGTTAAAGTGTAAGATTACTGGGCTTGTGATTGCTTAATACAAGTACCTTTCAATGTTTAGAAGCTGAGTAAGGAGATGCTGGGAGAACTCTAAGCCTGCAAGCTCCTGGAGGGATCTTACTTATCTTTGATTTGCTGGCACCAGGCGTACAGAGGCACCCAATAAATGTCTGAATGAGAAGAAAGGGGGAATATTCTAAAGCTTTAGCCCAGAGCAAAGACAAACTCCTGGGTAGCCTCTGTCCCCCACCTCCCTCACTGCACCTTTTCCTACTAGGGGCACAAATGCAGGGATACTCATTATTTAACATCCAACAGGTATGTTTTGAGGGTCTGTTATGTGTCAAGCACTGTGCTGTGCTTTACAGACATTAATGAATTTAATCCTCAAGAGCTTCTTGTAAAGATGGTGAAGGGGATGCGCATTTACCCTATGTCATGGTTTGAATTATGTCCCCCCAAAAATGTGTGTATCAATTTGGCTGGGCCATGATTCCCAGAATTGTGTGGTTGGCCTCCATTTTGTGATTGTAATTTTATGTTAAAGAGGATTAGGGTGGGATTGTAATACCACCCTTACCTAGGTCACATCCCTGATCCAATGTAAAGGGAGTTTCCCTGGGGTGTGGCCTGCACCACCTTTTATCTCTCAAGAGATAAAAGGAAAGGGAAGCAAGCCGAGAGTTGGAGACCTCATACCATCAAGGAAGCAGTTCCAGGAGCAGAGCGTGTCCTTTGGACCAGGGTCCCTGCACCAAGAAGCTCCTAGTCCAGCGGAACACTGATGAGAAGGCCAAAAGAGAGAGAAAGACTTCCCCTGGAGCTGACACCCTGAATTTGGACTTTTAGCCTACTTTACTGTAAGGAAATAAACTTCTCTCTGTTAAAACCATCCACTTGTGGTATTTCTGTTATAGCAGCACTAGATGACTAAGACACCCTATAACTTAGACTATGAGAAATATAATGACAAAGGCTATCATCTACTGAGCACTTACTTTATGCCAGACTTTGCTCTGGGTCCTTTATTTGTATTAACTTGTTTAATCCTCATATCAACCCTACGAAGTAGATACTATGATTAGCCCCATTTCAAAGATGACAAAACTGTGGCCCAGGGTAAGTTAAATAAATTGCACAAGCTCATCAGCTAATAGGTGGCAGAGCCAATATTTGAACTCAGGCCCTCTGGCTCCACGGCCTGTGCTAATAATCATTATACTACATTGTCAGATACAATAAAATTTAGACCAAATGAAGAAGATACCCAGAGCTAACATTCATCTTTCTGCATCTCAGGCAGAGAACAGTTTTTTGTTTTGTTTTGTTTTTAAAGACTCTTTTAAATATAAGTGCATGAAGGGCCTAACATCAACCCTTCACAGAGGAAAGAAACAACTTGACAACCAACTGTACAACCGTGGGTTGCTGTCATTTGAGCAGAGGTAAACAAAACATGGCCCATCAAGCCAAAGACCTGTGTGCCATGGAGTGCCATAAGGGCCCAGCTTTCAACCAGAGTGGCTTGCTTGTCTGTGAAAAGGAAACACCTCAAATCTCAGGACAGACCTTCTCCCAAGGATCTGCATATGACTCCAGAATAGATAAATCATTGGATTGTGTGTGAAAATTCTGAGACAACATAACTAAACTGAGGCACAGGACTGCTTATTAATTCCCTCTCTACACCAAAGAAACCAAAATGCTAAACAGAGTTTACAAGCCAGTGATGACAGTCAGCCAGCCAGCTTTCATTTAAGAGAACAGTGAAAGAAAGCCAAAGTAAACAGAGGGCTGAGTCAATAAGATTCACCCTCAGGCCCTGAAAAAAAACTACCTTATTCAAAGATGAAGAGCCCTGGTGGTGCAGTGGTTAAAGCCCTCGCCTGCTAACTGAAAGGTGGGCAGTTCTAACCCACCAGCTCCTCTGCAGGAGAAAGATGTGGCAGTCTGCTTCTGTAAAGATTTATAGCCTTGGAAACCCTATGGGGCAGTTCTACTCTGTCCTATAGGGTCGCTAAGTGTGGGAATCAACTTGAAGGCAGTGAGTTTGGTTATTCAAAGATGAATGATAAGCAGAAGGGATGCAACAGGGGAATTAGGCAAGATATTACAAAAAGAAAAAGAAAAGCATGACAAGCAAAGGACAGATGAAGACTACCCTTTGGAAGAAGAATTGCTCCAAGAAACAGAACACTATTTCAATTTCAGTCACTTTTAAAGAAATGAAGAAAACATAATGTCTTTGATTAAAGAAGAGATATAAATGATCAAAGAAAGGAGATGAAAAGTGAGCTGACAGAATTAAAGAAAGAAATCAAGTAAAATCTATTATCAACATAGAAACAAAATCCACATTTTAAGCTGTAGGAAGTAGAATCTATGATGAAAAACAGAGATAAAAGTAATTTGGAAGATGAAAGATATGGGGGAGAAAAAGGGAATTCAATATGACTGACTAATGTTCCTGCAGAAGACAACAGAACAAATGGGAACAAAAAATAATTCAAAGCCATGGTCATCCCATCCTCATTGCCTAAAGTCATTCTCAAGGAGGTCTTGACAGGGTAGGTAAATGTGTTACTCCAAGGCTGAAAGGCTGGTACAATCTCCCTTAGAGAAGTCTCAAGGGGAGTGTATTGTTAAGTTCATGTAGCTGAAGGGCTGTCATGGGGAAGGGGGACTAGATTTTCTCTACAGAAAAAGAGCTAATGGTAGGAGGACATTCAACACAGTATAAGAATGTTATAACTTCTAATGTCCACCTATGGGAAAGGCCCCTAGCAAGGAAGTGAGCACACTGACACAGAGGTACATAAGCAGAGGCTGGAGTACCGCCGCTTCTTGGAGACACCTGGAGGTGGTGGTCATATGGTAGGAGGAAATAGAAGACCTCTGAAAATTTCTGATTCTATGCACCAGTGAAAATTGAGGTGAAATTCACAGGGTCCTTTTCCCTGGTTTATCTCTCATTTGAGGACTTCTTAGGATATCTAAGCCAAAGATTCTACTTCAAACTCCCTACTGTCAGTACTGACTT
Organism: Dugong dugon; assembly: GCA_030035585.1. Classification (NCBI taxonomy): domain Eukaryota; kingdom Metazoa; phylum Chordata; class Mammalia; order Sirenia; family Dugongidae; genus Dugong; species Dugong dugon. Next base: position 72,902,688 of record CM057473.1, read on the forward strand.
CAGGGCTTGTCATTACCTCTTCACCATGCCTCCACTGGCCAAAAAAATTTCTTCAGCAGCTCATCCTATTGGTTGAGCCAGGTACAAGGTAAGCAACATTCAGGTAGTACAGCCCTAAGTCCTTTGTTTGAAGAGCACCTTCCTTGGGAGGGAAGAAGCGGGGGCAAGAGAACACATAAGACAGGGGCTGCACCTCTGCCTTTTTCACAATTTGGCCCAGGGCTGGTGCTGTTCCCCTGGAACATTCATGCTGTTTCCACAGTTCCCTCCTGCTTCCATAGCCCAGTTCCTCCAACCCTGTCATACTTGTGGCCTCACTGGCTTTCCTTTTAATCTCTCGGGCATCGTTACATTCTGTAATTGCTTCAGTGATATTTCCCACTACCCAACTCCCCACCCCACTTCTTTGCTAATGTCTGGCCGATATATACATGTGCCCTTTGGCACTAGGGCTAAATTTGACCAGTAATAAAATAGTTTATGTTTTGGCCTTTCGAGGGCCCTCTGGCTCATGGCACAACATTCATGTTGTTCAGAGGCCCTCCGTGTGCTACCCGCACAGTGTTTCCTTAAATATGGTATACATACTGTTGGTAGACAGGAAGATTTTAGGTGGTATGTACATGAACATTTTAAATTTTTATGTGTTTATTCTAATGCATGTTAGAAAAAAATGTAACTAACAAGCCCTTAAACTGGAAAAAATTATCAGATTTTATTGTTTAGAATGTTGTCAGTTGCCACTGAGTCAACTCCAACTCATGGCAATCTTATGTATAATAAAGCGAAATGTTGCCTGGTCCTGTGCCATCTTTATGATCATTAGTTTGAGTCCCTTGTTGCAGCTATTTTGTCAATTCATCTCATTGAGGGTTTTCCTCATTTTCGCTGGCCCTCTACTGTACCAAACATGCTATCCTTTTCTAGTGTCTAGTCTTTCCTGATGACGTGCCCAAAGTAAGAGAGTTTAGAATGAGGACAAAGTAAATTTTAAGCTGTAAAACTGAGTCCTTCTACACAATAAAAAATTATATATTAAAAAACCTGAGTCCTTTTAAATAAAAATATTAAGTAATATTACAGGTGGTACACGCTATATATATGGCAAAATTCAGGAAGGTGAAATGAGAACAAAGTTTGGGAAATATTGCTTTTTCTCCTCATCAAAACTTGTCTGTCTTGTTTCCCAAACTTTTAGCAAATGCAGGGTGACTAATTTGAGAAACTCATCTGTTCTGGATAAGGGGGTAAAATTGTTATCCTGTCTCATTCCACTGATGAATACCACCAATGTAACTCATGGGTAACATCCCTGCATTTTAACAACAGAAAAAAAACACAAAACCAAACCCATTGCCACGGAGTCAACTCCGACTCAAATACAGCATGGTATAGGGGAAGTAGCCCTGGTCTGAAGACCTAGTTTTGGATTTGGTGTATATGTGAGATGGGGGCAGGGGATCGGCGGTTTTATAACCACCTTGTCTCCTCACACCATTTAGGCTACCATCTCCCTCTCTAACTGTGACTTGTGTGATCCAGTCATCTCACCTCTCTCCTTTAGGCCTCTGCCTCGCTGTCTCTGGATTGCCCGCTTCCTGTCTGATGTAAGCAATTCCTGAAATTCCATTTCCTCTGAAATAACCCTAGTGTGTTTAGATGGGTGGATTCCTTGCATTCCATCCTGTAACTTCACTCCTTGCTCCACAACTTGCACTTATCCCTTTGTTTCTACATACTATTGTTATTTATTAAATCTGAATATTAAATTCAAGAAACAGTTTTAAAGAGCCTACTTAGGTCAAGACACATAGACAGGAAAGACAAAGATGAATTATATGGCCTCTGTCCTCACAGTACTTATCATACAAAAAAAAAGTTGCCTTCAAGTCAGACCCAATTCATGGCGACCCTGTGTGTATCAGAATAGAACTGCGCTCCACAGGGTTTTCAGTGACTGATTTTTTGGAAGCAGATTGCCAGACCTTTCTTTCAAGGTGTCTCTGGGTGGATTCGAACCCCCAGCCTATTGACAGTATTTGTCTCTCAGGGAGGGGACTATGGAGGATTTATATATTCTACAATTTACATATCTACTAGGTCTGAATTTATATAATATACCTGTATTATTTTGCAATAAGAATAAACAATAAAAATTGTTTTTTCATATTGGAAATAAACCTGGGTATTTAATAGTAGAGGAAAGGTTAAATAAATTATGGTACAATGGAATATTATACAACCATCTTTAATGAAGAGTTCTTAATATGGGAAGAACTAGTTATAATTTTAGATGGAAAACCAAAAACAAAACAAAACCCTTTGCCGTAAATTTCAACTCATGGAGACCCTATAGGACAGAGTAGAACTGCCCCATAGGGTTTCCAAGGAATGGCTGGTGGTTTCAAACTGTCGACCTTTTGGTTAGCAGCCAAGTTCTTAGGACATAAATTCTGTATAGATAGTAGGATCCCAATTTTGTAGTGGGTTATGGGATTTATAAGTGACTTTTAAGTTTTCTTCTTTGTATTCATCTATATTTCACAAATTTCTCAATATAGACTATGAGTTACTTTATAAAATACATAAAATTAAATATATTTGAAATAATTGTCATTGACTAATCGAGTTATGGGTGATTTCTTCTTTTTTTTTTTTTTTAAATAAACTTATATTTTTTAAATGTAATGCTCAGTACTGACGTGAATGGAAAAGGGGTGCTAGAGTGCTGTAATAAAGTAACAGTCAACAAGATAAAGCATTACTTAGGAGAACCATGAAGAACCATAGAGGGAGGGGATGTTTAAGAAGATATCATTTAGGGTGGACCTTGAAGACGAGTAGACAGGCAGCAGAAGATGGCAGGTAGGAAATGGTTTCAGGAGATAAGACAGACTACAGGAATGTAGGGTACAAATAGGGGAGTAATGGGCAAAGCTAGAAAGGTGGGTCTAATGGAGTGCTCTGAATTCCAGGGTAAGGATCTGAGCTTAATTTTGTAGGCAAGGTTTCTAAACTGGGAGGGAAAAGAAAAGTGAGTATTACTCTAACAGAGGTGGTTTGGATAGACGGGAGGGAAGAGGTTGAAGGCAGAGATCAGCTGGGAAGCAAATGCAGCAGTCAGCGCAAATCACAGAGGCAGCAATCCTGTAAAGACTCGAGATGCCAGAGGTTGTGGGTGACAGGGAGGGGAAGGGGTCAAAGATATTTCTGGGGTTTTAGGCCTGGGTGCTTGGGAAGAAGCTGGTGCCTCTAATACAAGAGTACTTAACCTGGGGGTCACAGCCTGCAAAAGCTTCATGGATAGAATCCAGGGTCTCTGTGAACTCGGAGGGGGAAATAAATTACATCTTTATTTTTACTAATCTCTAGTAGAAATCGAGCATTTCCTTCAGTTATGAATGTAGGCAACAAACCACAGTAGTTTTAGCAGTAGCTGTGACTGTCACCAACAGAAATCACAGGTATTTTCAGATCATGTTACAGTTGTTGCTGAAATCTCAAAAAATCATTTATGTTCATCACTACCTCTAAATTAGTTAGTAGGCCCACTACTAGGTCTCGTTATTTAATGTGTTAATCAAGAAGCACATATATTACTCTATCAAACATGTTTAAAACATTTTGTTATATGCCACTGTTTCTCACCTTTATTTTTTTCATTATTGTCCCATCCAGGAAATTTTTAAGACATTTTTCCCTAATAGCCCTTCCCCCCATTAAATTTTAATATTACAGACATACTGTTTATCTGTTTATGTACTGTATGTCTGTCTGCGCTTTATACATAAAGAGAGTAAGATTTTTTTTCTCCCCTCCCCCAGGAACCAATTTTTGCCCCTTGGGGGCCATGTCACCCCCATTGGGAATGAATGCTGTATTCTAATACAATCGGTTTCTTTTATAATCATATGTATTATATTTCATGCATTTAAAACATTATTCTTAGAAGGGTTCTATAGGTGTCACAAACTGACAAAGGGGTCTATGGCACAAAACAGATTCTTTCTGCCCTGATTTTAAGTCCCTCAATAGTCTCATCACAATAGAATTTTACACTCCAAGGTGTAGAAGGCAACCTCCTCAGTTCTTGCCCAGTGGGCTAACAATCACTCAGCTGGCTAATCTCCAGTTAGCAAAATTGTATCTTTTGCTTCTGTTTTTCTTTCTATTTTAAGACTAGGAAATAACTGGTTCTATTGTACATGTAATTGTTTTGGTTCTTTATTTCAGTCTCACGTTTATACAGGGAGACAGTCCCATAAAGTAAAATTTCACGCGCGAATACTGTGCTGTTTACAGGAAATTCCATCAGTCTAGGAGACAGAACGCCTGGATTTACGTTCCTACTCTGTGGCTTTGTGTGACTGTACCGTTTCCTGTGTTCCCTCTCCCCTGCAAAACGGAGATAACATCCATTCTCTTTAACTCAAATGGAATCATGTAGGTGAAGGTGCTCTATAAATTATAAAACACTGTACAAACACAAAGGATTGTTAACAATTCTAATCTAAAGCTTAAAAATAAATGACCACACAGAACCACAGGGCATGAAATAGCTGTTCTTTTTCTACTGTGAAGTATAAAATGGAAGGGGATAAGTAAGTGGAATTTAATTCCGCCTGTGCTCAAGGCTTCTGGGTGACATACATGCCATGAGTTCTCTTTTATAGGCTACATGGTGCCTTCTGTTTCCTTTGAAATGTTTCATAATACCTACTAGAAATGTTCCATCTAGAAAGATGTGCTGTAAATGCAGTTACTCTGTCAAATCCATACTTATCTCACACTTTTTTCCCTCTTCCTTGGCTATCCAGGACGATGCTAATTTGGGACACTGGCCTGGGAGGCAGTGGTTGTTGAAGACCATCTCCCCTGGCCTGATGACCTGGCCAGTGATGGATGGTGGGCCACGCAAGTCCTCTGAGCCAGGCACTCAAAATACACTGGGGAAGCCATGGGGAATGGTGAGAAAAGACCAGAAATCTGGAGAAGAATTGAAGAGCTTTAGGAGAATGTAGGTTTTGGTAAAAGCTGAGCTGTGGATGGAAGGGATTTTGAGTGGAGGCCTGGCTATGGCTAACAGAATCCAGCAAACTGCCTGGCACAAGGGATTTGATACGCTGAGACCTACCGCTAAGGGGTGAATTGATAAGCAGAAGGACGGGTCAAGTTAGGACCCTGTAACAGAATGGAAAGCCCTTAAAACAATGGAAATCCAAAACCAAACCCATTGCCGTGTAGTCAATTCTGACTCATAGTGATCCTATAAGACAGAGTAGAACTGTCCCATAGGGTTTCCAAGGCTATAATCTTTGCGGAAGCAGACTAACACATCTTTCTCTCAAAGAGCTGCTGGTGGGTTCGAGCCACCAGCCTTTTGGTTAGCAGCCAAGTGCTTTAACCACTGTACCACCAAGTTTCCGTAAATAACCAGCCAGTCCTCTTCAAAAGCATCAAGGACACGTAATAATATTCCTTGAATTTGTGGAATCAGATTGGTTGAAATTACAACGTATGTTAAAGGTAGGTTAAAAAGACCCCTTCAATTTATAGATGTATAAACAGGCTTGAAGAGGTGAAATAGCCTGCTTTAGATCATGTGGCAATTTAGCAAAGAAACTGCGACTAGAACCCAGGAAGGCTAAATCTCAGTCCAGGATTTTTTGTCTCCACCAAACTAATTTTCCTTCCTAAAGATAAAGTAAGTAAAGTCCCCAACTCTGCTACAAGGTCAATGCAGTTGACAAGGTTTTGGTGAACCAATTTCTTATAAACGAGCCCTGCCTAAGGTGGGGCTGGGGAAATCCTAGCTCCCACCGTAGTGGGTGAAGTGGTCAAGGAGGAAGGCTGTGTCCGATTTTTACTGGCAGGCCTATGCCTGATGACAACATGTCCTAACAATTCACTGATAAAGAACCGGCGTTTGGAGCAGGGTGAAATGGAGGTCATCTCTTTCCAACACTGCCCTTTCCTTAGAGAAGGAGGCCCCTTCTTGATATTTCCACCTCTGCCAAGTCCCTCCCTAAATGGACACCCTCTAGAAAAGCTGTTCCTGAACAACCTTCTGACAAGGCCTTCTGGTTGTCTGTTAAATTACAAAAGGTTGCAGGTCATAAACAAGTGCCCACAGTGAAGTGGGGGCAAGTATAAAAATAAACTGAAGGCTTGCATTAAAGTAGCTTGGGCGTGAACAGAGTTTACAAATACAGAAACATGCAAGAAGATGTTTGTGTCAAATTGCCACACTAATAGCTTTCATTTAGTCAAAATTCTTGCTAGCTGAGTGGGTGCAAGTGTGGAGACAGAGGAAGGGAGAAATATGAGGGGGTTAATGTGGTGTTTTGTGTTTTATTCAGTTTAAACTCAGAGAAAGAGAGATGCATTACAGCTCTAAAGAAAATTAGTTAAATTATGATGGCAACTATGTAAAAATATGTTATGTATGGGGACAGGGACTTGATGTAAAATGCAAAAATAAAAATAATTGTGTTAAGAGAAGTAGGATTATCTATGATTTCCTCCCGACCCCTTAATACTGTTCAACATTTTCAATTAAATGCTTTTTTCAAATTTTGCTTCCTGGCTCTCTAGTTAACCTAATATTATAGAATCACAATTCTCCAAAATTCCTGCTTGCTGTCCATCACAGAAGTCTTTAGAGCATACGTCCATCACAGCAGTGTTTAGAGCAGCAAAACACTGGACCGTGTTTTAGAGGACTGCTAAAATAGTCCAGCCATAACAATGGAAAACTACAGAGCCATTAAAAAGGAAGGCACAGATCTGAATGTGTGGGGATGGAACCATTGCTGACAGTAAGTGAACAAAGCCAGGTATAAGATAATGAGTCTTGCATGCTCTTATTTGTGTTTAAATATGCATATATAAATATGTAAGTGCAAACATGTACCTCTCCACAGAAAATTTCTGGAAGGATACCTAAGAAAGCTGGGAATGGTTACCTCTATCTGGAGAACGGGACTGAGGATCTGAGGTGAGTAGCAGATTCACTTTTCATGATATAAACTGCTATATTATTTGGAAAAAAGATAGTGTATATATATATTGCTTTTTAAAAATATATCAATGTCACTTTTAAATTTTATAATAATGAATCCTGTTAACTTTCTATGCAATGTTCTAAGGGTATTCTTCCTAAGTATTTTTAAGATAAATAAAAAAAACAAACTCGTTGCTGTCGAGTTGATTTCAACTCATACCGACATTATATAGAGGAATCAAAAGTCCTATTCATATCCCCATACTCAGAAAACAGACAATCTGATTGTGACAAGTTGTCAAAATGTGGAGGCAATGTGTGAAAAAACTAAATATGCTCATCTTTTAGAGGGAGATGTACCGAGATGTAAGTGTGGCTGAAAAACTGGGTCAGCCTCCCACCAGGCCTTCCCAAATAAGACATCAAGGAAACGAGCTGTTCACTCTTCTCTTCCTGGAGGGCCCAGGGCTACTGCACATCACTCCACACCCAAAGAACCATCTCGAAGCCCTTGAAATCATGTTATCTCCCAAAAAACCTGTACAGTGTTTGACCCAAACCCAAACCATCCCCAGGTCTCTCTGGCCCACATCAGTATTCTAGAGCTTCATGGGACCAAAGCAGTGTGCCTGGATCCAGAAGACCAACTAGAACAACGGAGGTCACTTAAACATCTGCTAGCCTTCATGCATGGGTCCTGCTGCAGAATTCACTGCATGGCTTGCACTTTTGTATCTTTTTTTTTTTTTTTTGGTAGCTTAAAACTTTAACAGTTTATTATTACTGTAACAAATAACAAACTAACGAATTATTATTTCTCACACTTCTGTGGGTTAACTGAATAGTGTTTGTTCTCGTGATATCAGCTGGAGTCTCTCATTTGGCGGCATCCAGCTGGCAGCTGGGCTGGGCTGGGCTGGAAGGTCCAAGAAGTCCCCTCTGACATGTCTGTGACTTTGGTGCTGTCTGCAGGTGCCTCAGTTCTTTTCCCTATAGCCTTTTTCCATGTGGTGTCTCATCCTCCATGTTCTCTACACATGGCCTCTCTCTCCATATGGATAGCCTGGGCTCTAGTATAACACGGCAGCTGGGTTACAAAAAAGCAAAAGCAAAAATGCCAGGCTAGCCCTCAAAGTAACCCAATGTCCATTACCTCCTATTGATCATAACCTAAAAACCTGTTGCCGTCGAGTTGATTCCGACTCAAAGCCACCGTACAGGACAGAGTAGAACGGCCCCATAGAGTTTTCAAGGAGCACCTGATGGATTCGAACTGCTGACCTTTTGTTTAGCAGACGTAGCTCTTAACCACCACACCACCAGGGTTTCAAAAGCCAGCCCAGAGTCAAGGGGAAGGGAAACAGGTTCCACCTCTTGATGGGAGGAGTGGCATACATGGGGCAGGAGGGTGGTGGTGGAATTATTGGCAACCATCATTGGGGGCTATCTACCATAGTCTCTTTTCCTTCCTTCCTTCCATTCTTTTTCTTTTAAATGTCTTTTAGGACATTGACATTCTGACAAATTCAGGCCAGTTGTCCATTAGAATCTGGGTTTGTCTAATTATTTTCTCTTAATTAGATTCAGATTAAGCATTTTTGGCAATAATGCAACCTAGATAATATTATGCACTTTCTTAGGAAGCACAAGTGTCAGTTTCTGTCATTGTTCCAAAACCAAACCCATTGTCATTGAGTTGGGTAAGGTGTTGTCCTGACTACTTTTTTTTTTTAAATTTTATTGTACTTTAAGTGAAAGTTTACAATTCAAGTTAGTCTCTCATACAAAAATTTATACATACATTGTTATGTGACCCTAATTGCTCTCCCTATACTGTGACAGCACACTCTTGCTTTCCGCCCGATTTCCTGTGTCCATTCAAACAGCTCCTAACCCCCTCTGCCTTCTCATCTCCCCTCCGGACAGAAGCTGCCCATTTAGTCACCTGTATCTACTTGAGCTAAGAGGCACACTCTTCACGAGTATCATTTTATGTCCCATAGTCCAGTCTAATCTGTCTGAAGAGTTGGCCCTGAGAACGCTGACCACTTTTTTAAAGGGCACATTACTTTAGCCTTCAAAACTTTTTTGCTTTCACATATTTCAGGTTCGAATGAGAAGATGTTTCAGTATAAATTCATGAGATTTTGCCATCCCCCCAGGCGCCTCAGCCTAAAGAATATTCACAGTTAGACCAATGGAGAAACCAGGAGAGTGGACAAAGTAGCCTCTCTTACCCTGTGATGACAGGGATGAGAAGGCACAGGAGTCTGGACCCCCCCACCCCCACCCCAAGGTAAAAACCTCTGGCTTTGTACTCTAGAGCCAAATGATGGCAGGTTTGGACACTGACAGGAATAAAAAAACAAAAACCAAACCCACTGCCGTTGAGTCGATTCCAACTCATAGTGACCCTATAGTTGGTGGAAATAGGCTTTGATGGGAAGATGGTAGAAGAGATTGCAGGGTGCTAGGCAGTCAGGGAAGTTAGTGGACAGCTGACAAACAAGGGCACAACTGTGGGACGGCCCAACTTAGTCTGCCTTTCTCTTTCTCCAAATACGCTACCCCAAAGAATTTAAAAGGGAAACATTTTCTTGGTTAAGTTAAAAATCAATTGTGTTCAACACATTTCCTCATAATTTCTGATACAGATGAAGAACTTGTTCATTCCTTATCACTGTCATGCATACAAAGCCAGCTGTTGCCTATTTAGAGTTTTTATTTCATTTGCAAGGTATCCAGGCCTTTTCTCTTCAATTTCTCTGATCTTTGTTCCATTTTATAGCTTACTAGTACCTACAAAATAGTGCAGGGGAAGAAAGAAAGCCCATTTATAAACCATACTGTTATATGCTGCTTTTAGTATTGAAACCAGTGGCTAAAATGATATGTTATTTTGATTAGTTATGCTTTGTCCCATGCTACAAATAAACCAAAATTGGTTGTACTTTTGGAAAGTAAAATTTCTTATCTGCCTCCTCTCTGTTTAAGTCAAGTGACCGCAATGCTTTTCACCACTAGGCCTCTTTACTGAACAATCTGGAGCAGGGCACAGTTATGAATGTAAGTTGGAGAGAATTTCCACTATGTCTAACACTGCCCCTAAAGAATCAGTGAATTGAGCTTTGTCTTAAATACAAATAGTTTCTCTGGCATCACAGGCCTTTTCTCACAGGATTTATCTTTAGATATTTCATCATCTCGATGATCTTTTCCCCAGATTTTCCGTATCACTGTCAAAATCTGAAGCTCCACAGTGGAATGCAGTCTGGCACAGGCTGTGACAAAGCCTGGTGTGGGACCACCTCCCTCCCGGTTTCTATGGGATCTTCTTTCCTCTGTAGGTGCTGGCATTCCAGCAGCTGTCCTTCATAGGCTGCAGTGCCAGCCTACAGCACAGCTGCTGATTCATGCTCACTTTGGGATCTGCTAGGAGTCTGGCTCTTTTTCTGCTCTTCAGCCACAACAGCCACCACCCACCTCACGCAGCATGCCACCCATCACATTCTGGGTACTCAGCTCTGACCTGGCGAGAAGCCTCATACAGGTCTGCGTTTCTTCACCCGTCCCTACCCCCAACCCCAGGAGCCCACCTGGAAGATGTCATTGGCACACTTGCGACACAGGTTGTGTTGGCAGGGCAGGATCACCACCGGTTTGGAGAACATCTCCAGGCAGATGGGGCAGATGAGCTGCTTCTCCAGGTTGTCCATGCTGTGTGCATCCCCTAGCAGCGGCTTGAAACCCACTGCGAAGTTCATCCCCTCAGCGATTGTGCCTGCCCTGGCCTTGGCCCTGGTCCTGGCCTTCTCTCACTGCCTCTGGACCCTTCCTCGTTTAGACAGGCTGTGGATTCTTATGTTCCCTTCTGTTGCTCACTCTTGAAATAACTCTGCTCTCTCTCCTGTCCTTCCTCTAACAACTTGCCTCGTCCTTAGATGGCTGTCTCCAGACACTTCTGTCTCGCTCTATTCTCTGCTCTGTGCCCTAGCCAGGCACAAGTAGCTTAATCTATCCCTGGAAAATTCTCCTTTTGTTCCCCAAACGACTCTCTCTTGTTCACTCCGTGGGCAGCACTGTTTGTCCCTCACTCCCCATAGAGATTAATTATAACATGGGGGTGGGGAGGCAAGGGGCATCTGCATGTCATTCCAACTCCCAATTTAGCTCATGTAAGGCGAGCCACAGCTGTCATTGAGTAAGTGACCCTGACTCACTCTAGACTAGGTGACTCTCTTGAGCAACAGCAGGGGGTGAGCTTCACTGTTTATGGTGAAAGGTGGGCCAGCAAAGGTGTCAGTCTCTCATTTGCTTCCACTCAGAAGGCCCCAGTGAGCCCCTGACCTCCATGCTCTGGCTTGGGCTCTTATTCCAGGGCAGTGACAAAGAATTCTAAATCAGCCTGTGTGACAGGCACTATGCAAGGCTCAGGGTGGGAGGAAAACCTTGCCAGACCTGCTCAGTGACAGTTTCCTCCTCCTCCGCTGGCTTAGCCAGTGACTCTGGCCCTCCTCCTCGAGACCCTTGATTCAGAACAGGGGCACCAGAGACTAGAGAGACACTCTCGTGTCTAACACTTCTGGTTCATTTTGTCCTTGCCCAGCCTTTTCTCATACCACCCTAGGAAAAGGAGCTCAAGAGGTTAGAAGCGGCTGTTGTGCCAGTGCCTGGAACGCCTTGACGAGAATGCCCGTCAAAGTGTAAGATTCTGGTTCTTGACTATATCACGGGAACCATGCTGAGGCCCTTTAGCTTTGTTAGGAAATCGGGAGAAGCTGAGCTGGGCAAAAAGGACCTGAATGCCAAGGACCTATTTTGGTCACCAAGGGAATCAGCCTCCAGGGAAATTTTAGAGCACTGACAAACTACATAATCACCAGGCTCCAGGAAGCTTCTGCCCCAAGCCCACAGTTGTCCTGGACTCTTCCTCTCCAAGCCAGGCTGGTCCCAGGTTTGAGCACTGGCCCCCTTTTTCCCCTACAGGCCTTGTTCTTTATCCCAGGTATGATTTGTCTTTTTTTTTTTCTCCCCACCAACATATGCACTGGGATTGGACAAAAGCTCTTTATTTACTGACATTTCTTAACCCTTCTCTCAGTCAGGGGAGAGAAGTTTGAAGAGTTACTAAGCTCTGACCTGGGTGTGTGAGGAATAAATGGTGTGGGGGGAATACCAAACAGGCAGAACAATGAGGCACGTGTGGGGAAAGGGTCTATCAGTCCTTTCCCTATCACGTCTCATGCCCTTGTTTTAAGAATAAAATATTTGGTGATCAGCTTGCATAAGATGTGGTAAAAAGGATAGAGGCAAGCAGGCACTGATGTGTAAACTCCCCTCAACCTACAGGACCAATGTTAATGGTTGCTGTGCTGGTAGCTGAAGTTCAGGGAGAAACCAAAGGTGGGATGACTACTCCTGAGCCTCACATGCACTCATACATCTCCTGAGTTGACACATGTGGCATGGAATGCGGCTGGCAATGCCAAGGGCATGGGCACCAGAAGAAGGTGAGACTAGTCCCAGAAAAGTGTAGTGACTTAAGAATGAAGCTGACAGGAGTTCCTGGTACACAGAGTTGCAAGAAAGGAGGGTTAGCTGGTACAGCAGCTCCAGGGATGGGATCCACCCTGCCCAGTCATCAGGATCTTGGTGGAGATATCACAAGTGGCTCAGGGATGCTACCAGTGGACATTGGCTCAAATTCCAAGGAAGGCACAGGTAAAACAATCTTCAGGAAAAGTCTGCCACCACTGCCTGAGACCTCATGAGGGTAGGGATGAGAGGGCTCCTTTCTGACAGATTGAAACTGGTACTGGAGCTAAAAAGAAGAGTAGATGGGCAACCCTGTATGGCCAGGACTGGTGGTACTATCAAGAGCAGAGATGGTGTCCTCACTGGGATGGATGGCATCAATGCTTCTGAAGTTGGGATTCTTACAAGAAGAGGGGTCAAATCAGATTCAGTGTCAGGACAAGGCTACTTGCTCCTCTCTTCACTGTGTCAGTGGACTGGGCAGCAAAAGGCACCCTCACTGGGTCAGCACCTATGGGCAGAAGATGTTGGCATCTTACTAACCAGAAGGAATGGTCACCCTGAATTTAAAGCAAACCCCCTATGAGTAAGAATATGTCCCTTTCTTATCCTTTAATTATTATTGCCTTTCAGCTTTCATACCTTACTCTTCTGCATCTTTTAATAATCATCGTCATCGACAGAATCTCGATCTCTTCTAAAATTACTCTGGGTTGCTATAATGGAATTTGCAAAACAAATATATATAAACATTTAGTAACAATTTTTTAGTCTACTGGTGAGAAAATAAGGAGCCCTGGTAGTGCAGTGGTTAAGTGCTTGGCTGCTAAAACCGAAAGGTCGGCAGTTTGAACCCACCAGCTGCTCTGCAGGAGAAAGATGTGGCAGTCTACTTCCAAAAAAATTACAGCCTTGGAAACCCTATGGGGCAGTTCCACTCTGTCCTATAGGGTCGCTATGAGCTGTAATCCACTCGACCGCAAGGGGTTTGGTTTGGTTGGAGATGAGAAAGTCATTACTTTGCAGTTACACATTAGTATCACTAGGTGGCAATGTGTGTGAACTTCAGTGAACCCACAGTTTTAAAGTTTACTTGGGGTGGAAATAATCTCAAACACTTCATTCTCCTTTTGAATAAATGCAGTAAGCTGCAGCCTGTAACTGATTTCTAAGCTTAACAGTCATGAGAGGCCAACAGTACATTCAAGCTCTCAGTTTGGGGCATAAGCCCTTCAGAAACAGATCTTATCCACTTCTTTTTCTTCATTTACTTAGGGGTTCACAGTTTCACAGGGATTTCTAACCCCCATATATTTCTTTCATTCTTAATCAAGATTTATCTTGTTGTTGTTGTTGCTAGGTGCCATTGAGTTGATTCGATTCATAGCGACCTCATATGACAGAGTAGAACTGCTCTATAGGTTTTCTAGGCTGTAATCTTTACGGAAGCAGATCACCAGGTCTTTCTCCTGCACAGCTACTGGGTGGGTTCAAACTGCCAACCTTTCGAGCTCTTAATCATTGTGCTACCAGGGCTCCTCAGATCTTACCTCAGTCCATGCCTGTTCTTCTCACCTGTTCTCGAAGGCTGATTCCGGACATTCTGTTGATTGCTTCTCTTAGCTGTCTCCTCAGGTGGTGGCTTAAGTGCTCCACAGCAAAAGCAACAGCAGCAACAGAAACAGCAACAAGTGAGCAGGCAACATAGGAGGACAAGCGTCTACAAGGCAGGAGGGAATGGCCTCAGTCCAGCAGTCCCTTCTATATTACCATACAAGCTCCCCTCCCTGAATTCTCCCAGCACCCAGAAAATGAGACAACAGACGCATCTGTCCTAGGAGAGGAGGGTCAACTGGCCCTCCTTCCTTGGTCTTAAGGGACTAGAAAGAATTGTGTACCTTGAACCAACAACTATTCACTATAAAATAGTATCTGACGCCTTCTTCGCCAAAGTGATCGTATACATATATTCCCAATGAGCCATGCCGGTTGTAGATTTTCCGCTTTGTAGGGTCACTCAGTATGGCGTGGGCTGTGTTGATCTCTTTGAATATTTCTGCTGATTGAGGATCTCCTGGATTCTTGTCTGGATGATACTTCAAAGCCAGTTTCCTACCCAGGCAATACCCATAAAGAAGGGTGGAGAAGGGATGCGGGATGGCTGGGGAGGGGAGGTTAGGAAGAATTACAGGCCAGGCCTCTAGACAGTACAGAAGGAATGCATGAGATGTAGTACAAAGGATGGGGACAAGCAGCCAAAGCCTAAATTCCTTCCCATGCCACACTGAAGAGGACGCTGGCCCCATCTGGCTCCAAAGTGAAGGCTTAGGGATTCAAAAATGGGTTCAGAAAGCAAGGTAGAGAGAAAAAGGTTTAAGGGGGGAAATTCTGGGGTTGAATAAGGGGCTGAGGTTTGAACCTGTAGGATTTTTTTACTTCATCGGGCGAGGCGCCCTTCTTAAGCTCCAGCACTGCATAGAGGCTTTTCCCACTTCTGGACAGCTGGCGGGATGCTTCATCCACATGAGACATGATCTGGGCCAGAGCAGAAGCATTTGTGAGAATTTCCATAAGTGAGGCTCTGAGGAAGTGAGCTTTCAGTGACAGGGAACTTGTCTTCATGGACTAGGCAGGTAACTGACTACAAAGGGCAAGTATAAGACAATAGTGAGTGGGATCTGTGACTAGCACGAGCGTGCAGGGGCCCAGAAAAGGCACTCAAATGCAAATTTTAAAGAGGAAACACCCTCATTTCTCCATATCCTTTAGCTACATAGACCTCTTGACGTCCTACCTCCTAGAGAGGTGTACACAAGAAGACGACTGAGTTCTGGGAAGAGATTGATTTTGTCCAAAGCTCCTAGTGCCTTAAGGTAACAGCCCTGGGCTTCTCCAAGCTCACTGCTGGGTTTAAAAGACTAGGGTGGCGCCAACTCCTGAACAGATTGGGTCAGGAATTGGGAAGATCCACTATTACCAAGGAAGAAACAATTCAGACCAAGCCCTGTACTGTCTAAGCAGGGTCGGGGGCACAAAAGTCAGGCCAGAGGGCAGTGCTTGCAGCTAGGTCAGGAGACTTTCTTCTTCCCCGTAGCCTCCTGGCTCTCAAATCATGGGCGTCCCACCTTTGTCCCTCAAAGAAGAGGCAGTGGGGAGAAGAGATGGATGACTCCTGGGCTTAAGAAGGAAGTGGAAAAGGGTTGCTGTGCGGTGTGCAGACGCAGCACCAGGGAGCAGGACCCCAGAGTGGGGGAGTGGCTTGGGAGGCCTGCGGCCCAGGAGAACCAAGGCAACAGGCTCAGAAGGGATGCTCTGGATTCTCAGCTTCCCCCTGGCTCTGTAGCCACAAGGCTGCTGACTCCCCACGTGGACTTGGCCCTTTACCTCACAGTTCCTCTCTTCAGCAGAGCAGGCCTCACACACCCTCCACCCTCTCAGGTGTGAAACTTCACACAGCCGGCCCAGCGGCCATCTGCGCGTGCGCGCTGCGCCAGACTACGCCCTGACGCCCCGACGCCCCGACGCTCCGACGCTCTGACTACAACCCGGGTTGCTTTTGGTGCCTGCGGAAGGGCTGGGAGGTGACGCGACGTAGGCCCTGGGACTTAATTCCCTTGCGTGAAACCTGAGCGGAGTGATCTGTCGGCGCCAGAGGCTGAGGGCCCCTGGCCGTTTGTCTTTTCTAGCCTTTTTGATTGGCGCAGCCTTGAGGGGCATCCCTTCTACTCCAGTAGGACGACATCACCCGTCCAGATCGCAGTCACGGCTCATCCGCTCATTTGAGGAAAGATAATGAGCTTGCAGACTGTGGCCAAGGGGAGAGGCATGGCTACCGCAAACCATTCTCAAGAGGCGTATTACTTTCCCAGTCTTCTTTTTCAGAATTTAGGGGTCTCCGCTTGATCCTGTCTTTCTCTTCCTCCTGGAGCCTCCTACACATCCTTCAAAACCAACCTCAAATGTCAGTATTTCTGGGAATCCTTTCTTCATTCCCCCAGTTGCTCCCACCTTGTTTTGTCAAAGTATTATGGTATTATATTGTAATTATTAGTTTGCACATCCTTTTAAAATTATATTTTGATCATTTCCAAAAGTCACTACTGTTCTTTAAAAACTTCGTTTAAATACTGTTCCATCATGAGGCTGTGCCA
The DNA here is from genome assembly GCA_030035585.1 of Dugong dugon. NCBI lineage: Eukaryota > Metazoa > Chordata > Mammalia > Sirenia > Dugongidae > Dugong > Dugong dugon. Next base: position 72,919,377 of record CM057473.1, read on the forward strand.
TAATTTAATTATATAATCCAGTTTGGATGGTTAAATTGTTTGTAACTATTTGATAGTACAAATAACCTTACAGTGAAAATTGTTATACATAAATCTTTGAATAAATCTGATTTTTCCCCCCTTAGGAATTTGGGAAGTTATTGGGCTAAAGTGAAATTTTTTTTTCTTTTTCAAAAAGGTAGACCTTTTATTTTGGAACAGTTTTAGATGTGCAGAAAAGTTGCAAAGACAGTACAGAAAATTCCTGTATGCTCTTCATCCAGTTTCCCCCAATAGTATCATTTTACATAACCATGGTACTTTGGTCAATACTAAGAAATTAACATGACTATCAACTAAACTCCTGGCTTCATTTGGGTTTCACCAGTTTTTCCACTGTTGTCTATTTTTCTGTTCCCAGATCCAATCCAGGATACCACATTGCATATAGTCTAGCACCTTTTTGACCCTTCAGCATTTACGCTTCCATGAATTTATTTAGCACACAGATATAAAAGCAGGCACAGGGGGCCAAGCATTTTTTGCATAAGGTAGTTTGCCTACACATACGCATAGGGCATCAAAGAAATTCTTAAGAAACTGAGTAGTCATCCCTGTCCCTGCCACAGATGTCAGCCAAGCCTTTTGCATTTTTCAATGCCTGTCCTATGGAGCATCCTGGTACAGGTCCTGTGTCTCCATGGAAGCCTCTATCCAAATTAAATTCTTTAAGCAAAACAGGACCTGGAATACAGCATTTATAAATTACCTATGAGGTCCTGTAAACATCAGATTGCTTTTTTTTAAATATATAAAGTGAAATTTTTGAAGCTCTTAATCCATATTGCTTTCTTCCTAGAAAGGTACCAAAAGTGCTGGTTTACATCCCCACCTGCAGGGCCTGAGAGCACCTTTCTCTGCCTGGCTTTACTTCCTGATCCCCCACAGGAGAAGGTATCTATACCACTTAAAATTTACCACCTTGTGGTGGTGGTTTTCTTTACAGAACACTCCCATAACATGTAATCAAAAGAGTTTTATTATTTCAATAATACTTCTCTGTTACCTGTCTTACTGTTCTTATTACTCTCTTCTCTTTTTAACAGTTATTTGTGTACAGTTACCTCCCCTTCTAGGTTTTAAAGTGGTAAATCAACATTCCACCCCAAGAGGAGTGAGCCAACTAACTAAACTAAGGAGTTCATATGCAGCAGGCACAATGACCACTGAATTAATAGATTGTTTTTCTGAGTTTATTTCTATAGGAATAAATCAGTGTGTGTGGGAGGGGGTGGTGGTGGTGGTTGGAGGTAGAATGAAAACCTTTGGCTCTTCACACCCAGTTTGTAGGTTCTGGGCCAGATGAGTTTCGATGAGAAGAAGCTGAAGCTGACAGTATTTTTGGTTTGTATATGGCAGATTTCTGTAACTAACCTCCAACCTTTCACTGCCTTCATGGGTTGATAGAGCTACCAAAACAACGCAGCTCATTTCTTTGGTAGTGCTGGGAAGAGAAAGCAGAAGGTATTAGAAGTGCAGTGCACTTACAATGAATTCCTTATCTCAGTCTACAAGGCCCAACATGGTCCAGTTCCTGCCTCTCACTGCAGCCTCGTCATGTACCACTGTCCTGCTTACTCTCTACTCTACCCCACTACTTTCCTATAAGTTCTTTGAAGACACTGTGTTCCCACCCACACCAAGGGCCTTTGACCATGCTGTTCCCTCTGCCTGGAGGGCTCCTCCTCAGGATCTTCAAATGGCTGATGAAATAGGGCATCATAGTCAGACCATGTGTAACTTCATGACAGAGGAGGATAATCATCATCAGCATTAGCCCAAACCTAATTCCTGTGAGGCAGAGATCAGACATACCTCCACTCTCCAACCTTTTTACAAATTCTGACACCAGCTGTCCCTCCCACAGCACTCTCTACTTCTCTGCTGGGTTAAGTAATTCGTTCCAATGGCCACACAGAACTCACAGACCATACTCATGATTATGGGGTTTATTAAGGAAGTAATCGGTTACAATTCAGGATCAGGATCAACTGGGAAGTAACAGGAACAACTCAGGAGACGGGGTATAGTTCATCAGGACAGCTTAACCTCAGCTTCTTCTCCGCTGTGCCCTCAGGCAGACAGGCCTTTGCCCTGCTCAGGCAAGTGTTACAGTTCTTTAGCTCCGCTGGCATGTTCCTGGAGGCACCCCACTCCTCTAGCAAGCCTCCTGCCCAAAGGTGCTCAGCTCTCTCGACCCAGTCGGTGAGCCCACTGTAGCCACCTTGTGCCATGGGCCAGGAAGCCGTCTGCAGCTGCCTCGCTCTGGTCTCCTGGTTCTTGCTACGTGCTATCTTGCTCCGTCTCGTGCGGCCTTATGGCACGTCCAGTGTTACAGCTCTCTGTCTCCTGGTCTAGGAAGTTCTCAGCATAGGGATCCCAGGTTTAAAGGATGTGCTCCACTCCTTGCTCTTTTTTTTTTTTTTTAATTTTACTTTAGATGAAGGTTTACAGAACAAGCTAGCTTCTCATTATAACAGTTAGTACACATATTGTTTTATGACATTGGTTAACAACCTCATGACATGTCAACACTCTCCCTTCTCAAACTTGGGTTCCCTATTACTAGCTTTCCTGTCCCCTTCTGCCTTCTAGTCCTTGTCCCTGGGCTGATGTGCCCTTTTAGTCTCATTTCCTGGCTCTTTTGATGTCAGTAACGTCCCCCTCAACCTCTGTGAGATCCCCCTTATAAGTCTAGCAGGATGGTAAAACTGACCAATCCCCTTGGTAGGCCGCAAACACCTTATCTGCATAGTCTCAGCCAATTATTTTGTGGGAGTTACAAGACTATGTCTAGAAAGGCCATATAAAAAGACAAACCCATTACCCTGAAGCTGACTTCTCATCCTTGGGGAGCTCAGCTTCCTGTCCCCTCCTCAGAGATGCCTTCTAAACTGGGTTCCACCCCCCCATAATATACTTGCAATGGTTTTGAACATACATTTATTTGTATGCTAATTTGTTTAATGTCTGCTTTCTCCAGTAGACTGTGAGCTCCATGAGGGCAGGAACCTTGTTTGTTTCGATCGTCATTGTATCCTCAGCACCTAGAACCATGCCTGGCTCACAGTAAGTGAATAAATGAATCGTCAAATGACTTACAGAAGAGGGAGCCCTCCGCTGGTCCAATGTATGCCTAGGGGTTAGGCCATAGCAAGAATTCATTGGGACAGAAGCACTTAGCTGGGGAATTGGACAGGACTGTCTTGCTTGTTGAAAGTGAAGATGACTTGAAGCACTTACTGATGAAGGCCAAAGACTACAGCTTTCTATATAGATTACACCTGAACATAAAGAAAATGAAAATCCTTACAACTGGTTTGATAAACAACATCATGATAAATGGTAAAGGCTTGAAGTTTTTCATTCTGCTTGGATCAACAGTCAATGTCCACAGAAGCAGCAGTCAAGAAATCAAATGATGTATTATTGCATTTGGAAAATCTACTGCAAAATATCTCTTTAAAGTGTTAAAAAACGAATATGTCACTTTGACAACTAAGGTGTGCCTGACCCAAGCCTGGTCTTTTCAGTCATCTCATATAAATGCAAAAGCTGGACAATGAAGAAGGAAGATCAAAGGATCGACACATTTGAATTGCAGTGTTAGCAAAGACTATTGAATATACCATGGACTGCCAGAAGAATGGACTGCCAGGAGAATGAAGTACAGCAAGAACTCTCCTTAGAAGCAAGGATGGTGAGACTTCATCTTGCTTACTTTGGACACATCATCAGGAAAGACCAATCGCTAGAAAAGGACATCATGCTTGGTAAGGTAGAGAGTCAGTAAACTGAGGGAAACCCTCCATGAGATGGATTGACACAATAGCTGCAGCAATGGGTTCAAACATATCAGTGATTGTGAGAATGGCACAGGACTGGGCGTGAGCTGGAGCCGAATCAACAACAACACAACAGGATCCATCTACCCGCATACAGTCCTAGGCAAGAAATAACAAAGGTGAGGACTTCCAGGCAACATGGCACTGTAGACAGAAGCAACATGCCGTCCTTCTACAGCAAAGATCTGAAAAACTAAGCCAAACAGAGAAAACGTCAATCGTGAAACCCTAACCATCAAATGAAGAGATGAAGAACTCAGCCAAGCGTCAAACGGAATAAGGAACAGAGAGTGAGGAGAGGTACATGCAGAGGTCCCTTATCAGCTAACGTAGCACGGATCCACCATCTTGGACTCCAATCGGAGATCACTGAACAGAGGGTATGGGAAAGCAGCTTCACAGAGCTTCCAGCAGTAGACAGAACAACCGGTAACCGGCAATATACACTTTCCCGCCCCCCACCCATCTTCATCCCCACTCGGCCTCCTCTGCCTTCCTGCAGCCACAGTCTCTTGGCCAGGAAGCACCTGCTTCACCCCAGTGCTGCTTGGACTCCCCCCCGCCCGTGCTGGCCAGCTCCCTGAGTGCCATTTGTTGGCTGTTTGTGTTGCTTTTTTCCACTTCTTTTGATTTCTTCCATAGCTCTTATCACCTCCCCCTCTTTTCTCTCGTATACCTGGCTTCGTGCGCCATCTTTGCTTCTTCCTGAAAGACTGTGAAATGCCACTTTAATGTGAAACTGCTTCCTGGCCCATGCTGCCATGCTGGTGGGATCCAGGGGCTTTTATTTGTTTGTTTTGATCTGTTTGTTTTTCTTTTCTCTAATTGGGAGCCCGTTCTAGCTGGGCAGTACTATGCAGCTTGGAACCTACCCCTCAATTTGCACAGATGCACAGAGGGATCCCTGAGGGCATTTCTTTTTTTCTTGCTCTTTTTTAAAATTTTGTTTTGTTTTCTTTTCTTTCTTTTTCCCTTTTTGTCTTTCGTCGTTACTCAGTTTCTCGTCTCTTTATACTTACCTTCTCTTCCTGTCTCCTGAATACCTGGCGCTCAGTGGCACCTCTGAACCCTTCTAGCCAGGCTGTACTTCATGGCCTGGGAGCAACTTCCCCAGACCTCACGGCTGCACCGGTGTGATCCCTGGGGGATTTTCTTTCTAATTTTTATTTATTAGTTTTTGTCTTCTTCTTCTCCTTTTTGTTTTTATCCATTTCTCAGTCTCTCATCTCTCCACTCCAATGGAAAGCTCTCTTAGCACTCTTTTTTGTTTGTATGTTTTTGGCTCTTGTTCTTCTCTCATCTCTCTCCTCTTCCCCAAACCCATCTTACCTCCACACATCACAATCTCCTGCCTCCATCCTGCCTACCTGCACTGTGCACTGAACATCACACCCCCAAGCAGCACAGGCACGGCCTACCGGAACCTGCCCTTCACTGATTCCAGGCCCACCTTGTTGGCCCTAGTATATGCTACAAACAACCCATCCCAGCAACTCCTCTTCAGCTAGACCTGCCCTGCTGTACCATACCTGAGCAACTGACCCTGCCAGTTGGAGAAGGAGGTGAAAAGTATCGTGCCCACAGACAAGCAAACAACAAAGAACACACAGCCTGCCTGCTCAGACGTAACCAAGTAAAACAAAAAAGCAGGATGAAACAAATCTACAATCAATAAACGAGGAGAATAACTACCAAATGCCCTGAACACAGCAGACAATATCAAAACATTCACAAAAACAGGACAGGATGGTCCCAGTAGACATCCAAAATAAAACACAAGATGACTTTCCAGTAGAAGAAAAGGCACTAGAACTACCTGATAGGGAATTCAAATCGCTCATATTTAGAGCTATCCAAGAGTTGAAGCAAAAAGCAGACACAAATGAGGGAAAAAAAGACAAATTCATGGAAAAGGCAGACAAATTCATGGAAAATACAGACAAAAAAAAAATGGAAGAATTCAGGAAAATAATGGAGGAACAAAATGCTAAAATAAGTTCACAACTAGAAATCATACAAAAACAACAATTAGAAATCCAAAAGACAAACTACAAGATTTCAGAAATGGGCAGTGTCATAGAAGGGCCAAGGAGCAGGTTTGAAATGGTGGAAGACAGGATCAGTGAAATTGAAGACAAACACTTGGATACAACACTGAGGAAAAATCAGAAAAAAGAACAAAGAAAAATGAAGAGACCCTGAGAATTATGTGGGATACAATCAAAAGCAAAAATTTGTGAGTGATCGGAGTTCCAGAACAGGAGGAGAAAACAGAAAACACAGAGAGGATCATTGAAGAACTGCTGACAGAAAACTTCCCCAATATCATGAAAGATGAAAAGCTGGCCATTCAAGAAGCTCGTCAAACCCCATATAGAATAGACCCCAAAAGAAAATCACCAAGGCATAGCATAATCACACTCGCCAAAACCAAAGACAAAGAATCCTGAGAGCAGCTCGCAAAAAAAAGTCATATACAGACGAGAAACAATAAGACTAAGCTCAGATTATTCGGCAGAAACCATGCAGGCAAGAAGGCAATGGGATGACATATATAAAAACCTTGAAAGAATAATATATCCTGCAAGACTTTTGTTGAAATATGATGGTGAAATTAGGGCATTTCCAGATAAACAGACATTAAGGGACTATGTAAAAACCAAACCAAACTTACAAGAATTATTAAAGGGAGTCCTTCATTCTGAGAACAAACAACTTCAGCTCACAGGCTGAATCTAGGATGCAGGACCATACCAGCCAGATACCAATCTAGGAAATGAACTCTCAAGGACTATCAAAAACCAAAAGAAATACAACAAGGAATCAGAGCAGTTAATCTGTAAATGACAACAACATCAGAACAATAGAAGAGGGAATAAACAGTGTAGGTATAGAACCTTCGAATGGAGAGGAAGGCAAGGTGATACCAAGTAATAATAGACTGCTTCAAACTTAGGAAGATTAGGGTAAATTTCAAGGTAACCACAAAGGAAGTTAACAAACCTACTCATAAAAATAAAGAGGAAAAACATAAAGTCTCAGTAAAAATAAAACCTACAAAAAAAAAAAAATCCACAAACAAATTCAGCACAGGAGAGTAAGAGGAACAAAGAAAACATCAGCACCACACACACACACAAAAGCACTACAAAATGACAGCAATAAACTCATACCTATCAATGTAAATATAAATGGCCTCAATGCACCCATAAAGAGATGGAGAGTGACAGAATGGATCAAAAAAAAGGATCCATCAATATGCTGCCTACAAGAGACACACCTTAGAAACAAAGACGTAAATTTATTAAAAATCAAAGGATGGAAAAAATATATATCAAGCAAACAACTACTAAAAAATAGCAGAAGTGGCAATACTAATCTCAGATAAAATAAACTTTAAAACAAAATCCACCATAAAAGACAAAGAAGGACACTATCTAATGATTAAGGGGAAAATCCATCATGAAGACATAACCATAATAAACATCTACACACCCAATGACAGGACCCCCAAATACATAAAACAAACTCTAACAGCACTGAAAAGAGAAATTGACAGTTCCACAATAATAGTAGGAGACTTCAACACACCACCCTCGGTAAATGACAGAACTTCTAAAAGAAACTTAACAAAGATACAAAAGACCTAAAGGGCACAGTCAGCCAACTTGACCTCATAGACATATATAGAACACTCCACCTAACAGCTGAAAACTACACATTCTTTTCCAGTGCACATGGAACGTTCTCCAGAATAGACCACATCTTAGGCCACAGAGCAATCCTCAACAAGATTCAAAGCGTTGAAGTAATTCAGAGAACCTTCTCTGACCACAATGCCATCAAGGTAGAAATTAACAACAGGAAGAGCAAGGGAAAAAAAATCAATTACATGGAAACTGAATAACACTCTGCTTACACATCACTGGGTAATAAAAGAAATCAGAGATGGAATTAAAAAAATTCCTAGAATCAAATGAGAATGAAAACACATCATACCAAAACCTTTGGGACACAGCAAAGGCAGTCTTCAGAGGACAATTTATAGCAATAGATGCACACATCAAAAAAGTTGAAAGGGACAAAATCAAAACATTAACTACAGAACTCAAACAAATACAGAACATCAAAAAAAGCCCACAGCCACCAAAAGAAAGGAAATAATAAAGATCAGAGCAGAAATAAATAGAGACTAGAAAAACAATAGAAAGAATCAACAAAACCAAAAGTTGGTTCTTTGAAAGAATCGACAAACCACTGGCAGACTGACAAAAGAAAAACAGGAGAGGACTCAAATAACCCAAATAAATGAAATGGGCGACATTACAACAGACCCAGCTGAAATAAAAAAGGATCATAAAAAACCTAGAGGAAATGGGTAAATTTCTAGAAACACACTACCTACCCAAACTATCACAAAATGATGTTGAAAATCTGAACAGACCCATAACAAGAGAAGAAAATGAAAAGGTAATAAAAAAAAGCTCCCAACAACAAAAAAAAAGGCCCTGGCCCAGATGGCTTCAGTGGAGAATTCTACCAAACATTCAGAGAAGAGCTTGTACCAGTACTACTCAAACTATTTCAGAACATAGAAAAGGAAGCAACACTTCCAAATTCTTTCTATGAAGCCAGCATAACCCTGATACCAAAATCAGGCAAAGATGACACAAAAAAAGAAAATTACAGACCAATATCTCTCATGAATATAGATGCAAAAGTTCTCAACAGAATTCTAGCCAATAGAATTCAGCATCATATCAAAAAAATAATACACCACAACCAGGTAGGATTCATACTAGGTATGCAAGGATGGCTCAACATTAGAAAATCAATCAACGTAATCCACCACATAAATAACAGGAAAGAAAAGAGTCACATGATCATCTCAATTGATGCAGAAAAAGCATTTGACAAAATCCAACACCCATTCCTGATAAAAACTCGCAATAAAATAGGTATTGAAGGAAAATTTCTCAACATAATAAAGGGCATCTATGTAAAACCAATGGCCAACATCATTCTTAATGGAGAGAGGCTGAAAACATTTCCCTTGAGAACAGGAACAAGACAGGGATGCCCTTTATCACCACTCCTATTTAACATTATGCTGCAAGTTCTACTTAGAGCAATAAGGCAAGGAAAAGAAATAAAGGGCATCCAGATTGGTAATGAAGAAGTTAAACTGTCCCTGTTTGCGGATGATATGATACTATATATAGAAAACCCTAAAGACTCCACAAGAAAACTACTAGAACTAATAGAAAGATTCAGCAGAGTAGCAGGATACAAGCTAAACATACAAAAATCAGTTGGATTCCTATACAATAAAAAGAACGATGAAAAGGAAATCAGGAAAACAATACCAATTATAATAGCCCCTACAAAAATAAAATACTTTGGAATAAATCTAACCAAGGATGTAAAAGACCTATACAAAGAAAACTACAAAACCCTACTGCAAGAACCCCAAAGGGATCTACATAAATGAAAAAACATACCATTCTCATGGATAGGTAGACTCAACGTTGTGAAAATGACAATTCTACCCAAAGCAATTTACAAATACAATGCAATCCCAATCCAAATACAAACAACATTCTTTAAAGAGATGGAAAAACTAATCATCAACTTTTATGGAAAGAGAAGAAGCCCCAAATAAGTAAAGCACTATTGAAAAAAGAAGAAGAATGCCTCTTAGCTCAAGTAGATACAAGAGACTAAACAGGCAGCTTCTGTCCGGAGGTGAGATGGGAAGGCAGAGCGGGCTAGGAGCTGGTTGACTGGACATGGGGAATCAGAGATGGGAAGGAGTGTGCTGTCATAATATGGGGAGAGCAATTAGAGTCACATAACAATGTATGTATAAATTTTTGTATGGGAAAAAATAAAAAAACGAGTAAAGTAGGAGGACTCACACTACCTGACCTCAGAACCTACTATGCAGCTACGGTAGTCAAAACAACCTGGTACAGGTACAATGACAGCTACATTGACCAGTGAAACAGAATTGAGAACCCAGTTGTAAATCCATCCACCTATGGTTACCTGATCTTCGACACGGGCCCAAAGTCCATCAAATGGGGAAAAGACGGTGTTTTTAACAAATGATGCTGGCAAAACTGGATGTCCATCTGTAAAAAAATGAAACAGGACCCATACCTCACACCATATACAAAAACTAATTCAAATTGGATCAAAAACCTAAATATAAAGCCAAAAACTATAAAGTTCATAGAAGAAAAAATAGGATCTACACTAGAGGCCCTAATACATGCATTAACAGGATACAAACCATAACCAACCACACACACTCCAGAAGATAAGCTAGATAACTGGGCTCTTCTAAAAATCAAACACTTATGCCCATCAAAAGACTTCACCAAAAGAGTAAAAAGAGAACCTACAGACTCGGAAAAAAATTTTGGACATTACAGGTCAGACAAAGGTCTAATCTCTATAATCTACAAGAAAATTCAACACTTCTATAACAAAAAGACAATCCAATTAAAAATTGGGCAAAGGAAATGAACAGACACGTCACCAAAGAAGACATTCAAGTGGTCAACAGACACATGAGGAAATGCTGGCCATCACTAGCCATTAGAGAAATGCAGATTAAAACCACGATGAGATACCATCTCACCCCAGCATTACTGGCATGAATCAAAAAAACCGGGAAATAAAAAATGTTGGAGAGGCTGCAGGGAGATTGGAACTCTTATGCACTGCTGGTGGGAATGCATAATGATACAACCATTTTGAAAAATGATATGGCACTTCCTTAGAAAGCTATAAATAGAAATACCATACGATCCAGCAATCCCACTTCTAGGAATATATCCCAGAGAAATAAGAGCCGTCACACGAACAGACATATGTGCACCCATGTTCATTGCAGCATTGTTCACAATAGCAAAAAGATGGAAACAACCTAAATGCCCATCAACAGATGAATGGATAAACAAACTATGGTACATACACACAGTGGAGTATTATGCAATGATAAAGAACGATGAATCTGTGAAGCATCTCATAACATGGATGAAACTGGAGGACATTATGCTGAGTGAAATAAGTCAATTACAAAAGGACAAATATTGTATGAGACCTCTACTGTAAAAACTCATGAAAAAGTTTACACACAGAGAAACAATCTTTGTGGGTTACAAGGGATGGGAGGGGTAGGGGGGATACTAAATAGGTAATAGATAAGTGGTAACTTTGGTGAAGGGTAAGACAGTACACAATACAGGAGAAACTAGCACAACTTGTACAAGGAAAGGTCATGGAAGCCCCACAGACACATCCAAACTCCCTGAGGGACTGAATTGCTGGACAGAGGGCTGTGGGGACCATGGTCTTGGGGAACATCTAGCTCAATTGGCATAACACGCTTTATAAAGACAATGTTCTACATTCTACCTTGGTGAGTAGCATCTGGGGTCTTAAAAGCCTGTGGGCGGCCATCTAAAATACTCCACTGGTCTCACCCCTTCAGCAGCAAGGTAGAATGAAGAAAACAAGATACAAGGGAAAGATTAGTCCAAAGGACTAATAGACCAGAACTACCATGGCCTCCACCAGATGGAGTCCATTACAACTAGATGGTGCCCGGGTACCACCACTGACTGCTCTGACGGGGATCACAACAGAGGGTCTTGGACAGAGCTGGAGAAAAATGTAGAACAAAATTCTAACTTACTGGGGTGACGGAGACTGGAGAAACTCTGAGAATATGGCCCCCGGCCACCGTTTTAGCTCAGTAATGAAGTCACTCCCGATGTTCACCATCCAGCCAAAGATTAGACAGGCCCATAAAACAAAACGAGACTAATGGGGCACAACAGTCCAGGGACAAGGACTAGAAGGCAGGAGGGAAGAGGAAAGCTGGTAATAGGGAACCCAAGGTTGAGAAGGGACAGTGTTGACATGTTGTGGGTTTGTTAACCATTGTCATAAAACAACGTGTACTAACTGTTTAATGAGAAACTATTTGTTCTGTAAACCCTCATCTAAAGTAAAATAATAAAAAAAAAATAACAAAGGGGTAAAGAGGAGAAGGTGAATAGTGATTCTGAGCTACTTGTATCTTGTCTTAGAATTCTCTGAGTTCCGGGACGTTGTAAGTGCTTGATAAATGTTGGTTGGTTGAATGAACGAACAAATTTTTGTGTGGCTTCAGAGGTACTTTCACCTACAACAATCCTGAGAGTTGGTATGATCACGTCCCTGCTTTATGGAAGAAGTGAGCCCTGAGAAAGAGGGCAAATTAGATTCTGAGACGAGTTAGTAAACATCCTTCACGTCTTGCCAGAGGCTCCAGAACATTATTACTTCTTATCATTGCCCTCTGACATTCTAATTAATCACAGTTCATGGCTCTTCAAATTCGTGGCCATTATCTTTAAGTCTTCTGAGGCCATACTTTGAACGAAACAGGTACTAGAGATGGCAACAGAGCAGGTAAGTCTGCCTGGCATCTTTCGGCCAGAGGCTCTCCACTTTGCCTTTACCTAGAAACCAGACCCCTTTTTAATTCTGTTTTCTATCCAGAGGGTCTCTAACACCTAGTGCAGTACTAGGCAGAACATACAAGCCCTAGATCTTAGTTCTAGCTCTGGCTTTTGATTTTGGACAGGCCACTTAATCTCTGAGTCTCTTTTTCCTCTTCTGTAAAAATCTGCGCCATTTCACACGGTTAATGTGAAGACTAAATTAGATTTGGTTGTAAAACGGATAGGAATAAAACAAAGAACTACACTAAAGAATGATTACAGACTAAAACCTATTTTAAATCATTTGCCCTCCTGCCATGCTTTGAGTCAATGATTTTATAGTTTACTACCCCCCAGAGCCATTTGGTGTCTCCTGGAGAAAACCAAGAAGCATTCCTTATTTACCCACAAACAACTGAAGTTTTAGTCCTATAGCTGGAATACACACAGAGAGCAGACATTGGCATATTTATACCCAAAATACCATGCTCTGGAACATATGCACTGGGAGAGAGGGATCATAATTTGTCACACCCAACCACCAGGTTCTAGAATTGTACAGTTTTCAGGCTGGAAGGGACTACAGAGATTTAACTCGAATCCAATGCCTTCATTATACAGTCAAGGAAAGTGTGGCCCAGAGAGGAGGGTTGGCCTGCTCAAGATCACCCAGTGAGGTCTTCGAATGCCAAATTCAGCGCTTATACCATAACAGCTCCTTAGACAAACCAGCTCCCTTCCATTTTAAAATTTAGGTCTAGAGACAGACCAAAGCTGTGGTTGGTATCATTTTCCCTCAGGGGTGAGGGTGAACCTAAATGAGCCAGGTGGTGTCCCTCTTTTCTTTCCCCCCAGATGAAGGCATGCATACTACATGGGACCAAAAACACCGCCAGCCTCACTCATTGCTGGTGGGAATGTAAGATGGCACAGCCATGCTGGAAAACATCTGGCAGTTTCTTACAAAGCTAAACATAGGCTTGCATTTGATCCATCAATCGGTATTTACCCAAGTGCGATGAAAACGTATGTCCACGTAGAAACCTGCACACAAATATGTATACAGTTTTGTTCATAATTGCTAAAAGGGTGTCCTTAAATAGGTGAATGGATAAACTGTGGTACATCCATACAAAGGAGTATTATTCAGCAATAGGAAAAAATGAGCTATCCTTAAATGCATACAGCTAAGAAGCTAGTCTGAAAAAGCTGAATCATATAGTATGATTACAACTATGTGACAAACTGAAGAAGGATAAACTATAGAGACAGTAAAAAGAGCAGTGGTTGCCAGGGACTCAAGGGGAGAGGGGAGGGATGACTAGGTGGAGCACAGGGCATTTTTAGGGCAGTGAAACTGTTCTGTATGACACTGTAATGGTGGACACATAATCATTTGTCAAAACCCATAGATCTGTACAACACAAAGAGTGAACCCTACTGTGAACTATGGACATTAGTTAATAATAATGTATCGATATTGGTTCAGTTGTACCAAATGTATCACAGGAATGCAAGATGTTAACAGGAGAAACGATGTGCAGGGGAGAGGTGGGATATGGGAACTCAGTACTTTCTGCCTAATTTTTCTGTAAGCCTAGAACTGCTCTAAAAATTAAGTCTATTAAAAAAAAAAAACCCACTGCCAGCCCAGTTTATATGCCTGCTCTCCCCAGGCCAGACATTGGTGCAGGGGTAGGGTGAGGAGAGGGCTTCCAACTAGAGAGGCTGCTTCATACCTCCTCCTCTCTGACCTGCAACCCAGACTCTGTAGACCGTGGGGCAGGCTAACAGGGCACACTTGGCCTCATCTGTCAAATGGAGAGAGTACTGTCTTCCTCTTAGGGTTTGTGATGGTTAAGATTGTGTGTCACCTTGGCTGGGCAGTGATTCTCAGTGGTTCGGCAATTATGACGGAGTTTGGCAGTAATATAATGTTGTGATCACTTCTATGATGAGATTTGATATAATGTGATCACCTCCATGATGAGATCTGCTGTGAATAGCCAATCAGGTGAAAGGGAGTTTCCTTGGGCGTGTGGCCTGCTTCAAATATAAGTAGACATCTGGCAAGGCTCATGGGCTTTTGCCCACTCTGGATCCCACAGCTGGTTACTGTTGGTCTAAACTCTGGTTTTTGGGACTTGAGCTAGCAGCTTACCTGTGGTCTTGCCTGCTGATCTTGGGATTCATTCATCTTTGCATCCTGTGAGCAAGAGCCCTGTTCTCTGACCTGCCAATCTTGAGTTCACCAGCCCCTGTGGTTACATGAATCAGGAGAAGCCTCTGTCCTGACCCACAGGCTTGGGACATTCCAGCCTCTGCGTGAGCCATTTCCTTGATGTAAATCTCTCTCTATATATATTTATTACTTTACTGGTTTTGCTTCTCTAGAGAACCCAGCCTAAGACAGGGTTGTTATGAGGACTGAATATTTTATTTGAACAGTGCCTGGTACATGGTAAGTACCTTATCATCATCATCATCTTCTTTGTATTCTGCCTCCTCCCAATTTTGTGAAAGAGAAGTTGCTTTTCATTTTGTCTCTGGGAAGAAGAGAAAAATCAGGGTTCTTTCTCCAAGAAGATTTGCAAATTGTCATTGGTGTTCTTCCATTCCCTTTCTACATCCTACCCCCAGCCTCTTAGAATCCCATTTTCTTGTTCTTCAACCTAGTCCCCTCATGGTGCCCTTTGGTTATCCAAAAACATCCCTCCTGGTCCTCTTCAAGCAAACCAAAAACCCGTTGTTGTCGACATAACGACCCTGTGGGACAGAGCTGAACTGCTCCATGGGGTTTCCAAGGAGGGGGTTTGGTTAGCAGCCTGAGCTCTTAACCACTGTGCAACCAGGGCTGCACTCAAGAAACCAGAACTCTAAAATTACTTTTCACTTCCCCTTCTTTCAAAACTTCTAATAAAAAATTCTATTACCTCCACAGAATGATTCCATCTGTAACGATTAGGTAGAAAGTAATTCAAGACTAATTCAGATTATAGGGAGAAATACATTAATACCTCACCCCTTAATTCTTTTTTTCAAAATGTTATTTATTTTGTTGCTATTGTTGTTGAGAATATACACAGCAAAACATACACCAATTCAACAGTCTCTACATGTACAATTCAGTGACGCTGATGACATTCTTCGAGTTATACAGCCATTCTTACCCTCCTTCTCTGAGTTGTTCCTTCCTCACCCATTAACATAAACTCACTGCCCCCTAAGTTTCCTATCTAATCTTTCGAGTTCCTATTGTCAATCTGATCCCACATAGATAGTTCTTAAAACAGCATAATGCTCAAGACAGACATCCTTTACTAGTTAAGCTTATCTATTGTTTGGTTTTAAGAAGACTTCAGGGGATATTTTTGGTTTAAGGTTTAAAGACTATCTCAGGGCAATAGTTTTGGGGGTACTCCTTTAATTCTTCCTAATGCAGAAGGAATAACTAGTAGAATTTTAGGCAATGTGACTAAATGAAATGAAAAATATCAGGCTATGTTTTGGGAAGAGATTTTGGGCCTTAAATGTCTTTTTGTTTATCCCCACCAATTTCTTCCCATTTCTGTGATTCTGCATTATTCTAGTTCTCCTCTGATAAGCCTCCTGTCTCCCTAACTGGCTCCTCTTACTTTCTCACCTCCTGACATGGCTTGGTTCTTAAGCTTCAGGTTGTGCTCTCTCCACTCTTCTTTGGAGATCCCATCTATACCCATGGGTTCAGCTGTCACAACTGTGCTTTAGAGTCAGTTAAGTATCATCCAAATGCCAGTCTCCCATTGCCTCAAAATCTACACTGAGTTCTGAACTCATTATCTTGCCCCAAACTGGCTGTTGTTCTTGATTTCTGTGTTAACGTTATGACTATTTCTGAGATAATGAAGCTCAGAACTCCAGGATCACTGAGCTATGGATTTATTCCTTTCCTCAACTTCAGGCAAAAAAGTCTTACTAAGTTTTTTTTTAAAGTGGCTCTTTCATTTGTGTCTTCAGCTCCCCCAGCCTTGAAGCACCCAAGTGAAGAGATTCCGATATTAGTACTGTTGTCCTAGCCTAAATGTTCTCCCTGCTGACAATATCATCCTAGATACGGCTACCAGATCAGTGTTCATAAAGCAATGTGTCCATCATTGCCCCGCCTTTGCTCATAGCCCACAGAGTGTGAAACAATCTTTAAAACTGTCAATAAATTCTACAAATTAATACCAACTTCTCCAAACTCATCATCTACTGTTGCCCTAAAGTGAACCTTCCACAGCAGTCAAACCAGTCTCTCTTCCCCTACCCCTCAAATAATCTTGTTCTTTCTTACCTCTGAACCATTGCTCTCACACCATCTCTCCCAGTGAAACATCCTTTCGTTAATCAACTCACTTATTCCACAAATACCTATTAAGCCCCTACTATATGGCCAGTACCATGGCTACAACAATAAATGATCAAACTCTTATTCTGTCCTCACAGAGTATAGTCTAATGTGGGAGACAGACATTCATTAATATATTCAGCAAATATTTATTGGGCGCTATAATGTGCCAGACACTTTTCTAGGTGTCTAGTGAATACAGCAGCATACAAAGCAGACAAAAATTTCTGCCATCATGGAGCTTATATTCTGGTGGGAGAGGAGAGACAGTAAACAAAATAAGCAAAGTATATAGTATGTTAGATGGTAATAATGGCCATGAAGAAAAACAAAGCAGGGAATGGAGATAGAGAATGTTTGGGGGAAGTTGCAGTGTTTAAAAAGGTAAGCAGGTAGGGGGGGAACAACTCAGAAAAGGAGGGTGGGAATAGTTGTACAACTCGAAGAATGTAATCAATGTCACTAAATGGTACATGTAAAACTAAAACAAAAAAAGAAGGAAAACCCTATGAAGCACAGTTCAATTTGAAACACATGAGTCAGAACAGACTTGAGGCAACTGATTTAGTGCTGACATCTGGCCCCAGCATGAGACAGCCCGGTAATTGATTAGTGATGTCTGCCATGGACTCAGAAGTGAGAAGTAGTGCTATGCATGTTTCATACTTAGTATCCCTGCCTTTGGAGCCCTGGTGGTGCAGTGGTTAAGAGCTATGGCTGCTAACCAAAAGGTCAGCTGTTCGAGTCCACCAACCTTCTACCTGCCGCTCCTTGGAAACCGTATGGGGCAGTTCTACTCTGTCCTATAGGGTTGCTATGAGTCAGAATCAACTCAACAACAATGGTTTATGGGTTCTCCCTGCCTTTGCCAAAACGGACAACACTAAAAGTGAGTGTTTCAGGCAACAGAACTGTCAAAGAGAGAAACTGATAGAAGACATCCTGCTTTGATTTTGGGGTTTTCTTACCCAGGAAACCAAATACTCACTGTAAAGAAATTCCTAACTAGGATTGATTCTGCCAGCACCTTTTCTTTCACCCATAGTTGCTAATCTTTTCTTTCCTGTTCGAAGCCAGGCTTATTAAATTTCAAAAGATACGGCTGGGTGGAGAGCCAGAGGCCATCTTGTGACCTGATATCAGTTGATCTCAGTCAAAGGGGGAGGGCAGGGTTCAATCAATCATGTTAAGATTAGTCAGCGGTTGATCTTCTATATTTCTTCCTCCTCTTCTCTTTATAAGCCTCATTGTACCTAACTTCTTGGAGCCATTTGCTTTTTCTGGGATCAAAATGGTCTCCCTATATCCCTATATGCATATAGGATAACTTCTCAGAATAAACCTTACGTTCAAAATTAAAAAAATAAAAGGAAAGGCAGAGAAAAGTCCCTGAGCAGGTGTCATATGTGTCAAGATCCAAAGCAGGTGAGGATATCTGGCAGGTTGTGAGGCTATCTGGCAGAGTGCATTGCAGGCAGGGAGATGAGCAAATGCTACAGTGTGTTGAAGGAATCACACAAAGGCCGCAGTGGCTGGGGACTGGGGTGGGAGTAGTATAAAATGACATAAGAGGGGCTAGAATGTGTATGGTGAAGGACTTTGGCTGTTACATGAGCGAGATGGGAAGTCACTGGAAGGTTTTGAGCTCAGGAGTGACAAAGTCTGCCTTTGTTGGCTAGTTACTTGGTTGAGAATAGATTATAGGACAGCAAAGGTGGAAACAGGGAGACCACCTATGAGGCTACTGCAATAATCAAGATGACAGATGATGGTGGTTTGGACAAGAGTGGGAGCAGGATTTGCTGACAGATTGGAAGTGGGGTGAAAATAGAAGAGTCAAGGATGACTCCAAGGTTTTTGGCCTGAGCAAATGGAAGGATGGGGTTACCATGTTCTGACATGGGAGGGCTGCAGAAAGAGAAGGTCTGGGATGGGAGTGATGATCAGGAGCTCAGTTTTGGATATACGAAGCTTGAGATACCTATTAGACAAAGAGGAGAAGTCAAGCTGACATTTGGGCATACGAGTTTGGAGTTAAAGTGAGAGATCTGGGAATCATCATTGTACAGATGCTATTTATTTTTTAAACCTTTTTAAATAGAAAATTTCAAACACATGCAAAAATAGAATAGTACAATGATCCCCCACTTACCCATCACCCACCTTCAACAACCATTGCTTTCTGCTGTTTCTAGATAGTATTTAAAGCCTTGAGACTAGATGGATGATACCTCCATGGGAGTGAGTGCAGAAAAAAAAGAGGCAAGAGTAACCAAGAGAAGTCAGTGAAGTAGGAGGAAAACCAGATTATAGTATCCTGGAAGCCAAGTGAAGAAATAATTCCCAAATAATGATTTAATTACAGTGTGGTAAGTGCTATAGAAAAAAAGTAATGTGCAACCAGAGTGTATAACATGAGAACTAACCTAGTTTGGGGATCAGGGAAGGCCTCCCTGAGGAGGTGACATTTAAGCTGTAGCTCTCCCTCGTCCTCTCTATCAACAAATTCTATGTATCCTTTTAAGATCCAGCTAAAATCCTACTTCCTCCATTCTGCTTTCCACTCTGACAATAAGGTCCTCCTTTCTGGGATGGCTTCCTTGAGGACTATGTGCCAACCACTATGTGGGAACAAGTGATGAGAAAGACACAGTTCCTGCCTTCAGGGAGTTTGCACTCTAGTGAAGAGACAGACAAGCAGACTAGTTCATTACAGTATAGTGAGTACTGTGATCAGGTAAGCACAGTGGGCCTTGAAAGCACCAGGGAGGGCACCTAACAGTTCAGCCTAGGGGGAGTCAGGAAAGGCTTCATGGAGGTGACATCTGAGCAGAGAATGGAGTAGAAGTTGGATCATTGGGTTTGTGCTGACCCTGGAAGAGGCTGCACAGGCCTGGCTCACTATTATTTACTCTCCATTGCTAACCGCCACATTGTCTCATGATCTTGTTTCTCTAGTCTCTACAAAAAGTTTTAAGATTAACCCGATGTTCCTCCCTGGAGGGTGGAAAACAAGTGATAATGATCTAAGAATGAAAAACCAAACAAAGCACCCATCTTGTGACAAGAAAAAGCAGGATGTCACCAGATAATCTCCAAAGATGTCACCAGATAACCTCTAAGAGTACCAGTGGAAGGTTAACTCATCTAAGACATCACCACCTCAAGGGGAAACTACCACAAAAGATCCATAATCCTGTCCCTATAAAAGACTTCAGCTGATCTCCAGTGGGGGAGATGGTTTTTTTTTTGGAGGAATCTATTCCCCTCCATCTCCTATGTATCAGTATATAATAAACATCTTGCTGCTCACCTTACCCCTGTCTCAGAATTGGCTATTGCGGCAGGCGGCTCCAATCCTCATTATTGCGGTAAAAACCCCTGGCCCCTGGCTTGGACCTTTCATCAAGTGTTAACCGTAGCCCACATGTTTGGATTCCAAAGCTCACCTGAGAGCTCTAGCCCAGCCTAAATCCTGACCTCAGCCCTGGGCTTAGTTCTTCTTCTCTCCCAGTTTGAACCGGTCCAGCATGGACTTCTAGCCTGGGTCCCCTGCAGCCCCCTCCTGGCCAGCTCTGCACGAGACCCTGTGGAAGGGCACTGACCTGCCTTACTGGAACATGCAGGGTTTCCTGCCTTCCTTAGTCATTTGGGACTAAGAAAGGCCTAAGGACTCACCTGAGGGAAGATTGATTCCTGAGGCAGGACAGGACAGGCAGTAAGAGAGAGTGGGTGTCAGTAACAAAAGACTATAGAATAGCAATGGATTGAAATCAAGTTACAGCAGAGAGGGCAGGGAACTCGTCTGTTCTGTTCACCAGAATCCCCAGCTAAGCTAGCAGGTGGAGTGCACGGCAAGGACATGAACATAGCAGGATGCCTGTTCAGTAAATGTTCAATCAACAGTTGAATGTTGAATGAGTAGTTCTAGCAAAGCTACATTTCCACACAGCGCACCAGCCCTGAGCTGACCTTCTAATTCTTGGCTCTTATCCAGGTGCAGCAGGACTTCCTCAGGCCTGGCATTCCAGAAGAGCGTTTGTTTGCAAAGATTTTCATAAGGCCACTTGACGGCTTTTTGAGAAAAAGGTGCAAACAGGCTGTTTCGTTGCCAGGATTTTCTTACATAAATTTCCATGCGAAGGCAACTGTTGGTCCTCCCACTGCGAGTGCCCTCGTCTTCCGAGGCGGCCCTGTCATCCATCCGCTCCAACGCCCCCCTCCCCTCCTGTTCGCGCCCAGCCGGGCGGCGGGCGGGCACGTGCCAGCGTCTGCGCCCCCTCCTGGGCACCAGGGCTGCTGTCCGCGGAAGGGAAATCCGGGAGGAAGCCATTGTTATTATTATCATATCCCCGGTTCTCGTCATCGGCTGAGGCCTGCCAAGAAGCCCCTTCCCTCTCGTAGGGCCCAGCGGTTTCTCCCCATTCTCAATCTCGTTGGCCCAGGCCGCTTCGGGCGAGGCTCCCGCATCCGAATTCTGGAGCGCGCGATGCCTTCTCCGGGTCCCAGGCCTGGTGCCCTCAGAACTGGGGAGGCCCCAGCCGGGTGCCGAGCTTCGAAAACCGACAGCGCGGGCGGGACGTACTCCGGCCAGGTGGACAGGGACATGGTTTCCACTCTGGGTCTATCACGGTCCAACAAGCTGACCTTGGCCGGTGGCTTCCGTTCTCCCGGCCTCAGTTTGCCACCCTGTGATCGGAGGAGGGAGCTGAAGCCCCTCCAGCTCCACGCCTCTAGGCGCTAAGGGGTTGAAGGGAGAAAGTCACCCCTTCCTTCGCCCGCGTGGGTCTTGGGCTGGGCCTTCTGGGCGGGACGCCGGGAGCGCGGAGGAAAAGGTTGGCGGGGGTCCAGGGCCCGGCGGAGGCGGAGGCGCCTTGAGAAGGGCACACACAGACCCTTTCGTTCCTTTCGCTCCGCTCCATCGCGCAGAAAGATCCCTTCGCTCACGCCTCGCGCAAACCTTGGCAGAGCTGCAGTCTTCCTCGCCCAAACAGCCAGCCAGCCACCCAGTTTGCCTAATCCATTTAAGCCTCACCTCCTCCGCGAAGCTCTCCCAGGTTAACCCCATCAGTTCCAACCACTCCATATGGCACGTGCTACCGTTTTTTGTTTTCTGTTTGTTGTTTTTTGAAAGTATACACGCAGTCTCATTGTTTGGAATAACAATGTGCGGTAGGGACTGTGTGTCTATCCCCAGATCTAAACTTTGGTCGCCCGGTGTGTTCTGAAGGGTGCGGTTGATGAGTTTCTTGCCTCGACTCACCAATAACTCCCACCCCTCCACGCTCACATCCATGTTCACTCTCCCTTCCTCCTACGGACCCACCTCTTCGCAGACTGTCACAGCTTAGAGTGTGCAATCCAATCCCCATCCCACCCTCCTTTTTAAATTCTACAGTGGTAGCAGGTGCGAGGGGCAAAGAGCATTGAGCCTTTGAAGCTTCGACTCCCCGCTTGGCCACTGACTTTGGAGTAAGTCGCTCCTTCCCCTGGGCCTCCCCGGATACAAAATGAAGTAATCCTCGGGAAAGTGCTACAGGTAGAGAAGTAAGAATCACTTGCCAACAAGCTGACCGCAACCTTCTTCCATAAACAGTGGCTCGTGACCCCAGAGAGGTGGCGTGGCTTATCGCGACGTGCGTTCTCTCTTCAGTCGCCTGATCCGGGGAGGGGAAGAACACGGGATTCCAGTTTCAGTACTCTATCGGCTGCAGAAACTTGGACACTTCTTCCTCTGGGCCTCACTTTTCTCATCTGAAAAATAGGAATAATGGATTGGAAGACAGCAGGAAGTTTTCGTCACCAGTATGTCTGGATAAAAATAAATGATAATTAGCGGTGCTTGGCAGTAGGTTTTGCTCGCGAATTCTGACCCCACAGCCTCCACAGAGGAGTCTCTGGCTGGAGTCCCTGGAGGTCTCCCGGATTGTGTCAGATCACCGCACAACTTTTCTTTCTGGATCTCTCGAGATTGGCAATAAATACGCATGGGACCTGGGGCCAAGAGGTGATGCGGGTGTCAAGGCGATGTCCCTCGCGTGGGAGTGCGAGGGGCGGCGATCTTTGGTTGAAGGTTGGTGGAAAGGATCCTAGGCTGGAGAAGCTTGCCTTTGAACTAGTAGGCGGGGCTTGGGTTGGGGGCGGAGCTAGCTCGCCGAGGGGGAGGGGCTATGGAGGTAGGGCTTCTCTAGAACCCGAAGAATGGGCTCCCGCCGCCCCAACCTGGCCCTTGGGCCAGAAAAATGGGGCTTCTGGGGCGGGGCTTAGGCGTGGGGGAGAAGCCGGGAAGCCTGGGGGCGGGGCTTGGGAAGCCCATGCCACGCGGGGCGGGGCTCCAGCGGCCGCGGGATCTGCAGTTCGGACTCCCAGCGCCACAGTCGCCGCAGCTCCTGCCACTCTGCTGTCCTCGCGGCCCTGCGGGGAGTCCGGGGTCAGTGGGCCTCTTGGACTTGGCGCGGGGCCCGCCCCGCCTCTCTCTGCCTCGTCGGGGCCTAGACGGTCGTGGCCGCGTCGACATGGAGCCCTCTCCCGTCACCGGGGGCTCGGAGACCACGCGCCTGGTGACCCCCCGGGACCGCGGCGCCGCCGGCGGCGGGCTGCGTTTAAAGAGGTAGGACAGACCTGGGGGGGCCCGCGGCCCGGGGGCGCCACCCTCCTGCCATCGGTCCATTTCGTTGTTTTCTTCGGCGCGGGCCGGGGCCAGCGGCCTCGGCAACCCGCAGGTCCCTCGGCTTCGCGGCGCCCGGCTCAGTCCCCTCCGGCCGCAGAGATGCCCCCTTTGCCCAGCCTGCTCGACCCCCGCCCCTCAACAGCCCACTACGCCTCCTTCCGGCTACCCCCATTTTCTCTCGGCTCCAGGAACAGCGGCCACTGCGAAACGGCCCCTCGGCCGCCACCCCGTCCTCCGAAACCCCTGCGCTGCCCCACTGCCCTGCCGCCCCGCCGCGTCTGATTCCTGGGAACCGCTGCCCCTACGTCGGGCCGGAGTCCGTGCCCGGTGCTCCGATGTCCGCATTGCTTCAGGCCTGGCGGCGGGAGCACCTCGCATCGGAGGCTCCAGAGCCCCATGTGCAGGCCCCTAGCCATTCCCTCCGCGCTCCGGATCTCGGGGCGCCCCCTCCAGCCGCAGCCAGCTGTGGGCTCCCGGCCTGAAACGGGCCCTGGCTGGGCGGCGGCGGGTCTTCCCGGCTCTGGGAAGCGAGGGGGCGGGCAGCAAGGAGCAGGTGCGGTCTGGGCGGCGGGGGGTATTCCCGGCTCCGCACAGACGGGGTCGGGGGCGGCGAGGTGTGAAATGAAGCGCGCCGAGCGGCCGGGACAGAGGGCCGGGGGCGGCCAGAGAACCGCCCCCGCTCTCGTCCGGCCTCCCTCCAGCGCCCGGCGCCCGCTGGCTGCGTGCGTCCTGCCCCGCGGAGCCAGTCCTCCTTGGTCACCTCCCGCTAGCCGTTTTGTCTGTCGGCTGACCGTCCGTTTGTCTCTGGAAATCGTCAGGGTCGCCAGCTTTTTCTCTCTCCCCATCTCTCCCTATCTTTCTGTTTCTCTCCCAGCCCTCTCCCTTTGTCTCTGACGTGGTTCTCCTGTGCGTTTCTTGCTCTTTCCCTGGGTCGGAGATGCAGACCCAGGAGCTGGATGGGGGTGGGGTGGAGTGGGTGAGAAGAGGGAGGCTGGCTCCTTCCTGCAGTGGACTGCAGACATGGGCAACTGGGGGGTCTCCGGCCCTGGGCCTGCTCTTTGACTCTGCTTTTAGGCCCTTCTCCCTCGTCCTGAATCTCCCCTCTCCCCACCCAGTATCATTTGTTGTTTGTTGGGGTTCCAGAGGGCCTGTGAGAGGCAACTGCCGTTCCTTCTCTCTAAACAGAATGCAGTACTCCCCCCACCTCCCTACCCCACCCCCGCACACACATCAACAAGGAGCTTTAGGGCCCAATTCATGCAGAACAAAAGGGAGCAGCCTGTTGATGGCTGGCTACCTTGGTGGCTGGCTGCGCTGAGCCTTACAGGACCAGGGACAGCATCTTGCCCACTGCCCCAGGGCCACTCAGCATCTGTTTGCTTTTCAGATCCGCATCTCTTGACTCCCAGCTCATCTTCATTCTCATATGATCATTAGTCACCAAATCCTGCCGCATTTTCTGAAAGGGATTCTTCCCTACCTACCTGCCCCTCCTCTAAAACTCTACGCAGGGAACCTCTGGCCTGGACTATTCTAGGCCTCTTCCTCTCCTCTCTCCCAGACTTATATATCAGCATGGTCATCTCAGGGCTCAGGAAATATTTGTTAAATCAATTAATGTATCTCCCTTCATTCTCCTTTGATCCCATCCCTTTCCTCCTTAGCCCTTCCCCTGGCTCCTCACACTTACACTCAGCCCCAAACCTTGTCACTGTCATTCCATCTGTCTGGAGCACCCTTCTCAGCTAGATCACATCCCCTTAGACATCTCTTCCTCTGTGAAATTCTCCCCACCCCATTAGAGTTGGTCACTCTCTCCCCTGTGCCCCAAAGTCCTTTGTTCTTAACCCTTATAGCACTAGCTTCTCCTTGTGTCATTTGTTACACATCTGTCTTTACCACTAGACTGGGCTTCGTTCATTTACACTGACCAGTACACCTCATTGAATGAATGATGATGGGTTTCAAAACCACCCTCATCTCCCTGTCTTCTCTGGAAACACACCAGGAATTAAATACACCGAGATTCTTCAAAAAATTAATCTACTTATAAGCACTTGAATTTTCCCTACAACTACCAAGTGTCCCCCCACCTCCCTCAAACCTCAATTCACCCCCTTGGCAGAGGTTTCTTCAGCCAGAAGGCCCCAGGCACCCCTCCCCACTTTACTGCTGTGATTATGTTTCATCATTTTCACTCATGGGTATTCTTGTCACACCTGCATGAGTATTTCTAGGATTGCGTTTTCTGTTTGGGTCCTTTATTCTGTGGAAGGTTCTGTCCTTGCTGGGGTTCAGAGTGGGTAGTAGTAGGAATGAGAATTGGGCCTGAATGGACCTAAAACTCAGTCAGCCTTAGCTTAGTATCTGCATCCCTGGTGAGGCTCCACCCCATTCATTTAACAAGGGAGGCTATGGCACTGTGCAGGTAAGGTGGCTCTGCTGGGTCTTATGTTCAGACTGAGGTCCAGCTAGCACATGGCAGACACCAAGTCCAGTGTTCCTGTCACTACTACTCCCAAGCACAGCAGTCTGCACCCCCTCCCCATGACAACCCCAGCTCTGGAATCTGGCCATCAGTTCTCTGTGCCGGGAACTTCAGACTGTTGGGGTCCCAACATTCCACTCCTCTCTTAAAGGGCCACACTTCATAACACCAGCTGCTGTGTCCAGGGAGGGCATAGGATCTGGGAGTGGGCACTGGGAGGTGGGTCTGGAAGGGAAGCCACACTAAGGCCAAGATCATATGCTAAGAGTCCCCGTCTACACTTTTACACCACTTTCCCTTCATAGTCCCTGGCATGTTACCTCATCTTCATCAAAATCCTTCCCGTCCTTCAAGACCCTTCTCATGTTAACTCCTCTAGTGATTTCCCTGATTTCCTCAGAATTAATCTACTCCACCTTCTTAGCCTTGATGGCACTTGTTTTAACTACTCAGCAAGTCAGCCCATGGACCAGGCCCCAGGTTGAACTGTGTTGAACCATGTTGCTTGCCCCAGTCTCTTCACAGAGCCCTCAGAGCCCCTCCCCGAGGAGCCCAAACCTGTGGAGATGTCCTTCCACCACTGCCACAGAGACCCCATGCCACAGCAGGGGCTCACCCCTGAGAGACTGCAGGCACGGAGGCAGCTGTGTGCTGCCTGTGCTGTGTGCTGCGTCTTCATGGCCGGGGAGGTGGTCGGTAAGTGGGAGAGCAGCTCCTCCAACCCCCTCCTCCTGCACATGCTTAAGCCACTCTTCATCCAGGGTTCCAGGTAGTGTCCCTGGTAGAGATGCAGAGACAATGGGGATGGCTAGGATGGGGGAGTTGAGTGCTCTGAGGGGGCCCCATGTCTCAGTATACGGGAGGGAGTGAGGGACATTACACCAAGGGGATTTAGGGTGAGGTCTAGCGTCAGTGGGCCAGCACTGGAGGTTAACTGGTGTTTTAAAAACCTTCATTTATTGTTATTAAAATAAAATGTCATTGTAGAAAAGAAGATAATAGAAATTACCTGTAATCCCATCATCAGAGACAACCACAGTTCACATTTTGGTGTATATCTTCCCAATCTATTTTCCCTGCTTACACACACACACACGCACACATGCACACAGGCACGCACGCACA
Organism: Dugong dugon; assembly: GCA_030035585.1. NCBI lineage: Eukaryota > Metazoa > Chordata > Mammalia > Sirenia > Dugongidae > Dugong > Dugong dugon. The sequence goes on from CM057473.1 coordinate 72,946,411, forward strand.
CACACACTCCATTATATTTTCTAAATGGAACCACCTTGCAGGTGGGTATTTGGCGCACAGCCTGGCCATCATGACTGATGCGGCCCACCTGCTGGCGGATGTGGGCAGCATGATAGGCAGCCTCTTCTCCCTCTGGCTCTCTACCCGTCCAGCCACCCGCACCATGACCTTTGGCTGGCACCGCTCAGGTAAGGCTCCTGCATGACTCGGTGGCCCTCCAGTCTTGCCAGAGGGTACTTTGTGGGGTCCCCAGCAGGCCTCTGATAGCTTGTCTCCCCCTGCAGAGACTCTGGGGGCCTTGGCCTCTGTGGTCTCCCTCTGGATGGTCACTGGCATCCTCCTGTATCTGGCCTTCATCCGCCTGCTGCACAGCGACTACCACATCGAGGGGGGTGCCATGCTGCTGACCGCCAGCATCGCGGTCTGTGCCAATCTGCTGTACGTGCCAGTGCGGAGCAGGCACTGCATGGGGCTCAGGACGAGGGGTCCTGCTCCAGGATGGGAGAGCTGGCTCCCCGCTGCCCGGACAGACACACCCAAATGTGTCCAAGCAGTTCTCAACTGCACTGCCCTGGATTTGCCTGAAAAGGGAGTGGGTCGAGACCTAAAGTTCAAAGTCAACAGGCATCTGTTAAGATCCCAAGAGGTGGCCAGTTGACTTGCCCAAGTCACATAACTATTTAAGTAGCAGGGTCAGGATCTGAATCCAGGTCTCCTGGCACCAAGTACAGTATTCTTTCCCCCAGGCTACATTATTTGTCTCTCTTGGACAATGCTGTTTTCTTCCTGTGGCTGGGAAAAGAGGGAGAAGGTGGAAGGGTTCCTGGGGAGGTGAGAGAAGGAGGCATGGGAGTAGGGGCAGAGGAGGCCATGAGCAGGCCGCCTGGACTCAGCTGCTCTGCTTCCCCTTCAGAATGGCCTTTGTGCTGCACCAGGCTGGGCCCCCACACAGCCATGGGTCTAGGGGGGCAGAGTATACACCGCTGGAGGAGGGGCCGAGGGAGCCCCTGCCCCTGGGGAACACCAGCGTCCGGGCAGCCTTTGTGCATGTGCTGGGGGACCTCCTGCAGAGCCTTGGGGTACTGGCTGCCTCCATCCTCATCTACTTCAAGGTACCGTCCATCCGTGGAGGCTTGCCCCAGCCTCCCAACCCCCTCCAGACCCCAGTCCCCTCCTTCCCAGGACCCTCAGCCTCCCTCCCTCTCCTTCTAGCTCCCAGCTCCCCAGGACTTCCAGCCCTGGTCCCACTCCCTTTCCCCTCAGCAGGGTTCTCAGTGGCTTCTCAGGTCCTGTTTGTTCAGGATGCCCCTAGATCTTCCTCTTAAAGGCCCCTGGTTCCTGGGCTTAGAGACCTCCTTCTCTACAGCCTCAGTACAAGGCGGCTGACCCCATCAGCACTTTCCTCTTCTCCATCTTTGCCCTTGGATCCACAGCTCCAACCCTCCGAGATGTTCTTCGAGTCCTCATGGAAGGTGAATCAGATCTCTACCCCCAGGCCCTGTAGCCAGCTCTCTGGCCTCATTCCAGCATCGGGCCTCCTATTGCTGGAAGGAAGATTCAGGCAGAGGGTGAATTGTGGGGTCAGTGGGGAGTGGGTACAGGATAGAGGGATATGGAGCCTGGCAGGGGGCTGCCCCTGAACAGGAGCAGCCCTGGCAATAAGGCATGGTGGGTGCTGGTTACAGGTACCCCCCGCAGTGTGGGGTTTGAGCCTGTTCGGGACACGCTGCTGTCGGTGCCAGGAGTCCGGGCTACTCATGAGCTGCACCTGTGGGCCCTTACACTCACTTACCATGTTGCCTCCGCGCACCTGGCCATTGGTGAGTCCACACTGGCCAGGCCAGTTACTTCCTGGAAGCATCTCTTCCCCCAATATGGGCCAATAGCCTGGATTACCAGGGTTGTCTCAGCCTCTGTCTCTGTTTGTCTGTCTGTCTCTCGCATACACAGACACACGTATGTTGGAGATCAGGAGCCCTGAACAGGGTTCTGGGGGAGATTTCACCCTCTCTGAAGTAGTGTAGTAGGCCAGCAGCCCTTTAAAAGATCACTAATACTTACAGGTCTAGTGACAGGGGCACAGTTAGGTAAATTATGGCACCTCCACTCAGTGAGGTGTTGTGTGACTATTAAGATGATGATTATGAAGACTGTTGGACAAGCAGCTATCCAAGTCACAACAATTGGTCTCTATTCACCTGGAGCAAGGGAGGAAGAAGGAGAGCCAGGAACAGAAGGAGGATATGGAATGTGTGGCTAATTGCCTCCATGAACAACAGCCTCCTTTGGCATGAGACCAGAAGAACCTGGCTGCCATTACTGAACATTTGAATCAAAGATTCCACAGAAGAATCCTGATCAAAAGGGGAAAAATGCAGAACAGAATTTCAAATTCTCATGAACTCGACTTTCTGGAGCCATAGAGGGTGGATGAACCCCTAAAACTATTGCCCTGAGATAATCTTTAAACCTTAAACCTAAAATATCCCCTGAAGTCATCTTAAAATGGAACAATAGTTTAGCTTAACTAGTAAACTATGTCTGTCTTGAGCATTATGCTCTTTTAAGAACTATCTATATGAGATCAAGCTGACAGCAAGAACTTGAAAGATTAAATAGGAACCTGAGGGGGCAGTGAGTTTATGTTAATGCGGGAGGAACAATTCATAAAAGGAGTGTGAGAATGGCTGCACGACTCGAAGAATGTAAATCAGTGTCACTAAATCGTACATGTAGAAACTCACATATATTCTCAACAACAACAACAAAATACATAAAATTTAGAAGAAGAAGAAAAATGTATGACAACTAGGAAAAATGTTTATGGCATGCTAAGAGAAAAAATCTGAATATAAAATTATATCTATATTATGATTCAACTATTAAAAGTATATATGGTGACTCATGAGCTGACAAAGGATTTTTGAGTTTCAGATGCAAGAAGCAATCAGAGACATGCAATTTGGATGCCAAAAATATCATAATTTGTGGGCTATTTGATGGTAACTGTAGAGGGATGGTGGGACAAAATGTTTAACATCTGGATTGTCCTGGAACATCGGGTGGTATGGCTGCTGAAGCAGATAGTTGTATAGTGATACTCAAGAGCAGAAGAAAATAGAAAATGAAGAGCAGTTTAGTGTGTGAGCATGGTTAATTGGGGGGAGTCTCTTCCAACATTTTTACGCTGTTCGTACACTACAAAAAGGAAATAAAGCTCTCCACTCAAGCTCCCCATTGAATTCTGTGCAAGTCTGGGGTCCCCCTCCACAGGGTGCCCAGTCCCAACCGTCCTTATCTCAGCCCCCGCCTGTTGCCTGACTCCCCAGGGATTGAGGCTACTTCTTATCACTCCCCCACAGACGCAGCGGCTGACCCTGAAGCTGTCCTGGCTGAAGCCTCATCCCGGCTCTACTCCCAGTTTGGAATCTCCAGCTGTACCCTGCAGGTCGAGCAGTACCGGCCTGAGATGGCCCAGTGCCTACGCTGCCGGGAGCCCCCCAAAGCCTAAGCTGTGGCCTCACCCTCATCTACCCCACTGCCTGGCCCAGGCTCAGCCCTGGACTCTCAGCACCTGCCCCCCTGATCATGGAGAGGGGACTGAGCTGGGCCCAGACACCTTCCTTTCTCCCTCCTCCCAAACTCCCCAGCCCCCAGGCCCTGTGGGCAAGACCAAAGTGTTCGTGGGGAGTGGGGGAGGGAGTCCAGGCCGAGGTTCAGGACGGCTCAGGAGCAGAGGTCCTGGGTCTGTACAGTGGGGCTATAGAAGCCCCGCAGTCTCTTCTCCACTGAGGTCTGGGGAGCCGTGAGCCTCCTTTCCATGCAGTTCATCTGTCTGTGGCAGGCTGGCAGGCCGGCTGTGGGTATCTGCCTGTCTATGTGCTGTCGGTGTGCCTGTGCCTGGGGGAGGTCAGCAGGGCTCCCTTCCCATGTGGCCTCATTCTGTCTATGCAGGAGCCCCAAAGCCCGCACTTTGTCTGTGTTCTCGCTCTGTGGTTTTGTCTGCGTTTCTTGGTGCTGTGGCCTGTGTGTCTCTGTGCCTGTGTGGTTGTGCTATGGTCTGTATGAGTCTGCATCATCCATGTGTCTGTTTGAGGCGTCTGTCTGTCCATCCCTCTGTTGGTGCTGTGCCATCGGCTATCCCAGAGAGAGGGAGGACTCTGCAGCAGCTCCACCAATAAACTCATATCTAACTGCATCTTTCAGGTCTCGGGCTGATTCTTCAGGAGGGGCATAGAACTGGCCATTTGGGTGCTGACGGAATCCCTCAGCTGGAGTGACCTTCTCCAGCCCTCCTAGCCCCTTCCCAGCCCCTCCACCCTCTCCATCCTCAAATACCATTCAGATACAGGCTAAAAACCACGAGCCACGTTTACTCAGCTTTCTCACAGGGTCACTGAGTCGGAATCGACTCCACAGCAATGGGTTCAGTTTGGTTTTGGTTTCCACTGTTTCACAGTATGCTCAAACCTGGGTCAAAATGGGGTGGTGATGCCCCTCCCATGGTCATTGGCTCAGGGAGAGTCTCCATGGGCCTGGGCTTGGCTGCATGAGAAAGCTGAAAGACAAAGAGCCAAGAGGTTCTGGGGCATCATTCCTAATGTCTCCAGCAGGCAGGGTGCCCTCAGTTGCTGACTGGAGGGTGGCAGGGTCCCTCTGAGGCAGGGTAGTTGGGCCACAGTGCTGATAGGGGCTGGGTTCTCAAGCTGTGTGAGGTGCCCAGGGGAGGAAACCCCCAACAGCAGCCAATCATGAGTCCAGGTTTGGGCTGTGGGCACCAAGGACCTCTTTGTTTTAATCTTGTATTGACAGATTGGGTCTTACAAATCAGTCTCATTAAGGGATTGTTGATTTTTCTCATTTTAAATATCAAACTTCTGTGCTTTGATTTTAGATCTAGTGCTTCGGATCAGCAGTCATTAACTGGTCTTCCCACCTTGTTGTTGTTAGTTGCCATTGAATCAATTCCGACTCGTGGCAACCCCGTGTGTGCAGAGTAGAACTGCTCCATAGGGTTTTCAAGGTAGTGTATGATCTTTGGGAAGCAGATTGCCAGGCCTGTCTTCCAAGGCACCTCTGGGGATGTTCAAAACACCAACCTTTCGGCTCGTAGTTGAGCGCTTGGCTGTTTATGCTACAGGTGGATGTAATTCCAGCCCAAAGCCAAGACACCGACCATTTTCATTAGCCCACGCGGACTTGTAACATAAGGAGCCCTGGTGGTGCAGTGGTTAAGCACTCAGCTGCTAACCAAAAGGTCAGCGTTTCAAACCCACCATCAACTCCTCAGGAGAAAAGATCTGCCATTCTGCTTCTGTAAAGATTACAGCCTAGGAAACCATATGGGGCTGTTTTACTCTGTTCTTTGGGGTCGCTATGAGTCGGAATCAACTTGATGGCACACAACACTTGTAACGTGATTTCTGTGAGGCTTTCCCCCCTATAAAAATTATCTTTGCTTTTTTATTATAAAAATGTATAATTAAATTATCTTTTTTTTTTTTAAATTATAAAAGCAATAATGCTTGTTTTAAGAGTCCAACAAAGGAGAAGGGTATGAAGTAGAAAATGAAGGTTTCTCCTATAATCTTACTCCCAGAGATAGCTGCTATTTGCGGTTTGGAGTCTATCTTCACATAGATATTTTTAATATGTACAAGCACTGCTATATAATAACAGAAATGGGGTCGTTTTATAGGTAAGATCCAGTCACCTGCTTTTATGACTCAGCCATACATCCTGGGCACGTCTTTCCATGTCAATACACAGAGATTTCATTACTCTTTTTCAGGTGAGGCGTTTTGACTCATTGGAAATCGTCCCCCTTTCTCTGCTCTCCAGCGGGGAGTGGGCTGAGGTGAAGGGCTGGCAGTGCGGGTGGGCAGAAGCTGCCCCAGCTGGTCGCCATGCTTTACTGGTTCCTGATACTTTCTCATTTTACGTCTCACTGATTACAGGCCCCAAGAGACAGGATGGGGATGGGGAAGAGGGAGGAAATGGAGGAGTGGGAAGAAGGATGGGGAAGATGAGGACTCGATTTTTACTCTGAACAGCAGGTTTAAGCTGCAGCCCCATCCTCCATGCACAATGTTGGGTCCCTTTGCAGGGGAGGGAACAGAATGTTCAGACCAGGAAGAGACCTCCCAAAGCATCAGGTCATCCCCCATCCTGCTCCCCTGCACATGAAGAACAGGAAATGGAGGCTCAGAAAAGGAAAGGAACTTCCCCAAGGTCTATCTTAGTTATCTAGTGCTGCTGTAACAGAAATACCGTAAGTGGGTGGCTTTAACAAACAAGTTTATTTTCTCACAGTTTAGGAGGGTGCTGGCTCTAGGGAAAGGCTTTCTCTGCCAGCTCTGGAGGAAGGTCCTTGTCTGTTTTGAGCTTCTGCTTCCTGGTTGCTTGGAGATCTCCATGTGTCTTGACATCTTTCTTACCTTATCTCTGTTCTGCTCACTTGTTTAATTAATCTTTTTTATATCTCAAAAGAGATTAACTCAAGATACACCCTTCCCTAAACCTATCTCATTAACATAACAAAGACAACCCATTCCCAAATGGGATTATAACCACAGGCATAAAACCCCATTGCCATAGCGACCCTATAGGACAGAGTAGAACTGACCCACAGGGTTTCCAAGGAGCGGCTGGTGGATTCCAACTGGCAACCTTTTGTTTAGCAGCCAAGTTCTTAACCTTTGTGCCATCAGGGCTCCAACTACAGGCATGTTGTTGTTGATGTTAGGTGCCATCGAGTAGGTTCCGACTCATAGCGACTCTATGTACAACAGAATGAAACACTGCCCCATCCTGGGCCATCCTCACAATCGTTATGATTAAGCCCATTGTTGTAGCCACTGTGTCAGTTCATCTCATTGAGGGTCTTCCTCTTTTTCGCTGACCCTCTACTTTACCAAGCATGATGTCCTTCTCTAAAGATTGATCCCTCCTGACAACATGTCCGAAGTATGTGAGACATAGTCTCACCATCCTTGCTTCTAAGGAGCATTCTGGCTGTACTTCTTCCAAGACAGATTTGTTTGTTCTTTTGGCAGTCCATGGTATATTCAATATTCCTCTCCAACACCACAATTCAAAGGAGTCAATTCTTCTTCGGTCTTCTTTATTCATCGTCCAGCTTTCACATGCATAGGAGGCGATTGAAAACACCATGGCTTGGGTCAAGTGCACCTTGGTCTTCAAGGTGACATCTTTGCTTTTCAACACTTTAAAGAGGTCTTTTGCAGCAGATTTGCCCAATGCAATGTATCATTTGATTTCTTGACTGCTGCTTCCATGGGTGTTGATTGTGGATCCAAGTAAAATGAAGTCCTTAACAACTTCAATCTTTTCCCTGTTTACCACAGGCATAGAGGTTAGGATTTACAACAACGTATATTTTGGGGGGACGTAATTCAATCCATAAGTCACCCAGAAGTGACAGAGGCTCTGACTGCTGCTCCTGCCCTTTCTGAAGCTCTTGCACAGTCGAATCTCTCAGTAAACCTTGTTTCAGCTTCTTCCCCAGCAGCCAGCGCCTCCAGCACTCTCAAGGCTGGGGCTCTGGAGTCAGAGTCCTTGGTTCTGACTTGGCCTTCTACTCACATTGCCATAATTAACCTCCCTGAATTTCAGTTTCCTTAATTGTAAAAATGGGGATTACATGAAATCATGGATATGAATGTGCCTGGTATATCAAGAGCATGGATGAAAGTGTTGTTGTTGCTGTTAGTCATGACCCCGTGTGTGCAGAGTAGAACTGTGTTCCATAGGGTTTACAAAGCTGTGACCTTTCAGAAGCAGATTGCCAGACCTTTCTTCCAAGTTGCCTCTGGGTGAGTTTGAATCACCAACCTTTCAGCTAGTGATGGAATGCTTAACCATTTGTGCCACCCAGGGACTTCTATGAAAGGGTTAGCTTTGGGATTAAATACAGGATGTAGGGGATAGACTTCAGGGGCACAGAGTGGCCTAACACCCTGACAGCGGGGACAGGAACCAACATTATTGAGCTTACAATTTGTGCAAGGCTTTGTGAGGATGATAGTACTATCTGTACTTTACAGAGACACTGGTCACGCAGCTAATAACTGTCAGAGTTGAGATTCAAACTCAGTTCTGGCTGTTTCAAGTCCCCAGCCCTTCTTCCATGCCACGCTGCCTCTCTACCCACCTCAGGCATCACTCAGTTAGGGATGAGGAAGGACAGGGAATCAGGAAAGCTGATCTCAGGAGCGTTCTCCCTCATTCACACAGCGCTACCCCAGGAGCCCAGGCAGTCCTTACCTTCAGAAGTGCCTGCAGTCCCCTCCCCTTATCCCCCCAACCCACCTCCTCCACTGGCTTATCCAGAAGTCCCTTTCATCTTGGTGTGCTTCCCTGATGATAAGACCTGTGGTGGAGGGAGAGATGAGGAGAAGGGGGCTGGGGAAGGGGAGGAGGGAGGCCAGAGGAAGAGCCAGGCAAGGGAAGGACCATCCATCAGCCTAGCCCTGACAGCTCTTTACACAGCTGATTAACTATGGCAGGAGAGGCTAGAGGGCTGCCTGAGAGGCAGGGAGGAACCCGAGAAAAGGGAGAACCAGAGGAAGGATGAGACGGAGAGAAGCAGGGAGAGACAGGTTCATCACGCTGCGAGTGCAGTTGTAGGCTTGTTCAAAAGAGAGGCCCAGACCAAGAGATCAGAGGGAGAAGTCACAGTGGGAAGGTGTGGGTCTGAAAGACCCTGCCCTCCTCACTGTGCTGCTCACCTGGGGGCTGCTGTGCCAGCTGGCCTGGGAGGGGCTGACTGAATGGTAGCACCTCCCTGTCTGAATGGCCAGGGTCAGGACCTAGTGGGGAGGGGCAGGAGCCTGCTAGGACCAAGAGGAAGCACAGGCTGATGAAGTAGAGACCCCCTCCCTCCAATACCCCTCCCACCCCTACAGGGACATTAGTGCAGGCCAGCCTAAAGGGGGAGCTGTAGGCACACTCAGGCTGCTTTGAGCCAGGCTGTCAGTGGGGGAGCAGCACCCCCACAAGGCCCTCACCATTGTAGCAGCAGAGGCAGCCAGAAGACTCTGGAGGGACTCAGGGCCGAAGCCAGGATGGGAAGGCCTCTACCCCCTTTCCTGGTGGAGTCTTCCCCTCTGTGGAGAACTGTGTTTAGAGAATTTAGGGAGTTTCTTTTATAGTTGAAGGAATCTTCATCTCTAAGTCCCCAACCTCCCTTCCTCTCAGGGTCTTCCTGTCCTGGGTCTGAGCTCCAGGGCCATCCCATCAGCACGTGGTCAACACCTTCCAAGGGGTGATGGCAGCTTCCAGGCTCTATTGGGTCAGAGCTTGAGGTTGTGGATGCAGCTGTGATCACAAATGATCCCATGGACAAAGGGGACCCTGTTGCCAGGGCTGGGGAGAGAAAGTGTGTGGGGAGAGTGTGTAGGAAGGGAGAGTCCTGGGGCTGCCCAAGACTGTGCCTCCCTCCTTCAGTCCTCACCTCCTGCCCTCTCTCTGCTCTTCCCACTCCCCCTGCAGTGCCCCGGCCCCCACCTCACCTGTTTTCTGGCCACAGCATCCTAAGGCTCCAGGAAGCAGTGCCTGGCCTGGGGGCAGCTCACTCAGGGGACATGTCTCCTCTATGTCAGAGCTGATCCTCTGGCACTAGGAACCAGTCTAGCACCAGAGGTACCGCCCTGGGAAGGTCACATCTCATGGCCAACCAAGAACTACTCCCCCTCCTCCTGCACCAGAACTCCCACTCCCTCTAGAAGGCTTTTGGGCCAATTCCTAAGATGGCATCTCATGATGGGAAAGAAGGCAGTGGAGCCATCCACTGCCTCTCCCACCCTAGCTTAGAGCTGCACTCTTAGGTCTGCTCCTCAGCAGGGAAAGGCTGCAGGCTCCTTGTACAGGAACAGTCTCTATTCTTAAAAGAAAACATAAAACTCACCCAGAATAGAGTAGGAAAGAACTGTGTAGGTGGGTCTCCAAGTGTTCCCCTTCTGAGTTTTCCTTTTCCGCTTGGTGCTGTGCCCATAGCACCTGGTCCCAGGGTTTACCGCCCAGCTTTCCATCTGACCCAGACAGCCTTAATATTAACATCAGATTCCATTCTCTTGTTCCCTTTGATAGATTGTTCCCAAGATAGATTGTAAATTTTAAAAGGACTGCAGCCAAAAGCTTAGGGAGAAACAAAATGAAATCAAATCCAGAAAATACAAAAGACAGTAAAGCTTACCAAAATAAGCAGATTTTAGACTCTGTAACAGCAAACTTGCTCATTCCTGATGGGAAAATCTTCCCAGAGATGGCCTTCTTTCTTCCCTCCACCTCACCTACTTATACTAGAGCAGTGGTGGGGTCAGGACTCAGTCACACAGGTCTTCTGGGAGGCACAGTGGTTGGGGTGAGATTGCCTCAGAAGTCACATGCTCCTTGAGGGAAGGCGCTGTTTTCCTCATGTTTACCTCCTCAGCACTAGCTCACAGCCTGGCACAGGCTAAATGCTCAGTAATGACTGTTGGTGAAAGATTGAATGGATGGAAGTGGGACCAATGGCCCATCCCTAGCAATTAGGTCATTACAAAGCCCATAAAGTGCCCTCTTAGCACCCAGGCTCCCATCAACAGGTCAACAGATCAATTTCTTACGTGCTGACTTTCTAGGGGGTAAATTTGCACAAACATTTGATGGTAATCTCAAGGAGGAGGTAATTTATATTCCTAAAACTGGAAGTTGTCAAAAATGAAATGGAATGCTTGAAGATCGATATGCTAGGCGTTAGTGAGCTGCAATGGACTGATATTGGCCATTTTGAATCAGACAATCATATAGTCTACTATGCCAGGAATGACAAATTGAAGAGGAATGGCATCACACTCATAATCAAAAAGAACATTTCAAGATCTGTCCTAACGTACAACACTGTCAGTGACAGGATACTATCCATATGCCTACAAGGAAGATCAGTTAATATGACTATTATTCAAATTTATGCACCAATCACTAATGCCAAAGTTGAAGAAATTGAAGATTTTTACCAACTTCTGCAGTCTTAAATGGATCAACAATGCAGTTAAGATGCACTGATGATTACTGGTGATTGGAATTAGAAAATTGGAAACAGAAGAAGGATCAATCGTTGGGAAATATGGCTTTGGTGACAGAAATGACAAGGGAGATCACATGATAGAATTTTGCAATATCAATGACTTATTCATTGGAAATACCCTTTTTCCAAGAACATAAATGGCATATACACATGGGCCTCACCAGATGGAATACACAAGAATCAAATCGACTACATCTGTGGAGGGAGACAATGGAGAAGCTCAATATCATCAGTCAGAACAAGGCCAGGGGCCAACAGCGGAACCATCAATGGCTCCTATGCAAGTTCAAGTCAAAGCAGAAGAAAATTAAAACAAGTCCATGAGAGCCAAAGTACAATCTTGAGTATATCCCACCTGAATTTAGAGACCATCTCAAGAATAGATTTGATGCATTTAACATTAATGACTGAAGACCAGACAAGTTGTGGAAGGACATCATACATGAAAAAAGCAAAAGATTTTTAAAAAGACAGGAAACAACGACTAAAGGACCACAACTACCACAACCTCCACCACACGGAATCCAGCACGACTAGATGGTGCCTGGCTACCACCACCAACTGCTCTGACAGGGATCACAATAGAGGATCCTGGACAGAGCTGGAGAAAAATGTAGAACAAAATTCTAACTCACAAAAAAAGACCTGACTTACTGGCCTGACAAAGACTGGAGAAACCCCAAGATTATGGCCCCCAGACACCCTTTTACCTCAGTACTGAGGTTACTCCTGAGGTTCACCCTTCAGCCAAAGGTTAGACAGGCCCATAAAACAAAACAAGACTAAATGGGCACACCAGCCCAGGGACATGGACAAGAAGGCAGGAAGGAACAGGAAAGCTCGTAATGGGGAACCCAAGGTCGAGAAGAGGAGAGTGTTGACATGTCATGGGTTGGCAACCAATGTCACAAAACAACATGTGTATTAATTGTTTAAAGAGAACCTAATTTGCTCTGTAAACCTTCATCTAAAGTACAATAAAAAAAGAAAGAAAAGACCAAAATAGATGTCTGAAGAGACGCTGAAACTTGCTAAAGCAAATGGAAGAAATGATGAAGTAAAATAGTGAACAGAAGATTTAAAAGGCAGTTTGAGAAGACAAAGTAAAGTATTGTAATGAAATGTGCAAAGACCGGGAGTTAGAAAACCAAAGCGGAAGAAAATGCTCAGCATTTCTCAAGTTGAAAGAACTGAAGAAAATATTCAAGCCTCGAGCAGCAATATTGAAGGATTTTATGGGTAAAATGTTAAATGACAGAGGAAGGATCAAAAGAAGATGGAAGGAATACAGTTACTGTACCAAAAAGAACTGGTTGACGTTCAACCATTTCTGGAGGTAGCATATGATCAAGAACTGATTGTACTGAAGGAAGAAGTCCAAGTTGCACTGAAGGCATTGGGAAAAACAAGGCTCCAGGAAATGACAGAATACCAACTGAGATGTTTTCAACAAATGGATGCAACACTGGAAGCGCTCACTCGTCTATGCCAACAAATTTGGAAGACAGCTACCTGGCCAACTGACTGGAAGAGATCCATATTCATGCCCATTCCAGAGAAAAGCGATCCAACAGAATGGGAAAATGATCAAACAATATCATTAATATCACACACAAATAAAATTATGCTGAAGTTAATTCAAAAATGGTTGCAGCAGTACATCAACAAGGAACTGCCAGAAATTTAAGCCGGATGCAGAAGAGGACAGGGAACAAGGGATATCATTGCTGATGTCAGATGGATACTGGCTGAAAGCAGAGAATACCAGAAAGATGTTTACCTGTGTTTTATTGACTATGCAAAGGCATTTGGTTGTCTAGATTATAACAAATTATGGATAACATTGTGAAGAATGGAAATTCCAGAACACTTAATTGTGCTCACGTGGAACCTGTATGTAGACAAAAAGGCAGTTATTTGAACAGAACAAGGGGCTACTGCACGGTTTAAAATCAGGGAAGGTGTGCGTCAGGGCTGTATCCTTTCACCATACTTATTCAATCTGTATGCTGAGCAAATAATCCAAGAAGCTGGACTATATGAAGAAGAATGTGGCTTCAGGATTGGAGGAAGACTCATTAACAACCTGCGACCTGCAGATGACACAAGCCATGGTATTTCCAATCACCTCATATGCATGTGAAAACTGGACAATGAATAAAGAAGACTGAATAAGAATTATGCATTCGAATTATGGTGTTGGTGAAGAGTATTGAATATACCATGGACTGCCAGAAGAACAAAAATATCTGTCTTGGAAGAAGTACAGCCAGAGTTCTCCTTAGAAGAGAAGATGACAAGACTTCATCTCATGTACTTTGGATTAGTTATCAGGAGGGACCTGTTGCTGGAGAAAGACATCATGTTTTCTGAAGTAGAGGGTCAGTGAAAGAGAAGAAGATCCTCAATGAGATGGATTGACAACAATGGGCTCAAGTATCAGGAGAGCGCAGAACCAAGCAGTGTTTCCTTCTGTTGCACATAAGGCCGCTATGAGTCAGAACCAACTTGATGGCACCTAACAACAATAGCAACAACAAAGTCCTCCAGGGTAGGTGACACGCCTTTCCGTGCCCTTGCCCCCGAACATTGCTTTCCCCAACCCCAAAACAAATTTACCATGTCTAGCTTCTCCTTGAGCCCTGCTGGGTGATTCTTTTATTAATCTGCAGATTCATCACAGCTTTCCTAACCATTTCTAGATTACTTCAGGTTCCAGTCCCAACACCTCATTTCCCCCTTGCCTCTTGGTAAATGACCTAAGTTTCTAAACCAGTCCCTCCCTAGACCCATGATACCTGGTGCCCACCTGACCACCAACAACTATTGTGACAATCCAAAAAGTCCTTGCCTCAGACTTTGTTCTCATTGGCCCTCTGCAGGATCTGACTCTACGACTCCTCCCTCCACCCCCTATTCCTCCTGAAATTCTGAGCCTCTTTGAGGACTGTCTGCTAAGCTCTCCTCCTACCCTTTCCGAGGTTCAGGCCTTAGCCCCCTGCTCATCTTTCCTTGCTCCCGTTCTCTTGGTAAACAAATACAGGGGGATATATTTTAAAAGAAAATCTTCAATAACCCTTATGTTGACGATTCATCCAAAAATGATCATTGAGCCCATACTGTGTGTGCACTGTCCTAGGTGCTGGGAATATATCAGTGAACGAAGTCCCTGTTCTCATGGCTCCTACATTATCACATCTTTATCTGTGCCACCCCTTGCTCCAATTCCCCAGCTCCATTATTTACATGACATCTCCATACAAATAACCCCTAGCAGCTGAAAAGTATCATGTTGTTATCGTTGGGTGCCCTCGAGTTGATTACAACTCATCTCCTGTTGCCATCCAGCTGATTCTGACTCATACGCGACCATATAGTACACAGTAGAACTGCCCCATAGGGTTTCGAAGGAGCAGCTGGTGGATTTGAACTACTGACCTTTTGGTGAGCAGCTGAGCTCTTAACCACTGCACCACCAGGGCTCCTTGCAGAATCCATTCTCCCCTACCCCAAATCTGCTCTCTGGTTTGCATCATTCTGCATTCTCTTGAAGTCTCACATCACAGTTCATTTTCACTCTTCCCTCTGCTTAGCATCTTGTAACCACAACCACTCTTCTATCTTTTTTACTACCTAAGTCCAGAGCGCCTTCACCTGTCATCTACGTTCACAGCAAGGGCTTCGCAAGTGACTTTCCTGATGGCTCCTTTCCTCCCATATCTTCTAGACATCGATGGCAGCCTAGTCTTTCTTCCTAAGCCCGCATTTCATGCTGTCCCTCATTGTCTGCCCCACGTCTCCAATAGCTAATGTCTCCCCACTGTCTGCAGGATATTGTCACAGAATTAGAGGCCTAGCAATTGTACACTGGGGACTTCCAACTCTACCCTTTCAACTTAAAACCTGAGGTGCACCAACTTGCCCATGGTTGCAGCTAGTGGCCAGAGGCAGGAATAGGATGCAGGTGGCAAAGCTGGAAGTGGGCTATTTTGGAGGGATTTTCTCCATTTGGGTAGACAATGAAGAATTTGGTGGGGGGTGGGGGCAGATGACTTTGCAGTGATAACATTAAGCAAACACATTAGGTCACAGCAGGGCATATGTTTTAAGGGTTCATCCAAAAATAAAAAAAAAGTTAATATTTGTGAAGTGCTTAGAAAGGGCTTGGCACAAAATTAGAGCTATGTTAAGTGTTTTTCAAAAAAATAGATCAAATGTCTTAAGTATCTCAGGCGGGAGAAGAGCAGGGAACTTTTTTTTAAAAACTTTTTACCATTAATGACCATCACGTGGAGCACGAGGTGGTTTCTCAACAGACATGGAACCGGCTCAGACACAGGTACATCGTTTAAAGGGCTGCTGTTCCCTTTTTTTTTTTTTTTTGCTGATAGGTTCTTTTAATTTCCAATGTAACTAGGATTTAATTCTGGTCGTAAAGAAGTTTTTCAACTTAGAGCTGTGTTATGATTAGGAGAGCCAAAGAAAGGATTAGGGCAGGAACACCTCCCACTACTTAGCAACTGAGTGGAATGTGTGTGCCGTTTGGCAGCAAACACTGCTGCTGCTACTTGAGATGAAGGCTGAGTTCTGTGGGAATGTGTGTGACAGATTCTTCAGTACTCAACAGTACTTGGGAAAGTAATCTCTGACTTGTTAGAATAGCTTAAAAAGGGAAACCTAAGCTCTGAACGATGGAGAGTTCTAGAAATGATACACTACGTTGTATCCTCCAGTAAGTCCTCCAGATACCTGCAGATGAACATGTCAGGATCAGGGTTTGGAAAGACCAGGAAGGGTCAACATTACAGGTACCAGAGGAGAGGTCTCAGCTCTTCAGAGAAGTAGATGGTATTGTATCTAGTCCCACCCCTCTTCAGATAGTGCCTGTGATTATGAATTAATATTTTTATTGGAATCTAAGTCCAAGGCTCTCGGTCTGGCCCTTCAGACTCTCAACCCTAGCACTACCGGGCAAGAATCCCCTGCTAGGTCTATCTCCTCACAATGCTACAGACACAGGACTTCATTCATCCTCCCCCCTTCCACCTACCAAAGCTTGCCCCTTCCTCAGGAACCAGCTCAAATCCTGACTCCATGAAGCCTTTGACTCTTCCTGCTTGTGCTAATCTCTTTTCTGAAAATGGGTTACAGACGGGACACCTTAGACTTGTTTTCTGGCTGCTCAGGTTTGTGTCACTTGCCTCGTCGATTGGTTTTTGATGCCCCTTAAAGCCAGGAATTTTTCCCTTTTTAATACAAGTCCTAGCTGTGTATTCAGGTAAATCACTTAACTTCTCTGAGCCAGTTTCTGCATCTACATACATAAGGGCTATAAGGCTGGTATAAGATTAAGTACATGCAAAGCTCCTGTTCACTGTTTTCAAAAAACTAATTCTTTTTTTCCATCCCTACAGCTCTTTGCATAAAGTAGATTATTCCTGAACGGCATTGGAGCAGTCTGGACTGTCATATACAGCATGTGGCAGTCCAGCTGTGGAAATCACTGGACACCACTACCTAAGAGGCCTCAGATTTCAGGGGAAGAGTCTTGTTCATCCTTGTACTTCCACTGCACATAGTGGTCTGCACCCAGAGAGTGCTAAATTAAAACTTGTTGGAACAACAGATCAGGGAGATTTCTCTAATGCCACTAAGGTTCACAGGATGGAACAGCTCACACACTGAGAAGGTTCCACGAAAGCCCTCACCTGCAAAGATACATACACTACTCCGCCCCAGTGCCTCTAAGCCGAAGTGCTCCCAGTGCTCCATGGCATCTGCCCCTGCCCCAGTCCAGTCCTAAGAGGTCCACAGTGTGAGACCAAAGCTCTCAGGCATGGCAGAAGGGGCTCGCGAGTGATGGCAGCTGGAGACTTCTAGGGCTGAGTTCTGAGGCCCCAATAACAGCCTCAGCCGCTGAAGGAGGTTAACCAGGCGAGGAAGAGTGAAGGACTAGAGGGTAATGAACCCCATCAGTCAAGCCCCAGCTGCTCCGCCTTCCTTTCACCATTAGTTCGTGGGCTGTCCCGGCATCATGGAACAGGCAAGGCTGCTTGTCAGAACTGAGTGCAACTTAATTGAGGAAGGAGGGCTGGGCGCAGGCCAGAGTCCCCCGGTCAGCTCTGGTGTCAGTGCAGCACTGGCGGCAGGGCATCCAGAGAAACACGCTGCTGTCCAGAGTCACAGAGCCATGACCTGAAAATGCTCAGCCCTGCCCAGTGAGGCTGCTCTTGGGAGTTGGGAATCTGCTTCCAGTTTCTAAAAGAAAGTTCTGTCCTAATGCATTAAAATACATCCTATGCTAAAGTTCACGATGCACACGAGGAAGCAGGAACAGAGGCAGCTCATCTGTTTATTAGGTCAGTAGAAAAGTGACTGTACAGATTTGAGGTGCAATAATGGAGATGGGGTGGATAGGGCCCAGCACCTGAGGCCTGACCCTGTGGGAGAGCTCTAGTCCAGTACCTGAAGCATGGTCTGCATGCATGTGCATATGTACGCTGAGCTATCTGGAATCTCCAGGGTACTGATTAAGTGTGCTGCCCCCGTGGGGGGCACCAGGGTTCCTTGCCCAGCAGCTGGGCCTGAAGAGAAGAGGTTGAGGAAGCCAGGCCTTAGAAACGGCCCAGCACGGTGGCTAACAGGGCCATGCGTATGTACATGCCATTCTCGGCCTGGCGGAAGTAGGCTGCTCGGGGGTCCGAGTCCACTTCCACACTGCAAGAGGAGGGAAAGAGTTACCAAGCAGCCCCCAGGTAGCCCGTCCCCCTGACAGCCAGCCCCCAGTGTACCCTCCAGCTTGGGTCCCACATCACCTTATCTCATTGACTCGGGGCATCGGGTGCATCACCACCATTTTTTTCTTGGCCCGGGTCATGATGTGGGGAGTCAGGATGAACTGACCAAAGCACTGCAAGTTAGACAGAGCCCTGTTAGCTCCTCAGGGCAGGGGTGGCTACTGGGACCACCAGCCTGAGCTCCACCATGGTCCTCTTGACACCCACATGCAGTGACTACAACTGAGAGGCTGAGGGCCTGACAGCCCGGCCAAGCCACTGGTGTCCAGCTCTCCCACCCTTGTCAGGACACCCTGCAGCTCCAGCCCTGGCTTCCTCCTCCGGTCTGGCACTCACAGCTTCGTACTCCTGGGCCGAGCCAAAGCGTTCCTTCTGGATGCGAGTCACGTAGAGCACGTCGGTGTCAGGCAGCGCCTCCTCAATGGTCTCGAATTCCTCCTGGAGGGTGAGGTGGAGCCAGGCTGAACTCAGTGCCAGGATCTGACTGGCCAACCCATGCCCCATCCATCCCATGCCCCACCTGGTTTCCCAGGCTGGGCTGTAAGGGGCTCACCTGCTTGGTGCCGCGGGAGGCCACGAACGCCCGCACACTGGGTGGCATGCGCAGGCTGGGAGGTGCCACGTAGCGCAGGCTGACCCGGTACTGGGTGAGCAGGCAGGCCAGGGAATGCACTGTGCGTCCGTGCTTCAGGTCACCCACCATGGTGATCTAGGGAGAAACCCAATCACCAAGAGAGGCCGTAAGCTGAGCACCATTCCCCACCCCACTTCAGAGCTGTCAGCCTCAGGACCAGGATCGAGGCCTTAGTAAGCACTTGCCGCAGAGTGCCCTGGAATGGAGGAAGCCCTTCTCAACTGCCTCCTTCCTCAGACCTTCCCTGGCAGGGCTCCAACCCCTGCCACCGCCCTCACCGTCATGCCATTGACAGTCCCCAGCTCCTCTCGGATGGTGAAGATGTCCAGCAGGGCCTGGGTGGGATGCTCTCCGACCCCATCCCCGGCGTTGATCACCGGCCTTCGGCAGTGCTTGGCTGCCAGCTGAGAATGGCAGCAGGGAAGGTGAATCCTTCCTACTTACCTGTGCATTTCAGCAGCCCCACCCCAGCCTCAGTCCCGCTCTCCAGGGCCCCTTCACCCATCTGCCCAACCTGAGGTGTGCTTGCAGTCACAGAAAATGTGGGCAAGAGCAAGCTCATGTCCGAGTCCAGCCTCGTCACTCGTCAGACAAGTACACGGGCCTGGGGAGAAGTGTCTGCCCCAGGGGCGCAGCATGGGGGAGGCAGAGCCCCTCATCCAGACCCAGTGCAGGCCGGCCTCACCTCCACCGCTCCGGGCTGTGGGTGCCGAAGCACAACAACATCAGAGAAGCAGCTCATGGTCTGGACGGAATCAACCAGGGATTCGCCCTTCTGGACAGAGGACGTGGCTTCAGAGAAACTGAGCACAGAGCCTCCAAGCCGGGCCATAGCTGCTGCGAAGGAGCTGCTGGTCCGCGTGCTCACCTCGAAAAACATGGAGGCCATCACTTTTCCCTGTGGAGAGGCAAGGTTGAGTGTGCATGCGTGTGCGGGTTCACCGTGGAGACTGCACAGACTGGGGCTGGCCTCCCCAACTTATACAAGAGGGGCGCTGAGAAGGCCCATTTCCCCCTAGCTTCCCTGTGACCTATTGCAGTCTTGACACTGCCTTCATTAGTGTCACCCTGAGCTGAAGGCTCTGCCTCCAAAAGGCCATTGGTAAATATCTTAATGACCTGGGAAAGAAGGAAATATCCTAGGACTCACCCGTGAACACACTAGCACAGGCCAAATGAAAAGGTTAGTGGATTGCTGCTCTGTGCTCAGGGCCTCCCAAGTCAGCTAGATAGTAATTTGGGGAGGAACAAGCACTGGGGCAAGATACAAAGCAGCAAGACCTTCTTGAGAAGAGAAAGCCTAGCTACTCACAGGGGAGTATTTGGACTCACATGAAGGTACCTGATAGCAGGGAAAGGAACCAAGACCGACTCTGACCACTGTACCGCCCTGCTCAGACAGGAGCCACGGCAGGTAACAGCCTGTGCCCTCAGTCTCGTGGCCAGGTTCTGACCTTGAGGATGTCTAGGCTCCGCTCCTTCTGCACCATCATCCGCAGTGTGTGTGCCACGTTGAACAGGTGAGACAGCTAAGAAAGAGCCCAAGTCAGCTGGAAAGACAGTAGCCCTGACAGGCCCTAACTCCAACCTTCCAAATCCTCCAAGCTCTGGGTGTCCCCAGCCAGCCTCCCCCAGGCACCTGATCCTTGGTGAACTGCTGGACAGACAGGATATGCTGGCCCACTAATGAGTGCAGCAGGGGTGAGGTCTGGGGGTGCAGCAGGCCAGGGGTCCCCAGGTTCTGGGGTGATGCCTGTCTAGGTACTGGTGGTAGAGGGTAGCAGGTGCCATCAGGGGTTCCCATCAGCTCTGCAGTGAGGCACAGGGCAGAAAAGGCTGGTCAGAGATTTCTTCCTAGTCAGATCAGATCATAGAGGTTCCCAAGGTGAGTGTGTGCTCAGCATGGGGCCTCTCACCTGGTTCTGCTGCCTTCCGAGAGGGCTTCTCTTTTGGTTCCTCGGCTGTTAACAGGGCAACAGGATGTAAGCTTGCAGCTGGGGTTTAGGAGGAGCCCCCACTTTCCCAGGAACTCTGGGTCACAGTATACGTGTTAAACCAACTCACACACCCCAGCAGCTGTAATGGTTAGGGGAGGGCAGGAAGGACAGCAGCAGCTCTGTGAGTTCCCACAGGGGCTGTGCCGTTTGTGAACAGTGGGGCTCTCCCTGGACCCCCCCAGTCGGCAGGGATCCTAGGCAAGGGGAACGGCCAGGCTCACAGCAACCAACAATCCAGATTTACCCCATGCTCTGATGCCCCATGGGATCCCAGCTCCTGGGCGTAGGAACATAGCTGCCCACAACAAAAAAGGGCCGTGAGAAGACAGTGGAGGCCTACCTTGTGCTGGGGTGACTTACTTAGGCAAAGGAAAGCAAAGGAGATAAGACCGGGATGAAGGAGTGGAGAGGAGGACCAAGCAGGGAACTAGGAGAGGTGCTGGGAGGAGGGGCCTAGGTCAGTCCCTGGGCAGCTGGGCCACAGAGGCCCCAACCCTGGTCACGAGGGTAGAGGAGGACTCCGGCTCTGCACATCTCTACGTCAGGGTGCCCCACCGCAGTGTCAGGACTCGCCTCCCCTTACCTGGTAGACCCGGGTCAGAGGCTCGGTGTATTCGGGGAGGCAGGTGGAGGCGGCCATCAGGAAGCCCTGGGATGCCCCGGCGGGGCCTTTCAGGTGTCTGGAAAGACAATGTCAGTCCAGTGTTTTAAAAAGTTAACTGACCCAAATGAGTTGTGGTGGAGTTGACTCTGACTCCTAGCAACCCCATGTGGGTCAGGATAGGACTGTACCCCACAGCTTTTTCAATGGCTGATTTTTTGGGAGTAGATCAATTGCCAGGCACTTCTGGGTGGACTCAAACCTCTAACCTTTTGGTTAGCAGACAAGTGTGTTCACCCTGTGTACCATCCAGGGACTCCTGACCGACCCAAGCCCACCTCAGATTTGATCCCTTAGGAAAAGCAAACTGCTCACTGTCCCCATGGATCCCATTTGCCCTTAACCTCCCTTTAGCTCCATCCTCCCCATTCATGCCCTCACAAGTGGTTAGCAAGCTGTCAGGTGTGTGCCACCACAATGACAGGGCCCCCAGATGTATCTCTCGCTGGATAAACAATGGGCTTGTTTCTCACGGCAGTCTCCTAAATTCTATGCTTTGCAGCAGGCAGAGGTAGGTGGTGGGGATTTTAACCGCCTAGAGAGGAGCTTTCTGCCCCGAGTCACCAATGAGAACGTTTAAGCAGTTCGTCCTGTCCCTGGGGGACCTCCCCCAGCCCAGAAGCAGGTGGATACCGTGGTGATCTCACTGGCAGCAGGGGCTGAAGGCGTGAGCTGGGGAACCACACCCTGAGGCCACTTCCGTACATCCTGTCCATAGCCAGGGGGCACCAGAACCTGCAGACAGAAGGCACAGGTGGTGAATGAAGATGGGGCCGACAGAGCAAGATGGATCCTCAAGGAGTGGATGCCAGCACAAGGAAAACTGCCTCAGCGGACCTGTGCCTGCCTTGTACAGGGCAGCTGGATGGGTGTGCTGACGTGCTGGTGCAGGAAGAACACAGCACGAAAGGAGGAGAGGCCACACATGTACCTGGCCATCGATATAGGCAACCTCCCCGCGTAGGACCACACGGCGGACGGTGCCCTTCACCTTCTGCCCTTCAAAGGGTGTCCAGTGGGCCTTGGAGAAGGGCATGTGGCTGGGGATTGTCCACTCATGCTCCAGATCCACCTACCCAGAGAGTAGTGGTTATAAGAGAAAAGGGCCACATCAGGGAACAGAGCCCCCACCCCCCCAACCCAGGCCTCCATCCCCATACCTCCACATAGGTGTCTTCCTGTGGGGGCAGGTGAAAGATACGCCGAGGATTGTGGTGCAGTCGCTGTAGCAGGTCATCCAGACTGAGCCGGCCCTCGCTAACAGCCGTCAGTAGCAGTGGCAGCATGGTCTCAAGGCCCGGGAAGCCAGGGGGAGGCCTAGGTCCACACTTCTCCTCCAAGGTATGAGGGGCTGGGAGAGAGAGTCATCACCCTCAGGACTAATCTCCTCCACATCTGGAAAGTCATACATGCCCCCAGGACTGCGCTTCCGCCAACCTCATTCTACTACCAACCCCAATGCCAACTTTTTCTGGGAACTGGAAAACAAGGAAACAGAGACTGCTGCTATCTTCTGGCGCTGACACCTTTTACCCACACATTCTCCCATTGAGACACACTTTGGACCCTCTCACCGTGGTCTGAGGCAAAGCAGTCGATGACAGCCATGTTCTCCCACAGGGCCTCCATGTCCTGGTGGGAGACAAGCTCAGGCCGGACCTCCCCTTTCCCAGGCCCCAGACGCTCCAGGTCATCGAGGCACAAGAACAGATGGTGAGGGGCCACCTCACAGGTCACTGGCAGCCCCCGTGCCTTCGCAGCTTTTATCAGCAGGATCTGAGGAGAGAGCAGGGAGATCCAGAGGAGGCCCCCACAGGCCCTGCCCTACAAAGTCCCCAGGGCCAACTGTCTGCCCTCCTCTGGAAAATCATGGGGCAGACGTGCTGAAGGTGCTGGCTTGAGGCGCTCCTGCTCTTCTTTCCTGTCCCTGAGCACAACCCTGCCCTCTTGGTGTTACTGGGAGAGTGATGGCACCGAGGACCTCTGGTGTACTCTCACCTCCTCCTTCCGCGCCACGTGACAGATGTGCACTGAGCGCTGGGCCAGCTGAGCTACCATGAGGACAGCGGCGACACTCTGCCGCTCTGCGTGGGCCACAATGGGGAGGTGGGACGGCCACGTCTCGAAGTGCTGGGACAGAAAGAACGTATAAGAGATTCTCCGAGCCTCTGAGAGCCCATGGCCCTCACGATGGTCTTGTGAAGCCCACCTAAGCAGAAGCCCTCCCGCCACAAGCGCACTCCTTACCTCCATCCACTGGGCCACACTGTCCAACTGCAGCTCAGAGAAGGTCTCATTGAGGTAGAGCTTCAGCCCTGCAGCAGACCCAGCCACAGGGCCCAGGGTCCCTGCATTTTCAGATGAGGCTCCAAGGAATAATGCAAAGTCACAGCGGGCGCCAGCTTCAGCCAGCTGGAGAGGATACATGTGAGATGAGGCCCATTCATGCCAACACAGCCAGCTGGGCACCAGTGCCCTGGGCCCGAGGAGAGGGTTCAGGGAGGCAAGGGTGGTGGGTGGGGCTCTGATGTCATGAACAGGAGTGCAATGGCTCACCTTCTGGGCCAGGGCCAGAGCAGGGGCATCAACGATGGGGGGCCGGGTATTAGGCATGGCACACACCATGGTGACACCCCCTGCCAGTGCAGCGGCTGTGCCCGACGCAAAGTCCTCCTTGTGTGTCCCCCCTGGTTCCCGAAGGTGCACGTGGACATCGACCAATCCTGAGATAACATAGAGCAGGCAGTTAAGAGTATCGACGGGAAATTTCTTTGGACAAGATTAGAGAAAGATTCAGAAACAAGCAGCGGGAAAAGTAGCAGCAACTGATGCAAGTGAAATATGGCAAGGTTCCTCAGCCAGGGATTAGGAGAGCTCATGGTGAGAGAGATTCTGGGGTCTTCACACTCTCTATAGTCCAGGACAGAGTGGGCCCCACAGCCTTCTCTCAGCACACTGAGGGTCTCCATTCCAGCTGCCACCAGTGTCCAGGAGCCAAGTTTTCCCACCAGGTGTACTTACCAGGCAGTCGCACAAGCTTCTGGGAGGTCATGCAGTCGACATGCACCTTCAAAGGAGGGGCTGGCCCGATCTGGCCTAGGGCCTGCAAGGGGAAACCACAGTCACTCTGATTTGAGGGAAGGGGGAGGCTGAGAGTTGTAGAGGCTCCTAACCCACCTCTCTCCCTCTGTTGCCACAGAGCCTGATTACTAGCATGGCTGCTTCATACTGACATGCCCCACCTCCCATGCCACAGCATCAACACTGGCCTCACCTTCCGGGTCTCAGTTACCTCCACAAATAGTTTGGTGCACTTGATATCGATGATGAGGGGCACAGAGAAATCTGCAGCCAGGCGCCGGGTGCGGTAGCCCTTGGTGACGAACGAAGAGAGCCGCCGGCCTCCAGCCCCACGCATCGACAGGTTAATCACCAGCTCAAAGTGATTCTCCGCCAGCTGCTCCAAGATGCTTCGCTGTGGCGGGCATTCCCCATCCACTGCCTCCTCAAAGTGCCAGTCCACAGCTGTTACCTGCCAGCCCGGAGCCAAGGTCAGGACCAGCCTGAGCCTAGCAGGGGTCAGAAGGCCAGCAGGGAGAGAGGGAGCTGGCCCAGGAGCCCATAAGGAGGAGACTGAGGCCCGCAGGGTGGCAACCAGGGGCTGCCTCTAAATGGACAGGGCTAAAAATCCTTTTGGCAAGGTACATTTTTTGATAGTAAAGATTTCCACACTACGTTAAATAAAATAGGTCACCAAGAACTAAGTACAATACGAGCTTGCTTTTGTGGACTATTAAACACGGTATATGCACACACACACGTACAATAGATGTAAAATTCTGAAAGAAACTATGCCAGAATGTTAACACTGGTGGTGACTTACAAGGATTTTTTTTCCCTCTTCTTCGTTTTTCTGTATATTCTACTCATTCCATGTGGAATACACATTGTTACTGGTTGGTGGCACTGAGTTGGTTCCAACTCAAAGACCCCACGTGACAGAGTAAAACTGCTCCATAGGGTTTCCTAGGCTGTAATCTTTACAGAAGCAGATCACCAGGTCTTTCTCCTACAGACCCGCTGGGTGGGTTTGAACCTCCAACCTTTTGGTTAGCAGCTGAACACTTAACCGCTGCACCACCAGGGCTCGTTGGGATATTCACTAGTTATACAATGACAGTAGTAATAATAAATAATGATAATAAAACCATAGCAGGGGAGCTGGAAGAGAACCCATGGGAGCAATGTCCCCTGTGGCGGGCAGCATGGCGGGCTGTGGGAGCCCCCGCACCTTGACGCCATGCTCCGTGTAGAAGTCAGCAGTGCCCAAGCTGGCATAGAGGCTGTAGCCCAGGCTCTCCAGCAAGCGCACTGTCGGCAGCAGCTCGCTTTTGTTCTGAAATCAAGCAGAAAGAGGATGAGGCTGTGTTTCTCCTGTCTTCCACTTCAATGTCACCCCGGGCCTAGAGAGCAGAGCCATCTCACCCCACATTTCCCCGGATTCTGGTACCTTATAGCTGCCGATGGTCAGCAGGATGTTCTTCTTGGGTATCTTAAAGCCGGTGCTTAGCATGGCCTTAAGGTAGGCCTCACAACGGCTCTCGCCGAAGCAGGCCACTTCCCCTGTGCTGGTCATTTCCACACCTAACACCACGTCAGCACCCGCCAAGCGGGAGAATGAGAACTGGGGGACCTAAGGGAACAGGAAGTAAGAGAGAGGGCCAAGGAGTGAGGGACCCTCTCCCCTTAGCAGGAGGGGCAGGCAAGATGAGACAGTGCACTGGTCCTCTCCCCTTGATCTCATCCACACCGTGCGGTTAGCCTTCCCCTTGCTATTGCTCTGTGGAAGACCATCCAGGGTCTTCCCTCAGCACCTGCCTAGGCTATTCCCTGGCCTTGGAGTACTTCCTCCACGAGCGCAGCTAATCAAAAACCCTAACAACCCTTCAAGGCCAAATTCAAATACTACCTCTTCTCTCAAGCCTTCCCAGATCACCCCCTCTGGAAGTAGAATCTCCCATCTCTAAACTCCTTTAGTGTTTTGTTTGCATCTCTGTTACGTACGTTCATCACAGACTGTTTCACAGCAAAACTATTTTTAGAGCCCACTTCTCTTGCCTCCCATTACTAGAGTGTAAGATCCTAAGTAATAAAGACATTTCATCACCTTTATGGTCCAGCAGTGTCTTGCCCACAGTAGATGCTTGGTTTACACGCTGACTGACGTACTTGTGCTGTGAGTGAACCTCTCCCACTATCTGTACCCCTACTCCTGACTGCTAACCCTGTGGTTTTCATCCTCCTTACCTTTACTCCCACGACTCCGGTGCCAGTCATGAGCCCCACAGGCTCCACTTCTTCTCCAACGATAACCTGTGTGGCCAAGGCTACTAGGTCCACACCCAGTGTCTTGGAGACGAAGGGGAAGGAGCGGGAAACACGAACGTTGCATTCAATCACTTTCAGCTGGTCATCCTGGGGCAGGGAGGGAGGGAGGGAGGGAGGGGGAGGGAGGGAGGGAGAGAGAGAGAGACAGAGAGAGAGACAGAGACAGAGAGAGAGACAGAGACAGAGAGAGAGACAGAGACAGAGAGAGAGAGAGACTGGTCAGGCTCCACAGGCTGGGCCTGGTGATGCTGCTCCACTGACCCTGCCTCCTCCCCTCACCATTCTGTGGGTGATCACTCTGGGACAAGAGCTCAGGCCAATGGACTGTCACAAACCCCAATAAGACTACGGGCTCTAGCTCTGCCCCTCCACACTCCCCCAACTTTCCTGTTTACTCCAAAAGCAGCAGGACAGTGCAGAGCTTCCCAGCACTGTGCCAGCACAGAACGTGAAGGAGTTGGGGTCCTTTAGTCCCCTCCTCTAGCCCATGTCCCTTCTTATCACCTTGGCGATAAGCTGCAGATTGAAGGGGCCTGTGACCTGCAGCTCCTGGCCCACGGCATGCACGATGGCTTTGATTCGCTCCAGGGTTTTGGCAGTGATGTCCTGTGGTGGGGTCACCAGCGTGGCATCACCTGAGTGCACACCTGCATTCTCCACATGCTCGGAGATGGCGATGGCTGCCACCACACCATCACAGGCCACAGCATCCACATCAATCTCCTGCGGGGGAGGGTAAAAGGCAGTGTGACCTAAGGCAAGGGCCATTTTCTTCTCCCACCTGTCCCAGGGTGCTCTAACCCTTTAACAGCCTCCAACATAACCCACCCTTCCCAGCCCACTATGCCTGTGAATTCCCATAGGGGAGACTCCTCCAAGCCTGGGAGCCTTCTCTCAGACCTTGCCTGCAGCATCCTACCTTGGCCTCCTGGATGAACTTGGAGATAACCACTGGGTGCTCCTTGGAGACGGCTGCTGCGCTGCTTAGGAAGCGCTCAAGGTCTCCATCAGTGTAGGCCACGTTCATAGCAGCACCACTCAGCACGTAGGAGGGGCGCACCACGCAGGGGTACCCCACAGTCTGGCAGAACTGGCGTGCAGACTAAGGGTGGCAGAGAGCTTAGCTGGGTTGTTCATACCCGTGCACCAGCATCAACCAGCCTCCAGCCCACCCACCAGGCCCCAGCCTACCTCTAGGTCGCTGAGCTCCCTCCATTGAGGTTGGCTGATCCCAATGGTGTCGAGGAGCCGGGAGAACTTGAAACGGTTTTCAGCTGAGTCAATGGCTTCCGGGGAGGTGCCGAGGACCCGGCACTGCTGCCGATGCAAAGCCATGGCCATATTGTTGGGCAGCTGCCCGCCCATGGAAAGGATCACGCCTTCAGGGTTCTCGAGTTCATAGATGTCCATCACCACCTACAGCACAGGAAAGAAACGAGCGGTGGTAACGAACGGGATCAGGGATCTGAGCCTTCTCACTTACTGCTCCTTAGCCTCCACCCTGCCCCACGTGCCAAAGAATCTCAGGTCAGCCAGCCACTGTTGGTCTATTCTGGCCACCCAGGCAGCCTGTATCCCTCTCACCTCAAAAGAGATCTCATCAAAGTAGAGTCGGTCACACATGTCATAGTCCGTGCTGACTGTCTCTGGGTTGTAGTTCACCATGATGGTCTTATACCCCATCTGTCACAGGGAAGGGAATGACATTCACCAATCAGGTGGAGGGAAAAGGGCATGGAGAAACTTTATCAAAGCCACTGCTTCAGAGATTGCCACCCAGCTCCTCTGAAGGAGCTAGCCATCTGTCCTGGGAGGGAACCAGGGTCCAGCACCGCAGGTATTGGAGAAATAGGTACAAAGTATTGGGGAGGAGATTCATGCACTGTGGGGGCATCACAGATACCTTAGAGGACCCTCCCAACCCAAAGCCCTATGCTATAAGGTGAAGCAATTAGTGGAGTGTGCTAGGATTGGTGGGACTGGACAGGCAGAGACGGCAGACACTGCTATGAAAGATGAACTCTCAGACCTTTCGGAGCTGCTGGATGCAGCCCACAGCACACCAGTCAAACTCGACGCTGGAGCCAATGCGGTAGACACCAGAGCCAAGGACCAGGACATGAGGAGTTCGAAAGGTTAGGTCATGGGCGGTGCCCCAGTACGTCAGGTACAGGTAATTTGTCTGGGCTGGCCACTCAGCTGCAACCGTGTCAATCTGCTTCACTGCCGGGCAGATTCCCAGTTCCTGACGCAGCTTGCGAACAGCCAGCTCTGTGCTAAAAGAAAAGAAAGGTAAGAAACATGTAGGCCCTGGGGGTGGGGTAAGGATTGTGCAGAGAGATTAGATTCCAGGGCAAAATCAGAGATGAAAATATCCCCAGCAACCATCCCTCTTTCAAGGATGAAGGTCAAAGTCTTCCACAGTTCCCTATTCTCCCTTCTGAGGGTCCCTTACTGGCGCAAAGGTTCCCTGCCCTATTTCTCAGCCCGTGGCCCACACTGCCATCTCTGACCTCAGAACTGCAAGGGCAATCTGCTTGTCTGAGAAGCCGAGGCGCTTGGCCTGCTGCAGCCGGTCTGGGGGCAAAGGCTGGCCACGGTGCTCTTCCAGCAGCTGGGTATGTGCTACGATGCGCTTCATTCGGTGCAGAAACCAGCGGTCAATGCGTGTGAGTTCATACAGGCGCTCTACCGAGTAACCAGCCCACAGAGCAGCTGCCACCACAAAGATCCGCTTATCTGTTGGGGTCTCCAACTCCTAAAACAGAGAGGTCAGACAGGTGGGTATAGGATTGTACAGAGGTGGGAGATGTCAGGAAGCAGAGAAATTCTTAATCTTCTGCCAGCACCTCTCAAAGCCTGAGAGTGGGAGTGGCTGCCATCGTGTCAGGAAAGGAAGCTGCATCCCAGAGCACAGGCCCGGGGACTGCAAATACCCAGAGAAAAATCTTGGCTCTGCCTCATACTGGCTATGTGGCTTTGAGCAATTCCCATAACCTCTCTAAGCCTCAGCTTTCTCATCTGTAAAAACAGCTCTAATAATACCTACTGCAATGACAAATGAGACATATCTCAAAATTCTCAGCAAGGTGAACAAAACACAGCAAGTGGCCAACAAATGACTGCTACCAATCTTAATGGTAACAAGCTCATGGCCCAGGGGAAGGGAAGCAGGTCCATTTTATGGGTGTTGCCGTGAGGAGTGGAGCCGCTTACCATATCACTGACTGGCTTTACAGTGTGATCAAAGCCCACACAGTTCTCATCCACCATGCGCAGGGCCTTCTGGAAAGCTTCCTCAAACGAACGCCCAATGCCCATGACTTCACCTGGGGGAACAGGACGGAAAGATTGAGGGCCTGGGGCAGGATGCTGCTCAAGAGGCGTCTGGTTTACAGTTAAGTGTCTGTAGGTTCTCGAGGCAAGTCCCCTGGGGTGGGGCCTTTCACTGTGAAGAAGTGTTACTGAGAAATCTTAAACTTACAGCTCTTCCTCATTTCCAGGGATTTCAGGTTTTGTGTGTTAGTGAACATGAAATTAAAATGCCCAATATGGGCACGCAGATGTTGGAATATGCGACAGGGTATCACAGTGGCCGAAACCACTGACTTGATTTACATGGTGATGACACCACCTGGAATCTGTCTTGTCCTTTAGAACCTTTAAATGTTCTGATAATAGGAAGGTGATCCCACTACCCTTTGAGCCCATCCACAGCTAATCACAGTTAAACTATCATTTTAGGGTATTTCCTCCTGGATGTTTTTCATATGTACGTTTTATACATGATTATAATTATAGCATACATACAATTTTTTATCCTGCTTTTTTCCTCATCGTAAGTATTTTCTCAGATTGCTATATGACCTTACAACCACCAGTTTAACTCCCGTATGACTAACCATAATTTAACTGTGCGCTTACTGCTAGACATTTAGGATGCTTCTAGATACACATTGTTATCAGTGAGCCATGATGTTTTCTATGCTTTGCATTACTGCCATAGGATAAATATCCAGAAGTGTAGGGAAAATATGTAAGACAAAATCTCTGGCCCTTAATAAGTACTAATTTCAGAAGCCTGCGCTTTACGATACAAAGTATAAGTTTAAGACTCACAAGAAATGAGCATAATCATTTTAAGCATTTAGTAAGCAAATCCTAATAACCAACTGCCTGGTGAACTGCTTCTATAAAGATTACAGCCTAGAAGACCTTACGGGGCAGTTCTACTCTGTCACATGGGGTTACTATGAGTCGAAATCTACTTGGCGGCACCTAACAACAATATGCAAAAATGATAACCCATTTTAATAAGCAAAAATGTAACTCAATTCTATCTATTAAGGAGAGGGAACTTTTCTCCCCCAGGTCTGCTATTATTTCTTCTTCTATAGTTTTTGTTCATGTACTCTGCCCACTTACCCTAAGGTCCTCAAGTCTTTACTAATAGTGTTTTTCTCTATTTACAGTCCTGACATTGATGTTTCTTCTAAAATTTTTAAACTCATCAAGATGCTATTTACAGTATTAAGTGGATTATGAGTGGTTTTGTCCAATTTTTTGTAATGTGATCATAATATTTATATTATGTCATATGGTTATGTTATTTTTATTTTATGGTTTGCTTAAAGAAAAAGAAAAGAAAAAGAAACCCAACACATTCATACATGTATGCCTAGAAAAATTCTGGAAGCATATATACACCCAAATTAATCTACCTTTGTGTGACAAGATTACAGAGGTAATTATTTTTCTTTGTTTGACTAAACGCTATTTTATTATTTTTCAATGATTCATGTATCTTACTTATATAATAAAACTTACAAAAAGTTACCAAAGATCACGTTATAAGAATACTTGAATAAATATAAAACATTTAAGTGTTTCATCTAGTAATCAATCTTTGATTGTCCTACTTTCAATCCACTTCTTTGAGTCACAATTTAATTACGGCTTCATTCCCATATTTATTATAATTTTCAAATAACAGGAATTTATCTCCAGAAGGAACAACCTGGCAGTCTTGTAGGATTTCTAAAAATTCTGAAATAATATCTGAGCTTAGACTTGGTTGTCTAAAGGCTAATACTGCTCTTAATAGAAATTCGGAGCACAACGAAATGCTCTTCATCCTTTACACACTGGTAGCACTCTGTCTGGGACATAGAGATGCTTGTTTTGGCTGAAATGTTCTAGAGGAGGGTCTAAGGCAACTAAAGGGACACCATAAGGAAGTGTATTAACTCAATTCCAACAGACTCCACCACCGCTTAGAGGATGACTGTTCCGATCATTCATTGTTCCCTAATAAACTTCCTTATTGTAAAAAAGGTCTTCGATGTCCTGCTCTGAACTGAAATCAGAAAAGGTCCAAAGAAGGTGTGCTAAGAACGGCTGCCACTGTGCTCACCTGGATTTAGAGGATTCACCAGAAAACAGCGGTAACTGTTTCCCTGAAGCATGAGCATTTGAACTAACACAGTTAACAAAATGTCACCAGCAAATCAGCCTAGTGATGAAGCCAAGGGCAAAATGCCATGAGGATGAAATGCTGCGGGTGGAGCTTCACAGAACTGGCCTCACAGATGACACGCAACGTAGTGTAACAGAAAAACACATGATTAGGAGTCAGGTCTGGTTTCCAGCTCATTTGTGGGCCCTCGGCCAAGTTGCTTTCCTTCTGTGGGCACCTCAGTTTACTCATTTTAAAATGAGAAAGCTGATATAGTCGGAGGCTCTCAGACTATCCTAGAGATTCTGAGGTGCCATCTGGGGCGTGGAGATGGCACGTGTATTCCGACACGGTTTCCAGACAACTGTGATTCCTATTCCTGGTGAGACCTACTATCTTAGTTTGAAATGTCTCTGTGAGCTCTGAGAAACCATGTTTCCAAGCAGCTGTTAACACGGGAGCTAAAAGACCTCGTCAGGGACCTCTCTGAGAGTCTAGACTCCTGGCACTAGTGGGATGCAGTGGGGGCAAGCTGGGGAGGGCTGTCTGGGGCATGTCTCTCACCAACACTCTTCATGCTGCTCCCAATCTTTGTGCTGACACGCAAGAACTTGCTGAGGTCCCAGCGAGGGATCTTCACCACACAATAATCCAGACTTGGCTCAAAGGCTGCTGTTCCCCCTGTCACAGAGTTACTGGGAGCCATCAAGTGGGAGTGACAGGAGGACAGAGAGGGAGACACAAAGAGTGAGCTTCCAGATAGCTCTCTCTATCCCCACAAATCCAGGCCAATGTAGTTTTCATCTTCCCTGTCCCACAAATGTTTTTCTCAGCTCCCCACCCCCTTACTACCCCGATTTCTATCCCCATCCTCATACCTGAGCTCAGGTAGAGGGATGCCCAAAGCTAGCTTGGCTGCCACATAAGCCAAAGGATAGCCTGTAGCTTTGCTGGCCAGGGCAGAGCTGCGGGAGAGCCTAGCATTCACTTCAATGATGTAATACTGCAAAGAGGGAGACCAGGGAAAAAGTTATCACGTGACTGGCTAAGAAGCCTCTGCCTAGGAGAGCTCTCAGAAAGGAAAGAAAAGAAGGCCTCTTCATAGGGATGGGTAGCAGAAGGCCCTCCCCAAGACCCAACCACACTGAAGATGATACTGGCTTCTATTCCAAGGTCTGTAGGACCACTAGGCCTCTTGGTCTTAAGGCTGAAAAATTACAGAAGAAAGAGGAGGTAACACGTAGAAAATGAGCTCTAGGACCTAGTCTCACCTGTTCAGACTCAGGGTTCAAGGCGTACTGCACATTGCACTCCCCAACAATTCCCAGGTGCTGGGTCACCTTGACAGCTGTCTGCCGCAGTAGCTGGTACTCCCTGTTATTCAGTGTCTGGCTCGGAGCCACCACTATGGACTCACCAGTGTGTATGCCGAGTGGGTCTAAGTTCTCCATGTTACACACCTGTGTGGGGAGGGTCCCATGGGAGTCACCACCAAAGGCAGCCAGAGGAGGCAGGAGGCTACATCCCAGGGTCCTGCTGCCTCTGGCTGCACCCAACCTGGGTCTGAGCGCCAAGAACACTCTTCCAAGAGCTCACACTGCCCGACACTACTCCCATCCTTTGCCCATCACTCACCGTGACACAGTTGCCATAGGCGTCTCTCACCACCTCATACTCAATCTCTTTCCATCCCTTCAAGGACTTGTCCACCAACACTTGGCTGGTATGGGCAAAAGCTGGGGCCACGAGAGCAGAGAGCTCCTCCCTGTTGGAGGCAAAGCCAGAGCCCAGGCCACCCAGAGCAAAGGCTGCACGTACCAGCACAGGGTACCCCAGCCGCTCGGCTGCTGCCTGGGCCTGCCATGAGTGAAAGAGATGAACAAATAGGTCAAGGTCTCAACCTCTTGCTGCCCAGAAGGTGCAGTGCCTTCTGGAAACAAGATATAAGGAAAATGACCCATTCTACTTTTGCCCAACCGCTCCTCGAACCTGTTCAAGAGAATTTGCTGCCTCGCTGGGGGCCACATGCTCCCCAATCTCTGCCATCCTGGCGGCAAAGGCACGCCGATCCTCAGTCAGCTCAATGGTCTCCACAGGTGTGCCCAGGACGCGGACCCCATACCGAGCTAGCACTCCAGCCTTGGTCAGCTCCACACCACAGTTCAGAGCTGTTTGGCCCCCAAAAGTCAGTAACACACCATCTGGACGTTCATTACGGATCACCTGAGGCAAAACAGAAATAATATGCATGAGACTCTTTGGGGAAAGGGAAAAGATCAAGGAAGTTCAGAAACCTGGAGTGACCACTGGATCCCCTGCCCACCCTGAATCCCCCTCCTCAGTCTACCCTTACCCAACTCATACCTGGGTTACGTAGTGAGGTGTTATGGGAAGGAAGTAGACCTTGTCAGCCAGCCCCTGGGAGGTCTGCACTGTGGCAATGTTGGGGTTGATCAGCAATGTCTGGATGTTTTCCTCCTTCAGCGCCTTGATCGCCTAAGAGGACAAGAATGGCACATCAGCCTCTACCACAGAAACAAGATTGAAAACAGTCTTAGACTGGTATTTCACCTCCCTGTACTCTTAGTGCCTAATAACTAACCTAATCCTCACCACCTCACCTTCCTATACCGACCCCAGATGTCCGGATTCATTTCCTCCCTACAATAGATGTGGATGCCTCAGCCCTTTCTCCCTAAGACTCTATCCATCCCTGAGGTTCCCACACCCAGAGGAGTGGGGCGTGACCACGCCTTACCTGCGAGCCTGAGTAGTCAAACTCTCCAGCTTGGCCGATGGAGAGGCCCCCGGAGCCCAGGATCAGAACCTTTCGGGGTGGTGGAAGCCCAGAGCCTGGGGTGGGGATCCCAGGGGGAGAGAGGTGCTCAGTCAGTCGCTCTCGAACTGTGGAGACAAAGTCATAGAATGTTAGAGCTAAACAGGATCTGAATAGATCATCTGGATTAACCCCTTCAATTTACGGAAGAGTCCACAATAAGTCATGACCTAATGAGTGGCAGAGAGAGGACCAGAATGCAGGATTCATGACTCCCGAGTTCTTTCCAATAGAAGCATAAACTAATCATCTTGGTTTGGTTGCCTTTCTGCCTCCCCACACCCCACCCCAACACATATACCTCTAAACTACATGTATCAGTTCCTGGGGAACACCCATCTTATCCCCACCCTGTAACCAACCCTGGTCGCTGCTGAGCCTGGCCTGTTCTTAGGTCCACAGCCCAATTCTACTCACGTGCTTACCTGTTTGGCCCCCAGGGTTCCCAGCTGTGGCCTCTTTTACAGTTTCCAGGAAGATGTCAAAAAGCAGCTCCATATCTGAAGGGCCAGCTTGGTGCTCTGGGTGAAACTGCACACTGTTGTAGAGATTAGTTATGAAACCTGTCATCTTCAGAAGCATGGGCGCTAGCAACCTCAGAGGTTGCTAGTGAGATAGAGAACTCAAGTTCATTGCTGTGCTTTGCTTCACTTTACAATCTTCAAGGCCCATGAGGCTTCAAAGCTGGACAGGCCCACAGTGGTCCTGCCAGAATCTCCCAGGCTCACCTGAAGAAGGGTAGGCTGTTGTGTACAATGCCTTCATTGGAATGATCATTGGCATTGGTGAAGAGAGGAGCCCAGCCGGCTGGCAGTGAGTCTGTTTCCACAGCAAACCCGTGGTTCTGGGACGTCAGAAAGCAGCGTCCAGAGCCCACCAACAGGCATGGCTGGTTATGGCCTCGGTTCCCATATCTAGAATAGAGGCATGCTAAGTCACAGGCCACTTCCAACCTCCCTTCACTACTATAAACCAAATACGGGTCTTGTTGATCTCACTCCTCTCAGTAGCCACCCCCTCCTATTTCAACACTAATAAACACCAACTCTGTTCCCATTCCCAAAACTCCCCACCCCTCATCTCAAAAATATGGGTCCTTTCTCCCCAGAAGTCCCACCTCATTTTGTAAGTCTTTGCCCCAATGGCTAAGGCCAACAACTGGTGTCCCAGGCAGATCCCGAAGACAGGTCGGGGATTAGGCTCAGATAAGACACGGCTCAGTGTGGATACCACATTGGGACAGGTGGCAGGGTCACCAGGGCCGTTACTTAGGAAGAGACCCTCATACTCTGGAGTGGGCAAAAGACATAATATTAAAACCAATACTTCAACTAGAAGACAAACTTGCAGGCCTTACCATTAGAACAGAAACTCTTATCTCCATCTTCTCTGCTGCAACTCATGTTGACTTTCAGTAACTGGACCAAGAGACAGCTCTTCCATCCTGGTAGAAGACCCTGCACAGACCTGAGCTACTCACCCTGGCTGTCTAATACGTGGTCCCAGGGTACCACAGTGACCTCAGCCCCACGCCGGCAGAGGCATCGAATCTGATTATACTTCAGGCCACAGTCCAAAGCAAGGATCCGAGGGGCACCCCCTGCATTGAATACCCGTGGAGCCTGAGCAATAGAGGCAAAAAGTCAACAGTTAGCAGCTGTGATCAGTGGCTATATTAGACATCTCTATCCCAATCCCTACGTCCAAGGTCTCTTCTGATTCTCCTCTAGTGTTCACACCAGTTACGGGCAGAATGTAACTACTGTGATTTGGCTCAGAACACTCCCACTCTACCCCTGTACCTTCAGGGAGACTTCTGGCACCAGGGGCCGGGCATTGGGGTCCAAGAATGGCAGGGCTGAAGGCTCTGTCCCACTCTGGACCAGCTTCCCCAGCAGAGACCCTTGCTCCCGCAACTTCTTAGTCAGCTCCCGAGTGTCCACTCCTGTGAAAATTAGCACAACCTCAGAGATCACACAACTCAGCCTTCCACAAGGTTAGACTTCCAGAAGCACTTCCATTTGAGCCAAGTCACACACAGCTGTTCTATGGGCATACTGATGGAAGTATGATACCATGAAGTAGTCTTGACAAAAATCTATCTGCACTGAACCACAATTCTAGATTAGTTTATAGAAAATAATACCAAAGGACAAAAGAACATGCTAGATAACACTACAAAAGTATAATCAACAAAATATAGACTGTGGGATGCCCCACAGGAAAAATGACCTGCTTTTGTCAAATATGGTAAAAGCCGCATAGATTAAAGACACATGTCAACCAAATGCAACATATGGGCCTTGTTTAGATCCAGATTCAAATAAACAGTATTAAAAAATAAAGGCTAATTGGGTAAATTTTGAACATTGCCTGAATATTTGATGATATTAAGAAATTATCATTTACTTCTTTAAGATATGACAATGATGTTATTGTGGTTGTGGTTTTTAAAAAAAGACTCCTTATCTTTCAGAGAAATGAACTATTTGTGTACGGAATGATAGGAAGTCTGAGATTTGCTTCAAAATAATCTAGCGGTGGTAGTGGTGGTGATGAAGTTAAGATTAACCAAGAATTGATTATTATGCTATTCTCTCCTTTTACATGTCTGAAATCTTTCATCTGAGTGATACCTCCCCTAGTCCGAGATCGCAATCTAAACCTTCCAAATCAGGCATGTTCTACCACAAGTTTGGAGTTTACAAAACTTTATCCTGATCCTTTCCATCCAGGCATACTGTGCTCCGCCCAGACACACCTGTGCTTGCCATCATACCTTGCAGGCCAGGTATGCCATGTTCCTGCAGCCACTCATGCAGAGTGCAGGTGGCACTCCAATGGCTGGGTGTGGGGCAACACTCTCCCACCACCAGTCCTGCCACGTGGATCTCTGAGGATTCAAACCACTGTAGATGGAAGAAGGAGACTGTGAGGAGCAGCTCAAGGCCAAATATCTCCCTCTGTCATTTTTTCTCATCTTCTCCCATTACATGGCCACAGGTCCTCTGCCTCAATTACACTGAATGATCTCCAGCACTACCAAGCACTTCGTAGCTCCCTTTACCAACAATACTGTGCCCCGCATTAAACATTAACACATGAGCCATGTCTTTGTCACAGAACCGTGAACTCAAGAGCAACGTGAATGACACACAGCATTAGTCAACAAACATTCTGAGTGCCTGCTAGGCGCCAGGCATTGTAATAGATGCTGATAGAGCAGAGAGCAAGAAAAGACAGGGTCCACGTCTTCATAACGTTAATTTCCTCCCCAGGACCTGAAAATTAACAAGTCAACATGTAAACTAACAAGATAATAATTACAGAGTGTAATAAAAACAAGGTGCTAAGATAGGTAGGTACTTGATACATTACTAAATAAAAATAAAGGTTCAGGTTACAACTCTAGAAGTGACTATACCCTTTCCTCCATTCCAAAGAGAATAATAAAAAAAAAGAGAGAATACAAATTTGTCAACCAATAGATAAGCATTTTATAACTAAGTGGAGAAAGAGGTAGTTTATTCGGGAGGGAGTGGCATATTTAAGTTACATTCTGCTAAATGGTAAAAGGTTTAAGGGAATATAGATGTTAAGATTGTTCTTTAGGGAAGTGAAGCACAGAGTTTGGCAGATGAGTAACAAAACCCTCCCTGACAAGTGGAGTCCACCTGGTATGGGCAAATGCATTTATAACACATGTGCCACAAGAGCATCAGTGTTGGGCTGGTGGCTGTAGAAGGTCTCAATCACTCTGGTCCAGCCAGGGCCTCAATTTTACACTTTGTAAACTCAATTCTGTCCGTATACCTAGAGTTAATAGAGCTGAAGACTGACAGATGTTAACCAAATTCACGAAATACTGAATTAAAAATAAGAATGCAGTGTATTACAGGTTTATGATGACGAACGGTCCTTTCCAGGAATAACAATAAGGGTGTTCATTATCCACAGTCTTCCCAGTGTCAGGGTAACCTGGAAGGCAAATCTAGCATCTACTGGTTGGTTGCTCAGTAAGCCTGGAATCAGGACAAAATGGGTTCTAAAGAACACTGCATCTAGGCTATGGTGACTTCCACTATTATCCCAATTGCTAATTTTTTTTATTACTTTAACTGAGAGGGCAGCTTGTTTTCTAAATTCCAAAGGAAGAATAATAGTGGCAACCTCACTGAACTTGAAGAGAAAACTAAACTTTCTTACCTAGGGTTTAAGAACACTACAGAAAGGAAGTAGAAAATGAGGTAGGAAAAGTATGTTTAGAGGCTCATAACCAATTTTCACTGGTTCCGTAGGTGAACTGGGACCCAGTGTCACTGGAAAAGGATGTGATTTTAGTTTCCAGTGTCTTTCCCACTTATCTATGCAATCCTGAAGCACTACACCCATCATGTGACACCGCTGCTGAACAAGCTCCAAAGGGTCCTCATCAGATTAAGATTAGACCATGGTCTGACTTCATTCCTACCATCTTTGCACTACTTCTGCATTCCTAGGAAACTGGACATTGCTGTCTTACACCTTTTGCCACTTTCCTTGATACACTATTGTTTGTTGCAGGACCCACGTCTTCACTACATGCACGATATTCTCGACTTTGCCTACAGCTTTGGTGCCTCTAACAAAGGGGATAGCTCTCTCTTCCTAGGCTCCCACCATGCTGAGCTTCTCAAGGTATTTACCAACCCAACTTTAACTACAGTCATCTCAGTACTTGTTTTATCAATTCAGTGTCTTTGTTCTCTCCAGGCTGCCCAGCTTAGTGTCAATGACTTCACTTCGCTAATAATAATTAAGGATTTATAAAAGAATGTAGAGAAAGCATTGGACTTGCCTACCTTGCTGAGACCGAACTCATCCACTTCATCTGGGGGGATGCCATAGTTGCCGATCAGAGGATATGTCAGGACTAAGATCTGTGCTTTGTAGGAAGGGTCAGTGAGGGCCTCAGGGTAGCCCACCATGCCCGTTTGAAACACTGCAAGAAAAAGAGTCAGGACTCCGCGGGGCACCCTTCAGAACTCCGCCCGGGGCGCAGAGAATGCCCCCTTCAGGGTAGGCTGTCACGGGCATGAAAGATGGAAAGGGCTGGGGTGGGGACCTGGGGGCCAAACAGGGGGGAGGGTGTGCAGGCGGGAAAATGGCGGGGTCTGCGCAAGGCAGACAGGGTGGAGAGTGGCACCACAGTGGGGTGAGGTCGGCAGCCTGCCCAGGCTTGCTTACCCACTTCCCCAGCAGTCGAAACAGAGGCCCCAAAGGGCTGGCCCCGCAGGATCGACCCGTCCTCCAACACCAGCGCCGCCATGGGAACGGAGCTCAGAGGCAGGGCCGAGCACGAACAAGCGGTGGAGCGCTGCAAGCCCCAGCCGGCGCTGGAACCACGTGAAGACGACGCGCCGGGAGTCGGTCCACGTGGCTAACGGTGCCGGTGGCTGGAGCGGAGGCGGGCGTAGACCTCACAGGAGCCAAGCGCGCTGGCGGCAGGGCGTCTGCGGCGGCGCGGGCAGCCGGCGGCGTGAGGGGCGGGGCCGGGCACGCACGGGGCGGGGTCGAAGCGGCGGCGCTGCTGGGTCGGCGCCGCTGGATCCCGGCGTCGTCTTCTGCAAAGACTGCGGAAACCCGAGAACACTGACTACCCCAGAGCAGCCTCTCCCATCCCAACCAAGAAACACACAAAGGGAGGACAACTTTCCCTAAAGGAAAAACAAAAAAAGAAAAGAAAAAAAAGTGTTTATTATAGTCAACAACACAAATGGGAACTGGTACTAGTTCTTTAGTCCCGCAGAGTGTCCACAACACTTGAAGATGGGGCCATTTTCCATCTTCCAACGGCGGCCTTGGCCTTGATGATGCCTGGGAAGCAGAGCTCCCAGGCTGGGTTAAGATGGATCAGACGTCCTTTAGGTCACTAGGATGACCCACATGGTTCAAGAAGCCTTGGCTTTTCGGCGTTGGGTCCCCCACAGCAGAATGGAGATGGATAACGTGGTGGATCCCAGAATCCCGAAGAACACAATTAGGGAGAACAAGCCCTGTGAATCACAGTCCAAAAACTCTTACTGAGCATTAGTACACTGAAGGGTATATATACCCTAACACCTTGTTCTCTCCTAGTACACCTGTTCCCTCATTAAGGGCCACTCTCATAGCTTTGCTCCCTCAGGTGATTTGCATTAGCTTCCAGTCTTGTAGTCCTTCTTTGAGACAGGTTTCTGCTCTACGCATTTCTCTTATCGCTAAGGCCTAATTCCTCACCTGGCGCATGCACTTGTAGCCATGGAAACCATCAGCACAAAGACACTGCAAGAGACCTGGACCATCAGGTGCACAAGATCCATTCTCAGGACACATTTCTGGGAGGGAGAAATATAGAACATCATTAGATCTCACCAGATAGATTTCTTAAATATCTGCTTCAATTTAGGTTCTCAATCCTTTGTCGATCAGTAGTAAACATCATTACAGACAACAATAACAAAATATTCTAAGACCTTTTTCTTTCCAAGCAATTAGATCCTCAGAACTCCGAACAAAAGGCACCTAAGCAATTTTACTGTCTTTCTGATCTAAAGTGAATACAAGAGAGGAACGGCAGTTTCCGGAATGGTAGAGATAAGCCAGCATACCTGGGTCTCCAGTGCTATTGCAAAGGTTCCTTTGCCCTTGGCAGGTTTGGTTGTCTGAGTAACTGGTGATAGTATTCCAGGCACTAATACCTCCAGGACAGCTGACATTTTGTGGCAGTATCCTGAAGACAACACAGGTTGTCATAATATGTTCAATCCAAAATTGCTGAGCTCACAGCACTCCTCCTCTCCCCTAATCCCATGCTCTTTACTTACAGAGTCTGGAGCTGAGTGAAGCCGTGGAAGGTGTTAACTAAGTCATCCTTCAGGGGATTTGCTTGCAGGTCTCTGCAAAGCATACACCGTTAGCATTCTGCTCAGGAAAGCACCCGATCTCCATTTATACCTCTTCCTAGACTGGTATTCCAGCCCTCATCCAGCGTAAATTTAGACATTAATATTCATCCATCTTTTTAGGAGTCCATCCCCAAAGACTTTCCCATCAACCCTTTGCCATAGTCACTTTTTTGGGAGGGAGGGGACCTAACCACTTACATGATGATAGCAGTATGTGCCTGAAAAAATTTTGGACCAGGGTCCTTCAGAGAACAGTTCTGGAGATCCAGCCTGAGGAAACAAAGTAATCAATGTAACTATGTACCTCTCTTCTTCATCCAGGACATAGTTTCTATTTGATACCCAGTTCCCATTTATCAGTATTAACTGAACACAGCTGTGTGAGAGCCACACGATGCTGCGGTAGATGTCTGAATCCTGCATTATCCAATATGATCATCACTAGCTACATGTAGCTATGTAAATTTAAATTAATTAAAATTAAATTAAAAATTCAGTCTTTCATATGCACTGGCCACACTTCAAGTGTTAGGTAGACACTAGCATGTGGCTAGTGGCTGCTGTATCGGGCAACAAAAGGATGGAACATCTCCATCTTTGCAAAAAGTTCTAAAACGTACTATGCCCTGTCAGTTGATATCTGTGCACATACTGGAAGAAATTTATTCCTTGTCTAGATTAGTGGAGCTCATATTATGGCATCATGACTCAGATCCACAAAGGACTTTCAAATGGAAACAAAAAAAGAGATGCAAATCACATAAATGAAAATTTCCTCCAAGTGCATTTTCTACCACAGGCTGAATGTAAGCTCCTGGACATTAAGGACCATGCTGCAATTATTTTGTCTTCAATATCTATCACTGTCCATTCCTTTATTCTACAAATATTTATTGTATGCCTACCAATTGCAAAACATTGGGAGAATATATACATATGAAAAAAGCATAACTCAGTATCTTAGCCTTCAAGTAGCTTACGATTTAGTAGAGGAACAAGAAAATCACCAAAAAGAAAAACAATATAAATGTTAAATTACAATATGAAAGAAAGAATATAGAAATAAACTTGAGTGGTATGGACACTAAAGATTAGAGGAAGTCAAAGAAAATATTACTCTGAGATCTAATAGTGGGAAACAGTCACAAAAGATGCTGAAATTGAAGGATGGCTATGTCCTAACTTGGGGGAAGAAGGCAATTCCAGGTAAGCAGAGAGGCTCTCCAAAACAACAAAGAAACAAAGGT
The DNA here is from genome assembly GCA_030035585.1 of Dugong dugon. Classification (NCBI taxonomy): domain Eukaryota; kingdom Metazoa; phylum Chordata; class Mammalia; order Sirenia; family Dugongidae; genus Dugong; species Dugong dugon. The sequence continues at coordinate 72,989,441 of CM057473.1, forward strand.
AGAATGCCTTGTGAGTAGGTGAGTCTGGCTGAAGTCAGACCCTTATGGAGGGTTTGATTGGACAAATAATTAGAAATAATGTAGGAAAGGTGGACTGGGAACAGTCCGTGGTAGATATTGAATGTCTAATTCACGGCTTGAACTGTATCCAGAGGGCAATAGATAGGTATAAACATGGCTTTAAAGCCAGAGAATGATAATGGAAAAATTTGGTTTTTGGCAAGCCTGAAGTGGAGGTGAAGCATTCCAGAGGAAATGTTTTTAATAGCAAGTTGGAAGTACCGGTATGTACCTGGAGCGTGGAGAGGTGTCAAAGGACACTAAAAGAGAACTATTTTTGGGAGACACCTACATGGTAGTTACAGCTGAAGCCATAAGAATACGTGAAATCTCCAAAGAGTGTACAGGGAGAAGAGCAGACGACCAAGGAGTGAATCTGAGGAACTAACCAGCATAGGGGACAGTGAGAGGAATTTGCCTTAAAGACAAACATGAATTAAACACAAGGGGAAGAAAACCATATTAGTGGCATAATGTCTTGGAGAATAAGTTGAGACACACAGTGAATAATACAAAGATCTTGATAATAAACAAAACAACAAAGCTCTTTTAAAATGAGACATTAACAGAGCTTTTTTTTTTTTCTTTTTTAAACAGGTAAAAATATGATTTTTATTCAGCTTTAAGCAGAAAGAACTACAGGATTGTTTCCTAGCGAAAAATGATACAGATTTAAAAGTCTGAGAACGAATCATGGTTTAGATGCCGCCAAAATAGGCATCAACATTTACGCCGAAAGTCTATCTAGCAAGCCTCGTAGACTCCGTTCTGGAAGCCCCCGTACCCGCCCCCGCCCCGCCCAATCCAGGGATGTCTTCTCCCTCACCCCAAGATGGTGCCCTTCTGATTCAAGCAGCAGCGGGCATGCAACATTAGCTTCGGGGTCTGCTTACAAAAAAGAGCAACTTCTGACAAATTTTGCACACTCCCTGGACACTGGATGCATATCTGCAGAAGGGAGAAACCTATTAGGACCCCAGAAGTGAAAGTCAAGAAAAGAACGGCCATCAAGAGTTAACTGCCAGTACACCTCTCCAGGTTTCCTCCAACAAAGGGCGGGGAAGTGGCTCGTGTCCTACCTGTTATCAGGTTAGACAGGGGATACCTTTCTTTTCCTAGAGGCAAAGCAGCACATCAGAGACTTTCAGTACCAGCCCTTGCCCAGATAAGACCTTCATCTTTGAAGATTACTATTCGAACATATTTATTATGCTCCCTCTATTGACTTCTCAATCTGACAGCTCCGGTTTGACCGGGTGTAAAAGGTCAAGAAGGTACACAATGAACTCATCAAACATTCCAGAACGTACAGTCCTGCCGCCGCATGAAATACGGCATTCGTGCCCGCACAGCTTACAGAAGAGCCAGAAGACTGGTCTGTTGAAAGAATAACTTCAAAGATTAAGGAGTGAGGAGGGCAAATTTCAAAGGTCTTTAAAGGTAGGCAGGGCGGAGGCGCCTGGAGGCTTGCGTGCCGTGAGAACTCCGGAGCGGGGCCCGGATGAACTTCGGCCGGGGTCAGGAAGAGGCCTCAGGGACGAAATTGGAACTGCGGGCCGGCTGGGGCAGGGCGTGCGAGCGCGAAACACCGGCTTGCCTGCAACCCTGCTTCAGTCCGACCTCTAACTTGCTTCGGTACCTCGGGTAACGCCAGTGCCCTTTCCACGCCCAGAGCGAGGAGCAGGGCGGCAGCACAGGGCACCAAGCTCGTAGGACCGCCGGGCCCGCGAGGCGCCATTTTCCGCTGCCTTCCTCCTTCTCAGCAGCTCGTAACACCTGCGCGCGCGATGGCCCCGCCCCCAGCGCGTCACGCCCTCACCCCCGGGCGGGCCGAGCCGGCCGATCCAGTCGCCCCGGGCAGGCTGGCGCTGCTTGTTGCTCGCCAAGGGCAACGTTCTTCTTCGTGCGCCTCTAGTCCTCGTCTTCGGGAAAACTGGTCGCCTGTTCTTTTTCCCCCTTTAGCAAAGCACCCCACCACCCCGCCTCCTGCCGCTCGGCTGCTTTTAGCCGACTGCAGGCTCCCTCAGTCCTGCGTTCCCCGCGCCTGGACGCCAAGATCGCGTCTCTGAAGAGGCTCCAGGCCGCTCCATCCGCCCTCAGTAAACATGGCGGCCGGGGCGGGTAGCGGGCGGGGCCTGATGTCAGCTGGTGCCAGCGCTGCGGGCCTGGCTCTTTCGCGGTTGCCAGACCCACGTGTGGAGACCAGCTAGGTGGGCCGGCGGGCGGGCGGGTGCGCAGACGCTCGGGAGAGCGGCGGCTGGGCTGGTGCCGGGCGGCAGAGGGGGGCGGAGCGAGCTGGCCTCCGCTTGGGGGCTCGCGAAGGTCTGAGGGACCAGCGGCAGGGTGGTCGTCTCTGCAACTCGCTTGTAGAGAGAAGGAGGGAAGCAAGGAAAGAGAGAGAGTAAGGGTGATGGAGGCGAGAGGAACGAAGGGGAACTCCAGGCAGGAAGAGATGAGCCTGAGGGCGCCCCGGGCACCCAGTCCCTTTCACCTCATTCCTAAGACCGCGCGGCGTCCCGAAGCCCTGGCGGGGAGGAGGTGGGGGCGGAATACATGCTGCCGTAACTCCTCACCTGCCGTTGCCTTCCCAGAAAAAGTGAGCAGTGGTGATCCCAGGAAGAATGTAAGGACCTTTTTAGCCCTGGCTGAGCCACAGAGGTAAGGGGAAGGGGAGGTAAGGGGAAGGCGAGCGCTGCCCCAGGATGTTATGGGCTTGCCCGGCTCCCGCAGGGACGGAGTGTTGGTTTCGTCCCAGCCTGCTGAAAGCTCATCAAAGCTAACTAAAGCTCATTTTGAGCAGCTGGCCCCGGCTTCTTTCAGGGTCTCTGGCTTCTTCCATATACCCCAAGATATCTGACATCTCCACGAAGGATATTTCTAAGGCGTTAATAGTTTATTAGCATTTTAATGAGGACGCTAAAGCATTTTAGAGCTTGAGGAATTTTAGGCACAAAGACAGATTTTGAAGGAAACTTTTTGGGACAGTTGATCCTTTTGTAGGAGTCAGAGCAATCCAGTGCAGAGTATAACTAAGGTGAGGGGCTGGGAAAGGGAGAGCAGAGAAAGAGTCTCTTCCGGTGTATGTGTTAGGGTTTTTAGAAGGGGTCTTCCACAGCCTGCTGTTTGCGCCCTGGTGTATTACGGTTTTAGTAGAACAACTCAGCTCTTACTTTGGCTCCTATTCTCTCAGAAAGATGCAAGTCCATGGGGTTTGGGTCAGTAGCGTTTTTAGAAAGCACTGCCTTATTCTTAGAATCATGCCTAATGAAGGCTTTGTTACCGGGTCAGGCTTTGCCTCTCTTTACTGGCTCTGTCTTTAGCAATCTGGAAGCCTTCTCGCACCTCATGTAAATAAATTTGTCAGGAATCCCTGCCATTTTACCTCAGCTGTAGAGTTTCTCCATTTTTGGGCTTTGTGTACCCGCAGTCTGTGCTGGGACCTTTCTTCTTTTTACTAACCACCTGCCATTAACACCATACCACTAACACTTATTTACACATAGCACATAGCAGACATTGTTTCTCCTCTTACTGTCCAGTATTGCAGTTCCCATCACCCCTGTCATAGCAGTAAGAATTTGCCAAAGAGGAGGGAGAAAACTCAAGATACTGCATTGTTCAAAGGCCCAGGGCATCTTTATGTTGAACCAGAGTGGCCTTTTGGGAACATTGTTCTGGGGGACTGGCATCTGTGATTCTGCAGAACATATCCCAAGAATTGCCATCTCTTATTTCCTCTCCCGTGGGCTTCAGGAAGTTCAGAGTTCAGGTTTGGTCTGCGTGAGGCCATATCTTGCCAACCAGATAACATCTGGTCAAGAGCACAGTGTGGGAGAGGCAGAAGAGAGCCAGGCTGATCTTTCATCTCATGGGCAAGAGCACAAGTAGTCTCTAGGTTAGTTGAAATCTAAGCTCTATTCCATGAATGACTGTGATTAACACTCTGCTGCTTGTTGGTTCTGGGAGTAGTGAAGACAGGATCTCTGGTAAGTGCAGACAGCCCTTTTTTTCCTTGTTTTATATCATGCTATATAATCTTGATCAAGCTATTTAACTGCTCTAAACCTTGGTTTCCTTGTGAGAATTAGAGTGTTTGTATAAATTGCTTGATGTAAAACTGTTTTGAAAATGCTGGCTATCATTACTTCTTCGTTATTTATTATTACTGTTAATGTTTACAAAACACTTAGCACATTGCTGGGTTACGTGGCAGGTGTTCAAAAATGTTAACTGTCGCCATGTTAGACTGCCTAACTGCATGGCAATTTCTGGTATTTTTTCCCCCATACTAGTAAGTAACCTTGGGGATTGCCTCTAAAGACAACATGGTATGAATAGAAAACAGGATGACTAGGGAATCACTAGGCCTGGGTTCTGATTTAGTCTCTCATAATAATTGGCTGTGTTTTCAGAAAGGCCACTTGAACTGTCTGTGACTCGGTTTCTTTGTAGAAAGAGAGGGTTGTAATAGTGATCACTGAAGAATCCTCTTATGTCTTGAAATACAGTGCTGTGCTTGTTCTTCTGAGGGGAGTGGTGTGTTCTTTGAGCATGAGTATTTCTTGTGCAGGAGTCAGAAAGCAACTTTCCTGACTTCTCTCAGCTCCTCCTTTTCCAACTCCAGTACACAGATGGCCAAGTGTGACTTATGGCAAAAGTCTAATCCTTTTAGGAATGTTGCTGCAGGTGAGCTCCCTGCTCCCCATTCTGGAGCTTCTAGGGCTGAGCTGGGTTGGGGCCCATAAGGTCCTGGCTCCCATGATAGGGCCATTTGGATTGTAGGGATTGGTTCCCTGAAGGGGCCAATACAAGGAGGTGCTGAACTTCATCCCTCCCCCAATTCCCAGTCTCACCTCAGCTGTTTACAGAATCAGACTCTCAGCGTCTGCCCAGCTTCAGACTCAGCTCCTCCAGGTTGCCCTGCCTCAGAACAGGGATTGCTTCTCCAGGTAGGTGTTTGCTCACAGCAGGGTAGGACCACTGTCCCTGGCTGGTTTGCTTCTTGCCAAGGTGGCCCTGTAATCCTGACTCTGAACCCTTGGCTCCAGCATGTGGCCCTGCCTTGCATCTCACTTTTAAACCCTCTTACCCTTCCTGGATCTGCTGTTGGCTGTGTTGTAACAGGTAAGAGGGGCTGAGAGGTGGGTGGCAGGGCTTACCTAGTGGTGTTGGGGAGAATGTTGAGGAGGATGGAGGTGTTGGCCTGGGGATGCCTAGAATGGCATTTGGGCCTGCCGTGGAGACAGTCCTACCGGTGATCAGTACTGAGAATGGATGCTGTTAGGAAGGGTGACACTGGGGATAACAGGAGGTGGGCGCTGAGGTCAGGGGAAATGGGGGAAGCCATACTGATGTTAATCTCCATTTCTTTGCCCTGCTGGTCTGTGGCGCCAGGCTGGGCTCTTGGCTTAGTGAATTGTGATAACTGGGTCTGGGCCTGTAAGTGGGGCCAGGGAGTTCTGGGAAGAAACTTGACCCCAGAGTTGATTTTTCTTTCATTACTGGGGTGGAGACCTGAGAAGGTTCACAGTTCTGCACACGCAAGGTTTTGGCCAAGTTATTGTCTCCTGACTGTCTCACTCTTCTGCTTCCTTCCTCACCACTGTCTCCTAGCACACCCACACCAGGACTTCCAGACTTTCAAGGGCTACCACCGAACTAGCTAGTCCATGTCTGGCGGGTATGGGGCACAAGGCTCCAGGGTGAGTGGCATAGCAGGCAAGACAGGCCTGACTGGGTGCTGATTCCTTTGCAGCTCCCCCTGGACAATGTCATTCGGTAAAGGAGGAAGACTGTGAGACTGGCTGGGTGCCAAGCTGTAGCCACTGCCTGACACTGCCCAGCTAAGTGGCAGCCCAGAGCCCATGAGCAGCCAGTGACTGCAGGTCAGGGACACAGTATGGACATGAATGCAGCGGTGAGCACCTCAGCTCCCTTCCTCCCAACCTCAGGCACAAGCATGGTCACATCCACCTTCTCCTCTGTGGACTATGTGATATTTGTCCTGCTGCTGGCTCTCTCCCTTGCCATTGGGCTCTACCATGCCTTCCGTGGCTGGGGCCGGCATACCATCGGCCAGCTGCTGATGGCAGACCGCAAGATGGGCTGCTTTCCCGTGGCACTGTCCCTGCTGGCCACCTTCCAGTCAGCAGTGGCTCTCCTGGGTGTACCATCTGAAATCTACCGATTTGGGACCCAGTATTGGTTCCTGGGCTGCTCCTATTTCCTGGGGCTGCTGATCCCTGCCCACATTTTCATCCCTGTCTTCTACCGGCTGCATCTCACCAGTGCCTATGAGGTGAGTGGGGAGGAAGGGAGGAGCATGTGGGGCCACCAGGGTCAGGGATGGAGAGGAGGAACAAGGTACATATGATGACTCTGGAACCTGGGTCTCGGTGAGGTTGGGCTGGGGGTGCTATGCTGAGTGGGGCCTAGAGTGGATAGAATTTGGAAATTCATGTTTCTGGGCCTTTTCAGTGAAGTTGTGTGTGAATCATGGGTATAGGATGGGGAGAAATACTTTTTTTTCTGTATACTCTTGCCTAGTACCTGGAGCTCCGATTCAATAAAGCAGTGCGGGTTTGTGGAACCGTGACCTTTATCTTGCAGATGGTAAGTGGAAGGAGAAGAATAATTGAGCCAGAGACATGGTAGGAGCACCTGGACTTAGGCATGCTGGGGCACTTGGGGCCTTCCCTGTTTTCAGACTGGCAGTATTTAAATTCTTGCTGGGGATCATTGTCACTAAAGCTGCCAGATACATCCTGCTATCCCTTCCTAGCACAGATACTGTGGTGAGAGCAAGCCTAAATTTGGGGAGCAGGTGAGGTCGGGGACTGAGGTTAGGTGAGGGGAAGCCACTGGGATGTTGAAGCTAAGGTCTATCTTTTCTCTCCTTACCCTCATCTCCTGTCCCCCTCACATTCCCGTTTCACACCCAACAGGTGATCTACATGGGGGTTGTGCTCTATGCACCGTCACTGGCCCTCAATGCAGGTGAGGAGTCACTGCCCCTGGTTTCCAGCCATGTTGGCCTGCGTAAACTCCTTAGGGAGGGGCGTGTAGGGGAGAGTTTGCAGGAAAGAATCTGGCCTTGACCAGGGGATTATTTCTCTGCATGGGCCCTTGGACTGGCCTCTCCCAGAGGAAGAAGCAGGCTTAGTTCACTGCACTTGAAAGGTAATCAAACATTACTCTGCCTCATGGGAATTGGTTAATCAACACCTGTTAGTAGAGCTCTGCAGACATTTTTTCCGTTGTGGTGAATGATTTATTTCATCTTTAATGATCATTGTCTTCACGCTTCATCTCTAAGACGTGACTGTCTGTATCAGAGTGTCTCTGCCTTCCCCACTGGGAAACTCTTCCAGAAGTATGAACATGACTTTTATTTGCTTACAGTGACTGGCTTTGATCTGTGGCTGTCAGTGCTGACCCTAGGCATTGTCTGTGCTGTCTATACTGCTCTGGTAAGTGTAGTCATCCCCAGGGGATGGGAGGAGATGAAGTGAAATGAGGAGAGATGGGAGGAGAAGGAAGAAGAAGGATGAGCTAAGAAGGAGAGTGAGAAGATAGGATGGAATTCTAGGTGTGGGATGAGATGAGATATAGGAGATGGGATGGCATGAGAAGGTAGTTGGGATGAGGTGAGATTGTGGGATAGGTAGAGGGTGGGATGGGAGTGGTTTCACCAGGGTCTTAGCAATTATGCCTCCAGAAGCAAGCATAGTATCCTCACTAGTGCATCGGTGTCCTCATTAGTGGATGGCTCAGATGACATCTGGGCAGCTGTGCTATCTTTTCTCTGCAGGGTGGGCTGAAGGCCGTCATCTGGACAGATGTGTTCCAGACACTGGTCATGTTCCTAGGGCAGCTGGCAGTTATCATCGTGGGCTCAGCTAAGGTGGGCGGTTTAGGGCATGTGTGGGAGGTGGCTTCCCAGCATGGCCGCATCTCTGGAATCGAGTAAGTACACCCCTGGCCTGAGTGGGGTCTGCAGTGCCTGGAGCTGAGCCCACACTGGCCTGATCTCAGGGCTACAGTGAGCAGAGAGCAAGCTGTCACAGCCTCGGGTGGGGCACTGAGACGGGCAGGAAGCTGGTGCTTCAGGGGGATTGTGATTCTAGGTGCCAAGCTAGGGTTGAGGGTGAGGATGTGTTGATTACCCAGGGTGGATCTGTGGGTTGGAGAAGTGGGACCACTGCCACCAACTCGCTGCACTGTCCCCTTTGGCCCTAGCGCCGGTGTCTCTGCTGTGCCCCCTGTTGCCAGGAGGGCAAGGAGGGCTGGGCCTGTCTCTGAGACCATGGCACAGTGCCTGGGTGGTGTCTGTTGCAGGCTAGATCCCGACCCTTTCGTGCGGCACACCTTCTGGACCCTGGCCTTCGGGGGCGTCTTCATGATGCTCTCTTTATACGGGGTGAACCAGGCCCAGGTGCAGCGCTACCTCAGCTCCCGCACGGAGAAGGCTGCAGTGCTGTGAGTGCAGGGACAGGACGGCATGGGAGCAAAGGCTGGGGAGGGGGCGCCGGTTCCTCCAGGTGGCTGGGGTGGGGGTGGGATACACACACACCCACTGGGGTCAGCACATGGCCCCCTTTCTGGGAGTACCTGGGGGTGTCTGCTCACCCCACGTCTCCCCTTGGCACTGGCCTCTCCTGCAGCTCCTGCTATGCGGTGTTCCCCTGCCAGCAGGTGACCCTCTGCATGGGCTGCCTCATTGGCCTGGTCATGTACACCTATTACCAGGAGTATCCCATGAGCACCCAGCAGACCCAAGCAGCCCCTGACCAGGTGAGAAGGCCTGCCGGGCCCCCTCCTATGCCCATGAGGGGCCAGTCCAGGCCTCACGGGGAGTGTCTGGATGGCTGCAGAAAGGACTCTGTCCCTGGACAAGAAATGGATCTAAAGTCCCTTCCCATTTTGAGATTCTGTGAATCTAGCAGGTGAGAAACGCAGCTGCAGCATCACCTGTTCACAGCGCTCACCCTGCTGGGGGTGGGGACCTACCTTTAGTGACTGCCCACCATGAGCCAGCTTGCTGGGAGCTCTCACACACCTGGTGTCGTCTAGCCTCCCAACAGCCTCTTTTCACTGAGGAGAACATGGGCTCACTGATGTACCTGCCTGCTCAGCCACACTGCTAGTTGGGCTGAGCTGGGATGTGGATGTGAACTGCTTCGTTCTCTCCCAGGGCCCATTTTCTGTCCACTTCCTGTGGGGTCACTCAGGTCAGCAGAGATGCCTCAGTGGCTGGCATCCCTTCCTGGTCACTGTCTCCATAGCGTCTTGCCCTGGGAAGGGATCCTCTCTCAGGAGAGCTGTGCACCTCTGCTCTGCTTGTAGTTCGTCCTGTACTTCGTAATGGATGTCCTGAAAGGTCTCCCGGGCCTGCCTGGGCTCTTTATTGCCTGCCTCTTCAGTGGCTCCCTCAGGTACCTGTTTGGCCCTTTCTCTCAGGCTTGTGAAACTGACTCCTGCTTGGGGTACAAAGTGACGGGGGAGGAGGCGATCCCTCTGAGTATCCCATTGTGCCCATCCCATCAGCAGATGACAAGGGACAGCTTATCTGTGCAGGACAGTACAACCTGTCCCAGGAGATACCCCCTTTTTGGTTAGGAATGCTTCTTTTACAATACCTGGAATCGATGTACTTAAATTCTATACCCACAGACAGAAAAGAACAGTGGCCTTGCCTCCCAGGCCTCCTCTGAAGTAGCCTTGGCTGTCACCTGAGGATGGTTTTTGTTGCTGCACGTGTCATCTCTCTCACCTTTAGGGTGCTAATCCCTCAAAAGGGGCTAGAGTTTCTTCCTAGTGTTGCCTTTCTCAGCTGCCAGAGTCAGGACAGCTTGACATTCTCTTCTTCCTTTCTAGCACCATATCTTCAGCTTTTAATTCACTGGCAACTGTTACAATGGAAGATCTGATTCGACCCTGGTTCCCTGAGTACTCTGAAGCCTGGGCCACTAGGCTTTCCAAAATCATTGGTGAGATTGTATTTCCTCATTCCTTCAGTCTTTTTCTTTCTAAGAATCCTGGTTACCACCTGACACTCTATGGCTGCTGGCTCTGCCTTAAAGCGCCTGCTTCCTGCTGGGCTCAGCCCTTAACCGATAAAGCGTACAACCTTCACCCTATGGTTGTTTACATCTCAGAGCGTTTCCGTAGACATCACGGGTGGGAGGGGCCTGGAGCTGGGACATGAGGTAATATGCCCTCTGCCTTCAGGGGCACAGGGGTGGTGGTTTGGCTGGGGAAGACGTGTGGCTTTACTTTTTTTCCCCTTTTTTATTGTGTAAATTCATACCTGCTTATTGTTTCCTTTTCCTTTTTCCCCAGCCTTTGGCTATGGACTGCTTTGTCTGGGAATGGCCTATGTTTCCTCCCAGATGGGACCTGTGCTGCAGGTAATGACTACGGAGGGAAGAAGGCAGTTAGGAGGGGAAAGGAATGGACTGAAATAGGCAATTGAGAAGACAGCTATTTTGAGGGGAAAGACAGGGGACAGGTGTCAGAAATTCTCCTTTGGTGGACCAGTTTTAACTACGGAACAGACTCTCAAGTAGCCAAAAGCCCCAGTGTCATTCCTGGACATTGTTAGCTCAGAGATCTAAGAGGGGAACCATGCCAATAACCATTCCTGCCCTCTGGAATCCTGAGTTCTGATTGCTCCAGGTGGAAGGACAGATCTGACAAGCGGGGCTCTGTGGCAGTGGCGGGTGGTCGTGCTCTCCGTCAATGGACTGGGGGTCTCTGAGCCTATGTGTTCTCCCCCAGGCAGCATTCAGCATCTTTGGCATGGTTGGGGGGCCACTGCTGGGACTCTTCTGCCTTGGGATGTTCTTTCCTTGTGCCAACCCCCCTGTGAGTGACCCATCGGCTCAGTGGTCTTATGGAGGGGGATGCCCTGGGGGAGGGGCTTGGCAGGGCTCACCATGAGTGCTGGGTCTGGTGTGAAGGTTTGACGGTAGGGAGGTGGGGACAACTGAGGGCTAGCATTGTGACATATCTTTGGGCAGGGAGCCATAGTGGGCCTGGTAGCTGGGCTCATCATGGCCTTCTGGATCGGCATTGGGAGCATAGTGTCCAGCATGGGCTCCAGTGTGGCATCCTCTCCCTCTAATGGGTCCAGCTTCCCCTTGCCCAGCAATCTGACTGCCGTCACCATGACCACACTGATGCCCTTGACCACCCTCTCCAAGTAAGTGGGCTTACTTTCTTCTTAGGAGGAGTGTCATTTCTGAGGGGTTGCCCAGGAGCCTGGCCAAGGGATGGGCCACCAGAGGCCTCAGGGGAGTGTGGGTGTTGAGTCCTAGGACCCTGGGCCCCTGTAGGTGGATGGAGCCAGGTACCTGTCCTTACTTCTCTGTTCCCCCAGGCCTACAGGGCTTCTGCGACTCTATTCCCTGTCTTACATGTGGTACAGCGCCCACAACTCGACCACAGTCATCGTGGTGGGCCTGATTGTCAGTCTGCTCACTGGTGAGGAGTGTGAGACGGGCCCAGAGAAGCAATGAGGGGCTGAGGGAGGGCTCAGGCAGCCTGGAGTCTGGATGAGACCCTGCCCTTCTAGCACTTGGCTGTTTGTAGCAGTGAATATTGTTGGCTGAGTTTGAGGAGGTGGGCCGGGGACATGATAACTGTGAGCCCTGGAAGACAGAGGGCTTGCTGGGTATGGACTAATCACCCAGTAGGAGACTCAGAAGCACCTTTGCCTTTAGGGGGCATGCGGGGTCGGACCCTGAACCCTCGGACCATTTACCCCGTGTTGCCAAAGCTCCTTGCTCTCCTGCCCTTGTCCTGGCAGAAGCAACTTCCCTGCAAAAGCTATAGCCAGGTAGTGCCTGTGTTGTCCACGTTATCCTTTCCTATCCCTTCTCCACAAATTGCTGCCTGACCTTCCAGTTTCCCTCCCTTCTCCCCCCTCATTTCTTCCCTAAGCATGGACATGTGCAGCTACCCCAGCTTCTTCCACACGGAGCTCTGGCTTGTGGGAGAAGGCTCTCAGGCCCAGAGAGGAGCCCAGAGTGCTGACCGCCCCACCTTCATCCCACAGTCTTGCTTTCCCCTTGCCTTGTGCTTTGCTCCTCCTTTCTCCACACCCCACCCCTGCTCACTCCCTCCTCCTCCTGGCCTTGCTGATTTCCCATCTAGCAAGAATCCCAGCAGAGTCTTTCCTCCTTCTCTGCATTAGCTCTTTCACTGCTCCTTTGCCTCATATTCACTCCAGCCCACTCCCCTTAGTCTGTGTGTTCCCCAGGACCTCCCCACGGACACCGCTGTGTTCTCAGAGAAGACGAGTAATGGTATACTGTGGGGCAGCAGAGACAAGAAAGAAGAGGACAGGTCATCCCACAAGGGCAGCAGCCCCACATTTACCCTCCAGGAGACCTCACTGTGATCTGGAATCAGGACCCAAGCCTCTCCACACTCAGCCAGGCAGCAGCCAGAGGCTACCCTGTAGTACGAGGATGATTCACTTGATACGATCTGCAGGATGGTTAAGGATGTGGAGGACCTAGCCCACACCAAGGGTCCTTGTTTTTTAAGGCTCTAACCTGCAGTAGAAGTTGTCCCGTCATGGGGATGTGAGGATCAGGCAGGGTTTTTCCTTTTCACTCATGAACCTGCCCTCTAGAGGACTAGGCTTTCAGGGGGCAGGACTGTGCCAGAAAAGGGGATAGAAGGTAATCCTCTGGGAATATGACAATGCCTTCTAATTCAACATGGCCAAGATCCTCTGAAGTGAATAGAAACAGCGTTTCTGGTTGTAACTGCCCTAGGGCCCAGTTTGGCAAGATTGATCTCCTGTACCATAACGCTGTAGTTTTCTTGGCCAGCTATTGCTTCCCTTGCAATCCCATCTAAGCACAGAATCCGTCAGCCACAAGGGGTTCCTGTGACTATCCTTAGGTTGTTTGTGACACCCCAGTCTCTCATCCTTCTCTGCTGACCTCCATTCTTGAGAGGGAAGGCTTTGGTGCCCCTGGGAGGCCTCAGAATAGAAATGTTTCTCTCCTTTCTGTAAAGTAGGGAAGTTTTCCACATCACTACCCCCACCCTCCACTGTTAATCCAAGGAAACTAGTGCCATTGCCAGGCCCACTGGAGCAGCTCTTCCTCTGACTTCTGAGCCATGCCACCTAGTGTCTTCTGTACTTCTATTTCCTTTTGGAGTTTCTTCGCCTCGTATCTTCGTTCCTAGGGAATAAAAACTACCATTGGGCTCCTATACTGTCTCCAACTGCTCTTGTCCACCAACGCCATCCCTTCGACAAGATAAAGAGCTCTCTCATGGTGAACAGATGTTCTTCCTCAGCTGAGAAGGGAACAGTTCTGGTTCATTGTGGTTTCAAATCTCTGAGACCTAGCATTTCTTCAGGGGCAGCATTCTGTTTACCGAGATGCAGATGCACACTCTCACTGATTCTCCCTTCCTATCCCCTGTGGCTCAGTCTGTCCTGTTAGGCCCCTTGTGTCCTTGCCAAGACATTTCCTACTGCTCTGAGATTTTCTGTTTGGGGGCTGGAGGAAGAATGCTGCTAACAGGACATTTGAGGTAGACTTATGATCTTGTGAGGAACACTGTGCTCATATTCTCTAGTTGCCCAAGAAGCAGCTCTGGACAAGCTCTCCAGGGTCCCTCAGCAGATGCTTGGTTCCAGGAAGATTTATGGGTTTGGTACTGGTGAAGACCTTATGGCTCCCAGCCACAGTCCAGCTGCCTTCCTACATCCCATGCAGCATGGGCCTGGGTCATTCTGTTTCTCCTTTTCTGTCTCCACCCCTAGCTAAGTCACCCCTTCAGTCCCATTTCTCCTGCTGCCCTGGCCAGCCCTGTGGTGAAACAGCAGCTCATCATGCCAGAACCCAGACCCCCCAGCCTGCCCAGAACCTCCTCTGTGCTTGTGTTGGCAATGGTGGCTCCTAAGATCACTCCTGCTGGGCCTTAAACCTGTCTTCCTGATTTTCTTTGTAGTCCGTGACCCTCTGGATTTCGTTATAAAATTCCTTCTCGGTAAGGCCTTCAGGTAGCTGGTCGTGAGCTTATCCACGCCTGGAAAGTTAATCTGATGTTCAGGCCAGAGACATGTCCGCTAAAGCTACCACCTCTTAGATGTGCCTGGGAGGCACCCCAGGGACAATGGGGAGGGAGAATGATACCCTTTTTAAAAACATTCCAGTTTCATCTTCACCCCTTGACTATTTCCCCATTCATATGCATATGGCCTCAGGCCTCTGGGTGGGTGGAACCAGATGTCCCTGGCCTCCTATCAATCATCCCTTTTAAAAGGCCTGGCCCTTGCCCCGAGCCACTCAAGAGGAGGCTTTTCTTCCCTTAGCTGCAGCATAACATTTCTTAACTTTCAGCCATTACAGATAACAACAACCAAAGGAACCATCTAAGAATCAAAGTTTCATTTCCAATGCCCCTTCTTTCTTTCTCTTATAAAGTCCCATGCTTCCATGAGTCTGGAGCCATTGCAATGAATCCCACTCCTGGTGCCAGCTGTAAAAATGGCCTGTGAGGGTGGTGTCTGACCTCTTCACAAGGGAGAAGGAGAATCAAGATCAACAGCCCAAGGCTGATTGCTATGAGTTGAATTTTAAAGCAAGCAAGTGATTTGTCTGACCACCCCCTCATAGCAATCAGCCTTGGGCTGTTGATTTGATTCTCCTTACCCTTTGTGAAGTTAGAGGAGGTCAGACACTGCCCACACCTTGCCATTTTTACACCTTGTCCTTTGCATGCTTTATAGGATTATATATATATACACGTATATATAGGATTCTTGAGAGAAGCAATTTAGAGTAATTTTTTTTTGGTCTGTTTTTAAGGCTTTGTTATACCAATTAAAATAAACAAGTTATCTTTTTCTTAAACTGATTTTTTTATTCCTTTATGAAAAACACCAGCCATGGCTTTCAATTTAATACAAAAACAGAAGCTTAGAGAGCCCTCAGAACAAAGTGAAACAGAAAAATCATATCTAGCTTAAAAACCAGGTTTATATAATATATTATTGAAAATTTAAGTTACTTTTAGTATATTCAACTTAAAATGTTTTTGAACATGCACCTTAAGTCAGCATCCCGGTAAGGGGGAGGAAGTCCAGGCTTATTTATCAGGGAAGTTTTAAAAGTCTTTTAAAAATTAATTCATACAAAATTAGTCATCTATAAATGAATTTGGGATTTTTTTTTTTTTTTTTAATCACCATAAGGGCAAGAGTAATTTGAGAAAAAGCTTCCTTAGCAGCACCCCTCTCCTGGTGCCAAGTTCTGTCTTAGTCATCTAGTTCTGCTATAACGAAAATACCACAAGTGAGTGACTTTAACAAAGAGAAATTTATTTTCTCAGTCTAGGAGACTAGAAGTCCAAATTCAGGGCATCAGCTCCAGGGGAAGGCTTTCTCTTGTCAGCTCTGGAGGAAGGACCTTGCCATCAATCTTCCCCTGGACTAGGAGCTTCTCCATGCAGGGAACTCAGGTCCAAAGGACACACTCTGCTCCTGGCACTACTTTCTTGGTGGTCTGAGGTCCCCCTGTCTCTGTTCGCTTCTCTCTTTTATATCTCAAAAGAGATTGGCTTAAATTGTAGATTAATCTTGTAGATTGAGTCTACATAACTGCCACTAATCTCATCTCACTGACATCATAGACATAGGATTTATAACACATAGGAAAATTACATCAGATGACAATATGGTGGACAATCACAATACTGGGAATCGTGACCTAGCCAAGTTGACAGGTATTTTTTGGGGGACACAATCCATGACACCCCCTACTTTATCTTCTCCAGCAACTGGTCCCCCCTGATAACTAGTCCAAAGTATGTGAGACAAAGTCTCACCATCCTTGCTTCTAAACAGCATTCTGGCTGTACTTCTTCCCAGAGAGATTTGTTTGTTCTTCTGGCAGTCCATGGTATATTCAATGTTCTTTGCAAACACCATAATTCAAAGGCATCAGTTCTTTGGTTTTCCTTATTCATAGCCCAGCTTTCAAGTGCATATGAGGCGACTGAAAACCCATGGCTTGGGTTAGGCACACCTTAGTCCTCAAAGTGACATCTTTGCTTTTTAACACTTTAAAGAGACTTTTTGCAGCAGATTTACCCAATGCAATACATTGTTTGATTGCTTGACCTCTTCTTCCATGGACGTTGATTGTGGATCCAAGTAAAATGAAATCCTTGACAACTTCAATATTTTCTCTGTTTATCATGATGTTGCTTATTGGTCCATTTGGGAGGATTTTTGTTTTCTTTATGTTAAAGTGTAATCCATACTGAAGGCTATAGTCTTTGATCTCCATCAGCAAGGCTTCAAGTCCTCTTTGCTTTCAGCAAACAAGCTTGTGTCATCTGCATTTCACAGGTTGTTAATGAGTCTTCATCCAATCCTGATGCTGCATTCTTCTTCATATAGTCCAGTTTCTCGGACTATGTGCTCAGCATACAGATTGAATAAGTATGGTGAAAGGATACAACCCTGACACATACCTTTCCTGATTTTAAACCATGCAATGTCCTCCTGATCTGTTGGAACTACTGCCTCTCGGTCTATATACAGGTTCCACATGAGCACAATTAAGTGTTCTGGAAATCCCATTCTTCCCAGTGTTATCCATAATTAGTTATGATCCACAGAGTTGAATGCCTTTGCATAGTCAATAAAACACAGGTAAACATCTTTCTGGTATTCTCTGCTTTTAGCCAAGATCCATCTGATATCAGCAATGATATCCCTCATTCCACGCCCTTTTCTGAATCCGGCATGAATTTCTGGCAGTTCCATGTTAATATACTGCTGCAACTGTTTTCTAATTATCTTTAGCAAAATTTTGCTTATGTGTGATATTAATGATATTGTTTTGATAATTTCCTCATTCTGTTGGATCACCTTTCTTTGGAATGGGCACAAATATGGATCTATTCCAGTTGGTTGACCACGTAGCTGTCCTCCAAATTTCTTGGCATGGATGAGTGAGTGCTTCCAGTGCTGAATTCATTTGTAGAAACATCTCAGTTGGTATTCTGTCAATTCCTGGAGACTTTTTTTTTTTTCCTCAGTGCCTTCAGTGTATCTTGGACTTCTTTCTTCAATACCATTGATTCTTGATCATATGCTACCTCCTAAATGCTTGAACATTGACCAACTCATTTTGGTATGGTGACTCTGTATTCCTTCCATCTTCTTTTGATGCTTACTGGCTCATTCAATATTTTCCCCATAGAATCCTTCAATATTCCAACTCAAGGCTTGATTTTTTTTTTTCTTCAGTTCTTTCAGCTTGACAAATACTGAGAATGTTCTTCCCTTCTGGTTTTCTAACTCCAGATCTTTGCGCATTTCATAATAATACTTTGTCTTCTTAAGCTGCCCTTTGAAATTTGTTCCGCTCTTTTCATCATTTCTTCCATTCGCTTTAGCTACTCTACATTCAAAAGAAATTTTCTGAATGTAGGCTCTTCTGACATCATTTTGGTCTTTTATTTCTTTCTTGTCTGTTTAATGACTTTTTGCTTTCTTCATTTATGATGTCCTTGACGTCATCCCACAACTCATCTGGTCTTCGGTCATTAGTGTTCCGTCCATCAAATCTGTTCTTGAGATGGTCTCTAAATTCAGGTGGGATATACTCAAGGTCATACTCTGGCTCTTGTGGACTTGTTTTAATTTTCTTCAACTTGAATTTGCATATGAGCCATTGATGATCTGTTCTGCATTCGGCTCCTGGCCTTGTTGACTGATGATGTTGAGCTTCTCCATCGTCTCTTTCTACAAATGTAGTTGATTTGATTCCTGCATATTCCATCTGGCAAGGCCCACGTGTATAGTCACAGTTTATGTTGTTGAAAAAAGTTTAGGTTGTTGAATAAGTTGTTGGTCTTGCCAAATTCTATCATGTGATCTCCGCCATTGTTTCTATCACCAAGGCCATGTTTTCCAAGTACCAGTTCTTTGTTTCCAACTTTTGCATTTCAGTCACCAATACTTATCAATGCATCTTGATTGCGTGTTTGATCAGAAGTTGGTAAAAATCTTCAATTTCTTCACCTTTGGCCTTAGTGGTTGGTTAGTGTAAATTTGAATAACACTCATATTAACTGGTCTTCCTTGTAGGTATATGGATATTATCCTATCACTGACAGTGTCTATATAACATTGATAGCATTATATAGACTAGTTGGTTATAAATCAGAGAATCCAGGTTGGTAAACTTTAACAAGGATCTTAAATTCTTCATGATAGTTAGCATTTCTATTTATTCAGCTTTGAATTGCTCACAAATAAACAGACAAGCAAACAAAATAATTAAAATAGGAACCTGATGCACTAAACCTTCATTCTTGCAAAAACTATTAATCTGATGCAGTAAACCTTAATGTATATCGAAAACCTTAATGTGTGCTGTTAGTGGTCACTAATTTCTAAACTGTCCCTGGTATGGAACTAAAAATTATCAGTGATCACGGTCTCAGGGAACATCTAGCTCAACTGGAATAACATAATTTATAAAGAAAATGTTCTACATCCTGCTTTGGTGAGTAGCACCTGGGTCTTAAAAAGCTTGTAAGTAAGTGGCCATCTAAGATATTCCACCTGTCCCACCCCAGCTGGAGCAAGGGAGAATGAAGAAAATCAAAGGCACAAGAGAAAGATTAATCCAAAGGATTACTGGACCACAACTATCACAGCCTCCACCAGACTGAGTCCAGCACAACTAGATGGTGCCCATCTACCACCACTGATTGCTTTGACGGGGATCACAATAGAGGGCCCAGGACAGAGCTGGAGAAAAATGTAGAACAAAATCCTAACTCACACACATGCAAAAGACCAGACTTACTAGTCTGACAGAGACTGGAGGAACCCTGAGAGTATGGCCCCTGGATACCCTTTTAACTCAGTACTGAAGCCACTCCTGAGGTTCACCTTTCAGCGAAGATTAGACAGGCCCATAAAACAAAATGAGACTAAATGTGCACACCAGTCAAGGGGCAAGGATGAGAGGGCAGGAGAGGACAAGAAAGCTGGTAATGGGGAACCCAAGGTCAAGAAGGGGAGAGTGTTAACGTCATGGGGTTGGCAACCAATGTCACAAAACGATATGTGTTATCAATTGTTTAATGAGAAACTACTCTGTAAATCTTCATCTAAAGTACAATAAAAAAGAGATACCTGAGGTCACTGAGCTCAGTTCACACACTTTGTAGTCTTTAATGTGTGCACAGAAGGAGAAACAAAACAAGAAGTAAGAAAAGAGCACTACTTTTGGTTTCTCAGAACCAAACAAGTAATTATTAAAAGACTCTGACATACCTTGCCAGCGACTTCATGGAACCTATGCCAAATTTCAATTACAAAGCAAAAGAAAGAAAGACAAACTCCTGGAAGAAAAACAAATTCAACAATAAAATTAAAAAAACTTTGATGTAAGAAAGCAGAGCTCAAATTTCAAGAGGTTATTTACCTTAGGATGACTATGAGAAATAGTAGAAGTGGAGTCCAGGGCTTGCATCCTCAACCTCTTGGGGTCATGAAAGATAATGCACCTTCAAAATCCCACTTCTGACACCAAATATTTCAAAGAATAAAAACTAACAAGAGGTCTGTAAGAAAAGAAATGCCACAGTTTTAGTGTCAGAATAAAGCAACCTGGGTTGAAGTAACCCAAGTTGGCATAACAGTGGAAGAGGTTCCCAGTGCTGCCAAGTCCAAAAGTGAGGAGAGAGATTTTTATACAAGAGGGCTGGCGTTACACATGAGTAAGAAGTAAATCTTTCACAATGTCAGTTAATAATCACAGACCATTTGAGACAGACTGCATAAGCAATTTCTGGAGACCAGTCTTAAACATTTCTTGGGGGGAAAAGTCTCGTCGTTCTCTTTCTGGAACATTCTTATCATTTGTTTGACTATAGACTATAACGTTGTCTACAAGTATTCTGAGAACAAAACATTTTTATCACAGTCTTAAGTTAGCATGATTCACCTGAAGGGGTGTGTGTGTGTGTGTGTGTGTGTGTGTGTGTGTGTGTGTGTGTGCGTGTGCGTGTGCACATATTCTGAAAGTAAAAGCAGGGATTTAAGGCAAAAGGGAAGTTTTATTCAGACCTGTTGTTATGGATTGAATTGTGTTCCCCCAAAGTGTGCGTCAATCTGGCTAGGCCATTATTCCCAGTACTATGTGATTGTCCACCATTTTGTGATCTGATATGATTGCCTATGTGTTGTAAATCCTAACCTCTATGATGTTAATGAGGCAGGATTAGAGGCAGTTATGTTAATGAGGCAGGACTCGATCTATAAGATTAGGTTGTATCTTGAGTCAATCTTTTTTGAGATAAAAGAGAATCGAGTGGAGGTGGGGTGGGGAATCGCATTACCACTCAGCAAGAAGAACTGGGAGAGGAGCATGTCCTTTGGACCCGGGGTCCCTGTGCTGAGAACCACCTAGACCAGGGGAAGATTAATGAAAAGGACCTTGCCCCAGGCTCAGCACAGACAGAAAGACTTCCCCTGGAACTGGCATCCTGAATTCGGACTTCTAACATCTTAAACTGTGTGAGAGAATCAATTTCTGTTTGTTATAGGCACTCACTTGTGATATTTCTGTTATAGCAGCACTAGATAACTAAGACACATTTTGGTACCGGGAGTGGGGTGCTGCTCTAACAGATACCTATCATTTGGAAGCAGTTTTGGAATTGAGATAATAAGTAGAGGCTGGGAGAGTTTTAAAGTGCCTAATAATAAAAACTTAGATTGCCCTTGAAGAGACTATTGGTGGAATTATAGACATCAAAGACAATTCTGGTGAGGCCTCAGAAGGAAGTGAGGAAAGCTGTAACACCAGAGACTGCACAGATGGTGAGAAGCAGCAGGAGAGAAATAGCAGCAGCAGAACAAGGAGAACAGCACAAGACAGTGTGGGAGCTGACCCACAGAGCAAGGAGTTGAGTGCCTTTGGACTTGAGGCTTTCTGGCAGAGTGGGGTGCCTCTGGGCAGTTGCCAGTAGAGCTAGAGTTTTATAACACTTGCTCAAGCAGGGCAGAGGCCAGGCTGGTCCAAGAGGCTGAAGAGCTCAGAGACCAATGAACCAGGAAGCAGAAGTTGAAGAGACAAGGAGCACAGGAAGCAGAGCTGCCTCAGTGTCAAAGGATAGGGCCATGTCCTCTGGGGTTCAAAGGGTGGGGCCATGGCCTCCTAGATTTCAAGGAGTCAGATCTTCACAAACAGTTCCAGAACGTGGGCCTACCTTTTATGAGTGGGATGGGGCCAGATCCGATGCCCAGAGCTCAAGGGGTGGAGCTGCCTAGCCCAAGTGGTAGAAGAATGGGCCCTGCTGGGGCTGAGGGGGTGGTGTCGTCACTGAGATGGACTAGGAGGATGTGGCTGCCCAAAGCTGGGGAAGCAGAGTTGCTGTCCCAGTGGGCCTGGAAAGTGAAGCTGAAGCCTAGGGCTGAGGGGCCTCCACCCAGAATCTGGACAGTGTGGTCAACACCCAGAGTCTGGATGGCAGGGCCATTGCCTAAATAGTCTCAGAGAACAGAGGATTATTTTCAAGCCTTGAGAGCTAACGTAAGGTGTTCTGCTGGGTTTGGGACTTACTTAGTGCCTGTTATCCCTTCTTTCCCTCCAATTTCTCCCATTTGTAATGGACATGTCTACCTTGTGCCTGTTCCATCATTGTACTTTGGAATCAGATAACTTGTATTCTAGATTTCACAGATGAAGAGGAAGTTTTGGATTTTGGACTTGGAGTATATTTAAGACTTTTAGGGTGATATGATGGGGTGAATGTGTTTTACATATGTCAAGGGCATGAATTTTGGGGGGCCAAAGTGTGGAATGGTATGGATTGAATTGTGTCCCCCCCACCCCCAAAATGTGTCTCTTCAGCTTCTGTTTTCTGGTTCTTTGGCTTCTTGGCCCTCAGGCCCTTGGACCAGACCGGCACCTGCCCTGCTTAGGTAAGTGTTACAAAGCTGTTTAGCTCTACTGATAAATGCCTGGAGGCACAACACTCCTCCAGTAAGCCTCGGCCATAAGACACTCAGCATTCTTGCTCCGTGGGTTGGCAAGCCTAGCTCCACTGATAAGTGCCTGGAGGCATCTTAGTCCACCAGAAAGCCTCCTGTGCAAAGGCACTTAGCTCTTTTGCTCCATGGGTTGGCTCTGGTGCTGTCTTGTGCCAGTCTCCTGTTCTTCTGCTGCTGTTTCTCTGTTGTTTCTTCTTGCCATCTGTGCCATCTCTAGTGTTACAGCTCTCCTCACTTGCTTCTGGGTCCTCACCAGAATTGTCTTTGATATCCATAATTCCACCAACAGTCTTTTCAAGGCAAGTTAGGCTTTTACTATTAGGCACTTTAAAACTCTTCCAGCCTCTACCCATTACTCAATTCCAAAACTGCTTCCACATTGTCAGTATCTGTTAC
The DNA here is from genome assembly GCA_030035585.1 of Dugong dugon. NCBI lineage: Eukaryota > Metazoa > Chordata > Mammalia > Sirenia > Dugongidae > Dugong > Dugong dugon. The sequence goes on from CM057473.1 coordinate 73,011,954, forward strand.
AGCAGCATCCCACTCTTGGTACCAAATTCTGTCTTAGTTATCTAAACCGGTTGCTGTCAAGTCAATTATGACTCATAGTAACCCCGTAGGACAGAGTAGAACTGCCCAATAGGGTTTCCAAAGAGCGGCTGGTGGATTCAAACTGCTGACCTTTTGGTTAGCAGCTGTTATGGATTGAATCGTGTCCCCTAAAAATGTGTGTCACCTTGGCTAGGCCATGATTCCCAGCATTATATGATTGTACAACATTTTGTCATCTGGTGTGATTTTCCTATGCATTGTAAATCCTACCTCTGTGAAGTTAATGAGGCAAGATTAGAGGCAGTTATGCTAGTGAGGCAGGACTCAATCTACAAGATCAAGTTTTGTCTTAAGTCAATCTCTTTTGAAATATAAAAGAGAGAAGTGAGCAGAGAGACACGGGGACTTCATACCACCAAAAAAGCAGTGCTGGGAGCAGAGCGTGTCCTTTGGAGCTGGGGTTCCTGTGCTGAGAACCTTCTAGATCAGGGGAGAGTGATGGCAAAGACCTTTCTCCAGAACCGACAGAGAGAAAAAGCCTTCCCCTAGAGCTAGCACCCTGAATTTGGACTTCTACCCTCCTAGACTTGAGAAAATAAATTTTTCTTTGTTAAAGCCATCCACTTGTGGTATTTCTGTTATGGCAGCACTAGATAACTAAGATAGCAGCCAAGCTGTTAGGGACGTTGCCACAAGTTATCTAGTGCTGCAGAAATACCACAAGTGGATGGCTTTAACAAACAGATTATTCTCTCACAGTCTAGGAGGCTAGAAGTCCGAATTCAGGGTGCCAGCTCAAGGGGAAGGGTTTCTGTCTCTGTCAGCTCTGGGGGAAGGTCCTTGTTATAAATATTCCCCTGATATAGGAGCTTCTCAGCAAAAGGACCCCAGGTCCAAAGGAGGTGTGCATTCCTGGTTCTTCCTGTTTGGTGATAATGAGGTTCCCCCCACCCCCGCTCGCTTCTCTCTTTTACGTCTCAAAAGAGATTGACTCAAGATACAACCTAACCTTGTAGATTGAGTCCTGCCTCATTAACGTAACTGTCTCTAATCCTGCCTCATTAACATCTTAGAGGGTAAGATTTACAACATATAGGACAATCACGTCAGATCACAAAATGATGGACAATCGCATAATACTGGGAATAATGGCCTAGCCAACCTGACACGTATTTCAGGGGGACTGATATCAATCCATAACAACAGGTCTGAATAAAACTTCCCTTTTGCCTTAAATCCCTGTTTCTACTTTCAGAATATGTGCACCCCCCTCCCTAGGTGAATCATGCTAATGTAAGACTGTGATAAAAAATGTTTTGTTCTCAGAATACTTGTAGACAAAGTTATAGTGTATAGTTAAATGATAAGAATGTTCCAGAAAGAGAATGAGAATATTCCCCCAAAAAATATTTGTGTAAGATTGATCTCCAGAGATTGTTTATGCAGTCTGCCCCAAAAGGTCTATTATAATTAACTGATATTGTGAAATATTTACTAACTATTATCTTTATACCTAAGGGCCCAGTTGATGTGTCTTTGTAAGTCCACGTCCAGCTAGGTCACATTCTTTATACTCAAGGACAGGGAATAATGGCTCCAATTTTAATATCCTAAACCACTCCTTCTTTTTGATCAGAGATTGGAGATAACACATCCATGATTAATAGCTGGACTTAGTTGAGCTCCAAGATGGCAGCCATGGCAGGCTCTTCAAACTTATGGTGCTCGTTTTCCACTGGATACCATATGGCTGTTCACCAGGATTTTAAGAAAGAGCTTTGCTCTCATCAATTGCATTGCCTAAATGAGCAGAGTCAAGGTACATCAACATTTTAGCCCGAGGCTTTCTTTCACCTTTTAAGTGTGTAAGACAATAGAAGATAAATTTTATTATGGCTAATACGATCAGGAGGCAGACTAAGAATATTACTATTCCCTGCAATAGTGATCTAGCCCATGTACTTATTCCTGATGGTAACCAACCAAATAAATCTGGTGTTTGTGAGGGTCTTATAGTGTGTAACCAAGTAGCTTGCCATCTGATTCTATGTCTATCCTAATTTTTTTCAACCTCTTCACCATTATCTAAAGAGTTCAGAGCCTGACCCCTTCCAGCTATCTGAGGATATCCAGATATCCTAGGAGTCCTCACTCAAAAACATGGAGAACAACTGAGAGCCATTGGTTATTATGGCATCGAGCTGGACCCTGTTGCAAGGGCTTACCCCCAGCCTTATAACAGTTGCTGCAACCATTAGACTAGTCAAAATCACAATGGATATCGTTTTAGGAAATGTTCTTGATGTTTATGTCCCTCATGTGGTGTCAGCCATCTTAGATTCAACACTTACTCAACAGCTGTCAGCCAGCAGGCTGACTTCTCATGAGGTTCTCCTTTTGGCCTCTTCTAATATTCATTTATATACTATAACTTCTCTGAATCCAGCCACATTGTTACCTTTATCTAATAATGATGAACATCTACCCCATATTGCTTGAATCTTACTGAACAGCTTTTGTCTCCTAGACCAGATTTACAAGAAACCCCATTATTGAATCCTGATTTAGTTCTGTGTGTTGATGGGTCATATTTAAAGCCTGAACCTAACAGCACTCATTACCAAGGAGGATATGCTGTGACTACCTTACCCGAGGTCCTTGAAAGTGGCATCCTTCCTGAAGTTACTTCCTCTCAGCAAGCTGAACTAATTGCACTCACGAAGGCTTGCAAACTGGCTTCTCGACGATTAGTGAATATTTTTACAGACTCTAGGTATGCTTTTTGGAGTTACTCATGATTTAACACATTATGGAAACGGTGTTCTTAACTTCTTCTGGGACCCAAATTAAAAATGGGCCCTTAGTAGAAGACCTATTAGGTGCCCTTTTGCTCCCCTCTGAGATTGCTGTAATTAAAATCCAGGTCCGCCAAGTCAAACGAGCTCCATGAGCAGAAGAAATTAAAGGAAATGACTTAGCTGACAGAGCAGCTAAACATGCCACTTCCCAATCACCCTTTAAAGATACTGCCCTCATTCATGACCACAATAATTCCACTCATGATGATGAAAAGGATGGAATAGATAATAATAATAAAGCAATTAGGACACCTGTAATTATGACACCTGTAAAATGCTGCCCACCAAAATTTGACCCAAGAGAAATTTCAGAAGCACGTTTTAAACACCAACAATTAGCCTCCACAGAGGAGATTAGAGAATGGGAACAGATTGGCTGTCATCAAGATCCAACCACTGGATTGTGGATTGGGCCTAATAAAAAATGCATCTTGCCAGAATGCTTACATGTTCCTATGGTTAGAAATTACTGGCATGATAATATAGGAATAATGACAGAAGAACTAATCAGGGCTTTAGAATGCTATTGGTGGGGAGATTTTTCTGTCTCTGTAGACCATGTTTTTTCTCATAATTTTAAAGATCAACCTGCCCTTGTTTCAGTCCTGTCAATGCTCCTCACAAGCTTTTAATAGTTATGTACGGTCCTTTACATTGGAGGACTGTTTCAGATGATGAACATCTTTTTAACATGCTTGTAGGGAATTCTTCCAGGCTTAGAGAAATTGCCTTAAAGGATATATTTGAACATCAAAAATCAGCTTCATCCACATGGTAAGATTGAAAAATGGAAGAAACATGATTGCTCCCAATCCCCTACCTCTGGAACATGGATGGGCTCCAATGAGAACTTAGTTCTCCCTAAATCCCTGAAAGCCCCTGTACTGGAGGCATTGCACATGAATACCCATTTGGGAAGAGACAAGACTATAGAGATTTTAAAGAAATGCTGGTGGGGGCATTTTTATGAAGCTGCTGAACAAGTGGCTTCCCAAAGTTCAATTGCTCTCAATTTAATTCAGGTAAACCTTCTAAAGATCCACCTGGGAGATTTCCCTTGCTGTCAGGACCAATGCTTGAATGGCAGATTGATTTTATCCAACTTTCTCCCTCAAGTGGTTACAAGTTTGCATTAGTAATGACTTGTATAATTTCTTACTGGGTAGAAGCTTTCCCCAGTTGTTGAGCTACTGCCACATTAGTGGCTAAGAAACTTTTTGAGAACATTATCCCCACTTGGCGACCCCCAAGGGTCTTTCATAGTGACCGAGGCACCCATTTTACTGGGCAAATAATTAAGGAAATATGTAAAATCTTCCCCAATTTTCAGACTTCATTGTCCTTGTCACCTATCCTCTGGTCTAGTTGAAAGAACTAATAAAAATTCAACTAGCCAAACTTTCCAAATGTGCTGCCTCTGTTCCTTCTAAATGTAAGAACTACTACATTTGGACCTTACAAATTGACTCCTTATGAAAATATCACTGGAAGGCCAAAGGCCCTTACTATTGAGTGACTTGCCTTGATTCAAATTTAGTTCAATCTGATTTGTTACAATATTGTAAACCTTTGAGCCAATATTCTAAAGAATACACAGGTTAATGAAGATTCTTATAATCAAAAGCAAGAAATATCTAAATTACATAACGTTCAACCTGGAGATCGTGTTTACTGGAAAAGACACCAATTAAAAGATTCTTTTGAACCTTGATGGAAAGGACTTTACTTGGTCCTTCTCACTAATCCTTGTGCCGCTAAATTATAGGAAGTTAAGGCTTGGATTCTGTTATAGATTGAATTGTGTCCCCCAAAAATATGTGTCTCAATTTGACTAGACCATGATTCTCAGTATTGTATGATTGTCCACCATTTTGTCATCTGATGTGATTTTCCTATGTGTTGTAAATCCTATCTCTATGATGTTATTGAGGTGGGATTAGTGGTAGTTATGTTAATGAGACAGGACTCAATCTACAAGATTAGATTATGTATTAAGCCAATCTCTTATGAGATATAAAAGAAAGAAGTGAGCAAAGAGACATGGGGGATCTCCTACCATCAAGAAAACAGCACCGAGAGCAGAGCACGTCCTTTGGACCTGGGGTTCCTGCACTAAGAAGCTCCTAGACCAGGAGAAGATTGATGGCAAAGACCTTCCTCCAGAGCGGTAGAAAGAGAAAGCCTTCCCCTGGAGCTGGCACCCTGAATTCAGACTTTTAGACTGCTAGACTGTGAGAGAATAAACTTCTGTTAAAGACATCCATTTGTGGTATTTCTGTGATAGCAGTACTAGATAACCAAGGCAGATTCATTTATTCCAACTGAAGAAAGCCCTGACTCCCAAATGGACTGCTGAGCCTCATGAAGGTTTGAAATTAAAATTCAAACATTGCTGGGAAGAGAAGAAGATGACAGCTTTCCTGAGATCTTCAGATCTGGCCTGAAATTGCTTACGCAGCCTGCAGTAAAAATTGGACTGGTCACCTTTTCTTTATCATTTTTAAAAAATATCTTTGTATTATTAGCTGTTATGCATGATAGTGGAATTATATCCTGGTAATTTTGATGATTATATTATGCCAACTGATATCTGCAAAATAAGTTGTTTAAATGAGGGCTTTAACTCTTTTTGAATTTCTCTTAGTCACCGGGATCAAATTTTTAGTTATATGTATTTTGATGGTTTTAATGATCAAACTCATTTGTAGTGCCACTTTCTGACCATTAGACTCATTTTTGCTTACCATGAAATTACAACTTGCCATTGCTTTTGAAATAACTTTTTGTGTTATAAACTTGAACTTTCAGGATGGAAAAGATTTAGCTGTAGAGGTACTCAGAATTTGTTTTACGATTATCCTAACCCATTGAACTCAAACTGTGGGGTATTATTCTTTATTTTAATATTTTGTTCTTCCCCTGAAATACCAAAATTTTTAATAACATCAATTTTAGAGAATGGTTTATTTTGTTATCACTGTTATTTGCATGTTCGTAGCCCTTTTTAAATTTCTTTTGGGTTGTATTTCTCCACTATGAAGCCCTTCTTAAACTTACTGCTCATTCTGCTGTTCATCAAGGCTCCCGTAAATTCTTGGCATGAGAATGCCTTTGTTAAACTTGCTCAGGTAGTTGCATGATCCACAAATCTGACAGAATGCCAGGTCTGTCATCCTTTACCAAAAACTGTACATGAGAACTCAGATCCATTAGCTATGCCATACTGAATTATAGCTTTGTTCCCCCTGCTATCATCAATTTTAACATCACCTCTAGGTGAGCCATACATGTGAGACTGTGGCATCTTCCTGAGGTACTGACTCAACCCCAAGTCACATGTTTCAATCTGACTTGGCTTAGAGTTACAGAGAGTTTCAAAATGCCCTTGATCTCCTCTTCAGATTGTAAATGTAAGCTCTTAATTTCATATAATGCCCCTCCGCCCAACACTGGAACATGGCATTTTCAGGAAATTTAACAGCATGTCTACAAGGAAAAAGGTCTTTTTTTTTTTTTTTTTTAATTGATTTTATTTGGCTTTGCATTGTTTTTGTAATTAATTTCTATCAGGTCTTTCACTTTTAAGAGTATTATTTTTATAAATTAATCATGACCATATTAAGTTTTGTCATCTGCAGATAAGTTTTTACCTTGCTGGTTTGCTGAAAATGTTTGACCAAAATATCTCAACAAAAAGTTGGACTATATTGAATTTGTAAAAAGGACTGTGAGTAGACTGAATCAAGATTTCCAGAACTCTTATGTAGAAGCTGACGATTCACAGACTGTGGCTGATCATGGAACAAATTAACTACATAAGACTGAGTGGACTAAAGGATTACTACAGGTTTTACATGGGAATATTGCTAATGTTTTAAGGTCCTACTTTCTGCATACTTGTTGTTGTTGTCATTATGTGCCGTCTAGTTAGTTCTGACCATAGTGGCCCTATGTACAACAGAGGGAAACATGCTCGATCCTGCACCATCCTCATAATCATTGTTATGCTTGAGCCCATTGTTGCAGCCACTATTTCAATCCATCTCATTAAGGGTCTTCCTCTTTTTCACTGACCCTCTACTTTACCAAGCATAATGTCCTTCTTCAGGGACTGGTCCCTCCTGATAACAAGTCCAAAGTATGTGAGACAAAGTCCCACCATTCTTGCTTCTAACAAGTGTCCTGGTTGTACTTCTTCCAAGACAGATTTTTTCCTTCTTTGGCAGTCCATGGTATATTCAATATTCTTCGCCAACACCACAATTCAAAGGCATTAATTCTTCTTCAGTCTTCCTTATTCATTGTCCAGGTTTCTCATGCATATGAGGTGATTGAAAACACCATGGCTTGGGTAAGGCGCACCGCAATCTTCAAGGTGACATCTTTGCTTTTCAACACTTTAAAGAGGTCTTTTGCAACAGATTTGCCCAGTGCAACGCATCTTTTGATTTCTTTCTTTTTTTTTTTAAATTGTGGTTTAGGTGAAAGTTTACAGCTCAAGTTAGTTTCTCATACAAAAATTAATACACACATTGTTACATGATCCTAGTCGCTATCCCTATAATGTGACAGCACACACTTCCTTTCCACTCTAGATTTCCTGTGTCCATTCAACCAGTCCTATCCCTTTCTGCCTTCTCATCTCACCTCCGGACAGGAGCTTCCCATTTAGTCTCATGTATCTACTTGAACTAAGAAGCACACTCTTCACAAGTATCATTTTATATCTTATAGTCCAGTCTAATCTTTGTCTGAAGAGTTGGCTTCGGAAATGGTTTTAGTTCTGGGTTAACAGAGAGTCTGGGGGCTCTGTCTTCTGGGATTCCTCCAGTCTCAGTCAGAAAATTAGGTCCGGTCTTTTTACTAGAATTTGAGTTCTGCACCCCACTTTTCTCCTGCTCTGTTAGGGACTCTCTGTTGTGTTCTCTGTCAGGGTGGTCCTTGGTAGTAGCTGGGCACAATCTAGTTCTTCTGGTCTCAGGCTGATGAAGTCTCTGGTTTATGTGGCCTTTTTTGTCTCTTGGGCTAATATTTTCCTTGTGTCTTTGGTGTTTTTCATTTTCCTTTGCTCCAGATGGGTTGGGAACAATTGATGCATCTTTGATGGCCACTCCCTAGCTTTTAAGACCCCAGACGCCACTCACCGAAGTGGGATGCAAAAGATTTTCTTAATAAACTTTGTTGTGCCAGTTGACCAAGATGTCCCCTGAAACCATGGTCCCCAGACCCCCACCCCTGGTACACTGTCCCTCAAAGTGTTTGGTTGTGTTCAGGAAACTTCTTAGCTTTTGGTTTAGTCCAGTTGTGCTGACTTCCCCTGTAGTGTGTGTTGTCCTTCCCTTCACCTAAGATAATTCTTGTCTACTATCTTGTTAGTAAATAACCCTCACCCTCCCTCCCCACTCTTGTAACCATCAAAGAATGTTTTCTTCTGTGTTTAAACCTTTTCCTGTGTTCTTATAATAGTGATCTTATACAGTATTTGTCCTTCTGTGACTGACTAAATTCACTCAGCATAATGCCCTCCAGATTCCTTCATGTTATAAGATGTTTCATGGCTTCATTGTTGTTCTTTATCGTTGCGTAGTATTCCACTGTGTAGATATACCGTAGTTGTTTAGTCATTCATCCATTGATGGGCACCAAGGTTGTTTCCATCTTTTTGCTATTGTGAACAGTGCTGCAATGAACATGGGTGTGCATATATCTATTCGTGTGACAGCTCTTATTTCTCTAGGATATATTCCAAGGAGAGGGATAGTTGGATCACATGTTACTTCTATTTCTGGCTATTTAAGGAAGTGCCAAATCGATTTCCAAAGTGGTTGTACCATTTTACATTCCCACCAACAGTGTATAAGTGTTCCAGTCTCTCCACAACCTCTCCAGCATTTATTATTTTGTGTTTTTTGGATTAAAGCTAGCCTAGTTGGGGTGAGATGATATCTCATTGTTGTTTTGACCTGCATTTCTCTAATAGCTGATCGGATTTGTCGTAGCCAAAAATTCTTTCCCAGTCTGTAGGTTGTCTTTTTACTCTTTTGTGAAGTCTTTTGATGAACATGTGTTTGATTTTTAGGAGCTCCCAGTTATCTGGTCACTCTTCTGGTGCTTGTGCATTGTTACTTATGGTTCGTATTGTGTTTATGCCATGTATTAGGGCTCCTAGCATTGTCCCTATTTTTTCTTTCATGATCTTTACCATTTTCAATTTTATATATAAGTCTCTGATCCATTTGGAGTTAGTTTTTGTGCATGGTGTGAGGTATGGGTCTTGTTTCAGTTTTTTGCAGATGGATATCGAGTTATGCCAGTACCGTTTGTTAAAGAGACTGTCTTTTCCCCAATTAACTGACTTTGGGCCTTTGTGAAATATCAACTGCTCATAGGTGGATGAATTTGTGTCCGGATTCTCAATTCTGTTCCATTGGTCTATGTATCTGTTGTTGTACCAGTACCAGGCTGTTTTGACTACTCTGGCGGTATAATAGGTTCTAAAATCAGGTAGTGTGAGGCCTCCCACTTTGTTCTTCTTGAGTAATATTTTACTTATCCAGAGCCTCTTCCTTTTCTATATAAAGTTGGTTACTTGTTTCTCCATGTCATTAAAAAATGCCATTGGAATTTGGATCAGGATTGCATTGTATCTGTAGATGTCTTTGGGTAGAATTGACATTTTCACAATGTTGAGTCTTCCTATCCATGAGCAAGGTATGTTTTTCCACTTATGCAGATCTCTTTTGGTTTCTTGCAGTAGTGTCTTGTAGTTTTCATTGTATAGGTCTTTTACATCTTTTGTTAAATTTATTCCTAAGTATTTTACCTTATTGGGGGCTATTATAAATGGTATTGATTTGGTGATTTCCTCTTTAAAGTTCTCTTTGTTGGTGTAAAGGAATCCAATTGATTTTTGTATGTTTATCTTGTATCCTGAAACTTTGCTGAAATCTTCTATTAGTTCCAGTGGTTTTTTTTGTGTGGATTCTTTGGGGTTTTCTGTGTATAAGATCATATCATCTGCAAATAGACATGCTATGACTTCTTCCCTACCAATTTGGATGCCCTTTATTTCTTTTTCTAGCCTAATTGCTCTGGCTAAGACCTCCAGCACAATGTTGAATAAGAGTGGTGATAAAGGGCATCTTTGTCTGGTTCCCACCATTCAGGGTGATGTTGGCTGTTGGCTTTGTATAAATTCCTTTTATTATGTTGAGGAATTTCCCTTCTATTCCTATTTTGCTGAGAGTTTTTATGATGAACGTGTGCTGGACTTTGTCAAATGCCTTTTCTGCATCAATTGATAAGATCATGTGATTCTTGACTTTTGTTTTATTTATGTGATGGATTACATTGATTTTTTTCTAATATTGAACCATCTCTGCATACCTGATATGAATCCCACTTGATCATGGTGATTTTTTTTTCACATGTTGTTGAATTCTATTTGCTAGAATTTGATTGAGGATTTTTGTGTCTATGTTCATGAGGGATATTGGTCTATAATTTTCTTTTCTTGTGGTGTCTTTACGTGGTTTTGGTATCAGGGTTATGCTGGCTTCATAGAATGAGTTTGGGAGTATTCCATCCTTTTCTATGTTCTGAAATGCTTTTAGTACTAGTGGCATTAACTCTTCTCTGAAAGTTAGGTAGAATTCTCCATGAAGCCATCAGGGCCAGGGCTTTTGTTGTTGTTGTTGTTGGGAGTTTTTAAATTACCTTTTCAATCTCTTATTTTGTTATAGGTTTATTTAGTTGTTCTACCTCTGTTTGTGTTCATTTATGTAGGTGGTGTGTTTCTAGAAATTTGTCCATTTCCTCTAGGTTTTCAAATTTGTTAGAGTACAATTTTTCATAGCATTCTGTTATGATTCTTTTAATTTCAGTTGGGTCTGTGATGATATTGCCCATCTCATTTCTTATTCGAGTTATTTGCTTCCTCTCATGTTTTTCTTTTGTCAGTTTGGCCAATGGTTTATTGATTTTGTTGATCTTTTCAGAGAACCAGCTTTTGATCTTGTTAACTCTTTCAATTGTTTTTCTATTCTCTATTTCATTGAATTCTGCTTCAGTTTTTTTTTTTTATTATTTCCTTTTTTCTGGTGCCTGAGAACTTCTTTTGCTGCTCTCTTTCTATTTGTTCAAGTTGTAGGGTTAATGTTTTGATTTTGGCCCTTTCTTCTTTTTGGAAGTGAGCATTTATCACTATAAATTGACCTCTGAGCACTGCTTTTGCTGTGTCCCAAAGGTTCTGGTAGGATATGTTTTCATTCTTGTTTGATTCTGTGAATTTCTTTATTCTGTCCTTAATTTCTTCTATAACCCAGTAGTTTTTGAGCAAAGTTTTGTTTAGTTTCCATGTATTTGATTTTTTTTCTTGATTTTTCTGTTACTGATTTCTGCTTTTATGGCTTTATGGTCAGAAAGATACTTTGTAATATTCTGATGCTTTGGATTTTGTTAAGGCTTGCTTTATGGCCTATATGTGGTCTATTCTGGAGAATGTTCCATGTGCATTAGAAAAGAAAGTATACTTGGCTGCTGTTGGGTGGAATGTTCTATATATGTCTATGAGATCAGATTGGTTGATTGTGGCATTTAGATCTTCGGTATCTTTATGGAGCTTCTTTCTGGATGTTCTGTCCGTCACTGAAAGTGGTGTGTTGAAGTCTCCTACTCTTATTGTGGAGTTGTCTATCTCTCTTTTCAATGCTATTAGAATTTGTTTTATGTATTTTGGAGCCCTGTTGTTGGGTGCGTAAATATTTATTATGGTTATGTCTTCCTGGTGTATTGACTCTTTAATCATTATATAGTGTCCTTCCTTATCCTTTGTGGTGGAAGTTTCTTTAAAGTCTATTTTGTCAGAGATTAATATTGCCACTCCTTCTCTTTTTTCATTGTTGTTCGCTTGATATATTTTTTCCACCCTTTGAGTTTTAGTTTGTTTGTGTCTTTGAGTCTAAGATGTGTCTCTTGTAGGCAGCATATAGACAAATTATTATTTAAATCTATTCTGCCACTGTCTGTCTCTTTATTGGTACATTTAGTACATTTAATTCAGCATAATTATTGATACGTATGAGTTTAATGTTGTCATTTTGATGTATTTTTTTCTGTGTGTGTTGATGACAGTTTCTTTGTTCCACTTAATTTTCTGTGCTGAGTTGTTTTTCTTTATGTATTTTCTTTTCATCCTTTTCATTGTTGTTGATTTTCTACTTGCTGAGTCTTTATGTTTTTCTTGTTTTTTATTTTGATGTGTAAAATTGTTAGTTTCCTTTGTGGTTACCTTAATATTTAGCCCTGTTTTTCTAAGTTTAAACGAACTTTTATTTATTTATATTGCCTTGACTTCCTCTCAATATGAAAGATCTATGACTACATTATTTAGTCTCTCTTTTTTGTTTTAATGTTGTCATCTTTCACATACTGATGTCTCTGTTGCCCTGTTTTCAGCATTTTAGCTTTGATTTATTTTTTTGACTTCCCTATCTGGGTTGATATCTGGTTTTTCTGTCCTGTGTTCTAGTCTTGGTTTGTTATCTGACGTCATTGATTTTCTATCCAGAGGAATCCCTTTAGTATTTCCTGTAATTTTGGTTTGGTTTTTACAAATTCCCTAAACTTCTGTTTATCTGGAAATGCCCTAATTCCACCATCATATTTGAGAGACAGTTTTGCTGTATATATAATTCTTGGGTGGCACTTTTTTTCCTTCAAGGCTTTGTATATGTCATCCCATTGCCTTCTTGCCTGCATGGTTTCTGCTGAGTAGTCCAAGCTTAGTCTGATTGACTCTCATTTGTAGATCACTTTTCACTTATCCCTAGCCACTCTTAAAATTCTTTATCTTTGGTTTTGGCGAGTTTGATTTTAATATATCTTGTTGACTTTCTTTTGGGATCTACCTTGTGTGAGGTTCGATGAGCTTCTTGGATAGATATCTTCTCATCTTTCATGATATCAGGGAAATTTCCTGTCAACAAATCTTCAACAATTCTCTCTGTATTTTCTGTTATCCCTCTGCCCCATTCTGTTACTCCAATCACTCGTAGGTTATTCCTCTTGATAGAGTCCCATATAATTCTTAGGGTTTCTTCATTTTTAAAAATTCTTTTGTCTAGTTTTTCCTCAAATAAGTTGGTGTCAAGTGCTTTATCTTCAATCTTACTAATTCTGTCTTCCATTGCCTCAATTCTGCTCCTACGACTTTTTATTGAGTTGTCTAATTCTGAAATTTTGTTGTTAATCTTTTGGATTTCGATTTGCTGTCTCTCTATGGATTCTTGCAGCCTGTTAAATTTGTCATTACACTCTTGTATAACCTTCTTAAGTTCCTCTATTGCTTTGTCGGTGTTCCTTGGCTTGTTCTGTGTTCTGAATGATCTTCTTCCTGAACTCTTGAAGAGCTCTGTGTGTTAATCTTTGAATTCTACCTCTGGTAATTCCAAGAAGTTCTCTTCCTCTGGAAGGTTTCTTGATTGTTTTGGTGGCTTGCTGAAGCCATTATGGTCTGCTTCTTTATGTGATTTGATATTGACTATTGTGTCCGAGCCATCAATAAGTTATTAAATTTATTTATTTTCTGTTTGCTTACTGTGTCCTAGCTTCTTATTTTGTCTTCTTTTGACATGCCTAAATAGGCTGGTCACGTGAGCTAGTTTGATTATTGGCACCTTTGAAGCTCTCATGTCCTGTCTCCAGGTGGCTAGAGTTACTAGGTAAGTGAGCCACGGAGTCTGTTTACTTTTCTTGTGTGGATTCAGCTAAGGTGTCCAGGTCGTTGGTCACTGAGTGTGTGGTGCAGTCCACACACACCTACAGTCCTAGATGTGCAGGGGTGATTAGTGTAGGCACAGGTATCTGGCTGCAGTAGAGGGTCAAGCACTCAGAAAGGCAGGGGCTAACAGCTGTCCCTGAGTGTCTGGTTGGAAGGTGTGTCCCTGTTCCCTAGAGCACGTAGGTGGGCAGGTTTTGCAGGTGGACTATGGGTACCCAACGCAGTTGGATCTGAGGACTGGGAGTCACCACTTATTCTTGGGCCCCTGTTGCAGCTGGCTTTGTGGAGTGGGTGGAGCCACCAGTCCTCAGGCCCCTGATGTGGTAGGTGAGGACCCTGCTTAAAGGGCAGTGCAGTGTCAAATGTCATGAATCTGCCACTCTGCCTTATAGCTGCTACAGTTGAAAATAAGCTTCAGGTACATACCCTGTTGTATTGTGCAAATGAGGGCTTGTGCTCTTGAAATGGGCCCACACAGTTCTATGCAGGGGTGAAAGGCATTCAAAGTCCATGGACCCTTTATGCCTGTGCCTGAGCTGAGTTCCCAGCTTAGGGGAGCTGGCAGATTATTTTTTACTGGTTGTTAATTTATTCCCTCTCCAAAGCTGGGAGAATGACTCAGGGCACGTGAAGGGTCCTACTTCTGGCCCATGGGGTGTAGCAATCACTGAAGCCAGATTGGGACCTGGATCAGAGCTGGGAGTGGACAGGTAAATGGGAGAGAGGTTCTCCCCAAAGGGGAAGTTTTTTGATCTGTGCAGTAGGTTGGATGCTTGTACTTATCTTTTGCCGATTGAGCGTTTTCTCACTGGTTCTGGAGGGTTGAGTAGACTCTCTGCCACTCGGTCTCTCCCAATGTGGGCAATGTTTCCCAAGCGCCAGTGCTTGCCCACCCCTAGTGTGCCAGCTGATCCATCCTGCAGGGTGCTGGTGGTGGCCAGGTTAGGTTTGGGAACTCCTTGCTACTTCTGAACTGTCTCTCCCTACCCATGCTGCTCAGACTGATTCTTCAACTTTGTCTTTGATGTTCGGGTCTCCTAGATTGTCATATATAATTGATTCACTTGTTTTTTTGGGTCTTTGTTGTAAGAGGGACCACAGGAAGCGTCTGACTAGTCCATCATCTTGGCCCAGCCTCTCTCTTTTGATTTCTTGACTGCTGCTTCCATGGGAGTTGATTTTGGGTCCAAATAAAATGAAATCCTTGACTACTTCAATCTTCTATCCGTTTATCCCCCAAGTGTCTATCAGTTTATTTTACTGTGGGTGCCTGAGTGTTGCTGTGATGTTGGAAGCTATTCCACTGGTATTCAAATACCAACAGGGTCACCAATGCCAGACAGGTTTCAGCTGAGCTTCCAGACTAAGACAGTCTAGGAAGAATGATCCGGTGGCCTACTTCTGAAAAGAATTAGCCAATGAAAACGTTATGAATAGCAGCAAAGCATTGTCCAACATAGTGCTGGAAAATATACCACTGGAAAAAGCCCTCAGGTTAGAAGACACTCAAAATACAATTGCAAAAGAGCTGCTTCCTCAAAGTAGAGTCGACCTTAATGGGGTGGATGGAGTAAAGCTCTCTCGGCTTTCATTTGCTGATGTGCCACAACTCAAAGATGAGAAGAAACAGCTGCAAACATCCATTAGTAACCAGAACGTGGAATGTACAAAGTATGAATCTAGGAAAATTGGAAATCGTCAGAAATTAAATGGAGTGCGTGAACATCAATATCCTAGGCATTAGTGAGCTGAAATGGACTGGTATTGGCCATTTTGAATCAGATAATCATAAGGTCTACTACGCCGGGAATGACAACTTGAAGAGGAATGGCATTGCATTCATTGTCAAAAAGAACATTCTGACTATAAAAAACCATTTTCCTCTTTTCTTCTAAATTGTCTAATGGGTTTTGATATTTTAACTCTTGAATTAGAAGTTCCTGTTTGTAAACTTAGCAAAGTTGTAAATATCATAATCAGAGAAGTATCTGAACTTCAAGCTATGATTTTACAAGACAGAATGGCATTAGATTTCCTGTCAGTCTCCCAAGGAACAGTCTGTGCCTTAATAGATAAATGTTGTTAGGTGCTGTCGAGTTGGTTTCAACTCATAGCGACCCTATGTACAACAGAATTAAACACTTCCTGGTCCTGCACCATCCTCATAATTATTGCTATGCTTGAGTCCATTGTTGCAGCCACTGTGTCAATCCATCTCCTTGAGGGTCCTCTTTTTCACTGACCCTCCACAGATGAATTTTGCTGTGTTTATATTAATACACAATCTAAAGTTTTGCAGAATGTAGTTGCTGCTGAGGGACATGAAAAGCGGTTACGGATGCTGCTTATGTATAGACAAACACCTCATGAGATTTGTTTCTTTGGTTCAAAGACCTAAGGGTCATGGTTTCATTGGTTACTTTAGACAATTTGCCTAATATTATTGTTAGTGTTTCTGTTCTACCTCTTCGTTCACTGTATGGTGCCTGGGATCTTAAAAACCAGATGGTGCCAACTGCCATTATTGAACGTTTTTGATCAAAGATTCTATAGCAGGATCATGATCCAAAGGAGGAAATGATGAAAGAGCTGTAATTCTCTTGGAATCCAGATTTCTGACTTTCACGGAGGTTGGGGTAACCCACACAGACCGTTGCCTTTGGATGTCCTTTTAAACCTCAAGGTTTGGGGAAAAAACTGGTTTCTGAAGCCACTTTTGAGTCAAACAATGGTCCAGATAAACTAGTAAGACCATTTTGCTCTGGGTGTTGTGCTGTTTTGAAGAATTCAGTCTGTTTTTGGAAACTGACTCCAAAGATAAGAATGGGAGCCATGTTTAGGGTAAATCAGTAATTAGTTAATTAGTCTTCAAGACAGTGTTGTATGAAATACCTGTCTAATGTTTGTAATCAATCTGTCACCTCCTTGCTATGCAGAAAATTATATATCTTGAAGAAACCAGGTTCTCAGAGGAGACTGACCTCATGACTCAGACTCCATTTTGTCTTCAGCAGCACTTCTGCTTCTGAGAAAGTGACCCATGACTGTTAATAGGTAAACCAGAGAGGGGCAGCTTACCCTCAGGAAGAACACTTAGTATGTTTTAAATAGATTAACGGAAGATCTCCAACAAGAGGAGTCAATCCTGTATTATCTTGCTAATTATGTATTCTCTAGTGGAAACTTGGTTGTCACATGTACATTTTTCTGTACCTCTCTTTCCTTTAGACAACCTTTATGTGCTCCTTATAGATATATGTTTTTGTGTGGTGGACCCAACTATACTAGTTTAGATGATTCCTTTCCAACTGACAGTGAGTTTACGTGGGCAATGTCTTGTTTATGTCCCTGGCCAATGTATGGGCAATGCACTTTGGGAACTTTAGGAGTACCTTTAGAGAGCCATAATAATGATGCTCGTAAATATTGGAAAGGTAATGTTAAATTGTTACACATTGTAAAACAAGAATCGGAAGAAAACCCATTGGGTCCAACACTCAGGGAGGGGTTGGTCATTTCTAAGAGCTTTAATTCCTACTTATGGTATAGCTGAATTAGAGAAATCGTCAAGAAATTTATCAATCATATGGGACAAATAGCAGATGAAGTTGCTAATGAGATGGAAGCACAACAGCATCTCTGACCTCATTAGCCTAGGTGGCATTAGATAACAGAATAGCCTTATGTGTTTTCATTTGTCCAAGAAAGTGTAGTCTGTGCTGTAGCAAATACCTCTTGTTGCATTTGGATAAATAACACAGGAGAAATAGAAGAGGATATGCATAGAATTAGACAGCAAACTATTTGGTTACACAGTATAACACCCTTATAAACACCAGATTTATTTGGTTGGTTACCATCAGGAATAAGTACATGGGCTAGATCACTAACGCAAGAAACAGTAATATTCTTAGCCTGCATCCTGATAGTGTTAGGCATAATAAAATTTATCTTCTATTGTCTTACACACTTAAAAGGCAAAAGAAGGCCTAAGGCTAAAATGTTGATGAACCTTGACTCTGCTCATTTAGGCAATGCGATTGATAAGAAAGTAGCTCTTACTTAAGATCCTGCTGAAAAACCAGATGGTGTCCAGTGGAAAACCAGCACCTTGAGTTTAAAGAGCCTGCCATGGCTGCCATCTAGGAGCCTGACTAAGCGCAGCTATTGATCATGGATGTGATCTCCAATCTCCAATCAAAAGGAGGGAGTGATTTAGGAGGTAAAATTGAAGCCATTATTCCCTGTCCTAGATTATAAAGAATTGTGACCCAGCTGGAGTTAGATTCACAAGGACACACCAACTAAGCCCTGAGGTATAAAAGCAATAACTAGGACAATCTTGGAAAACATCTTTTTAGGGAAATTTTCACATAAACAAAACACAAAAGACACACATATTTTCCACTCTTATCTTTTTTTATTAAAAACCAAAAGTCAAGCACATGGCCGTCGAGTCTATTCTGACTCATAGAAACCCTATAAGACAGAGTAGAACTGCCCCATAGAGTTTCCAAGGAGTAGTTGGTGGATTTGAACTGTGGAACATTTAGTCTGCAGCCCATCTCTTAGCATTTAGTAAATAGTAAGATTTGTTGGAACAATGAAGACCCTCCTGACTGTCGTTATGAAATCTGTAACAATGATTATTAAGAAATACAATTCAAAATGTAGAATCACAGTGATTTAGCAGTTTTTAGCCAATCTGTGAAAAGGAGAAGCTTTCAATGATTTTACCCACTTGTAATGTTAATATAGACTGATGATTCTGTAATGTTCCTTGGACTTGGACAGACATGGCTCTGGCAGTATGCTTGTTTGCTTTCCCACTCTTGCCTATTCTGTAATATTCCTTGGATTCAGGTAGACATGGCTTGGCAGCATGCTTGTCTGTTTCCTACTTTTGCTTCTTTGAAAATATGCCAAATAAAATCTTTCTTTTTGCTTTACCATAAAACTTTGTAGTGATTTTACTCCAGGACAATACTTATTGTTACATCTAAATAGGCAGGGATTATTTTTTAAAAATCAGTGTGATCTGGAACTAAAATCTAAGATAATATTAACGTTGGAGAGTAATGAGAGAGCAAGAGAAATGAAATGCAAGAGGAAGTAAATTAAGCTAAGATCATTATCTCTTTTGTTTTGAGAACAGGATGTAGAGTAACACCAGATAACTAACAGAAAAGTTAAAGTGTGAGTTAAAAATTTAAAGATAACTAACAGAATAATAGAAATATAATGTGTCACATCACTTCCAAACCATTAGAGAAAAAAAAATCAAATAGAACAAAGAAAACTTGATTGATTCAACCAAAGGTGGAAAAGGGAGGGGGAAGAAAGCATGCTAAAATAAAAATGCTGAATAATATGGTAAGAATAAGTCCAAACATATAACTAATAGCAATATATATGAATACATAAAATGAAACCACGTAAGTCATAGATTTATAGATTTGGCAAAAAAGAAAAGAAACCTGCTATATTCTATTACAAAAGGTATACTTAAAAGAAAATAGCACAAAAAGATTGAAAATAAAAGGAAAATTTTTGCCATGGAAATGATAAAAAGAAAGCAGAAATAGTAATAGTTATACTAAACAAAAGAGAATTCAAGGCAGAAAGCATGAAAACAGACCAAAAATGATAATTCATATTGTTTAAAACAAAGCTACTAGATTTGTGTGTCTGGTAATAAGGCTGATTAAACATTTGGATCAATGCTCCTATTGAAAGCAATTAAAATGTTGAATAAATTGTGGGGAAAAAAAACCCCTAAACTTCTTAAAATCATCATACAGCAGTAAGGATTTATTGGGTCAAAGTCTGTGTGTAGCAGGAGACCAGATAGGTAAGCAGAACACTGAGGCTGCTTTTTGCCTGAGGGCATTTGCATATTTGGGTGCTGTGGAACAAAGAACTTGGTTTGACACTTAGACTCTGGTTTCTGAAAATAACCTGAGCTATCAAGATGCCTTTGTTTTCCAAAATAGCTGGACAAGTAGGGGCTACAAAGGCCCCACACCTGTAGAACTAACTCAGGAAGGGAAACAAACAAAAAACCAAACCTGCTGCTGTCTAGTCAATTCCAACTCACAACGACCCTATTGGACAGGGTAGTGCCCCACAGGGTTTCCAAGGAGCAGATGGTGGATTTGAACTGCCGACCTTTTGGTTAGCAGCTGTAGCTCACCGTAGCTCTTAACCACTGCGCCACCAGGGCTCCTCAGGAAAGGAAGAGAGGCCTAATGCAGTCATATCTATTCATAGATTGGATCAACCATAACTATGCATTAAGCCCCAAGTGACACATATTTGTTGAGGCCCCAATGACTAGGAGACCCAAACCTTGGAGCTTCTTTTGAGGGCTCCTGAATTGGTAAGAGCATCCATGGCACATGCCTGGGAACAATGGAGTCTCCAAGCTGGGACATGTCCCAGACCTTGTCTGATGCATCTCTTTACTTTTATCCTTTCTAGTTATAATATATGGTGTCATGGATTGAATTATGACTCCCCAAAACGTGTGTCAACTCGCCTAGGCCATGATCCCAGTATTGTGTGATTGGCCACCATTTTGTCATCAGATGGGATTTTCCTATGTGTTGTAAATCCTACCTCTATGATATTAATGAGGTGGGATTATAGGCAGTTATGTTAATGAGGCAGGACTCAATCTTAAAATTAGCTTGCTTCTTAAGCCAATCTCTTTTGAGATATAAAAGAGAGAAGCAAGCAGAGAGACATGGGAACCTCCTACCACCAAAAAACAAGAGACAGGAGAATAGCGCGTCCTTTGGACCTGGGGTCTCTGCACTGAGACACACTCCTAGCCCAGGGGAAGACTGATGACAAGGACCTTCCTCCAGAGACAACAGAGAGAGAAAGACTTCCTCTGGAGCTGGCGCCCTGAATTTGGACTTCTAGCCTCTTCGACTGTGAGAGAATAAACTTCTGTTTGTTAAAGCCATTTGCTTGTGGTATTTCTGTTATAGCAGCACTAGATAGCTAAGACATATGGGTAACTGTAAGTATAGGTAATATCCTCCATGAATTTTTTGAGTTATGTATTCATATGTGTTGGTATTAGTGATAAAGAGAATTAACAAACCCATAGGGGCAATGAGCCAGCAGGGACTGTACAGAGTCTGATGAGCAGACAGTACAGAGTCAATTTGTGTAGATCCAGCTCTGGGTGGCTGGATGATAGACAAAGTCTGCACAGGCAGACAGTGAAGAATACAATCTTTTTAGCTTGTGACCCTCTAGTCCCAGGGTACTACAGAAACAGAGAGAGAGAAGAGGCCAGTTGGTCTGAAGGACTGGGAGTTATGCAGACTCCTGAGGCTAAGGCTGCTCCCAAGTGACATGGTCTCAGGAGGCCGTGGATGTTTTGACACAGCTCAGGATAGCTGGGGATGAAGTCAGATCTAACTCTGGGTGGTTAGGGTCAGAGAGAGAGTTTTCGCCATGAAAGTGCCTGGTGACAAGGAATGGAAGTGTGGGAAGGTGAAGCCTGAGTCCATTTCTAGGTGGGAATTGGATTCATGCTGATCCTTGCCTCACAGTTAGTGATGAAGGTGGGGTTTGCCCACCTTTCACCTTTTATAGTGCACTTGGTAGAGTCGGAGTCCTCACACATAAAACTGAACTTAAGTTTTGGCAGTTTCAATTTTGACAGAAGTCTAGCCCACGGGATGCCCAGTATGCGGAGACTAATAGGAGACCTTCCCTCCATATAGCTTGGACCCAAAAAGGTGACACCCTCAGGCCCCAGTGATTGCAAGGAGAGTTGTTTTAGAATCAAGCACAGCAGCAAAAGAAAAAAAAAAAAGCAAGAAAGAAATCTCTGAAAAATCACAAATAGGCCCTCATGTGAACTTGAAGTCCAAATTCACATTGGACAAGTCAAAAGTTGGTACTTTGAAGAGAACAATAAAATTCACCAACTCTAGCAAAAATGATCAAGAAAAAAGCAAAGACACAAATAATTCCAGAAATAAAAATGGAACATAATTACAGATATTGTAGACATTAAAATAATAGTAAGAAGATATTATGAAAAATTTTATGCCAGTGTAAGAATAGCATGGGGGCAGAGGCGTCTAACCTCCTAGTCTAACTTCACAAAGGAGGAGGAGAATCAATATCAGCATCAACAGCCCAAGGCTGATTGCTATGAGGGGGGGAGGTCAGACAAGCCTCCACCCTGAAGACTTTTTACCAATTCTGATACCATTTGTCCCTCCCATAGCACTCTCTACCTCTCTGCTGGGCTTGATAATTCATTGCAATGGCCACACAGAACTCACAGACTGTACTCACAATTATGAGATTTATTAGGGAAGTAACAAGTTACAATTCAGCTTCAGGAATGCTCAGGATACAGTTCTTTGAACAGGACAACCTCTTCTCAGCCATGCCGCAGGTAGATCTCTCTCTGGCCCTCGGCACCTCAGCCTGACCTCTGCCCTACTCAGTCAAGTGCTCGGAGGGACCCTGCCTGAAGGCACCCAGCTCTAGCTGGGTCAGCAAACCGAGCTCTACCAAGTACCTGGATGCACCCTAGTCTACTAGCAAGCCTCCTTCCTGAAGAAGCTCAGGTTTCTTGCCCATGGACCAGAAGCCCACTGTACTGTCTCCTGCTGGTCACCTGCCTCTGCTGCTGCCATTTCTTTGCCGCTGCTTTTGTCTGTCTTCGATGTTACAGCTCTCTCAATCTGGTTCCAAGAGTTTCTCAGCACAGGGATCCTGGGTCCAAAGGATGTGCTCTACTCCCATCTCTTCTTCTTCTTGGTGGTCATGAGGTTCCCCCTCTGCTCTAGAATTGGCTCTCCTTTAAGCCTAGTGGGATGGCAAAACTGACAAATCCCCTCAGTAGGGTTTCATACACCTTGTTTACATGGTCCCACCCCCACAACAGATACACCTTATTTACATTATTAACAAGCTATCCAATCTCCTCAGTGGTCCATAAACACCTCATTTGCATCCTCCCACCCAGTCTTTTGGTGGGAGTTACAAGACCATGGTGAGAAAGGCCGTATAACAGTGATCCATCACACAGCAGGCAACACCCTGGCTTTTCTAGCCATGGTTCTTTTATACTTGGAGGATAACTTCCCACTCCCAATCATTTTACTAGTCCAAAACAGTCATTAACAATTAGTCCTTCAGTAGGGCAAAGAGTCCTCAGGGTGAGGTTACTCAAATACCAGTCACTCAGTTCTGCTGCAGGTGTTCATCTGATCTGGTCAGGTTCTCCAAAAGTCATCTCGCCTTCACCTTTTCTGGCCCCTGATAAAATTTAACTGAGAGAAGATTATCCCCTTGCGCTAAGCCTCACAGGGTATCAGCATAGGAAAACTTTTAAAGGACTTCAGGTTTGGCCGCTGTACTCCAGTCCAGCAGTGCCTCCCCTTGGTCCACTCTTTCACACCTATAGCTTCTGGAATTACAGCCTTTACAATCACAATTACCCCTGTTAACAATCAACCCTCACAAATGAATCACAGAATCCTATCGACATCTTCCCCTGCCCTCTCTTCCCCAGACCCATCAGGAACAGAGAAAACTATTCAGTGAGGATCCTCTCTTGTCCCCCTTTGAGTCTAAGCACATCCACGAAAGCGTGTAAGCCAGCCACTGGATGCTTTTATCTCCCCTGTTTTAGATAGCCAATGTTTAAATTGCCTGTCCTTATCAAACTAGTATTCTGAGGAGACAAGTATGTTCCTTTATGTGAAGAATCACCTGTTCTGGTTGGAACTTTGGGCATCTGCACCCATAAGCAAAGCCCAGTCCAGAGCAAGCCATCAAATTTCAGCAATCTACACCAACCCATGGTGTCAAACATCTTTCTCTCCATTCAATTAGTTTCTGGTCAGCTCATCGCTAGCCCCTGTGGTCTAGGTCAATGGTTTCCATCTGTAGGCTCGGGAGTCCACACACCTCTCAGCACTTCAGACCAGCCAGCCTCTTCTCTCTCTGTCATCCCTAGCCTACATGGGCTAGGTCAACGGGCATCACCCACAGGCTCAGGAGTCCATGTAACTCCCTACACCCAGCCCTTTCTCTGTCTCTTTCTCATCCCTAGCCTCCGTGGGCTAGGTCAGTGGGTGCTAGTGGAACATGTGCAAACTCAGGCTGTCTCTTCATTGCTGCATCTCCCTCACTTTCAGTCATTGAGTGGACCCAGGTGGTTACCATAGCTAGCATACTAGGCTGTCTACTCACTGGCTCCCTTTAACTTCCAGTCCTGCCAAAGGGTTCTTCTGGTGGACACTGACTTTTCCTGCTTCAATGCACCCAAAGGCAAACTGCCTGCTCGAAATTCAAAAAGCAAAACACTTTTTTTCCCCCTGCAGGTCCTTCCTTCAAAAGCAAATCTCCTGTTCTCTCAGCATCTTTGGGTGGGTCTGCATGTCTTTTCAAATGCAAATTTATTAACTCTGAAGGGTTAGGATGGGGATCATGTATCCACAGGGCTACTACTTTAAAATGAACAGCTTGTGTTTCTTTTGGGCAAATCCTAGTTCCCCTTTTAGCATATTCAATCAAGTATTGGCTGAAGGCAGAGTTACATGCTCTCTGTAATCTATAATACTGAATATTCACTCTATCATACATTTAGGTCTGTTTTACAACACTAGATGTGAGAAACATTCAGTATCCACAGTACATTCAAATAAACACATAACCATTTTTAAAACATTCCAGTTTCATCTTCTCCACCCCTTGACTATCTTCCCATTCATATGCATATGGCCTTGGGCCTCTGGCTGGGTAGGACCAAATGACCCTGGCCCCTATCAATCATCCTGTTTAACCAGCCTGGTTCTTGCCCCAAGCCACTCCAGAAGCGACTTTTCTTCCCTCAGCTGCAGCATAGCATCTCTTACTTTCCTTTCAGCCATTACAGGTAACAACAACCAAAGTAACCATCTAAGAATCAAAAGTTTCATTTCCCACACCCCTTTGTTCTTTCTCTTAGAAAGTTTCATGCTTCCATGAGTCTGGAGCCATTGCAACAAACCCCATTCCTGACGCCAACTGTAAAAATGGCCTGGTGGTAGTGACTGACTTCCTCTAACTTCAAGATGGGGAGAGAGAATCATTATTAGCATCAACAGCCTGAGGCTGATTCCTATGAGGTGGCGGTCAGATGTGTCTCCATCCTCCAACATTTTTACCAATTCTGACATCAACCGTCCCTCCCACAGCACTCTCTACTTCTCTGCTGGGTTCGATAATTTTTGCAATGGCCACACAGAACTCACAGACAATACTCAAAATTATGGAGTTCATTAGGGAAGATCTATCTTGAAGTACAAAACTGTCAGTGATAGGATAATATCCATATGCCTGCAAGGAAGACCAATTAATAATGGCTATTATTCAAATTTACACACCAACCACTAAGGCCAAAGATGAAGAAATTGAAGATTTTTATCAACTTCTGCAGTCTGAAATTGATCAAACATGCAATCAAGACACATTGGTAACTACTGGCGATTGGAATGTGAAAGTCAGAAAGAGTGAAGAAGGATTGGTAGTTGGAAAATATGGCCTTGGTGATAGAAATGATGCCAGAGATCGAATGATAGAATTTTGCAAGACCAACTACTTCTTCACTGCAAATACTTTTTTTCAACAACATAAACAGCGACTAACATGTGGACCTCACCAGATGGAATACACAGGAATCAAATCGACTACAACTGTGGAAAGAGATGATGGAAAAGCTTAATATCATCAGTCAGAACAAGGTAGGGGTGGACTGCAGAACAGACCGTCAATTGTTCATATGCAAGTTCAAGTTGAAGCTGAAGAAAATTAGAACAAGTCTATGAGAGCCAAAGTATGACTTTCAGTATAGCCCACCTGAATTTAGAGACCTTCTCAAGAACAGATTTGACCCACTGAACAATAATGATTGAAGACCAGACTAGTTGTGGAATGACAGCAAGGACATCATACATGAAAAAAGCAAAAGGTCGTTAAAAAGACCGGAAATAAAAGACCAAAATGGATGTCAGAAGAGACTCTGAAACTTGCTCTTGAGTGTAGAGTAGTTAAGTCAAAGGAAGAAATGATGATGTAAAAGAGCTGAACAGAAGATTTCAAAGGGCAGCTCAAGAAGACCAAGTATTTTAATGAAATGTGCAAAGACATGGAGATAAAAAACCGAAAGGGAAGAAGACGCTAGACATTTCACAAGCTGAAAGAACTGAAGAAAAAACCTCGAGTTGCAATACTGAAGGATTCTACGGGAAAAATATTAAACGATGCAGGAAGCATCAAAAGAAGATGGAAGGAATACACAGAGTTACAGTACTAAAAAGAATTGGTTGATGCTCGACCATTTCAGAAGGTAGCATATGATCAAGAACTGATAGTACTGAAGGAAGCGGTCCAAGCTGCACTGAAGGCATTGGCAGAAAACAAGGCTCCAGGAATTGACAGAATACCAATTCAGATGTTTCAACAAACGGATGTAGTGCTAGAGGTACTCAATCATGTATGCCAAGAAATTTGGAAGACAGCTACCTGGCCAACCAACCGGAAAGATCCATATTTTTACCCATTCCAAAGGAAGATGATTCAACAGAATGCAGAAATTATCAGACAATATCATTAATATCACACACAAGTAAAATTTTGCTGAAGATCATTCAAAAGTGGTTGCAGCAGTACTCTGGCAGGGAACTGCCAGAAATTCAAGCCAGATTCCGAAGAGGATGTGGAACAAGGGATATCATTGCTGATGTCAGATGGATCATGACTAAAATCAGAGAATACCAGAAAGATGTTTACCTGTGTTTTATTGACTATGCTAAGGCATTCGACTATGTGGATCAAAACAAATTATGGATAACACTGCAAAGAATGGGAATTCCAGAACACTTAATTGTGTTCATGAGGAACTTGTGCATAGACCAAGAGGCAATCATTCAAATAGAACAAGGGGCTACTGCGTGGTTTAAAGTCAGGAAGGGTGTGTGTCAGGGCTGTATCCTTGAACCACTCTTATTCAATCTGTATGCTGGGCAAATAATCTGAGAAGCTGGACTATATGAAGAAGAATGCAGCATCAGGATTGGAGGAAGACTCGTTAACAATCTGCAGTATGCAGATGATACAACCTTGCTTGCTGAAAGTGAAGAGGACTTGAAGCACTTACTGACGCATATCAAAAACAACAGCCTTCAGTATGGATTACTCCTCAACATAAAGAAAACAAAAATCCTCACAACTGGACCAATAAGCAACATCATGCTAAACGGAGAAAATATTGAAGTTGTCAAGGATTTCATTTTACTTGGATCCAAAATTAATGCCCAAGGAAGCAGCAGTCAAGAAATCAAACGACACAATGCGTTGGGAAAATCTGCTGCAAAAGAACTCTTTAAAGTGTTAAAAAGCAAAGATGTCACTTTGAGGACTAAGATGCAAGTAACCCAAGCCATGGCGTTTTCAATTGCCTCATATGCATGGGGAAGCTGGACAGTTAATAAGAAAGACTGAAGAATTGATGCCTTTGAATTATGGTGTTGGTGAAGAATACTGAATGTACCATGAACTGCCAAAAGTACGAACAAATCTGCCTTGGAGGAAGTACAGCCAGAATGCTTCTTAGAAGCAAAGGATGGTGAGACTTCTTCTCACATAATTTGGACATGTTATCAGGAGGGACCAGTCCCTGAAGGACATCATGCTTGGTAAAGTAGAGGGTCAGTGAAAAAGAGGAAGACCCTCAACAAGATGAATTGACACAGTGGTTACAACAATTAGCTCAAGCATAACAATGATTGTGAGGGTGACTCCGGATGGGGCAGTGTTTCATTGTGTTGTACATAGGGTCATTGTGAGTCAGAACTGACTTGAGGGCACCTAACAACAAGAGGGAAGTAAGAGGTTACAATTTCAGTTCAGGAACACTTAGGATATAGTTCTCCCATCACAACAGCCTCTTCTCTGCTGTGCCTACAGGCACGCCTCTCTCTGGCCCCTCATCCTCTGCCCTCCTCTGGCAAATGTTACAAAGTTCTTTTAGCTCTGCCAGTAACTGCCCGGATGCATCCCACTCTGCCAGTAAGTGTTGGTCAGAAGGTGCTCAGCCCTAGCTCCATGGGTCAGCAAACCTAGCTTCACCAAGTGCCTGGAGGCATCCTATTCTGCCAGCAAGCCTCCTGCCCAGAGGTACTAAGCTTTCTCATTCTGTGCGGTCTCCTGCCATTGTTCTAGTTTCCCTGCTGCTGCTGTTTCTCTGTCACTGCTTCTTGTCATCTTGCCATCTTTGGAGTTACTGCTCTCTCTCTCTCTCTCTGTCTCCTGAGTCTAGGCAAATCTTATTGCAGGGATCCCAGGTCCAAACGACCTACTCTGCTTCTGTCTCTTCTTTTCGGTGGTAGCACCTCATTTGCATAGTCCCATCCAGTCCTTTGGTGGGAGTTAAAGACTATAGCTAGAAGAGCCATGTTAAGTAATTCACTATACTACAGCCAATAAGTTTGAAACTTTAAATCAAATGGACATAAATATCACTAAAACAGACTCAGGAAGCAATGAAATATCTGAATAATCCTATTACCATTAAAAAAATAGAAAGAGTAGTAGAAAATATCTCATCACAAAAAAATCCCAAGCCCACATAGCTTCACTGTTACATTCTACTAATCCTTCGAAGAATAAATAATTCTACTTTATATAAATAATTCCAGAGTATAGAAGAGGGAACTCCCTGAATGCATTTTCTATATACCAGCAATGAGCATTTAAAGTATGAAATTTAAAATTTTGTCTTTTGTAATAGCATCAACCTAATACTCAAACCAGACAGTGACAGTATAAGGAAAAGCTTATGTCAATCTTACTTACGAACATAAAGGCAAAATCATAAAATATTACCAAACTGAATCCAGCAGAGTATATATATCATCACCAATTAAGTTTATCTCAGAAATGATGTTGGATTAACAATAGAAAATCGAATAGTATACTCCTTAATATTAATTGATTAAAACAGAAAAATCTCATGATCATCTCAATAGATGTAGAAAAAATGTTTCATAAAATTCAACATTCATTTGTGAGAAAAGCTAGCACTAAAAGGGCTTCTCTAACCTGAGTAGGAGCATCTCCAAAAAAAATCTACAGCAAATATCTTTTAACTATAATCAAATTTAAAAATAAAATATTTAAACTAATTCTTTCAACTCTAATCAAAGTTAAAAGATTTAAATAATTCTTTTAAGTATAATCAAGGTTTTGAAAAAGGGAAATAGTGGAAGGAAAACACTTCTAAAAAATATTTTTGGTGAAGATATACACAGCAGATCATACACCTATTCAACAATTTCTATATGACAGTTCAACGGCATTGTGTCACTATTCTCACTATATCTCCATATTGCTTCTTCACCACTGACTTAGACTCACTGCCCCATAAATCACTTATCTATGCTTTAGAGTTACTGTCGCCAGTTGGATGTGATATAGATAATTCTTTAAAGGAGTGCGATACTCAAGGCAAACATTCTTTACTAATTCAGCTGAACTGTTTTTAGTTTGAAGATGACTTCTGGGGTTAGTTTCAGCTCAAGATTCAAAGATTTTCTCAGGGCAACAGATTTGGGGGTTCCTCCAGTCTCAGTGGGTCAAGTAAGTCTGGATTCTATACAAAATTTGAAATTCTATTTCACGTTTTCCCCCTTTTGATTGTTATTGTGGTTGTGTGCCATCGAGTAGATTCTGACTCATAGCGACCCTATAGGACAGAGTAGAACTTCCCCGTAGGGTTTCCAAGGCTGTAACCTTTACTGAAGCAGACTGCCACATCTTTCTCTCAGGGAGTGGCTGGTGGGTTTGAACTGCCAACCTTTCAGTTAACAGCCGAGAGTGCTTAACCACCGAGTCACCAGGGCTAGGCAAATCAAAAACAAAACAAGATGTAATTACGTAGTGTCTTAGTCATCTAGTGCTGCTTTAACAGAAATACCACAGGCGGATAGCCTTTAACAAAGAGAAATTTATTTTCTTACAGGCTAGGAGGCTAGAAGTCCAAATTCAGGGGGTCAGCTCCAGTGGAAGGCTTTCTCTCTCTGTCGGCTCTGGAGTAAAGTCCTTGTCATCAATCTTCCCCTGGACTAGGAGCTTCTCCGTGCAGGAATTCTGGGTCCAAAGGACTCACTCTGCTCCCGGCACTGCTTTCTTGGTGGTATGCAGTCCCCCTGTCTCTCTGCTCACTTTTCTCTTTTATATCTCAGAAAAGATTGGCTTAAGACACAATCTAATCTTGTAGCTCTCATCAACTTAACTGCTGCTCATCCATCTCATTAACATCATAGTGATAGGATTTATAACACATAGGAAAATCCCATCAGATGACAAAATGGTGGACAATCACACAGTACAGGGAATCATGACCTAGCCAAATTGATACACATATTTTTGGGGAACACAATTCAATCCATGACACATACCTACCAGATTGGCCCAAAATGACCCCAAATACAGTTTGGAATCACTGACTTGAGTCATGCTAAGGCAGCTGCAGTTTTACCCATCATTACTTCTGCATCATCAATGTCCACAGAGTAAAAAATGTAAATTATATCTCAGGGTTGTGATATAAGAAGTAGTTTTTAAACTTGCTGACCTCCTGATAAGGCCTCAGGGACCCCTAGCAGTCCATGAACCACACTTTGAGAACTATTGTCCTGAACCAGGAGACATGTAAGGGAATTTTTATAGCAATATGTTGTTGTTGTTGTTAGGTGTCATCAAGTCGATTTTGACTCATAACGAACCTATTTAAAACAGAACGAAATGCTGCCCTGTCCTGTGCCATCCCCACAATTGTTGCTATGTTTGAACCCATTGTTGCAGCCACTGTGTCAATCTATCTTGTTGAGGGTCTTCCTCTTTTTTGCTGACCCTCTACTTTAGCAATCTTTATGTCCTTCTCCAGGGACTGGTCCCTGCTGATAGCATGTCCAAAGTACATGAGATGAAGTCTCACCATCCTCACTTCCAAAGAGCACCCTGGCTGTACTTCCTCCAAGACAGACTTGTTCGTTCTTCTGGCAGTCCATGGTATATTCAATATTCTTCACCAATGCCGTAATTCAAATGCATCAATTCTTCTTCAGTTTTCCTTATTTATAGCAACATAATAACCCCAAACTAGAGACAACCAAAAAGTTCATAAAAACTAGTGTTGCAGTCGTCATGAATGCTATGCAGCAAAGACAGAGTCGCTGAGTGGCGCAAATGGTTAAACACTGAAAGACTGGCAGTTTGAACCCACCCAGAGGCACCTTGAAAAAATAGGCCTGGTGATCTGCTTCTGAAAGATCATAGCTTTGAAAACCCTATGTGTGCAGTTCTACTCTGCAACACATGGGGTTGCCGTGAGTAAGAATTGACTTGATGGCAGCTGGTATTTTTTTGGTTTATGCAGCAAGGAATAAACCACAACCGCACACATCAAGACAAAATGTTAATCAAAAGAAAGCAAGTCATAGAAGAAAACACTGTGATTCTATTACTAAAGTTGGAAAACAGGAAAAATTAAACTCTATTGTTTAACACCCATACAAAGGTGTTAAAACCATAAAGAAAAGCAATGGAATAATTAACCCCAAAGTCTGCATAGTGGTTACCTCCAGGGTGGATGATGTAATCAGGGAGGGGCTTTGAAGGCATTGGTGTTGTTCTAGTTCTTAAGTGGGTGGTGTTGCCATAGGGGTTCACTTTAAACATTACAAATTAGTTTTATATACTATTTTGTAGCCATATTCCACAATAAAAAAATTTAAATCTACTAATAGAGGTTAAGAGCTTGCCTGCTAACCGAAAGGTCGGCAGTTCAAATCCACCAGTCACTCCTTGGAAACCCTATGGGGCAGTTCTACTCTGTCCGATAGGGTTGCTATGAGTCAGAATCAACTAGACGGCAATAGGATTTTTTTTTTGAATAGTGTATGATGGTCATAAACTGTTATGTGCATAAATGCATAGTTCTGATTTCCAATATACTATCAAGAAGAAAAAGCAAGATGTAGAATAATATATAATATGCTACCATTTGTAGAAAAAAATGGTGAGAAAAAGATTCGATTAATACTTATTTGAGTATGCATAAAATATCTCTGGAAGGGTATAAAAGAAACTAATAATGAGGCGTGCCTATGAGAGAGGACAAGATGACAGGGAGACCAGCGGCAGGGAGGACTCTTATCTCTACATTCTTATACATTTTGATTTGAGCAATAATGTACTACCATACTAAAATGTGAAAAACTAAAAATAAAAAAATCCCTATACATCTGATAGTTTAAAAATTGTAAAAATGGTGTGAGGGCAGTGTCTGACCTCCTCTAACTTCACCAGGAGGAAGGAGAATCAAAATCAACAGCCCAAGGCTGATTCCCATGAGGTGGAGGTCAGACATGCCTCTTCTCTCCGCCATCTTTACCAATTCTGACATCAACCGTCCCTCCCACAGCACTCTGTACTTCTCTGCTGGGTTCAATAATTCACTGTAATGGACACCCAGAACTCATAGACAATATTCATGATTATGGGGTTTATTAGGGAGTTAACAGATTATTGTAACAATCCAGGCTCAGGAACACTCCGGATATAGTTCTTCCATTAGGAAAGCCTCTTTCCAGCTGTGCTCACAGGCATGACTCTCCCTGGCCCTAGGTCACTTCCCAGAGGCACTCAGCTTTCTCTCTCTGTGGGCCGGCAAGCCCACTGCACTGTCTCCTACTGCCGGGTCTCTCCTACCATCACTTCTTACCGTCTTCAGGGGTACAGCTCATTCTCTCTGTCTCCTGCTTCCAGGAGCTTCTCAGCACAGGGATCCCATGCTTAAAGTGTAACTGACAGGGGTAAACTGTTCCCCCTTCTCCCATCATACCCAGGGTCTGTGAGTTACTGATAAGGCATCCTGTGTAGCAGCCCAAGGTCATTTCATTGCTCCTCTGCTGAAGGCCACTTCATGCCCCTCCATTCCGACCTGCACAATAAGCTGCAAAGCTGTCCTTAGATGAACTTCATGCATCATATCTCCCCCAAAAACATGTTCCTTAGCCTCCATATGGCACTCCCCACTGCACTCCCATACATGTTAATTAGTTCCTAGAATTGCCTGCCTATTCCCAGAAACTTCATGAATTATGCATAAGTTCCCTGCCCCATACCCTATAACTGCCCTAGAAACCCCAACCTCAGAGAGCTTGATTTGAGACTTAGTCTCCAAGCTCCTTGCTTGACTGGCTTGCAGTAAAGTCTACTTTCTTTTTCTCAAAGGCCTGGTGTCTCTCAATTGACTTGAGGGGTCCCACCGGGCAGGACACACTCTTATGGAGTTACAAAATGACATGCTGGCTCCTGGCTGTTCTTCCTTGGTGGCAGTGGGATTCTCTGTTTCCCACTCTTGGGGTGGCTTATTTCAAACCCAGCGGGATGGCAAAACTGACCAATTTCCTTGGTGGGCTGCAATTACCCTATCTACACAGTCCTACCCAATCACCTGGTGGGAGTTACAAGACCATGGTGAGAAAGGCCACACAAAAGCAATTTATTACACCACAAAAATACTTCTAAATAACACTTGCATTAAAGAGAAAACCATATTGGAAATTATAAACAATTTAGCAATGTACTATAACTAGTTCATTACTTAGCAGAATCTGTGGTTTTAGACTAGCAATCTTTTAAATGTTGTACAATCTAATGGACAAAAACAAACAAACAAACAAGCCTCATTTAATTTTCCTTTTTCTTGATTGCTATTGAGTTTAAGCATGTCTTAGTCATCTAGTGCTGCTATAACAGAAACACGGCAAGTGGGTGGCTTTAACAAAGAGAAGTTTATTTCCTCACAGTAAAGTAGGCTAAAAGTTCAAATTCCAGGTGTCAGCTCCAGGACAGGCCTTTTTCTCTCTGTCAGCCTTCTCGTCAATATTCCCTTCTCCACCCAGGGACCCCAGGTCCAAAGGACGCTCTCTGCTCCCCATACTGCTTTCTTGGTGGTATGAGGTCCTCTGTCTCTCTGCTATCTTCTCTCTTTTATATCTCAAGAGATTGCCTCAAGACACAATCCAATCTTGTAGACTGAGTCCTGCCCCACTAACACAACTGCCGCCCATCCTCCCTCGTTAACATAATAGAGGCAGGATTTACAACATACAGGAAAATCACACAATACTGGGAATCATGGCCCAGCTAAAATGATGCACACATTTTTTGGGGGACATAATTCAATCCAAGACAGCACTTTTCTTTCTTCTCTTTCCTTCCTTCCTTCCTTCCTCCTTTCCTCCCTTTCTCCCTTCTTACTTACTTTCTCCTCTTCCTCTTTCTCTCATTCTTTCTTCCTTTCTTTCTGTTTGGATTTTTTTTCTTTGAGCTTCCTGGTCATATCCCTTGTCAGAATTCTGTATATATTCTGGATATTAATTCTATGCAGCAATTTTTTTCTCCCACTATTTCCCTTTTCTTTCTTTTTTTGGTTTGGATTTAAAAAGAAATATATTTTATTGTGTTTTCAGTGAATGTTTACATAGCAAATTAGGTTTGCGTTCAACATTTTCTACACAAATTGTTCAGAGATATCGTATAGTGACAATGCCTGTACATTCTCATTGTTTCCGTTCCGGTTGTTGTTTCTAGTAATCTAGTTTCCCTGCACCCTTACTTTCACATCTTTGCTTTGGTCTCATATAGTTGATTTTTTAAAGAAGCACAGTACTCACAGGTGATGTTCTTTATTTTGTGAACCAATCTATTATTTAGCTAATCTCAGGAGATAGTTTTGGTTCAAGGTTTAAAGAGTATCTTAGGGCGAGTCTTGGGGAGAACTCTAGTCTCAACTGATCCGGTATGTCTAGACTTATTAAAAATTTGAAGTCTGTCCCAAATTTTTCTCCCATTCTATCAAGATCCATCTATTGTGGCTCTGATCAGAAAGATTCATAGTGGTAGCCTGGCACCATCTAGTTCTTTTGGTGTCGAGGTAGAAGAGGCCATGGGTCATGTAGACAGTCTTATAGACTAGTTTTTTCTCAGAGTCTTGGGTTTCCTTCTTTCTCTTTTGGTCTGTACGAGTAGAGACCAATAGTTATATCTTAGATGGCCACTCTCAAGCTTTTAAGACCCCAGACATTATTTACTAACCTGGGATGTAGAACCTAAACTTTATGAACTATATTATGCTAATTGACCAAGTTGTCCCACAAGACTATGGTCCTAAGCCTTCGAATTCAGAAAACTAATCCTGTGAGGTGTTTGGTTATATCTAAGAAGTATCTGTAACTGTGCCCTTTGTGTGTTTAATTATATATATGAATGCATGTGCATGCACCCACATACTTGCACACATGTATGCACCCATACATGCATACACACATATATACACATTTACATACCTATACACATGCATGCATACATACATGCACATATACTCACATATATATTTTTTGGTTGTTGTTGCAGACTTATACATGTCATGACATTTACCAAAACGTCCTTTTTTCTTGTGTACATCTTAGTGACATCATTTACCTTGGTCAAGCTGTGCTTACTCCACCCATATTTGGTCTTACCTTTCCCATTACCAAAAATAACAAGTGTCTACTATGTAGCGAATGATTTTCCCTCTCTCCTCCCATCAACAAATATTGGTCTTTGTATACGTGTCTATTCTTGTCTTCTTATAAAAGTGAGATCATACAGTATTTGTTCTTCTGTGATTGACTTATTTCATTTGGCATAATGTCCTCCAGATTCCTTCATGTTATCTTTCATGTACTCTTCATTATTCTTTATGGCTGCATAGTATTCATTGTATGTATGTACCATAGTTTGTTTATCCATTCATCTGTTGATAGGCACTCAGGTTGTTTCCATCTTTTTGCTGTCGTGAATAGTGCTGCAATGAACATGGATGTGCATGTTCTGTTTGTGTTATTACTGTTGGATTGTAGGTTCCCTTTTCTTTTTAGTTTTGATTATAGTATTTCTTTTAACAGAAGTTTTAAATTTTATGTGAACATATCTCTGTCTTTTATGGATTCCAGGTTTTGTATCTTGTTTAGGAAGGCATTCTGTGCTCCAATATTATAAAAACTATAGTTTAAAAACATTTAAAATACTTTAACTTTTTTTTCCCCTAAATGTAATAACTATTCATATCATCTGTGTTTGATATGATGGGATGGGAGGTTCAATCTAACATTATTTTCCTTTTAGTGGATAGCCAATTATTTCACACAATTTGTGGAAAAATCCATCCTTCCTTCACAGATTTTAAATGTCACCTTTATTGTTTCATTTTTACATATTCATGGATCTATTGTAAGTTTCATTTTCACCTGTTCATGGATCTGTTTCTGGACTCTATTCTGTTCCATTGATCTACTTGTCTATTTTTATTCCTTTAGCCTTATATTTACATTTTGATACACATTAGGGCAAATCCTTATTCAATATTCCTTTTCAGAATTTTTTTGGCTACCATTGTACATTTTCTCTTGGAGAAGAGAATTTGAATTCTCAAGTTCTAATAAAAAATCCTGCTAAGATTTTGTTGGGATTGCATTAAATTTATAAATTAGTTTTATTGTCCTGGATGACAATAGTACAGAAACTGCTTTTCCTGCATGGTGCAAGTACCAGCTCTGAGAGGGTTTCCGTTCAGACTCTCCTTTGTGAATTTTTGTTATTTGATTCTGACAGGTGGTGGTGATCCTGAAGAGCCATCTGCTCTGACTTGTCCACAAGGAGGCCCCATTGTCCAAAGCACAGATGGTGCTTATAGTGGGATTTTCTGTCAGTCTTTACATTGGTGTAATAACTTTAAAATGGCAATCAGGTCCTGATGTAAAAGGCCCATTTAACCTGCATTACTTGCGTGCAGAAATGCAGAAGTAATCCTAAACACTTCTGCTTAACTACCTCAACAGATTAAGAGATGCTCTCCGTTTACTCTGTAAAACATACTGACCAATAGTCAAAGTCTGCTAAAATCCTACAGCTACAGGCTACTCTCTACACATACGGCTTCACAGGTTGAGTTGTATACTTACTAAGACTCGGTCGCGTCTCTTCTCAAGCCTGTGTTTGCCAGTTGTTGTGGTAATTACATAGTTCAATTAGATACTATATGCACTGATACAACGAAAGTATAAGAAGAGAGCTATTGTTTCTATAAAGACATTTAAATGCCTTGGAAATGCTCTATAAAGGCAAGTCAGTAAAATAAATGCTGTTGAATTAAATATGGGTGTGACAACTCTAAAAAACCAAAATGCATAAAGAATCCAGAAGATTTCTGTGCTCAGTTGCTTTGCAAATGACCCTTTTTCCTTTTTGTTTATGTTTGGACAGGTAATGCGCTTCAATACAAACTTTGAAAAGTACCAAAGTTAGTCTTCCTCCCACCCTTGTCTTCTAGCCATCCAGTCTTTCCTCCCAGAGATCACCACAGATGCGTTTCTTTTGTGTCATTCCAGAGATATTCTATGCATACACAAACATATTTTATTTTACACAGATGATAGCATATACTGTACTGTATCTTGGCTTTTGATTGAAGAGTACATCTTAGAAATATTTTCAAATTAGTACATAAAGTGATATCTCATTCTTTTTAATAGCTGCAAAATATTCCATTGTATGAGTATACCATAATTTATCTAATTGATTCCTCACTGACATTAGAATTGCTTTCAATCTTTTGCTATCTCAAATGACACTACTGTGGATAGCCTTGTATGCACACTGTTTCACACATGTGTGATAATATCTGTAGAATAAATTCCTGGATGTGGGACTGCTGAGTAAAGGGCACGTATGCTTTAAATTTTGAAGGATATTGCCAAATTACCCTTCCCAGAGGTGAACTAGTTTGCAGATCTGAACAACACTGTCAGCCAGCTTAATCAAATTTATAAACAATTCACCCAAGAACAGCAGGAAATATGTTCTTTTCAAGTGCACATGAAATACTCACCAAAGGAGACCATATTCTGGGCCATAAAACAAACTGTAATAAATTTAAAAGTATGAAGTCATACAAAGTATGTTTTATGACCATAACAGGATTAAATTAGAAATCAATAACAGAAAGATATCTGGATAATTCCCATGTATTTGGATATTAAACAACACACTTCTAAATGACTCATAAATCAAAGAAGTCGTTAGTAAAAAGAGAAAAAAATTGAACTAAATTAAAATGAAAATACAACTTATCAAAATTTATGGACTGCAGATAAAACAGCACTTAGAGGAAAATTTATAGCATGAAAAACTTCCATTAGAAAAGTAGTGTTTGTGAAATTAATAATCCACCTTAAGAAACTAGGACAAGAAGAGTAAATAAAAGCAAAAGCCTGCAAAAAGAAGGAAATAATAAAGATAAGAGCAGAAATCAATACAATCAAAAACAGAAAACAGTATAGAAAGTCAGTAAAATGAAAACTGGTTCTTTAAAAAGAATAATAAAATCAATGAACATCTGGTTAGACTGACCCAAGCCCTGGTGTCTTCAATCACCTCGTATGTGTGTGAAATCTGGAAATGAAAGAAGGCAGAAGAAGAATTGACACATTTCAATTATGGTTGTGGTGAAGAATACTGAATATACCATGGACAGCCAGAATAACAAACAAATTTGTCTTGGAGGAAGTACAGCCAAAATACTCTTTAGAAGTGAGGTTGGCAAGATTTGTCTCACTTACTTCAGACTTATTAACAGGAGGGACCAATCCCTGGAGATGGACATAATTTTTGGTAAAGTAGGAGTCAAAAAAAAAGAGGAAGACCCTCAATGAAATGGGCACATAGCTGCAACAATGGGCTCAAACACACCTACTATTGTAAGGATGACATAGGACTGGACAATGTCTCATTACATTATACATAGGGTCACTATGAGTTGGACTTGATGGCACCTAACAACAGGGAGGTTCTTTCTAAGCCTAAAACTCAGAACACATAAAATAAAAGATTTCTAAATTTGACTACATAAAAAGTAAAGATTAATTTTCTTAATGGATAAAGAGTTCCAACAAATCAATAAGTAAAAGACCAACACCCAAAGAAAAACTAGGTAAAAACATGGACAGTTCACAAAAAAGGAGACACAAATGTCTTTTAAACATATGAAAACCTCACCCCTTATAAGAGAACTGAATAACTACTATGAGATACCATTTTGACCTAGCAGATTGGCAAAGATTTAAAAAAAAAAAATTGATAATAAACTTGTTGGTCAGGTTGAGGGAATACATTTTTGACAGGAGTGTAAATTGCTAAGTCTGCATGGAGGTCAATTTGACAATATCTATGAAAATCACATTATTTTTGATGCAGCAATTCTATTTTTAGGATTTTATACCACAGATATACCCACACAGAAGCACAAAGATGTACGTGGAAGGATATTCATTATAGTATTTTTTTTTCTAAAAAATTAGAAGGAAAATGAAATGCCAGCTTCAGTTAAGGCTCTTGGTTGCAAGCAGCAGAAGTGAAAACTGCTGAGAGGGCTGGAGAAGTAAGCTCAAAGTCAAACTTCACGTAGGAATAGCTGATGAGTAAAATGCCCAGAACTTGGCCATTGTCACCAAGCGCTAGATGCTATAGTTTGCACAGCCGCCAAGAACTTTACTGCAACTATTACCGGAGTCAGTGCCACGAATGGCTCTTCTGCATCAGAAACTCACTTTGTAATCTTGCTTCCCCAAAGCCTTACCCGTGTCACACCCTTGCCAGCAAAATGGATACGCTGCGTGAGTCCGTTTCCTTCAAAGGTCTCCTTCTGGTTGAGACTGGCATGAATGCAACTGCTTGGTGGAGTTTCAAAGGAGCCTCGAGGAGAGAGGTTTTCCACAAACATTAGAAGTGTTCCAAAGCAACTGCCCAGCCAGAAAGCATGACAAATGTCCAATACAGTGTATGTCAATAGGAGATATGTTAATATGTTATGACACATCCATATAGTGGAATGCTACACAGCCTGTCTTAGTTATCTAGTGCTACCATAACAGAAATACCACAAGTGGAAGGCTTTAATAAATAGAGATTTATTCTCTCACAGTTTAGGAGGCTTGAAGTCCAAATTCAGGGTGCAAACTCCAGGAGAAGGCTTTCTGTTTGTTGACTCTGGGGGAAGGTCCCTGTTATCAATTTTCCCCTGGTCTAGGAGCTTTTCAGCACCAAGCTAGGAGTTTTCATTATCACCAGGGAAGAAGAGCCAGGAGCGCATGTCCTTTGGACCCGGGGGTCCCTGTGCTGAAAAACTCCTACACCAGGGGAAGATTAATGACAAGGACCTTCCTCCAGAGCCGACAGAGAGAGAAAGCCTTCCCCTGGAGCTGATGCTCTGATTCTGGACTTCTAGCCTCCTAGACTGTGAGAGAATAAATTTATGTTTGTTAAGTTCATCCACTTGTGGTATTTCTGTTATAGCAGCACTAGATAACTAAGACACAGCCCTTGAACAGAATAAGATAATTTTAAAAGTAATGATATAGGATCTCCAAGATAAATTCAATGTGTATTATATTCTACTATTTCCGTTAAAAAAAGACATGTATGTATTTATATACTTATTCATGTATATACAAGTCTGGAAGGACACACAAGAAACTGATAACTATGGTTGCTTCTAGAGAAGAGAGAAAGAAGACTAGGGTGGAAGGGAGATCTACTGGTTTGAATTTTTGCTATGTGCATATATAATCTATTAAAATTTTTAAAACAAAAATGTTTGCCAATACATTAAAAATTGTGGCTATTAAACACTGATAAATTTTATTACTCATTTTAGAATGTTTAGAAGTAAAACCAACAAACTGTGTTTAACAACGCTGTGATCAAAAGTGACAACATGGATGTCATAGATGCTAATGATATCTCAGGGTCACCAACCCTAACTCCTTTTGAGCTAAAAGTTGCTCATCTCACAACCACAACTGTAAAACTGTGTCCATCTGTCCCACAAAATTGGCCTGCATGGCTATAGCACTTCCCCATCCAGCCAATGTGGGTCTCGATAGCTGTCAATGACATTTAGGACATAGAGAGCTATTAAGAATAACTATTTCAATCTAAAAACCAAACAAACAAAACCATTGCCATCAAGTTGATTCTGACTCATAGTGACCCTATAGGACAGAGCAGAACTGCCCCATAGGGTTTCCAAGGAGGGACTGGTGGGTTCAAACTGCCGACCTTTAGTTAGCAACCACACACTTAACCACTGCACCACCTAGGAGGTGCAAAAAGTTGTTTCCCACTTCCCAAGTCTGTGGGAGGGTTTCCGTGATTCTTGAAAGCGTGAGAAGTTGAGAAAAACCTGAAGGATACTACTAGGCTAGAGATCTTATAAAATAGTTTTGTTTATCTGAGTAAGATAAGATTCTCTAGCTGAGTTCTGGGTCTATTAACCATGGCCATTTAACACCTATTAAGTGACATTCTAGGTACTTCCAGCTGAACCATTCAGGAGGCTCTAGCAGGTGGTGCAGTGGTTAAGAGCTTGGCTGTTAATCAAAAGGTTGGCAGTTCAGATCCACTAGCAGCTCCTTGGAAACTTTATGGGGGCAGTTCTACTCTGTGCTATAGAGTTGCTATAAGTCAGAACTGATTCGACCACTGTGGGTTTGGTTTTTCGGGTTTAGTAGAATAAACAAAGTACCTAACTGAAAGTGGCTCAAACAGTGAGGACATTATTTCACATAAAAAGACGTCTGGAGGAGAGGATTCCAGAGCTGCCTAATTCAGAAGTTTAACAGTGTCAGAGTCCTGGCTCAGTCTCTCTGACTTTCTCATGACTGTTCCTCACGGTCACAAGATAACCACTGCTGATCCCAGCACCATCGCTACATGAAATTATTGAAGGCAGGAAAGATGAAGCACTTCTCACATTGCTTTCTCTCTCTGTTTTTAATCAAGGAGGAAAATCTTTCCCAGAAGCCCCTGGAAGATTTTTCTGCAGATCCAGTTGATCAAAACTGAGTTATATGCCCACCCCAAAAGCAATCACTGACAAGGAGGAAAGGGATTACCATGCTTGACTTAACTAAGCACAGTTCATCCTCTGAACCTAGGGGATAGGGTTGCCTATTCACTGTTTATATAAAATTTTAATTTCAACTGGGGGTTCTGCATTTTTATTTGCTAAATCTGTGCAACTCTATCTTTCAGAGCCCATTGCCAGCCCATACCTAACAAAATCAGAGTTTCTTTAGCAAGAAAAAAGGGATAGTGACTAGAGAGTAGCCATCAACACAGTCTGCCTCATTGATTCACAAGATTTCTTACAGCTTTGGTTGAGAGAGAGTGGTGGTTTACATAGCCTAGGGTCTTCACATAAGCATCAGAGTGGCCAGTGCCTTGTGTGTATGCGTGTGTGTTCCAAGATCGTAGTTTTAAAATATTACAGAATGAAACTGAAGGATCAGCTGGCTAAGATGACAGTGACAGAAGTTTTTAAAAAAGTGTGCAAACAAACAAACAAAAACAACAACAAAAAACAAACTCACTGCCATCGAGTCGATTCCTATAAGATAGAGTAGAACTGCCTTGTAGGGTTTCCAAGGCTGTAATCTTTACAGAAGCAGACCGCCACATCTTTCTCCTATGGAGCTGCTGGTGGGTTCAAACCCCCCAAACTTTCGGTAAGCTGCCAAGTGCTTAACCACTGTGTCACCAGGGCTCCTTAAGAAGTGTGTAGGAATGTTATAATCTGTAATTTGTATTTGCATGAAGTGATGCAAAGTTTTAAAACCACCACTTAGTGCACTTTAGCTTTGCTGTGACAACTAAGAAGAGTGAAACAGAGACCCTGGAGTTTTCTGTCTGTGGAAGATTTAATTGAGTGTTACTGACTTTTCAAAGGCCACTTGGGATTGAAGATCAAGGTGCTGTAGAAATGATGAGGGGGGACGGGAATGTTTCCTATGGGAGTCAGTGCCATTTCAACACTATTTTTATGCTTTTATAAAAGGAGGTGATCATGACGTGTAATAAAGTAATGAAAGGGCATTTCTGGTTACTGATTATATGTATGAATGTTACTCATGGACTTGTACAGACCTCAACTCTGTTGCCACATCACCAGCTTATCTCTTTCAGTGGGACATGCCAGCTCCCACAGTCCCCATGAAACAGCATTTGTTTGTCAGACCCTTATGAACTCTTGCCCACAGCCCAGGCAGCTGGTGGAAATTCTGGCTGCCAGACTGAAACTGTGTGGCAACTTTTTTAAGTGTGTCTCTTCTGGGAGAGCAAAATCCAATGGTTTGTATGGAGATATTTATTAGGAACATGTCTGGTAAACACCTATATTTTCTGAAGCTGGCCAGAGAACCTGGCCCCAGAGATAAATTTTTATATATACTCATGAGAAAATAGTCTCCTTTTCCTAAGCTATATTTATGTTGTAGACTTAATTATAGAATAGCTTGTGTGAGTAAACATGACAGATTGAAAGTCTGTTTATCTGTACCCTCCCAAATCCCCACTATAATAACAGTAAAGAAATAAAGACCATAAACCACAAGCTTAAAGAGAAGGAAAAAATGATGACAGTAGACAAGAGAAGTCCACACAATTTTGGAAAATGAGAGTGTATGGAGGAGTGACTGCCGATTTGGCAGAATGGAGAGGTTTAAATTGAAGGGGACTTGTGGGAGGGGTGCTGCAGGTAGAGGTGGGGAGTGGGGATCAGACCAATAAGAAGAAAGTTAAAACTCAACAATGAAAAGACAAATAACCCAATTAAAAAATAGGCAAAAGATATGAACAGACATTTCACCAAGGAGGACATTTAAGCGGCCAACAAACACATGAAAAGATGCTCTCAGTCATTAGCCATTAGAGAGATGCAAATCAAAACTACAGAGAGATACCACCTCACCCCTGCTAAAATGACATTGATCAAAAAAAAAAAAAATTGGCAAGGATGTGGAGAGATTGGAACCCTTATCCTTTGGTGGTGGGAATGTAAAATGGTACAACCACTGTGGCAAATAGTATGGTGTGATTCCTCGAAAAATTAGAAATAGAACTACCTTATGATCCAGCAATTCCACTTCTAGGTATATACCCTAAGGATCTAACAGAAGAGACATGAACAGACATATGAACACCTATGCTCATTGCAGCACTAGTCACAATATCAAAAAGATGGAAACAACCTAAGTGCCCATCAGTGGATAAATGG
Organism: Dugong dugon; assembly: GCA_030035585.1. Classification (NCBI taxonomy): domain Eukaryota; kingdom Metazoa; phylum Chordata; class Mammalia; order Sirenia; family Dugongidae; genus Dugong; species Dugong dugon. The sequence continues at coordinate 73,055,863 of CM057473.1, forward strand.
ATAAACAAAATGTGATACATACATACAGTGGAATACTACACAGCCATAAAGAAAAATGAGTTCCTGAAACATCTTGCAATGTGGATGAACCTGGAGGACATTACGCTGAGCGAAATCAGTCAATCACAAAAGGACAAATATTGTATGATCTACTTTTATGAAATGACAAGAATATATACGTATATACCAAGACCAATGTTCTTTGTTGGTTACCAGGGGTTGGGGTGGGGTAGAGGGGGAATCATTCTCTAGATAGTAATCACTTTTTGTTTATGGTAATGGGAAAGGTAGCAACAAATGTGGCTGAAGTATACACAGCTTGACCAAGGTAACTGATGCCACTAAGCTGTATACAAGAAAAAAGGATGTAATGATAAATGCTATGTTATATATAATTTTGCAACAACAAGCACCAAAAAAAAAAAAAGAAATACATATCTATCTATCTATCTATATATATATAAAATCATTGCCGTTGAGTGGATTCCAACTCATAGCAAGTGGATTCCAACTCTCTAAGACAGAGTAGAACTGCCCCATACGGTTTCCAGGGAGCAGCCAGTGGATTTGAACTGCCAACCTTTTGGGTATCAGCCATAGCTCTTAACCATTGCACCACCTGGGCTCCATATGTATATATGTGTAAGTAAGTATGTATGTGTGTATAGATGCATATGTTTATATGTATATGTGTGTATATACACAAATGCACACACAAATAGGGGCTACCCATGCCGACACTTCTTAGATGTAACCAATCACCTTATGGGATTAATTTTCTTGATTTTAGACTTAGGGTCATAGTCTTGTGGGACAATTTGGTCAATTGGCATAATACAGTTCATAAAATTTATGTTCCACATTCTAGTTTGGTGTGTAGCATCTGGGGTCTTAAAATCTTGCGAGCATCCATCTAAGACACAACTATTGGTCTCTATTCTTCTGGAGCATAAGAGAAAGAAAGAAACCTAAGAATCAGAGAAGGAACTGATCTATAAGACTAATTGTCTCTGTGAACCATGGCCTCCTCTACCTTGAGACCAGAAGAACTAAATAGTGCCTGGCTACAAACAGCAAACATCCTGATTAGGGTCACAGCAGATGGATCCTGATAGAAAGTGAGAAAAATATTGAACAGAACTTCAAATTCTCAAAGAACCCAGATTTACTGGGCCCTTTGAGACTGGAGGAATCTCGAAGACTATTGCCCCGAGACATTCTTTAAACCTTGAACTGAAACTATCCCCTGAAGTTACCTTTTAACAAAGTAGCAGATTAACTCAAAAAGTAAAGAATGTCACCCTTGAGGACTGCCCTCCTTTAAAAAATTAACTCTCCAAGATCAAATGGTCAATAGTTACTCGAAAGTATGGATGAGAGGGTGGGAGGCAGTGAGACGAAGTTAATGGAAATGGAACAGCTAGAATGGAAATAATGCGAAAGTTGACACAATGTGAAGAATGTAACCAATGTCACTGAACAATATGTGTATAAACTGTTGAATGGAAACCTGTTTTGCTCTGTACACTTTCACCAGAAATACAGTAAGATATTAAAAGAAGGAGGAGAAAGTTGACTGGCCCAACAGAACACAGGAAAAGATAAAAAATTGAAGGCACAGAACATGGTGCTCTAGGCAGAAGCACCACACCATCCCTCCACAGCAAACATCCAAAAACTAAGCCAAACAGAGAAAACAGCAATCCTGAAACCCTAAGCATCAAATGAAGAGATAAAGAACTCAGCCAAGCAACAAATGGAATAAGAAACTGACAGAGAACAGAGAGCGAGGAGAGATAAATGCAGAGGTCCCCTATCAGCTAAAGCAGCACGGATCTGCCATCTTGGACTCCTAGTGAACAGGGGATACAAGAAAGCAGTTTCACAGAGCTTCCAGCAGGAGACAGAACAATTGGTAACCAGCAATATAAGCTTTCCCACCCCCCACCCTTCTTCATCCCCACTTGGCTTCCTCTGCTTCCTGAGGGCACAGTCTCTTGGCCGGGAAGCACCCACCAGCTGCTTGGATTCCACCCGCCCATGCTGGCCGACTCCCTGAGTGCCATTTGTTGGTTGCTGGTGTTGCTTTTTTCTGGTTCTTATGATTTCTTCCTTACCTCTCATCACCTCCCCCTCCTTTCTCTCAAATACCTGGCTCGGTGCACCATCTTTGTTTCTTCCTGAAAGGCTGTGAAACTCTGCTTGAATGTGAAACTGCTTCCTGGTCCATGCAGCCACGCTGGTGGGACCCTGGGGCTTTTTAAAATTTGTTTTGAATTGTTTGCTTGTTTTCTTTTTTTTTTTCTCAAATTGGGAGCCTGTTCTAGTCGGGCTTTTCTGGGGCCTACACCCTCAGTTTACACAGACATACAGAGGGATCCCTGAGGGCATTTCTTTTTTCATGTCTTCTTTTTTCTGTTTTTTTTGGGGGGTTTTCTTGTTCTTTTTTTTTTAAATTTGTTTTGTTTTCTTTTTCCTTTTTTGTCTTTCTTCATTACTCAATTTCTCATCTCTCTATACCTTCCTTCTCTTCCTGTCCCTTGAATACCTGGCACTGAGTGACACCTCTATGCCATCTAGCCTGAGAGCAACTTCCCCAGACCTCGTAGCCACACTGGTGAGATATCTGGGAGCTTTTCTTTTTTCTTTCTAATTTTTATTTATTCATTTTTTTCTTTTCTTTTTTTCTTCTTCTTGTCCTTTTTGTTTTTCTCCATTTCATAGTCTCTCATCTCTCCACTCCAACGGCAAGCTCCCTTAGCACTCTTTTTTGTTTGTTTGTATGTTTTGGGCTCCTGTTCCTCTCTCCTCTCTCCCATACACATCTTAGCTCCAAACATCACAATCTCCCCCCTCCATCCTGCCTACCTGCACCGTGCACTTAACATTACACCACCAAACAGCACAGGCACGGCCTACCGGAACCTGCCCTGCACTGATTACTGGCCCGCCCTGGTGGCCGTAGTAAGTGCCACAAACAACCCATCCCAGCAACTCCTCCTTAGCTAGACCTGTCCTTCTGTACCATATATGAGCGACTGACCCTGCCAATTGGAGAAGGAGGCGAAAAGTATCGTGCCCACAGACAAACAATGAAGAACACACAGCCCACCTGCTCAGACATAATCAAATTTTAAAAAAAAAGGATGAAACAAACAAATCTACGATCAATAAATGAGAAAAATAATGACTGAATGCCCCGAAGACAGCAGACAATATGAAAACATTTACAAAAACAGGACAAGATGGTTCCAGTAGACATCCAAAATAAAACACCAGATGACTTTCCAGTGGAAGAAAAGCCACTAGAACTACCTGATAGGGAATTCAAATCTCTAATACTCAGAATTATCCAAGAGTTGAAGCAAAAAGCAGACAAAAATGAGGAAAAAATAGACAAATTCATAGAAAAGGCAGACAATTTCATGGAAAATACAGACAAAAAATGGAAGAATTCAGGAAAATACTGCAGGAACAAAATACCAAAATAAATTCACAGCTAGAAATTGTACAAAAACAACAATTAGGAATCCAATGGACAGTGTCATAGAACGGTTGAGGAGCAGATATGAAACGGTGGAAGACAAGATCAGTGAAATTGAAGAGAAACACTTGGATCCAACTCTGAGGAAAACTCAGAAAAAAGAACGAAGAAAAATGAAGAGACCTGAGAATTATGTGGGATAAAATCAAAAGCAAAAATTCTCGAGGGATTGGAGTTCAAGAACAGGGGGAGAAAACAGAAAACGCAGAGATCATTGAAGAACTGCTGACAGAAAACTTCCCCAATTTCATGAAAGATGAAAAGCTGGCCATCCAAGAAGCTCAAAGAACCCCATATAGGATAGACCCCAAAAGAAAATCACCAAGGCATACCATAATCACTCACCAAAACCAAAGACAAACAAAGAATCCTGAGAGCAGCTTGAGAAAAACAAAAAGTCACGTACAGAGGAGAAACAATAAGACTAAGCTCGGATTATTTGGCAGAAACCATGCAGGCAAGAAGGCAATGGGAAGACATATATAAAAACCTTGAAAGAAAAAAATTGCCAGCCAAGAATAATATATCTTGCAAAACTCTTGTTCAAATATGATGGTGAAATTAGGGCATTTCCAGATAAACAGAAATTAAGGGACTATGCAAAAACCAAACCAAACTTACGAGAATTATTAAGAGAAGTCCTTCGATCTGAGAACAAACAACTTCAGCTCAAAGGCTGAATCTAGGATGCAGGATCATACCAGCCAGATACCATTCTAGGAAATGAACTCTCAAGGACTATCCAAAACCAAAAGAAATGCAACAGGGAGTCAGAGCAGTTAATCTGTAAATGACAACAACATCAGAACAATAAAAGAGGGAATAAACAGTGTAGATATAGAACCTTCTAATGGAGAGGAAGGCAAGGTGATACCAAGTAATAATAGACTGCTTCAAACTTAGGAAGATAAGGGTAAATTTTAAGGTAACCACAAAGAAAGTTAACACACCTACTCATAAAAATAAAGAGAAAAAACATAAAGTCTCAGTAAAAACAAAACCTACCAGAACAAAAGAAATTAAAAAAAAAAATCCACAAACAAAAGGAATTCAGCACAGGAGAGTAAGAGGAACGAAGGAAAACGTCAGCAGCACACAAAAAAAGTGCTACAAAACAACAGCAATAAACTCACATCTATCAATAATTACACTGAATGTAAATGGCCTCAATGCACCTATAAAGAGACAGAGTGGCAGAATGGATGGAAAAACAGGAACCATCAATATGCTGTCTGCAAGAGACACACTTTAGAAACAAAGATGTAAATTTATTAAAAATCAAAGGTTGGAAAAAATATATCAAGCAAACAACTTCCAAAAAAGACCAGGAGTGGCAATTCTAATCTCAGATAAAATAGACTTTAAAACAAAATCCACCATAAAAGACAAAGAATGACACTATATAATGATTAAGGGGACGATCCGTCATGAAGACATAACCACGATAACATCTACACACCCAATGACAGGGCTCCAAAAGACATAAAACAAACTCTAATGGCACTGAAAAGAGAAATTGACAGTTCCACAATAATAGGAGACTTCAACACACCACTCACAGTAAAGGACAGAACATCTAAAAAGAAACTCAGCAAAGATACAGAAGACCTAAAAGGCACAATCAGCCAACTTGACCTCATAGACATATATAGAACACTCCATCCAACAGCTGCAAAGTACACATGCTTTTCCAATGCACATAGAATGTTCTCTAGAATAGACCACATCTTAGGCCACAGAGCAATCCTCAACAAGATCCAAAACGTTGAGATAATACAAAGTGTTTTCCCTGACCACAATGCCATCAAGGTAGAAATTAACAACAGGAAGAGCAAGGAAAAAAATTCACTTACATGGAAACTGAATAACTCCCCGCTTACAAACCACTGGGTAGCAGAAGAAATCAGAGATGGAATAAAAAAATTCCTAGAATCAAATGTGAATGAAAATACATCATACCAAAACCTTTGGCGCACAGTAAAGGCAGTCCTCAGAGGACAATTTATAGCAATAGATTCACACATCAAAAAAGTTGAAAGGGACAAAATCAAAACATTAACTATAGAACTCAAACAAATACAGAACAGCAAAAAAAGCCCACAGCCCCCAAAAGAAAGGAAATAATAAAGATCAGAGCAGAAATAAATGAAATAGAGAACAGAAAAACAATAGAAAGAATCAACAAAACCAAAAGTTGGTTTTTTGAAAGAATCAACAAAATCGACAAACCACTAGCCAGACTGACAAAAGAAAAACAGGACAGATGCAAATAACCCAAATAAGAAATGAAATGGGGGACATTACAACAGACCCAACTGAAATAAAAAGGATCATAACAGAATATTATGAAAAACTATACTCCAACAAATTTGAAAACCTAGAGGAAATGGATAAATTTCTAGAAAAATACTACCTACCCAAACTACAACAAAGTGAAGTTGAAAATATGAATAGATCCATAACAAGAAAAGAGCCTGGAAAGGTAAAAAAACAAACAAACAAAAAAAAACTTCCAACAAATAAAAGCCCCACCCAAATGGTTTCACTGGAGAATTCTACCAAACATTCAGAGAAGAGCTTGTACCAGTACTAGTCAAACTATTTCAGAACATAGAAAAGGAAGCAACACTTCCAAATTCTTTCTATGAAGCCAGCATAACCCTGTTACCAAAACCAGGCAAAGACACCACAAAAAAAGGAAATTACAGACCAATATCTGTCATGAATATAGATGCAAAAGTTCTCAACAAAATTCTAGCCAATAGAATTCATCATCATATCAAAAAAATAATACACCACAACCCAGTAGGATTCAGACCAGATATGCAAGGATGATTCAACATTAGAAAATCAATCAACGTAATCCACCACATAAATAAAAGCAAAGAATCACATGATCATCTCAATTGATGCAGAAAACGCATTTGACAAAGTCCAACACCCATTCCTGATAAAAACTCGCAATAAAATAGGTACTGAAGGGAAATTTCTCTACATAATAGAGGGCATCTATGCAAAACCAACGGCCAGCATCATTCTTAATGGAGAGAGGCTGAAAATGTTCACCTTGAGAACAGGAACAAGACAAGGATGCCCTTTGTCACCACTCCTATTTAACATTGTGCTGGAAGTTCTAGCTAGAGCAATAAGGCAAGGAAAAGAAATAAAGGGCATTCAAATTGGTAACGAAGAAGTTAAATTGTCCCTGTTCGCAGATGATATGATACTACACATAGAAAACCCTAAAGACTCCACGAGAAATCTACTGGAACTAATAGAAAGATTCAGCAGAGTAGCAGGATACAAGATAAACATACAAAAATCAGTTGGATTCCTATACACCAATAAAGAGAACAATGAAAAGAAAATCAGGAAAACAACACCATTTATAATAACCCCTAAGAAAAATAAAATACTTGGGAATAAATCTAACCAGGGATATAAAAAAACCTATACAAAACACTACTGCAAGAAACCCAAAGGGATCTACATAAATGGAAAAACATACCATGCTCATGGATAGGTAGACTCAACATTGTGAAAATGACAATTCTACCCAAAGCAATTTACAAATACAATGTAATCCCTATTCAAATACCAACAACATTCTTCAAAGAGATGGAAAAACTAATCATTAACTTTATATGGAAAGGGAAGAAGCCCCGAATAAGTAAAGCACTACTGAAGAAGAAGAATAAAGTTGGAGGACTCACACTACCTGACATCAGAACCTACTATACAGCTATGGTAGTCAGAACATCCTGGTACTGGTACAACAACAGATACATTGACCAATGGAACAGAATTGAGAACCCAGGTGTAAATCCATCCACCTACAGTCACCTGATCTTCGACAAGGGCCCAAAGTCCATCAGATGGGGAAAAATAGTCTTTTAAACAAATGGTGCTGGCAAAACTGGATATCCATGTGCAAAAAGTGAAACAGGACCCATACCTCACACTGTATACAAAAACTAATTCCAAATGGATCAAAGACCTAAATATAAAGCCAAAAACTATAACGTTCATAGAAGAAAAAATAGGACCAACACTACAGGCTCTAATACATGGCATTAACAGGACACAAACCATAACCATTAACACACAAACTCCAGAAGATAAGCTAGATAACTGGGATCTTCTAAAAATCAAACACCTATGATCTTCAAAAGACTTCACCAAAAGAGTAAAAAGAGAACTTACAGACTGGGAAAAAATTTTGGACATTACACGTCAGACAAAGGTCTAATTGCCATAATCTACAAGAAAATCCAAAACCTCTACAACATAAAGACAAATAATCCTCTTAAAAAATGGGCAAAGGAAATGAACAGACACTTCACCAAAGAAGACATTCAAGCGGCCAACAGACACATGAGGAAATGCTCGCGTTCACTAGCCATTAGAGAAATGCAAATTAAAACCACAGTGAGATACCATCTCACTCCAGCATTACTGGCATGAATCAAAAACACTGGCAATAACAAACGTTGGAGAGGCTGCAGGGAGATTGGAATTCTTATGCACTGCTGGTGGGAATGCATAACGATACAACCATTTTGGAAAATGATATGGCGCTTCCTTAGAAAGCTAGAAATAGAAATACCATATGATCCAGAAATCGCACTCCTAGGAATATATCTTAGAGAAATCAGAACTGTCACACAAATAGACATATGCACACCCATGTTCATTGCAGCATTGTTCACAATAGCAAAAAGATGGAAACAACCTACATGCTCATCAACAGATGAATGGATAAACAAACTATTATAATATACACAATGGAGTATTATGCAGCAATAAAGAACAATGATGAATCTGTGAATCATGTCATAACATGGATGAAACTGGAGGACATTATGCTGAGTGAAATAAGTCAATCACAAAAGGACACATATTGTCTGAGACCTCTACTGTAAAAACTCATGAAACAGTTTACACACAAAAAGTAACAATCTTTGTTGGTTATGAGTGATGGGAGGGGTGGGGGGGGGAAATACTAAATAGGCAATAGATAAGTGGTAACTTTGGTAAAGGGTAAGACAGTACACAATACTGGGGAAGCCAGCACAGACTGTACAAGGAAAGGTCATGGAAGCTCCATAGACACATCCAAACTCCCTGAGGGACTGAATTGCTGGGCGGAGGGCTGTGGGGACCATGGTCTCAGGGAACATCTAGCTCAATTGGCATAACACAGTTTATAAAGAAAATGTTCTACATTCTACCTTGGTGAGTAGCGTCTGTGGTCTTAAAAGCAGTAAGCAGCCATCTAAGATACTCCACTGGTCTCATCCCTTCGGGAGCAAGGGAGAGTGAAGAGAACCGGATACAAGGAAAAGATTAGTCTAAAGAACTAAGGGACCACAGCTACCAATGCCTCCACCAGATTGAGTCCAGTACAGCTAGATGGTGCCCACTACCACCACTGACTGCTCTGACCAGGATCACAGCAGAGGGCTCTGGACAGAGCTGGAGAAGTATGTAGAACAAAATTCTAACACAAAAAAAGACCAGACTTACTGGCCTGACATAGACTGGAGAAACCCCAAGAGTATGGCCCTTGGACACCCTTTTAGCTCAGTGGTGAAGTCACTCCCGAGGTTCACCGTTCGGCAGGGATTGGACAGCACCATAAAACAAAACGGGACTAATGAGGCACGGCAGTCCAGGGACAAGGACTAGAAGGCAGAAGGGGATAGGACATGAGTCAGAACTGACTCGACAGCAGCTAACAACAACGTTTTCATGGTTCATCTGTGTTGTAGCATGTATGGTACTTCATTCCTTTTCGTGGCTGCATAATATTCCATTGTGTAGATATACCACATTTTGTATATCCATTCATCAATTGATGGAAATTTGGGTTGTTTGCACTTGCAGGGCAATGAGTTTCTCTAAATATGGCCTTTCTGGCCCTGGGTTTGTAGTTCTGCTAAGATGATTTGCTAGGCCAGAATCTTGCAAAGAGTTTGAACAGTACTGTGCAAATAAGGTGTGTAAGACCCTTGCAGAGATTGGTCAAATACTATGCAAACTAGGTGACTATGGCCTACTGAGGGTATTGGTCACTTTTGCCATCCTGCTAGGCTTAAAAGAGCCAACCCCACAGAGGTTGAGGGGGACCTCACTACCATCAAGAAGAGCTGGCAGTGGCATTACTAGGTTGGTGTCACCCAGGGCAGTAACTCATGGTGTCACCACCACCTCCTTCCCCCCGGGTGGGTGAGGCTGGCTGATGAACCCCAGTGGGCAAAGTGGTCCCCCCAGCCCCCCTCCCCGAGGCCTAGCAAGGCCCACCCCTCCTGGCCACACCTCCTGTGGTTCCTCGCAGTTCCTCCCCTCTCCCATTGGCCCAGGCCGAGACCCTCCTTCTGACTGGCATGTGGTGGTGGGCAGTGTGACACCAACCCTAGTGATGCCACTGCCTTGGCAGCCCCTGCCACCACTGCTGCCACCATTGCTGCCACCACTGCAAACCCCTGGGATCGTTTTGGTGTCAGACCCTCTGACAGTGTCAGGGGGTGCAGCCCACTGAGAGCTGGGAGCAGAACGTGTCCTTTGTACTGGGGTTCCTGCACTAAGAACCCCCTAGACCCAGGAGACAGAGAGTGCTGTAACACTGGAGATGGCACAACACAGCAAGAGATGGTGCAAGCGGCGAGAATCAGGAGACCAGTGTTAAACAGCTGCATGGGCTTCCCTGCCCACTGAGCAAGGCGGCTGCAGGGGCTCTCTGACCCACAGAGCTAGAGCTGAGCAACTTTAGGCAGGAGGCTTTCTTTTGAAATCTTTTTTTAAAAAAAATTGTACTTAAGATGAAGGTTTACAGAGCAAATTAGTTTCTCATTAAACAATTAGTAACACATGTTGTTTTGTGACATCAGTAACTAACTCCACAGCGTGTCAACACTCTCCCCTTCTGGACCTTGGGTTCCTTGTTACCAGCTTTCCTATCCCCTGCTGCCTCCTTGTCCTTGCCCCTGGGCTGGTGTGCCCATTTAGTCTTATTTTGTTTTATGGGCCTGTCTAATCTTTGGCTGAAGGGTGACCCTCCGGAGGGACTTCAGTAGTGAGCTAAAAGGGTGCCTGGGGGTCAGGCAGGAGGCATTCTGACTGAGTCGAGGGCCTACGGGCACTATGTTGACAGAGCTAAAGAGCTGTAACACTTGCCAGAGCAGGGCAGAAGCCAGGCCCAACTGGGCGCTGTGGCAGAGGCCAAGAGTGAGGTCTGCCTGCCGGCATGGCCAAAAAGAAGCTGAAAGCTGTCTTAGTTAGAAGCTGTCCTGACTGAAGAATTGTCTCCAGAACTGTATCCTGTTACCTCTAAGTTGATCCTGATCCTGAATTGTAACTGTTAACCAAAACCAAATCCATTGCCATCAAGTCAATTACAACTCACAGCGACCCTGTAAGACAGAGCAGAACTGCCCCATAGGGTTTCCAAGGCTGTAATCTTTACAGAAGCAGATGGCCATATCTTTCCTCAGTGGAGTGTCTGCTGGGTTTGAACTACTGACCTTTTGGTTAGCAGCCAAGCACTTAACCACTGCACCACCGGGACCCTTTGTAACCTGTTAGTTCCCTAAAAACCTCATAATTGTGAGTATGGTCTGTGAGTTCTGTGTGACCATTGAAATGAATTATCTATCAAACCCAGCAGAGAAGTAGAGAGCGTCATGGGAGGGACAGCTGGTGTCAGAATTGGTTAAAAAGTTGGAGAATGGGGATATGTCTGACCTCTGCCTCATGGGAATCAACCCTGGACTGATCTTGATTTGCATCCCTCCCCCTGAAGTTAGACAAGGTCTAACACTACTACGTCAAACCACTTTTTGTCTATTATGAATAATGCTGTTATTAACATTCATGTACAAGTTTTTGTGTGAATATATGTTCTCAGTTCTCGAGTATATACCTAGGAGCAATCTTGTGAGGTTGTATGATAACTCTGTGTTTAACTTTTTGAGGAACCGCCAAACTCTTTTTCAAAGCAGCTGCGCCATTTACATTCCCATCATCAATGTATGAGGGTTTCAATTTCTCCACATGCTCATCAACACTTGTTATTATCCATGCTTTTGGTGATAGCCATCCTAATGGGTGTGAAGTGGTCTCACATTGTGGTTTTGATTTATAATTTCCTAACAACGAATGTGGTTAAGAGCTCTGCTGCTAACCAAAAGGTTCACAGTTCAAATCCACCAGTTGCTCCTTGGAAACCCTATGGAGCAGTTTTACTCTGTCCTATGGGGTCTCTATGAGTCGGAATCGACTTGAAGGCAACGGGTTTCGTTTTGGGTAACAACTAATGATGCTAAACATTTTTTCAAGTGCTCATTTGCCATCCATGTATCTTCTTTCATTAAGTGTCAGTTCATGCAGTACATGTACATTTAACTGTATAAGAGTTGTCTTTCTTTATTGGCTTTTTTGTTTTGCTTTCATTGAGTTTTGAGAGTTCTTTCTAAATTCTGGTTACAAGTGTTTTATTTGGTACGTAATTTGCAAATGTTTTATCCCCATCTGTGAATTTTTTTTTATTCTTTTAAGGATATTCTTTGTAGATCAAAATTTAAAAATTTTTACGGAATTGATTAGCAATTTTTTTTATAGATTGTGCTTTTGGTGTCATTTCTTAGAACTCTTTGCCTAAATCACAAAGATTTTTCTTCTGTTTTATTTTAAAGCTTTTATAGTTTTTGATCCACTTCAAGTTAGTTTTTGTATAGGTGTGAGGTACGTCTATTTTTTTGCAAATGGATGTCTACCACCATTTGTTGAAAAGATTCTCCTTTCTCCATTGACTTGCCTTTATGCTTTTGTCAGAAATCAATTGGCCATATTTATGTAGATCTATTTCTAGAGCCTCTGTTTTGTTCCATTGATCTATATGTCTGTCCTATTGCCTAATACCACACTGTTTCTGGTTCTGGTATTAGTGTAGTGTAGATCTCATAAATGGCTTGGAATATGTTCCCTTCTCTTTTATTTTCTGAAAGAGATTATGTAGGTCTTAGTTAAAAAAAATTTTTATTGTGCTTTAGGTGAAGGACTATAGAACAAATTATTTTTCCCATTCAATAGCTTATACACAAATTATTCCATGACATAGGCTGCACTTCCTCCAATGTGTCAGCCCTCTCCGCATTACCACCCTGAGTTCCCCATTTCCATTTGTCTGGTTTGCCTGCCCCTTCTTACCTTCTCATCTTTGCTTTTGGGCATATGTTATCCTTTTGGTCTCATGTAGATGACTGTTCTAAGGAGCACTTTCCTCACGTGTGTTATTGTCTATTTATAGGCCTGTCTATTATTTGGCTGAAAGGTGAGCTTCAGGAGTGGCTTCAGTTCTGAGTTAGCAGGGTGTGAATTTGATTTTTTCTTCTACATTTTTCTCCCGCTCTATCCAGGACCCTCTGTTGTGATCCCAGTCAGAGCAGATAGTAGTACTATAGCCATCTAGTTCTTCTGGTCTCAGGGCCGTGTAGACTGTGGTTCATGTGGTCCATTAGTCCTCTGGACTCATTGCTCCCTTTAATCTTTAGTTTTTTTCATTCTCTTTTGCTCTGGAGTGGAAGAGACCAGTAGTTGTGTTTTACATGTTCACAAGCTTTTCCAGACTCTACTCACCAAAGTAGGATGTAGAACATTGTGTTTATGAACTATATTGTGCCAACTGAAGTAGAAGTTCCCCAAGTCTATGGTCCTTTGCCTTCTGGCCTAGGAACTTCATCCATTGAGGCACTTGGTTATGTGTAAGAGGTTTTCCTGACTGTGCCACTTGTGTGCTCTATTGTCTATATTAATATATGAGGAGCACCAGCAGTCATGTATTTAGAATTATCTACCATCAAACCTGTATGTATCCGTGGCTGTGTTCCCTTACACCCTCCCACAACTTTTGGCATATCTATCTGTGTAACCATTCATAAATTTTTGTTTGTTAATACCATTTGTCATGGATTGAATTGTGTTCCCCCAAAATATCTATCAACTTGGCTAGGTCATGATTCCCAGTATTGTATAATTGTCTACCTTTTGTAATCTGATGTGATTTCCCTATATGTTGTATTTTCTATCACTATGATGTAGTAAGATGGATTAGTAGCAGTTATATTGAGATCTACAAGATTAGACAGTGTCTTAAGCCAATCTCTTTTGGGATATAAAAGAGAAGCAAGCAGAGAGACAGGGGGACCTCATACCACCAAGAAAGCAGTGCCAGGAGCAGAGTGTGTCCTTTGGACCCAGAATTCCTGCATGGAGAAGCTCCTAGTCTAGGAGAAGATTGATGAGAAGGCTGACAGAGAGAGAAAGCCTTCCCCTGGAGCTGATGACCTAAATTTGGACTTGTAGCCTATTTTACTGTGAGGAAATAAACTTCTCTTTGTTAAAGCCATCCACTTGTGGTATTTCCGTAATGGCAGCACTAGATAACCAAGATAGAATTTGGTACCAAGAGAGTAGGGTGCTGCTCTAACAGATACCTAAAATGTGGAAGCGGTTTTGAAACTGTGAATGGTTAGAGGAGCGGCAGCAGCAGAGGATCAGAGGCAGCAGAACCAGGAGACTAGTGCGAGACGGTGCTGGAGCTGACCGACGGAACGAGAGGGCTGAGTGCCTGTGCGCAGGAGGCTTCCTGGTGGAGTGGGGTGCCTCCGGACACTATGGGTGGAGCTACAGAGCTTTGGAACACTTGCTTCAGCAGGGCAGATGCAGGCTTGAGGCCCGAGAAGCCGAGATGCCAAGAAACCAGGAAACAGAAGCTGAAGAGACAAGAAACACAAGAAGCCAGGCTGCCTCAGTCTCAAAAGGTATGGCTAGGACCTCTGGGATTTCAAAGGGTGGAGCCATGGCCTCTAGTGTTTCTAAGGGTGGAGTCACCACTCAGATGGAGTAGGAGAATGGTGTGCCTAAAGCCGAAGGAGCAGAGTTGTTGTCTCCATGCGCCTGGAAGGTGGAGCTGAAGCCCAAGGCCAAGGGGCCTCCACTCAGAATCTGGACAGTGTGGCCAATACCTAGAGTCTGGAGGGCAAGGTTAATGTGTAAATGGTCTCAGAGAACAGAGGGTTATTTTCAAAGCCTTGAGGGCTAAAGTAATGTGTTCTGCTGACTTGCTTGGTGCCTGTTATCCCTTCTTTCCCTGAAATTTCTCCCATCTGTAATGGAAATGTCTAGTTTGTGCCTGTTCTGCCGTTATACTTTGGAAGCAGAAAACTTGTATTCTACATTTCACAGGTGAAGAGGAGTTTTTGGGTTTTGGACTTGGAGTTACAACTTTTGTTACGATATGATGGGATGAATATGTTTTGTGAGTTGCAGGCATGTCATTTTTGGGGGGCCAAAGTGTGGAATGTCATGGATTGAATTGTGTCCCCAAAAAATACCTGTCAACTTGGCTAGGTCATGATTCCAAGTATTGTATAATTGTCTACCTTTTGTCATTTGATGTGATTTCCCTATGCATTGTATATTCTATCACTATGAAGTAATAAGATGGATTAGTAGCAGTTATACTGATGAGGTCTACAAGATTAGATAGTGTCTTAAGCCAATCTCTTCTGAGATATAAAAGACTGAAGCAAGGAGAGAGACAAGGGGACCTCATACCATCGAGAAAGGAGTGCCGGGAGCAGAGCGCTTCCTTTGGACCTGGGGTCCCTGCGTGGAGAAGCTCCTGGTCCGGGGGAAGATTGATAAGAAGGCTGACAGAGAGAGAAAGCCTTCCCCTGGAGCTGACACCTTGAATTTGAACTGTTAGCCTACTTTACTGTGAGTAAATAAACTTCTTTTTGTTAAAGCTGTCCACTTGTGGTATTTCTGTTAAAGCAGCACTAGATGACTAAGACACCATTGTTGCAGGATTGTCTATGCTATAGTAGTTACCATTGTTGCCCTTTATTCCTGCTTTCCTCTCAGTGTCCTTTCTTGCCCTTGGTCATGTTGTGCTGACTTCTCCAGTATTATGTTTTGCCTTTCCCTTCGCCAATATTAACACGGGTCTACTATCATCTATTTGGTAATAATTTCTCTCCCTCTCCCTCCCATCCCTGGTAACCATCAAATAATTTCTTTTTCTTTTTTTTTTTCTATGTGTAAACCTCATGTTGTTCCTTTGTAGTAGTGGATTCATACAATATGTGCCCTTTTGTGATTGACTTATTTCACTCAGCATAATGTCTTCCAAATTGATCCATGTTGTGAGATGTTTCATGGATTCACCATTATTTTTTATTGTTGTGTAGTATTACATTGTGTGTATGTACCACAATGTGTTAATGCATTCATCTGTTGGTGGACACTTAGGTTGTTTCCATCTTTTTGCTATTGTGAATAATGCTGTAATGAACATGGGTGTGCATATGTCTATTCATGTCATGGCTCTTATTTCTTTAGGGTATATACCTAGGAATTGTATTACTAGATCATAGGGTATTTCTATTTCTAGCTTTTTGAGGAAGTGCATTATTGTTTTCCATAGTGACTGTACCATTTCACATTCCCAGAGCAGTGTTGGCAAATTCTTTTTGTACAGTGACTCTATGTATTCCTTCTATCTTGTTTTGATGCTTCCTGAGTTTTTTAATGTTTTACCCATAGAATCTTCCAATATTGCAATTTGATGCTTGAATTTTTTCTTTAGTTCTTTCGGCTTAAGAAATGCCGAGTGTGTTTTTCCCTTTTGGTTTTCTATCTCCAGGTCTTTGTACATTTCATCATAATACTTTATTTTGTCTTCTTGAGCTGCCCTTTGAAATCTTCTGTTCAGCTCTTTGACTTCATCATCTCTTCCCTTCACTTTTGCTACTTTACATTCAAGGGCAAGTTTCAGTGTCTTCTGACATCCATATTGTTCTTTTCTTTCTTTCTTGTCTTTTTAATGACCTCTTGCTTTCTTCATGTATGATGTCTTTCCACAACTCATCTGGTCTTCAGTCATTAGTGTTCAATGGATCAAATTTGTTCTTGAGATGGTCTCTAAATTCAGGTGAGATATACTCAAAATTGTATTTTTGCTCTCATGGACTTGTTCTAATTTTCTTCAACTTCAGCTTGAACTTGCATATGAGCAGTTGATGGTCTGTTCCATAGTTGGCCCCTGGCCTTGTTCTGACAGTGTTCCGCTGCTACTGATAAGGTTTTCACTAGCCCATTTTTTCAGAGGTAGACTGCCAGTTCCTTCTTCTTAGTCTGTCTTAGTCTGGAAGCTCAGCTGAACCCTGTCCACCAAGGGTGACCCTGTTGGTATTTGAAATACCGGTGACAAAATTTCCAGTATCACAGCAACACGCAAGCCACCACAGTATGACAAACACAGATATGTGGTGGAAGAACGCTCTCAGCATTTCTGAAGCTGAAAGACCTGAAGAAAAAATTCAAGCCACAAATTGCAATATTGAAGTATTCTATGGGGAAAATACTAAATGATGTAAGAAGCATCAAAAGAAGATGGAAGGAATACACAGAGCCACTGTACCAAAAAGAATTTGTCAATGTTCATCCATTTCAGGAGGTAGCATATGATCAAGAACCGATGGTACTGAAGGAAGAGGTCCAAGATGCACTGAAGGCATTGGCGAAAACAAGTTTCCAGAAATTGACAGAATACCAGTTGAGATGTTTCAACAAACAGATGCAGCATTGGAAGTGCTCACTCATCTATGCCAAGAAATCTGGAAGACGGTTATCTGGCCAACCAATTGGAAGAGATCCATATTTGTACCCATTCTAAAGAAAGCAGATCCAACGGAATGTGGAAGTGATTGAACAATACCATGCTGAAGATCATTCAAAAGTGGTTGCAGCAGTACATAGACTGGGAGCTGTCAGAAATTCAAGCGGGATTCAGAAGAGGACATGGAACGATGGATATCATTGCTGATGTCAGATGGATCCTGGCTGAAAGCAGAAAATACCAGAAAGATGTTTACCTGTGTTTTATTGACTATGAAAAGGCATTTGACTGTGTGGATCATAACAAATTATGGATAACATTGGGAAGAATGGGAATTTAGAACCCTTAATTGTGCTCATGAGGAACCTGTACATAGACCAAGAGGCAGTTGTTAGAACAAAACAAGGGACTACTGCGTGGTTTAAAATCAGGAAAAGAGTTTGTGAGGGCTGTATCCTTTCACCACACTTATTCAATCTGTACGCTGAGCAAATAACCCAAGAAGCTGGACTATATGAAGAAGAACGTGGCTTCAGGATTGGAGGAAGACTCATTAACAACCTGCGACATGCAGATGACACAAGCTTGCTTGTTGAAAGTGAAGAGGGCTTGAAGCACTTACTGATGAAGATCAAAGACCACAGCTTTCAGTATGGATTACACCTCAACATAAAGAAAACAAAAATCCTCATAACTAAGCCAATAAGCAACACCATGATAAACAGACAAAATGTTGAAGTTGTCAAGGGTTTCATTTTACTTGGATCCACAATCAACACCCACAGAAGCAGTAGTAAAGAAATCAAACAGTGCATTGCATTGGGCAAATCTGCTGCAAAAGACCTCTTTAAAGTGTTAAATAGCAAAGATGTCACTTTAAGGACAAAGATGTGCCTGACCCAAGCAATGGTGTTTTCAAAGGCCTTATATGCATGTGAAAGGTGGACAATGAATAAGGAAGACCAAAGAATTGATGCCTTTGAATTATGGTATTGGTGAAGAATATTGAATATACCATGGACTGCCAGAAGAATGAACTCTGTCTTGGAAGAAGCACAGCCAGAATTCCCTTTAGAAGTAAGGACGGTGAGACTTTGTCTCACATACTTTGGACCTGTTATCAGGAGGGACCAGTCCCTGGAGAAGGACATCATGCTTCGTAAAGTAGAGGGTCAGAGAAAAAGAGGAAGAACCACAACGAGATGGATTGAAACAGTGGCTGCAACAATGGGGTCAAACAGTAATGACTGTGAGAAAGACTCAGGACCGGGCAGTGTTTTTTCTGTTGTACGTAATGTCGTTATGAGTTGGAATTGACTTGACCACACCTAACAACAACAAACAGTGTATAAGAGTTTCGATCGCCCCACAACTTTCCCAACATTTCTTATTTTCTTCTCTTTTTTTTTTTTTTTTGTTTGATCAGTGCCAGTAATGTGGAGGTGAGATGGTATCTCATTGTAGTTTTGATTTGCATCTAACTGCTAATGACTGCAAGAATTTCTTCATATGTTTGTAAGCAGCCTGAATGTCTTCTTTGGTGAAGTGTCTGTTCACATCCTTTGCTCATTTTTTAATTGGATTGTTTGGTTTTTTTTTTTGTTGTTGAGGTGTGGAAGTTTTTTATAGATTTTAGAGATTAGACCCTTATCCTTAGTCGAACATGTCATAGCCAAAATTTTTTCCTCAGTATGTAGATTCTCCTTTTACTCTTTTGGAGTAGTCTTTTGTTGAGCATTAGTGTTCAATTTTTAGGAGGGCCCATTTATCTTGTTCATCTTCTGTTGTATGTGCATTTTTAGTTACATTTGGTATTCTATTCATGTCATATGTTCGGGCCCTTAGTGTTGTCTCTATATTTTCCTCCGTGATCTTTATAGTTTTAGGCTTTATATTTAGGTCTTTGATCTGTTTTGAGTTAGTTTTTGTGTATAGTGTGAGGTATGGGTCCTGTTTCATTTTTCTACAGATAGATATCTGGTATTTCAGCACATTTTGTTGAAGAGACTGTCTCCATTTAATAGTCTTTGGTCCTTTGTCAAAGATCAGCTGTCCAAAGGTGGATGGATTTACTCTGGGTTCTCAATTCTGTTCCATTGGTGTATGTGTCTGTTGTTGTACCAGCACCAGGCTGTTTTGACTCCCATGGCTGTATAGTAGGTTCTGAGACCAGGTAGTGTGAGACCTCCTACTTTGTTCTTCTTCTTTAATAATTCTTTATTTTTTAGGGGCCTCTTTCCCTTCCATATAAAGCTAGTGATTAGTTTTTCCATCTCTTTGACGAATGCTGTTGGGATTTGGATAGGGATTGCATTATATCTATACATTGCTTTGGGAAGTATTAACATTTTCACAATGTTAAGTTTTCCTAACCAAAAGCAAGGTATGTTTTTCCATTTATATAGATCTCTTTTGGTTTCTTGCAGTAGTGTTTTGTAGTTTTCTTTGTATAAGACTTTCACATCCCTGGTTAGATTTATTCCTAAATATTTTATATTTTGGGGGGCTATGGTAAATGGTATTATTTTCCTGATTTCCTTTTGAAAGCTTTGTTGATGCAGAGGAATCCAACTAATTTTTATAACTTGATCTTGTATCCTGCCACTTGTCTGAATCCTTGTATTAGTTCCAGTACCTTTCTTTAGGATCTTCTATGCATAGGATCATATCGTCTGTGAATAAGGATAGTTTTACTTCTTCCTTACCAATTTGGGTGCCCTTAATTTCTTCTTCGTGACTTACTGCTCTTGCTAGGACTACCAATAACCCATTGCCATCGATTAGATTCCAACTCATAACGACCCTAGAGGACAGAGCAGAACTGCCCCATAGGGTTTCCAAGGAGTGGCTGGTGGACTCAAACTGCCAACTTTTTAGTTAGCAGCTGAACACTTAACCACCGCGCCACCAGGGCAATATTGGATAAGAGTGGTGGTAAAGGCCTTCCTTGTTTGGTTCCCGTTTTCAAGGGGAATGCTTTCATTCTCTCCACTGAGGATAATGTTGGCTGTTAGTTTTGTATAAATTCCCTTTATTATATTGAGGAATTTCCCTTCTATTCCTATTTTACCAAGAGTTTTTATCAGGAGTTGGTGTTGAACTTTATCAAATGCCTTTTCTGCATTGATTGAGATGATTATGTGATTCTTTTTCTTTGTCTTATTTATGTGGTGGATTACTTTGATTAACTTTCTGATGTTGAATCATCCTTGCATGCCTGGTATGAATCCCACTTGGTGTGATGTATTTTTTTTTTTAATAAACTGTGGAATTCTATTGGCTAGGATTTTGTTGAGAATTTTTGCATCTGTATTTATGAAGGATATTGGTCTGTAGTTTTTTTTTTTTTAGTGATGTCTGTCATGGATTGAATTGTGTCCTCCCAAAATGTGTCAACTTGGCTAGGCCATGATTCCCAGTATGTGTGATTGTCCACCATTTGTCCTTTTATGTGACTATCCTAAGTGTTGTAAATCCTACCTCTATGATGTTAATGAGGCAGGATTAGCGGCAGTTATGTTAATGAGGCAGAACTCAATCTACAAGATTAGGTTGTATCTTAAGCCAGTCTCTTTTGAGATATAAAAGAAAGAAGTGAGCAGAGAGACATGGGGACCTCATACCACAAAGAAAGTAGTGCCAGGAGAAGAGCGTGTCCTTTGGACCAGGGTCACTGCACTGAGAAGCTCCTAGTCCAGAGAAGATTGATGATAAGGACCTTCCTCCAGAACCAACAAAGAGAGAAAGGCTTGCCCTGGAGCTGATCCCCTGAATTTGGACTTCTAGCCTACTAGACTGTGAGAGAATAAACTTCTATTTGTTGAAGCCATCCACTTGTGCTATTTCTGTTATAGCAGCACTACATACTAACACAATGTCTTTGCCTGGGCTTGGTATTGGGGTTATGCTGGCTTCATAGAATGAACTTGAGAGTATTCCTTCCTTTTCTATGTTCTGGAATAGTTTGAGTAGAATTGGTGTCAACTGTTCTCTGAATGTTTGATAGAATTCTCCAGTAAAGCTGTCTGGGCTGGGGCTTGTTGTTGTTGTTTTTGGGAGTCTTTTTTAATGATCCCTTCAATTTATTCTTTTGTTATGGGTCCGTTCAAATTCCGTACCTCAGTTTGTGTTAGTTTAAGTGGGTAGTGTGTTTCTAGAAATTTGTCATTTCCTCTAGGTTTTCAAATTTGTTGGAGTAAAATTTTTTGTAGTATTCTGTTATGATCCTTTTTATTTCAGTAGGTTGTGTTATAATGTCACCCATCTCACTTCTTATTTGGGTTATTTTCATCCTCTACTGTTTTTTTTTTTTTTTTTTTTCTCAATTTGGCCAGTGGTTTGTCAGTTTTATTGATCTTTTCAAAGAACCAGCTTTTGGTCTTGTTGATTCTTTCTGTTGTTTTTCTGTTCTCTGTTTCATTTATTTCTGCTCTAATTTTTATCATTTTGTCTTCTGGTAACTGGGTTTCTTTTGCTGCTCTTTCTTATTGTTCGAGTTGTAGGGTTAATGCTTTGATTTTTGCCGTTTCTTCTTTTTTGATGTGTGTGTTTATTGCTGTAAATTAATCTCTGAGCACTACTTTTGCTGTGTCCCAAAGGTTTCGGTATGTTGTGTTTTCATTCTTATTTGATTCTAGGAATTTTTTAATTCCATCTTTGATTTCTTCTATTACCCAGTATTTTTTAAGCTGGGTATTATTTAGTCTCCATGTATTAGATTTTTCCCTTGCTCTTCCTGTTACTGATTCCTACTTTTATAATGTTGTGATCAGAGAAGATGTTTTGTATTATTTTGATGTTTTTGAGTATTTTGAGGCTTGCTTTGTGCCTATTCTGGAGAATGATCCATGAGCATTGGAGAAGACTGTGTACTTTGCTGCTGTTGGGTGAAGTGTTCTGTATATGTCTATGAGATCGAGTTGGTTAATTGTGGTATTTAGATCTTCTGTGTCTCTGTCGAGTTTCTTTCTAGTTGTTCTGTCCTTCACTGACAGTGGTGTGTTAAAGTCTCCTAGTATTATTGTGGAAGTGTCTATTTCTCTTTTCAATGCTGCTGGAGTTTGATGTATTTTGGAGCTCTGTCATTGGGTGCATATATATTTATCTTGGTTAAGTCCTCTTGGTGGAATGACCCTTCAATCATTATATAATGTCCTTCCTTGTATTTTATGGTAGATTTTGTCTTAAAGTTTATTTTATCAGAAATTAATATTGCCACTTCTGCTCTTTTTTGATTATTGTTTGCTAGATATATCTTTTTCCATCCTTTAAGTTTTAGTTTATTTATATCTTTGTGTCTCAGATGTGTCTCTTGCAGACAGCATATTGATGAGTTGTGTTTTTTAATCCATTCTGCCACTCTCCATCTCTTTACTGTGTATATAGGCCATTTAAATTCAGTGTGATTATCAGTAGGTATGAGTTTATTGCTGTCATTTTGTTATGCTTTTTTTTTGTGTGTGGTGTTGATGGTTTCTTTGTTCCACTTAATTTTCTGTGTTGAGCTTCTTTTTTTCTGGTGAGTTGTCTTTTAATTTCCTTCATTGTTGTTAGCTTTGTGTGTACTGAGGCTTTATGATTTCCTTCTTTTATATTTTGATGAGTAGGTTTATTAACTTTCTTTGTAGCTACCCTGAAATTTACCTTTATCCTCCTAAGTTTAAAGCAATAATTTATTTCTTAATATCACCTTGACTTCTTCTCCATATGGAAGTTCTAAACCTATACCTTTTATTCCCACTTTATGTTTTGAAGTGGTCTTCAGTTACAGATTGATGTCTCTGGTTCCCTGTTTTCCATCTTTAAGCTTTATTATATTTTTGAGAGTTCTTTATCTGGGTTGATATCTGGCTGATATTGTCATGTGTCTTAATCTCAGGTTGCTGTCTAGTGTTTTTAGTTTTCTGTCTGAAGGACTCTCTGTAATTTTCTTTTAAAGTTGTTCTGTTTTTTACAAGTTTCCTTCATTTCTGTTTATCTGAAATGTCCTAATTTCACCATCATATTTGAGGGATAATTTTGCTGGATATATAAATCTTAGTTAGCAGTTTTTTTCTTTCAAGGTTTTATATATGTTATCCCATTGCCTTCTTGCCTGTTTGGTTTCTGCCAAGATATCAGAGCTTAGTCTTATCAATGCCCCTTTGTAGATGATATTTTGTTTTTCCCAAGCTGCTTTCAGGATTCTTTCTTTGTCTTTGGTTTTGGAAAGTTTCATTATTATGTGTCTCGGTATTCATCTTTTGGGATCTATCGTGTATGGGTTCGTTGTGCTTCTTGGATGGTTATCTTTTTGTCTTTCATGATATTATGGAAGTTTTCTGTCAGCAAATCTTCAACTATTCTGTCTGTACTGTTTGATGACTCCTCCCTTTCTGGGATTCCGATCATGCCTAAGTTATTCCTCTTGATGGTGTTCCACAAAACTCTTAGACTTTATTCATTTCTTTTCATTCGATAGTTCCCCAGATTAGTGTCAAGGAATTTGTCTTCTATTCTGCTGATCCTATCTTCTATTGTTTCAGTTCTACTCCTATGACTTTCCATTGAGTTGTCTATTTCTGAAATTTCATTGTTAAGCTTCTGGATTTCTAGTTGCTATTTTTGTATGGTTTTCAACTGTCTTTTTAATTTTGTCATTTTGTTCTTGTATTTTTTTCCCTGAATTCTTCTACCATTTTGTCTGTGTTTTTCATAGTTTTGTCTGTGTTTTCCTTGATTCCTTTGAGAACCCTATACATAAGTCTTTTGCATTCCTTATCAGGAAGCTCCATTACTTTTTCTTTCTCAGGGAGGATAACTGGTTCTTTATTTTTGTCACTTGCTGGGGCCATCTTGCCATGCTTCTTTTGGTGGTTTGCTATTGTCTTTTGTCTCCAGGACATTAAGGGCTTATTGAATTTGTTTTTTAATTGTTTAACTGTTTGCTGGGCCCTGTTTTTTTGTTTTGTTTTATTTTGATGATTTCTGGCAGGTGTGGCTGGTGTGGTTCTCTGGCCGAGCTGGAGCACTTCCTACTTGTCTCCAGGTGAGTAAGGCAGCAGATAGGTGTGGGAGCTTTGGTCTCTGTTTACTGGTCTTGTGGGGTGGCTGAGGGTTGGTTGGTCAGGATTTGGCCTCTGTCTATCTCAGATTTGGTGGCGCAGGAGCAGGGAGTGGTGCATTCCTTGCAGGCATAGCGGCCAGTGTGGTGGGTGTGTTGGGCAAGTGGGGGCATGGCCATCACCTCTCACCGGTTGGAAGGGGAAGTTTGGTGGTGGGACAGACAGTGGGTTGCCGTGTGCACAGTCGCACTACCTCCACCTTCTCCTGGGTGGGGGTAGGGAGGAAGGAATGGCAGGCAGATACCCTCTCAATTGTGCCACATCTGCCTGTTGGTGGGCGAGGAGAGAGAGGAAGGTGCAGTGAACAGATGCACACACACTCACTCTGCTTCCACCTCATGCTGGGCAGAGGAAGAGGAAAGGGCCTCATGGGGGATGCACACACAATCACACCTCCTCTGCCCCTCACTGAGGAGGTTAAAGGAGGACATCGCACCTGGACTGGTGAATGCATGCACAGTGGCAACACCCAGGAGGGAGAGAGGAAACGGCCTCGGGGAGACATGCATGCAGTTTCAGCTCCTCCTCCCCTTACTGGGCAGGTTAAGGGAGGGAGTCATGCCTGGCCTGGCAGATGCATGCACGGTGGCACTGCCTCTACCTTGTTTCAGGTGGGGGGAAGGAGAAAGGGGCTGCAGGAGGATACATGTGCAGTTGCAGCTCCCCTGCCCCTCTCTGGGTGAGTAAATGGAGGGAGTTGCACCTGGTGGATGTGTGCACTGTGGTGCCGCCTCCACCTTGTGCTGGGTGAAGGGAGGGAGGCTGGTGTGGCAGAGGGGTGCACACTTAGTTGCATCTTCTCCACCCTTTACCAGGCAGGAGGAAAGAGAGAGGGTAGGGGGAAAAGGATAGGTTCGTGTTGTGATTCTCCAGTAAGAATAGGCAGTGGGGGTATGGGACCCTCTGCAACTCCCAATCAGGAGGATGGGGTGAGGAGGAGTGTGCCCCTCAGGCTAGATTATGCAGGTATGGAGTACCTTGTGTCTGCTGTAGCTAGCTAGCAGAATCTGTCCCCTCCCAAGTACTAGGGAGGCTGTCCAGGGACTGGTTGGGTAGGAGATCTCCTGCCAACACTCCATGGGTCCACCGCCTCATGTGCACCACTCACCCTTGAGGTCAGGGACCACTGCTCCTGAGTGTCTCTGGTTCCAGATCCTGGCTCCCTCCCTGCCTCTGCTTCTTTCCATCAGTGTCTATAGAGTTTCTCTGTCCCTTTTGGGAAAGTCATGAAGTGGCTTTGCTGTTTTCTTCACCTGGGGTCACTGCTGGCTTTGTCCTAAGGTGGCCATGTAGGGCTGGGATGGCTGGCTGAGTGCTTCCATTTCATGTTACTCCTCTATTGCTGCTTTCACTCACTTTTTCCTTCTAGTCAGTGTTTGGTTCCTTTTTTAGACCTTCTTTTTTGATGCTCAGGGTTCCTGGATTATTATCTCCTTCTGTTTCACTTGGTTTTTTGGGTCTTTTGTGCAGAAGGACATTATGGTGCATGTGACTAGGCTGCCATCTTGGCTCTGCCTCCTTGACCTAGTTTCTTAAGGTGAAAGCTTAGATTATTGATTTCACAACTTCTTTTCTAATGAAAGCTTTTCATGCTAAGCACTGCTTCATCTACGTTCCATAAATTTTGATACGTTTCTATTTGAACTTAGTTCAATTCTTTTTCTATTTTGTGGAAGACTTTTTTGACTCATGAGTTATTTACAAGTGTGTTGTTTAATATCCAACCATTTGGGGATTATCCAGACATCTTTCTGTTACTGATTTCTAATTTAATTCTGTTATGATCATAAAACATACTTTATAAGACTTCATTCTTCTGAATTTGTTAAGGTTTATTTTATGGTCCAGACTATAGTCTACCTTGGTGATTGTTTCATGTGCACTTGAAAAGAATGTATTTCTTGCTGCTCTTGAGTGGACTGTTCTGTAAATATCACTTTGTTCAAGCTGGTTGACAGTGTTGTTCTGATCTTCTATGTCCTTACTGATTTTATGTCTACTTGCTCTATCAATTATGTAGGTAGGAATGTTGAAGTTTCCAACTATAATTGTGAATTTGTCTATTTCTCCATTCAGTTCTATCAGTTTTTGATTCATGTGTTTTGAATCTCTATTGTTAGGTGCATACACATTTAGTATTGTTATGTCTTCCTTGTGAATTGACCCATTTAGCATTGTATAATATGTCTCTTTGTCTCTGGTAATTTTCATTGTTCTAAAGTCTACTTTGTCTGAGATTAGTATAACCACTCTAGCATTCCTTTGATTATGTTTGCATGGTATATCCTTTTCCCTTCTTTTGCTTTGAATCTATGTAGATCAGTATATTTAAAGTGGGGTTTTTTCTAGATAGACTATAGTTAAATTTTGTTTTTTCTAAATCCAATACAGTGATCTCTGTCTTTTAATTAGTGTGTTTAGATGAGTTTACATTTAATGCAATTATTAAGATGGTTGAATTTAGATCTACTTTTTATTATTTTTATGTTTGTTTTCTATATTTTTTGCTCCTTGTTCTTCCTTTCCTAGCTTGATTTTTATTATTTGATTTTTTTTCTATTCAATTTTCTTTTATCTCTTGGATTTGGGCTATGTCTCTTTGTATTATTAAGTGGCTGCTCTAGGGATTATAGTATACATACCTAACTTTTCACAGTTTACTGAGAGTTAATATTTTACCATGTAAAGTAAATGTAGAAGCTTTACAACTATATACGTCCTTTTATCTCCCTTTATGTTATAGCTATTATATGTAATTCATCTTCGTGTGTTGACATCACCCAATAACATTATACATTTTGCTTTCAACAAGTCATATATATTTAAAAGAACTTAAGAAAAGAAAAATAGTCTATTATGATATTTACCTAGATATTTACAATTTCTGTTACTCTTCCATTACTGAAGTTTCTAAAGTTCCAACTTTTCCCTCTTGTGTCATTTCCCTTCCTTTAGGCTTTATTTTAGAGAAGTTCTTCTGGTAAGGAATTCTTTTAGTTTTTCATCATTTATTTTCTTTCTTCTAGTATTACCTTTTCTTTATTTTACCTTAATTTCTGAGGGATATTTTTGCTGGAATAGACTTCTGAGTTGACAACTTTTCCACTGTCTTCTGACCTCCATGGTTTCTGATGAGAAATCTGTAGTAATTTGAATTTTTGTTCCTATATATGTAATAGAGCCCTGGTGGCACAGTGGTTAAGTGTTCCGCTGCTAACCAAAAGGTTGGCAGTTCGAATCCACCAGCCACTCCTTGGAAACCCTATCAGGCAGTTCTACTCTGTCCTATAGGGTCTCTGTGAGTTGGAACTGACTTGACAGCACAGGGAGATATGTAATACGTCATTTTTCTCTGTTTTCTTTCAAGATTTTTTCCCTTTATCTTTAGTTTTCAGCAGTTTGATTATGATGTCCCTGGGGATAGCTTTTTTTGAGTTTATCCTGCTTGTGGTTCACTGAGCTTCTTGAAGCTGTAAACTTATGTCTTTCACCATTTGAGGAAGTTTTCAGGCATAATTTCTTTATTTTGCTTTAGACGAGAGTTTACAGAACAAATTAGTTTCTTATTAAACAATTAATACACATATTGTTTTGTGACATTGATTGCCATCTCCGTGACATGTCAACACTCTCCCCTTCTTGACCTTGGGTTCCTCATTTCCATTCGTCTAGCTTTCCTGTCCCCTCCTGCCTTCTCGTCCTTGCTCCTGGGCTGGTGTGCCTATTTAGTCTCATATATGTGGTTGAGCTACGTGTATTATTGTTTTATAAGCCTGTCTAATCTTTGGCTGAAGAATGAACCTCAGGAGTGACCTCAGTACTGAGTTAAAAGGGTGTCAGGGGGCCATACTCTTGGGGTTTCTCCAGTTTCTGTCAGACCAGTACGTCTGGTCTTTTTATTGTGAGTTTGAATTTTGTTCTACATTTTTCTCCCACTCTGCCCAGAACCTTCAATTGTGATCTCTGTCAGAGCAGTTAGTGGTAGTAGTTGGGCACCATCTAGCTGTGCTGGACTCAGTCTGGTGGAGGCTGTGGTAGTTGTGGTCAGACATAATTTCTTCAAATAACTTTTCTGCATAGATTTCTTTCACTTCTCTTTTGGGAATTCCAATAACACAAAAGTCAGACTTTTTGATATTGTTCCACAGGTATCTGAGGCTCTGCTCATCTTTTTCCATTTTTTTCTCTCTGTTCTTGAAATTGAATAATTTTTATTGCTCTATCTTCAAGGTCTCTAACTCTTTTCTTTGCCATCTCCATTCTGCCATTGAGCCTATCCAGTAAATTTTTTATGTTAGATATTCTACTTTTCAGTTGTAAATTTCCATCTGTTTCTTTTTTGTAGTTTCTATTTCTCAGCTGAAAGTTTCTTTCCACTTGTTTCAAGAATGTTCACCTTTACCTCACGGAGCAAGATTATAATAGCTGCTTTAAAATTATTCTCTGATAATTCTAGCATTGCGGTTGACATCTGTTAATTGTCTTTCCCCTTGAGAACGGGTCAGATTTTCCTGGTTCTTGGTTTATTGAATATTGTGTTGTGAGGCCCTGTGTCCTGTTAAATCCTCTGGATAATGTTGATTTTGTTGTTGTTGTTTTAGCAGGCAAGCAACTCAGTGAGATTTAAACCACAAATTCTATCTCCCCTTCTGTGGGAAGTGGTTCCAATATCAGTTCAGTCATGAAAGACTTTGTTATGCTGTTTGGGTCTGTCAATCGCATGCACCACTCAGAGGTTGGTCTGAGACTTGGATGTTGATTTATATTTATATTTTAGTTTCATTCTCAAAATCTTCTTTGTGTGTGTTCTGCAGCATACACAGCTTAAGAGGAAGCCCAGGACTTCTGCCAGTTCATATACAGAATTAGAAATTCCTTTCTCCAATTCCCTCCTCTCAGTGATTTTCACTCACAAATAAATAAATTAATAGAATAAAATTCTAAATAGAATCCAGTGGATTTTAGGGCAAGGGAAGGACTTATTATTTGAAAATTTATATGGAGGAATAAGTCTGAAGATTGATGGATAAATTTTATAAAAGAATAGTGATGTCATTCTTGCCTTACTAGTTAGTGAAATTGATAGATGCATGCGACACATGAAAGTCCAGAAACCGGTCTAAATATATAGATAGAATTAATATATGACAAAGGGTAACATTTCAGTTTATGTCAAAGTTGAAAACAAAGAGAACAAATAAAATAGCACTCAATAGAAACATCATTTTTAAAAGATAAATGTGAAGTGCAGCCACCTAGCTGCTTCACCAGCTGCCTCTGAGTTTTGAGGATTATGTATGTACCACCCAGATGTTTTATCATCTTTCACCATCTTTTAAAGATACAGATTTGTTGTGGTAGGAGAGGTATATTACTCTTCAACAGGTTGAGGGCACATGTGAAGCTCCACACTTTTGGAGAAGAGGTTGTCAGAAGCTCCCTTCAGAACAGCTTTCTGCTGTCAAGGGTAAACTGAATAAGCAGTTGCAACAACTCAAAGTTCTTAAGACACACAGGGAAAGTTTGTAGCACCACAAGAAGTCAATGTCCAAGGGGCTGACTCTCTGAGGGAAGCATTTTCTAGCACTTTCTTGAGGCAAAGATAGCTGGCCTTTCTGATTTGAAACTACAGTTCTCAGGCAATTTCTATCAGGTGTGGCAGCAATTCAAGTCTGTCCACTGGTAGTCAGTAGGTTCTTTCAGGTGTCATGGAAAGCTAGAAACTCATCTGGGGACTGAAGATACATATGCCATGTCAGAGAGTTAGCTATGGTAGCTCCAAAGACCTTGTTTTGTTTTTAGGACCCATGTATTTGGGATTCCTGTAATGATTGTGTGGCCTCTTTTGCCTTGTCAGAGCATGTTTTGAATGATGGAAAAGATGCCAAATTCTGGTGCCAGAAATGTTTAGTGAGAATATTTTCATTTTTATTATTATTCCAGGCTCTGCCCATCAGGTCATCCACAGTCACCATACTCACACATTTTGCATGAAATAAACTCATTGTCATTCTATGTTGCCAGGGGGATTCCCAACAGCAGAATGTTTGGGAAATGTGTTGTAATGTCCTGTACAAGGGAAGCCAAGCAGCTGTTCTACCAGATTATTTTTTCAGGCACCTTAAATATTCTTTAACTACCCTTTTGAAGTAAAAAACAACAAAACTATTACCAATTAGTTTTTCTCTAAAATAGAGCCATACCAGGATACAGGCACACAAACACAAAATTGTTGCTATTGCTTATATAGGACTCAGTAGTCCCAAGAAAACATTTCAAAACTTTTCAATACATTTGTTGTAAACAATACCGTGTATTTTTTTAGTTGCTTTGCCTGTTATCTTATATAATGCTGCTCTGTTGCATAACTATTTTTTCTGGTTCAGCTTCCCAGACTCAGCAGTGGTTAAGCACCAGGTGTTTTTAAGATGTCAGAATTGACTTTTGGTGCCATACGCAACATTCAGCTAAGAACCCCTGTACCTTGATCAGAGTTGGTGGGTGGTGTAAAGGGTTAACGTGCTTAGCTGTTGTAGTGCAGTAGATCACTTTTGTGCGGCCTTTCTTGCCATGGTCTTGTAACTCCCACCAAATGACTGAGTGGGACCATGCTAATAAGGTACATGGAACCCTAATGAGGGAACTGGTCTGTTTTACCATCCTGCCAGGCTTAAAATGAGCCATGCCAGAGGTGAGAGGTAGAGGATCTCACCACTACCAAGGAAGAAGAGACAAACGTGGAGTGTGTCCTTCACACCTAGGATACCTGTGCTGAGAAGCTCTTGGAACCAGGAGGCTGAGAGAGAGAGAGAGAGAGCTGTAACACTGAAAATGGCAAGGACCAGTGGCACAGAAACTGCCGGAGGAGACACCAGCAAGAGATGGCATTGTGGTCTTCCCGGCCCATGGAGCTAGAAAGCTGAATGCCTTTGGGTAGCAGGCTTGCGGGCAGAGTAGGGTGCCTCTGGGCACTTGGTGGAGCTAGGTTTGCCAACCCATGGAGCTAGAGCTGAGTGCCTTTGGACCGAGGCTTACTGATGGAGTTGGGTGCCTCAGCACACTTATCGGCAGAGCTAAAAAAGCTTTGTAATACTTACCCAAGCAGGGCAGAGGCCAAGGAGCCAGAGAAGGTTGTGCCTGCAGACATGGCTGAAAAGAGGCTGTCCTGAGTGTTCCTGGATCTGAATTGTAACCTATTATTTTCCTAATAAACCCCGTAATCATGAGTATTGTCTGCAAGTTCTGTGTGACCATTGCAATGAATTATCAAACTCAGTGGAGAAGTGGAGTGCCGTGGGAGGAATTGTTGGTGTCAGAATTGGTAAAGATAGAGAAGAGAGGAGACATATCTGACCTCCACCTCATATGAATCAGCCTTGGGCTATTGATCTTGATTCTCCTTCCTCCTTGTGAGGTTACAAGAGGTCAGACGCGAAGCCCGCCAGAAAGCAGCAGAGGCCACACAGGTAATCACCAACTTTATATGGAAAGGAAAGAGGCCCTGGATAAGTAAAGCTTTACTGAAGAAGAAGAACAAAGTAGGAGACCTCACACTGTTCAATCTCAGAACCTACCATACAGCCACTATAGTCAAAACAGCATGGTACCGGTACAACAATAGACACATAGAACAATGGAACAGAATTCAGAACCCAGAAATAAAACTAACCACCTATGGAAGGTTAATCTTCAACAAACGGTCAAAGTACATTAAATGGGGAAGAGATAGTCTCTTTAATACGTGGTGCTGGCAAAACTGGATATCCATTTGCAGAAAAATAAAGCAGGGTCCGTACCTTACACCATACACAAAAATTAACTCTAGATGGATTGAAGACCTAAATGTAAAACCTAAAACCATAGAGATCATAAAAGAAAAAATAGAGCAAACCTAGGATCCCTAATTTATGGTACAAATAGACTAGCAAACATAATTTAAAAAGGACAAATAACAGAAGATAAACTAGACCATTGGGACCTCCTGGAAATCAAATACTTACACTCATTAAAAGACTTTTCCAAAAGAGAACCCACAGACTGGGAAAAAATTTTGGCTATGACATACCTGACAAGGGTCGAATCTCTAAAATTTATAGAAAACTCCAGCAACTCAACAACAAAAAGACAAACAATTAAAAAGTGAGCAAAGGACATGAAAAGACATTTCACCCAACAAGACATCTAGGCAGCCAACAAATACATGAAGAGATGCTCGTGATCATTAGCCATTGTTTTTTTTTTTTTTTGTTAGGTGCCGTCCATTCGGCTCCGACTCATAGTGACCCTGTGCACCACAGAACGAAACACCGCCTGGTCCCGCGCCATGCTCACAATCGTTGTTATGCTTGAGCCCATTGTTGCAGCCACTGTGTCAACCCATCTTGTTAAGGGTCTTCCTCTTTTTCGCTCACCCTGTACTTTACCAAGCTTGATGTCCTTCTCCAGGGACTGATCCTTCTTGACAACATGTCCAAAGTATGTAAGACGTAGTCTTGCCATCATTGCTTCTAAGGAGCATTCTGGTTGTACTTCTCCCAAGACAAATTTGTTCGTTGTTTTAGGAGTCCATGGTATATTCATTATTCTTTGACAACACCACAGTTCAAAGGCATCAATTCTTCTTCGGTCTTCCCTATTCATTGTCCAGCTTTTGCATGCATGTGATGCAATTGAAAATACCATGGCTTGGGTCAGGCACACTTTAGTCTTCAAGGTGACGTCTTTGCTTTTCAACACTTTAGAGAGGTCTTTTGCAGCAGATTTGCCCAATGCCATGCATCTTAATTTTTTGACTGCTGCTTCCATGGGTGTTGATTGTGGATCCAAGTAAAACAAAATCCTTGACAACTTCAATCTCGTCTCCATTTATCATGATGCTGCTTACTGGTCCAGTTGTGAGGATTTTTGTTTTATGTTGAGGTGTAATCCATACTGAAGGCTGTGGTCTTTGATCTTCATCAGTAAGTGCTTCAAGTCCTCTTCACTTTCAGCAAACAAGCTTGTGTCATCTGCATAATGCAGGTTGTTAATGAGTCTTCCTCCAATCCTGATGCCCTGTTCTTCTTCATATAGTCCAGCTTCTTGGATTTTTTGCTCGGCATACAGATTGAATAGGTATGGTGAAAAGATATAACCCAGACACACACCTTTCCTGACTTTAAACCACGCAGTATCTCCTTGTTCTGTCCAAACAACTGCCTCTTGATCTATGTACAGGTTCCTCATGAGCACAATTAAGTGTTCTGGAATTCCCATTCTTCGCAATGTTATCCATAGTTTGTTATGATCCACACAGTCGAATGCTTCTGCATAGTCAATAAAACACAGGTAAACAACTTTCTGGTTTTCTCTGCTTTCAGCCAGGATCCATCTGACATCAGCAATGATATCCCTCATTCCACATCCTCTTCTGAATCCAGCCTGAAT
Source organism: Dugong dugon (assembly GCA_030035585.1). NCBI lineage: Eukaryota > Metazoa > Chordata > Mammalia > Sirenia > Dugongidae > Dugong > Dugong dugon. The sequence continues at coordinate 73,089,617 of CM057473.1, forward strand.
TTCTGGCAGTTCTGCTTTTGAATGATTTTCAGCAAAATTTTACTTGCGTTGATATTAATTATATTGTTCAATAATTTCCATCATCTTTCTTTGGAATGGGCACAAATATGGAGCTCTTCCAGTTGATTGACTAGGTAGCTGTCTTCCAAATTTCTTGGCATAGACGAGTGAGCACCTCCTGTGCTGCATCTGTTTGTTGAAACATCTCAATTGGTATTCCATCAGTTCCTGAAGACTTGTTTTTCACCAATGCATTCAGTGTAGCTTGAACTTCTTCCTGCAATACCATCAGTTCTTAATCATATGCTACCTTTTGAAATGGTTGAGCATCGACCAATTCTTTTTAGTACAGTAACTTTGTGTATTCCTTGCAACTGCTTTTGATGCTTCCTGCCTCATTCAATGTCTTGCCCATAGAATCCTTCAAAATCTCAATTCGAGGTTTGAATTTTTTTTCAGTTCTTTCAGCTTGAGAAATGCCAAGTGTGTTCTTCCCTTTTGGTTTTCTAACTCCAGGTCTTTACACATTTCATTATATTTTATTTTGTCTTCTCAAGCTGCCCTTTGAAATCTTCTGTTTCGCTGCTTTACTTCATCATTTCTTCCATTCCCTTTAGCTACTCTATGTTCAAGAGCAAGTTTCAGAATCTCTTCTGACATTCATTTTATACTTTTCTTTCTTGTCTTTTTAATCATCTTTTGCTTTCTTAATGTATGACATCCTTGAAGTCTTCCCACAGTTCATCTGGTCTTCAGTCATTAGTGTTCAGTGTGTCAAATCTATTCTTGACACTGTCTCCAAATTCAGGTGGGATATACTCAAAGTCGTATTTTGGCTCTCGTGGACTTGTTCTTATTTTCTTCAGCTTCAACTTGAACTTGCATAAGAGCAATTGATGGTCTGTTCTGCAGCCGGCCCCTGGCCTTGTACTGACTGATGATATTAGCTTTTCCACATCTCTTTCCACAGATGTAGTCAATTTGATTCCTGTGTTTTCCATCCATTGAGGTTCATGTCGCTGTTCATGTTGGTGAAAAAAGGTATTCGCAATGAAGAAGTCGTTGGTCTTGCAAAATTCTATCATGTGATATCTGGCATTGTTTCTATCACCAAGGCCAAAGTTTCTTTTTTGTTTCCAACTTTTGCATTCCAATGCCAGTAATCATCAATGTACCTTGATTGCATGTTTGACCAATTTCAGACTGCAGAAGTTGGTAAAAATTTTCAATTTCCTCTTTTTGGCATTAGTGGTTGGGTGCATAAATTTGAATAATGGTTGTATTAACTGGTCTTCCTTGTAGGCGTATGGATATTATCCTATCACTGACAGCATTGTACTTCAGGATAGATCTTGAAATTCTCTTGTTGATGGTGAATGCAACAACATTCCTCTTCAATTTGTCATTCCCGGCATAGAAGACTATATGATTATCTGATTCAAAATGGCCAATACCAGTCCGTTTCAGCTCACTAATGCCTAAGATATCGATCTTCATGCATTCCATTTCATTTTTAACAATTTCCAATTTTCCTAGATTCATACTTCATACATTACACTTTCTGATTATTAATGGATGTTTGCAGCTGTTTCTTTTCATTTTGAGTCATGCCACATCAGCAGATGAAGCTCCCATAAGCTTGACTCCATCCACATCATTAAGGTCAATTCTACTTTGAGGAGGCAGCTCTTCTCCAGTCATAAGTTTGAGTACCTTCCAACCTGAGAGGCTCATCCTTTGGCACTATATCAGACAATGTTCCACTGCTGTTCAAAAGGTTTTCACTGGCTAATTTTTTTCAGAAGTAGACTGCCAGGTCCTTCTTCCTAGCCTGTCTTAGTCTAGAAGCTCTGCTGAAACCTGTCCACCAAGGGTGATCTTGCTGGTATTTGAAATACTTGTGGCAAAGCTTCCAGCATCACAGCAACACAAAAGCCACCACATTAGACAAACTGACAGACCCTTGGTGGTTAAACCCCATAAATCCTCTTGACAAAGTGAAAAACTGAGGGGAAGTGGAGCAGTGCTATTTATTAAATAGAACTTTCTGTGATTATGGAAATATTTTATTCTGCCTGTCCAATATGGTAGCCCCTAGCCACATGTGGATTGTGAACACTTGAAATGTGACTAGCGTGACTGAGAAATTGAAATTTTAATTTGATTCAATTTTAGTTCATTTAAATTTAAACTGCCACATGTTACTACCACATTGCACAGTGCAGATGTGGATTTTAAACTTGGCTCGTAACAGACCATCACCACTGCTTCTTGCGTATTTGTTTATTTATTCATTCTTTAAAAAAAAAAAAGCTTTTAAGGAGGTACAAAGCACATACAGAAAAGTGCACAGATTATTAAATGTAGATCCCAATGAATTATCACAAATTGAACATATCCATGTAACCCACCATCTATGCCAACAAATAGAATGGTACCAGCATCCCAAAGCCCCCTTCAAGCCCCTCTCAATCCTCACCCCCAACTCCTCAAAAATAACTCCCATCTTGATTTCTAACAACATAAGTCAGTTTTGCTTATTTTAAAAACTTTATATAAATGAATAATACAGTATGTGTTGTTAACTGTCCTTGAATCAGCTCCCAAAACATAGGGCTCCCCTGCAGAGTGGAACAAAATGCTGCATGGTCCTGCGACATTCCACCACTGTGATCATAGGGTTTTCGTTGGCTGATTTTCAGAAATAGATTGCCAGGCCTTTCTTCCTAGTCTTTCTCAGTCTGGAAGCTCTCCTGAAACCTGTTCAGCATCACAGCAATACGCAAGACTCCACCGACAGATGAGTGGTAGCTGCTCATGAGGTGCATTAACTGGAAATCAAACTGGGGTCTGCCACATGGAAGGTGAGAATTCTACCACTGAATCACCACTGTCCCCTAATACAGTATGCAGTTAGCATCTTTCATTTAATGTTATCCTTGTGAAAGTCATCCATGTTTTTGTGTGAAGCAGCCGTTTGTTTACTTTTATTGGTGTACAGTATCCTGGTACATGAATAAACTACAATTTATTCATCCATTTTATGTTGATGGATATCTGGGTTGCTTCAGTTTTGGGCTATTATGAATAATGCTGTTGTCAGTATTGTTTTTAAAAAAATTTATTGTGCTTTAGGAGAAAGTTTACAGCAAAATTAGTTTCTCATTCAAAAATTTATACATAAATTATTTTGTGACATTGGCTGCAAATCCCTGCAATGTGTCAGCACTCTCCCCCTTTCCCTTTACACCTAGGGTTCCCTGTCCGTTCGTCAAGATTTCCTGTCCCTTCCTGACTTCTTCTTTGTTTTGAATTTTTTTATTGTACTTTGGATGAACGTTTACAGAACAAATAGTTTCTCATTAAACAGTTAGTACACATATTGTTTTATGACATTGGTTAACAACCCCATGACACGTCAACACTCTCCCTTCTTGACCTTGAGGACCTTTTTTTTGGTGAAAATATACATAGCCAAAGTTACACAATTGTGAAAGTCTCTACATGTACAATTCAGTGACATTGATTACATTCTTCCAGTTGTGCTGCTATTCTCACTATCATTTTACAAATTATTCCATCACCATTATCTTCAACTCACAGTCCCCTAGGCTTCCCATCAAACCTTTTGAGTTGCTGTTGTCAATTTGATCTCACATAGATAATTCCTTTTTTTTTTTTTGTACCTTAGATGCAGGTTTGCAGAACAAATAGTTTCTCGTTAAACAGCACACATACTGCCCTATGACAATGGTTAACAACTCCATGACACGTCAGCACTGTCCCTTCTCAAACTTGGGTTCCCTATCACCAGCTTTCCTTTCCCCTCCTGCCTTCTAGTCCTTGTCCCTGGACTGCTGTGCCTTATTAGTCCTGGTTTGTTTTATGAGGCTGTCCAGTCCCCGGCTGAACGGTGGACTTCGGGAGGGGCTTCGCCACTGAGCTAAAATGGTGTCCGGGGGCCATACTCTCAGGGCTTCTACAGTCTGTCAGGCCAGTAAATATGGTGTTTTTTTTGTGAGTTAGAATTCTGTTCTACATCCTTTTCCAGCTCTGTCCAGGACCCTCTATTGTGATCCCAGTCAGAGCAGTCAGTTGTGGTAGCTGGGTACCATCTAGCTGTGCTGGACTCACGTAGGTGGAGGCCGTGGTAGCTGTGGTCCAGTAGTCCTTTGGGCCAATCTTTTCCTTGTGTCTCATTCTCTTCATTCTCCCTTGCTCCCGAAGGGGTGAGACCAGTGGAGTATCTTAGATGGCTACTTATAGGCTTTTAACACCCCAGACACTACTCACCAAGGTACAATGTAGAACATTGTCTTTATAAACTGTGTTATGCCAATTGAACTAGATGTACCCCAAGACCATGGTCCCCACAGTCCTCCGCCCAGCAATTCAGTCCCTCAGGGAGTTTGGATGTGTCCATGGAGCTTCCATGACCTTTCCTTGTACAAGTTGTGGTGGTTTCCCCAGTAATGTGTACTGTCTTACCTTCCACCAAAGTTATCACTTATCTATTTAGTTCCTCCCCACTCCTCCCATCCCTCGTAACCAACAAAGGTTGTTTCTTCTTGTGTGCAAAACTTTACATGAGTTATACAGTAGAGGTCTCATACAATATTTGTCCTTTTGTGATTGACTTATATCACTCAGCATAGTGTCCTCCAGTTTTGTTCCTCTTACTGTCCTGTGCTGAGTTCCTTGTGTTTGTGGATTTTTTTTCATTTCTTTTGTTTTTGTAGGTTTTGCTTTTACTGAGACTTTATGTTTTTCTTCTTTATTTTGATGAGTAGGTTTGTTAACTTTCTTTGTGGTTACCATGAAATTTACCATTATCTTCCTAGATTTGAACCAGTCTATTATTACTTGGTATTGCCTGACTTCCTCTCCATTAGACGGTTCTATATCTACACCATTTATTCCCTCTTTTATTGTTTGGATGCTGTTGTCATTTACAGATTAACCTCACTGGTTCCCTTTTGTAATTCTTTTGGTTTTGCATAGTCCTTAAGAGTTCATTTCCTAGGTTGGTATCTGGCTAGTACAATCCTGTGTCCCATATTCAACCTGTGGTCTGATATTGTTTGTTCTCAGATCAAAGGACTTCCTTTAATAAGTCCCGTAAGCTTGGTTCAGTTTTTACGTAGTCCCTTAATTTCTGTTTATCTGAAAATGACCTAATTTCACCATCAAATTTGAATGAGAGTTTTGCAGGATATATCATTCTTGGCTGGCAATTTTTTTCTTTCAAGGTTTTATATATGTCATCCCATTGCCTTCTTTCCTGCATCGTTTCTGCTGAATAATCCGAACTTAGTCTTATTGTTTCTCCTCTGTATGTGATTTTTGGTTTTTCTCAAGCTGCTCTCAAGATTCTTTGTTTGTCTTTGGTTTTAGTGAGTGTGATTATGTGATTATGATATGCTTTGGTGATTTTCTTTTGGGGTCTATCCAATATGGGGTTCGTTGAGCCTCTTGGACGGCCATCTTTTCATCTTTCACAATATTGGGGAAGTTTTCTGTCAGCAATTCTTCAATGATCCTCTCTGTATTTTCTGTTTTCTCCCCCTGTTCTGGAACTCTGATCACTCGAAGATTTTTGTTTTTGATTGCATCCCACATAATTCTCAGGGTCTCTTCATTTTTCTTCATTCTTTTTTTCTGATTTTTCCTCAGTGTTTGTCTTCAGTGCCACTGATCCTATCTTCCGCAGCCCTTCTATGACACTGTTCATTTCTGAAATCTTGTTGTTTATCTTTTGGATTTCTAATTGTTGTTTTTGTATAATTTCTAGTTGTGAATTTATTTTGGCATTTTGTTCCTGCAGTATTTTCCTGAATTCTTCCATTTTTTGTCTGTATTTTCCATGAAATTGTCTGCCTTTTCCATGAATTTGTCTATTTTTTCCTCATTTTTGTCTGCTTTTTGCTTCAACTCTTGGATAATTCTGAGTATTAGAGATTTGAATTCCCTATCAGGTAGTTCTAGTGGCTTTTCTTCCACTGGAAAGTCATCTGGTGTTTTATTTTGGATGTCTACTGGAACCATCCTGCCCTGTTTTTGTAAATGTTTTGATATTGTCTGCTGCCTTTGGGGCATTCAGTAGTTATTTTTCGCATTTATTGATTGTAGATTTGTTTGTTTCATCCTTTTTTAAAAAAAATTTGGCTATGTCTGAGCAGGCGGGCTGTGTGTTCTTTGTTGTTTGTCTGTGGGCATGATACTTTTCACCTCCTTCTCCAATTGGAAGGGTCAGTCGCTCAGTTATGGTACAGAAGGACACGTCTAGCTGAAGAGGAGTTGCTGGGATGGGTTGTTTGTGGCACTTACTACAGCTACCAGGGCGAGTCGGTAAGCAGTGTAGGGCAGGTTCTGGTAGGCCATGCCTGTGCTGCTTGGTGGTGTGATGTGAAGCGCACAGTGCAGGTAGACAGGATGGAGGCGGGAGATTGTGCTGTGTGGAGCTAAGATTTGTATGGGAGAGAGGAGAGAGAGGAGAGAGGAAAGGGAGCCCAAAACATACAAACAAACAAAAAAGAGTGCTAAGGGAGCTTGCCGTTGGAGTGATGACAGACTATGAAATGGAGAAAAACAAAAAGGGGAAGAAGAAAAATAAAAGAATAAATAAATAAATAATAGAAAGAAAAAATAACAGCAAAGCTCCCATGGATCCCACTGGTGTGGCTATGAGGTCTGGGAAAGTTGTTCCCAGGTGTTGAAGTACAGCTTGGCTAGGAGGCGTAGAGGTACTCAGTGCCAGTTTTCCAGGGGACAGGAATAGAAGGAAGATATAGAGAGACGAGAAACTGAGTAATGAAGAAATACAAAAAGCAAAAAAGAGGGGAAAGAAAACAAAACAAATTAAAAAAAGAAAGACCAAGAATAACCCCCCAAAAAAGAAAAAAAGAAAAAAACAAGAAAAAAGAAATGCCTTCAGGGATCCCTCTGTGCATCTGCGCAGGCTGAGGGGATAGGTCCTAAGTCGCACAACACCACCCAGCCAGAACGGGCTCCCAACTTGAGAAAAGAAAAAGAAAACAAACAAACAATTGAAAACAAGCAAACAAACAAAAAGCCCCACGATCCCACCAGCATGGCAGCATGGACCGGGAAGCAGTTCCACACTCAATTGGAGCTCCACAGCCCCTCAGGAAGAAGCAAAGATGGTGCACGGAGCCAGGTATTTGAGCAAAAACAGGGGGAGGTGGTGAGAGGTAAGGAAGAAATCATAAAAAGCGGAAAAAAAGCCACACCAGCAGCCAACAAATGGCACTCAGGGAGTCGGCCAGCTTGGGCGGGTGGAATCCAAGCAGCCGGTGCTTCCTGGCCAAGAGACTGTGGCCGCAGGAAACAGAGGAGGCCAAGTGGGGGTGAAGAAGGGTGGGGAGTGGGAAAGCTTATATCGCTGGTTACCAATTGTTCTGTCTCCTGCTGGAAGCTCTGTGAAGCTGCTTTCTTGTATCCCCTGTTCACTGGTCTCTGATAGGAGTCCAAGATGACAGATCCGTGCTGCTTTAGCTGATAGGGGACCTCTGCATTTATCTCTCCTCGCTCTCTGTTCTCTGTCAGTTTCTTATTCCATCTGTTGCTTGGCTGAGTTCTTTATCTCTTCATTTGATGTTTAGGATTTCAGGGTTGCTGTTTTCTCTGTTTGGCTTAGTTTTTCAGATCTTTGCTGTGGAGGGACGGCGTGGTGCTTCTGCCTAGAGCGCCATGTTGCCCGAAGTCCCCTTCCTGACTTCTTGTCTTTGCTTTTGGGCAGGTGTTTCCCATTAGGTCTCTTATACTTGATTGAACTAAGAAGCAAGTTCCTCACATGTGTTATTGTTTGTTTTATAGGCCTGTCTAATCTTTGCCTGAAAGGTGGACTTCAGGAGTGGCTTTAGTTCTGAGTTAGGAGGGGATCATGGGGCCATAGTTTCTGGGGTCCTTCCAGTCTCTGACAGACCAGAAAGTCTGGTCTTTTTTTGTGAATTTGAGTTTTTTTCTACATTTTTCTCCTGCTCTGTCCAGAACCCTCTATTGTGATTCTTGTCAGAGCAGTCAGTGGTGGTAGCCAGGCACCATCTATTTCTTCTGGGCTCATGCTGGTGGAGGCTTTGATTCATGTGGTCCACTAGTCCTTTGGACTGATATTTTCCTTGGTCTTTTGTTTTCTTCATTCTCCTTTGCTCCAAATGTAATGGGACCAATAGATGTATTTTAAATGGCTGCTCACAAGGTCTTAAGACCCCAGACACTATTCACCAATAGAACATAAAACATTTTCTTTATGAACTATTTTATGCCAATTGACCTAGATATCTCCCGAGATGATGGCCCCAGCCCTCAGCCCCAGTAACTCAGTTCCTCACGGTGTTTGGTGTGTCTAGGAAGGTTTTATGGCTTTCCCTTGGTCAAGTTGTGTTGACTTTCCCTATTGTGTGTTGTCTCTCCTTTCACCAAAGTTAAAACTTGCCTACCATCTAGTTAGTGATTTCCCCTCCCCATCCCAGTAACCATCAAAGAATGTTTTTTTTCTGTATGTAAACTTTTTCTTGAGTTTTTGTAATAGCGTTCTCATACAATATTTGTCCTTTTATTATTGATTTATTTCACTCAGCATAATGCCCCCCAGATTCATCCATGTTTTGTGGATTCATCAATGTTCTTCATCACTGTGTGTATGTACCATAGTTTGTTGATCCAGTCATCTGTTGATGGGCACTTACGTTGTTTCCATCTGTTTGCTATTGTGAACAATGCTGCAATGAACATGAGTGTGCATATGTCTATTTGTGCAATAGCTCTTATTTCTCTAGGATATATTCCTAGGAGTGGGATTGCTGGATTGTATGTGTCTTAGTTATCTCAGGCTTCTATAACAGAAACACCACAAGTGGATGACTTTAACAAAGAGAATTAAAAAACAAATTGTTTTAATTGTACTTTAGATGAAGGTTTACGGAACAAATAGTTTCTCATTAAACAGTACATATATTTTGTTTTATGATATTGGTTAACAACCCAACGACATGTCAACACTGTCCCTTCTCAAACTTTGGTTCCCTATTACCAACTTTCCTGCCCCCTCCTGCCTTCTAGTCCTTGTCCCTGGGCTGTTGTGCCCCATTAGTCTTGTTTTGTTTTATGGGCCTGTCTAATCTTTGGCTGAAGGGTGAACCTCGGGAGTGACTCCATTACTGAGCTAAAAGGGTGTTCAGGGGCCATACTCTTGGGGTTTCTCCAGTCTCTGTCAAGCCAGTAAGTCTGGTCTTTTTTTGTGAGTTACAATTTTGTTCTACATTTTTCCAGCTCTGTCTGGGACCCTCTGTAGTAATCCCTGTCACAGCAATCAGTGGTGGTAGCTGGGCACCGTCTAGTTGTACTGGACTTAGTCTAGTGGAGGCCATGGTAGTTGTGGTCCGTTAGTCCTTTGGACTAATCTTTCCCTTATATCTTGTTTTCTTCATTCTCCCTTGCTTCCAAAGGAGTGAAACCAGTGGAGTATCTTAGATGGCTGCTCACAGGCTTTTAAGACCGCAGACGCTACTCACCAAGGTAGAATGTAGAACATTTTCTTTACAAACTATGTTATACCAGTTGAGCTAGATGCTCCCTGAGATCATGGTCCCCACAGCCCTCCACCCAGCAATTCAGTCCCTCAGGGAGTTTGGATGTGTTTGTGGAGCTTCCATGACCTAACAAAGGGAAATTTATTTTCTCACAGTCTATCAGACTAGAAGTCCAAATTCAGGGCATCAGCTCCAGGATAAGACTTTCTCTGTCAACTCTGGAGGAAGGTCCTTCTCATCAATCTTTCCCTGGACTAGGAGCTTCTCCACACAGGAACCCCAAGTCTAAAGGATGCACTCTGCTCCTGATGCTGCTTTCTTGGTGGTATGAAGTCCTCCCCTCTCTGCTAGCTTCCCTTTCCTTTTATCTCTTGTAAGATTAAAGGTGGTCCATGCCACACCCCAGGGAAACTCCCTTTACATTGGATCAGGGATGTGATGTGAGCAAGGGTGTTACATCCCACCCTAATCCTCTTCAACATAATTCAGTCTTGCTGCATTAACCACAGACAGAGATTAGGATTTACAGCATAGGAAAATTATGTCACAAAATGGAGGACAACTACACAATACTGGAATCATGGCCTAGCCAAAATGATACTCATATTTTTGGGGAACACAATCCATAACAGTATGGTATTTCTATTTCTAGCTTTTAAGGAAGTACCATATCGTTTTTCATAGTGGTTGTACCATTTCACATTCCCATGAGCAGTGCATAAGAGTTCCAATCTCTCTCCCCAAAACCTCTCCAACATTTGTTATTTTCTGTTTTTTTGATTAGTGACATTAATGTTGGGGTGAGACAATACCTCATTATAGTTTTTTAATTATTATTATAATTTTGGTTTACATTTCTCTAATAGCTAATGATCTCGAGCATTTCCTCATGTGTCTGTTAGCTGCCTTAATGTCTTATTTGGTGAAGTGTCTGTTCATTTCCTTTGCCCATTTTTTAATTGGATTATTTGTATTTTTGTTATAAAAGTATTGAAGTATTCTATAGATTTTAGAGAATAGATTCTTGTCAGATATGTTGTAGCCAAAAATTTCTTCCCAGTCTGCAGGTTCTCCTTCTACTCTTTGATGAAGTCTTTTGATGAGCATAAGTGTTTAATTTTCAGGAGCTCCCAGTTGTCTAGTTTATCTTCTGGTGTTTGTGCATTGTTAGTTATGGTTTGTATTGATTTTATGCCTTGTGTTATGGCCCCTAACGTTGTTAGTAATTTTTCTTCCATAATCTCTATCATTTTAGGTTTTATATTTAGGTCTTTGAAGCATTTTAATTAGTTTTTGTGTATGGTGTGAGGCATGGGTCTTGTTTCATTTTTTTTTTTTACTGATGGATATCCAATTTTGCCAGGACCATTTGTTGAAAAGACCGTGTTTTCCCCATTTAATGGACCATATGTAGATGGATTTACATCTCAATTCTGTTCCACTGTTCTATATGCTTATCATTATACCAGTACCAGGCTGTTTTGAAAACCATGGCTGTATAGTAGATTCTGAGATCAGGTAGCGTGAGGCCTCCTACTTTATTCTTTTTCTTCAGTAATGCTTTGCTTATCAGGGCCTCTTTCCTTTCCATATACATTTGGTGATTAGTTTTTCCATCTCGTTAAAGAATACTGTTGGTATTTGGATTGGGATTGCATTATATCTGTAGATAGTTTTGGGTAGATTGACATTTTCACAATGTTGAGTCTTCCTATCCATGAGCATAGTATGTTTTTCCATTTATGTAGGTCTCTTTTGGTTTCTTGCAATAGTGTTTTGTAGTTTTATGTCCTTGACTATATTTATTCCTAATTATTTTATCTTTTTAGGGGCTATTATAAATGGTATTGTTTTCCTGATTTCCTTTTCAAGGTTCTCTTTGTTGGTATATAGGAATCCAACTGATTTTTTTGTGTTGCTCTTATATCTTGCTACTCTGCTGAATCTTTCTATTAGTTCCAGTAGTTTTCTTGTGGAATCTTTGGGGTTCTCTTTGTATAGGGTCATATCATCTGTGTATCAGCTTCCTTTCCAGTTTGGATGCACTTTATTTCTTTTTCTTGCCTTATTGCTCTAGCTAGTACTCTGTTATGAGTATTCTTGTACGTATCTTTTGATGCAATTGTGTACTCATTTCTCCTAGGTATATACTTAGGAGTGTACTTTCTGAATTATAGAGTATATTTAATCTTTAATAGATAAAGTTAAGCAGGTTTGTTTGTTACATTTCAGCCTCACTCGTTGTGTTTGAGAGTTTGTATTACTCTACATCCTCATCAACATTTGATATTGTCAGTCTTTTTCACTTTAACCATTCTGGTGGGTGGGAACTTGTATCTATCTCATTTTTATTTCAATTTGCATTTTTCTAATTACTAATGAGGCTAAGCATCATTGATCATTTGGATAATGTGATCATTAAGGTTGTATGTCAATTTGGCTGGCCCATGAATCTCAGTGGTTTGGCAATTATGATGTAGTTTGGCCGTTGTATAATGATGTGATCACCTCCATGATGAGATTTGATATAATGTGATCATCTCCATAATGGGATCTGCTGTGAGTAGCCATCAGTTGAAAGGGAGTTGCCTTGGAGTGTTGCCTACATCCAATATAGGTGGATTTTCTGGCAAGGGTCATGGGCTTTTGCTCATTCTGGATCCTGCAGCTGGCTCCTGTTTGTCTGACCTCCAGTTCTTGGGACTTCAGCTAGCAACTTACCTGCTGTCTGCTTGCTGATCTTGGTATTCACCTTTCTCCACAGCCTGTGAGCCAGGAGAAGCCTCCAGTCTGACCCCTGGACTTGGGTCTTTCCAGCCTCTACAACCACCTGATCCATTTCCTGGAGATAAATTTCTCGATACATATTTATATGCTTTATTGGTTTTGCTTTTCTAGAGAACTCAGCCTAAAACATTTGGTACCAAGAGTGGTTCTAGAGAAACAAAATTGTAAGGATGAGTTTTCTAAATTGGTTTTCAAGTCTGGTTAGTCTTAAAGATGTTGATGACTCTGATTCCAGTAGTAAAGAGGGCACTCCTAATCCATGGCATGAGGTGGCAATAGAAATATGCAAAATATCACCACCGATAGATCAGGTATTAGTGAAAGGCGAGGCTCTGGGTGACCGCATGTGGGATACCTTTCTACAATTTTGTCAGAATAAGAAATATAAGGAAGCTTGTCGGTTGGTCCTACTTTTGCTAGACAAAGTGATGAAAGAAAGAGAAGAGCTCAGGGCTTCAGAGGCAAAGCCCAAGTGCTACATAAACAACCTCAACGTTTCCACTTGTGCCTTGAAGGAAAGGCTTATTTCTTTTTTCTTTTTCTTTTTTTATTGTACTTTAGGTGAAGGTTTACAGAACGAATAGTTTCTCATGAAACAGTACTACACATATTGTTTTATGACATTGGTTAACACCCCCAGGACATGTCAACCCTCTCCCTACTTTTCGCCTTCTTCTCCAATTGGTAGGGTCAGTCGCTCAGATATGGTACAGCAGGACAGGTCTAGCTGAAGAGGAGTTGCTGGGATGGGTTGTTTGTGGCACTTACTACAGCCACAAGGGTGAGTCGGTAATCAGTGCAGGGCAGGTTCTGGTAGGCTGTGCCTTGCTGCTTGGTGGTGTGATGTTAATCGCACGGTGCAGGTAGGCAGGATGTAGGGTGGAGATTGTTATTTGTGGAGCTAATATGGATATGGGAGAGAGGAGAGAGGAACAGGAGCCAAAAACATACAAACAAAAAAAAAAAGAGTGCTAGGGGGAGCTTGCTGTTGTAGTAGAGAGATGAGAGACTATGAAATGGAGAAAAACAAAAAGGGGAAGAAGAAAAAAAAAGAAAAGAATGAATAAGTAAAAATCAGAAAGGAAAAAGAACAGCAAAGCTCCCGGGGATCCCACCAGTGCAGCTATGAGGTCTGGGGAAGTTTTCTCAGGTGTTGCAGTACAGCCTGGCTAGAAGGCATAGAGGTATTCAGTGCCAGGTAGTCAGGGAACAGAAAGAGAAGGAAAGTATAGAAAGATGAGAAACTTAGTAATGAAGAAAGACAAAAAGGGAAAAAGAGGGAAAAGAAAACAAAACAGATTTTAAAAAAAAGAAAAAGAAAAGCCCCCCAAAAAACAGAAAAAAAAACCCACAAAAAAAAAATGCCCTCAGGGATCTCTCCATGCATCTGCGCAAGCCAAGGGGGTAGGCTCCAAGCCGCGCAGCACTGCCCAGCCAGAGCGGGCTCCCAACTCAAGAAAAGGAAAAGAAAACACACAAACAATTCAAAACAAACAAACAAAGAAAAGCCCTGGGATCCCACCAGCGCAGCAGCCCAGACCGGGAAGCAGCTCCACGCTTGAACGGAGCTTCGCAACCCCTCAGGAAGAAGCAAAGATGGCACACGGAGCCAAGTATTTGGGCGAAAGGGGGTGAGGTGGTGAGAGGTAAGGAAGAAATCAAAAGAAGTGGAAAAAAAGCAACACCAGCAGCCAACAAATGGCACTCAGAGAGCCGGCCCCTTTCAGGTGTGTGTAATCCAAGCAGCCGGTGTTTCCCAGACAGGAGATTGTGGCCACGGGAAGCAGAGGAGGCCGAGTGGGGATGAAGAAGGGTGGGGATTGGGAAAGCGTATATTGCAAATTACCGGTTGTTCTGTCTCCCGCTAGAAGCTCCTTGAAGCTGCTTTCTCATACCCCCTATTTTCTGGTCTTTGATAGGAGTCCAAGATGGCGGATCTGCGATGCGTTAACTGTTAGGGGACCTCTGCATGAATCTCTCCTCACTCTCCATTCTCTGTCAGTTTTCTTACTCTATTGGTGCTTGGCTGAGTTCTTTATCTCTTCATTTGATGTTTTAGGGTTTCAGGATTGCTGTTTCCTGTTTGGCTTAGTTTTTCAGATCTTTGCTGTGGAGGGATGGCATGGTGCTTCTGCCTAGAGTGCCATTTTGCCTGAAGTCTCAGAAAGGCTTATTTCTTGTAGCAACAGTGCCGGTATTGTGAAAAATCAAACCCAGAGTCTTATTGTAAGAGTGGCTGAATTACACCATCAAGTGAATTCCAAGGCTCGAGTGGTGTCTGAAGTTAAAGTGAGGGCATTGATTGGGAATAATTGGGATCCTGAAATTTGGGATGGGGACATATGGGCAGATAATCAGGAAGCTGGGAACGCTGATTCCCTAAATTCCATAGAATCACTCCTGCCAACAGAGCTAGACCTCTCACTCCCATCTGTCAGCTAAGCCACCCTCCCTAGTAAAACCATTAACCTCTCCACCCCCATCTGATGAGATTAACTCAGTTGTGTCTGAAGAGCCTTTGTCTGAGTCATTGCCTGGGGCATCAACTGAGGCAGATGCCTTACAAGACAATGCTGACTGTTCTCAAAACATATCCCCACCACCCGTTTTGGCTTCTAAGCTTATAACTAGACTTACGTCCCAGTGAACCCCAAAAGGTGAAGTACAAAGTGTGACCCAGGAGTAGATATGCTACAATCCGAAAGAACTGCTTGACTTTTCTAATATGTACAAAGAGAAACCTGGGAAATATGTGTGGGAAGGGCTATTAAGGATGTGGAATAATAGTGTAAGGAAAGTAAAGATGGATCAGTATGAGTTTATTGATATGGGCCCACTAAGCACAGATTCTTCATTCAATGTTTCAGCTTGAGAGTTAGGAAAGGATCTAATAGTTTATTTGGTTGGTTTGCTGAAGCTTGGATTATGCGGTGGCCTACACTAAATCAAGTTGAAGTACCAGACCTACCTTGGCACACTGTAGAAGAAGGGATCCAAAGGCTTAGGGAAATTGGCATGTTAGAGTGGATTTATCAGATTCAATCCACAGACACACCTTTTACCACAATGGTGAGGAAAAAATTTGTGAAGTGTGTCCCAGCATTGTTGAAGACTGCTGTGATTGCTATTTTATGTAAGTCAAATTTGATAGTAGGAACTGCCCTGAGACACCTAGCTACAATGGGGCTTATTGGACCCTGTGGTGGTAGGGGCTAATCAACAAAGACAAGGTGAGTGTGGTTACTGTAATGGAAGAGCAGAATCAAAGCAGTAATCAGAATAGTCTGACTTGCATGGACTTACGGCATTGGCTACTTAGTCATGGTGTCCCTAAGAGTGAAACAGATAGGAAATCCATTAAATATTTACTTTGTCTGTATAAGCAGAAGAATTCTAGGTCAAGAGAACAGCAGTCTAACTTAAATTACCAGAATAGAGTCACAGCCCCTCAATCAGTTCCTAGACTTGAGCGAGTTTACAGATCCACAACACCTTGAATGAAAGGAGGCCAGGTCCCTTTGAGGAAGGACTCCAATAAACTGCCAAAAACTTATACTGTTAATCTTTCTCCCAGCCTTCCGCAAAGGGATCTACGGCCTTTTACTAGAGAATCAGACTTTTCAGGGATTACTGGAGACTGACTGTGAACTGATACTAATTCCAGGAGACAGGAAATGTCCCTGTGGCCCACCAGAGTGGGGACATACAGAGGTCAGGTTATTAATGGAGTCTGAGCTCATCTACATCTCAAATTAGGTCCCATGTGTCTCTGAACCCACCCCATAGTCATTTCCCCAGTTTCAGAATGCATAATTGGAATAGATATACTCAGCAATTGGCAGAACCCCCACATTGGACCCCTGACATGTGGGATAAGGGTTATTATGGTAGGAACAAGTCGAAGCCGTTAGAACTGTCCCTACCTAGAAAAACAGTAAACCAAAAGCAATCACTCATTCCTGGAGGAATTGCAGAGATCAAGGACTTGAAGAATGCAGGGGTGGCGATTCCTACCACATCCCCCTTCAACTTGCCTATTTGTCCTGTGCAAAAAACAGATGTATCTTGGAGAATGACAGTGGATTATTGAAAACTTAACCATGTGATGACTCCAATTGCAGATGCTGTTTCAGATGTAGTTTCATTGCTTAAGCAAATTAATACATCTCCTGGTACCTGGCATGCAGCTATAGATCTGGCTAATGCCTTTTTCTCCATACCTATTTTGAAAGACCACCAGAAGCAGTTTGCCTTCAGCTGGAAAGTCCAAAAATACACCCTCAGCATCCTACCTCAGAGCTATATCAACTCTCCAGCCCTATGTCACAATTTAGTCTGCAGGAAACTTGATCACCATTCCCTTCCACAAGACATCACACCGGTCCATTACACTGATAACATTGTGATGATTGGACCTAGTAATGAAGAAGTATCAAGACTCTGAACTTATTGGTAAAATATTTGCATGCTAGAGGGTGGGAAATTAAGCCCACAGAAATTAAGGCACCTTCCACCTCAGTGAAATTTCTAGGAGTCCAGTGATATGGGGCATGTCGAGATATTCCTTCTAAAGTGAAAGATAAATTATTGCATCTGGCCCCTCCCACAGCTAAAAAGGAGGCACAACACATAGTGTGTCTCTTTGGATTTTGAAAGCAACATATCTCTCATTTGGGTGTGCTACTTATCCAGTGACTTGAAAAGCTGCTAGTTTTGAGTAGTGCCCAGAACAAGAGAAAGCTCTGCAACAGGTTCAGGTTGCCATGCCAGCGGCTCTGCCACTTGGGTCATATGATCCAGTTGATGCAACAGTGCTTGAAGTGTCAGTGGCAGATGCCATTTTGAGTCTTTGGCAAGCTCTTATCGGTGAATCACAGCACAGACCATTAGGATTTTGGAGCAAAGCCCTGCTATCCCCTGCAGATAACTACTGTCCTTTTGAGATACAGCTTCTGGCTTGTTGCTGGGCCTTAGAAGAGACTGAACACTTAACCATGAGCCACCGAGTCAACATTCAGCCTGAACTGCCCGTCATGAACTGAGTTCTGTCTGACCCACAGAGCCATAAAGTTGAACATGCACAGCAGCCCTCCATCATTAAATGGAAGGGTATATACAAGATCGAGCCCAAACAGGACCTGAAGGCACAAGTAAGTTGCATGAGGAAGTGACCAAAATGCCCATGGTCTCCACTCCTGCCACATTACTTTCCATTTCCCAGCCTGCCCCTATGGTCTCATGGGAGTTGCTTACGATCAGTTGACTGAGAAAGAGAAAACTCATGCCTGATTTACAGATGGTTTTGCACAAATATGCAGGCACCACCAGAAAGTGAACTGGGAGCGCTATAGCCCCTTTCTGGGACTTCCCTCAGGGACAGTGGTGAAAGAAAATCCTCCCAATGGGCAGAACTTCGAGCAGTGCACCCTGGTTGTTCACTTTTCTTGGAAGGAGAAATGGTCAGATGTGTGATGGTATACTGATTCATGGGCTGTGGCCAATGGTTTGGCTGATTGGTCAGGGATTTGGAAAGAACATGATTGGAAAACTGGAGATGAGGAGGTATGGAGAAGAGGTATGTATATTGACCTTTCTGAAAGGGCCAAAGAAGTGAAGATATTTGTGTCTTATGTGAATGCTTACCAAAGGGTGACCTCGGCAGAGGAAGATTTTAACAATCAAGTGGATAGGATGACACGTTCTGTGTAAACCAGTCATCCTCTTTTCCCAGCTGCTCCCATCATTGCCTAATGGGCGCATGAACAAAGTGGCCATAGTGGCAGGAATGGAGTTTATGCATGGGCTTAGAAACATGGACTCCCACTCACCAAGGCTGACTTGGCTACAGCCACTGCTGAGTGCCCAATCTGCCAGCAGCAGAGACCAACATGGAGTCCCAGATATGGCACCATTCCTCTAGGTGAGCAGCCAGCAACCTGGTGGCAGATTGATTACATTGGACCTCTTCCATCATGGAAAAGGCAGCGTTTCGTTCTTACTGGAATAGACACTTATTCTGGATACAGATTTGCCTTCCCTGCATGCACTACTTCTACCAAAACTACCATCCATGGACTTACAGAATGCTTTATCCACCGTCATGGTATCCCACACGGCATCACCTCAGAACAAGGGACTTGCTTCACAGCAAATGAAATGTGGCAATGGGCCCGTGCTCATGGAATTCACTGGTCTTACCATGTTCCCCATCATCCTGAAGCAGCTGGCTTGACAGAAAGATGGAATGGCCTTCTAAAGACACAATTACGGCATCAGCTAGGTAGCAATACCTTGCAGGGTTGGGGCAGTGTTCTCCAAGAGACTGTATATGCTCTAAATCAGCATCCAATATATGGTGCTGTTTCTCCCATAGCCAGAATTTGTGGGTCCAGGAGTCAAGGGGTGGAAATGGGAGCAGCACCACTCACTATTAACCCTAGTGTCCCACTTGCAAAATTTTTGCCTCCTGTCCCCATGACCTTATGCTCTGTGGGTGTAGAGGTCTTAGTTCCAAAGGGAGGAATGCTCCCACCTGGCGGCATACTGATTCCATTGAACTGGAAGTTAAGAATGCCACCCGCCTACTTTGGGCTCGTTATGCCTCTGGATCAACAGGCAAAGAATGGAGTTACCATATTGGCTTGTGTGATTGATCCTGATTACCAAGTGGAAACTAGACAGAGGTAAAGAACAGTATGTCTGGAATGCAGGAGATCCTTTAGGGTGTCTGTTAGTACTAACATGCCCTGTGATTTAAGTCAATGGAAAACCACAGCAACCCAATTCTTACATGACTTCTAATGGCCCAGACCCTTCAGTAATGAAGATTTGGCTCACCCCACCAGGCAAAGAACCACGACCAGCTTGCTGACAGCAAAGGGAATATTGAATGGGTGGTGGAAGAAGGTAGTTCTAAATACCAGTTATGACCACATCACCAGTTGCAGAAATGAGTACTGTAATTGTTATGAGTATTTCTTCCTTGTGTGTGTGCATCAAATATTCTTGTTTTCTTCACTTATAAAATGTAAACATGACTAGCACATTTTTGGTTGTACGTGTGTTAGTTGTATCATGTTAGGCAGAAGTATGACTTTATAATTGTCTTTATTCAAAAATTACATATGGTTTAAGGAGCTATGTACAGGTGTCAAGGTGACAAGGGGTCATCTGTGATTGTTAAGGTTGTGTGTCAGCTTGGCTGGGCCATGATTCTCAGTGGTTTGGCAGTTATGATGTAGTTTGGCAGTCATATAATGATGTGATCACCTTCATGACGAGATTTGATATAATGTGATCACCTCCATGATGGGATCTGCTGTGAGAAGCCAAATCAGCTGAAAAGGATTTTCCTTGGGGGTGTGGCCTGCATCCAATATGGATGGATTTTCTGGCAAAGCTAGTGGGCTTTTGCTCACTCTGGATCCTGCAGCTGACTCCTGTTCAACTGACCTCTTGTTCTTGGGACTTGAGCTAGCAATTTACCTGTCGTCTTGCCTGCCGATCTTGGGATTCATGTATCTCCACAGCCTGTGAGCCTGGAGAAGCCTCTAGTCTGACCCATAGACTTTGGACTTTTGAGCCTCTACAAACCACGTGAGCCATTTTCTTGACATAAATCTCTTTATGTATATTTATATGCTTTACTGGTTTTGCTTCTCTAGAGAATCCAGCCTAAGACAGGTAAGTTCTTCAGAATAGTGACTAATTAAGTTATCTAGTTCATTCTCCATGGGATTGTCGGTCTTTTTTATTGATTGGTGGGGATTCTTACTATTTTTTTGATGCAAGTCCTTTTTTTTTTTTTTTAATAAAATGAGTTGCACATATTTTCTTCCAGTCTGTGAACTTGTATTTTTCACTCTCTTAGTCTCTTGGGATGAATAGAAATCACTAGTTTTATGTAGTACAATTTATAAATATTTCCCTTTAGAGTTAATGCTTTCTGGGTCCTCTTTAAGAAACTTCTTTTTATTCCAAGGCCATGAAGATAGTCTCCTATGTTACATTCTCCTTTTTATATTTATTATCTCTTTGTCCCTATGAACTAAATTCTAGGTAATGTCTTCAGAACTTTCTTATGATTCACTAACTCTATTTCCAGCACTTTCTAATTATCTACTGGATTTCTAATTAAAAAATATTATATCTTTAATTTCTAGAACTTCTTCCCCACCCCCAGTTCTGCCTAGTGATTTTTTTTTTTTTGCTTTAGCTTTCGTTTTATAATCCTTGATCTCCTATGAGAGAGATAACATTTTGATATGAAGTGGGTACATGATTTATACAGAATTTGCTATAAATCGGAACGAGAGGTAAAATCAACACTAACGTCTATGTTTTAGAGTGCAATGAACATATGATCCTGACTTATAAAGAAATCAGATTCCCCCTTCTATCTGGTGATTTTTGATTGTCTCTTTTTCCTCCGTTGTATTTTCAAAATCCTCTTTATTTCTTTAAACATATTAAACATATTTAAAATATATTCTGTCCCTAAAAATTACAATATCAGCAGTCTTTGCAAGTGCAGTTTTGCAGTTTAATATTTCTGCTATCACTTGCTCATGGTGGCATGTTTCCTTGTGATTTTTATACCTTTTTATTGTGAGTTCAAGTTTATTGGGACTTTATCATGGGAATCCTTCAAGGCCTGAGTTTTATGTGTGTTCCTCCAGAGAAGATTTGCACTTGCTTATGCCTAGAAACACTTCCAAATTGAGACTGCTTTAAAATTCAAGAGTTGCAGGAGTACATCAACAGAAAACTGCCAGAAATTCAAGCAAGATTCAGCAGAGGACGAGGAATGAGTGTTATTGTTTCTGATGTCAGATAGATCTTGGCTGAAGCAGAGAATACCAGAAAGATGTTTACCTGTGTTTTATTTACTACACAAAGGCATTCAACTGTGTGGATCATAACAAATTATGGATAACATTGGGAAGAATGGAGATTCCAGAACACTTAATTGTGCTCATGTGAAACCTGTACACAGACCAAGAGGCAGTTGTTAAAACAGAAAAAGGGGATACTGCATGGTTTAAAATCAGGAAACGTATGCATCAGGGTTGTCTCCTTTCACCATACTTATTCAATCTGTATGCTGAGCAAATAATCCAAGAAGCTGGACTATATGAAGAAGAATGGGACATCAGGATTGGAGGAAGACTCATTAACAACTGGACCAATAAGCCTACATCATGATAAACAGAAAATACTGAAGTTTTTAAGGATTTCATTTTACTTGGATTCACAATTGAAAAAACAGCGTGGCAGAGGCGTCTGACCTCTAATTTCACAAGGGGGAAGGGAATCAAGATCAACAGACCAAATGCTAATTCCTAAGAGCTGAAGTCAGACTTACTTCCACTCTCCAACCTTTTTTTTACTGATTCTGACAACAGCTGTCTCTCACATGGTACTCTCGACTTCTCTGCTGCGTTCAATAATTCACTGCAATGGCCACACAGAACTCACAGACAATATTCATGGTTATAGGGTTTATTAGGGAAGTTGTTGTTAGGTGCCATTGAGTCTGTTCCAGCTCATAATGACCCTACATACAAAACAATGAAACACTGCCCAGTCCTGCATCGTCTTCATAATCGTTGCTATGCTTGAGCTCATTGTCACAACCACTGCGTCAATCCATCTCCTTTGGGTCTTCCTCTCTTTCGCTGACCCTCTACTTTACCAAGCATGATGTACTTCTCCAGGGGCTGGTCCCTCCTGATAACATGTCTACAGTATGGGAGAAGAAGTCTCACCATTCTCGCCTCTCAGAAGCATTCTGGCTGTATTTCTTCCAAGACAGATTTTTTCATTTTTCTGGTGGTCCATGGTATATTCAGTATTCTTTGCCAACACCTTAATTCAAAGACATCCGTTCTTCTTTGGTCTTCCTTATTCATTGTCCAGCTTTCACTGCATACAAGGTGACTGAAAATACCCTGGTTTGGGTCAAGTGCACCTTAGTCTTCAAAGTGACATCTGTGCTTTTTAACACTTTAAAGAGGTCTTTTGCAGCCGATTTGCCCAGTGCAATGCGTCATTTGATTTCTTGACTGCTGCTTCCATGGACATTGATTGTGGAGCCAAGTAAAATGAAATCCTTGACAACTTCAATCTTTTCTCCGTTTATCCTGATGTTGCTTATTGGTCCATTTGTGAGGATTTTTGTTTTCTTTTTGTTGAGGTGTGATCCATACTGAAGGTGTGGTCTTTGATCTTCATCAGAAAGTGCTTCAAGCCCTCTTCACTTTCAGCAAGTAAGGTTGTGTCATCTGCATAAGGTAGGTTGTTAATGAGTCTTCCTCTAATTCTGATGCCTGGTTCTTCTTCATATAGTCCAGCGTCTTGAATTATTTGCTCAGCATGCAGATTGAATAGATACGGTGAAAGGGCCCAACCCTGATGCACACACAGATACGATTCAGGATACAGCTCTTCAGTCAGGACAGCCTGTTTCCAGCCGTGCCTGCAGGCGGGCCTCTCTTTGGCCCTTCCCTTTGGCCTATTGGCCTGGCCTCTGCCCTGCTTGGGCAAGTGTTACAAAGCTCTTTAGCTCTGCCAGTAAGTTCCCAGGGGCACCCCATTCCACCAAGAAGCCTCAGCCTGGCACTCAGCTCTCTTGCTCCGTGGGCTGGGAAGCTCACCACATTGTCTTCTGCTGGTCTTCTGGTTCTGTTGCCTCTGTTGCTACCATTTGTCTGCCGCTGCTTCTCACCATCTTGCCATCTCCAGCGTTACAGCTCTCTCTCTCTGTCTTTGGGTCTAGGAGTGTCTCAGGGCAGGGATCCTGGGTTCAAAGGACACGCTCCATTCCCGTCTCTTCTTCTTGGTGGTAGGCAGGTCCCCCCTTTCCGTTTCTGAGATGGCTCATTTTAAGCTTAGTGAGATGGTAAAACTGACCAATCCCTTCACTAGGGTTTCATATACCTTATTTGCATAGTCCCACTCCCACAAGGGTTCCATGTACCTTACTTGCATTAGCAGCAAGCTATCCAATCCCCTTGGTGGGCCACAAGCACATTATTTGCATAGTCCCACCCAATCATTATGTTTGAGTCACAAAGACTATGGCTAGAAGGACCATATTAAGTAATTCACTGCACCACAGGCCACCCCCTGGCTCTTCTAGTCATTGGCCCTTTCATATATTAAGGTTTAACTTCCCCCTCCTAATCATTTTAACAGTCCAAAACAGTCATTAACAATTAGTCCTTCAGTACTTCAAAGAGTCCTCAGCGTGAGGTTAGTCAGGTACTACTCATTCAGGTCTACTGCAGGTATGCCCATCGGATCTAGTCAGGTTCTCCAAAAGTCACCTTGGCTTCACCCTCTCTGGCCTCTGATAAAATTGAACTGAGAAAAGATTATTCCCCTGCTCTGAGCCTCACGAGGTATCAGCAGAGCAAAACCTTTAAGGGACTTTAGGTTTAGCCACAGTCCAGTAGTGCCTCCCCCTTAGTCCACTCTTTCACAGTTACTGCTTCTACAATTATAATTTTTACAATCTCAATTAACCCTGTTAACAATCAACTCTCACAACTGAATTATATAATCCTATCAACATCTTCCCCTACTCTGTCTTCCCCAGACCTACCAGGAAAAGAAGAATTTATTCAGTGGGGATCCTCCCTTGTCCCCCTCATTTTGAGTGTAAACACACCCATGGAAGCTGTAAGCCAGTTGCTTCATGACTTTATCTCTCCTGGTTTAGATAGTCAATGTTTAAATTGCCTGTCCCTATCAAACCAGTACTCTGAGGAGACAAGCATATTCCTTGACCTGAAGATCTTCTGTTCCTGTTGAAACTTTAAGCATCTGCATCTGCATCCATGAGCAAAATCTAGTCCAGAGCAAGCCATCAAATTGCAGCAATTTACACCAGCTCACAGTGTCAAATGTCTATAACGTTGGATTCTGGTCAGCTTATCCCTAGCCATCCAAACTAGGTCAATGGGTACCAGCTGTAGGCTCTAGAGTCCACACATCTCCCTGCACTTCAGACCAGTCAGCCCCTTCTCTCTCATCCCTAGCTCTTGTGGGCTAGGTCAACCGGCACGACCTGTAGGTTCAGGAGTCCACACAACTCTCTGCACTTCAGGTTAGCCAGCCCTTTCTCTCTGTCATCTCCTAGGTCTCAAAATATTTAAGGGAAGTCTTGTGGCTTGGAAATCTCTGCATTGCGGGTGGGGTGGGGTGGGGGGCATTCTCTCCCTCCCACCCAGAGCCAAGACCTAGATGAGCAAGTTTCCCCATCCTCATCTCACTTTTACTCACTGCAGGTGTTGTCTTTTGGGAATCCCAACCTCATGACTGTCTCTTATCCAACTTTCTATTTTTTATAGGTTCCAGGCTTTGTGTCCTGTCCCCAACTGCGGCCTGTTAAAACCCAGGCCTTGGGTACCAGGAATCTGCATTTGCCACCAAGGCAACACTAGCTTCTGTGCTAGCTTGCCAATTTTGGTTTTATGCTTTCTTATCTTCTCTCCTACTTTGTGCCAGCCTAGTAATACATTATTAATATTTTATCCATTATTTTGAGTCTTTTGTACTGAGAGGGCTTCTCTGCAAATCTAGTCTATGATATTGCCAGAAATGGAGGATCAATAATTTTTCTTAGAAAAATGTTACCCTCACAGGAGCCCCAAAGGCAGGTCATTTTGACTTCAGCAGTTGGTTAAGCATGTTTTACAAACCAAAGTTTTCTTTTCTGCTCTGTTTCTTAATATTTGTTTAGACTACCTCTGGCAGAATGCCTTTTATGAATTGCATAGTTGCCATAACTAAACACAATTAAATGAAGGCTTTGTAAGCATGGATTTCACTAGGTACTGAGACAATTATCCAGGGCCACATCAAGTTGGGAGAAAATAAAGGCTATGTGAGAACGGATTAACCCCATCGACACCCTTCTATCAAGATCAGAGTCTTCTTCTTTCACAATTTTGTGGCATAGGAAGAGCTAGGGGTTGTTTCAGGTGCCTGAGTGGTGCAATGTTTTGTGCTCAGCTACTAACCCAAAGGTTGGTGGTTCAAACCCTCCCAGCCTCACCATGGAAGAAAGAACTGTCAATCTGCTTCTGTAAAGATTACAGCCAAGAAAACCCTATGAAGAAGTTCTACTCTGTAACACACAGGGTTGCCATGAGTCAGAATCCACTCGATGACAATGGGTTTGGTTTGGTTTAGGGGTTGTTTCAAACTAGTTGTTCTCCCTGGCTTGGAATATAAATTTAAGAGTAGATAATTCTGGTAAAGAAGCCAGAAGGGAGATTTCAACACACATAGATGCTTTGTGAACTTAGTTCTGACTTTGTACAAAGGCCATCCTTGCAATGCTTTAAAGAAAAAAAAAAAGTCCTCCAGTAAAGGTGGTGAGACAGAAAGCCCAGCCAATCTCTGTCTTGTTAAACTGGAAAGAACATTCTTTCCCTTCTTTTTAACAGGGCATTAGGGGGACCAACATAAAACGATTGATTTAGGATATTTACTGTTTCTGGGAGGCTGCTGATGGCCTTGGCTTCTTCTAATGTGCAAGAGGCCAGCCTCTTTATCATCACTTAACAGCTAGTTTTCTTGAGAGGATCTGTAATATCAAGATCTCTTCTACAAGGTGATACTGCCTTTCAGAAAGGGACTCTCTTCTCCCTTCCCATCATAACTCATACATAACAGATACCCCATGAAATTCTGTTCACCCTGGGTTCTATTTATCAAAATACATCTTAGAATTTCCATAACTTTTTAGTAACACCTTTCTTTCCCCATATAGAGTTCTACCTTTCCAAAGGCACAAGCAGGTATTCATTTTATAGTAATGTTCACAGTTCACCTGTCTGAATCAATGGCATATTTTCACAATGACCTTCAAAAGCAAAATAAGCCTGTCCTGGCCTGCCTTTATGTCCAAAGAAATAATGGTGGTGGCATGGTGTTGTTGATGGGCACCAGGTGAGACTTACTTCTCCGGCCAGTTGGTGGAGTGTTATGACTGCATTTGCAAGGCACATTAAAGCTTAAAGCCAGCTGTGGCGTGCCAGGAAAGAAGAGCTCTGTTGGCTGGCACATCTCACATCCAGCAGCCCCCCCTAGTGTCAGGGTGAATGATTTCTTGTTACAAGACTGTAGCCTTTCCCAGCAGGCGTAGCACATACCCACCACATCACACAGGTCATCAGCTGAGCTTTGCTCCAAGTTCTGGTTTATTTTACCACATTCATTCTCAGGGGATATCAGATCTTGATGGTTTGGTATTCACCTGTCTTGAGTGCATTGATTAGGGCTGGCTCCCTCACCAAGCCCTATTCAAAGGTGTCATCTTTAGAAAGTGTACCCGTATTTTCACAAGGATCCCAGATCTCCGGGGGCCTTGCCAGTCATACCAAGCCATTAGCTATGATTTTTCGGAGGTATGATATAGAATTGTCTTAGTTAACTAGCACTGCTATAACAGAAATACCACAAGTTGATGGCTTAACAAACAGATATTTATTCTCTCACAGTCTAGGAGGTTAGAAGTCTGAATTCAGGGTGCCAGCTCCAGGGTAAGGCCTTCTCTCTCCGTCAGCTCTGGGGGAAAGTCCTTGTCATCAATCTTCCCCTGGACTAGGAGTTCCTCAGGAAACCCTGGTGGTGTAAGTTAAGAGTTCAGCTGCTAACCAAAAAGTCAGCAGTTCGAATCTACCAGGCACTCCTTGGAAACCCTATGGGGCAGTTCTACTCTGTCCTGTAGGGTCACTATGAGTCGGAATTGACTCAACGGCAACGGTGTTTTTTAGGAGCTCTTCCGTGCAGAGACCCCAGGTCCCAAGGACGTGTGCTCTGCTCCTGGCACTTCTTTTTTGGTGGTATAAGGTCCCCATCTCTCTGCTCATTTCTCTGCTTTTATCTCTTGTAAGATAAAAGGTGATACAGGCCACACCCCAGTGAAACTCCCCTTATAGCAGATCAGGGCTGTGGCTGGAGTAAGGATGTTGCATCTCACCGTAATCCTCTTTAACATAACCAAATCTTGCTTCATTAACCATAGGCAGAGATTAAGATTTACAACACATAGGGAAATTACATCCGATCACAAATTGGAGGATGACTATGCAATATTGGGAATCGTGGCCTAGCCAAGTTGACACACATTTTGGGGGGACACAATTCAGTCCATAATAAGAATCTATTTTCATCCATCTTGGACCCAACCAGAGGTTCTGACCCACCCACAGCCTGAATGTAACTGTTAAGTCACTTGGGCTTGATTTACTCAATTCGTTTTGCTCCTTCCACCTTCCTTAATGTGGAGGATTGTTTCTACTCCGATACTTGGATCACAACTTTTTTTGATCAAACTCAATGATGTCTGCCCCTTCATAACTTCTCAGCTTATTCAATGGCGCTGCTCCTTAGGACCGCCTGTGGATGGCTGTCAGCTCCCACCTCTTTCAAACGTCTCTTTTAGGTTACCACCTTCACGTGATCCTGCAGCTCCAGCCCCAGGCAGCTGAAGCAGTGTCTTGTCCTTTGTTTCGCTGACCCCCTGCTGTGTTGAGGGGCTCCCCTCTCCCACGGTGAAGCTGGAGAGGCAGAGCCCCCAGAGAGGTGAAGCCTCATCCCCGCTTTCCCAGCTCCTCCGGCAGCCAGCCTTGTGGGCGGGGGCGCCGAAGGAGTAGGAAACCCAGGCTTAACCAAGAGGAGAGAGAGAGAGAGACGCGCTCCTGGGCTTTCGCATCAACGAAGCTGGGACTGTGGCCGTCCCGCATTCGGCCGGGGCGGGGCGGGGCGGTGTCGGAAGACAGACGACAGCGCCCTCCCTGGGCGGGTCCCGGCAGCTACTCGGGAAGTGCTGGTCCCTGACCCTTTTGAGTACTGCCGGGTTTCTGAGAGTCTCCAGCACTCCTGTTGATTCTGCCAACTCCCAGTATCTTTTCAGCAAATCCCTATTCTGCTTAAATCACGTAAAGTCAGCTTGGTGCTGTGTGCAGCAGCGGCTTACAACTAATGGTACAGTGTCCACAGCTCAAAATAATATGCCCATGATATCAACAGGGGTCAAGTCTGGCGGTGGAAATCCGCTGATGACAGCCACTATCTGTGGCAGGGAATGCCTCTCTTTTGTTAAGCTAGTTTTTAATTACACAAGTAATAGATGATTTCATTCTCCTTGAAAAAGATAAAAACATCACATATAAATTACACGTAAGGCCAAGATCTCCTTTGACCACCACCGACAGTGCCAGAACCTTCTGGTAGACCCTCTCCCTTCCCAATCTAACCACTGCTATTAGTTTTTGCTATCCACTGATCTATGTATATATCGTCTCTACAGTAGATTTATATATTTTTTATTTTACATATTGTCTTGGTTATCTAGTGCTGCTGTAACAGAAATACCAAAAGTGGATGGCTTTAACAAACAAGTTTATTTTCCATCAATCTTCCCCTGGACTAGGAGGTTCTCCGTGCAGGAACCCTGGGTCCAAAGGACATGCTCCACTCCAGGAGCTACTTTCTTGGTGGTATGAAGTCCCCGTGTCTCTCTGCTCACATCTCTCTTTTATATCCCAAAAGAAACGGGCTCAAGACACAATCCAATCTTGTGATGAGTCCTGCCTCACTAACACAACCTCCAACTATGCCCCCTCATTAACATCATAGAGGCAGGATTTACAACACACAGGAAAATCACATCAGATGACAAAATGGTGGACAATCACACAATACTAGGAATCAAATTAATACACATATTTTCGGGGGACACAATTCAATCCATGACACATACATTATGTATTTTTACCCAGTCAAAAATGCATGTTGGACATCTATCCAGGTTAGCACACAGGGATCTACCACAGTCTTTTAAACTACTGCAAAAAATTCCACAGTTAGGACATACCTGGTTTGTTTAACCATTATCTTACTTAGGTGTTTTCTAATTTTCCAGTATGACAAGCATTGTTGCCATTGTACATGTTCTCTGTACAATTTTGCTACATATTGCTGAAATTTTGCTACACATTGCCAAAAGATCTCCCCAAGCCCACAACTTTTGATATTGTCAAACTTTAAATTTTTCACTTTTCATTGTTTATTTGATCTGCATTTTCTTGATTACAGGCAGTCCCTGGGTTACAAACAGTTGATTTATGTACAACCCGTAGTTATGTACCAAACCCCCCCACCCCTTAAAGCCCGTTATATTAAAAATTTGACATACACGCATACATGCATCAAAACATTATTATTATTACTGTATTATTATGTTAAAGATGTTTTAGTGTATCTGGAAGTGTTTCCTTAATGTTTTTCATGCATAGAAAGGTACACTATACACTATATACTAAGACAAACATTTGACTAATTCACGGTAGATACAAACCGTACCTAACTGTTGCCACTTATGTACAAATTCGACTTAAGGACAGATTTAGGAACGGAACTTTTTCGTAATCTGGGGACTGCCTGCATTAGCATTTCCTTGTCATAGCAGCATTATTTACTGTAGCCAAAGGGTGGAAACAACTCAAATGTCCATCAACAGATGAATGGATAAACAAAATGTGGAATTTCCATACAATGGAATATGAACTACTGATACATGATACAACATGTTAACCTTGAAAACATTATGCTAAGTGAAAGATGCCAGTCACAAAAGCACAAAAATTGTATAATTCCACGTGTATGAGATACTTAGAATAGGCAGACTCATAGAGAAAGAAGAATAGTGGTTACAGGGGCTGGGGGAGGGGAAGATGGGGAGTTATTGCCTAATGGCCACTGTCTGTTTGGGATGATGAAATGTTCTGAAAATAGACAGTGGTGACTGTTACACAACATTGCATGCCACCTAAGTGTCATGTTGTCATCTGTGCTCCTGTTTCCTTTGGGGGCTTCTTTCCTACATATCCTGGTTCCTAGGGAATAAAAGCTGTCATTAGACCGAAATCTTGGCTATCCCTAGTGACTCTAACTGTTCTTGTTCATCACACTCCCCTCTCCCCCTTGGTTGGAATAAGAAGTCTCTGGATTCCAGTGAACAGATGTTTTCCTTCCTCTGCTATGGAGACAAAGAGGGTTACTCCTGATTCTGGTTCGTTTGTGGATCCAAGTTTCTGTGCTGACATTTCTTCAAGGGCAGCCTTATGCTTGTCTGGGAGGGAGGGGCCCAGTCCCTCCTCTGGTTATTGCCAGTTACCCTCTTCTATTGGCTCCGGCTGCCCAGTGGCAGCCCTTTATTCCTTGGCCTGACTGTGCTTGCTGCTCTCAGGCTGGAGGAGATGGTCTCTGGACCCTGCGGGACTATACTGGGCACCAAAGAAACCAGCTCTGCCTGGGAAGAGCCCAAAGCTGCCTTGAAAATTTGTATGATGGGGACTTGCCCTTCCTCAGCCCCCTCACCAGCTTTATCTTTATTTTGCCCTGCTTGTTTTCTCCACCAGGGTAATGTGGTCACCCCCAAGTGGTCTGATATGACTCAGCAAAGGATTGAGTCTGAGCAGGGCGTGGCAGGGCAAGCTCCAAGCCAGTCTACTCAGCTATCAGGAGTAGCCCCATACTATTGGGAAGCCCCCACCCCCACCCCCGACACACAGTTTTCCCTTCAACCCCAGTAAAAGATCGGGTGCCACCAACTCAGGAAGAAATTCATCTGCTCCTTCTTCCTCCTACCGTTGAACCCAACCAGGAAGACTATCAGGCTTTAAAAATAGAACATCTGAGCTGGACTTTTATGGTCTCCTGAGGAACACTGTGCTCAGATTCTCTAGTTGCCCAGAAGCAGCTCTGGACAAACTCTCCAGGGGGCCTCAGCTGATGCTTGGTCCCAGGCAGATTTATGGGTTCGGTCCTGGCGGAGGCCTTCTCATGGCTCCCAGCCACAGTCCAGTTGCCCTCCCACATCCCGTGCAGCATGGGCCTGGGACATTCTGTTTCTCTTTTTCTATCTCCACCCCAACTAGCTGAGTCACCCCCTCAGCGCCATTTCTCCTGCTGCCCTGGCCAGCCCTGTGGTGGAACAGCAGCTCGTCATGCCAGAACCCAGACCCCCCAGCCACGCCAAGCCTGCCCAGAACTTCCTCTATGCTCACGACCTCCTGACGACCTCCTGACAGTGGCTTCTGTCTGAACATGTCCCTGTTGGGATTCTAGTCTGTCTTGCTGATCCCCATCCTCTCTGAGGTACTGAAGTTTAACAAAAAGGCAGTTCCTTCCCAGTCTGGGGAGTCCCTGGGTAGTGTAAATGGTTGAAGTGCTCAGCTGCTAACTGAAAGTCTGGTGGCTTGAGTCCACTCAGAGGGATCTCAGAAGAAAGGCCTGGCAATCTACTTCCAAAAAATAAGCCATTTGAAAACCCTATGTAACACAGTACTACTCTGACACACATGGGGTCACTATGAGTCAGAATCAACTGGACGGCAACTTGTACTGGTTTTTCCCGGTCTGAAGTTCAGGTACCAGGTGTGAAGCTATACCTAGCCTGGAAAGTTACTTTCAGTGTGTGTAGGCTCTGTGATTGGTCCTCAAATGATTTCTTCAGGGCCAGAGATAGTTCCACGAAAGCTTTATCAGATTGCTGGCTAGCTGGGGCAAGACTGAGGGAGAAGCTGGGTACAGTGCCTATGGGGAGAAGCTGATCCTAGGGAGTTAATTTGTAGGTAGATTCTAGAACTAACTCCAGAGTCAGTGAAGCCTTAGGCAAAAATCATACAAGGAACCCACTGAAGTCAGGCCTATTTGTTTTCCTTTGAGGTTTGGTTTCTAACACAATAGAAAAAGAAGACTGTAATTATCATCCCCTAGAAAAAGATACACACTCTCCTTTTAAGGTCCTTTGAGGATGTGATGGAAGCTTTCAGTATCCTTCATATGCAAGGCCTTAGGCTGCTGTTTGGTGCAGTTAAGGTAGAGCTGCCTCTGGGATCAGATCTTATCAAAGGAGGTAGCTGGGACTATCTAAAATTTTCTCTAGAAACTGGAATGTAAGCAATGCAAGCTTCATGGCTGAATCTGAAAATATAACTCATGTCAAGAAAAGGGTGGAAGGGCACAGGGTGGAGGAAACGTAGTGATGAGGGGCAGCTGGAGAAACCCATAAGACAGAGACAAGAATCCTGGATGCCTGGCTGCCTCTTTGGCCTTGAGTAAGAGCTCAGCTGCTAACCAAAAGGTTGCCAGTTGGAATCCACCAGCTGCTCCTTGGAAACCCTATGGGACAGTTCTACTCTGTCCTATACAGTCGCTGTAAGTCAGAATCGACTCAGTGGCAACAGGTTTGGTTTTGGTTAAGCAGCTCTAAGAGATAAGAGAGAGTAATTCCTTGTTCAGTTTCCCCTCTGGCTGTGTGGCCCAAGCCCAGCTCTGTTCGGACTTCCAGCTGCCAAGAGCTTGTCTGGCCCCTGGCTTTCTTGTCAGCACCCTGAGCTGCTGCCATCCTAGGCCCCCACCTCCGCATTTGTGCAGCAGCTCTGTCTTCCTGCTTTCTCCAGAGCTCAGTGGAGACAAGCTAGGGGGTGGTGCCTAATTCAGCTTCGAACCAATTCAAACCCTTCTCTCCCTCACTCCCTTGTAGATGCCACAGAAGAGCCACAGGGGCATGTATGTCCACCCCAGTGCTTCTCCGAGTACTCTCAATGGCAGACAACGCCCCACCTGCTCCCAGCACCCACTGCCTCCCTGGACCATGTGTTGGAACTTGGGAGCCACACCCCAGTCAGATCCAATGGCTGAGAGTCAGAGTGCAGACAGGTACGGCCTGGTAGAAAATCCAGGTCCCTAAGTTTGAGTCACAGTCTGGGAGAGAAGGGCGAGTGTGTTGATTATTTGTCACCAAGAGCTGGAGACAGTGGCCTGGTGGGAGGCAGAGCATCTGCCTCTCCAGAGACCGGGGGCTCCACCTCTGCATCCTTTTTTCTTTGGCCCAAGGTAGTAGCTGTGGTGGAGTCGAGGCCAGAGCACCCCAGGCCTCCAGCATAGAGACAAAAGCGCATCGGCCATTTCTGTAAGACACAATGATGGCAAATAAGACATGCTCACTATTGCAGCCCCTTGTCATCCACAACCTTGACACCAAAACTCAGCCTTCCCCAGCATCTCTCCCTGTGCCAGCCCCTGGTCACCACGGTTCTGGCTCTGTGGCTCATACCCCACACGTTCTCCTGACCACCCTGAGCTTGGCTATTAAGCCCAGGAGGAGCTGTCTCAGGGGATGAGGGCCCCAAGAGGAGCTCCCACACAGCGGGAGGTGACAGGAGTTCAGGTGGCCTGGGCAGAGTGGCAAACAGCCAGGGGCTGGGCAATGGGGAGAGCAGTGGAGCTCAGAAAGGAGAGGCTCCCCTGACACTGAGTGACCCTGACCCTCTCTCTTGATCACTGCCAAGTCCCAAGTGCCTCTGGCCCAGATCTGTGTCAGTGCTGCCTATTCCGCCTGAGCCGGGTCCTCCAAGAATTGCCCATCCTTACAGCAGTCCCAGAACGTGCGCAGTCGCAGAAACACCAGGTTGGCTCTGCCCTGAGGTCTGCCCTTCTCTCTGGCAGTGCTCCACGTGGGAGCCCAGGGGGCACTACTCCCTGGCCTACTATCCCACCCACCAGTCCGCAGAGTTCTAGACCTCATCTGGCCCCTCATTTGTCCATTCTTCAACATATTGATTGATCACGTTCCTTGGTTGCTGTTTTTCAGCTAAGGGAACTACTCTGCCCAGCCCAGGGCCACTGTACCATGCACACAATCGGCATTTCAGAATTGCCCGCATTTAGTCTCAAACTCTTGCATTTTAGCTATATTTTCATGGAAGAGAAAAAAATCTCAAGTTTCAAGACATTTTAGAGCTATAATGTATAGAGAGAAGGATGGTGAAAAGTATCCTCCATACAAATAAACTTAAATCCATTACAATATTATCAGAGGGCAAAGATGGCCCTTTATAACACTGCAATTCTCCTCAAGCAGCTCCTTACCGTGCCATCTCCCAACCCTGCTTAGTGGCTGTGAGTGTGGGGTCTGAAGTCAGACATCCCTGGGTTCAAACTGCATTCAGTCAATCTCCCTAAGCCTCAGTTTCTTCATCTGTAAAGTGCTCCTCATTCAGCTTTTGTGAGAATTAGAAGAGAAAAGTATACTAAAGCACTTAGCATAGATCTTGGTATCTTAAAAAAAAAAAAAAAAAACCCAAACCTGTCGCCGTCGAGTCGATTCTGACTCATAGCGACCCCATAGGACAGAGTAAACTGTCCCATAGGATTTCCAAAGAGCAACTGGTAGATTTGAACTGCCAACCTTTTTGTTAGCAGCTGAGCTCTTAACCACTGCGCCACCAGGGCTCCTGACATATCCTTAACATCCAATTAATGTCAGTTATAATCAGTGATGGTGATTATTATTAATTATACCTTTCATTCATGGTCTAATTTCGTACTCTGGAAGAGAAATTAGGCTCATGTTATCATCTCCCATTTTACATACAATAAAACCAAGCTTCAGGAAAGTTAGGTCACAGTTTGTGGGACTAGACTGTGGGTGCATGAAGGACTAGAAAGAGTGGGGTTGGGAGTGTGCCCCTCACCCCCACTCCCAGTCCCCACCAATGCTGCCCCTTAAGCTTGGTTGCTTCTAGAATGCTTTCTTAGACTCTTGTTCTCGCAGAGGGTGGAACTCTCCTGTGATGGAAGTCCAGAGGGCCCCACGGCACTGTGAGATGGGTGAAGCTGCCCCAGAATTCTAGGTCTCTTATAGGTGTGCAGTTTCCCTTCCTATTTGCCAGCCTTGGAACCTGCTCCTTTTTTCCTCCCACACCAGAGCCCAGAGTCCTGGGGCCTCAGTGAATTCGCCTCCTCTCAGAGGGACAACATTCCCAGGAAGCCATTTCCAGCCACCCCACCTCCACCGCATGAGAAACAGAGGGCCAGCCCAGCTCCAGCAGCCCACCTGGTTCCTTGCCCTCTGAGAGAGCAGGAAGCAGCTGGCTCCAATGTCAGCTCTGCTCAGGGCAGGAAGCCCAGGTCCAGTATCCTTCCATCCCAAGGGCCCTTCCCCAAGGCCCTCGGCATTAAGATCCCCCCACTCCAAGTCCCCAGGCCGTGGCCTACCTTGAGAGGGTGAAAGTAGCGGAGTCCACGCAGGAAGGGTGGCCAGGCGGGGCCAGGCAACTCGTGGCCGAGAGTGTGGGTGAGGTGGGCTATGTAGCTGGTGGCCAACACCAGCACATCCAGCTTGGAGAGCTTGGTGTCAGGTGGCACGGCAGGCAGAGTGGCCTGCAGGGCCAGGAAGGCCTGGCGTAGGGTCCTCACCCGGCTCCGCTCCCGCGCAGCATTCTCAGGACTGACCTCACCCTGCACAGAGGACTCCGGTGAGTGGGTCTGAGCTGGACCGCCATCTGCCCTGATTTCTAAGAGCATTCTGTGTGAGGTCTCCTGCCAGGGCCGTAGAATGCCGAACAGCACAGACCAAAGGCCCTCAGCTCCTCTTTGTCCCACTCTCAGCCCTTCCCTATTTTACAGCCGAGAAGGGCCTTGCCTCTGGTCAGATGGAAACAGGATGCTTTTTTTCTAACACTCCACTATGCCTCCCCATAGCCTTGCTCCACCAGACATCTAAGTCTGAATCCTGCTCATCCAGGTGCCCAGCAGAGCACAGAGCTGAGCCCTGAGCTGTCAGGTTGACCTTTGACCCAACGAAGTCCCCGAAATGAAGAGACAGCAGTGTTAGAGGAAAGGATACTACATATGCTAGGGGTTAAAACATGCAGGCCCAAGTCCTGGCCCTGACAATGACTACTGCTGTGGGACCTTGGGAAACTCACATCACCCCTCCGGGCCTCAGTTTCCTCATCAAGAGAGCAGAACTCTGTACTCTGGTTAAAACCAGCTCTGATTTAGGCCAACCACTCCAAGAATGGAGCCCAAGGGGCCAGTGTCTCCTCTCTTGGGTGAGAATGGTAACATCGAGTGAGGCTTTGCCATCTGTGGTAACATCTCACCCTCCTTCCCCAGTGCCCTCCCCAAGTCCAGCATTCCTCACCCTGCCGCAAGTCAGGCTCTTAGCCCTGGCCCCTCGAGGGCTAGGGGCAGCTCTGCTCCACCTTTGGTTGCTCCAGCTTGTCTCTTTCCACAGGTCCTGCCTTGTTCTGCTCAGGCGGCTCCTCTTCCTGCCAATGCCTGGCAGCACCTGAGGTTTGGCCTTAGCCCGACTATGCCCCACTCCTGGCATTGCTGGTGTCCCTCTGGCCTCCCTCTGTGACATGCCACACCTCTGGGGTATGGTGCTGCAGCCACGGACTAGGAACCCTGTACCTGAGGGAGCCCTTGGGCTCAAGCTAGCTGGGCCAGGCTGGTCATTCAGCCAGCAATGTCTATATCAGAGGAAGCTGGCGCCAACTCAGCCCTGCTCTGCTCCTTGCTCTGGGAAAACAGCCCACCAGGCGCAGCCCCCGCGAAAAGCCTCCCGCCAGTAACCAGGCTGTGGGGTGGGGGTGCTGTGTGCTGGGAGTGGCCAAGCGCTAGGAGGAGGTCTATGCTGGAGAAGGCCAGAGGGTAGGTGGGAAGGGAGCCCCTTCACGGAGCCATGCCTGACCCTGACCGTGGTCCTGCGGGGGACATGTGACTTCAGCTTTGTGGCTGAAGTCCATAGAAAGGGCAAAGTGACAACATGGAGGAGGTGTTCTTGAACCTCCTTGCTCTGTGCCCAGAAGCGTCTCTGCACACATCCCTGAACAGCCTTGCCTCCCTTTTGCCAACATGGTCTTTTAGCCCAAGCCCCATCCCCCACCTTCCAATCTCAGTGCCTTTACTTTTCCCTTCCCTTCCTCCCAGAATCCCTTCCTTCAGCTCTGCCTAGTGACCGCTGCCGGTCCTTTGGTTATGCCCTCTACTTGTGAGAACTACTGCAAACCCTGCAGAGCCAGAGCCCACGTCTCCCTCTTTGATTGCTTCCTCTCCCTGACTTGTTTCCTAACAGTTCATGTTCATAGATCACAATGTGCCAGCCACTGTTTTAATGTATTATCTCATTCTTATCTTATCTGTACGTATTATCTTGCAAACCTCTAACCTACCTCTTGGCGTCAAAATAACCCTTCCCCCTCTGGGACTTCCGTAGCAGAGAAGTGCCTCTTTTCCCCTCACCTACCCCCTCCCCGCTCCCCTCCGATATCAGTCCGGTAGTATTCAACAATTGCCACTGCCCCTAAGCCAGAAATAAGACCTATCGCACCCAAACCAGTCTCCTGGCTTTTAGGGAAAAAACAAACAACAAAATTGCTAACTCCCCTAAGCTGGGCACTCAGGACTGATGGTGCCCAAACCAGTCTCTTGGCTTTAAAAAATTGCCATGCCCTGTAAGCCAGGAACTCAGGGCTGGCTCTGCCCCTTTGCCTAGGCACAAGCATAAGGGGTCCATGGACTTCGAATGCCTTTCACCCCTGCCTAGACCTGCAAGGATCCATTTAACAGCATAGGCCCTCACTAGCATAGAACAACAGGGTATATACCTGAAGCCTATTTTCAACTGCAACAGCTAAGGGAGGGGGTGGCAGATTTGCGACATTTGACACCGCCCTACCATTAAGCAGGGTCCTCACCCACCCACATCAGGGGCCTGAGGACTGGTGGCTTCAACCATTCCACCTAATCACCCATGACAGAGGTCCGAGAATAAATAGTGCCTCCTAGTCCTTACAGCCAGCAGCACTGGGTGCCCAAAGTCCAGCTGCAAAACCCACCCATCTATACACTCTAGGGGACAGGAACACGCCTTCCACCTAGACACTCAGGGGCAGCCCTCAGTCCCTTACCTTGCTCAGCACAGACACCTGTGCCTGCTCCAACCACCCCTACATAGCCCTGCCTGTCTAGGACTGTAGGTGAGAGAGCCTGCACCACACACTCGGTGACTGATGACCCGGACACCTGAGCTGAATCCACACAAGGAAAATAAATGGACTCCTGGGCTCCCACACCTAGTAGCAGCTCTAACCACCTGGTGACAGGAAGTTAGAGCTTCGAAGACGCCAATAACCGAAGTATATGTATTGTTTATTATTCAGAACAACCTTGTAAGAAAAAAAGACTCTTAAATCTTCATTTTACAAACAGAGAAACTGAGGTATTCGGAGGTGAAATAACTTGCCCAATGTTACAATGTCAGACATCTGGTAAGGGCGGGGGGTGGGATGGAAACCAGGCAACTGATTTTTCAAGGTTGACTTAGTTATTTCTGGACCATTATTTTTCCATGTAGATTTTAGAGAAAGTTTACTGAGTTCAAAAAAAAAAAAAAGATCAACTAATGTTTTAAGTGGGATTTCATTTTATCAGTAAATTAATTTGGGGAGTATTGCCATCTTTATACTTCTAAGTCAATCCTTAAAATTCCATCGTACATGTCTGTCTCTTCATGAACACCAGACTTGGAAGGCTACACTTCACCTGGTTCTTAACCGAATATTGTTCTTCTCCCATAGGTTACTCCTAAGTCTGTTCCCATGCTAGATGTCAAGTCTTTGAAGGCAAGGACATTGATGTTTGCTGAGTTGCATCATATCCTCTATACAGCTAGTTATGGGTTGTGGTGTTGTTGTTAGGTGCTGTCAAGTTGGTTCTGACTCATAGCGACCCCACACACAACAGAAACACTGCCCAGTCCTACACCATCCTCAAAATTGTTGTTATGCTTGAGCCCATTGTTGCAGCCACTGTGTCAATCCACCTTGTTGAGGGTCTTCCTCTTTTTTGCTGACCCTGTACGTTATCAAGCATGATGTCCTTCTCCAGGGACTGGTCCCTCCTGATAACATGTACAAAGTATGTGAGACAAAGTCTCCCCATACTTGTTTCTAAGGAGCATTCTGGCTGTACTTCTTCCAAGACTGATTTATTCGTTCTTCTGGCAGTCCATGGTATATTCAATACTCTTCGCCAACACAATAACTCAAAGGCATAGGAGCAATTGATGGTCTGTTCCACAGTGAGCCCCAGGCCTTGTTCTGACTGATGATATTGAACTTTTCCATTGTCTCTTTCCACAGATGTAGTCAAGTTGACTCCTGAGCATTGCATTCGGTGAGGTCCGCATATATAGTTGCCGTTTACATTGGTGAAAAAAGGTATTTGCAAGAAGAAATTCGTCTTGCAAAAATCTATCATGCAATCTCCGGTGTCATTTCTATCACAAAGGCCATATTTTCCAACTACTATTCCTTCTTTGTCTCCAACTTTTGCATTCCAATCACCAGTAATTCTCAATGCATCTTGATCACGTTTGATCTATTTGAGACTTCAGAAAGTGATAAAAATCTTCAATTTTCTCATCTTTGATGTTAGTGGTTGGTGCCTAAATTTGAATAATGGCAATATTAACTGGTCTTCCTTGTAGGCATATGTATATTATCTTATTACTGACAGTGCTGTACTTCAGGATAGATCTTGAAATATTCTTTCTGACAATGAATGCAATGCCATTCCTCTTCAATTTGTCATTCCTGGCATAGTATACGATATGATTGTCCAATTCAAAATGACCAGTACTAGTCATTTTACCTCACTAATGCCTAGGATATTGATCTTTAGGTGTTCCATATCATTTTTGATGACTTCCAATTTTCCTAGATTCATACTTCGTACATTGCACATTCCTATTATTAATGAATGTTTGCTGCTGTTTCTTCTCATTTTGAGTCATGCCACATCAGCAAATGAAGATCCCGAGTCGTATTTTGAGTGCCTTCCAACCTGAGGGGCTCATCTTCCAGCACTATATCAGAAAATGTTCCACTGGTATTCATAAGGTTTTCCCTGGCTAATTTTTTCAGTAATAGACTGCCAGGTCCTTCTTCCTAGTCTGTCTTAGTCTGGAAGCTCAGCTGAAACCTGTCCACCATGGGTGACCCTGCTGGTATTTGAAATACCGGTGGCATAGCTTCCAGCATCACAGCAAAAGGCAAGCCACCATGGTACAATAAACTGACAGAGGTGTGGGGGAGTTATAGGTAGGCTAAAGAATCACAAATCTTCCATAGTAGCCCGATCTGCACTCAAGTTACAACCTCTCCCTGAAGCAGAATTCATTTTCCATGTTCCTTGCCCTTGAATCTTGAACTCCAGGGAAGACAAAGATACGTAAAGAGAAAGTACAGAAAGGACAGAGAAACAAAAGTGAATGTAGTTACAGTGAGAGACAAACCCAGCTAACTAAAGAGAAAGGAACAAAGAAAGATAAATAAAACAACCTGAATGTCCATCAATAGGGAAATGATTAAATACATTTTGGCATATGCATACTATGGAATATTGTGCAGTAATAAAAAGAATAAGACAGACTTTTGTTTACTGACACGAAAAACTTTCCAAGATACATGGTTAAATGAAAAAACCTAGATGTAGATCAATATGTGTAAGATCCCAGCCAGGTATAAAACACCAAAAAACAAAAGATGAACACGTAAAGGTTTATGTGCTTATGTGAATATATAGAAAGGAGACTGAAAAGACAGACACACACAATTTTTTTTTTAAAGCCAGATGCAGAGAATTAAAATACACCTCAGTTCATAGCGTATTGTCATCTTTGGTACACACAGGGCCTCTAATTAATTTTCCTTCCTTCCTTCCTTTGTTTGTTCCATCTATTCCCTTTTATCCCATTCCCATTATTCTCTCCCATCATAAGCAACCATTCCAAAAGGTTTAATATATACTCTTTTTGTTAGTACATGTGATAGTTTTAAACCCATTAAACCCACTCATTGCCGTCGAGTTGATTCCGACTCATAGCAACCCTATAGGACAGAGTAGAACTGCCCCAAGTGTTTCCAAGACCCGGCTGGTGGATTCAAACTGCTGACCTTTTGGTTAGCAGCCAAGCTCTTAATCACTGTGCCACCAGGGCTCCACGGTTTTAAAATATGTACACAAATTCTTTCACTACTTCCAGGCCCAAATGAGAACCTTCTTTTATTATTTTTTTTAATATCCAGTGTGTCTCTATTTATTTTCCATTTTTTGTTTTATATTTTGTTTGCATGCAACTCTCTTTTTATTCTTGTTTAGTGTTGTCAGAAATATGCCTAGCTAATCAATCTTTTCAAAGACCAGCTTTGGTTTTGCTAATATTCCTTTTTAGTCTTGATTTCATTAATTTTTGTCCTTATTGTTTTTATTTTCTTCTTTGTTCTTTCTTCAACTTTGCCTCTATTGTTCAGTTTCCAACTTCTTTAGAAGAAAACTAGGTTGGTTTGTCTTAATTTTATTGTGCTTGGCTAAATAATAATAAGAATAACAGAACAAGAAGATTTAACCATCATAAACATATTTGCATGTAATAATATAGTCTCAAAAACACATCCAGCAACAACTGACAGAAGTGCAAGGAGAAATAGACACTCAACAATTGTACTTGATTTTAACACATTGCTTTCAGAAACTAATTGATTAAGAAGATAAAAATAAGTGGAGATACTGAATTATAATTAATAAGTTCAAGATATTAGATATAATATCTATATTCAGAAACAGAAGAAAAACAGTGAGTATCCCTGGGGAAAGTTTAAATAAGAATATCAAGGCAGACTTTTAAATTTCACTCTGTATACTTCTATATTATTTGGTTTGTGTATAATGGAATTTATTTGTGTATTTTGTATACTTAAAGTAACAGTAAAGGATAAAAAGAAAAAAATGGAAGCAATACTGGTTCAATCCTCTGTCAATCTGGCTCACATTTTTCTATCTTATTCAATAATCACACCATGCTAGTCTTTCAAAAGTCTTTATGAAATCAAAATACATGGGGATTATTGTAATCTCCAAGCTAGAAAACTCACTTACAAAATAGGAAATAAGATTAATGTGGGTTCATTTTAGCACTTTTCACAATAGCCAGAAGGTGGAAACAACCAAAACGTCTATCAACAGATGACTGGATAAACAAAATGTGGTAAATACATACAATAGAACATTATGCAGCTGTAAAGAAAAGTGACGTTTTGATGCATGCCACAACATCAGAACAACAAAACTACAGCATGAACTTTGAGGACATTATGCTGAGGGAAATAAGACAGTTGCAAAAGAACAAATACTGTAAGATCTCATTTATATAAAATAAGCAAATACATAGAAACCAAAGATTATTAATGGTTACCAGGGGTGGAAGGGAGGGGGAAAGAGAGAGCCTTTGTTTGGGGACATTGGGTTTATGTTAATGGTTGTGGAATATTTTGATAAGGGATAGCGATAATGGTGGTACAACATGAGAAATGTAATCAATGTCATTAAATTGTAAACGTGGAAGTTGTGCTGGTGAGTGTTTTAATGTATGTATTTTCACCACAATTAAAAAAAAATTATTACAAGAGAAAAAAGATTAATGTGGAAAATTACATGCAGTAAGTACTGAGGCACTATATTTAGATACTGACAAGCACTTGGGGATAAGGTAAGTAGATTGTCTTATCATTGCTGAACTGTAAAAGCAACTCACAGTGGGTCTGAGCACAGATATGCAAATTTCAGTTCCCATCCAGCAAGTCTCTACAGTAACTAGTTTGAGAGAATGTGTCAATCAACTCTGGAGGAGTAAGAAAAGAAGAGTCACAAAGGTAAAGCTGGTAATATTCATCCCAGCACTGCTCAGAAAAAAAATGCAGCTTTGCCCAACAGTATTTTGAGTATCTCTAGTGAGATGAATGAAACACATTCTCTTAGTTTGGTGCTATTAGACAATCAATTTATCTATTTACCCAACTTCCATTGTTCTGAGACCATGCATCAAGTGTCTTTCTGACTTCCAGGTGGGTCTGTCATTAGTGTCCAACACATCAAATCTATTCTTGAGATCATCAAGAAAGCATAAGATCATTAAAAAGACAGGAAAGAAAGACCAAAATGGATGTCAGAAGGGACTCTGAAACTTGCTCTTGAATGTCGAGTAGCTAAAGTGAAAGGAAGAAATGATGAACTAAAAAAGCTGAACATAAGGTTTCAAAGGATAGCTCGAGAAGACAAAATAAAGTACTATAATGGAATGCGCAAAGACCTGGAGTTAGAAAACCAAAAGGGAAGAACA
The DNA here is from genome assembly GCA_030035585.1 of Dugong dugon. Taxonomy (NCBI): domain Eukaryota; kingdom Metazoa; phylum Chordata; class Mammalia; order Sirenia; family Dugongidae; genus Dugong; species Dugong dugon. The sequence continues at coordinate 73,133,009 of CM057473.1, forward strand.
CGCTCAGCATTTCTCAAACTGAAAGCACTCAAGAAAAATTTCTTCTATGGGCAAAATATGTTTTTCTTATTTTTATTTTTTTTATTGTACTTTAGATGAAGGTTTACAGAGCAAACTAGCTTCTCATCAAGCAATTAATACACATATTGTTTTGTGACATTGGTTGCCAACTCCACGACACGTCAACACTCTCCCCTTCTAGACCTTAGGTTCCCCATTACCAGCTTTCCTGTCCCCTCCTGCCTTCTTGTCTCTGTCCCTGGGCTGGTGTGCCCATTTAGTCTCGTTTTGTTCCATAGGCCTGTCCAGTCTTTGGCTGAAGGGTGAACCCCAGGAGTGACTTCATTACTGAGCCAAAAGTGTGTCCAGGGGCCATATTCTTAGGGTGTCTCCAGTCTCTGTCAGACCCATTAAGTTTGGTCTTTTCTTTTTTTTTCTTTGTGAGTTAGAGTTTTGTTATACATTTTTTCCCAGCCCTGTCCAGGACCCTCTATTGTGATCCCTGTCAGATCTATGAGAAAAATATTAAACAACACAGGAAGCATCAAAAGAAGATGGAAGGAATACACAGAGTCACTGTACCAAAAATAATTTGTCAATATTCAACCATTTCAGAGGTAGTATATGATCAAGAACCAATGGTACTGAAGGAAGAGGTCCAAGCTGCACTGAAGCCATTGGCAAAAAACAAGGCTCCAAAAATTGATGGAATACCAACTGAGATATTTCAACAAACAGATACAATGCTGGAAGTGCTCACTTATCTTTGCCAAGAAATTTGGAAGACAGCTACCTGGCCAACCAACTGGAAGAGATCCATATTTGTGCCCATTCTGAAGAAAGGTGATCCAACAGAATGCAGAAATTATCAAACAATATCATTAATATCACACAACAACAACAATAGAGAGAATATGCTAATTATTTCCTATCTGTATGAGCTACATTTTTTAGTGTAAATTTATAAATTGGCATTCTGGTGCTTACCTCAGGCTGTTGTTGTTTTAGATGATGTCTTAGTTATCTAGTCTAGTATAACAGAAATACCACAAGTGGGTGACTTTAACAAATAGAAATTTATTTTCTCACAGTTTAGGAGGCAAGAAGTCCAAATTCAGGGCACCGGCTATAGAGGAAGGCTTTATCTCTCTGTTGGCTCTGTTGGAAAGTCCTTGTCACTTTTCAGTTTCTACTCCTTGACGAAAATGGTAATCTTTATGTGGCACGGCATCTATCTTCCCCTGTCTCTATTTCCTTGCTGCTTGCTTAATCTGATCTTTAATATCTCAAAGGAGATTGATTTAAGACACACCCTCTACTAATAGTGCCTCATTAACATAACAAAGAAAACCCTATTCCCAAATGAGATTATAACCACAGGTATAGTAACATTTACAACACGTATTTTTGCGGGACACTATTCAATCCATAACAGTTGGCATGATCAAGAGCAAGTTTCTAATCCTGGAAAGTGAAAGAAGAGATATAACTGCCTTCCCTTAGATGACACAGCATATATGTCACTTCCAGGTGGCTGTCTGTTCTCTACAAGCTGTTGTACTTGAACCCACTCTGGCCATTGTGATTGCTGGCTTCTTTTCTAAGGGCTCACAAACGCTCTGTTTAGTAATCCAGTTGAAAATTTTGCTGGCAAACAACTAGAAAGTTACTGGTTTGACATTCTAGAATTTATCTTTTTTCCCTTTTTGGATATTTACCTATCTGTAGATGTTTGGCACCTCTCTTATAATCATGATTCCTCCAAGAATACTCAAGGTAGTTGCAAGCAGCCCCTTCCTACCATATGTGCAATCCAAACAGAAAAGAAAAGTGGCAAGAGTCAAATTCTCTTAGATAATTATCAATTAACCAATCTACTCATCCTCTCAACAAACATTTATAGATTTCTGGGTAAAGCATGCTACATAGCATTTGAAAGAAATGGAGCACAGTGTTACTGCCCAGGAGTGGAGTAGTTAGGGGTGAGGGGACTGTGTGGTAGATAACATCTACAACAGGAAACAACTAGCAAACTAAAACAACTGCAAGACAATATCACATTTACAACCTGAGTAACAAATTCCCTTACTTGGTCAACAAAGTTTTACTGACTAAGCTTACTATACTAAGCATATAGTAATTAGCACAAGTAAAGGAGGGAGAAAGGGGCCTTGATGGTGCAGTGGTTAAAGCCATTGACTGCTAACTAAAAGGTTGGCAGTTTGAAACCACCAGCGGCTCCACGGAAAAAGATTTGGTAGTCTCCTTTTGTAGAGGTTTACAGCCTTGGAAACCCTGTGGGGTCGCTATGAGTCAGAATCAACTCAATGGCAGTGAGTTTGGTTTTGGTCTGGTAAAGGACGGAGAGGTCACCGTGAACTAAAGTTACTCTAGAAAAGTTTCTTTAGAACAGCAGTTTTCAAATTGGCATCCTCATACACCCTAGGAGAACAAGAATAATTTCTAGGAGGACTCAAGCTCTAGGTGACCAACCATCCCAGTTTATCTGGGACTATCTTGGTTTTAGTGCTGAAAGTTCCACATTCTTCAGTCCCTACAACTGGGCCTCAACTTCCATATTCCCCCCTTCCTAAAACTGATACTCTGCTTTCGTCTGGTTCTTCTTTTCCATCACCCGCTTTTTCATAAGTGTCCTTCTCCCACTTTACAGATTCCATATCTCTTACCAATTTCTAATTTTATTTTGGAAAATTCCTGGAGTGGAAAAACTTTCAGGGCACCAAAAAGAGAGAAAATTAGAAATATTGATATGGGTGAAAACAAACAAAAAAAACCCCATTGCTGTTGAGTCGATTCCAACTCACAGTGACCCTATAGGACAGAGTAGAACTGCCCGATAGGGTTTCCAAGGAGTGTCTGGTGGATGCAAATGCTGACCTTCTGGTTAGCAACCAACCGCTTAACCACTACACAACCAGGGCTGCAATATGGGTAAAACCTCCTTTAATCCAGGCATCATAAAACCTTGGAAGGGTATCTCATTTTTCATATTTGTTAAGGGCAAATTCTGGCATTAGAAAAGAGAATTTTGGGCCTCACTGGGATAGTCTGAATTCAGATTTACTATGGAATAAAGTAGAGGTAGTCATGAGAATTTTTATTTAATGGCCTTGACACTTATCCCTTGGCAACTTTCTAATAAAGGATTAGAGGAGGGAGAGTTCTGAGAGTGCCAATCAAGGAGAGCATCAGTGAAGACTTCAGGGCCTGATTTCATTCAAGGGACAACCCCATGCAAGGCTCATGCCTGGTCTGTCAGTCTATCTTAAAATTACAATATTCAAGCAACTAGGCAGAAAATCGATAAGGATATAGAAGACTTGAACAACACTTAAAGCCAACTAAACCTAATAGAAATCAATAGAACTCCATTCAACAACAACAGCATATACAGTTTTCTAAAGTGCACATGGAATGTTCTCCAGCATAGAACATGTATTACACTCTAAAACAAACCTCAATAGACTTGAAAGGATTGAAATCATACATTCTCCAACAACAATGAAATTAAATTAGAAATCAACAACAGAACTAACTTTTGGAAATTCACAAATATATAGAAATTAATTGATGTATTTCTAAATAATGAATGGGTCAAAGAAAGAACCAAGAAAGTGAAAAGATAACCCACAGAATGGGTAAGAGCATTTGTAAATCATATATCTGATAAAGGACTTATATCCAGAATATATAAGAACTCTTAAAATTTAACAGTAAGAAGACAAAAAAAGAAAAAAAAAAAACTAATTAAAAGATAGACAAAGGATTTGAATTCTCCACAGAAGATAAACAAATAGACAATAAGCATATGAAAGATATTCAATAGTATTAGTCATTAGGAAAATTCAAATCAAAACCATAGTGTTATACCACTCACCCATCAGGATTGCTAAAATCAAAACGACAGGTCATGGAAGATGGCAGAGTAGGAAACACCAGGAATAGGTCTCTCCACTGAAACAACTATTGAGTTGGCAGAAACTATCTGAATCAACTGTTTTGGAATTCTGGAGTCTAGTTGAACACTTGCAGCATCCAGAGGAGAGCTTGATGAAGAAGCTGGTAAATTTTGGCATTTTGCATAGGGAATACCATCTTCCATCCACCAGCACCATGGTTGGCAGCCAAGAGTCAGCCTGCTTTCCTAGTGCAGCTTGCTGGTGCCAGAGTGGGCAACAGGACCTTGTCCTCTAAAAGTCGGTGTTGTGTGTTTTGATTGCTGATCACTGTTTTTGATCACTGAGGAGTTGTAACAGAGCGCATCCATTGTTTCTAATCCCCACTAGCTAAAGCAGCTTCCCAGACAGTGTCTGTAAGGGGATATAAGGGACAGTATCTCTTTTTTCTCCTTTTCTTTCCCCTTTTGGGAACCACACATTTAAACATTTAAGGAAATCTTTATCAGGTCACTGGCTGACCCCAGAGATAATGGAACAGACACTTCAGTGGCACACACACAAAAAGAATACATACTTTGCAAAAATAGTTGGGAATATCACAAATAGAGGGTTCCAGCCCCCAAAAAGCAAAAATCAGTAATCTCAGAGGAATGGGAAAATTAGATGTCCAGAGTCACCACAGCATAATACTCAACTGTCCAGTTCACAACAAAAAATCACAAAACATACAAAGAAACAGGAAAGTATGGCCCAGTCACAGGAAAAAACGAATTGGACAGAAATAATCCATAAGGAAGCCCAGATATTGCAATTATTAGTCAAAGGCATTAAATCAATTATCTTAAATATGTTTAATAAGCGAAAGGAAATCATGGACAAAGAACTAAAGGAAACCAGGAAAATAGTGTCTGAATAAAATGAGAATAGCAATAAAGACATCAAAGTTATAAAAAGAGACTAAACGGAAATTCTGGAGCTGAAAGATACAATAACTGAAATGAAAAACTCACTAGAGGTGTCCAACAGCAGATTCGAGCCAGTAGAAAAAAGGATCAGTGAACTTGAAGACAATTGAAATTATCCAGTCTGGGGAGCAGAAAGAAAAAAAAAAAAATGAAGAGACCCTGAGGGACATGTGGAACACCATCAAGATTACCAACATATGCATTATAGGAGTCTCAGAATGGGGGGGGGGGGAGAAAAAAATTGGAAGAAATTATGGCTGAAAACTTCCCAAATATGATGAAAAACATGAACATAAACATTCATAAAGCTCAGCCAACTCCAAGCAGGATAAACTCAAAGAGATCCAAAAAACATTACAGTCAAACTGTCAAAACTAAAAGACAAAGAATTTTGAAAGTAGTGAGAAAGAAGCAACTCATTATATACAAGAGATCCTCAATAAGATTAACAGCTTATTTCTCAGAAACCTTGGGAGGCCAGAAGGCAATGGGATGGCGTAAGTAGTTCTGAAAGAAAGAGGGCGGAAAAAAAAAAAAAAAAAACTGTCAGCAAAAGATCCTGTTATCCAGAAAAACTACCCTTCAAGAATGAAGAAGAAATTAGGACATTTCCACATTAACAGAAGCTGAGGGACCTCATTAGCAGTAGACCTGTTCTACAAGAAATACTAAAGGTAGCCCTTCAGGTTGAAATTAAAGGACACTTGTCTTAGTTATGTAGTGCTGCTATAACATAAATACACAAGTGAATGTCTTTAACAAACAGAAATTTATTTTCTCACAGTTTAGGAGGCTAGAAGTCCAAATCCAGGGGGCAAAACACAGGGGAAGGCTTTCTCTCTCTGTCAGCTCTGGGGAAACTTCCTTGTCTCTTTAGCTTCTGTTTCCTGCTTACCTGGAGATCTCTATGTGGCTTGGCATCAATCTTCCCCAACTCTGCTTGCTAGCTTGCTTGTTTAATCTCTTTTATATCTCAAAAGAGATTGAGATACAACTTACACTAATCCTGTCTGAATAATATAACAAAGACAACCCATTCCCAAGTGGGATTATAACCACAGGCATAGAGGCTAGGATTTACAACATATATTTTTTGGGGACACAATTCAATCCATAACAACATTAAACAGTAACTCAAAGCCATAATAAAAAATAAAGAACGCTAGAAAAGGTAACAACATAGGTAAATATAAAAGCCGGTATTATTATACTTTTGGTTTGGTTTGTAAATTCTCTTTTTTCTATATAATTTAAAAGGCAATTGCACAAAACGAAAATTATAAATCTATGTTAATAGACATGCAAATTATAAATATGTAATCTGTGATACCACTATAAAGGGAAAGGGACGGAGATGTATAGGAGCAGAGAATTTGAACAGTATTAAAACTAAGTTGGTATTATACAAAGTAGATTGTTATAAGTTTAAGATATTAATTGTAACCCCCAGGCAATCATTTTAAAAAATAGCTTAAAATACATATATACAGAAAAAGAAAGAAGAAATGAATGAAACGGTTATACTACAAAAAAATCAACTAAATTTTAAAAAGCAGTAACGGAGGAATTGAGAAACAAAAATATATAAGAGACATAGAAAACAAGTAAATTGCAGAAGTAAATCCTTCCTTATCAATAATCACTTTAAACGTAAGTGAATTAAACTCTCCTGTTAAAACGCAGAAGGAGTCTTGGTGGTGTAGTGGTTAAAGAACTTGGATGCTAACCAAAAGGTCAGTGATTTGAACCCATCAGCTGATTCATGGGAGAAAGATGTGACAATCTGCTTCCATAAAGATTTATAGCCTTGGAAACCCTATGGGGCAGTTCTACACTGTCCTACAGGGTTGCTATGAGTCAGAATCAACTTGCCTGCAATGGGTTTGGTTTGGTTTTGGTTTATTAAAAGGCAGAGACTGCTAGATTGGATTAAAAAAAAGATCTATCTAGATATTATCTACAAAAGACTCACTTTAGATATAAAGACATACATAGATTGAAGGAAAAAGATATTCCATGCAATGGTAACCAAAAGAGTGGGGTGGCTAAATTATTGCCAGATAAAATAAACTTTAAATTTTAAAAAAGTTACAAGAGACAAAGAAGGGGATTATATATTAATAAAAGGTTCAATACAGCAAGAAGACAGAACAATTATAAATATATATGCAAAATTGACAAAATTACTTCTGGGCAACATGGCACTATAGACAGAAGCAGCACGCTACCCCTCCACAGCAAAGATCTGAAAAACTAACTCAAACAGAGACAAACGTCAGTCCTGAAAAACTAAGCATCAAATGAAGAGGTAAAGAACATAGCAAAGCACCAAATGGAATAAGAAACTGGAAAACAACAGAGAGCAAGGAGAGATACATGCAGAGGTCCCCTATCAGCTAACGCAGCACAGATCCACCATCTTGGATTCTTATTGGAGATCAGCAAACAGGGGGTATGAGAAAGCAGCTTCACAGAGCTTCCAGCAGGAGACCGAACAACCAGTAACCAGCTATACATGCTTCCCCCCCCCCCTTCTTCACCTCTACTCGGCCTCCTCTGCTTCCTGTGGCCACAGTCGCTTGGCCAGGAAACACCGCCTTCACCCCAGTGCCACCTGGATTCCACCCATCCACACTGGCCAGCTCCCTGAGTGCCATTTGTTGGCTGCTGGTGTTGCTTTTTTCCACTTGTTTTGATTTCTTCCTTACCTCTCACCACCTCCCATTCCTTTCTCTCAAATATATGGCTCTGTGTGCCATCTTTGCTTCTTCCTGAAAGACTGAAATACTGCTCGGCTGTGAAACTGCTTCCTGACCTGTGCTGCCACCCTGGGGGGATACCCGGGGCTTTTTTTGTTTGTTTGTTTTCTTTTTTTTCCCTCGGCTTGGGAGCCCCTTCTAGCCGGGCAGTACTGTGCAGCTTAGGAGCTACTCCCTTACTCTGCACAGAAATGCAGTGGGATCCCTGGGAACATTTCTTTTTCCTTACTTTTGTTTGTTTGTTTGGTTGGTTGGTTTCTTCTCTTCTCTCTCTTCTTCCCTTTTTGTCTTTTATCATTTCTCTGTTTCTTGTCTCTCGATATTTACCTTCTCGTCCTGTCTCCTGAATACCTGGCACTGTGTGACACCTCTAAATCCTACTAGCCAGGCTGAACTTCACGGCCTGGGAGCAACTTCCCCCATCCTTGAAGCTGCACTGCTGGGATCCCTGGGGGGTTTTCTTTTCTTTTTTCTAATTTAAAGTTATTCATTTTTTTCTCTTACTCTTTTTCTTTTTGTTTTTCTACACTTCTCAGTCTCTCATCTCTCCACTCCAATGGCAAGCTCCCTTAGCACTCCTTTTTGTTTGTTTGTATGTTTTTGACTCGTATTCCTCTCTCCTCTCTCTCCTCTTTCCCAAACCCATTTTAGCTCCACACATCACAATCTCCTGCCTCCATCCTGCCTACCTGCACTGTGGGCTGAACATCACACTCCCAAGCAGCGCAAGCACATCCTACTGGAACCTGCCCTGCACTGATTCCTGGCCAGCCCTATTGGCCTTAGTATGTTCCACAAACAATCCATCCAAGCAACTCCCCTTCATCTGGAACTGCCTTGCTGTATCATACCTGAGCAATTGACCCTGCCAATTGGTGAAGGAAGCAAAAAGTATTCTACTTACAGACTAGCAAACAACAAAGAACGCACAGCCAACCTACTCAGACATAACCAAATAAAACAAAAAAGCAAGATGAAACAAATCTACGACCAGTAAATGAGGAAAATAACTACTGAATGTCCCGAAGAAAGCAGACAACATCAAAACATACGCAAAAAAACAGGACAGGATAGTTCCAGTAGGCTTCCAAAATAAAAGATCAGATGACTTTCTGGTAGAAGAAAAGGCACAAGAACTACCTGATAGGGAATTCAAGTCTCTAATGTTCAGAGCTATCCAAGGGTTGAAGCAAAAAGCAGACAAAAGTGAGGAAAAAGTAGACAAATTCATGGAAAGGGCAGACAAATTCATGGAAAATACAGACAAAAAATGGAAGAATTCAGAAAATAATAAAGGAACAAAATGCTAAAGTGAATTCACAACTCGAAATCATACAAAAACAACATTAGAAATCCAAAAGATAAACAATAAGATTTCAGAAATAGACAGTATCATAGAAGGGCTGAGGAGTAGGTTTGAAACAATGGAAGACAGGATCAGTGAAAATGAAGACACAGTTGGATTCAACTCTGTTTGAGGAAAAAAATCAGAAAAAAGAACTAAGAAAAATGAAGAAACACTGAGAATTATGTGGGATACAATCAAAAGCAAAAATTTACTAGTGATCGGACTTCCAGAACAGGAGGAGAAAACAGAAAACACTGCTGACAGAAAACTTTTCCAATATCATTAAAGATGAAAGGCTGACCATCCAGGAAGTGCAACAAACCCCATATAGTATAGACCCCAAAAGAAAATCATCAAGGCATATCATAATCACACTTCCCAAAACCAAAGACAAACTAAGAATCCTGAGAGCAGCTCAAGAAAAACAAAAAGTCACATACAAAGGATAAACAATAAGACTAAGCTCAGATTATCCGGCAGAAACCATGCAAACAAGAAGGCAATGGGATGACATATATAAAACCTTGAAAGAAAAAGATTGCCTTCCAAGAATAAGCTCCTGAAAAACTCTCATTCAAATATGATGGTGAAATTAGGACATTTCCAGATAAACAGAAATTAAGGGACTACGTAAAAACCAGACCAAACTCACAAGAATTATTAAAGGGAGTCCTTCAACCTGAGAACAAACAACATCACACCACAAGCTGAATCTAGGATGCAGGATCATACCAGCAAGATACCAACCTAGGAAATCAACTCTCAAGGACTATCCAAAACCAAAAGAATTACAACAGGGAACCAGAGAGGTTAATTGGTAAATGACAACAACATCAGAACAATAAAAGAAGGAACAAAAGGTGTACATATAGAACCTTCTAATGGAGAGGAAGGCAAAGAGATACCAAGTCCTAATAGACTGGTTCAGACCTAGGAAGATAAAGGTAAGTTTCAAGGTAACCACAAAGAAAGTTAACAAACCTACTTATCAAAACAAAGAAGAAAAACATAAAGTCTCAGTAAAAACAAAACCTACAAAAACAAAAGGAATGAAAAAAAATCCACAAACAAAAGGAATTCAGCACAGGAGAATAAGAGGAACAAACAAAATGTCACCACCACAAAAAAAGCACTACAAAATGATAGCAATAAACTCATACCTATCAATAATTACACTGAATATAAATGGCATAAATGCACCCATAAAGAGATAGAGAGTGACAGAATGGATTAAAAAACAGGACCCATCAATATGCTGTCTACAAGAGACACACCTTAGAAACAAAGACGTGAATTTATTAAAAAATCAATGGACGGAAAAAAATATATCAAGAAAACAGCTACCAAAAAAGAGCAGGAGTGGCAATACTAATCTCAGATAAAATAGACTTTAAAACAAAATCCACCATAAAAGACAAAGAAGGACACTATATAATGATTAAGGGGACGAACTATCATGAAGAGATAACCATAATAAACATCTATGCACCCAATGACAGGGCTCCAAAAGACATAAAAAAAAAAAAAAAAAAAAAAAACTCTAACAGCACTGAAAAGAGAAACTGACAGTTTCACAGTAATAGTAGGAGACTTCAACACACCGCTCTCGATAAAAGACAGAACATCTATAAAGAAACTCAGAAAAGATACAGAAGACCTAAAGGGCACAATCAGCCAACTTGACTTCATAGACATATATATAACACTCCACTCAACAGCTGCAAAGTACACATTCTTTTCCAGCGTACATGGAACGTTCTCCAGAATAGACCACATCTTAGGCCACAGAGCAATTCTTAAAAGATCCAAAACATCGAGATAATACAAAGTATCTTCTCTGACCACAACACCATCAGGGTAGAAATTAACAACAGGAAGAGCAAGGAAAAAAATCCATTACATGGAAATTGAATAACACCCTGCTTACAAACCACTGGGTAATAGAAGAAATCAGAGGTGGAATAAAAAACATTCCTAGAATCAAATGAGAATGAAAATGCATCATACCAAAATCTTTGGGACACAGCAAAGGCAGTCCTCAGAGGACAATTTATAGCAATAGATGTACACATCAAAAAAGAAGGGACAAAATCAAAACATTAACTATGGAACTCGAATGAATAAAAAGAGAACAGCAGAAAAAGCCCACAGCCACTATAAGAAAGGAAATAATAAAGATCAGAGCAGAAATAAATGAAATAGAGAATAGAAAAACAATAGAAAGAATCAACAAAACCAAAGTTGTTCTTTGAAAGGATCGACAAACCAATGGCCAGACTGAGAAAAACAGGACAGGACACAAATAACCCAAATAAGAAATGAAATGGGGGACATTACAACAGACCCAACTGAAATAAAAAGGATCATAACAGAGTATTATGAAACACTATACTCCAACAAATTTGAAAACCTAGAGGTAATGGATAAATTTCTAGAAACACATTACATACCCAAACTAATACAAAGTGATGTTGAAAATCTGAACAGATCCATAACAAGAGAAGAGCCTGAAAAGGCAAAAAAAAACTCCCAACAAAAAAATGCACTGGCCCAGATAGCTTCACCAGAGAATTCTACCAAACATTCAGAGAAGACCTTATATCAATACTACTCAAACTATTTCAGAACATAGAAAAGGAAATGACACTTCCAAATTCATTCTATGAAGCCAGCATAACCCTGATACTAAATCCAGGCAAAGACGCCAAAAAGAAAAAGAAAATTACAGACCAATATCTCTCATGAATATAGATGCAAAACTTCTCAACAAAATTCTCACCAATAGAATTCAGCATCATATCAAAAAAATAATACACCACAACAAAACTGGATTCATACCAGGTATGCAAGGATGGCTCAACATTAGAAAATCAATCAACATAATCCACCACATAAATAAAAGGAAAGAAAAGAATCACATGATCATCTCAATTGATGCAGAAAACGCATTTGACAAAGTCCAACACCCATTCCTGATAAAAATGCTCAATAAAATAGGTACAGAAGGGAAGCTTCTCAACATAATAAATGGCATCTATGCAAAACCAACAGCCAACATCATTCTTAATGGAGAGAGGCTGAAAATATTCCCCTTGAGAACAGGAACAAGACAAGGATGCCCTTTGTCACCACTCCTATTTAACATTGTGCTGGAAGTTCTAGCTAGAGCAATAAGGCAAGAAAAAGAAATAAAGGGCATCCAAATTGGTAATGAAGAAGTTAAACTGTCCCTATTTGTGGATGATGTGATACTATGCATAGAAAACCCAAAAGACTCCACGAGAAAACTACTGGAACTAATAGAAAGATTCAACCGAGTAGTAGGATACAAGATAAACATACACATATCAGTTAGATTCCTATACACCAATAAAGAGAACAATGAAAAGGAAATCAAGAAAACAATACCATTTATAATAGCCCCTAAAAAAAAATAAAATACTTAGGAATAAATCTAACCGGGGGTGTAAAAGACCTATCCAAAGAAAACTACAAAACACCACTGCAAGAAATCCAAAGGTATCTACATAAATGAAAAAACATACCATGCTCATGGATAGGTAGACTCAACATTGTGAAAATGACAATTCTACCCAAAGCAATATACAAATACAATGCAATCCTTATTCAAATACCAATAGCATTCTTTAAAGAGATGGAAAAACGAATCATTAACTTTATATGGAAAGGGAAGAAGCCCCGAATAAGTAAAGCACTACTGAAGAAGAAGAATAAAGTAGGAGGACTCACACTACCGGACCTCAGAACCTACTGTACAACTACGGTAGTCAAAACAACCTGGTATTGGTACAATGACAGATACGTTGACCAATGGAACAGAATTGAGAACCCAGGTGTAAATCCATCCACCTACAGTCACCTGATCTTCAACAAGGGCCCAAAGTCCATCAAATGCGGAAAAGATAGTCTTTTTAACAAATGGCACTGGCAAAACTGGATGTCCATCTGCAAAAAAATGAAACATGACCCATGTCTCACACCATATACAAAAACTAATTCAAAATGGATCAAAAACCTAAATAAAAGTCAAAAACTATAAAGTTCATAGAAAAACAAATAGGATCAGCACTAGGGGCCTAAATACACAGCAGTAACAGGATACAAACCTAACCAACAATACACAAACTCCAGAAGATAAGCTAGATAACTGGGATCTTCTAAAAATCAAACACCTATGCTCTTCAAAAGACTTTACCGAAAGAGTAAAAAGAGAACCTACAGACTGGGAAAAAAATTTTGAACATTACAAATCAGACAAGGTCTAATCTCCATTATCTACAGGAAAATCCAACTCCTCTACAACAAAAAGACAAATAATTCTATTTAAAAATGGGCAAAGGAAATGAACAGACACTTCACCAAAGAAGACATTCATGCAGCCAACAGACACATGAGGAAATGTTTGCATTCGCTAGCCATTAGAGAAATGCAAATTAAAACCACAATGAGATACCATCTCACTCCAGCATTACCAGCATGAATCAAAAACACTGGAAATAACAAATGTCGGAGAAGCTGCGGGGAGATTGGAACTCTTATGCACTGCTGGTGGGAATGCATAATGATACAACCATTTTGGGAAATGATATGATACTTCCTTAGAAAGCTAGAAATAGAAATACCATACAATCCTGAAATCTCATTCCTAGGAATATATCCTAGAGAAATAAGAAGTGTCACATGAATAGACATATGCACACCCATGTTCATGGCAGCATTCTTCACAATAGCAAAAAGATGGAAACAACCTAGATGCCCATCAACAGATGAGCGGATAAACAAACTATGATACATATACACAATGGGGTATTATGCAGCAATAAAGAATAGTGATGAATCTGTGAAGCATCTCATAACATGGATGAAACTGGAGGACTTTACACTGAGTGAAGTAAGTCAATCACAAAAGGACAAATATTGTATGAGGCCTCTATTGTAAAAACTCATGACAATTTTACACACAAAAAGTAACAATCTTTGTTGGTTACAAGGGATGGGAGGGGTGGTGGGGAATACTAAATAGATAAGTGGAAACTTTGGTAAAGAGTAAGACAGTACACAGTACTGGGGAAGCCAGCACAACTTATACAAGGAAAGGTCATGGAAGCTCCATAGACACATCCAAACTCCCTGAGGGACTGAATTGCTGGGCAGAGGGTTGTGGGGACCATGGTCTCGGGGATCATCTAGCCCAATTGGCATAACACAGTTTATAAAGACAATGTTCTGCATTGTACATTGGTGAGTAGCATCTGGGGTCTTAAAAGTCTGCAAGCAACCATCTAAGATACTCCACTGGTCTCATCCCTTTGGGAGCAAGGGAGAATGAAGAGAATAGGATACAAGGAAAAGATTAGTCTAAAGGACTAATGGGCCACAGCTACCAAGGCCTACACCAGACTGAGTCCAGTACAGCTAGATGGTGTCCAGCTACCACCACTGACTGCTCTGACCAGGATCACAACAGAGGGCTCTGGACAGAGCTGGAGAAGGATGTAGGACAAAATTCTAACACACAAAAAGAGACCAGATTTACTGGCCTGAGAGAGACTGGACAAACCCTAAGAGTATGGCCCCCAGACACCCTTTTAGCTCAGTGGTGAAGTCACTCCCGAGGTTCACCGTTCAGTCAGGGATTGGACAGCCCCATAAAACAAAACGGGACTAACGAGGCACAGCAGTCCAGGGACAAGGACTAGAAGGCAGAAGGAGATAGGAAAGCTGGTGATAGGGAACCCAAGGTTGAGTAAGGACAGTGTTGACATGTAGTGGGGTTCTTAACCATTGTCATAGGGCAATATGTGTACTAACTGTTTAATGAGAAACTATTTTGTTCTGTAAACCTTCATCTAAAGTGAGAATAGCAGCACAACTGGAAGAAAGTAATCGATGTCACTGAACTGTGCATGTAGGAATTTTTGAAATGGTGCATCTTTGGCTATGTATATTTTCACCAAAAAAAAAAAAATGTCGTGAAGGGAGAGAGTTGACATGTCGTGGGGTTGTTAACCAATGTCATAAAACAATATGTGTATTGACCGTTTAATGAGAAACTATTTGTTCTGTAAACCTTCACCGGAAGTACAATTTTAAAAAAAAGAAGTAAAAAAAAAGTAACAATCTTTGTTGGTTACGAGAGATGGGAGGGATGGGGGGGAATACTAAATAAACAATAGATAAGTGGTAACTTTGGTAAAGGGTAAGACAGTACACAATACTGGGGAAGCCAGCACAATTTATACAAGGAAATGTCATGGAAGCTCCATAGACACATCCAAACTCCCTGAGGGACTAAATTGCTGGGCGGAGGGCTGTGGGGACCATAATCTCAGGGAACATATAGCTCAACTGGCGTAACACAGTTTATAAAGAAAATGTTCTACATTGTACCTTGGTGAGTAGCGTCTGGGGTGTTAAAAGCCTATAAGCAGCCATCTAAGATACTCCAATGGTTTCACCCCTTCGGGAGCAAAGGAAAATGAAGAAAACAAGGTACAAGGAAAAGATTAGTGCAAAGGACTAATGGACCACAACTACCACGGCCTCCACCAGACTGAGTCCAGTACAACTAGATGGTGCCCGGCTACCACCACTGACTGCTCTGACCGGGATCACAACAGAGGGTCCTGGACAGAGCTGGAGAAAAATGTAGAACAAAATTCTAACTCACAAAAAAAGACCAAACTTACTGCCCAGACAGAGACTGTAGAAACCCCGAGAGTATGGCCCCCGGACACCCTTTTAGCTCAATAATGAAGTCACTCCTGAAGTTCACCCTTCAGCCAAAGATTAGACAGGCCCATAAAACAAAACGAGACTAAAGGGGCACAACAGCCCAGGGACAAGGACTAGAAAGCAGGAGGGGACAGGAAACCTGGTAATAGGGAACCCAAGGTTGAAATGTCATGGGGTTGTTAACTATTGTCATAAAACAATATGTGTACTGTTTTATGAGAAACAATTTGTTCTGTAAACCTTCATCTAAAGTACAATTAAAAAAAACAACCCATGTAATTGAGTCAATTCCGACTCATGGCAACCCTATAGGACAGTAGAATTGCCCCTTAGGGTTTCCAAGGAGTGGCTGGTGGATTCAAACTGCTGACTTTTGGTTAGCAGATGAGCTCTTAACCTCTGTGCCACCAGAGCTCCTAATATTCATTAGTAGTAAACAGTTTAATACATTCTGGTCCACTGTTTTTCAAACTATGGGTCACAACCAATTAGTGAGTTCTGAAATTAAGTTAGTGAGTCATGAACAGCAATTAAAAAACAGATTAGAATAAAATAGAACAGAACAAAAAAGAAAATATCAGAATGTACTGCTGTTGTTGCCATTCTCAAGAACCTATTTGTGTGAAGCAGGATTTTCAGTCTTGAACCAATTAAAAATAAAGGAAAAAAAGTCCAAAAAAGAGAAAAAAAGGCTCAACAGTGCACCAGCTAGGCAAGTAGCAGTATCTTCGTGTGTTCTGTATTTAATGCAGAATTGTGGCATTAAATACAATCTTACCTAATTTTTTTTTTAATGTTTGTTTTGGATTTGTTTCTATTTTGTATTTACATATTAATGAAAATTATTTATACTATTAAAAAAAAAATCTTGCGAACAGCCATCTAAGATACAACTATCAGTCTATTCTAGTCTGGAGCAAAAGAGAGGGAAAAATACTAAAGACCCAAGGGAGAAATTAGTCCAAAGGACTAATGGACCACACGAACCACAGCCTACATGGCCCTGAAACCAGAAGAACTAGCTATTACCTGGCTACCACTACCAACCTGTCTGACTGGGATTATAATAGAAGGTCCCTGACAGAGCAGGAGGAAAGCGTAGAACAAATTATCAAATTCACAAAAAAGACCAGACTTACTGGTGTGTCAGAGACTGGAGGAACCCCTAAGCCTATGGCCCCTGGACACCCTTCTAACTCCAACTTAAAGCCACTCCTGAAATTCACCGTTAAGCCAAAGATTAAAACGCCCCCCACAAAAAACTCATTGCTGTTGAGTCGATTCCGGCTCATAGCAACCCCATAGGACAGAGTAGAGCTGCCCCATAGAATTAGCCAAAGATTAGGCAGGCCTATAAGACAAACAATAACACATGTGAGGAACGTGCTTCTTGGATCAATCAAGTATACGAGATCAAATGGGCAACACCTGACTGGGAACAAAGATGAGAAGGTGGGAGAGGACAGTAAAACTGGACAAATGGACACGGTGAACCCGGGGTGGAAAGGGAAAGAGGAGAGTGCTGACAGATTGTGGGATTGCAGCTGATGTCATGAAACAACTTGTGTATAAATTTTTGAATGAGAAAATAATCTGCTCTGTAAATTTTCACCTAACTCATAATTTTTTTTAAAAAAGAGAACACTATGAACAGTTGAACGCCAACAAATTGGATGACCTAGATTAAATGAACAAATTCCTCTAGGAATCACACAATCTATTAAAACTGGCTAAAAAAGAAATTTAAAAATCTGAACAGGCCTACAATTAGTAAGGAGATGGACTCTCAGTAATCCAAAACCTCCTAACAAAGAAAAACCCAGGACCAGATGGATTCACTTGTGAATTCTACCAAACACTTAAAGAAGAATTAACACCAAACCTTCTCAAACTCTTCCAAAAAATCAAAGTGAAGGGAACTCTTCTTAACTCATTCAATGAGGCAAGTATTACCCTGATATCAAAGCCAAAGACACCACAAGAAAACAAAGCTACAGACCAATATCCCTTAGGAATATAGATGCAAAAAATTTCAGCAAATACCAGAAAACTGAATTCAGCAGCATATTAAATAGATTATACACCATGACCAAGTGAGATTTATTCCTGGAATGTAAGGCTGATTAAATATATGAAAATTAATCAATGTAATACACACATCAATAGAATAAAGGGAAAAATACCCACATGATCATCTCAATTGATGCAGAATAAGCTTTGACAAAATCTAACACTCTTTCATGATAAAAACATTCAATAAACTAGGAATACAAGGGAACTTCCTCAATATGATAAAAGCCATGAAACTCCCAAAGCTAAATTATACAAAGATGAAAGCCTGCAAGCTTTTCCCTAAGATCAAGGATGCCTGCTTTCACCACTGCTATTCAACATAGTGGAGCCCTGGTGGCGCAGTGGTTAAGAGCTCAGCTGCTAACCAAAAGATTAGCAGTTTGAATCCACTGGTAGCTCCTTGGAAATCCTATGGGACGGTTCTACTCTGTCCTGTAGGGTTGCTATGAGTTGGAATGGACTCGACGGTAATGGGGTTTTTAGTTTGGTTTATTCAACATTGTACTACAAGTTCTAGCCAGAACAATTAGGCAATAGAAAGAAGTAAAAGGCATCCAAATTGGAGAGGAAGAGGTGAAATTATTTCTGTTCATAAACAACATGATCTTTTCTTGGGGGGAGGGGCTGGAAAATTTTTTTTAAATATTTATTTTTGGTGGCAATATACAAACGAAACATACATCCATTCACAATTTCTACATGAACAGTTCAATAACTGGTTACAAACTTCACATTGTATTGCCATTCTATCTCCATCCATATTGTGTCATCACCATTAATTTAGGCCCTCTGCCCCTTGAAGTTCTTATCTGTGCTTGATTAACTGTTGTCAGTTTACAATCATATAGATAATTCTTTATAAGAATGCTATGCTTGAGGCAAACATTCTTTATTGATTGGGCTAAACTGTTGTTTAGTTTAATGATAGTTTCATAGGATAATTTCAGTTCAAGGTTTAAAGATTATTTACAGGCATTAGATTTGGGGGTTCTCCCAATTTCAATGGGTTCAGTAAGTCTGGTTTCCATATGAGTTTGAAGTTCTGTTCCATGCTTTTCCTCCTTTTGAACAGGATCCATCTATAGGGTCCTTGATCAAAATGCTCAGTAATAGTAGCCAGGGACCATGCATTTCTAATGGTAATGGAGGTAATAGTTTATGGAGGCAATTACGCCTGCAGTCCATTTCCCTCTCTGATTCCTAGGTCTCCTTCTTCCTCTGCTGTTCCGGGCGAATAGAGACCAATTGTTGTATCTTGGGTGGCCACTCACAAGCTTTTAAGACCCCAAGTGCTACTCACTGAACTAGAGGGTAGAATGCAAACTCTGAAAACAACCTTAGGCCAGTTGACTGGATAGACCCACAAAGTCGTGATCATAAACCTTTGAATCTAATCCCAGTCTTAAGTGTTTAGTTGTACCTAAGTAGTATCAGCAGGCACAGCTTTTTTTTTTTTGGCTGCTGTTGTAGTTGTAAAATTATATAACACTTTTTGTCATTTCACCCCCTGCCCTTTTTGTCCTGGTGTACAGCTTAATGGTAACAGGTACATTAGTCTAGTTGTGTAACAGTTACGCTTGTTGTTGTTAGGCATGGTCGAGTCAGTTCTGATTCATAGCGACTCTATGTACAACAGAACCAAACACTGCCTGGTTCTGCACCACCCTCACAATCGTTATTATGCTTGAGCCCATTGTTGCAGCCACTGTGTCAATCCATCTTGTGATGGTCTTCCTCTTTTTTGCCGACCCTCTACTTTTCCAAGCATGATGTCCTTCTCCAGGGACTAGTCCCTTCTGATAACATGCCCAAAATACATGAGCGAAGTCTCTCCATCCTTGCTTCGAATGCACATTCTGGCTGTTCTTCTTCCAAGATAGATTTGTTCCTTCTTCTGGAAGTCCATGGTATATTCAGTATTCTTTGCCAACACCATAATTCAAAGACATCAATTCTTCTTCAGTTTTCTTTATTCATTGTCCAGCTTTCACATACATATGGGGCGATTGAAAACACCATGGCTTGGGTCAGGCACACCCTAGTCCTTAAAGTGACATCTTTACTTTTTAACACTTTAAAGAGGTCTTTTGCAGTAGATTTGCCCAATGCAAAGTGTTTGATTTCTTGACTGCTGCTTCCGTGGAGCCAAGTAAAATGAAACCCTTGACAACTTCAATGTTTTCCGTATTTATCATGGCGTTGCTTATTGGTCCAGTTGTGAGAATTTTTGTTTTCTTTATGTTGAGGAGTAATCCATACTGAAGGCTGCTGTCTTTGATCTTCATCAGCAAGTGGTTCAAGTCCTCTCCACTTACAGCAAGCAGGCTTGTGTCATCTGCATGTCACAGGCTGTTAATGAGTCTTCCTCCAATACTGATGCCGCATTCTTCTTCATAGAGTCCAGCTTCTTGAATTATTTGCTCAGCATACAGACTGAATAAGAATGGTGAAAGGATACAACCCTGACACATACCTTTCTTGACTTTAAACCAGGCAGTATCACCTTATTCTGTTCGAACAACTACCTCTTGGTCTAAGTACAGGTTCCTCAGAAGCACAATTAAGTGTTCTGGAATTCTCACTCTTTGCAATGTTATTCATAATTTGTTATGATCCACACAGTGGAATGCCTTTGTGTAATCAAAAAAACACAGATAAACATCTTTCTGGTATTCTCTGCTTTCAGCCAAGATCTGACATCAGCAATAATATCCCTCATTCCATGTCCTCTTCTGAATCAGGCTTGAATTTCTGGCAGTTCCTTGTCAATGTACTGCTGCAATCACTTTTTGAATGATCTTCAGCAAACCTTTTTTTGCATGTGATGTTAATGGTATTATTCAATAATTTCCAAATTCTATTGGATCACCTTTCTTTAGAATGGGTACAAATATGGATCATTTCCAGTCAATTGGCCAGGTAGCTGTCTTCCAAATTTCTTGGCATAAGCAAGTGAGCGCTTCCAGTGCTGCATCAATTTGTTGAAACATCTCATCTGATATTCTATTTCTGGAGCCTTGTTTTTTTGCCAGTTTCTTCAGTGTAGCTTGGATCTCTTCCTTCAGTACCATCGGTTCCTGATCATATGCTACCTCCTGAAATGGTTGAATGTCGACCAATTCTTTTTGGTACAGTGACTCTGTGTATTCTTTCCATCTTCTTTTGATGCTTTCTTTGTTGTTTAATATTTTCCCCCATAGAATCCTTCAATATTGCAATTTGAGTCTTGAATTTTCTCTTCAGTTCTTTCAACTTGAGAAATGCCAAGTGAGTTCTTCCCTTTTGGTTTTCTATCTCCAGGTCTTTGTACATGCCATTATAATACTTTACTTTGTCTTCTTGAGCCACTCTTTGAAATCTTCTGTTCAGCTCTTTTATTTCATCATTTCTTCCTTTCACTTTAGCTATTCTAAGTTCAAGAGCAAGTTTCAGAGTCTCTTCTGACATCCATTTTGGTCTTTTCTTTCTTTCCTATCTTTTTAATGACCTCTTGCTTTCTTCATATATGATCTCCTCGATGTCATTCTACAACTATTCTGGTCTTTGGTCATTAGTGTTCAATGCATCAAATCTGTTCTCAAGATGGTCTTTAAATTCAGGTGGGATATACTCAAGGTCGTACTTTGGCTCTCGTGGGCTTGTTCTAATGTTCTTCAACTTCAGCTTCAACTTGGACATGAGCAACCAATGATCTGTTCCACAGTCGGCCCCTGGCCTTGTTCTGACTGATGATGTTGAGCTTTTCCATTGTCTCTCTCTACAGTTGTAGTCGACTTGATTCCTGTGTAATCTTTCTGGCGAGGTCCACGTGTATAGTTGCCATTTATGTTGTTGAAAAAGTTGTTTGCAATGAAAAAGCCGTTGGTCTTGCAAAATTCTATCATGCAATCTCCAGCGTCGTTTCTTTCACCAAGGCCATATTTTCCAACCAATCCTTCTTCTTTGTTTCCATCTTTTGCATTTAAATCACCAATAATTATCAACGCATCTTGACTGAACGTTTTACCAATTTCAGACTGCAGAGGTTGGTAAAAATCTTCAATTTCTTTATCTTTGGCTTTATAAAGGTTGGTGTGTAAATTTGAATAATAGTCGTATTAACTGGTCTTCCTTGTAGGCATATGGATATTATCCTGTCACTGACAGCGTTGTACTTCAGGATAGATCTTGAAATGTTCTTTTTGATGATGAATGCAATGCCATTCCTCTTCAATTTGTCTTTCCCGGCATAGTAGACTATATGATTGTCTGATTCAAAATGGTCAATACCAGTCCATTTCAGTTCACTAATGCCTAGGATATCGATCTTTATGCATTCCATTTCATTTTTGATGACTTTCAGTTTTCTAGATTATACTTCATACATTCCACATTTTGATTATTAATGGATGTTTGCAGCTGTTTCTTCTCATTTTGAGTCGTGCCACATCAGCAAATGAATGTCCCAAAAGCTTGACTCCATCCATATCATTAAGGTCGACTCCATTTTGAGGAGGCAGCTCTTTCCCAGCGTATTTTGAGTGCCTTCCAACCTGAGGGGCTCATCTTCTGGTACCATATTAGGCAATGTTCTGCTGCTATTCGTAAGGTTTTCACTGGCCAGTCTTTTCAGAAGTAGACTTCTAGGTCCTTCTTCCTAGTCTGTCTTAGTCTGGAAGCTCAGCTGAAACCTGTCCACCATGGGTGAGCCTACTGGTATTTGAAATACCAGTAGCAAAACTTCCAGTATCGCAGCTACACACAATCCAGCAAAGTACGACAAACTGACAGACACATGGTGGTCCTTAGTTGATGCCAATTTTCCTATCACCATAGATAAAAATTCACTACTTCCCAGTGAGTGATTTCTCCTCCCCCCTCCCCTGCCCCTGGTAAACACTAGTAACTATTGGTTTCTATATAATTCTTGCAATTTCATGTAAGTGAGACCATGCAGTATTTGTCCTTTTGTAACTGACTTATTTCACTCAGCATAATGTCTTCATGTTGTACATGTGTCAACACTTCTTTTTTTTTTCTTTTTCTTTTTTTTAAGGCTGAGTACCACATTTTGTTTATCCATTTCTCTGTTGATGGGAGCTTGGGTTGTTCTCACCTTTCTGTTATTGTGAATAATGCTGCAACGAACATTGGTGTACATATGTCTGTTCATGTCATTGCTTTTAGGTCACTAGGGTATATAGCTATGAGTGGAATTGTGGGGTCATATGGTAATTCTTAATTTTTTAAGGAATTGCCATACTGTTTTCCACAAAAGTTGTACCATTTCACCTTCCCACCAGCAATGGATAAGGGTTCCGATCTCCCCACATTCTCACCAACGTTTGTTATTTTCTGGGGTTATTTGATCATTTCCATTCTAATAGGGGTAAGGTTGTATCTCATTGTAATTTTGATTTGCATCTTGCTAATGGCTAATGATGCTCAGTATCTTTTCAAGTATTTGTTGGTTGCTTGGATATCCTCTTTGCAGGGCTCTTGCTCACAGGCTGAGAAGACAGATGAATCCCAAGATTGGCAGGCAAGACTGCAGGTAACCTGCTAGCTCAAGTCCCAAGAACTGGAGGTCAGATGAACAGGAGCCAGCTGCAGAATCCAGTGTGAGCAAAAAGCCCCCGAGTCTTCAGAATGTCCACTTATATTCAATGCAGGCCACACACCCAAGGAAACTCCCTTTCAACTGATTGGCTACTCACGGCAGACCCTATCATGGGAATGATCACATTATCAAATCTCAGCATGGAAGTGATCACAACATTATACGACCGCCAAAACACTGAGAATCATGGCATAGCCAAGTTTACACACAATCTTAACCATCACATCTACCCTGGAGAACGTCCCATGTGCAATAGAGCAAAATGTGTATCATTCTGATTTTGGGTGGAGAGTTCTATATATGTCTATTAGATCCAATTTGTTTATGGTATTGTTCAAATCCTCTGTCTCCTTACTGATCTTCTTTGTGGAAGTTCTGTCCAGTATTGACAATAGTGTATTGAAGGCTCCTACTATTATTGTAGAGTTGTCTATTGCTTCTTTCAGTTCTGTCAGTATTTGCTTTATGTATTTTGGTGCATTGATGTTGGGTGCATATATATTTATGATTGTTATATTTTCCTGCTGGATTATCCCTTTTATTAATGTATAATACCCTTCATCTCTTATAATAGATTTTGACATAAAGTCTATTTTGTCTGATATCAATATGGCCATCTCTGCTCTCTTTTGGTTACTATTGGCACAGAATATTCTTTCCCATCTTTTCACTTTCAGTCTCTTGGTGTCTGTGATCAGTAAGGTTGTGTTCTCAACTTAGCAGAGCCATGATTCTCAGTGGTTTGGAAGTTATGATGTAGTCTGGCAGTCATATGATGATGTGATCACTTACATGATGAAATTTGATACAATGCACCTCCGTGATGGGATCCACTATGAGTAGCCAATCAATTGAAATGGAGTTTCCTTGGGGGTGTGGCCTGCTTCAAACATAAGTGGACTTTCGGCAAGGCTAGGGGGCTTTTGCTTGCTCTGGATCCTGCAGCTGGCTCTTGTTCATCTGACATCCAGTTCTTGGGACTTGAGCTAGCAGCTTACTTGCAGTCTTGCCTGCTGATCTTGGGATTCATCCATCTTCACAGCCTGTGAGCAAAAGCCCGGCTCTCTGACCTGCCAATCTTGGGTTTGCCAGCCCCTGCGGCTATGTGAATCAAGAGAAGCCTCTCTCCTGGCCCACAGACTTGGGACGTTACAGCCTCTACAACCGCATAATCTATTTCCTTGATATAAATCTCTCTCCATATATATTTATATGCTTTACTGGTTTTGGTTCTTTGGAGAACCCAGTCTAAGACAGTGTCCTTGGGAAATGACATGTCTTATATGTAGAAAATCCTAAAGAATCCACCAAAAAATTGTTGAAGCTAATAAATGAATTCAGCAAAGTTGTAGGATATAAAATTGACACACAAAAATCAGTTGTATTTTCATCCAAACTCCCTGAGGGACCAAATTTCTGGGCAGATGGCTCTGGGGACCATGGTTTTGGGGAACATCTAGCTCAACTGGCATAACAGTTTATAAAGAAAATGTTCTACAGTCTACCTTGGTGAGTAGTGTCTGAGGTCTTAAAAGTCTGTGGGCACACATGAGGAAATGCTCACGATCACTAGCCATTAGAGAAATGCAAATTAAAACCACAATGAGATACCATCTCACCCCGGCATTACTGGCACGAATCAAAAACACTGGAAATAACAAATGTTGGAGGGGCTGCGGGGAGATCGGAACTCTTACGCACTGCTGGTGGGAATGCAAAATGATACAACCATTTTGGAAAATGATATGGGGCTTCCTCAGAAAGCTAGAAATAGACATACCATTCGATCCAGCAATCCCATTCTTAAGAATATATCCTAGAGAAATAAGAGTTGTCACTCGAATAGACATATGCACACCTATGTTCATGGCAGCATTGTTCACAATAGCAAAATGATGGAAACAACCTAGATGCCCATCAGCAGATGAGTGGATAAACAAACTACGGTACATACACACAGTGGAGTACTATGCAACGAGAAAGTACAAGAATGAATCTGTGAACCATCTCATAACATGGATGAAACTGGAGGACATTATGCTGAGTGAAATAAGTCAATCACAAAAGGACAAATATTGTATGAGACCTCTATTGTAAAAACCCATGAAAAAGTTCACACACCAAATGTAACAATCTTTGTTGGTTACCAGGGATGGGAGGGGTCGGGGGGAAATACTATACAGGCAATAGATAAGTGGTATCTTGGGTGAAGGGTGAGACAGTACACAATACAGGGGAAACAAGCACAACTAGTACAAGGAAAGGTCATGGGAGCTCCATAGACACATCCAAATTCCCTGAGGGACTGAATTGCTGGGCGGAGGGCTCTGGGGACCATGGTCTCGGGGAACATCTAGCTCAATTGGCATGACACAGCTTATAAAGACAATGCTCTACATTCTACCTTGGTGAGTAGTGTCTGGGGTCTTAAAAGACTGTGAGCGGCCATCTAAGATACTCCACTGGTCTCATCCCTTCAGGAGCAAGGGAGAATGAAGAGAACAGGATACAAGGAAAAGATTAGTCTGAAGAGCTAATTGTCCACAGCTACCAAGGCCTCCACCGGACTGAGTCCAGTACAGCTAGATGGTGCCCAGCTACCACCACTAACTGCTCTGACCAGGATCACAACAGAGGGTTCTGGACAGAGCTGGAGAAGGATGTAGAGCATAATTCTAACTCACAAAAAAAAAGACCAGATTTACTGGCCTAAAGGAGACTGGAGAAACCCCAAGAGTATGGCCCCCAGACACCCTTTTAGCTCAGTGGTGAAGTTATCTCCGAGGTTCACCATTCAGCCTGGGAGTGGACAGCCCCGTAAAACCAAATAAGACTAACGAGGTACAGTAGTCCAGTAACAAGGGCCAGAAGGCAGAAGGGCACAAGGAAGCTGGTGATAGGGAACCCAAGGTTGAGTAAGGATATTGTTGATGTGTTGTGAGATTGTTAACCATTGTCATAGGGCAACATTTGTAGTAACTGTTAAATGAGAAACTGTTTTGTTCTGTAAGCCTTCATCTTAAGTGAGAATAACAGCACAATTGGAGGAGCGTAGTCAATGTCACTGAACTGTGCATGTAGAAAGTTTTGAAATGGTGTATCTTTGGCTATGTGTATTTTCACCAAAAAAAAAAAACTTTGAGAAGTTAGAGGGTTGACACGTTGTGGAGTTGTTAACCGATGTCACAAAACAATATGTGTACTACTGTTTCATGAGAAACTATTTGTTCTGTAAGCCTTCACCTGAAGTACAATTAAAAAAAAAAAAATCCTAAACAAACAAACAAAAGTCTGTGGGCAGCCATCTAAGATACTCCATTGATCTCACCCCTTTGGGAACAAGGGAGAATGAATAAAACAAAGACACAAGGGAAAGATTAGTCCAAAGGACTAATGAATCACAACTGCCACAGCTTCCACCAGACTGAGTCCAGCACAACTAGATGGTGCCTGGCTGCCACTACTGACTGCTCTGACATGGATCACAATAGAGGGTCCCAGACAGAGCTGGAGAAAAATGTAGAACAAAATTCTAACTCACAAAAAAAGATGAGACTTACTGGCCTGCCAGAGACCGGAGAAACCCCAAGAGTATGGCCCCCAGACACCCTTTTAGCTCAATAATGAAGTCACTCCTGAAGTTCACCCTTCAGCCAAAGATTAGACAGGCCCATAAAACAAAACAAGACTAAAGGGGCACAACAGCCCAGGGACAAGGACTAGAAGGCAGGAGGGGGCAGGAAAGCTGGTAATAGGGAACTCAAGGTCGATAAGGGAGAGTGTTGACATGTCATGGGGTTGTTGACCAATGTCATAAAACAATATGTGTAGTAACTGTTGAATGTGAAACTAGTTTCTTCTGTAAATCTTCATCTAAAGCACACAAAAAAAAATCAGTTGTATTTTTACAAACTTGCAATGAACAATACGAAAAGGAAATCAAGACAACAATTCCATCTAAAATAGCACCAAAAAAGAGTAAAATAGTTAGAAAAATTTTAAGCAAGGGGAGAAAGACTTGTACACTGAAAACTAAAAACATTGCTGAAAGAAATTAAAGAAGACCTAAATAAATGGAAAGACATACCATGTTCATGAATTGGAAGGCTTAACATTGTTAAGACGACACTACTACCCAAAGCAGGCTACCAATTCAACGCAATCCCTATCAAAACTTCAATGGTGATTTTTACAAAAATAGAAAAATCCATCCTAAAATTCATATGGAATCTCAAGTGACCCCAAATAACCAAAACAATCCTGAAAAAGAAGAAAAAAGCTAAGGGACTCACATTTCCTTATTTCGAAACTTACTACAAAGCTACAGCAATCAAAACAGTATGTTACTGGCATAGGATAGATATATTGATCAATGGAATAGAATAGAGAGCACGGAAATAAATCCTCACTTATACAGTCAATTGATTTTAGACAGGGGATCCAACACTAAGCAATAGGGAAAGGACAGTATTTCCAAAAATAATGCTGGGAAAACTGGATATCCACATGCAAAAGAATGAAGTTGGACCCTTATCTTATACCATATATAAAAATTAACTCAAAATGGATCAAAGACCTAAATTTAACAGCTAAGACTATAAAACACTTAGAAGAAAATATAGGTGAAAATCTTCGTGACCTTGGATTAGGCAATGATCTCTTAAGCATGATGCCAAAGGCACAGGCAATAAAAGTAAAAATAGATATCTAGGACTTTATGTAAGTTAAAAAAAAAAAAAAACTTCTGTATCAAAGGACACTATCAAAAGAGTGAAAAGACAACGCACAGAATGGGAGAAGATATTTTCAAATGCTATATCTGATAAGGGTTTAGAATCCAGACCACATAAAGAACTCCTAAAACTAAACAAATAACAAAAAGACAAACAACCCAATTAAAAAATGGGTAAAGGACTGTTTCTTTTTTTACAAAGAAGATATACAAATGGCCAATAAGCACATGAAAACATGCTGAACACCATCAGTCATTAGGGAAATGCAAATCAAAACCACAATGAGATTGCAATTGTCAAAAAAAAAAAAGTGTTGGCAAGGATGTGGAGAAATTGGAAAGCTTGTGCAGTGATGGTAGGAATGTAAACTGTTTCAGCCACTGTGGAAAACAGTTTGGTGGTTCTTCAAAAAGTTGAACTTAAAATTGTTATATAATCCAGCAATTCCATTCCTAGGTATATGCCCAAAAGAATTGAAAACAGACTCATATGGATACATGTACACCAATGTTCATAGCAGCATTATTTTTTAAAAATATTTTATTGTTTTTGGTGACAGTTTACATAGAAACTTAGATTCTCATTTAACAATTTCTATGCATGTTGTTCAGTGACGTTGGTTACATTTTTCACGATGTATCAGCAGTCTCATTATTTCCATTCTGCTTGCTCTGTTTTCCTTAATCTAGCTTTCCTATCCTCCCTTACCTGCTCATGTTTGGTCTGGAGAAAATGTTTACCATTTGGTTTCATCCAGTTGATTATTTAGGGGAGCACAGTACTCATGGATGATATTATTTAACTCATGGGCTGATCTGTCACCTGGCTAAAAGGTGACCTCTGGAAGTGGTTTAAGTTGTAAGTTTAAAGGGTATCCCAGGGTGATGATCTTCAGGGTTCATCCAATTTCTACCAGTCCGGTAAGTCTGGTCTTTTTTTTTTTAAGGAATTTGAGTTTTGTTCTACATTTTTCTCCCATTCTATCTGGGACCATTTATTGAGCGCCTGGTTGGAATAGTTAGTAGTGGTAGCCAGGCACCATCTAGTTCTCTGGTCTCAAGGTAAGTGAGGCCATTTTTTGTGTAGAATATTAGTTCTCCAGACCATAGCAGCACTATTTACAATAGTCAAAAGGTGGAAATAACCCGTGTCCATCAACAGATAAACGGATAAACAAAATGTGGTATATACACACAATGGAATATTATTCAGCCATTAAAAGGAATGAAATTTTGATACATGCTACAACATGGATGAACCTTGAGAACATTATGCTGACTGAAATAAGCCAGACACAAAAGGACAAATATTGCATGATTCCACTTATATGAGGTATCTAGAATGGGCAAATTCATAGAGACAAAAAGTAGAATAATTGCTACCAGGGGCTGGGGGAAGGAGGGAGTGGGGAATTATTGTTCCATGGGTACAGTGTCTGTTTGGGATGATGAAAAAGTTCTGGAAATAGTTATACGACATTGTGAATATAATTAATGCCACTAAATTGTACACTTAAAATGATGAAAATGGTAAATTTTATGTTATGTATATTTTACCATAATTTAAAAAACATTTTAAAAAGGACAGGTAATAACGTGTTGGCAAGGATAAAAAAAACATTTGGAACCTTCATATCCTGCTGGTGGGTTTGAAAAATAGTACAGCCTATTTGGAAGACAATTTGGAAGTTCCTCAGATTATTAAATATAGAGTTACCATATGACCCAACAGTCCTGTCCTAGGGATCTACCCAAGATGCATGAAGACATAAGTCCACACCAAAACTTGTACATGAATGTTCATAGCAGCATTATTCATAATCGCTAACAAGTGGAAAAAACAACCGACATGTCCATCAATTGTTGAATGGATAAACAAAATGTGGTATATCTATACAACAGATTATTATTCAGCCATAAAAAGGAATAAAGTATTATTGATACATGCTGCAACATGGATGAACCTTGAAAACATTATGCTAAGTGAAAGAAGGCAATCGCAAAAGGCCACATATTATATGATTCCATTTATGTGAAGTGTCTAGAATAGGCAAATCCATAGAAACAGAAAGCTGATTTGTGGTTGCCAGGGACTGAAGGCGGGGGATGGCAGTGACTGCTAATGGGTACAGGAAATCTTTCTGGGGGGACAAAAATGTTCCAAAATTAGATTGTGGTGATGATTTGTACAACCCTGTGAATATGCTAGAATTAAATGGGTAGATTGTATGTGTATGGTATGTGAATTATATCTTAATAAATCTGTTAAGATAATATTACTAAAACGTAATAAATATATCCCATGGCAGGGAAAAGGTGTGGAACATGAGCCACTGCTCAGAAAGCAGAGGAAGACAGGAAGTGAAGGAAGGGCCCAGCCCAGATAGGCTCTGCGGTTGTAGGTTGTCAGTTATCGAGAACAACGGATGTGGAGGAGAGGGTGGGAGCAGACAGCAGAGGTGGGGGCTAGGGCCAGAAGGGGAAACAAGTGCACCAGAAACATGTCTGCTTCACGGTGTTGTCAAGGGCCAGACTTTGGACATCTCTAAAGGAAGTCTCAGAGCCTTGAGGAGGAGATTCTATGATGTCAATACCTGACCTTTGTGACACAGGCACTGGATGCCAGGGAGTACTACCCCAGGGAATGGGGTCTTCAGCTCCCAATGGGGGCGGCGCCAGGGTCGCCGCCCCTTGGACAAAGTCCCAGTCTCCCAGAGGCTTTGCACCTGCTGGCCCCACTGCTGCTGCTGCTGCTGCTGGGCATAATAAGCCATCTTAGTCGGGGCCAGACAGAGCCAGAGGACGGCAGCATTAGGGACAACAATTGGTCGTGGGAATCAGAGTGGCAGGACGCCAGGATGCTTGCTGAATCCCTGATTCGGGTTTAGGAGAACAGAATCTGTAACACAGAAGACCTCCGCCTGTCAGAAGGAGGACTGAGGGCAAGGCTCAGACAGAAATCTGGGTCAGACTGAGTCTAGGGTGACAGATACTGGGGGAAGATGGAAGTGGAGGCACAGTGTGGTGACTGTTCCTCTGTCTCCCAGGTTCCCTCATTGCTGAAGCCCTTGTAAAACACAGTCCAGTGGAATCCTCATTGGTAAGCATACACAGACGCAAACACCCTCAACTCCTAGCCCCATATCTACCCCATCCCCCAAGCCCACTCCTCTAACCCCATCCCACCTTTCCTACTCCCTACTCCTTTCCTCCCCAGCTCTCACCTTCCCCGGGCATTTTGCCAGCTCTTCTGACCCTCAAGACTGATGTAGATTTAGGGTCTTGGTGATTTCAGCCTGGAACTTGGCTTGAGGCAGACCACAGCGAGGTAAAAGTCTGCCGTGAGAAGTCTAGGGCCACTGTGAGTCCTTCTGACTCTGAGGAGAAGAGAAATAGCCCTGGAGCTGAGTAAGGTCAAGAAAATCACAAATCGCAGACCCTTACCACTAGGACAACTTATAGATCACCTCATCCAAACCTCTCATTTGTGGAAGGGAAAAACAGATCCAAGGAGGGATTTGCCTAAGGACACCCTGATACCAAAAACCAAATTTGCTGCCATCGAGTGGATTCTGACTCCATGTTTCAGAGTAGAACCGCACTCCATAGGGTTTTCAATGGCTGTAATCTTACAGAAGTAGATTGAAGGCCTTTCTTTCACAGCGCCGCTGCGTGGATTTAAACCACCAACCTTTTGGTTTGTAGTTGAGCGCCTACCATTGGCACCACCCAGTGACCTTGACATCCTGATAGTAAGAGTAGGACTGTGGAGAAGGGAAGAAGGAGACAGGAGAAAGAGGGAAAATATGGATGAGAGGGACCAATTGTCCCAGTATCTTGGGCTCTGTTTCTTTCTCCGCAGGTCCTACAGGCTGTGCCTTCCTCCTGCCCCACCTACATAATCGTGCTGCCCCTCAGCTCCTAAGAGGCAGCTCTGATCCTCCATCCCAACACATCCCTCTTCAATGGCTGACTGCAAAGAAATGAGAGGCCACGCTTAGGCCCAAGCTCCCACCTGAGCACCCAGAGAGCCTGGTGCTGCAGGGCAAGGTATCCTCTTGGTCTGCCACCAGCACCTGCCCCAGGCTGGAGCCGCACTCTGTGCACAGAAGCAGGCCCTGATTTCTCATCCACTTCTGGCTTCGAGATTCCGGTCCTGCGTCTGCCAGGTCTCTCATCCCTGGTCTTGTCGCCCAGGTCGCTTCTGGATTCAAGGCAATGTTGCCTCAAAACAAGGACCAGGTGCTGCTACAAAACGCAGTGTCCCCTGGGCCCCCTGCTCAGGGCCTCTCACAACTTGTGGACTCCCCTCCCCCAAACCGACAGCCTCCCCCTCCCCATCAATCACTTCCTCCCTCCCATCCACATTTCCCCTCTTCCCCTCAATCCCAGCTGCCTTTCTCTCCTCCCCCACACTCCCACTCTCCAGACTCATGCTTCTCTTCTGACTCAAATTCTGACTCGGTCCCACATCTGAACTCTTCCCCTCTCCCATCTTCCCCCACTTTCTTTCACCAGAATTATCCCTCTCTCTCCCTTCCACGGTCATCCTCCCCCTCTAACCTGCTCTCCTCCTCTCCCTCTCAGCCACAGAACTCCTCTCTCCCCAGCTCACCTTGCTACTCTCCTTCCCATCCCGAAGGCCCACCTAGGCCCACACTTACTTCCCCCAGCCCCAGCCTACCTTCTAGGGTCCACTCTTCCAGGCAGACACGGCACTTGCATCAGTACAGGGACTCCGGGTCCCCTGGAGTGGTGGGGGGATGCGTGGCAAGCGAGAGGGACCCTGCAGAGTTCAGGGACCCAGGGGCCCTGGCCCAGGCCCTGGTAGTCCATCTAGGGCACCGCCGCATTGCACACGACCTGCGTCTACTGCTTTTGCAGCGCCTGTGGCTAGGCAGAACCGGCCAGGCCCCAGTCGTGGAGTATCCAATATGCCTGGTGTGTCTCCGTCCACGCAGCCCCTCCTGCCCCATCCCCAGGTACAGGACTGGGCCCCGGTTGCTGGCCTTTCCCCAGCTACTGCCCTGTGCACAGGGCCAGGAGTCTGGGCCACTCCGCATAGGCATCGGCTTCGGCCTCCGCCTACCTCGGGGCCAGGCCAGGGCCTTGCATCTGTTGCCAGAAAGAAGGCTGGAGGAAGTAGGACGTCAGGGAGAGACTGCTCAGGCCCCTGGGTGTCAAGCCCGGGCAATTCGGGCACCAGCATCTCGAGCCACAGTGGCTCAGGCCTGGGCAGATACAGCCCCAGGCACACCCTCCCAGACCAGGAGTCTCAGGTCGCCAGGCCCTCAATCACTAAACTCCACACGCAGCTCAGGGCATCCCCTCCACGCACCAAGACGGGCCACTGCCTCTCTGAGGCCCAAGCCTTCCTCTGCCCCCAAGTCTGTCTCTTCAGAGCCCATTCCCCCAAGTTCACCATCCTAGTTCCAGAGCCACGGAGGGTTCCCGGAGCACCTCCTCCAAACACCAGCCTCCCCACCAGGCCCCAGATCTCTGGGAGCCCCCGAGACACCCTAAAGGGCTGGCTGACTGGAGGACAGGTGTGTTCTCCGGCTCTGAACCCTGGGAACCCCTTGTGGAGTCTGCTGTCCCCTGGCTGAAGAGGACCAAGGGCACCAAGGCCCCATCCAGCCTTCAGTGTATCCAATAAAGCCTGACCCTGCAACACTTATGTTTGTGTCCTACTAAGAATGGGTGGCTATACCTACATCAGTGCCACTCCCCAAATGGGCCCTCTTAGGGGAGTCAAAGGAAACAGAGAGCCCGTATCACGGACCCAAGGAGGGCAAGGGCCCCACAAGGGCTGAGTGCCTGAGATGCACTTATGCTGTACCAGGCCCTTCATACATTTAATTCTTCTCCATGGGATTGATACCAGCATCTGCAGAGCTGAAGCCACTGGGCCCATTCCTTTGGGTGCACCTTAGGTAAACATGGATGCCTGCTGAGGCGACCAGTTCCGGGAGCAGGGAGTGTCTCCTTGCAGAGAAGATCATTCCTTGAGTCTACTCACAGGGGAATATGCTGGTCCTCAGACAGGAGACAAGAAACCCAAATGGACAGGTGAGGTGTCAGGCAGAGATAGGCCTACTTGGAGCCACGTTACCTCCCCAACCTCCCGCACTCAGAGAAGCCAGGGTGTCAGAAGGTGGGCAGCCTTATCCCAAAACCTGCTCAGGAGTGGGAGTGCTCAAGAGCGGGAAGAAGAAGCCTCGAGAAAGGGAATGGAAGACTCCTGCCTCTGCTAACCATGGAGGATGCGTATTGTCTTAGTCATCTAGTGCTGCTATAACAAATACCACAAGTGGATGGCCTTAACAAAGAGAATTTTATTCTCTCACAGTCTCGGAGACTAGAAGTCCAAATTCAGGGCGCCAGCTCCAGGGGAAGGCTTTCTCTCTCTGTCGGCTCTGGAGGAAGGTCCTTGTTATCACACTTCCCCTGGTCTAGGAGCTTCTCAGGCACAGGGAATCCAGGTCCAAAGGACTCGCTCTGCTCCCGGCGCTGCTTCCTTGGTGGTATGAAGTCTCCATGTCTTTTTTAAAATTTTTTTCCCATACAAAAATTTATACATACATTGTTATGTGATTCTAATTGCTCTCCCTATACTGTGACAGCACACTCCTCCCTTCCACCCCTGATTTCCCATGTCCATTCAACCAACTCCTAATGCTCTCTGCCTTCCCATCTCACCTCTGGTACAGAAGCTGCCCGTTTAGTCTCTTGCATCTACTTAAGCTAAGAGGCACAGCTCCTCACAAGTATCTCTTTATGTCCCACAGTCCAGTCCAATCCCTGTCTGAAGACTTGGCCTCGGAAATTGTTTTAGTTCTGGGCTGATGGAGAATCCAGGGGCCATGCTTTCCGGGGTTCCTCCAGTTTCAGTCAGACCATTAAGTCTGGTCTTCTTACTAGAATTTGAGTTCTGCACCCCACCTTACTCCTGCTCCATCCAGGACTCTCTGTTGTGTTCCCTGTCAGGGCGGTCATTGGTGGTAGCCAGGCACCATCTAGTTCTTCTGGTCTCAGGCTGATGAAGTCTCTGGTGTATGTGGCTCTTTCTGTCTCTTGGGCTAATACTTTCCTTGTGTTTTTGGTGTTCTTCATTCTCCTTTACTACAGGTGTTTGGGACCAATTGATGCATCTCAGATGGCCGCTTCCCAGATGCCACTCACCAAAGTAGGATGCAGAACATTTTCTTAATAAGCTTTGTTATGCTAATTGACCTAAATGTCCCCTGAAAGCATGGTACCCAGACCCCTACCCCTGCTACTCTGTCCCTCAAAGTGTTTGACTGTATTCAAGAAACTTCTTAGCTTTGGTTTAGTCCGTTGTGCTGACTTCCCCTGTAGTGTGTGCTGTCCTTCCCTTCACCTGAGATAATTCTTATCTACTATCTAGTTAGTAAATAACCTCATCCTCCCTCCCCACCCTCGTTAACTATCAAAGAATGTTTTCTTCTGTGTTTAAACTTTTTCTTGAGTTCTTATAATAGTGGTCTTATACAATATTTGTCCTTCTGTGACTGACTAAATTCACTCAGCATAATGATGAGGTCCCCATGTCTTTCTGCTCACTTCTCTTATATCTCAAAAGAGATTGGCTTAAAACACAATCTGATTGAGTCCTGCCTCATTAACATAACTGCCGCTAATCCCATCTCAGTAACACCATAGAGATAGGATTTACAACACATAGGAAAATCACATTAGATGACAAAATGGCGGACAATCCCGACAATACTGGGAATCGTGGCCTAGCCAAGTTGATACGCATATTTTTGGGGGACAAAATTCAATCCATGACAGGTGTTAAGATAGATAGTGGCTTCTTCATACTAGTAAGCAGTGAATTCAGGGTTTGAAGGCCGTTTTGTCTGGTTTTGGAGGAGCCCTGGTGGCACAATGGTTAAAGCACTTGCCTGCTACCCGAAAGGTCAGTGGTTGGAACGTACTAGCTGCCCCATGGGAGAAAGATGTGGCAGTCTGCTTCCATATAGGTTACAGGCTTGCCTTGAGAGTATGGCCCCGGACACTTTTAACTCAGTATTGAAGTCACTCCTGAGGTTCACCCTTCAGCCAAAGATTAGACAGGTCTATAGGGCCAACAATAACACACGAGGGACGTTCTCCATAGTTTAATCATGTATACGAGACTAATGGGCACACCAGTCCAAAAGCAAAGATGAGAAGGCAGGAAGGGACAGGAAAACTTGACAAACAGAAACAGGGAACCTGGGGTGGAGAAGCGGAGAGTGTTGACACATCGCGGGGTTGACAACCAATGTCGCAGAACAACTTGTGTATTAACTGTTTAATGAGAAACTAATTTGCTTTGTAAACTTCCACCTAAATCACAATTAAAAAAAAAAAAAGATTACATTCTTGGAAACTCTGTGGGGCAGTCCTACTCTCTCCTATAAAGTCCCTAAGAGTTGGAATTAGCAGTAGATTTGGTTTCTTTGTCTGGTTTTAAAGACCATGCTGCCTCTATTAAGAGGCGAGAGCCACAGGTCATGTTTCTGGTGTGTGACCTTGAACAAATCACTTTCTCTCCGGGTTAAAACGTAAAGGCTGTGCTCGTATGAGTCAGTATATCATCCCTGAAGTATAAACAGCCTTAATCCAAGGTTATTTTTACTTAAAGGTTTATTAGCCTTTATTAGGAGTCCCTGGGTGGTGCAAGCGGTTAGGCACCTAGCTATTAATCTAAACGTTGGCTGTTCAACCTATCCAGAGCCACCTCTGAAAAAAACCCTGGCGCTCTACTTCCAAAAGGTCACAGCCATGAAAGCCCTGCGGAGCACACTTCTACTGGTCGCCATCAGCCGGAACCAACTCCACTGGCAACCGGGCATTTTTGTCAGCCCCACCTCGTCTTCTCCATAATGACCAAACGCATTCCTTCAAGGAACACGCACCTCCCACGCCCCGCACAAAGATGGCGGAGCCTGCCGTCGCAGGGGGCGGGACCGGCGTCCGTGTTGTGTCACCGGCAACTAGTGCTGACGCGTATTAGTGGTTCTGCACTTGCGCGGGGAGAGCGGCTGGATAGGTGCGCGTTCGCGCTGCGCATTTGGAGCGGGGTTAGGCCGCAGGGAGGCAGATGGCGCCTGTGTGTGGTTAGAGTATTGGCAGCCCGCGGGTGTGAGAGGAGCCGGGGGGCGGCAACTGGACCAAGTTCAACGGCGGCCGGGGCAGGAGTCAGGCCGGGCATGCCCCAGGTGCCGCGGTGTGAGCAGTGAAGAGCGCCGGGCAGGATGGGCCGGCGTCGGGCGCCAGAATTATACCGGGCCCCGTTCCCGTTGTACGCGCTTCAGGTGGACGCCAGCGCGGGGCTGCTCATCGCGGCCGGCGGAGGAGGCGCCGCGAAGACAGGCATAAAGAATGGCGTGGTGAGACCGCAGGGCCACTGGGGCTGGGCTACTCCACGGCTAAGGGCGATTCCGGGGTGGCCGGGGGCCGCGGGGACGGGCCGTATCTCAGCTTCTGGCCCTGCCCATCCTCGGCGGGGATCCCTAGCAAGCCGGGCGCCCCTGCGCGAGTTTCATTCGGGCGGTTGAGAGACTCTTAAGGTGAAGTGAAAACTGCACATACCGCTGCGTAGGCAGGAGCGTTTCAACTCGACCTCAGGAGCAGCCACAGGGTCTTATTCTGTCCTTTTCCCGGGAGGCCACATAGGCCTGTCTGTCTGCCGACTAGCAGCGGTGAAAGCGGCGCGTTTGGCCGCAGGCCATGTTCCTTCACTTTCTGAATCTCAATCTGTTGTTCTGTAAATTGGAGGTAATATTCCCAGCCCAGGTAAGATAAGGACTTCAGAAAGCCTTGCGAACTAGGAAGTGCAGTAAGCAAAGGGGTAAGGCCTCAGACTACAGTTTGCCCTGAGGTGTGCTCTGAGTACTCCTGAACCTTGCTCATCCTGGTTTCCTCTCTCAGCACTTTCTGCAGCTAGAGCAGATTAATGGGCGCCTGAGCGCCTCCTTGCTACACTCCCATGACACAGAGACACGGGCCACCATGAACTTGGCACTGGCTGGTGACATCCTTGCTGCAGGGCAGGATGCCCAGTGTCAGCTTCTGCGCTTCCAGACCCATTGGCAAAAGGGCAGCAACAAGGCAGAGAAGGCAGGTGAGGAGCCCCATCTCTATCCCTTTGCAAACGAGATGAGTAAGATCACTCTCCTCTTGGTCTCTCTAAAAGAAGTGGGGTTATGGTAGCAGACTGGAAGCTGGATGTTCACCTGCCATGTGGAGACAGGCTAGTGCTACTGTAGAAGTCTGGGACCTGGCAGGGTGTTTGTATTGCAGGTTCCAAGGACCAGGGACCGCGACAAAGGAAGGGGGCGGCTCCAGCAGGGCAGAAATCTGGAGCAGAAACCCACTGTGAGGGGGTACAACTCAATGTCGAGGATTTGCAGGTGGTACAGACAGACTTCAGCGCTGATCCACTGCAGAAAGTTGTATGCTTCAACCACGATAACACCCAGCTTGCCACTGGAGGGACGGATGGCTACATTCGTGTCTGGCAGGTGGAGTTTTGGGGTGGGGGTTAGGGCGGGTGAGTCAGTAGCAGCAAGGCCAAAACTGTGAGAAACCAAATGTGTGTTCTGAGAAACGTGAGTGAAGCCTGCATTAAGTAGCCGTTAAAAGAGAAAAGGAGTGCTCCTGCTGGGTGCTTGGGCTAACCAGAGTGG
This sequence comes from Dugong dugon, assembly GCA_030035585.1. Lineage (NCBI taxonomy): Eukaryota > Metazoa > Chordata > Mammalia > Sirenia > Dugongidae > Dugong > Dugong dugon. The sequence continues at coordinate 73,171,861 of CM057473.1, forward strand.
TGGTTTGGCTGCAGGTACCTAGCCTGAAGAAAGTTCTGGAGTTCAAAGCCCACGAAGGGGAGATTGAGGACCTGGCTTTGGGGCCTGATGGCAAGGTGAGGAGGTGGACGGGTGGAGAAAGTAGGTAGTTATGCTGCTTGCTCAGTAAGTGGATCCCCTGACTGCCCATCCTTGGAATCTTTATTCCTGACTAGTTGGTAACTGTGGGCCAGGACTTTAAGGCCTCCGTGTGGCAGAAGGATCAGCTGGTGACACAGCTGCACTGGCAAGAGAATGGACCCACCTTTTCTAACATGCCTTACCGCTACCAGGCCTGCAGGTGTGAAGACCCCGGAAGGTGGTTAAAAGAGGCACAGCCCAGATGTGGTGGGGGGAATAGGGAAGCTGGGGAGGATTGTGGCCTTGGTGTGGGTGTCAGCCCAGGCCTGACCAGAATGCAGGAGGGCACAAACCTCCATGGGCAGGTGGGCAGGCCCTGGGAACTGAGCAGCCTGTCTCCTGGCCCCAGGTTTGGGAGGGTTCCAGACCAGCCTGCTAGGCTGCGACTCTTCACGGTACAGATTCCCCACAAGCGCCAGCGCCAGCCTCCGCCCTGCTACCTCACAGCCTGGGATGGTTCCACCTTCTTGCCCCTTCGGACCAAGTCCTGTGGCCATGAAGTCATCTCCTGCCTCAGTGTCAGGTGTGAGGCAGTGCTGGCTTGGCTGGGTATGGGGGAGCCGGGGGAGCTTGAGTAGAAGTCCTGTCTGAACCCCTGAGGACTGCTGTTGGTGAACAAGGCTCTATGCAGAGGCCTCCAGGACAGTGAGCGCTTTATTAATTTGTTTCAGTGAATCGGGCACCTTCCTAGGCCTGGGCATGGTCACTGGCTCTGTTGCCATCTACATAGCTTTCTCTCTCCAGGTAATGGGTGAAAGTGGGCACAACCCTGAGGGCTCTTTAGGGTGGGGACACTCAGTCTGCCTCTACCTAGAGTGTGCAGAAAGGAGTCTGGCCCACCCTGTAGAGGGAAAGCCTTCTGGGGATGGGAGGCATATTTTCCAGTGGGAAGCCTCCCAACTGGGCCTTCCCTCACTACTTCTCCTCCTGCCCCTAGCGTCTCTACTATGTGAGGGAAGCCCATGGCATTGTGGTGACAGATGTGGCCTTTCTGCCTGAGAAGGGTCGTGGTCCAGAGCTCCTTGGGTCTCATGAAACTGCCCTGTTCTCTGTAGCCGTGGACAGTCGTTGCCAGCTGCACCTGCTGCCCTCACGACGTGAGTCATTGGACCACCCTACCTTTAGCTGTAGCAGAATCTCATCCCCTGGAAAACTGTACCATCTGCTCCTCCTTGTGTGGAATAGGTTGAGGGTCCTGTTCTTCAGGCTGTGAAGCCCCTCTGCCTGTTGACGTCTTCCCTTACCCCTCCTGCAGGGAGTGTTCCTGTGTGGCTGCTGCTGCTGCTGTGCGTTGGGCTTATTATTGTGACCATCCTGCTGCTTCAAAGTGCCTTTCCAGGCTTTCTTTAGCCTCCCTTCCCCCTGGAAATCGGGGCCGGATGCTGTTTCCATCTAGACAGAGTGGAGGCCTGGACCCCCACTGATCACTCCATTTGGGTGTACAGCTGAGGTTGCCCCCACTGAGATGGACAGGCACTGCCTACCTTTTCCATTCAAGCTTGGCTATGGCCCTGTGACTGTGGGAACCCTGCATGCATCATCTGTGGATTCATCCAGGACAGCGGTGTCTGAAGCCCAAGACAACTACCTGCCTTCTTCCCTCTGCCTACCAGAGACTCCAGAGTTGAGCTCGTCCTTTTCCAGAAATATGTGAAGATGCCCAAGAGCCTGGAGAAGCTGCTGTCCTTCCTGCAGAAGCCATCCGTTTCTCTTCCTCCCCTCACAGCTTGTGGCCAGTGCTCTTCTCATGGAGCCCCTGGCATTTGTGGGGCAAGGACTGGCCTGGGACCTGCTGTTAGGGAAGGAAGGGGCAAAAGATAAACCCAGGGAGGAATCCATGGATCCAGCTGGGTAGTTCCAAGCCAGCCAGGCTAAATATGCAGTAGGTTCCTGGACAGTCTATCCCAGCCTTGAAGAAGGGGAAAATGAATCTAAGCCCATTAGGCAGGACAAGTTATTTAATAAATTAGAGAAGACTCAACTGAAACCCTAAATGGTGCTTTTATCAACTCTTGCCTCTCTCAGAAGGTAGGAGAGTCCTGAGGCTAAGCAGCTCCTCTGAGTGCTGGAAGACGGCTCTGGCATACTGAGGCAAGACGTGGCTCATGTAGCAGTGGTGCCTGGGGAACAGCCCTTCCATGAAGCCAGTGTGGCCGCCTCGGGCTGTGATGAGCAGTGCAACGTGGTGGGGAAAGTGTTGGGCAGCCTGGAGGGGAAAGGCTGGGGGCGGGGGTCAGAGAGGAAGTGAGGAACCTGGACTTGTACTGAGAGCTGGCCTCTTTCCACTTGTATCTCACAGCCCATTTTCCCTGAGGCTTAAACATCAAAGTTCAGGGTACTCACCACTGGCTGGGGAAAAGGGGTCGTCTGCAGCATTGAGGCAGAGTACAGGGACCCAGATGGCATCTACCTTGGTTCTTGGGCTTGCTGCTTGGTAGTAGGCAGCACAGTCTTGATAACCAAAGCCCACGATTGTGTAGTGCTTATCAAACTGGCGAATTGTGCGGGCCTGGGGGTGGTGGAGGTGGGTGGGAGAAGCTAGGGTGAGGAAGAGGAGTAGGAAAATGTTGGAAGAAGTAACTGGGGAGGAGGGAGTTCTTGGAAGATTATACCTGTAGCACGAAGTCTACATCCACCACCTTTTCAATCACCTTTCTGTTTCTGCAAAAGAGCAGATAAGAGGTTTGGATCTAAAATTCCAATCTTCTTCCAAAAGCCCTCTCCCCTTCACCATCATTACTCCTGGACCTGACCCAGAGCCTCCAGCCCCAAGTCTATGTCTTACTATCTCTTGAGTGACAAAGCCCAGCTGTAGAACTTACTTGAGCACTGGGAGAACCTGGCCATCCTACCCTGTCGTCTGCCCCCTCCCCACCTGCCAAGACCCTACTGGCCCACAACTTGGCAGAGGCCGGCAGTGAGTTGCTGATTGAAGAGCAGTGAGTTGAGAGGGGTCTCCAGGGAGCGGGTGGTCTCAAAGGAATCCCAGCATGCAGAGAAAGTCAGTGCTGCCACCACCCCTGCAGCTTGCCCAGTCTGTGCCAGGTGGTTCAACACCAGTATCCTGCAGGATTACACCAGAAGCCATGAATGAAGGGTTTGCATTCATGAGTTGGGACAGGCAGAGAGGGAGAGGACAGTGAGGGTGGGGGTAAGACTAGGCCTTTGGGTTAAGCCCAGGCAGCCTTCACCCTCTGAGACCAGGCAGCCTTTACCCTCCAAGAGAAATGCCCACAACCAGAAGTGGAGCTCTGGAGTAGCGGTCCTTTATGTGCTTCACAACTGTCTCCAGATCTTCAGTACTCCCAGCACAATAGGCCCTGTGAACCTGAGGGTAAACCGAATCATTGGGAAGCGGGGGAGGCCCTGGCCAGAAGGTAGGAAAAATCGCTTCTTGGCCTTTTGGCTAAGATCAAGTGCAGGGAAGGGATGAGAGAAGGAAGGGAAGTGGAGGAAGGATAAGTAGATAGAGCCCCAGAGCCAAGCATCTCTGATAGGGGTGGGGTGAAGGGCTGCTGCTTCATGCTGTGTGGGGAGGTGACTCACCAGCAGTTCTTCCCCACGGCGGCCCTGGTTATTAAATACAACAGCACTGTGGCACATACAGGCACATCTTAGCCAGACCCTCCCTAGGAGCCCCTCTCCCTTCAGAAAGACCCCAGTCAAAAGGCCCCCTTCATATAGCACTCCACCCCATATCTATCAGGGTCTGAATTGACTTCTCCCTATTAAAGTTCTCAGACACCATTCCACTCCTAGGCTGTGCCCATCCTTACCTACAGCCATCCCTCAAAGCTTGGTTAGCTAGGTACAAGATAGATGTCTCTTGGCTACTGCCTAAGATGCCAGGAAGCAGCAATACAATGGGCTGGGTGGTAGGGTCAGGGTATTGGCTCCTGTCATGCTGGCCAGCTGAGTCTAGCAGGAACTGTCCTCCATCCAGGGTTTGGAGGACTTCACTGTAGTTTTGGAGAGGGCACACAAAGACACTATTAGGAACTTGATATACTTCACAAAGATTTTACTCCCCCGCCCCACCCACAAACAAGTCACACAACTTCCCATCAGCATCCTTTAAGGGCATGCTTTATGCAGAGCATTAAGGCTTTAATAAGGTGGGACAGGGACACAGAAGACTACTACCTCAAGGTTGTGCAGTTATATAGCCCTCCCATAAACATGCTTTCATTCTTACCCTCATGACACTGAGGTATCTGGGGCAAAGATTACCTCCATTTTAACAAAGGCAGACAGGTAGGGGTCCCCTATATAGTTGCAGCTTCATGTTCACTCCCTTTGTCCCTTCTTACCTCCAGTAAGAGACTTGGGGCTGAGACTGCATTAAGACGTGAAAGATGGTTTGTAGCCTCCCCTCAAAACACCACAGTGTAGGGTAGAACGTCTCCACAGTGACTGGACAGTGTTGCTCTAGGAAGGCCAGAAACCAGAGCCCCGTCACCAGTTGAGGCCTCTATAATCACACACCATCTGCCTTACTCCCCTGACTTTGCACCCAGCCAGGGAGGCACCCAACACCAGAAGGTGAGTGACCCCCTCTCCAGAGGCCCACCTGGAGGGCCCTGCTTAGTCTATGGGTGGGACAGTCAACACATCTTAATCTGGAATGACAATATAGTCCAGCTAGCACCCCAAAGAACCTGTCCTGCAGTGTTGCCACTCTAGAATTGGCCCTGAACTGACTCAGAACCAAGGCTAGGATCTGCTGAAGTTGATGGGTGCTGGCTGTCCCACTCAGCCTATCCATGCCCCAAACCCATTTTGGAGAGAGGCAGGTAATATAAGGTAGAGAAAGTGTCCAGCAGGAAGGAGAGGCTGGAGTTCTACGCAGGGACTGAAGAAATCAGCACTGTTCAATCTGTGACATTTGCCTTGCGGTTGGATTACCCAAACCCTGTCATCTTCCCAAGACTAGCTCTGGCCATTCTGGCTTCTGGCCTTAGCACCAATTGCCTGCACATTCCGGTTGTTCCCTAATGTGTGCGGTCACTACCGCTGAAGGGCTCCTTTCTACCACAGCATCTCATTTTCTCCTGGGGTCCCTGCTGCTAGACCATACTCTAAAGGAGAAATGATCCTAATATGAACAGATTTTCCCCTCCTTCATGCCACCCAGGGGGAAGGCAACAGGGATGGGATGACAGGGACAGGTGAGTTCAGTGGGCACTCAGCCCTGACTTTCACCCCCTCTGCTTGGTTCTTCTGGGTGGGCATCAAGTGAATGAGAGGACCTAGCTATGCAGAAGGCTGGAGGAGGAGCATGCTGTACAAAGCCAAAAGGCCTCAAAGTCAATAATGGAAATTGCGTTTCTGTAGCAGGCCCTAAGGAACTTGGGAACCAGATTCCTATTTCTTCTACAGTCCCAATACTCAGAAGAACTAGAGAGGCTAAGTTGATAGTGTGATTGTGAGATGTGACTTGTACTATCATCCTTAAGCCCTGCAATAACAATAGCTATGATTCATTGAGCACTTATGCAGGCACTGGGCACAACGATTTGAGATAGGATATTTCATAAGTAGTTTGCCCAAAGTCATACAGCAAGCAAGAGGCAAAGCAGGATTAATAATTATAATGATACTACCACTAATACTAGTAGGTATAATTTGTTGAGTGTTCACTGTGTGACAGGCTTTGCGCTAAGGACTTTACATGATTTTACCTCATCTTCACAACAGCTCTATGGGATAAGTACTATGGTCCGCCTGTGGGAACAGGTTTGAATGTTGAGTAACTTAAAGGTCATAAGCTAGTTAGTGGCAGAACTGGGGACTCGATTTCAGGTCTGACTCTGGAGCCTGTGCCCTTAATGGTACTCTAAAACCAAAAAACAAACCAGTCGCCATCCCACTCATAGTGACCCTAAAGGACAGAGTAGAACTGCCCCCAAAGGGTTTCCAAGGCTGTAATTCTTTACGGAAGAAGACTGCCACATCTTTATCTTGGCGAGCAGCCGCTGGGTTTGAACCCCTGATCTTTCCGTTAGGAGCCAAGCGGTTTAACCACTGTGCCACCAGGCACAGAACCAACTCAAGTGGAGCCTGGCTGTAGCGCAAGGCTTGGGGGGCCCACTCATCCCAGCTCTCGCAAAGGGCTTGAGCCCCAGGCTAGAGGCTGCGCCCTAGACCCAAGTATCCCCAAACCCGCCAGCCGGAGCGCTGGACCCGCACGCACCTGGGGCACACGTGCCCAGTAGTAGCCCAAGTAGAGGGCAGCGCCAAGACCCAAAAGCAGAGAAAAGGGCTCTGTCTAAGTGCCATTCTGGGGGCTCAGGGCTGAGCTCACCATCTTCTACTGCTGGGTGCCAAGTCCAACGCTCTAGGCTGGCTCCAGCTCCTCACTTCACTAGTCTCAGCTGATAGGAACACACGGGGCCCAGGCCGTCACACGCCATTGGACGGCCTGTGCACGTCCCGCCTCCACTGCACCGCGGTTCGAGGAGCCACGCCCCCCTCCCCAGACAGCCTGTGCGCGCCAGTCGGCCTGAGAGGCGAGGGGTGGTGCTAGCGCTTCGCTGGGCGGGTGAGGATCGCTCAGTGCTCTGCTAAGCCGGGTGACCTCTCAGTGAAGGCCCCGAGCCTGCGCCTCCCTGCTTTCCCTTCCCGGTTATTAGCAGTGTAGCCCCTTCCAAGGACAAGCTGGTGCCCCTGCAGCCGCCATCTTGGTGAGGGGCATCTCCTGCTCCTACTTCCTCAAACGCTTCTCCGGCGACGGCAGACAACCTGGTTAGAGTCCCTCAGCCACTCACAGTCAGTCACACACAAGACACAGCCGCTCCTTGTGGTGTTATTCTGCACTGTCACACCGTACAACCATTCACAGTTACCCTCGCGTCCAGGACACAGCCACTGGCATGGGGACACCCTGCAGTCTCACACAGTGTTCAGCCACTCACAGTGATCCTCACACACTGGACACGACCATTCCCACTATGACACCCCACACTGTCACATACACAGATTTCAGCTGCTCAGTGGGTGCCATTCCACACAAGTTCACGCACATACAGTCACTTGTAGTGTCCATCTATGCTGTCTTGTACCCAAAATTCCTGCCACAGGTTCATCCTACAACAAATACTCACTCCTCATTCACCCTTTACCAGGCACGTTGGTACCTCAGGGATACTGTTCTCAGTGGGATATAGAAACAGATAAGTAATCTATTACAGCAACCTTGTGTACAGATTAGAATCACCAGGGAGTTTTAAAAACTGCCAATGCCCAGGCCCCACCCACATAGAGGTGTTGTGGAGAGGACCTTGTTGTTGTTGGGTGTTGTCCAGTAGATTCTGACTCATAGTGACCCTATGTGACAGAGTAGAACGGCCCTATGGGATTTCCTAGGCATGGGATTTCTTTACAGGAACAGATCACCAGGTCTTTCTCCTGAAGAGTGGCTGGGTGGTTCAAACCTCCAATCTTCTAGTTAGCAGATGAACACTTAACCATTCTGCCTCCAGGGCTCCTTGGAGAGGATCCTAGGTATCAATATAATTTAAAAGCTGTCTAGGATATTCTAATGTGTAGTCAGGCCTGATCCCCTGCAATAGAGTGTGGTGCTAGATAAGGGAAGCTGCCACGGGGGCACTGAGGAGGGAGACTAAACCTCAAGGGGGAGGGGGTCCTCAGGGAAAGTTTACCTGGATATCAAATGACAGTACATTTAAGGTGAAACCAAAACATAAGTAGGAGTTTCCCAGGCAAGTGGTGGGAGATGGGAGGGTGAGTAGTTGTTCCAGGAGAGGAAACAGCATTGCGAAGGCCTGGAGGTGAGAGAGCACAACTTCTTAATGGACTGAGAAATTTGATGCAGCTGGAGCAGACCAGGTCATGAGCACCTACATAAAGGATGTTAGAGTTTACCCTAAGACAGAGGAAAGCCATGAAAGGGGTGGGTGATATCACCAGGTTTATGTTTTAGAAGAATCATTCAGACTACTTGGAGAATGGATTGCAGAAGGGTGAGAATGGAAACAGAGAAGCCATTTGGGAGGCTGTTACTCGAACTTCAGGCACAGAAGATGGCTCCCTGGACTGGGGGATAGCCCCAGAGAGGAGTGAAGATCTTCAAGATAGGAAGCAGAGGGAGAACGCAGAACAGAATTTCAACTTCTAGTGGAATCCAGACTTTCTGGAGCCATTGAGACTGGATAAATCCCAAAACTATTTCCCTGAGATAATCTTTAAACCTTAAACCAGATATAACCCCTGAAGTCTTTTTAAACCAAACAATAGTCTAGAATGTTTGTCTTGAGGACTGTGTTCTTTTAAGAACTATCTATATGGAATCAAATTGATGAATGCAACTCAAAAGATTAGATAGGAAACTTAGGGGGCAGTGAGTTTATGTTAATGGGGGAGGAACAGTTTGGAAAAGGAGGGTGAGAATGGTTGCACAACTTGAAGAATGTAATCAATGTCACTGAACTGTACATGTAGAAATAGTTGTATTTTCTGCTGTGTATATTTTCAACAACAAAAAATAAACTTATGACTAGTGCTGCAATGAACATTCATGTACAAGTCTCTTTTTGAGTCTCTGGTTTCAAGTCTTTCACAATAGCCAAAAGGTGGAAACCCCCTAAATGCCCATCAACAGATGAATGGATAAACAAAATGTGGTATATACATACAATGGAATACTACTCAGCCAGTAGGAGAAATGAAGTCTTAATACATGCTACGGTATGGATGGAGCTTGAAGACATTCTGCTGAACAAAATAAGCCAGTCACAAAAGGACAAATATTGTATGACCTTATATAAAAACACAAGAAAAGACAAATATATAGAGACCAAAGTTTATTAGTGGTTACCAGGGGTGAGAGGGAGGGGGAAAAGGGAGGTTAATGTGATGGAAAAATCACATTAAGGGTAGGGTTGCACTGCTGGTTATTGTAATTGCTGTCAATAAGCTGTACACTTGCAAAAAGTTGAATTGGCAAAAGTTGTGTGATAGATATATTTACAACAACAACGGGGAAAAAAGTAGCTGCTGAGGCTGCTTATGTGCAACCAAATACCTCATGGGATTTGGTTCCTTGGTTTGGAGGTTTAAGGCCATGGTTTCATGGAACATCCCAGTTAATTGGCCTAATAACGTGTTTAGTGCTTCTGTTCTACCTCCTAGTTCGTTGAGTAGTGCCTAGGGTCTTAAAAACTTTCAAGGGGCTATCCAAAGCACAATAATTTGTCTCTATTCAGCTGGAGCAACCGAGGAAGGAGAGCCAGGAATAGGAGGAAGATACGGAATGTGTGTCTAGTTGCCTCCATGAACAACTGCCTCCTTTGTCATGAGACCAGAACTGGATGGTGCCTGGGTACCATTTCTGAACATTTTTATCAAATATTCCATAGAAGAATCCTGATCAAAAGGGGGAAAATGCAGAAGAGAATTTAAAATTCTCATGGACTCTAGACTTTCTGGAGCCATGGAGGGTGGATAAACCCCTGAAACTATTGCCCTGAGATAATCTTTAACCATTAAACTAAAAATATCCACTGAAGTCATCTTAAGATCGATCGATAGTTTAGCTTAACTAGTAAACAATGTCTGCCTTGAGCATTATGCTCTTTTAAGAACTATCTATATGGGATCAAACTGACAACAAGAACTCGAAAAATTAGATAGAAACCTTAGGCAGCAGTGAGTTCATGTTAATGAGGGAGGAACAACTCAGCAAAGGAAGATGAGAATGGTTGCACAACTTGAAGAATGTGATCAATGTCACTAAATTGTACATGTAGAAACAGTTGAATTAGTGTATGTTTTGCTGTGTATATGCTCAACAACAACAATGAAATAAATAAAACTTAGAAAAAAAAAATGGGAGGCAGAATCAATAGGTCTGGGTAGTAGGCTGGAGGTGAAGGAAAAAGGAGGAATCATGGATGAACTCCAGGTTTCTGACTGCTCAGATTGTAGGGATGGATGGCAGTGTCGCTGAGATAGGGAAATCTGAGGGAGGGGAAGGTTTGAGGGGAAAGATATGCATTCAGACTTAAACATGCAGAGTTTGGGGTGCCGGTAGGAAGTTCAATTCCTGAAGTGGTCTGGGGCTTAGAGATTGAAATTAGAGGTTTGGTAGACATCAGCTTTTAGATGGTGATAGAAACCACATAAGTAGATGAACATGTGAGCAGATGGAGAGTGGGGAGAGAGAAAGTCCTGAGGAACACTGACACGTGAAGGAAACTGAGAAGAAGTGACCAGACAGGGTGGAATGATGTTACCAAAATCAATGGATATGATGTTCTGAGGAGGCAGTGGCCAGCAGTGTCTACGGCAGGAAGGAGGGCAGGGATGGGATGACTTTGAGGAGACTGAACTTGTCACTGTGGTGGATGCTGAGGGGAAGGAACTGGTGGAGAGAGAAAAGTTGAAAATTCTGGAAAGAGGTCATTCAAAGAACTACATCCCTGGGCCAATGGACAAGCATGTGGTCCCAAACACAGGTGGAGGGACTGGCTATTGTGACAAAAGTAGGTGATACTCCATTTTGACCACAAAGCAGCTACAGGCATGCACTTTGACGCTCTGTGCTGGCAAATGGCTGCCACCATCACCCTCAAGATGATTCTTTCCTGGAAACTACCTTACAGCCAAGCAATAGACCCATTGCCATCCAGTTGATTCCGACTCATAGTGACCCTATAGGATAGAGTAGAACTGCCCCATAGGGTTTCTAAGGAGCGGCTCGTGGTTAGCAGTGGAGCTCTTAACCACTGAGCCACCAGGGCTCAAGCAATAGACAGGTCTGTAAAATAAGCAGTAACATCCGAAAAGAACGAGATCCATAGAACAAACAATTACATGAGACCACAAGGACAACATTTGCCCAAAAGTAATGATAAGAAAGCAGGAAGGGGTAGGAAAACCAGATGAAAGGAAATGGGGAACCCAGGGAAAAAAGGAGGAGAGTGTTGACACAGTGTGGGGATTCCATCCAATGTCATGGAACACTTTGTTTACAATTTGTTGAACTGGGAAACTAATTTACTCTGTAAACTTTCACCTAAAACCCAATAAAATATTTTAAAAGTAAAGAAAAAAAAAATGATACTTTCTCCAGACTCCCTCCCACACACATACGCTTTCTTAATGGAGCCACTCAGTGATGTGCATAGTTACAGACACACAGTGACACCTTCACTGGAAACCAGTAGTCACAGCCCAGCATCACTTGAGCACGGCAAACAACTCAGAAAGAGTTCACCCAGACACCCCCAACACACATGCCACTAATAGCCTGTACTGCCACACACCTGCACAATCAGACCCACATTAGCCACACCCTGTCAAGCCCATACCCGGCATATTGGATATACAGTCACTCAAAACACCCCCTACTGTGTCACAAGTTCCTCTTACACACAGCCACATACACCAGTCACAATCACATTAAGTTGCATTCCATCTTGACACAAACAACTTGGTCTCAGAGGCAGAGCCAGTGGCACCCACAGCATCAACCAGTTAAACCTGCTTCTCATACACACCAGCCTCACCATCTGTGTCCCTGTCACGCATACACGCGCGCTCGCACGCACGCACGCGCGCACACACACACACACACACCGCCTCCTCTTCCTCCCCATCCTCCAGCCCTCCCGTCTTGGCGGGAGGAACCCGGAGGGCCGGGGTGAGGGTGGGGCGGCGTGGCGGCCCTACCAGCAGCCACTGGCGTTGAGGACTCTGCCCAGGCCGGGGCGGCGGCTCCAGCCGGGAGGGCGACGTGGAGCGGCCACGTGGAGCGGCCCGGGGGAGGGCCCGGCTGCCGGGAGCCGAGGCGCGGCTGGCGGCGCAGCAGCCTCGGGTGACCAAGAAGCCAGACCCCCAGCCCCGCGGCGCCGCCGCAGCAGGTGGGTCCGAGCCCCGCTCCAGGCGGGCGAGCACAGGGCTGAGGGCCCGGGGACCCCAAACCCATCACCGCCAGCGGGGGATGTGCGGTGCGATTGAAGTGGGCGGGCACAGGGCTGTGAGGAGTGGGTTCCTCCGGGGATCCCGAGCCCATCACAATCAGGGGCAGTGGGGCGGGGGCCACCAGGGGTGAGCGGCCTCCTGGCCTCCGGATCCATATCCTAAAGCGCAGTTCCCTCTGCATCTTGGACGCAGCTGGAGCGGTGGCCTCTGCCTCTGGCCACCACCTGGGAAGAGTTTATCCCTGAAAGCAAGTGGAGGAAAGGGCTGGAAAGCAGATCCTGCCATCCCTTGGTTTGATGATGGGGTTTCACAATTCCCCGGTATCTCATCTGTTGCACCACCAGCCCTCTGAGAGGGGGCATTTGACAGGTGAAGAAATGGAGCGATAGGTAGGGGGAAGTGGCTGGCCCAGGCTGTCACCCAGCTAGAAGTGGCCAGGCAGAGACGGCACTCAGGTGTGCCACCCCTTTTGCTTCCACCTCTCTTGGCACAGGGGGCAGTGAAGGGGTAAATTAAGGGAGCCGATTCAGTTCCAAATAAGAACTTCTCAACAGTTAGGCTCAGCCAGAAATGGAATAAAAGGCCCACTGGTCTCCTCTCCTGGAAAGATTCAAGCCAGCGGCTGGCTGGCCATTTGACAGGGATGCTGTGGAATAAATTTTGCACCAGGTGGGATGTTATACAACATAACCTTAAGGGCCGCTGCAACATCCTAGAGTCTCTGAAATACTGCCAGCCACTTGGCCCACAATATCTAATTGCACACTCTCCAAACCCGTATGATGTAGACACTGGTATCCTCATTTTAAAACTAAGATCCCAGAGCTTAGAGAGGGGAAGACATCTGCCCAGATCATACAGTCGGCTGGTGCAAAGACTTGAAGAAATCCGAGGTCAGGGTCTTTGGGAACAGATCAGTGAGTGTGTATGTGTGTGTGTGTGTGTGTAAAAATGGTGTGGGGGCAGCGTCCGACCTCTTCTAACTTCACAAAGAGGAAGGAGAATCAAGATCAACAGCCCAAGTCTGATTCCTATGAGGTAGAGGTCAGACATGCCTCCGCTGCCCATCTTCTTCACCAATTCCGACACCAGCCGTCCCTACCACAGCACTCTGCTGAGTTCCATAATTCATTGCAATGGCCACGCAGAACTCACAGACGAATACGGTTTATTAGGGAAGTAAACAGGTTACAATTCAAGTTCAGGAACACTCAGGATACGGTTCTTCTATCAGGACAGCTTCTTCTCAGCTGTGCCTGTGGGCATGCCTCTCTGGCCTTCGGCCTCTGCTCTGCTCAGGCAAGTGTTACAGAGCTCTTTTAGCTCTGCTGATAAATTTGTCAAGGCACCCTACTCTGCCAGTAAGCTCTGGCCCAAAGGTGCTCAGCTCTAGCTCCATGGGTTGGCAAACCTAGCTCCACCAAGTGTCCAGAAGCTTCCTACTGTGCCAGCAAGCCTCCTGCCCAAAGGCACTCAGCTTTCTGGCTCCAGGAGCCATGCCATCTCCTGCCAGGTCTCCTGGTTCTACTGCCGCTGTTCTTCTGCCACTGCTTCTTGCCATCTTCAGTGTTACAGCTCTTTCTGTCTCATCTTCTGGTTCCAGGAACTTCTCAGTGCAGGGATCTTGGGTCCAAAAGACATGCTCTGCTCCTGGCTCTTCTTTCTTGGTGGTGGTGAGAACTTCTCTTTCCTGCCTCTGACCTAGTGGGTTAGCAAAACTGACCAATCCCTTCATTAGGGTTCCACAGACCTTATTTGCATGGTTCCACCCCCACATGGGTGCCATGAACCTTATTTCCATTATTAGCAAGCTATCCAATCCCCTTGGTGGGCCACAATTACCTTATTTGTATAGTCCCACCCAATCACTTAGGTGAGAGTGTAAAAACAACTGGAGGCAGCGTCTGACCTCCTCTAACTTCACAAGGGGGAAGGAGAATCAAGATCAACAGCCCAAGGCTGATTTCTATGGGGCGGAAGTCAGACATGCCTCCTCTCTGCCATCTTTACCAATTCTGACACCAATCACCCCTCCCACATTACTCTCTACTTCTCTGCTAGATTAGATAATTCATTGCAATGGCCACGCAGAACTCAGAGGCCATACTCACAGTTATGGGATTTATTAGGGCAGTAACAGGTTACCATTCAGGCTCAGGAACACTCAAGGATACAGTTCTTCCATCAAGACAGCCTCTTTCCAGCCATGCTCAAAGGCATGCCTCTTCCTGGCCCTAGGCCTCTGCCCAGAGGCACACAGCTTTCTCACTCTGTGGGCTGGGAAGCCAACTGCTGCTGGAAGTCTCTGCTATTGAGACTTCTGCTGCTGGGTCTCTGCTGTTGGGTCTCTGCTGCCGGGTCTCTCCTGCCACCATTTGCCACGATCTTCAGGGTCACAGCTCGCTCACTTTCTCTCCATCTCTGCTTCCAGGAGCTTCTCAGCACAAGGATCCCGGGTCCAAAGGACGTGCTGGCTCCTGGCTGTTCTTCCTTGGTGGCGGTGGGATTCTTCTCTTTTCCACCTCTGGGATGGCTCACCTCAAGCCCAGCAGGATGGCAAAGCTGGCCAATCCCTTTGGTGGGCTACAATTACCATATCTGCACAGTCCTGCCCAATCACCTGGGTGGGAGTTACAAGACCATGGCGAGAAAGGCCATGTAAAAGCTATTCATTGCACCGAACTATGACTTGAATAACTATTAAATTACATCAGTTTTAATTAATAGTTGTGGTGGCTTTCATGTGGTCATTAGGGTAAATTATGTTTATGTCCATTATAGTTATAGGAACTGTTTAGGAACATTTTTATTTGACAGGCTCAATTAGTAGGAGTCCCGGGGTGGTGCAAATAGTTAACACACTTGACTGATGACCGAAAGATTGGAGGCTGGAGTCCACTCAGAGACACCACAGAAGAAAGGCCTGGAGACCTACTTTCAAAAAAAACAGCCTTTGAAAACCCTATGGAGCACAATTCTACCTGACACACATAGAGTTGCCATGAGTTGGAACCGACTCAATGGCAACTGGTTTTCTTAGTTCAACAGCTGCTTTATTTCTGTTGCTCACAAAAGCTTTTGTAAATGCTTAGAAATGTGTGTGAACAAGTCACATCATACCAACCTCGGAAAAGCAGGCGGTGCCTCTACCTGACTTTCTTTAAACGATGGAGGTGGGTTACTTGTACTAAAAATGTCTCAGTTGGAAGCATTACTTAAGAGAATATTACTTAAATGGCATTAAAAGTTCACAGGCAATTTCATTTTTGACGTGGACTACAACCCGGTGGCAAATTGTATTTTTCTCCTTGTAGTTATGACATTTTTGCTTTAGATATTTTGAGACTATGTTATTAGGTGTATATGAGTTTAGAATATTATATCTTTCTGGAGAATAACTTTTCATCATTTTTAAATAACACTTTTTTATCTATAATAATGCTTTTCACCTTTAAAGTCTATTTTGTCTGTTGTCAGTACAGCTATACCAGATTTCTCTTATCTACTATTGCCTTGTATATTCATCTTCCATTCTTTTGCTTTCAATCTTTCTGTGTCTTTATTTATTCATTAATCTCTTGAAAATTGCATGTAACTATATTTTGCTTTGTATCTCTTTTGATAATCTCTATTTCTTAACTAATAAGTTTATACAATTTACATTTATTTTAATTCTTGATATACTTAGATTTATTGCTACCATCTTATTGTATGCTTTCTATATGTTTTCTTCTTCTTGGTTCCTTTTTTTTTCTGTCTTCCTTTGGATTGGTTTCTTAAAATTCCATTCCTTTTTTTTTTTTTTTTATCTCTACGAATGTGAAGTTATACATTCCATTTGTTTTTTTAGTGGTTACCTCAAATTTTTAACATGCATATTTAACAAAGTTAATCAATATGTCTACTCTCTTCCTAAACAGCTGTCCTCATCTTACATGATATTGTTGTCAAATATTGTCTAATAGTCTATGTTTGTTTAGATTTATTCACCTATTTACTGATTTCTTTGTGCATCATTTTCGTGCATTTCAAACCTTCCTTCTGGAATCATTTCCTTTTGTCTGAAATATATCCCTTAGAAGTTCCTTTAGTGAAGGAATATTGGTGTTAAACTCTCTGTTGTCTATCTAAAACCTCATTCTTGAAAGATAATTTTGCTGATAATAGAATTCTAGAATGGCAATATTTCCTCCTCTCTCAACACATTCAAATACTAGTGTACTTTGACATCACTATTGCTGTTGAGAAATCAGCTGTCAGTATAATCACTCTTCCTTTTAGGTAATTTATCTTTTCTTTCTGGCTGCTTTTAATATCTTCTCTTTTTCTTGCTGATCTATAATTTCACAACAATAGGTCTAGGTGTGAATTTCTGTTTATCTAATCTGTCTGGGATTGTTGGGCCTCCTGGATTTAAATACTAATGTTTTGCAACATCCTGGAAATCTCCGCTGTTCCTTGAACGCTGCTTCTACTGAATTTTCTGTTATCTCCTTCATCTTCCATGTTGCTTAACCTTTGTTTTATATTTTTTTCTTTGTAGCTCAACGGACTGCATTCTGGATAATTTATTCAGATCTATTTTCCAGTTCATTAATTCTCACAATGACTGTGTCTAATCTATTTAACTCACCCATTGCATTTTTTAAAATCAATCTTTTCTTTTTATTTCTAAAAGTTATTTTTGGTTCTTCAAATCTACTTGGTCATTTTGATGCTTTTATTTCTTTCTCATATATTCAAGCTTCTCCATAATTTCTTAAAACATATTAAATATACTTTGTTATGGATTGAATTGTGTCACCCCAAAAAATGTGTAGGAATCCTAACCCCTGTGTCTATGGATATAATCCTGTCTAGGAATAGGATTTTATCTCTTATGTTAATGAGGCTATATCAGTATAGGGTGTATCCTAAACCTAATCATCTCTGAGTTATAAAAAGAGCAGATTAGACGGAGACAAACAAGCACAAACAAGGAAAAGACAGATGCCTGTGGAGATCGCCGAGGAACCAAGGAATGTTGGGGCTAGAGAAGCTGAGACAAGGATTTTCCCCCAGAACTGACAGAGAGAGAGACTTTTCCTAGAGCTGATGCCCTGAATTCAGATTTCTAGCCTCCTAAACTGTGAGAAAATACATTTCTGTTTGTTAAAGCCACTCAGTTGTGGTGTTTCTGTTAGAGGAGCACTAAGAAACTATGGTATACTTACTTTATGTGTGATATTCTAATCTCTTCAGTTTTTGCAAGCCTGATTCTGCCCACTATTGTTTTGCTGGATCTTATTCACAGCACCTTGTTTCCTTGTTTGTTTATGACTTTTTGGCTATGAGTTCATGTTCCTTGGAACTATATCTGTGGAAATTCTTTGAGGCCTGGATTAAAGTTGTTTTCTTCCAGAGAAGATGTATGCTTCCCTCTGTCAGTCAACTTGGGGCACTATCAACCAGGGACTACTTCAAAATGTATTATCTCTTTTAGGCTTTCCAACCACATGTTGCTGTTAGGTGCCGTCCATTCAGTTCACACTCATAGCGACCCTATGTACAGCAGAACGACACAATGTCCAGTCCTGCGCCATCCCCACAATCATCGTTATACTTGAGCCCCTTGTTGCAGCCACTGTGTCAATCCATCTCGTTGAAGGTCTTCCTCTTTTTTGCTGACCCTCTACTTTACCAAGCATGATGTCCTTCTTCAGGGACCGGTCCCTCCTAATAACGTGTCCAAAGTACATGAGATGATGTCTCACCATCCTTGCTTCTAAGAAGCATTCTGGCTGTACTTCCTCCAAGACAGATTTGTTTGTTCTTCTGGCAATCCATAATATATTCAGTATTCTTCGGCAACACCATAATCATAATTCAAAGGCATCAATTCTTCTTCGGTCTTCCTTATTCATTGTCCAGCTTTCACACACATATGAGGCGATTGAAAACACCATGGCTTGGGTCAGGTGCACCTTAGTCCTTAAAATACATCTTTGCTTTTTAACACTTTAATAAGGTCTTTTGCAGCAGATTTGCCCAATGCAATGCGTCGTTTGAGTTCTTTCTTTTTTTTTAAATATATATAAATACATATATATATTATTGTGCTTTAGGTGAAAGTTTACAGCTCAAGTTAATGTCTCATACAAGAATTTATGCACATATTGTTTTGTGACATTAGTTGTAGTCCCCACAATGTGACAGCACACTCCCCCTTTCCACCCCGGGATTCCTGTGTCCATTCAACCAGTTCCTGTCCCTTCCTGCCTTCTCATCCTGCTTTGGGGCAGGAGTTGCCCATTTGGTCTCATGTGTCTTATTGACACACGAGAATGTGTATTATTTTTTGTTTTATAGTCCTGTCTAATCTTTGTCTGAAGAGTGGGCTTCAGGAATGGTTTCAGTTCTGGGTTAACAGAGTGTCTGGGGGCCATAGTTTCAGAGGCTCCTTCAGTCTCTGACAGACCATTAAGTCTGGTCTTTTTGCATGAATTTGACTTCTGCTCCACACTTTCCTCCTGCTCCGTCCAGGAATCTCTGTTGTTTTCCTTGTCAGGGCGGACATTGGTGGTAGCTAGGCACCATCTGGTTCTTCTGGTCTCAGGCTGGTGGAGTCTCTGGTTTATGCGTTCCTTTAGTCTCTTGGGCGAATATTTTCCTTGTGTCTTTGGTTTTCTTCATTCTCCTTTGCTCCATGTGGGATGGGAAGAATTGATGCATCTTAGATGGCTGCTCGCAAGCTTTTAAGACTCCAGACATCACTCACCAAAGTGGGATGCAGAACATTTTCTTAATAAACTTTGTTATGCCAATTGACCTAGATGTCCTACGAAATCGTTTGATTTCTTGATGGCCACTTTCATGGGCGTTGATTGTGGATCCAAGTAGAATGAAATCTTTGACAGCTTCAATCTTTTCTCTATTTATCATGATGTTGCTTATTGGTCCAGCTGTGAGAATTTTTGTTTTCTTTATGTTGAGGTGTAATCCATACTGAAGGCTGTAGTCTTTGATCTTCATCAGTAACTGCTTCAAGTCCTCTTCACTTTCAGCAAGCAAAGTTGTGTAATCTGCATATTGCAGGTTGTTAATGAGTCTTCCTCCAATCCTGAAGCCCTGTTCTTCTTCATATAGTTCGGCTTCTCAAATTATTTGCTCAGCATACAGATTGAGTAACTATGGTGAAAGGATACAACCCTGACGCACAACTTTCCTAACTTTAAACCACACAGTATTCACTTGTTTCGTTTGAACAACTGCCTCTTGATCTATGTACAGGTTCCTCATGAGCACGGTTAAGTGTTCTGGAATTCCCATTCTTCACAATGTTATCCACAGTTTGTTTTGATCCACATAGTTGAATGCCTTTGCATAGTCAATAAAACACAGGTAAACATCTTTCTGGCATTCTCCCCTTTCCACCATGATCAATCTTACATCAGCAATGATATCCCTTGTTCCAGGTCCTCTTCTGAATCTGGCTTGAATTTCTGGCAGTTCCCTGTCGATGTACTGCTGCAACTGTTTTTGAATGATCTTCGGCAAAATTTTACTTGTGTGTGTATTAGTGATATTGTTCCATAATTTCCACATTCTATTGGATCACCTTTCTTTGGAATGAGTACAAATATGGATCACTTCCAGTCGGTTGGCCAGGTAGCTGTCTTCCAAATCTCATGGCATAGACGAGTGAGCGCTTCCGGTGCTGCATCTGTTTGTTGAAACATCTCAACTGGTATTCTGTCAATTCCTGGAGCCTTGTTTTTCCCCAATGCCTTCAGTGCAGCTTGGACCTCTTCCTTTAGTACCATTAGTTCTTGATCATATGCTACCTCCTGAAATGGTTGAACATCAACCAATTCTTTCTAATACAGTGACTGTGTGTATTCCTTCCATCTTCTTTTGACGCTTTCTACGTTGTTTAGTATTTTCCCAGTAAAATCCTTCACTATTGCAACTCGAGGCTTGAATTTTCTCTTCAGTTCTTTCAGCTTGAGAAATGCCAAGTGAGTTCTTCCCTTTTGGTTTTTTGTCTCCAGGTCCTTGCACATTTCATTTACTTTGTCTTCTAGAGCCACCTTTTAAAATCTTCTGTTCAGCTCTTTTACTTTATCATTTCTTCCTTTCACTTAGCTACTCTACTTTCAAGAGCAAGTTTCAGAGTCTCTTCTGACATCTATTTTGGTCTTTTCTTCTTTCTTGTCTTTTTAATGACCTCTTGCTTTCTTGGAGCCCTGGTGGCACAGTGGTTAAGACCTACGGTGAGCTATGGCTGCTAACCAAAAAAGTTAGCAGTTCAAATCCACCAGCTGCTCCTTGGAAACCCTATGGGGCAGTTCTGTCTTACAGGGTTGCTATGAGTCAGAACTGACTCGACGGCATCTAACAACAACAACTTGCTTTCTTCATGTATGACGTCCTTGATGTCTTCCCACAGTTCATCTGGTCTTTGGTCATTAGTGTTCAATGTGTCAAATCTATTCTTGAGATGGCCTCTAAATTCAGGTGGGATATACTCAAGGTCGTACTTCGGCTCTCATGGACTTGTTCTAATTTTGTTCAACTTCAACTTGAACTTGCATATGAGCAATTGAAGGTCTGTTCCACAGTTAGCCCCTGACTTTGTTCTGACTGATGATATTGAGCTGTTTCATCGTCCCTTTCTACAGATGTAGTCGATTTGATTCCTGTGTATTCCATCTGGCCCAGTCCACGTGTATAGTCGCCATTTATGTTGGTGAAAAAAGGTATTTGCAATGAAGCAGTTGTTGATCTTACAAAATTCTATCGTGCGATCTCTGGTATTGTTTCTATCACCAAGGCCAGATTCTCCAGCTACCAATCCTTCTTTGTTTCCAACTTGTGCATTCCAGTTGCTAGCAATTATCAATGCGTCATGATTTCATGTTTGATCAGTTTCAGACTACAGAAGTTGGTAAAAATATTCAAGTATTTGGTGCGTAAATTTGAATAATAGTTGTATTAACTGGTCTTCCTTGTATGCATATGGATATTATCCTATCACTGACAGCACTGTACTTCAGGATTGATCTTGAAATGTTCTTTTTGACCATGAACTCGATGCCATTCCTCTTCAAGTTGTCATTCCAGGCATGGTAGACCATGTGATCCTCTGATTCAAAATGGCCCATACCAGTCCATTGCAGCTCACTAGTGCCTAGGATATCAATCTTTATGCATTCCATTTCATTTTTGATGACTTCCAGTTTTTCTAGATTCATACTTCGTACATTCCACATTCTGATTATTAATGGATGTTTGCAGCTGTTTCTGCTCATTTTGAGTTGTGCCACATCAGCAAATGAAGGTCCTGAAAGCTTGACTTTATCCACATCATTAAAGTTGACTCTACTTTGAGGAGGCAGCTCTTCCCCAGTCATATTCTGAGTGCCTTCCAACCTGAGGGGCCCGTCTTCTGGCATTATATCAGACAATGTTCTGCTGCTATTCATAAGGCTTTCATTAGCCAATTTTTTCAGAAGTAAACCACCAGGTCCTTCTTCCTAGTCTGTCTTGGTCTGGAAGCTCCGCTGAAACCTGTCCACCAAGGGTGACCCTGTTGGTATCTGAAATACCAATGGCAAAGCTTCCAGCATCACATCAATACACAATCCACCACTGTATGAAAAATTGACAAACACGTGGTGGTCCAAACCATATAGGTAGCATAAATTTAGGTCTCAACAACAGTTTAGAGCTAGCTTGTTACAAATTCTCAGGGAAGGATTTTTTTCTCTCTTCCTTCCAGCACCTGTAGCATAGTGGCTAAGAGCTACATCTGCTAACTAAAGGTTGGCAGTTCAAATCCACCAGGTGCTCCTTGGAAATTCTATGGGGCAGTTCTACTCTGTCCTATAGGGTTGCTGTGAGTCAGAATCAACTCGACAGCAATGGGTTTGGTTTTTGGTTTTATCCAGCACCAAGGTCAATATAGGCAAGATTCTTTGCTGCCGTTCTTCATGGAAAATTTATTTTTTGCTCATTCTTATATTGATGGTATAGCTGTTTGGCATCCCAACTTTATGTAGGGAATCTCTTATTAGTTTCCCCACTTAGAGTGGGCCCAGGCATAGTGAAATCAAAGTATTTCAAGGCTGCTCAAGGGAAAAGATATGACCATGATATGGCAGTGTTGCAGAGCAAACTATTTATTGGGGCCAATAAGTTGACAGATGTTGCATGTGGAGGCATTTCTCACTGCAGGAGACCCTCTAAAGGCAAGTGGGGCAGGCAAGGGGGGACACAAGAAGGGGACAAGGACAAAGGAACTTCCAGAGGAGAGAGGAAGCAGAGAAGGTGGTTATGTATTTTGGCAATGTCCTTCAGCAGCAAAATGGGGAGTCTCTGGGTCAGAGAACTCCTAGGGGCAGCAGCAGCTTGGGCTCTTTATAACTACAGGGTTTATCTTCTCTATGGATAGCAGGTGTGGGGCTCGGTTTTGTGGCAAATGCAAAGCAGGCAGGCTCTGAATGGCCCAAAATCTGCTTATCTGGGCTATTTTTAAAGCAACTAGATGTGTAAAAATTTTAATTTAGTGCTGGTGGACTTTTTGAGCTAACAGCCCTGGCTTGCTATTAAGAAATAAACAACCTGGCGCCCAATACGCAGGCCATCTTTGACTCTCACTTATGTAACTTTAGGCTTTATTTCTGGTCTCCTGTATTGCATACAGCTCTCAAACTGATAGCACAAGATCAATTGGATTTGGTTTGGCAGACACTCTTAAGGCAAAAGCTGACTTCCAGTTCATGTTTTCCCCAGTAATACTATTTTCACTATGCTTTGGAGTCCTGGTGGTGCAGTGGTTAAGTGATAGAGCTACTAACCAAAAGGTCTGCCATTCAAATCCACCAGGTGCTCCTTGGAAATTCTATGGGGTGGTTCTACTCTGTCCTATAGGGTCACTATGGGTCAGAATCGACTTGATGGCAATGAGTTTTTGGGTTTGTATGCGAAGAATTTCTTACTTTTTTGCCAACTCAG
This sequence comes from Dugong dugon, assembly GCA_030035585.1. Lineage (NCBI taxonomy): Eukaryota > Metazoa > Chordata > Mammalia > Sirenia > Dugongidae > Dugong > Dugong dugon. The sequence goes on from CM057473.1 coordinate 73,194,958, forward strand.
TGTATTTGAAAAAATACTTATTTTTACCCATGTTTGTAAGTTACTTTCATGGGACATTTCTACCATATCATATCACATCATGTCGTATCACGTCATGTCACGTCACTTCATGTCACGTCACATCACATCACATCGCATCGCATCATATCATATCAAATCATATGGAGTTCTCAGCTTCAACTGCCTACTTGGATGAGCCCAAGACTGTGGCTTCTCTCTGGGCGCAACAACAAAAGCCAGACAATTTTGGTGAACACCTTTAGGGCAGCTGTGGCTTCAGCAACCCCTCTGGCCACTGGGGATTGTATTTATCGTGCACTTTTGCACATTTAATAATAGCAAAAAAAAAAAAAGCCGTTGCCATCGAGTCGATCCCAATTCATAGTGACCCTATAGGACAGGGTAGAACTACCCCATAGGGTTTCCAAGAAGTGGCTGGTGGATGTGAACTGCCAACCTTTTGGTTAGCAGCCAAACTTTTACCACTATGCCACCAGGGCCCCACAATTTGTAACAGGAGCGCTTCTTTCTCCAGAATTTCTAGTTTGCCTATTGCAGAAATAGAAGTACTCCACATTATTATAGACACCAACACACTATGGATGCTCACTACATCCAATGGGGCCAACTGTATGTGTGGAAAAATGAAGACCCTTGAAGTTTCACCTTCTTGCGAACTTCCATGTTTTGTTGCTTCTGCAAGGCAACTCTGCTGGCATAGCCTAGAGCCAGGTTCCCGCATAGACTAGCCCCATAATTTTGGTCTATCTTCCCATTAGCCATATGCTCACCTGGTCTATCCTTCATCTCCTAGGAAACTGATGCCCACCCTTCTAGTGATCCTGAACCGTATTAGGGCTACAGAACTCTCAAGAATTTGCTGAAAGCTATGAACCCTTTCCCCTGGAAAACGCAGTGACGCCAGTGTATAGGTACAATTTCAGAGGGTTCCTAGACTCTGTATTAAACTGTCAAGCATCTGATGATTTTCCTTCTTAGAAATGTTTGGAGTCTTGGGCCTTGGCTTTGGTGGGCTTCTGCTTCCTCAGAAACTCACAATATATATGCACACACCCGGGACTAATCAGAAAGGTTGATGTTCTGTGCTTTTGCTCAAAAACCAAACCAAACCTGTTGCTGTTGAGTTGGACTCATGGTGACCTCATGTGTTACAGAGTGCAACTGCTCCATAGGGTTTTCTTGGCTGTAATCTTTACGGAAGCAGATTGCCGGGCCTTTCTCCTACAGTGCCGCTGGGTGGGTTCGAACCACCAACCTTTAGGTTAGCAGCGAAACCTCTGGCACCATCCAGGAACCTATGTGCTTTTGCTTGATCCTCTCTATACTTTACTGTTGTTTTAATGTAATCAAGTGATTGTTTTTGCCAATGGACCTACACAATGTAGGCTTAAGGAGAAATTTTTGTTTCTTGCCTTCATATTGGGATCTTGTTTTCTTAACTGCATTTCATAAACAGGGGAAACTGATGGATTGATGCTGACTTGGGTTTTCAGTCTGTACCTGAGTTTAGACCTATTTCAAGGAGTCTGTGCTTCTTTTGACTTGTTCTTCGATGGGTATACAAATTAACACCTCTTTTCCCTCTCTGCAGCTCTGTTTAAATCTTAGCCTTTTTCTGACTTCCTGTGTCTTCAAATCTGGCTTTTCTCTTCAGCTCTCTGAGCTGGCTTCCTAATCTGTGAAATGAGTGGACTGAACAAGTCAGACATATTTAAGCTGTACTTCTCAGAGCACCTCAGGGGCTGATGGGAGCCAGGGGGATGAGGGCATGGGGAGGCTGTGCTTTTACGTGCCTTACACACAGATATGGAGTAAAGTGTATTTTGAGCAGAGTCCCACTACTGAAACACAGTGTGGAGCCCGCTGACCTGGGCGATCTCTGATGTCCGTGGGTGACTCCTCCCTTGAGCAGGGGTCTTGCCTCCTGGGCTGCAGGGTGGAGGCAGAGAGAGGAAGACGTTCCTGTCTAACCCAGTGATCCCCCATTCTTGTGGCAGGCACCCCTTCCCTGCTGACCCCTAACTCTGTTCTTGGTTCCTGTCCCAGGGGAGATGCTACCTTTGATGATGAGAGTGTTAGTGCTGCCGCTACTGCTGTCCCTGGGTCAGGCTGCCCCCAAGGATGGAGCCACAAGGTAATGGATGAGGAGGGCAGGGCCGTTGACTGGGTGCAGGGAGTCTCCAGAAAACCTGAGGTGGGTAGGGCCCTCTGGGAGGCAGGAGACTGGGATGGACACCCCAATCTCTGAATCCCACCCCAGCCTCATGCCTTGTGCCTGTCAGAGTGCCCTTCATAAAGCTGGCACGCAGAACAAGTTTGCTGGACTCATTTGGAAACGGGGCTCAGCGCCAACGAGGTGTGACACAGAGAAAAGAAGCACAGGGTGGGGAAGGGCTGCAGTCCTCGTCTTTGTCCACTGGGAACTCCAAAGAAATGGAGCCTGCTAGCACACCACGTCCATTTGATTTGATTATTTTTCTCAGGGATCTACTTATTAATGCTATGCAGTGGCTGTGCTAGGTAGAAGTGGAGACAGAGACAGGCTCAGCGGCAGCTGCTGCAACCATTCCTGCTAACTCTCTAGGGTAGCAGGTTTGGCTGATTTGGGCAAACAGGCAGCTCTATCCTGAACTGGGAACAAACTTTTGAGCCTTAAAGACTAACACCTAGACCCTGAGCAGATGAAAACTCCAAAACCAACATATATGCTCTCTGCTTGAAAAAGAAAGCCAATTTTTTTGTCATGGAGCGAATTGGGTCTCGTATGAAAACTGGGCAGGGCCATTAGGCTCAACCAAGACCTACACCTCAGCTCCCAGCACCAGAGCAGAACTGCCATGGTCCTCGTTTCTTGGGTCTCCAGCTGGTGTCTACTAGATGTGGCCTCATCTGGCCTCTACCTAAGCAGATTTTTGAGTTTTCACTTAAAATCCAAGTCAGGCAGCTAGAAAAACAGTTTGAGGGCGTAAGGTTCTACTTCAGAGAGAATCAGAGGGGCCTCTTCCTCACCAGGTTTTTGGGTATTTTGAGGAGCAATTCCCTTTGGCTCTGGGGAGAGAACTCAGCCATGAGTTTGGGGGTAGAAGGCTTGTGTGCTGGGCCCTGCAGTGAGGCTGTTTGCAAGGCTGGCCCTTCCCTCCCTCCTCCAGGCCCAAGCCTGAAGTGCTGCAGCAGCCCCTGCCCAGCCCCTTCCTGCCAGGCGAGGAGCAGCTTCAGTGAGTAGGCTGGGCTGGGGGCCTGGGGCTGGACCTGGGGCTGCAGACTAGTCTCTCCTGGGCTGATTTTCCGCTTTCGGACAGACTTCTGCAGAACTACCTGAAGGGACTAGACAGGATGGAAGAGGAGCCAGAGCACATGAGCCGGGAGCAGGGTGAGGGCTGGGCTGATGGGCCGGGGCGGCCAGAACTGGGGACTGACCTCTGGCCCGCCCGTTGACTCCCGCCTTCTCCACCTGCCCATGGATGCCTCTTCTGACCCAGCTTCTCCTCCTCAGTTCTTCTCTACCTCTTTGCCCTCCACGACTATGACCAGAATGGACAGCTGGATGGCCTGGAGCTGTTGTCCATGCTGACAGCAGCTCTGACCCCTGGAGCTGCAGACTCTTCTCCCACCAACCCGGTAAGCGCTGCTGGGTGGGGGCAGGTGGCCTCTCCCTGGAGGAGACCAACTCCTTGGGGCTTGGTCTTTCTCATCATGGCTTTTATGGTGAGCCCCCTGTAAAAAGAAGGCTCAGAACCTGCATGACAGGAATGTGGGGGCATTGGGTGGGGGCTCCTGGGAACATCCAGGGTTACTATAGCCTTGTGCTCCCACAGGTGATCCTAGTGGTGGACAAGGTGCTCGAGACCCAGGACTTGAATGGGGATGGGCTCATGACTCCCGCAGAGATCATCAACTTCCCAGGAGAGACCACCAAAGAGTCCCTTGCCCCTGCTCCCCAGGGGCCACACGCTACTGGAAGGCAGCCCCTATTACCTAAAAGCCCATTAGGACAAGAAATGCTGGAAGCTATAAGTCTCAGAGAAGCTCGGGAACAGGTAGAGGCCAGAAGAGAGTCCTTGGAGCCTGTACAGGAGGCTGGGGCACCAGCAAAGCCTGCAGCAGAAGCCCCAGGTCCTGAAGGGGAGGCTGGGGGACAGGCAGAGGCTGAAGAAGAAGCCCCAGGTCCTGGAGGGGAGTTTGGGGGACAGGCAGAGGCTGAAAGAGAAGCCCCAGGTCCTACAGTGGAGGTTGGGGGACAGGCGGAGGCCAGGGGCACTGCAGAGGAAGCAGAAGCACTTCCAAGGGAAACACTGGCGTCTAAGAACACCCCACAGCAGTTTGAGGTCCACAGCATCCAGCTGGAGAATGATGAGATATAAAATAGGTTTGCGCCCCGAGAAGTCTCAGTGCCAGAACGCAAGCCCCCAAGGGTGGAGTGCGTGTTGGGATGAGGGCCACCCATGGGTCCCTTTGCTGGCTCCAGCAGTGTGGCAGGTTTTTCTGTGCAGCTCAGGGAGACCCTAAGTTGGGGGACAGCTTTTAGGGCCCAGAAAAAACAATAAAGAACTGAATGAATTTGCCCTCCTGGGCCACCTGTCCAAGGGCCCAGCCTGCACAGACCCCACAGGGGCACCTGGGGGCAGGTACTGGACAGGCCTCTTGAAGGGGCAGGGATTCAGCTTTCCCAGTGTTCCCAGAAGCTGGTGGTGCCGAGACACAGCAAAGTCTATGGGGGCTAGGCCACAGCCAGCTACAGACAGCCCTGTGAAGAAAGTACCCTGGAGCCAACACTCCCCTGTTCCCTCCGCACCTGATGCCCACCTCCCAGGGCCCCGCTGTACCTCAGGGCAGACCTTCGCCACCACCCTGTATCTCCGCCCCCCCGACCCCCAGTAGTATTAGTAACTGTCATTTACAAGAGATTAGTTTGTACCAGGTGTCATGCTGGGCATTTATGTATTATGTGATTCTATCCTCATAATAATTCTGTGAGCCAGGTAGAATTATTAGACACTTGACAGATGATGAAACTGAGGATGATTGAGTTAAGCAACTTACCTACACACCTAATTAAGTGGCAGATGTGAATTCAGATCTTTCTGACGCCAAAGCTCCATGCTCTTTATCACATTATATGGCCCCACTCACCCTGCCTCAACTGCTGTACTGCAGTTGGCCCCCAATTCCAATATGCCCCCTTCTGGAGCTGCTCTCCCTGAGGGGCTGCAACACTCAGCATCCCCAGTCACATCTAGGGCGGAGGCACCGCCTTCACTACAAGACAGGCTCCAGGGGTGGGGCTCTCCGAGGAAGATATTTTTGGACTGTGAAGGCCCCACCAAGCCACAGAGTAGGCTCCCCGCCCGGTGGCCTGTCAGGTGGCTCAGCCCTGTGGGCCCGAGGCTCCTGGGGCCGAGGGAGTGGAGTCTTCTGCACAGCACAGGGCCCAGAAAAGCTTTTCACAGATTCTGGGCATTGGGAAAGTGCATGGGGTGCAGGCCTGGGCTGGGAGGTTGATTTGGGGAAGGAAGAAAAAGGGAGAAGGACTGTAGTGTCAAAGCCTCAGGAGTCCCCAGACAGAGCAGTTCGGACATCAAGGACAAACAGACGGGCAGAGGAGGCTGGCTCTAGGCGAGGAGATTTATTTGCTCCGTGGCTCTGCGGGTGAGATGTGGGGGACACAGGACACAGGCAGAATCCTTGCCACAGCCTGCATCTCCTCAGGGAACAGGGCAGCCCAGACGCTAGGCCCCAGGAAGGGATGGTGAGCTTCTGCTCCTGCCATGGTGCCCTCACACAATGCCATCGTAGCCCTGCAGGCCACACTTCTTGCCAGCCACCTGGCAGCCAAACCTCAGCGCCTCCTGTATGCTCTTCCCTAGAGGGAGGGACACATAACTGGGTCAGCCTGATCTTGGGGCAGAGGTGGCCCCCAGCCCTGTCCCCTCCTGCTGGGTTACTTACCCTGGGAGAGACTGAAGATGACGGAGGCATTGAAGGTGTCTCCAGCCCCCAGAGTATCCACCACCCGGGGTGGGGGGAAAGCGTCCGAGTGGATCAGCTGTCCATCGGGGCCCAGGGCATCGGCGCCCTCCTCAGCCCAGGCACAGATGAGTGTAGCCCTGCAAGCCTCTCTGCTCAGCTGGTGGTGTATTTGTGCCCCTCGCCCCGGACCCATCCACCCCCGCCCCCGGGCAGACCCCTGGAGTCCAGGCTCTTGCACTCCTCGTATCCTCGGGCCCCTTCTTGGGTTCCCCCAGCTCACCCTTTCCTCACACGGCCGTACAAGCCCCTCAGTGCTTCTGCTGATGACCGGAACCCAAAGTGCTTGGCCACGTCTTTGCTGACAAACACCTGTGGGCAGTGGGAGGGAGGCTGACAGTCACTTCTCACTCTAGTCCCAGCTCTGCCCCTCACCAGCAGCAGCCTAGTGTTGCCCCTATATTGTAATGACTCCCCCAACACAGCCACATAAATCCCAACATAGCACCTCACTATCCCACAGGAACACATTTTTTAAAAAAACTGTTTATGACATACTAGAATTCAGCCATGTAAACTGTGACACAAAAGCCCTGGTCTATTTTTTCCTGAGTGTAGTGCAAACAGTTAACATGCTTGGCTGCAAACAAAAGGTTGTAGGCTCAAGTCCACCTAGAAGCACCTCGGAAGAAAGGCCAGGCGATCTACTTTCAAAAACACAGCCACCGAAAACCCTATGGAGCACAGTTCTACTCTGACGCACATGGCGACGCCATGAATCAGAGTCAATTGGATGGCAACTTATTTGTTCTGAGATCAGTGAATTTCCTCCCACTTGAAAACACAAAGAGAGCCTTGTGTGCCATCTTGGGGTAAAATCTACCACTGCCAAGTTAAACTGTGCCCGCCTTCTGGAGTTTTTTTTTTTTTTTTTTTTTCCTTCACACATCTCTGCCCTCTAGGTTTCATCTGTAAAACAAAGGCATAGAGGTTCCAGAGCTTCCTGGACACCTACTACACCTTAGAATCACTAAAGCAAGTTTTGTTAAAAACACTGAAGCCCAGGCTCCACTCCTGCCATTCAAGTAACAAACTAGCAGGTGGGCTCAGATTTCCACATTTTTAAATGTGCAGTCAGGGTGGGAACCAACAAACTATGGTGCTAGGAGTGTCACTCAAATTCCACGTACATCCCAGCCCTGCCCACATTTCCCTTGTGCAAGTCCCCTTCCCACGCTTCCCTAGTCACCTAGTGGCTCCCACAACTCACTCTCCACCCGAGCTGGAAGAAACCTCAGAGAGCAGTTCATTTTATAGAGGAAAAGACTGAGGAGGCCCAGAGAGGAGATGGCTTCCAGACGGGATTACCTGGGGCTGACTGTCTTGGCCCTGTCTGAGTCCTCTGGCTACTCTTACACTCCTGAACCCGTGTGGGATGGAGAAATTCTACTCTTTGGCCACTGCTGAGGCCCAGATAGGAGCCCAAAGCTGCGGGTCTGCCTCTTTGCTTTGCCCCCATCTTCCAACACCCCCAAGCCAGGAGTTGCCATCCCAAGAGTGGTAGGCTGGACAAGGGGATTCTTGGGCTCCCTTTAAGAATGAGCTGCTGCACTGTACATGGCAAGGAAGCTTCATGGGGCGCTCACCATGTCTCCGTAGCCAAACAGTTGGAACAACTCCTCTCGGGGCTTCTCCACCTCCACGGACACCTGGATCTTCTGCTCTGGAGGCTGCCTGGCATTGTGCTGCTCTATCCGCTGCAGCATCTTCACCTGTTCCAATGCGTTCCGGCCCTGGGGCAGAGCAGGCAGCTCAGGACCAGCTGGGCATTGCCTGCCTGTCTGGCTCATTCTTCCCTCCCTGTTGGAACTCTGAGTGAGGAAGGAGAGGGGCCAGGGAAGCTGGGCTAGAACCCTATCCCAAGTCACAAAATTCTAGAGCTGTCACGGGCCTTGGAGACCTTATAGACCTGCCCTCCCATTTACTGATGAGAAGACTAAAGAATAAAAGAGACTTTCCTAAGAACCTACAATAAAGTAAATGACAGGACTAGGATTAGAACTCAGGACTTTTCCAGGTTTCTTCCCACCAGGACTCCAAAATTCCTCTCTTGGAATGAAGGTCCTAGTTCCCTTGATTTGGGAGCTAGGTCAGGCCCTCTCACTCCTGCTCCCCCAGAGGTCAACGGCCCTACAGAGCCAGACTACTGGCGAGGTGGGGCAGCCAGTAACACAGCAAGCACAGGGCTTTGCCTGGAGCCAGCTGTGCCTGCATCCTTCTACGTGACCTTAAGTACCCCAGCAGTCTTTGTGGGCCTTAGTTTCTTCACCTGAAAACATGAGGGAGGACGGAGAGGGGATGAGGGAGGTTGGATTCAGTTATCTCTAAGGTACTTCCTGTTTCAAAGAGACCAAAGAAAGAGGCAGAACAGTGGATGGGGCTGGCAAGTTGAGCCTCTCAAAATACAGGCAGGGCAAGGCTTGCCTCAATGTGGATCCATTTGAACCGAGTCAGATCGACCTTCTCAAAGTCCTTAGCAGACACGTCTGGCAGGTTCCTAGGCCACGAGATGGAAAGGACAGCAAAGATACATGGTGAGGTCAGCCAGAGCCAGGACCTCTAGCTGGCAGCTGGGGACCCTCTGCCTGGCGCCACAGCATAGCAGGAAGCTGAGTGTCTACAGCACAGAAGTTTCAGGCTCAGCTCTAGGAGAAACCTGTCCTAAATTCCCAACCACTCCTTGCCTCTCTCAACTCCATCTACACAGGGGCCTGAAGGCAATTTGCTAGGTTGCTCCTCCCTGCCAGACAGGCGATCCTGCGTTTCAGATAGCGAGATTATCCAAAAGTAAACTCAGCTACGGTTAAGTGTCAAGGGGCCAGGGTCCTCTGTGCCTTGGAGACCACATCTCCCAGAATGCTCTAGGAACACCAGAGACCACAATTCCCAGAGTTCTCCTTGCCAGCTGCACAACGCAGCTCCCAGCATGCAGTGCCCCGGCAAACTACAAAGGCCATGGCATCTCTGGCTACACTGCTTCGAGCTTGGGTCTGACTCAGTGCGCTTTTGGTGTCCCAGTGTTGAGCGCTTGCTTATGGCACCCACAGTACCACTGTCCTGAATTTGGTAGACTGTCACAACCCTGAGGTCAAGGTTGGCAGGTGAGGATGAGTTCATATCACATTTGGCTTAAGTGTAGAATCCCGGGAAGGGTCTGCCTCAATCCTCCTCTTGACAAGAGACCTACACACAGCCAGTGTCCTCCCCTCCATGCTCTGTGGCCCAATCCCTTGTCCACTTAACTAGCTGTGTGACTTGGGCCTTTCTGAGGTAAGTGGGGCCAAAACCCCCAGGCTCACAAGCCTACTGGATTTGGAGGTAATGCATGGGGTAAGGCCGGTAGGCAATAAAACATCTTTTCAGAACTTCCTGTGAATGCCTTTATCATGTTCTTGATCAAAGTTGCTACAGATCGTTGCTTACTGAGCAGATGACTAGGATTGCCCAATCCTAGTCAAGGTTGCCTCTAGGACATATGCCTGCCCACTCACTCACTGGGACACATGGAGCCCAGAGACCACTGGTCACAAAGCCTGTCCTGGGGTGACTGCCCTTCTCCCCCAGGTCCAGTGGTCGTGCCAGGTAGTAGGGACAGCCTGGACCCCAGGGTAGCTGGGCTTGGGCCCTCCCAGACCTAACACAGTACCTGTCACATACTAGGTTCTCGGTAAACGTTTTAAACCCCTGAGATTCTTCAGGGAGGAACTGGTGGCGGCGGGGGAGGGATGAGAAAGGTCTAGGCCCACAGGCCCTCTCCCCAGTAACTTGGAACCCTGAAAGGACCCCCACCCCCCAATCAGACAGCCCTGATCTGCTGACCCAGATGTTCCCTTTCCCTCTCCTTCAGCAATGGCTGCAAATTGTGTGTGGAGCATTTGGTCTGGCCTCATTATCCTGGGACCTTTGGGAGACTCATCTCCCTTGAACACCTGAATCCTAGCTCCTTGGTGCCATGCTGCAGGCTAGCAACTCTGGGGCTGACCCTGGAAATCCCAGTGGACCCCCGGCCCTTGAGATGGCTTGACTCACACCCCCAACCCCTCTGTCCTGAGAACAGTTTCCCTACACCCATACCCAGGCTGCTGATTGGCTAATTATGGAGGAATCACATCGTAAATTACGTTTTGTACAGGCCTGCCTGCCCATCCTTGGTGCTGTACAAGGCCAAGCTGCCAAGCAGAGCAAAGCCCACCCCTTCCCACCTCACTTCTCCCCTAATTGAAAATAATTCAAAAATCACTGAATACTTTGGCATGGGGGCAATTTCTGGTACAGAGAGAGACTGCAGGGGGTGGGCAGTCAGGATGCCCACAGTGACGAGTGAGGCCGTGAACTGATTGGTGGGCTGTGGCAGGGTGAGGCCAGGGGCCTTACGTGTCGTAGAGCACAATGGTACGGGAGCCATTGGAGTTGTTGACGATGCAGCAGGACAAGGGGGTCTCCCCCCCGCTCTGCCAGGCCACGTGAGACACGTCTACGCCCCGCCGCCTGAAGTCAGCCACCAGGAAGCTTGGGGTGGAGCCCGAGTCAGGGAAAGGGCAAGGAGACACGGATTAGCGCCTACAAGTGGCCTAGACCTCTCACAGGTGACGAAGGGGCTGCTGGAGAACTTGGGGCCTCTGAGAGAAGGGTCCTGTTCTTGGAGTGAAGTGACAGCGGCGGCAGCTGGCAAGGTGCAGACAGGTGTACAAACCTGTAGGCGTGTAGGATGGTGCGGCTGCCATTGGCCTCATTGATGATGACCATGGAGACGGGGACAGAGCCCATGGTCTGAAAGACCACGTAGTGCAGGTCCACGGAATAGCGGCGGAGATCATCCAGGATAAAACTGCCAGAGCGGAGGAACCCAGGGGGAAGGTGCAGTTCGACAAGGGTTGTGGGGACTGGAGGGTAGCTGGCAGGGCCGCTAGGACCCTGAAAAGCAGGGATGCAAATAGAGGAAGACTCAGAGGGACCTGGAAATCAAGGCCCTGTCCTAGAAGGGTCGCAGGCTGTGCAAGGGGGCACGCATTTGCTCCAGTTCATAAAGCTAGATAGGGGTAGGTTTGGGGCCTAGACCCTGCACCCTGTTTGAACCAAGCAGGTAGAGGGCACTGTGGCCTGTGTGAGTTTTATGCAAGGCCCAGGCAGAAGTAGTAGTTAATCATCAAGGTGATACTTTGCCCCCCAGCTGCCCTCTGCATGCTTATTCCCCCTTCTAGTCCCACAGTTGCGATTCCTCTCACTCCTACACCTGCCTCCATGATGCCCAGCCAGGAAGCGGGACTGCCCACTGCCCTCTCCTCCCACAGCAAAGCTAACCCTCCAGGGCAGTTAGCTGGTGCCCAGTGCCTCGTGCCCCTCAATATGGGCATGGCCCAGGACTCTTTCCCAGAATCCCCTCCAATCAGAGTCAGCTGGGGGGCATCCCCTTAGGAATACTGCCAGCAGAAGAAAAAAGAGGCTAGTCCTCCCTCCCAGGCCTCTCTGGAAATGGAGTGTTCTGTGCCTGAGAGCTGACAACTCTGCGCAGCAGTCCAGCCATCACCCAGGCTGTCCTTACTGTGGCGGGACCCCACCGTAAACAACACCAAAGCTAGGCAATCCAGAGTCGTATAAAGGTGACAAGTCAGGACATACGCCTTGTCTTACACCTCAAACCCACTGCCATCATAGCAACCCTACAGGACAGAGTAGAACTGCCCCACAGGGTTTCCAAAGAGCGGCTGGTGGATTCGAACTGCCAAGTTTTGGTTAGCAGCGAGCAATTAACCACTGTGCCACCAGGGCTCAGCTTCCCAGAGCATTGAATACATGGTTTGATCTGCCAGATAGCTGTGCGCATGAGTGCCTGACACTGGCAGGTACTCATTAAATGTCTGTTGAACAAATGGGGAGAATTCGGAGTAGGCCACCTGTTGGCATGATTGCTATGTAAAAGAGGATCCCCCACACTGTCCTAGAGCCACAGGCCTGCCTCCAGCTAGGGTGAGAAAGGGGCTGCTGAAGAGAGTTAACCAAGTGATCAGCCACTGGCCCCAAGTCCTGTCCCATCTCACGGGGCAGGTCGCTCCCCTTATCTGCTTGGTGCCAGATCATCAAGGCCGGGAGTGACTGTGGCTCAGGTGCTGGGCTATGGCAGCAGCCCTCCTCAAACCGGGGTTCAAAGGGCTGTGCTTCAAAGACCAGTAACCTGGCAGCCTGGCCCAGTGCCCACAGTGGGCAAAGTGTGGGCCTCACCTCCTGATAAGCACTTGCTAAGTTGGCAGCACCAAGGGTCAAAGGTTTCTTGGGCCCTTGCTGCAGCCAACCTTGAGAAAGCATGGCCATTTACAGCTGTGGCCTGGACAGCTGGTGAGCTGAAAGCATGGCTCCTGGGCCCAGCATGTGGCTTTGGGCATCCTTGGCCGGGTACTCTTGCTGCTTCAGTGAACAACTGGGGGCACGAGCACCAGCCCTGCCCCCTCCACTGGGAAGTAAACTGTGGGCTGGGCCCTGGGCCCCTGGATGCTGGGCATCCCTCGGGGAGGGGCAGGTACAGCATGTCCCTAGCTACCTCCTGCCTCAAGCACAGCCAGGAAAAGGGACTGTAGAAGGGCAAAGTCAAATCCACCTCAGAGTCTGCAGGGAGCAAGGAAGGAGAAGGCGGTGAAGCTTAAGCAGGCTCCAGGGAGTGGCCGAGGCAATCAGCTGTGGAAATGAAATCTTAACAGAGGTGCCATTAACACCTGAACAACAGATAAGGGTCTGGGGTCCTGGGGCTCCACCCCGCCCCCTCCCACTCATTTTTGGTGGCCACACACCACCCACCCTCCCAGGGTGAAGAGTCCTCTTCTCCCCCCACCCTCCAGGCAGCCCTCCCCTGAGCTTCCCCCTCTACTCACTCAGCAACATGGCCAGGGGCCAGTGAGCCCATGAAGGCACAGGGGGCTCCCAGCAGGGAGAGAACGGTGCAGGAGTTGGACGCATTGCCTCCACGCTGCCATCTCTGTGACAGGCACCTGCAAAGCACAGGAAGGCCACTGGGATAAGCAGGGCCAACCACAGTGTAAAAGCCAAGATCCCCTTCAGAATGCATCTAGACCAGCCCCATTTTCTAGATGGGGCAGCTGAGGCTCAGAGAAGGGGGTGGCTTGACTGAGGTCAAGGTCTCTCTCCCCAGCCGAGGCTAAATTCACGCTCACAGTGATTACTTTCTGTCTTTTCACTTAGGGCATCAGGAAACCACTCAATCAGGCCCATCACAATTTGAGGGCCTCACTGCCTCTGGGTAATCTCCTCGGTGTACAACAACCCACCTTTCCCCCAGTCAGAGCTGCTCCCACTTGGCTGTCCTGACAGCCCCCTCCTCTGTCAGCTCGAAGGACCTCAGGGATTAAGGGCTTCTTCCCAAAGGCATCTAATGTACCACCTACTGCTATCTTAGGAGAGCTGACATCAATAATACCTGCAGACTAAAGTGAATACAGCAGGAGAGCAAACCTTCTCAGTACTCCCGCTCCACAGAAATGCCTTCATGGCATTACAGTGTAACGGTGTGGCTCTTATCAAGAGTAGATATAAGCACCAACAAATGACTCTTCAACTTTTACCAGACCACTAAGAAGGATGTTTGCCACTATGTTGTTCACTGATCTCCATAAAAAGGACTTCTGGTAAACTTTTAGGAGTTAGCATCAGGGAAAAGTTTGAACCAGCTCTATCCATACATAACCTGTGGCATCCTCAAATTCACCTCCAGTTCCGCCAGCAAGCCCCAAGCTATAGTTGAAGCTCAAATACCATGGTTTTAAACGTTCTTTGAACGGTCTAATTGCACATACCTCTCATTGTAAGCTACCTCAAATCTTTTTTAGAAATACGTGATATAAATATATAACATTCATTTTAATATTAATTTTATATATATATAATGAACTAGAAGTAAATGCTGGTAAGAAGCTAGTGCATAGGTCTTGGCATAAAAAAACAAAACTGGTCCTGCACTTTACTAGCTGTGTGTCCTCGGATTAATCACTTCATCTCTCAGAGTCTCTACTTGCTTATCAACAAAATGGGGGTAATGATGCCTGACACAGTCCCAGGGTTAAAATGGGAACTGGCTAAGACAATGCTATCCAAAGTCTGCTGTTTCTTATTAGAGCCATCAATTCTTTCCTCTTCTCTCCCGCTCAGAACCCCCCAGGTTCCTCAGGCAGAGGGCACCGGCTCCCAAGGCTAGACTCTCACGGCCTCTGGCCAGGCACAAACGCGAGGCCGCAGCGTCCCCTGCGCTCCGGGAGCCCCTACCTGCGGTCCGTATCCTCCTCCGGGTACTTATCCACCACACTGATGATGTCCAGCACCACTAGCCCCACGCACAGGATCTGCTTCTCTTCCATGAGGCTGCCCCTGGAGCGTTTTGCCCTACCAGCTGACGGGGTTCCTCCTGGTTCTGCCTCTTATCCCAGAGAACTGCGTCCCCGATCCCGGGGGCTGTCCTGGCTCCTCCTCCGCGTCCGGAGCTCCTCCTCCAGGGAGCCTCCCGCAAAGGGAGGGGTGCGATGCGTTGAGGTGCACGGAATGCAGCAGGGGTCCTGCTCCCGACTCCCACCGATCCAAGCTTGCCTGGGAGCGCAGACCCCGAAGTCTTGGTTCCCAGCCTTCCCTTAGCAGGTTCTCTGGCCCTGCAAATGGCCACGCTTTCCACTCCTTGGTCTCAATTTTCTCACCTGTCACGCGGACCCGGAACCAATGTAAACCTGTCTAAAGCGCGGCTAGGCACTCTCTTTAATGCACAGAGAAAGTGCCGTGGAAAGTCGCCATTTGCCCCGCCTTCTTCTTCACCCGTGGCCTGACTCCCGACACTGGACCCGCGCGGTTGACTCCGCTAAGCGATGCAGGCTTGGCGCCCGCAGTCTAAGCCACGGCTCGGGATTCTCGCTGCTATCCCGCCCCGCCCCCGAGGCCCAGCCCAGCCCAGCCAATGGCTCACCTCCGCCGCGGAGTCGCAGAGTCCTGCTAGGGGAGCGGCGGTGGCCACGTGACGGGAGACGCCGTGAGCGGCGCGGCGTCTGGGCTCCCAGCGCCTCCTGGCGGGCGCCAGCGAGACTGGCATGACCAGGATACGGTCCCGCTGGAGCTCTAACCCGGGACGCACCTGGCGGCTGGTACTTCCAGAGCAACTGCGGGCAGAACGAGCAACTGCGGGCAGAACCATCCCGGAGCCCGAGGGGAGGAGGCAAGCCGGCTCGGAATCCGGGACTCCCCTCCGTAGGCCGCTCTCTGCAGCCACCCTATCCCCTGTGTACCCCTGCCGACCCTTGAACACACACACACTGGAGCAGAACGGTTTTTATGGTTTGTATTTTTTTAGAAAAAAAAAAGTGTTTTTATTCCTGAATAGTTTAGTAAGGCCGTGGGGAGAGCCCTGGACCGCAGGGAGTCCGCCTCTAGGTCGGTTGAGGGAGTGAAGGGAGCGAGGATCGGCTCCTCCGCAGTCTGGGCCCTGGAGCGAGGTCGGGAGGGGACCGCGATCGGGCCAGAAGTCTGGACGAGGGGACCCTGGAGTCCCGCCCCAGCGCACTGGGGAGGAGCCGCTCTGGGCGCCGGTACCGCGGCGCGTCCAGAGACTGCAGCCCCTAGGCTGGAGGCGTCTGAGACGGAGCCCGTCCAGGCGGGGACCCTGGGAGCCGCCTCTCCCACGGGCTCTTCAGCCGGAGTAGAAACTAGGGGCCGTTGCGGCCCGGCCCTGTGTTTACTATGCCTGTTCGAGCTCCAGGTCCCCGTATAGCAGGGCTCCGCTGAAGATGGTGAGCGGCTCCTCCGAGTGCGCCAGCTGCCCCATAACCAGGTCGATGCAGACCGTGTCCCCGGCCTGCAGTGGCAGGATGAGGCTGAAGACACCCAGAGCGCCCGGGCTTGGCTGGCTCTCGGCCACCGGCTTGTTTTCCAGGCCCTCCGGCTCGTAGCCGCCAGAGTCGATGCGGGCCACGCCCAGGTTGGAGCGGGAGAGCACGGCCTCCACTTTCTCGTGCCGGTGCCCAGTCAGCACCGCGCTCAGCAAGTAGCGTCCGGCCAGTGGTGCCGTGAACACGCCTGGGGACAGGGATGGCTTGTCAGTCAGGAGAGAAGACAGGTGGCCGGGCCAGGGAGGCCTCGGGGAGCCCACCCAGAACTCCTAGAGTGGGAACACTTTCGTCTTTTTACTTCTATTCCACCAGAAAGTAAGCTCCACGAGGGCAGGCAGTTTTGCCTGTTTTGTTCAATACTGCATCCCAGCGCTTAAAACAGTGCCTGGCAAGAGTAGGCCCCCACTAAATGTTTTGTTGAATGAATGACTCCTCCCCCTCTCCACCCCCAACCCAAGTGTGGTGAGAATAAATAAAAGAAAGAAGGAGTAGGGGTCTCCCCAAATCAGAGAATGAAAAGATAGGCATTGTCTGAAGAGGCAAGAATGATAAACTACCACTGCACAGCCTCACCCAAACCCCCACGTGCCCAACCCCAGGCTCCTCCCAGGCCTACCTGTCTCTGGATCATAGTAGCCCCCATCGTTGAGCAGGACTCTGTCGAAGGGGACTGTGCCCGGTTCAGACCGGGGCAAACTCAGGGCAGCTGAAAAAGCCACCCGGGGCACAGAGACTGCTGGTGCCCCCTCCACACCTGGGTGGGGATAGAGTGGGCGTTTGGGCAGAAGTTCTGTGCAGGGCCACCCAGGCCCTTCCCCTCCCAGACCTCTACCCCCAGGCTGCCTGAGGCCTTCCATCCTCC
Organism: Dugong dugon; assembly: GCA_030035585.1. NCBI lineage: Eukaryota > Metazoa > Chordata > Mammalia > Sirenia > Dugongidae > Dugong > Dugong dugon. The sequence goes on from CM057473.1 coordinate 73,211,734, forward strand.
AGCCCCTGGTTCAGGTTCCACCTCCTCCAGGATCTGATGAGAGAAACTTACCCTGTTCACCTTGGGGACCTGTGGAAGAGGAATGGGAGCAGTGAGAAGGAGGCCAGCTCTCACTAGGTCACTGAGCAAACACCTGCTAAGTCCCTCCCTCTGTGCTGAGAGTTGTGAGGATGTTAAAGCAGGAATGGGGATATCGAGAAAAGGAGGAATAGGTAGGGTCCATGCTGTACAAGTGCTGGGCCATGAGCCCTTGTCCCCCCACCTTTCATGCCCTAGATACCCCTTGTAGGCTCAGCCTCAGTCTTCAATACAGCAGTGAGGCAAATATATCCAATTAGTGACTGTCCAGCTCCTAATCATTTTCCTCCCACTATCAGCCATACACTTGTTGCCATTGAGCTGATTCCGACTCACAGTGACCCTAAAAGACAAAGTAGAACTGCCCCATAGGGTTTCCAAGGCTGTAAGACTTTATGGAAGCAGACTGCCACATTGTTCTCCCGCAGAGTGCCTGGTGGGTTTGAACTGCCAACCTTCCGGTTAGCAGCCGAGCACTTAACCACTGCACCACCAGAGCTCCTTATCAGCCATATAGGACCCCCAAGTCCTCATCCTTTTCCTCCCTTCTCTGTCAGGTTCAAGGTGAAATATCAAGCCTGGGGCTGCCCAGGAGGTTCTCAGCCCACCTACCTGGTGGTCCGGCAGGCCCCTCTTGTCCATCCTTGCCTGGAGGTCCTGGAGGTCCGGCAGGGCCTGGAGGCCCCTGCACCCCAGGAGGCCCTGGGGGCCCAGCCTCACCTGCTGGCCCTGTAGTGACAAAACTACGTTGAAGGAGAGCCACAGAGTTCTCAACAGACAAGGAAAGTGGCAGCTCTATGCACAGGAGACGGGATGAAGCAGAGGGGGCTTTGCAGACTTGTGGGGAGTGGAAGCCCCTCAATGCCCATGCTGGATACCTGGCAGAGCAACATCCCACCTCCACCCACAGGCCCATCTGAGCATCCAGAGGGAGGACAGGGAGCTGTGACTATCTCTTATGGAAAAACTGTTTCCCCTGGGACAGAGGCTGGAGCGGCAATGCATGCTGGACAGAGCAAGGAGAAATAGATGAGATCAAGGTGGGCTGTTGTGGGGTGAAAAGAGGAGAAAGAAAGGGCTTGAAAAGGGGCTCCGCCTACCCCACCCAGGCCTCCTCTTGCCCCCTCACCAGTGAGGTCCGTCAGGCTGAGCTGGTGTAGCTGGTCCTCCAGGATTAGCAGGGAGTTGTTGAAGGCACCGAGCCGCCTGCCCAGGCCCGCCTGCCCTGCCAGCAGCTTCTCCAGCAGGGCTGCCTGCGTCTGGCTGGTGCTGTTGGTTTCCCGTAGCCCAGCCCAGAGCCCAGCTACGTGCCGGGAAAGGCCGTCTCGTAGGCCCTGCAGCCCCCCGGCTACAGTGTCCAACCGCTCACAGACTCCCTCAAGACGGCCCAACCTCCCCTCTACCCCAGGGCACTGGCCAGCCTGTGGCTGTCGCTCCTCCAGGCTGCGGAAGCGCTCCTCACTCTCTGTAGCATGCTCTGTGGCCTCCTGCTGCAGCCTGTTAATCTCAGAGATGATGCGGTCCTTGGTGGCTCCCAGGTCGGCCAGATCAGCACCCTGGCCCTCCACAGTGGTCTGCAGCTCGTGCAGTGAGTCATTGAGGGAGCTGAAGGTGAGAATGACCTCGGAGAGCTCTCCTTGTAGGGCCTGCAGGGCTGAGCCTGAGCTGCCCCCGAACACGCTGAAACCATCCAGTGGCCCTCGGCTTGGTCCCCCAACACCCGGGCCAGCACCAGGGCCCCGCGCGGGGAGCAGGGGGCAGGAGCAGCGCTCCACACCGTCCCGAAGGCGGCCCAGCTCCTCTTGGACACCGCCACAAGCCCTGCAGCCCTCGTCCCCACGGGCCTGCAGCAGACCCTCCAGCTGGCCCAGCCGTGCAGCCGTGAGATTCAGCTGCAGTGTGAGCTCTGCGGCCGTCCTGTCCTGGGTATCCACACGATCCTGGAGCTGACCCACGGCCCCCTGCAGTCCCTCCAGTGTGGCCTGCTGGGCCTCCCCAGCTGCTCCTACCTTGTGCAGGCCTGAGCCCACCAGCTGCAGCTGCCCCTCACTATCCAGCACCCTGCGCTCCAGGGCACTGAGGATCTCGCTGACCTGGGAGTCCTGCTCCCCGGGGGCCCCTGAGCAGAGCTGCCCACAGGCCTGCACAGCCCCTGCCACCTGCTCTTCCAGCAGATCCAGCCGCCCACCCAGCTCCCCGCTCACATTGGCCAGTAGCCCCTCCAGCTTCTCTAGTCGGCCCCAGGCAGCCGGCAGCGAGTGGCCCAGCCCCTCAGGGTCCCCAGGCCAACCCCCATCCTGGTCATCTGAGGGACCCAGGGTGGAGTTGAATCGGTCCTCCAGGCGAGAGAGGCGGGAGGCTAAGCCGGTGTAGCCTGGGGGGTGGCCCCCCTGCCCGGCTGCTCCTCCTAACTCAGTGCCTCGCCGGCCGCTCAGCACTGTCACCGAGCCAGCCACGACATCCAGCCTCCGCTCCAGTTCCGCCAGTCGCCGGCCCAGCTCCGGGGGACAGCATTCCTGAGTGGGCCTGCGGCCCAGGGCCTGCCCAGTCAACTGCCACTGCCGTTCCTCCACTGAGGCCAGCAGCTTCTCCAGTGCTCGCAGCCGCTCCCGGTCTTCCTGCTGCTGCCGGCGGAAGCCCTCCAGCCCCACTAGGCACACAGAGCAGGACTCCTGCAGCCGCCGCTCCAGCTCCCGCAGCAGCTCCTCGCTGTGGCCAGGAGGGGCTGGGGCCGAGTCCAGGGTGCTGCCGCCACCGCCACCACCACCGCCACCACCATGATGGTTGTTGAGGTGGCCCAGCTCCTGGTCATGGGTGGAGACGCGGTTGTCTAGGAGCTGCAGCTGGTGCTGGATCTCGTTGAGGGTTTCGTGCACGCCAGGGCGGGCAGCTGCATCTGCTGGCTGCTGCCTCCCATTAAAGGCCGTCTCCACAGCCTTCTGGACGTCTTCTGCCAGGCGCCCACTCAGCCCCTGAAGGACACCCCGAAGGCCTTGCAGCTCCTTTGTCAGGCTCTGCACCTGCTCCTCCAGCTGTTGCACCCTCTCTGACTCCCGAGGACCTAGGAGAGAGGGGAAAGCATAAAACAGAGGGCTGGACCTCAGAGCTCAGTGCCTACCTCTGAATCTGCCAGTCCGTATCTGTTACCTCCTAGGCTCTGCTCACCCCAGCTCCACAGAGGACAGAGGGCCTAGGCTGATTCTGCCGCAACTCAGCTGGGTAACTGGGCAGGAAGGAAGGAAACTCCATTCACTGAATGCTTCCAGACCAAATTTGTGCCATGGCTTTTTCCCCTTACAACACCTTCACTGGGCAGATATTAACTCTTCCCACTATACACTGGGAAACAGAGGACCAGAGCTAACTGGGCCATGCATTACAAGTTTAATAAGTGGCAGAGCCAAGTTCCAAACCCAGGTCACCTGCCTGACCACCGAGGCCATGTCCTCTCCACTGTGCACAGTGCCTCTTAACTCTTTGGAAACAGTTTCCTCACTTGCAAAATGGGAGCAACACTCACTATCTGTCTTCCCTTATGGGGCTGTCAAGAGGTGCAAAATGGGAATGTGGTTGGGGTATTTTGGACACCAAAATGGTGGCTATTACTGGGCAGCACTCCCCACAACACCGTGGGGACAAATAAGAGGCTTCACAGCAAGCTTGCTGGGCTCTAGTGGGTTGGTCAGAGAGTCAGCCAAGGTGCCAGTAAGCACAGTTACTGCTATCTTTCTGGCAGGGAAATACAGCCCATCCAGAGTGCCTGGAACGAGTACAAGGGAAAGCAAGCACCAGGGACTGCTGCATTCTGGACCTGCAGTCTCCATAGGCAAGAGGGGCCTGGGACCTGTAGTCAGTTGCAGTGCATGCTAGGACTTGTAGTCTCAACTGTCTATCCCCACAGACCAAGCTTGTCAAAGGAATCCCCCTTCCTCCCACAGCTGTTCTCAACGAGGAAGGATCTTGGCCACAAGTGGGCGTATGTGAGCACATAGTCTCTCTCTCTCTCTCTCTCTCTCTCACACACACACACACACACACACACACACACACACACACACACACACACACAATCTCAGGGATCTCATTAGCTTCCTTCTCTCCCTTTCTTCCCCCTGACTTAACAGCAGTCTGGGGTTTTCCCTCAGCAGCCTGGCTCCACATTTTCCACCCAGAATGGTCTCCCACTTCTCTCCCCAGCAGCTCCTGTACTCACCTTCGCCCCCTAGCCCACTGAGGTGGCTGCCTGCACTGGAGCCAGAGAGGTTGGGGCGAGCAGGCTGGGGCTGAGGGCGTGGTGTGGTAGGAGCAGGACCCAGTGCTGGGGCAGGACCCTCACCACAGTCATCACCCCCATAGCCCTGACAGCACCGCCACTCCATATCTGTCACTGTTTTGTAGGCCACACGGTATCGAGGGCGGAGGAAGCTGCGGTACCTGGGAGAGGTGGAGGGAGTCCTATCAGTGACCCTGGCCCCTGTCCTCACACATGAGCAGCTTGGGTCCCTCTTAGTGTCCAGCATGTGGTCTTGCTCAGTTGACAGCTGTCAGCTTGTTGGTGGAGGGCCAAATCACTGCTCTTACTCCCCTTGCCCTGTGCTGGAACCTTGATCTCCTCCCTGAGGATGACCCCAGCCCAGATAAGGCATTTGGGGATTGGCACGTGGTCTAGGTGAGGTTGTCCTCGTTATCCCACCAGCCAAACTGTTGCTGAAGCATCTCCTCAAAATGGATCTCACCATGGCTGCCTCATCTTGCCCCTTGCTGCCTGCTTTGTACCAATTCCCTGAGCTGGCCACCCACCTTCTGGCCCTTGGTCAGCCCCCACCAAGTGCCCACTGGCCCAGCCCATGCCCCAGCACAGGGAGCTCACATGATGCTGCGGGGACATTGGGGCTGGCCCCAGCCACATGGCTGGTAGTCAGGCTTGATGAAGGTCTCCACTCCATCCTCAAGGACACAGCTCACCGTCCGGGTCACCACGTAGGCACACCAGTTCCTGTAGGCACAACCCCATCTGGGCCCAAGGACCAGAGACACATGCCCCAGAGGAGGCCTTGGGGACTATCAGGGACTGAGTGAGGTCACTGGGGGACCAGTGAGAGCCAGGGCTTTGGCAAGCACAGCTTCCCCATGCTTTCTCTGCACCAGGAGCAGATAAAGACTTTTCAAGAAGGGAGAGGCACAGAATGGAAAACCACAACCACTGAGAAGTCAGTACTCATGGCTGTGGGGGCCTGCGGAGCCTCTGAATTCACACCCTTATTTGTGTCCATTTCTGGCCCACTCTCAATCCCCTCCTTGGCATGCCCTGTGTAAGTCGGATGGCCAGGTTCCTGGGGATGATTCCCTGGATGCTGGTGTCCACTCGTCCGTCAGGGGAGAGGACATGAAGCAGGCCATGATCCAGCTCAGGGTTAAGTAAAGAATAAGCCATGGATGAACCATGCCTCCCCTGGGGCTAGCAGTTCCACACCCTTGCCCCATTCATGCCGGCCTCTGAGCTGTGTCCTGCTGGGGAGCAAGAGTGGTGTCAGAATTATGGATTACTAGATGGAGCCAAGGAAGCCCTAAAAAGGCACAAAACGTCTGCTCAAAGATCCTGGGCTGGCGCGCACTAGGCGGCTGTCAGGAAGGCCTGGCCCACACCCCTCGGGGTGGTTTCCCTGGGCAGCAAACTGCAGGTCCCCCTGAGGGAATGTGGGTGCTGATCCCCCTTACGTTACCCAGGAGGCAAGCAGTTCAGGGGCCCTGGAAGTGGCCCCCTGGGAAGGTGGGCGTGTAAGGAGCCACCTGGTAGGTAAGCTGTCCTCTCTCCCCTTTCCCTGTATCAGGGAAGACAGCCCAGGGCAGGGTAGCCAAGGCAGTGGCAGCATGTCCACCTTCCAACCAGCCCTTCCACCCACCTCCAGCCTGGGGCTGGGCCTCCTCTTACCTGTGTCTGCTTGCAGGCCGCGGGGCGCTCTGGGCTTGGGGCCCCCCAGGGCTAAGGGCCCCCCCACCCCCTGTGTAGAGGCTGTAGCCACGAGGAGGGTGGCTAGCTGCCCCTGCGGAGGCAGTCAGCAGGCAGCAGAGGTAGCAGCTCCAGAGGGCGCTGGGGGCCATGGTTGGGGTGCTCCTTGGTGGTTCTTAGTGGCACATCCCGGCCTGGCAGCTGGTGCCTCTGCCCGGCCCTGGGGGATGCCGCAGCTCGGCAGGACAGAGCCTGGCGGTCCCAGTCCCAGGCTTCCTGCCTGCAGCCCCCACACGCCTCCTCCTTGGCTGTCTGGCCTGACCTCTCTCCCCCTCCTCTTTCCTCCTCAGGCTCCCTTCGGTCCCTCCCTCGGTTCCTTCCGCTCTTCTCTTCTCCACTTCTGAGGGGAGTTTGTTCTCTGCGCCCCTGGCCCCCTGCGCCTGGTCCCTACCCCTCTCAGATGCTGTTTCCTGGGCCTCGGCCCCCTCACCCCAGCTGGCTCTCCTCTGGTCTCCCTGTCCTTTCTCCCTGATGACCGGATCCTGGGGGTGACAGGGCTTTGCCCCAGTGACTGTTCAGAGGCGCAAGGGGTGGCTGTGGGGCGGGCCCTGGCCTCCCGCCGCCCTCCCTTGCTCACTCCCCTCCCTTCCTCCTTCTGGCTGGCGGTCCAGCCTCCCTCCTCCCCTCCCACCTCTCCAACCGTCGTGCGCCACATCTGCTTCTTGTTAACTCTGGGAAAGAGGGGGAAAAAAGGAAAAACAGAGAATTGTGGAGTTGCTGCCGGGCTTGGGGCCAGCCTCTCAGACGGGCCACATGGAGCCGGGGCCAGCGCTGGGGAGGAGGCCCAGGGCTGGTGGCGTAGACAGGGAGCAGGAGCCAGAGCCACAGCTCTCCTGGGGGGAATAGGGCAGGCCTCGCCTGGGAGAGGGAGCCCAGAGGGAGAGGAGGACCGTAAAGGAGAGCGTGAACGGGACATATCTCACCAGTTCGTCCAGCTGAGTCCTTTTATAGATGTGAAAATTGACACCAGAGCAGGGAAGCGACTTGCTCAAGGTAATGTAGCAAGTCAAGAGTAGGGCTGAGATTAGAATCTAAAACCCCAGGCCATCTTCCTGGGAGAAAGAAGGAGGAGAGGCAAGAGGGGCCCTGGGCCAGGGAGGAAAAGGAAGAAAGGACTCCACTGAGGCAGGCAGGAAATTCAGAGAATACAGAAGAGGAAGACAGAAATCTGGAAATGGGAGGGGGCAGTTTTCTGTCAAGCAGTGGAGAGGACATGGGCAACAGGAGAATCTCCTTCTTAAAGGACCAAATGACTATGGGTCCAGGCTGGCCATGGTGAGGAAGGTCAGGTCATAACTGGGGGTGTGGTGGAGGTAAATTACGACCTAATGTGTATAGCACCAAAGGAAGCCGCTCCCTACCTGGAGCCAAATTTGATAACCTCTAGCAGGTACAGTCCTCAGTCACATTCAACCATCAGCCTGATCTCAAAGCTCCTTGTGGGGTACCTGAATCTGTAAGCTGGGTCCTCCTTCACCATCTGTTCCTCAGTGCCATGTCCTGGATCAGGATCTCCCTGTGTGGCAGGAGGCTTGGGAGACAGAAGCTGGAGTTCTAGACTGAAAGGAGAAAGAGCACTGTATGCCAGGTGCTATGCACTGTAGAGGTGCCCAGATAGCAAAGGCATAGAAGCAACTCAGTTGCTGTCTACTAAGGAGCAACTGGGGCTCTTGGGGAATGGGACACAAACACCAACAGATAGAGAGAACTAACAACACAAGGTAGGATACACCAAGCGCCAAGGGGGCAGGCCAGATGGATGGTAAGTGTTCTGGGTAAGAAGGAGAAGGTAGCTGGCTGCTAGGGATAGTCAGAGAAGAGCAGAGGGAGAGATTTCAGGCTCGGGAGGTGGACTACGTCAGTTTTCTCATCTGTAACATGGGGATAATAATAATATGCCCCTTTCTAGATGTTTGAGGATTGTGTAAGTTAATACATGTAAAGCACTTAGAACAGTGCCTGGCATATAACAAATGCTCGATAAATATTAATTCTTATTTGTGTCAAGAAAAAGTGGGACAAAAAGTCAGAGAGGTAGATTGTTGACAAATTAGGGAGAGGCTCAAATGCCTGGTTAAAAGATTGAGTTACAAGTTTTTGAGTAGGGAAGTACATTCATGCACAGAAAGAAGAAGTTATCAGTGAGAGCAATGAGCACAGTGCCAAGGCACAAGGATGCTAGTCCCAGGTCTTCCTCTAGCTAGCATTATAAATTTGGACAAATCCCATGGCTCCACTGGGCATCAATTTTCTTATACAAGGAAGGAGCTATTTGTTTCCTAAGGTCCCTTGCAAATTTCTACATTGCATAGTGATGCAGACTTGGGTTCTGGTGATGGCAGTGACCACGGAAAGGATGAGAAGACTGTAACTGCTTGGTGACTGTCTCCATAATGAGGGTCCAGATGAGGGGAGACACCAGAGAAGATTCCAGGGTTCTAGCCAGAATGGGGAAGTCTGGAAGAGGTGCAGGTTTAGGCGAAGGAGAGAGAACTTTAGTTTGGACATAGTAAGTTTAAGATGAGAATAACACATCCCAGAGGAAATAAATGTCTAGGAAGTGGTTAGAAATATGGGTCTTGATTCTGGGAACCATTTTCAGGAACCACCAGAAACAGAAATGTGTGGCTGTCCCTTAGAGGTCGCCGATCAGCACACAGGGAGACTTGAGGGAAATGGTCCCAGGAGATCCTGGTTTCAAAGGAGTTGTCATTGGAAGGTTGTAGCTTTGTCCTCGGTCTCTGCCTAAGTTCTAGGCCATGGCCATGGCCCTGGCAGGAAGTCAGCCCACTTCCCCTCCAGATTGCCCTGACTGTTGCTATGGGTTTTCTTTCCCTGCTCTTCTCACTCTTTTCTCCCTTCAGAGAGCCTCTGGCAGCCTGCAAAGACATCCCAGCCATCTTGTCACTGCCCAGTTGTCACCCATTCCCTCTCCCAGCCCCTGAAGTTTAAAAATCTGTTGTACATTTTAAGTGTGTCAAGTGAAAAATGTTGGCTTTGAAATACAATTGCAGTAGGTTGCATTTCATTTAGTCTTGTAATTAGGAGCCAGCCAAAACCTGACAGCTGACATGAACGTTTGTGAGATATCACATAAATTAATAGCTCCAGGTTCACTGGGGAGGACAATTCCCATTGCTGGCCTGAGGTGTGAGCAGTCAGGCTACAATGGAGGTGAAGGTTAGAGAGAATACATTGGTGGTGGTGGTGGTTTTGCTGGCAGCCAAAAATTTCCAAAGCAGTTGGCAAAAGACTTCCTGAGACCAAACAAAGCTGTTTCTGGGAGTACTATGACAGGATCTATTTTATAACCTCTCCAAAACTGGGGATTTCCAAGGGTCTAGCACCAATGGAACTAGACATACTAGGCAACTAATTCATTCACTCAACCACCACTGACTGAGCAATGAGTTCATGTTCCCAGGGCCAAGACAGGCAGGGGCACCAGCAAAAACCATTTTATGTCTAATGTCCTCTGTCAGAGGACTGAATATTGAGAGGAAATAAAAGAGAAAGATAATATGAATTGGGCATAGGGTCATGCCAACCCAGACAGGAATTCAAGCTTGTGGGGTCTCAACCGAAAGTCTACTCTTCCCCAAATGCATACATTTTTCTTGTCCTTTCAACTGTTTTCCACAGGTATAATACTTTAGGAGCAGACTTCCCTGGACTCAGGGCCAGTCCCCTTTTTCCCATGTCTTGTTGCTTTTTCACTCCTGAGCCTAATCCTGTCCTTGAAAATGTTACACTAATCACAGATTCAGCTCCGCAAGTGTCCCCCCACCCCAATTCCACTCCAAGCATAAGGCTTTGCCTGTTTCACTTCTCATATACTATTCATCCAACCTTTTTTAAAGTTTTGTTAGTTCTTAACTGAGTCTAGTTCAGTTTCAGAGATCGTTTTAAATTTCAGTTCCTCCAGGCACTAGGCCAAATGACCCATTCAAGGGTGATAAAAAGACTCGCTGACCTAGGCCTAGGAAGTTCTGGGAGGTGAAGGACACTTCTGGTGGTTCTAAAACAAATCCTTTCCCTCTGTCCCTGACCCTAGGATAACCTGTAGAGTCCACAATTTGACATGGAACGTGGAATAGAGAAAAGAGGAATAGGTAACACTTGGGTTCTGTCTCAAACCAGTTGTAGAACCTTGGTCAAATCAATTGCCTTCTGGGTTCCAGTTTTCTTCTTTATAAAATAATCTTAAAGGCTCCCTTAAGCTCTGATAGTCTAGGATCCTATGCATCTGGGTCAGCTGATTTCAGGTCAGTCTTGGGAATCTGAAGCACTTTCAAGGCCTTTCCTCATGTCATTTGCAGTCTAGAAATTCTACTTTCTAGGGTCAGGTTAGAGCTTATTGACAAGAGGGAGGTCTAGTTCTGATTCAACAATGGATCTAAGTGTCTGGTTGGACTTGGGTCTGCTTCAGATTTTCAGGAGACATGAAACATAATGATGTGTAATCTTTTAAGACCTAGACCCTCCTTCTTACAGAGCCGAGCTGGGAACAGACTGGTCTCTGAGGGAAGCATGAGGGAGGGAGTACACGTCTGAGGTTTCACTAATGTTATGTGGAGGGATATTGGGCTTGGGCTTCTAAACAGGAAAAAAACAAAAAACCAAACCCATTGCTGTCCAGTCAATTCCAACTCATAGCCACCCTATAGGAGAGTAGAACTGCCCAATACAATTTCCAGGGAGCGCCTGGTGGATTATGAACTGCTGACATTTTGGTTTGCAGTGGTAGCTCTTAACCACTACATCACCAGGGTTTCCTCTAAATAGGAAGCTTCTGGGAAATACTGGGTGGGGGCTGGAGTTAAGATGGGGAAAGCCAGGGGAACTACAGACTGCTAAAAGTAGAAACTAAGGTCGGGAGCCACTAGGCTGGAGCATAGACAAACTGCTGCTACTCCCAGGCCAGGAAGCCGAGTGCAGCCTAGTAGTGTACCCCCAGCTCACTCAGCACATAAGCCGGCAAGTTGGTCCCCTAACCCAGCTGTTACAGCCCCACAGCAGCTTCTGTAGAGTTTTCTTTGGCTCAGAGAAGCAGAGGCGTCCCCTGAGCCCCTCCCCCCCACCTCCCACCCCCGGCAAAACAACTGGCTTCCATTACCCCTGACAGCTCCAGAGCAACAGCCCAGCCCCCGGCCCCAGCCTGGCTCGGTGCCGTTCCCTTTTATGGTGAAGATGAGGGAAAGCAAGAAGTGAGGGGGAGAATATTCCGACTGGGCAGAGGGTGGTGGAACCCCAGGGTGCCTCTGCCCTTGCCAGAGCCCCTAGAACGCCTACCCACTGCCACCTCTCTTCTTCGTCCTCAGCGACCCATTCTGCCCCGAACCCGCGCCCCCTTTTGCTTGTCCCAGCCCTTCCTCCACTTCCCCCTCCCTCACATCCAAGGGGGGATTTCCCACTTGGCCAAAGTCTCAAGATTTGGGTTTTGATTCCCGGAGGGTCCGCCCCATTTCCGACGCCCGCCTCCGAGAGCGAGGTGGAGGGAGGCAGCCCGGGTAAGGCAGGCACTAGTGAGATCACAAGCATGATCGTCGAACGTGGTCGGATCAGGGGCAGAAATGTTGGCGCCGGATAGAGGAGCAATCGCAGCCCCAGCCCTGTCCCCATGCTGCACCGCCTCCTACCCCCATCCTCGTTGCCCGGCCGAGGGAGGGGACCCTGATTGCAGGACTCAAAGGAAGCACCTGGCTGGGCCGGGCCGGGAAGCGAGGGGTGGGCAGCACCGCTGGGGGCCGGGGCAGGAAAGGGGGGTCGGAACCTAGGGGTCAAGCCGAGTCCCCCGGCCGGCCCGCCCTCCACCACACTCTCGCCCTAGTCCACTCCCCGGCTCCTAGGAGGCAGCCACAGCTTTGCTAACCACGTTCCGGGCCTCGCCAGCTGCCGCCAGCTGTGTGGTTCAGGCACAAAGGGGCGCGTCCGCGAGCCCGCACCACCCCGCCAGGGCTGGATGTCCCACCACAGCCCCGCCCAAGACCCCGCCTCTTGAGAGCCGGCAGGGGAGCAGGCGAGACAGCAGGGCTAGAGAGGCCGTTCCGATGCAGTCGCGCGGCCGGAAGTGCCTAGTTTGGGACTGAGGTGGCGCTTCAAAGTTCCGGCTGAAGTAGTCTACCTCCTAGTTGTGCGTGGCGAGCGTCGGAGTTGAGCAGGGCTGACCAGGGGCTAGGCACGCAGGCGAGCTCCCACAGGTCAGCCGGCCGGATGGCTGGTCGGTGGGGGCGAGGACCGGTCCTGGCGAAGGCGAGGAGTGCGCCGACCTGAGACTCAGTGCCTTCTTTTCTCCGCAGGATGATCACGGACGTGCAGCTCGCCATCTTCGCCAACATGCTGGGCGTGTCGCTCTTCTTGCTTGTCGTTCTCTATCACTATGTGGCCGTCAACAATCCCAAGAAGCAGGAATGAGAGTGGCGCTTTCTCCGCCGCAGGTAACGGTCGGGGCGGTAGCGCCCAGCCCCGGAAGAGTTGAGTGGCGAGGCCGCGCCAGGGCCTGCAGGGTTCGAAACTTCAAATCAGAAAGTGTCGGGGCAAGCAGGATACGCCCAGAACTGGGGCCCTGGATCCGCTCAGAGAAGGGAGTGCTTTGCCCCCCCCCCCTTTAAACTGCTTCACGCTAGAATGGGGGTGGGTTCCCCAGTGCCCCTAAGTTCTTGTGGTTCCCAGTGGGTATGGGTACAAGTTGCGGGTGTGGGTACAAGGAGGCAGTGAGGGTGTCATCCAAGGCCGCCCACTAAAATAGCCCTCACTTTCCCGAGGTGGTTCAGGCCTTTATTTAGGCAGAATTTTTTGTGAGAAAGTGAAATGATGGCGAGTTCTATTTCCATGTTCTGGGACAAGGGGCATTGATTTTGCGGTTGGCTTCTGTAGACCCAAGCCATAGAGAAGAAAGGATGGGGCGGGAGGGGGCCATGGGGATCAACCTTAAGTGTGAATCAAAATGTAAAAGGGAACAGGATGGATGAGAGTTGATTCCCAGAGGATTTCCCCAGAAAAAAATCTGCAGCATTTTCCTTACCTCAGGTCTTTCCCCCTCTTTTCTAGGGTTCCAGGACATAGTCTGAGGCAAGATGGAGGGTGTGAGGGGCCTTCACACTTCACTTCATCCTTTCTACCCATCACAACATGCAAAGCAACTACACCTGGATTTTTCCAAACAACTTTTATTTCCTCAAAGTCTTCCTTAACCCTATGGAACACAAAGCTGCCAGTGAATAGGGCCCAGTATAGGGGCTGCTTTATTTTCTACTCCCCCAATATAAAAATATAGATACATTTTTTGTGGTCCCAAAATCTTGTGCTTTGGAAGGAGGGGAGGGTGTCAGGTCCCTCCTTTGTCCTGTCAAGGTGATGTTCGCGATGCTTTGGACAGTGTGGCTGGCATTCCATGGAGTTATGGTTGTCACATGGAATCAGCAGCTGAGGGAGGGGACTAGCACATTTCTCACTGTGTTCTCCCACCTTGGGGCTATATCCTGGTCAAGGCATTATCAGACCCGGGGAGAAATAGTGAGTGGGGGGGATTTAGGGACAAAACAAACCTCAGGTTGGCCCAAGGGCCCCCTGCTGTAACAAATCCGGGACTGGGAGTCAGATAGACTACAGGAAATAGGAGAAAAGGCAGGGGCAGAGCGGGGCCGTGGGGGCCCAGCCTGAGGCAGCCTGCAACAGAAAAGAGAAAGGAATCAGGGTTGTTGTGAAAACTCTGCCTCTCTTATGATCTGTTAGCCAGGGCTGGGAGGTCAGAGAGGTGAGGAGAGGAGATGGGTAGGGACAGGCAGATTATTGCTGCACAGTGGTGTGATGCTAGAACCAGCCAGCTCCTAGGCCTTAGGCCCAAACTAGAAGTTGTTTTCTTGTCCCTTGGAGTGAAGACCAAGGCCATGGTGGGAAAGAAATCAGTGACTGGATTCTTAAAAGTACATTTAGTCTTTGGGGGTCAAAGGGAGTAGGGAAGGAAGAAAATTATCTTGAATGGCCAAAGTGAGAGTGAGGGGATAGAAGAAATAAGGGGTGGGGAGAGGAACTGGACCCTGGTGCTCACCCTGGTGCAGCAGAGCAGGGTCCCGGCTCCAGCTCACTGCTCTCCCTGGTCCGGGGGATAGGGGATGTGGGGCCCGAAGAGCCTCTCATCCCTCTGCGAGTCGGCGGTGAGCCCCGGCCCAACCTGGGCCTAGCCTGTGTGGACAGGAGTGGGCTAAGAGGCTGGATTCTTCCATGAACTTGTTTGCTTCTAGAGTTTCCACGTGTAAGAGTATAGTGTAGGAGTCAACACAAGTACTGGGTCTTTAAATTCCTAGGCACTGTCCCTAGCTGGGAACCCTGGTGGTGTAGTGGTTAAGAGTTTGTGTGCTAACCAAAAGGTCGGCAGTTTGAATCCACCAGCCACTCCTTGGAAACCCTAGGGAGCAGCTCTGCTTGGTTCTGTAGGGTCGCTAGGAGTCGCAATCAACTCAATGGCAACGGGGTTTTTTTTGGGGGGGGGGGGGGCGGTGAGGGTTCCTAGCTGAGAGCGAGAGGCAAGACAATGACCAGAGAACTGGATTCAGTCTGTCATTGTACATTCCGAGTCTTACTTAACTAGGGATGGCCAAAGGATCCAGCATTTAACCTCCATGGCTACCCATGGCCAAGGTCTGGCTGAGTAGAGAAGCACTGTGTGGAAAGACTGGAGTGTTGACAGACCTCCTTCAGAATCTTCTGTGTCTCAGCCCCTGCCAGAGCAGCTTAAACTTCACTCATCCAGTCAGCTTCTGTCTATATCCAACTTTAGCCACCTAGCATGGGGATCTGGACTGAATCAGAGTTGGTGACACAGCTGTTCCAAGGAGCAGCAACTAGATGTGTTACCTGGGGAATCCGGGACCCCTCCTGGCGGAAACTCTTCTCGGGCAGGTCTGGGCAGAAAGAGAGGAGAAGCTAAGGGCAGGGGCAGGGAAAGCCAAAGCTAGCAGGCTGAGGTTTGGGTGTATCTGATAGGGACATGGATTGGAAGCAAGCAATAGAGAGACCTGACTGATGGGGACAGGAGCACTGGACAGGCTCTCAGCATCTTCTAATTTCCCAGAGCAGGTGGGGAGAGGCTGTAAAGCAGTGCCAGGAATTTCCCCTCCCGCTACCCAGATGAACAGTGCCTTGTTGGGGTCTGCCAGAGTTGTTATTGCTGGGGACTGGGGAAGACCCAAAACTTACCTGCAATCGGGTCCTGATGCAGGGGGTCCGTGGTCCAGTCCCTAGCAGACCTTTACCAATCACCATGACAGTCTCTGGCTTGTCCCCTGATGACAGGAGTGCGCTGCTACTCCCTAGAGAACAAAGGCAACTGATCATCAGGGTAGGGGCAATGGAGAAGAGAGGCAACTTCCTTTAGATCAGGGTTTCTCAACTCTGGCACGATTGGCATTTGGGGCTGGATAATGCTTTGTTTGGGGGGAGGGTTGTCTTGTGCACTATAGGGTGTTTAGTAACATTCCTGGCCTGGTAGGTGCCATCTTCCCTATCCCCCCAAGCTTAATTACTTTTGTAAATTTAGAGACCTTAGGACATATCTTAAATGTTTAAGCATTTAAGGACCAAGCCTGCAGTACCCAAGGCTGGTGGACGGAGGGCTAACTACTGAGAGTTAACAGGCTGAAAGTACCAGCCTCTGAGTGAAGTAGAAGATACTGGACTGGAGCCTTAGAAATCATTCTTAAACAGTCCTTTACACACCTAGATCTGTAACTTTAAAGGAGAATAAATGACCTAAGTTTTGTGTAGATGATAGTCACACACGACATTTGTGGTGATGAAAGGCGAAAGGCTTGTGCCTTTTATCATTCTTCAGTTTTGTCTAATGTTGCCCAGTTCTTTTAGTCAGGGAGCTTGGGTAAATAGCACTTTGCAGGTAGGAAAAGTCCTCAGGTTCCTCAACTGTGAAAATGAGGATTAAGTGACATAAAGTGCTCAGAGCAGTGCCTGGCACATAGTAAATAACAAATGCTATTAGCTGCCACTGAGTTGGCCCCTGACTCATCGTGATCCTGTGCACAACAGAACAAAATGCTGCTTGGTCCTGTGCCATCCCATGATTGGTTACAGATGGAGCAGTTGTGATACATAGGATTTTCACTGGCTGATTTTCCAGTGTAGATTGCCAGGCCTTTCTTCCTGGTCCATCGTAGTCTGGAAGCTCTGCTGAAACCTGATCAGCATCATAGCAGCACACAAGCCTTCTCTGATAGATGAGTGATGGCTGTGCATGAGGTGCATCTGGCCAGGAATCCAGCCCGGGTCTCCCATATGGAAAGTGAAAATTCTACCACTGAACCACCAAGTCCCCCATGTTAGCTATTTTATTATACAAAATCCTTCATTAAATTCCAACTTCCTGTACAAGGCCATGGGTGTTAGGGATTTAGGATAATCCAGGTTCACGACTAGGAGGACAACGGATGCCTCTGGTCTGGAATGGCCTGCATTAACATCAGGTCCAGGAGAAAGTCTAGGTCAGGTGGCAGCATGGCTGACAGTATTTCCTTAAGCCTACTCAGGAGCTTGGTCTAAGCACTAGGTGGTAGGGATGGGAGGATGCTGGTCACCCCAGATCTCAGTGACAGTGGGTACAGACCTGATATGCTGAGTGAGTTGGGCAGTAGGCAGGAGCCCAGGTTGCGTGAGGAGGCTGGGCCAGAACTAGTGGGAGTTGGGGATGGGACCAGGCTGCTTGGAGTAGAGCGATGGGTCAGTGGCTGCTGCCGCCGTCTCCTGTCCTGGCTTCGGGGCTCTGGGTGGAAGGGACACAAGCAGATAAAAGGGCAAGTAAGCAAGGCACAGTGAGATAGCCTTCACTGCCCAGCTGGCTCCCCTTGGTCAGAAGAAGCCTGTATTCAAGTTTGTCATCAGACCAGCTTCCCTCTTCTGAAGTAATTGAGATGGGTAGAACCAAACCCATTGTCGTCGAGTCGATTCTGACTCATAGCGACCCTATAGGACAGGGTTTCCAAGGAGCACATGGTGGATCTGAACTGCTGACCTTTTGGTTAGCAGCCAAACTCTTAACCACTATGCCACCAGGGTTTCTGATGGGTAGAAAGACCTTGAATATTTATTGCAATTATCCAATTTTCAGCCATTCCTCATCCTACTTCACCTCTCTGTAACATTTCTTGAATTAACCAACCTACTCACCCATCAGTTCATTCTTCTGGCAAGAAATTATTGGGCTTAGCTTCTGAAAAGCTTTTCTAGGTTTTCTTCCCTCTAACTGCTCCTCTTCCAATTGCTGTTCTGGCCCTTAAATGCCGGTGCTCCCCACCATTCCGTTCTTGGTCTAAACTCTCTCTCTTAGCCCTTTTCTCCTGAACTACAGTTCTAGTTGTCTCCTCGACATTACCTGGAAATCCCCCCAAGACCAAAAGAAAACTCATTCTCTCCTGCCCGTCCTTCCTTTTTTTCTTCTTACCTTTGTTAAAAATCTATATGCTAGAAACTTTATTCCATCTTTTGACTCCTCCTTTGCATTTAAATCTGTGTTTAATCAAATCCTGACTATCCTACCTCTGCAATTACTTGAATTCTTCCTTACTCCCTCCTACTATCGCCAGTGTCCAGATGCATACATACAGGTCTTTATCTCTCACTCAGGCTTTTGAAAAGATTCCCTACTGGTCTCCCTAGCTCGAGTCTCTTCTCTTTTCCAAACCATCCTTCACATAGATGCCAGAAATTATTCTTCTAAAACAGAGGCCTAATCAGAAATCACTGGTTTAGGCAAGGGGGAGATATTGAAAGTCACTTAAAGGATGAAGTCTAAACCTTCTTGTATGGTATTCAAAACTCTTCCTTCTGTGATCCCAATCTGCACATCCTTAGAAGGATGCTGGCTTCATAGCCTCTATTACAGCCCCTACTGGTGCGGTTTCTTCTGGAATATCTGTCTCCTTTTTCATGCCCCATCTCACATGTCACCTGTGAAGCCTCCTTGACCAATACAGGTAGAATTGTTCTCTCCTTCTTACCATCATTGTTCTCTGTTCATATGGCTAGTAGTGGTTTATGCTTTCTGTCTCCTTAATTAAATAAGTTTGTACTTGTAAAGTACTTATAATAGTAGCTGGCACGTAGTAATCACTCAATAAATGTTAGCTAATATTCTTATTAATGGAGCTTGAGTCTCTTGAAGGTGGGGACCTTATCTTCTCTAACACTATATATCCCAGTGCTTGTAGAAGACTGCCTGGAAAATTAGAGACCTTAATAAATGTTTTGTTTACTTGAACACAAACACCTGCTATGGACCATGAGCTGGATCAATAATATCTGGATCTAAGGGGATATGGTTATTCTCTTTGAGGCAGTTCTCTCTGGTCCATTCCTGTGGCTAGAGCCTCATTCCTACAGGTCCTGAAGGGCGGGGTCCCATTGGGCAGCGAGACCTGCAGGTTTGGCTGGTCTTTATCACAGAGACGCAGCAGGTCAGAGAGCTGAATTCAGTGAAGCTTCCAGGATGTCATTTGACCCCTAATAAAACAACGTGTCGGATGTCAAAAGTCTCTAACTTGGGAAGTAGGTGACAGTAACTTCGTCGTGTCTAGCTGCACTGGACAAATTCACTGCTGAGAAGTCCCAAACCAAATAACAAAAAAATTGACACCTATGTGAATAAGGGCTAGAAGACATGGAGAGAGAATCTCAGGATGGAAGCTACTCTAGCTATGAGGAGTTGTGTTGAGATGTATCCAACATCTAAGAGATGGTCAAGAGTTAAAAACAACCAGTGATAGTTGGGGTGTGCATGCCAACAGGACTACAGAAGTCAGAGCCTCATGGCCACAGTCAAATAACCTGAAACATTACCTACCGCCAGTGACTCAGATGCTCTAGGACCCAGACCTGGGCAATTCTGTGGTTAAAACAGGTGTCAAGATGACATCCAGGTGACAGTGCAAAGTAGGCAGAAATAATGAATTCAATGGCGGGGGAAAACGGGGTTTGTAGATGATTTGAGAAATACCTACATACAGAGGCATGTTAAGGGATGAACCCGTACCCAAGCCCTCACCCAGGGAAAGGTAAGAAAGTGAGTGGTGGAGGAACAAATCAGAAAAGGACAGTGAGAATGGTTACACAACTCGAAGAATGTAATCAATGTCACTGAATTGTACATGTAGAAATGGTTGAATTGCTGTATGTTTTGATGTGTATATTCTCAACAGCAACAAAATTAAAAAAAAAAAAGTAGGTAAGAGCCATTGGGACATTTGTAGGTTCTAGTAAGAAAGTGAGCAACATTCGAGAAGCAAAGCAGGCAAACTATGTAAAAAATGTCAATGTGGAACATAGTAATAAAGGATCATGATAAAGATACTAAGGGTACTAATGAGAGTTTTAGGATAGGAGGCATTGTCTGGTTGAGGAGAAAGGCCTGATCTGAAAGTAGAAGGCATTTCAAGTTGGCATTTCAGTCATCACTTAAAGACTGCCTTAAGACCCTGGTAAGAGCCCTGGTGGTGCAGTGGTTAAGCCCTTGGCTGCTACCCGAAAGGTTGGCAGTTTGAACCATCATCCACTCTGCAGGAGAAAGATGCGGCAGTCTGCTTTTGTAAAGAATTCAGCCTTGGAAATCCTACGGGCAGTTCTCCTCTGTCTTGCAAGGTCGCTATGAGTTGGAATCGACTCGACAGCAATGGGTTTTTGGGTTTTAAGATCCTGGAGCAGGCCTGTAGATTGGTAAATGCGAGCAAACAGCCTAGTTTCTTGTGTTTTGACTTTTGGTTCCTGGTATAACCCAGGCCTACTCCATCCCCATTTGAGACAAGAAGTAAAGGAAGGAGCCCCAACTATATTTCTTGGTTCTGAGGTTACAGAAACAGCAGTTTAAGGTGGAGCACAGAGTGGTATGTGACCAGCTCCGCTTCCAGAAGCTGTAAGATGATACCTTATGGTAATCAGCTATCAGTTCCATTTAGGGGTGGCAAGATAGTCCTGGGGCCAAGGTCTAAGAGGTCATCAGAGCCAGACTGACCTCACTGTTATATGAGTTAGAAAGGATGTTCTAAGGCTTCGCAGTTTAGAAGAGCAGTTATTTGACTTGTGTCTAGGCCTGCATCATCCCACCTAAGCTGTTCCTACATGTAGCACCCCAGATCTTATTGAATTCTTATATTACAATGAGAACGGGATCAATGAACAACCATCTGATTCATGCCCTCTGAGGAATGGAAAGGTGAGACAAGTATTCATTCAGCACTCAACTTCTTGCCTTTCATTCATTCATTCAACAAATATTTACTGATCACTTAGAAAAGGCCAGGCACACTTCTAGGTACTAAGGGAATAAACAGGTGTGTAAGGACACATTTCCTGCCATCAAATAAGTTTTAATCAGGTATTCAATAGGAAATTTTTGTTTGTAGTGGTAAAAGTCCTGCCAACTCACCTCCCAAAGGAACCTTCACTCACCATTGGACTTTAGCTGATCTACCACAAGTTGCCTGTCAGTTGAGACAAGGGATTACAGTGGCTAAAAGAGAGTTCTAGTAACCTCAGGGTTCCATGACAGAACTGGGAGGGATAACGTGCCAGTGACAGCCTGAACAGCTGAGGGGTCCTGCTTTTCTACTCAAGTACTTTGACTTTTATACCAGTACTCAGCTTGGTAGGCTGGAGGGCCAGGGAGTGTCAGTTACTGAGGTTGTTACTTGAACCCAGGGTACAAAATTTAAGGAGACGTTTGCACAACCCTGACGGTGAGTGCCTTAAATTTTGCGTCTTAGGCACCTCACTTGCCTCATCCTGGTCCAGGCCTGCTTGAATCTACAGATAACCAACAGAAAGAGAAGCTAGCTTACCTATCCCTCCTCGCCCCAGCAGTCTTTTTTAGCCTGTTTGCATCTGGTTTCACACCGGTATTTTGTGTGCTTTAGACCTCCTTCATTCTATCACTGTATTTGCTATTCCCCAGGGTCTTCCTCTACAGCC
Organism: Dugong dugon; assembly: GCA_030035585.1. NCBI lineage: Eukaryota > Metazoa > Chordata > Mammalia > Sirenia > Dugongidae > Dugong > Dugong dugon. The sequence goes on from CM057473.1 coordinate 73,232,789, forward strand.
ACAGCAGCTGCTGGGAGTATGGTCTGCACTTCCAAGCCAGGTGGATGGGAACATGATTGTGGGTCTGGGAATGTGGGGTTTAGAACCTGTTTCGCAGCTGGGGAGAATTAGGTAGAGAACACCCTGGCATTAAGGTAACGGGGTGCTGGGAGTCCGGGCTTACTCAAGAGGGTCTTCCAGCCTCCTGTCCCAGAAACATTCCTCTTCACCCCATTGGCCTTCTAAAATGTCATTTGGGGACAGAATCTGTCAGACTTGTTCCCTGAACCTCTGCCTAATTTATGCTTCTGGTTTGGCTGCTTAGATCTTTTCTGAAATTTTCTGGATAGCCCAGTCCCATGTTTGGTTCTAGCCTATAAGGGACGGTCATTAAATGTAGTTAATATGTGATATAATTTTTATAGTTAGCGGGAATTTTTTTATAAATAAATTCACAAATTAAAAAAATCCTTTGTCAAATCACAATCCCAGTTTTGAGTTTGGAAAATATAGCTGCTTTACAGTTAGATTTCTGAGGCATGGGGGATCATGTTCTTCCTATTTTGGAAGACAAAGTATGCTTACATGTGGCAGGGGCATAACTACCTAATGTGTGGAACCAGGAAATGTCACAAAGCTACAGCATAGGACAGATCATGTTGGACAAATAAAGAAGTTTCTTCAACGGTTGCTTACCAAGATACCAAGTTCAACTGCCACACTCTGCATTGCAGGCCCTTATCCATGCCAAGGCCAGTCTCCCATCCTAGAGACTTTAAGGGATGAACCAGCAAAAACTGTAGCACCAGCAAATGCCCACAACACAGGAGTTAAGATTCCTGTGATGTGACCTTTCAACTCCTTATAATATTGCTTGTTGCTATTATTAGTAACCCTCTAGACCCCTTGACTTTAGAGACATAGTTTCCTAGTTCTTACAAATATTTATGCAAGCCATGGCATGTCTCTGGACTCATGTCAGGGGCCTCTCTTTTTCTACTTCTAAGCTCATTCACCTGAGAGAACATACCTGCTACTTGGTTTTACCTGGCACCTGTATGTGGATGACCCTAGATCTCCAAACCTGACGTCTCAGATAGACCCTAGCACCCAAGCATGCCTAAAATAAGTAACTTGTCACTTTTTCTTCCAACGATGTCTTAACGCCAACATGACTTCCTTCAGCTTGTAGCCTTAAAGCCCTCTTAGTTCCTCTCTCTTCCACCATTACTGAGTCCTGCCACTTTCATTAATACTTAAGTTCATCTCTCCTTTCCAGACCCTGGTACAGGCACTAACCATCTCATGCATAAACTACTGCAAGGATCCCACCTCTCCCGTCCTGTCCTATATATACAGTTCATAGATAGCTCTCTTCTGTAAGTCTTTTGCTCTCATCATTCTCAGAAGCACACAATTGATGCCATATGTCTCAGTTAATTCATAATCTTTGTTTTCAAGACATTTTAACTTCTTCCTCCCACTTCTTTTCATCTGATTGCCTAGAAGGCCTTGTCCCTTTGAGCCAGCAAGGTATACCTACTTTCTATCCTCTCTACCCAACAGCTCTATTCCTGTTCCTGGCTGTCATTTCTCATCTCTGGAATGTTTTTGTCAAACCATATACCACCCATTCTTTAAAACTGTTTCTCAGCTGGATATTCTTTGGCTAACTACTCTTGTGTTTACCACGATAGCTCCCCAAGTCCCCTGTATGTTTATAATGTGTATGTGCTTTTATATTGTATTCACTGTCCTGTTTCCTATTAAGTTTCAAGTCAATCAACAAGGAATTATTTAGGACTGACCATGCAAAGTTATTTGGGGAAGTAACAGAGAAACAGAGTATATGTCCCTCACTCCAGGAGTTTAACACAGTGCCCTCCATTGGGAAGCAGGGCAAGGAGGATGTCAACACTGAGTAAAAACTGCCTAGAATCCTCTAGTGAGGACCTATGTAAAAGCTCTTTACTATTTCCCCTTTGTAGTCAAGGAAGAAAAATGTATGATGTTGATATTCCTTCCTAGGAACTAAGAGTTAAGAACCACAAAAAAAGAAAGAAAAAAACTTTATTCACATTTAAGAATTTAAGATGGGGTAAGATGAGGAAACATACTGGAGCATGAAAACACGTAAGTTAGAGTGACTGCCACTTGACAGCTGTTGCAATCTGGGACAAGTCATTCTTAAACAGCCTCAGTTTCCTCAACAGAAAAATGGAAATACCATTCACCCCATAGGATTTTCATGAAGATTAAATGAAATTATACATATGATACTGTTTTCACTGTTAAATGCTATTCAAATATAAGGCATTATTATTACTTTAATACCCTTCTTCAAAGACAGTGAACAAAAGTGTCTTCCCAATGAAAAAAGAGTCTCAAAGAATGGGGTTTGGAATATAAGCAGAGATAATCAGACTGGATTACCAGGGATAGAACAACTTAGTGGTCATAGGTGGTAAGGACCTTTGCTCTCTTCTGTGTGACTGCTCTAAACTAGTGCAGTTGGATTTAAATAGACTTTAACCCAGTGCATATTTCAGGTTTACCAAAAGCTAGGTTGCAAGCTGAGTAGCCAGGGAAATGCTAACAAGGATGACTGCACTTTGAAGAGCAGCAAAGCTCTTAACTCCAGCTTACAAGTCTCCACACTATGGCAAGATTTCTGTAGTCCAGAAGCCACATACACTATTGATTACTGGTCTAGTGTATTTCCACAAATGGCAGTACCGCAATCTCTCTCCCCACCACAGTCCAGGTTACTTCCATGGAATGGCCCTGTAGTTACTTCCTCTTCTTTTTCCCAAGTCTCATCCGTTTCTGGGGTAAATTTTGACCCAGAATCTCATCTTATGGCAGGATCTTATCAAGCAAAACCTAGGGGTGCTGATGCAGAGATGATAATTGTAGCCACTGAGGGAGAGTGCGAGACCTCTGCTTTATAAGCCTCTAACAGAAGCTGTCTGTAGTTGTTCCATTTTTCTTTGGAAGAGTTGGAATCCTTCTGATAACACTTTCTGAATAGGCTCTAAAGAAAGAATCAATTTCAGCCCATAGTGAACCTGGATAGGATTCTCCTTCATTCTACAGTGCTGCCATTTGGCTTCTGAGGACATGTCCTTAAACTGCCCCCAACAAGCTGTACTGACACCGTCCTTGATGTGGAGGTGCTATGTCTCAGTGTTTAGCACTGCTTCAGTTAGTGTTTTGTTTTTGGTAACTCCCCTGGCTGCCAGCATGTGCTGAAGCCCAGACCCCTAGGACTTTCACCTATGGCCACCCAGAGTACCAGTCTAGAGCTCATGCCGCAGGGAACACCAAGGTCGCAGGAGAGGTTGCAGATTCTGCCATAAACTAATTTTATTGATTCACCCCTTTGGCCCAGCCCAGGTGTATCTTCAAGCTCTCACTTCCCCCAGCAAAACCCCAAACAACTGAACACCTGTTGCAGGGGCTCCCAGACTGGCTTACCTCTGACAGGGCCCAGCACCCGGTGGCTGACCTTTTGGGTGCTAGAGCCCAGGCCTGGCAGCCCTGCAGGCCGAGTGCCATGAAAAGGAAAGCTGGGGGAGTTCTTCATCTGTGGAGAATTTTGTTGGCTGTTGCTGCTTCCACCAGCACTTGTACCAGTGCTAAAGCTCCGTGCCCGGCTCAAGGTGTTTTCAGAGCAGGAAACAGGCAGTCCACTGCAAAGAAACACACACCAGTTAACCCTGGCCAGGGAGAGTGCATCGTCCTCCCAGGGTCTCATGCTCAGTAAAGGTTCACCTCAGGGGAAAAAGGCATAGGCACCCATTCCACGGGACAAGGGAGGAATTCATGTCCAAGGGTGAGGTATCTAACCTGGGGCATACCAGCTGATCTCAGAATGCCTGAGAGCCCTGTTAACACACATCTGCTCCTACAGATACTAAGAACAATAATCGCTATCCCTGAGCAATTTTATTTCCCAGTGTGTCTCCTCCTCATTGCCCTGGCCCTTAAACTCCCTTCTTTCAGTTGTTTGCAACCTCTGGAAACTGCCCTCACCCCCATCACAATAATTTTGATTTTGTACAGGGCTCTGAAGCAGGGAGTTCCCTAGCCTGGTTTTCAGATCTCTAGGAAATATGTCTAGGTAACTCCAGGTGAAAGGGAGGAGGATCCCCTTCCCAAAAAATGAGCTAATTTTACTAAGAGGGCTTCAAACCAGTTCAAATTGGTAGTCATGGCTGACCAAGGGAAGCCGGAACAGACCCTAATTTTTACAACTTGGGTGATCTGGAATGATAACCAGAACAGGAAAAATTACAAGTCAAAACCCTGGAATGGGTTAGACTGGATCATTCGTAGGACTGTGGAGAGCGACACATATTCAAAGTGGTGTGGTAGGCTGCCATCTTTGAACAGGGCACCACTGTTTCTGACTCTGCTCAAAATCTCACAGGCAAGAGAGTTGGTTGCTATTCAACCCATACACTGCCCATGTTTTCTAAGAGGGAGATTAGGTTTCTAGCAGGGCTTCGACCCATAATTTTTCCCGTGCTGGTTACTGTTCAGTTCACCCAAATTTTAAAAATTCGGGTCTCTTCATAAAACCACATGGGACTAATGAGGCACAGCAGTCCAGGGACAAGGGCCAGAAGGCAGAAGGAGACAGGAAAGCTGATGATAGGGAACCCAAGGTTGAGTAAGGATAGTGTTGATGTGTTGTGAGGTCGTTAACCATTATTACAGGGCAACATGTGTACCAACTGTTAAATGAGGAACTATTTTGTTCTGTAAGCCTTCATCTAAAGTGAGAATAGCAGCACAACTGGAAGAGCGTAGTCGATTGTCACTGAACTGTGCATGTAGAAATTTCTGAAATGGTGTATCTTTGGCTATATTTTCACCAAAAAAAAAAAAAAGGTCGAGAAGGGAGAGTTGACATGTTGTGGGGTTGTTAACCATTGTCATAAAACAATACGTGTACTACTGTTTCATGAGAAACTATTTGTTCTATAAACCTTCACCTGAAGTACAATAAAAAAATTTAAAAAAAATTCAGGTCTTCCAGTTTCACTTCCTCAGCCATGAGTGAACTGGGAAGAACCAGTTCGAAGCCCTGCTTACTAATTTTAATTTACCCTGAAAATATGCACCATGTGGTACTTTTAGGAGGAGGGAGGGAATAAAAATCCCTTGGCACACCTAACTCTAGAGCCCTGTTCCACTTCCATGCCTTTTTTCCCTTCCATACTGCTGGTCTTACTTGTTACTTTTGGGTGGAGTTCGAGAGCCTCTCTTCTTGTTGACACCCACATTCACAGTGCTGCTCAGGCCTCGGCTGTTGCGCACATGTTTTAGCATCCAGGCCCGTAGGTTAGTGAGGCTGCTGTGCTCTGACAGCACGATTCGAGGCCACGGATTACATTCTGCCATGTCCAGAGCTGCAATGGCCATAGCTCGTCCCACCTGTGGGGAGTCCAGGTTGGCTTAGCATCTTGGTCTTCCAGTCCAGGCTTCTGTGTTGGGGTGAGGTGCACAGCACAGTGGAGGGGAAGGAGGCGGGTCTAAAATTTGCTCAATAGTGTACACTAACTTTTGTGGCCCAGGCTGTTTATCCTAAGTGGGTTTAGAGCTGTTTCCTAAACCATTAACCATTTTAGGGCCCTCATCCATTACGAGCAGGGTCAGGTGTACTTTCTGGCTGGCACCATGAAGGAATTCTCCTAGCAGGAGTTTGGGTCTTTTCTGTAACCCAAGCTCTTCCTACTCCTCTTAGTGTGCCCTAGGACACCAAGGTCATCAAGACCACTGTAGAGAGGGTGCTTTCAAGCCCAGGAGTGAATAAGCCCAACAGAATGAGAAGCACAAGCTTAGGGGTAAAGAATCTCTGACTCAGATGTAACAGGGGATTCTCTGTGGCATGAGGTCAGAAATAATGCCTGTTCATCCTCTCAATATCATGACAGAGGCACGCTCCTACTAAGGAAAATAACCAGAATGGTTAGACAGTGATAGTGGTGAGCATCTCTTCAGAGGACCTTAGGCATTAGCAGTAAAGGCCTCTCCAGACTTTAAGGTTCCCCCTTTTCCCGCTTATCCCATATGTTCATACCTGCTCAAATAATTCCACAGTATATCTGGAGGGGAAAGCCGGCGGGGGAGGGGGGCTGGCACGCCCATTGTCATGGCAGGCAGCAGGGATGCTGTTTACTGAGCGTCCAGTGTTGTAGTTGCATTCGAGTGTATAGCTAAGACACAGAGACCTTTATCAGTGTCCCGCCTGAAGAGACATCAGGATAGAACCATGGGGAACGGCCTAGATGATCTAAGAAGGTAATCACTTGGAAAAAAGTGAATACAAATGGGAAATGTTAATCCCCAACAAGTAGGAGCTGTTCTCAGCATTATACCACATACCTAGGAAGTCCCAAGAAGGGAGAGTCCCAGACTAAAGACAATGATGTTGATGTTGAGCCTCTCTTTTGAGAAGACTTGGGCTGTCCCCTGCCCCTCAAGTATCCTAGACTGGGTATTGTTTTCCTTAGGGAAGCTATTTCATCAACTCCATCCTAGTTTCCACCCCAACCTGTGGATTATCCCTGAGGCTTTGTAGATGGCAACACGGCCGCTGCCCTCCTTAGACTGGCCATCTCTACGGTCTCGGGCATACATGTTCTTCTCTGAGAAATTGCAGCCCTGGAAGTCGAAGTGAGCTGAATTCAAGGAGATGAGCTTTGGATACAGCATGTTTTCTACCTGTTTTAGGGGAGAAAGGCAACTCAGAAGGAGACAGAGAAGGAATGAAGGGACAACAGCAAGAAAGAGGAGGCAAGCATTAGGCCAAGTGATTCAATACACAACAGATACCATCACAACCATCATCAACAATCAACATTTCTTGAATTCTCACTGAATATCTGACATTATTTCTACATTTTGGGAAGGTCCAGGTCTCTTTTTAAGCTCAGTAATACAAAAATTTTCTTCTCCTCTGGATTCCTAAACTCTAGGAAAGACTACAGTTGCTGACAGCTTAGCTCATGATATAATGACTAAGACATAAGGCCGCAATGCCATCCCTTCTTGGCCCTTCGAAGCTCATTCAAAAGTAATCTACCTCTTGCAGCACAGGCCTTCCTGCTAGATGGCTACCTTCCCTTTCTGCTCATGGCCTAACCCTTATCTCCTAACCTGCAATACTCCCATACTCACAAGACATTCTTAGGATTCCTACCTGGGTGCTCTCATCACTAAAGCTGTTCCCATACATGAAGCAGCCCCTTTTGGAAGCATGTCCATGCAGGTCCACATAGTAAGCAACACCACTCTCCTTGGGGGGGATGGTCTCCGGCGCTGGTTCCTCAACCTCAGTAGACTGCTGTGGTATAATCCACATACTACTGGGCTTCTGTTCTGCTATCTCTGTCTGTTTCCAGGTCTCAGGGTTCTCCCCATCAAGATAAGCTTCATTTTGGAGATTGTTGGCTTTCTCAAGGTCAGAAAGGGGAGCATCAGGAGAGAGATGGGGACTGTGCTGGTGCTCTGAGGGACTCTGGGAGTTCAGACGGGAGTGCACATGGTGGTAGAGCAGCACAGCTTTAGCCCCATAGATGGCTGGGTGCAGGACTGCATCAGGCTTCAGGTACTGACGGTTCAGGTTCACTCCACGTGAGTCCGTGCTGTAGGAAAACAAGGACTGAAGCAGGGTCTAGAGAACTGGGCCAGCGAAGGAGACACTAGAGTAGATGAAAAGAAGACTGTGGGAGACTGGCTTATAAAATGAGGCTGAAGTTGCGTTAGGAAAGAAAGAACTGAAGACAGGCCCCTTCCTTATCTGCTATCACCTCCACCACAGAAAGCTAAGGATTGCTCCCTCTATCCAGATGGACCTGCAGTTATTCCACTTCTGTTCCAACCAGGGAGTACCCTTTGATGGGATCACATTCCTTCTCGGGTCACTAAGGATAGATGGGCTTGCCCTTGTTAGGGTGCGAGAAAATTGGGAATACAGGAGAACTTAGATGATAAGGTTGATAGTATTTCATTGACGTGCAGGGCATGAGGGGGACTGGGGATAATCCAGACAGGTTGCAAAGACTTCTTACCGGTAGTGGCCCCGGACCACACCATCAGGGTTCAACATGGGAATCAGCTTAAAGACGAAGAGGCGACGTAGGGTTTGGGCCCGGGGGTCATCTGGTCGAAGAATGAAGTCCAGAAAGCCGTTGAAGACAAAGCTAGATGGAGTCTCCCCAGGGTGTACCCTACTGCTTAAGAAGAATATCTGAGATGGAGAGGAGAGCACTCATTAGGTCAGTTACTCTATAGTCCTACTCTGACAGTATATGGAGGGTGGAGGGTAGATGAGGCAGGAATAGCCACTGGGTTTCCAGTTGGCTGAATCTGCAAGTGGAGTAGGAGCCTTCACCCTTGCCTCAGGTTGCAGGCTGAGGCTGTGTCCCAGACACCTAGAGATAACATAGCTTTAGGCTATCAACAGTGCCTGGAGCTAGACGAAGGACAAGGTACTATAGTTTATGCTGTTCCCACTCACCCTCTTGCCTATGAAACGGAATGGCCGGGGGGTGCTGGTATCAGGAAATAGCTGCTCTAGTCGGGGCTCTCGGTCTTCTCGAAGCCCATGGCAGGAACTGACTGTTAGCAGATCTACACGAAGCCCATCCAAAGAATAGCAAAGGACCTCCCGGTGGTAATAGATGGTATCCAGGGGGCTGTAGTGATAAAAATCATTAAGCCAGGAAAATTCCCTAAGTCCTAGCAAGAGGGGGCCTTCATCAAGAAGACCCCAGGATTTGTAGGACCTGACCCTTCACCCTAACCTTTGGGGCCTTAAAATCCCTCATACTGTTAAATGAAGCCAAGGACTTGCTTGGATCTGCGTTGCCAGAATGCAGAGTACAGCACAGGATAAACTTATTGCTTTTCCCCCAGTTTGTGGCTCCCTAGGATAGACTACTTTGTACAGAAGAGAGACTTGCCCTCTGTTCAGACAGATAAAAGTGTGCTGAGCAATGACAATACTGGCTAAATTCTGGTTAATTGATAGAACTGGGATATTAGAAGAAGCTTGAACTGGGCAGGTGGATGAGTAAAGTGTAGGTGGTGGCATGTTGAGGTCAAGGTCACAAAGAAACTTAGTTTTCAAAGGTACCCAAAGCTCCACATCTGCACAGAGAAAAAGACTGATAAGGTTTTAGTTCAGAGTTCTTAGGGCAAGTTCCAGAAGTAGCACAGGTGCTGTGTGATCGAGGACTGTGTGATAGGAGTAAGAATGGAATTGGCACCTGCTATGGGTAGGGTGGTTTTCCAGAAAGCGCTGGTCTAGCTGGTTCAGCAAATCCTGGCAGTCACTGTAGGAGAAGGGATAGCAGAAGGCGAAGAAGGTGGTAGCCCCACGGCCTTCCACAAAACGGTGAACAAAGGATAACACAAACTGCGTCTCTGTCATCTGAAAAGCAGAGGAGGAAGAGGGAAGGGCAACATGCCATTGGTGTCAGCACTAAGCTCCTGTTGAGGTCAGCAGGAACCAACCTCACACCCTCCTCATGTTCACTGACTTCCCCTGCTCTGATACCTTCCATATGACAACCAGCTCATTCTAGGCTTTCTGAGGCAGGGGCTCATTTTAGACTCCACAATAGAGCTGAAGGGAATGCGGATACCAAAACCTGGTGTCCCTCCTGCCTACTACTCTGTATCAAGGCAAACTCTTCTTTTCCTTCCTCCCTCAACTTCTATACCCAAGCCTTTCTTGCCTTCTCATGGAGAGCTTACCTCAAATGTCGGCCGGTCTCGAACGCGTTCCCAGCGTGGCCGGGTGGGCATTGTGCGCACGAAGGGAGCCATGCCCTGGGAATACAACTTGCTTTGCTTGTTCATGTTCATAATGTTGATCTTGATGAGTTTCCCTGGAGTTCCTCCCCGGACGCTGAAGTAGAACCATGACCTGAGGGCCAGAATAGGAGGGACAAGTCATATTATAAGGGAGGGTAGGAGATAGGATATGTGGGAGAGCAGGAGCAAGCCAGACTGGGAAAAGGCTATTTAGTGAGGAAAGGAGGGAGGAGGGGTAGGGAGAGGAAGGGCAGTGTGCAGGTATGAACTGTTAAGTCAAAGGGCTAACAAGAGCATGGATTTGAGGGCCTGGACATCCCCTTTTCTTTCTTCTACCCTCCGTTTCTTTCCTCATACCTGTTCCCATTCTCAAATTCCGTTTCAGCACAGTCTGGTCGGGTCCACACGTTGAACTCGTAGTCAGGGGAAGAGGCAATGCTGCTGGTGGGGGCTGATGCCCCACCCCCTACTCCTTCCCCATCACTAGACACAGATTCCACCTTCTCCACATGGGCTAGGTTCCCTGAGTCAAAGCGAGAACTGAACAGCAATCCCCCACAGCGCAACTCCATGGTGGGGCTGGGAAAGCATCCTCCTGCCCCACTCTGGCCCTGAGAGCTGGAGGGAAAAAGGGGTTTGGGGTATGGAGGAGAGGGAAGAAAAATGAAGCCAAGTTTTTTGGGTATCTGGATAAATGAGAGCTATTCTTAGGGAGTGCCCTGAGAAGAGGTTACTTATGGAAAAGGCCAAGAGAAAACAGCATTTTGTCCCTCACCCTAAGAGTTATAACTATAACCTAAGGGACCACATTTTACTACAGCTTGGCTGTTCCAAAATGAAGTGCTCGGTAGATTAACTATGTTGAGAAATACTAGACTCCAAGCTTCTCTGCAACCCAAAGATTAGCGAATAAGAGAGATCAGATTTCCTAAACTTAGCCAAGATACACCCACCACAACACATGGTCATCTTTAGAGACAGGCCATTCTGGATCTCCATTTCCTAGACTGGCTCCGCCTTTGCAGCGCAGTGCTGAGAAGAACCTAGTTTCTGAGTTTAAACGGGCAGCTGCCTCTCTTCACCCCCCTCCTCAAGTACTGACCAGGCACTCTTCTGTTGCTCCCCCGAGCCCTCCAAGGGCTGGTTCTTCATTTTTAACACTACCCTACACCTATTATGGAAGAAAATCAGAAAAACTGGCCTTTGCCAAGCTAAAGGAAACGGGCAGATGCCACCTGCTCACCTAGCTTAATTCTAGGTCGAGCGTGAATCTATTTCCAACTCCCTCCCACCCTGTAAGCACTGGAGCCCCTCAAAAGCTGCCCGGTAGTGGTGGGTAGGTAACGGGTGTTCTTGGCACCCCCAAAAAAGCGGGGCTGGTAGAGTCCCACTTGGAGGTGTGGGGTGGCTTCTCAACCCTCAGCTCTGAAGGACCCTCACACTGACCGAGCCTGCCCTGGGCAGGGTCGCGTTTGGAGGCATGGGATGAGTCGAGACAGATCTACACCTGAGGGAGGGTACAAAGGTAGGGACTAGGGGGTCAGAAGTGAGGCGACAGGAGGGAGGACACAGCTAGAGGAAAGCCCGGACGGAGGGGCAGAGATGGGCGGGGTCGGCCAGCGGGCCCGGCCTTGAGCAGAGGTGAGGTTCGAGAAGGGATCGGGGCTGAAAGGGGCTGAGAAGGGGGCGGGACCGGGGCTGGCGGGGCCTGCTCTCCGCGCAGAGCCCCTACCTCTCTCCGGCCGGTGATCCCGCTCCCTCTCCCGCTAGCGAGGCGTCACCTCGGGCCCCGGCACCCGGGCCCTCCACCCAGGACCCAAACAAAACCCGAGCGCCGCGGTGCCGGGACCCCGCTCTGCCAGGAAACAAGAAGTCCACCGCCTATTGGCCACAGATACGGCTGGCTACCTGCCCAGTAAACCTCACTGCCATTGGTCAGAACTCGAGGGTTCCCTCGCACGTTTGTGGGTACCTGGTTAGTACCGTTTGGGGGCTCTGGAGGGCAGACAGGGTGGGAGGATTCTACCCGCGTCTTTCCAGAAGACGGTTAACGGCCTGCCTGCTGGGAGGAAGAAAAGACAAACTGAACGAGAAATAAACTGGAAAAGACTCACCTGTGAAATAAAAAAGCCGTATGAAACTACACACACACATCGCTTTATCTACTTATCAGTGTATTACAAAACATCCTGCCCGCCCGGGTTCAGCGGATCTCTGTCCTAGTATTCAGAAATATTTTCTGTGCCGCGGGTTTAAAAAAAAAATAAAAATAAAAATTGGAGGATGCGGGCATCGATCCCGCTACCTCTCGCATGCTAAGCGAGCGCTCTACCATTTGAGCTAATCCCCCAGCTGTCACGACTGCTTTTCACTTTACCTTACAGGTTATGCGGAACTGCCCGCTGACCAGTGGATCAGCTGTGATTTAGTACATTTATCCAGCACAGCGTGGGAAAGATTTTTTAAATCAAGTATACAGCAGCTACACATATGCAATAATAATAAAGCCTTACCATAAAGCACATGTTAAGATACCTCTGCATGTAATACACGACAACCGTGCGGCAAGCGGACTATTACTTCATGTGTCTTACCGAATTTCCTCAGTACTCATGTAAATTTACAGCCGGCCTCTAAGTGCAGCTTTCTCCTTAGGTGTAATTGAATTAGGTCAAGGCTTAAAAAAAAAAAAGAAGAGGTTAAAAGGAAAAAAACGAAAAAAAAAAAGAGGTTAAAAGGAAAAAAACGAAAAGCACGAAGTCCTTCGAGCCGGAATCGAACCAGCGACCTAAGGATTGCCACTGTTTTATATTCTACAGTCCTCCGCTCTACCAACTGAGCTATCGAAGGCCCCGCTCCTAAAAAGCACTTTTGGATGCCCCCTAATACTAACTGAGGCGGCATTCTACCAGGCATTGAGAGATTTTTAGCTTCTTTAATCCCCACTTTCTGCAGAAACAATTCGGGGCCTCATAGACCAGAGGAAACCTCAGATAGAAATGAACGCAAAGGACGCTTCCAACCCTGGACGAAAGAAACACGGGCATAGCGCTTTCCTTCCGTTTCCTTGCTTTGTACAAAACAGTACAAATACCCCGTGGCGCTTTCTCTTAAGACTGTGGACGCTTAGAGATCCTGACCACATCCTTAAACTTCTAGGCATCATGTCTCCAGCTGTGTGAGTACTCACACATGCTTCAAAATCGGAACGCGCAAACCCAGTATGCAAAATTGATGGATTATTTTGCTATTTCGGCTCCACACTTTTCCTTCGGTGTCTCCGGGGGTGCCAATAAAAGGCAACTGCTCTCCTGGTGTGAAGGGCATTCATTTAGTCAATTAACTAACGTTTCGTGAGTATCTTACTTTTCCTGCCTAGAGCATGAAAGAACCACTGAGCTGCCGGTGGCAAGCAGGGTGGAGCAGGATCCGGCAGCGTCGAAACGCCTGGGATCCCAGGACCGGCAAGCGTCGTCCCGAGGAGAGGCGTTCCTGCCCTCAGAAGTGTGCCCAAGCCGAGAGCATTCCTCAGCGGCAGGCCTGGGGGCGGGCCGGGCGAATTGGTCCTTGCGCCCCTAGAGACCCACGTAGCGGTCGTGGCTGGCTACAGTTCCCGGAGTCCGCCGCCTGGTCTTCTTACTCCCGGGGATATCGTGGGTTCCAGACAGGATCTTCTGCCTCTTCTGGGGCCCCTCCCCTGCCACTATATGGCTGCCTGGGTGTCTTCTGTGGGGTCATGGCCTAACCTCATAGCTTCACTCACCTCTGCCCCTCTCCTGCTCACACCTTCACCTCTCTTACGCCAGCCCACAATCCGCTCACCAAACGCCGACAAGATTTTAAAGCAAACAGAAACAAACTTAAAACCCAGATCCTCTATGGAGCTTTGCCTGCAGTGGGTGCGAAGAGAACCATCCTCCATTTCCAGTTTGGAGGACAAACTGTGCTACCCTGAACGAACGAGCGAGCGAGCGATTGTTTCAAGCCCCTTTCAGCTCCAACATTTTGTAGCTCTGCTCTGCTAAACTTTAAATCCGAGATATCATTAAGCACAACATGGCTTTCACCCTTGTGCCCAACCACAAAACATGAGGTTAACATCTTCCCATTGAGTTCTTGGTTTAACTTTTCATTGTGCTGCTGTAAATGCTACCATTGTGTCTGAGAGCCTTAGCTTGGGGTAGTTTTCTTGGCAGGGTGATTAGCACTGTGATTCTTTCTTTCTGCTGGAAAGCAGAACATATTTAATTGTCTATGTTGCTTTTTTTTTTTTCTTTTTAAATTGAGGTGAAATTCACATAGCATGCAATTAATCATTTTAATTCAGTGGCATTTAGTACATTCACAACGTTGTGTAACCACAACCTCTCTCTGGTTTCAAAACTTTTTCATTACCCCAGAAGAACACCCCATACCGGTTATCACTACCTCATCCCTCCCTCCCCCATTTCCTAGCAACCACTAATCTGCATTCTGTCTCTATGGAATTACCTATTATGGATATTTCATATAAATGAAATACAATAAGTGACCCTTTGTGACTTGCTTCTTTCACCTAGCAAATGTTTTTGAGATTTATACACTTTGCAGCATGGTATCAGTACTTCATTCCTTTTTAAGGCCGAATAATATTTCATTTTATGTATATACCACAATTTGTTTATCCACTCATCCGCTGATGGACTTTGGGTTTGTTTCCACTTGTGATCATCCTTAGGAACAGGTATTGAGAAAAAGACATTGGCCAGATCAGTAGCTACATACAAGGCACCAGGAGATGTATTAATTTGCTCAAACAATGGAACCACATCTGGAACAGCAACTGCAATTGGAATCACCCCCTGGTTAAGTTTACAATGATTCACTGTCATTCTCCAAGATCCATCTGTTTTCTGCACAGGCCAAATAAGCGAGTTGAATGGGGATGTGGTGGGAATCACCACACCTGCGTCTTTCAAGTCCTTGATGGTAGCACTAATTTCTGCAATCCCTCCAGGAATGAAGTATTGCTTTTGGTTTACTATTTTCCTAGTAGGGGCAGTTCTGATGGCTTTCACTTGGCATTTCCTACCACAATAGCCCCTTAGTCCACATGTCAGGGATCCAGTGTGTTGACTCTGCCAGTTGCTGAGTATGTCTACTCCAATCATGCATTCTGGAACTGGAGACATAACTACAGGATGGGTTCAGGGACCCACTGGACCCACTGTGAGATGGACCTGAGCTAAGACTCCATTAATAACCTGACCTCCATACACCCCTACTCTGACTGGCAGACGACAGTGGCATTTTGGATCTCCTACAATTAGTGTCAATTCAGAGCTAACGTCCAGTAATCCCCAAAAAATCTGATTATTCCTTTTCCCCCAATTAACAATCACACTCATAAAAGGCCATAGATCCCATTGGGGAAGGCTGGGAGAAAAATTAACAGTATAAACTTTTAGCAGTGTGGTGGAGTCCTTCCTTAAGGGGACCCAGCCTCTCCTTCATTTAAGGAGTTGTGGGTCTGTAAACTGGCTCAAGTCTGGGAATTGACTGAGGGGCTGTGACTATTTTAACAATCCATGTTAGACTGCCATTCACTTGACCTAGAACTTTTCCACTTACAGACAGCAAGTAAATATTTAGTAGGCTTCACATCTATTTAACTCCTAAGGACACCATGGCTAATTAGCCAACACCGTGAGTCCATGTGAGTCAGACTATTCTGATTACTGCTTTGACTTTGCTGTCCATTAAGGTAACCACACTCACCTTGTCTTTAGTGATTGCCACTACTTGGCCCCTGCCACCCTGTGACCCAGTCACCCTCATTATAGTTAGGTTCGCCAATTTGGTGAGTGCAGTTCCCTCTGTAATATCTGATCTACACAGAAGAGCAATCAAAGCAGTTTTCAAGGATACTGGGATTTCCCTCACAAATTTATTTCTCACAGGTGTGGTGAAAGATGTGTCCTCTAGGCATTCCCTGGGTGAGTGGGTAGGTCTGACATGATAAATTCACTTTAACATTCCAATTTTCCTAAGCCTTTGGATACTTTCTTCTACAATATACCAAAGTAGTTCTGGCATTTCAACTTTGTTTAATGTAGGCCACTTCTTTGTCCATGTTTCAGTCAACCAACCAAATAAACTGTTAGGTCCTTTTCTAACCCCTTGAGTTGAAACAGTGAATGAAGAATGTCTGGATTCATATCAATACATTCAGATCGATCCAATTTTGTGTTCCTTGCATCAATATCCCACATTCTTAATAGCCATTCCCAAACATATTCCCCAGATTTCTGTCCGTATACATTAGAAAAATCAAACATTTCTTTTGGAGTGGGGAAGACTTTCTGTCTGTCGGTCCTTGTCAGCAATCTTCCCCTGGATGAGGAGCTTCTCAGTGCAGGGACCCTGGGTCCAAAGGATGTGCTCTTCTCCTGGCATTACTTTCTTGGTGGTATGAGGTCCCCATGTCTCTCTGCTCGCTTCTCTCTTTTATATCTCAAAAGAGATTGGCTTAAGACACAATCCAATCTAGTAGATTGAGTCCTGCCTCATTAGCATAACTGCTGATAATCCCATCTCATCAACATCACAGAGACAGAATTTACAACACATTGGAAAATCACATCAGATGACAAAATGGTGGCCAATCATACAATACTGGGAATCATGGCCTAGCCAAATTGATACAGTTTTGGGTGACACAATTCAATCCATAACACCTTCTAAAACTCTTCCACAAAATAGGAGGGAACATTTCCTAACTTATTCTATGAGGTCAGTATTACCCTGAGACCAAATCCAGACAAAGATACTTCAAGAAAAGAAAATTATAGACCAAAATCCCTATGAATATAGAGGCGAAAATCCTCAACAAAATACTAGCAGTCCAAATCCAATGGCATATTTGTTCTTGTTAGGTGCTGTCGAATCAGTTCCAACTCACAGCAACCCTGTGCACAACAGAACGAAACACTGCCAAATCCTGCATCATTCTTACAATGATTGCCATGTTTGAGCCCATTGTTGCAGCCACTGTGTCAATCCATCTCGTTGAGGGTCTTCCTCTTTTTCAATGACCCTCTACTTTGCCAAGCATCCTGATAACATGTCCAGAATACATCCTTGCTTCTAAGGAGCATTCTGGCTGCACTTCTTCCCAGACAGATTCGTTCGTTCTTCCGGCAGTCCACAGTATATTCAATATTCTTCGCCAACACCATAATTCAAAGGCATCAATTCTTCTTCAGTCTTCCTAGTCACTGTTCAGCTTTCGCGTGCACATGAGACAACTGAAAATACCGTGGCTTAAGTCAGATGCACCTTAGTCTTGAAAGTGACATCTTTGCTTTTTAACACTCTAAAGAGGTCTTTTGCAGCAGATATGTCCAATGCAATATGTTGTTTGATTTCTTGACTGCTGCTTCCAAGGGCATTGATTGTGAATCCAAGCAAGTGAAATCCTTGACAGCTTCAATATTTTCTGTTTATCATGATGTTGCTTATTGGTACAGTTGTGAGGATTTTTGTTCTTTATGTTGAGGTGTAATCCATGCTGAAGGCTGTAGTCTTTGATCTTAATCAGTGCTTCAAGTCCTCTTCACTGTCAGCAAGCAAGGTTTTGTCATCTGCATATCAAAGGTTGTTAATGAGTCTTCCTCCAATCCTGACGCCCTGTTCTTCTTCATATAGTCCAGCTTCTCGAACTATTTGCTTAGCATACAGATTGAGTAAGTATGGTGAAAAGATACAACCCTGACACACACCTTTCTTGATTTTAAACCACACTGTATCCCCTTGTTCTTTTCAAATGACTGCCTCTTGGTCCAAGCACTGGTTCCTCAGGAGCACAATTAAGTGTTCCGGAATTCCCATTCTTCGCAATGTTATGCGTAATTTGTTATGATCCACACAGTCGAATGCCTTTCCATAGTCAGTAAGACACAAGATAAACATCTTCCTGGTATTCTCTGCCTTCAGCCAAGATCCGTCTGACATCAGCAGTGATATCCCTTGTTCCATGTCCTCTTCTGAATCTGGCTTGAATTTCTGGCAGTTCCCTGTCGATGTACTGCTCCGTTTTTGAATTTTCTTCAGCATAATTTTACTCGCGTGTGATATTAATGATATTGTTCGACAATTTCCATATTCTGTCGGCTCGCCTTTCTTTGGAATGGGCACAAATATGGATCTCTTCCAGTTGGTTGGCCAAGTAGCTGTCTTCCAAATTTCTTGGCATAGGCGAGTGAGCACTTCCAGCCCTGCATCCGTTTATTGAAATATCTCAATTGGTATAAAGGATAATTTTAAGTATCTATTTAAATCCAACGGCCCTTAGGAGAGATAAGGCATACTAAAATTGCTCAGGCATTACCCAACCATTAAAATTTCTGCATAATTGGCAACTGGGTTAATCTGGAATAGGGCTAGGCAGGTATGCCTGTCTCTGTGGGAAACACTCCACCCTTGAGGTGGAAGCGTTTTGAGAATGGACTGGCACTGCCACAGGCATGACCCAGCAACATTATCTACCAGATATCTATCAGTATTAAGTCAGACTGCCCATCCAGCTGCTCCGCTCTAAAACTGAAGCTGTGGATTGGGTACAATTAATCAGAGGAATATGAAAACTTAGTTTATCAGAGGAATATGAAAACTTAGTTTAAGTCTTAGAAAAAAGGAAAGAAGTGTTTCAAAACAAATCATGTGGTATAATTTGCAGGTCCATGTAAGCACTGGTTAAAACTAAAGTTAGTAAGAGATAACCGTACTCAAACTACCCCTCAGTTTTATGGCATGTTGCCTGTTGACCTCCAGTTGTGTGTGAAAAATAAAGTTACAATGTCCAGATGTGCCCCTCTGAGGTGTGTTTACTTCTGTTCTTCCAACAATAGTGTGACTGCCCTGCCTGTCAGCACAGTCCAAACCAGTTGAGTTTATGGGCTCAACTTCAGCTCCTGCTTGTTGACAGTTCTGCAAAACTGAACCGTCTGGATGGCTGGGTTTACTTTCACAGACAGCAGTGTAGTGCTGGACTACTCCTCTGACAGGAAAAATTCTGGATAATTCCAAATAGAGTCAAACAATTGTGTCTACTAAATTAAGTCAATTAAAGTTACTGTCAGTGTCCCTGTGAGAGGCTGTGGAGACCCATTTAACCTAAATCCCTGAAGAGAAATGTTGCACCCGAGGGCTATTCGTGTTAGCAATCAAATGACCCCAACAAGGGAAATACAGTACACACATTAGAAACCAACGTAACACTGGTAAACAGTGTTTTTTCAGCTGCAGAATCAGCAGCCTTAGACTTATCATTGTAGGACTGGGTGTCATCACTTTACCTGCCCTGTGCTGTTCCCACTCAGGCTCACACCAGCACCCTTCCTTCAACTTGCTGTGAATACAGGCCAGTTACAAGGATTCACGATTGAGGACTGAAGCCATTTGTTCCTGATAAAGAACTGAGGAAATGGAATATGCTGACACCCCTGGACAATCCTGCCTCGCAATTCTAGACCTTGGCCCTTTGCTAGGTGGGGTTTCTTTTCTGGGAAAAACGGCCTGGGTTAGCTGTGAAGGCAGGGTTCTGCCCTACATGGGCCGTTCAATTCCCAAGAGGGAACACATTTATGTCTGAACAAGGGAAGGAAAAAAGTGAGATGCTGTGGGCTTCATGACCTCACTTCCTGTCAAGATTTTTCTGTGCTTGCTACTTTGTAATCTCACCCTGGGAAAAGTGAGGAGGAAGTGTCTGTGGCCCATGGGAAAGGAAAAGTGGCAACTGGACATCAATCCTGCAATCATCCTGGGTGTATGTATGAGGGAAACAAGCCAGCCCGTGGGAGCAAAGGTGGACAGTGCCTCTGGTATTGCTGATTTTGAAATATTCAAAGAAATGAGGTGAAGTTTGAAAAACCAGTCTCAAGCCAAAAGTTACAAGGTTTTGGTGATAAACCCTTCTGATTCATGTCTGTCTCTCAGAGTTCTCAATCTTTCACTCACTTCTTTATGAAATGAACCAATTAAGAAACTCTGGGTCTGGCAAGGAAATGGACTCCCCCTTGATCACTGGCCAAGAATCTCCCCTAGGAGACTCCCTCCTGCTTTTCCCAGAATAAAATCCTCAAGCTATCACGGCAAATATTGGGGCATGACTCACAAGGACAAGTGAGACATGATTAGGGCAACAAAAGGAACCCCCACAGGTCAAACTTTAGAATGATGAATTTTGGCTTTCCCTGCAGAAGCTCAATTACAGCTAGTGGCTACAACTCCCAGCAGGGCACGGGGCCAAAGAACACGTAGGGGGCCAACATTCTGTTGTCCTGTCCCAGAGCTATGGGAATCAACTATACGAGGATGCAGAGAGGAAATCTAAAAATCAAATCTGTGTCCTTTATTCCACCTAGTAAGCATACCCAAGAGCCATATATTAAACTGTCTCAACAGGCTGCTGGAAGGAAGGTTCCCTGGACTGGGGCACACAACTACCTGGACTCTGCTTTCCTGGCAGGTGGTGGGGCAGTGGAGAGAAGCTGAGCCCTGAGGCAGAGCCCCCAGCACTGAAGGGAAATGGTAAGTTGAGGAAGTAGAACCATGATGGAATGGGACAGCGAGAGGCCTGGTAGGGCAGAGGTTGGGCATTTTGACATTGAAACGCATTTCCACCCAGCCCCGCGTGTCCACTGACAGCCACACCCACACTGCATATAGAGGTGAAACTGCTATTGCCCTCGGTGGTCCTATATTCTTCTGGAAGTCCCTTTCCTTTTTTCTCTGTGGCTAAAGTTGTAACCAAGACGAATCACAGATTGCTGAAGTCTGGGGGCAGGAACCATTCGTCAGAAGGATGCAGAAGCCACTCTCTCTCTGGCAGTCCCATCTTCACGGAGGTGAGCAATTTGGGGCTTTAGGAATGAGATGGAGAGAAGCAGAAGGAGGAGACGAGAGGCTGTCAGCCCAAGGACAGAGGCTGGGAGCTATGTGTAACAGGGCCACAGAAGTGTTCAGTGGAATCCTAGGTAAGAGCTGAGACACCCCTGGCTCAGTTTCCATCAGAGATGGAAGAACTGGGGCAGAGGCAACTGGCCACTCAGGCACCAAGTAAAAAACACCCCCATGCAGAAGTGTCATTTACATGGCAGTCCTCCTACCCCCAGCAGTCTCAGATGGCCTGCCCAAGACGGAAGCAAGGGCCAGGGAGGCTGGGCCTATTGCGATATCATGGCAAGTGCCCAGTCCAAGAAAGCCACTGTGATGTCCTGTAGGTAGGTCCAGGTCCACTGGGCAGCCTCACTGAGCTGTGTCTTCATGCAGTCCCAGGTCACCTCACCTCTGAGGAAAGCACATTTTTGGGGGTTGAGGAAGTGTGCAGCTCTGTTAAGTCACAGGACTGCAGCTCAGAGCCACAAACCTCATCCCAGAGGGCTCAAGGGGACAATGGGGCAGAGTAGAGCCTGCACAGAGGAGCCCTGTTCCTGGGGAAAGGGAGTGTGGCCACCAGGGGTCCTGCCAGGAGCCCTGGGGGGGACTCACCTGCACGCCTTGTGGCAGTGCTCCTGGGCCCGGGCCAGGCCCTCAAGCAGCAGATGCCACAGAGGCAGCAGCACATTCTGGTAGAGAAGCAGCAGCAGCTCCGTCAGAGAATGGAGCAGCTGGCTCAAGGCATCTGGAAGCTGGGTCTGTATCTGGGCCATGGAGGATGGAGCGGGTTAGAGCACACAGGGCAACGCACCCTGGCACTAAGGGCCAGTCCACGTGGGCTGCATATTCCCTACAGCTCTGCCCCTGGGAAGACCGGGCCTTCTGTGACCTCCTATCTCTGGCTTACCCTCTGGGCGAGGCTGGTGAGGCCATTACCAAACCAGGCAAGGTGGGAGGCACAGTGGGCAGAAAGAAAGCTGACTGTGGCATTGGTGTGCGTCCAGGCCAGCTGCAAGCTGGGCCTTGCCATGGTAAGCAGGTGGGAGCTCCAGGTCTGCAATGTTTCCTCTAGCCAGCTGCAGGAGAGACGGAGGAGATGGGGCTCTGTGTTTCCTCAGGGCAGCTTGGCTCCCTAACGATAGTTGGGGAAAGGGAGGGAATGGGAAAGGAACGCCACCCACCCCCACTGACTCCGTCAATGTCTCCACCAGCCACGTCACCACCCCTGGGCCCCGGCCTTCTCTCTCACCTCCTCACCCCCCGCCCCTGGGAGGAGCTCACCTGTAGCCTTGCAGGCTGTAGGAGTACAGCTTGGCACATGCTTGTTGGCCAGCAGGCAAGAAGCCAGATGATTGAAGCAACCGGCCAGAAAGGGAGGCTGAGTAAAGGGGCCTCTAGTGAGTGGAGATGTGAGTGGGGCCGAGCAGGCTGGGGGGAGTGGAAAGGTCTCGGCATGCTCACAGGGCACAGAGCACGCGCAGAACTGCGCTTCCCTTTCCTGCTGGGCCAAGTGAACAGGAGGCGTGCAGCCCAGTGGAGTCCTGGGCTTAGGCCTCAGGATGCCTGGGGTTTGAGGGTCTGCCCTTCCACTAACCAGCTCTGATCTTAAGCTCACTGCTCTCTGAGCCTCAGTTTCCTCAGGAGTTAAAAGAAGATAACACCTACTAAAATAAGCCTGTGAATACGTAAGCGCGTCTACACTGTAAATTACCAATCCACTCTTAAGGGGTCATGTCATAACTCAATGTCACAACAGAAAAATCCGTCTGAAAAGAGTTTAGTCAGTAATACTGACACCCCATCGGGGCACAGGTGTGTGGGTGTGTGTGGGGTGCTACTAGTTACACCAAACTCTGTGCCCCACCCCACCCCACCCCATGCTATCTTCCTTGCTTGCCAATCCTGCTTACCCTGGAAAGAGCTGTGTGACCGGAAGTCATGGCACAGGAAACCTACAGCAAACACCAGTACCAACAGGAGCAGCCGTGTCCAGGGCAGCCGAGGGCCCCAGGCCTGCTGCAGCAAAGCCTGGGAGAAGACAGGGTGGGCAACGGTGGTCAGCGGGAAAGGGGCTGGTCCTGGCCCCTGAAGGCAGGCCTTAAGCTAGGCCTTTCAGGAAGAAGGTCAAGTGCTTCCAGAAGTAGCGGGAGGCTTCAGGGACAGGTAGGGCAGGAGTGTGGCACAGGCCCAACCCAGGGTATGTCCAGCGGTGTGTGGGCTGGGAGGGGTGGGTGCCTGCACCTTGCAGGCAGCTTCACAGGTGATGACATCCTGGTTGTTACTGGTGCTCTTCCTTAGCAGGTCCTGGTTGGTAAGCCTGAAGGACTGAATGGTTTCCTGCAAAGACTTCCACACCTACAGGATGAGAAATGTCTGGGCTGAGAACATAGTATCTGGTCCTTATGTGACCCTGAGCCTGCATCCACATCATTTTCCACACCGAGTGCACTGTTACAGGGCACCCTTCTCAGGGAAGCTCGGAAGCTTGGGCAGTGGCTGAGTGGTTCAAACCCAGAACCCAGACAAGGCTCAGCTACCATGTCCTCCCAGCCCCTCACCTTCTTGGGAATCCGCTCCTGGGACTTGAGCAAGTGGTCCAGCAGCAGGCTGTGGGGAAAGCACAGCCCTGCCAGTCAGGTGGCTCTCTGGGCCTCCCCTGTCCTCTGTCCTAATTAAGCCCTGGCTCTTTTAGACTAAAGACCACCCACCCCCATCCAACAAAGCAGCAGCTGGCTAAAGTTCACCTCAGCCATGTTCCAACTCTACCTGAGAGCCTGAGGAACAGTGACAAATGGCCCCTTTCTGCTTCTGGACAGGGACAGGTCAGGCTCAGGCTGAGAAGCATGAACCAAGGTGTCTGTGTGAAGCAGAGGCGGGCCACCCCCACCCCACCTGCCTGGAGTGTAACAGGTGCTTGGGGTACAGCTGCCTCCAGACGCTGGCGCTGAGGGGGTCCACAGTTAGGCACTCAGTCAGGCTGCTCAGGAGCTGCACAGGGGACAGAAGGGAGAGCCCAACGGGGGCAGGGGCTGGTGGAGGGGGAGTGATGAGGCAACCCCTCCCCCCCAGGTAATGCATCCACTCTAAAGGGTGGAGAAATAATGCCAACAGCTGTCCTAGAAGGCTCTCTGAGAGGCTGGAGCTCCTGAGCTAGAGACTGAGCTCAAACATTGCCAATTTCTAAGGGCCAGGGTATCAGAGACCCCCAGGCCTGAAGGTGGTGCCCCTTCAGGTGCATTTTTCTCAGGGTGCAGCACGAGTGAGTGGGGCCGGGCTGCCAGGAGGAGCTAAAGGTTCCCGTGAAGGCAGCACACAGGGACCTCTGCAGCTGACCCCGGGAAGGAAGGAGCCTCGGACCATTTCCTCACCTCTTTTCTCATCTCAGGGGTACAGCTAGGGGTGGCTCTGGACAGGAAGGAGGGGAAATAGGTATGTAGGGTGGCTTCTGGCTTCGCTCCAAATGCCAGCACCTTCAGTCGGGGGTAGAGCTGACACAGATGCTCCTGCAGGCTGGGGTGGTGGGGAGAGAGCCAGGCACAGGCTGTAAGTGGGGCTGTGCCATGTGTCCCTTTGCCTGCCTCAGAGTTCATGCCCCTGCCCAAGGGGAGAGTCGCCAAGGGCCTTGTAATGACTCTCAGCCTATTTAGACTCAGAGATTCCCTGCAAAATCTGTCAAAAGCTACGGAGCCTCCCCAAGAAAAATGCCCAAATGCCAATCACACTCAAATGCCCTTATAATTTCAGGGAGTTCACTGATGAAGTTAAGCATCTGAGATCTCAGGTGGCTGTGGGAGAAGGGATGCAGGCATGTGCCTTGCCCTGCCCCTCTGCTTGGTGCTGTCACTGCAGTTGTGCCCAGTCTGCCCTACCTGGGCGTCAGGGAGTTGTTAGGCATATAGGCAAAGTCCAGAAGTGGGAAGAAGTCCTTGGGGCCAATCATGCCAAAGCCCTTGGTGAGGTTCGGGTGCATCCTGTGGGGGAAGGACGGGACAGGTTTGTTGGAAGCCAACACCCAGGCCAGATGTTTTGGCCATGACCCCAGCAAAGACCAACATCCAGGAAAAAAAAGCATTATTTTCACTCCAGCCCATCTCCCTACCCATCAATGGCTCCCTCTGTTATGGACTGAACTGTGTCCCCCCAAACTGTGTTGTAAATTCCTAACCTCCATGCCTGTGGTTGGGGCCCTGGTAGTGTGGTGGTTAAGAACTTGGCTGCTAACCAAAAGGTTGGCAGTTCGAATGCACCAGTCTCTCCTTGGAGACCCCATGGGGCAGTTCTACTCTGTCCTATACAGTCACAATTCACCAAGGGCCTTGGTTTTTTTTTTATTCCTGTGGTTATAATCCCATTTGGGAATGGGCTGTCTCTGTTATGTTAACGAGACACCATTAGTGTAGGGTGTGTCTTGAGTCAATCTCTTCTGAGACGTAAAGGAAACTAAAGCAAGAGAGATGGGGTAAGATAGACGCCAAGACACAGGGAGAGCTCCAAGGAACCAGGAAGCAGAAGCTGAAGAGACAAGGACCTTCCTCCAGAGCTGAGAAAGCCTTCCCCTAGAGCCGCACTCTGAATTTGAACTTCTTGCCTCCTAAACCGTGAGAAAATAAATTTGTTTGTTAAAGCCACCCACTTGTGGTATTTCTGTTATAGCAGCACTAGATAAGTGACACCCTCCCTTTCCTTCCTCACAGTCACATTGTGAGTTGGGAGGACCTGGTCCTGATTTCACCCCACATCTATGGAGACCAGGACCACAGCATCCCATTTCGTAGAAACAGCCACCGGTAGACACTGTGGCCCTCCGCCTGCTGCCCCGTTACTCACAGGAGCAGCCGATCCAGGTATGCGATGGCGAAGGGAGACAGCGACTTGATGCCCAGCACAGGCATCATGATTCCCAGCCACACTGCAGACAGACGTCAGGGAGGCAGCCTTAGGCTTGGGCCCACTGGGGAAACCAAGAGGAGATTCCTGGCTCCAAGACCATCCCTTTCCTCCCCACTTCCTTGTTACCTTTCAGTCCCTCGGTGAGGCTGGCAAAACCTGCTTGACCTACGGCCCACATGATGGTCAGACACTTTGCTGGTCGGCTCTGGTGGGACCTTAACAGCTCCAGGAACTGTGGGACCAGTGGGGGAGGCAGGCTGTGATAAAGCAAAGCACCAGGAGCACCTCCACAGCCAGGTGGGAAGAGAGATGTCAACTGGGAGAGAAGGGGCTGGCCAAGGGATAGTGGAGCACTGCGGTAGAGTGGTGTAGGGATTCAGACCACTGGCCTGCGGCCTTCACCCATGCTGCTGCTTACTTGTTGACCAAAGGTAGGGAAGTTACTGAACCCCTCTGTGGCTCAGTCTTCCCATCTGTAAAATGGGAACAGTAGTGGTACCTGTCTCATATATGTATATAAAGCAGACACACAATAAGTCCTATTATTACTGGTCTTTCCTTGTTTTCTATTATTCCATAACTGAGTCCATCAGTGTGGAATCTGCCCAGCCTTCCCAGTCCTAGCATCCTGGTTTCCCCATCACCACCTTGAGCTCACCTTTCCCAGGTTTGTGGTGGCAATCTTGGGCTTGTCTTGCAGTATGGCCTGGATACAGATGCGGTAACCATGAAGTGACTCCCCTGGAGAGATACATGCTCTCAGCCATACGCACACTACTCAGCATCCCAAAGTGGAAACTTCCCTTTTGGCAGTTGTGAGGCCAGAATCCAGGCCCAATGAGCCCTAAATTAGTATATTTCTCTGCTGGAAACAGAATCACTCAACCACTCTGGAAGCAGGAGAAAGGGAATGGGCTCCTAAGACAGGGCGGGGTTATCCCTCCCTGGCCCCTTACCTGGTGTCTTATCCAGCTCTTGCAGCATGGTGAACAGACAGTGGTCAAAAAAGAGCTCCAGAGACCCTGCAGCCTTCGCCAGAAGCCCCCGGATGATCCCGCGTAGCTCCCGGCTCACCAGGCTGTATGGATAATCTGTGGCCGAAAGGCTCCACATGAGCGCCAAGACCAGAAGCCCCAGGCAGCTCTGAGAGCTATGGTGCATCCTCTGAGTGGAAACGGAGGTCTCTGCTCTGAGGATGGATTCCTCCCTACCCCAACGAGGCCATGGACTTTCAAAGCCATGATGATTTGAGAATAGCTCAAATCATCCTCTGGGTACATACAACAGGAGGGTGGGGGGCACTGGGCTCTGTTACAAACTAATGTGCTTATACACAGCCCTTTCAGAATTTTCTTGAACTTTTATGAGCTTAAGGGAGTTGGAAAGACTAACCGTGAGTATGCTGGCTTAACGTGGGTTCACTTAGAGGAGCTTGTAGCTTGTAGTTGAGATAGCTGGCCAGGTCCTTCAACCACACGGATGGGTTCCCAGAGAACATGCTCTGGCTCTTGTCCAGTTCCTTCTGCAGAGCTGCCACGTCCAGCTGCCAGAGACACAGTCCCCTTGTCGTGAGTTATAAGGGCCAGGGAAAGGGAGTAGGGGTGGAAAAATTATCGAACTAGGTGGTGGTAGGAAGAACAAGGGGCCTTCTGCTTTTAAACATAAGCGTGTGGAATGCCACAATTTTGCTGATCCAGCTCTTTAAAAAGCATGGAATAGGACCGCTGGGATTGCTGCTGTCAAGGCCCTTCACACGTTCAAGGGGGAGAAAGAGAGGAAAGGATGGAAATGAAAGATCACTGCTTCCATGGGGCAGGGAACAACTGGTTTCTCTATCCCCTCCCTGGTGTTCCTGGGCCTTCAAGGCTTCCCTCTCACCACTGTTTTCCTATAAACTTCTTTCTGTTCTAAGTGTAAGCATTCTATTCCCTTGGGATTTCCATCATTTCCTGAGCTCCTCCTCTCACCTAGTGTCCCTCTTCCCTTTCTTTCATGTTCTTTACACCTCAAGGCCCCATCTTTCCCGCCTGAAGCCTAGGCACACTCACAGCTTTCAGTGCTGCCTCCAAGCTGCGGAAGCGGCCCTGCTTCTGGTTTTGGTTAGTGGTGGTTGACACCTTCTTAGGTTGCTTCTTGTTCCCTGGTTTCTTAGGTTCCACAGCAGGGGGTGGAACCTGCTCCTTGTTCTGCTGCTTCATTATTTTCTCAAAGCCCAACTCATAAAGCGTACTTGTCGTCTGGATTGGAGCTAGGGTAAAGACAGGCAGAAAGGGGGGGCCAAGTTTAGGTCTAAAACGCCTCACAGGAACAGGGGACCCTTCTCTCTTCCAGGGAGAAGCCTGCCTCAAGGCCCCTTCCTGCTCTATGCTGGTGGGTTCTTCCAGTCATCACAGCTCCTGAGTTCACGGGCTCTTTCACAGAGATGGCGTATTTCTCCATTAGACCTATTAGAGTATGTGAGAACTAGCAGCAGGGTCAGATACAGAGGACTGACTTCTTCAGTGAGTGGCTACTAGCCAGGGAGGTCAGGATTTTTCCATCCTGGTTCTACCCTAATTCCTGTGAATTCAGATGTGACAACTCTATAATAAAACAAGTGGCAAGCTTTCTCACTCCTCTGGGAGACTGAGAAAACAGGCGCTATACAGAATACTTGGTGGGTGTTGAGTGGGGGCGGGTCATTTCTCTCACTGTGGGCCTCCTGCCCCTCCTTGCTCCTCACCGGCTGGCTACTTTATGAGGGGGCACCTGTATAATGAACCAGGATGCCTCTTCCCAGCTCTCAGACACCTGCCGGGAGAGGCCACGCTAGAAGACCCCAGAACAGCTGGCAGGATTTGTGTGCAGTGCACTGAGTGTCTGAAGACCCGAATTTGCGCCCCCTCTGACATGTAATCCTAGGAAAGGCAACTAATTTAATTGGGCCTCAGTTTACTCGTCTGTGAGGTAAGGGCAGCAACCTCTTCTTGCGCTACCTCTCGTGAGGGTCAAAAGACACAACGCAAAAATAGCATTTGTTGAACCGGGAGATGCTAGTCACCACGAGGGCGCGCTCCGCGAATAAGCCGGAGGTGTTTTGACCTTCTGGGCTCCAGTAGCTGCTCGCACCACACTGGAGGGGAGGCCTGGGGTCCGGCGGCGGCGCGCCGGCTGCCCGCGGCAGGGTCGCTGCGGTGGCAGTGACGGCGGGGCGGGTACTCACGGGTCAGGTCGAATTTCCACACTCCGTTCGCCTCCCCGAGTGCCCGGCGATCCCCTCTGCCGCCGCCTTTATTATTGCCGCCGGCCGCAGGCCGTCGCCCCTTCTTCACTACCTCCCAGCGACCCCCACCCAACGTCCTGGCAGCCATAGCTCCAACCCTTCCTGCCGCGAACCGCCTCTTCCCTGGGCTTTCCGGTCTGGCGCGGACACGCCACGCTCTGCCACGTCTCCTCGCAGGTCCTTGCTGCGCGTGACGCCAACCGCAAGGCAGCCTGGGACTTGTAGTCTTTCGCTTTTGCCAGGTTGTCCGTGGCCAGGAGGTTGGTGGGGTGTCAGCGGCTCCTTGGTAGCAAGTGTCCGGCCTCTGCCCAGGCAAAGATATTGGCATGAGAGGCAATTAAATTCAGAAAACTTTTATTTATTGGGTACTTACTGTGTGAAGACCACCGCATTGGGTGTCTTGGTGGACACAGACACAGGGACACAGGGGGAGACGGCCTCTTTGCCCTCTCCCTCTCTGTGACCCAGCTGGGGAGACAGACACAAGCAACTCACCCCTGGAGCTGACAAATGTTCAGACTGTTCTAACAGGGAAATTTAACTGTTTTTTTTTTTTTTCCCTCTGCTTTCCAGTACTGCCAGAAGGATGGAATGGAAATATTTCTCACCTCCAGGGAGAGCTTGAAGATCAAATGTTTCCTTCATTCTAGGAACATGCTGGTTTTTAGGTTGCTTGTGAGAAGGCTTTGGGTTTAGTGGGCTATGAAAATCCATCGTGAAAGAAAAAGGGAGAGAATGAGACTGAGGGAAGAGGCAGAGTGTTTGGAGGGCAGGAGGTGGGGCATGCAGAGTCCCTCTGTTAAGAAGCAGAAAAAGATTTGGGTGTCTGGGACAACTAGGGCTGGGTTTCCCCTTCCAGACAATGGGGAAGAAATGGCTCTGTCTCCTACCCCCACCGCAAAAGTCAATCCCAAATTGCAGATGTGGCAAGGAAGTGGTAGAGAGCCTCAGACCTGAGGAACCATGTAGACAGGTTGCTGCTCAGACATCCCTTATCCCTGAAGGGTCTCCCCTCATGCTTTTAGTATGTGAGGCTCCAGAACTTTTGAGCATCCCAGCAGGGGAGGATGAGGGAAGATGAAAGTGATTTATCACAAATAAGGACATGTGCTATTTCTTGTACACTTACATTTGAGGATGAGATGCGTACCTGCCACACTGACGCACAAGACGGACCGGTTCTTATGGTAAGAACAGTAATACAGTCCAAATTCCTATAGGATGAACAGCTGAGGGAATCATGAATTCCTTAGGAAGGAAATCAGAGAAGCTTTCCTGAAGGAGATGGCCTTTGAGATGGATCCTGAGGGATGAGAGAATTTTCAGCGGTTGGGGATCAGAGTGGGTGGAGAGAACACTCCAGGGTATAGGTCTACTGATTTAAGCAAAGGCCTAGAGTTGGGAAACGGCAAGGCAAGTCTGGGAAACTGGAAGTAGTTCAGTGTGACAGTGCTTAATGGGAGTTAGGAGGAGATGAGATTGGAAAGGGATCTGAGACCATATGTGGAAAGCCTTACCTGACAAGCCCCTGGGAAGCCAGTGGGAAATGGCACAATACACTGTTTTGGAAAGGTAAATGGGGCTTTGTGGAGGATGGGTTGGGGACGGGTAAAGGCAGGAGGCAGGAGATGACCAGGTCTTGCTGCCTCCTTCTGCCTGTCCTCCAGCCCCTTCAGGCCTGACCATGGCTGACTTTGCCTCTGGTAGCTATGAGACAGCTTCTGTCAAGGTCTGTATTTGAGTGATCATTGATCAATTAATTTTTCAGTTCATTGGTTTAGCTTTACTCAGAGACCAACAGCAATATCCCTTCCGTGCTCTACCGCTTCTGTGTCACACGTATGGTCACTGAAGAGAGCCTGTTTTCAGAAGAAAAACAGAACTGGCTCTCCATCGAGCAAAATAGTGGGCTGCCCCATGATGGAGACACAAAGAAGGTGGGTGAGGCTTTCTTTTCTATCTTTCATTGGAATAGTCTGGCAGGTTATCTGTTGTGACTTGGCATCTAGGGGATGAAAGTCATTCATTTACGTATCCAGCAACATTTCCTAAGTACCTTCTCTGTGTCAGGTAGTGGGCTAGGTGAGTTGGGTGACACACCTCTTGCTCCTGAGGAACTGATGCCTGTGTGTGAGACGAAGGTGTAAACAGAAAATTACAACTCACCATCTAAGTGTTCCAGAGGAAAGATACATTCATATGAGTTACTAGGAAGGCAGGGAAGAGAGGAGGGGGAATGGCTGAGCTCTGGGTGTTGAAAGAGCAGCCTTAGGTACCGACCACAGAGGTGGGCCTGGGCAGTTACCCACATGGGGTTTGAGGGAAGAATTGACAGATGTTGGGTCAAGGAGGACAGGTGGACGTCTAGTTGGGTTCAAGAAGAAGGGGTGAGCTCACTGAAGCACAGTTTTATCTACTGGACTAGTTTTCTATGGCTGCTGTAACAAATCACCACAAACCAGTGACTTAAAACAACACAAATTTATTATCTTACATTCTGTAGGTTAGAAGTCTGACGTGGGTCTTACTACACTAAAAACAAGGTATTGGCAGGGCTGTGTTCCTTTCTGGATGTCTAGAACAGAATCCATTTCCTTGCCTTTTCCAGCTTCTAGAGGCTACAAGCATTCCTTGGCTTTTGGCCTCCTTCCTTCTTCAAAGCCAGCAATGGTGGATTGAGTCCTTTTCACATGGCATAAGTCCAACCTACTCTTCTGCCTCCCTCTTCCACTTTTGTGTACCCCTGATGGTGCAGTGGTTAAGAACTTGGCTGCTAACCAAAAGGTCAGCAGTTTGAATCCACCAGCCACTCCCTGGAAACCATATGGGGCGGTTCTATGCTATGAGTTGGAAGTGACTTGATAGCAATAGGTTTGGTTGGTGGTGTGGTGATTAAGTGCTTTGCTGCTAACCGAAAGGTCCGCAGTTTGAACCTACCAGCCACTCCGTGGGAGAAAGATGTGGTAGTCTGCTTCCATAAAGATTACATACAGCCTTGGAAACCCTATGCGGCAGTTCTCCTCCGCCCTACAGAGTCACTATGAGTTGGAATTGACTTGATGGCAATGGGTGATTACACTGGGCTCATCTGGATAATCTAGGATACCATCCCTGTTTTTTTTTTTTTTAATTGTACTTCAGGTGAAGGCTTACAGAATAGTTTCTTATGAAACAGTAGTACACATATTGTTTTATGACATTGGTTAACAACCCCACAACATGTCAACCCTCTCCCTTCTTGACCTATTTTTTTTTTTTTTGGTGAAAATATACATAGCCAAAGATACACCATTTCAAAAATTTCTACATGTACAGTTCAGTGACATCGACTACGCTCTTCCAGTTGTGCTGCTATTCTCACTTTAGATGAAGGCTTACAGAACAAAATAGTTTCTCATTTAACAGTCAGTACACATGTTGCCCTATCACAATAGTTAACAACCTCACAACACATCAACACTATCTTTACTCAACCTTGGGTTCCCTATCACCAGCTTTCCTGTCCCCTTCTGCCTTCTGGCCCTTGTCCCTGGACTGCTGTACCTCATGAGTCCCATTTGGTTTTATGGGGCTGTCCACTCCCAGGCTGAACGGTGAACCTCGGAAATGACTTCGCCACTGAGCTAAAAGGGTGTCTGGGGGCCATACTCTCGGGGTTTCTCCAGTCTGTTTTAGGCCAGTAAATCTGGTCTTTTTTTTTTGTGAGTTAGAATTTTGTTCTACATCCTTCTCCAGCTCTGTCCAGAACCCTCTGTTGTGATCCTGGTCAGAGCAGTCAGTGGTGGTATCCAGGCACCATCTAGCTGTACTGGACTCAGTCTGGTGGAGGCCTTGGTAGCTGTGGTCCATTAGCCCTTCAGACTAATCTTTTCCTTGTATCCTGTTCTCTTCATTCCCCTTGCTCCTGAAGGGATGAGACCAGTGGAGTATCTTAGGTGGCTGCTTACAGGCTTTTAAGACCCCAGACGCTACTCACCAAGGTTGAATGAAGAACATTGTCTTTATAAACTGTGTTATGCCAGTTGAGCTAGATATGCCCTGAGACTATGGTCCCCACAGCCCTCCACCCAGCAATTCAGTCTCTCAGGGAGTTTGGATGTGCCTATGGAGCTTCCATGACCTTTCCTTGTACAAGTTGTGCTGGTTTCCCCTGTATTGTGTACTGTCTCACCCTTCACCCAAGATACCACTTATCTATTGCTTATTTAGTATTTCCCCCCCACCCCTCCCATCCCTGGTAACCAACAGAGATTGTTACATTTTGTGTGTGAACTTTTTCATGGGTTTTTACA
The DNA here is from genome assembly GCA_030035585.1 of Dugong dugon. NCBI lineage: Eukaryota > Metazoa > Chordata > Mammalia > Sirenia > Dugongidae > Dugong > Dugong dugon. The sequence continues at coordinate 73,265,960 of CM057473.1, forward strand.
ATAGAGGTCTCATACAATATTTGTCCTTTTGTGATTGATTTATTTCACTCAGCATAATGTCCTCCAGTTTCATCCATGTTATGAGGTGCTTCAGATTCATCATTGTTCTTTCTTGTTGCATAGTACTGCATTGTGTGTATGTACCATAGTTTGTTTATCCATTCATCTGTTGATGGGCATCTAGGTTGTTTCTGTCATTTTGCTATTGTGAACAATGCTGCCATGAACATAGGTGTGCATATGTCTATTCGAGTGACGACTCTTATTTCTCTAGGATCTATTCCTAGGAGTGGGATTGCTGGATCGAATGGTATGTCTATTTCTAGCTTTCTGAGGAAGCGCCATACCATTTTCCAAAATGGGTGTATCATTTTGCACTCCCACCAGCAGTGCATAAGAGTTCCGATCTCCCCGCAGCCCCTCCAACATTTATTTCCAGGGTTTTTGATTCGTGCCAGTAATGCCGGGGTGAGATGGTATCTCACTGTGGTTTTAATTTGCATTTTCTCTAATGGCTAGTGATCGCGAGCATTTCCTCATGTGTCTGTTGGCCATTTGAATGTCTTCTTTGGTGAAGTGACTGTTCATTTCCTTTGCCCATTTTTTAATAGGATTATTTGTCTTTTTGTTGTAGAGGTTTTGGATTTTCTTGTAGATTATGGAGATTAGACCTTTGTCTGACTTGTACTGTCCAAAAATTTTTTCCCAGTCTGTAGGTTCTCTTTTTACTCTTTTGGTGAAGTCTTTTGAAGAGCGTAGGTGTTTGATTTTTAGAAGATCCCAGTTATCTAGCTTATCTTTTGGGATTTGTGCACTGATGGTTATGGTTTGTATCCTCTTAATGCCATGTATTAAGGCCTGTAGTGTTGGTCCTGTTTTTTTCTTCTATGAACTTTATAGTTTTAGGCTTTATATTCAGGTCTTTGATCCATTTTGAAGTAGTTTTTGTATACGGTGGGAGGTATGGGTCCTGTTTCATTTTCTTGCAGATGGATATCCAGTTTTGCTAGCACCATTTGTTAAAAAGACTGTCTTTTCCCCATTTGATGGACTTTGGGCCTTTGTCGAAGATCAGGTGACCGTAGGTGGATGGATTTACATCTGGGTTCTCAATTCTGTTCCATTGGTCAATGTATCTGTCGTTGTACCAGTACCAGGCTGTTTTGACTACTGTAGCTGTATAGTAAGTTCTGAAGTCAGGTAGTGTGAGTCCTCCAACTTTATTCTTCTTCAGTAGTGCTTTACTTATTCGGGGCTTCTTCCCTTTCCATATAAAGTTAATGATTAGTTTTTCCATCTCTTTGAAGAATGTTGTTGGTATTTGGATCGGGATTGCATTGTATTTGTAAATTGTTTTGGGTAGAATTGTCATTTTCACAATGTTGAGACTACCTATCCATGAGCATGGTATGTTTTTCCATTTATGTAGATCCCTTTGGGTTTCTTGCAGTAGTGTTTTGTAGTTTTCTTTGTATGGGTCTTTTACATCCCTGGTTAGATTTATTCCTAAGTATTTTATCTTTTTAGGGGCTATTGAAAATGGTATTGCTTTCCTGATTTCCTTTTCATCATTCTCCTTATTGGTGTATAGGAATCCAACTGATTTTTGTATGTTTATCTTGTATCCTGCTAGTCTGCTGAATCTTTCTATTAGTTCCAGTAGATTTCTCATGGAGTCTTTAGGGTTTTCTATGTGTAGTATCATATCATCTGCGAACAGGGACAATTTAACTTCTTCGTTACCAATTTGGATGCCCTTTCTTTCTTTTTCTTGTCTTATTGCTGTAGCTAGAACTTTCAGCACAATGTTAAATAGGAGTGGTGATAAAGGGCATCCTTGTCTTGTTCCTGTTTTCAAGGGGAATGTTTTCAGCCTCTCTCCATTAATGATGTTGGCCGTTGGTTTTGCATAGATGCCCTTTATTATGTTGAGAAATTTCCCTTCTATACCTATTTGATTGAGAGTTTTTATCAGGAATGGGTGTTGGACTTCGTCAAATGCCTTTTCTGCATCAGTTGAGATGATCATGGGATTCTTTCCTTTTATTTATGTGGTGGATTACGCTGATTGATTTTCTAATGTTGAACCATCCTTGCATACCTGGTATGAATCCTACTTGGTCGTGGTGTATTATTTTTTTGATATGATGCTGAATTCTATTGGCTAGAATTTTGTTAACAATTTTTGCATCTATATTCATGAGAGATATTGGTCTGTAATTTTCTTTTTTTGTGACATCTTTGCCTGGTTTTGGTATCAGCATTATGCTGGCTTCATAGAACGAATCTGAAAGTGTTGCTTCCTTTTCTATGCTCTGAAATAGCTTGAGTAGTCCTGGTACAAGCTCTTCTGTAAATGTTTTGTAGAATTCTCCAGTGAAGTCATCTGGGCTACTGTCCCTATTTAAGGTTCACTGATTGGCAACCTCAATTCCACCTGAAATCTTTTCCCCTTTGCCAGGTAAGGTAACACATTCACAGGTCCTGGGGATTATGACGTGGACTTCTTTGGGGGCCCATTTATTCTACCTACCACACCCACTGTACAATCAGAAGTCTTGGCCTGAAGATGAACATTGGGCAGGGCAGAACCACCATCTTATCCTTTTATAGTATCTACTTGGAATAATGGAGGAAAAGCCTTTTAAAACTAGGCAAGGGAATAAAATATCAGAAAGATAAATAAGAGTAGGCAAGAAACTTGTTGAAGAAAACCAGGCATAAAATAAGGCTGGAAGTCTCTTTGTATGTGGGGGTGGGAGTCAAAAGGAGGAGATTAAGTGAGTGAGGAATGAACAGACATGAGTTGCTCACTTAAAGCTTATAGCTAGCATCATTAGAACAACAGAATTAGTTATTAGATAAATTTAAAAACTAGAGAAACAGTGGCCTGGAAGGAGGGCTGTGGGGCAGAGCCACAGAGGAGACTCAGCCCCAGGTGCACCCACTCAGATTCAGGATGCTGAGGAAATGTCTACCAGGGCATGTATGAAGCTAGAGGAACATTCTGGAGGTTACACCTCTGTGGTCTTATGAAGTGAGCATTGAACCATCAGTTAGGAGGTCTGAATTCTAGTCCTGGCTTTTACCATCTTCAGCATATCATGCCACATATGGACCCTCTATCCCTTTGTCAGTAAATGAGGGGGCTGGTCCAGACTGGAAGCCCTAGTGGTGTGGTGGTTAAGAGCTACGGCTGCTAACTAAAAAGTCAGCAGTTCGAATCCACCAGGCGCTCCTTGGGAACTCTATGGGGCAGTTTTACTCTGTCCTATAGGGTCACTATGAGTCAGAATCAACTCGATGGCAATGGGTTTTGTTGTTTTTTGGTTCAGATTACTGCCAAGGCTCTATTCTGTTCTGATACTCTAAACTGCAAAATTTAACATTTTGAATGAGCCTGGTAACCAAATTCATTTCAGGGCTCTTGGTCCCTCCTGGGCATACTGGGCATTAGGTGTTAAGGCCCTTTGCCTGGGCACACCCCAGGAATGTAAGGCTGTATGAATGACGTTGAAGGGTCCCTGACCCCCTCTGTGCAATAGAAGGGACAGCTTGGATGTTGCTGTCCTAGGCTTTAGCACTCAGAGCTGCTTGTTCTTTTGACTCACCCAGCCCTCTCTTACATGAACCTTGTCCCTAGCTCAATCACTGTTGTGAGGTGTGTGAGCTTTGACAAGAGGTGTGGGACAACATGCAGTGCAGCTGACCAAAAGGAAACTGAAGCAGAGCACCTCTTGTCAGTCTACCCTGTTGCCCAACGGCTACTTTATCCAGCTGCCCGTCTTCACAGCCGTGGCCTCAACTTTGTTGCTCTCAGGGATTGGAGCTTGGGGCCTCCATGCTTTCCCCTCAAGCTCTGGCACCAGTGTGGGGAGATGGCAGAAGGTCAGAGCTGGGCGTGAGAGAGGATGACATTGATGCAGTGCTCCTGGCCATCACCTCAGGTAGGAAGGGAGCCCTTGGGAAGTGAAAAGCATCGAGACGCAGGCTGTGGCTCAACTGAGGGAGACGTGGACTTTTACTACCCATGTTTATTTAAATAAAAGTAAACACATATGCAGGCTGGTTGGCCTAAGTGGGCAGGGCTGGGGAGTGGGGCAATGGGAGATGGACATACAGTGGGGTCCAGGCCGCTGTATGGTATGAACCAAGCTGCAGGAGGGAGTGGCTGGGGGCCTTGGGGCAGTGCTGGGCTTTGGTGCTGGAGGCAGGGGGCCAAGGGGGTGAGCCCAGTGCCAGGAGGTCATTTCTATCCCTCATACACTTCCCTTCCTCTGCCTGATCACCAGGGACTACAGCCTCCCTCCTCAGTTACCCTTCCCTCTCCTGACATTAGCCCTCTCCCCTCAGCCACTGGGAAGTCAAAAAACAAAATAAATAAGAATCTCTTGAGTCCTGCCCTGGACCCCAGCAGTGGGGAAGGGAAGCCAAGCCAGGTACACTGCTCTGAGCCCTGCTGTCAGCCCTGGGAAAAGAACAGGTAAAGTGCAAGGAAAATCCAGTAAGTAAAAATATACCAATGACTTTGTCAAATATACAGCTGCTGGCTGTCGAGGAGCAGGTGGCTGGCTGGGGGGTGGGAGGTGGGGAGGGTGGCAGCAGCACCCTGGGAAGTGTTGGCCAACACAGCATAGAGACAACGGAAATAAATAGGAGTAGGAGTGGGCAGGGGGCCACCCACTGGGCCAGTGCCACAGGAGGGCGGGGCCTCTGCCTGCTCACCTGCCCATCCCCCCAGCCCTGCCTGCCGGGCTCCCAACGCTGGCTGCCGCACTGACACAAAGCACCCGGCCAACCGCTGGAAGGAAAGGATTATAATGTAGGGTGGGCGTAGGGAGGGGCACAGGGACACTGTGCAGTCAGCCAGGGCTGCAGCCGCCCTCAGTACTCGTCCTGGTCTTCTTGTTGGTGTTCCTCAATCTCATCATCCTCTGGGGGTGCAAATCCTTCCTGGAGGGTGGGAAGGGAGACAGAAGTGGTGAGCTCGACAGGCCAGACTGAGTGTAGAGGTAGCTCAGAAGCAATGGACCAAGAGTGAGGGGGCCTCAGTTCTAGTCCTACTTTCCCAACTAATGCTCTTTGTGACCTTGGGCTAGTGACTTCGCCTCTCTCTCCTGCTCAGTAAAAGGTTCTCCAGGCCCTCCTGGCCCTACCATGCACTGGTCCAGGGCCAGGCCAGCATGGAGAGAGTCCAGCAGGCCTGGGATGTCAGCAGGTGTTGGGAGAGCTCACCTCAGTGGCATAAAGGATGCCAATGATGCCCGAGATGACAGGACTGTTTTCACTTTCGTGTTCCTGGCAGATGAGCTCGATGTCACGAAGTTTGCTGAAGTAGAAGTCACGCTCCTTCTCCAGCCCATCCACTGTCAGTTTCAAGTCCAGTAGCTGCTTGGGGAGAATACAGTGTTGAAGCCAGAGATACCTGCCTCAGACTCCCCTTCCCACCCTCCTCTTGTCCTGGCTGGCATCCCAAGTGCCTGACTTTTGGGGCAGGGCTATCTCAACTACCCTCACCCACCCCACTCACCTGCTGGTTGAGTTCAAGGATTTGGGCATCAGTCTCATGGCCGCCATTTCTGGCTGAGGGGGGATTCTTCCGGAGGATGCAGGGTGGGGCTACACTGCTCAGTCGGCCAGAGGTCTGCATACTTTTGGGGCCTGTGGGGGACGTCCTCTGAGGAACTGCCCAGAGGAGAAGAGTCAGATGAGGCCACATGAGCCCACAGCCCACATGGCATGAGGCAGCCTGGTGTGACGTCTGCAGGGCAGGCCCATGCGAAAGGCAGGCACTCTTGCCCTCCCCTGCCCAACCACTCAGGAGAGGGAACCACATCTAGGCCTCGAGCCTCAGCCACACGTGACACTAAAGCAGCTAGGCAGCCCTCTTTGGCAAGCCCAGGAGAGCAAAGACTATAAGGAACTAAAAGAAGGTGTGAGATGCTGGGGAGGGAAGAGAGGTGGTGGGAGGGTAAGAGGGATTTGGGGAGGTGGGGAAGGAAGGGTTCATGGCCCTCTTGTACTGACAGCTAGAGTCTGAGGAAAAGTAGCTGACACAGGTTCTTGAATCTGGCTCTTGCTAGGTCTTTCATATCATAAGCCTTAACCCAAAGCCACTCTCCCCATGGATGCTTCAGACTGGAGGACACAAAGGTGGCTTTAGCAGGGTATGAAACTGCCAGCAGAAACCTAGGCCAGGCCCCTCCCAGCCCGTCTCAGGACGGGCTCTGGTGCCCTCTGCCGGGCTTAGCCCAGTATCTGAGCAGCAGTGGCCAACCAGGCACCCTGAGTTCCTCCCCAGCACAGGCGGCATGCTGTGGCCACTAGCTTTCTAGCTACTCAGCTCCCTAGACAGAGCTGGCTGCTTCTTATGCAAAGCAAGCAGGTGAGTGGGGGCAGGCCCAGGCGGGGCAGCAGCGAAAACAGGAGATGGCTCTGCTATGACGGGTTCAGATGCAGGCTGGGGCTGTTCCTCTCCCTCTCTCCCCAACCCTGCTGTCTCCCAAAGGCTCTACTGCTTCTTTCCCTTCTCCTCTAGAACCCAGACAAAGCCTAATTTCAAGAGACTCATCTCTTGAGGGCTTAGGGTTCTGGGCCTTTGGAATAGGGGAGCATATGATCAAGCCTGGCAAACTCCTGCCCATGGGCATCCAGTGGGCAGGGGGCACGAAGGATCTGTAGGGCTGGCACCAGGACCTTGGCCTGGATGTATCTGGACAGAGAAGCCATGCTTCCTTGCTGCTTCATCATCTTGGGCAAACAAGTTAGCTCATGCTGTGAAAGGAAGTACCCTGGGCCTCCTACCACCAGTGGCTTCCATGGCTGGTGCTGGTGGCTCTCCTCTTACAGCAATTTTTGGAGCCCTCTCACCCGCTATTGTGGTTCTCCCTGGTCTAAGTGGGCAGCAGGCGGTGTCATCTGAACTCCGTGATAACAGTCTCCTCCAGGCTGGCAGGGCCGGGTCGGGTGGCCCAGGGGGCACTCTTGGCTGGAGAGCCCTGCCGGCCCGGCCCCCCACACTCCCTCCCCCAGCTAGGGCACGTTACCTGCTGTGCCAATGAGTTTCTTGGATTTGTTGAAGATCTGATCACCTGGGTTAGGAGGTGGCGCTACGTCCTGGCCCTGCCGCGCCAGCAGAGGGTTGTAATCCTTTCCGTCATAGTTTGCGTCAAAGAATTTCTTAAACCACTGAATAAACTCAAAATTATCTTGGAATTTTCCTTTCACTAATTTCTCTACAGGAATTATCTGAAACAGACCACACAAGCAGAGCATTTTAACCACCTGCTGCTGTAGGGCCATCTCCCTCTGTGCAGGACCTCTGCTCTCAGGGAAGCCGGCCCCTGGGCTGAAGCAGCCTTGACCTTCTCCACCTGCCACCCTTCCCCCCCACGGCACCAGAACAGATGGGTGGGCTAGCAGGCCCAGGCCTTGGATCCAGAGACATCCCTTTCCTAGAGGCACAGGAAGAACTGTGTGGACAGGTATCCCTTGGTCCTGTTGGTTGCATGGTGCGGGGGGCAGGGGGCAGCAGGGAGGCACTGGGGCCATCAAGGCAGTAGAGTGAGCAAAGAGACTTTGCTTGGGCCCTAGAGAGAGATGCAACTTAGTAGGAACAGTATACAGAGCCTCAGTTTCTGGGGTGGGAAGGGTCCAGAGACAAGGAAGGGAGAGGAATGTCGTCAGGATGGATGTAAAGTGTTGTGGGGTTTTGCACTGTGCCATGAGCTGAAGGAACGTTCCCTCTGGTAAGTTGGGGCTGGAGAGAGCTGGGATGACCCCAGCGGCCCCTGCTATCCAGCTGGCAGGCTGTCTTCTTCCCCAGTGTAACACAGGTCCTCAGGCCCCCACCCCTGAGCGCAGGCACCTACTTTGTCAACACCCATCTTCTTGAAAGCTGCTTGCAGCACCTTGAAGTTGTGGATGTATTCGTGCTCTAGCTTAGCCTGGAACTTCACCTTCCTCAAGTGCACGCAGCCAGGGAAAAGCATGTCCATGAACTGGCAGTAGGCAGCTCCTGTGGACCAGCATGTCTAAGTAGGCCACCCTCTGCTGGCCTACTCCCCAAACCCAGTCTCCTTCCTCCTTGTCCTGGGACTGGGCCAGTCTACTTTCAGGACAGACATGGCCAGAATTCCCCCAGCGTTCCCAGAATAAGAGCAATTACTATTTATTGACGCACATTATGTGCCAGCACCACACTAAACACTTTATATAGCCAAAACAACCCACTGCCATCAAGTCAATTCTGACTCATAGCAACCCTACAGGACAGAGTAGAACCGCCCCATAGGGTTTCCAAGGAGCACCTGGTGGATTTGAACTGCTGACCATTTGGTTAGCAGCCATAGTACTTAACCACTACGCCACCAGAGTTTAACACTTCATATATGTAATTTAATTTAATCCTAACAGAAACCCTAGTTAGATAGGTGATATTATTTCCATTTTATGGGTGGAAAAACTGAGGCCTAAAGAGGTGTAGTGACTTGCCCAGGGTTGTACTACAAGAAGAAGGGCTGAGATTTGAACCCAGAGTGGCTAGATTAGACCTCGTGCTTTTAACCTCTGGCTTCACTGCCCCTCCTGGCCCCCAGTACCCCACTACTCCTCTCTCCTGCACCCCTCCTTGGGCCTCTCCTGCTCTTGCAGTTTACTGCTTCCCTTCCCTGGAGACCCCTGTTTCCTTACTTCCAGTCCAAACAGTCTGACTAGTTTAGGGCACTGCAGCTCTCCTCCTTGACCCTAATTACAAACTACATTCCCTCCTTCCCTTCCTTTCACTCCAGCAGGGCCCGCTCCCCTACTCCCAGCTCCTACCTGAGCAGAGCTGTTCTATCTTGGTGTAGTTGAGGTGCAGGGAGTCATTGACCCATGCAAGCATATCATGGCGACTCAGATTTTCACTGGTCACGGATGTGGAGTACACATTGACGGCCATACCCCAGCTGCAAAGGAAGAAGAATAAAGATAAGGTCAGCACCCAGGGGCCTCCTGTTGCTCTTTAGCTGTTAGGAGAGGAGAAGCTGGATGATAACCTTGGGAAATTAGAAGCATTTCCCACCAGACCAGCATTACAGTACCCCCACTCAGAGAAGTGGTACTGACTCCTTCTGTAAACATTTAGTGAGTGTCTACTATATGCTAGATGCGTGTTAAGACTTGTTGATACAAAGGTGAGTAAGATATAGTCTCTGCCTTCAAGAAGTCTGCAGACAGGCCAGTAAATCCCTGTAGGGATGGGGCAGTGACAGAGCATACACAACGTTCAGGGACGGCACAAAGAAAGGAGTATCTCTTTTCTTGGAAGGGTCAATGAAGGCTAAAGAGCAGAGATGTTAGAGCTGAAAGGAGTAGGAATTTTCCAGACATATAAAGGGTTGGGGCAGAAGGTCACCGCAGACACAAGGAATAGCATGAACAAAGGCATGGCTTATTCCGGGAATGCTGAGTTGTCCAGCAGGCCCAGAGAGCACATTTTTGTGTTGGGGCATGGTGCAGTGAGGCTGGCAGGGACAGATCACGAAGGGCTTTGTTTACCATGCGGAGGAGACTGGACCTTACGTTTAGACAATGGGAAGCCATTCGAGGAGTTCAAGCAGACACTAACATGACCAGATTTGTGTTTAGTAAGACTGACTGTTGCCGCTCTTCTGACCTCAGACCCCCTGGTTCCTGTGGCCTGCTGGCTGACCACAGGCACGTAAACCCCACTTGTCCCGAAATTTCCCTTAAAACATGCTTCTCCTCCTGTGCTCATTATCCCAGGGAGACTCACCACCAGCCACCGAGTCACCAAAGCCAGAAATCTTCAGGTCATCCTAGACAGCCAACTATCCCTCATCCCCATCAATCCTTCGCCAAGTCCTGCAACTCTACCTGCTCAACATGCTCTGCTCTTCTCCTGCTCCCGATGGGGTGTGTGCACACATTCTTTCTAGCCAAGGCCAGCAGGAACCTCCTCAAAGGCCTTCCAGCCTCTAGTCCTAATCTATCCCCGACACTGCTGCATGGGGCCTGGCCACACCATTCCCCAATTTAGTGCCCTTTTGCACTCAGCATTCATAGACCAGCCAATACTGGCTGAATTTACCTTGTGAAGGCAAACTGTACACTCACAGTGTTGGAAACCTTTCTGAGTTAAGGTCCGCTATTTTAAAGTTGGTGGGGCAGTGGTTAAGCATTCAGCTGCTAACCAAAAGGTTGGCGGTTTGAACCCACTAGCCACTCCACAGAAGAAAGATGTGGCAGTCTGCTCTCATCAAGATTACAGCCTTGGAAACCCTATGGGGCAGTTCTGCTCCGTCCTATAGAGTTGCTAGGAATTGGAACTGACTTGTCAGCAGAGGGTGTTTTAAAGTTGGGATTTTTCACACACACAATTTGGGATTTCTGGCTTCTTTTGGCAACCCTGGGCCTATGTTCCTGCACAGCAGCGATGCTGGAGCTGAGCAGCAGGCACCCCTCTAGCCAGCGGGCATGAGCTCCTCCTCCTCACCCCCGCCCCCACCCAGAGGCCAAGTGTCAGTGCTGTTTATCTCTGGCGTGCACTGTCAACAGAAGAAGGCAATACTTCCTGCAACTAGGACTTTATCGGAAATGGAGAAACTGAAAATAGACCAAGAGGACTGTCTATTTTGAGAATTATGAGAGCACAGGTTTCTGGAAGTGAAGAATATTTCTCCAGGTTTAATTTGCAAGGTGTCTCTGTGTGGCAAGAACAAACCCAGCCAGCCCACTTCTCTGACCTCTGAAGGCCTACCTCTTCCAGCCTTATCTCCCACTTTGCGCCTGCAGCTGGGAGTGGGAGCCACAGGCAGCTCCCCACTCACTCTGTCTGGAATGCTGCCCCACCCCATGTCCACTCATTCTCTACTCCCGTGGTTCTCAAAGTGGGGTCCCTGGACCAGCAGCACTGGTGCTGTATGGGCATCAACTTATTAGAAATTCATACTCTTGGGCCTCACCCTAGACCCACTGAATGAAAATCTGCATTTTGACAAGGTGCCCAGAGGATCTGCATACACAGTTTGAGAAGTGTTGCTTTAAGGAGGAGTCTCAGGTCAGCATCTGCTAGTTTGTGTTCCCCTTACGCCTTCTACCTTCCCCTCCACCCCAAGTATATATAATAGAACTCATCATACACTACATGTTTAACTAAATGAATTTTGAAGAAAAGTTGAGAGAGAAAAACCTTTTACATATTCCTAGTCCTTCCTCCTTTTTAAAATAGACCTGTTCTCCACTGCCCATGAAAAGGGAGGCCAGAGCTAAAAGGCCAAGAGAAACAAACACTAACGATTGTATAGGGAGGACTCAGGACCTGGCAATGTCAGAGATTTTCAAGGGTAGTTTTGACTGCACTGGAGTCGCTTACTCAATGGCTCTGAGCCTACTGCCCTGCATTCCTAGCCTTGTACTCCCTATTGGATTTGGGGAAATGCCTGGTTCTTTCGTCAGCAAGCCCCTTGAAGCCAGGAGTGGGGTTTCCAGGGCCTGTCACTGGCAAGGTATTCAGTGAATTTGCTGAACGACTGAGTGACACCTCCCCGTATCCCCTCTCTGCCTGAATTGTCTTTCACAACCTCTGGCCTGGAACCCCTCCCCGCCCCCCAACTTTAGGACTCAGCTTCAGTATCATCTCCTCCAGGAAACTTTCTCTGAGCCCCTGTGCAGTGAGCCATGCCCCTCCTCTGTTGCCGTAGCATCCTGAGCACCCACGTTACCACATCACATTTAAACCGTTCGTGTGTCTACCCCTTCTACCCGACTGTGACCTCTTCCAATGGTCAAGCGAAGTTTCATTCATTTTGGGGTTTCAGACCAATTTTCAGGGAACAGTAATTGCCTAACAATGTTTGTGGAATGGAACTGCAGAGGCTGGAGTTAGGAGAGTGTTTCCAAGTTTCTCGGGGACTCACCCAAATAGCATCAGCAGGAGTAGACAACAGCAAATGAATGCTCAACTTGTTGAAGAGGCAGAATGGGTAGGGTCAAGTGGAGTTCATTTTATTTTGATGAGTATTTGCTTTGTTAGAAGTGTGAGAAATAGAAAAGATTTGCCCTTGTCCTCAAGGAGTTTATAGTCTTACTGAGACAAACACACGTAAGAACAGTATAACCAAATGCCCAAATGTGGTGAAACAGTAAGTGCTACAGAAGTGAGGAAGGAGAAAGCTAGTAGAGTTACAGAGAGGGATTTGAAGTAGTGGACTCTGCCAGGCCTCTGGAGCTCTACAGAGGTGCCTGTCAGGAACTGGGTGTAGAGGGCACAAGCTATTCTGGTAACTGTCCAGAATTACTGTCCAGGAGCCTTCCACAGGCTCAGAGACTCATTTATCCATGAGGCCTTGTTGGGGCCATTCTGTTTCTAGGCCCCCAGGGTGGAGTGGGCCTGGGCCAGCTCCAGGCCTGCACTCTGCTTGGCTGCAGAGGGTCCAGGTTGGTCAAGGGTGGTTCTGGGAAGCTGGCCCTGGGACCTCCTGAGCCACTTGAGGGTTTAGGATTAGCATGTGACTTTCAAGGGCTGATGACTGGAGAAAAGCAGAAGCAGTGGCCCTAGTCCAAACTAGTCTTCCAGTTTTTGATTGAAATCATTTGAGCTCCAAGGGTCTTCCAGCCTGAGGGCAGCCTTCCTGGGGCCTCACAGGACTGGACTTGCTAATGGTTGAGGCCCACTCTTTGGAACAGGACATGCTAAGGGTTGGCTCACTCCAGAGGTTCTTTGCTAGACAAGTATATCAGATCTCAATATCCCATGGTCAGAAGGGCTTCTAAAGACCATTTGGTTCCTTCCCAGACACCCAGGACTCCACTTAGAACTAAGCACGTACATTCTTCAATCATAAAGACGGTCAATAAGCCTGCATAACTCTGAAATCTCATATTCTAATATTTAACAAGGGGGTATTGGTAGTTCATGGAGTCCCTGGGTGGTGCAAATGGTTAAGTGCTCGACTACTGGCTGAAAGGCTGGTGGCTTGAACCCACCCAGAGGCACCTTGGAAGACAGGCCTGGCGATCTGCTTCTGAAAGTCACAGCTATGGAAACCCTATGGGGCGGTTCTACTGTGCACACATGGGGTCACATGAGTCAGAACTGACTCAAGGGCAACTAACAATAGTTGGTGGTTCAGTGACAGAATTCTTGTAGGAGACCCACCCATCTGTCAGTAAGACTTGTGTATTGCTATGATGCTGAACAGATGTCAGCAGAGCTTCCACACTAAGATGGACTAGGAAGAAAGGCCTGGTGATCTACTTCCAAAAATCAGCCAATGAAAGCCATATGGATTACAACGGTTCGATCCACAACCGATCCTGGGGATGGTGTAGGACTAGGCAGCATTTCATTCTGTTCTGCATGGGGTTGCTGTGAGTTGGGGTCTACTCAACAGCAGCTGACAACAACATTTAATAACTTTGTAGGTCAAGAGTGTATACCTTATCACCAGCCTAAATCTAAATTTCGCTTATTTTTAATCTTCAGTGGAAGGACACTCTCTTCCATAAATATATCTTGAAGACAACTCAGGGACCCCTAGTCTTCTCTAATACCCTAGAGTTCCCTCAATCCCAAGCTAGCCCTAGTCCCTGGAAGGGCTGACTATAGCCCTCTGAAGTTCCCAGGTCTTTCCTGTTGGCCCCAGCATGGCTATGAAAGACACACCAGGTCTGCATGGGTGGTGGGCATGACTCCAGCAAGCTCCAAAAAGGTGGTGTGTTAGGAATACTGAATCTCCTGTCAGACCACTTGGGTTCAAGTCCTGGCTCTACCTGGCTTCAGTTGTCCTCATCTATAAAATGGGGACAGTAACAGTCCCTACTTCATAGAGCTATTATGGGGACAGAGTGAGCCATGTATCCAAAGTGCTGAGCACAGAGCCTAGCACATAGAAAGTATTCTGTATTATCAGCATTGCTGGGGCAGTGAGAATCCAAGGACACTTGTTTGAGAAGCAGGTGCCTCACACACATCCAGCTTCAAGCCTCCAAGACCATGGAATGGCCAGCTCAGAAGGGAGACAGGCCACAGAACTGTGCTCTTCACTGCCCCTTCTGTCTGGGGGCTTTGCCACTTACTGCCTGGGAGAGTTTGGGCCAAGTAATTTAGATATCCAAGCCATCTGAGGTTCCTGTACCTGGGTCTCTGGCCATGATCCCTTCCCAACTCTAGATTTCCCATATATTCTGCTTTGTAGATGCCATCCTACCAGCCAGGAAAACTGGAACCAATGCTCTGGGATCGGAGGAGTGAGAATTCTGCAAAGCCTGCCAAATGTTTCCCGCTCCTGATGTGGGGCTATGCCCATTGTCATTGGGCTGCCCCTCCTGCCCAGGCCCAGGGAGGCTGAAGTCACCTGTTTGGAAAATCTGTAAAATTGCCACCCCTTGCCCCTTGGGTCACACATCCAGGATATTCTGGGGTTGCATGGAGACAACGTACGCAGGCAGGATGAGGGGTTCTGAGGGGCTGGAGCAGCTCTGCCCGCGGGTCACAAAGCCCTGGCTGACCCAGCCAATCACCTTCTTCTCCTTGCTGAGCGAGGACCTGAGTTGTAGAAAGGCTCAGCCTCTCAAAGCTGAATTAGTCAAAGGTAGACTGTAATGGTGGCGGGCAAGTGGAGTAGTTCCCGGGCTGGTCAGGGTCCAGCCTGCGTCTACTCCAGCAGATCCAGGAAAGGGATCTGGACAGTTGTAGGTTCAGGTAGGGAATGGAGCTTCTCCAGGATTCTGTTCTCAAAACACTTCTTTAGCTCTTCCCGAAGACCCCAGAGCCTGCTGAGGTTTCAGCTACTGGAGTCCTGGACATGTCTAAACTCTTAAAAAGGTTTTCCCCAGGCTGGTCTGCCTAATGCTGCCATACCCCTTGCAGCTGCTGGCCAGGGGATGGAGTCCCTAGTGGGAGTTCTGGCCAGATTGGTCTATCTGACCATAATCAAAAGGTTAACAGAAACCCAGGAGTACAGTAAACAGGACTTCCTCTCACTTACTAAAAATCCATTTTAGTAGGGTCCATGTAGGTGGGCAGATAGAAAGGCAAGCCTTTCTTTCTAAAGCTTCTTAACTGGAGATCTTTTAAGTCCCTCTAACACCTGACTTTTTAAGTCAGCCAACTTCAACAGAGACACCCATCAAACCAAGGTGACAAGTGGCAGACTCTAGAAGGCTGTGTAGTGTGGTGAAGAGAGGCCTTATGGCAGAAGATGTGGCTTGGCTGCAGGCTTTGCTACTTACTGCCCGTAAGACTTTGTGCAAGTAACTTAAGGGATCCAAGCCACAGTTTCCATGTTTGAATAATCACAATAATGATGCTGTTGAGCTGGGGTTGTGAGGATAACAAGAGACACTGTCTATGAAACCAAAGGCTCGTCACCATCCTGCCTTCTGGGATTGAGAAACCTTTACCAGCAAGTAAAGACTCACCAATGTGTTTGACTCCCATTCTTTCCAACACCCTGAACCAACTCCCCATAGACCCTCTGATGGGCGTCCTGTCTAGGGAGGGACGACAGCCACTGTGGACAGAGCAGGGACAGGTTTGGCTCTTGGTTTTCTGCCATGTGATCTTCATAGCCCTTAGGCAGAAGGATAGCGTGGTGCTTTTGGAGCTATGTGGCCCATTTTTTTCTTCAGTTAGTACTAGTTCAGGGCCCTGGACACAATAGCTGCTCAATAAATGTTTGTTGAATGAATGAAAGAAAGAATGGGAGAGGCAACTAGGGTGTAGACTTTCAGGTGGTAGGTGTGCTCAGAGAGGGCAGTTTTCTGGTCTCCTTGTCGGTCGACTCTGGAGAGTGCTGCTAGCAGATGGGGAGCAGTGAGGAGAGTGGAAGGCTGGCTGCACTGGCCACACACAACCAGACACAGTAGGAAGCCTTGGGACTCTCAGGAAGAGGGATTTTTAAAATATCCTCTGATGCAAGTAAAAGAGAGACTCTAAAACATGGTATTGCCAGATTTCTTCAGAGCAAGGGCCAAGAGAAGGCTTTAGAATGTTGTTCAGAGAGTGGAAACTGGTACTGTGCTGGGATGACCCCCGGCAGGGCCTGCTCTCAGTCCAGCTCTGTGAGCACCCACCAGGGAGGCTGCCCCTCTACTCTCAGCCTGGCCTGCTCTGGGGGGTAAGGGGTTGCTAGCCCATCTGTGCCTAGCATGAGGGGGAGTGGGGCTGTGGAGGCTGCCGTGACTTGCTGGGGAAGGAACGTTTCCAGCAGTCCCAGTGGGCCTGGTGTTTGCTTAATGGCCCTTCATGCTCCAGAAGCACTTCTGTGTCTGTGGGCACATACAAGCCACGCCACTTTATCTTCCTTTAAGACTGTTTCTTCACATGGTCTGGCTTACCGTTGTCATCTAGGGCCAAGTGATATGTTCTCACCCTTCTCTGAGAAGCTCTCTGAAATGCCAGGATTCTATGCATTGTTTAGCCTGCTACCCTCTGGCCCCAAACTCAGCATCTTTTCTGCTTTCATGGTTATTTGCCACCCACATCTAGTCCTAGTCCTCTCTCTGAATCCCCCGTCTTATTTCCTTGCCCTTTTGACAGGGCATGGACTGCTAGTTATCCCTTAACCTTTCCACCAGAAATACCCTGAAGATGTCAGAACAAAATAAGGTTCGGTGTTGGAATCTCTGTCCTCTCTCCAGTAGACTATCATTCTCCACACCCCCAGCTACCCCACCCTGCCTGCCTGCCTGCCTGCCTAGCAGAACTATCCCGAAATAGAGACAGAGTCGGCTCCCACCTTAGTGGGGAAACGCACTACAGGGGTACTAGAAGGCTCACCTACCTTCAAAGAGCTTCTCTCCTGGCCTACTGTGGTGCTGAAATTACCACCACGAATGTCACTTTTGTGGATTATAGCATTCTTCTCCAAATAGTCTTAGGTGTTATCTCAATTTGCATATGAGCAAATGAAGGTTCATAGTTCAAGTGACTTGCTCAAGATCAAGCACTAGCAAGGCCAGAGCATGAACCCAGACTATCTGAACCCCATTGCCAAGCTCTTTCCATACCACCACACTATGGTGGGATGAGGAGTTTGGCTTTGCACAGCTCTAGTGCATGACAACTGATTCTGATTCAGCTCCCTGAGCATTTGGAGAAGGGAAAGGAAATTACAGAGGTTTTCTTCTTGACATTTCTCTTTCCAAGCCACTACAATATTGTCTTAATCTCAATCAACAGGTATTTACCACATTACACTGACATAATGTGCTAAACACTCCGGAAGGCACCATGAGGACACAGGATCACTTTAAGGCATTAATCTTGTCCTTAAGGAAACTTTGGTTGAGGAAATAAGAATAATTCATAAACATCAAGGGCCCCACAAACCAGGGGGGATTTAAAGATAACCGTATGTCAGAAAGCAGTGAAGAGAAAGTGGGAAATTCACACATGGAACACTTGTTTATTATAACTTTTATTTTTAAAATATGGGCATAAGACCAATGACTAAATCCTTGAGGAATGTCAGGGGACACAGTCAAAGGAGAGGAGGTGAGAGAAGTAGGTGACATCTCAGGAGCCAAGGGAGGGACCAGTTTCAAGGAGGAGGTTATCTACCCCGTTTAACAAAGCCTCCAGGCCTTGGATGGAGAAATGGTCAGTAGACTGGGCAGTAAGAAATGATGCCCCGGACACTCTTTTAACTTAGTACTTAAGTCACTCCCAAGGTTCACCCTTCAGCCAAAGATTAGACAGGTCTATAGGGCAAACGGAGCCCTGGTGGCTCAGTGGTTAAGAGCTACGACTGCTGACCAAAAGGTCGGCAGTTCGAATCCACCAGCTGCTCCTTGAAAATCCTATGGGGGCCGTTCTACTCTGTCCTATATAGTTGCTATAGTTGGAATTGACTCAAGGGCAACAGGTTTATAGGGCAAACAATAAAACACATGAGGAACATGCTTTGTAGTTCAATCATATATACGAAACTAAATGGGTCCACCAGCCTAAAAGCAAAGATGAGAAGGCAGGAAGGGACAGGAAAACTGGACGAATGGAAACAGAACCTGGGGTGGAGGAGGAGAGTGTTGACACATCATGGGGTTGGTAACCAATGTCACAAAACAATTTGTGTACTAATTGTTCAATGAGAAACTAATCTGCTCTGTAAACTTTCAACTAAAGCACACACACACACACACACACACAAATCTGCCACTGTGCTACCAGCTCATGTTCCATAAAAATGGATCGTCAATATCTGTGCACTGGTCTTAGCCATTAAAAACCAATCTTTTGTGACAAAATAAAAGAAAAACGATGAGACTCTGAGTCATTTTGTTGGGGTGTGGGGACAGAAGCTAGACCTGCAGATGATTAAGGAGTCCCAGGTCATTTGCCCATAAGGATGGTGAGGAGTGAAACAAGTCCCTTTGTGTCTGCTACAGCATTTCAGGTACAATAGTTAGGGGCTGCTTGCAGGGCAGGGAACACCTTGCTTCTTTCTGTAGAAGCTTCAAGTGAAATACAGATGAAAATCTCGACATCCACTCACGCTCCCGTAGAATTCATATCCTACCCTTAAATGCTAGATCCTATCTATCCAAGGAAGCTCAGAAGTGCAACCTCATGATCTTTCTGAAGGTACTGACAACACCGTATCATGAATAGGAAAGAATGGGAAAAAATGCAAACATAAAAAAGTCAACTAAGTTGAATATTTGGCATCCAATGTTTTAAACATTACTATTTGGTTAACTGTGGTTAATCAGAACCCCGTTGGTCTTTAGTTCTGTTGAAAATTACTGTACTTACTAAAGCATGCAAGAATAAACAATACTGACTATTAATGAATTTGCACAGCCTCAGACTCACTCATTCACTTATCACCATCTATGGACTTGCTGCTGTATGCCAGGCATGGGGCCTGCAGGAAGGAATGGGACCCGAGTCTGGGCTCTCGAGGAGCTCACAGATGAGGGTGGGAACTGGACAAGTAACCAGCGCAGGAATAGCATGCTGTTGGAGCAACTCTGATTCCTGGGTGAGGGAAAGCTTCTAGAGGAAGCATCATTTGAGATGGGTCTTAAAGGAGAAGCTTATCAAGAAAATAAGAGTCAAGAAGAAAGGGGAATGTATGGGGAGGGGGTGAGGATTGCAAATAGTTCATCCCAGAATGGAGATGGGGGCAGATGGCAATGTGGTTGAAGAGGTGACAGAAGCCACATCACTAGGAACTCTGCAGGCATGATTAAAGAGTTAGTTTATCCTGAGGGAAACTCACCAAGGGATTTTTTCCCCAAGTTTACAATATATTTATAACAATACTATAGTGAAAATAGCAGCGTAATTTCCAAGCCAAAATTACAACAAATGAAATTACAGTGCTTAGCAACTCCATGTGTTTCAGAGTGGAACTGTGCTCCACAGAGTTTTCATGGTTGTGACCTTTTGGAAGTTATGGAATCACCAGGCCTTTCTTCCAAGACACCGTCAACCCTTCAGTTAGTAGTTAGGTACTTAACCATTTCCACCAACTAGGGACTCCAGAAACTTCATTAAATTTACAATTCTTCAGAGGCTTTCTTTTATATTCTTTTCTAATAAAAATTGAAGAGATTCTTAAGTGCTGCTGTATAAATCAGTGCTCCTGCCCCAATTTTCTTTAACTTTTTATTTTGAAATAATTTTAGATTCAAAATGGTAAAATAGAACAAAGTGTTTCCATGTATCCTCATCCAGCTTTCCCCATCTTACACAACAATGATTAAAATCAGGAAATTGACAGTTACAATACTATTAACTCAACTCTAGACCTTACGTGAATTTCATCAGTTTTTACATGTACTCATTTTATTTTTTTGGTGTATATTTCTATGAAATGTTATCACAGGTAGAGATTCATACAACTACCACCTACCAGAACACAGAACTCTTCTATCACCTCAAAGAAACTCCCTTGTGCTACCTCCCTTTCCAGTCACACCCTCCCCCCAACTCTCACCCCTGGTGACCACGGATCTGTTCTCCATCACTACAATACTGTCATTTCGAGAATATTATATGGAATCAGACAGTAAGTCACCTTTTGATATTGGCTCCCCACCCCCCGCCCCCAGCATAATGCCTTTGAGATCCACTCAAGTTGTTGCGTGGATCACTGATTTGTTTTTTTTATTGCTGAGCAGTATTCCAAACAGTGGTGCATGTAAGGATGTACCAGTTTGTTTATCCATCTACCCACTGAAGGGTATCTGGGTTGTTCCCAGTTCTGGCGATTACAAATAAAGCTGCTATGAATATTCATGTACCAGGTATTTGTGTGAACTGAAGTTCTCATTTATTTAGGATAAATCCCAGGACTATGATTGCTGAGTCATATGGTAAGTGTATGTATAATTTATAAGAAATTGCCAAACTGTTTCCAGAGTGGCTGTACTATTTTATATTTCCACCAGTGATGTATGAGTGATCCAGTTGCTCTACAGCCTCACCAGCACTTGATATTGTCAGGATTTTTTTTTTTTTTTAGTCGTTTTAATAAGTGTGTAGTGATATCTCATTCAGGCTTTAATATGCATTAATGTCAAACATCTTCTAATGTGCTTATCTGCCATCTGTATATCCTCTTTGTTAAAGTATCTGCTGAATCTTTTGTCCATTTTCTAATTGGATTGTTTGTTTTCTTACTGTTGAGTGCAGAGAGTTCTTTATGTATTCTGGATACAAGTCCTTTGTCAGATATGTGGTTTGTAAATATTTTCTCCTGGTGTGTGGCTTGTCTTTTTATTCACTTAATTTTTTGCAGAGCAGAAGTTTTTAATTCTGATGATATATAAAATGTCGATTTTTTTTGTTTATGGATTGTGTTTTGGTGTCATGTCTAAGAACTTTCTGTCTAGCCATAGGTCATAAACAATTTCTCCTAGGTTTTCTTCTAAAAGTTTTATAGTTTTATGCACCAAGGGGCTTTATGAAGGGGAGTGTTATGATAAGACAAGCATTTAAGAAGTCTAGAGAGTGGGAGACCCCATTAGGAGGCTATTGTGGTTTCCAGGCAAGTGACAAGTAGGGAGGGTCTAAATGAAAGCAGTGCAGTGGGGCTAGAGAAGGGGACAGATTGAAGAGACACGGCGGAGACAGAATCTATAGGATTTCAGGTGTTGTTAAGGAAAAGGGAGAAGGAGAATTGGAGATCAACACCCAGGTATCTAGTTGTTGTGATGTGGTGAATACCGGTGCCATTAATTGGGATGGAACAGGGACTATAACAACTTATATCCTATTTTTTTCATTTATTCATTTACTCAACAAATATTTATCGAATGTTACTGTGTGCCGGACGTGTTCTCGAAACAGGGGATATAGCAATAAACAAAATGGACAAAAATTCCCGCCTGTGTTGAATTTACATTATAGTTGAGGGAAACACTAATAAACAAAATACATAAGCAAAATATGTGGTATGTTATACAGTGATAAATGCTATAGAGAATAAAGCATGGGTGGCATATAAGGAGTGATGAGTTGGCTTGGTGGTGGTGGTGGGGAGAGTGGAAATTTCAAGCAGGGCTGTTAGGGAAAGCCTCACTGAGAACGTCGTATCTGAAGCTAAAGATCTGAAGGAAGTGAGGGAGGAAGCTACATGAATATCTGGAGGGAGCATTAGGGAGAAGGAACCAGAAGTGCAAAGGCCCTGAGGTAGGAATTTGCTTCGTACATTCTAGGAAAAGCAAAGACATCAGTGTGACCGAAACAGAGTAAACTGGGAAGAGTAGTAAGAAACGAAGTCAAGGAGATGAAAACTGAAACCATCTACCCCACACAGCTTATTGCCTACATCAGGGGTTGGCCAACTTTTTCTGTAAAGGGCCAGATAATAAATATTTTACTATTTATTTTGTGGGTCACCTGGCTTCTGTTGCAACTCCGCCACTGTAGTGAGAAAGCAGCCATAAAGTATAGTAAGCCAGTAAGCACGGCTGTGTTCCAATAAAACTTTATTTATAAAAGCACACAACAGGTTGAATTTGGCCCACTGGCTGTAGTTTGCTGACCCTAGTCTACACAAGGAAACTGTGGTGGCATAGTGGTTAAGAGCTACGACTGCTAACCAAAAGGTTCGCAGTTTGAATCCACCAGTGCTCCTTGGAAACTCTAAGGGGCAGTTCTCTACTCTGTCCTATCGGGTTGCTGTGGCCAAAAAGTCTACATCAACATAACTTTACTATTGCCCTGTTTTCATCAGCATAACTTTACTATTCCGGGAAACTCTTGTCCAGGAAGATAAAAGTTACAAATAAATTTATTGTTATCAACTTTTCAACAGAAAGCATCAACTAGTAGTTTACACCCCAAGACTCTTTGAATTCCTTGCTTCAAAATTCTCAGCTTGCTGTGTCTACCAGTCCTTTCATAATATATCATGATCATTAGCCAATCTTAATGAAGAACCCACATTGAGAGATCCAACTAAACCAGACTTTAAAGTCTCAATAAATACACTGACTTTGCCGTTGCCCCTCTGAAGCACTATGGAGACTTTGTCAAGGTAGCAGTAACTCTTGCTGTGATAAGCAATAAATTCAGTTGTCTTATTAACATGTTGCTCTGGTGATATCGTGGGGAGCCAGCATCCAACAATCTTGAAGATCCAGTCAAAACTGAGACCTCCTCCCTTCTGCAGCCCTGAAACCCTCAACTTGGAAACAGCAAGCCCTGCTGAGGCTCCTTGAGCCTCCTACTACTTGGAGGCTCTTTGACTACAATGACAGGGGAAGTAAATCTTGCAATGGGTCATACTGGTTTCTTTTCATTCAGCTCCCCAAATGATGAGTTTATTTTGTCTCCTAGGAGGAAAGATCCTTTTTAGGAATCCTTTGATTATCTAATCAGACACTGAAAAAACTTTTATCCTTGGTGGAAATTGGTCTTATCACTAATAGCACTACTATTTGTCTGTCATTGTCATTAAAAAAAAAAAAAATTATTGTGTTTTAGGTGAAAGTTTACATAGAAAATTGGATTCCTATTTAACAATTTTTATACAAATTGTTCCATGACATTGGTTACAAGTTGAACAATGTGCATTCTCATTATTTCCATTCTTTTTGTTCTGTTTCCATTTATCTAGCTTCCCTGCCCCTCCTTGCCGTCTCATCTTTGCTTTGGGGTAAATGTTGACTGTTTGGTCTCATACAGTTGATTGTTTAAGGAAGCATATTCCTCACGGGTGATATTATTTATTTTATAGGCCAATCTGTTATTTGGCTGGAAGGTGACCTCTAGGAGTAGCTTCAGCTCCAAGTTAAAAGGGTATTTTAGGGTGACAGTCTCGGGGGTTCCTCTAGTCTCTATCAGTCCATCTCATAGATTGAATTGTGTTCCCCCAAAATATGTCAACTTGGCTAGGTCATGATTCTCAGTATTGTATGACTGTGTAATCTCATGTGATTTTCTTATGTGCGGTAAATTAAGTCAGTATGATCTAATAAGATGATTTAACGGCAGTTATACTGATGAGGTATACAAGATTGGATAGTGTCTTAAGCCAATCTCTTTTGAGATATAAAAGAGAGAAGTGAGCAGAGACACATGGGAACCTCATACCACCAAGAAAGCAGTGCTGGGAGCAGAGTGTGTCCCGTGGACCCTGAGCTTCCTGCACTGAGATGCTCCCAGACCCAGGAAAGACTGTTGTATTACCACGATCTTTTTCCAGAGCCAACAGAGAGAGAAAGCCTTCCCCTGGAGCTGGCACCCTGAATTTGGACTTGTAACCTACTAGACAGTAAGAGAATAAATTTCTCTTTGTTGAAGCCATCCACTTGTGGTATTTCTGTTATAACAGCACTAGATGACTAAGACAGTCCAGTAAGTCTGGTGTTTTTTAGTAATTTGACTTTTGTTCTATATTTGTCTCCTGTTTTATCTGAGGCTTCTATTATGTCCCTGGTCAGAATGGTCAGTAGTGATAGCCAGGCAACATCTAGTTCTTCTGGTCTCAGGCCAGATAAGGCCGTGGTTCATGTGGTTCATGTGGGCTATTAGTCTTTGGTTTCCTTCATTCTCTTTTACACCAGTCGGAAAGAGACCAATAATTGTATCTTAGATGGCTACTTGCAAGCTTTTAAGACCCCAGACGCTACTCACCAAACTAGGATGTAGAATATTATTTTTATGAACTATGTTATGCCAATTGACTGACTTGTCCCATGAGACTACGGTCCCAAGCCCTTTAACCCAGTAAACCAATTCCATGAGGTATTTGGATATGTCTAGGAGGTCTCCATAACTGTGCCCCCTATGTGCTTTATTATCTATATGAATACACATGCAGCACACCCAAACATGTATATACTTCTGCCTGTGAATGTACCTATATAAGCACATGCATGTACTCACATATACCTTCCTATACACATACAGCATACATATCTACCTGTGTAACCATGTCTTTTTTTGGTTGTTATTAATTTTGGTAGTTGTTGCAAAATTGTACATGCTACAGCATTTTCTGTAATTGCCCTTTATTCTTATGTGCTTTAGTGTCTTCATTTACCTTGGTCAAGTTGTGCTGACTTCCCCCATAGTGTGTATTGTTTTTCCCATCACCAGAAATAACAAATGTCTACTATCTAGCAAGCAATTCTCCCTTCCCATCCCTGGTAACCATCAAAGAACATTGCTTTCTGTGTGTATACTTTTATTGACTTTTTGTAAAAATGAAACCATACAATATTTGTCCTTTTGTGACTGACTTATTTGACTCAGCATAATGTCCTCCAGATTCATCCATGTTATATTTCATGGACTCATCATTATTCTTTATAGTTGCATAGTATTCCACTGTATGTATATACCACAATTTGTTTATCCATTCATCTGCTGATGAGCACTTGTTTCTATCTTTTTGTGAATAATGCTGCAATGAACATGGATGTGCATATGTCTATTCATGTCACAGCACTTACATCTCTAGGTCATATGCCTAGGAGTAGTATTGCTGAATTATAAGGTAGTTCTATTTCTATGTTTTTGACGAAGTGCCATACCATTTTCCATAGTGGTTGTATCATTTTACAATCCCACCAGCAGTGGATAAGAGTTCCAATATCCCCACAACCTTGCCAGCATTTTTTTTTTTTTTTAATCATTGCTGTTTTTGCAGGGGTGAGGTGGTCTCTCACTGTAGTTTTGATTTGCATCTCTCTAATGGCTAATGATCGTGAGCATCTCTTCATGTGTTTATTAGCCACCTGAATTTCCTCTTCGGTGAAGTGTCTATTCATGTCCTTTGCCCATTTTTTGATTGGATTGTCTTTTTGTTGTTGAGTTGTTGAACTTCTCTATATATTTTAGAGATTAGACCCTTGTCAGATTATGTCATTGCCAAAGATTTTTTCCTGGTCTGTAGGTTCTCTTTTTACTCTTTTGGTAAAGTCTTTTGATAAGCATTTAAGTATTTAATTGTTAGGAGGTCCCAGTTATCTAATCTTCCGTTGTTTGTGCATTTTTAACTGTGTTTGCTAGTTTATTTATGCCAAAAATTAGGACCCCTAGTTTTGTCCCTATGTTCTCTTCCAGGAACTTTATAGTTTTAGCTTTAACATTTAGGTCTTTAATCCATTTTGAGTTAGTTTTTGTATATGGTGTGAGATATGGATCCTGTTTCATTTTTCTACAAACAGATGTACAGTTTTGCCAGCACCATTGGTGAAAGAGACTGTGTCCTCCCTACTGAACAGACTTGGACCCTTTTTTGGAGATCAGCTGTCCAGGGACTTCTGAGTTCTCAATTCTATTCCAGTGGTCTATTTGTTAGTCACTGAACCCGTAACAGGCTGTTTTGATTACTATGGCTGTACAGTTAGTTCTATGATCGGGGAGTGTGGGGCCTCCTACTTTGTTCTTCTTCTTCAGTATTGCTTTAGCTATTTGAGGTCTCTTTCCTTTCCATGGGGCAGTGGTTAAGAGCTACGGCTGCTAACCAAAATGTCAGCAGTTTGAATCCAGCAGCTGCTCCTATAGGGTCCTATAGGGTCGCTATAAGTCAGAATTGACTCCACAGCAACAGGTTCCTTTCTACATAAAGTTGGAGATTAGTTTTTCCATTTCATGAAAGAATGTTGTTGGGATTTAGATCGGGATTGCATTATTGACCTTTTCACAATGTTAAGTCTTCCAGTCAATGAGCACAGAATGTTCTTCCAGTTATGTAGGTCTCTTTTAGTTTTTTGCTGTAGTGTTTTGTAGTTTTCCTTGTGTAAGTCTTTTATGTCTCTGATTAGATTTAGTCCTAGGTATTTTATCCTTTTGGGGGCTACTGTAAATGGTATTGTTTTCTTGATTTCCTTTTTGGAGTTCTCCTTTTTAGTACAGAGGAACCCAGTTGATTTTTGTGTATTGATCTTGTACCCTGGCACTTTGCTGAGTGCTTCTATTAGTTACAGTAACTTTCTTAAGGAATCTCTGGGATTTTCTATGTATAGGATCATGCCATTTGCAAATAGGGATAGTTTTACTTCTCCCTTTCCAGTGTGGGTACACTTATTTCCCCTTCTTGCCTTATTGCTTTGGCTAGGACTTCCAGCATAATTTTAAATAAGAGTGGTAATAAGGGGATCCTTGTCTTGTTCCTGTTCTCAAGAGGAATGCTTCCAATCTCTAATAATGTTGGCTGTTGGTTTTGCATAGAAACCCTTAATTATATTAAGGAATTTCCCTTCTATTTCTATTTTGCTGGGAGGTTTTTTTTTTGGTTTTGTTTTTTTTAAATCAGGAAAGGGTGTTGGACTTTATCAGATGTCTTTTCTGCATTGATTGAGATGATCGTGTGATTATTTTCCTTTGTTTTATTTATGTGGTAAATCATGTTGATTGATTTTTTAATGTTGAACCACTCCTGCAGCCCTGGTATGAATCCCATATGATCATGATTTTTTTTTTTTATATATATACTGTTAAATTCTGTTGGCGAGAGTTTTGTTGGAAATTTTTGCATGTATATTCATGAGATCCAGTTCATGTCCTGCTCATCTTGCTTCACTCTGGGTTTGTTTACCAGTATTTCTGTCTCCTATTGGGAATTCCGTGAAGTTGTCTTCCTGTGCTTCTCACCCAGCAATGCTGCTCGCTTTGTCTCAAGATGGCCACGCTGTGCCAGGCTGGCTGACAGGGCACCTATGATTCGTAAATCTCATCATTCACTGTTTTCATTCACTTTCTCCTTCCATTCGGTATTCAATCTAATTCTTCATCCTTCCGTTTGATGTTCAGGATTCCAATATTGTCATCTGTATCTGTTTCACTTGGTTTCTCAGGTCTTTACAATAGGGGGACAGCTTGGTGTGTCTGACTAAGCTGCCCATCTTGGGCCAATCTCTGTCTTTGTCATTTTTGTTGTGTAAGAGGAAATGTCATATGGAAGAGAATGGGTGATAAATCCGTTCTCAAGCCTGCCTTAGGAACTGGGGAAGTTTAGAAGGTTTCTTCTCAGACTGGTATGTTTCTTCTCAGACTGGTGTCCTTTGGACAAACTTTGTTTTGGGTCACTCATCAAAACCCTATGAGAACTTTCCTCAGTCTTATCTTGACTTGTCTGTAAGAGTCTGGCTCTGGGGTCTTCTCTCCAAAACTTTCTGTCCTTTGGGAACTAAAAATCTGGTTAAGGTTTACATTAGGCTGGGGGTCCTGAGACATGGGGTGCATAAGCAACTCTCTGGACTGACAGTTCCCAGAATTATGGGTTTGTCTTAGTCTAACCCTAAGTATGTGCCCTTCCAGGCCATATCCCTGCTTCTTGCATGTATTTATGTTATAACCCCCATTTATGAACCTATATTTCTAAATGGCATAATTTCACCAAGGATAATTTAGAATTAACAGTGGCTAGTTCAGGGGACTTTTGATATGAACAAAATTATTTATTTGAGAGGCACCTTAGAACAAAAGTGGAACAAAGTTTCAAACATCCAATTGTTTGCAAGATTGTTCTGGCTAAACCCATTATGGTTCAGAATGACCCATCTAAATTTCTACTCAAACTTGCACAATACGCTCTTAAAACAGAATCTAAAGAAGGACTAAAATAACTAGTCAAAAGCATAATAGAGAAAAGACTCATCATACTGTGTACAAGTTCTTATAACATCCCTATCCTCCCAGTCAAAAAACCCAATGGGTGGGGATATAGATTTGCTCAAGACCTCAGGGTCTTAAACAGTCATTACTGTTTGCCTGTAGTACCAGAACTAAAATAGTACTTTATCTCCAATGCCTCCTGAGGCTGCATATTTTACAGTTGTAGATTTATTTTCTGCTTTCTTTAGTAGTCCTTTAGATCAAAATAGTCAATATTTGTCTGCTTTCTTCTGGGGAAATCAACACTATACCCGGGCTATTATGCCCCAAAGATTTACTCAGGCAGTCTCATACTTTTCACAGTCCTTAACCACACCTCCAGTTACTATGGAGTTGATTCCAACTCAACATAACTCCATGTGTGTCAGAGTAGAACTGTGCTTCATAGGGTTTTCAATGACTGATTTTTTGGAAGTAGATTGCCAGACCTTTCTTTTGAGGCTTCTCTGGGTGGACTCGAACTTCCAACCTTTCAGTTACAGACTATACCACAACCTCAAGGACATTAAATTTCCCTGTGATTCTATTCTTATTCTATATGTGGATGACCTTTCAGTGTGCTCTAAAGATGAGGTAAGGCAGGTTTCAGCTATCTACTGTTTTGTTCAGAAAGAGCATAAGGTTTCCAAAGCAAAGTTACAATTCTGTCAAAGTAAAGTTCATTACCCAGGACATGGATTATCCCAAGGAGGTAAAGACTACAGGTCATTCAAAACTTTCTCAGTTTTTCCTAAGAGACAATTAAGAATACTATGTCTCACTAACTACCATAGGTAGTGGGTTCCCAATTTTTCTGAAATTATCACACCACTATATATGAATTAACCAAGTCCTCAGTATTCAAACCTCTTCCCTGGGAATTTAAACATGAACTGGCCTTTTGTGAGTTACAATTAGTCCTTCAATAAATTAGTACCCAACTTTGGGCTTACCTAATTATCACAAACTTTTTTTACCCATTTGTACATAAGTGGTCTGGACAAGCCATTGGTGCTATGACTCAAGTTCATGGGAATCATCACACATGGATAGCTTCCTACAGTCTCTCTTTTGATCCAATGGCAAAGTCTCCCAACTTGTCTAAGGGCAGCAGCCACAGCAACTAAACTAGTGGAAGCTTCTGCACGCTCGGCTTTAGGGTTCCTTTAAATCTGATGGCTCTTCCTGCTGTAAAACATTTGCTGCTCACCGAAAACTCACATTTCTCAGAAATGAGGCTTGCCACCAGTGAAATCCTATTACTTTCTCCCTCACATATTTCTGTTCATTATAGTAATCCTGCTGCTTTCATTACCAGAAGAAGGAGAAACTCATTACTGCTTAACCTCTGTTCATTAACTATCTATGCTTCAAATAGATTAGAAATCCCACTAGAAAATTCAGATTTAACCCTATTTGTTGTTGAGTCATATTTAAGACTGAAACAGGAAAACTCAAATTAGCAAAACTAACGTTCATGGCCTAAATGTATTGACATTGGCTTTGGTAAAAATGAGACCAACTCCTTCAAGGGTTCATCCACTTTCCTCCTTTGAGTGAGCAACAGGTGCTCACGCTGGTAGGTATATCACTGTCAGTTCTAGACTCCACACTACTACAAGCAGACATGGCCAGATACTACAAGGGACTCATGCAATATACTCAGTCTTTATTATGAACAGGTACAAGCAGCCTTTCTTCAACATCCTCTTAATTATATTACGTAAACCTAGACAACTGATCTTCTGGAAGAGACATGAGAAAAAGATAGCCCTTAAGCCCCAATATAAAGAACCCTATCAGATACTATTGTTTGCTAACACAACAGTGAAACTTTAAGGGACTAATCCTGGATTCATGAGTCTCAATTAGGGCATAAATCATCCTTGAATCACTGGAAGGCTGTTATTGCTGGAGACCTAAGCTGAGTGTTCTTAGGATCCCTCAGAAGCAGACAGTCTTTGGAAGGAGACAGCTTCCACCCAAGAACTTCAGATCAAGTAGATGACTGTATGAGATGTAGACAGATTCCACCCAAGATCCACAGAATAAGACCACCAAATTTCATCCTTTAATCTTCACTCTCTTGTCTTTAATTTCCTGATCTTTCCTCTTTTGTTGTTTTAAGGCTACTTTTAACTATCTTACTAACAAAGACCATTCTTTTTTTAAATTGTGCTGTATGTGAAAATTTACAGAACAAATTAGTTTCTCATGGGTCTGTTAGTCTCATGAATAATCTTCTTTGGTGAAGTGCCTGTTCATATCCTTTGCCCATTTTTTAATTGGGTTATTTGTCTTTTTGCTGTTGAGGTTTTGCAGTATCTTGTAGATTTTAGAGAGTAAACGCTGATCGGATTTGTTGTAGCCAAAAATTTTTTCCCAGTCTTTTTACTTTTTATAGGTTGTCTTTTTACTCTTTTGGTGAAGTCTTTTGATGAGCATAAGTGTTTAATTTTTAGGAGCTCCCAGTAATCTAGTTTATCTTCTGATATTTGTGCACTGTTAGTTATGGTTTGTATTGAATTTATACCATGTATTAGGGCCCCTAGCATTGTCTTTGTTTTTTCTTCTATGATCTTTATCATTTTAGGTTTTATATTTAGGTCTTTGATCCATTTTGAGTTAGTTTTTTGTGTATGGTGTGAGGTATGGTTCCTGTTTCATTTTTTCACAGATGGCCTTCTAGTTTTGCCAGAACCATTTATTAAAAAGATGGTCTTCTCTCCATTTAATGGATGTTGGTCCTTTGTCAAAGATCAGGTGACCATAGGTGGATGGGTTTACATCTGGGTTCTTGATTCTGTTCCATTGGTCTATGTGTCTGTTGTATCAGTACCAGACTGTTTTGACTATGTGGCTGCACGGTAGGTTCTGAGATCAGGTAGTGTGAGGCCTTCTACTTTGTTCTTTTTCTTCAATAACGCTTTGCTTATCCAGATCCTCTTTCCTTTTCATATAAAGATGGTGATTATTTTTTCCATCTTGTTAAAGAATGCTGTTAGTATTTGGATTGGGTCTGTATTATATCTGTAGATCGCTTTGGGTAGAACAGACATTTTCACAATGTTGAGTCTTTCTATCCATGAGCATGGTATGTGTTCCCATTTATGTAGGTGTCTTTTGGTTTCTTGCAGTAGTGTTTTGTAGTTTTCTTTGTACAGGTCTTTTACATCCCTGGTTAGATTTATTCTAAGTATTTTATCTTTTTAGGGGCTATTATAAGTGGTACTGTTTTCCTGATTTCTTTTTCGAAGTTCTCTTTGTTGGTGTATAGGAATCCAACTGATTTTTGTATGTTGATCTTGTATCTTGCTACTCTGCTGAATCTTTCTATTAGTTCCAGTAGTTACCTTGTGGAATCTTTGGGGTTCTCTATGAATAGTATCGTATCATCTGCAAATAGGTATAGTTTTACTTCTTCCTTTCCAATTTGGATGCTCTTTTATTTCTTTTTCTTGCCTTATTGCTTTACCCAGGACCTTCAGCACAACCTTAAATAGGAGTGGGGATAAACGGCATCCTTGTCTTGTTCCCGTTCTCAGAGGGAATGCTTTCAGTCTCAATTCACTGAGAATGATGTTGGCTGTTGGTTTTACATAGATGCCCTTTATTATGTTGAGGAATTTTCCTTCTATTCCTATTTTATTGAGAATTTTCATCAGGAAGGAGTGTTAGACTTTATCAAACGCCTTTTCTGTGTTGATTGAGATGACCATATGATTCTTTTCTTTTGTTCTATTTATGTGGGGATTACATTGATTGGTTTTCTAATGTTGAACTATCCTTGCATACCTGGTATAAATTCCACTTGGTCATGGTGTATTATTTTTTGATAGGATGCTGAATTCTACTGGCTAGAATTTTGTTGAGAATTTCTGCATCTATATTCATGAGAGATACTGGTCTGTAATTTTCTTTTTTAGTGGTGCCTTTGCCTATCTTTGGTATCAGGGTTATGCTGGCTTCATAGAATGAATTTGGGAGTATTCTTTGCTTTTCTGTGCTCTGAAATAGTTTGAGTAGTACTGGTGTGAGCTTGTCTCTGTAGGTTTGGTAGAATTCTCCAGTGAAGCCATCCAGGCTGGGGCTTTTTCTGTTGTTGGGATTTTTTTTTAAAAATTACTTCATCAATCTCTTCTCTTGTTATGTGTCTGTTCAGATCCTCTATCTCAGTTTGTGTTGGTATAGGTAGGTAGTGTGTTTCTAAAAATTTGTCCATTTCCTCTAGGTTCTCAAATTTGTTAGAGTTCAATTTTTTATAGTATTCTGTTATGATCCTTTTTTATTTCAATTGGGTCTGTTTTAATGTCCCCCATCTCATTTCTTATTTAGGTTATTTGACAAAGACCACTCTTGTGTTTTACATCCTTAGTCACTCCTTGGTACAAGTCCAATACCAGGTTACGATTTACTCTTGGACTGGCTAAAACATGTAACCAAATTGATGGGTTTGTACACATTTTTATTTGGAAGCCACCCAGATTCCCTTGATTGCAGTTCCTTATAATGAATCAGTTGGTTTCATGGGTAACTGGATTCAACCATGCAAACACCACAACAGGCCAGACAACCAGAAATCTAAAACTCCCTATCATGTCAAAGGAGATTCTTGTCTCCTCCCTTTGTGGGATTTAGCTTTTATAACTGAACGTTCATATAAATAGGTCTTGGAAGGGGACTAGGGAACAGGTGCATATGTGGAGCCATTTCACTTACACAGATCTTACAAGTAAAATAGATTACTTTTCATTCATTTTAGATCTACCAAATGATCTGGATACTACAAATATCATTGCTTGGTGCTGAACTATTCTCATTGAGTGTCACCAAAATATTATAATACAATTTGATAATCTCAGAGGGGCATTATGGTCAAAAACAGAATACTGACTGGCTCCCAGTGACTGATACTGGATTTGCGGCACAAAAGCCTATAGGCTACTACCCTTGAATGCAATAAGAATTTTCTACCTTGGTAAACTGATACCTGCCTTCAACATAGTCCCTGGTATCACCAAGGGTCCATTTTAGCCCATCAGTTTCTTCTCTAGGGAAAAAAGACTTAGATAACTTACTTAATTCAAGAAGGGGAAAAACTGGGCCTTGATTTAAGAAGCAAAACTCTAACCACTCAAGGGGAATTCAGAATTGTTTTCTTTTCTCCTTAGGCTCCTTCAGTTTATGCTTTTCAAGAGGCCTGGAAATCAGGCTAGCAGACATCCCACAAAGGCTACAGAATTCCTTGCTCAAGAGGTTCAGGAAAAGAATAGAGTCAAGTTAGGTATCATATTGGCCTCTCAAGGCAGAATGAGTGCTGTTTTAGGGGAAGAATGTTGTATTTACATACTTCTCTGGGATATTTAACAATGCTAAAAAAGAGCTAGGAAGTAAGCAAAGAAATCAGAAAATTAGATAATTTGGCTGATAACCAATACCTGGTTCTGGCGGCTCTTCACGCTGGGGATGGGATCTATTCTTCTGGTTGAATTTGGATATTGTTAGCTCCCGGCTGAGAAGTAGACAACAAACTCTGATCAATCTTCTTAGTGTCTGTGTTTCAGTGTTCAGATGTGTGAGCTCCAGCATCTTAAACGCAGCTGCATAAACACTGTTCCATCAAAAATTCAACAAATGTGCAGGAAAACCTGACACAGGTTGAAACCACCACCCTTGGAAACCTGAGATGCAATTGTGACACCTCAAACAGCGGTGAAGACCTGGATTGATCATGTCTCCAGAGATGAATGGTCTACTCTTCAGCTCAGGCTGAAGAATGGCCACAAGTGGGGACACTGAGAACCAAAACCATCTAACCCTCCCATCCTCTCACACAGTTTATTTAACATGACTTTACTATTTATTTGTTTTCATCAGCAAACTTTACTATTCCAGGAAACTCTTGCCTAGGAAAATAAGAGTTGCTAATAACTTTATTTATTCCATAAACTTCCTAAAAGACCCATCAACTTTTCAATAGAAAGCATCAACTTATGGTTTGTACCTCAAGACTTTTTGAATCTCTCACTTGAATTCTGACCTTGCTGTTTCTACCAATCCTAAACTACTATATCATGATTTTTAGTCAGTCCTATCAATCCCCCTGCATTGAAGGACTGCCTTTAAAGAGGACTTCAAAGTCTCAATAAATATCTTGACTTTGCCTTTCCCCACTGAGATGCTAGATGCTGTCAAGACTCTTACAAAGTAATGCTCTCTCTTACTCAGCTTTGTCTTACTAACAGGCTGTTCTGGTGATATTTTGGGGAGCCAGTATTTGGCAGAGATAATGAGGAAGGGGGCCAGATACACACAGTAGGGCTTTTTAAGGCCCATTATAAAGACTGGCTTTTGGCCAGATATGAGAGGGTTTTGAGCACAGGAAGAATAAACATAAATTATGGTTTAAGAGGATTTTTCTTTCTTTGTTTTTTGGGTTGCCATGTTGAAAATACACTAAGAGGTGGGGAGGAAAAGAGGAAGTCATTAGGAGGTTATTGCAATCATCCAGGTCAGAGAAGATGGTAGTTTAGACCAGGATGGTAGCAGTGAGGATAGACAGAAGTGGTCAGATTCCAGATACTCACTAAAGGTAGAACTGACAAGATTTACTACAGAATGGTTGTGGGATGTAGAAGTGAGAGGTCAAGGATGAACCTAAGGTTTCTGGCCTGAGCCACTGGAGGATGGAGAAACTTGTGGGAGGAACAGGTTTGAGGGTTGGGTGGAGACCAGAAACTCACTTAACATTACACTGTGAGCACTTCAAAGAATAGTTAAGAACATTAGAAAACATATTTAAACATAATATGCTATTATTAATGCATTCTCTAATTTTTATACATTTTTTTATATTTAAATAGTACTGGAGTTAACATCTTTGAATAGTCAATTTTTGTCTAAATATCTGACTGCCTCCTTGGTCAGGTAATTACTGTGTCAGTCAAAGGGCATAACATATTTTTAAGGCCCAATGGCTTTCGAGAAAGACTGTATATACCTTTATTTTTCTTCCACAAGTTTCTGAGAGTACTCATTTCAACACACTCTCACCAACACTGAGTATCATCATTTTTTAAAATGTGTTTATTTAATAAAAAATTATTTTTGCTCTTTTAAGTCATGTATTTCTTTGATTGCTAGTGAAGAACATATTTTCATGTTTATTACATATATGCATACATATACATATATATATATTTATTCTTTTGTAAATTGTTAGGGCGGTTAAGTTTGAAGGACTCTCGAGATACTTTGTGGTCATAGGTAGCAAATACCTGGAAATCCTGATGATGAATTCTCCCTATTCATACTTTCTACTGAAGATCTAGGATCATGGGATAAAGTTGTATTGACCCCAGACATACGTGTGGTATTTACCTTTTTCACTAAATCCCTGATATTCCATGTAATTTATTCTAATCATGAGGTACTACACAATATCCTCATATGGTTTTAAAATTCATGTAAGGTAATTCTAAGGAAAAAAGCAAGATACTATTAACACACTGCAGCTATACTAAAATATATTTTAAGATTGAAAAACTGTAAGTTTGGTAACAATGGTGAAAATGCACATTATCAGGGGATCAAAATAAAGGTAGACATGATCTATTTCCCCCTCATATTTCTGCCTAGAAAATAGGGGGGAAAGAGTTAAGAAAGGGAAAATGACTTAGAGTTTCCCAAGATGGTGATGAAAGTAGGAGAAATAGAGAATTAAGAAAGTAAACTTTAATTATGCCACCAAAATACACAGCTTTATGGTGTATTTCCTAAGAAATACACTGGCAAGTTTAGCCATATGAACAGGCAGCGTGGTGCACTAAAAAGATGGTGAAATAGATCCCAGCGATCCCAATGCCAGCTCTGCCTCTCCTATCTTCAGGGCAAAGGCTCCATTTCTTGTTGTAAAATAGAAATGCCTTTTGGACATCACAACTTTGCCGAAAAGGAAGACAACTTAAAGCACTTACTGACGAAGATCAAAGACTGCAGCCCTCAGCATGGATTACACCTGAACGTGAAGAAAATTAAAATCCTCACAACTGGACTGATAAACAACATCATGAAAGATGAAGAAGAAACTGAAGTTGGTCACTGATTTCATTCTGCTTGGATCAATAATCAACGCCCATGGAAGCAACAGTCAAGAAATCACATTGGGCAGATTGGGCAAATCTGCTGCAAAAGACCTCTTTAAGGTGTTAAAAAGCAAAGATGTCACTTGGATGACTAAGGTGCAACTGACCCAAGCTACGGTCTTTTCAATTGCCTCATACGCGTGTGAAAGCTGGACAATGAAAAAGGAAGACAGAAGAAGAATTGATGCATTGGAACTGTGGTGCTGGCAAAAAAAACTGACTATACTGTGGACTGCCAGAAGCTCCAACACATCGGTCTTAGAAGAAATACAGGCAGTTCCTGAGTTACGAACCTCCAACTTACGTACAATCTATCGTTAGGAACCAATCCCCCGTAAAGCCTATTATATTAAAAATTTGAGGCACGTACAATAACAAACGGGCACTACTTTGTGACGTGCATCAAAACATTATTATTATTACTGTAATATTATGTTAAAGATGGAAGTTTTTTTTAAATGTTTTTTATGCATAGAAAGGTACACTATATACTATATACTAAGACAAACATTTGACCAACTGACATTAGATACATACTGTACCTAACTGTTCTGACTGACATACAAATTTGACTTAAAGACAGATTTAGGAATGGAACTCACTTGTAATTTGGGGACTGCCTGTACAACCAGTATGCTCCTTAGAAACAAGGACGGCAAGACGTTGGCTTGCTTACTTTGGATACATCATCAGGAAAGACCAATCGCTAGAAAAGGACATCATGTTTGGGAAAGTAGAGGGTCAGCAAAAATGAGAGAAACCCTCAATTAGACAGGTTGACACAATATCTGAAACAATGGACTGAAACATACCAATGATCATGAAGACAGCACAGGACTGGGCAACATTTCATTCTGTTATACATAAGGTCGCCATGAGTTGGAGCGAATTCAAGGACAACTAACAGCACAGCCGTGTGGCTCACAGGCATCCAAAACACAGATACTCTGAACAGACAATTCATGGAAGATGTAATATAAATGGCTAACGAACAGATGAAAAATGTTCAACTTTACTAGTAATTTAAAAATACCTACCTGCACTGCAGGACTGTTGTGAAGGTTAAAGCTAACGTAAGTGGAGCACCCACACATAGCCTAACATTAGTCAAATCAGCTTAGTTATGGTCATTGGTCAGATGTTATTAAAGCAGTATTGACAGGCAAGGCCTTTTTAAAGTCTTAGAGATGAAATTAGGAAGGGAGAAGGAAACTGGGGACTGTAATATTGCTAAATATAGTAATTGTATGTGGGATTTATTTTGTGGATATCATATTGAGGCAGATACTATAGTGGGAAGAAATTAGGGATTCGGGTAGAAGCCCTGAGCTGGAAAAATTAAGCCTGACAGTAGTGACTGGTCAGGGTGTCAAGACCCTGGCTTTAGCAGGATTCATGATACGTGCTTCATAAATTTTAGTTTCTCTTCCCTAGTGGTGGTGAGAGCTCGAGAAGCTTAAAACTGTGCCCTATGAGGAAAGCTCACAGCTCAGTTTTCTTAAGATAGTGCTTTTTACACTTTGGGTGTCACCTCTCAGGAGGTCAGGGTAAGGTCCCAAAGGGACCACCAAAATAAAATCCTTATCATTCTCCCTCCTGGAATCAGAATTCTGGAATTTTCTTTTTTTCATTTTGGAGGGATGGTAGTGTGGTACTGGAATTTGGCCTATGTTCTTGCATTCAGCACACATCTTGCTTGGATTCACCATTCATTTGTTCACACATGAATATATGCCTATACACATGAATATTCAAGCACCTACTATGTCCACAGACCACCACCAGTCTGTCAGTTTGTCGTACTGTGGTGGCTTGCATGTTGCTATGATGGTAGAAGTTATGCCACTGGTATTTCAAATACCAGCAGGGTCACTCATGGTGGACAGGTTTCAGTGGAGCTTCCAGACTAAAACAGACTAGGAAGAAAGGCCTGGTGATCTACTTCTGAAAATTATCCAATGAAAATTCTATGGATCACAACAGAATATTAACTGATAAAGTGCTGGAAGATGAGTCCCCTAGGTTGGAAGGCACTCAAAATACACAGTAGCCACAACAATGGACTTGAGTATACCAACAATCCTGAAGATGGTGCAGGACTAGGCAATGTTTCATTTTGTTTTAAATGGGGTTGCCATCACTCGGAGCCGACTGGATGGCAACTAACAACAATGTGTGCACAGAGATGATTTGGCCAGAGTGTTGCAGTTCAGGGAATTGTTCTCTCACCCATGGGATGACCGCTTGTTTGAGAAGTACAATGTGGTTAACTGCTGAATAGTTAGTAAGTCCTTCAAAGGGCAGTGATGCCTGGGGATAATTTACTCTTCTGATCACCTCTCAGGAAATTGCAGCATGGCATAAAAGCAGTTTAATGTGATTAAAATATCCTCCCCCGTTCCCCACCCCAATCTACTGATACTGTCTTCTGGACCTGCTCTCTGTTACAGATTATGAAGCTGACCTGAAAGGTTACCTTAGAGTGATGTGTGAGGATGTGGGGGGGACTGTTTCAAAAGAGGCCAGATCCCAAGTGCAGCACAATCCAAGACAGGCCAGGATGGCCTTGAATTAGGACTGAGCTGGGACAAATGATGGCTCCACCGTGGCATAAAGAACTTTCAAAATAAGGACTGATGAGCGAGGTACATCATCACAAGAAATATCACGAGCCCTCTCTAGTGCATGTCAGAACAAGGACCTGCACCAACCCACCTGGGACGGACAGGACGGACACACTGCAGGCTCCCACTGAGATGAGTCCGGGCTCGGCCTGAGGTGCTCTCAGGGTCCCTGCTCTGGGTTCCCAGAGGCGGATGGGCAGGGGTATCACAAAGGTAAATCCACAGTAAATGGTCACAGCATAAAAATTTTAAATGACAAAGAATTAAAAAACAAAACAAAACCTGTTGCTGAGGGTACAGGGAAATGGGTTTTTTCAAACACTGTTGGTGAGAGAGTAATTTAGTTTTTTACATTTTACGTATCCCCAAGAACCTTCTGTAGTATGTGTCTCACAGTACTCACTCACCTGGTGAGTGCTTGCTTGATATGACTGAAGTACATTTTTTGTTTTATTATCTGGATAAAGCACAATACTTACACAAACACATACATATGTAGAAAATCAGTCATCCATATCAACAGTGGAAATTTGTTACTTGCATCTTAAGAATTAAGGTCTCGTAGAATCATTATTTTTAAGGAAAGAACCAATAACTGATAATTGGTATAAAGATAAGTTAGGAAAACAATTTTTCTTCCAAATTTCAGTTTAAAAATATTGAGAAAATATATTCAGAATTGAAATGGAAACATTAATAATGATAATGTGGAAACAAATATTATGGTAGAAGAGTAGAACTAATTTATATTTTATATCTATATTACTCACTAAAATGTTTTAAAAAATCTACAAGGATATATGCAATACTGCATTAAAAAGTGCATTTGGTTGGAATCTCCTCCCACCTTTCCTACTTTGGCCAAGCTGTCATCGTCATTGGTTTTTCTGCACCATCTCGTCCCTCCCACTCTCACTGACATCATCCCTGTCCAGATTGTTGTCATTTTGTGACTAGACAGCATTCCCGCCTCCAGTCTTCTTTTTAAAAATTTTTCTTGCCCCTCATTGCAAGACAAACTTTCCAAAAACACTGCTTTAATCACCCCACTCAAAAACTGCCAGTGGCCTTCTATATCTATACAGATTCTACAGCATAAAACCAAACTTCTTGGCCTGGTGTTGACAATTTCACTCCACTTGTTTTTGCCCCCAACCTCATCTCGGACTTCCCTGTCTCTCAAATCGTCAGCTCCAGCCACATTGTTGTTCTCCCTCCCCCAGGTACTTCTCCACTCCACCAGTCTTCTAATGCTGCATCTCTCCCTGCCTTGACTTCTACCTCAATGCTATCCTCCTCTTAAGGTCAAGTTCATGTTCCACCACATCCATGAGCACTGGCTGACAAAACCAGGCTCCCAAATTGCCAAGACAGGTTATGGTAAAAGACTAAACCATTCAAAAGAAATAAATGAAGTTCTGCAATTGGGTCTTAAAAACCAACTGGAAGGAAGCGATGTGATTAATAGCAACACACTGTGAAAATGACAAGGTTTTCAACTGATGGGAGCTCCATGTGAGTTGCCATTGTGATGGGACTGACAAAAGGCTACCCTGAAAGAGGCTGGGGCAGAGAGCCAGCACTGATGGAGTCCCCATCACGTGCCTGACCCTGATGTGCATTTTCTTTATCTCATTTAATCCTCACAGCAATACTGTGCTGAAGCTATGATTAGCCCCATTTTACAGGTGGGAAGACTGAGGTTTCTCAACCCTGCACTTTACATGCCTCATATGCACCTCTCTGCAGACCACCATTAAAGTAACTCCTGGTTTATTATCTTCCTATTGCCTTCCAGGATAGTCCCATGGCAGGCATGTGCTTGCCTTTCCAGCTTCACCTCCCATCATGACTCCCCCTTCTCACTCCATGTTGCAGCTATAAAGAACCATAGGCTGAGTCATACCTGGGACACTGTTCATACTTTTCATCTGTCTGGAATGCCTTTCCCTTCCTTGCTGCTGATCTTCATCTGGAAAATGCCCACTTATTCCTCAGGACTCATCTCAAGGGTCAACACCCCTGGAAAGTTTTCCCTGGTGCTCCTCCCTTCCCCCTAGACTGGGTTAGGTTACCCTTCTACGTTTCTGTAATACTGTGTGCATGTACTTCTTACCACATCAGTTTCTTCCACTTCACTATGAGCTTTCAGAGGTCTGGGATTAAGTTTTATCTTTGTATCCCTATTGTCTAGTTTGGTGACAGGTACATGGTATGTTCTCAGGTATTAGCAGAGCTGAACTGAGGCTCAGAGAGCTTAAGTAACTTGCCCAAGGTAACACAGCTACTAAGAATAGAACTGGGTTGAAATCAGATATTCGCATTATACAGTCCTTCTAGAATGAGGAAGGTGAGAACATTGCTTTCCTCTGGGCTTGTTACACTGAATTCAGATCTGGGTAGCAAACTTTTAGAATAACATTGACAAGCAGGAACACGTTCAGGTAAGTGTGACCATGATAATGAATACATCCAAATCCACGTTATGTGAGGATCTGTTGGAGAAACTGGGTTTCTCCCTAACAGAATCAGGATCAGGGCTTAGCTTCAAGACAGAAGAAAAACTCAGAGGGAGATGAGAATTGCCTGTAATTACGTGAAGGGATACCATGAGGAAGAGTAAGAATTAGACTTATTCTCTGTGGCTGCAAGGGGTAAAACTGACCAAAAGTACTGAAGTTACAGAGAGATAAATATGACCAATTAAAGATAAAATTTTCCAGCAGAGCTGGTTCAAGGCAGCATGGCTACCCCAAGAAGAGGTGAGGTCCTGTTACGGCATGTTTTCAAGCAGAGACTAAATGACACCTTGTGGGGGATATTCTAGAGGGTTCAAAAACCAGAATGAAAGGCAGTCTAGCTGAGCTTTCACTTTTAGGTGACCTCTTAAGGTCCCTTTGTTAGGGATTAATTGTGCCCCCCAAAAATGTGTGTCAACTTCGCTAGGCCATGATTCCCAGTATTGTGTGGTTGTTCTCCATTTTGTGATCTGATGTTATTATACTATGTGTTGTGAATCCTACCCTCTATGATGTTAATGGAGCCCTGGTGGCAGAATGGTTAAGAGCGCAGGTTGCTAACTAAAAGGTTGGCAGTTCAAATCCACCGGCTGCTCCTTTAAACCCCTATGGGGCAGTTCTACTGTGTCTTATAGGGTCACGATGAGTCAGAATTGATTTGACAACAACGGGTTTTTTGGTTTGGATGATGTTAATGAAGGAGCCCTGATGGTACAGTGGTTAAGAGCTTGGATGCTAAACAAAATATCGGCAGTTCAAATCCACCAGCTGTTCCTTGGAAACCCTATGGGACAGTTCTACTCTGTCTTACAGGGTTGCTATGAGTTGGAATCGACTCCACGGCAACGGATTTTCAGGTTTTTATGACATTAATGAGGCAGGATTAGAAGCAGTTGTGTTAATGAAGCAGGGCACAATTTACAGGATTACGTTGTATTTTCAGTCAATCTCTTTTGAGATACAAAAGAAGCAAGCAGAGAGGAGAGGGACCTCCTACCACCAATAAAGAAGAAAGAATAGAGTGCGTCCTTAGGACCCCTGCTCCCCGCGCTGAAAAGCTCCCAGACCAGGGGAAGATTAACAACAAGGACCATCCCCTGGAGCCGGCAGAGAAAGAAAGCCTTCCCCTGGAGCTGCTGCCCTCAATTTGGACTTCTAGCCTCCTAAACTGTGAGAGAATAAGCTTCTGTTTATAAGCTATCCACTTGTGGTATTTCTGTTACAGCAGCACTGGATAACTAAGACACCTTTCAATCATGAGATGATATGATATTATTTTTCTGTGTCTTCTCTGACATCTTTATCTTTAGCCTTTGGCAATCCCTCGCTCCTTTATATTTAGTGAATTTTACGAGTTTACATAATTGATTTGTGGAATACTACTCAGCCAGTAAGAGAAATGAAATCTTAACACATGCTACAATATGGATGGAGCTTGAAGACATTATGCTGAGTGAAATAAGTCAATCACAAAATCAAAACTATTGTATGAGTATGACCTCACTTATATAAAAAGACAAGAAAAGGCAAAAATATAGAGATCAAAGTTTAATAGTGGCATCCAGGGGTGGAAATGAGGGGGCAGAGGGGGATTAATAGTGATGGGAAAATTGCATTAAGGGTAGGGTTGCACAGCTAATTATTGTAATTGTGGTCAGTAAGTTGTATACCTATATAAAGTTGAATTGGCAAAAGTTGTATGATAGATACATTTTTTTTAAAAAAAGAGTAGCTGCTGAGGCTGTTTATGTACAACGGGATTTGGTTCCTTCATTTGGAGGTTTAGGATCATGGTTTCATGGAAAATCCCAGTTAATTGGCCTAATAATGTGTTTAGTGCTTCTGTTCTACCTCCTAGTTCACTGAGTAGTGCCTGGGGTCTTAAAAGCTTTCGAGCCGAGCACCCATCCACGGCACAACAGTTGGTCTCTATTCAACTGGCGCAACAGAGGAAGAAGGAGAGCCAGGAATAGAAGGAAGATACGGAAAGTGTGGCTAACTGCCTCCATGAACAACTGCCTCCTTTGCCATGAGACCAGAAGAACTGAATGGTGCCTGGCTACCATTAATGAACATTTTGATCAAAGATTTTGTAGAAGAATCCTGATCAAAAGAGGGAAAATGGAGAACAGAAGGTCAAATTCTCCTGGACTCCAGACTCACTGGAGCCAGGGAGGCTGGATGAATCCCTGAAACCACTGCCCTGAGATAATCTTTAAACCTTAAACCAAAAATATCCCCTGAAGTCTTCTGAAAACCAAACAATAGTAACTAGTAAAGTGTCTGCCTTGAGCATTGTGTTCTATTAAGATCTTTCCACATGGGATCAAACTGATAACAGCAATTCAAAAGATTAGACAGGAAACTTATGGGGCAGTGAGTTTATGTTACTTGGGGACGAACGACTCGGAAAACGGGTGAGAACA
Source organism: Dugong dugon (assembly GCA_030035585.1). Taxonomy (NCBI): domain Eukaryota; kingdom Metazoa; phylum Chordata; class Mammalia; order Sirenia; family Dugongidae; genus Dugong; species Dugong dugon. The sequence goes on from CM057473.1 coordinate 73,309,742, forward strand.
ATCGCACAACTCAAAGAACATAATCAATGTCACTGAATTGTACATGTAGAAACTGTTGAATTGGTATATCCATACAACATTTAAGTTAGCAATCTATCTTTCAGAGTGTCATTTTATCTTTTTTATAACATCTTCCCAAACAGACAGTGTCTTGAAGGCAGGGACTACATATCATGTATTATACATCTTTGGTCCCCACAACTACACTTGATCAAAATAGAATAAAATTAATGTTTTAAATGCTCACTTTATGACTTGACCTTAATTTGTCTGCTAATGCTCTTTTCTTTCCTGAGCATTCCCTGGAAAGTGAAAAACAATTATTCACTTTTCCTCCAAGTATTTTTCTGTTCCTCAGGTGAAGGCTTGAACGGGAAAAATTGTGTGTGTTTGTGTGTGTGTGGTCTCTGCTAGTTCTAGGAAATCCCTGCCTCCTAATGTCTCATATTTTCTTACCGCTGCCCAGTGCCCCTAGAGGCAGGAGCTTCTCTTTTGGACTCACCAGGTTTCAAGGTTCCAACCCCATCATTAAGGAGGAGCTTTCCTTTCTTCTCTCATTAATTTTTTCATTTATTTATTTATATCAGTATGGAGTCAAGGATTCTTATTTTATCCAATGGGTTATGACACACATTACAGGTAGTCCCCGACTTATGACAGGGCTCTGTTCTGACAACTCCATTGTAAGTCAGTTCTGACATATGTCAAATATCTCTTTTTTTCTTTTTTTTTAGCTTTCATTATTATTGCCTTTTACTATCAGCATCTTCGTAAATCCAATCTTTGTCTTTGGGCGTTGGAAACATTACCTATAAACTTATAGATAATGATAACATCAGCAAGTTACACACAGCAACACTGCACGTAGTACATATTACTAATGATAAGATGTAAACAAACAAACAAAAAATAGTTGTAAGTGCAGTTCGTTGTAACTCGAATATGTCATAAGTCAGGGACTACCTGTACTATCATTATTTACTGTTCAAATTGTCCCTGTATTGGTCAGTTGGGGCCCCTTCCAGCTGACTCATTTCCTTGTGACACACCTTATCATTCTCTGAGAACTTCCCTACTTTCTGGCACCATAAAATGTTTCAGGTTGAACTTGTATTTTCCCTTCATTTCTTTTTTTTTTTTTTTTTAATAGTAAAGAATTTAATATTGTTTTCCAACCATTGACATCTGAGGGTCATGGTATTTTATAAAAGCTTACTTTCTTAAAATGTTTGACACAATTAGAAGCACATTAGTATATTTAAAAACCAACATAACATTATTATTATCAGATTGATAAGAAATGGAAATAGAGAAATATATCCACTGATAGAGTGAATACAAGTTGGATTATAAAGAAAGGAAGTGTTAATATCAAGATGTATTTTTTAACAGAGACTACTTTGTTGCATCTTGCTTTTTAGTCTTTGAGGGTTTTTTTTTTAAATTGTTGTACTTCAAGTGAAAGTCCACAGTTCAAGCCAGTCTCTCATATAAAAATTCACACGTACGTTGCTTTGCGACCTCAGTTGCTCTCCCCATACTGTGACAGCACACTCTTTCTTTCCACCATTCAACCAGCTCCTGATCCCTTTGTTTTTTAAAACAAGCAATTTTTCCAAGGATTTTTCGTTCTTTTAGGGGAGAATAAAAATCACTTTTGCAGACTGAAAGTTAATAAGCATCAAACGAACATTTAGGATGAGAGGACTGAAGCAAAAGCCAGGAAAGGACAGAAAGAGCCCTTCTTTGATTATGACTAAAAAGCAGAGCCAGCAAGTTATGAGCCAGCGTTTCCTTTTTGTAAATAAATTTTTTATTGGGACACATTCATTTACCTATTGTCTACAGCTGCTTTCATATTACAAGAGCAGAGCTGAGTAGTTGCAACAGAGACTATATGGCCCACAAAGTATAAAATATTTACTATCTGGACCTTTACAGAAAATGTCTGCCAACCCCTGCTAACAAGTATGTACATGTTATAGACAAGATTAACTATCAGGAGGAATAGTATGATTTGGAGATATTGTAAATAAGACTAACATACTTTCCTAGATGTCTCAAGGCTGCACCTGACTTAAAATTTATCAATGTAAAATAAGCTACAAACTTGGAAAAACTGTAACATGTCATGATGCAGAAGCTGGTTGTAATAATAATTATGAACAGAAAGGAGTGGTTATTATGGAATCTAGAAAAAAGGATGGCTAGAAAGTAAACCTATGTTAGTGTAATTTTAATACTGTCCAATGGAGTGAGACCTGGTTTAGCTGACATTTGTATCTGGTCACTAGAATGGTGTCTCTTTTAGTGGGAGAGGGGAGAATTAATCAAGCTTGACCATGGTGTGGGTGACACATTTCTTAACATCTCTCAACTCTATTTGCTCTGATTTCATGCTCACAAAGCAAGATTTGATTACTTTTCTTATCTTTGAGGCAACATGATATAGGAAAGAACGCTAATCCCTTGCTCATTAAATTGACTTTGTGGTACAAATATGACTGAGCAAGTATGTCAGTTTTCTCAGGGGCTGCTGACCCTAACGTCTTAATTATCTAGTGCTACTACAACAGAAATACTACAAGTGGGTAGCTTTAACACACAAAAATGTATTTTCTCATGGTTTAGGAGGCTAGTCTGAATTCAGGGCACTGGCTCGAAGGGAAGGCTTTCTCTCTGTCGGCTCTTGGGGAAAGTCCTTGTCTCTTCAGCTCCTGTTTCCTGGTTCCTTGAAGATCTCCATGTGGCTTGGCATCCATCTCACCCCATCTCTGCAATCTAACTTGCTTGTTTAATCTCTTATATCTCAAAAGAGATTAACTCAAGGTACACCCTACACTAATCCTGCCTCATTAACATAACAAAGACAACCCATTCCCAAATGGATTATAACAACACACATAGAGGTTAGGATTTACAACACATATTTTTTTGGAACACAATTTAATCCATAACACCTAAGGAGAGCTGATCGTTAAGGTAACAGATCTAAAGACCTGAGAGGCTAGATCCTGAACTGTGTCAATTTCCCTGGAATATGGCACACAATAAAACAGTCAGAACAGCCAGGTCGTCATTATACGTCTTTCAAAGTGGGCAGATGAGAAAATATGCTGAAATGCTGGACAGCTCCCACCCACAGAGATTAGAGCTCGAGCCAAATCCTGGGGTATCCTGAAAGGATGCCTTAAATTCAACACTCTCAATCAGTCTGTCTTGTGGGATAACCCCATGTCCTACTCAGGAGGGCATGGTTCTCTAACACGTCCATTACGAGTCTTGGCTTTTCTGACAGACATGCGCTTTCAAACCTGACCAGTGTCCAGGACCAAGCTGGGCCTGTAGTAGGTAGGATAAAGGACCAGAAGAGTCCCGTCTCCTACATCCAGCAAACACTGGAGTCAGTAAGGCTGCGAAGGGGGTAGAGGGCTCACCAGCAGGTCCTCAACCTGCTGAGGAGTCACATCCACTCACACCAAGAGCTCAATCACCACCTGGAGTATCCAGAGAGATGTCAGTCAGCAGTCACCATCCTTCTGACTTCCCCAGAACTTTCCATATCCCCGGAACCAACTTTTTTCTGGGTCCTGGAAGACTTTGATTCTGACTAGAGATACTGGTGTCATACAGTGGGGGAGTATGTGTAATCTTAACACTAAACAGCCTGCAATGACCGACAGGAACAGATGGCAGAGGAAAGGTGCAGAGAGATGAGCCATAACAAATCAGTTTCTTGTCTTATTTTAATAATGTCCTAACATTTTACCTTGTCAGGGTCTTCCAGTTGCAGCATATATGCTATTTCCAGAGAAAGGAAAAGCAGAAACCGTGCAATCCCTACTCCAGCCCCTCAAGGGAAAGTGGCAGAATATAATAACAGCATGAGAGTGTAGCCTGTGTAACAGGCAAGAGAACAAAATCCTGGATTTCTTAGGAGGAGCAACACATTAGGCAAGACTGACAAGTCATGCAGTGAGCAGAAGAGTTTGAAGTAATCTTCCCACTTGTGACCTACACAATATCTTAACAAGGACAGAAAGGAGTTAAGAAGAAATCACTCTTTATTTGATGGTAGTTTTATCAGAATTATACCACTTTCCCATGATTACAGTACAGTGTATTTAAACTATAAACACAAATTCAGGGATGGGACAGTGATGTCTCTTATTTGATCTTTTAATCGCAAAAGCATGGCCCAAAGTAGGGATTTAACGTTTATTGAGCAACCTGTTTTCCCCTCAAACAAGCCATCTCCAAATCTTAGAACAAGTCAGTTGAGAGTTATTTGAAAATGATCTGAGAACATTACTCAGTGAGAGTGAGTTTCCTGCTTCATAATAAACAGTTCTCACTTATTCTTCTCCCTTAGTCATAGGTATAAGGTTCTGATTTCCCACAATCATAAGATTCAAAATTAAACACATACAATTTCCTGTGGGTAGCTGGCACAAAGGAAGGATGTGTGTGGACGTGGTGGCAGTGGTGGGGGCAGGGAATCCATTTCACACATGGCCTAAGGAGGTCAAGGTGAAAAGTCTGGCATGACTTATGACAGTGAGTATTTCAACAAGGGAAGGGGAGGAGGAACACACTGTGATTTTACTGGAGTAGAGAAAATACAGATAGCTGTTACCTGCTTAAAACCCATTGCCGTTGAGTCGATTCTGACTCATAGCAACCCTATAGGACAGAGCAGAACTGCCCTGTAGGGTTTCCAAGGAGTGCCTGGTTACCTGCATACATCTGGCCGATTTTAAAGTTTCATAGTCTGATCTAGAAATGTAAGACTGGAGTGGCTGCCTAGAAGCTGCCAGGGTTCTCGAGAGACCATGTAGGCAATCTTATGACTGCAGGATTCTAGAGGGGAAACAGCTAGACTGGAGATACTGAAACTGTGTGAAAGGAAACTGTGAAAATGAACTTATTTCTTTTATCTCAGTGGGGCTCTACAAAGTGTGTAGGAGTCTTATTGGATAGTATCGGAGTAATGACTTTTAATAAAGTGAATGGCAGTGACCCACAGACCATTTGTAGCCAATTACCACATCCAGAGTTCTATTCTCTCTACCACCACCATCTCTTCCTTCCTGCTACTGTTCTTCTATTAGAACTAGGCATGCCAACAGGTAGATGGGCTGTGTCTCAGTGGCAGACCTGACTATCCCTGGGGCTGATCAACCAAGCTATTTCAGAATCCATTTTAAGTCTCTTAAATTCAATAAATATGTACTGTGCATCTACTGAATTCAGGGACATTGCTGGGTACTAGTGATAGGCAGAAAAACAGGACAAGACGCCTGCCATTAAGGACATCAGAGCTGAACAACAGATACACATGCAGTGATGACATGATAAACAAAAGTTGTAACAGCAATCAGTTCTTTCCTGGTAATTATCTGAGCGACTATTCTCTTGATAATTGTTAATGCATTAGAAAAAAAACTAATTAACATTCTAATTTAAATAATACAGATGTGTAAAAAACTAAAAGCTGTGAGGTACATGTATTCTTTTAGACCTTTCAATATGCATATTCAAATTATATACACACATATTTGTTCAGTTGTTTAAAGAAAAATAGAATTAGAATGTAAATATTGATCTGTAATTTTTTTTCCTCTAAAAATATCATGGTTACTTTTCCATGTGGTGTACAGAGAGTCACTTCATTCTCTTTGATGGTTGCATGGTATTCTTTTGTACCTGAGAATAATTAATTTCTCCTACAAAGGTTAGGGAAATTTGGGGGCAAAAGCTGATGTGTGATCGAGGCCTTGAAGGAAGAGCTGGAGTTCATTTAGCAGGAGGCAAAACCAAGAGATGAGATGGGGTGTGTGGGCATGTGTCTGTGATGCATGCACAGGAGGGCTGGGTGGGGAAGGCGGTTCAGGGAGTGGGGATAGCATACGCACGCGAGAGAGGTATGGAAATACCCAGCCCGTGTAGGGAACTATCAGTGGTCTGGTGAGAGCATGCTGGAAGGCAGTGTTCCTCAAACTTTGATGTGCATCAGAATCTTCTCGGAAATTCCTAAAAGTGCAGCCGCCCTGCCTCTCTCCTGCTCTGGATTCTGACTCAGGAAGTTGTGACCCCAAAGTCCTTGCTCTTGGCCATTACTCTATATTGTCTCTCCTTATATAATCATGTGTGTCACAATATCCTTTATAAGACAAGCAAGGTAAATGGAGGCCCACAAAGTCCTCATGGCAGCTGAGTAGAAAATTCTAACCTAAACGTTGGTCTCACTTAGCCACCTCATTCTTAGTCTTCTAGCACCCTCTCCTACACCAACTCTTCACTTTGTAGTTTTATATCATCTTTCATCTGAGATCTTCAAAGTAATCCCAACTCTGACCTCATGACTGGGCAATGGGAACAGGTAATAATCTCATTTTACAGCAGGATAGAGGCACCAGGGAGCTGACTTTCCTCCAGTGAGTCAACACTGGAGCTGAGAACAGAACTCAAGCCTGACTTTCATTAGTGATGTTACTGTTCCTTCCGTGGAATCACATGGACCCTGGCTCACTTTCCTCATTCATCAATGTATGGAAAGCATCCCACCCAGCTTACAGCAGAGACAAGTCATTTCTCTCCTTGACCACGGCAAAGTAGGGGCTACCAGAAGGCCAGGGAGCTTGGTGGGTATTTCTTGGTGTTCTACAAAATGACCATCAGAAATTCCACACTGACTCTTCTTAGGGTGTCAAGAAAAACTTCAGAATGCCATCACAATGAATAAGGTAAAGACAGCTACATCTCAAGGCTTAGCTTCTGCATAATTTAGGGAGACAGGGACACTGTAATTACATGACTATTTATGAAAAAACTGAGGTAGTGAAGCGGGCAGCTTGGCAGATAGCAAGAAAGAATAACAGAACTTAGACTGCATAGCATATAGCGATGCTGAGCTCGTATATAACTCTTTCCTAGGCCCAAGGAGATACAAAGAGTAGCAGGATAATCCTTCTACCCAGGAGTGGCAAGGGCCATTTCTGGCTTTGAATGAAGCCCTTCAAACTGGGGCTTGAGGCTGTATATTTCAAGAAGGAAAACCTTTGAGAGCTGACTGTATGTAAGAATCAGCTGGTTGGGCTATTACTAATGCAATTCTTGGGCCCATCCCCAGATAGGGAGAGCTGTGGGCTGGGGCTCCAGAGCCTGCCTTTTTCACAGGCTTTCCCGGTGATTTAGTAGCAAGACCACACTTGAGACGCCCTGCTCCTGTCACTGTTGATCAGTCGGCGGCCTGACCAGCATCAAGCCGAGTCACAGAAAAGCGTAGTTTTTACCTGGCAGTTTTCCTTCATCTCCAGAAGCTTCAGTCTTCTTTCTGGTTGGATTCCAGAATGAGGGGCCCTGCTTTTAGTGGTGATGCGGTAGAATAACTCAGGGGAAAAAAAATAAAGAACCATGCTGACTTTTGATATGGATGCTGAAAAAATTTCAAGAAACTAACTGGCGGCTTGTTTTTTTTTTTTTAAATTGTGCTTTAGGTGAAGGTTTATAAAGAAAATTAGTTTCCCGTTCAATAGTTTATACACAAATTGTTCCATAATATAGGTTACCGTCTGCACAATGTGTCAGCACTCTCCCCATTACCACCCTGAGTTCCCCACTTCCATTCATCCGCTTTTCCTGCCCCTTCCTGCCTTCTCATCTTTGCTTTCAAGAATATGTTGTCTTTTTGGTCTCATGAAGATGATTGTTCTAAGGAGCACTTTCCTCATGGGCATTGTTTATTTACAGGCCTGTCTATTATTTGGCTGAAAGGTGATCTCTGGGAATGACTTCAGTTCCATGTTAAAGGGTGTCTAAGGGCTGTAATCTCAGGGGTTCCTCTAGTCTCTCTCAGACCACTAAATCTGGTCTTTTTTATGAATTTGAATTTTGTTCTACATTTTTTCCCCCACTCTAACCGGGACATTCTATTGTGATTCTGGTCAGAGCAGCTGGTAGTGGTAGGCAGGCACCATCTAGTTCTATTCTCAGGCTGGTGGAGGCTGAGGTTCCTGCGGTCTATTAGTCCTTGAATCTTTGCTTTTCTTCACTCTCCTTTGCTCTGGAGGGGAACAGACCAATAGCTGCATCTTGCTAATTGGCTTCTTCTGCCAAGATTTAAAAAGCAGTTAAATGTATGCAGTGTTCTTTCTTGATGATCACAAACAGCAAATTTAAAAAAAAGAGACTAGGACAGATACTGCCTCATGCCATCACAGAGTGCTGAGATGATGGAATGTCCCTGTGTCGAAAAACTGTCAGGGTGGAGCCTCCCCTTCTACCAGGTCAGGATGCTGATCCTATGAAAGACAATGGTGCCACATCACCGAGCCTGCTCAAACCAGTGGGCCAAGAGACACACCGAGTGAAAGTGGCCCTGGCAGTTAGAATCTGGTCTCTAGCAGGCCCACCTGGCTAGAAGGTGGTGGTAGTGTTGTCTATAGAGAGGCAGCCCAGGATGATGGGTTCTTTTGTGTCTCCCACCTTGAACTCCATGCTCTAAATCAGAACAAGTATCCAACAAGCTTCTTCTTTTTAAAGTGAAATTCATTAATTGGAGTATCAGACCCTTGTGTTATGAAAAGAAGAGCTGAAGCAGAATTAAGTCATTAATTACTTGGCAAGGTTCCAAGGCATTCACCATAACTTCTCATAGCGCTTCTCATAGCATGCAGGAGGTAGCTGCATGCTGACACCTCTAACACCCTATACTAGAAATAAGTTTAGGTGGTTAGGAGCACAAAAAAGCATTCCTGTCCTAATAGACTCTTCTCTGATCCCCTTATTGGTTGGCAAATCTCTTTGAAAAATTCTCCAACTTTATATTCAACCATGAAAAACTTTTCCAAAACAGGCACAAGTGTTCTCTAGCAGATAATTTTAATGTTGCGAATAATTCTCTTCCCCAGTCCTAACTCTACCTCTTTGAAATCAGCATGGCTTTCATCTGTAAATCTGAAAATAAACATTAATAATTAATGCTTTCTCATCCTCTTTTAAGTAGAAAGTCCATTTTCTGGGGAAGAAATCATCACTTTCTAGAGCTAGAGAGACAGGCAGGAACAAAATAGGAACTCTGCTTTTGATGGTCTTAATGTTGACTCAAACCGTCACAAGTAATGCCATCTGCCTTCAAGAGCACCTATTATTGGTGAAGAACAAGCAAACAGGAAGCACACTCCTTCCTGAGTTCCTTCTTCTACATGGAAATACGTTGCAAACGGTGACTCTCAGCTTCTCACTCTCCCTTCCGACCAGCACCTCCATGAACCACTTCCACCTTTCACAGTGGGAGCCATAACATCTCCTGTGTGCCCCATAGCTCTCCTGTTACAATTAACTTGGCCCATTACCCGTAATCCCAGTACCCTGTATACTTCTGGTGACTCACCCTTTGGCTCATCTTCAGCGGGCTGCTCTCCACAGCCACTAGCTTTATTAGTGATGGCTGCATGAAATGTCCTCATCAATCAAAGGCCCATTCAGCTTAGTCACCTCTGTCTGACAAGCACCAAAGGTGAGTGCTATAGAAGACCTCCTCCCCCTACCCTACACACACACCACCTTTAAAGGTTAAAGGGAGAACTTCACCTTACCTAGCTCACATCATAACCCTATCTCTTTACCACTGCTGACCTAGGACCTCCTACATCTTCTGCTGGAAAGAACCTGTGAGGGTAATACATTCCATGTTTACTATCTTTGCATAAAGAAGTGTTCCTTTGATATTAAAACTGTGCTTCTCAGTGTTCAAGGAACAGCATCTAATTTGAATACTCTGGGATGTGGTGAATAGATCCCTCATTCCCATCCATACCTTTAGAGTCACACAAACTTTGGTAAGCTAAATAATGCCGCCATGCCCATGACCTTATGTGAATATATTACCTTTTGCAGATGAGATTATGGATCTTGTGATGGGAATATTATCCTGGATTATCTAGGCAGGCTCAGTGTAATCACAAGGATCTTTTTAAGAGGTACGCAGGACAGTCAGAGTCAGAGAAAGATTGAATGAGCGGCAGAGATCAGAGTGATGCAGGGCCACGAGCCAAGTAATGTATGCGGCCTCTAGATGCTGGAAAAGGCAAGCAATCAGATTCTCCCCAGGGCCTTCAGAAGAACACAGCCCTGCTGACACTCTGATTTTAGCTCACTGTGTTTCCTGTGGTTTCTTGTGGCTCCAGGTGCTCCTTGGATTGTGGTCCCATCGCTCTAGTCTCTGCTTCCGTGGTCACACTATCTCTCCTCTTCTCTCTCAAAACTCCCTCTGCCTCCCTCTTATAAGGAAACATGTGGTTGCACTTATCTCGGATAATCCAAGATAAACTGCTCTGCTTGAGATCTTTAATGGCACCTTTTGCCATATAAGGCAATATTAATTCTTTTGCTATATAAGGTAATATCCACAGGTTCCAGGGATTAGGATGTAGACATATCTCTTTGGGAGCCACTATTCAGTCCACTACACCCACTGAGACTGATCTTGGACTTCTGACATCCAGAATTTTAAAAAAATAAATTTGCGTTGTTTTTAGTCACTGCACTTGTGGTAATTTGTTACAGTGGCAATAGGAAACCAATACACAGATTGATCATATCTCTTCTCACTGTTAACCTGAAGAGTCCTCTTTGTTCTCTCATGCTGTGGAGGTCACTCTGGCTAATGTTGGTGTGGTGTTGTGAATTACAATTATGTGGCCCTTCTAATCAGGGTCTTTGCGACTCCCACAAAATGATTGGGTGGGACTATGAAAATAAGGTGTTTGTGGCCCAACAAGGGGATTGGACAGCCAGCTAATAACGCAGATAAGGTGCAATAGAATGCTTGTGGGGATGGGACCATGCAAATAAGGTGTATGGAATCCTAATGAGGGGATTGGTCAGTTTTGCCATCCTCCTAAGCTTAAAGGGAGCCAATTTCAGAAGCAGTAGAGGGGACCTCACTACCATCAAGAAGAAGAGCTAGGAACAAAATGTATCTTTCGGACCCAGGGTTCCTGCACTGAGAACCTCCTAGACTCAGGAAACAAAGAGAGCCGTAACACTGGAGATGGTGCCAGATGGCAAGAAGCAGCCACAGAGAAACAGCAGCAGCAGAACCAGGAGACTGGTGTGAGATGGTGTGGTGGGCTTCCTGGCCCATGGAGTGAGGATGGCTACAGTGGGCATGCTGACCTACAGAGCAAGACAGAGAAGTACCTTTGGGCAAGAGGCTTCCTGGTGGATGGGATGCTTCCAGGCACTTACTGGCAAAGCTAAAGAGCTTTGTAACACTCACCCAAGCAGGGCAGAGGCTAGGCTGAGAGGCCAAGGGCCAAGGGGCTGAGGGCCAAAGAGAGGCCTGGTGCCAGCACTGGTGAGAAGAAACTGTCCTGATGAAAGAACTGTATCCTGCATTGTTCCTGATCCTGATTTGTAACCTTTTACTTCCTAATAAACCCCAAAACTGTGAGTATGGTCTGTGAGTTCTGTGTGGCCATAAGGACAAATTATCAAACTCAGCAGAGAAGTATCGAGTACTGTCGGAGGGATGGCTGGTGTCAGCCTTGGTAAAAAGATTGGAGGGTGGAGGTATGTCTGACTGTCACCTCATAGGAATCAGCTTTGGGCTGATGATCTTGATTCTCTCTCCTCCTCCTGAAGTTAGATGAGGTCTGACGCCATTGCACAATTTTTACAGTTGTTTTTCCCCATGGTACGACTGTGTAGGGTGGCACTGGTCTAGGCCAGACCTGAGGTGGTGGAGTAGGCCTCCAGAACCTACTTCTACCACATTACTTGTATAGCAATATCTTCATTCACTTGGATCATTTTTGTCAGAATTCTCTGGCTGTGTTTGCACATAGAGAAATGAGATGTACAGAAGTGAATCTAAAACAAGAATACTGTGAAATGTTTCAAGAGCTGGGAGGGATAGTTCAGGCGGGATTCTGTCTGACTTTGAGGATACGCCAACATCCTGCCTTGTCTTTCACCCTCAAAGGGAAGAAGAGTTTCAACAGCACACATCTTGACAACCTCTTTCATGGCTGAAGCACATCTGTCTAAAAGGTACTAAGCAGCTGACACCCAGGCTAAAGGAAAAGGAAGAATTCAAGACCTAGGAATGTCCTTTCTACTCCTTTCCAGATGTTTCAATAAACTTAGGCAGTTCAGCAGTGATCTTGGGCAGTTAGAGACCTGTAGGTAAGTGTGGAGTCCCTGGGTTGTACACATGGTAATGCACTCGGCTGCAAACTGAAAGGTTGGAGGGTCAAGCCCACTCAGAGGCACCCTGGAAGAAAGGACTGGTAATCTATTTCCAAAAAACCAGCCACTGAAAACCCTATGGAGCACAGTTCGATTCTGACACACATGAGGTCACCACGAGTAGGAATCGACTTGATGGCAACTGATTTTTTTTAGGTAAGTCTAGCTAAGGCAGAGTTCTACTTTGATCTTAAACAAGTCATTGCCTTTACATACCAGCTTTTCCACTAGCACAGTGAAAGCATATCTCAGGGGTAAGCTCAAAACAAAGTTTCCTGACACACTATTTCAGAGCCTTGGAAATAGTGTTTTATTACTGGGGATAAAAACAAAACCAAGTATAACGTTACCTGGGACAATGGAAGTGGTCTCCACAAGTATCTTGCATTGGCTACTTGAATGTAACTACTGGAAAAACTGTAAATGGATATCACTCTAATGTAGTTAAAACATATATGGAAGACTGGGAGAAAATGCAGTAATATGTTAGCCATAGTTAAGGAGTAATGCTGGCAATAGGCTATACAGAGGGGCTTAGGGTTGGTAATCGAGAGGAAGAGGGAGCAAGAGATGGGTCTTGAAGCTGCATTTGCAGAAGAAGCATACATTTGTATTTGGATGGTATGTTTACCTGATGCAGCTTTTGGCGGGGGGGTGCGATCAGTGCTAAAGCCTACCTAAGCCATCTCTTGGTGCCAGTACTACCTGAGAGATAGAATTACAAGTGGTTTGTATTTTCTCATTTACTCTATCTTTTCTAATTTTTCTATAAATGAAAAATAGTAAGATCTCATGTTTTTAAAAATAAATAATATGTTGGTATGTGTGTAGAAAATTGGAGGGCTATTCAGCAAACTAGTGGCAATGATTCTCTTTGGGGTCCGGAAGACTTTTTATTTTCTGCCTTAAGCATTTCAAAGTTTCGATATTATAATATTTAATTTTAAAGGCAAATTTGAATCACAATTGTTATCAAAAAAGGGTTTTTTTTGTTTTAGTTTTTTTTTAATTTTTTTTTTATTGTTGTAGTCTAAATGAAGTTTACTTTTCAAATTAGTCTCCCATACAAAATTTTACACATACATTGTTATGTGACCCTAACTGCTCACCCTATTCTGTGACAGCACACTCCTCCTTTCCGTCCCTGATTCCCCATGTCCATTCAACCAGCTCCTAATCCTGTCTTCCCATCTCACCTCTGGACAGAAGGTGTGCCTTTGGTCTCCTGTATCTACTTGAGTTAAGAGGCACACTCCTCACGAGTATCACTTTATGTCCCACAGTCCAGTCCAATCCCTGTCTGAAGAGTTGGCCTTGGAAACTGTTTTAGTTCTGGGCTGATACAGAATCCAGGGGCCATGCTTTCCGGGGTACCTACAGTCTCAGTCAGACCATTAAGTCTGGTCTTCTTACTAGTATTTGAGTTCTGCACCCCATCTTTCTGCTGCTCCATCAGGGACCCTCTGTTGAGTTCTCTGTCAGGGTGGTCATTGGTGGTAGCCAGGCACCATCTAGTTCTTCTGGTCTCAGGCTGATAAAGTCTCTGGTTTATGTGGCCATTTCTGTCTCTTGGGATAATATTTTCCTTGTGTCTTTGGTGTTCTTCATTCTCCTTTACTCCAGGTGGTTGGGACCAATTCATGCATCTTACATGGTCGCCTGCAAGCTTTTAAGACCCCAGACGTCACGCACCAAAGTAGGATGCAGAACGTTTTCTTAATAAGCTTTTTTATACCAGTTGACATAGATGTCCCCTGAAAGCATGGTCCCCAGACCCTGCATCCCTGCTACTCTGTCTCTCAAAGTATTTGACTGTATTCAGGAAACTTCTTAGCTTTGGTTTAGTCCAGTTGTGCTGACTTCGCCTGTAGTGTGTGCTGTCCTTCCCTTCGCCTAAGATGATTCTTATCTACTGTCTAGTTAGTAAATAGCCCTCACCCTCCCTCCCTACCCTCGTAACCATCAAATAATGTTTTCTTCTGTGTTTAAACATTTTCCTGAGTTCAAAAAAGGGGGTTTTTGATGACTACTATATATATATTAAAGAGGAACCCTGGTGGCGCAGTGGTTAAGAGTTCGGCTGCTAAGCAAAATGCTGGCAGTTCGAATCCACCAGCTGCTCCTTGGAAACCCTGTGGGGTAGTTCTACTCTGTCCTATAGGGTCACTATGAGTCAGAATCAACTTGACAGCAATGGGTTTTTATTTATTAAAGAAGGAGCTCTGGTGGCACAGTGGTTAAGCATAAGGCTGCTAGCTGAAAGGTCTGAGGTTTGGAGCCACCAGCTCCTCTACAGAAGAAAGATATTGCAGTCTGCTTCCATAAAGATTACAGCCTTGGAAACCCTATAGGGCAGTTCTACTCTGTCCTACAGGGTTGCTAATAGTTGGAAACAACTCCGTGGCAATGGGTTATACATTAAAGACATTAGTTAAACACACAATGCTCTTACCAGTTTTTCTGAAAATGCTGTTGTTGGTAGGTGACACCAATTGGTTCTGACTCATAGTGACTCGACTCTACGTACAACAGAACAAAACACTGCCAGGTCCTGCACCATCCTCACAATCATTGCTATGCTTGAGCCCAGAGGGAAGGTAAAAGTGATTTTGAGAATAATCTTTTTTTTTTTTTTAATTCATGGGAGAGCTACTGAATATATGCAAATATTATTAGAGTGAGGGTGAGATAAATGATGTAAAAATTCTCAAGCATGTTCTCTGGAGGAATAACTAAGGACTTGGAAGCTGCACTTGGCTGCTAACCAAAAGGTCGGAAGTTCGAATCCACCAGCTGCTCCTTGGAAACCCTATGGGTCAGTTCTACTCTACTCTGTCCTATAGGGTTGCTATGAGTCGGAACCCACTCGACAGCAACAGGTGTTTTCTTTTTTCTTTTTTTTTTTTTTTGGTTTTGGCAGCTGCTGGAGGAATGCCTTTCCAAACCGCAGACTCTAACATGGGGAAGGGACCACAGGTGACAGGCAGCTGCTGCCCAGGGACAAGGTACAGTCAAAGGCTTCTAAGTTGTTTCCCTTAGCTCACCTTCTGCCTTCAACAACCCAACTGCATCTCCTCAGGTACCTTGGAAAGCTTTGTTAGGGAAGCTGACAGGCAGCCTCTTTGGAGAGGCTGTTAGATGGAGCTATCAATTCCAGAAAACCAAGCTGAAAGCAATGTATAAATTCAGATGTTTCATCTAACAGTTCTGGGAGCTCTGAAACAGCTAGTTATTCCCTAGTCCCTCTCAAAGAGGTCATCTGCTCCAGGCAGCAAGCAACATAATTTCCAAGAACAGCTGATGCTGGCAGAACTTTCTGAGTTCAAATGATGAGCTTTAAAGATAAAGGAACAAATTGGACCTTCTTAAACACTTCTGACAGGGCCTGCGTTATCACTGGGTTCCTGACACCCTTCAAGAGGACCTCAGAGATACCAGTTCTCTTGAGTTATGACCTTTTAGCACATGCTGGGACACCTCTGGGTCACAACACTGCCTTGCTAGGTTTTGCCAATGAAGTCTTCAGGCCACGGAACAGTCCTTGGGCCACAATCAGAGGGACTGTTACACCTGGAAAGGCACAGGACTCTACTTATTCTCAGACTGGCTAGGTTCAGAGAGCTACCTCAGGAAGCATATCACTTCTGTAGAAGGTTAGTGGGCAGGGTTGAGTGTGCCTCAGGGAGATGAGGAATTAAAAAGCCTATGCTTAGAACCCAGTGGGCTCCTGGGCCATGGTCTTGGCACCAATATCTAGGGAATCAGGGGATCAACTCTTGGGAACACTAAACAAGCTTTTTCTTTATGTACACGTAGGTCATGTGGCGGGCCTGGTCACTGAATTTTTTTTTCTTTGTTCCTATTTTTTTTAAATTGTGTTTTAGGTGAAAGTTTACAGTGCAAATAAGTTTCCCATTCAAAAATTTATATACAAATTGTTTTGTGGCATTGGTTGCAATCCTTGCAATGTGTCAGCATTCTCTCCCTTTCCCTTTACACCCCAGATTCCCCGTGTCCATTCATCCATTTTTCCTGTCTCCTCCTGCCTTCTTGTCTTTGCTTTGGGGCAGTTGTTGCCCATTTGTCTCATATGCTTGATTGAACTAAGAAGCACGTTCCTCACGTGTGTTATTGTTTGTTTTACAGGCCTATCTAATTTTTGGCTGAAAGGTGGAATTCGGGAGTGGCTTCAGCTCTGAGTCAGTAGGGTGTCCAGGGGCCATAGTCGCAGGGGTTCCTCCAGTCTCTGTCAGACAAATAAGTCTGGTCTTTTCTTGTGAAATTGCATTTTGTCCTACATTCTTCTCCCTCTCTGTCCAGAACCCTCTATTGTCATCTCTATTAGAGCAGTGGTGGTAGTAGCCAGGCACCATTTAGTTCTTATGGACTCAGGCAGGTGGAGGCTGTGGTTCATGTGGTCCATTAGTCCTCTGGACTGATATTATCCTTGCATCTTTGGTTTTCTTCATTCTCCTTTGCTCCAAAAGGGATGAGATCAATAGATATATTTTAGACGGCCACTTACAAGCATTTAAGATCTCAAATGCTACTCACCAAATTAGGATGTAGAACATTTTCATTATGAACTATGCTATGCCAAATGACCTAGATATTACCCCCCAAGATCATGGCCTCCAGCTCTCAGCCCCAGTAACTCGGTTCCTCAAGGTGTTGGGATGTGTCTAGGAAGCTTCTGTGGTTTTGCCTTGGTCAAGTTGTGCTGACTTCCCCTATATTGTGTGTTGTCTTTCTTTTTACCAAAGTTAACACTTCTCTACTATCTAGTTAGTGATTTCCCCTCCCCCACCCTCCCCTCCCTCGTAACCATCAAAGATTGTTTTTTCCTGTGTGTAAATCTTTTCTTGAGATTTTATAATAGTAGTCTCATACAATATTTGTCCTTTTGTGACTGATTTATTTCACTCGCATAATATCCTCCAGATTCATCCTTGTTGTGAGATGTTTCGCAGATTCATCATTGTTCTTTATCGTTGCACAGTATATCATTGTGTGTATGTACCATAATTAATTTATCCACTCATCTGTTGATGGGCACTTAGGTTGTTTCCATCTTTTTGCTATTGTGAACAATGCTGCAATGAACATGGGTGTGCATATGTCTATCTGTGTGACAGCTCTTATTTCTCTAGGATATATTCCTAGGAGTGGGATTGCTGGAGTGTACGGTATTTCCATTTCTAGCTTTTCAGGAGGTGCCATACTGTTTTCCATAGTGGTGGTATCATTTTACATTCCCACCAGCAGTGCGTAAGAGTTCCAATCTCCCCGCAACCTCTCCAACATTTGTAATTTTTTTTTTTTTTTTTTTTGATTCATGCCAGTAATGCCGGGGTGAGATGGAATCTCATTCTACTCTGATCTGCATTTCTCTAATGGCTAATGATCGTGAGCATCTCCTCATGTGTCTGTTAGCTGCCTGAATGTCTTCCTTGGTGAAGTGTCTGTTCATATCCTTTGCCCATTTTTTAACTGGATTATTTGGCTTTTCATTATTGAGGTGTTGAAGTATTTTATAGATTTTACAGATTAGACCCTTGTTGGATATGTTGTAGTCAAAACCTTTTTCCCAATGTGTAGATTCTCTTTTTACTCTTTTGGTGAAGTCTTTTGATGAGCTAAGTGTTTAATTTTTAGGAGCTCCCAGTTATCTAGTTTATCTTCTGATATTTGCAACACTGTTAGTTACGGTCTGTACTGAATTTATACCATGTATTAGGGCCCCTAGCATTGTCTTTGTTTTCTCTTCTATGATCTTTATCATTTTAGGTTTTATATTTAGGTCTTTGATCCATTTTAAGTTTTTTGTGTATGGTGTGAGGTATGGGTCCTGTTCCATTTTTTCACAGATGGCCTTCCAGTTTTGCCAGCACCATTTGTTAAAAAGAAGGTCTTTTCCCCATTTAATGGACTTTGGTCTTTGGTCAAAGATCAGGTGGCCATAGGTGGACGGATTTATGTCTAGGTTCTTGATTCTGTTCCATTGGTCTATGTACCTGTTGTATCAGTACCACACTGTGTTGACCATGTGGTTGTATGGGTTGTATGGTAGGTTTTGAGATCAGGTAGTGTGAGGCCTTCTAACTTTGTTCGTTTTCTTCAATAATGCTTTGCTTGAGTCTGTAGGCCTCGTTCCTTTCCATATGAAGTTGGTGATTAGTTTTTCCATCTTGTTAAAGAATGCTGTTGGTATTTGGATCAGGATTGCATTGTATCTGTAGGTCGCTTTTGGTAGCATTGACATTTTCACAATATTGAGTCTTCCTATCCATGGGCATGGAATGTTTTTCCATTTATGTAGGTCTCTTTTGGTTTCTTGTAATAGTGTTTCATCATTTTCTTTGTATAGGTCTTTTACATCCCTGGTTAGATTTATTCCTAAGTATTTTACCTTTTTGGGGGCTACTATAAATGGTATTGTTTTCCTGATTTCCTTTTTGAGTTCTCTCTGTTGGTATATCGGAATTCAACTGATTTTTTTATGTTGATCTTATATCCTGCTAGTCTGCTGAATCTGTTAGTTCCAGTTGTCTTCTCGTGGAACCTTTGGGTTTTTCTACGTATAGGATCATATCACCTGCGAGCAGAGATAGTTCTACTCCTTCCTTTCCAATCTGTTGTTGTTATTGTTAGGTGCCGTCGAATCAGTTTTGACTCATAGCAACCTACGTACACCAGAACAAAACACTGCGTGGTCCTGCGCGCCATCCTCACAATCCTTACTATGCTTGAGCCCACTGTTGCAGCCAATGTGCCAATCTATCTTGTTGAGCATCTTCCTCTTTTTCACTGACCCTCTACTTTACCAAGCATGATGCCCTTCTCCGGTGATTAGTCCCTCTTGGTAACATGTCCAAAGTATATGAGACATAATCTCGCCATCCTTGCTTCTAAGGAGCATTCTGGTTGTACTTCTTCCAAGAAAGATCTGTTCATTCCTCTGGCAGTCCATGGTATAGTCAGCATTCTTTGCCAACACCACAAATCAAAGGTTCAATTCTTCTTTGGTCTTCCTTATTCATCATCCAGCTTTCGCATGCATATGAGGCGAATGAAAACACCATGGCTTGGGTCAGGCGCACCTTAGTCTTCAACATGACATTTTTGCTTTTCAACACGTGAAAGAGGTTCTTTTGCAGCAGAATTTCCCAATGCAATGCGTCTTTTGATTTTTTTTTTTTAAATTATACTTCCGGTGAAGGTTTACAGAACAAATAGTTTCTCATTAAACAGTAGTACACATACTGTTTTATGACACTGGTTAACAACCCCATGACATGTCAACCCTCTCCCTTCTCAACCTTTTTTTTTTTTTTGGTGAAAATATACACAGCCAAAGACACACCATTTCAAAAATTTCTACACGCACAGTTCAGTGACATCGACTACACTCTTCCAATTGTGCTGCTATTCTCACTTTAAATGAAGGTTTACAGATCAGAATAGTTTCTCATTAAACAGTTAGTACACCTGTTGCCCTATGACAATGGTTAACAGCGTCTTTTGATTTCTTGACTGCTGCTTCCATGGGTGTAGACTGTGGATACAAGTAAAATGAAATACTTGACAACTTCAATCTTTCCTCCACTTATCATGATGTTGCTTATTGGTCTGGTTCTGAGGATTTTTGTTTTCTTTATGTTGAGGTGTAATCCATACTGAAGGCTGTGGTTTTTTTTAATCTTAATCAGGAAGTGCTTCAAGTCCTTTTCACTTTCAGCAAGCAAGGTTGTGTCATCTGCCTAACGTAGGTTGTTAATGAGTCTTCCTCCAATCTTGATGCCTCACTCTTCTTTATACAGTCCAACTTCTTGGATTATTTGCTCAACATACAGATTGATTAGGTATGGTGAAAGGATAAACCCTGACGCACACCCTTCCTTACTTTAAACCACAGAGTATCCCCTTGTTCTGTTTGAATGACTGCCTCTTGATCTATGTACAGGTTCCTCACGAGCACAATTAAGTGGTCTGGAATTCCCATTCTTCGCAATGTTATCCATAATATGTTATAATCCACACAGTTCAATGCCTTTGCATAGTCAATAAAACACAGGTAAGCATCTTTCTGGTATTCTCTGCTTTCAGCCAGGATCCATCTGACATCAGCAATGATATCCCTGGTTCCACGTCATCTTCTGAAACTGGCTTAAAATTTCTGGCAGTTCCCTGTCAATATACTGCTGCAGCTGCTTTTGAATGATCTTCAGCAAAATTTTACTTGTGTGTGATATTAATGATATTGTTTGATCATTTCCGCATTCTGTTGGAACACCTTTCTTCAAAATAGGCATAAATATGGATCTCTTCCAGTCAGATGGCCAGGTAGCTGTCTTCCAAACTTCTTGGCATAGATGAGTGAGCACTTCCAGTGCTGCATCTGTTTGCTGAAATATCTCAACTGGTATTCTGTCAATTCCCGGAGCCTTGTTTTTCATCAGTGCCTTCAGTGCAGCTTAGACTTCTTCCTTAAGTACCATCAGTTCCTGATCATATGCTACCTCCTGAAATGGTTGAATGTCGACCAATTCTTTTTAGTATAGTGACTCTGTGTATTCCTCCCATTCAATCTGGATGTCCTTTGTTTCTTTTTCTTGCCTTATTCCTCTACTTAGGACTTCCAGCACAATCTTAAATAGGAGTGGTGATAAAGGGCTTCTTTGTCTTGTTCCCATTCTCAGGTGGAAAGCTTTCAGTCTCAATCCATTGAGAATCCATCCATGTTGGCTGTTGGTTTTGTATAGATGCCCTTTATTATGTTGAGGAATTTCCCTTCTATTCCTATTTTATTGAGAGTTTTTATCAGGAAAGGGTGTTGGACTTTATCAAATGCCTTTTCTGTGTTGACTGAGATGATCATGTGATTCTTTTCTTTTGTTCTACTTATGTGGTGGATTACATTGATTGATTTGCTAATGTTGAACCATCCTTGCATATCTGGTATGATTCCCACTTGGTTGTGGTGTGTTATTTTTTTGATATTATGCTTAATTCTATTCCCTAGAATTTTTTAAAGAATTTCTGCATTTATATTTATGAGAGATATTGGTCTGTAATTTTCTTTTTTAGTAGTGTCTTTGCCTGTCTCGGTATCAGGGTTATGCTAGCTTCATAGAATGAATTCTGGAGTATCCTTTCCTTTTCAATGCGTTGAAATAGTTTGAGTAGTACTGGTATGAGCTGTTCTCTGACTGTTTGGTAGAATTCTCCAGTGAAGCCATCTGGGCTAGGGCTTTGTTGTTGGTGGTAGTGGTGGTAGTTTTTTTTATTACCTCTTCAATTTCTTCTCTTGTTAATGGGTCTATTCAGACTTTCTATCTCAGTTTGTGGGTCACTGAATGTTTTATCCCTGTCTCTATATTAATAGAAAATTAACTCTGCCCAAGTAATGCCATCTTGAATAGGGTGATGGTATCCTCTTCTCATTTCTCCCCATCTTCATCTGAGAGGAGCTGGTTTTGGCCTTTTCAGTTTTTTCAGTGCCATTCCCAACCTGTAGGCTGAAAAGTCAAAAAACTGCTCTTTCTGATAACCTTGTTCATCAGGGGAAAATGTGGGGGCTTTTTAGTTTATTACTGCAGTCACAATCTCTCTGTCTCCTAGACCCATTTCACAGAACTAAGGCCTGACAGCACCAGAAAACACCCTAGAAATCCATTCATCCAGCAATTATTTATTTGTGGAGCCCCAACTATGTGCCAAATCTTAGATGGGTGAATTAGTGAGTTGTGTTCTTTGTTTTATGGAGCTTATCATCTAGTGAGAGGGATAAAGGGTGATAAAATAATCATACAAATAACTATATAATTATAATCGCATTAAATGCTATAGGGGAAAAGCACAGGACTAGGGTATTTTTTAAAGCAATAGCTTTTAAACTTTTTGAATAATAAAAAATACATTTTATACTATAACCCAATATTTATACAAACACATACACAGAGACATATATAATAAAACAAATGTTTCATTAAACAATTCTTACCCTTACTATGAGCAATGAACTCTGATGTTTTATGGTCTGTTCATTTAAAAAATGGTGGCTACAATCCATTAAATTGATTGCACAATTTGAGAAACCCCGTCATGGAAGCCTTAACCTGGCCTAGGGTTGCGGTGGAGGTCAGGAAGGCTTCCTTGAGGGAGTGACATTTAAGCCAAGACACATGAAGTTAAACAGAGTTAGCCAAAAAAGGCCAGGTAAGAATGTTCCAGGCAGAGGAAACAGCATATATAAAGACCTTTCATTTTACAGTAAAGGAAACGGGATCAAGGAGGAGACATAATTTGTTCAAAGTCACATATTCCAAGCCCAGGTCTCTTAACTCCAAGTTTAAGGTTCTCTACTACATGGCAGCCTATCAGTTATAGTCTTACTATTCACCTTACCTAATTATGGGCCAAGGGCTAATCATTCCCACCTAGGCTAACCAGGGTTTGGAGCCCTGGTGGTGCAATGGTTAAGAGCTTAGCTGCTAACCCAAAAGTCGGCAGTTCGAATCCACCAGCTGCCCCTTGGAAACCTTATGGGGCAGTTCTACTCTGTCCTATAGGGTCGCTATGAGTGGGAATCCACTTGATGGCAACGGGTTTTAGGCTACAAAAGGGAAAGAACAGCAGCAGCAGGAGGCTATGTTTACAAAGTGCCATTTAATGCTACATGCAAAACAATGCACCTTAGCTACTACCCCACCTGGCTTGAGGCTGGCACTGCAAGCTGTTTGTTCCTTCCTGGTAGGGACTGGCTGGGAGCCACACTCCTGCTTAGGTCCTGGCTTTAATGAAACGGCATTTACAAAACGTCCAGGCAAGGTTTAGACTCACTTTAGGCCCTGAGAAGAACACAGACCATTGGCCCTGGCTTATCCATCTCCCCGTGTTGATTCCTGTACCTGACTTTCCCCACGTTTCCACCTTGCTAAGTTCCCTGCTATCAGCCCCTGTGACTGCTTTGCATGGGTAGCTGTGTAAACGACAAGCAAGGTCTCCTAACTAGCTTCAGTTGTGCCGCATGAAGATAATGTGAATTGTCAAGTGACACACAGGCCACGCCCAAAGGCGGTCAGGGTAAGGGCCATGATGGACGATGTAAGAGGGCATGAGAAGGAGAGGGGCCAGGGGAGGTAAATGCCAAGCTTCAAAACAGGGCAAGAGAGGAAGCAGGGCTTCTATATACAGTTGTACAGTTTGTACACTACACAAAGGCACCCAACAGAGGGAATGACTGAGAGCTGAAATGGAATTCACACTTCACTCATGAAACAGTGTTCCTGGCAAGGGGCTGCATCTGCTGGAGGAAGAACTTCCGCCCACAGAGGCCAGAAAGGAATGGCTCAGGAGGGCTTCTGGTCAGAGAGCTGGAAAGAGCCAGGCCCACACAACAGCCCATCTGTGACTGCCAAGCCCAGGGAAGGCCAACCTCCTCAGGTTTTAAACATTGTCATGGTTTGAATTATGTTCCCCCAAAAATGTGTGTGTCAGTTTGGCTAGGCCATGATTCCTGGTACTGTGTGATTTTCCTGTGTGTTGTAAATCTGCCTCTATGATGTTAATGAGGGAGGATGGGTGGCAGTTGTGTTAGTAAGGCAGGACCTGATCTACAAGACTAGATTGTGTCCTGAGGCAATCTCTTGAGATATAAAAGACAGACGTGAGCAGGGAAACAGAGGGACCTCATACCATCAAGAAAGCAGTGCCAGGAGCAGAGCGCATCCTTTGGACCAGGGTCCCTGCACTGAGAAGCTCATAGTCCAGGTGAACACTGATGAGAAGGCCGACAGAGAGAGAAATACTTCCCCTGGAGCTGACGCACTGAATTTGGACTTTTAGCCTACTTTGACTGTGAGGAAATAAATTTCTCTTTGTTAAGACCATCCACTTGTGGTATTTCTGTTATGGAAGCACTAGATGACTAAGACAAACACTACTGACGTGCAGGCAGATAAGGGCTGGTGATTGGGTGCCACTCTCTAGTGACAAGCTAGGACCATAGGAACTTGTGGCTGACAAGTGGAGACTCCTCACAGTTCCAACACCTTTGTCAAGTCAGACTCCATGATCCTCCTTCATCTTCATTTCTCCCTTATCAATCTCAAAGAATCTAGCCACACTCAGCTCTACTCCTGAGATTTTTTAATTATTAGTTTAAACATTGTTACTAGTAATACACACCCATGTTTTAAAAAAAATCCAAACATTACACAAAGTAGAAAATTAAAAGTAAAAACAGTCCATCCTATGTAAAAAACAAACAAACATGACACAAAGGTAGAAAATTAAAAACAGTCCATTCCAAATTTTAAAATTAAAATCTTCCTCTGCTGATAACCTCCTTACTGCTCACCCCTCATACTTCAAACCTGCTGTCTGTACCCTTGGAACCTATGATTACTCTGCCCCTATCCCTGCTGACAACCAGTGCCCATCCTAGATCTGCAGTGCTCCCCTCCATCTCTGGCCTTAGGGCCAGCTATTTCACTGACTTCTTAAATTCTGCCTCCTCAGAGACCTTGTCCAAATGTGCCAAGCAACCCCCGCAATCCTGGTGCCTTCCCACTCTCTGCTGCTTCTCCAGGCTACAGGACTTTAGAGACTTGGCCCATGATGAATTCATTATCCACCTCGGCCTCCACCCCTGCTCAACAAGACTTACATTCATCTCTCATGTGTTCCCAAGCTCATTTCTCACAGTGGTTAATTCAGACCCTCACTGCCCCTCCCTCAGGAAGTGGCCTTGGTTCTGTTTTACTGAGGAGATGAAGGTCTTTTCATAGCAAGAACCTTAGTCATGTCCCCTGGATTTCACCCCACAAGTCAAGGGTAGAAAGAACTGTACCCTCCCACCAGTCTCAGAGGAAGGGGCATGTTCCCTCCCCTGCAAGTTAACCCTTCCCTGAAGACCTTGAGATCATTCCTTGCTGTTTCCTTTCTCTTTTGTACCTGGCATACTTTCCTCAAATGGCTCCTTTTCCCTTCTGCCATCAAGCATGCTCAGACCTCCTACATCAAAAAACATTTTACATCAATACAAAACTCTTACTTTGATTGAAAGTTGTTTGGATCACCACGCACAATATGTATAACAAACCTATTAAAAAAAAAAAACCTGTTAGTACCCTTTGCCTCTGTAATTCCACTTTATGGAACATGCCCTGAAGAAATAACCTACAAAACAAATAAAAGTAACTTGTACAGTGATGTTCAAAGCAGAGATATTTATAATTGCAAAATGTTGGAAAGAACCCACTTGCCCAACGATAGATTGATGGTTAAGCATATTTTACTATCAATATGACGGGATGCTACAGAAGGAACAGGATATTTGAGGTGGCAAATACATAGATTATGTTGATATAGAAAAATCTGTAGATGAAACACATTTTAAACCATAAAAAATACACAGAAAAAATACACACTTATTACAGTTTTAAATGCTTGATGACAAAGAATGGAATTTTTTTTTTAACAATAAAATCTTGGATGCTACTGCTGCTTCTGGTTACTCTTCTCCCCTTTCTTATTGCCACTCTCTGGTGACCATCCGCTGCCTCTATTTTCTCACTATCGATTTACCCCTTTGCCCCATGCCATCTGGCTTCCACCACCGGTGTTTTACTGAACTAGTATCATTAGCAGCATTAGCAATCAGAATCATTCTTTTTTCTAGTTAAATCAGCAGCACTGAAGCTCTCTTCTTCTCTTTCCTTAACACTGAGCCCTCCTAACTTTCTCTCATCTCTTTCTCTACCTTCTCCTAACTGCGGGCAATTCCTAAAGCTTATCACCTGGGACTCTAGTCTTTCACTCTGCATCCAAAACCTCCGGAGAGACCCCTTCCAGGGAAGTCTTTTCCTCCTCTGTGTTGATGGCTGCCACATCCATAGCTCTGTCCTCAACCTCACCTTCAGGTTTTGGCTCTATGTCCCCACTGTCACCTCTAATTCTCCAGGTCTAAAATTAAATTCATCATCAGAGTGTCTTCAACTTCCTAATTTCTGGTTAATGTCACCAATATGTTTTCAAACTCAAAACCAGCCCACACCCTCAATTTAGTAAAGCTGACCTGCTGGTAGTCCTCATCATAGCCAGTCCTTTGTTGAGGCTGCACCTGCCTCGTGGACAGCCCTCTCCGGTGCTCTGTCTACTCCTGGGTTGCTCATTTTTAGGGTAAGGTCAGGTTCTGCCTCCTTTGTGAAGTCTTTTATGATTATTCCGGTTTACAATGGTCCCCCCCCCCTTCTCAGAACTCTTTTGAACTTAGACTGTATAGTAAGTTCACTGTTCTTTTCATTTCTTTTGCCTGAATCCTCTTATTCATCTGTCCTCTGGTACGCTCCCACAACATCCTCATACCCAACTCCACTGTGTCTCCCTCTCTGAAGCCTTCTCCACTCTCTGGCACAGGGGTCACTCTCCCTCTGGTTACCAAAGCACCTGTCCCATACCCTTAAGTTGTAATGACTTATGTAATTCTGTGCCCAACTCTCACAAGAATGTTAGCTGAGTTCCTTAAGGGCAGAGACTATGTCTTATACAATAAAGCATCAAAAATGTATTACTGACATCCAATATTGTCTTATACTCGAATCATTCCACATGTACATCTTATCTTTCAAGCCAGACCATAGTCTCCTCATGGACAGAGATTGCATCTCATTTCTTTTATATCCCATAGTGCCTAAGAATACAAAACACAGAGCAAGAACTTGGAGAATACTTGTTGAGTGTATACACAGAATAAGTCCGTATGAAGACAATATGCAAATTTACATGAATAACTTATAAGCCTGCAAACTATACTTTCTGAGGAATGCAAGTCTTATCAAGTTATCTCAAAACATGGCACCTTGCTATTTTGAGGCCAGCATAACACATCTCTGTCCTTAGCAGTGGTCCTGTCACTTAAAGGTGTTAATAGGATGCCAAAATTGGGAGCTTTCAGCTGTGAACTTTACCAATCTAAAATGAGAACAAATCAGAGAAGAAACCAGAGTCCCTGATAAGTGGCAATAATCTGCAGGGAATGGGGCAGGGGGTGGCAGGGGGTGAGGTGGGGGGAGGGTGGTGTGACGGCTGGCTGCCAAAAGTCTAGTGCTATAGAAAAGTCTGGCTTCATAGTACATATTACACCACTAGAGATAAGCCTTCAATGAAACACTCTTCACATGGGAATGGATATTCCATTTCATCCAGTGGTCCAAGCCCTACCCCCTTCACATGGTAACATGCACATTAGTCCAACCATGGTCTTATTGACTCAGAAGCAGCTAAGATTTCATTTCTTGCAGGTCAGGAAACACAATTTAAATTACAAGGTGTCCAGGACAACAATGCCCTCAAGATAAGAAGAATGCTTTCCAGACAATGATTCTCTCCAAGTGGCGGAGTCTCCTCCAGTCAGCCAGAACCAGACTTGTTCGCTATTAACCCCAGGCAGCTGAGAAGGCCTCCACCCCATCTGGGACAAGGGTTTGAGTAGTCAGAACCATTTGGAAGAACAGACAGATCCTGCTTAGCAAACATTTACCGCAGCACAGGCCAAGCTGTGCGACAGGCCATATGGCCCTCAACTCCAAGTCCCAGATCCCCAGGAGGCGGCCACATGCCCTGCTTCCCCTGTGCTCGGAGTTGGGCAGACTCCACCAGTAGAGGGCAGGTATCCGTTCACCCAATTAGACCACTGCAGTCCATACACTGTGTATGTGGATGGGAAAGATGAGGCCAGAAGACAGCTGTCAGGCCGGGCCCTGCTCCTTGCTCCCCACAACCCCCTTCCCCCTCCCCCAGCCAGCAGCTCCAGGGACCCAGCAAGGCAAAGAGGGAGTGGCCCAGCCTGGTCCTGCTGAGGGCTTCTGCCCATCAGGTGGCCACTGGTGGGCACCCAACCTTCTCTAGCCCTGGAAGAAAAAGGGGCCTCTGAATTGATGGCTACACAGAATACAGCCACGAGCAGAGGCAGGAAGGAGGCTGCAGCAGGCCTGGACACAGCCCTTCAAAACAGAGAGGACAGACGGGTACACAACTAATAAAACTTGGAAGAAAGCAGCAAATAAGGCCCCTGGGTGTCACCAGAGAACTGGAAATCCAGAGAATATGAAAACAACAACAACAGAAATGGAGAAAGAAAACCCACCCAAAACAGAGCCCTGCGGTATACAGGGTTTTACTAAAGGCTTTTGAAAAGTCATTGGAAAATTGTTAAACAGCAAAAGCGAGGAGGCAAAGAAGATCAACTAACATCCACTTTTTTTCCAACAAAATTTTTTACATCTTTATTTGGGTCAACAGAGATTACTTAATTTGGATGGATGGACTTTGGAACTTCTAGGGTATGTTTTAAGCCACACATCCAAAATCAATACTTCTAGGCACTCTCTCAAAGAAGAAATGAAGTAGCCATCTAAAGAAACACCTTTGAGAAGTGTTTATCATTAATTATGGCAATAGTGGAACAAAATAATCACAAAAATGTTATTCATAAAAAGTTAAATACCCTGTGATTGTCTTGCTGACTTTGCTGGTTGTTTTAAATGTTTGATATTATTAATAATATTACATTAATAAAGATCCTCATACAACTATTTGTATACACACCTCTGATTTTCTAAATATTTCCAGAACTGAAATTCCTGGTCTAAAAGTATGTGTATTGTTACGGATTGAATTGTGTCCCCCCAAAATATGTGCTGTAAATCTGAACCCCTATGCCTGTGGTTATAATCCCATTTGGGAATGGGTTGTCTTTGTTATGTTAATGAGGCAGGATTAGTGTAGGGTGTGTTTTAAATCAATCTCCTTTGAGATACAAGAGATTAAACAATCAAACAAGCAGCAGAGATGGGTGAAGAGAGATACCAAGCCACATGAAGATCACCCAGGAGCAGAAGCTCAAAAGAGAGAAGGACCTTCCTCTAGAGCCCACAGAGAGAGAAAGGCTTCCCCTAGAGCCGGCCCCCTGAATTCAGACTTCTAGCCTCCTAAACTATGAGAAAATAAATGTCTGTTTGTTAAAGCCACCCATTTGTGGGATTTCTCTTATGGTAGCACTAGATAACGAAGACCTGTAGGTACCTTTAAGGCTTTTCATACATAATGTCAAACTGCTTGGCAGATTTGTAGTCATACTTCTTGCTTAGTTATTTTAAACATATCACATAAATGGTAGGTATCTCCTACATTTAGGAATAGTTTCAGGAAAAAAATTTTTCGTATGGAGTCAAAACATTTTAGACAGGCCAAGTCCTTATTTACTTCAGGTACATGAAGCACCTAAGGCTCAAAACACAAATGTTATGCGATGAAGGTCAGATTAGCAAAATTGGTAGGGTATGGTGCTAATGACAACAAGATCGAGGACTTAGGCCAGCATTGGCTGGTCAACTCTACACAGAAGAAAAACCATCCTTGGCCACAGGATGCCCTACCAACCTTGGCCAACTGTCACAAATCTGTACACTTGGCCAAAGGGAAGATAGGGTGACAGAATGTGAATTACTCATCATAACCCATCCTAACTCTTGGGTAAGCAACCCAAAGCACATGTCCCAGTGAGAGATGTGTCATCTTTCTATAATAAACAGAACATTTGGCTACAAAATACAACTGGCCAACTTACGGCAAAATAAAGAGCTCAACAATACTTAATGATTTTATTATAGTTTATCAGGCACTCCTAACAGAAGCAGTTAATAAATCATTATGCCAAAGGCATGCTCTATCAACTCTGAAGTGCAGCTACCGTAAAAGAGTGCGCCAGTCATTTCAGCTGGGGTTCCTGTAAATTGCAAGCCCTCCTGATGTAAATAGGCAAGGATTTTTCATAAAGGTCATATGGTCAGATGCCATTTTAGCCAACAGTTGAAAAATAAATTAGCTTATTAGAATAGTCACAATGGCTTCAGCTGGTCAAAAGCAAGAGAGGACTATTCTCAAGAAGGAGATGAAAGGAAGACGTGGTAGGGAGAAGGCCAGTGAAGCAGCCTGGACTGCCAGGGAAGCAGCCACTTTGGGGGCTCCTACCCTCACCTAACGGAGCCCTGGTGGTACAGTGGTTAAGCGTTCAGCTGCTAACCAGAGGGTCAGCAGTTTGAACCCTCCAGCCGCTCTGTGGGCGAAAGATGTGGCAGTCTGCTTTCGTAAAGATGACAGCCTTGGAAATCTTATGGGGGCAGTTCTACTCTGTCACATAGGGTTGCTAAGAGTCAGAATCGATTTGATGGCAATGGATTACCTTCACCTAATTGCCTCGTTTGGTGAACACTGCTTAAAGGCAACAGTCTAACCCTATCTGCCCCATGCACTGAAGGCTAGAAGTAAAGGCAACTGCTTCTTCTGTATTCTGTATTTATGGAAAAACAACCACTACCAACTCTATTGGCCTTCATTAAATTACAAAGGCGTACATGCTTCTTACAACAAATTCAAACACAGAGGCATGTAAAGTAAAAAAGTGAAAGCTCCCCTTTGAGTCTCCTCCTACCCTTCCCCACCCAAATCCCACTTCCCAGAGGTAAACACTGTTGTGTTCATCTTTCAAACTTTAGATGCCTATACATGGGTATCTCCCTTAAAGAAATTTATCTAAGAATTTAAATTCATTTGTGGAGTGAGGACGACTCTGCCCTTCTTCCATCTGAACAGTTTGCCCCGGCTCCTGAATTATTCCGTAGTCTCTGCCTTAAGCCCATCTGTAATTGCTGCCATCAAAAATGACCTCCCTTTACTTCTTGTCACTAGTAAGGAGACGCACCTCCTGAGGGGGACGGCCCTTTATCCCCTGCTCTCTGGATTTCACATATGCAGAAGCTGATTGGAGCAAAGTCACCTATCAAAGCGACACCTCTGATAGCAGAGGAAGTGAACGAAGGCCACATGAGCTTTACTCACAAGCAAGAGTTCGGCAGCTTTTCCATTTCAGGTTAAGATCACTCCCCAAACTATCCTCCTCCCACCTGGAGGACTAACTGCCCCACAACACACACAAAACACACAACCTCTCCTTGAGTTAACTGCTCCTGCCCTGCCAGTCTTTCAGATAACCAGGTCAGCTGAATACATGGAGACAAAGAGGCATTTCATATACTATTTGGGCAGTTGAAATAATAGAGCAAGTGCCAGGTCTTCACAGGACAAATCTGTTCTCTGTGCATCTCAAACAACCCAGAGCACTGCTAAGAGATTGGGGCTGCTGAAATGAGGGTCCAAGATGGACTTAAGTCACAATAAAAATTTGAAAGCATTAATTTTTTATTTTATACTTCAGTAAACATAAAATAATGATTGCTATCTTGTATTAGGCAGGTACTCTACATACTTTCTTTCATTTAATCCTCACAACAACCATGTAAAGCAGATGGCTATCATTCCAGGCATACACATGAGGAAACTGGTACTCAGAGGTTACACAACTTGCCCAAGGCCACACAGCCAGGAAATGGCAGGACTGGGACTTGAACTCAGGTCTGTCTGTTTCCAGAGGCCAGATCACTTTACTTTTCCAAGGATAGGACTTAGAAGTCCCTAAGGCTCCCCAAATCTACAAAAGGTTACATTCTAAGTGCTGGAAGGTACTCCAGCAGCAGCCCAATGAGCTTGCTCCTCCTCTCAGCTCCCCTCTAACCCTCTCCACCTCGCTTTCTGGAATGCAGCAGCCTCACAGATAAGTTAAGAAGACTTCAAACACCCAACCTGCATTTGCTTCTGTTAGCTAATGCAAATTAAAATAAAAGAAAAACCTTCCTGAAGTCAGAATGGGTGAGGAAAAAATATTATTTTGATGATGGCAAGCATAAATATTTAATTAGATAGTGTGACACTAAATTTCACCTGGCTTTGCAACATCTCAGATGATAAAACAAGCCCTTGTCCACAAGGCTAATTACAAACTAGTAAATTATTTTTATTAAAACTGTCTGGGATATTAAATATGAAGGATAAACCAACAAAGTGTAGTAGAAATACCTCTAGTCTGGAAATCTGGGTTCCAATCCTGACTCAGCCACTAATAACCACCAACATTAATTTGGCATGGTGTGCACAGTTTACAAAGTGTTTCACATACTTTCTGCATTAGCTGGGTGACCTTGAGCAAGTCACTTAATTCTTGGTGTCTCAGTGGCTAAATCTGGGAACAAGTACATTGAACTATACCATCTGAGGACCCTCCAGTTCTAACACCATAAAATGGGGGAAGGACATGTGCCTCAGGATCTTTGCAAATGTGTCCATAAACAAATCCAGGGAAATACACTCTGATTTAGAAATTGTATTCTCTGCTCAGCTTCTGAAAGATGTTACTTGGCTAAGTTCAGGTACAACTCACAAGATGTTTGTTGCCAGCTAGTTGGCTCGGCTTCTGGTGAGTGCCATACTAAGGCATTGGGGTGGATTCCCATGTGGGTACTTCCCTTTGTTCAGTAACCACCTACTATGCCTAGCTCTATATGATCTTACAAACATAACCCCACAAAGAGAGCTGGCTTGGAGGAAGGACTTGGAGAAACCTGTCCACACCATGATGTACTCTCAGGATGGTAGGTGAGTAATGTCATCATTATACAGGGTTATTATAAATACCATTCTTTCTTGACTCTAAAACAGATGGATCCTTCCTTCAAGTCTCACTCGGTCTTGCCACTTTCTAGCTGTTTAACGTTTCTGAAATTAGGATGCACTTTACAATCAACATTAAATTATTAAATCATTTTACCTAAAAGCTGTTGATAAATTGCTGGTGTGTCTTAGGATCAAAGAACTACAGTCCTACAAAATCACAACATCAGTTAGTACATAGACTTAGGTATAACTTGGTTCAAATCATGTCCCTCTCCCTGATCTTACCAATCGTATTCAGAAACATCTGGACAGGCAATCCATTAGGCAGGTATTAGTCCTGTTTCCCAATAGTAGCAGTTTAAAAGGCATTCCATCATTATCTCATAAAACAGTGGCATGGATTTCAAAGACAAATTAGCCCGTATAAAAACCACTCTAATACTCTGAAAACATACTCTCCCACAGCAAACTGGAAAGGGAACATTTTAATCACACCCTCCTGATCTGTCACAGCCTTGACACATTTTCTTGCTCCTTTCTTCAAAATCCTCCACCCCAGTAATATTGCTGATTCCCAAAATATACTCAACCCAGGAGGAGCAGCTCTCCAGCACAGCTGTCTGCTCCTGCCCTGCTCCGGTATTTTTGCAGCAAGCTATGTGACACAGAGAGGACCACACAAAAGGAATGTAACTCTCAGGCCCCACAGTTCCCATCGTGCCGGAGGCAGGTGCATCCCGCCAAACCCCAGACTGGCATTCGAACAGAAGAAACTGCACTGCTAGATGGGGGCTGTAGTTTTCCTGAACTTCATCTCTATGTTTAAAAGTAGGGCGACAGCCGTCTTTGCTACTGTAAACTAATCTGATGGGCATGGGGGTGGGGAGCAGTCTGAGGAGGCTGCC
Organism: Dugong dugon; assembly: GCA_030035585.1. NCBI lineage: Eukaryota > Metazoa > Chordata > Mammalia > Sirenia > Dugongidae > Dugong > Dugong dugon. Next base: position 73,343,473 of record CM057473.1, read on the forward strand.
AAGAGACCATGATTGAGCAAAGTCAGGGACCTAAATCATTATTTCTCAGTGCCTGCAGCCCCAGAAACTCCAAGTGAGTGCCTCTTTCACCATGACTTTTAGAAGTGGACCATCCACTCCTTTTGCAGCCTGGAGTGAAAAACACAACACCTCCTGTACAGTAGAAATGACTTACATTTACGCTTATTTTCTAACAGTATGCTGAAATCTGGAAGCCAAAAAAAAAAAAAAAATCAAAGGAATCTGGCAATGAGGTACACACACAGTAATTAGGAGCCCTGGAGTTGAGGCACGTTTATTAAGATACAGCTTCTGGCTGTGGGCACCAGCTCTGACTTCAGCTTGGTTCCTGCTATTTCTGGAAGAATAGCTTGGGATCGTCCTCTGTTCCAAGATCAGGGAACACAAGATGGGCAGGTGGTTGGGTAGCAAACATAACCCTGGAATTGTCCAAACATGCTATAAACGCTATCAGGTGACAGTCCCTATGAAGACTCACAGCTGAAGGAGGCAAGGGGTACAGGCCTCATTCCTATATCACGGAGAAACCTCAATTCTGCGCTTTTGCTCCCTCTATTACCTAGTTGGTTACCACATGGATTAACAAATATTAAAGATCAAGTATTGCCACAACCTCAACATACAAACAGTAAGCACTTGCTGCGGTTGATATCAGGCCTGTTTCCAAACCTCACATTATACCCAGGTTGTAATGCGGAAAAAAATGCATTTTACAGAATACTGCAAGATGCTTATTCCCAACAACACACCGGAAGTGCAGGAACTTTAGCGCCCCAACGCAACCTTTTCTCTGCTCCCTCCGCTCCCTCTACTACCCCTCCACAGCACTGGCCAGGGCAGTAACTCAGCTCACCAGGCCACCGGGTACCAATGGGTGTTCCTTAAACAGTAGCGGATCTTGATGGGGCTGAACCCTTCTCGGCAAAATCTATTCCGAAAGCCCCACAAGCTCTCAGCAGCCAGTTAGAACTGTCCAGACCTGCTCCCCCAAACCTGCCAGGGCAAGAGCGTGAGGGTCAGAACCCCGAGGCCCCACGGTTGGGCTGGCAGAATGCCCTCCGCTCGAGTCTCCCTCGTCACTCTGTTTCTGGCATATCACTGGGGAAAACCAAAGAAGCCGGGAGATGTAAGGAGGCCCTGGAGGGGTAAGGAGAACGGACAAGGGCGGACAGGAGGTAATTTGGGGGGCGGGAGGGTCAGACCAGGACAGACGTGCGGTAGCACCGCATCCTGGGGGCAAGATCCTAGAGGAGGGTTCCAGAGGAAGGGAGGGAAGGGGAGGGGGAGTGGCTAGGGGAGGCCTGGCCGGCGGAGGCCGCAGGGAGCCCGGGAGAGAGAGAGGGATGGAGGGCGGGGACCGGCTGGGGGAGACGAGGTTGGGGGGCAGGGGCGCGGGGATAGTGGCGGGGGGAGCCCGGTTCCCCTCCCCCAGCCCGGGCCTCCCGCTGACTCAGCCCTGCGGCGTCCGTCGCCTCGGCCCGGACTCACAGTGCGCGAGGCTGCTCCGGCGAAGGCGGCGGGGGAGGGGCAGGCGGCGGGGTCGCTGCGGCTGCGGCTGCGGCTCCGGCCGGCGGCTCCGGGGCGGAGGGTCCTAAGAGAGGCAGCTCCGGTCTCTGGCTTCAACGCACAAGAGACTGCGGGGGAAGAGAGCACTGCGCAGGCGCGATGCGGCCACCGCTGTCAGTCCGAGCGGGGCGGGGCCAGGGCACCCGCCGTCTCCAAGGCAACAGGGCGGTGAGAGCAGGACAGCCCCTACCTCCACCTCGTCTTAGCAACTGCGGCGGGAGGTAGGGGGCGCCGAGAACAGTCCCTCTCTATTGCCATAGCAACAAGGAGAGAAAACCGCCTCATAAATTTACGGCGGTACCGAGGGAACGCGCTTACCTTGTCGCCATGGCAACCGGGAACAGCCCCTTCCTTTTTCCTTAGCAACAGGGTAACAATTCCTCCACCCTTTCTAACTAATCACGAAGGAACAACCCATTTACACCTGATTCTACAGTAGCCGGATTACGGATTCTTATCTCTCATGGCTACAGCGAAGGGAGAAGTGAAGAATATTTCTTGTCTTTCAGCGACATGAGAGAGCTGAGGCTGGGTTTTATCTTCTCTCTTGGTTTGTGGCTTCCAATCACGGCCTGTTACTATAATTCCCAAATTCAATTTTCTCTACATATTGTCAACATTCCTTTTCATCTCCCACCAGAAATCTACAGCCTTTCGCCTAATTTGAGCTTAAAAAAAAAATTGTCTACACTCATATAACTTGAGTTTTTATCAACCTTATTGTTGGCCTCCCAATTGGATTTGTAAACTCTTCTTGATTCTTCATCCTGCCTACTATCTAGTTTAGATTCTACGACCTCATAACTAGCTCCCTCTTTGACATGTCCATTCACAGCCTTGTTTCCACAATTCCCTGCCCCAAGTCTGCTTTTATGAATCTCTTTCTTCTCCATGACTGCTGCCCTTGTCCTCCAGTACCCATGCTCCACCGTGTTCACCTCCACTGTGATCTCATCAACTTTCAATTCTTGGTTCTCCTTGTGCAGCTGACTTCTGGCTCTCACTCCCTTCATTCCTTTAAAACTACATCTTACTGTAATGTCTTTTGTTTACATGTCTTTCTCATGTCTATGAGCCCCCTGAGGGCAGGAATTCTGTTTTATTCATCAGCTCCCTCTGCATCTAGCACAGAATTTGACACATAGTGTTATGAAGTATGTCCCCCCAAAAATATTTGTTGTAAACCCTAACTCCTATACTTGTGGATGTAATCCCATTTGGAAATAGGGTTCTCTTTGTTATGTTAATGAGGCTATATTAATGTGTTGTTGTTGTTGTTGTTAGGTGCCGTTGAGTTGGTTCTGACACTATGTACAACAAAATGAAACACTGTCGGGTCCTGCACCATCCTCACAATTGTTTCTATGTTTGAGCGCATTGTTGCAGCCACTGTGTCAATCCATCTTGTTGAGGGTCTTCCTCTTTTTCGTTGACCCTCTACTTTACCAAGCAAGATGTCCTTCTCCAGGGACTGGTCCCTCCTGATAACATGTCCAAAGTATGTGAGATGAAGTCTCACCACCCTCGCTTCTAAGGAGCATTCTGGCTGTACTTCTTCCAAGACAGATTTGTTTATTCTTTTTTTTTTTTTATTGTACGTTAGATGAAAGTTTACAGAACAAATAGTTCCTCATTAAACAGTTAGTACATATACTGTTTTGTGACATTGGTTAACAACCCCATGACATGTCAACACTCTCCCTTCTCAACCTTGGGTTTCCTATTAGCAGCTCTCCTATCCCCACCTGCCTTCTAGTCCTTGTCCCTGGGCTGTTGTGCCCCATTAGTCTCGTTTTGTTTTATGGAGCTGTCTAATCTTTGGCTGAACCTTGGGAGTGACTTCATTACTGAGCTGAAAGGGTGTCCGGGGGTCATAATTTTGGGGTTTCTCCAGTCTCTGTTAGGCCAATAAGTCTGGTGCTTTTTTTGTGAGTTACAATTTTTTTGTACATTTTTCTCCAGCTCTGTCTGGGACCCTCTGCTGTGATCCCTGTCAGAGCAGTCAGTGATGGTAGCTGGGCACCATCTACTTGTACTGGACTCGATCTGGTGGAGGCCATGGTAGTTGTGGTCCATTAGTCCTCTGGACTAATCTTTCCTTTGTATCTTGTTTTCTTCATTCTCCCTTGCTCTCGAAGGGGTGAGACCAGTGGAGTATCTTAGATGGCTGCTCACAGGCTTTTAAGACCCCAGATGCTACTCACCAAGGTAGAATGTAGAACATTTTCTTTACAGATTTGTTTATTCTTCTGGCAGTCCATGGTATAGTCAATATTCTTCACCAATACCATAATTGAAAGGCATCAATTCTTCTTCAGTCTTCCTTATTCATTGTCTAACTTTCACATGCGTATGAGGCGATTGAAGATAGCATGGCTTGGGTCAGGTGCACCTTAGTCCTCAAAGTGACATCTTTGCTTTTTAACACGTTAAACACAGTGCAGGGTGTGTCTTAAACCAATCACCTTTGAGATATAAAAGAAAGCAGATTAAGCACACAGTGAAGCAAGAAGAGATGGGGAAAGATAGATGCCAAGTCACATGAAGATGGCCAAGGAACCAAGGAACAGAAGCTGAAAAGAGACAAAGACCTTCCCACAGAGCTGACAGAGAAAGAAAGCCTTCCACTAGAGCCAGCACCCTGAACTTGGACCTCTTGTCTCCTAAACTGTGAGAAAATAAATTTTTTTTTTTCTTAATATATATTTTATTGTACTTCAGGTGAAAGCTTACAGAGCAAATAGTTTCTCATGAAATAGTAGTACACATGTTGTTTTTTGACATTGGTTAACAACCCCACAACGTATTAAGCCTCTAAATTCTCAACCTTTTTTTTTGATGAAAATTACAGATGGCCAAAGATACACCGTTTCAAAAATTTCTACATTCACAGTTCAGTGACATTGACTACGCTCTTCCAACTGTGCTGTTATTCTCACTTAAGATGAAGGCTTACAGAAAAAATAGTTATTCATTTAACAGTTACTACACATGTTGCCCTATGACAATGGTTAACAATCTCACAGCACATCAAGAATATCCTTACTCCACCTTGTGTTCCCTATCACCAGGGGGCTTCCTTGTCCCCTTCTGTCTTCTGGACCTTGTCAGTGGACTATTGTACCTCTTTAGTCTCATTTGTTTATTTATTTATTTATTTATTTATTTATTTTTATTTTATTTAAACACCATTTCAAAACTTTTTACTTACACATTTAAGTGATATTGACTATGCTCTTCCAATTGTGCTGCCATTCTCGCCCAAGATGAAGGCTTACAGGACAAAACAGCCTCCCATTTAATAGTTACTACAAATGTTGCCCTATAGCAGTGGTCAACAATCTCACAATACATCGACAGTGTCCTTATTCAATTTGTGTTCCTTATCATCAGTTTCCTACTCTCCCTCTGCCTTCTGGCCCTTGTCACCGGACTCCTGTACATCGTTAGTCCCATTTAGTTTTACTGGGGTGTCCATTCCCAGGCTTAACATCGAACCTTGAAGGTAACTTCCCCTCTGAGCTGAAAGGGTGTCTGGGGGCCACACTCTCGAGGTTTCTCTAGTATTCTTTAGGCCAGTATATCTGGTCTTCTTTTTTTTTTTTTTTTTTGGGAGTTAAAATTATACTCTACATCCTACTCCAGCTCTGCCCAGAACCCTCTGTTGTGATCCTGGTCAGAGGAGTCATTGGTGGTAGCCGGGCACCATCCAGCTGTACTGGGCTCAGTCCCGTGGAGGCCTTGGTAGCTGTGGACCATTAGTCCTTCGGACTAATCTTTTCCTTGTATCCTGTTCTCTTCGTTCTCCCTTGTTCCCGAAGGGATGAGATCAGTGGAGTATCTTAGATGGCCGCTCATAGGCTTTTAAGACCCCAGACACTACTCACCAAGGTAGAATGTAGAGCATTATCTTTATAAGTAGTGTCATGCCAATTGAGCTAGATGTTCCCCGAGATCATGGTCCCCAGAGCCCTCCGTCCAACAACTCAGTCCCTCGGGGGGTTTGGATGTGTCTATAGGGCCTCCATGACCTTTCCTTGTGCAGGTTGTGTTAGTTTCCCCTGTACTATGTACTATCTCATCTCTCACCCAAGTTACCACTTACCTATTACCTATTTAGTATTTCCCCCACCCTCCCATCCCTGGTAACCAACAAGGATTGTTACATTTTGCATGTGAATTTTTTCATGGGTTTTTACAATAGAGGTCTCATACAATATTTGTCCTTTTGTGATTGACTTATTTCACTCAGCATGATGTCCTCCAGTTTCATCCATGTTATGAGATGGTTCACCGATTCATTGTTCTTTCTCGTTGCATAGTACTCCATTGTGTGTATGTACCATAGTTTGTGTATCCATTCGTCTGTTGATGGACATCGAGGTTGTTTCCATCGTTTTGCTATTGTGAATAATGCTGCCATGAACATAGGTGTGCATATGTCTATTCGAGTGATGACTCTTATTTCTCTAGGATATATTCCTAGGAGTGGGATTGCTGGATCGAATGGTACGTCTATTTCTAGCTTTCTGAGGAAACGCCATATCATTTTCCAAAATGGCTGTATCATTTTGCATTCCCACCAGCAGTGTATAAGAGTTCCCGTCTCCCCGCAGCCCCTCCAACATTTGTTATTTCCAGTGTTTTTGATTCGTGCCAGTAATGCCGGGGTGAGATGGTATCTCATTGTGGTTTTAATTTGCATTTCTCTAATGGCTAGTGATCGCGAGCATTTCCTCATGTGTCTGTTGGCCATTTGAATGTCTTCCTTGGTGAAGTGTCTGTTCATTTCCTTTGCCCATTTTTTGATAGGATTGGTTGTCTTTTTGTTGTAGAGGTGTTGGATTTTCTTGTAGATTATGGAGATTAGACCTTTGTCTGACTTGTACTGTCCAAAAATTTTTTCCCAGTCTGTAGGTTCTCTTTTAACTCTTTTGGTGAAATCTTTTGAAGAGCATAGATGTTTGATTTTTAGAAGATCCCAATTATCTAGTTTATCTGTTGGGTTTTTTGTGTTGATGTTTATGGTTTGTATCCTGTTAATGCCATGTATTAAGGTCTGAAGTGTTGGTCCTATTTTTTCTTCTATGAATTTTATAGTTTGAGGCTTTATATTCAGGTCTTTGATCCATTTTGAAGTAGTTTTTGTATATGGTGTGAGGTATGGGTCCTGTTTCATTTTTCTACAAATGGATATCCAGTTTTGCCAGCACCATTTGTTAAAAAGACTGTCTTTTCCCCATTTGATGTATTTTGGGCCCTTGTCAAAAATCAGGTGACCATAGGTGGATGGATTTACATCTGAGTTCTCAATTCTGTTCCATTGGTCGATGTCTCTGTTGTTGTACCAGTACCAGGCTGTTTTGAGTACTGTAGCTGTATAGTAGGTTCTCAAGTCAGGTAGTGTGAGTCCTCCAACTTTATTCTTCTTCTTCAGTAGTGCTTTACTTATTCGGGGTTTCTTCCCTTTCCATATAAAGTTAATAATTAGTTTTTCCATCTCTTTGAAGAATGTTGTTGGTATTTGTATCGGAATTGCATTGTATTTGTAAATTGCTTTAGGTAGAATTGCCATTTTCACAATGTTGAGTCTGCCTATCCATGAGCATGGTATGTTTTTCCATTTATGTAGATCCCTTTGGGTTTCATGCAGCAGTGTTTTGTAGTTTTCTTTGTATAGGTCTTTTATATTCCTGGTCAGATTTATTCCCAAGTATTTTATCTTTTTAGGGGCTATTGAAAATGGTATTGATTTCCTGATCTCCTTTTCATCGTTCTCTTTACTGGTGTATAGGAATCCAACTGATTTTTGAATGTTTATCTTGTATCCTGCTACTCTGCTGAATCTTTCTATTAGTTCCAGTAAATTTCTCGTGGAGTCTTTAGGGTTTTCTATGTATAGTATCATATCATCTGCAAACAGGGAGAGTTTAACTTCTTCATTACCAATTTGGATGCCCTTTATTTCTTTCTCTTGCCTTACTGCTCTAGCGAGAACTTCCAGCACAATGTTAAATAGGAGTGGTGATAAAGGGCATCCTTGTCTTGTTCCTGTTTTCAGGGGGAATGTTTTCAGCCTTCCTCCATTAAGAATGATGTTGGCTGTTGGTTTTGCATAGATGCCCTTTATGATGTTGAGAAATTTCCCTTCTATGCCTATTTTATTGAGAGCTTTTATCAGGAATGGGTGTTGGACTTTGTCAAATGCCTTTTCTGCATCAATTGAGATAATCATGTGATTTTTTTCTTTCCTTTTATTTATGTGGTGGATTACGTTGATGGATTTTCTAATGTTAAACCATCCTTGCATACCTGGTATGAATCCTACTTGGTCGTGGTGTATTATTTTTTTGATATGATACTGAATTCTATTGGCTAAAATTTTGTTCAGAATTTTTGCATCTATATTCATGAGAGATATTGGTCTGTAATTTTCTTTTTTTGTGATGTCTTTGCCTGGTTTTGGTATCAGCGTTATGCTGGCTTCATAGAATGAATTTGGAAGTGTTGCTTCCTCTTCTATGCTCTGAAATAACTTGAGTAGAACTGGTACGAGCTCTTCTGTAAATGTTTTGTAGAATTCTCCAGTGAAGCCATCTGGGCCAGGGCTTTTTTTGGTTGGGAGTTTTTTTATTACCTTTTCAATCTCTTCTCTTGTTATGGGTCTGTTCAGATTTTCAATATCACTTTGTTGTAGTTTGGGTAGGCCGTATGTTTCTAGAAATTTATCCATTTCCTCTAGGTTTTCAAATTTGTTGGAATATAGTTTTTCATAATATTCTGTTATAATCCCTTTTATTTCAGTTGGGTCTGTTGTAATGTCCCCCATTTCATTTCTTATTTGGGTTATTTGTGCCCTCTGCTGTTTTTCTTTTGTCAGTCTGGCCAGTGGTTTGTCGATTTTGTTGATTCTTTCAAAGAACCAACTTTTGGTTTTGTTGATTCTTTCTATTGTTTTTCTGTTCTCTATTTCATTTATTTCTGCTCTGATCTTTACTATTTCCTTTATTCCGGTGGTTGTAGGCTTTTTTTGTTGTTCTCCTTCTATTTGTTTGAGTTCTGTAGTTAATGTTTTGATTTTGTCCCTTTCTTCTTTTTTGATATGTGCATCTATTGCTATAAATTGTCCTCTGAGGACTGCCTTTGCTGTGTCCCAAAGGTTTTGGTATGATGTGTTTTCATTTTCATTTGATTCTAGGAATTTTTTAATTCCATCTCTGATTTCTTCTATTACCCATTGATGTGTAAGCAGATTATTATTCAGTTTCCATGTGTTTGATTTTTTTTCCTTGCTCTTTCTAGTGTTAATTTCTACCTTGATGGCATTGTGGTCAGAGAAGATACTGTGAATTATCTCAGCATTTTGGATCTTGTTGAGGATTGCTCTGTGGCCTAAGATGTGGTCTATTCTGGAGAACGTTCCATGTGCATTGGAAAAGAATGTGTACTTTGCAGCGGTTGGATGGAGTGTTCTATATATGTCTATGAGGTCCAGTTGGCTGATTGTGTCCTTTAGGTCTTCTGTATCTTTGCTAAGTTTCTTTTTAGTTGTTCTGTCCTTTACTGAGAGTGGTGTGTTGAAGTCTCCTACTATTATTGTGGAACTGTCAATTTCTCTTTTCAGTGCTGTTAGAGTTTTTTTTATGTATTTTGGAGCCCTGTCATTGGGTGCATAGATATTTATTATGGTTATGTCTTCATGATGGATCATCCCCTTAATCATTATATAGTGTCCTTCTTTGTCTTTTATGGTAGATTTTGTTTTAAAGTCTATTTTATCTGAGATTAGAATTGCCACTCCTGCTCTTTTTTGATAGTTGTTAGCCTGATATATTTTTTTCCAACCTTTGATTTTTAATAAATTCACATCTTTGTTTCTAAGATGTGTCTCTTGTAGACAGCAAATAGATGGATCCTGTTTTCTTATCCATTCTGCCACTCTCCATCGCTTTATGGGTGCATTGAGTCCATTTACGTTCAGTGTAATTATTGATAGATGTGAGTTTGTTGCTGTCATTTTGTAGTGCTTTTTTTTGTGATGCTGAAGTTTTCTTTGTTCTTCTTACTCTCTTGTGCTGAGTTCCTTTTGTTTGTGGATTTTGTGTTCATTTCTTTTGTTTTTGTAGGTTTTGTTTTTGTTGAGACTTTATGTTTTTCGTCTTTATTTTTATGAGTTGGTTTGTTAACTTTTTTTGTGGTTACCATGAATTTTACCCTTATCTTTATAATTTTGAAGCAGTCTACCGTTACTTGGTATCGCCTTGCCTTCTTCTCCTTTAGAAGGTTCTATACCTATGCCGTTTGTTCCCTCTTTCATTGTTTTGATGTTGTTATCATCCTTTGATTGATTTCTCTGATTCCCTGTTGTATATCTTTTGTTTTTGGAAAGTCGTCTGTAGTTCAGTTCCTAGAATGGTATCTGGTTCATGTTAACCTGCATCCTAGGTCCTAGGTCCTGCCTGAGGGCTTAAGCTGTTTGTCCTCAGATCGAAGAACTCCCTTTAATAATTCTTGTAAGTTTGGTTTGACTTTTGCATATTCCTTTAGTTTCTGTTTATCTGGAAATGACCTAATTTCACCATCAAATCTGAATGAGAGTTTTGCAGGATATATTATTCTTGGCTGACAATTTTTTTCTTTCAAGATTTTATATATGTCATCCCATTGCCTTCTTGCCTGCATGGTTTCTGCTGAATAATCTGAGCTTAGTCTTATTGTTTCTCCTCTGTATGTGACTTCTTGTTTTTCCTGAGCTGCTCTCAGGATTCTTTGTTTGTCTTTAGTTTTAGCGAGTGTGAATATGATATGTCTTGGTGATTTTCTTTTGGGGTCTATTCTATATGGGGTTCGTTGAGCTTCTTGGATGACCAGCTTTTCATCTTTCATGATATTGGGAAAGTTTTCTGTCAGCAGTTCCTCAATGATCCTCTCTGTGTTTTCTGTTTTCTCCCCCTGTTCTGGTATGCCAATCACTCGTAAGTTTTTGCTTTTAATTGTGTCCCACATAACTCTCAGGGTCTCTTCATTTTTCTTTGTTCTTTTTTCTGAGTTTTCCTGAAACAGAGTTGTATCCAAGTGTTTGTCTTCAGTTCCACTGATCCTGTCTTCCATGGTTTCAAATCTACTTCTCAGCCCTTCTATGACACCGTCCATTTCTGAAATCTTGTTGTTTATCTTTTGGATTTCTAATTGTTGTTTTTGTATAATTTCGAGTTGTGAATTTATTTTGGCATTTTGTTCTTGCATCATCTTCCTGAATTCTTCCAATTTTTTGTCTGTATTTTCCATAAATTTGTCTATTTTTTCCTCATGTTTGTCAGCTTTTTGCCTCAGTTCTTGGAAAATTCCGAGTATTAGTGATTTGAGTTCCGTATCAGGTACTTCTAGTGCATTTTCTTCCACAGGAGAGTTATCTGGTGTTTTAATTTGGACACCTATTGGAGCCATCTTGTCTTGTTTTTGTAAATGCTTTGATATTGTTTGCTGTTTTCGGGGCATTCAGTAGCTATTTCTCTCGTTTATTGATTGTAGATTTTTTTTTTTTTTTTCGTTCTTGTGGTACAGCTGGGCAGATCTAGTTGAGGAGGAGCCACTGGGATGGGTTGCTTGTGGCACTCACCGCAGCCACCAGGACGGTCGGTATTCAGTGCTGGGCAGGTTCCAATAGGGCGTGCCTGCACCGCTTGGTGATGTGATGTCTAGTGCACGGTGCAGGTAGGTAGGGTGCAGCGGGAAGATGGTTATGTGTGAAGCTAAGCTGGATATGGGAGAGAGGAGAGAGGAGGAGGAGCAAAAAGCGTACAAACATAAAAGAATGCTAGAGGAGTTTGTCGTTGGAATGTACAGATGAGAGACTATGGGATGGAGGAAACCAGAAGGGGGAAGAGAAAGAAAAGGAAAGAATGACCAAATGAAAATCAGAAAAGTTAAAAAACTGCAAAGTTCCCAGGGATCGCACCGATGCAGCTATGAGGTCTGGGGGAGTCGGTCTCAATTTTCACAGTTCAGCCTGGCCAGAAGGTACAGAGGCATACATCGCCGGTCATTCTGTCTCCGACCAGATGCTCTGCAAGGCTGCTCTCCCGTTTGCTGGTCTCCGATAGGAATCCAAGATGGTGGATCCGCACTGCGTTAGCTGGTAAGGAATCTCTGCCTGAGTCTCTCCTCGCTCTCCGTTCTCTTTTAGTATTCTCACTCCGTTTGGTGTTTGGCTGAGTTCTTTATCTCTTCATTTGGTGTTCTAGGGTTTCAGGATTGTTGATTCTCTGTTAGGCTTAGTTTTTCGGATCTTTGCTGTGGAGGGACGGCGTGGTGTTTCTGCCTAGAGCGCCATCTTGCCCCTCTCTCTCGAGAAAATAAATTTTTGTTTGTTAAAGCCACCTGCTTGTGGTATTTTTGTTACAGCAGCATTCGATAGCTAAGATAAATAGTGTAGTCTCAGTAAACATTTGTATAATTGAATCAACTGAAGACACTATCCCAAATGTTTCCACTAAAGTAAAGTTCCTCACTGGGTACCACCTCCTCCATGACTCCTGTAACCCTCTATGTTCAGTGTAAGCTCTTCACACCACAGCCTGAAGTGATAGGATGATATCATTTCACACCCTGGAATGATAGAATGGTAGGTGTGAAGAGCATACACTGAATATATAGGCTTACAGGGGAAACCAAGAGTTGAACATCACTGAAGACCTGTTCTGGATTCTGCTAGGTTTGTTGACATGCTAGAGATGTGGCAGTCTCTCTGAGTGACTCAGAAGTAAGAATTCATCCACCAGTAGTTGCCATCCAGTTGATTCCAACTCGTGGTGACCTCGTGTGTCAGAGTAGAACTGTGTTCCGTAGGGCTTTCAGTGGCTGATTTTTTGGAAGTAGATTTCCAGGCGTTTCTTCCAAGGAGCCTCTGGGTGAACTCGAAACTCCAGTATTTCGACTAGCAGCTGAATGAACTCCCTGTCTTGCTCCCAGAGATCCTAGAACCAATGATGTTAAAGCACCCCAACTGAGCCCATTTTCTCAGGGGAAAAGAAGAAGGAAGTAAATCACAAATAGAGTGAATAAGAAAAAAGACACTGCACATGCCGAGTCAACACCCTCTCCTCCTATCCAGGGCAACTCTCAGAAAGGGTAGGGCTCCTCTTAGAGGATAATTTCCAGGACAAATCAAGGGGTTAGGAGAGGAAAACACAGACTAACTTTTGTCCTCGCCATGGAGTTGGAGAACTGAAGCTGTTCCTAGCAGCATCTATGGGGTGTCTGGGTGCTACAAAGACACAGGGGGGAATTTCAGCCTCAGTTCATCTTACCTCCCCATTCTGAAAGCCCACCCAGTTCTAGCTCTATGGTTGTGGCTGTAGACTTGGGTGGTTTAGACTGTCCTCAATAATCTTGAAAAGAGGACTATGATCCTTGTACCCCACCCCTCTGTCACACATGGGCTAGAGAAGCATTCTACAAAGAGTTCCTGTATGCACTTTACCGAGATTCACCAACTATTAACATTTCATCATGTGCCAGTTATCTACTGCTATAAAACAAATCACTCCAACTTAGTGGCTTAAAACAACTGCTGCTTCATTACTTAATGGTTTCTGTGGGATGGGAATTTGGGAAGAGCTCAGTTGGATGATTCTGACTCAGGGTTTCACAGTGATTGCAGTCAGATGGTGGCTGGAGCTTAAACAGCAGGAGGCTGGCTGGACAACACTCTTTGTTCATGTTGTCTCAGAGCTAATTTGGGCTTTCTCCCAACTTGGTGGCCTTGGAAGAGTTGGACTGCTTACGTGGTAGTAGAAAGTCTCAAGGAGGGTGAGTATTATGGTGAACAAGACAGAAGTGCATTGCTTTTTATAACCTAGCCTCAGAGGTCATATAGTGTCACTTCCGCCATATCTTGTTGGTTTAAAAACAATCACAAAAGCCTACCCAGTGTCAGAAGGAAGGGAAGGTAGACCCACCTCTCAATGGGAGGAATGTCAAATTCACATAATAAAAGCATGTGAATGGGAGATATTGTTGAAGTCATCTTTGGAAGTCAAATCTGTCGCCTCCTGCCCTCTGACCACAATTCAAATCCTACTCAACGCAAAATACACTCATCCCCTGTCCAAGGCCCCCAGGTCTTATTCTATTATAGCATCAGCTTGAATTTCAGGGTCTCATCATCTAAATAAGGTCCAGGTGTGGGTAAGGCTCCTCAGGTCCAGTTCCTTGGGGGTACAACTGCTTGAGTACCAGTCCTCTTGATCTGAAGACCTGTGAAGTAAAGACACACACCCAACAGAATGGTGGAATAGGTATAGGATAATTGCTATGGACATTCTCATTTCAAAAAGGGGAAAACAGAAGGCACACAGCAACCACTGGTCCATAGCAGTTCTGAAATCCAGCCGGGCACATGTTGCCAGTTCCTTAATTAGGGCTCCGTCCTACTCCCATCTATTTATATCAGTGTGGACGTGGATTTTATTTTAGTCAATGAGTTATAATCCTTTCCTATAATTATTTGTTTCAATGCTCAATTTGTCACAGATTTAACCAGTGGAAAAAGCTTCAAGCTGGCTCCTGTATTATTCTGACACATCTCCATTATCCTTTGAACATTTCCTTACTTTCTGGCACAAGCTATTCCAGACTTATCTTGTACATTCCATGGCCCAGCCCTGGAATCAGCCATTTATCCAAGGAGTCCTGGATCCTTCCTTACTTTTCAGACATTCTCTTTCCCATTCTTTCTTGATGGATCCTCTCCCCAAATCTGTACTTAGACATTGATGTCCCCCAGAGTTCCCATGTTGCTTCCCTTTTTCCTCCCTCTATACATCACCCTGAGTGGCCTTATCTACTTCCATGACTTCTGGATCTATATCTCCATCCCAATCAGCTCTCTCAAGTGTCAGACCTGTATATGTAACTCTCTAGACATCTCCACTCCTATGTGCCACAGGCACCTCAAACTCAGTGTGCTTAAGTTAAACTTAGTTAACCATCCTCCAAAAAACTTACCTTTCCTATAGTCCATATTATTGTCAATGGCATCACTAAGCGAGAAAAACCTGGAGGTAATCCTAACCCATCTCTTCTCTCCAACTCCTTATACTAGACAATCTTCTAATTCTATCAATTTCACTTCTTAAGTGTTTTTCAGATCTGTTCCCCATCTTTATCACCTTCACTTTCTCTTGCCTGGGTTACTGCAGAGTCTCCCACCTGGTCTCTCTGTCTCCTGTCTCTTCAACCTTTAATTCATCCTCAACATCACTGCTAGAATGCTCTTTCTAGAAGATAAACCTGATTACATAACTCCCCAGCTTAAATCTCTATGGCTGTCTTCTCAAACTGACTGAAGCAACTTCCAGGGGTTGAGGATGGTGGTGGTGGCATTTAAGTAGGAAACAAGTAGGAGGAGCTAGAGAATAGTTACATCGTCCTCAAGGCTAAATTTTACTTAGATATTTAGGAAAACAATTTTTTTTTAAAATATTAAGACAAAAGAACATATGATGGAGTAAAATGCAAGAATCACATGAGAGGATGCTCTCCACCCTCATGCCTATGTTGCCCCTGCCTTTTGGAGGCGCCTTAGTGGAAAAGTTTAAGAAACACTGGCTTAAATAATAAAAGTTCAGATTGCTTCACATGGTAGACCTGTTACAATCAGGCCCCTACCAATCATTTCCATCTCACCTTCCACTCATTTTTATGCTCCACTCACGCACCCCTATTACTTCTTGCTGTGTATGTTAGCCATGAAGCACAACCACTTGCAGTTGCCCAAGCAAGCAGCAACTGGTATCCAGAATAACAGGAAATTCATGGCTGAGCCTGTGTTATGGGGTTCTCTCTCCTTGGAGTCCTACTCTCTCTCATCAGGCACACTCCTGTTATTCTCCAAGACAGTGTCATCTCCTCTGTGATACTGCCATTGCTCCCCTCAGAGAATCTTTGGTCCCAGGTACCTTCTTTCACCATGGCCCCCCATTACCTATGTTACCATGTTTGTTCACAGCTTTCCCCCACTGGAGGTCCTTACAGTCAACAACCATGTCTTATTTACCTTAGTACCTTGCATGGGACTAAAAACAGCCAAGCTAGTTGAGAACAACCCGACCTTTCTGCGATTTTTCCTCAAGGTGACTGGGAAAGGCAAGTGAGTGGATGGAGTTTAAGAGTGAGTGTGTTAACTCTGGCTAGAGGTGGAGGATAGATTTCAGTTTGGAACATGCAGGGCTCTGGCCTGGTTGTGAGGTGGAGGCAGGGAGCAGCAGCAATGCTGGTAACTGTTACCAACAGTGTTCATTCTTCATTTGAAACCAGCTAAAAGCAGAACAGGGTGCTGAAACAGTACTGTTCCCACATTACATGAGACCTTTGGCATGGTTGTAAAAATTTACAAGGGACCTTTGTAACTGATAGGTAATTTTGCTGAGGAATGAATTTTAATCAGATAGCTTGAAGCAATGAGTCCTTATCTAGAGGGTGCTTCAAACTCTCCACCCTGCTGGAGTCCCACAAGCATTGGGTTCCCTACTTTCTGGTTATGTGGCCTTGGGCAAGATGCACAACACAACCTCTCTCAGCCTTGGTTTTTCCATCTTTTTTTGTGATGGTTAAATGACATAATGTATGAAAAATGCCTAGCAGTGCCCAACAGACAGAAAATATCCAACAAATTGCAATATCAATTATCAAAACTCTCATTAGGGTCCGAATAGCTCTTTCAATTTTCCCCCCAGTTATACCTTGTTACATTATATATGAGCAAATATGCATATCTGGAATTTGCAAAGATCTTTGGACAAAACTCTTGTGAACATTAACAACCTACTGTATCCAGAATAGGAGTTCCTGGGTGGTGCAGACTATTAACATGTCCAGCTGCTAACCAAAAGTTTGGAAGTTCAAGTCCACCCAGAGGTGCATCAGGAGAAAGGCCTGGTGATCTACTTCCCAAAAGTCAGCCATTGGAAACCTTACAAAGCACAGTTCTTTTCTGAGACACATGGGGTCACCAAGTTGGGGTCTCCATGAGTCGGGGTCACCATGAGTTGGAGTCAACTCCATGACAACTGGTATCCAGAATAACAAGCAATCCTAGGCCAGTTCCTTAGGTTGCAAGATGTTACCTTGCTTTTTGTGGAAAACACCCACCATGATGACCAGGCAGGTGATAATGGCTTGGATTAATCTGAATGACCTCAAGTTGGCCTCAGGGCTCCAGGACTATTTTTTACCCTTCCCAGACTTTGTACCTGCCGTTCCTGCTGCTGTGCAAGCACAAGCCATGCTTCTACACCTGGAAATCACCAACTCAATCTTGAGGGCCAGTTCACACAAAGACGGTGTAAGAGAGAGATTAAGAGCACAGGTTAGGGAGTTAGATGGACTACTGTTAGAATATTGACTCTTACTTACTAGCCACTTACTTACTAGCTCTATGGCCTATAGTAAGCTATTTAAATCAGTTTCTTCCTCTGTAAAGTGGGGATAATAATAGTACATATCTTAGATTGTAATAGTATATTGCAATCTATTTAAGGATTAAATGAGATAATGTTTGTCAGATGCCTAGGAAAATGCCTGACATGTTGTGGCCATTCAGTAAATGATATGAGCTATCATTTTTATTTAAAAAGTTAAACGTTACATCCTCTGTAGAGCCCTTTCCAAAGCAGGAAAGATTCATTGCCTCTCTCTCATAGCATGATTTATTATAATAAATATAACACGATTTATTTCCCCTTATTTATTAAGGAAAAATTAGCATTTATTCAACTCCTACAACAGCCAGGCATAAGATGCATACCATTTTCTGTAACCTCTCTGGTCATCATCTGATGCTGGTCTTATTCCCATTTTCACAATAAACAACAGAAGCCCAGAGAGGTTAACTAAACACACAGCTAGTGAACATCAGAAGTGGGTTGTGAGTTAAAGTCAATACAAGAATTCAAACTTTATCCCAGGCTTCCTACATTTTCTGTACTATAATTATTTGTCCATCTGCATTTTTCCCAAACTAATCTCTCAATGCAGTAACTATATTTGATTCATTTTTGTAGTATCTAACACATGCCTGGCAGATGTTCCATAAGTGTGTGTTAAATGGAAGATGGAAAACTCACATGTAAGTAAATCTAAACTAGGGTTGCCAAATAAAATGTAAGACACCAGTTAAATTTGAATTTCAGATGAACAGCAAATAATTTCTAGTATAATAATTTTTTAAACACTGTTTGTGGCACACTTATAATAAACAATGCTTTAAAAGTATTTGTTATCCATGGGATTAGTTTTCTTGGTTCAGAGGTTTAGGGTCATGATTTTGTAGGCCTGCCCAGTCAATTGACCTAACATTGTTTTAAGAGTTTCTGCTCTACCTGTTAGTTCAGTGAGTAGTGCATGGGGGTCTTAAAAGCTTCTGAGTGGCCATTCAAGATACAACAGTTGGTCTGTATTTGCCTGTAGCAGCAGAGAAAGAAGGAGACCCAAGAATCAGAGAAGGAAATGGTCTGCAGGTCTAATTGCCTCCATGAACTACCTCCCTTGCCATGAGACCAGAAGAAATGGATGGTGCCCAGCTACCACTACTGAACATTTTGATCAGGGACCCAAGAGGTGGATCTTGATGAAAATGAGGAAAATTGTGGAAAGGATCTTTAAATTTTTATTGGAAATCAGACTTACTGGATACAACGAGACTGGAGAAACTAATCTATTGCCTGGAAACAACTTTGAAACCTTGAACCGAAACTATCCCATAAAGTCTTTAAACTACACAAAAGTTTAGCTCAATATATGAAGAATGTTTGCCTTGAACATTGCACCCTTTAAAGAATTACCTATCTGAGATCAAAATGACAATAGTAATTCTTAAGCACAAATGAGAACTCTAAGGGGTAGAGAGTCTAAGTTAACAGTGGTGAAACAATATGTGCAGAGATAGGGAGAATGGTGACATAGCATGAAGTATGTAACCATTGTCAATAAACTGTACGTGTAAAACTTGTTGAGTGAATGTATGTTTTGCTGTGTATATTTTCACCAAAAATAAATTTTTTTAAAAAAAAAGAAGAAGAAAAAAATGTTTGTTATCTGAAATTCAAATTTAACTGGGTGTCCTGTATTATTTATTTTTTTTCTAAATCCGGCAACCCTAACCTAAACCCTCAAATTGACCTTGGAAGGGCAGCTTCCCCAAGGGTGCTCCAGGTGGTAGAAGGAGTGCTATACCCCTCACACTCAAGGCTGGCCTGACTCGGAGCTGCTGTGGGGGCTGGGATTAAGGCCATGGTAACCTGGACATCGCCTTTCCTTGAACCTTACCTATTCACCTAATTTAGGTCAGTTTTGACACCCTTAAGCCAAAGAAGAATCCACTGATGAGCTTAAAGCGCCATCTGGAGGCTTCTATAGGTAGTACTGTGGTCAGTGGTCATCATGGACCCAAGACCTAGGAGAGCAGAAAAAGTCAAACAAGGCACAGACCAGGTGGAAAAGGAAGCCAGCCGGAAGTGGGCAGAGGTGGAGAAAAACATACCTTCCTGCCGTTTCCATTTTGCAGCTGCTACTGCTGCTGCTGTGGTCACCTACAAGCTGAAGGCACTCTCCAAGAAGGTTATTGCTAAGAGCTTCACTTGCCCAGGATTCTTTGCCTCTCCAACTGTTTCCTGCTCTTCCCTAGGCTGGAAGTCACGGCCGTACGGAAAGCATCATAACCTGGGTTGACTGAGCGTATTGGGACTCAAGTTTAAGGATGAATTTTTAAACTTTATCCTCCCTTCTCAGAGGCTTGTCCGACATCATTATCTTCCAGGGGAGAACAAAATCCCTGTGGGGATTTCAGCTCCACTCCAATCTTAAATTAAGAACCCATAAAACATACAGCAAGATGTCTGACATATAGTAGGTGTTCAATAAATGTTAATCTCCTTTTTCCTCTGAGTAAGAAGGGCCCTGCTGCTAGTGGGAACACCTTTCTCCTCACCTCCAGCTTACCTTCCCAGGCTCTTGTATGGAAAGGAGGGCCACATTTAGCATGTCCTTCCTCCTCAGGAGGGTAGTTGCAGTCCCTCCTGATGAGCAGTGCTTTCCAAGCAGGTCTGACCTGCCACTTCTGTAAAGAATCTTCCTTGAGAGCAGTAAGAGAAGTGGAGCATCATCTCTGGCAGCCCAGGGTTGGATCCTGTGTCTGGTTGTGGAGATATTAGTAGGACAGCTGTGGCAGGTAATTCAGAAAGAAGAAAACAATGGGAGAAATGTAAGGAAAGTGCCAATGACTGCATAAAAGAGTCAACAAAAGTTGAGGGACTGGGAAGCAGACGTATTAGAAGGAGGACATGTCCAAGACAGTTAATTCCCAACATTGCAACTCCCACTTTCTCAGAAGCCTCACCTGAGGGTCCACCCTAAAACCCAGCCCCATTCTAGGGCTTTGGCCCAATACATTGGGCTCTCAGTCCTGCCAGAGTGACTGAGACTGATGGTTATTGACACTCCCTGTAGGACAGGCCCTGGGGGGTGGAGGAGGCTGTCTGAGGGTGGGAAGGACAGAGGTGCTACTTGCTCAACTTAACAGGATGTGGAGGGAAGGTGAGCCAGATGCTTTGAGGGATCCCAGAGGCAATTCCTATATATATGCGCTGGGTTCATCACCTGCTTAAGTAATTAAGTTGGAAGACTTTGTCTTTGCTTCTGTAAAGCCCTCTCGGTCCACTCGTCTGTATTTGTGGGAACACTTTCTCTGGGCACCATCTGTCAGAAAACTCCATTCTGGAGGCTTGGTGACACATTTTAAGATGAGGATGAGTAACATGGAAATGATGCCATGGACTGTTAGCAGAAGGAATGGAAACTGTTTGCTTAGAGCAGCAATTCTCAAAGTATGGTTCCCAGCACTACCAAATTCTTAGGTCCCACACCAGGCCTACTGAGTCAGAAACTAGGGAGTGGGGAAGGGGGCAGAGGAGGAAGACTAGCTAGCTGTGTTTCCACAAGTCTGCCCTGTGATTCTGAGCTAAGTTTGACAACCACTGGCTTAGGGAAAACATGAGTGGGTTGGACAGGGGTGAAGTCCACAATAATGTGCAAATGTTGGAAGAGCGGGTACATGAATGAGATGACTACACGTTCTGTGCCTCCAGAGGGAAGAGCTAGGACACATGGGCAAGCGTTGCAGAGAGACCAATTTCAGTTTGAATTAAGGAAATAATTTCGAACAAGTAGAACTTTGAAGGAATGAGATTATGCTTAGTAAAGGCACTGCTTTGTCACTGAACTAGATGTCCTGTGTCCCATGCTAGATGATCTGTCAGGGATTTGGTGGCAGAAATTTCTTCTTCAATTCTCTTCTATCAAGAACCAGGGCAATAATTTCTGACTGTTCTTTCATTTCTCAGAACCTCTTTCTGCTGAGTGTTTGTAGCACGTTGTTACAAATGAGCAAATGCTGAGACTAAAGGCTGTTGCAGCTTCCTGGTCAGGATTTTGTTGGGACTACTCCATTCTGTACTAGTTAGTTGTTCTCTAGACTGCTGCACAACTGCCTTTCAAGTGTTTCACTGTACCACTATCTGAGATTTTCCTTATCCTCTCCTATTTCCTCCATCCCATGTACTTCTATTTTAAAAACATTTTATTTACTTCATTTTGGTGGAGCACACCCTCAAGTAGATTTCCAAGAAAGGTACAAAGGAAGTCAATCTTGCATGTCTGTAAACGCCTTTTTTCCATCTTCTCACTTGACTGACAGTTTGGTTGGGTATAGAATTCTAGGTTGGAAATTATTTTCCCTCAAAATTAAAAAAAAAAAAATGCCCAATGATCTTCCATCTTTTGATATTCTGTGAACAATTCTGGTGACATTCAATTTCTAATCCTTTGTATGTGGCTGAAGCCCTGGTTGCACAGTGGTTAAGCACTCGGCTGATAGCTGAAAGGTGAGCGGTTCAAACCCACCAGCCACTCTGCAGGAGAAAGATGTGACATTCTGCTTCCATAAAGATTTATAGCCTTGGAAACCCTATGGGACAGTTCTACTCTGTCCTGTAGGGTTGCTGTCAGTTGGAATTGACTCGACAGCAACAGGTTTGGTTTGGTTTGGGTATGTGGCTAGTGTTTGCTTTCTCTCGCTGGCTCTTGAAGCATTATCCTTGTTGTTCAGAAATTTCATAATGATATCTCTTCAATCTGGAAAGTCATGTCCTTCAGCTTGGGAAATTTTCTTGTATTATGTCTTTGATTAACTCCCTTTCTTTAATTTTCTGTTTTTTCTTTCCAAACTGTTGGAAAGATTGATCATCCAATTTTCTTGTCTTTCTTTTCTGTTTTCTTTTTGTTATTTATAAATCTATATTTTCTGAGAGAGTTTTTAAAATTTATCTCTGAAGTTTTCATCTACTCCTTGAGTTTCCTCTGAGATAGTTTGTTCTTATGTTTGTTTTGGACTGTCTTTCTTTTTGCAGGATTTCCTCATCTTTAAGAATAAGACATAAATAGGCTGACTGGAATATTTGAGTTCATGGGCAAAGCATAATGGCTGGGGTGTCTCACCATAGACTGATTGGATGGTGTCATAGATTGAGTTGTGTCCCCCAAAACTATGTGTCAACTTGGTTAGGCCATGATTCCCAGTATTGTGTGATTGTCTTCCATTTTGTGCTTGATATAATTTTCCTATGTGTTGTAAATCCTAATCTCTGCCTGTGGTTAATGAGGCAAGATTACTTTATGTTAAAGAGGATTAGGGTGGGATGTAACACCCTTACCCAGGTCACATCCCTGATCCAATGTAAAGGGAGTTTCCCTGGGGTGTAGCCTGTACCACCTTTTATCTCTCAAGAGATAAAAGGAAAGGGAAGTGAGCAGAGAGTTGGGGACCTCATACCACCAAGAAAACAGGACCTGGAGCAGAGCATCCTTTGGGCCCCAGGGTCCCTGTGCTGAGAAGCTCCTCGACCAGGGGAAGATTGATGACAAGGACCTTCCTCCACAGCCCACAGAGAGAGAAAGCCTTCCTCTGGAGATGGCACCCTGAATTTGAACTTGCAGCCTACTAGACTGAGAGAATAATTGTCTGTTTGTTAAAGCCATCTACTTGTCGTATTTCTGTTATTGCAGCACTAGATGACTAAGACAGATGGGAACTGGCCAAATCATTGCAGGAACCCAAATATAAGTATTTTCTCTTCGGCCAATCAGCTTGCCCAGAGAGGAATCCTCAGATTCCCTGTCTGGGAGTATACAATTCTAGATACTGGTCATGATAGATGACATGGGAAGGGAACTGGGAGTAGGCTGATCTCACTGTTCAGGATCCTGCTCTACACTAAATCCACCTCAGTTCATCCTCTCCAGAAAGTAAATCTCCCCTTGGCAGCCTGGGAGGGGGTGGGATAGTTCCTATGGGGGCTGGAGAATCTGTGGGTCGAACTGCTCCTCATTTTAGCCAATCCTTCTGCTTTCACTCCTTGATACACCCTGGCCTTGGAGCTCCCAGAAGCTTCTACGCTGTATCCTTTCCTGGATCTGAGGTGTGAGATGGTTTCTT
Organism: Dugong dugon; assembly: GCA_030035585.1. NCBI lineage: Eukaryota > Metazoa > Chordata > Mammalia > Sirenia > Dugongidae > Dugong > Dugong dugon. The sequence goes on from CM057473.1 coordinate 73,366,610, forward strand.
ATTGGCTGCCTTCACTGCAGGCGGAACTTTCAGCTTTCACCACACTGCCATGTTAGTTACCATTCATCCATTTGCTTTATGTCTTCCAAATTTTTATTGATATCCCTCATCTTCTGTCACTTTATTTCTCATTATCTTTTCCCTTGTGGGTTAATACCTCTTTTACTTATTTATTTTTAAAGCAAAAAGAAAGGTTTATTATCTCTTTTTAAAATGCCATCTTATATGATTTTATATACAGAAAACCCCAAAGAATCCATGAGAAAGCTACTGGAACTAATGGAAGATTTCCCCAAGGGGAAGGATACAAGATTAACATACAAAAATCGGTTGTATTCCAACACTAACAAAGAGAACTTTGAAAAGTATATCAGGAAAACAATACAACTTATAATAGCCACTAAAAAGGTAAAATGCTTAGGAATAAATCTAACCAGGAATGTAAAAGACCTATACAAAGAAAACTACAAAACACTACTGCAAGAAACCAAAAGAGACCTACATAAGTGGAAAAACACGCCATGCTCATGGGTAGGAAAACTCAACATTGTGAGAATGTCAATTCTACCCAAGGTGATCAACAGATACAATGCAATCCTGATCCTAATTCCAACAGCATTCTTTAACGAGATAAAGAAACAAATTGCCAACTTTATATTGAAAAGGAAGAAGCTCTGGATAACTAAAGCATTACTGAAGGAGAACTAAGTGGGAGGCCTCACACTACTTAATTTCAGAACCTAGTATATAGCTATGGTAGTCAAAACAGCCTGGTACTGGCACAACAGACACATCGACCAATGGAACAGAATTGAGAACCCAGACACAAATCCATCCATCTATGAGCAGCTAGTGTTTGACCAAGGGCCAAAGTTTGCTACATGGGGAAAAGACAGTCACTTTAACAAACGGTACTGGCATAACTGGATGTCCATCTGTAAAAAAATGAAACAAGATCCATACCTCACTCCATACACAAAAACTAACTCAAACTGGATCAAAGATCCAAATATAAAATTTAAAATGATAAAGATCATGGAAGAAGAAATAGGGACAATGCTAGGACCCCTAATATATGGCATAAATAGGATACAAACCATAACTAACAATGCACAAATACCAAAATATAAACTAAATAACTAGGAGCTCCTAAAAATTAAACACTAATGCCTATCAAAAGACTTAAAGAGTAAAAAGAGAACCTACAGACTGGGGAAAAAAATTTGACTCTGACACATCAGAAAAGGGTCTAATCTCTAAAATCTACAAAATATTGCAACACCTCAACAACAAAAAGACAAATAATCCAATTTAAAAAATGGGCAAAAGACATGAACAGACACTTCACCAAAGAAGACTTTCAGGCAGCTAACAGACACATGAGGAAAATGCTTGTCATCATTAGCCATTAAAGAAATGCAAATTAAAACCACGTTGAGATACCATCTCACCCACACATTACTGACACTAATCCAAAAAACACAAAATAACAAATGTTGGAAAGAAATTGTGGGGAGACTGGAATGCCTATGCACTGCTGGTAGGAACGTAAAATGTTACAACCACTTTGGAAAACAATATGGTGTTTCCTTAAAAAGCTAGAAATAGAAATATCTTACTATCCAGCAATCCCACTCCTAGGAATATACCCTAGAGAAATAAGAGCCATCATACAAATAGACATATGCACACCCGTGTTCATTGCAGCACTATTCACAACAGCAAAAATATGAAAACAACTTAAACGGCCATCAACAGATGAATGGATAAACAAATTCCAAACACACAATGGAATACTATGCATCAATAAAGAGTAATGATGAATCCGCAAAACAACTCACAACATGGATGACTCTGGAGGGCATTATGCTGAGTGAAATAAGTCAGTCACAAAAGGACAAATATTGTGTGAGACCACTATTACAAGAACTCAAGAAAAGGTTTACACACAGAAAAAAAACATTCTTCGATGGTTAACAAGGTTGGGAGGGAGGAGGAGGGAAAATCACTAACTAGGTAGTAGGTAAATGTCAACTTTGGTGAAGGGAAATACAACACACAACATAGGGGAAATCAGCACAACTTGACCAAAGCAAAAGCATAGAAGTTTCCTGAACACATCCAAACACTTTGAGGGACCGAGTAGCTGGGGCTAGGGTTGAGGACTGAGGACCATAGTCTTGGGGACATCTAGATCAATTGGCATAACACAGCTCATAAAGAAAATGTTCTACATCCAACTTTGGTGAGTAGCATCTGGGGTCTTAAAAGCTTGTGAGCGACTATCTAAGATACATCTATTGATCCCATCCCATCCGGAGCAAAGGAGAATGAAGAAAACCAATGACACAAGGAAAATACTAGCCTAAAGGCCTAAACAACCACATGAACCATAAAGAGACCAGCCTGAGACCAGAAGGACTAGAAGGGGCCCGGCCACCACCACAACTGCTCTGACAGGGATCACAGCAGACAGTCCTAGACAGAGTGGGAGAAAAATGTACAACAGAATTCAAATTCACGAAAATAAGACAAGACTTATTTGTCTGACAGAGACTGGAGGAACCCTCGAACTATGGCCCCTGGACATTCTGCTAACTCAGAACCGAAACCATTCCTGAAGCCCACTTTTCAGACAAAGATTAGACATGCCTACAGAACAAAAAATAACACACGTGAGGAAAGTGCTTCTTAGTTCAATCAAATACATGAGACCAAATGCGCAACTCCTGTACAGAAGCAAGAAGAGAAGGCAGGAAGGGACAGCAACTGGATGAATGGACATAGGGAACGTTGGGTGGAAAAGGAGAGAGTGCTGTCACATTGTGGGGATTGCAACCAATGTCACAAAACAATGTTTGTTGCTATTAGGTGCCTTCGAGTTGGTTCTGACTCATACCAACCCTATGTACAACAGAACGAAACACTGCCCGGTCCTGCACCATCTTCACAATCATTACGTTTGAACCCATTGTTGCAGCCACTGTGTCAATCCATCTCGTTGAGGGTCTTCCTCTTTTTCACTGACCCTCTACTTTACCAAACATGAAGTCCTTCTCCAGGGACTGATCCCTCCTAATAACATGTCCAAAGTATGTGAGACGTAATCTCACCATCCTTGCTTCTAAGGAGCCTTCTGGTTGTATTTTTTCCAAGACAGATTTGTTTGTTCTTTTGGCAGTCCAAGGTATATTCAATATTCACAAAACAATATGGGTATAAATTTTTAATGAGAAACTAGCTTGAATCACAAACTTTTACCTAAAACACAATTTTAAAAAAAGTCCCATCTTAGTGAGGTTTTAAACAAAACCTGTTGCTCTTGAGCTGATTTTGACTCATAGTGACCCTATAGGACAGAGTAGAACTGCCCCACAGAGTTTCCGAGTAGCGGCTGGTGGATTCGAACTGCTGACCTTTTTGTTTTTTGTTTTTTAATTTTTTTATTATACTTTAGATGAAGGTTTACAGAACAAATAGTTTCTCATTAAACAGTCAGTACACATATTGTTTTATGACATTGGTTAACAATCCCATGACATGTCAACACTCTCCCTTCTCAACCCTGAGGGCCTTTTTCTTGGTGAAAATATACATAGCCAAAGTTACACCATTTTGAAAGTTTCTACATGTACAATTCAGTGACATCGATTACATTTTTCCACTTGTGCTGCTATTCTCACTATCCGTTTCCAAAATATTCCATCACCATTACCTTCAACTCACTGTCCCCTAGTCTTCCCATCCAACCTTTCGAGTTGCTGTTGTCAATTTGATCTCACATAGATAATTCTTTTTTCTGGTACCTTAGATGAAGGTTTGCAGAACAAATAGTTTCTCATTAAAGAGTTTGTACACATATTGACCTATGACAATGGTTAACAACCCCATGACGTGTCAACACTGTCCCTTCTCAACCTTGGGTTCCCTATCACCAGCTTTCCTGTCCCCTCCTGCCTTCTAGTCCTTGTCCCTGGCCTGCTGTGCCTCATTTGTCCTGTTTTGTTTTAAAGGCTGTGCAATCCCCAGCTGAATGGTGAACTTCGGGAGGGGCTTCACCACTGAGCAAAAATGGTGTCCGGGGACCATACTCTCAGGGTTTCTCCAGCCTGTCAGGCCAGTAAATATGGTCTTTTTTTTGTGAGTTAGAATTCTGTTCTACATCCTTTTCCAACTCTGTCCAGGACCCTCTATTGTGATCCTGGTCAGAGCAGTCAGTGGTGGTAGCCAGGCACCATCTAGCTGTACGGACTCAGTCTGGTGGAGGCCTTGTTAGCCGTGGTCCATTGGTCCTTTGGACTAATCTTTTCCTTGTACCCTGTTCTCTTCATTCTCCCTTGCTCCCAAAGGGGTGAGACCAGTGGAGTATCTTAGATGGCTGCTCATAGGCTTTTAAGACCCCAGACACTACTCACCAAGGTAGAATGTAGAACATTGTCTTTATAAACTGTGTTATGCCAATTGAGCTAGATGTTCCCTGAGACTATGGTCCCCACAGCCCTCTGCTCAGCAATTCAGTCCCTCAGGGAGTTTGGATGTGTCTATGGAGCTTCCATGACCTTTCCTTGTACTGTCTTCCCCAGTAATGTGTACTGTCTTACCCTTCACCAAAGTTACCACTTATCTATTTATCTGCCCCTCCACTCCTCCCATCCCTCGTAACCAACAAACATTGTTCCTTTTTGTGTGTAAACTTTTACATGAGTTATACAGTCAAGGTCTCATACAATATTTGTCCTTTTGTTATTGACTTATATCACTCAGCATAACGTCCTCCAGTTTTGTTCCTCTTACTCTCCTGTGCTAAGTTACTTTTGTTTGTGGATTTTTTTTTCATTTCTTTTGTTTTTGTAGGTTTTGTTTTTACTTAGACTTTATGTTTTTCTTCTTTATTTTGATGAGTAGGTTTGTTAACTTTCTTTGTGGTTACCTTGAAATTTACCTGTATCTTCCTAGATTTCAACCAGTCTATTATTACTTGGTATTGCTTGACTTCCTCTCCATTAGAAGGTTCTATATCTACACTGTTTATTCCCTCTTTTATTGTTCTGATGCTGTTGTCATTACAGATTAACCTCTCTGTTTCCCTTTTGTAATTCTTTTGGTTTTGCATAGTCCTTAAGAGTTCATTTCCTAGGTTGGTATCTGGTTAGTACAATCCTGTGTCCTTTATTCAGCCTGTGGTCTGATATTGTTTGTTCTCAGATCGAAGGACTTTGTTTAATAAGTCTCATATGTTTGGTTTGGTTTTTACATAGTCCCTTAATTTCTGTTTATCTGGAAATGACCTAATTTCACCATCATATTTGAATGAGAGTTTTGCAGGATATATTATTCTTGGCTGGCAATTTTTTTCTTTCAAGGTTTTATATATGTCATCCCATTGCCTTCTTGCCTGCATGGTTTCTGCTGAATAATCTGAGGTTAGTCTTATTGTTTCTCCTCTGTATGTGACTTTTTGTTTTTCTTGAGCTGCTCTCAGGATGCTTTGTCTTTGGTTTTAGTGAGTGTGATTATGATATGCCTTGGTGATTTTCTTTTGGAATCTACCCTATGTGGGGTCGTTGAGCTTCTTGGATGGTCAGCTTTTCATCTTTTATGATACTGGGGAAGTTTTCTGTCAGCAATTCTTCAACGATCCTCTCTGTGTCTTCTGTTTTCTCCCCCTGTTCTGGAACTCCGATCACTTGCAGATTTTTGCTTTTGATTGTATCTCACATAATTCTCAGGGTCTCTTCATTTTTATGCATTCTTTTTTCTGATTTTTCCTCAAACAGAGTTCTATCTAAGTGTTTGTCTTCAATTCTGCTGATCCTGTCTTCCACCGTTTTAAATCTGCTCCTCAACCCTTCTATGACACTGTCCATTTCTGAAATCTTGTTGTTTATCTTTTGGATTTCTAATTGTTGTTTTTCTATAATTTCTAGTGTAAATTCATTTTGGCATTTTGTTCCTGCATTATTTTCCTGAATTCTTCCATTTTTTTGTCTTTATTTTCCATGAATTTCTCTGCTTTTTCCATGAATTTGTCTATTTTTTCCTCATTTTTGTCTGCTTTTTTGCTTCAACTCTTGGATAATTCTGAGTATTAGAGATCTGAGTTCCCTACCAGGTAGTTCTAGTGCCTTTTCTTCTACTGGAAAGTCATCTGGTGTCTTATTTTGGATGCCTACTGGAACCATCCTGTCCTGTTTTTGTAAATGTTTTGATATTGTCTGCTGTCTTCGGGGCATTCAGTAGTTATTTTTCTCATTTATTGATTGTAGATTTTTTTTTGTTTTGTCTTTTTTTGTTTTTTTTTTTAATTTGGCTATGTCTGAGCAGGCAGGCTGTGTGTTCTTTGTTATTTGCTTGTCTGTGGGCATGGTACTTTTCGCCTCTTTCTCCAATTGGCAGGGTCAGTCACTCAGTTATGGTACAGCAGGGCAGGTCTAGCTGAAGGGGAGTTGCTGGGATGGGTTGTTTATAGCACTTACTACAGCCACCAGGGTGAGTCAGTAATCAGTGCAGGGCAGGTTCCGGTAGGCCTTGCCTGTGCTGCTTGGAGGTGTGATGTTAAGTGCACAGTGCAGGTAGGCAGGATGGGGGGGTGGAGACTGTGATGTGTGGAGCTAAGATGGGTATGGGAGAGAGGAGAGAGGAACAGGAGTCCAAAAATACAAACAAAAAGAGTGCTAGGGGAGCCTGCTGTTGGAGTGGAGAGATGAGAGACTATGAAATGGAGAAAAACAAAAAGGAGAAGAAGAAGAAGAAAAGAAAAGAAAAGAATGAATAGATAAAAAATAGAAAGAAAAAAGAACAGCAAAGCTCCCAGGGATCCCACTGGTGCAGCTACAAGGTCTGGGGAAGGTTTTCCCAGGTGTTGAAGTACAGCCTGGCTAGGAGGTGTGGGTATTCAGTGCTAGGTATCCAGGGGACAGGAAGAGAAGGAAAGTATAGACAGACGAGAAACTGAGTAATGAAGAAAGACAAAAAGGCAAAAAGAGGGAAAACAAAACAAATTAAAAAAAAAAAAAGAATAAGCAACCCCCCCAAAAAAACAGGAAAAAAAAACCCACAAAAAAAGAAATGTTCTCAGGGATCCCTCTGTGCATCTGTGCAAGCTGAGGGGGTAGGTCCCAAGCCGCACAGCACTGCCCGGCCAGAACAGCTCCCAACTGGAGAAAAGAAAAAGAAAAAAACCAAACAATTCAAAACAAACAAACAAACAAAAGTCCCGGGATCCCTCCAGCATGGCAGCACAGACCGGAAGGAGTTCCACACTCAAACAGAGCTCCACAGCCCTTCAGGAAGAAGCAAAGATGGCGCATGGAGCCAGGTATTTGAGCAATAGGAGGGGGAGGTGGTGAGAGGTAAGGAAGAAATCAAAAGAAGTGGAAAAAAGCAACACCAGCAGCCAACAAATGGCACTCAGGGAGTTGGCCAGTGCAGGCAGGTGGAATCCAAGCAGCCGCTGTTTCCCAGCCAAGAGACTGTGGCCACAGGAAGTAGAGGAGGCCGAGTAGGGGTGAAGAAGGGTGGGGGTTGGGAAAGCGTATATCTCTGTTTACTGGTTGTTCTGTCTCCTGCTGGAAGCTCTGTGAAGCTGCTTTCTCATACCCCCTATTTGCTGGTCTCTGATAGGAGTCCAAGATGGCCGATCCATGCTGCATTAGCTGATAGGGGACCTCTCCATGTATGTCTCCTTGCTCTCTGTTCTCTGTCAGTTTCTTATTCCATTTGGTGCTTGGCTGAGTTCTTTATCTCTTCATTTAATGTTTAGGATTTCAGGATTGCTGTTTTCTCTGTTTGGCTTAGTTTTTCAGATCTTTGCTGTGGAGGGACAGCATGGTGCTTCTGCCTAGAGTGCCATGTTGCCGAAAGTCCCTGCTGAACTTTTTGGTTAGCAGCCGAGCTCTTAACCACTGTGCCACATTTAACTATTATTCTACTCATTGATAATAAATTTTTTGTTTTGTTTTAAAAACACACAAGTTTATAAGTTCAACTCTATATACCACTTGAGCTAACTATCACAATTTTTATATTTTGTGTCAAATATTTATATTTTATATAAACACTTTACAAATTACTTGTAGTTTCCTCTTTAAAGACTAAGTTATTTAACAGCTTAAAACAGTTTCCAAACATATGGTTTTATTGATGCTGTAGTTTATTTCTAATTTAATTTCAATGTGGGCAGAGAACAAGGTCTGTGCAATATTGAAGCTTTGAAATTTTTTTGAAACTTGCTTTGTGAACTAGTAAATGGTCAATTTTTATAATGAATTCTTTTATACTTGAAAATAATATGTATTCTCTACAAATCAGATGCTAGGTACTATACAGTCCCTGGGTGGTGCAAATGATTGAGCACTGGGCTACTAACGGAAAGGTTGACAGTTTGAATCCACCCAGAGATGCCGTGGAAGAAAGTCCTGGCAATCTACTTCTGAAAAATCACAGCCATTGAAAACTCTATGGACAGTTCTACTCTGACACACATGGGGTCACCATGATTTGAAATGACTGAAAGGCAACTGGTTTAAGTGTTTTTTTTAGATACTATATGGAGTCCCTGAGTGGTACAAATGGTTAATGCACTTGGCTAACTAAAGGTTGAAGATTCAAGTCTACCCAGAGGTGCCTCGAGAGAAAGACTTGGCAATCCCCTTCTGAAAAATCAGCCACTGAAAACCCTATACAACACAGTTCTATTCTGAGACACATGGGGTCACCACAAGTCAAAATCAACTTAATGGCAACTGGAACTGGAAAGCTATTATAAATAAATCAAACTTCTTAATTTTGTGGTTCAAATATATATCCTTGCTTGTTATGTCTGTTGCTGCTTGCTCTCCCACACCAATGTCCTCTCTCTGATTAGGCTCCAACTCCCCATTCCTGGCTCTCCTCACTGTGAACACCCTCCTCATCCTAGTTAGGCTCTGACTCCCCATATTGGGTTGGACCTCCCCGCAACCCACATGTGGATACACCCTTCACTCTGCCTAGTCTCTGACACCGTGTTCTAGTCTAATCTACTACTAATCTACTTTCTGTCTCTATAGATTTGCATAACCTGGACATTTCATGTAAATGGAATCATACAATGTGTGGGCTTTTGTGATTGGCTTCTTTCACTTAGCATAATGTTTTCAAGGTTCATCTATGTTTAACTTTTTATTTGGAAAAAATTTAAGATTTATAAAAATGTTTCAAAAATAGTACAAAGGATTTCTGTATACCCTTCACCCATATTGCTCAAATGTTAATATTTAACATAATTATGGTAAAATTATCAAAATAAGGAAAATAATATTGACGGAATACTATTAACTAATCTACAGATGTGTCTTGTTTGTCATACTGTGGTGGCACGGGTATTGCTGTGATACTGGAAGCTTTGCCACTGGTATTTCAAATACCAGCAGAGCCACCCTTGGTGGACAGGTTTCAGCAGAGCTTCCAGACTAAAACAGGCTAAGAAGAAGGATCTGGCAGTCTACTTCTGAAAAAACTGGCCAGTGAAAACTTAATGAATAGCAGTGGAACATTGTCTAATATAGTGCCAGAAGATGAGCCCTCAGGTTGGAAGGCACTCAAAATATGAGTGGGGAAGAGCTACCTCCTCAAAGTAGAGTTGGCCTTAATGACATGGTTGGAGTCAAGTCTTCAGGACCTTCATCTGCTGATGTGGCACGACTAAAAAATGAGAAGAAACAGCTGCAAACATCCATTAATAATCAGAACATGGAATGTTCGAAGTATCAATCTAGGAAAATTGGAAGTCGTCAAAAATGAGATGGAATGCATAAACATTCTAGGTATGGAAAAACATTCTAGGTGAGCTGAAATGGACTGGTATTGGCCATTTTGAATCAGACAATAATATGGTCTAGTATGCCAGGAATGACTAATTGAACAGGAATGGCATTGCGTCCGTTGTCAAAAAGAACATTTCAAGATCTATCCTAAAGTACAACACTGTCAGTGATAGGATAATATCCATACACCTACAAGGAAAACCAGTTAATACAACTATTATTCAAATTTACACACCAACCACTAAGGCCAAAGATGAAGAAATTGAAGATTTTTACCATCTTCTACAGTCTGAAATTGATCAAACATGCAATCAAGATACATTGATAATTACTGGCGATTGGAATTTGAAAGCTGGAAACAAAGAAGAAAAATTGGTAGTTGGAAAATATGGCCTTGGTGATAGAATTTTACAAGACCACCGACTTCTTCATTGCAAACACTTTTTTTCAACAACATAAACGGCGACTATACATGTGGACCATGCCAGATGGAATACACAGGAATCAAATCGACTGCATCTGTGGAAAAAGACAATGGAAAAGCTCAATATCATCAGTCATAAGAAGGTCAGGGGCCGGTCATGGAATAGACCATCAATTGCTCATATGCAAGTTCAAGTTGAAGTCAAAGAAAATTAGAACAAGTCCATGAGAGTTAAAGTACGACCTTGAGTATATCCCACCTGAATCTGGACCATCTTAAGAACAGATTTGACACACTGAACTAATGATTGAAGACCAGACGAGTTGTAGAATGACATCAAGGACATCATACATGAAGAAAGCAAAAAGTCATTAAAAAGACAGGAAAGAAAGAAAACACCAAAGCGGATGTCAGAAGAGACTCTGAAAGTTGCTCTGGAACATCGAGCAGCCAAAGTGAAAGGAAGAAATGATGAAATCAAAGAACTGAACAGAAGATTTCAAAGGGTGGCTCAAATGGCATCTGGTGTCTTAAAAGCTTGCAAGCGGCCATCTAAGATGCATCAGTTGGTCCCAACTACCTGTAGTAAGGGAGAATGAAGAACACCAAAGACACAAGGAAAGTGTTGGCCCAGGGGACAGAAAGGGCCACGTAAGCCAGGGACTTCATCAGCCTGAGACCAGAGGAACTAGATGGTGCCCGGCTACCACCAATGGCCACCCTGACAGGGAACAAAACAGAGAGTCCTGGATGGAGCAGGAGAAAGGTGGGGTGCAGAACTCAAATTCTAGTAAGAAAACCAGACTTGATGGTCTGAGACTGGAGGAACCCGGAAAAGCATGGGTCCTGGATTCTCTATCAGCCCAGAACTAAAACAATTTCTGAGGCCAGCTCTTCGGACAGGGATTGAACTGGACTATGGGACATAGAGGATATTCATGAGGAATGTGCCTCTTGGCTCAGGTAGATACAAGAGATTAGATGGGCAGCTTCTGTCCAGAGGTGAGATGGGAGGGCGGAGAGGGTTAGGAGCTGGTTGAATGGACATGGGGAGTTAGGGGTGGAAGGGAGGAGTGTGCTGTCACAGTATGGGGAGAACAATTAAAGTCACATAACTATGCATAAATTTTTGTATGGGAAAAAAAAAAGGGCTGCTCAAGAAGACAAAGTGAAGTATTATAATGAACTGTGCCAAGACCTGGAGATAGAAAACTAAAAGGGAAGAACATGCTCAATATTTCTCAAACTGAAAGAACTGAAGAAAAAATTTAAGCCTTGAGTTGCAATATTGAAGGATTTTACGGGGAAAATATTAAACGACGCAGGAAGCATCAAAAGAACATAGAAGGAATACACAGAGTCACTGTACCGAAAAGAATTTGTCGGAGTTCAATTATTTCAGGAGGTAGTATACATGATCAAGAACCGATGGTACTGAAGGAAGAGGTCCAAACTGCACTGAAGGTATTGGCAAAAAACAAGGCTCCAGAAATTGACAGAATATCAACTGAGAGGTTTCAACAAACAGATGCAGAGCTGGAAGCGCTCACTCATCTCTGCCAAGAAATTTGGAAGACCTGGCCAACCTACTGGAAGAGATCCATATATGTACCATTCAAAAGAAAGGTGATCCAACAGAATGCGGAAATTACGGTACAATATCATTAATATCACACACAAGTAAAATTTTGCTGCAGATCATTCAAAAGCGGTTACAGGGTTGCATCAAGAGGGAGCTGCCAGACATTCAAGCTAGATTCAGAAGCGGACGTGGAACAAGGGATATTATTGCTGATGTTAGATGGCTCATAACTGAAAGGGAAGAATATCAGAGAGATGTTTACCTGTGTTTTATTGATCATGCAAAGGCATTTGACTCTGTGGACCATAACAAATTATGATAACATTGCAAAGAATGGGAATTCTAGAACACTTAATTGTACTCATGAGAAACCTGTACTTAGACCAAGAAGCAGTTATTCAATCAGAACAAGGGGATACTGTTTTGTTTAAAGTTAAAAAAGGGGTGCTTCAGGGTTGTATCCTTTCACCATACTTATTCAATCTGTATGCTGAGCAAATAATCCGAAAAGCTGGACTATATGAAGAAGAATGTGGCATTAGGATTGGTGGAAGACTCATTAACAACCTTTGATATGCAGATGACACAAGCTTGTTTGCTGAAAGTGAAGAGGACTTGAAGCACTTACTGATGAAGATCAAAGACTTCAGCCTTGAGTATGGATTGCACCTCAACATAAAGAAAACAAAAATCCTCACAAATGGACCAAGAGGCAACATCATAATAAACGGAGAAAAGACTGAAGTTGTAGAGGATTTCATTTTACTTGGATCCACAATCAATGCCCATGGAAGCAGCAGTCAAGAAATCAAAAGATATATTGCATTGGGCAAATCTGCTGCAAAAGACCTCTTTAAAGTGTTAAAAAGCAAAGATGTCACTTTGAGGACTAAGGTGTCAGTCCCTGGAGAAGGACATCATGCTTGGTGAAGTAAAGGGTCAGCGAAGAAGAGGAAGACCCTCAATGAGATGGATTGACACAGTGGCTGCCAACAATGGGCTCAAGCATAACAATTGTGAGAATGGCACAGGACTGGGCAGTATTTCATTCTGTTGTAGGTAGGGTCGCTATGAGTTGGAATCAACTCAACGGCACCTAACAGCAACAACAATCTACAGATCTTATTCATATTTCCCTAATAGTCCCATGAATGTCATTTTGGGTCCAGGATTTAATCCAGGATCCCACATCACATTTAGTTGTCATGTCTTCTTACTGTCCTCCTATCTGAGCCAAGTCCTCAGAATTTGTCTTTCATGAGCTAGATGCTTTTGAAAAATACCAGGCAGTTATTTTGTGGACTGTCTCTCAACTTGGTTTTGTCTGATGTCTTCTCATATTTAAATTCAGGTTATGTATTTCAGCATTATTGAGAGATAATTCACATACCATATGAGTCACCCATTTCATGTGTACAATTCAATGTTTTTTTGGTACATTCACAGAGAAGTACAACCATCATCACAGTCACCTTTAGAACATTTTCATTACCTCAAAAAGAAACCTGTATCTTTAGTTATCACCTTCTGATCCCCTGATTATTTCCTCCTTCCCGGGGTAACCACTGATCTACTTTCTGTCCCTATAGATTTGCCTATCCTGGACATTTCATATAAATGGAATCATATAATATGTGATCTTTTGTGACTGGCTTCTTCACTTAGCATAATATTTTCAAGATTCATCCATGCTGTATCATGTATCAATATTTCATTCCTTTTTATGACAGAATAATATTCCATTGTAAGGATATAGCACATTTTGTTTACCTATTCATCAGTTGATGGACATTTGGATTGTTTCCACCTTTTGGCTATTATGACTAATGCTGCTATAAACATGCATGTACAAGTTTTTGTGTTTTCATTTCTCTTGAGTATATACCTAGGAATGGAATTGACAGGTCATATGGTAACTCTATGTTTAACCATCTGAGGAACTGCAAAATAATTTTCCATTAAATAATTTCCCAGTAAAATGGTGGCTGCACCATTTTACTTTCCTACCAGCAATGCACAAGGGTTCCAATTTCTCCACATCCTTATCAACACTTGTTATTATTTGACTTTTTGATTATAGCCCTTCTGGTGGATATGAAGTGAAAACTCATTGTGGTTTTGACTTGCATTTCCCTGATGGCTAATGATGTCAAGCATCTTTTTATGTGCATTATTGACCATTCATGTATCTTCTTTGGAGAAATGTCTAGTCAGATCCTTTGCCTGTTTTAAAATTGGGTTGTTGTCTTTTTTATTATTGAGCTATAATAGTTCTATATATATTCTATATATTTGTCTTAGTTATCTAGTGCTGCTGTAACAGAAATACCACAAGTGGATGGTTTTAACAAAGTGAAGTTTATTTCTTCACAGTCAAGTAAGATAAAAGTCCAAATTCAGGGCGTCAGCTCCAGAAGAAGGCTTTCTCTCTTATGAATGTTTCCCAGGACTGGGAGCTTCTGTGCACAGGGACTCCGGGTCCAAAGGACGCACAGTGCTCCTGGCACTGCTTTCTTGATGCTATGAGGTCCCCTGGCTCTCTGCTCACTTCTGTCTTTTATATCTCAAGTGATCACCTCAGGACACAATCCAATCTCATAGATTGAGTCCTGTCTTACTAACACAACCGCCACCCATCCTCCCTCATTAACATCATAGAGGCAGGATTAAAACATATAAGAAAATCACACAATGCCAGGAATCATGGCCCAGCCAAATTGATACACACATTTTTGGGGGGACATAATTCAGTCCATGACAATATTCTAGATACAAGTCCCCCAAATATTTTCTCACATTCTGTGGATTGTCTTTTCACTTTCTTCATAGTGTCCTTTGAAGCACAAAAATTTTTAATTTAAATGAAGTCTAATTTATCTTTTTTGTTGTTATTGTTGCTCATGCTTTTGGTGTCATATCTATGAATCTATTGCCAAATCTTAAGTCATGAAGATTTACCTATATGTTTTATTCTAAGAGTTTTATAGTTTTAGCCCTTAAAATTTAGGTCTTTGATTCATTTTGAGTTAATTTTTATACATGGTGTGAGGTAAAGGTCCTTAAAGGTAAAGTGTAGATATCCCGTTGAAAAGGCTATTCTTCCCCTAGTCAATCGTCTTGGCACCCTTGTAGAAAATCACTTGACCATAGACACTTGGGTTTATTTCAGGACTTTCAATTCTATTCCATTAATCTGTATGTCTATCCTGATGACAGTACTACACTATCTTAATTACCACTGCTTTGTAGTAAATTTTGAAATCACCATGTATGAGTCCTCCACCTTGACCATAGACACTTGTGTTTATTTCTGGACTCTCAATTCTATTCCATTAATCTATGTACCTATCCTTATGACAGTACTGCACTATCTTGATGACAATTGTTTTGTAGTAACTTTTCAAATCAGCAGGTGTGAGGCCTCCAATTTTGTTCTTCTTTTTCAAGATCATTTTGGCTATTCTGGGTAACTTGTAATTCCATATAAATCTTAGGATCATCTTGTCCATTTCTACAAAGAAGCCAATGGGATTCTGACAGGGGTTGCATTGAATCTGTAGATCAGTTTGGGGAGGATTGACATTGTGGGGTAAATAATTTAACTTTACCCAAAGAATTTGATTTTTGTCTTTGCTTCCCGCGAGATAACCTCTAAATCTTTAGAATTTCATAAGCATATAATGTAAGCATCTTTAATGAGGACTCCAGACCACACCTGACCCAATAAGTTATGCTAATGAGGTAACTCTTGAGTAAGGGATGGTCAGACCAGAAAGACCTCCACATAATACCAATCTCACACTATTGACCTCAGGAGAGAGAGAGGCTAGAGTTTGAATTATGTAATGTGACAGTCAGGAAAAGCTCTGGACACTGAAACTCCCTGTTCTTCCTGGTTGGTGAAAGATATTGATGCTTGTGGGAAGGTAGCACATCCCTTTTTGGGACATGGAAGCTCCATGTTGGGAACACTCCAAGACTTCCCATAAGCATCTCTTCATTTCTATCCTTTTTGCTATAATAAAGCTGTAATAGTGAATACAGCACTTCTTGTGAGTTTTGTGAGTATGTCTAGTGAATTATTGAACTCAAAGGAGGAGCGAGAGCCAGCAGGTCAGAAATGAGGGGGCTCTGGGTAGCCCTGAGCTTATGGCTGGTATCCTGAAGGGGTAGAAGGAAACCTCAGATTTGTAGCCAGTAGGTCAGAAGTGAGGGTGTCGTGAGGACTCCCAAGCTTGCAGTTGGCTTCTGAAATCTTGGGCAGATTTAGCAGTCTGGAGGACTGTGCTCTTTAACTTGTGAGGTCTGACCTAGCTACAGGTGGTTAGGGTCAGAGAAAGAAGTGCTGCATGTGCAGTTGGTGTCAGAACATATGGGAACAGAATTGATAAATTCGTTTAGATTGATCAACACAGCCATTCTATTAAGTCTTCTGATTCATGAATACAGGACGTCTTTCCATTTATCTAGCTCTTCTTTAATGTCTATTATGGAATGAATTGTGTTCCTGTTATGGATTGTGTCCCCCAGAAATGTGTGTCAACTTGGCTAGGCCATGATTCCCAGTATTGTGTGGTTGTCCACCATCCTGTGATCTGATGTGGTTATCCTATGCGTTGTAAATCCTAACCTCTATGATGTTAATGAGGCAGGATTTAATCTACAGGATTAGGTTGTATCTTGAATCAATCTCTTTTGAGATATAAAAGACATACTTGAGTAGAGAGGAGAGGGACCTCATGCCACTAAGAAAGAAATGCTGGGAGCAAAGTGCATCCTTTGAACCTGGGGTCCCTGCACTGAGAAGCTCCTAGACCAGGGGAAGATTGATGACGAAGACCTTCCCCTAGAACCAACAGAAAGAGAAAGACTTCCCTGGGAGCTGGTGCCCCGAATTAGGACTTCTAGCCTCCTAGACTTTGAGAGAATAAATCTCTGTTAAACCCACCCACTTGTGATATTTCTGTTATAGCAGCACTAGGTAACAAAGAAAGTCCCCCAAGAAGCCAGCACAATTTGACAAAGGCAAGGCCATGGAGGCGCCAAAGACACATCCAAACTCCCAGAGGGACCAAATTACTGGGCTGAGGGCTGTGGGGACTATGGCCTAGGGGAACATCTAGCTCAATTGGCATAACATAGTTTATAAAGGAAATGTTCTAACATTCTACTTTGGTGAATAGCGTCTGGGGTCTTAAAAGCTTGTGAGCGGCCATCTAAGATACTTCACTGGTCCCACCTCGTCTGGAGCAAGAAAGACTGAAGAAAACCAAGACACAAGGGAAGGATTAGTTTAAAGGACTAATGGACCACAACTGCCACAGCCACCACCAGACTGAGTCCAGTTCAACTAGATGGTGCCTGGCTACCACCAATGACTGCTCTGACAGGGATCATAACAAAGGGTCCCAGATAGAGCTGGAGAAAAATGTAGAATAAAATTCTAACTCAAAAACAAAAAACGAAACAAAACAAAAAAAAACCAGACTTACTGATATGACAAAGACTGGAGAAACCCCAAGAGTATGGGCCCCCAGACAACATTTTAGCTCAGTAATGTAGTCACTCCTGAGGTTCACCCTTCAGCCAAAGATTAGACAGGCCCATAAAACAAAATGAAACTAAAGGGGCACTTCAGCCCAGGGGCAAGGACTAAAAGGCAGGGAGGGACAGGAAAGCTGGTAATGAGGAACCTAAGTTTGAGAAGTGAACGGTGTTAACATGTTGTGGGGTTGGCAACCAGTGTCACAAAACAATATATGTATGAATTGTTTAATGAGAAGCTGGTTTGTTCTGTAAACCTTCATCTAAAGTGCAATAAAAAAGAAAGTCCCCCCAAAATAAGTGTTGTAAATCTTAACCTCTATGCCTGTGATTATACTCCTGTTTGGGATGGGTTGTCTTTGTTATGTTATAAGGCAGGATTAGTGTAGGGTGTATTTTGGGTCAGTCTCTTTTAAGATATAAAATAGATCAAACAAGTAAGCGAGAGAAGCAGAGATGGAGGAAGAGAGATGCCAAGCCACATGAAGTTTGCCAAAGAGCAGAAGCTCGGAAGAGACAAGGACCTTCTTCCAGAGCCAACACAGAGAGAAAAAGCCTTCTCCTAGAGCTGGTGCTCTGAATTCAGACTTCTAGCCTTCTAAACTGTGAGAAAATAAATTTCTGTTTGTTAAAGCCATCCACTTGTGATATTTCTGTTTAACAGCGCTAGATAACTAAGACAATTTCTTTCGACAATGTTTTGTAGTCCTCAAGAGTATAAATTTTCCACTATTTTTGGTTAAATTTATTCCTAAATATTTTACTCTTTTTGATGTTACAGTGAAACCTGTGAGAGCCAGAACTTGACAAGATTGCCTTGTTTTTCCATATCTCTCAAGTTTTCCACCCTTGACAGTGTGCTTACCACTTTTCTATTGCTTTCATGTGTATTAGTTACCGTATTTTCAGATGTCAAATTCCACTTGGTCATGGTATATAATTCTTTTTATATGTTGCTGGATTCAGTTTGCTAATATTTTATTGAGTATTTTTTTGTACCCATATTCATAAGGGGTATTGGTTTGTAATTTTCTTTTCTTGTGATGTCCTTGCTTGGTTTTGGTATCACAGCAAAATTTGCCTCACAGAATGAGCTGGAATGTATTCCCTACTCTTCTCTCTCCCTCTCTCTCTATATATATTTTTTAAGAGTTTGTGAAAATTAGTACTAATTCTTTAAATGTCTGGTAGAATTTACCAGTGAAGCAGTATGGACCTGGACTTTTCTTTGTGGTAATTTTTGATTATTAAGTCAATCTCTTTACTTTTTATAGGTCTATTCAGATTGTCTATTTCTTCTTGAGTCAGTTTCAGTAGTTTGTATCTTTCTGGGAATTTGACCATTTCATCTAAGTTGTCTACTTTATTGGGATAGAGTTGTTCATAGCATTCTTTTATGATCCTTTTATTTCTGTAAGGTTGGTGGTAATGTCCACTCTCTTTTCTGAGTCTGGTAACTTAAGTCATCTCTCTTTTTTTCTTGGTAAGTCTAGGTTTGCCAATTTTGTTGATCTTTTCAAAGAACCAGATTTTGGTTTCATTGATGATTTTTATTTGTTTTCTATTCTCTATTTTATTAATTTCCACTCTAATCTTTATTATTTCCTTTCTTCTGCTTGCTTTATGTTTAGTTTGTTCTTTTTCCAGTGTTTTAAGGTGGAAGGTTATATTATTGAGTTCTTTCTTTTTCTTCTTTTTTAGTATAGGCATTTACAACTATACATTTCCTTCTAAGCACTGCTTTATTTGCACCCTGAAAATTATGGTATGTTGTGTCTTCATTTTAATTCCTCTCCAAGTGTTTTCTAATTTCCCTTTTGGTTTCTTCTTTGACCCATTGATTATTTAAGTTTAATTTCCACATATTTTTGAGTTTTCCAAATTTCTTTCTATTATTGATTTTTAATTTCATTCCAAGTAATCAGAGAATATATTGTATATTATTTCTGTCCTTTTCAATTTATTGAGGTTTACTTTATGGCCTATCCTACAGTCTATACTGGAAATATTCTATGTGCACTTGAGAAGGATATGGTGTTATTGGGTGGAGTGTTCTATAGATGTCTGTTAGTTCTGGTTAGTTTACAGCATTATTCAAGTCTTTAATATCCTTGTTGATTTTCTGCCTAATTGTTCTATGTATTAGTATCCTAGGGCTGCCATAACAAAATATCACAACTGGTTGGTTTAAAACAACAGAAATTTGCTCTCACAATGTGGAAGACAGGAGTTTGAAATCTAGGTGTCACAGGGCCACACTCCTTCTGAAAGTTCTCAGGGAGAATCCTTGCTTGCCTATTCCAGCTTCTGGTGGCTCCAGGCATTCCTTGGCTTGGAACTGCATGACTCCAATCTATGCCTCAATCTTCACATGGCCTTCTGCTTTGTGTGCCTGCATCTTAAATTTTCCTCTGCCTTTTTCTTATAAGTAAATCTGTCATTGAACTTAGGGTGCACCCTAAAGCCAGAATGATCTCATCTTGATCATGAGATCAAGTTTATTACATCTGCAAAGACTCTTTTTTTCAAATAAAGTTACATTCATAGGTTCTGGGAGTTAGAACACTAACATATATTTTTGGGACTACCATTCAACCCACTATAGTGGGGTACTGAAGTCTCCAACTATTATTGCTTAATTGTCTATTTATCCCTCTAGTTCTGTCAGTTTTTGTTTTGTATATTTTGGTGTTTTGTTGTTAGGTGCACATATGTTTATAACTGTTACATCTTCTTGTTGGATTGACCTTTTTATTATTACAAAATAACCGTCTTTACCCTAAGAACTTTTTTTTAAAGTTAATTTTGTCTGCTATTAGTATAGCCCCTCCAGTTTTCTTGTGGTTGCTGTTTGCATGATGTATCTTTTTCCAACCATTTAGTTCAGTCTACACCTACTACTCACTTATCAACATGTTTAGGTTCCAAATACCAGGTCGTTATGTGAAAATCAGCATTATGTGAAAATGGAGGATGACCACATCAGATCACAAGATGGAGAATGACTACATCAGTACAAACTCAAACTAAACCCATTGCTATTGAGTCAATTCTGACTTGTAGCAACCCTAAGGATAGACTTGAACTGCCTCATCGGGTTTCCAAGGAGCGGGCTGGTGTATTCAAACTGCCTTTTTGGTTAGCAGCCTAACTCTTAACCACTGTGCCACCAGGGCTCCACATCATTACATAACTGCCAAATTACATCATTACATAACTGCCAAACCACTGAGAATCATGGCCCAGCCAAACTGACACACAGCCTTAACCATCACAGCCAGCGTTACTCTCACCTTGCACATCAGCATTCATCACTGCCAGATGTATGTCTTCAATGTGCAAAATAATTGGATAGTAGATTTTTCACTATTGTCATAAAAGCAGAATGTCAGATAATGAGATAGCCGGTAAGTGAGGAGTAAGTGTATTTATGCTTTTGAATGTAAAGTCTATCTCCTATAGACAGCATATGGTTGAATCTTGTTCTTTTTACTCACTTTAACAATCTCTGCCTTTTTATTGGGTTGCTTAATCCATTTATATTTAATGTTACATTGATATAGTTTGGTTTACACCTTCCATTTAACTTTTTGTTTTCTATATATTGTGTGTCTTTTTTGTTCCTCTACTCCTCCTTTGCTGCTTTTTTTTTTTCCATTAAGAAAATATTTTCTAATGGAGCATTTTAATTTCTTTAATGGTTCTTTTCACTATATATTTTTTAGTTATTTCCTTAGTGGTTCTTCTAGGGCTTACCATATACACTCTAACAAATCAGAATCAGCTTCAGATTTATACTCATTTAATTCCACTGACATGTAGAAATGATACTCCTATATAGCTCTGTTCCTTCCCCTTTCTTGTGGTATTTTGTGGTATTATTACATCTATAAATGGTGCAAACTCAAAAATACATTGTTATAATTACTACTTTATATAATTTTAGGTCATTAAATAAGGTAAACGATGAAAGGAGAACAAGTATATATTTATAACTTCATTATATTAACCTTCTTATTTATCATTTCTGGTTCTCTTCATCTGTTCCTACAGATTCGAGTTAACATCTGGAATCATTTCCTTAGTCCAATATAACTTTGCTCCCACCCACCTCCTTTGTGCTGTTATTGTCAAATGTGTTACATTTCTATATGTAAAGGCCCAACAGTACATTATATACATATTGCTTTATACAATTACTTTTTAAAGCAAGTTAAGAGAAATAAGAGAATAAATATGCATTTATACTCTCTTTTTTAATTACTAAGTTACCTTTACTGCTGCTCTTTGGTTCTGTTTGTTTTTGTTGTGTGTGTATATGTGTGTATTCAAATTACTGTCTGGAGTCACTTGCTTTCAGGGTAAAGAACTTCCTTTTGTATTTTTTGTAAAGCAGATCTGCTAGCAACCATTCTATCAATATATATATATTTTAAATCTGGGAATGTCTTTATTTTGCCTTCAATTTGGTATTTGCATATACACTTTATAATTAGCTTGTAAATTTTCACAAAAATCTTATTATTAGAATTTTGATTGAGATTACATTGAATCCATAGACTGATTTGGGGAGAACTGACATCTTTATAATATTGAGTACTCCAATCCATGAAAGTGGTATATACATACATTTTGGGTGTCTCCTTTAATTTCTTTCAGTGGTGTTTTATATTTTTTCTGTCTAGAGATCTTGCACACCTTTTATTAGATTTATTCCTGTATTTTTAAACTGTATTATTAAAGTTTCATTTTCTATTTTTTTGTTGGTGGTATATAAAAAAATTAATATTTTTTATATATTAAACTTCTGTCCAGAAAGCTTACTAAGTTCACTTATTAATTCTAATAGTTTATGTACAGATTCCTTTGGAATTTCTATGTATGCAATCATATTGTCTACAAATAAGTTTTATCTCTTCCTTTATAGTATCCGTACCTTTTTTTCTTGTCTTATTTTATTGACTAGGACCTCTAGTGTAATGTTGAGTATTGTCTATGAATAAGTTTTATCTCTTCCTTTGCAGTATTTGTACATTTTTTTTCTTGTCTTATTTTATTGACTAGGACTTCCGGTGTAATGTTGAGTAGAAGTTTAGTGGACATCCTATTCTCATTTCTGACCTCAAGGGGAAAGCCCTCAATATTTTATCCTTAAGTGTGGTGTTTGTTGTAAGTTTTTTATAATATCCATTATTAAATTAAGGAAAATTTCTTTACTCCTATATTGCTAAGAGTTTTTCTTATTTTAATATGAGTGTGTGTTGAATTTTAACAAATGCTTTTTCTACTTCTATTGGAATGATCATATGATTTTTCTCCTTCATTCTATTTATTTGTTAATATATTGCTTAAGAGTTTCGTATCTATGTTCATGAGTGAATTAGTCTGTAATTTTCCTTTCTTTTAACAGCCTTATTAGATTTTGGTATCAAGATTATGTTGGCCACCTAAAATAAGTTGGAAAGTGTTCCTCTTTCTGTTTGCTGGAAGAGTTTGTGTAAGATTGGTTCTTCCTTAAAAATACACAAGTTTTCACGGCAGAAGTCATCTGGGCCTGTAGTTTTCAGAATGCTTTAAATTATTAATTCAGTTTCTTTAATAGTTATAGAAACTATTCAAATTTTTGATATCTTTTTGTGTTACTTTTATTAAAATGTGTTTTTTAATGAATTTTTAAATTTTATCTAAAATTTTGGATTTATTGTCATTAGATTGTTCATGGTTGTTGTTGTAAGCTGCTGTTGAGTTGTTCCCGATGCAATGATCTTGCACCATTCCCATGATAGGTTTCATATTGGACCACTGATCCATAGGGTTTTCATTGGCTGATTTTTGGAAGTAGATCACCAGGCCTTTTTCCCTAGTCCATCTTAGTCTGTAAGCTCCACTGAAACCTGCTCAGTATCATAGCAACACACAAGCCTCTGCTGACAGATGGGTAGTAGCTGGACATGGGGTGCATTGGCCAGAAATTGAACTCAAGTCTCCCACATGGAAGGTGAAAATTCTACCACTGAACCGCCACTAACCTGTTGCCGTTCAACTCATAGCAACCCTATAGGACAGAGAACTGCTTCACAGGGTTTCCAAGGAGAGACTGGTGGATTTGAACCGCCCACATTTTGGTTAGCAGCCAAGCTGTTAACCACTGTGCCGCCAGGGCTCCAAACCATCACTGCCCCAGATTTTTCATAACATCCCATCATTATATTTTTAATGTCTGTGGAATTTATCCTGTCTGAGTTCATAGCTCTCCTTGAATCTGTGATACCTTTTGTCAGTTTGGGCCATTATTGCTTCAAATATTGCTCCTGCTTAATTCTTTCTCTCTTCTCTCCTTCTGGAACTCCAATTACATGGTTACATGTATGTTTGGCCTGTTTTCCCCCTTCCTCCCTTCTTTCCTTCCTTCCTTCTTTCTACCCTCTTCCTCTCCCTCTTTCCCTCCTTCTCTTTCTCTCTCACTTATTCCCTCCCTCCTTCACATCATCTTGCAATATTCCATATATCTTGTATCCTTTTTATTCTGTATTTTTTCTCCTTTTGTCTCTCTATGCTTTGGTCTGAATATTTTCTTCTCAGCTATATTCCAGTTTACTAATTCTCTCTTCAGATATGACCAATCTACTATTAAAATCAACTATTGATTTCTAAATTTAAATTATTATATTTTTAGTTTCTAAAATTTCCACTTTCTTTATATTTTCAGTTCTCTGTTGAAGTTTTCCATCTTCTCATTTAATTTTTCTAACATATAGTCACAATTATTTTAATGTTTATGTTAGACAGCTCAAATATCTGGATCTTATATGGGTGTATTTCTATTGTCTATTGTTTTTAATCTCAGATTTTGATAAATTTTAGTCTTCTTTTTCATGTCTAGTTATTTTTTTTATTGAATACTAGATATTATCTATGAAAAATTATGGAGATAATTTGAAGCTGTGGATGAGATCTTTCTCCAGAGAGGATTTACTTTGATTCTGGCAGGCAGTTAGAGTAAGGGTATATACTTCTATTTTTTTTTTTTTAACCCTTTTTCCATCAGAAATAATTTCAACTTACAGAAAAATTACAATAAAAATAATACATAAAAAACTCCCGTGTATATACTTGTTACCTAGATTTACCTAATTGCTTACTGCATTTACTTTTTTTGTTCCCTCTCCTTTGTTTCTCATATACGTATATGTATTTAGAAATATATGTATACAGATATATATGTATATATATATATGTATATAGATATATATATCTCATGGAGCCCTGGTGGCACAGTGGTTAAGAGCTCGGCTGCTCACCAAAAGGTCAGCAGTTTGAATCCACCAGCTCCTCCTTGGAAACGCTATGGGGCAGTTCCACTCTGTGCTATGGGGTCGTTAAGAGTCAGAATCGACTCAATAGCAACAGGTTTGGGGTTTTTTTTTTTTTTGGTTTATATATGTATATATAATATGTATGCATATATACATATATATATTTTATCATGTGCTTGGGCAGTCAAGACCAAGAGCACTTTGTGCATGGAAGGAGACCACAGCCAGACTCAAGCTTGGATATGTTTATATATATATGTATATATATACATGTTTATACATATATGTATATATATAAATGTTTATACATACATGTATATATATACATGTTTATACATACATGTATATATATGTTTATTTATTTTTTTTCTGAACCATTTGAAACAAAGTTCCATATATCACTGCCTTTTACCCCTAAATTCTTCACTGTGTATGTCCTAGGAATAGAGATGTTCTGTTATATAACTATAGCACGGGAAATTTAATACTTTAATCTACTATCCATATTCCAGTTTTGTCAGCTGATCCAATAATGTCCCCCTGGTATAGGATCCAGTCTAGGTGATTGTGATTAGTTGTTAGGTTTCTTTGGTGTTGTTGTTGTTAGGCGTCATCAAGTCTGTTCCAACTCACAGTGACCCTATGTACAACAGAATGAAACACTGCCTGGTCCTGTGCCATCCTCGCAATTGTTGTTATGTTTTGAACCCATTGTTGCAACCACTGTGTCAATCCATCTTGTTGATGGTCTTCCTCTCTTTTGCTGACCCTCTACTTTACCAAGTATGATGTCCTTCTCCAGGGACTGGTCTCTCCTGATAACATGTCCAAAGTACACGAGAAGAAGTCTCACCATTCTCACTTCCAAGGAGCAGTCTGGCTGTATTTCTTCCAAGACAGACTTATTAGTTCTTCTGGTGGTCAATGTTATATTCAATATTCTTCACCAACACCATAATTCAAAAGCATCAATTCTTCTTCATCTTCCTTATTCAGTGTCCAGCATTCACATGCATATGAGGCGATTGAAAACACCATGGCTTGGGTCAGGTGCACCTTAGTCCTTAAAGTGACATCGTTGCTTTTTAACACTTTAAAGAGGTCTTTTGCAGCGGATTTGCTCAATGCAATACGTCATTTGATTTCCTGACTGCTGCTTCCATGGGTGTTGACTGTGGATCCAAGTAAAATGAAATACTTGGCAACTTCTGTCTTTTCTGTTTATCATGATGTTGCTTATTGGTCCAGTTGTGAGGATTTTTGTTTTCTTTATATTGAGGTGTATTCCATACTGAAGGCTGTAGTCTTTGATCTCCATCAGTAAGTGCTTCAAGTCCTCTTCACTTTCAGCAAGCAAAGTTGTGTCGTATGCATACTGAAGGTTGTTAATGAGTCTTCCACCAATCCTAATGCCACATTCTTCTTCATATAGTCCAGCTTTTCAGATTAGTTGCTCAGCATACAGGTTGAATAAGTATGGTGAAAAGATGCAACTCTGACCCACAGTTTTCTTGATTTGAAACCGTGCTATATTCCCTTAGTCTGTTTGAACGATTGCCTTTTGGTCTACGTTGAGGTTCTGCATGAGCACAATTTGGTGTTCTGCAATTCCCATTCTTTGCAATGTTATCCATAATTTATTATGATCCACACAGTTAAATGCCTTTGCATAGTTAATAAAACACAGGCAAACATCTTTCTGGTGTTCTCTGCTTTCAGCCAAGATCCATCTGACATCAGCAATGACATCCTTGGTTCCACGTCCTCTTCTGAATCCAGCTTGAATTTCTGACAGTTTCCTGCGATGTATTGCTGCAACTGCTTTTAATGACCTTCAGTAAAATTTTACTTGCGTGTGATATTAATGATATTGTTAGATAATTTCCACGTTCTATTGGATCACCTTTCTTTGGAACGGGCACAAATATGGATCTCTTCCAGTCTGTTGGCTAGGTAGCTGTCCTTTAAATTTCTTGGCATAGACAAGTGAACACCTCCAGCGCTGCATCCAATGGTTGAAAAATCTCAATTGGTATTCTATCAATTCGTGGAGCCTTGTTTTTCACCAATGCCTTCAGTGCAGCTTGGACCTCTTCTTTCAATATCATCAGTTCTTGATCATATGCTGCCTCTTGAAATGGTTGAACTTCAGCCAATTCTTTTTGGTACTGTGATTCTGTGTATTCCTTTCATCTGCTTTTGATGCTTCCTCTGTCATTCAATATTTTGCCTGTGGAATCCTTCAAAATTGCAACTCAAGACTTAAATTTTTCAGTTCTTTCAGCTTGAGAAATGCCGAGCGTGTTTTCCCTTTTGGTTTTCTAACTCCAGGTCTTTGCATATTTCATCATAATATTTTACATTATCTTTTCGAGCTACCCTTTGAAATATTCTGTTCAGCTCTTTTACTTCAGCATTTCTTCCATTAGCTTTAGCTACTCTACGTTCAAGAGCAAATTTCAGAGTCTTCCTTGACATCCATTTTGGTCTTTTCTTTCTTTCCTGCCTGTTAATGACCTTTTGTTTTCTTCATGTATAATGTCCTTGATGTCATTCCACAACTTGTCTGGTCTTTGGTCATTAGTGTTCACTGCATCAAATCAATTCTTTTTTTTTTTTTTAATTTTTTTTTTTATATTGTACTTCAGGTGAAGGCTTACAGAACAAATAGTTTCTCATGAAACAGAAATACACATGTTATCTTATGACATTTGTTAACAACCCCACAACATATCAACCCTCTAACTTCTCAACCTCTTTTTTTTTTTTTGGTGAAAATACACATAGCCAAAGATACACCATTTCCAAAATTTCTACGTGCACAGTTCAGTGACATTGACTGCGCTCTTCCAATTGTGCTGTTATTCTCACTTAAGATGAAGGCTTACAGAACAAAATAGCTTCTCATTTAACAGTTACTACAAATGTTGCCCTATGACGATGGTTAACAATTTCACAACACATCAACAATATCCTTACTCAGCCTTGGATTCCCTATCACCAGCGTCCTTGTCCCCTTCTGCTTTCTGGCCCTTGTCACCGGACTCCTGTACCTCGTTAGTCTCATCTGGTTTTACGGGGCTGTCCACTCCCAGGCTGAACAGTGAACCTCAGAGGTAACTTCACCACTGAGCTAAAAGGGTGTCTGGGGGCCATACTCTCGAGGTTTCTCCAGTCTCCTTTAGGCCTGTAAATCTGGTCTTTTCTGTGTGAGTTAGAATTATGCTCTAAATCCTTCTCCAGCCCTGTCCAGAACCCTCTGTTGTGAACCTGGTCAGAGCTGGCAGTGGTGGTAGCCGGGCACCATCTAGCTGTACTGGACTCAGTCCGGTGGAGGCCTTGGTAGCTGTGGACAGTTAGTCCTTCAGACTGATCTTTTCCTTGTATCCTGTTCTCTTCATTCTCCCTTGCTCCCGAAGGGATGAGACCAGTGGAGTATGTTAGATGGCCGCTCACAGGCTTTTAAGACCCCAGACACTACTCACCAAGGTAGAATGTAGAGCATTGTCTTTATAAGCTGTGTCATGCCAATTGAGCTAGATGTTCCCCGAGACCATGGTCCCCACAGCCCTCCGCCCAGCAATTCAGTCCCTCAGGGAGTTTGGATGAGTCTATGGGGCTTCCATGACCATTCCTTGTACAAGTTGTGCTAGTTTCCCCTGTATTGTGTACTGTCTCACCCTTCACCCAAGATACCACTTATCTATTACCTATTTAGTATTCCCCCACCCCCACCCCTCCCATCCCTGGTAACCAACAAAGATTGTTACATTTTGTGTGTGAACTTTTTCATGGGTTTTTCCAATAGAGGTCTCATACAATATTGGTCCTTTTGTGATTGACTTATTTCACTCAGCATAATGTCCTCCAGTTTCATCCATGTTATGAGATGGTTCACAGATTCATTGTTGTTCTTTCTCGTTGCATAGTACTGCATCGTGTGTATGTACCATAGTTTGTTTATCCATTCATCTGTTGATGGGCATCTAGATTGTTTCCATCGTTTTGCTATTGGGAACAATGCTGCCATGAACATAGGTGTGCATAGGTCTATTCGAGTGACGACTCTACATTCTCTAGGATATATTCCTAGGAGTGGGATTGCTGGATTGAATGGTATGTCTATTTCTAGCTTTCTGAGGAAGCGCCATATCATTTTCCAAAATGGTTGTATCATTTTGCATTCCCACCAGCAGTGCATAAGAGTTCCCGTCTCCCCGCAGCCCCTCCAACATTTGTTATTTCCAGTGTTTTTGATTTGTGCCAGTAATGCCGGGGTGAGATGGTATCTCATTGTGGTTTTAATTTGCATTTCTCTAATGGCTAGTGATCACGAGCATTTCCTCATGTGTCTGTTGGCCATTTGAATGTCTTCTTTGGTGAAGTGTCTATTCATTTCCTTTGCCCATTTTTTGATAGGATTATTTGTCTTTTTGTTGTAGAGGTGTTGGATTTTCTTGTAGATTATGGAGATTAGACCTTCGTCTGACTTATACTGTCCAAAATTTTTTTCCCAGTCTGTAGGTTCTCTTTTTACTCTTTTGGTGAAGTCTTTTGAAGAGCATAGGTGTTTGATTTTTAGAAGATCCCCGTTATCTAGCTTATCTATTGGGTTTTGTGCATTGATGGTTATGGTTTGTATCCTGTTAATGCCATATATTAAGGCCTGAAGTGTTGGTCCTATTTTTTCTTCTACGAACTTTATAGTTTTAGGCTTTATACTCAGGTCTTTGATCCATTTTGAAGTAGTTTTTGTATAGGGTGGGAGGTATGGGTCCTGTTTCATTTTTTTGCAGATGGATATCCAGTTTTGCCAGTACCATTTGTTAAAAAGACTGTCTTTTCCCCATTTGATGGACTTTGGGCCCTAGTCGAAGATCAGGTGACCGTAGGTGGATGGATTTACATCTGGGTTCTCAATTCTGTTCCATTGGTCAATGTATCTGTCGTTGTACCAGTACCAGGCTGTTTTGACTACTGTAGCTGTATAGTAGGTTCTGAAGTCAGGTAGTGTGAGTCCTCCAACTTTATTCTTCTTCAGTAGTGCTTTACTTAGTCGGGGCTTCTTCCCTTTGCATATAAAGTTAATGATTAGTTTTTCCATCACTTTGAAGAATGTTGTTGGTATTTGGATTGGGATTGCATTGTATTTGTAAATTGCTTTGGGTAGAGTTGTCATTTCACTATGTTGAGTCTGCCTATCCATGAGCATGGTATGTTTTTCCATTTATGTAGATCCCTTTGGGTTTCTTGCAGTAGTATTTTGTAGTTTTCTTTGTATAGGTCTTTTACATCCCTGGTCAGATTTATTCCTAAGTACTTTATCTTTTTAGGGGCTATTGAAAATGGTATTGTTTTCCTGATTTCCTTTTCATTGCTCTCCTTATTGGTGTATAGGAATCCAACTGATTTTTGAATGTTTATCTTGTATCCTGCTACTCTGCTGAATCTTTCTATTAGTTCCAGTAGATTTCTCGTGGAGTCTTTAGGGTTTTCTGTGTATAGTATCATATCATCTGCAAACAGGGACAGTTTAACTTCTTCATTACCAATTTGGATGCCATTTATTTCTTTTTCTTGCCTTATTGCTCTAGCTAGAACCTCCAGCTGGGCACCCTTGTCTTGTTCCTGTTTTCAAGGGGAATGTTTTCAGCCTCTCTCCATTTAGAATGATGTTGGCTATTGGTTTTGCATAGATGCCCTTCATTATGTTGAGAAATTTCCCTTCTATACCTATTTTACTGAGAGTTTTTATCAGGAATGGGTGTTGGACTTTGTCAAATGCCTTTTCTGCATCAATTGAGATGATCATGTGATTCTTTTCTTTCCTTTTATTTATGTGGTGGATTAAGTTGATTGATTTTCTAATGTTGAACCATCCTTGCATACCTGGTATGAATCCTACTTAGTTGTGGTGTATTATTTTTTTGATATGATGCTGAATTCTATTGGCTAGAATCTTGTTGAGAATTTTTGCATCTATATTCATGAGAGATATTGGTCTGTAATTTTCTTTTTTTGTGACATCTTTTCCTGGTTTTGGTATCAGCGTTATGCTGGCTTCATAGAATGAATTTGGAAGTGTTGCTTCCTCTTCTATGCTCTGAAATAGCTTGAGTAGTACTGGTACAAGCTCTTCTGTAAATGTTTTGTAGAGTTCTCCAGTGAAGCCATCTGGACCAGGGCTTTTTTTGATTGGGAGTTTTTTTTATTACCTTTTCAATCTCTTCTCTTGTTATCGGTCTGTTCAGATTTTCAACATCACTTTGTTTGAGTTTGGGTAGGCTGTGTTTCTAGAAATTTATCCATTTCCTCTAGGTTTTCAAATTTGTTGGAGTATAGTTTTTCATAATATTCTGTTATAATCCTTTTTATTTCAGTTGGGTCTGTTGTAATGTCCCCCATTTCATTTCTTATTTGGGTTATTTGTGTCCTCTCCTGTTTTTCTTTGGTCAGTGTGGCCAGTGGTTTGTCGATTTTGTTGATTCTTTCAAAAAACCAACTTTTGGTTTTGTTGATACTTTCTATCATTTTTCTGTTCTCTATTTCATTTATTTCTGCTCTGATCTTTACTATTTCCTTTCTTCCGGTGGTTGTGGGCTTTTTTTTTGCTGTTCTCTTTCTATTTGTTTGAGTTGTGTAGTTAATGCTTTGATTTTGTCCCTTTCTTCTTTTTTGATATGTGCATCTATTGCTATAAATTGTCCTCTGAGGACTGCTGCTGCTGTGTCCCAAAGGTTTTGGTATGATGTGTTTTCATTCTCATTTGATTCTAGGAATTTTTTGATTCCATCTCTGACTTCTTCTATTATCCACTGATGTGTAAGCAGGGTATTACTCAGTTTCCATGTAGTTGATTTTTTTTCCTTGCTCTTTCTATTGTTAATTTCTACCTTGATGGCATTGTGGTCAGAGAAGATACTTTGAATTATCTCAACGTTTTGGATCTTCTTGAGGATTGCTCTGTGGCCTAAGATGTGGTCTATTCTGGAGAACGTTCCATGTGCATTGGAAAAGAATGTGTACTTTGCAGCCGTTGGATGGAGTGTTCTATATATGTCTATGAGGTCAAGTTGGCTGATTGTGCCCTTTAGGTCTTCTGTAACTTTGCTGAGTTTCTTCTTAGTTGTTCTGTCCTTTACTGCGAGTGGTGTGTTGAAGTCTCCTACTATTATTGTGGAACTGTCAATTTCTCTTTTCAGTGTTGTTAGAGTTTGTTTTATGTATTTTGGAGCCCTGTCATTGGGTGCGTAGATGTTTATTATGGTTATGTCTTCGTGATGGATCGTCCCCTTAATCATTATATAGTGTCCTTCTTTGTCTTTTATGGTAGATTTAGTTTTAAAGCCTATTTTATCTGAGATTAGAATTGCCACTCCTGCTTTTTTTGGTAGTTGTTAGCCTGATACATTTTTTTCCAACCTTTGACTTTTAATAAATTCACGTCTTTGTTTCTAAGGTGTGTCTCCTGTAGATAGCATATTGATGGATCCTGTTTTCTTATCCATTCTGTCACTCCCCTTTTCTTTATGGGTGCGTTGAGTCCATTTACATTCAGTGTAATTATTGATAGATGTGGGTTTGTTGTTGTCATTTTATAGTGCTTTTTTTGTGATGCTGATGTTTTCTTTGTTCTTCTTACTCTTTTGTGCTGAGTTACTTTTGTTTGTTTGTTTGTTTTTCATTTCTTTTATTTTTGTAGGGTTTGTTTTTGCTGAGACTTTATATTTTTCCTCTTTTTTTTGATGAGTATTTTTGTTAACTTTCTTTGTGGTTACCATTAAATTTTACCCTTATCTTTCTAAGTTTGAAGCAGTCTACCATTACCTGGTATCGCCTTGCCTTCCTCTCCATTAGAAGGTTCTATACCTATGCTGTTTATTCCCTCTTTTATTGTTTTGATGTTGTTGTCATTTATTGATTAACTGCTCTGATTCCCTGTTGTATTTCTTTTGGTTTTGGATAGTCCTCGAGAGTTCATTTCCTAGATTGGTATCTGGACGGTACAATCCTCTGTCCTAGGTTCTGCCTGTGAGCTGAAGCTGTTTGTCCTCAGATTGAAGAACTCCCTTTAATAATTCTTGTAAGTTTGGTTTGACTTTTACATATTCCCTTAGTTTCTGTTTATCTGGAAATGACCTAATTTCACCATGAAATTTGAACGAAAGTTTTGCAGGATATGTTATTCTTGGCTGGCAAGTTTTTTCTTTCAAGATTTTATATATGTCATCCCATTGCCTTCTTGCCTGCATGGTGTCTGCCGAATAATCTGAGCTTAGTGTTATTGTTTCTCCTCTGCATGTGACTTCTTGTTTTTCACGAGCTGCTCTCAGGATTCTTTGTTTGTCTTTGGTTTTGGTGAGTGTGAATATGATATACCTTGGTGATTTTCTTTTGGGGTCTCTTCTATATGGGGTTCGTTGAGCTTCTTGGATGGCCAGCTTTTCATCTTTCATGATATTGGGGAAGTTTTCTGTTAGCAGTTCCTCAATGATCCTCTCTGTGTTTTCTGTTTTCTCCCCCTGTTCTGGAATTCCAATCACTCGCAGATTTTTGTTTTTGATTGTGTCACACATAACTCTCAGGGTCTCTTCATTTTTCTTTGTTCTTTTTTCTGAGTTTTCCTGAAACAGAGTTGTAGCCAAGTGCTTGTCTTCAATTCCACTGATCCTGTCCTCCACCATTTCACATCTGCTTCTCCATTTCTGAAATCTTGTTGTTTATCTTTTGGATTTCTAATTGTTGTCTTTGTATAATTTCTAGTTGTGAATTTATTTTGGCATTTTGTTCCTGCATTATTTTCCTGAATTCTTCCAATTTTTTGTCCATATTTTCCATGAATTTGTCTATTTTTTCCTCATGTTTGTCAGCTTTTTGCCTCAGTTCTTGGAGAATTCTGAGTATTAGAGATTGGAATTCCTTATCAGGTAGTTCTAGTGCATTTTCTTGCACAGGAGAGTAATCTGGTGTTTTATTTTGGACGCCTATTGGAACCATCCTCTCCTGTTTTTGTAAATGTTTTGTTATTTGCTGTCTTTGGGGCATTCAGTAGTTATTTTTCTTGTTTATTGATTGTACATTTGTTTGTTTCGTCCCTTTTAAAAAAAAATTTGACTACGTCTGAGCAGGCAGACTGTGCTTTCTTTGTTGTTTGCTTGTCTGTGGGCACAATACTTTTCACCTCCTTCTTCAACTGGCAGGGTCAGTCACTCAGATATGGTATGGCAGGGCAGGTCTAGCTGAAGAGGAGTTACTGGGATGGGTTGTTTGTGGCACTTACTACAGCCACCAGAGCAGGTCGGTAATCAGTGCAGGGAAGGTTCCAGTAGGCCGTGCCTGTGCTGCTTGGTGGTATGATGTCAAGCGCACAGTGCAGGCAGGCAGGATGCAGCGGGGAGATTGTTATGTGTGGAGCTAAGATGGATATGGGAGAGAGGAGAGAGGAACAGGAGCCAAAAACATAAAAACAAACAAAAAACAATGCTAGAGGAGCTTGCCATTGGAGTGGAGAGATGAGAGACTATGAAATGGAGAAAAACAGAAAGGAGAGGAGGAAGAAAAGACAAGAATGAATAAATAAGAATCAGAAAGGTTAAAGAACCGCGAAGTTCCCAGGGATCCCACCGGTGCAGCTATGAGGTCTGGGGAAGTCGCTCTCAGGTGTTGCAGTACAGCCTGGCTAGAAGGCATAGAGGTATACAATGCCAGGTATTCAGGGAACAGAAAGAGAAGGAAGATATAGAGAGATGAGAAACTGAACAATGAAGAAAGACAAAAAGGGAAAAAAACAAAACAAATTAAAAAAAAAAAAAAAAAACAAGAAAGTCCCCCAAAGAAACAGAAAAAAAAAAGGTAAAAAGAAATGCTCTCAGGGATCCCTCTGCACGTCTGTGGAAACCGAAGGGGAGTCTCCCTGTCACGCAGCTCAGCCTGACCAGAAAGGGCTCCCAACTCAAGAAAAGGAAATGAAAACAAACAAATAATTCAAAACAAATGAACAAACAAAAGCCCCCAAGATCCCACCAGCGCGGCAGCCCAAACAGGAAGCAGCTCCACACTCGAACGGAGCTCCGCCACCCCTCAGGAAGAAGCAAAGATGGCGCACGGAGCCAGGTACTTGAGCAAAGGGAGGGGGAGGTGGCGAGAGGCAAGTAAGAAATCAAAAGAAGAAAAAAAACAAAAAGAAAACAACAACACTAGCAGCCAACAAATGGCACTCAGAGAGCCAGCTAGTGCAGGCTGGTGTTTCTGGACAAGAGACTGTGTCTGTGGGAAGCAGAGGGGGCTGAGTGTGGGGTCGAAGGGTAGAGAGTGGGAAAGTGTATATTATAAATTACCAGAGCTCTGCAGCCCCTCAGGAAGAAGCAAAGATGGCACACGGAGAGAGGTACTCGAGCGAAAGGAGGGGGAGGTGGGGAGAGGCAAGGAAGAAATAAAAAGAAGCGGAAAGAAAGCAACACCAGCAGCCAACAAATCGCACTCAGACAGCCTCCCATTCGGGTGTGTGGAATCCAAACAGCCGCTGTTTCCCGGTCAAGAGACTGTCACTGTGGGAAGCAGAGGAGGCAGAATTGGGGTGAAGAAGAGTGGGGGGTGGGAAAGCATATATCGCCAATTACCGGTTGTTTTGTCTCCCGCTGGAAGCTCTGTGAGGCTGCTTTCTCGTACCCCCTGTTTGCTAGTCTCCGATAGGAGTCCAAGATGGCAGATCCACGCTGCGTTAGCTGGTAGGAGACCTCTGCATGAATCTCTCCTCGTTCTCCATTCTCTGTCAGTTTTCTCACTCCATTTGGTGCTTGGCTGAGTTCTTTATCTCTTCATTTGATGTTTTAGGGTTTCAGGATTGTTGTTTTCTCTGTTCGGCTTAGTTTTTCAGATCTTTGCTGTGGAGGGATGGCATGGTTCTTCTGCCTAGAGCTCCATTTTGCCGGAACTTTTTCAAATCAATTCTTGAGATGGTCTCTAAATTCAGGTGGGTTATACTCAAGGTCTTACTTTGGCTCTCATGGACTTGTTCTAATTTTCTTCAGGTTCAACTTGAACTTGTATATTAGTAATTAATGGTGTGTCCCACAGTTGGCCCCTGGCCTTGTTCTGACTGATGATATTGAGCTTTTTCATTGTCTCTTTCCACAGATGTAGTCGATTTGATTCCTTTGTTTTCCATCTGGTGAGGTCCACGTGTATAGTCACCGTTTATGTTGTTGAAAAAAGGTATTTGCATTTAAGAAGTCATTGGTCTTGCAAAATTCTATCATGTGATCTCCAGCGTTGTTTCTATCATCAAGGCCGTATTTTCCAAATACCGATCCTTCTTCATTTCCAACTTTTGCATTCCAATCATCAGTAATTACCAGTGCATCTTGATTGCATGTTTGAACAATTTCAGACTGCAGAAATTGGTAAAAATCTTCTATTTCTTCATCTTTGACATTAGTGGTTGGTGTGTAAATTCAAATAATAGTCATATTAACTGGTCTTCCTTGTAGCCATATGGATATTATCCTATCACGGGTAGTGTTAATACTTCAGGATAGATCTTGAAATGTTCTTTTTGACAATGAATGTGACCTCATTTCTTCTTCAGTTTGTCATTCCTGACATAGTATACCATATGATTGTCTGATTCAAAATGGCCATTACCAGTTCATTTCGACTACTAATGCCTAGGATACTGATCTTTATGCATTCCATTTCATTTTTGATGACTTCCAATTTTTCTAGATTCATACCTTGTACATTCCACGTTCTGATTATTAATGGATGTTTGCAGCTGTTTCTTCTCAATTTGAGTCATGGAACGTCAGCAAATGAAGGTCCTGAAAGCTTGACTCCATCTACATCATTAAGGTTGACTCTACATTGAGGAAGTAGCTCTTCCCCAGTCATCTTTTGAGTGCCTTCCAACCTGAGGGACTTATCTTCCAGCACTGTGTCAGACAATGTTCTGCTGCTATTCATAGGTTTTCACTGGCCAATTTTTTCAGAAGTAGACTGCCAGATCCTTCTTCCAAGTCTGTTTTAGTCTGGAAGCTCAGCTGAAAACTTTCCACCAAGGGTGACCTTGCTGGTATTTGAAATACTGGTAGCAAAGCTTCTAGTATCACAGCAACACGAAAGCCACCACAGTAAGACAAACTGACAGACACAAAGTGATGTATTTCTTTAATCTTGTCTTTTATGATATTGACAGTTTTGAAGAATATAATCACCCCTGTACACCCCTTTAAAAGAATGTTTCTCATTTTGAGTTTGTCTGGTGTTTCTTCATGATTAGATTCGGGTTACATATTCCCGTAAGTAATATTGTGTTCTTCCTAGGGTTTCACATCTGGCAGTACACGATGTCCACTTGCCTCTTATTGGTGAAGTTAATTTTGATCTCCTAGAAAAGAGGCTATTCAATTTCTCTACTATTTAACAACTATTTTTTCCATTTGCAACTAATAAGCAATTTATGGGAGACATGCGGCAGATACTTTAATCTAGTCAGGGTTTAATCTAGTTTTTAATCTGAGTTTCAGACTTTGTGAAAACTGGTCTACTTGTGGTTCATCCTTACTCCTAGGGTGTAGCCCTTAAGGGTCTCAACTGAAAGCTTGGGGTGTTTACCAAGTTCCTTCTCCTTGGGGGGTCCTGAACTTCAGTTTTTGTCTCTCCTGCCCAGTGAGCCTGCTGAAGTCTCTGCTCAGCTTCATAGTTTCTCAGCTGCCTTGAGGGAAAAATGGCTCCAAACATGCTGATTTATCTGGGCTTCCCATTTCTCCAGGATTTTTGGCTCCTTTCTTACCCATTCTCTTATATTTTTCATTTCTTTATGTCTTTGTATTACAGTATAGGTAATTTTCTCATTATTATCTTCCAATTCGCGAATGCATTCTTAACAGAACAACATAGAATTTATCCCATCCACTATCTTTTAAAATTTTGAAGATTTTCATTTCTAGGATTTCTAATTGTTTCTTTTCCATATTCATTTATTCTTTAATTTATATCCTTCTATTTCTTATAACTTTTTAAAAACAAATATTATTCTCTTATATTTTTGAAAATCTTAAGCAAGTATTAAAACAATCTTTTTCTCAAATGCTGTTAATTCTTTTTTTTTCAGGAGTAAATTTTCCCATCTGTTGTTTCCTCGGTATCTTTCTTGGCATTAGTTTTCTTTGTGGCTTTGAAATTTTACCTTGTGAGCTTACCTTGGGTAGGAGAGTTCATTTTGTTTTGCTTTTATTCTTTCTATGCTCAACTCCCCATACCTTACGGTTGTCTCTACCCAGCTTCTAGAGGTCCTAAGTCCAGAATCAGATCTTATACTGGTGGCTCTGGGCTCTCAACCTTCGGGAATATTCAGATCCTATCTCTGAACCAGCATGTAGCTTGTTCCCATTTTCCAAGTCATCTATACCCATTCTCTACCAGCTCACTATCAGCCACAGCCTAGGCACTGGCCCAAGTTAGCCTATGAACACGAGTGAAGGAGACCAGCCATGGCATCCTTCTTCAGAGCTTGAGTCTAGCTCTGGTCCCCTTCCGTGCACGAAGTGCTCTTGGTCTCTGCTGTCCAAGTGCATGATGAATTCTTGCCCTTCCAAACATATTTTCAGTTTCAAAGCCCAGAAAACCTGTGACCCTTGTGCCATCCAATCTCCTTAGGGCTATGTGTTTCATTCTGTTTGTTGTCCACAGAGATGCTCTTATTATTTTAATAAACTTTGCCTTTTAAATATTTTGAAAGTATGCGCTTTACTTGCTATGTGTTTGGAGTTGGGTGTAGGGATTTCCATTTGAACCCAAGATGCCATCTTGCCTGGAAGTCTTTCTCTACTTCTGTATAAAGATTATGATTAAGGTGATTATGAGCTGCACAAGTCTCACTGTACGTCAATGGAAAAAGTACTTTGCACTTGTACTTCACATGTATACATGCCTTTACTTCGTATACTTAAAGTTTATATGTGGTACACATTGATGAAGTCAACTCTTCCATTTTAAACAGTGCTACGCCAGCGGTAGTTAGACCAGAAGATGGTATGTCCCTTGAATTTCACAAATTTAATGTTGAGTGAAAGAAATCAGAATAAAAGATGATGTATTGTATTCTTCCATTTATACGGAGTTGAAAACCAGGCGATAGTAACAGTATATGGTATTAGAAGTCAGGAGAGCAGTTAGGAAGCACAAATGGGGGTTCTGAGGTGCTGGTAATGTTCTGTCTTGATCTGAGCACTGGTTACAGGGCTGGTTCACTTCATTAAAATTTATCAACCTGTACACTTAGATTTTGTGCACTTTTTTTTGTATGCCTAGTGGCACAGTGGTTAAGCGTTTGGCTGCTAACCAGAAGGTCTGTGGTTCAAACCCACCAGCTGCTTCATGGGAGAAAGACTTGGCAGTCTGCTTCCATAAAAATTTACAGCCTCTGTGGGGACCATGGTCTCGGGGAAGATCTAGCTTAATTGGCATAACACAGTTTATAAAGACAATGTTCTACATTCTACTTTGACGAGTAGCGTCTGGGGTCTTAAAAGCCTGTGAGCAGCCATCTAAGATACTCCACTGGTCTCACCCCTTCGAGAGCAAGCGAGAATGAAGAAAACAAGATATAAGGGAAAGAGTATTCCAAAGGACTAATGGACCACAACTACCACGGCCTCCACCAGACTGAGTCCAGTACAACTAGATGGTGCCCAGCTACCACCACTGATTACTTGGACAAGGATCACAACAGAGGGTCCCGGACAGAGCTGGAGAAAAATGTAGAATAACATTCTAACTCACAAAAAAAGAGAACAGACTTACTGGCCCAACAGAGACTGGAGAAACCCCAAGAGTACGGCCCCCAGACACCCTTTTAGCTCAGTTGTGAAGTCACTTCCGAGATTCACCATTCAGCCAAAGATTACACAGCCTCGTAAAACAAAACAAGACTAGTGGGGCACAGCAGGCCAGGGACAAGGACTAGAAGGCAGGAGGGAACAGGAAAGCTGGTAATAGGGAACCCAAAGTCGAGAAGGGACAGTGTTGACATGTCATGGGGTTGTTAACCATTGTCATAAAACAATATGTGTACTAACTTTAGTGAGAAACTATTTGTTCTATAAACCTTCATCTAAACTACAATAATAATAATAAAAAAGCACACAGAAAAAAAAAAAAAAAAGACTTACAGCCTTGAGAACTCTACGGGACAGTTCTACTCTGTCGTATAGAGTTGCTATGAGTCAGAATCTACCCGACGTCAATGAGTTTCTTTTGTTTTTTGTTATACTTGAAGTACTGCATTTAAAATGAAAAAAGTTCTATCCTTAATATTTCACTCGAAAAACAGTGAACTTTGCAGATGTATATTACATCACCCTTTCAGACAGCTCTTTTGAGTTTCACTTGTAACCATAATGTGCACCTTTCCTTCCAACTGAGTCTCATGAGGTTCTCTTTCCTCTTCCTGAGTCTTATGGAGCCCGTCTCTTCTAGTGGGCACGAGTAATTCCTGCAGAGGGTCTGTTTTTACCACATATAAAGAAGGCCTGTACTTTTATTTATTTATTTATAGCTCTTTTTATTTTTTACTTTTTTTTTTTTTTTTAATAATTGTACTTCAGATGAAGGTTCACAGAACAAACCAGCTTCTCATTAAACAAACAGTACACACATTGTTTTGTGACATTGGTTACTAACCCCACGACATGTGAACACTCTCTCTTCTCAATCTTGGATTCCCTATTACCAGCTTTCCTGTCTCCTCCTTTCTTCTAGTCCTTGCCCCTGGGCTGGTGTACCCATTTAGTCTCGTTTTGTTTTATGAGCCTGTCTAATCTCTGGCTGAAGGGTGAACCTCAGGAGTGACTTCATTACTGAGGTAAAAAGTTGTCTGGCAGCCATACTCTTGGGGTTTCTCCAGTCTCTGTCGGACCAGTAAGTCTGTCTTCTTTTTTTTATTTGGAATTTTATTCCACATTTTTCTCCAGCTGTGTCTGGGACACTCTATTGTGATTCCTGTCAGAGCCATTGGTGGTGGTAGCTGGGAACCATTTAGTCTGGTGGTGGCTGTGGTAGTTGTGGTCCATTAGTCCTTTGGACTAATCTTTCCTTTGTGTCTTTGGTTTTCTTCATTCCCCCTTGCTCCAGGTGAGGTGGGACCAGGAGGGTATCTTAGATGGCCGCTCACAAGCTTTTAAGACCCCAGACACTACTCACCAAAGTAGAATATAGAACATTTTCTTTATAAACGATGTTATGCCAGTTGAGCTAGATGTTCCCCAAGGCCATGGTCCCCACAACCCTCAGTCCAGTAATTCGGTCCCTCAGGGAGTTTGGTTGTGTCTATGGAGCTTACATGACCTTGCCTTGGACAAGTTGTGCTAACCTCCCCAGTATTGTGTACTGTTTTACCCTTTACCAAAGTTGCTACTTATCTATTGTCTAGTTAGTGTTTTTCCATCCCCACCCCCATAACCCCCCCCACCGCCCCCATAACCATCAAAGATTGTTTCTTTTTGTGTGTAAACCTTTTCAGGAGTTTTTATACTAGAGGTCTCATACAATATTAGTCCTTTTGTGATTGACTTATTTCACTCAGCATAATGCCCTCCAGGTTCATCCATGTTGTGAGATGCTTCATAGATTCATCATTGTTCTTTATCATTGCATAGTACGCCATTGTGTGTATGTACCATAGTTTGTTTATCCACTTAGGTGTTGACGGGCATCTAGATTGTTTCCATCTTTTTGCTATTGTGAACAATGCTGCAACGAACATGAGTGTGCATATGTCTATTTGTGTGACGGCTCATATTTCTCTAGGATATATTCCTAGGGGTGGGATTGCTGGATCATATGGTATTTCTATTTCTAGCTTTCTAAGGAAGCACCATATTGTTTTCCTAAATGGTTGTACCGCTTTGATTTCCCACCAGCAGTGCATAAGAGTTCCAATCTCCCCACAGCCTCTACAACATTTGTTATTTCCAGTGTTTTTTATTCCTGCTAGCCATGCCGCGGAGAGATAGTGTCTTGTTGTGGTTTTGATTTGCATTTCTCTAATGGCTAGTGATCTCAAGCATTTCCTCATGTATCTGTTAGTGGCTTGAATGTCTCCTTTGGTGAAGTATCTGCTCATTTCCTTGTCCAATTTTTTAATAGGATTATTTGTCTTTCTGTTGTAGAAGTGTTGGATTTTCCTGTAGATTATAGAGATTAGACTTTTGTCTGACTTGTAATGTCCAAAAATTTTTTCCCAGTCTGTGGGTTCTCCTTTCACTCTTTTGGTGAAGTCTTTTGAAGAGCGTAGGTGTTCAATTTTTAGAAGATCCCAGTTATATAGCTTATCTTCTGGAATTTGTGTGTTGTTGGTTATGGTTTCTATCCTGTTAATGCCGTGTATTAGGGCCTCTAGCATTGATCCTATTTTTTCTTGTATGAACTTTATAATTTTTGGCTTTATATTTAGGTCTTTGATCCATTTTGAATTAGTTCTTGTATATGGTGTGAGGTATGGGTTCTGTTTCTTTTTTTTGCAGATGGACATCCAGTTTTGCCAGCACCGTTTGTTAAAAAGACTGTCTTTTCCCCATTTCATGGAATTTGGGCCTTTGTTGAAGATCAGGTGATGGTAGGTGGATGGATTTACATCTGGGTTCTCAACTCTGTTCCATTGGTCAATGTATCGGTTGTTGAACGAGTACCAGGCTGTTTTGACTACCGTAGCTGTATAGTAGGTTCTGAGGTCAGGTAGTGTGAAACCTCCTACTTTATTCTTCTTCTTCAATAGTGCTTTACTTATTCGGGTCTTCTTCCCTTTCCATATAAAGTTAATGATTAGTTTTTCCACCTCTTTGAAGAATGTTGTTGTTATTTGGATGGGGATTGCACTGTATTTGTAAATTGCTTTGGGTAGAATTGTCATTTTCACAATGTTGAGTCTACCTATCCAGGAGCATGGTATATTTTTCCGTTTATGTAGATCCCTTTGGGTTTTTTGCAGTAGTATTTTGTAGTTTTCTTTGTATAGGTCTTTTACATCCCTGGTTAGATTTATTCCTAAGTATTTTATCTTTTTAGGGGCTATTATAAATGGTATTGTTTTCCTGATTTCCTTTTCATCGTTCTTCTTATTGGTGTATAGGAATCCGACTGACTTTTTTATGTTTATCTTGTATCCTGCTACTCTGCTGAATCTTTCTATTAGTTCCAGTAGATTCTTTAGGGTTTTCTATGTATCATATCATCTGCAAACAGGGACAGTTTAACTTCTTCATTACCAATTTGGATGCCATTTATTTCTCTTTCTTGCCTCATTGCTCTAGCTAGGACTTCCAGCACAATGTTAAATAGGAGCGGTGACAAAGGGCATCCTTGTCTTGTTGCTGTTCTCAAGGGGAATGTTTTCAGCCTGTCTCCATTTAGAATGATGTTGGCTATTGGTTTTGCATAGATGCCCTTTATTATGTTGAGAAATTTCCCTTCTATACCTATTTTATTGAGAGTTTTTATCAGAATGGATGTTGGATTTTGTTGAATACCTTTTATGTGTCAATTGAGATGATCATGTGATTCTTTTCTTTCCTTTTATTTATGTGGTGGATTGCATTGATCGATTTTCTAATGTTGAACCATCCTTGTATACCCGGTATGAATCCCACTTGATCATGGTGTATTATATTTTTGATATGATGCTGAATTCTGTTTGCTAGAATTTTGTTGAGAATTTTTGCATCTATACTCATGAGAGATATTGGTCTGTAATTTTCTTTTTTTGTGGTGTCTTTGCCTGGTTTTGGTATCAGGGTTATGCTGGCTTCCTAGAATGAATTCAGAAGTATCCTTTCCTTTTCTATGTTCTGAAATAGTTTGAGTAGTACTGGTACAAGCTCTTCTCTGAATGTTTGGTGGAATTCTCCAGTGAAGCCATCTGGGCCAGAGCTTTTTTTTTTTGTTGTTGGGATTTTTTTAAATTACTTTTTCAATATCTTCTCTTGTTATGGGTCTGTTCAGACTTTCAACATCACTTTGTGATAGTTTGGGTAGGTAGTGTGTTTCTAGAAATTTATCCATTTCCTCTAGGTTTTCAAATTTGTTGGAGTATAGTTTTTCATAATACTCTGTTATGATCTGTTTTATTTCAGTTGGGTCTGCTGTAATGTCACCCATTTCATTTCTTATTTGGGTTATTTGCGTCCTCTGCTGTTTTTCTGTCAT
This sequence comes from Dugong dugon, assembly GCA_030035585.1. Taxonomy (NCBI): domain Eukaryota; kingdom Metazoa; phylum Chordata; class Mammalia; order Sirenia; family Dugongidae; genus Dugong; species Dugong dugon. Next base: position 73,410,482 of record CM057473.1, read on the forward strand.
CAGTTTTGCCAGTGGTTTGTCGATTTTGTTGATTCTTTCAAAGAACCAACTTTCTGTTTTGTTGATTCTTTCTACTGTTTTTCTATTTTCTATTTCATTTATTTCTGCTCTGATCTTTATTATTTTCTTTCTTCTGGTGGCTGTGGGGTTTTTTAGTGTTCTCCTTCTATTTGTTTGAGTTGTGTAGTTAATGTTTTGATTTTGTTCCTTTCTTCTTTTTTGATGTGTGCATCTATTGCTCTAAATTGACCTCTGAGCACTGCCTTTGCTGTGTCCCAAAGGTTTTGGTATGATGTGCTTTCATTCTTGTTTGATTCTAGGAATTTTTTGATTCCAGCTCTGATTTCTTCTATTACCCAGTGGTTTGTAAGCAGGATGTTATTCAGTTTCCATGTAATTGATTTTTTTTTTCCCTTCCTCTTCCTGTTGTTAATTTCTACCTTGTTGGCGTTGTGGTCAGAGAAGATACTTTGAATTATCACAGCATTTTGGATCTTTCTGAGGGTTGCTCTGTGACCTAAGATGTGGTCTATTCTGGAGAATATTCCATGTGCATTGGAAAAGAATGTGTACTTTGCGGCTGTAGGGTGGTGTGTTTTATATATGTCTATGAGGTCAAGTTGGTTGATTGTGCCCTTTAGATCTTCTGTATCTTTGTTGAGTTTCTTTCTAGATGTTTTGTCCTTTACTGAGAGTGGAATGTTGAAGTCTCCTACTATTATTTTGGCACTGTCAATTTCTCTTTTCAGTGCTGTTAGAGTTTGTTTTATGTCTTTTGGAGCCCTATCATTGGGTACATGGAGGTTTATTATGGTTATGTCTTCATGATGAATCATCCCGTTAATCATTATATAGTGTCCTTCTTTGTCTTTTATGGTGGATTTTTTTTTAAGTCTATTTTATCTGAGATTAGTATTGCCACTCCTGCTCTTTTTTGGTAGTTGTTTGCTTGATATATTTTTTCCAACCTTTGATTTTTAATAAATTTACATCTTTGTTTCTAAGGTATGTCTCTTGTAGACAGCATATTGATGGATCCTGTTATTTTAATCCATTCTGTCACTGTGTATATCTTTATGGGTGCATTTAGGCCATTTACATTCAGTGTCATTATTGATAGGTGTGAGTTTACTGCTGTCATTTTGTAGTGTTTTTTTTTTTTTTTTGTGGTGGTGACGTTTTCTTTGTTCCTCTTACTCTCCTGTGCTGAATTCCTTTTGTTTGTGGCTTTTTTTTTTCATTCCGTTTGTTTTTGTAGGTTTTGTTTTTACTAAGACTTTACGTTTTTCCTCTTTATGTTGATGAGTAGTTTGTTAACTTTCTTTGTGGTTACCTTGAAATTTACCTTTATCTTTCTAAGTTTGAAGCAGTCTATTATTAATTGGTATTGCCTTGCCTTCCTCTCCATTAGAACGTTCTATACCTACACCATTTATCCCCTCTTTTATTGTTCTGATGTTGTTGTCATTTACAAATTAACTGCTCTGATTCCCTGTTGTATTTCTTTTGGTTTTGGATAGTCCTTGACAGTTATCTCTCCTCGCTCTCTGTTCTCTGTCAGTTTCTTATTCCATTCGGTGCTTGGCTGAGTTCTTTACCTCTTCATTCAATGCTTAGGGTTTCAGGATTTCCGTTTTCTCTGTTTTGCTTAGTTTTTCAGATTTTTGCTGTATGGAGACAGTGTGGTTCCGCTGCCTATAGCACCATGTTGCCCTGAAGTCCTCTTTTGGATTTCTAATTGCTGTTTTTGTGTAATTTCTAGTTGTGAATTTAACATTTTGTTCCAGTATTATTTTCCTGAATTATTGCAGTTTTTTCTGTCTTTTCCATGATTTTGTCTATTTTTTCCTCATTTTTGTCTGCTTTTTCCTTGAACTCTTGAATAGCTCTGAATGTTAGAGATTTGAATTCCCTATCAGATAGTTCCAGTGCCTTTTCTTCTGCTGGAAGGTCATCTGGTGTTTTATTTTAGATGCCTACTGGAACCTACTGTCCTGGTTTTTAATATGTTTTGGTATTGTCTACTGTCTTTGGGACAGTCAGTAGTTATTCACTTATTGATTGTAGATTTGTTTGTTTCATCCTGCTTTTTTATTTTATTTGTTTTTGTCTGAGCAGGAGGGCTGGGCCTTCTTTGTTGTTTGCTTGTCTGTGGACACAATACTTCTCACCACCTTGTCCAATGGGCAGGGCCAGTCACTCAGCTATGGCTTAGTAGTGTAGGTCCAGTGGAAGGGGAGGGGCTGGGATGGGTCATATGTGTCATGTTCTGAGGCCAACAGAGCAGGGCCGGGGGTCAGTGTAGGTCAGGTTCTAGTAGACTGTGCCTGTGCTGCTCAGGGGTGAGACATTCAGTGCATGGTAGAGATAAGCAGGAGGGAAGGGTGAGGTTGTGATGTGTGGAGCTAAGTGGGTGTGGGAAAGAAGAGAAAGAGGAGAGAGAAACTGGAGCCAAAAAAAAAAAAAATTGCTGAAGGAGCCTGCCATTGGAGTGGTGCAGACCTGGGGAAACCGAGTGTCAGTGGCTTTCTAGTCAGGTGGTGAGGCACAGACTGTCAAGAAGGGACAGATACAGCACACACAGCAAGATGAGTGGGAGAAAGGAAAGGAAGGAAGGAAGAGAGACTTAAGAAACTAGATTTTTAAAAAAGGCACATGTAGTTAGGTGGTTGGGTGAAAAGAATGGAAGAAATGTAGAGAGAGACAAGAAACCAAGGGAAAAAAAAAAGATGCCAGATGATTGGGAGGAAGGAAAGGAAAAGAGGTAGAGAGAGACAAGAAACCAAGAAAAAAAAGAAGAAAGAGAAAAAAAAATGTCCCAAGGGAGCCCACGGGTAGCAGGTCCTTAGCCAAGTGGCACTGCACAGCCTGTCAAGAAGGAGCAGAGATAGCACACGGCACCAAGTGTTCAGGAGAAGGGTAAGGAAGGAAGGTAGAGGGAGACAAGAAATCGAGAAAAGAAAAGAAGAAAGAAAGAAAAAAAAAGGAAAAGATGCCCCGAGGGAGCCCACTGCTGTGGTGTTGCGGACTGGGGAAGTAGCTCCCCAGCAGCATGGCACTGCACAACCCAACTAGAAGGAGAAGAGATGGCACACGACACCAGGTGTTCAGGAGAAAAGAAGGGAAAGATGGTAGAGAGAGACAAGAAATCGAGAAGAGAAAAAAAAAGTCCCCCAGTGAGCCCACAGTCTTGGTGATGTTGACCGAGGAAGTGGCTCCCAAGCCACTAGGCACTGCACAGCCATTCTAGAAGTGGCAGAGATGGCACACAGTGCCAGGTATTCAGGAGACAGGAAAATAAAGAAAGTAGAGAGAGACAGGAAACTGAGAACTAAAGAAAAACAAAAAGGAAAAAAAGAGAAAGAGAAAAAAAAGAAAGAAAGAAATGCCCCCAGGGATCCCAGTGGCATGGCAGTGTGGACTGGGGCTGTGGTTCTCCAGCTGAGCAGCACTTCACAGCCTGTCAAGAAGAAGCAAAGATGACACACAGAGCCAGGTGTCTTGAGAGAAAGGAAGAGAAAGAGGTGAGAGAGAAGAAACCAAAAGAAGCTGAAAAAAAGCAACAACAGCAACAAGAAAATGGCACTGAAGGAGCCAGGTGGCAAGGGCGGGGCCAATCCAAATGGCACGGAGCCAATGCCTCCCCAGCTGAGGACTGTGGCCTGCCAGAAAGCTGGCAGAGGCTGAGCATGGGGGAAGAAAGACATGGAGTGGGAAAGCGTGTATTGCTGGTTACCAGGTGCTCTGTCTCCTGCTGGGATCTCAGTGAAGCTGCCTTCCCATACTTCCTTGTCTGCTGATTTCAGTGACAGAGGAGTCCAAGATGGTGAATCCGTGCTGTGTTAGTTGATAGGGGACCTACACTCCATATCTCTCCTCGCTTTCTTTTCTCTGTCAGTTTCTTATTCCATTCAGTGCTTGGTTGAGTTCTTTGTCTTTTCATTTGATGCTTAGGGTTCCAGGATTGATGTTTGTCTGTCTTTTACTTGTTTTTCAGGTCTTTGCTGTGAAGGGACGGTATGGTGCTTCTGTTTATAGTGCTATCTTGGCTCCGCCCCTCAGGCCTGTACTTTTAATAGGTTAAGGAACTGATATATGACAGTAATCAAGTTGCTACCTGGTGAGTGCTTAACCTTCTTTTTTCTTCATGCAGAATCTTAGTAAATAACAAAACCTTATTTTTAATTCTGCATCTATGGTCTTTTATTTTCTGCAACATTTTAATGTAGTCATGGCAGGATCTGGCACAACATGGACCCTGATAATGGTGGATGTGAGACAGATGCACAGATGATAAAATCTGTTGATGTGTTACTCTCTGGGCATCTTCCTTGCCTCTCTTCTGCTGCCCAGGGGCGCTGTGGTTTAGCTCTGTCCCTGAGGTGTCTTTAGTTCAGAAAGCTTTGCCACTTAAGGTAAGTATCATCAACTGAACCACCTCTCTCCACCTCTTAAATTTTTCCTATATGGTTTCCTAAAATGATTGAATGTCCTGCCATCACCTTTAGGCTAGACCAGTGTTTCTCAACCTCAGTGCTATTAACATTTTGGGTTGGATACTTCTTTGTTGTGGGGGCTGTCCCATGCATTTTATGATTTTGAACAGCATCCCTGGTCTCTACCCACTAGATGCTAGTGGCATTTTCTCCCCAACTTCTCCTGTTGTGGCAACCAAAAATTATCTCCAGACATTGAGAACCACTGGGCTACACTGACTTAAGGGTTAGTTCAGTCCAAGGATTTGGAAAGCAGCAAAAACCCTTGCTTAGGTCATGTTAAGCCAATACAATCCCCAACTGATTTAATTTATTTAAAAAATGGAACTGGTATACCAGGCATGTCCAAAATTACAGTTTCACCTTGCTGGTTCCTGTGACCATGATGTCCTACAAACATCTAAGGGAACCTGTAAAACTTCCATTCTAATCAGATAAAAGTGCTATCTGTGAAAGAGTTAAAGTTACAAATGAAAGGCAAAATCCTTTCATTGCTTCCCACAGACTCCCAGGAAAAGTTAAAAACTGTATGATGGACATCAAGTAAAAACTACTAAAAAAAAAAAAAGAAACAAACTCCCGAAGCACCAGATCAAACCTCACAACTTAGAAAAGATAAAGGTCCTGTCCTTTCACCAGACCATGTTGGGAAAATTTAACTATGAAAGCCTGGTCACTGGAAAATTAAGTGTCTGAATAAAACTCAACAACCCGCACATGCTGGATTGAGTCCTAAAATGCCTTTGAAGGAGCGCCTACACAGTCCAGACTTCCTCTTCTGTAGACACCAGCTTTCTCTGTCAGGCGGCCAAGACAGGAATGGGCCCTCAAGGCACTGTCACTGAAGTTTCCTTCCTTTAGGGCTCAAAACACCTAGATCTTCCTCAGGAGGAATTGTTTCCCAGGGGCTGCTGCTCCTACCCTCAGTAAAGAGACTAAGGATTATCCCCAGGAGCAGTCTATTTTACTGAAAATAACCTATCCAAGTTTCTTGACACATAGCCTAACTGAAAATTGATCTGGATGGAATAACTCCTCTCCCTCAAGGCAAGCCTAGATTGCAAAAGTTCAGAGAATAGATCGCATTTAAATCAAGAATTCTAATAGAGCAAGAGGCATCGAGTACACGATGAAATTTAAATGTCCCTAACTGTAAGCAACTGCTTTTCAGGGAGGTGATCTTTGATTTATAGGTAAAGCATCTGTTTCCCTCTAAGGGGCTTAAAGGGCTTTGATTCATAGAATCATGTCCTCAGTGATGTTCAGAAATCTCAGGGTCTCTAGAATGATTGTTTACTTTTTATCGTAGAAGTGTGAAGAATTTGCACTTCAAGGAAAATATTCAATGCATCTGTGTGACTCTAGCCAGGAAAAAAAAAAAGGAATATCAGCTTGAACTTATTTGTGTAAAGCTAAAAACTATGAAAATTAAGATTTTTTTACAAAGATGTCTTTAAAACAATTTTTAGCACAGTCAAAATCAAACAGAAAATTTCCTGATAGGAAGAGGTCACAGACCAAAGAATAGATAAAAGACAAAGTCCTTTCCAGAACAGTAATAGCTGAAACAGTTATCCCCCCCAACCTCCCCCCCCACCTCCCCACCCTTCCCACCTCCCCCCCCCCCCCCCCGCCTTCTCTGGTAAAAGAGTCATTTGTAACTCTTATCGCTGTTTTAAAATGTTTATTTCAAATCTGGGAATTAACTACTAACTGCCTTTTAAATTCAAAAGGTGATTAAAACGTACTGAATAACTAAACTGGGAAACTTAACAAGTTAATATTTTAAAAGGTAATTTTGTTTTGTTTCCTCTGAGGTGATAAATTAATTCAGAATGTGAAATCAGGAATTTTGGATATGGCATGCTTGATTTCAACAAGAATTTGAATCTCTGCACTAAAACTAAATAGCTAAAGGTTTTTGCAAATGTGACGTAGTAAATCAATAGCAGTAAGAGATACTGCAACTGAAATGTGTTACAATTGGAAAAAATCTGGTGTTCTTTATGAATTGACTCAGTAAAACTCAAATAATTTAAAATCATATAAATCAACAGAATAGTTTCAACTTAACTTTCTAGGTCCTATTAAAGGAATAATATTTGATATGTTTCTCCAACAGTTGCTTATTAATTTAATTTTATCTTGTTAGCCTATTTTTTCTTAGAATCTGTAACTGAATTTTGGAAGCTTGAATTCATATACTATTAAGGTAATGAATACCTATATTTATCCAAAGGCCTCACAAAATTGGCGTTAATTAAAATAAAACTACCCTGTGTGTTTGGGTGCAAATGCATATATATATATATATATATATATATATATATATAAAAAACCCATTACCTAGTCTAGGTCTAGTTGATTCTGACTCATAGCGACCATATAGGACAGAGTAGAACTGCTGCATAGGGTTTTCAAGGAGTGGGGTGGTGGATTTGAACTGCAAACCTTTTGGTTAGCAGCCTGAGCTCTTAACCACTGCACCACCAGGGATATATATACATATATATATTCTCCAAAATTTTGGCTGGTGAGTCAGAAGAGGATTTCAGACAAAACCTCAAGAACCTGTATTAATGTGAATATTTCTTATTAATCATGTGACATTCTAAGATATTGCTATCTTCTTGATCTTTATAGGCAAATTAGACATTTTATAAGTGATATGAATTAAAAAAAAATTCCTAACTGGGAGAATCACTTAACAAACACCTGAAAACCTTAGCATAACAATATATAGTATGATAGATGAAATTGCATATTGTAAAAAAAGAAACTTGTGGCCCATAAAAGGGAACTTCATAAATTTAAAAAGCTATATCAGACCTCAGCCAGGTGATCAAGGTCAACATCAACAGTGATAAATCATATTGATAGTATGTACCCTTTGATATGTGATGAAAATGGCATTTACCTCCCAAAAATCCATAACCCAGTCTAATCATTCATTTGAGAAAAACACCAAATTCCAACAGAGGGACATCCTACAAAACACCTGACCAGTATTCCTCAAAACTGTCAAGGTCATCAAAAGCAAGAGAAGTCTGAGAATCTGTCACAGCCAAGAGAAGCCTGAAGAGATGTGACAAGTAAATGTAATGTGGTGTCCCGGATGGGATCCTGAACAAAAAAAGGGACGTTAGCCAGAAACTAAGGAAACCTGAATAAATTGTGGACTTTAGTAAATGATGGAGCTCTGGTGGTACAGTAGTTAAAAAAGCAACTTCTAACCAAAGGGTCGACAGATCGAATCTACCAGGTTCCTTGGAAACCCTATGGGGTAGTTCTACTCTACCCTATAGTGTCACTATGAGTCAGAATTGACTCCACCGCGATGGTTCTTTTTTTTTTTTTTTTTGAGTAAATGATATTATCTGAATATTTGTTCATTAATTGTGACAAATGTACCACACTAATGTAAGATGCTAATAACTGGGGAAACTGGGTGTGGGGTATATGGGAACTCTCTGTACTTGCTTTTTAATTTTTCTGTAAATCTAAAGCTGTTCTAAAAAAAATAAAATCTATTTGTTACAAAAGCTATACCAGGTCAGAATTTGTTAAGTTAAAATGTAAGGAAACCTTAAAATACAAAGGATCTATATTAAAAAATTTAAACAGAAGGCAGGATTCATTTGGCTAGAATGTATAATACATAAATCTTGCATTAATAACTATGCATTCAGTTATTGAGATGGACCAGATAGTGGTAAAATGAAAATCTTGTACAGAATTTTGGAGATTTGAGCCCCTTGAGTGGAGCTGGTAAGCAGCCCCTCCTGTATCTTCCAGGGGCAGTAGCTAAAGCCCTGTAAGAACTTAAAACTGGTAGAAGGTACAGAGTTAAGGAAATCAAGGTTTTGAAAAATCAAAACCATAGTATTAATATTTCTGTATTAAGAGGGAATCTGTGTATATTTGGTATTTTTTGTACTTGTATAAGAAAATTTGGCCTATTAGAGTGAGTGGCTCATAACTAATTTAAAATGTATAACTTAAGACCTATGATTTTAAGTTGAAATCTCAGTAACTTTATGCTTAGCCTTGAAAACAGAACTTTAAGCGCACTATACTTAAAAGTTTGATTTATTAGATTGATAATAATTATTTGCTGTTGGGTGCCGTCGAGTCAGTTCCATCTCATAGCAAGCCTATAAGACAGAATAGAACCACCTCATAGGGTTTCCAAGAGGCGGCTGGTGGATTTGAACTGCTGACCTTTTGGTTAGCAGCTGAGCTCTTAACCACTACACCACCAGAGCTCCTAATAATTATTTAGCACTTAGGAAATATAAAGTACTTAAAAGGGAAATAGAATTTTAAATGTAGTTTAAAATGTTGTAAGATGTTAAATTAAGTTTATAAATGGGATTAAATGAAATTCAAAGGCTTCTTAAAAGTGAATGATAAAATCATCATGACCCTGGATTTGGCAACGGATTCTTAGGTCTGACACCAAAAGCACAAGCAACAAAAGAAAATATAAATTGAATTTCATTAAAATTAAAAAGTTTTGTGCATTAAAGGACATTATTGTATATATACATTATATTCTATATATATTACAGTATAGTTATATATATACATGATACGATACAATGTATATATACGATAGGACACTATATATATGTGAGTGTCATTTATTGCACAAAATTTTTAATTCTGATGAATTTCAATTTATTTATACTTCATATATATATATATATATATAAAGAAAAAATATACAAATATATGTATACACAAATGGAATATTGCTCAGACAGAAAGAGAAATGAAGTCCTGATGCATGCCACAACATGGATAAACCTTGAAATCATTATGCTGAGCGAAATACATCAGTTGCAAAAGAACAAATGCCTTATGATCTCACTTATATGAAATAAGCAAATATATAGAAACCAAAGATTACCAGTGGTTACCAGGGTTAGGAGGAGGAGTAGGGGGAGCTTTCGCTTAGGGGGCATTGAGTTTATGTTACTGGTGGTGAAATAATTTGGAAAAGGATATTGAGAATGGTTGCACAACTTAAAGAATGTAATTAATGTCATTGAATTATACATGTAGAAATTGTTGAATTGGTGTATGTTCTGTTGTGTATATTTTCACACACACACAAAAAGACACCATCAAGAAAGTGAAAAAAAAAAGTTAACCCACAAGACAGGAGAAAATATTTGCAAATCATGTCTGTAATAAGGGTCTAGTATCCAGGACATATAAAGAACTTTTATAACCTAATAAAAAGACAGTTAAAAAATGAGCAAAGTATTTGAATAGGCATTTCGCCAATGATAAACAAATGGCCAGCAAGCAGGTGAAAAGATGCTCAACATCATTTGTGGGGATATATGCCATTTAAACATGGCTGCACTATTGACAACTGCAGCCCCCACAGCCCTCTGTGCTGCACAGCATGTTGAGACTTGTCCCCAACATGTTGAGACTTGTCCCCAACATGTTAAGACTTGTCACGACTTGTTTTCCCAAACCTATTGTCCCATTACTGATTGGCTTGTTTACCTGAATTCCTTCTCCCTTGCCCGCACCCAAAGCCCATTGTTCTGTTATTTGCTTCACTGCTTGCTGTACTGACTATAAATAAACTCCTGGGACTGAAGCCAGTCACCTCTGAGGAGGTGACCCTCCTGGCCCCAATTCTCTGTAAGAGTTGTGTTTGGTTACTGTCTCCGCCTTCCAACAACCATCGCAGCTGCGACAATCATTAGCCATCAGGGAAATGCAAATCAAAACAATGAGATACCACTTCACACCCACTAGGATGGCTATAAAAAACAAAAAACAGCAATACCAAAAAATGGAAAATAATGTGTTGGCCAGGAAGTGGAGAAATTGAAACTCTGGTACATTGTTGTGAAATGATGTCAAAAGTCAATGTAAAACATTGAATGTAAAATGGTGCAGCCTCTGCGGAAAACAGCCCAGTGGTTCCTGCATAAGTTAAACATAGAATTACCATATAACTCAGCAATTCCACTCCAGGGTATATGCTCCCCAAAACTGAAAACAGTTGTTCAAACAAAAACCTGTACATGAATGTTCACAGCAGCATTGTTCACAATACCCATAAGATAGAAACTACTCAAATGTCCATCAACCAGTGAATGGATAAACAAAATGTGATATATCTATAAACCAAAAAACCAAACCCATTGCTGTCGAGTTGATTCCTACTCATAGCGACCCTATAGGACAGAGTAGAACTGCCCCATAGGATTTCCAAGGAGTGCCTGGCGGATTTGAACTGCCAGCCTTTTGGTTAACTGCCATAGCTCTTAGCTGTAAAAAGGAATGAAGCACTGATATGTGCTTCTAAGGAGGCAGTCCTTTGGACAAGCCAGTGGCTATGGTCTTCCTCATTCCCCCTTCTTCTAGCATCTTTAGGCTACAAGCCACCCCTCGCTACCCACCAAACTTAGCGCTTCATCTAAATAATCACCAGGGCAAAAGAGATACAATTCCAGGCTAGGCACCAAAATGTCTAACCACTTCCCCTCAGGTGGTCAGGCCAGAAAATCTATGATTGTGCTTCTTGCCATGGGTCACTTAGCCCCTGGAGTATATAACTGTCTGGGGGAGGGACTTCAGGGTTCCTTACTGGCTGCACAAGGTATAAAGTGGGGGCACACAGAAGAGTTCCCATCTCTGTCTGGCCCGCTCATCACAGAACTTTTCCTGTTGTATGCTGTCTGTGAGTGATTAAAATGGACTTTCATTTACCAACACTTTGCGTCTCGTGTGTATGGTCTAATCAAACTACAATGGACACAGCATCCATCAAGGGGTTTATACTACTGGTTGGAGTCTCATCCTAGTAGTTACATTGCTGCTTGGGATTTTGAGGCAACCTGCGAATATCACACAGTGCTACAACATGGATGGACCTTGAAAAGAAACCAGACACGAAAAGCCACATTCTGCATGATTCCATTTACATGCAGTGTCCAGGATAGGCAAATTTATAGAGACAGAAAGCAGATTACTGGTGGCCAGGGGCTCGAGGGAGGGGTGAATGGGGACTACTGCTTAATGGTAGGGGGTTTCCTTTTGGGGTGATGAAAATATTCTGGAATTAGTGGTGACAGTCCTATAGGATCCCTAGGTGGGCAAGTGGTTAACCCTTGGAAAAGTTGGCGGCTTGAGTCCACCCAGAGGCATCTGGGAAGAAAGACCTGGTGATCTACTTTAGAAAAATCAGCCATTGAAAACCCAATGGAGCACAATTCTACTCTGACATGCATGAGGTCACCATAAGCTGGATTCAACTCCACGGCAGCTGGTTTTGTTTTGTTTTTTGGATGCTTGCACAACATTGGAAATGTACTAAATGTCAGTGATGGTAAATTTTATGTTATCTGTATTTGACCACAATAAAAAAAGTGAATGAAATTTTGTAGACATGACTTTTAATGAAATAATATCTATAACTTAAACTGAAGGAAACCTGGTGGCAACACAGTTAAGTGCTCAGCTGCTATCCGAAAGCTTGGTGGTTGGAACCCACCCATCCAGTGGCTCCACAGGAGAAAGATGTGGCAGTCTGCTCCCGTAAAGATTACAGCCTTGGAAACCCTAAGAGGCAGTTCTTTTTTTATCCTTTTTTTAAATGGCGCTTTAAGTGAAAGTTTACAGTTTAAGTTAGTATCTCATACAAAAATATATACACACATTGTTATGTGACCCTAGTTGCTCTCCCTATAATGTGACAGCACACTCCTCCTTTCCACCCCGGATTGCCTGTGTCCATTCAATCAACTCCTGTCCCTTTTTGCCATCTTATCTTGCCTCCGGACAAGAGCTGCCCATTTAGTCTCATGTATCTATTTGAGCTAAGAAGCATACTCTTCATGAGTATCATTTTATGTTTTATACTCCAGTCTAATCTGTCTGAAGAGTTTCAGTTCTGGGCTAGCAGAGAGTCCAGGGGCCATGCCTTCTGGGGTCCCTCCAGTCTTAGTCAGACCATTAAGTCTGGTCTTTTTACTGGAATTTGAGTGCTGCACCCCACTTTTCTCCTGCTCCGTCAGGGACTCTCTGTTTTGTTCCCTGTCAGGGCGGTCATTGGTGGTAGCCGGGCACCATTTATGTCTTCTCGTCTCACGCTGGTGGAGTCTCTGGTTTATGTGGCCCTTTTTGTCTCTTGGGTTAATACTTTCCTTGTGTCTTCGGTGTTCTTTATTCTCCTTTACTCCAGGTGGGTTGGGACCAATTGATGCATCCTAGATGGCCTCTTGCTAGCTTTTAGGACCCCAGACGCCACTCATCAAAGTGGGATGCAGAACATTTTCTTAATAAACTATGCCAATTGACATAGATGTCCCCTGAAACCATAGTCCAGACCCCCGCCCCTGCTACTCTGTCCCTCAAAGTGTTTGATTGTATTTAGGAAACTTCTTAGCTTTTGGTTTAGTCCAGTTGTGCTGACTTCCCCTGTAGTGTGTGTTGTCCTTCCCTTTTCTTAAGATAATTCTTATCTACTATCTAATTAGTGAATACTCCTTTCCCTCCCTCCCCACCCACCCTCATAACCATCAAAGAATGTTTTCTTCTGTGTTTAAACCTTTTCTTGAGTTCTTATAGTAGTGGTCTTACACTATATCTGTCCTTTTGTGGCTGACTAAATTCACTCAGCATAATGCCTTCCAGATTCCTCCATGTTATGTTTCATGGATTCATCGTTGTTCTTTGTTGTTGTGTAGTATTCCATTGTGTGAATATACCATGGTTTGTTTATCCATTCGTCCGCTGATGGGCACCTAGGTTGTTTCCATCTTTTTGCCATCATGAACAGTGCTGCAATGAACATGGGTGTGCATATATCTATTCATGTGACAGCTCTTATTCCTCTAGGATATATTCCAAGGAGTGGGGTTGTTGGATCCTATGGTACTTCTATTTCTAGCTTTTTAAGGAAGCACCAAATCTATGGGACAGTTCTACTCTGTCACATGGGGTTGCTATGAGTCGCAATTGACTCAATGGCACACAACAAACTAAACCAAAAAGCTTAGAAAAGCACTCTCTGGCCTTCACCACCCTGAGGCAACCACAGCCCACTGAGAAGACCTCATGAAGTCTCCAAAAGTTGAATGGAGACTCAGGGCTTATCAGGTGGTACAGGAGACCCCTAAGTCACTGCCTACTGCAGGACCATCTTCCTCATCTCCCACCATGTCCTTGTGCCTTGTCTTTCAATGAAGGAAAAAATTATAATTCCTGTATAGGAATATTAAGCCTATTAACTATATATGTATACCAAACCAGGACACTTTTCAGAGTGAAATTATTATTAATAATTATTCTGAGACAGTAGACTGAAACCAGGATGCCCTTGGGCAAACCAGGACAAAAGGTCCCTCTACGCTGTGTGGACCATGGTCTCGGGGAACATCTAGCTCAATTGGCATAACACAGTTTATACAGACAATGTTCTACATTCTACCTTGGTGATTAGTGTCTGGGGTCTTAAAAGCCTGTGAGCAGTCATCTAAGATACTCCACTGGTCTTATTCCTTCGGGAGCAAGGGAGAATGAAGAGAACAGGATACAAGGAAAAGATTAGTCCGAAGGCCTAATGGTCCATAGCTACCAAGGCCTCCCCCGGACTGAGTACAGTACAGCTAGATGGTGCCCACTGACTGCTCTGACCAGGATCACAACAGAGGGTTCTGGATAGAGCTGGAGAAGGATGTAGAACATAATTCTAACTCACAAAAAAAAAAAAAAAAAAAGACCAGATTTACTGGCCTAAAGGAGACTGGAGAAACCTGGAGAGTATGGCCCCCAGACACCCTTTTAGCTCAGTGGTGAAGTTTTCTCCGAGGTTCACCGTTCAGCCAGGGAGTGGACAGCCCCATAAAACCAAATGGGACTAATGAGGTACAGTAGTCCAGTGACAAGGGCCAGAAGGCAGAAGGGGACAGGAAAGCTGGTGATAGGGAACCCAAGGTTGAGTAAGGATAGTGTTGATGTGTTGTGAGGTTGTTAACCATTGTCATAGGGCAACATTTGTAGTAACTGTTAAATGAGAAACTATTTTGTTCTGTAAGTCTTCATCTAAAGTGAGAATAGCAGCACAATTGGCGGAGCGTAGTCAATGTCACTGAACTGTGCATGTAGAAATTTTTGAAATCGTGTATCTTTGGCTATGCGTATTTTCACCAAAAAAAAAAAAAAAGGTTGAGAAGTTAGAGGGTTGACATGCTGTGGGGTTGTTAACCAATGTCATAAAACAATGTGTGTACTACTGTTTCATGAGAAACTGTTTGTTCTGTAAGCCTTCACCTGAAGTACAATTAAAAAAAAAAAAAAAGTTGAAACTAGAAAAAAAAAAAGGTCCCTCTAAGTCTGTGTGGTTTATTAATCTACAAGGGGAAGAAAGTAATCAGCTTCCACCATAAGGCAGTAGCAAGCGTCAATAAAATCACAGATTCTTAATGTGTTACTGGAAAAATGCTAAGAGCCCTTCCAAATACACGTGTTATCAGTCACACTAAGAGCCTTTATTATCACCACTACAAGGTCTCTCCTCCAGTGTTATGATGATGTTTCTTCTTCATACCTGCGTGTCACAAGGTCCTTCTCTTCCACCAGGCAATTCTTAGTGTTAGCTTGCATCTGTATATACAAGTAAACCTGCAATTCTGGGTTAAAAATTGAGGGGTGATAGTTGCCTAGCTGCCGGCTGGTTCGGGTTCCCTCAAATGCAGATTCTCATAAATGATAAAGTCTTATTTTAAAGTCTCAGTCTCTGGTCTTTTATTTTCCACAATTACATACACACAAAGGCAGCCGTGTCTTCCTGGGTATCTCTTTTTGTATTTTTTCTCCGTAGACTACGTGATACCATGCACAGGGCCTACCAAACGTGTTGCCATTTCATTTTTCATCCAAACACTTACATGGATTTTTGGCCGTGAATAAAATTCCAACATGTTCCCATATTATGACTGGGAAAATGTTACCACAGACACTTCGGCTCAGCACCATCCCAGGGACTTGGTATTCTCAAGATGGGTAATGGTAGTCACCTCTGGCTTAGAAGCCCCATCAAAGTTTGTTCACACAAGCCGTTTCATCATAGTCAAGTACTTGGCTCCAACTGCACTCTGCATCTTTCTTGCGGTCCTAGCTTGTTTTATCTGTAGGAGGGTTGCTTATCTGGTGAGAGCTGGAAAAGTTCCTTTGCCTCTAACTACTTTCCCCACACTACCTAAAATATTCCCTCAGTAGGGTTTTTTTGTGGGGAGGGTTAAGAAATAAGGACCCAACTGTACTGGAAGCAACTTTACCCACTCTTTACAGTGAAGACTACCTGGGTGGTGCAAAAAATGGTTAATGTGCTTGGCTGTTAAGCGAAAGGTTGGAGGTTCAAGTTCACCCAGAGACTCTTCAGAGGAAGGGCCTGCTGATCTACTTCTGAAAAATCAGCCACTGAAAACCTTATGGAGCACAGTTCTACTCTGATACACATGGGGTCACGCTGAGTTGGAGTCCACTCGATGGCAACTGGTTTCATGGTGAAAGAGGAGTCTTGATGGAGGTGGAAGGGATTTGAGGATACAGTGGGTCAACTCAAAAGGTGGGGTTCTGTTCTGGAGAGCTAGGAAGCAGCCTGAAGGCCCCTCAAAGGCGCACTGGCCATGGGACAGTCTTTTGTCATATGACTTTACAAAGCCATAGTTTCATCAGCCAAGGGCTTAGCTGTGTGGAGAGGGGACTCTGGGCTTCCAAAATGGTAGCCAAGAGAACAGGTGACAAAGAGTAGGTGAAGGGAGCCCAGTATTTTCCCTTTTGTATCCAGTGCTTCCCCCTAATTATCCCTCTGTTTTAGATAACTCAGCAGCCTTGTCCCAAGAAATCTGGCACAAAAACCTAAGCTTTTGTTCCCACCAGAAATTCTGGGCTCTCAGATGAGAAGAATAATAGCTGGGGCAGGGGGAATGGGACTCCCATCCCTTAGCCTTTATCTCCACACTCTGCTCAGGCAACCCAGTGAGCCATCACCTGACACCAAACAGGAGTGACGGATCAAAGACGAGTTTTCTTAGCATCTGACTCCTCACTCCCACCACAGAAGAGGTCCCTCTTCTTCGAAGAAACACAACCGAGACCAAGTGAGAAGTAGCTACAGTTTAATACAAACCTGCACCAGAACACAACGTGTCAGGATGTTTTGTTTTTAACCTCAAATGGGTGGCTAAAGCACAGGCCCATGTGTTGTCTCAGGGTTGACACAATCTTAGCACCATGACATTTACAGAAGAGTGAGGAAGTCACTTGGGTGCTGGAGGTTCATTCTGACCCCAGGTTGTGCCTGCTGCCTCAACAGCTGGAGGGGGTTTGGGTTTCCATGTGGTTCTGTGGTTTCTGGGTCAGTACTGGAAAAGCCCTCATCACAGCATTGGCTTGACAGAGACCTACTGTGGACTCCTAGCACTATACACACGCACACACACACGCACAATAGCACAATTTTCTGGTAACTTAACCCCACAAACCTAGAGAGCAGCTAAGGCGAGAACAACAGTATTTATTCAGCATGTACAAGACCAGTTTGAGAGCTGCATTCAATACAACCAGAGACCCTTTTCATTCCAACCAAGAGTCAGCGGGACTCGTGATGGAGCTGGCTGGAGCTCTGCAAAGGGGCAAAGAGTGGGTGATGGGGGTTGACCATTCATTTGGTTCCTTGAACCTCCTCCTGATTTTCCATTTGGAAGCTCCTGGGCAAAGGTGGGGTCTAGGTAAGGATTGGGGATGGATGAAGAGGAAGGCCTAAGGTAGACCACTCCAAGGTGTGTTCTCCCAGTGCCATGGGCATCTCTTGGGCAGAGACAGAAAGGGAAAGCTTTCCTAGCCCAAGCAGAGACACTCTGCTCAGCTGGCCACCACCACCGCTCTGCTCTTTGGCATCTGCCCAGGGCTCAGGATGCAGGACGGGCTGAAAGGGGTAAGGACGATGTGCACTGTGCCAGGGTTCAGTGTACACTTTCCCTTACACATGGTGGCTTTCCCCAGCCTACACTCTACCTACTGTCTCCATGGCTGCCACCCATGAGCCTTTTGGCTGCTTCTGCTCCCTGAGTCACCACCTCTGTCCTCTCAGCCCCTAAGTGACGCAAGTGGGCATGAAGATAGAAGTGAGGATGTGGATGCAGCTCAGACCAGATGCAAGCCCCCAACACTTACCGAGTCCTAGCTTAAACAGAGAATATGCATTAGTTTGTTTATAACAAAGATGAAAAAAATACATCTACCTGTGCAAACAAGGCAGAATGCCTATCAGGGAGTAAGTCTTCTAGTTGGTTATACTCTCTGGTGGGTTCTACAATAGACATCAATCACCCCACACCTCCTTTCCACAACTGGGGTAGACAGCCAAGGTTGTAAGGGGAGTCACGGACACTTCCAGAGTCAGAATGTTTAAACTTTCTAGGCTTCACTTCTTTCATCAGTAAAATGGGGAGAATATCGCAGCTCTGTTTGTCATGACCAAATGTGAGCTTGTATACGGAAGTGCTTTGAAAACGTGAAAACACTAGAATGTGCAGGGTATGATGAGCATTAACTCAAGAGTCTAGGAGCTGCATGCAAGCCTGGGGTGCTCTAACCAAATGTGCAACATGGAATCACTTCCACGAGGGGAAGACAAGGTTTTCCCAGGGCAGGCTTCAGTTGAGTCACACTCCAGATCACTCAGGGGTAGATGGAGATTACCCAAGCTCTGGTGTTCCCATGGCCTCTGTGGAGCTGCAGAGGCAGGGAGGGCCCAACTGGACGAGATGGAGGCCACAAGCTGGTCTAGAGGGTGTGGTGCTGACCATTGGAGACCACAGGGCCTAGGCCGCAAGGGGGTTCAATCCTTGGGTCTGTTGGCCTGGATTCTCCTTCTCTGCCATCCAGCCAGCCCTCTCCCACTCCCCCTCTCTTAGCAGGTGAGGGGCCTCTTGCCAATCACACAGGAGGAGTGGCCAGGCCTCTGACCAGGAGGGAGAAGTCACAGGAAGCTGGGTGTGTGTTGGGGTTAGTGCTGGGAGTGCCCAGGGGCAGAGCTGGGTAAGCCCACCCTGCTCCCTGGGGTTTTCCAGGGTCAGTATCCCAGGCACCCTCTCAGAATGTAGGCAGCTAGACCAGGAGGGAAGTGATGTGAGGTGAGCAGAGGGCAAGAGGCCCTGGGACAGGCCTCTGGCAGCCTGGAGGACCCCAGGTGGGGAGAAGAGGGACCTGTGAGTCCAGCACCCCCGCCTCTGTCTCTGCCCCGGGTCTGTCTGGTGTCGAGTGCAGCATCTCTAAGGACCACATCTATTCCTGTTTCTATGCTATGCTAGTGACACGAAGCACCTTTTTTCCCCCCACAGGATGCACAAACAAGTCAAACCAAACCACTGCGCAAACCAAACGTGCAAAACAAAATCATTTACACGCGCCTGGCACCAGCCTTGGCCCGCCCAGCTCGCCCTTCTTGGCCTGTGACTCCCAGAGGGTGTGGTGGGAAGAGGGAGAAGCTGGCGAAGGGCACAGGGTGTCCCAACCACACCCACCCGGGGACCAGAAGTGCATCAGGAAAAACGGGGTGTCCTGGGCATGGCCGGGAAGCAAACACCCTGCCTAACTTGGGAAATGTAACCCCAGGGCCTAGTGGGGTGGGGAAAGGAGTCCTTGTCTTTGAAACCCACATCTGCTAAAGTGCTCTAGACAGCTGGCGGGTTAGCCAGGGCAGGGCACTAGAGCCTGGGCTCTCCCAAAGCCAGGGAACAGAGGCGGCGTGAAAGGAGGGGCTGGGCTAGGGTCTATGCATTAGGCTGTGTGCATAGTGTGGGGTTCCTGGCCCCCAGAAAACCTGCCGAGGCCTAGGCAGGGAAGGACTACAACAGGAGGAATACATCTCAAAGTGCCTGTTGGGTTGGCTCGAAGCACAGTGAATCACACTTCGGATGTGGGAAGGGCTCCCGGGTCCTGTGGCCCCCTCAGGTGATGAGCTGCCCAGCCCAGCCCAGCCTCTTCTGCCCCTGCAGCTGCGGCCGGAGGGTGTGCGGGCTGGTGGCAGCGGTGCATCCTCACTCAGGGGGCTGGTCAGTGCCTTTACCAAATGCCGCTTGACCTGCCTCCGGGAGGAGCAAGGATCCGAGCTGAAGCTCGCTTTGGAACATGGTCATCGATCTGAGAACCTGCAGGGAAGGAAGCAGAGGTAAGCGCGGCAGCTCTCGGGCCGTGAAACCGTGGCCACCATCCACTGGGCACCCGCTGCGTGTGGGACTGAAGCAAGCCCTTCATGTGTACTATCTAATCCAATCCTCACAACAGCTCTATCTCGTTTTACAGATGAGGAAACTGAGGCTCAGGGAAGTTAAGAAGTTTGCCCAATGTTGCACAGTTACATAGTTGCTAAGTGGTAGAGGTTGGATTTGAATTCAAGACTCCTGCTTCAGAGTATACATTATTAACTGCCCCACTATGCAGCCTTCACTGCCGCCCAAGTCTGAGGCACATGGTCTTTTACTGCGCATGCTACCTGGGCCTTTGAACACATGCCTCATGGGGGTGAGAAGGAGAGGGAGAGGAGCAGGTGCTCCATTGTTGTAGGAAATGAAAGAACCACATCCCAAAGGCCTCACGTCTCGAGATCCCAAGACTTAGCTAGGAAAGGAGGGTCTGGTGCTCCAGGGAGGCTAGTGGGACATTCTCCAACCAGTGCCACCTAGAACAGACAAGGTTTGGTGCAGAGGGCAGAGTGGGGAGCTGCCTGGTGTTTGCTGTGGTCTGAGAGGTGTTCTGCCCAGTCTTGACTCTGTCCAGAGACTCAGGTGGGAGCAGAAGTCACTGGCCAGTGAAGGCCACACAGCTTTGGGGACCTTGCTGCTTCTTGTGGCGCAGGCTGATGCAGGAAGGGACAAGCCGGGACAGCTGTGAGAATCTATACCTCCTGGACTTGGCAAGGTCAAGTGGTCACTGACCAGTACTCTGCTGACTCTGAATGTCACATCTAGGGAATCTCTCAGACTCCCTGCACTCACATCTTACTGCTGGTGGGCGCAGCAGAGGGCTCCAGGGCCGAGGAGCAGCTATCTCATTAAGGAGGTCAGCTCTGAGACACAGGAGCATAGTGGGGAGAAGGTTCCCTCACCACAGACTCTAAGCACCTCAAACAGGAACCACATCTCTTCTGCCCCAAGCTATACTCAGCCAAAGCTGCGCACAGAGGAACCTCAGCAGTAGGCCCTGCCCCTCACCAATCTCCAGAGCTCTTCATCGGCACCCCTCGGATTAGCCCTGCTAGTTCTCCACGGATGTTATGGATTGAATTATGTCATCCCAAAATATGTGTTGTAATTCCTAGCCTCTATGCCTGTGGTTATAATCCCATTTGGGAATGGGTTGTCTTTGTTATGTGAATGAGGCAGGATTAGTATAGGGTGTGTCTTGAGTCAATCTCTTTTGAGATATAAAAGAGATTAAACAAGCAAATGAAAGAAGCAGAGACTAGGAAGAGACATGCCAAGTCACATGCAGACTGCCCAGGAGCAGAAGCTAAGAAGAGACAAGGACCTTCCTCCAGAGCCAACACAGAGAGAAAGGCTTCCCTTGAATTTGGACTTCTAGCCTCCTAAACTGTGAGAAAATAAATTTGTTTGTTAAAACCATCCACTTGTAGTATTTCTGTAATAGCAGCACTAGATAACTAAGACAACTGAGGTCTATGACTTATGAGACAATGATGCCCCTCCAATTAAATACCTGAGAAGTGTCCCACTGACTGTAATAAAGTTCCTGAGCGTAGACAGCCACAGCCTAGAGGAGCCATATACTGGTGTCAGTGGGGCAGCAGGAGACCTTGGCATTAAGAACTGTGGCAGGACACTTCCCAGAACCCAGAGATTCTACAAACTGATTGGGGCTGGGACATGACCCAAGGGACAGAAAGGTCAAGAAAGAAGCTGGGAGTCAGAAGTCAAGAGAGAAATATTTTACTTAAAGTTAGTGAAATATATTACATAGTACAATTTCTGATAGAAAAGAAGGTGAAGGAGGGGCAAAAGCGGGGACAAAGTGTAGAACGGTCAGAGGTAGGAGAGGGAGTAATGGAGTCAGCAGGTCCTTTGAAGAGGCTGGCAAGGAGTGGGGATGGGGAGATGGCTAAGGGGTGAAGTCCCACAGGCCACAGACAGGGCTAGTCCTGCGGAGCCTAGGTCATCTTAGGGGCATCCCCTGTGCACAGGGCCCTCCAGATGTTTCAAGGGATGAAGATATCTGAACTTAGAAATCATGAGGAGAGCCCGAGGCTGGTCATGGCCTGTTAGAGTGGCCAGCACCCCAGGGAGCAGGAGGCCCCCCCCTGTTCTTCTGTAATGTTTGTGTATCTCTAACATTGGGCCCCACACTCATCACTGGACATCCACTAGGGAGGGAGGGAGAGGAAAAGGAGAAGCAGGCGTCAGTTGCACTGCCTGCAGTGGGCCTCTCCTCCTGGCCCTTCCACCCACCTCCCTCCACCCTACTGCCTCACTGTGGGGAGAAGTTCGGGTGGTCCTTGCTCTTACCAGAAAGGCTGAAGCTGGATTCATGAAGGTCCCTCATGCCCCCATGTCGGGTTACAGGTCGGGTAGGAGTGTCTGCAAGTGGCGTTCCCATCTCTTTTTTCCCAGGATGCACAACAACAGCTACATCCCCCAGGTAAGGAGTGCGGTCCACTCCCTTAACCTTTAAGGTCTGGTAAAAGATGGAAAAAAAGAACAACACCATCAGAGCCAAGTGATTCGGATGTGGCCTCCATGATGGCTGATAGGGTGTTAGATGCCGCCACTCTGCTCACAGCCAAGATTGCTGCCTGTGACAAAGGGTTCTCACAGCTTGAGTCCAGGGGCTGGAGAATTCTTGTGTCCCTAACTAGTGTGTGTGTGCAGGTGTGAGTGTGCATGTGTAGAGGGGATACCTGCCGGCCCCATCTCAACATTGGTGGAACCCTCACAAAGGTAGCAGATGATCTCTGAGGTACTCAACATTACAGCACCTCTCACACAGAGCAATGTTAGCCCTTCACTTGCCAGGTTTCCAAGAGGCCGTGTATTTTACTATGTTCTCACTCTCTGTGGGGGCAAAAGCTAAACAAACCTGTTTAGATATGCGGAGTCCCCCAGTAACAATACAAAGGCGGCAGAGTTAAGAGCCTATATTCTAGAGCCAGAATGCCTGCGTTCCAATCCCAGCTCTGCCACTTGTAAGCTGCGTGACCTTGTGCAAGCTACCTAACTTCTCTGTGCCTTAGTTTCCTCATCTGTAAAATTAAGATAACAGTAGCGACATCATAGAATTTTTACGGGATCAAACGAATTAAGAGATGCAAAGCTCTTCCAACTGCTCTGCCATGTGGCAAGCAACAAATAAGTGTCAGCTGATCTTGTAAATGTAGTGGTCACTTACAGGTGCTTAACCATATTAAAAACTGCTATTCTGAGGAGGAAGAAGGGTGCTGGAGCGTGTGCATATGGTCTGAACCAGCAGCATGGATGGATCTACACCCCAGGTACCTGCCAAGGATGTAACCAATAGATATGGGTGATTTCTTAAAGGATATTCAGTCTACAGCGCTAGTGGTTAAGAGCTCGCCTGCTAACCAAGAGGTCAGCAGTTCGAATCCACCAGCTGCTCCTTGGAAACCCTATGGGGCAGTTCTACTCTGTCCTATAGGGTCGCAATGAGTCGGAATCGACTTGATGGCAACAGGGTTTCTTTGTATTCAGTCTACACGTTCCTCCCTGTTCTCTGACAACAGATCTGTAGGTTAAGTTCAATCCTCAGAACTGTAAACCTGTCCTCAACTGTCCTGGCCCTTCCTAAGCATTGCAGGCCAGGGTCCAGATGGTGACGGCGGAAGCACAGGCCTGGTGTGAGTCTTCGCTGTCTCATCCTGACCGAGGGACTGTCGTTTCCTTACTCAGCTTCCGATGGTCCCTTGCTCCCCGGCTCCCCGGCTGGCCCCACACCAGAGCAGCTCTCCTCTCTGAGGACCTCACCCTTTAGGACTCACTCATTTCGAATGAGGTTTTTTGATATTTTCTTTTTCTGCATACCTGTGTTCTGTTATCTAAGGGCTGCAGCAGAGAACAGAGAATATGATCGGCTTTTTCTTGAAGCCCCTAAGTAGTCATTACAATACGTTCTTTAGATATAGGGACTCTGGGTTGAATTTGTATCCAGTACAATCATTGGAATGTTCTGAGTTTTTCCCCTATAAACTTGCTTCCTTATTTCTTTCCTCTTAGAAATAGGGAAGAGAATAATAGCTAATATTTACGAAGCACTTACCATGTGCTGTTCTAAGGACTTTCATGTATTAACACATTTAATCCTCACATAACATGACGGAAGTGTTATTATTATCCCTGTGTACAGAGGTGGAAACAGACCACAGGAGTTAAGCAACTTGCCCAGTCACACAGCTGTTAAATAGTGGAGCCAGGCTGGCGCCTCTCTGGGGCCTGCTAGCTCCACTCTGCAGTGCAGACCTGAACCCCGGGGTGCTGCAGAAACAAGGTGACATTCTACTACCACTGATTCCAAGGCTTGAGCAGTGTTTCCCCAAGTTGTTTCTTGTTCTTAATAAAACATCCTCCCCATCTATATGTAGTCTTTTGACTTTGCCAAACTTTCTGTCTTGGGTGTTGCAAAAGTACCTATTTCAAGTCCTCAACTGCATCAAAAACTGTATTTCTGTCTAAAAGTTGTGAGCAGACCCTTGAGGGCAGATGATTCTACTCTATGTGCTCAGCTTTCTCCGTGCAGCAAGAAAGCGGCTAGCAGCAGCTTCTGGGCAGGTATTGTCCAGCTTCATCACCAGAGGAGGGACTTCTTCCCTTAGTTCCTTTAGCAAATTCCCTGGAAAGTGTTCTGATGGGGCCAGCTTGAGTCACATGCCTACCCCCGCCATAGGAGAAGGAGAGGATTAGGTATTGGCAGCTCCACTGAAACCCCAAGGGAAAGAAGCTGCTGCCCGAAGGAGAGGGGATCCATTCCTAAAGCAGCAGGTTGGTGAGTAAAAGAACATCGACCACAGCCCCCAATGCGTGGACGTTCAGAGTCCTTAAACTGAAGGACAGTAAAGACGGCACAGCCAGAGAAGCTCAGCAGTCAGACACATTCACATTTCCTCCATGCCCGCAGGGGCTCGGGGAGACTTGGGTTGGCCTGATCATTTAAAACCCTACCTGGTAATCACGATGGAGAATGGAAACCAGCATTGTCCAGTGCTAATGTTCCCTTTGCCCTGTCACACACTCGCGTCTCCCACAGGAGAGCTGGACCACAGGCTGTGAAATTAAGTTGTGGCTTTTGTGAGTGATCTTGTGGCAGAGGGGTCTACTGCTGTTCAAACTCAGGGTGAAATCAAGTCTTGGTCAGGGGCCTTGAGAGGGCAGGAAGGCTGGCTTGCCCATCACCTCACCTGAGGGGGTTTCTCTGGCCCTTGGGTCACCCCAAGGCTGAGGCCTGCACAGGCCAGCAAGAGCAGAGGGTGTTCAGAGCACAGCTGGGGTGGGCAAAGGCAGACAACTGGATGGGAATAAGGAGGAGAGGCCTGAGAAACTGAGACAAGGAGCTGGACCTTTGCACAACGGAATAGAGAACTAAAATAATAAGAGGAGAGGTCATGTGACCATCAGATGGCAAGTGTGCGAAGCCCAAGATGGCCTCTAAAAGACCTTCTCCTGAGGTTTCTTAAGCAGATTTCCAGACCGCAGCAATATGGTAGCTGAGTCTGTTTTCCGTAAGGTCCTTTTAACTCCTTGACACCTGGTAGAAGCTAGAGTCAATCACGCGTGGAGGGACTGTGATCTGGGAATGGGAAGCTGTTGCTGACCTGGGACATGATCGCAATGTTGGGGTTGAGGAGTGGTGGAGTGGTCTTCTGGAAGGCACCCAGAAAAATGCCTCTGCTGAGCTGGTCCTTAGCGCCTGGGTGATAAACACACAGGACGATTTCCTGGGTATCCACATCCTGACAGATAAGCGGCTGACTCACAAGGCCAGATCAGGGAATTCCCCTGACTTTCACCCAGAAACCTTCACTGGTACATTACCTCCAGAACACATATTAAGCACCTGCTGTGTACAGAGGACTGGGACAGGAGGCTGTACTGGGGAAAGGAACAAAAGAATGGGATACAGGAGAAACTGGAAGAAGAAATTACAAAAAAAAAGAAAAAAGGATCAGCATCTCTTAAATGTGGTATGACTAAACCAGTGGAATGTCTCTTGGTGTCTGGGTAGGACAGAGCTGTTAGACCCAGTGAGGCTCCGAGGCCCTCAGTCATGACACATTTAAAATCCTCACCCCTTTTTAGCCAGCAGCTGGAAATAGCTAGGCATGAGCATTCTGAAGCCACAATAATATTTTCTTACACCTTGGGAAAAGGAAGAGAAACAGCACAACACTTTCAGCTATCTGTTTGTCAGATTTATTCTTTCCTGACTATTTCATATGTCCATCCAGAGGCCAGGGCTGCGGTTCCCAGCACCTGGGTTGTCACTAAGGATTCAGGTCAGATTCTCTAGGGTTGCTCTGAGATAAAGCTGCACAATCAGGACCAAGCAATGAGGGAATGGCCATCTTCCCTTGAACGAGTGTGTGGACAGTTATTTACCCATTGGAGGTGGGAGCCCCTGGTGATGAGGTGGCACCCAAGGCTGGAGTGAACACCTAGGGTCTTATGGGATCCTAGGTAAGACCTCAGGGCCATCCTCGCTGTAATGAACTATTCCAGACTTGACCTGACCCGTTGGTGTAGGGGGGCTCTGACTCAGCAAAGCTCACCCAGTCTACTATAGTCACGAGGGGCTCAGGGAAAGAGCAACTCCAGGGCAAGTAGGATAACCAAGGCCCAAGACAGGAATCACCTGCTCCGAGGGACAGAAGAATCCTCCTAGAGACCAGATGTTGGAAACAGCTGTGAGCATCCCATAGTATTCCCCCAGCTCCAGGGGAACTGGGGACCCTTCCCAACGAATTTCATTTTGTTACAGGTGTTCCTTTGCTACTACTTCAATTGTTCCCAAAGCAAGTTGTGGCTGGATGAGCTGGGCTGAAATCATTCCAGGCGATAGGATGGTGTGGGAAAACAGAGCGAGAACATCTTTGAAACTGAAAACAGTCATAGAAGCTGTCCCCAACAGGGGGCTTCACCTTCTTCCCACACACCTTCCTGACCCTTCCCACCTTACCTTCTCTCTCTGGACCAGCTTCTTGTAGACAGTGTCTGGGAAGGATCTCAGGGGATAGAACTTGCCAGTGCCCTCGGCACACATGAAGACGCCGTTCTCGTACACGACGCGCCCCCGGCTGATGGTGACCAGTGGCACGCCGTGGCAGCGCATGTTCTCGTACAGGTTGAAGTCTCCTCCCTGCACCTGGGTGCTGGCTGAGATTGTCCTGGGAGTGGGGGAGGGGACAAGAGAGAAAGCGCTCTGAGAAGAGGTAAAGGTGTCACTGTTCTCCCTGGGTGCTCACTGTGAAGGGATCATGCCCAAAGGCTGGGTCAAGCTCCAGGGGCTCTCTACCACCAGCCACACCTGCTACCAGTAACAGGGACCAGCACCAGGCATCAGGATGTAGAGCAAAAACCAAACCAAACCAGTTGCCCTCCAATTGATTATGACTTATGGCGACCCCATGTATATCAAAGTAGAACTGTGCTCCACTGGGTTTTCAGTGGCTGATTTGTTGGAAGTAGATCACCAGGACTTTCTTCTGAGGTGCCTCCTGGTGGGTCTGAACTGTCAACCTTTTGATTAGTAGCCAAGTGTGTTAACTGTTTGCACCCAGAGATGTAGAGCAGGGTTTCTCAAACACCCTAACAGAGAAGACAGCAAAGGTGTCCTGGGAATGAGGGCGGGTGGTGGCACACAGGGTGGACTTTCTTTGCAGTTCAGCTTTTCATCTCAAATCTCAGCACACTTTTGTCTATTTTGTTCACTGCTATGTCCCCAGCACCTAGAAGAGTGCCTGGCAAACAGCAACATTAAACAAATATCTGTTGAATGACTAAATGAAAATTTGTTTCAACATTAAAAAATATTCCCATCTTCCCTGCAGAAATCTGCATCAAAATGATGCTCTACAAAAGATAAGCTCTGTATCCTGTCATGCTGATCACACCTGACATGCTTCATTGATTCACGCTACTTGTGTTGACTAATGCTTTGGGTGCTAGACACTGTGCCCTCAATTAGAGAAGCAGAGGACTGGTGGCAAGGACAGGAACGGAGCGCCAGGACACTTGTCTGGTTCAGCCACTCATTAGCTATGTGATGTGGGTAGTCCTTCTACTCTCTGGGTCTTAGTTTCTTCAGTAGTAAAATGGAAATGAATAAGGACTCCAGAGCGCCTCTCAGAGCCATGTAAAAATATGAGAAAAAAGATGGGAAACAGCTTTGAGAACTGTAAAGTGCTGTGTAGGTGTGCCTCCATGGAGCAGATCTCAAGCCTGTCTGACATTATTGCATTTCTAGTGCCGGCACATGGCAGGCACTCACATACTGGTTGAACTGAATGCACCCCAAGGTCATGCTTATCTGTGCTTTAAGTACTGTAAAGATTATATGCCTTTGGAGTTTTAGAATATAAGTTCCTTCCCATCTCAAGCCCCTTCAGCCCTGGAGACTAGCAGCAAATTTTACTTTGTGGCTTCAGGGTCCCACACCACCACGTCAGCATCAGCTCCAGGGATGATGCGGCCCTTGCGAGGATACAGGTTGAGAATCTTAGCTGCGTTGGAACTGGTAACGGCCACAAAACGGTTCTCATCCATCTTTCCTCCAACCTGAAACGTGGCAAAAGTGTCAGGTCAGCCAGGCTCCAAGTGTGTGCTTCAAATCCCAGGTCACCCTTGACCTGGCTGGTGGCCTTTTAGCTCAGTAGGTTACAGCAGTGGCGCCCAGGAGGACAATGCTGTTGGAACCAGCTCAGATGCACCAACCTATTTGGCTTGGTTCCATGGGATTGCTTATTCCTTTCTCTCAACTAGCTCTGACGGTGAGTGGGCCCTCATTCTAAAAGGTTACCTACCTGGTGCACATCTACCTTCTCTTTGCAAAACCAACTCTGCTCACGTGCCCTCTATGGATGAGTCAGGGGTCTCCCTTCATCTACAAAGGATTATATACCCTGTGCTCTGGAACTGCATCTTGTTGCCCCAACCACCCACCTGTGAGAGCATGGTAGACTCTCTTCAAGGGGGATTTCCTGGGCTACCTCCCGGCCTTCTCTGAGCTTCTAGCTCAGTCCTGAGGACTTCACATCTCTTTGGGGCTTACACACTATGCTGCATCTAATCGGTAACAGGTCATGACCAAAAATATTTGTTCTTTGTGGGCAGAACAGGTGGTATTCAAATGATACCTCAGTCTCTGCCTTTTTGAAAAGCAATTAGACAAAACATATCAAAAGCCTTAAAAATGTTCATATCCTTGGACCCAGAAACCTACTTCTAGGAATCAGCCCTAAGGAAATAATCAGAAATGCTGACATATACTCATGAGCAGAGAGGTTCTTTGCAGTATTATTTGTAAGTGCAAACATTTGAAACAACCTACAGCTCCAAATATCAGGGAATAATTAAATCAAGTATGGCACTTCTATTGGAGGAAATATTATATAGCCATTAAAGAATCTTTACTGATTCAGGGAGATACTCAAGATATACTGTCAAATGGGGAAAAAAAGAAGATTAATCTAGTTATTAAGGTAATATATATAGTATAAGCATAGAAAAAGACACTAGAAAGAAATATACCAAAATGTTAACAGTGGTTAATTCTAGGGCATGAAATTATGTAGATTTTTTTCCCTTATACTTTTTGTCTTTTTCTAAATTTCTATAATAGACCTTGTTACCTTTTCTAATCAGGAAAAAAAGAAAGAAAAGAGAAAAAGGATCTCTTTTTGCTTTGTTTTTCAGTGAGGCAAGAAGCTGTGGTTGAATCAGCCTGTCTAAGAACTTTCTTTGAGAGGATTCCCCAGAGTAAAAATTCTTCCTAGGATTAGAGTGGGGAGGGGTCCCAGAAAACATACCACTCCTCTCTCCCAGATGACACTCATGCGGTCCTGCACGCCACTCACTCCATGCGGGATCTTGGTGAAATCCTCCTTGCCCATAGCTTTCTGCTTTGTGGTGAACGGCCGGTGATCTGAGGCCACAATGTTCAGAGTATCACTGGGCAGAGAGAAGGAAGTGATCAGATAAGGCGGAAGCAAGGGTACCAGAAGGTGCAGGACACGTATGGAAAATTCCCTTGGCTTGGAATCATACAAAGCAGATTCCAATCTCGGTTCTGCCACTTAGTAGCTATATGATTTCTAATGAGTCACTCTCTGTATGAACCTCACTTTACTCATCTATAGAATGGGAATATGTGCAGAGTGTGGCAGTGCACCATCTCTAACTATACTACTAAAGGGGCAAGGTGGGCAAGTCCCACCTTTATCGCTAACTTTGTGGTAACAATCAGCATGAATTCAATTACCATCTGAAAGTGGACCCGGGCTTCACCTTCCCACATCTCTATGATTCTCCTCGCCAGCCACTTCTCCTGTGGCACTTCCTCTCTCACCCTAATCACCCAGAGTTAGGTCAGACTTCATCTCCGGCCACCCAGAACCAGGTAGTACCAGCCGTAGGTTCAGGAGTCTGCACAACTTTCTGCACTTCAGGGTCTGCACAACTCTCTGCACTTCAGACCAGTTGGCGCCTCTCTCTCTGTAGCTCCCTGGGCTAGGTCACAAACTAGAAGGGCTGTCCTTCTTCATCAACTGCCTACGTAGCCTTTCTCTGTCACCCAGCTACCCAGAGCTGGGTCTTCACAAATCAACTGCCTTCGCAGCCTCTCTCTGAATTAGCCACCCTGAGCTAAATAAGAGTCCCATTGTCCATTGTGGGTTCAATAATTCTCTTTAACAGCTCACAAAATTCACTATTACCTACACTTAACCTAAAAAAAACCCAGTTACTGTCGAGTTGATTCTGACTCATAATGACCCTATAAGACAGTATAGTAATTGGGTCAGAGTAGAACTGCCCTGGCAGGGTTCCCAAGGAGCAGCTGGTGGATTCAAGCTGCTGACCTTTTAGTTAGCAGCCAAACTCTTAACCACTGTACCACCAGGACTCCTACCTATACTTAGTTACCTACCCATTTATTATAACCAGAAAGGATACAAGTGAAGAGATGCATTAGGCAAGGTTTGGGAGAGTTCCCAGCGTGAGGCTTCCATTGTCCCCAGGGATGTGCCACACCCTCTTGAGGGGCTCCCTGGTCGCTAAGGACTCAGGGCAGAGGCTTAGAGCAGTGAGAGAGTGCACATCGTGGTAAACCCTCTGAGGGAGGCAGGCAGCTGGCCCTCCTCAGAGATCACTGCAGGCTGAGGGCTCAGAGGTTTAGGGGGCAGAGGGGAGAGGATGCTCAGTCGTGCAGGCCAGGGCAGCCTCTGGTGGAAACATATGGGCAAGACACCCTTAGAGGGCAGAGAGGGGACTGGCTGCAGCAGGGGGGTCATCTGCGAGAGGAAACCTGATGGGATCAGTGGGTGCCCTGAGGATCAGGTGAAGGGTCCACTCAGTGGAGTCCTGAGGGTCAGGTGTGGAAATCTAATATTGCTCTGTTTGTGAAAGCATGCAGCCATCTAAGATGCCCACTTCAGAAGAGGAATCTGGGAGCGGAAGGCATTATTTGATTTGGTGAGAAGGCAGGTTCTGCAGGTTCTTAAAGGACACAAAGGGCTGGCTCCCTGGGTGACTGGCATGGCTCATTAGTCACAGTTCTTGCCAAATGACTTGGCCAAATTCACAGTAAGATGACTTAGCTCTTCTGTGGCAAGGCTGAAATTTGCCTGGGCTGGATAGGCTCTTCTAGGCTCTCTCAGAGACTCTTTCAGAGCATAGGGATTACTCTAGAGTCCCCAAGGGTTCCCCAATTTCTCCAGACCTGCAGAAACCACCAGAGATGAATGGAATCTTTAAAGGTTTCACCATCTCCTCAGGGGTCCTCTAGATACCTGGACTGTGCTTAGATCAGAAGAGGTACCACCAGCAAAGCCACAGACTGCAGATCAAGGACCCCCAGAAGTACCTGGCTCAACTCCCATTCTTTAATCAACAAATCATATTGAGCACCCAACTCTCTAAAAAGCCTCCTACACAAGGAGGTGTCTATTAAGCAGATGCTGAAGGAATGCAGTCACATTCTGGAAGGGCTCTTGAGTATTCCAGTGCTGCCCTGAACCTGGAAGGTATGAAATGCCCATCTAAGTTCTTTAAAGTTTAAAACATGACTGGCTTTGTTAAGTACTTCAAAATTTTACATATCCAAATGAAAAAAATCATGGTCCCTTTAAGAAGTCAGATTCTAAATAAAGAACAAATTCTTATACCTATAGGTCATATTGTTTACCCTGATATAGCCTAAGAATCCACATCCTAAAGTAGATCCTGATGAAGCAGCTCAGATTTTCTTATAAGAAATGATCATTGGAGTCTGGGTTTTCTATCAAGGATTTTGCCTCATAGAAATTATAACCAATAATGTGCCATAAAAGCAAAATTATAGCAATCATAAATTCCTATAAATAATTAAAATGTTAAAATTATGCTCTAAATCCTGTAAGACAGCATACATTTACAATATGCACTGATTAAAAGAGATTCAAAGTATTCTCATAACACATGAAATTACAATTCTACTTAAATAGAATTTATTTAAATTATTTAAATAAATTTAACAAAATAGACTAGATATAAAACCTCAAACTGTACAATTAATAATATCC
The DNA here is from genome assembly GCA_030035585.1 of Dugong dugon. Lineage (NCBI taxonomy): Eukaryota > Metazoa > Chordata > Mammalia > Sirenia > Dugongidae > Dugong > Dugong dugon. Next base: position 73,442,813 of record CM057473.1, read on the forward strand.
TCCCCCCACCCCCACCACCACCATTTGAATCTGTGAGGGTTTGGGCACTATAACTTGGGTGGGTTGGGGCATTTTATCTAGGAATGTATTGTCTTCTTGTTCTTTCAATGTGCCCTAGCAAGCAGAGTTCTCTCAGAAGATCCTTTGACCTTGTCACCAAGCCCAAATTATTATAGTGGGTCCTTGACACTTGTTTTTGTTGTGTTGATAATGACGAAAGGGAGGCTGGTTTTTCCCAGTGAAAAGCATTTTCAAAAGAAAGAGTTCATCTCACATGTCTCCCTTCACCCTTTTACCCTCTCAATTCATTTAAAGCTGTGTGAGCCGCTGTTGCTTGGTATCACGTAGGTTGGAGCTATGAGACAGAACCTAATTACTTCCACTGTGCTATAGTGTATGCCACCCCTCCACAGAGGCCACCTTCACCCTGAGACCCTGTCAACTGCACTCCACTTACATTTGGAAAACCACTCTCACCCTACAAAACCTCTTTAGGTTGTTAACAGCAGAATGCTGAGTGGGAATTTTCCAGTCCCTTATTGACGATCAGGATTGAAAGCAAAGGATATGGATGAAATAAGTGCCCCATAATCTAAAGAGAACCACTTTCAATTGGGGTGGTCACTTCCCTCAACTGCCCCTCACCACCACCCTAGAAGAGGTGTAACTCCTGCCCCCCCAGTCTGTAAGAGCAGCAGACCAGGGAGGGAGACGAGGTGTTGGTGTTGGCAGAGTAAAGATTCCTGTAGTCTTTCCTTTCCCTCCTCTCCTCATGCAGGGAGTGGTGCTGCCCTACCTCCACCTCCCCAGTCCACCCCAAAGCCAAGGGATAGGACATTTCAAGAGATTCCTTTGTGAAGACTAGAAGTGTTAGCAGTAGGCACCTGCCTAGGCAAGAATAGAGGTGTTAGCAGTGGGCACCAGCCTAGGCAAGTGGGCTGGTGGCCCTGCCTCTGAGCTGCTCTGAGCACCAGGACGAGGAGAGCTGGTAGGGTGGGGGCAGCCTGTCCTTCCACTGCAGCAAGTGGCAAAGCTGTGTGCACTTCCTCTGGGCCATGGGACAGTAGGAAGTGGCCAGGCTTAAGCTGCCATGCTAGGATCCTTGCTCACGGGGGCACTGCTAGTGCTGGAAGCTAGGAAGGTGCAGATAGAAGAGGCCAAGCTTGAGTCATCTCTCCTGTCAGGGGATTGTGTGGTGGTGGCATAGGAGAGCCCACATCTGGACATGTGCCCTGTGCAGCGAGGGACCCAGCTCAGTCACTTTCAGCCTGAAAAGCAGCCAACAACTTAATGAAGGGGTACAGATGCATGCCTGGGTGCAGAGAAGAGTCTCCGCTACTTTTCTCCTAAACTTCTCATCACCTGTGCCAGCTGGAGGTGGGGAAGAGAATGATTTTTAAAGTAGCCTGAGCTTTAATAACCAATCATGAAGAGAAAGCAATGGTCTCAACCCAAAATATCACCAGGAGAGAGAAAGAAGCTCCAAGTAATTATTGGGACAAAACAAAACTTTTTCATTTGTGCCCCACCAAATTCAGGTTGTTCATTAAACCATTTTCTTTAGATTGGACCCAAATGGGGTAAAGGGGGGTGTTTGAAAAAGAGGAGCTGGAAAAAAGGAGGTGTGGAGGGAGGGTATGAGGGAAAAGAAGGAGAACATGTAAAAAACAGTGGACAGATAGGAAGGAGGAAGACACAGAAGGAGAGAGGTGATCACAAGGAGAGAACAACGCATGTGAAGAAATGAGAAGAGGGAGAGGTGAAAGAAAAAACAATAAGAGACTGAAAGATCTACAGATATTCTAGGATAAATCAGAGGTCATATCTCACTGCTCCCCGGTGGGATTTAGAATAAGGTATCAATGTCCTTTGAGATCTGAATAACTATCGTTCACAGTTTTACACATGCTCTTTTACTCTTAACACCTTCAGAAGCTTCTCACTCCAAAACAAGTGGTCATAGAAATGTAATAGGATGGAAATCATTTGATGGGCTCTGGAGAAGGTAACAAAAGTAAAACCCTACATGCACTATGAAATCTAACCTAGTCAGACTTGTTTCCTGGGGCGTATACAGTATCTTCTTAAAGATCTACAAGCTCCCTAGATGGCACACTCTGTGCGGTAAAAACTATGCTATGGGGCCACAGCAGGCCTGCCGCAATGCCTTACTTGGCCAGCAGGCTCATGAGGTAGGTTGATGTGTTGGTGTCCAGTCTCAGGGGAGGCACCGTGACATAGGCAGCTGCATGGGACCAGTCCTGGTGGTAGTAGTGTAAGCCTGTCAGCGTGGCATGTGCAGTGGTGGTCTCGGCCAGCACAACCTTCCCTGGAAAAGGGTCAAAACCATAAGTAAGAAGCCACTGAGCCTGAGAGATCATCCAGCCTGAACATCTCATTTTACAGGCAAAGGAGCTGAAGTCAGAGAGAGGAAGGGACTTGCCCAAGATCATTCAGGCGTTTGAGAGCACAACAAGGTTCAAGCCTAGACAGCTTCCCTGTTTGCCATGCTGACTTTAGGTAAGCAGAACAGTGAGGCGTGGGCTCAAAGGTGTGAAGGCTTCAAGTGGTGCTGCGAGGAGTCCGGCTTGGCTGGAGCATGGGTGTGTGAAGGGCGCTGTTGGGAGATAAGGCTTGACTGGTGGGGCGGGACAGGTATGGAGGGACTTGAAGGCCATGCCAAAGAGCAGTACGGACCGTCATCCTGTAGACAACATGGTGCCATTGGCTCCCAACAAGCAAGTGCTGTTCAAGATCGATGGGCATGGGATCCGTAGCAGGGGCTGGAGGGAGGGAGACAGGAGGTGGGGGTCCCGTCAGGAGGCTGGGAAAGCAGTGCAGGTAAGACGCTGCACAGGGCTTCAACTAGGGGAGAGGCAGAGGAGGAGTCTGAGGGCAATCCAATGTGAAGGTTGGGATGATCTTTCTTCTTATTTATATCCCCAGGTTTATGACCCTGACTTTGTCTCTCTTGTTACCAGGACCTCACCAGCACCTTGTGCTGGGCTGGTACTATAAGGAACTACAAAGCCCTCAGGTGTTGCCAGGTGATCAGCAACTGGAGAAATACGAGGGCCCTCAGGGCTTGTACAAAGGGTTCCAGGTGACTATAGAGGGAAGTCGGTCCACATACTGTTGTTTCTTCAGGGACTACATTGGCATCCCATGAATGTCCACTAGAACTGGTCCAGGACTCTATGCTGGTTACCAAGGCAACCACCAGTAAAACCCAAGAGGCCAAAAAGACACCAATTAATGAGCTGATTTAAAATCTGGAAACTTTTACCAGACCCAGAAGAGGTAACAGACACTTCTGTAAAGCCGTTATTATGCATACAAATGTGCAGAGGAAAAGACTCTGGTCTTAACAGACTGAACCCGGGCTAGTATGGTGTGGTTCTGGGGAAATCAGTAGCAGAGAAAAGGGAAAGGAAGGCCCAGGAGCTGGCCTCAGGAGCCAGGTCTGGGGGTGCACTGCCCTGGGGCCCGTCACTCCCCCATCCCACCACACAAGCGCACTGTCCCTCCAAGCCCAAGGACTCACCTTGCATCTTAGCAGCTGCGATAACGTCACCGGCAGAGATGCTGGACACGTTGACCAGGTAGACTGGACAGTGAGTCTAAACACGGTAAAGACAGTGGCAGTAGACAGCATCACTCCCATAAACTTAACAAGCACCAAAATCAGTCCTGGCACCAGCATCTCCCCCGGCATGGCTCAAGACTACCCTCGAGGTGACAGTCCTGTGCTGGGAATGCAGGGCTGGCAGACAGTGCAGGTACAGGCTGAGGACAAGGAGGAGCAGCAGCTTCCAGCACCAGAGCCCACCAAGGAGGCTGATCAGTGAGGGAACATCAGGTCAGGACTGCTGAGTCCTGAACTCAAGATGCTCCACCATTTCCTGTTCACGACTCTGATGACCTAGAGACAGTCATGTATTGTATTCTACATTTACGATTATGATTTCTGCCCTCTGGGAGCTGCTGCATCAGTAGACAAAAGAAAAAAACACAAGGCTTGGGGCTCAGAGTCTAGGCCAGACAAGACAGATCTTACAAATCGACACCTGGATTCTAGTATTGATCAGCTTTTCCTCTACCAAGCTGTGTGACCACGGTTCACAACGTAAATTCTCTGGGCAAATGTTTGGGCTAAAAAAACAAGGAGCTGCCCTTTTGTTCAGATCTTTCCTTATTCTGGGGTAAGTTTCCACTAGGAAGTAACTGATAAAATAACTGTTGTTATGACAATAAAACAATGTCCTTATCTAGGTGTCAGACTTATAAACTACTTTTGGGAAACGTGGTCTCCTCAAATGTTACTCTGATGCCTTGGAGGACATGGGGTGTAGGAAGTGGTCTGAGAGTTGATGTCCTTAACCCAAGTCCACTGGCTCTAACTCTGAGACCAGCTAGACCTACAACCTCTCTGTTTTCCCCTGATAATCCTAATACTACACCTCCATGACATCCTTTGGCATAGCCCAGGTCTTTCTAGAGAAGAGGTTCTCAAATGTTAATGTCCATTAGAAACATCTGGAGGGCTGGTTAAAGCACAGACTGCTGGCCCTTCCCCCAGTTTCAGATTCAGTGGGTTGGCATGGAGCCTGAGAATTTGCATTTCTAACAGCTCCTATTTCTAACAAGTGATGCTGATGCTACTGGTCTAGGGACCATACTTAGAAAATTACTGCTCTAGAGGAGCTAGCTCAGACTGTCTGAGCCACCCAGACCCGTAAGTCATGGTGTAGAAGGAGGAATAACCTTTGCGTGTGCTCTACTGCTGATAAAGCACTTTCCCTTCCGTGATCCCTTTGATCCTCACAACAGTCCTGTAAAAAGTGGGTAATATTATCATTTCAATTTTATAAATGATGGAATAGTATTTCAGAAGTTAAGTGACTTGCATATATTTGCTTATATTTGGTAAAAACCAAAGCTAGAACTTCCGGCTCCACATCTCTTGCTCATTTCCATCACCAGACTGCATCTGCTCCTCCTTATCCTGACCAAGGGACAAACTATGGACCAGTGAATCAGTAGCCTAAGTTTAAACTCTGCTTCTCCCAGCAACAAGTCCTCTAAAGTAAAGCGATTCCAGTTGCAGTGAGGAGGCCCTGGGTGGTGCAAACGGTTAATGCACTTGTCTGCTAACTGAAAGGTTGGAGGCTGGAGTCCACCCTGAGGCACCTCAAAAGAAAGGCTTGGCGATCTACTTAAAAACCAGCCACTGAAAACCCTACGGAGCAGTTCTACTCTGACACACATAGGGTTGCCATGATTTGGAATTGACTTGATGGCTGCTGTTACTGGTTAGTCGCAGTGGGGCTCGGTGATTGCCCCATCTTCTCCACCCTCACGTGGGGGCCATTTACTCTTGAGCAATGTAGCACAGCTTCAGCAGGCTCAGTGCGGTGCAATGCACTGGTGGCAAGAGGACGCATGCCAAGTCTGTGGGAATCACTACATTCATTCAGCAAACAGTTCTGGGTCCTATGAGCTAGGCATGGTGCTGACGCCCAGAACGGAATGAAACCCCACTAGAGAGTAGAAAGTGGGCTTAGGGTCAGCTGGGCCTACTTACCCTGTTTGCAATGGTGATAACACGGTGAGTGGCTTCAGCTTCTAGCTGTTAGAAACAAAGGACAGGAAGAAAACAATCTTTACCACCTCTTCCAAGCGAGCCCATGCATGCCCAAGAACCTGCTGCATAGAAGATGCTGTACACTCTGACACAGAGCTGGAGGGGCCAACTGCATTCACACAGGTGGCTCGGGGGCACGCCTTGGGCAAGGACACCAAACTCCAACCATCTCTGCTTACGCCCAGAGAATCCGAGGACTTAGTACACCGGCACATTCTTGCTAGATGCTATTCAGGGTTTATTATGAAAAGTCCAGTCCTGACTGCATCCCTGCCCACTCCTGTTCTCACAGGCACGCCTGCAGTGTATTTACTTCATTGGATCTGGCGCATCTTTCTTTGTCAATTCTGATGGCCAAAATAAGACTTACACTCAAGGGCTCAATAGAGAGGGACAGATCCAAGGCAGGAGTGAGGTGGGACTACCCAGCTGACCACCTGTGGGGCTGACCTGGTTTCCTCTGTGATGGTGAGCACCATCACCTCCCTGTCTCCTCCTTGCCCCTTGAGACCTCCCACCAATCCCTCATGGACATCCAACCACCACTCTGCATTTAAGGATTTGAAGAAATAAGCAGTAGCTTCTCCCCCGCAAATATCGGGGAATGTCTGAACAGGGTCATAGGGTAAGAAGGCATTAGTCTGATGTGGTCCCTCAAGAATAGAGTTCTTTAGCAGGGGAACTATGGGGGATTTGTGCTGACACCTTAGAAAACTGTATCAAGGCTATAACCAGAGGGCAGAATGATAGCAGGGCTTTCAATTGTCATCTCAGTGAGTAGTAAGAGGGAAAGAGCATGGGCGTGCATGTGCCTCTTGTTTTCTGGTGGGAAGGGTCCAAAGCTTGTCTCAGATGCTCAGAAGGGTCTCGTTCCCTCAACACTGAGTCATGGCCTATGGCTGGATTTGCTTCTAACATCTGAGGGCCTTTCAGTCTGTCTTTTCTCTCCCAATTCAGTTTTGGGCAAAGCAATCTCTGGAGTGCTGGAATTCTCTTCCCCAGATCCTTGAAATCAGAATCAAACAGGTGGGTCTGGCCCCCAGTTGTCTCTCCTGAGGAAGCTCAAGGCCAAGTCCGCCTCTGCATGGAGGAAGCTGCTCCCTGGGAAGCTTCTGGATTGGAATTTCATCCAAGGAAAGGGTAGTATACTACAACTTATATTTATTGATGTCGCTTCTATTCTAAAAGAGTCTATGAATCTACATGAAAGAAGTTGACAAAGGGCACAGGAAGCCTTCCTCACCTCCTCTGGATGGCTGATTTCAATTCCTTCTGGGCCTGTGATGCCCAAATCCAGTGCCTCCTTCGCGCCCTGAATAACAGCAAGAGAAAACACTGAATCACAGAGGTAAAATAAAACACTGAGCCCAAGGGACAGCAAAATAGGCAAGACACAGCCCGTTCCAATAGGCTTGCAGTTTTTCTCACTTCTGGAATTCCTCTTCTAAAGCAGAATAAGTGCAGTAAAGGAGACCTGGTGGTGCAGTGGTTAAGAGCTCAGCTGCTATCCAAAAGGTCGGCTGTTTGAACCCACCAGCCGCTCCACAGGAGAAAGATGTGGCAGTCTGCTTTCATAAAGATTTACAGCTTTAGAAACTCTATGGGCAGCTCTATTTACCCTGTCCTATAGGGTCACTATGAGTTGGAATCAACTTGACAGCAATGCATCCCTTGCAGTAAGGCTCCCCAGATTTTAACTTTAAAATGACTCAACATATCTCTTCACCTAAAAAATACAGTTCAATGATTAGCCAACAGGCCTGGGACACCAAAGAAATGCATTCTTTATTGATCTGAAAGTCAGTTTCCCCAGTAAAAATCCAGACAAATCTCTAGTCCAGCAATCCCTAGACTAATTCATACTCAAGTATCCTATTTAAGACCCAGGAGCACAAAGGGGCTCATCTTTCTTGGTGCTATAATACTCAGCTCCTCTGAAGAGGAACAGGAAAGCAGAAAGCTGCATTCTTGTTTATTCTGTATGTCAAATCTCATTACAATTATTCCTAAGAGGTGCTTCAAATTCTTCTGTTATAGTGGAATTTAAATGAGCTAAATATCATTAGCAACAAGACATCATTAGCTAAAACTTAGAAACCTTCTGGGACTACAAAGAGAGATTTGTTTTTTATAGACAGAAATGTTTGGATTTTCTGATCAAGATTTGCCATCTGCGGTGTTCACATCTCACATGTTGTTTTGCAACTTGTTTTGTCTGAGCCTCGTAGGACAAGTGGTGGGTGTCAGGATGCCCTTGAGAATTGCCTCCATTGCTCCCCACCCCCCATCCCCCCAGCACATTTTTTTACCACAGACTTGCCTCGGCCACGAGTTCCCCATTTTCAGCATGGACTCTGGCGATCGCCCCAATGTCCTTGCAAGCATGCAAGACTTGGTACAGTTCACTGTCTCGGAGCATATACAAGTCCTTGTAGGTCATGAACATCTGGAACGAGTTGACACCCTTCTCCCTCACCAGCGTCTCCATTTCTGCTTTCACCTGGAGGGAAAACACAAAGGCAATGCTCCGTGATTACAGATTTTCAAGAGGCAGACTGATAGATGCTGGAGAGATATGAGTCCACCGCTGGCTCAGTGGTCAAGTCACCATGTAACCACCTGCAATCTCTCATTATCTCACTTTTCTCCCACCCTACAGGACAGGGCCCCAAAGGGACCTGGGGTGTAGACACAAAATCGGCATAGAGGCTGAGCTGGGAAAGGACCTGAGGTGGGGAAGAAGGCAGGCTCAGCCACAGACCAGAGCAGGAGCTAGGCCCCAGCAGGCAAGAAGTTCACCCAGCTCCATTCATACCAGGTAAGTGCTGAGCCACTCAGTCTGAGACGTCAGCTCAGTGCTGGTGACTCCCAGCACAAAAATGAAACAAGCCCAAGCCTGACCCCCGCTTAGCCCACTGCTCAGTAGCTCCCTGTATCCATGGCACCTAACGACTACAGCTGAGGAGAGGGCAGGAATCAAGCATCAGGAGATGCTAGAGCCTTTAGTCAGAGCAAGGAGCCAGCACTTCCTAGGTCTGGCCTCTGGCCTTAGAACCTTCTATTGTTGCTGGGGCTGCCTGTGTCTCCTGAAAACTGGTGCTTTAAGTTAAGCAGGTCAGGTCCACCCACTTATGGGATTGTAAGTGCTTTTTCTCTTGGCATTTGGGGAGTTAGTGTGGTGGGGGAAAAGGGGGAAGGGATGCCCCACACATGCAGGCGAGCACCATACCCAACTGGCTCAGACCAAACAGCCCTTCAGCCTAAAAGAGCATCTTTATTTTCTGCTTGGATTCTACCCAGCACTGTTACCTTGGGTGCCCACCAGGTGATCCCCATGTGGAGGGCATAGTCACAGCAGACCTTGGGGTCAGCCAGACCCCGGCACTTCTCATAGGCCTCCACAAGGGAGGTCTCCTTGTCAGGCAGGACGTGGCCGATGATCATGGTGGTACCTCCAACAAGTGCTGCCTGAAAGGGACAGAGAAGGTAGTCTCATCACATCTCTACCTGCACTCAAGTTGCTGACTCGGTGAGACAGGGTCTCCTAGGGGTACATTCAGGACAGCTACAGACCCTACCTCACAAGAGTGCTGTGACGACCAGCTGCACCCATGTTTGGAGCTGTATGGAGTAGCAGGATCTTCAGAATTACTGTGGATGCAGTACACAAACTGCTTCTTCCTCATCTTAGGTTTCAGTCTGGTGCTTTGGGCTAACCGCTTAGTTAGTATTTTACCCAAGCCTAAGGTCAGCCTCTGTTTTTCCTGTGAGAATTTCCCTGCTCCACAAATCATTTCTGGTCAACCTGAACACATAAACCCTTAGGGACGCAGACGACAAAATCAAATACCTATTTATAATATTTATTAATTTAGTTATACGTATATATTTAGACCATATAAAAATGTTAATTTCGATATAGTGCTTTGTTTGATTCTCTCACATTTCAAGAAACAATTTTATCCAAACTTTTTATATGCATCATCAACATTAGGATCTTTGTTATCAGTTTTTTCCAAGCACATCATCTTCATTTCCATTTATCTACGTATGAATCTGTGTGTCTACGTATGATCTATCAATGAAAAATTTATTCTATTTATAATTCTATATTCTATTTATAATTTCCACAAGCCTTACTTGCAATTGCAAGGTATGCTCCCAGGAATAATTACTATATCTGTATTAAAGTTTCCCCCTCTCTAAAAACAAAACAAAATAATTGGGTCAGGTGACTTCCATGAGCTTCCAAAGCTGGCATTGCCCAAAGGTTGTTTCAGGCTCAGGTGTTGTCCTGAAATAAAACTTTGCTATTAAAATTATTGAGAGGGCCTCATAATAAGAGAGATTTTGTGAGGGCTCCCTTTTTCAACAAATAAATTTGAACAAAACCATTCCTTCTATTTGAGTCCTTACAGTGATTGGCAATCAGAGCTTTGGTTTCGAGTCCCAGCTCTGCCACCTCGCAAGTGGATAACCTCACCCAGGTTACTTAACCTCTCTGAGATCCAGACTCTTTACCTATTACACTCACTACTTGTCTGTCAGTTTATCATATTGTGGTGGCCTGCATGTTGCTATGATGCTGGAAGCTATGCTACCAGTATTTCAAATATCAGCAGGGTCACCCATGGTGGCCAGGTTTCAGCAGAGCTAAGACAGACTAAGAAGAAGGACTGCTTCTGAAAAAATTGGCCAGTGAAAATCTTATGAATAGCAGCAGAACACTGTCTGATAGAGTGCTGGAAGATGAGCCCCCTCAGGTCGAAAGGCACTCAAAATATGACTGGAGAAGGGCTGCCTCATCAAAGTAGAGTTGACCTTAATGATGTGGATGGAGTCAAGCTTTTGGGATATTCATCTGCTGCTGTGGCATGACTCAATTGGAGAGGAAACAGCTGCAAACATTCATTAATAATCAGAATGTGGGATGTATGAAGTACGAATCTAGGAAAATTGGAAGTCATCAAAAATGAAATGGAATGCATAAAGATCGATATCCTAGGCATTAGTGAGCTGAAATGGACTGGTACTGGCCATTTTGAATCAGACAATCATATGGTCTACTATAATGGGAATGAAAAATTGAAGAGGAATGGTGTTGCATTCATCATCAAAAAGAACATTTCAAGCTCTATCCTAAAGTACAACACTTTCAGTGACAGGATAATATTCATATGCCTACAAGGAATACCAGTTAATACAACTATTATTCAAATTTACACAACAACCACTAATGTCAAAAATAAAGAAATATAAGATTTTTTCCAACTTCTGAAGTCTGAAACTGATCAAACATGCAATCAAAATGCATTGATAGTTACTGGTGATTGGAATGTCAAAGTTGGAAACAAAGAAGAATCAGTAGTTGGATAATACAGCCTTGGTGATAGAAAAGAAGCTGGAGATTGCATGATAGAATTTTGCAAGACAAACGACTTATTCATTGCAAATACCTTTTTCAACAACATAAAGGGCAACTATACATGTGGACCTCGCTGGATGGAATACATAGGAATTAAATTGACTACAGTTTGTGGAAAGAGATGAAGGAGAAACTCAGTATCATCAGTTAGAACAAAGCCAAGGGCCAACTGCGGAACAGACCATCAATTGCTCATATGCGAGTTCAAGTTGAATCTGAAGAAAATTAAAACAAGGCCACGAGAGCCAAAGGATGACTTTATGCATATCCCACCTGAATTTAGAGACTATCTCAATAACAGATTTGACGCCTTGAGCACTAATGACTGAAGACCAAACAAGTTGTGGAATGACAACAAGAACATCGTACATGAAGAACGCAAAAGGTCATTAAAAAGACAGGAAAGAATGAAAAGATAAAAACGGATTTCAGAAGAGACTTTGAAACTTGCTCTTTAACATCGAGTAGCTAAAGTAAAAGGAAGAAATGAAGTAAAAGAGCTGAACAGAAGATTTCAAAGGGTGGCTCGAGAAGATGAAGTAAAGTATTATAATGAAATGTGCAAAGACTTGGATTAGAAAACCAAAAGTGAAGAACATGCTCAGCATTTCACCAGCTGAAACCACTGAAGAAAAAATTCAAGCCTAGAGTTGCAATATTGAAGGATTCTACGGGCAAAATATTGAAAAATGCAGGAAGCATCAAAAGAAGATAGAAGGAATACACAGAGTCACTGTACCAAAAAGAATTGGTCGACATTCAGCCATTTCAGGAGGTAGCGTATGATCAAGAACCAACGGTACTGAAGGAAGAAGTCCAAGCTGCACTGAAGGCACTGGTGAAAAACAAGGATCCAGGAATTGATTGAATGCCAACTGAGATGTTTCAACAAATGGATGCGACACTGGAAGTGCTCACTTTTCTATGCCAAGAAATCTGGAAGACAGCTACCTGGTCAACTGACTGGAAGAGATCCATATCTGTGCCCATTCCAAAGAGAGATGATCCAACAGAATGTGGAAATTATCAAACAATACCATTAATATCGCACTCAAGTAAAATATTGCTGAAGATAATTAAAAAATGGTTGCAGCAGTACATTGACAGGGAACTGCCAGAAATTCAAGTTGGATTCAGAAGAGAACGTGGAATGAGGAATATCGTTGCTGATGTCAAATGGATCTTGGCTGAAAGCAGAGAATGCTAGAAAGATGTTTACTTGTGTTTTATTGACTCTGCAAAGGCATTCAACTGTGTGGATCATAACAAATTATGGATAACATTGGGAAGAATGGGAATTTCAGAACACTAATTGTGCCCACGAGGAACCTTTAGATAGACCAAGAGGCAGCTGTTCTAACAGAACGAAGGAATATGGCATAGTCTAAAATCAGGAAATGTGTGTGTCAGGGTTGTATCCTTTCACCATACTTATTCAATCTGTTTGCTGAGCAAATAGTCTGAGAAGCTGGACTCTATGAAAAGAACGAGGCATCAGGATTGGAGGAAGACTCATTAACAACCTGTGATCTCGGCCAACTCTTCAGACAGGGATTGGACTGGACTGTAGGACATAAAGTGATACTAGTGAGGAGTGTGCCTCTTAGCTCAAGTAGATACAAGAGACTAAACAGGCAGCTTCTGTCCAGAGGTGAGATGGGAAGGCAGAGAGGGTTAGGAGCTGGTTGAATGGCCATGGGGAATCAGGGGTGGAAAGGAGGAGTGTACTGTCACAGTATAGGGAGAGCAATTAGGATCACATAACAATGTATGTATAAATTTTTGTATAAGAGACTAACTTGAAAGAGCAACTTTCACTTAAACTACAGCCGTAAACCAAAAAAAAAAAAGGAAAGAAATCAAACAGCATATTGCATTAAGCAATTTGTGGCAAAAGACCTCTTTAAAGTATTAAAAAGCAAAGATGTCACTTTGAGGACAAAGGTACGCCTGATCCAAGTCATGATATTTTCAATTGCCTCATATATGTGGGAAAGCTGGACAATGAATAAGCAAGACTGAAGAAGAACTGATGCTTTTGAATTACGGTGTTGGCAAAGAATATTGAATATACCATGGACTCCAGAAGAATGAACAAATCTGTCTTGGAAGAAGTACAGCCAGAATCTTCCTTAGGAGTGAGATGATGAGACTTTGGCTCACGTACTTTGGACATGTTATTAGGAGGGACCAGTCTTTGGAGAAGGATATCATACTTGGTAAGGTAGAAGGTCATTGAAAAAGAAGACCCTCGACAAGACAGATTGACACAGTGGCTGCAACAATGGGCTCAAACACAGCAATGATTGTGAGGCTGGTGCAGGACTAGGCAATGTTTCCTTCTATTGTACATAGGACCGCTATGAGTCGGAATCAACGAGACAGGACCTAACAACAACCTATTATATAATGGGAATACCTTCCCTGTTGGATAGTTGTAAAAGTCAAACAAAATGTCATTTATGGAATGTACTTGGTAAAGTGTTGTCTTTAGCTGTTAACTTGTGTATTCTGTAGCAGAAAGAAAAAGCACAATGAAATTGCCTTAACAATTTCATGCTTCTCTGTTCAGCTAAATCCTTGATGACAAATCAGAAATACTACTAGGGAATAACGGGCTGAAAAAAATTAGTTCAGTAGCCAAACAACCATTAGAATGAAATCTTGCAACCTTGATTTTCCATGGTGACCCTGGTCTCATAGACCCTGGCTGGACCAGTGAGAATCTTACCCACATTGTCATGGGAAGTGCAGTGGTCTGGCTTCTTGCATATCTTAAAGCTGCCAGCAGAGGGTGGTGGTGTGTGGTGCACGTGTAGGAATGGTGATGGGGGTGGCAGAGAGACTGGGAGAAGGGGAAAGCAGTGCAGACTGTAGCTTTACTAGCTGGCTTCTATTTCTGATTTTGCTGGCTTGGGCCAGCTGATTCATCCGCACAGCAGGTGGTTGTACTCTATTTTGTCCTGAAATGCATTTTTTGCTTTTACATGTGAGTATGGGGGAGTCTTGTATACTGGGATTTTACAAATTCAATGATTTTCTTTTTCTGTGGTTCTAGACTGCTTTCCTTTGCAACCCCTCAGTAGGTCTGTAGCCTTGGATGGAAAAAAGGGAACTGGAAACAGCAGTGTGATGAAAAGAGCAGGGGCATTCTCAGTATTTGTGGGTCCCAGGGCAAGAGTAGAAAAGGAGGTCCATGGGTCCTCATTACGCAGTCATCAAGAGTTTGGCTGCTATTAGAGAAATGCAAATTAAAACCACAATGAGATACCATCTCACCCTGGCATTACTGGCACAAATCAAAAAAACTGAAAATAACAATTGTTGGAGAGGCTGTGGGGAGATCGGAACTCTTATGCACTGCTGGTGGGAATGCAAAATGATACAACTGAAATACCATACGATCCAGCAATCCCACTCCTAGGAATATATCCTAGAGAAATAAGAGCTGTCACATGAATAGACATATGCACACCCATGTTCATTGCAGCATTGTTCACAATAGCAAAAAGATGGAAACAACCTAGATGCCCATCAACACATGAATGGATAAACAAACTATGGTACATACACACAATGGAGTATTACACAGCGATAAAGAATGATGATGAATCTGTGAAGCATCTCATAACATGGATGAAACTGGAGGACATTATGCTGACTGAAATAAGTCAATCTCAAAAGGACAAATATTCTATGAGACCTCTACCATAAAAACTCGTGAAAAAGTTTACACACAAAAGGAAAAAATCTTTGTTGGTTAGGAGGGATGGGAGGGGTTGGGGGGAGAAATACTAAATAGACAATAGATAAGTGGTAACTTTGGTGAAGGGTTAAGACAGTACACCATACTGGGGAAGCCAGCACCACTTGTCCAAGGCAAGGTCATGGAAGCTCCATAGACACTTCCAAACTCCCTGAGGGACCAAACTGCTGGGCAGAAGGCTGTGGGGACCATGGTCTTGGGGAACTGCTAGCTCAGTTGGCATAATACAGTTTATAAAAAAACTGTTCTACATTCTACCTTGGTGAGTAGCATCCGGGGTCTTAAAAGTCTGTGAGCAGCAATATAAGATACTCCACTGGTCTCACCCCTTCGAGAGCAAGGGAGAATGAAGAAAACAAGATACAAGGGAAAGATTAGTCCAAAGAACTAATGGACCACAACTACCATGGCCTCCACCAGACTGAGTCCAGTACAACTAGATGGTGCCCGGCTACCACCATTGACTGCTCTGACAGGGATCACAATAGAGGGTCCTGGACAGAGCTGGAGAAAAATGTAGAACAAAATTCTAACTCACAAAAAAAGATCAGACTTACTGGCCTGACAGAGACTGGAGAAACCCCGAGAGCATGGCCCCTGGACACCCTTTTAGCTCAGTAATGAAGTCACTCCTGAGGTTTACCAAAGATTAGACAGCCCCATAAAACAAAACAAGACTAATGGGGCACAACAGTCTAGGGACAAGGACTAGAAGGCAGGAAGGGACAGGAAAGCTGGTGAAAGGGAACCCAAGGTTGAGATGGGACAGTGTTGACATGCAATGGGGTTGTTAATCACTGTCATAAAACAATATGTGTACTAACAGTTTAATGAGAAACTATCTGTTCTGTAAACCTTCATCTAAAGTATAATTTAAAAAAGGTTAAGAAAAAAGAGTTCGGCTGCTAACCAAGATAACAAAACAAAACAAAAAACCCAATGAAGAACTAACTCAAAATAGATCAAAGACCTAAATGTAAAATCTAAAACTATAAAGATCATGGAAGAAAAAACAGGTACAATGCTAGGGGCCCTAATACATGACATAAATAGAATATGAAACATAAATAAAAATGCACAAACAGCAAAAGATAAACTAGGTAACTGGGACCTCCTAAAAATTAAACACTTGGGCTCATCAAAAGACTTTATCAAAAGAGTAAAAACAGAACCTATGCACTGGGAAAAATTTTTGGCTAAGACATATCCAACAAAGATCTAATCTCTAAAATGTATACAAAACTTCAACACCTCAATAAAAAAAGACAAATGATCCAATTAAAAAATGGGCAAAGGATATGAACAGACAATTCACCAAAGGCATTCAGGTGGCTAACAAACACATGAAGAGATGCTCGCAGTCATTAGCCATTAGAGAGATGCAAATCAAAACTACAATGAGATACCGTCTCACCCCAGCATTAATGGCACTGATCAAAAAAACAAAAAATAACAAATGTTAAAGAGGTTGTGGGGAGATTGGAACTCTTACACACTGTTGGTAAGGACGTAAAATAATACAACCACTATGGAAAATGGCATGGCACTTCCATAAAAAGCTAGAAATAGAAATAACCCTATGATCCAGCAATCCCACTCCTAGGAACATATCCTGGAGAAATAAGAGCCGTGACAAGAATAGACATATGCACACCCACGTTCATTGCAGCATTATTCAAAATAGCAAAAAGATGGAAACAATCTAAGTGCCCATCAATGGATGAATGGGTAAACAAACCGTGGTACATACACACAATGGAATACTACACAATGATATAGAATAATTATGAATCTGGGAAACATCTCACAACATGGATGAATCTGGAGGACACTATGCTGAGTAAAATAATGTCAATCACAAAACAACAAATATTGCATGAGATCACTATTATAAAAAGTCAAGAAAAGGTTTACACACAGAAAGAAATATTCTTCAATGGTTACCAAGGATGGGGTCGGGGGCGGAATCACTAACTTCCATAGTAGACAAGTGTTAACTTTGATGAAGGGAAAGGCAATACACAATAAGGGGGAAGTCAGCACAACATGACCAAGGCAAGGGAAGACACTGAGAGGTATACAAAAATAAAAGGCAACTATGGTAAATACTATAACTTATACAATCCTACAAGGTCATGGGAGGGCGTATGGGAGTACATCCATGTGCATATATAGGTTTGGCTATGGATATTTCTACATATATATTTGTCTGTGCTGCATGTATATTCATATATTTAATAGAGCACTCAGGGGGCACAGTCATGGAAACTTCCTAGACATAACCAAACGCCTCAGGGGACCAAGTTACTGGGCTTGAAGGCTAAGGACCATAGTCTCGGGGGACATATAGGTCAATTGGCACAACATGGTTCATTAAGACAATGTTCTACAACCTACTTTGGTGAGTAGTGTCTGGGGTCTTAAAAAGTTTGTGAGTGGCCATCCTCGACACAATCATTGGTCTCTTTCCATCCGGAGCAAAGGAGAGTGAAGAAAACCAAAGACCTAAGGAAGCAATTAGTCCAAAAGACTAATGGACCACAGGAACCACAGCCTCCACTAGCCTGAGACCAGAAGAACTAGATGGTGTCTTGCTACCACTACCAGCCACTCTGACTGGGATCACAATAGAAGGTCCCAGTTAGAATGGAAAAAAATGTAGAACAAAACTCAAATTCATAAAAAAGACCAGACTCACTGGTTCAGCAGAGGAACCCCCAAGACAATGGCTTTTAGACACCCTTCTAACTTGGAACTAAAGCCAGCCCCAAAGATAACCTTTCACCCAAATAATACACAGGCCTATAAAATAAACAGTAACACCCGTGAGGAAACTGCTCCTTAGAACAACCATATGTATAACACCAAAAGGGCAACATCAGCCCAATAGCAAAGATGAGAAGGCAGGAAGGGGCAGGAAAACCAGACGAATGGAAATGGGGAATTCAGGGTACTAACAGGAAGAATGCTGACACATTGTGGGGATTGCAACCAATGTCATGGAACAATCTGTATATAAATTATTGAATGGGAAACAAATTTGCTCTGTAAACCTTCACCTATAGCACAATAAAATGTTAAAAAAAACAAAAACAAAAATCCATTACCGTTGAGTCGATTCCAACTTACAGCAACCCTATAGGACAGAGTAGAACTGCCCATGGGGTTTCCAAGGCGGTAAATCTTTACAGAAGCAGACTGCCACATCTATCTCCGGCACAGCGGCTGGTGGGTTTGAACCACTGACCTTTCAGTTAGTAGCCGAGCGTTTAACCACTGCACCACAAGGGCTCCATATAGATCAAACTAACAAACTGTTAAACGAAATAATTCTATCCTCCTACTCGGCAAATATATGTTCATAATGACCAAAAAGGCTGGTTCAGACTCCGTGCAGTTCCGAGCTACAATTCAGGAGAAGATAGCCCTCAGCCGCTGTCCCTGCACCCAGCCCACCCCCAACTTCAGCTTCATCCTGTAGCGCGCAGGCTCAAGCTCTGTCCGCTCTTTGCAAAATGCTGCCCACACTGCCCCTTGGGCCTAGGTGTGCACATCTTGGTGCCTGGCCTCCTCAGGAGAATAGATCTGGGTTTGCGAGGTCCTGGAAATGCTCAGGGCCATTTGGTCCGGGAATTAGGGACCCAGAGTGTGGTTTAGGAGTGGGCTAGTGGGCTCCAGGCAGACATGACCCCTTAGCCCCGTTGGGAGGGGTTGCTATCATCGGATGGTCAGGGCAGGGACCTCTAGAGTCCAGAGCCTGGGCAGAGGCCCCTCTTGCCCGGGCCTAAGGATGGAAACTGAAGGGTCCTGGAGGGAGTCGGAGCATCGGTGGTGGTCCTGACCTTCCCACTTTCTGGCTGTACTCTAGATCACAGCCGTGTGCCCCCTCTGTGCTCACCTCTCAGGGGCCTCGGGAGGATCCAATGGCAATAAACGTGAGAGCATCGACAAGCTGGAAAAGGGGCATATTGATACCTGAAATAATTATTACTGCTGTTCCCCAGGCTTAGAACAAGAATGTAATAGGGTCAGCAAATACTTCCCCAGGTGCAGACTTGGAGCCAGACCAGATGCTGGCTTGTACGAGCACGTGTTTCCTCCCCAGCAAAATATACACAGAGATGGCTTCTTAAATACGTACATTTCCTACCCACTGGATAGATGTTGACAAGCTCAGTGTTCACATGCATGTGATATTACGGATGCGACAGACCTTTTTTAGTGTCATCCCACACAAAAACAGCCTTGTAGTAATCAACAGCAGAACGTGGCCCAACCCCATCCCTAGGGCTTTAAAAAGGATAATGTTTAAGAAGATGTGACTGTGTGAGTGTTTATAACTGTATTTATACAAAAACTGTGCTGGTTAAAAAAGCTGTGGAAGATCTTTAATGGAAGACGCTAAAAATGATATTCAAGAAGGCTAAGTCACAACATGGAAAAAGGGTTGTGCTCTAATGAGTGAAAAAAAGCAGAACTCAGTATGTGCGCACAAGATGCTTACAACTATGTTTAAACACACAGACCCACACACAAAAAGGAAAAAACATGGAAGGAAGTATACCAAAACTTAGCAAGAGCTGTCTTTGGATGATGAGATTGTAAGTAATTGTTCCTACTTTTCCAAAATGTATTTAATAGAATATATTACTTTTATAATAGACATCTTTAAAACTAATTTGGAGGAAGCCAAAACTACTTAAAAAGTAGTTAAGTGCACTTACGTGTTTAAAGTACTTCCTGTTAAAATAATGAAATATCTCAAACATACAGGAAAAGTACAGAAAATAATACAACACACACTCATGTGCCCATTCTCTGGATCTAACAAATCGTTTACCATATATACCTCCAATCCCTTTTTAAAAAGCCCTCCCAACCCTTTACCATTTCACTCTCTCTCCTGAGGTTGATATAAATTCTTCTCGTCCATGGTTTTATGCTTTTACTCCTTTTGAAATTATTCATATCCCTTTGCAACTTGCTTCTTTTACTCAACATTATCTTTAAGATTTATTTATGTAGATGTATTGCACTCATTTTAACTAACTCATTGTATGAACTTTCCTCAATGTATGTATGTTTTCATTTATAAGTTCATGGACACGTACTACCATAGACGGTGGTGGAGCGCTTCCCTGCAGTCTCCTTTGCACATATGAGCAGTCCCTATATTCCAGGCACACTCTGCCAAGAAGTGGAATTGCAGGCTTGTGGGGTGTACATAGGAGCCTGGTGATGCAGTGGTTAAGTGATTGGCTGCTAACTGAAAGGTTGGTGGTTCAAACTTACCGACGGCTTGAGGGAGGCGAAAGCTGTGGCAGTTTGCGCTTCCATGAAGATTACTGCCTTTAGAATCCCTATGGGGCAGTTCTACTCTGTTCTACAGGGTTGCTTTGAGTTGGAATCGACTCGACAGCAATGGGTTTGGATTGGCTTTTTGGTTGGGGAGTGCACATCTCCAACTATACCAGGCCCAACTGTGGAGTAGCTAAATCTACTAGGGGCTCCTTGAGCCAGGTGCCTGACCAAACCTGTCCATTTACCAACCCAAACCCTGATTTTTCACATAAACTGTCGTCCAGCCAGGCATTCCCCACTCTGTATGTGGGAGTTCATTTTTATTCTGGGTGTAGGAATTCACCATTAAATTAATACAGACATTAGGACTATTTGTTTAACCAGCTCAGACACAGCACGATGGTACATATCTGGCAGGATACAAAACATAATTTTACTATTTCAAAAGTCCACCATTACTTTGTGTTTGACATTTATGACATACTGCTGGGTAGATCTGGATTTATTTGATGCCCAATAATGTCACCCCCACTTGTTCCCTAAGAAAATCCAAAATAGTTGATGGTGATCCATTTTATGATACAATTTATTTACAGGCATACATTTGGCAAAGAGCAGGAACTTGTGCTAGAACTCAATCCAAATTTTTTAATAAACGTCATCCTTATGCTTCAGAAGTTCATTAGACCACTGTGGGGCACATGGGGGTCCCCATATTTTCCAACCTCTCAGCAAGCTGGAAAGACGTTTCAGATACTTGTGCCCATTCAGGTATGACGTATTTGCTGGCTTCGGTTTGGGAGAGAAAGGTGCATTGGTCCTTCCTGGTAATCAGGACAAAGATCTTGGAGAGTCATTCTCTTACCATTCTCTTCTACACTGCTGCAGCTTTAATCATGTTCTGCCGAGTTTCCTGTAGCAGTGCCCTACCCTCACACCATCAGCCTAACGTTTGGTTCTCTTGCTCCAAGGCCAAGTACCAACAGATCAAGGCACAAACTTTTGTGCTCTGCTGTTGGGCCAGAGCTTATTCACTGAGTTTTCTTTGGGGAAGGGGAAGGGGCTTGCTAGAGCTGATTTTCATACGGATGCATGGGAAAGGGGGTGTGTTGAGGGAGGTGACTGGAATCAGAAAAGCTGGGACTGATACCTGGATCTGCTACTACCTAGATGTTTGTGTGCATTAAGGGTAACTCACTTAATCTTTAAAGCAGGAACGATATGTTCTGCACTGAGGATCGAATGCTGAGTATCTGGAGGTGCTTTGTAAGCCAGTGAGTGCAATGCAAACATTTCTGGATTTCTTAGTGCAGATGGGAAAGCCGTCATTTGTTCATATGGAATCTGCTTCTCTTGGAATTGCTGAATCGCTTCCTCTTCCTTTCATATTAAAATTATTTATCTTTTATTCAGATCCTCCCAAAGCACAAGGAAAAGAAAAAAAAAAAAAAAAGAAAGCAGCTCAGTGTTTTCCTCTTGCTCTGGCCAACTTCCTTCGCGTACAGGGCTCTGCCTGCTGCTTACTGCTCCTCTGGAAAGCCACCTCTTAGCACTGCCACACCCTGGGACACAGCACGTCCTGAGCAAGCCCCCAACATTAGGACCCAAGCATTTCAAGTGAGATGATACATGTATAGCACTTAGAACCACGCCTGGCACACAGCAGACACCTTTCCCATCAGCCAGGGCACGTAGCCTGTGCAGCCACATAGGCCTGCACTTAGAAGGCTCCCATGCTTGGTTTAATGCTCTAAGTCACCATCTTGAAATCTTAATACTTTTTAACAAGGGGCCCCATGTTTTCATTTTTTAAAAATTGAGGTGAAATTCACATTAACATAATTCACAAAGATTAACCATTTTAAAGTATACCACTTCAGCGGCATTTAGTGCATTCACTTTGCTATGCAGCCACCACCTCTATCTAGTCCCAAAGCATTTTCATCACCCCAAAGAGAAACTCCTACCCACTAAGCAGTCACGCCCCATGTCCTCCTCCTCGCAGCCCTAAGTAACTACTAATCTGCTTTCTGCCGCTATGGATTTACCGATTCTGGACATTTCATATAAATGGACTCATACAATATGTGACCCCAGATTTTCATTGTGCACAGAGCCCTGCAAATTATATAGCTGGTACTGCCAGCAGCTCACCACCTACACTGGCCTGATCTAGGTGAACTCACTGATCGGGCTCTAACTAGGCCTTTCCCCAGGCTTCATTGCCCACTCAGCCAGGTCACGCAGTGGGCTCAGGACAGTTCATCTCTGAGGCTTTCTCTGATAATTCCCTTCCAGACCACTTGAATGCTGAGCCACCACTCTACCCTCTTGGAGGCTCCCTAACACCTATCAAATGCCTCTTTTCTTTGAAGAAAATAGCCTTTCTCCAGGGCATCCAAGCGATGCTTGATCAGTTCCATGGGGCCACCCATTCTGCCCTTTTGGCTGTAGCTCTCAAGCCTTTTCTTGAACCATGATTTGCAGCCTGTTGAGCTCATCCTGCAGGTGACTGGTTTTCTCTAAACCCCACACAGCTCTCCTAAGCTTCCTTTCACTTTTCATTCCTACCTTCTGGGTCCATGCCTCAACCACATCAGCTAGGTCATGGTTCAATGCTCTGACTCTACCACATCTAAAACTCACACTTCATTCTTCTACCAGTCTACACAGGAAACAGGCAACATTTGAGCCACAATACACTTTTTGCAAAGAAGACATTTTTTCTACACTTAATCTACCTGCCATTTAAAGGTCCATTAATATTATAGTTAGAAGCAAACTAGTATAGTGACGCAACTCCTACTTTAAGCAGGCAGATCTAGGTTCAAATCTCAGCTCCACCACTTACTACTTGTAAGACCTTGGGCAAGTTACGTAGTCTCTGTGAGTTCCATTTCCTCATTTGTAAAATGCGTATGCCAGTACATCCCTCACGGAGTTACTGTGAGAATTAAATGAGATAATGTATGTAAAGCACCTAGCACAGTGCCTGCACAGAGTGTTGTTGTTAGGTGCTGCTGAGCCTGTTCTGATTCATAGCGACCCTATGCACAAGAGAACAAAACACTGCCCAATCCTGTGCCATCTTCACAATTTTTTTTATTGTACTTTAGATGAAGGTTTACAGAACAAATAGTTTCTCATTAAACAGTTAGTATACATATTGTTTTATGACATTGGTTCACAACCCCATGACATGTCAATACTATCCCTTCTCAACCTTAGGTTCCC
Source organism: Dugong dugon (assembly GCA_030035585.1). Classification (NCBI taxonomy): domain Eukaryota; kingdom Metazoa; phylum Chordata; class Mammalia; order Sirenia; family Dugongidae; genus Dugong; species Dugong dugon. The sequence goes on from CM057473.1 coordinate 73,466,183, forward strand.
TGTTACCAGCTTTCCTGTCCCCTCCTGCCTTCGAGTCCTTGCCCCTGGACTGTTGTGCTCCATTAGTCTCATTTTGTTTTATGGGGCTGTCTAATCTTTTGCTGAACGGTGAACCTCAGGAGTGACTTTATTACTGAGCTAAAAGGGTGTCCAGGGGCCATACTCTCGGGGTTTCTCCAGTCTCTGTCAGGCCAATAAGTCTGATCTTTTTTTTGTGAGTTAGAATGTTATTCTACATTTTTCTCCAGCTCTGTCCAGGACCCTCTGTTATGATCCTTGTCCAAGTAGTCAGTGGTGGTAGCTGGGCACCATCTAGTTGTACTGGACTCAGTCTGGTGGAGGCCGTGGTAGTTGTGGTCCATCAGTTCTTTGGAATAATCTTTCCCTTGTATCTTGTTTTATTCATTCTCCCTTGCTCCCGAAGGGGTGAGACCAGTGGAGTATCTTAGGTAGCTGCTCACAGGCTTTTAAGACCCCAGATGCTACTCACCAAGGTAGAATGTAGAACAGTTTTTTTTAACAAACTGTGTTATGCCAATTGAGCTAGCTATTCCCCAAGACTATGGTCCCCACAGCCCTCTGCCCAGCAATTCGGTCCCTTAGGGAGTTTGGATGTGTCTATGGAGCTTCCATGACCTTGCCTTGGACAAGTGGTGCTGGCTTCCCCAGTATTGTGTACTGTCTTACCCTTCACCAAAGTTGCCACTTATCTATTGTCTATTTAGTGTTTCCCCCCAATCCTTCCCCTCCCCTCCCCTCCTTCGTAATCATGAAAGATTGTTTCTTTTTGTGCATAAACTTTTTCATGAGTTTTTACAGTAGTGGTCTCATACAAAATTTGTCCTTTTGTGATTGACTTATTTTACTCAGCATAATGTCCTCCAGATTCATCCATGTTATGAGACGCTTCACAGATTCATCAGTGTTCTTTATCGTTGCATAATACTCCATTGTGTGTATGTACCACAGTTTATCCATTCATCTGTTGATGGGCATCTAGGTTGTTTCCATCTTTTTGCTATTGTGAACAATGCTGCAATTAACACGGGTGTGTGTATGTCTATTCGTGTGACGGCTCTTATTTCTCTAGGATATACTCCTGGAAGTGGGATTGCTGAATCATATGGTACTTCTATTTCTAGCTTTCTAAGGAAGTGCCATATTGTTTTCCAAAATGGTTGTATCGTTTTGCATTCCCACCAGCAGTGCGTAAGAGTTCCTATCTCCCAGAAGCCTCTCCAACATTTGTTATCTCCAGTGTTTTTGATTCGTGCTAGTAATGCGGGGGTGAGATGGTATCTCATTGTGGTTTTCATTTGCATTTCTCTAATGGCTAGTGATCGTGAGCATTTCCTCATATGTCTGTTGGCCACTTGAATGTCTTCTTTGGTGAAGTGTCTGTTCATTTCCTTTGCCCATTTTTTAATTGGATTATTTGTCTTTTTGTGGTAGAGGTGTTGGATTTTCTTGTAGATTTTAGAGATCAGACTTTTGTCTGACTTGTAATGTTCAAAAACTTTTTTCCAATCTGTAGGTTCTCTTTTTACTCTTTTGGTCAAGTCTTTTGATGAGCATAAGTGTTTAATTTTTAGAGCCATCTTCACAATTGTTGCTATGTTTGAACCCATTGTTGCAGCCATTGTGCCAATCCATCTCATTGAGGGTCTTCCTCTTTTTCGCAGACCCTCTTTTTTCAAAGTATGATGTCCTTCTCTAGGGAATGGTCCCTCCTGATAACATGTCCAAAGTATGTAAGACTGAAGTCTCTCCATCCTTGTTTCTAAGGAGTATTCTGGCTGTACTTCTTCCAAGACAGATTTGTTTCTTCTTCTGGCAGTCCGTGGTATATTCAATATTCTTCGCCAACACCATAATTCAAATGTGTCAAATTTTTCTTCAGTCTTCCTTATTCATTGTCCAGTTTTCACGTGCATATGAGGCGATTGAAAATGCCATAGCTTGGATCAGGTGCACCTTAGTCCTCAAAATGACACCTTTGCTTTTTAACACTTTAAAGAGGTCTTTTACAGCAGAATTTACTTAATGCAATACCTCGTTTGCCTTTTTGACTGCTGTTTCCATGGATGTTGATTGTGGATCCAAGTAAAAATGAAATCCTTGACAACTTCAATCTGTTTTCCATTTGTCGTTATGTTGCTTCTTGGTCCATTTGTGAGGATTTTTGTTTTCTTTATGTTGAGGCGTAATCCATACCGAAGGCTGCGGTCTTTGATCTTCATCAGTAAGTACTTCAAGTCCTCTTCACTTTCAGCAAGCAAGGTTGTGTCACCTGCATATTGCAGGTTGTTACTAAGTCTTCCTCCAATCCTCATGCTGTATTCTTCTTGATACAGACCACCACTCGTCTCTCATTTTGTCATACTGTAATGGCTTGCATGTTGCTGTGATGCTGGAAGCTATGCTGCCAGTATTTCAAATACCAGCCGGGTCACCCATAGTGGAGAGTTTTCAGTGGAGCTTCCAAACTAAGGTGGACTAAGAAGAAGGACCTGGCGGTCTACTTCTGAAAAAAATGGCCAGTGAAAACCTTAGGAATAGCAGCAGAACACTGTCTGATAGAGTGGCAGAAGATGGAAGGCACTCAAAATACAAGTGGCGAAGAGGCAATCAGAGGTGACGTGGAGGAGAGCTGAGGGTGCATAGGCCTCTGGTCCCAGGCTTCTTAGCAAAACAGGAGATGAGGCCAAGCTTCTTAGAGAAAAGACTTGGGGAAAATTGATAATGTTGGGCTGAGCCAAGAGAAGGTTTAGAAAAACCATTAGGGGGAATGCATTGCAGAATCAAGGATAGAGGCAGCAACAGGGCAATCGTAAAGGGGCAGTTCTGTGAAGCCAGGAGCAGGGGCTGAGAGAGCTGAGGGGTAGGGAGCCCAGGGGTCAGCAGCTTCCAACAAAGGAGTCCAGCCGAAGGTCCAGCAAAAGGTGGGCTGGTGGCTGGGCCTACAGTGAAATTTGCATTTTAAGTTTGCTAGAAATGCACTTCAATTCTCTGGTGGTGTGTGGAGGCAGGATGTTGTGGTGTGAGCGGCACGAACTTTGGAGCTGGCAGAACTGGGATCAACTTCTGCCTGTATCACTTATGAGCCCTGTGGTCGTGGGTAAGTGAGTTATGGCTCAGGTGGATGGTGGTGTCATTCCCTGAAACAGGGCTCCCCGGGAGAGGAGCGAGTTGTGGTGGAAGACGAGGAGCCAGTGATGGGTGTGCTGATGGGGCCTTTGAGGGCATCCATGGTGAGATGTCCAGTAGGCGGGTGGACAGAGCCATCCAGGCTATAGCTATACACGTGGGAGTCATCGGTGACAGATCGCCTAGGGAGGGAGGGTGATAAGAGGACACCATCTGGGATAGAACTCCGAGCAGCAGCACCATAAAGGGAAGATTAGGATAAAGACGAGACCAGAAAGGCGATGGGGGTGGACAAACACAAGGCAGGAGGAAGACCAGGCTGGTATGGAGTTAGGGAAGCCTGGCAAACCCTCTTACCAAGGCACAGGAACTCGCTGCACTTGCTGACTTCAAGAAGAGGTGAGCTGCCCTTGAGGTTAAGATGCAGGCCCTCCCTGGAGACTAGAGCCCCCTGCCTCCACAGGTGAACAGACCAGGGCAGCTCCCAGGTTTCAGGGACAAAGAACTGTCTGCTTAGGAACCCCTGAAGTAAGCCTGCCCCAGCTCCTGTTCAACAGGTAGATTCTAGGTGTGCATGATACTACCAACAACACAGCTGCTGAGAACTGAAAGGTCTGTGTTACGTTGTGAAGTCCCACCTCCCCTCCTCTCTTGCTGTTCCTTATTTGTAAAATGAGACAAATAACCCCTGCCCCAGAGAGTCATTTGAAGACTCAAATAAGATAATAAATGTTGAGAGCATGCTTATAGTAGGCCCTCAGGCAGTGATACTTTCTTTCTATTTCCCTCCTGAAGGAGGTGGTAAAATACTGAAACGTGCCTCCGTGGCCCCATGGCTTCAGTGAGAATGGTGTCACTCTTTGCAGGCAGGCTGCTTCCGTGTCCCTGGACATGCTAGTCTTGCTGTTAGGTGCCCTCGAGTTGATTTTTGACTCATAGCACCGCATTGTGAACGCACTGTGACAGCGTAGAACTGCCCCATAGGGTTTCCTAGACTGTAATCTTTACAGGAGTGGACTGCCAAGGTCTTTTCTCCCAAAGAGCGGCTGGGTGGGTTTGAACCACCAATCTTTTGGTTAGCAGTGGAATGCGTAATGTTGTGCCACCAGGACTCCTCCCTCCTCTCTCAGGCCTCACGACAAAGAGCAAGGAGCAGCTGGGTCAGGCACAGGTCAAAGGGAGGCTGTACAAGAGCCCGCCCCTTCCCTGCTGTCCACATTCCTAAATACAAAGAGGGCCGGCTGTCTCCGGGGCTGGAGGCAGTGCTGGTGGCAGAACCACCTGCTGGAGGCAGAAAAGGCTCATTTCAGGGGGCCCAGAGGGAAAGATGGCTCTGGGGCTCCAGGACTCTCATCCCTGGAGGAGTCTAAGGTAGTAGGGGTCACCCTCACTATAGAAACCTTTGAGTGAAACTAGACCCAGAGAGAACCTCCTGGAAGCTGCAAAGCAGCCTAAGGCCCTGGCCCCTTTCCGCCCCAGGCTCGAAGCCCTTGGGGAGTGAGCGGGTCATTTGCACTGGAAAGCTCTTCCCTCATCTAATCTTCACCACCACCATGTGCCACAGACATTTTCATCATCTCTGCTTTTTAGAGATAAGCCAGGACTGGGAGCCAGGTACTCTTACTCTAAATCCCACGCTCTCTGTAATACTTAAGAGCACGGGTCTGATACTGCCGAAATGGTAACTAAGCACAGAACCTCACAGTCTCAGGCGATCCCCCCCTGCTTCCAGGTCTCCCCAAGGATGTACTTAAAATAGACAAGCCCTAAGGCAGAATATACATCAGTCCTGGCATTTGCGCATTTTGGAACTAGCAATTCAGGAATACCAACTAGTGGGAGATGGAAAACCATGCATGGTTTATATTCTAGATTGATGCTCATTTCTATGGTAAAACCATTTTCCTCTAAGTCCTGGAATGAACTGTGTTACTTCCCAGACATGGCAGACTAGCATGTCCAGGGACACAGAAGCAGCCTGCCTGCAAAGAGTGACACCATTCTCACTGAAGCCATGGGGCCACGGAGGCACGTTTCAGTATTTTACCACCTCCTTCAGGAGGGATATAGAAAGAAAGTATCACTGCCTGAGGGACTACTATAAGCATGCTCTCAACATTTATTATCTTATTTGAGTTTCCAAATGACTCTCTGGGGGAGGGGTTATTTGTCTCATTTTACAAGTAAGGAAACTGAGGCTCAGAGGAAATCGCAGTCAGATTCCTTGAAGGCCCACGTGACTCTAGAGCACCCCCCGCTCCCCGTCATGCTGCCCCTTCTAAGCTCAGGGCAACCTAGGCTGAACCAAGGGGCTCCCCAGCTCCAAGATTCTTCAAAGAAGGGAGAAAAGCCCAAGTGGAAGTAGGACCTAATTGCAGCTTAGAAACACAGGGGTAGGTGTGACTTGGGCTGAATTACAGGCTAAAACTGAGAACTGTGCCAACATTTAAAATTATGAAATGAGGAGCTCCAGGCTTTTCTCTAATCCAGAATGATTATCCTCACAGCCGAGCATCCAGTTTAAATTCATTGTGTTTAATACAAAGCCACAGCACAAAGCAGGCTGTCTACCGACACGCCGTTACCATGGAGACTGGAGATGATCCTCAGAGGGAGTTATGTGGCAGTAAGAATGTGGCTGCCAGCTTCTGAGAAGCCAAGGGGCCTGTGGAAACCGTTCTAAAAGGAGTCGCGCAGAGAGGCCCTCTGTCATTCACCTTCTGGGCAAAGCCCCTTCTAACCCCAAAGAGGGAAAGTTTACGGGCAAGCAGGCCCTTGAGATCTTTTAAATCCAGGCTGCGTAGAGATGCCAGAGAGGAGGGGCATATCAATGATCTAGAAATGGAATGCATGTAAGCCCATTTGCCCTCCTTCCCTCGCCTACTCAAATGTTGGCCATGTCTTCATTTTAGTCCCAAAGCGGTTGGCGACAGTGCCATAAAGCTGCTGGGGGAGGCTGCCATGAGACCTCCCTGGATACATGGTGTCGAGGAATGGGGGCTGTGAGTCAAGACTGGCAGTCAGACAGACAGACCTGTCCCTTGGTAGCTGGGCAAGCTATGTCACCTCTCTGAGACTCAGTTTCTCCATCTGTAGAGTAAAGATAATAAGATCTGCCTGAGGGGGGCCTTCAAGATCAAAATAAATGTATAATAGATCTCAAAGTGGGTCCGAGGTCCAGGTATGTCAACTCAGGTGCAGTCCTAATACAATGGGGGCAGGGATGGAAGCTAAACTGCGGGACAGCCACGTGCTGCCAGGTGCCACCTGGGGCTCTGGGATCCTGGAGCCCATCAGAGGCTGAACATGCCCCATTCTGAACACTGACCTGTGCTCCCCACATGGCAGGAAGAATATACTCTTTGACAGGCTACTAGGTCTAAGGTTTAGGTGCTGTGCCCTCTCAAACCTAAGTCCTAGGATGTCTTGTGCCTGCCAAAGTGAGAGTCGAGGCACTAAGCCATAAAATGGGAGTTACAGCCAGGCCTGGAGGTCTGCCAGAAAGATTGGCAACCTAACAGAGGCAAGGGCAGAGGCTCGTGGTTAGAATTTAAGTCCAGGAAAAGGCTTTATCCTGATCTATTGCGCTCAGAACTCCCCAGCCTACCCACATTCTCCTCTGACGCTAATATAAGCAAGACAGGGAGCAGAACAAATTCTTCCGCTCGGCCTAGCCACCATTTACTTTAAATTAACACAGGATCACAGGAAGACAATACATTTACATCAATGTTTATAATCTTGTTATAGATTTCTCCCAAATTACTCGAGAAATTTGAAAAGAACCTCCTTAATTTACAGCTAAGAGAAAGGGACCAGGCTGAGAATCTGAGAACGTCTGCTCATGAGGAAAGTGTACAGATAGATTTCCAAGGTGTTGGTCTTCCACCAACTGTCTGTTTATTTATTTAATAAACACTCATATAGTGCACTTAATCAGCACCAAGTACTATCTTAAGTTCTTTACAAATAGTAACTTAATTAATCTCCAAGAAGTACTATTATAGTCTCTTCCATTTTCCAGATAAGGAAACCGAGGGACAGAGAGAGATTAACTTGCCCAAATCACATAGCTAGTAAATGCTGGAGCTGAAATTCCATGGCAGGGAGTCTGCCCAGTCTGTGCTCATAAGCACCATGCTATGCTGACATTCACCTGTTTCCTAAATGTCTACTTCGTGTTAAGAGCTATGCGAGAAGCGTTGTTGTGGCTGAGTGCTGTGGAGTCAATTCTGACTAATAGCGACACTACAGGACAAAGTGCAACTGCCCCATCGAGTTTTCTGGGCTGTAAATCTTTACGGGAGCAGATTACCAGGTCTTTTCTCTTGTGGAGCCGCTGGGTGGGTTCAAATCATCCACCTTAGCAGCCGAGGGCTTAACCATTGTGCTACCAGGGCTCCTCTGCGAGCAGCGTAGGGAGTCACAAACTCAATATAAATCACAATCTCGGCTCCTCACATTTTTTGGAGATACAATCAATCCATAACAGTGGCCAAGGTGATTTTTGATTTTAAAAAATGTAAATTTGAAAACCACAGCATGACAAATTATCTCCATCGACAAGAAGAAAGTGGGGTCCCAGAGGGGAGTTGGCTGGAGGAAGAATGTGACACGAGTGAGGTGGGCCTTGAAGGAAGGGCTCTGTGGATGGGTGGGAAGGGGTGGCAGAAGGGGGCCTGTAATATTCATGTGGGGGGTGGGGCTGAGAAAATCATCCTCTCTATGCATGAGCACATGTTGGAGAGCAGCTGGGAATGAGGGTTGCGTGGGAAGGGGAAGGCCAGATTGGGAGTTGTCCAGGATGAAGATCAAGAAATCCAAACTTGATGCCTTAGTCAACAGGCAGGTTCTCAAGCAGGGACATGACATGAAGCATAAAGAGCTGTGAAGTGAAAGGTGGTGGTCTTAGTTATCTAGTGCTGCTATAAAAGAAATACCACAAGTGGATGGCTTTAACAAAGAGAAATTTATTCTCTCACAGTTTAGGTGGCTAAAAGTACAAATTTAGAGTGCCAGCTCCAGGGGAAGGCTTTCTCTCTCCGTCAGCTCTGGGGGAAGGTCTTTGTCATCAATCTTCCCCTGGTCTAGGAGCTTCTCAGTGCAGGGATCCCAGGTCCAAAGGACACGCTCTGCTCTTGGCTCTTTTGCTTGGTGGGAATGAGGTCCCCCACTCTCTCTTTTATATCTCAAAAGAGACTGACTCAAGATACAACCTAATCCTGTAAAGTGTGTCTTGTCTCATTAACGTAACTGCCCCTAATCCTGCCTCATTAACATCATAGAGGTTAGAATTTACAACACATAGGTAAATTACATCAGATCACAAAATGGAGGACAACCATACAACACTGGGAACCATGGCCTAGTCAAGTTGACACACATTTTTAGGGGATACAATTCAATCCATAACAGTGGCCAAGGTGATTTTTGATTTAAAAAAATGTAAATGTGGAGTTTTACATAGGTTTAAATAGTTTAAGCAAAGTAAGTGGGGTGGAGATGTACCAGGGAAAAGTGTTTATAGGATGGCCATGTATTTGCATGTGGCCCCCTATTGTAGGTAAAATTGTAAGATAACTCCCAATGACCCACACCCTTGTAGAATCCCCTTCCCTTGAGAGTACACATGAACTGTGAATGCGATTAGGTTCTTCTCTATGGCACAGCTGACTTTAAGAAAGGGAGATGGTCCTTGTTGGGTCTGACTTAATCAGGTGAGCCTTTAAGAGATGCGTCTCTTCCTGGTGAAAGAGATTTGAAGTCAGAGAGATTTGAAGCATGAGATGAATTTGAGGGTTGAGGAATAGTCTCTGTGGCTTGCTTTGAAGATGGGGTGCACATGGCAATGAATGCTGATGGCCTCTAGGAGCTAAGAGTGGCCCCCAGCTGACAGCCAGCAAGAAGAAGGGGCCCTCAGTCCTACAGCTGCGAGGAACTCAATTCTGCCACAGCCACACGAGCTTGGAAGAGGGCCCTGAACTCCAGATGAGAACATAGCTGGGCCAATACCTTGACTGTAACCTTGTGAGGCAAAGCAGAGAACCACAACATGCTCAGACTTCTGACCTACTTATTAGTTCTGTGAACTAATAAACAAGTGTTGTTTAAGTGCTAAATATGTGGTAGTTCGTTTTGCAGCAATAGAAAACTAGTACACCACTTGAGAGGGGAGGGTTAGGAGAAGGGCTGTCTTCAGGGGTGGCTGGGGAGGGTTAGGAGAAGGGCTGTCTTCAGGGGTGGCTGGGGAGGGAGTCACACCCTAAGGCACTCGTGGGGCTCTTTAGTGCAACTGTGGTGATTCTGAGAAGACAGTGAAGGGATGAGCCCACTGTGCTGATCCCAACCAGCAAAGCCAGGCCAGAGTGTGGTAGCCTGCAGGAAGAGTGGGCCAAGGGGAGAGACCCAGGTTGTACACAGTGCAACACAGCTCAGCCCAGGAAACAAGCTGGGAGGTGAGACTGGTTCCCAAGAGAAGGCTTGCCAGGGTGCCCAGCTGGCAAAGCCCAGGGAGACAGGCAACATGGCACTTGGGATGGATGGCAGAACAATTTCAATGTGAAGTCAAAGTGGGTGGATCTTTTCTCAAGGAACTCGAGAGACTGGAAAACCAAGCCATGGCCAGGCCTGGGGTGGAAGCAGGTAGTCACAGCCTGGGGACTAACTTTTTTTTTTTTTTAATCATGGTAAATACATGTAACATAACGTTTGCTGTTTCAACATTCTTCACGTGCAATTCACTGATGGTAACTGTGTTCGTCATGTGCAATGATCACCATTATCCATTTCCAAATTTTTCCACCACCCACAAGAGAAGCTCAGTTCCCCATGCAATGAGCCCTCCTTTCCACTTCCCTCCCGTCTGCCACTGGTAACCACTAATAAACTTATGTCTATATACACTTGCCTATTCTAGATATTTCATGTAAGTGGGATCATACAATATTTGTCCTTTTGTGACTGATTTATTCGCTCAGCATAATGTTTTCAAGGTTTATCCATATTATAGCCATGTATCGGAAAACTTCATTTCTCTCCATGGTAGAGAAATAGCCCTGGTGGCGCAATGGTTAAGTGCTCGGCTGTTTACCGAAAGGTTGGTGGTTTGAACCTACCCAGCGGCTCCATGGGAGAAAGACCTGGCAATCTGCTTCCGTAAAGATTACAGCCAAGAAAACTCTATGGAGCAGTTTTACTCTGTCACATATGGTCACTATGAGTCAGAATTGACTCGACGGAACCCAACAAGAACAATATTCCGTTGTATTATGTACCACATTTTGTTTCTCCATGCACCTGTTGACAGTAACATTGATCTTATGTATGCTCTGTGCCAGGCACTGTGTGCATGTTGCTTATGCATCACCTCATTCAGTCCTCACAATAGCCTTTACACGTGATAAAGACAGCCAAGCTGCAAGGCACTGACACTGGTGTTGCTCCTCCAAGCAGGAGAGGTGTTCTATAAAACCATGGTCTCAGGCAGACAAAGAGCTCACTCGGCTGTCTGTCTGACACGTTTCGATTCTGTGATGCCCTCATCTGGTCCAGGCACATTTAGAGCCATGGAGTGTCATGGAGACTATTTGTGCACAGCCAACCAGAGGCCAAAGGCTGTCTGAAAGGGTGACTGTCCAGCTCTGGGGTTTCAAGAGTGGTGTGGTGAAAAGGGCCTCAGACTGGGACGCTTCCATGGTCCAAACAGTCTCTGGGACTAGGGCAACTCGCTTCTCTCCTCTGGGTCTCCTTTCAGAGGGAGAGTGGAACTAGGCAATTTCTAAGGTCCCTTCCAGCTTTTTATAGGAATGAAGACATAGGTGAACTTGAGAACATCAAGTCATACACAAGACCACACGAATCTGGATCCCGACAAGCAGGAAGTGTTAAGACATTTTGGCCAGAATTAAACAAGCTGACAGAACACTGGAGTAAAGGAAAAAGAAGAAAGGAAGTGAGCAGCATTTAAAGGTTTAATTCCAAGAGAGCAAATTTGAAGAGCAAAAGTAGCAAACAGTCTGTCCAATGGATAAATGGAATCTTGGTAAGCTGGCAGGGCTGGGCACCAAAGGGGAATTCATTTATGTCTTGGCTGGTCATATCCCAGGACCCTGCCAGATATGGTCCAGTGCTCTGCAGTGGGAGGGAGGAGGGAGGGTCAGGACCCCTCACTGGGGGTGGATGTGGCAGGTCATCCTAGCCATGACATTGAACATCCCCTAGGCTGATCTCACATTGGCCAAGTACTCTTCTGGTTGGAATTTGGTTTCCCTTGTAGGGTGACTACAAGAATAGATGTCCTGATGATGCTGATTTTGAGTCAGGAGAAGGCTGTGTCTGGGCCTGGATGGTGGCCCCTGGCACAGACAAGAGGGAGTCTCTGGGCCCTCAAAGAACAGGGCAGATCTAGCTGGACCTCTGTTTGGAGACATCACTGCCAACTTCTCTCTCACTGATGGTTTCTACAGGCTACAGACAGGAGGGCAGAACACAGGGCCAGAGAAACTTAGCCAGTACAGGGGCTCTAGGACCCAGGCTGGGGTTTGGGAGCTCAACTATGGGACCCTAGAATGTGGGTAAAAGCAGAGAAGGAAATAAATAAGAATAGCAAGGTTCAGTGGTAGAATCCTCGCCTTCCATGCACCTCATGTGCAGCTACCACCTGCCTGTCAGTAGAGGCTTACGTGTTACCATGATGCTGAACAGGAGCTTCCAGACTAAGGCAAACTAAGAAGAATGGTCTGGCAATCTACTTCTGAAAAATCAGCCAATGAAAACCCTATGGATCATAACGGTCTGATCCACAACCGATCATGGGGATGGTGCAGGAAGGGCACCGTTTTGTTCTGTTGTGCTTGGGGTCACCATAAGTGGGGGGCTGACTCGAGGGCAACTAACAACAGGGCAAGTTGAGGCAGACCCAGGCTTGAAAAGGGATTCAGTGTGAACGCTGGTGCATGAGGAGGTGAGGGTAGATGGCTAACGGGTAACAGCCAGGGCCCATGATAGTCAAAACAGTCAGCTCCTTAATAACCCACCTGCCAGTGGTTAGAAGCATCGGGGATGCTTTGAAAACATACTGACAGGGAGGGGCCAGCCCTAGGGAGGATAATTTAATTGGTCTTAGGTGGGGCCTGGACACTAGCATCTTTTTAAAATTTCCCAAGGGGTTGTAATGCAATCTGCATCCAAGGGTTGAAAACTATTGCCCTAAGTGGTGGTTCTTAATATTTTCTTAGAGGGGAGAGAGGCAGAAAGGACATCTAGGAAGCTGTTTTCAATTGTGCATGCCTCCTCCTTCATCAAAATCTCAGTGACGGGACTGGCGCCTGTAGTTTAACAAACCTGATTCTGATATTTTGACTGGACAATGAAGAACTATTGGTGGGGTGGTGCTCCACAGCCTGCATTAACCGTTTTTATGACATAATATTAGGTACGTAGAAAAGAATAAATGTAACGTAAGTTAAGTGAAAGAGCCCTGGTGGTGCAATTGTTAAGTGCTCGGCTGCTAACTGAAAGGTTGGAGGTTCGAAACCACACAGCAGCTCTGTGGGAGAAAGACCTGGTGATTGGCTCCTGTAAAGATTACAGCCTAGGAAACCCTATGGGGCAGTTTTACTCTGTCCTATAGGGTTGCTATGAGTTGAAATCGACTTGACCCCACCTAACAACAACAATCATGTAAGTTAAGCAGAATAATAACAAAAAAAACCCCATGACCCGACTGAAATCCTAGACCCTGACAACACGGTTGATGCTACCTGTTTTCCCTCAGCCCTCCCCCAGCCCCCGCCCGCCCCAGGAGGTAACGTTCTTCTAGAGTGGGGTCTGCATTCTTATCAACAAGCAGGTGGTCCCGGGACCTCTGTGGGCCAGTGTCTGAGGCAGGGAGGAGGTTTGAGTGGTGGTTGGGAGCATGGGACACAGAGCTGGGGGAGCCAGGCAGAGCCTGCCACAGCCTCTGAAAGCGGCAAAGGCAGGAGAAGTGTGTGCTAAAGAAGGGCTAGAGAGAAATCCCTTTAGACCGAGTACAATGGAGCCCCAGATGCTCCCAGAAAAGCCAGGCTTTCAACTGTTTTGTTTTTCCAGCCCTGTATGCTGCTGCCAAATTGACAAGCACACGGTAGCTTAGGGGGTACAGGGTTCAAGGCCCCGCAAATCTGCCTAACAAGAACAAAAAGATGCAACTTGATCTCTCTTTCTCTCTTGGCTAATCACTCGGGTGAGCCTTTCCTTGGGATTATTAGTGTATTATAAACCCAGATGCTTACAGTGAATCGACCTGCTGCCTTTCTCAGAGTGTACAAAATAGGTCACGGAGGCACTCTATCAGGTCTCACAGACTGGGCGCGAGTGCCACAGGCGGTGTGAATAATTACACCCACAAGTCCCCGGGATCAGCACTTCAACAGGAGAGCATTTTCTCTCCCCAGGAGATTCTTGGGAAGCAGAGTAAAGAGGAACCCAAGTGTTCAGGTGAAGGAGCCTTGTGGAGGGGAAATCCAGGAGCAGAGGGGCTGGGGAGTGGGAGGCTCCAGGGTCAGGAAGCCAGTTCTTGGGAAGACTGCAGGCCTGAGGCAGGACTTTGGGCAGGGTCTACCGAAGGGGTCCAGATAGAAAAGTGAGGGGCTGCATTACTGACACAGAAGCTCACTATGAGGGCTGGGGCACAAAGATAAAGTACAGTCTGGTTTAGGGGAAGGTCCTCAGGTGGTGCAAACAGCTTGCGCTCCACTACTAACCTAAACATTGGTGATTCAAACCTACCCAGTAGCACCTTAGAAGAAAGGCCTGGCAATCTACTTCTGAAAGATTACACACAAGAAAATCCTATGAAATGGCTCTACTCTGTAACATATGGGATCGCCCTGCGTTGGAACTGACACAACAGCAGTGGGTTTGGGGTTTTTGGTTTTGTAACAAGGGGGGCAGTTAAGTGACACCAGCATCCAGGGTGGGTCGGGTCTAATACCGTAGCCCTTGAAATTCCCCATGACTAGGACTGGACACAGATTGGGGGTGCCTGAGGCAGCACTAAACCTACAGGAAGAGGCAGAGCTGGGCCTTTGATCACACAGGGCCTTTAAATGTTTTCAGGCAGCCACCCACTATGGATGAGAAGCCTGGGAAAGATCAGTTACTGGCCACTTTGCACAAATGTATGTGTGCAGAGCTCTCTATCGTCTATAAAGAGCTGAAGGTTCTCAGGGGAAAGCCCTTCACTCCTGGCTAATGAGGCCCAGGCAGATGACAATGTGGAAAATGAGACAAAGAAGGCCATCTTGTACTCCGAGGGGCTGGCAGACTATGTGGTGACAGCGTGGCATTCGGCCCTGGATTAAAAGTTTCCCAAGCAGGGGCAATTACCAGCGAGCTACAATTTTTGATGCAAGGCGTGACCATGCCACAGACTGGGTGGGGCTCGGCATGGACCAGCATGATGTTTATCAGAGTTATGTTGCTTTTAAATACTGTGGCCTGGCTCTTGTACACTACTGCTGGAAGTCTAAATTGTTACAATCAGTTTGGAAAACTGTTCGGCAGTATCTACTAAAGCTGAATGTATGTATACCTGATGACCCAGCAATTCCACTCCTAGGACTATGCTCAACTGAAATGTGTATATTACATGTTTGCCAAAATGCATGATAAGAATGTTCACAACAACAGTGTTTGTAATAGCCCCAAACTAGCAAATACTCAAATACTCATTGATAGCAGAATGGATAGATACTATGTGCTATATCATACAATGGAATACTATAAAGCAACAACAGTGAATGAACTATAACACGGAACAACATGGATGATTTCAGATAAATACACCCACTCCTCACTTATTTACATGGTTAGGTTTCAAAGACCAGATCATTATGCAAAAACCAGTGTTATGTGAAAATGGAGGATGACTACATCATAACGTAACTGCCACATTACATCATTACGTAACCACCAAACCACTTGCAAATCATGGCCCAGCCAAGCTGACATATAACCTTAACCATCACAGCCAACATTACTCTTGCCTTGCACCTCAGTGCTCTTTATTGCCAGATGAACATCTTTATGTATGTAACTGCCAAATTGCATCATCACATAACTGCCAAGCCACTGAGAATCATGGCCCAGCCAAGCCGACATATAACCTTAACCATCACAGCCAGCGTTACTCTTGCCTCACGCTTCGGCATTCATTACTGCAGTCCTACGTCATTAATGCACAAAATAGTTGGACAGTAGTTTTTTTTGCCGTAAATGTGAAATGTCGGATAACAAGCTAGTCAATAAGTGAGCAGTAGGTGTAATATTGGGCAAAAGGATATCAACTGCTTGATTTCACTTATATAAGGTAAAAATCAGTCAAAACCAATCTCTTGCGAATATACTAGAAACCACTGAGTTGTACACTTCAAATAGGTGAATTGTATGGTATGTGAATTATCTCAACAAAGCTGGGTTATTAAAAAAACAAAAAACTCTGTGGGTATTAGAACTCAGGAGAGTGGTTACCCTTGGTGGGGAGTAGTGACCAGGTGGTGGCACAAGGAGGGTTTCTGGGTGCTAGTAACTTTCAGTTTCTTGATCTGGGTGACGGTTACACACAAGGTGTGTTCACTCTGATAATTCGATATACTTACAATTGTACACTTAACTGTATGTACGCTGTACTTGAATTAAAATAACAAGAACCACAAACAAACCAGACCTGATCTAACTTAAAGGCATGGAGATGATGAGCTCGATATCCTCATTTGTTTCAGAAAGGTCTCAACTGCAAGGTGCCCCCAGGTTATGGGGATGGGGTTCCCCATCCCATTCGAGAAGTCTCACCTGCAGGGCTTGAAGTACTTCTCAGAGGCGAAAGCAGAGGGAGGGGACTTTCTTCTTCCTCTCTTCCCCGGCCTTGGTCAGAGTGGGCAGGTATGGCCCCACATCCCAGATCCTAGACTGGGAGCATCTTCGCTTCTGGGCAGCCTGGGCCCTGGCTATCATGACTCCTCACCTCCTAGCCCTCCAAGGCTCTGGTCCACAGTTCCTGGACCTGGGAGGGGGTGCATCTTTAGGGAGAACTTAAGAGCCTTCTGCCTAAGGTAGGCAGGCCCACAGAGCTGTGTCACCAAGGCCAGCCACTGCCTGCCTAGCACCCCCAGCCAGGCTCCTCAGAGGTGGGTTTGGGGAGCTTCATCAGTAGCTGGCTAGCAACAGGGGCACTTGAGTCCCCAGGAATATGGACCTCTGGGGGATAGCCCTGAGCAAGGGGGAAGGGCTCCCTGAAAGCCCTGGGTAGAGTGGAAGTTGGATTTTGGGGTGCAGGATGGCTGGGGGTTAGAGGCTGTGCCGGGCCTTTTCCACCCAGTGCGTCAGAAAGCACAAAGGCTGCCGCCAGAGTCAGGGACTTGTGCCCCTTGAGATTCTGATTCAATTCTGTCTTTTAGAAATCTTCCTAGGTGAATCTGATGACAGCTGTGTGTAAGGGCCCACACGGACAAGCATCAGTCACTGGTTCATTCAAACACTGACTGGGTAGCTCCTCCTGTGCCAGGTCGGTGCCAGGCTCTGGGACACAGAGGAATATGACCAGGCCTTGTTCCTAGGAGCCCACAGTCTGGTGTCCAGGGAGTGGCTGGCATGTGACAGATAATTAAAATGCAGAGGGATGACAGCAATGACAGAGGTTTCTGGAGCACAGAGGAAGGATAAAAGCACCCATTCGTGACTTTTTTTGCAAAATATCATTTCTTACTAATTCACTTGTTTCTCAGGTCTGAATGTTTGTATTCAGCGTTCAGGAACATACAGTGGCTCAGGCTCAGCTTGGTAACAACTAAATGTTATCCATGACAAGTCACTCGGAAAATAGACCTCAGCACCATTTTTCTAGGCTGTTTTTAAAAATACTGGACAAGCTAGGGAACATAATAAGATAACTAACTATGTCTTTCATAATGTCTACCATAAAAATTGCTCACAGTCTTTGAGGATTTAATTTAGCTTATCATACAAACAGGAGTGCATCAGACCAAACCCTCTCCACCTCTACACAGCCTACCCACACACACAATAGCACACACCAGCTACTTCTCTTTTTCCTCTAGGCCTCTATCACGGGATGGAAAAATATAAAAATAAAACCAGGTCCCATCCTGGGCACATGAGTAAGTGATATAATGAGGAAAAGTGGCCTAAATGCCTCTCTTTCCATAATCACTTCTAGGGCAACTATTTAGCCTGGAAATCCCTGTTCTAGTTGCCCTTGTTTTAGCAGTACAGCCGAGTACCGTGTCCACGTGGGTTGGGTCTGGAGCTGCTCCAGAAGCAGACTAAAGAAGCCAAATAGGAAACCACCTTCAGCAAACAAAAGCATTACCTTGGTGCCATGGTAGAAGTCATCCACGCACGTGGCGTTCATGAAGGTCTGGTGGAAGTGGGTGCTGGTGTCGATGCCTCCGGGGATCACCAGTTTCCCAGTGGCATCGATTACCTTGGCCCCTCCAGGGATCATGAGCTCACGGCCCACCTGCTGGATGATGCCATTCTCAATGTAGACGTCAGCTTCGTGGGTGCAGTCATCGTTCACCACCTTGCCTCCCTTGATGAGGATCCGCACACTGGCTGAATTGGCAAGCATGTTCCTATGGTGGGTGAGATGGAGGCACTGGTCACGGTCAAAGTCCTTTTTCACTGTCACCAAGGTCCCACCCTTTCCTATCGGAGCCCAAACACCACCAAACTCCATGGGCAGTGTTATGGATGACATTGTATCCCCCTCCCAAAATATGTGCTGGAATCCTAACCCCTGCACCTGTGGATGTAACCCTGTTTGGAAATAGGGTTTTCTTTGTTATGTGAATTAGGTCATACCCAGTAGGGTGGGTTCTAAATCTAATGAGATTTCTGAGTTATAAAAAGGACAAATTAGACACAGATATACAGACACACGCTCCATGTGAGGATCATCTATAAGCCAAGGAACCAAAGAATGCCTGGGACTACCTACACGGAAGGCATTAACACAGTCAAGACCTTGACTTGGACTTTTAGCCTTTAGAACTGTGAGAAAATAAATTTCTACTCTTTAAAGCCACTCACTTGTGGTATTTCTGTTATAGCAGCCCTAGAAGACTAAGACAGGCAGGTAATTGGGCAGAGATGGGGAGGAAACTGGTCCTACAGGCAGTGGGGTCACACATCTCCCACTGACCCCACAGCAGGACTTATTGGTAAATGATAACACAATGGCAATAAGGGTGAAGCCGGGGTTCCAAAACATCAATCCTTTACCTTGTACTTTGTATCTACTATCTCATTTTATGGCCCCCAAACCTGTGCAGTCCCATTTTACAGATAAGAAACCTGAAGTTGTTAAGAATTTGTGGCTACTAAGTAGCAGAGTAAAACCCAGATGTTCTGTATGTCTCCACCACCACTACCACCACCAGACTCTGACCTATGGCGACTCCACGTGTGTTAGAGTAGAACTGTGCTCCATAGGGTTTTCAATGGCTGGTTTTTCAGAAGTAGATCTCCAGGGCTTTTTCCCGAGGTGCCTCTGGGTGGACTCAAACTTCCAACCTTTCAGTTAGCTGCCAAGTGCGCACTCACTGTTTGTACTACTCAGGGACTCCATCTCCATCACGCCACCATGGTATCCTGAAGATATCAGAGACTCCTGCGCTGGGCATGTCTCAGAGAGTCAATTCTCCAAGTCTCTCAACTGTTTAATTCATTACATTCTTCAGATAGATTGTGTCAGTTCACCCTCCTGTGTCTGCCCCAAGAAGTCCACTACCAACACCGAGGCTCCACAGCTGGTTATACATTAAGTTCATCTGCAGCGTATAAAAAACACCTATGTATCAAAAGGAAACCCTTATGGCGTAGTGTTAAGAGCTACAGCTGCTAACCAAAAGGTTGGCAGTTCGAATCTACCAGGAGCTCCTTGGAAACCCTATGGGGCAGTTCTACTCTGTCCTATAGGGTCGCTGTGAGTTGGAGTCAACTCGACGGCAGCGGGTTGGGTTTGGTTTGGTTTATGTGTTAGAAAAAAAAAAAAAAGAAAAGAAAACAACAGTGTTGGTGAGGTAGTGGATAAACTGGAACCCTCATCCATTGCCAGTGGGAATGTAAAATGCTACAGCCACCATGGAAAACAGTTAGGCAGTTCTTCAAAAAATTGAAACTAGAACTACCATATGACCCAACAATCCCAATCCTAGGTATACACTCAGAAGTGAAGGCAGGAATGCAAACAGAAACCTATTAAATAGACTAGAAATAGGTTTCTGTCTGTGTTCACTGCAACACTTGTCACAATAGCCAAAAGGTAGAAACAACCTAAATGTCTGTCAACAGATGAATGGATAAACAAAATGTGGTATATACACACAGTGGAATACTAATCAGCCAGTATGGCAAGAAATGAAGTCCTGATATATGCCACAACATGGATGAACCCTTAAAGCATCATGCTCAGTGAAATAAGTGAGTCAGAAAAGGACAAGTACTGTATGATCTCACTTATATGAAATAAGCAAATATATAGAAACCAAAGGTTATTAGTGGTTACCAAGGGAGAGGGAAAGGGGGAGCTTTTGCTTAGGGGGCATTCGGGTTATGTTAATTATGGTGAAATGATTTGGAAGAAGGATAGCGAGAACGGCTGCACAACATGGAGAATGTCATCAATGTTACTGAATTGTACATGTAGATATCGTTGAGGTGGTGTATGTTTTGTTATGTACATTTTCACAGTAAAAACAAAACACCTATGCTAAGTCTGCTCACTGTGGTGGCTTTTTAGGGGGTTGATTTGGGGATCCAATTCACACAGTTGTAGGCTGGTCCTGAAAATCCAGGCTGGACTGAACTCCTTAGACTACCTTAGAGGGAACGCATTCACAGAACTTAGAGGACCCTATTAACAATGTTAGCTAACATTAAGAGAGGTACCCAAGTGGCAGAAAATTCCACTGCCTCAAGCAGCTTGCTTGGCACACCCCGTAGCTTTACATTAAAATCCTACTTCCTTTGCTTGACACACCCTGTAGCTTTACATTAAAATCCTGGCTCCTTTCTCCTTAACTGCTGCCAAAACTAGACGAAATTGGCAGAAATCAGTTTAGGCGCCATGTTGACATTCAGGATAACCTTTTAGACCTCACACATAGTAACTCCTCCACCTCTGGGTGGAGCTTAACTGCCATTTTCTGAACACGTGATGCACGAAGTTATATGTAAGCCCCATTGCACCTGCGTAGTATGATTAAGAGTGTTGCTGATGTAACTTGTATGAACTTCTATATGTAAACCCCTTAAAAGTAACCTTCCCCCTTGCCCTCATTAAGCAGTCTTGGCAGCAGCAGCCCTGACTGTTCCTTTCCTTGTGCAACGAAATAAAGACACTTTTCTACTCTCCCACTTCAGTCTCTCATTTATCGGCTGACACGAGTCACACTGAGCAGAACCCGGGGTTTCCACCCGGCAACAACACAACTAGATGGTGCCTGGCTACCACCACTGACTGCTCTGACAGGGATCACAATACAGGGTCCCAGAAAGAGCTGGAGAAAAAATGTAGAACAAAATTCAAACTCACAAAAAAAGATCAGACTTACTGGCCTGATGGAGACTGGAGAAACCCTGAGAGTATGTTCCCCGAACACCCTTTTAACTCAGTACTGAAGTCACTTCTGAGGTTCACCCTTCAGGCAAAGACTAGATAGGCCCATAAAACAAACAATAATATGCGCACCTCGACCATGTGTACGAGACTAAATGGGCGCACCAGCCCAGAGGCAAGAATGAGAATGCAGGAGGGGATGGGAAAGCTGGATGAATGGAAATGGGGAACCCAAGGACAAGAAGGGATGAGTGTCGACACATCGTGGTGCTGGCAACCAATGTCACAAAATAATGTGTATTAATTGTCTAATGAGAAACCAATTTGCTCTGTAAACCTTCACTTAAAGCACAGTAAAAATAATAATGTTAGCTAACAATTCCTGAACATCTCTTATATATGAGGTTCTTCGCTAAGCCCATCAAACACATTACAGGCAGTCCCCAACTTATGACATATTTGCACTCCAATGAACGGCACTTACCACCGCCCCCCTTTTTCGGTGTATCTTATCGTTAGTAATACGTACTACATACAATGTTGCAGCCGTGTAATTTACTGATATTATCATTTTCATGCCAACTCCCAAAGACAAATAAAGATTGGATTTATAAAGATACTGATAATAAAAGGCAATAACAATGAAAACTAAAAAAAAAAAAAAAAAGAGGTATTCGATCCTTGTTGTAAGTCAGAGACTATCTGTGTCTCATTTAATCATTACAAAGCACTGAGATAGGTAGCATTATTGTCTCCATTCTTACCATGAGGAAGCTAAGGCTTGGAAAAGCTAAACTTTTCCAAGGCCACATTGCTGGTTTATCACAGAGCAGGCACTGAAAAACCCAGGCAGTGTGTCTTTAGAGCCACGAGCCACACTGCCAGTGTGGAAAGGCAGTGACCGAGGCCCAGGATCTTAAGCAGGCTAGCAAGGCCACTTCAGTGTGGATACCACCCAGCCTCAAGGCCTGACTAGGCACAATGCTGTGAGTTTCATCCTCCCAATCCGGTCCAAAGGTAAATAAGATATTTCCAGCTTGGCTGAGGAATGGCCTCCAGGACTTCAGCCTTTCCAGGTTTCCAGAGCCCTGGAATACTCAGGCCCTGCTCGGGTGTGTGTGGATAACATCATACCACAGTTGCTTAACACACTCTGCCCACGGTGCTTTTGGAGAATGCCTTTTAAAAACTAACATTTGTGTGCACTGACTTCATCTACTCCTTTCTCGCCTCCAGCAGTGGAGACAACTCTGAAATAGACTTAGTCCCCGCCCTCAGAAAACTCAGTAACTGCATCACTGATTATAGTGGAAGGGGGTCACCTCTTGCAACAAAACAAAACAAGGACTTAAACTAATTCGATAGGTGATAGGTATTGGTTTAAAGGGAGTGTCTCCCATGGAGTATCAGACTAGAGCTGTGAGTGGGTGCAGACTAGCTGCTTGGTGGTGGCAGGAATGTCTTGTTACACCAATATCCTCCCCACACATTTCTACACTTCCAAGTTGTCTACATCCCTCCATCCCCTCGATGCTGAATGTTGACATTCATTATGCTTTTCACCTCCTCCAGTAACCTCATTAGCACCTCATTCTTGCAGCTTTCCCTGCTAGCCTTTACTAAACTAAACAACAAGAGATGTTACAGGCATCTTTTTTCTTCTTTCTAGAGTTCAGCTGCTGTCTCGGTATGTGTAGGGGTGTGTGGACACAATGGAGTGGGGGGTGGGTGAGTGGGGTGGATACCCTGGACTTCTTGGAAGAGTCCTCTGAAAGTGAAAAGATTTCAGGGCAATAGTTGTAAAGCAATGGTTAAGTGCTCAGCTGCTAACAGAAAGGTTGGCAGTTAGAATCCACCGGCCACACCATGAGAGAAAAGACCAGGAGATCTGCTCCCATAAAGATGTCACCCAAGAAAACCTGATAGGGCAGTTCCACTCTGTCATGTAGGGTCCCTGTGAGTCGGAAACTGACTCAGTGGCACCTAACAACAGTTGTAAAACATGCTGTTAAGCACTGCAAACGCCTCTGGCTGTGACCGTCTTTCCTTCTGCCCTGGTTGAGGCAGTATGCTCAGAGACCATTCTTTTCAGAGGTGGTCAGAAAGACGTGTAAGACCCAGAGAAAGTCAGTCTCAGTGTTACCAGATTATGATGCTTCGAGTCACCCATTTTTTTCAAGACAAAGTAACCTGTAGACAGAACCAATAACTGGCCCACTGGTTTACTAGATTAGACAGAAATGAACATTATAGTCAAATCATCATTAAGTAACACCTGAACCTTAAAATAAATGTCACCTCCTTTTAAGACTTCTTGCTATATATATCCCACATGACCATATGCTTTAACCCAAAACTTTAATCACACAACTATTTTGTCTATGCAAATGAAAGAATTCAAAACACATGCCTCTTAGGCAGAAATGGAAAAATGCCAGACAGTTAAGTACTACCAACTCGCTGCTGTCGTGTGTATTCCAACTCATAGTGACCCTATAGGACCGAGGAGAACTGCCCCATAGTGTTTCCAAGAAGCAGCTGGTGGATTTGAACTGCTGACCTTAACTACTGCGTCACTGGGGCTCCTAAAAACTACTACAAAGAGTAAATCAGAAGTATAGAATTCTAGAGCTGCAAATATTCATCAAGTCTATTCCGACTTTCCTTTCTGTCTCTAGATAGCTCACTTTACCCACAGGGAACTTTAACTGAAAGGAATAGTCCAGGACTAGAGGGACTGTGTTAAACTGAAATATAGGGATCTCGAGATTTTTACAACTTATTCCTGGAAGTAATGACACCTTTCAGAGCAAGATGGTGGATATTTTTGATATGCCAAGATTTACCCAACTGAACACAGCTTGTGCCTTCAATTTTCTGATTCTGTGGCATGGATTCCTGATGTTCCTGAACCAGTAATGGGTTAGAGCTAAGGTGGTGTGCAAGCTAGGAAAATAGAGACTTCTGAAGAAGAGAGGCTGGGGGGACAATGCTATAACCAGGGAGTGCAGTCTTTCGTGAGAAAGCCTCTTCATGGTTAAAATTTTTTTTTTGTGCTTATAAAAATCGCATGGCAGGGGCATCTGACTTCCTCTAACTTCACTGGGGGAGAGATAATCAAGATCGACAGCCCAAGGCTGACTGCTAAGACACAGAGGTCAGACATACCTCCAACCTCTATAACCTTTTTAGCAATTCTGTAACCTTTTTAGCAATTCTAACACCAGCCATCTCTCCAGGGCACTCTCTACTTCTCTGCTGGGTTCGATAATTTGTTGCAATGGCCACACAAAACTCACAGATAATAGGGTTTATTAGGGAAGTAACAGGTTATAATTCAGGATCAAGAACGACTCAGGATACAGTTCTCTTTCGATCCCGACAGCCTCTTCTCAGCCATGCCCGCATGCAGGTCTCTCTCTGGCCCTCGGTCTCTCAGCTCAGCCTCTGCCTTGCTTGGGCAAGTGTTACAAAGCTCTTTTAGCTTTGCCGATAAGTGCCCAGGGGCACCCGACTCTGCCAGTAAGCCTCCTGCCTGAAGGCACTCAGCTCTCTCTCTCCTTGGGGCTCCATGTGTCAGCACACCCACTGTAAACTACCCGCTCCATGGGCCTGGAAGCCCATAGCACCATCTCGCGCTGGTCTCCTGGTTCCACTGCTGGCATCTCTCTGCCACTTGTTCTTGTCATCTTACACTGTGTCCTGTGTTACAGCTCTCTTTCTCTGTCTCCTGGTTCTAGGAGGTTCTCAGCACAGAGGCCCGGGGTCCAAAGAATGCACTCCACTCCCATCTCTTGTTCTTGATGGTAGTGGGGTCCCCCCTTCCCACCTCTGGAATGGCTCATTTTAAGCCTAGTGGGATAGCAAAACTGGCCAATACCCTCCTTAGGGTACCGTATACCTTATTTGCATGGTCCCACCCCGCCAAGGGCACCATGCACCTTATTTATATTACTAGCAAGCTGCCCAATCACTTTGGTGGGCCACAAACACCTTATTTTGCATTTCATTTGGAGGGAGTTACAAGACCATGACTAGAAAGGCTATAGAGAAGTGATCCATTGCATCACAGTACTGCTGTTGAGCAGTCCCTACATGGAATTGTACAGGTACCTCTTGCTGACTGGATAGTCAAGGTTATGGCAACTGCTTCTTCTTGTTCATGAAATGCACACACACCACACTCCTAGAAGGCCTGCAGCAGTGTTCATCCTGCCAAGGAAATGCCAACTCCAGCACTGTGTTTTGGAATTGTCTGTTTCTGTCATCACCTTCTGCAGTTCCTGTCCCCGCAGAGAGGTGCGAGACAAGAAGAGCCTGCTCAGCCTGGGCGGCACAGCTGCCTCCTGCCAGCATCTCAGCTGCAGGACTCCAGGGGACTTTGGACTCAGCACAGACACACAGGGCCAGATGGCGCAAAGGGGACACTCCTTGCATAAAGACTGTAAAATTAACTTGACAGATAGTGGTTTAAAACATGTATTTCCTCTTTTTGACAAGTATTGGTTTAAGACATGCATTTCCTTTCTTGGCAGAATCCGCACAAAAAATGTGTGATTTTACAATTGATCGCTATGGTATCAAGGAGTATGCAAGAGGAGAGCTATAAAACTGCCCCGTGACATGAAGGGCCAATGGCATTTAAGCCAACCCTAATGGCAATCCAGGACATTGGTGGTTTACTGGTAGAATTTGTGCCTTCCACTCGGGAGACCTGGGTTCAGTTCCCAGCCAAGGCACCTCACTCACAGCCACCACCCATCTGTCAGTTGTGGTTTGTGGTTTGCATATTGCTGTGATACTGAACAGGTTGCAGCAGAGCGTCTAGACTAAGAGTGACTAGGAAGAAAGGCCTGGAAATCTACTTCTGAAAAATCAGCCAATGAAAACCCTATGGATCATAACGGTCTGATCTGCAACCAGTTACAGGGATGGTGCAGGACTGGGCAGCGGGTTGCCATGAGTCAGGGCCGACTTGATGGCAACGTATTACAACAAATGCCAATTGGAGGGGTAGGTGAAGCCAGCTTAGGTCACTGACCTGAATGGTAAGGCTTTTCCTTGCTCCAAGCAGATGACATTTGCTAAAGGATGAAAGGCAGTATATGGCAGTTGTCTGGAAAGGACAAAGAAAACACGCAGCTGTTTTTCTTCTTCCAATCGGCACACAGGAAAGAGAAACAGTCTGGTGGTGTTTAGCAGCCCGCTCAATGAAGCCCTCATTGCCGTTGAGTCAATTCCAATACATAGCGACCCTGTTGGGCAGGGAAGCCATAGGGTTTGCAAGGAGCGCTGGTGGATTTGTGAGAGCCATCCCAAAAGGGGGTGCGGGAGATCGGAGATTGCTTATGCTAAGAGCAGCCTGGGGTCATTCAGAAAAGGCATTCTCTTTGAGTTGAAAAATGAGAACAAACGAAAGCCTCAATGGAACACAAAAGCCAAAAAGGGAAGTTTGAGGGAAATACTGAGGGTTTAAGTTAACAGATTGGGGAAAAAAAAAACAAACAGCAAATTGCTTTCTAGTCAAGTACTGAACAAGTGTTAATTAATATTAAAGCACACGATAATTTTATTAATTTTTAATTGTTTTACCAACTATTGAGTAGATTTAAAATCATATTTATAAAGTACATGTAAGGTATTAATAATACCACAAACACCTGGGAACTCACCACTGTCATTACATTTGGAAGTCCCCTCGTACCTCATTCACCCCACCTACATCCTATTCTCAGAGGTAATCACTTCCCCAGCCAATCTGTGTGAATAACAATTAGGTGACAAAAAAGAGGAGATCACGGCTGCATCCGTCCCTGTGAAGCAAACCTCTCCTGCCCTCTGACTGATTTCTTCATGATTCAGTTCTGTACTTTCCCGGGTAAGCAGGAATCTGAAAACCTATACCACTGAGTAAAGGGAACGTTTTAATTATTATTCAAAGGCCCACTGGACCATTCCACTGGGATGTTCCACAGGCACACAAACTCCACCTGTCCAAAACCAACTCCACTATCCCCAATCATCCCATCCAGAAAACTGGGGCTCTTCCTAGATTCCTCCCCACCCAGGCCAGTGTCAATGTCCAGGAGGGCTCGTCTGAGTGGGTGGGCTGATTTTCGTCACTTAGGTCTTTTTTTTTTTTTTTTTAAATTTTATTGTGTTTTAGGTGAAATTTACAGTGTAAATTAGTTTCTCATTCAAAAATGTATGCACAAATTGTTTTGTGACATTAGTTGCAATCCCTGCAATTTGTCAGCACTCTCCCTTTCCCTTTACATCCCGGGTTCCCCGTGTCCATTCGTCTAGATTTCCTGTCCCTTCCTGCCTTCTTGTCTTTGCTTTGGGCAAGTGTTGCCCATTTGGTCTTGCATACTTAAATGAACTAAGAGGTTCCTCTGGTGTGTTATTGTTTTATAGGACACCTAGGAGTTTTGTGCAAAGTGTTTTGAGGGATTCTGGAAATAGAATCCAGCCCTGAGGAGTAGAACTGGGAAAGAGAAAGGGACAAGTCCTCCATCATTCAGCGGGGGTTCAGGATGGGCCCTAGATGTCTCCAAGGACTAGGGGGAACCTGGATACCAGGTACCTGGACAGAAAGAAGGATCAGTCTAGTAGAAGGGTAACACATGGAAAGCAAAGACTAGATAAAAGAGGCTGTGGCCAATGTCACATCTGCCCAATGTTACATGACACACATTGGATCCTTCGCCCAGTAGCGATAAACTATTTCTAAACCTAAATGACTTCCTAGAAGGCTTCTTAATGTCCCACCAGGCACTGTTTCCACCGGGTGGGAATAAGCCTATGGTGGCAGGTGTCATTTTGGGTAAGTAGGGCTAGAGGGCTGGCCCAGGGTGTTTGTAAGTTGGGGACCATCTTACAAGATCATGCAGCCTCTGCACCTGGAACACCACCATCCTCTTGTTGGTGTGCTGTCGAGAAAGAATAGCGGGACAAAGAGTCAGGGAAGGCAGGACTGCAGGTAAGAGCTCGGCACCAGAAGAGGCTTCCTCAGGGTCATAGGAGGGAAGGTAAACATGATCCAAATCTGCCAATGCATTGGGCATGAAAATGGTGAGCAAGGGCTTATTCTTGAGAAAGTGTAAAAAGTAAGCTTAGGAAAAGGAGCTGCTACAGGTGAAGCCCAAGAGGTGGCACCTATCTCTTGGGCACAAGCCAAGCAGGAGTTGAAGGAGACAGAAATAGCTTCTGGGAAGTGGGGGCTATAAATCCAAGGGGGTGAATCCTTAACAGGCTAAGATCAGCTAAGAGGTTTGATCCCACGGGGTCACGGTCTGAACTGGCTGACATGGATTTAATGAGCACTGTCTTAGTCATCTAGGGCTGCCATAACAGAAATACCACAAGTGGATGGTTTTAATGAAGAGAAGTTTATTTCCTCACAGTCAAAGTAGGTTAAAAGTCCAAATTCAGGGCGTCAGCTCCAGTGGGAGGCTTTTTCTCTCTGTCGGCCTTCTCTTCAGTGTTCCCGCAGACTAGGAGCTTGTCTGCGCAGGGACCCAGGTCCAAAGGACGCGCTCTGCTCCCAGCACTGCTTTCTTGATGGTATGAGGTCCCCCTGTCTCACAGCTCACTTCTGTCTTTTATATCTCAAGAGACTGCCTCAGGACACAATCCAGTCTTGTAGATCAGGTCCTGCCTTACTAACACAACTGCCACCCATCCTCCCTCATTAACATCATAGAGGCAGGTTTACAACATACAGGAAAATCACACAGTACCAGGAATCATGGCCTAGCCAAACTGATACACACATTTTTGGGGGGACATAATTCAAACCATGACACGCACCATCAGTGTGGAGAGGGCGAAAGCTAAATTCCAAAGGATTAACTGTGAGAGGGTGGTAAGAAACGGAGCTGCGGACCACTTGTTCAACGAGATTAGCTATAAGGAGCAGAAGAGAAATGGGCAGTTGCTGGAAGCCGAAGCTGAGAGTGAGTGAGTGTGTGTGGTGTTGGGAAAAAAAGAGGCCTGTGTGTTTCTGCACACATGTACGTGTGTGCATGCATCCCAGCCCATGCTCAGTGCTAGTCTTTGGCATTTTGGCAGAAACCTACCTCCTTTTAAACACCAAATTCAAACCAGTTGCTGCTGATTTGATTCCAACTCCTGGAGACCCCATGTGTACAGAATAGAATTGTGCTCCATAGGGTTTTCAAGGTTGTGACCGTTTGGAAGCAGACTACCAGGCCTTTTGGCAGAGGCACCCCGGGTGAGTTTGAACCGCCAACATTTCAGCTAGCAGTCAGGCACTTAACTATTTGCGCCACTCATGGACTCTTGCCTTTTAAGTGCTCCCTTCTTCGCTGAAGTCAGGGCAAGAGGGAGGCTTCTTCATTTGAGGTTCAGGGAGGCTGAGCACCAGCAAATTTAAGTATGAGTAAAGTAAGTATCCCACTTCCATAAGTCCAGCTCCTCTAGGGCCGTGGAAGAAGGGCAGACGAGGCTGCGCGCATACCGGAGAGACAAGAATTCCTGATTTCTGACCCAGGCTTTAACCAGAGAGCATCAGGCTGGTCCTGACCAGCGACGTCCCCATCACCACCACGGCCCTCCCCCGAGCAGCCTCCTGGCTGATTCCTCAGCCCTGCTGCACTTTCCTGGCTCCCGCCAGCTGTCGCCAGGCCACAGAATAATTTCAGCAGCTCCCGGGAAGGACAGCAGCTGCAGCTCACAGGCCTCAGTGGCCAGAGTAGCCGCTTCCTAAAACGAGCCAAAGGGTAGAGGGGGCGGTGCCCGCCGCCAGAAAAGGAGGGGAAAGGGTGCTTTCCGCAGTGTGAGACCCTTCTCTCAGGTGGGGGTGGGGAGAGTCAAAAGCAGGAGGCTCAGAACTGGTTTTCCTAACTATAAATGTATCATTATCCTGATTACCCGATAAAGTCTAGTTTGGGGTAGGAACTGAGCGAGAAGAAGATAAAACTCCTACTTTTTTCTCTTTTAAACTGAAAATTAGTATGAACTAAACACGGCCATATACAACATCTCACAAACAATACTGAGGGAAAGAAACAAGACACAAAATAATACTAACGGTAAAGTAGTTGTTAGGTGCCATCAAGTTGATTTTCGATTCATAGTGACCCCATGTAACGAATAGAACTGCCCCATAGGGTTTTAGCAACCCCATGTAATGAGTAGAACTGCCCCATAGGGTTTTAGCGACCCCATGGAACGAGTAGAACTGCCCCATAGGGTTTTCTCAGCTGTAATCTTTGCGGGAGCAGATCACCAGGTCTTTCTCCCGCAGAGTCGCAGCGTGGGTTTAAACTACCAACCTTTCGGGTAGCAGCCAAGCGCTTAACTGCTGTGTCACCAGGGCTCCTTTTATGCAAAGTAGAAAAATAGGCAACAGTGAATTATATTATTTAGGCACCTATAGTGTTAAAACCATGAAGAAAAGCAAACAAATAATTATCCGAGAAGCCAGGATAGTGGTTTTATCTGGGGGGGGACCAAAGGGACTGCGTTTGGGGCACATAGTGGGGGAAGCGTCTTAAAAGCTGCAAATGAGATTTCATCTTTTACCTGGGTGGGAGCTATCCAGGTGTTTTCTTTAAAATTATTCTTTAAACTGCACATGTATTTTCTGTATGAATCTCATAAAAAAATTTTAAAAGACTTTAAAAAAAAGAATGACTGCATGCTGTATACAAAAATGTTATGTCAAATATTGTAACAGCCAAAAATACACACGCAAAACAGCAGAGAATAAACAAGGAGGTTTGCATTGTGAGATGATAGGTGTTGTTCCCCTCTGTTTTCCAAACTTTCTACATATTATACTGCTTTTATAATTAAAAATAAATACTGTATTTTAAAAACACATAACACTTTTATATGGTTTGGAAAAAATAAAGATAAATACTTCCCCACTTCTTTTCAGGCAGTCTTGCCATCATCCTGCCATCTTTTGGAAGATTTCCTGAAAGGTCTGAGCTTGTGAGAGGAGACACAAAGGGGAATGTGAGGGGAAATGGAGTGGGTGACAGGGTGAGGCAGTGCAAAGAAAAAGCACTGAACTAGGCTTTGCCACCTTGAGCCACATGACTACGGTCTCCTTCCGTAACTGCTCCAAGTCTGCATTCTCACATCACCACTGGTTGGGCTGTCTGTGTCAGGCTCACACACAGTCTTATACAGATCTTACAACAACCCCATGAAGTAATTAAACATTATTATTCCCATTTTATGGCCAAGGGAACTTTGAGTTGAAATTCATACCTATTAGACTGGAGCTCCTTGAGAGCAGAGTCTAGGCCTTATTTCTTCCTTCTAACGGGCCTGGCACACAGAGGACTCATTAGAGGCTGGCTGATGGAAGGCAGACAAAGGGCAGTGGTGAGGAGCTAATGAGACACTGGTAAGAAAGCACTCTGCATGTACAAAGTGTTAGCCACAAGTAATGGGCTATTGGAGATGGAAGGAAAGCTTCTCAGAAGAGAATTCTGTGCTGGTTGTTAGGGTGTTTGGTGCAAGGACTGGGGAAGAGGAACAAAGCAGGCATTCTCTGGGACGAGAAAAAGGCAAGAAGCAGAAGTAAGCAAGTATGGGTTGAGAATGGCAAGCAGACTGGCTGTGTTGGGGTAGAGAGGTCAAACTGGGATGAGGATGCAGCTTAGAGATGATATGAACGCAAGGATCTCAGAGCCAGAGGCTACAGTTTCCCATGAGACATATGGGCCATGTGAAGACCTGGAGGACCCTGAGTATGGTCATGGGATGGAAACATGATCTGGGGGCTATGTTCTTACCTCTTTACAAGGCACAGGTTGAAGGGAGGTAAGGAGGGTAGTAATCCAGGCGTGAGGACACCAGTTAATCAGCTGCCATCAAGTCGATTCTGACTCATGGCGACCCTATGTGTGTTAGAGAACTGTGCTCCATAGGGTTTTCAATGGCTGATTTTTCAGAAGAAGATTGCCAGGACTTTCTTCTGAGGTGTCTCTGGGTGGACTCGAACCTCCAACTGTTCAGTTGAACATGTTAACCATTTGCACCACCCTGGGACTCCAGACATGAGGATACCAAACCAAAAAAACCAAACCCGTTGCTGTCAAGTCGATTCGACCTCATAGCGACCCTATGCAGGGGGCTAATTAGGTGGTGCCCATGGAACAGAAATAAATGGAGCAGCAGAGGGCTGGATGCCGGGAGGTTCTGTGGAGGAAAACCGACTGGAACTACAGTAAGAATGGCAGCATGGGCAAACAGAAGAGCAGAGAGCTGGCATGGACAGATGGAGGCCAGCTATCCAGGATGTGCCTATGGTTTGGGGAAACACAAAAATAAAAGCTGAGTTTAGCTTCTCTCTCTAGGAATCCTTTAGATCAGTCAGATGATGACAACTGCCCCAACTACCCAGGGCAATGGGGTAGAAGAGACCAGGGAGCTAACCTGTACTAAGTACTCCTCTGTGTCAGGGGCCATGTAAGGTAACACATGGCATTTCATTGAAACAACCTCACAATTGCCCTTGGAAGTTGGTATGCTATATCCATTTTATAGATGTTGACATAGAGGTAACAATGGCCAAGGTCACACGAAGGGAATAGGAATAGGAGGAATTCTAAAACCAAATCACACAAGAATTAAAAGGTCTGGACTATGCTAACGGGCTAATGTTTCAATTTGCTGATGTGCTTAAGAATTTAGGAGATATCTCAAATGGAACACTGCACTCAAGCACTGTCAGTTCTACCTATGAAATCTGTTTCTCACCTATCCTCACTGCCTCAGTCCAGGCCCTTCTCATTTACCTGGATTAGTGCTATTGTCTAGGGAGGCCTGGTGGCACAGTGGCTAAGCGCTCAGCTGCTAACGAAAAGGTCAGTGGTTTGAACCCACCAGCTGCTCTGTGGGAGAAAGATGCGGCAGTCTGCTCTCGTAAAGATTACAGTGTTGGATGGAAACAGCCTAAGTGTCCATCAACAAACGAATGGGTAAACAAATTATGGTATACACACACAACGGAATACTACACAATGATAAAGAACAATGTTGAATCCATGAAACATCTCAAACATGGATGAACCTGGAGGGCACTACGCTGAGTAAAATAGGACAGTTCACAAAAGGACAAATATTGTGTGAGACCACTGCAACTGACGTTACAAAACAAAATGTGTCTAAAATTTTGAATGAGAAATTAACTTGAGCTGTTAATTTTCATCTAATGCACACACACACACACACAAAGAGAAGATTACAGCTTGGAAACCCTATAGGGGAAGTTCTACTCTGTCCTATAGGGTTGCTATGAGTCAGAATTGACTCGAAGGCAAAGGGTTCGGGTTGCCCCTGACTTTCGGTGATCCCATGCACAACGGGATCAGACAGTTGGGATCCATAGGGTTTCACTCGCTAATTTTTTGGAAGTAGATCACCAGGCCTCTCTTCTTAGTCTATCTTAGTCTGGAAGCCTCGCGGACGCCTGTTCAGCATCATAGCAGCACATAAGCCTGCACCGACGGGTGGTGGCTGTGCATGAGGTGGATTGGCTGGGAATCAATGACAGGCTTCCTGCATGGAGGGTGAGAATTCTACCACAACAACCAATACCCCCATATCGAAACTGTTACAAGTACTATTACATGGATACTCTTAACTGGTCTCCTGGCCTCCTCACCTTACTAAAATGAAATAAAACCACAGAGGTAGGGTTAGCACCTACTATGTGGCACACTGTATTAGGTGTCAGGGAACTGAACTGAAGAGGACCCAGCTCCAGCCCTCAAGCAGCTTGTAAGTCCATAGTGGAAAGAAATGCATACACAAAAATCTCAATATAAGTAGCTGGAGGGGCCAGGAAGGGTGGAGAAGCACTTAACACTGACTGGGATATGGGAATGCTGCTCAGAAAGGGTGCCTTTGAGGTGAGTCTTGACAGTTGCTTAGTTCACCAGGAGGTGGGGAAGGGATTGCACAAGGGCCTTCCAGACAGAACTAGCTCAGTGCATTCAGGATGGCTGTTGTACTTGATGCATGAAGGTGTGGGCAGGGACCAAACCATCTGTGGCCTGGCAGGACATGCCGTTGAGTGTGAACTGGATGCTGAGTACAATGGGAAAGCTTGCTGGTCTCTCAAGTGACATCATTAGATTGCATTTTATGTAAAAAATAAAAGTATAAAGTACTAGAAGAAAATTTAGAAGGATATGTTTATAAACTTTGGTTGGGTTAAACTTTTCTCAGCATAATCCAAAGCCATAAAAAATAAGAGTGGTGGAGATATGACTACGCAACAGTGAAAAACTTTGATACAGCAAAAGATACCACGATTTACTTTTAATAAAGACAAACAAAAATGGGTTATGACACATTTGCAACATATAACCAGGGTTAATATCCTTAATATGTAAAAAGCTCTTATAAATTTTAAGAGAGAGATAAATACTTCAATAGAAAAAATAGGCAAAGGATATGAATCGGCAATCCACAGGGGAGAAAAAGCATAAATGGCTAATAAGCAGATGAAAAGATGTTCATCTTTTGAGATAGTACATAGTACAGGGGAAACTAACACAACCTGCACAAGGAAAGGTCATGGAGGCCCTATAGACACATCCAAACCCCCCGAGGGACTGAGTTGTTGGACGGAGGGCTCTGGGGACCATGATCTCGGGGAACATCTAGCTCAATTGGCATGACACTACTTATAAAGATAATGCTCTACATTCTACCTTGGTGAGTAGTGTCTGGGGTCTTAAAAGCCTATGAGCGGCCATCTAAGATACTCCACTGATCTCAACCCTTCGGGAACAAGGGAGAATGAAGAGAACAGGATACAAGGAAAAGATTAGTCCGAAGGACTAATGGTCCACAGCTACCAAGGCCTCCACGGGACTGAGCCCAGTACAGCTGGATGGTGCCCGGCTACCACCAATGACTCCTCTGACCAGGATCACAACAGAGGGTTCTGGGCAGAGCTGGAGTAGGATGTAGAGCATAATTTTAACTCCCCCCCAAAAAAAAAAAAGAAGACCAGATATACTGGCCTAAAGAATACTAGAGAAACCTCGAGAGTGTGGCCCCCAGACACCCTTTCAGCTCAGAGGGGAAGTTACCTTCAAGGTTCGATGTTAAGCCTGGGAATGGACACCCCAGTAAAACTAAATGGGACTAACGATGTACAGGAGTCCGGTGACAAGGGCCAGAAGGCAGAGGGAGAGTAGGAAACTGATGATAAGGAACACAAATTGAATAAGGACACTGTCGATGTATTGTGAGATTGTTGACCACTGCTATAGGGCAACATTTGTAGTAACTATTAAATGGGAGGCTGTTTCGTCCTGTAAGCCTTCATCTTGGGCGAGAATGGCAGCACAATTGGAAGAGCATAGTCAATATCACTTAAATGTGTAAGTAAAAAGTTTTGAAATGGTGTTTAAATAAAACAAAAATAAATAAATAAATAAATAAACAAATGAGACTAAAGAGGTACAATAGTCCACTGACAAGGTCCAGAAGACAGAAGGGGACAAGGAAGCCCCCTGGTGATAGGGAACACAAGGTGGAGTAAGGATATTCTTGATGTGCTGTGAGATTGTTAACCATTGTTATAGGGCAACATGTGTAGTAACTGTTAAATGAAAAACTATTTTGTTCTGTAAGCCTTCATCTTAAGTGAGAATAACAGCACAGTTGGAAGAGCGTAGTCAATGTCACTGAACTGTGAATGTAGAAAATTTTGAAACGGTGTATCTTTGGCCATCTGTAATTTTCATCAAAAAAAAAAGGTTGAGAATTTAGAGGCTTAATACATTGTGGGGTTGTTAACCAATGTCAAAAAAAACAACATGTGTACTACTATTTCATGAGAAACTATTTGCTCTGTAAGCTTTCACCTGAAGTACAATAAAATATATATTAAAAAAAAAAAAAAAAGAAAAGATGTTCATCTTTATTAATAATCAAAGAAATGCAAAGAAAGCAATAATATTACATTTTCCACCTATCACAATGGCGTAGATAAAAAAGAACACTGCCTAGAGCAAGTGAGATAAACATTCACTCTCATACACTGTTGACAGGAGTTCAAAATGGTACAACCTTACCAGGAGGAAATCTGAAAATCTGTATGAAATTAAAATGTGCATTTCACATCTAAGAATTCCTTCTAAGGAAATAATTGGACCAATGCACCAAGGTGCATTTATGAGGGCATTGCATTGCATTGCTGTTTATAACAGCAAACATTCTGAGAACAAGATTAAGGTCTGTCAACATGAGGACTGTTTAAATAAATGATGGTATATTCACACAATAGAAGACTATGCAGCCTTTGAAAAGGACGAGGTAGATCTTCAAGCATTGCCATGGAAGTTTATCCATGATACAGTACTAACTGAAGAAAGCCTGTTACAGAACAGGACCCATGGTATGTCTATCTGTATGTGTGTGTGAGTATATGTGTGTGTTCATATACATACAAATAGGAAATCTCATTTACACATAAATGAACTTTTTGCATAAAACACTGGGAAGGTTACATACCAAACTACTAACTATGGCTATCTCTGAGAAAGGGAATTGCAAGGGGACTTGATGTCTCTGAATTATTTTATTTTTAAACTAGTTCTGATAATACACTGGCTGTGGAATCAACAGCAGTCCTGGTCAAGGGGCAGCAGCACTGGAGCCCACTCTGAGGATGTTTGGCAGGGCAGACAAATTCACTAGCCAGCTAACATGTCTGGGAGACTGGTACATTTATTTAACAATCATTCATCTGTACATCTATTGGATCTCTCTGCTTTGACATCCTGCTGGCTCTTCAAACTCATCACATCTAAAACTAAGCTCAGAAAGCTCTGTCTCTACACTCTGTCTTCCAGTGTCCTCATATCAGTGAAAGACAACCCCCTCGCCCTAAGACCTAGCAAGGGCACCATCTTCAACGAAGACAGCAAATGAAAGAGCAATTGAGAGAAAATGAAAGCTACAGCAAATGGCCCCCTTCCTCCATTCTGTCCTCCTGCCTCCCATCCCAGGACCCCATACAAGACAGCATCTTGTCAGATGGAGCAGAACACACCCTCTAACCCAGCCTCCGTGGTTGCCGCATTCCTTCAAAGAATAGTTGAGGAGCTAGAGTGATTAACTATTTAGGATCCAAAAGGCTTTTTCTGGTGGCTAAGCCTGAAAAAGTCGAGACACGTTGATTCACTTACACAAAAAGAGGTGATAAGCCTTTCCTTCCAGCCTTTGCTGGGCTGCGGAGCACCTGCTGAGTAACTACCAACAAAAGGAATAAATATGACTATAGCTCTTGAAGGCCAAGTTGCTCTGAGGAATGAGAAGTCTGGTTGTCTGCCCATCTAATTCATCCCTGAATGCTGTGTTTCCTCTTCTTCTTGTTTACCTGCTGCTGCTACAAGAGAGGTGGAGCTGGAACTGATGGCAGACACCCAATTACATTTACATATATTTACAATTTACCCTCTTCTACTTCCCAGAAAGGCTAGCCAAATTCCCTTGGTTCCCTAGTCCGTGGCAGCCTTCTCCCACCCCAGTTCCCCGGAACCTCTTCACCCCACTCCGGGCCACCCCGATCCCAGGACAAAGATCAAGACCCGAAGGCAAATTTTAAGAGCTAGAATCCAACATGCTGAGACTCCAGGTTAGTACATCTTGTACTGGACAAGCCTTAGCTGTGTGCTTCCATTCTCCTGTTGCTGGGGGCTGGGCCCCTTATTCCCCATTAGGTGCCTGATTCCCTATTCCCAAGCCCTGTAGGGTAAAGGGCCTAGTATCTCATTCCCTGTAGGATGGTACAACTGTCTCTGTTTCTTGCCTATCACCTTCTCCCGGGATCCTGCCTGTGTCTGAGGCCCCTCTATCTGTTCTCGCATTCCCCTGACACCAACTGCTTGCATCCCTCACCACCCGTGACTGCTCCCTGTCACTGTCTCTACCTGCCTGTTCTCATGCCAAATACTTGCCTGGGTTACCTACCAGCTGTGGTCTCTGCCATCACAGGTGTTCTGCCTGGTGGACTGAAGATGCTTCAGCGTTTGTAGTCAGGTAGTCCCCCCTACCCCCTACTCCACCCATTACAGTCCAGCTCTTCCCAATCTGCCTTATTCTGTTTTAATTAATAAGTGATTCATTATTTTTATGAAAATGGACAGATTTGAAGCAGCTAGCAATATTAAAACATATTTATCTCATTTATAATGGGATCAAAAAACATGATTTAACAAAATGCACACTAAACATGTAAAAGGAAAATCACAAAACACTGTTGAGAGAAATTTAAAAAGAGCTAAATAAATGAAGAGATATACCATGTTCATGGATTGGAAGACTCAATATTGTTAAGATAGATACAAACTGTCCCTAACTGACCTACAGTTTCAACACAACCTCAATCAAAATCTTAATATGCTTTTTTTGTAGATACCACTAAGCTAATTCTAAAATTTATATTACAAGAACCTAGAACAGGCAAACCAATTTTGAAAAGAACAAAGAAGACTTACACTGATCTCAAGACTTACTATAAAGCAGAGTAGTGAAGACAGTGTGGTATTGGTGTAAGGACAGACAAATATATGGATGGTACAGAATAAAGAATCCAGAAATAGACCCACATATATATGGCCCATTGTTTTTGACAAAGGTGCCAAGGTAATTCACTATGGGAAAGGGCACTCTTTTCATTAAAAAAGGAACTAACTACTGATACATGCAACAACATGGATAAATCTCAAAAAACATTATGCTGGGCCAAAGCAGAGACACAGAAGAGCACATACTGTACGATTCGTGCTACATGAAACTCTAGAAAAGATCAATTTAATCACACAGTTGGAAAACCTTTTCTATAAAGGGCCAGATAATAAATATTTTAGACTTGTGAATCACAGTATCTGTTGCAAGAACTCAACTCCACTGTTACATCACGAAAGTAGCTATGGGTGTGGCCATGTGCTAATAAAATTTTACATATAAACACTGTATTTTGGATTTCATGTAATTTTTACATACACAGAATATTATTTTTTTTCCAACCATTTAAAAACGTAAAAATATTCTTAGCTTATGGGCCATAAAAAAAAAAACAGGCCAAGTGCGGCTGGATTTGGCCTGCAGGCCACCATTTGCAGACCTCTGGTATAGCTACAGGATCCCTGGGTACCAAAAAAGGTTAAGCACTAGGCTACTAACTGAAAGGTTTGAAGTTCAAATGCTGCAGAGGCACCTCTGAAAAACGGCCTTGTGATCTGCTTCCAGAGGTCACAGCTATGAAAACCCTATGGGATGCAGTTCTACTCTGAAACACATGGGGTCGCCATGAGTAGGAATTGACAATACAGCAACTGGTTTGGTGTTTTTAGTTGTATCTATACAGGGTTTCTCAATCTTGGCACTATTGAAATTTTTGTCTGGATAAGTCTTTGTTTTGAGGTACTGTCCAGTGCATTGTAGGATGTTTAGCAGCCTTCCTGGGCTCTACCTACTAGATGCCATTAGCACCTGACCAATTGTGACAACAAAGAATGTCTCCAGACATTGCCAAGTGTCCCCTGGGAAGAAGGGGAAAAATGGCCTCTGGTTAAGAAACACTGATTTACAGTGACAGACTGGAGAATAAACTGAAGTTGTCAATGATTTCATTCTACTTGGATCAACAATCAATGCCCATGGAAGCAACAGTCAAGAAATTGAAGAACATATTGCAACGGGAAAATCTGCTGCAAAAGAGTTCTTTTTTTCTCTCTTTCTTTTCAAATTGTTTTATACAAACATACACACACACGCGCGCGCGCGCGCGGCGCAGCATCTGCCAGTTCAACATTTTTCAGGTGTACAATTTAGCACCATTAATTAATTACATTAGTCATGTTGTGCATTCATCATCTATTCTTGGCAACTTTCCCATCACTATAAACAAAAACCCACTGCTTCCCAAACAATGGCTCCCTCCTTCCCCCCTCCCTCCTGCCGCTGGTAACCACTAATAAATAATGTTGGTTTCTGTACATTTGCCTATTCTTGTTATTTCATGTAAGTGAAAGCGTAAAATATTTGTCCTTTTGTGATTAACTTATTCCACTCAGCATAATGTTTTCAAGGTTCATCCATGTGGTAGCATGTATCAGGACTTCATTTCTCTTTATGGCTGAGTAGTATCCCATTGTATGTACCAAATTTTGTTTATCCGTTCATCCACCGATGGACATTTCATTTGTTTCCACCTTTTAGCTATTGTGAACACGGCTGCAGTGAACATTGTTGTAAATGTGTCTGTCTGTGCTGCTGTGCGAAAGACTTCTTTAACGTTTTAAAAAGCAAAGATGTCATTTTCATGACTCAGGTTCAATCACCTCATATGCATGTGAAAGCTGGACAACGAAAAAGGAAGACAGGAGAAAAACTGATGCATTTGAACTGTGGTGTTGGCAAAGAATAATGAATATACTGAGGACTACAAATCAGTCTTAGAAGAAATATAACCTGAATACTCCTTAGAAGCAAGTATGGTGACACTTACTTTGAACACGTTATCAGGAAAGACCAATTGCTAGAAAAGGACATCATGTTTGGTAAAGTAGAGGGTGAGTGAAAACAAGGGAAACCCTCAATGAGATGGTTTGACACAATAACCACAACAATGGGCTCAAATATAGCAATGATCATGAAGACGACAAGTTTCACTGTGTGACACATAAGGTCATCAAGAGTAGGAGCTAACTCAAGACCACTAACAACAATAATACAACAGACAGCAAATCACTTGTTGGGGAGAGGCGGTGACTGAGGAGATGGGCACTGACTGGAAAGAAACATAACGGTATTTTTTGGGATAATAGAAATAGTCTATATCTTGATTGTGGTGGTGATATATATTTGTCAAAATTCTTTGAAATGTACACTTAAAATCAATGCATTTAATTTATGTAAATTAAGCCTCAACCAAATTGGTTTAAAAAAACAACAGAAACACATTTTAAAGGAGATTGTTAAAGGGAAATTAAAAAAAGGGGATAAAATTTAGTAGGAATTACATTTTAAGTAGCGCTAAGCTTCCTGGAAGTTAAGAAAAGGAGGAAATAGTTTGGGAAAGGGAAACCCTTCTTCTTGTTGGTTAAAAGGGAGTCTGATTCACCTACCAGGAAAAGCCTTCTGAAGCCCTAATAATTAACTGCTCCCCTCCATCCAACCCAAGGTTTCCACAGAAGGTTTTCGAGAAAGCAGGTCTGTTCTGTATGTAGATAACAATTCTAGGAGAAATGCATTGATTTACTCTTTAAGGAAAAAAAGAAACATGATAGATATATTTGGCTGCAGTTTTGCAGAAGGTGCAGAAATAGTTTTCCAATGACCATTTCTAATATACAGCAAACATCAATAAAAGCTGAGAGAATACCATCAAATTTTAACTTAGTGATGGCATTCTGTGGAGTCTTAAAGTGATATACTCCAATTATAAATTTACATTTGGTGCTCTAACCTAACAGCAATGAAACAAAGAGAATGCAAATTATGTCTCCTACACCCTTTAACTAGTAACAGTAAGGAAGTGTCTAAATATTACTCCTCTAGTGAGGCCACCAGGTGGGTCAAAAGAGTTTGTGGTCAACTATTGTTGTGGATTGAATTGCGTCCCCCCAAAAAAGTGTTGTAAATCCTAGCCTCTATGCCTGTGGTTATAATCTCATTTGGGAATGGACTGTGTTTGTTATGTTAATAAGGCAGGATTAGTGTAGGGTATGTCTTGAGTCAATCCCTTTTGAGATATAAAAGAGATTAAACAAGCAATGAAAGAAGCAGAGACAGGGCAAGAGAGATGCCAAGCACACAAAGATCACCCAGGAACAGTAGCTCAGAAGAGACGAGGACCTTCCTCCAGAGCTGACAGAAAGAGAATGCCTTCCCCTGGAGCCAGTGCCCTTAATTGGGATTTCTAGCCTCCTAAACTGTGAGAAAATAAAATTCTGTTTGTTAAAGCCACCCACTTGTGATATTTCTGTTATAACAGCACTAAATAACTACGACAGCTACAAACCTAAATAAAAGTTGGCAGTTTGAACCTAACCAGCAGCACTGCAGAAGAAAGGCCTGGCGATCTGGTTCCATAGCGATTACATCCCAGAAAACCCTGTAGAGCATTCTACTTTGTAACACATGGGGTTGCCATGAGTTGGAATCTACTCGAGGGCAGTGGTTTTTTTTAGTTAGGCCATCACATAAGCCAAACTCTTGTTCCCCTTGCTCCTCTCCCCTCAGCCCAGTGTTCCAAAATTGAGGAACGTGTACAGGTGATGTGAGGAGGTACACATATGTGGACTTAAATGAGATTGAGTCATGAGTGAGAAGGTGGTTTCCTCTTCAGTTCTCTTTCTGTACTTCTGATTACATCAAGGAGAACAGTTCAATTAGTGGGAGTGTATCTTCTAACAGCAACACTTGCTAATCTCCTTTTTAACAAATGGAGGAGCAAGGTCTAGTTTGTAACTAGAATTTAATATCCTTTTGCTTTCATTGTGTTTATTTTTCTAGTTACTTACCTATGTATGGAAAGCATTTCCATTTATGGTATTGATATAATGTTTCTTTTTAAAATAAACTTAGGTAAAAAAGGTAGATCTATTTAAAGAAAAATATTAAGCAAACAATTATATAGATAGTATATTATGAAAAATGTAAGGGGGGTATATGTAAATCTCTTAAGTCAAGAGACAGTGCTTTAGACCAGGGGTTACCAGGCTTTTTCTGTAAAAAACACTACAGAATAAACACTTTAGGGTTTGTGGGCCACATTTGGGCTCTGTCATCTACTCTATTTGTTTTAAATAATCCCATAAAAATGTAAAAACCATTCTTGGCTCACCAGTCTGTACACGAATCCACTGGCTGTGGTGTACCGACCCCTGCTCTAGGAGCTACACTGTCTGGTGAGACAGCCACTAGCCACATGTGGCTACTGAGCACTTGAAATGTGGCTTCTAGGACTGAAGAACAAACTTTTTAAATTTTATTTTATTCTAATTAATTTAAATTTAAATAGCCACATTTGGCTAGTGGCTATGGCACTGAAATGCACAATTCTAGCCAATGGTTAAGTCAAATGTAAAACTATTTCATACATGCTTAAAAGACAAATAGGAATGCAAAAATAACTCCCCTTCAACCTTGTTTTGACTCTCCTTGACCCTACCAGTTCATCAGGTGTTGTCAATAAATCGTTTAATGGCAAGCTTCCCAATTCATTTTATAAAGTCAGTATAACCCTAAAATCTAGGATAAATTTCATGCCCATAGACACAAAATCTCTAAATAAAGTGCAGTACTAGCAAAACAGAGGCGTCTCTGGGTGGTGGAAATGGTCAACAGGCTTGGCTGCTAACCAAAAGGT
This sequence comes from Dugong dugon, assembly GCA_030035585.1. Classification (NCBI taxonomy): domain Eukaryota; kingdom Metazoa; phylum Chordata; class Mammalia; order Sirenia; family Dugongidae; genus Dugong; species Dugong dugon. Next base: position 73,509,334 of record CM057473.1, read on the forward strand.
TGGCAGTTCAAGTCCCCCCGGAGATGTCTCAAAAGAAAGACCTGGTGATCTATTTCTGAAAAATCAGACAGTGAAAACCCCATGGAGCACAGCTCTACTCTGACATATATGGGGTTGCCATGATTCAGAGTTGACCAGACAGCAACTCTTTATTTTTAGCAAACAGAATGTAGCAATGTATAAAAATAATAACATAATGAACTAGAAGAGTTTATTCCAAAAAGACAAGGACAATTTATTGTGATATTTAGCAACATGATTCTTTACATCAACAAATCAACAGAGAAAAACCACATGACCGTAATAAATACATGTTGAAAAGACATTTTGATAAAATGCCATTCACAAAAAAAATTCTAAGAATAGGAACAGAACAAAACTACACAAGTGTAATAAAGACTGGTTACCAAAAAACAATGGCACATAAAATTAACAGCAAATGTCTTTCTTAAGGGCTCAACACTGAAGTCATAGTCATTATAATGAGGAACAAAACAGGATGCCTTCTCTGACACCACTATTACTAAACAATGCTTGCAAGTTCCTTGAAAATGCAATAAGAAAATTAAATTTTCAGACAAACATGGAAAACAAGAGATAAATTATAACTGTATTCTTAAAAAACTTAAGAAAATTGGTAAGCTAACAGATGATAAGGTAAATATAATAAAAATTAATATTTTTTCTATACTAGCAAACAGCCATATAGAAAAAGAAACAGGAAGAAATGTATTCACAGTAAAAATTGTAAAACATTTAAGGATAAAGAATAAAACAATATGGGGACAAACAAAGGATTTGGAAACGTGAATCTCTGTGAAAAACAAATCCAAATTATTCCAAATATGCTTGAACACATCTTCCTTCTGGAGTGTGTTTTTATTTCTTCCTGAGAATGATTCACTGAGATCTTTGGTGAATGCAGATATGTACCAAAACAACATTACTAAGCTGGGTAATGGACTATTCTATTCAGCAACTGTTGGCTGGTTCAGATGTAATGAATGGACTTACGTGATATTACTATTGAAGTGTTTTGTTAAGAATTGTGTTTTGTAAAGTAATTAGGTTCATGGGTATTATTCTTGAGAAACGGCATCAACAGAAGGTGATAAATTCCCTTTCTAATGCATCAGAAATATATTCATAAAGGTGGCAACAGATTACCCTACCATTAAAATGTTTGCGTATAAGAACAGAGGGGGTGACTTTTTAAGAACATGGCAGCAAAGGGCTATTTTGGATTTTGCTTAGGATTTTCAAGATTCCTAACTGTCCACCTGAAAATAGTATAATAATAATAATAATAAAAAGCACAACCCTAAACCCAAACAGAAAGAATAAAAAAACAATAGCCCAGAAGACATAAAATGATACTCATGAAGAGTGTGCTTCTTAGCTCATGTAGATTCGTAAGACTAAATGGGCAGCTCCTGTCCAGAGGTGAGATGAGAAGGCAGAGAGGGTCAGGAGCTGGTTGAATGGACACGAGAAATCCGGGGTGAAAAGGAGGAGTGTGCTGTCACACTACAGGGAGAGCAACTAGACTCACATAAAATGTATGTATAAATTTTTCTATGAGCGACTAACCTGAATTGTAAACTTTCACTTAAAGCACAACAACAAAAAGAATAGCCCAGAAAAGGCAACTCTACATAGAGAGTATTTTCTCTATTTTGATCCATTTTGATTAGAGGCTGCCTAGAGTCAGAATTGACTTGACAGCAAAGGGTTTTTGTTTTTGTTTGTAGGGCTGGGGGTGAAAATGGGCTCAAGGTTTCTTCTTAGGGTGATAGACATTTTCTAAAATTAGGTTCTATGATGGTTGCACAACTCTGAAAATATACTAATAGTGAATTATACACTTAAAATGGATGAATTTTATGGTATGTAAATTATACCTCAATACAGCTTTAAAATAAAAACTAAGAAAGGTATAGATTCCTATAAAACTTATCAAAATACTTGCACTAAGATCTAAACAAAATGAGACAAATATATTCTTAGATGGTGCAATGTGATGGATTGCTTTTATATGGCCTTTCTTGCCATGGTATTGTAACCCCCATCAAACAATTGGGTGGGACTATGCAAATAAGGTACTTGTAGCCCATCAAGGGAATTGGAAAACTTGCTAATAATGCAAATAAGGTGCATGTCACCCTTGTGGGAGTGGGATCATGCAGATAAGGTGTATGGAACCCTAACGAGGGGATTGGTCAGTTTTGCCATTCTACTAGGCTTAAAATGAACCATCCCAGAGGCAGACAGGGTGAACCTCACTACCAGAAGAGCCAGGAATGAGGGTGTCCTTTGGACCTGGGGTCCCTGCACTAAGAACCTCCTAGATCTGGGAGAAAGAGAGCTATAACACCTGAGACGGTGCAAGATGGTGAGAAGCAGTGGCAAACATAACAGAGAACTGGCAGCAGCAGAACCAGACCAGCAGGGAACGGCATGGTGAGCGTCCTGGTCTGCAGAGCAAGAGAGCAGAATGCCTTCGGGCAGGAGGCTTCCTGGCAGAGTTGGGTGCCTCTGGGCACTTACTGGAGGTCAAGAGGCCAAGGGACCGAGAGGCCAAGGGCCAGGGAGACAGATGCCTGACTGTGGGCACAGCTGAGAAGAGGCTGTATCCTGAGTCATTTCTGGTCCTGAATTCTAACCTGTTGCTTCCCTAATAAACTCTTTAATCCTGAGTATTATCTGTGAGTTCTGTGTGGCCACTGAAATGAATTATTGAACCCAGCAGAGGAGTAGAGTGTGCCATGGGAGGGACGGCTGGTGTCAGAATTGGTAAAAAGGTTGGAGGGTGGAGGTATGTCTGACCCCTGCCTCATAGGAATGAAACTTGGGCTGTTGATGCTAATAGTGATTCTCCCCCTCATGAAGTCAGAAGTCAGATGCCCCCACCATGCAATTTTCACAGATGGGAAGGCTTAATATCATAAAATGTCAATTCTCCCAAAATTAGTATACAAATGCAATGCAATTCCTATTAAAATTCCCAACAGACTTATTTTGAAACGGCTAATAATGGAATTGAGAGGAGTCAAGAAAAGGAATAGTGTTGCATAGGTGAAGGACTTCCTTAATAACTATTGAAAGATGCTATTTGAAATCACTGTAATTAAAATTGTATGTTATCAGCATATAATTAGACGAACAGATGAGTGGAGTAGAATAGAGTGCTTGGTAAATGACTTCAGTGAAATCTAACAAAAGTTGGATTCACTTCAGTGGGGAGAAAATGGTTTTCTTAATAAACGGTGCTGGCAAAACTGGCTATTTGGAAGAAAATTAAATTGGCATTCTACCTTACGCATATACCAAAATAAAATATAAGTAATCCATCTGAAATTTACTTAAATGTCAAACATAAAACAATAAAAATATTGGACAACCCAGAAAACTAGAAGTACAATCTAGGAGTAGGGGAAGGGGAGGCATTTTAACTCAGTCTGGAAATCCAGAAGCCATAAAAGAAAAGACACATTTCTGACTTCATAAAATTTTTAAAATTTGGTAAAGTAAATGATACCATAGGAATAAATTCAACAGATAAACAATAAATGGCCTGGGGGGGAAATGTGCAATGAATATGACAACTATGAGTGCTTATAAATTGGTTGGAAAAATACAGCAACCAAGAAAGAGATGGGCAAAGGCTATCAATAGGTGGTACCGGGAAGAGCAGATCTAAATAACCAATAACATGAAAAGTTGCCCAACCTTTCTAGTGTTCAAGAAAATGGAAATGAAAGTAACAATGAGCTATCACTTTGTTGTTTCTGTCAGCTGCCATTGAGTTGGTCCTCAACTTATAACGACCCATGCACAGCAGGATCAGACCATTGTGATCCATAGGGTTTTCACTCACTGATTTTTTGGAAGTAAATTGGCCAGGTCTTTGTTCCTAGTCTGTCTTAGTCTAGAGGCTCTGCTGAAACCTGTTAAACATCATAGCAACACACAACCCTCCACTGACAGATGGTGGTAGCTGCACATAAGGTTCACTGGCTGGGAGCTGAACCCGGGTCTCCCGCATGGAAGGTGACCATTCTACCACCGAACTCACTTTACATGCATCATACTGGCAAAAATTCAAGAGTGATTCCTAACACTGGCAGGACTTGGGGTGGGGGGAAGGTTGGTGCGGGTTGAGAGTGGTTGCTGACGGAAACATCAATTATTAGGCTTTTTTAGGAAACAGTCTGGAAAGACCGCTATTAAAATTTAAAACATTCATTTGCCCCTTGACTCAGCAACTCCACTATAGACTCTGTCTATGGAAATCAGGCACCAGAACCCAAGGAGGGCATGTACACAGATGCCCACTGCAGCACCCATGGCAGGGCAAAGCACCACCAAGCAAAAAACTGGAAACCAACTGAATGCCCACCAATAGGGAATGGTTGACTAAACTGTGGTATTGTCCACATCATGGAAGATTATGCAATTAAAAAAAAGTCGGGTCTCTACCAAGCGACCTACAGCTACTTCCAATAGTAATAAGTTCAAGAAAGGCAAGTTGCAGAGACAGACAGATGGTCAAAATGGTAATCCAGTACCTGTATCTGTGACACACATACACAGAAATAGAAAGGGTAGGATCCCATTTTGGTAAAATGAACAAATATAAAAAGTATCTATGTATAATATATGTTTAAATACAATAACATGTGTATGAAGTAAACTATGGGTAGAAACACCCCAGCTTGCCTAGATTGTTGCATTGGTTACCTGCAGGTGAGGAGGAGGTATTTAGTTGGAGAAGAGGCAAGGAAAGGGGAGTGGAAAGGTGGACAAAGCCTCATTTTTAAAAAAGAAAGAAAAAACGTCAACAATGAAAACGGAGGGGATGTTGTGTGTGTTTGTCTGCACAATGAGATGCAAGAAAGGGTGGCCACAAAAACGCAAACACAGCTATCTCCGGGCTGTGGGATTTCAGATAATTTTTAGTTTCTTCCTTATAATTTAAGTGTAGTTTAAATTTTTAACAATGAGTATGTATTATTTATAACATCAAGGAAAAAACACAATAAGATCATTTTCGCTGAGGCAAAAACTATCTACTGATCCTTTAATGCCAGTCAGATTTACTGAGCCTCTATTATGTGCCAGCACAGTAAAAACCTGTCACTGTGGAGTTAACTCCGACTCCTGGTGACCCCATGTGTGCCAGAGTAGAACTGTGATCCATAGGGTTTTCAGTGGCTGATTTTTCAGAAGTAGATAACCAAGCCTTTCTTCCAAGGCACCTCTGGATGAACACGAACCTCCAACCTTTCAGTAAGCAGCCGAGTGTGTTAACCCTTTGCACCACCCAAGGACTCCCTGTGCACAGTATTAGATGTTTTACACACTTTATTATTAATCCTCACAGCAACACTGCAATGAATGGGGACACTGGGGCTCAGAAAAGTTGGGTAACACGAGTGAAAATGCCCCATATTATTAGTAACATCACACAGATACTAAGTGTAGAAAGGCAAGTCGGGATCAGCTTCAACCCCTAGACATTCTCTTGCCCGCCTCCACACTGCATTCTTACTTTCTGATCTACACTGTTACCAGGACATTTACTTTTTGTCTGTGCGTCCCTTCATTCACCATGCACGTACTGACACCCGCCAGGGACCCATCACTGTCCTTGATGGTGGGGTTCAAAATAAGAACTATAGAATCCCTGCCTTTAAGAATCTCAAGCCTCTATCTCTGTTATGATTTCAGTCTGGAATTGTTGGAAGGGCGAGAACTGGGTGTTACAGGTATCTTTGTGTTAATACTTGGCACAGGATCTGTAAATACTAGCTTTGTTGACTACTTAGGAGTTAAAAAAAACAAACACAAAAAGTCAAGTCCTGACCTATGTTTTCCAGGCTTTTGACTATCTCTTCATCCATAGAGTCTTTCTCATTGGCAATAAGCATTACAATAAAATTCTCACACAATAAAAATGCTCTGATTACTCCAAGCTCACTGTAGAACTTAAGAACAAAGAGCTACATACTCATCTTAACTAAAAACAGAGAATTCCACCACTATTATAGGAAAGACCACATTTTCTGTGCTATTTATCGGCTATCTGAAGCATGAAGGACATGAGTAAAGGTTCCCAAAGAAAGGAGGTACGAGAGAGTTATTTTAATGCAAGCTTAAAAGGGGAAGAAAACACATTGCATGTATCCACGTAATTTTTAGTTAAACACACACACACTAAATTAAATATATTTTCAAACTTGTCATTGTATTGTCATCGATTTTAATTAGGAAAGACAAATTGCTGAGGATGGTCTGGAGGCTCAGAAGAACTAATGGGTTTGTGTAAACTCATGCAGATAAAGAAAAGAAAAAAACTCGTTGCCATGGAGTCAATTCTGACTCGCAGGGACCCTACAGGACAGAGTAGAACTGCACCATAGGGTTTCCAAGGAGAGGCTGGTGGATTCGAACTGCCAACCTTTTGGTTAGCAGCCTGCACTCTTAACCACTGTGCCACCAGGGCTCCAGATAAAGACAAAGTCTCCCCATTTCTCACCCTCTTGGGGCCCTGCAGCCTTGTTAATCCCCTCGGCAGACAGACCACAGAAGGGCACACCCAGGAAGAGACAGAAAAGAGGAAGTAGGGATGTGCTCGGTTGCATCTGACCACCCTCGGTGTCTGTCCCCTCTCTGTCCCCCGCTGCCATGCCTTGCGCCTCCAACACACCAGCCAAGCAGATCCTCCCACATTCTTGGACTTGTCCTTCAGCTTCACACCCAACCCTTCGCCCAGAGTGTCCTCGTCCCCACATCCTGCCCAAATGCCTTGTCAGTGAAGACCTTTGCTATATCCCAATGGCCAGTTACTCTCTTGCCTGTGTACAACAGCCCACATTATGTCCCTGACAGTTATACCCTCTCAAATCCGAACATTACCGAGTTTCTTCAGGCTGGTGCCTCCTCCCTGCTTTCTTCCTGAAGTACTTAGCATGGTACCTGGCCAGCAGCAGGTGCTCAGAGAATGTTAATCACCTTCCCCTTTGACCATTTCGTCAAGTAATCCTACTTTTGGATTCTTACCTGCAAAGGCATCTAGGTCCCTTTCAGGCCTCTCAGAGGGGACCCAGTACCGCGGGGGTGCTGCGTGATGAGGCTTTGGAGCAAACAGGGAGCCTCTTCCAGAGCACCCTGGTGGGGACCTGCATGTTAGCTGTATGTATCTTCCAAAGTTCTTTACATTTTAATATTAAAACAAAAGAGTATCTTAAAAACCAGGGTGCAGACATTACATTAATTTTTTTAAGATTTAAAAAAAAAAGAAGCTTCAACAGTCACAACAGGTACATATTGTATGACTGCATTTATATGAAATGTCCCAAATAGGCAAACCTAGTCTAGAAAGTAGACCAGTGGGTGGCAGGAGCTGGGGGAGGGGAGAAATGGGGAGTGGCTGCTAATGGGTATGGGGTTTCTTTCAGGGGGGATGAAGATGTTCTAAAATTAGATCATGGGGATGTTGCACAGCTCTGTGAAAATACTGAAAAACACTGAATTGTACACTTAAAACAGGTGAACTTTATGCGATGTATATTGTTTTAATAAAGCTGTTAAAAAGTCTTCAAAGATACCTGGAACTTGCATCAGGATGCTTTAGGCTCAGCCTGCGGGCTCCCAGGGGTATGGGCTCCTTCTCCATAACCACTGCAGCAAGCTTTAAGATGCTGCCAAAGATAAAGACAGGAAACTCCAGCCTTGCCCACAAGTCAAGAAACAGGTTCCCAGGAGGGACTGAAGGACAGGTCTGGAGGACAGTCAAGACTGTCCCTGCTGCTCCTGGCCAGCAGCTGAAACCCAAATGGTGTAAATGGTGAGTGGGTGGGGTGAGGGCTTGGAGCTATTTCTGGGAGATGGATCTGCAGCCCAAGTCAGTACCCTCCCTAACACCAAAACCAAACACAGCAACACAAACAACCAGGGGCAGGCTGAAACGACTTCTGCAATATGAAAAAAAACCCCACTGATGTCAATTACGATTCATAGCGACCCTATAGGACAGAGTAGAACTGCCTCCACAGGGTTTCCAAGGCTGCCACATCTTTCTCCCTCGAAGCGGCTGGTGGGTTTGAACTGCCAAACCTTTCGGTTAGCAGCCCAACTACTTTAACCACTGCACCACCAGGGCTCCTACATTTCTGCAGTAGGTTGGGTAAATTGAAAAAGGTCACATATTCAAGTGTTGACCATCCCCACAACTGATTCTAGGAAATTCCTCTACGCAGCTCCATCCCAGACTCCCTCCTCACCAACTCAGGCAAAACACCACTCTCCTGGACCTCAACCGCAGAGGCTGGATATATGTGCTGTTTGGCAAAGACTTCAGGCAGCTCAGCCTCAACTTCAGGCAGCTTGGTCTCATGGGGTCAGAAGCACAGCTGCTCTCTACCTCCATCCAGGCAGAAGGGAGGGGAGGGGATGAGAGCAAAGACTCAGACGGAAAACGAAAGACAAATGAAGCAATGGGCTCGTGGAGCAAAATGGGCAAGGAAAATATGAACTACATGCAGTGAAATAGCTTGGGTAACTATACCACCCGGTTTGCCCGGCACAGCCCATTTTATGCTTATAAAAACTAAAAACATGGTACAACAACAGATACATAGACCAATGGAACAGAATTGAGAATCCAGATGTAAATTCATCCACCTATGAGCATTTGACAAAGGCCCAAAGTCCATTAACTGGGGAAAAGACAGTCTCTTTAACAAATGGTGCTGGCGTAACTGGATATCCATGTGCGAAAAACTGAAACAAAACCGATACCTCACACCATGCACAAAAACTAACTCAAAACGAATCAAAGACTGAAATATAAAATTGAAAACAATAAAGATCATGGAAGAAAAAATAGGGACAACGCTAGGAGCCCTAACACGTGGCATAAACACAATATGAACCATAAGTAACAGTGCACAAGCACCAGAAGAGAGACCAAACAAATGGGAGCTCCTAAAAATCAAACACTTATGCTCATCAAAAGACTTCACCAAAAGAGTCAAAAGACAACCTACAGACTGGGAAAAAAATTTTGGCTACGACAAATCCAGTCAGCGTCTAATCTCTCAAATCTACAAGATACTGCAAAACCTCAACAACAAAAAGACAAATAATCCAATTAAAAAATCGGCAAAGGATATGAACAGGCACTTCACCAAAGAAGATATTCAGGCAGCTAACAGACACATGAAGAAATGCTCACGATCATTAGCCATTAGAGAAATGCAGATCAAAACTACAATGAGATATCATCTCAACCCAACAAGGCTAGCATTAATCCAAACAACACAAAACAATAAACGCTAGAGAGGTTGTGGAGAGACTGGAACACTTACACACTGTTGGTGGGACGGTAAAATGGTACAACCACTTTGGAGCTTCCTTAAAAAGCTAGAAATAGAAGTACCATAGGATCCAGCTATCCCGCTCCTTCAAATATATCCTAGAGAAATAAGAACCATCACATGGACAGATATACGCACACCCATGTTCATTGCAGCACTGTTCACCATAGCAAAAAGATGGAAACAACCTAGGTGCCCATCAATGGACGAATGGATAAACAAATTATGGTATAGCCACACAATGGAATACTACACAATGATAACAATGATGAAGCTGTGAAACATCTTATAACATGGAGGAAGCTGGAGGTCATTATGCTGAGTGAATTTAGTCAGTCACAGGACAAATATTATATAGGACAACTATTATAAGAACTCAAGAAAAGGTTTAAACACAGAAGAAAACATTCTTTGATGGTTACAAGGGTGGGAGGAAGGGGGAGGGTTATTTACTAACTAGATAGTAGATAAGAATTATCTTAGGTGAAGGGAAGGACAGCACATACTACAGGGGAAGTCAGCACAACTGGACTAAACCAAAGCTAAGAAGTTTCCTGAATACAATCAAACACTTTGAGGGATAGAGTACCAGGGTTAGGGGTCTGGAGACCATGCTTTCAGGGGACATCTAGGTCAATTGGCATAACAAAGCTTATTAAGAAAATGTTCTGCATTCGACTTTGTTGAGTGGCGTCTGGGGTCTTAAAAGCTTGCAAGCAGCCATCTAAGATGCATCAATTGGTCCCAACTACCTGTAGTAAAGGAGAATGAAGAACACCAAAGACACAAGGAAAGTAGTAGCCCAAGAGACAGAAAGGGCCACATAAACCAGAGACTTCATCAGCCTGAGACCAGAAGAACTAGATGGTGCCTGGCTACCACCAATGACCAGCTACCACCAATGCCCTGACAGGGAACACAACAGAGTTCCAGATGGAGCAGGAGAAAGGTGGGGCGAAGAACTCAAATTCTAATAAGCAAACCAGACTTAACGGTCTGACTGAGACTGGAAGAACCCTGGAAAGCATGGCCCCTGGATTCCCTATCAGCCCAGAACTAAAACAATTTCCGAGGCCAACTCTTCAGACAGGGATTGGACTGGACTGTGGGACATAAAGTGATACTCGTGGGGAGTGTGCCTTAGTCAAGTAGATACAAGAGACTAAACGGGCATCTTCTGTCCGGAGATGAGATGGGAAGGCAGAGAGGGTTAGGAGATGGTTGAATGGACATATGGAATCAGGGGTGGAAAGAAGGAGTGTGCTGTCACAGTATGGGGAGAGCAATTAGAGTCACATAACAATGTATGTATAAATTTTTGTATTGGAAAAAAGAAAAAACTTAACTAAACTAAAAACAAAAACAAACCCATTGCCATCAAGTTGAGTCTGACTCATGGCAACCCCGTGTGCTACAGAGTAGAACTGCTCCATAGGGTTTTTAGAAGCAAACTGCCAGGGCTTTCTTTCACAGTGCTGCTTGGTGAGTTTGAACCGCCAACTTTTTCAGGTTAGCAGTTAAGTACCAACCGTTTGTGCCATCCACGGGATCTTGTTTATGCTTATGTTGATGTTGTTAGGTGCTGTCGAGTCGATTCCAACTCACAGCAGCCCATGTACATTAGAACAAAATATTGCCGGGTCCAGCGCAATCTTCACAATCGTTGCTATGTTTGAGCCCATTGTTGCAGCCACTATATCAATCTATCTCATTGAAGGTCTTCCTCTTTTTCACTGACCCTCTACTTTACCAAGCATGATGTCCTTCTCCAGGGACTGGTCCCTCCTGATAACATGTCCAAAGTATGTGAGACAAAGTCTCACCGTCCTCTTTCAAAGGAGCATTCTGGCTGTACTTCTTCCAAGACAGATTTGTTCATTCTTCTGGCGGTCCATGGTATATTCAATTCTTTGTGAACACCATAATTCAAAGGCATCAATTCTACTTTGGTGTTCCTTATTCATTGTCCAGCTTTCACATGCATATGAGGAGATTGAAGATACTATGGCCTGGGTCAGGTACATCTTAGTCCTCAAAGTGACATCCTTGCTTATTAACAGATTGAAGAGTTCTTTTGCAGCAGATTCGCCTAATGCAATGTGACATTTGATTTCTTGACTGCTGCTTCCATGGGTATTGATTGTGGATCCAAGTAAAATGAAATACTTGACAACTTCAATCTTTTCTCTGTTTATCATGATGTTGCTTACTGGTCCAATTGTGAGGATTTTTGTTTTCTTTATGTTGAGGTGTAATCCATACTGAAGGCTGTTGTCTTTGATCTTGATCAGTAAGTGCTTCAAGTCCTCTTCACTTTCAGCAAGCAAGGTTGAGTCCATCTGCATACCACAGGTTGTTAATGAGTCTTCCTCCAATCCTGATGCAGCATTCTTCATATAGTCCAGCTTCTCGGATTATTTGCTCAGCATACAGATTGAATATGTATGGTGAAAGGATACAGCCTGAAGGCAAACCTTTCCTAATTTTAAACCACACAGTATCCGCTTGTTCTGTTTAAATGAATGCCTCTTGATCTAAGTACAGGTTCCTCATGAGCACAATTAAATGTTCTGGAATTCCCATTCTTTGCAATGTTATCTATAATTTGTTATGATCCACAAAGTCTAATGCTTTTGCATAGTCAATAAAACAGGCTTATAGAACCAACTAAATTATTAATAGCAACCCCATTTCTCTCTCAGAAGTGCCTTGCTTTGAAATATAAACCATAGGGCCACTTGAGAGACAGCACTTCAGGTAATTATTTTGAGAAATACTCACCAAAAGGAAGAGAAAAAATTCAACTTGACATATTCTTTGCTGATCAACTTGCGTCAAGTGCCACCGGAAAGTCCTGTACTCGTTTTCTATGCTGTGCAACAAATAACCACAAACTTACTGGTTTAAAGCAACACACATTTATTATCTCACACTTTCTGTGTGTCAGGAGTCAGGGCACAGCTTAACTGGGTACTCTGCTCAGGATCTCACAGGCTGCAACCAAGGTGTCAGCTGACTGAGTTCTCATCAGGAGGCTTGACTGGGGAAGAATCCACTTTCCAGTTCAGTCAGGTTGTTGGCAGAATGAATTTCCTTGGGTTGTAGGACTGAGGGCTCTGGCTCCTTGCTGGCCATTGGCTGGAGGCTGTCTTTAGCTTGCAGATGCTGCCCACGATTCACAGAGGCCACTCACAGTTCCTGCCAAGTGGGCTTCCCAACATAGCTACTTACTTCATCAAGGCGTCAAGGAGAGTCTCTAGATTGAGTCTGCTAGCAAGAACAGAATCTTACATAAGGTAACATGATCACAGGAGTGACATTTCATCACTTTGCTGTATGCTATTGGTTAAAAGCAAGTCACAAGTCCCACCCACACTGGTGGAGAGGGAACTACACAAAGGTGTGAACATCAGGAGTCAGGTATCATAGAAGCTACCTTACAGTCTGTCTGTCACAGTCCTTGGAAAGAAAACATGTCCACAAGAAACCAAAACACAAGGCAGAACGGAACAAACACCTACATGCGGGCATCAGCTCTACAGGGGGGTCTAGAGGTGTGGTGTGATGGATCGCTTTTACATGGCCTTCCATGCCATGGTCTTATAATCCCCACCCAAGTGACTGCGTGGGACTGTGCAATAGGGTAATTGCGGACCACCAAAGGCACTGGTCAGTTCTGTCATCCTGCTGGGCTTGAGGTGAGCCATCCCAGAGGCAGGAAGGAGAGGATCCCACCACCACCAAAGAAGGACAGCCAGGAGCGGAGAGGGCATCCTTTGGACCCAGGATTCCTGTGCTGAGAGGCTCCTGGACCCAGGAGACAGAGAATGAGCTGTAACCCTGATGACAGCGAGAAGTGGTGGCAGAAGAGACTAGCAGGAGAGACCTCGCAGTGGGCTTCCTGGCCCATGGAGTGAGAATGCTGAGTGCCTTTGGGCAGAGGCAGAGGGCCAGGGAAAGGCGTACCTGCGAGCACAGCTTAGAAATGGCTGTCCTGGTGGAAGAGTTGTATCTTAGCATTCTTAAACCTGAATTGTAACCTGTTACTTCCCAAATAAACCCCATAATCATGAGTATGGTCTGTGAGTTCTGTATGGCCATTGCAGTGAATTATTGAACCCAGAAGATAAGTAGAGAGCACTGTGGGAGGAACGGTTGGTGTCAGAACTGGTAAAGATGGCAGAGAGAGGAGGCATATCTGAGCTCCGCCTCATAAGAATCAGCCTTGGGTTGTTGATCTTGATTCTCCTTCACCCTTGTGAAGTCAGAGGAGGTCAGACAATGCCATCCTCATGCCGTTTTTACAAGAGGCCTCCTAACCCATCATCCAAGAACACAGAGGGCAACACATGAGTAGATATTCTCTCTGTCCTGGTACAGATCACTGGAGGTCAAAGTGTCTTGGAGGTTTTTCCTCGGTAAAATGACCAGATGTCATCTAAGGCTCCCTGTAGCCCCGATATCCCATGACACCTGCCTACTGTAGGTGCTCAATCAGCATCTGTTTCCGGAAGGAAGGGTGGAAGGAATGAGCTCACACGCATTGCTGTGGGAAGGTTCATGATGCCCAGTTAGTGCCTTTCGTCTTCTGTATTCTAAGGTTTAACTCAAAATTTCTCTTGAATAAAAATGACTAAAGGGAGAGATATTGGAAATACTGTTTCTTAATTAGCAGTAATTGGACCTCCCCACTTCCTGGCCACAGAGCCTTTCTTTTTTGAGTGGGCTACGCATTCTGTCTCCTCAGTAGGCCCCATGGCCTACTCTGCATGCTTCTGTCTTATTTACAGAGCCTGAATCTGGGGCTCCATTTGAGAACACAATCATGAGAATGACCTTCAACCTTGTCAAGCTTTCTTGAGTCTTGGACAGGGTGAGCCAGAGACAGCCAGGGCTGCCAAATTATTGTTATTACTGTTTAAAGGGTTCCGTTCTGGCAACTCCATTGTAAGTCATCATAGGTTTTGTTGTTTCCTTGCATGGACAGTCTATGCATGTTTAAGCATGTATGCACATGTTTTGTGCTACATAATGTATTACATAAATGTCAGCATACGTTAAATATTGTTCTGCACCATTTTCTTCCCTTTCAGTGATATATACTGGAGAATTGTTCATATCAAAACAGAAAGATCTGCCTTGTTCTTTTTGTTCCTGTTCTTTAAAACCGTGGTAAAATACATGACATAAAATGTGCCATTTTAACTATTTTTAAATGTATAATTCAGTGGCATGAATTATATTCACAATGTTGTGCAACCATCACTATTTGCTTCCAAAACATTTTCACCACCTCAAACAGAAACTCTGTACCATTAAGCATTAACTCCCTACTCTCCTTTCCCCCAGCCCCTGGTAACCTCCAATCTACTTTCTGCCTCTATGGATTTTCCTATTCTATATATTTCAAATAAGTGGGATTGATCATACAGTATTGGTCCTTTGTAACCGCAACTGCTTATTAATGGGTATATTCTTCGACCCTGCCTTCTCTTCATTCCTTCCTTGCTTCTTTTCTGTCACTCAGCATATTGGGACTGATCACGCCCCATGTGCCAGCCCCTGTTCTAGGTGCCAAGGAGAGAGCTAACAGACTGTCTTCATGGAGACTGCTGTCTTTTGGGGGAGGGAGATGTAAACCAAGCATCACTTTCGCCATCTCTGTTAGTGGAGGCCCACCCAGGTTCAAGAGAAAGGAGCACAGACTTTACCTCTTGGTGGGGGGGTGGCAAGGTTCTAGAAGGGCACATGGAATGAGAAAGACTGTTTGCAGGTCCTGTTTTTGATGACAGATTTCTCTCGAACAATTTTATTCCCATTTTTACACAAATTCTGTGATGACCAACTTGCCAACTAAGACAGAAGGGTAAACATAAATGCTTTGTCAAGCTGGCCCTCAAGTCAAGGATTAACAAGTATTTTATGCACTTCTTTTTATCTGCAAATTATCTATATCGTATTTCAGCACTATGAAAAAAAAAAAACTCATTGCCGTGGAGTCGATTCTGACTCGTAGCGATCCTATAGGACAGACTAGAACTGCCCCATAGGATTTCCAAGGAGCAGCTGGTGGATTCGAACCGCCGATCTTTTGGTTAGCAGTTGAAATCAGAGAAAACACACTCGGGTGCTAACTGAAATGTTGGAAGTTGAAGTTCATCCAGAGGTGCCTTGGAAGAAAGGCCTGACGATCTACTTCTGAAAAATCAGTCACTGAAAACCCTACGGAGCACAATTGTACTCTGACGCACATTTTTTCATTTTTTTCTTTGATTGAAATTACATCTCCTACACCAAAAACAATTTTAAAAGACAATCTCTATTCTCACAAACTTATTATTCGCTGGGCAGCAAAATCATGTATGTGATGTTCACAAGGATTTTCACTGTTGTACTATCTAAAATAATGGAAAAATTGGGCATAACCTAAATGTTCATCAGTAAGTACATGTTTAAACAGCACATAGTACAATTCTTCCAATGGGATGGTTTAGCAGCCATTTAGAAGTATACATTTGTAGATTAGGTAGAGACATGGAAAAGTTTTTTCTAACGTCAGGTAAAAGCAGAATAGTATCCATGTTGTGATTATAACTCGGTAAAAATTATGTAAGTTTATGGACAAAGGCTTGAAAGGAATAAGCACAAATTACACTAGCTGTATTAGCAAAATGGTCTAGGGGTAGTTTTATAATTGCTCAAATAATGGAATAATATTACATATATACATTTTAAAGTACAGAATTAAATCCTATATTATGAAAGATATGAAATATCTAAGTGCTTAAGGAACTCAAAGTTCAAACAGTTAATCTAGGATTTAAAGCAATATTAAGTCTGATCTTGCCTACTTGCTTGGATGAGGAACACCACCAAAAATGGCAGACTCATAATAGGAAAATAAAAGAAATCCTTCTCAGGAACAACTTGGGTTGTGAATGGGCCTCATAAGAAAAAAACCAGCCCAAGCTAGGAACTCAAGTCTGCCATGTCATACTCCTTTGGCTGCACGCTTCATTATCATCATCCTATAACCAGCTGCCTTCAAGTTAATTCTGACTCACGGTGACCCCACATGTGTCAAAGTGGAACTGTGCTCCTTAGGGTTTTCAATGGCTCATTTTTCGGAAGTAGATCACCAGGCGTTTCTCCCAAGGCACTTCCGGGCAGACTCAAACCTCCAACCCTTTGGTTAGCCACTGAATGCATCAACTGTTTTTATCATCCAGAAACTCTTATCAAAACCCATTGCCGTTGAGTCGATTCTGACTCATAGTGACCCCACAGGACAGAACAGAATCACTGCGCCACCAGGGCTCTGAGGGAAGGTACCACACAAAACAAAACCATTGCTGTCAAGTGGATTCCGACTCATAGCAACCCTACAAGACAGAGTAGAACTGCCACATAGGGTTTCCAAGGAGTGGCTGGTGGATTCAAACTACTGATCTTTTGGTTAGCAGCCAAGCTCTTAACCACTACGCCACCAGGGCTCTGATAGGTTACTATTTGCTAAAAAATAAGAATTTGAAACCAACCTCTGATTAAACCACATGCCAGTCTTGAGCACTTCTAAAAACGATTTAATCATGGAACTCCATACCTTGGAGTGTCTGATTTTTAAAATGTCACCATTCATTTTATCGTTTGGTACAATCTACTAAAGCAGAACATACGCATACCCTTGACCCAGGAATTCCACTCCTAAGTATATACCCAACAGAAACACATACATGTTCACCAAAAGATACGTGCTAGAATGTTCATAGCAGCACTACTCATAATAACCCCAAACTGGAAACTACCCAAAGGCCCATTAACAACCTAATGGATAAATTATGGTACATTCACACGATGGACTGCTATATAGCAATGAAATAGAACAAACTAAATGCAACAATTAGAGGAATCTCACAAACACAGCATTGAGCAAAAGATGCCACTCATGAAAGAGTCCGTACTGTATGATTCCATTTGTGCAACGCTCAAAATAGGCAAAGTTAATCTATGCTGGAAACAGACAGGAGAGTGGCCAGTTATCTCAGAGGAAGAATACTGACTGGGAAGGGACACAAGGGGATGTCTGGGTGCTTGTTTATGTTTCTTGATCTGAGTGCTGGTTACATGGGTATGTTTAGTTTGTGAAAATTCATCAAGCTATATAGCTTGTATACTTTTCTGTATATCTGTTATACTTCAATAAAAAGTTATAAAAATCAAAATGTCTTTAAAAGTACATCCCCAGTGGTTCCTCAAAAAATTGAACATACAACTACCATATGACCCAGCAGTCACAATCCTAGTTATATCCTCCAAAGATATGAAAACAGAGATGCATTTTAGCACTCTTCACAATAGCCAGAAGACAGAAACCACAAAAACGTCCATCAACTGATGAGTGGACAAACAAATGTGGTACATACATACAACGGAATATTACTCAGCCATAAAGAGGAATAAAGTTCTGATGCATGCCACAACATGGATGAACCTTCGAAACATGCTGAATGAAATGTCAGTCACAAAAGAACAAATACTCTATGATCTCACGAAATAAGCAAATATATAAAACTCCAACCAAACCCATTGCCGTCAAGTCAAATTTCAACTCATAGTGACCCTATAGGACAGAGTAGAACTGCCCCACAGGGTTTCCGGGCTGTGATCTTTACGGAAGCAGACTGCCACAACTTTTTCCTGCAGAGTGGCTGGTAGATTGGAACCACTGACCTTTTGGTTAGCAGCCAAGGGCATAACCATTGTGCCACCAGGGCTCCTTAAGAAAATATACAGAAACCAAAAATCATTGGTGGTTACCACGGGTGGGAAAAGGAGCCCTGGTGGCACAACGGTTAAGCACTCAGCTGCTAACTGAAAGGTTGGCAGTTTGAACCCACCCGGTGGCTCTACAGGAGAAAAACCTGGTGATCTGTTCCTGTAAAGATCACAGCCTAGGAAGCCCTATGGGGCAGCTCTACTCTGTCATATGGGGTTGCTATGAGTTAAAAATCTACTCTAAGGCACCTAACAACAACAGGGGTGGAGGGAGGGGAGAGAGGAAGTTTTTGCTTAGAGTGCACTGAATGTATGCTCCTGGGGGTGGGATAATTTGGAAAAAGAAAGCGAGAATGGTTGAACAACTTGAAGAATGTAATCAGTGCCACTGAATTGTACATGTAGAAATTGTTGAATTGCTGTATGTTTTGTTGTGTATGTTATCACCACCCACCCACCCCCACACACACAAATACATCCCTACCTATTCTACCTCCCAAAAGTCACTGTTTTATGAATGTGTAATGACAACATTAAAACAATCCAAGTAACTTCATTAAGACTGATAAGAGTTTTACATATGTTAGAAACAGGAAGGAAAAGACATTAAATGAAAGAATGAGGGCTATGTTTGAAGTTTATAACAGAATGAGCATAACAATCCACAAGGACAGAAATCTGTTTGAAGTGGTAGAAATTATAAAAGAGGGGACTTGTGCTTCAATAGTGGCTCTTGCTCTGCAGAAGGACAAAGGCAAGGCAGGACCAGACAAAAGAAGGGAGAAAAAAGCATAAACACCCAAGGCCTGAGAAAGTGGAGCGAGCCAGAGGAGGGTGTGAAGTCAACAAAAGTGTTGTTTGGAAAGAGACACTGAGGTGACAGAAAGATGGTGTGACTGAATACTGGGTGCTTCTAGCATGTGGGAGACACGTTCACAGGGGGTTGAGGACAGACCCAAAAAACTTTGCCAAGTCAATGAAAATGGACAGATGTGGGGGGCAGGGAGTGACACAATGCTCAATTCAGAAGGCAGAAATTCTCCTTTTTTCAAGAGAATCTGGTCATTCATAAAACCTCAATCTCATTTGGGCCAAATTATTTTAAATTTAAATGGGGAGTCAAAGGTCACAGTAGCTGGAAAATGCTGTAAAGTGTAATCTAAATCATCCAGTCAGTCATGCTTTCAGTATTATCTACTGAGTGCTTACTCTGAGCAATGTTTTGTGCTGGAAGCTACATGGAGGAAAAAAGAGGCCCAAATTCTATTTTAAACATAGAGAGGTGCACCGTTTTGTAATGGAATATCCCATTGCTAAGTTCTCTACAAAAAAAAAAAAAAAAACAAACCCAAACCCATTGCTATCGGTTGATTCCAACTCATAGCGGCCCTATAGGATAGAGCAGGGTTTCCAAGGTTGCAAATATTTACGGAAGGAGCCCTTTAAGTGCTCAGCTGCTAACCGAAAGGTCAGCAGTTCAGCTGCTCCTCGAGAGAAAGATGGGCAGTCTGCTTCTAGGGAATCGACTCAATGGCAATGGGTTTGGTTTTGGTTTTAATCTTTCTCCTGTGGAGCAGCCAGTAGGTTCAAACCCTGACCTCTGGGTTAGCAGCTGAGCCCTTAACCACTGCGCCACCAGGGCTCCTTGCTAAGTTCTTTCCACCCACTGTCTTCGAGTCAATTGTGACTCATAGCGACCCTGTAGGACAGGGTGAAACTGCCCCATAGGGTTTCCAAGGCTGTAAATCTTTACAGAAGCAGATTGCCACATCCTTCTCCTGCATAAAGTGAACACCTAGATTGTCTTGAAGAGACTGTTGGTAGAATTATGGACATCAAAGGCAATTCAGGTGAGGGCTCAGAAGGAAGTGAGGAGAGCTATAGAGAAAAGTCTCTACGGTCTTTGTTATAGATTGAATTGTGTCCCCACAAAATGAGTATCAATTTGGCTAGGCCATGATTCCCAGTATTGCATGATTGTCCACCATTTTGTCATCTAATGTGATTTTCCTATGTGTTGTAAATCCTGCCTCTGTGATGTTAAGGAGGTGAGATTAGTGGCAGTTATGTTAATGAGGCAAGACTCAATCTACAAGATTAGATTTTATTTTAAGTCAATCTCTTTTGATATATAAAAGAGAAAAGCAAGCAGAGAGACACAGGGACCACATACCACCAAGAAACAAGAGCCAGGATAAGAGCATGTCCTTTGGACCCAGGGTCCTTGTGCGAGAAGCTCCTCAACTAGGGAAGATTGATGACAAGGACCTTCCCTCAAAGCTGACAGAGAGAAAAAGCCTTCCCCTGAGCCATCCACTTGTGGTATTTCTGTTATAGCAGAACTAGATAGCTAAGACAGTCTTAGAGAATACTTATGGTGCCAGCAACAGAATATTGCTAGAAATGTGAACATTGCCTGTGCCTCTAGTGAGACTTTAAAAGAAAATGATGAACATGTGATTGGACAATGGAGGAAGGGCAATGCTTTTTATGCAGTGCCAAAAAACTTGTCTAAATTATGTTTAAATGTCTGGTGGAAGGTAGAATTTGTAAGTGATGAACCTGGATATCCGGCTGATGAGATTTCTAAGCAAGATCTTAAAGGGACCATGTGGTTTCCCCTTGCTGCTTACAGTAAAATGTTTAAGGAAAGAGATGGGCTTAAAAAAGAACTGTGCAAAATGAAAGCAGAACTTAAAGATTTGGAAAATTCTGTTGTACAAACTAAGGACACTTTTGTTAATGAGATTAAGCCTGTGATTGATGGATCTAACAAACTACCACAGCAGAAAACCCAGCAGCTCAACTGAAGGGGACAGAGAAAGAAAGGAAGGAAAGAACGCTATCTGAAAGACTCTGGGAATTCTACAGGCAAGAAACAGGCCAAAGGAGCTACATCTGTTGTCCTCCAAGAAAAGAAAAGGACAATCCCTGGAGCAGCTCAGAGATCAGCAGAACTGTTGGAAGGAGCACAGGAAGCAGGGCCTTCTTGGTTTCAAAGGGTAGGGCCATGATCTCCTGGATCGCAAAGGATGGGTTCACAGCCTCCTAGGTTTCAAAGTGTCGGATCTTTGCCAACTTGGTTCTGGAGTGTGGGGTGCCTGGGGATAGGGCCGCCACCCAAAGCCGAGAAGGTGGGCCTACCATACCCAAGGGGCAGAAGAACAGGGCCTGCTGGGACTGAGAGGGTGGGGTCGTCACTCTGTTAGACTAGGAGAATGGGGCCACCCAAAGCCAAGGGAGCAGAGTTGCTGTCCCAGTGGGCCTGGAAGGCAGAGCTGAAACTCAGGGCGGAAGGCAGAGCTGAAACTCAGGGCTGAGGGCGCTCCATCCAGAATTCAGATGGCATGGCCAACACCCAGAGTCTGGAAGGCAGGGTCCTTGCCCAGATCGTCCCAAAGATAAAGGATTATTTTCAAACCTTAAGAGCGAATGTAAATTGTTCTGGGGGTTTTGGACTTGCTTTGTGTCCATTATCGCTTCTTTCCCTCCAATTTCTCCCATTTGTAATAGAAATGTATACCTTGTGCCTAGTCCACCATTGTACTTTGTAAACAGATCATTTATAATCTAGGTTTTACAGGTTCACAGATGAAGAGGAACTTTGCCACAGGATGGAATACATCCTAAACTCTCCAAGTTCTAACCCATATTTCATTTAGATGATTCAGAAAATGAGATTTTGGAGTTGGAGTTGATTTAATACTTTTGGGATGATGTGATGGGGTGAATATGTTTTGCATGTGGCAAGGGCATGAATTTTTGGGGGCCAGAGGGTGGTATGTTATGGATTGAACTGTGTCCCCCAAAAATATGTGTTGTAAATCCTAACCTCTAGGCCTGTAGTTATAATTCCATTTGGGAATGTGTTGTCTTTGTTATATGTTGATGAGACAGGATTAGCATAGGGTGTCTCAAGTCAATCTCTTCTGAGATATATAAGATTAGACAAGCGTGCGGAGCCGAGGTGGAGGAAGTGATGCCAAGCCACATGAAGATTCCCAATCAGCAGAAGCTTAGAAGAGACAAGGACCTTCCTCTAGAGCTGACAGAGACAGAAAGCTTTCCCCTAGAGCCAGTACCCTAAATTGGGACTTCCAGCCTCTTAAACTGTGAGAAAATAAATGTCTGTTTGTTAAAGCTACCCACTTGTGGTATTTCTGTTATAGCAGCACTAGACAACTAAGACATTGACCAAACACAATTGCTCCTCCCACCCCAAAACCAAAACAGCCTTGGAATAACAGCTCCCCATCAGTCACAGGTGTCTGATTGTTCCTTTAGCAGGTGCAGAAGCAGGGTGAGGCGCCAGGTCAACCCCACACACAGGGAAGGTTCAGCAAAGCTGGGCTCAGAGCACGTTTGGAACATCCTGAACTCTCTATATTCTCAGCTGCTGAAAACACAGCTGTGCTCCAAGAGGCTACAGGGAACTGACTCAGCATAGAGCTATCTATTCCTATTAGTTGCAACGGTGGGTGCTTCAGAAGTCCTATTCATTTTTTCTGTTCCTTTTGTTGATATCCCACAGCTCCCTGCCCTGGCCCCTTGGGATGAAAGATTACAAGGGCAATCAAAATGTTATCTTTGTGGGCACATATTCTAGTGGTAAGATTATGATGAGAATGATGATAGCAATGATTACTTTTATTGGACAGTGCCAAGCACTATTCTCAGCACCATACATGTTTAACACATATTCATATAATCCTCGTAACAACCCTATGAAGTAGCTACTACAGTCATGCCCATTTTACAGATGAAGAAACTGAGTCCCTGAGACAAGAGTAATTAGCCCAAGGATAGATAGAAAATGTGAGAGTTGGGATCTGAAGCTCTAAATCCTGTGCACATTGCCTCCAAGTCTCAATTGCGAGGAGGAGGTCCAGGCAGGAGAAGGCAAGGGAACAAGTACAAAACTGAGCTGTATTGATGGGAGGGCATGAGGGATCCAGGGTGTGCTATGGTCGAATCTGTTATAAATTAAACAAGTTTCAAAGGTTGAAATAGAAAAAAAAAAAAACAATGAATTTCTTTTGTTGAAGTATACAATTTATGCTCACTTTATACATAAATATCAAAGTTCACTAAAAATTCATACTACAGTATGTCATATTACAAAAAAAAAAAGGTAAAGAGATCTTGAAATTATTTCTCATTTATTCACTAGCAGTGCAATAAAGGAGCCCTGTGGTGGAGTGGTTAAGCATTCAGCTGCTAACCAAAAGGTCAGCAGTTCAAATCCACCAGCTGCTTCTTGGAAACCCTATGGGAACAGTTCTACTCTGTCCTATAGGGTTGCTATAAGTCAGAATCAACTCATTGGCAACGGGTTTGGTTTCTGGTTTAGTGCAATAAAATCAGAACACCCTCCTGAAAAAAATTTTACCACACTTATTCTCATTTGATCACATATTACACTAACTTCACTCTACAGAATTTCACATCTGCAAAGATTTTCTGCATTATTTTTCTCCTACAGGATCCCATGAACTAAGTCGTAGAAGACCTTCCTGAAATATTTTCTTATAGCCCCGAAAACAAACATGTATAAACAGGATCAGATTCTGTCAGAAATTGGTAAATTTTTACACCAGAAATATAGATTGGGTGTCAGACACTATTTTCTAATAATAGCAACTTGTCTGCCACTCAGCCTTTATCTAAGCTCTAATTGAAAGGAAAAGTTCTACAAAAACAATTTATTTTTTTGCCTGAGAGACTTGTCCACGTTTACGATGTCTTTTGGCCTCTAGTGCTCCAGAGCTGATGCAGCATCATGCGCAGTCCTGGGTCAGAGGAGCTACTAACAGAGAAATTCATGGTGAATAGGAGGGCAGGGAGAGGTGCGGATAGCACAAAGGAAGCCCACACCAAGTTCTCAAGCTCCATTTTGGCCAGCTATGTAAACTTCCCTTGCTGTGTAACTGTTCCCAGAGGTGGAAACAAGGAACAATGCAACTCCCCTGGCTTAAATCCGCATCTCAGAGAGGCTGTGCTGAAAATGGTCAGGTGTGCATGTCCCATGAATCTTTTGTGTACCTAGCTGACGTCTCTTAAGCTCAGGCAGATGGGGGTTAAGAATGGCACCCCAAAATTCTAGGGACATAAAGTCCTTCTTTGGGGCCACTCTGCCTCTCCCCATCTGAGTCCAATCTCCTGAATTTCTTTCCTGAGACAGCCTCTGCAGAAGGTGAGAAGGGGATGATGCTCTTTTCTCTCCATCTTCCCTGCAAAGGTGTGCTGGTCATACTGGCATTCCTCATCTATGGACTCCCAGCCATGAGGAAAGGTCTGAGCTGGATGTTCACACAACAACTTTAATAGGATTCTACCCTTTTTAAAAATCCACAAAACTATTACAAAAAGGATAAACCAACAAAATATTCCTTCCTGAAACTTTTCCCCTTGGGTAATAACATGAAAATACATCTACCATTGAAATTCTTTCACAAGAAATACCCTTCATTGTCAGATTTCTGGTTTCTAATCTTGGGATTCCTGGTTTTTACCTACTCTGAATACGAGTCGACATCGACTGGACGACAATGGGTTTTGTGTGTGTGTGTGTGTGTGTGTGTGTGTGTGTGTGTGTGTGTGCGCGCGCATGCATCATTGCTGTTTTGTGCCATTAAGTCAATTCTGACTCATAGTGACCATATGTGACAGAGTAGAGCTGCCTCATAGGGTTTCCTAGGCTATAAATCTTTACTGGAGCAAATCACCAGGTCTTTTCTCCTGCAGAATGGCTGGGGTGGATTCAAACCACTGACCTTTCAGTTAGTAGCTGCGCACTTAACCATTGTACCACCAAAGCACTTGCTCATGCCCTCTCTCTATATATATATATAGGTATCACTATATAAATATATATATGTACATATACACCAAAACCAACAAACAAAAAAACCCAAACCTGTTGCTGTCAAGTCAATTTCAACTCACAGCAACCCTATAGGACAGGGTAGAACTGCCCCACAGGGTTTCCAAGGCTGTAATCTTTACAGAAGTTGACTGCCACATCTTTCTCCCATGGAGCCTTTCAGTTAGCAGCTAAGTACTTAACTACTGCCACCAGGGCTCCCTATATAGTGATGGTTAATTTTATGTGTCAACTTGGCTAGGCTACGGCTCCCTGTAGTTTTGCTAAACACTAGACTAGTTGCTCTTCTATAATGTAATCTAATGCAATGTAATGCAATCGCCTTCCATCATGTAATGTTATCAGTCAGTCAGTTGAAAGGGGAGCTCCTTAGGCTGTAGTCTGCCTTCAGACTATAAACAGATATTTCAGCAGCATTTCGCTCTCTCTGAACTCTTCCCATCTCCTGACCTACCTACCTACAGATCTTGGGACAAAAGTCTGTATAAGTCTCCAGCCTGCTGCCTGACTTACAAATTTTGGACTTGTCAGCCCCCCACAATCCTGTGAGTCAGAAGAAGTCTCCAGCCTGTCGTCTGACCTACGGATTTTGGACTTTCCAGCCCCTACAATTTCGGGAGCCAATCCCTTGAAGTAAATCTCTTTATATATAATGGTCTCATATGCATGTGAAAGTTAGACAGTGAATAAGGAAGACTTAAGAAGAATCAATGCCTTTGAACTATGGTGTTGGTGAAGAATATTGAATATACCATGGACCGCCAGAAGAACAGGTCCAGGCAGGAGAAAGCAAGGGAACAAGTACAAAACTGAGCTGTATTGATGGGAGGGCATGAGGGATCCAGGGTGT
Source organism: Dugong dugon (assembly GCA_030035585.1). Taxonomy (NCBI): domain Eukaryota; kingdom Metazoa; phylum Chordata; class Mammalia; order Sirenia; family Dugongidae; genus Dugong; species Dugong dugon. Next base: position 73,535,222 of record CM057473.1, read on the forward strand.
GCTATGGTCGAATCTGTACTTTAAACATGTTATCAGGAGGGACCAGTCCCTGGAGAAGGACGTCATGTTCAGTAAAGTAGTGAGAGCCAACAAAAATGAGGAAGACGCTCAAAGAGATGGATTGACACAGTGGCTGCAAAGATGGGCTCAAATAACGATTGTGAGGTGGTGCAGGACCAGCCAGTGTTCCGTTCTGTTGTACATAGGGTCACTATCAGTAGAACCGACTCGACGGCACCTAATAACAACATACACACACACACACACACACACATAAATATATAATTAAGAACATCCAATGAGCAACATTCCAGCTAGTCCTTCCAGAAGTTTTGTAAATTCTAAAAGGCGTCTCATCAAAGTACCAGCCTTTAAAACCAGCTAGATACAGCCCACTCCTGCCTTCCTATGGCCACTCAGTACAACCCAGACAAAAGGCCTTCAGGACTGTCAACTACCATTTGTTCTGGACAAGAGCAAACAGTCACACTACAGCACCTCACCTTTTGCACCAACTTGTTTAAAAAAGAAAATCCTGAAGTTTTCAAGGCTAGTTTAAAAGAGCAAAAAGTGAATCAGTTACCATAATGGCAAATATGTTTCACTGATTAGTTCTATGATGTTCTGTAATTTAACTAGGCTTCCTCCACTCTTGGAACAAAAATGCTTCTGCCTTTTTTTAAAATTAAGTGTCAATTTAAAATTATAAGCCTTATGCTAAAGAGTCACCTTTAACTTGTCAGCTAAATAATTATCGAAGAAAAGCTGTAAAATCCTGGCTTTTGGCTGTCATTTCACATGTCAAGGCACTGTAGCTCTGAATGAAAGGTGTTTATACAGTGAGCAAGACTAGGGTACATCGCAAACTCTGCTGAATCCGTTACGTGTTCCGATTTCTGTTCATCTGCTTTCTCATGGGCAGGCAGCCACCTCCTATCACAGAGCCACCCAGTCTTAGGTCAGCAGGTAATATCCGCAAAGGACGCGCTGGCTGGGGTGTGGTCACTGGCAAAGGGAAGCACTGATCCCCAGACTGCTTGTTCCAAGACCAGGAGCCGCACCCTTGGCGGGCATATCTCGGCTACTAATTTTACCATCATCTGCACCAGCCCTGATGGCTCACTCTAGGAACGCACAGCCAGCCCTTCGACGTGGGCCACCTGGCAGACAAAGCCAGCTGACCCGGTCGAAACCACTTTGCATCGAGGCGACCTTCAGCCTCTGGGAGCTGCGTGGCCGCGGGGCCGCTGGGCGCCGCCAACCACGCCAGGTCTCAGTTACTGGTCAATCGCTCGGGGCCGGCGGCGGCGCGGCAGCAAGGAGGCACCAGAAGCCGGGGCCCATGGCTGTGTGCTGGCAGACAGGCTAGAGGGACGCACAATTCCTACTCTGGAATTCACGGCGGGGCTGAGTGACCCAACGCAAACCCAACAGAGACGAGCACGAATTGTTCTTCGTCCCCACGTGCCCCGAGATTTTTCTGGGCGTATGTTTTGCACAGAAAACTGCTAACTGGTGTTCTGGGGGGCCCTAGTTCGTTGTCGAGCGGTACTAGTGGCGGCTATTGTTCTCCGGGTCTCCCCGGCGGCAGACGTCCCTTCATTCCACCTCCCCGCAAGCATCTGCCACTGGGCAAAATCTCCCAGCCCGCGCAGAAAAGGGTGTACCGGGGACGCTGAGGATTTATCGCAAAACCCTGAGCGAGTCCCCACGGGTTTGTCTCAAGCCAGGAGACAAAGCTCCTCGCGGGGTCGGCCCATCCCTGTCCGGGATCCGCCATCCTGGGTCCAAGGGCCCCGCCCAGCCGGCCACCTGAGCCACCAGGCCTCAGAGTCTAGAGCTGAGGGTCTTCAGGCCCGAGAACCGTCTCTCAGCTGCCCGCCCCTCCCTCCTGGGGAGACATCTCTTCCCCAGGGGGAGCCCTTCCCCCCAACAGCGCGTTTCCACCTCTCTCCCATCCTCCCTCCTCAAACCCAGACGGTCTCCACCCTCTGCTTCTCTCCTCCCCTCATTCTTCAGTCTCTAGTCGCCGCCACCTGCACCGCGCTCCTTCCCTCCCTCCTTAGACTTGGCCCCCCCTTCTCATTCCTCCTCAAACCCTTGTCCCCACCCAGCTTTACCATCTACCCATCTTTGCTCAAACCAAGGCCCCTGCCTCCGCTTTTCGCCTTCCCGGCTTCTCTTCTGCTCACACTCCGTCCTCTCCCTAGGCCCGGGGCGTCAATGTCGCTCGCCCGCCAAGCTCAACGCTGCCGCGCGGGCTCCTGCGCTGGGCTCAAGCTAAGGGACCCGCTCGGCGCCCGATCCGGGACGGACAGCGGCGGGAGGCCTTTGTGATTCTGGCAGGTGCCTCGGAGGCGGCGGGCGAGTCCGCTCGGTTAACCGGCCGGGTGAACAGGGCGCCGGTTCCGGTCTAGGTTGGGCAAATCCTAAGCCCGAGGCGAGATGGACCGAGGGTATGTGTATGGACGTGGGGGGAGGGGATAGCGCCGATTCAGGGATCCAGGCAGGGCGGGCCCGCGGCCAGGGAGGTCCCCCCCCCCCACCAGCCTTGCAGCCATCATTGCTCCTCGAGGAGCGAGTATTGATTGGGCATCTACTGTGTGCTAGGCGTTAAACTCCTTCAACCAAGCCGCCTCTTCACCCCAGTTCTTTGCAATCCCACGAACACATTAAACGCCTACTGTGAGCAAGACACCGCACCGCGCTCCGCGGGCGTACAAAGAGGGCCCGATTCTGGCCCCAGCTTAGCCTCGAAGGTTGAGCCCACCCAATCCCAAACCACACCTCCCACCGCGTCCCCTGCAGCTCCGGCCCCTGGGCGCACCCGGATCCCCGCCCTTTTGTGCGCCTCACGGAGAAACAGGGAGAAGGCGAGATGGATGTCGCAGCTTGGGGAGGGTAAGCCCACCACCCACCCAGCCATCACCCACTCCTCCGAGATGCTGCAGCTGCGAGGGTCCGTGGGTCTGTCCGTCGGTCTGTCCGTCTCTCCTGTTTCGCCGCGGCACGGGAGCAGCCGGTATCGCGGGCGGCGGCGGCGGCGGCAAGCGCATTCGCTGGATCGCCGCCTTAGCGCGCCTAGAGCTGGAGTACCAAGCAGAGAGCGGGGGAGGTGATATGGCTAGGGGCTGGGGGTGGTCTCGGCCAATCACAGATCAGACGGCTCCTCCTCTGCGCTCCCCACCTCGCGCTAGCAGGTTAGGGAAAGGCGGGGACAGGCGGCGCCCCGCATATTCGGCGCGGCGCGCGGCCGCCTCCGTGGGACTACAACTCCCGACAGGCTCTGCTGGAGGGCCGGGGTCCGAGAGGGGACAGCGGGAGCGTCCTGGGAACCCGCTGACCTCTCTTGAGCCCTTCTCCGCGTTCGTTAAGGTTTCCATGGTAACTCGCGACACTTCACAAAGCTCGGGTGCCCGGACGCGCGGATGCACGAGTCCCCTGGGAGGGTTACGGGCGGGTCCCGAGGACACACCGCGTCCCCTCCCCCGCCAGGTCCCCCTGAGGAGCTGAAACAATGCCCCAGCCGCCTCTCCCCGGCTACTGCCGGTCCTGCCCTTAGCAGCAGCGCGACCCTGCTTGATACCCGCCGGGACCCGGTCCAACGACTGAAGTGGGCGCCCGGCCAGACTGCAGGATGGGGGGGGGGGGGGTGGTCGTTATAGAAAAACTGTTCTCACGTACAAACTGGACAGCTACTCGGGGGTAGAGCTGTCTCCCCTGAGGTCTTGAACCCCACGTTCATTCTCTTGGCGGCGAAGATTTCGCCTTGTGCTGCGCCGGGGCTTCTCCAGAGCTCTCTGGCAGAGCTGTCTGTCCTATTTATGGCATCTCCTTTCAGGGTATAGTGAGGTCTCTGGAAATGTTTTATAACCCAATTTACAATCGATTCATCTTTTTTCTTCATGTTTTCAATAAACACTTGATGTCACAAAAACAACAAATCTAAAAAAGGAGGATCACCCCTTTGTCCCACCTTCCTGGCTAATTCCCTCTCAAGCCTTTGCGTGTATCTGTGTTATTTTATGTGGCTGTAATGATAGCTTAGATACGGTTTAGTAATTTGTCTCTTCTGATTTCTCTCCAGAGGGAGTTGCTGCTGATAAGGTGTTAAAATGCAGCACTGACTCCTCACCGACAACTCCATCCCGGGCAGGGCTCCGGGGATGGCTTTGGGGGGAGGGACTCCCCCAGCTGCCTCGCCCACACAATCATGGTCCCGTGAGGAAGTTCCCTGCGGGTTATTTTCAAGCAACGTGGTGCTTCACTATGGAGGATCCCCCCTCCTCTATTTAAGGAAAACCTACACGGGCGCGGGCCCCGCTGAGCCCACCGAAGCAGCGCTCCGGTGGACCACTTTCTTTTTTTCCCTTCCCGGAGGGACCAGGGCCTGGACCAGGCCAGGGTGGCGTTTAGCGGGTGCAGCTCTGGATTACCCCATTGGGTCTCCGCTTCTCCTAGGAGGCTGGTTTGCTTCTCTCTGCCCCCCACCCCCACCCCACCCCCATCGTGAGCTTAGGAAGGGCGCCCTCAAATAAGCCTAGGAGCTGACCCTAAAGCGTCCCCAACCCAGGGGAGACCGGGATATGCCTGTAAAAACTTGAGGAGGAGTGGCTCCTTCTCCTTCCACTACTCCAGCTAGGGGCAACGCCCTAGGGATCCCCCAGGCTGGCCAGGCTCTCACCCCGACCCAGGGGTTTAGGCAAAATGGATCCAGCCTGGGGGAGGCAGAGAGAGCCTAGAGTCTGGGTCTCTGAAGCCGCGACTGCAGACGACTACCTGCGTTGGGTGCTGCCTAAGGGGGAGGCGGCCCTCTCCTGGCAGAAACATTTTATGCAGCATTTAGTGGACTTCAAATCTGGCTTCCGTTACTTCTTTCCTTTCTTGAGTCTATCATCCCTGGGCAGGGAAAGAGCTGCCTCTAGGTCATCGGTAGGCCTGGAATTTGATAAAGGTTGCAGATGTCCTCAGTACTTGATTTTATCACTTATTTAGTTATTTTTTAATCTAGGCTCTCTCTCCTGCCAAGTACAATCAGCACAGGATGTGGAGTTACACATCCCTGGGTTGGAATTCTTGCTCCCCCAGTCTTCTCACTGTTTGACCTTAAGAAAGTTACTGAGTCCATCTGAGCCTCAGCTCCCCCTAGAACAAAAGAGTCACGACACATTCTTTTAACCTTGTTGTATAATTACACAAGGAAATGCATACAAAGAGCATTACACACTGCTTTGCACCCAACAAAAACATGCTACTTGGCACTAGCATGTGGTCAACAAATGTAGTTATTGTTATTCATGTATTCAAGGGTAAATGGCTATTGAACAGTGTGAAGGATATAAGGATATATGACATGCCCACAACAAAAGGCATATGTTGTGACTTTTATTATAAAGCTTATATGGCCAATTGAAACAAAATGGAATATGAATTTAGATGAGGGCGAACTCAGTTCTGAACAGATTTTCAGGGAGTGGAGGAGCTGGACTCTTGATTTCATCTGAATATTTAAGGAAAGTTCAAGAGCTGATTGATGAATGATTCTAAGCAGAGGATTACACAATGAAGGAGCAAAAGGCTGTGGTTGGGGAAGCCAAGAGGTGTTTGGAAGACAGCTGAGGAGCCCACCTTGTCTTGACGGTCAAGTTCATGAATGGGTGTGGTGGGAATATATGAGGGATAGTAAGGTAGGCTGGTGTGGGGGCCAGACTTCACAAAGTCCAGGGCTACTTGTTTTATGAGTAAATGTGTGCTGGGTTCCAAATAGCCTTAACAAGAAACTTCAGAATGAAGTGCACTCATGGTCGTCAAGTCAAGGGCTACCCATACAAGGGGGAGAGAGGAAAATCACACTTATCTAGTGTCTTAGTTATCTAGTGCTGCTATAACAGAAATACCAAGTGGATGGCTTCAACAAACAGAAGTTTATTCTCTCACAGCCTAGGAGGCTGGAAGTCTGAATTCAGGGCGTCATCTCCAGGGGAAGGCTTTCTATCTCTGTCGGCTCTGGAGGAAGGTCCTTGTCATCAATTTTCCCCTGGTCTAGGAGCTTCTCAGGCACAGGGACCCCAGGTCTAAAGGACGCACACTCCTGGCTCTACTTTCTTGGTGGTAATGAAGTCCCCATTTGTCTGCTTGCTTCTCTCTTTTATATTGTGAAAGAGATTGGCTTAAAACACAATCTAATCTCGTGGATTGAGTCCTACTTCATTAACATAACTGCCACTAATCCCATCTCATTAACATCTTAGAGATAAGATTTACAACACATAGGAAAATCACTTCAGATGACAAAATGGTGGACTATCACACAATTCTGGGAATCATGGCCTAGCCAAACTGATACACGTATTTTGGGGAGACAGAGTTCAATCCATAACATCAAACTCCTGCTATGAGCCCAGGACTATTGGGTATTTTACAATACATCATTTATCATTACAACTCCATTTAGCAGGTAGCGTTGCACATTTTTTACAGATGAAGATATCCAGGCTTAGAGCAATTAAGTAACTTGCCCAGAAAGTCACCCTTCTAGTAAGTTGCAGAGCCTGGCTTCCAAACCAGTCTGCCTGATTCCAAAGCTCAGCCCTACCCACCTGAGCACAGCCTTCCCTACAGCCCCTCAGAAGGCTGGATCTGCAGTGCAGAGGAAGATTGTGGTGACCATGAACGACTCTCAAGGGGGGCGTCTTGAACCCAGGTGTTCCTTCCTCTGCAGTTTCAGCTCAGCCTGTTCCTCCTCGTGATGCTGGCTGCGAAAGGGGGTTCTCCAGTATTCACAAGGAACTTTATATTAGGTTTCTTCCTCAGTCTTCTTACCTTTTCCCCCTTTGTAGACCTACTTCTCAATGACAACTCTAGTGTAGAGACTGTTGTGAAAAACAAAGTCTACTTTTTTGCCATTAAAAAAATATGAGTCACTGACACTTCACCAAAGAACACATTCAAGTAGCAAACGAACAGATGAAAAGATGCTGACTATCACTGGCCATTAGAGAGATGCAAATGAAAACTACAATGAGATACCATCTCACCCCTGCTAAAATGGCACTTGTCCAAAAAAAAAGAAAAGAAAACAAATGTTGGTGAGGATGTGGGGAGATTGGAGCCCTTATCCACTGCTGGTGGTATTGTAAAATGGTACAACCACTATGGAATATGGTATGGCGTTTCATGAAAAAAGATGAGAAATAGAACTACCAGCAATCCCACTTCTAGGTACACACCCTAGAGATCTAATACTAAAGACACAGACATATGCACACCTATATTCATTGAAGCAGTATGTACAATAGCAAAAAGATGGAAACAACCTAAGTGACCATCAATGGATAAACGGATAAACAAAATGTGGTACATACATACAATGGAATACTATACAGCCAAAAAATAATGGTAAGTTCTCTTATAAGATATATGGATGAATCTGGAGGACATTATGCTGAGTGAAATAAGTCAATTACAAAAGAACAAATACTGTATGATCTCACTATTATAAAAAGACAATAGGTATACTGGTGGTTATCAGGGATAGGTAGTGGTGAGGGGGAGGAAGGATCACTCTCTAGATAGTAGATACTTGTTATTTCTGGTGGTGAGAAATATAATACCCAGTGTGGGTGAAGTGTGCACAGCCTGACCAAGGTAAATGATGTCATTAAGAAGTATGCAAGAAAAAAGGACGTTTTTGGTAAATGCTATGATATATACAACTTTGCAACAACAACTAAATAATAGAAGTGTGCTTACATGCGTATGTAGGTATGCATACAAGTGTATAGGTATGTATATGTATATATATGTGGGCATATATAGATGTATCTACATGCAAGTGTATATATATGTAAGTATATGCATTCATATATGTTCATACATACGATAAAGCACATAGGGGGCACAAACATGGATACTTCTTAGACTTAACCAAAGATCTCCCGGGATTGGTTTACAGGGTCTGAAGGCTTAGGGCCATAGTCTTGTGGGACAACTCAGTCAACTGGCATAATATAGTACATAAAGTTTATGTTCTACATCCTAGCTTGGTGAATAAGAGTCTTAAAAGTTTGTGAGCAGCCATCTAAGTTACAGCTATTAGTCTCTATGCATCTGGCATAAAAAAGAAAGAAGAAAACCAAAGACTCAGAGAAGAAACTAGCTCACAGGACAAACAGTCTACATGAATCACAACCTCATCTACCCTGAGACCAGAAGAGCTAGATGGTGTCCGGCTACCACTACTGACCATTCTGATCAGGAACACACTAGATGGATCCTGATAGAATGGGAGCAAAATGTGGAATAGAACTTGAATTCATAAAAAGTCCAGACTTACTGGACGGGTTGAGACTAGAGGACTCCCCAAGACTATCAACCTGAGATACTCTTTAAACCTTGAACCAAAAGAATTCCATGAAGTCATCTTTTAGCTAAATAATGGATCGGCTCATCAAATAAACAATATCATTCGTGAGTACTGTCGTCCTTTAAAAAATCATCTATATGAGACCAAATGGTCGACATTTTCTCAAAAGCAAAGATGAGAAGGCAAGGGGGTAGGGAAACTAGATTACTGGAAATGAAACAATCAGAATGGAAATAATGAGAAAGTTGACACACTGTGAAAAATATAACCAATGTCACTGAACAAATTGTGTAGAAATTGTTAAACAGGAAGTTAATTTGCTGTGTAAACTTTCACCAAAAATACAATAAAATATTTTAATTATTTTTTAAAACTGTGAGTCAGCAATATCAAATCTCTATATCAGGTCAGTGTCAGAGGGCAGGAGCCGAAAGAGAGGCAGGAAGACAGACAAATGGACATTGAGAGAGGGGGACAAGACAGCAGAGGAAGCCTGAAGTTGATCAAAAGACACAGAGATAATCAGATAACCTGAACCAGGGCAGTGGGCAATGAAATCAGGAGAGTTTGGGACCCCAGAGGTGTGGCCACCCAGCCTGTCACAGGAGACTATTCTAAATTTGCTTTTAGTTCACACACACACACAGATTCTTGAAGTCATAAGGAACCTAGAAATTGCATAGTCTCAGTGCCAACCTTATACACAGGAGGGTAATGAGACTTTGTTTTAAGTCTTTTTCTCCCTTAACAAATAAGATTCATTTGCATATTAGCAAGAATAATAGTGAGGACAGAAACACAACTCGAATAAAGTAGACACCTTCAGAGAACAAGAGCTTCTCTGAGAGCCCAATCTTTAATGTTTGTTTTTGTCTCCCACCTGCGCGCTCCACAGCACAACACTTTATTAAACTCCTGACCAGCTAAGAAGCTGAGAATATCGGAAAGAATCCCCCAACTCTCAGCCCCCAAGTTAGGTTTTTATTTAGAAAATGAGTCCAAAGAAATAAAACAGTAAGAAATATCAGTTACCATCTTTACCTGGACTTTTTCTAATACTGTTTTATGAATCCAGCCCTTCTGTTGAGCTACTTTTTCTCTTAAGTTAATTTAACCAAAACTTATCTCAAAAAGAATTTAAAGCTAATATTTATTGAGCACTTCCTGTCTGCTTGATGTACATTATTCATTTAATCCCCACAACAGGCCTGTGAGGTAGATACCATGACACCCATTTTTATCAAACATTATTCCATTTCTCAAATCCATTATGGTTATCTTGAATTCTAGGTTCTTTTTGCCTTAAAGAGGTCCCTGGGTGGCACAAATGGCTGCTCTCGGCTGCTAACCTAAAGGCTGGCAGTTTGAACCCACTCAGCAGTACCCTGAAAGAAAGGCCTGGTGATCTGCCTCTGTAAAGATTACAACCAAAAAAAACCCTATGGAGCAGTTCTATTCTGTAACACACGGGCTTGCCATGAGTTGGAATTAACTTGATGGCAGCAGGTTTGGGTGTCTTTTGTTTGATTGACTTAAAGAATCTCTGTGTGTGTGAAAGAAAAGCATATTTAGAATAGTCAATTTCTGATTCGGTGGCTAGTGCAGCTAGGAGCATCCAGCAAGTCCTCCTTTCTGCTGGTTTGCAGCCCATTCTAGTCACAAGAGAAAACAAACTCTTAGTTCAAAATTAAACATTGAAATTAAAAAATTAAAACCAGGGAAAATGTTTCCTAGACCAAAAGGAATGGTTTAAATTTTGGGGGAATTCATCAGCATTTCAAGGATAGCGATAGCCACTTGGTGTTTTCAGCCCAGGCTATGTTTCAGGGAGATAGCCACCCATAGAGCTTGGGATTTTGTTGAATTTGATTAGCTTTCTCCCGCCCTCTCCCCTGCTCCCCAACTCCTTTTTCAGGTAGAAAGTGCCATGTGGGTACTCTGTAAGATACCCAGGAAGCCATGGTCCTGCTGTGACTCACAGCCCCACAGTGACTCAGAGCAATCGGAAGAAGCCTGGGCCTGTGTGGCCAGCTGGGGTAAGGGCCTGGGTAACCTGGGTCACCCCCTCAGCTGAGTCTCCACTTCCCCACCGCAGGGACAGCAGCAATCACGTGCTCTGCCTCTGCCAGGATCACCAGAGGCAGGATAAAGGCCAGGCTTTTGGAGACAGATGGGCCGCCTTTTGAAGCCTACCTGCACCACTCACTTAGCTGTAGGATCTCGGGCGAGTCATGCAGCCTCTCCAAGTCTAAATCCCCCCTCTGTATAAGGACATAGCATAGCACCTACCACAGGGTGCTTATGGGCAGTAGATGAGTAATGTACCTAAGGTGCCCATGTATTTGGCACACATTAAGTATTCAATAATGGTTTATGATGAATAAATTAAACATTTTAACAATATAAACAAACAAACAAACAAAAAAAGAAACCAAACCTATTGCCGTTGAGTTGATTCCGACTCATAGCAACTTTATAGGACAGAATAGAACTGCCCCAGAGAGTTTCCAAGGAGCGCCTGGTGGATTCAAACTGCTGACCTTTTGGTTAGCAGCCATACCACTTAACCTCTACACCACCAGGGTTTCCCAAAAATATAAAGCACCACATAATTGAAAGGTACTGTGATAGCAAAGCACCTACTTCTGGAGGTGTTACAAGGATTAAATAGAGTACTTAGACTAGTGCCGGTGCTCGGTAAGTGCTCAATCATTGTTAGCAATTGTAATGACAATTATTATTATCTGTTCAGTGAAGTGAACATCCATAAACTGTGAAACTGTTGCAGAAAGATCATAGTCCCAGTAGAAAAAAAAGAGCTCTGCTTGGCTTTGTGATATGTTGTTGCTGCTGCTGTCAAGTTGGTTCTTGCCTCATGGTGGCCTGTGCACGACAGGATCGGACCATTGTGACCCACAGGGTTTTCACCGGCTGATTTTCAAAAGTCTCTTTCTTTCTAGGTTGCCTTAGTCTGGATGAAACCTCTCCAGCATCACAGCAACATGCAAGCCTCCACTGACAGATGGGTGGTAGCTGTGCTTGAAGTGTATTGGCCAGGAATCAAACCTCGGTCTCGCACATGGAAGGCAAGAATTCTACCACTGAACCACCACTGCCCTCAGCTTTCTTATATACTTAATGGACATAGTCTTTAAGATCCTTGCCATCCCCTGCATAGGAATCTTGAATCACCAAACATTGCAGCCCTAATCCAGGTGTTAGTCTGATTTCTAACAAGATCTCAGCACATGTCTAGGAATTAGAGTTGGACTGAAGTCCCTCAATTGAGCTTTGGGGATTTTGCTCTATGTCTCTCGAATCCAAACACAGGCGCCCATCTGCCTCCCTCTCCTATCCCTTTCTGGCGTGGACACCTTGTGCTAAGACTGTCGTGCCCAATCCCCACAGAGGGCCAGGTGTCTGCAGTCAGGGACCCTCCCGTCAGGAGAATGAGAACAATGGCCATCAGCCTAACAATGGGTACACACCTGGAGTACCAGAATCATAAGGTGAGCAAACACATTATCCCCTTTAATATGCTCCAGCTATTTTCTCTTGGGAAGCAGAGTCTGTGCTCAGTCTGGCTACAGTTTAGGTACTCTCAAACCTGTTTGTGCTGGGAATTGGGCTCACTTGAGTCCAGGCAAAGTGCCTTGAGTCAGACAGCGCCTCAGGGCACATGATCAAATGAGATGATGTTTAAGAAATTGCCCAGCTTCTTGCTGAATTGAATAGAAAGCATTGTATAAATGTCAATTGTTATTGTCATTATGATCTGAGGCCTAAAGATTTCTCTGGTTTTGCTTCTTGTTTTTGTACGGGGAGAGTTGGTAAGCAGCCCTTAACCTTGAAATGACACGTCACCTGGATTGATGGAAATGCAATGCATGTGGCTTGTAACATCTGTCATTCCACTAGGCACCAAATGCAGAACAGATGAGTCAAAGCATTAAGAAGCTTGCTGACAACCCTTCCAGACAAACACTGGCATAATTTTATTTGGGAATTGTTGTTGTTAGTTGCCATCAAGTTGATTCTGACTCATGGCGACCCCATACGTTACAGAGTAGAACTGCTCCTTAGGATTTTCTTGGCTGTAATTTTAATAGAAGCAGATCTCCAGGCCTTTCTTCCAAGGCACCATTGGGTGGGCTAACCTTTAGGCTCGAAGTTGAACACAAACTATTTGTGCCACCTGAGAATCTTTATCTGGAAATAGAGATTTAAATTTCAAAGTGATTTAAGATGGAGAAGGAGGTTCGTTACTTCCTTGAAAATCCTTCTTCTTGAGTGTCTTAGGCTGGTTTCTCTAGAGAAGCAAAACCAGTGTTGTAGGGAAAAAACATTACAAAGTTTAGTAAAGCAAAAAGAAAGTTTTATTCGGCGTATATTCAAAAAGGCAAAAGTGGGAAGTGGACAAGCATGCTGCCAGAGCTAATGTCTAACCGACTCTAAGGAAATTACAGAATAGACAAGAGTGGAAAAACAGACAAGCAAGCTGCTAGAGCCTTGTCCAAGGAATGTTTCAGAACCATCAGTATATATTAACATTACAAAGGGGCAAACTCATTGAAAGCTTCACCTTTTCACAGATTGGCTAGAAACTGCGATCCTACGTTTAGAGTTGTCTTTCTTAACAATCATTGATACAGGTTTCAGTAATGACAATCAGGAAGGTCCTCACTGGTCCAACAAATTTTCTATTCACTAAATGCTAATAGAAAAAGATAAGAGTGGAAAGTCTTTTGTGTTCTGTTTGATTGGCTTATGTGAAAAGTTCCCTAAAAGATATTTTCCGAGATTATCCTAGCTATTGTCTTTATACCTGAGGGCCCAGTTGATGTGTTCTTGTGAGTCCTTGTGAGCTCAGCTTCAGCTGGGTCACATTCTCTACGCTCAAGGATAGGGAATAATGACTCCAGTATTATTTCCTAAATCACCAGTAAAGCATATAAATATCTATATGTTGTTGTTGTTAGATGCTGTCGGGTCAGTTCTGACTCATAGTGACTATATGTACAACATAATGAAACACTGTCTAGTCCTGCACCATCCTTAAAATTGTTGTTATGTTTGAGCCCATTGTTGCAGCCACTGTGTCAATCCATCTCATTGAAGGTCTTCCTCTTTTTCACTGACCCTCTGCTTTACCAAGCATGATGTCCTTTTCCAGGGACTGATCCCTCCTGATAACATGTCCAAAGTATATGAGATGTAGTCTCGCCATCCTTGCTTCTAAGGAGCATTCTGGTTGTACTTCTTCCAAGACAGATTTGTTTGTTTTTTTGGCAGTCCATGGTATATTCAATATTCTTCGAAAACACCGTAATTCAAAGGCATCAACTCTTCCTTGGTCTTCCTTATTCATTATCTGGCTTTCACATGCATATGAGGTGACTGAAAACACCATGGCTTGGGTCGGACGCACCTTAGTCTTCAAGGTGACCTTTGCTTTTCAATACTTTAAAGAGGTCTTTTGCCAATGCAATGCATCTTTTGATTTCTTGACTGCTACTTCCATGTGCGTTGATTGTGGATCCAAGTAAAATGAAATCCTTGACAACTTCAGTCTTTTCTCCATTTACCATGATGTAGCTTATTGGTCCAGTTGTGAGGATTTTTGTTTTCTTTATGTTGAGGTGTAATCCATACTGAAGGCTGTGGTCTTTAATCTTCATCAGTAAGTGCTTCAAGTCTTCTTCACTTTCAGCAAGCAAGGTTGTGTCATCTGCGTATCAAAGTTTGTTAACGAGTCTTCCTCCAATCCTGATGCCCTGTTCTTCTTCATGTAGTCCAGCTTCTTGGATTATTTGCTCAGCATACAGATTAAATAGGTATGGTGAAAGGATACAACCCTGACGCACACCTTTTCTGACTTTAAACCACGCAATATCCCCTTGTTCTGTTCGAATGACTGCCCGTTGATCTACGTCCAGGTTCCTCATGAGCACAATTAAGTGTTCTGGAATTCCCATTCTTTGCAATGTTATCCATAATTTGTTATGATCCACACAATTGAATGCCTTTGCATAATTAATAAAACACAGATAAACATCTTTATGGTATTCTCTGTTTTCAGTGTATTAGTTTTTAATGTAAAAAATAGGTAAATTAATTAAGAGCACAAAGGAGGGATAATTTATTCTTGCTGTGGAAACCATTACAGAAAAGGTGACCTTCAGACTAAGTCTTGGTAACAAGGTGGGGATGAGGTGTGGAGAAGGGAATTCCAGACAGGAAAGCTCAACCTGAGAAAGACATGGAGGTGCAAAAGTATATGTCATTTTCAGGGTACAACATGTTATCTACTTGCCTGGTCAGTAGGATTAATGGGGTATCTGGGACAGAAGGAGATGAACAATGGAGAACTATGGATTTGGGGAACACTATTCTCTGGTACCATCTCTTGGAGGGTGGAAGCAGTAGATGGAGATGCTTTTCTTCAACATTGTCATACACATAACAATGGGCATTTAGTGAGCACTTACTGTGTACCAGGCACTGTACTATCTGCTATGTGTGCTTTTATGCTTATATTGAATATTAAAGATTTTCCATTTATTTTCCAGTTACTTATGTAGTGACTTATTAGGAATGTTACATGTCTTTGTTGAGGTCAGTGTTTCATGTCAAACCAGCAATAAATTTAAAAACTTTTTCCATCGTATTCATCTGATTCACTCTTCCTCATTAACTGGACTAGCAAATAATCCAAGAACACTGTCCATTACTTTTATTTGAAATGTATCTCTTCCTCTTAATGAATTGCTGCTTTTAGTATAATATGTTACAATTGTTACCATTTGCTTCTCTACATCATAATAATTTCTATTGATTTTATTGCTCATCTTCGTCACTTTTGTTTCATATTTTGTTAGTTGTTATATGACTTGTCATTCAGGTCTTTAATGAATTCATTTTACAATAAAAGATAAAACTGTCACATGTCCAACTCAGGGGCTTGTAAATTCTCAATAATTTTATTAATATGTTTGTTACCGGGTGGAAGCCCCAAGTTCTTGTTTGGCATGACTCTTACTAGCCTTGTTGTACAAGGAAAAGCAGTCAGTCGGAGCTGCTGCTGCCAAGACCACCCCAAGGGCCAGCAGACAAGTTATTTTTAAGGGTTTACAGGTAGGGAGTTCATACAAGTTACATCAGCAGCATTCTTAATCATAGTATGCAGGTGCAATGGGGTTTACAAGCAAAAGCGGGATTCAAATGCAAAGCTAGGGCGGAGGGGAAGAAGCCCAGCAAAGGAAACAGGATTTTTAATGCAACACCATGGGGTCTCTGGCTCACTCCTTCCATTTCTCTTTGGATATTGGTCATTCAGGACCAGAGTCCATTTTGAACTACAGCCCGGCTCAGAATTGTTTGGCATATTCTCGGGGAGGGGCAAATATTGGACCTAGGCCTTTCATTGTGGCTACTGACCTCTTCTTGGTTTATAACTGACTATTTACCAAATATTAAAAGAAAAAGAGTGGCTTTTATGCCCTATTTATGTGAATGTGTCCCTAAAATTTTTTTTTTTTTTTTTTTTTTAAGATTGTCTTAGCTATTGCCTTTATACCTCAGGGCCCAGTTGGTGTGTCTTTATGAGTCTTTGTGAGTCCAGCTCCAACTGGGTCACATTCTTTATGCTCAAAGACAGGGAATAATGGCTCCAATATTATCTCCTAAATCATTCTTTTCTTTTGATCGGAAATTGGAGATAACACACTGATGATTAATAACTGGACTTTAGTTGATGGCAGCCATGGCAAGTTCTTTAAACTCACGGTACTGTTTTCCATCTGGTTCTTCACTAAGATCTTAAGTAAGAGCAACATTCCTATAAATTGCATTGCTGAAGTGAACAGACTCAATGTATATCAACATTTTAGCCTGAGGCTTTTTTAAGTGTGTAAGACAATAGAAGATATATTTTACTATGCCTAATACTATCAGGATGCAGACTGAGAATATTATTATTTCTTGCAATAGTGTTTAGCTCATACATTTATTCTTGATGGTAACTAACCAAATAAATCTGGTGTTTGTAAGGGTGTTATAGTGTGTACTGAAGTAGCTTGTTGTTTAATTCTGTGTATATTGTTTTATTTCTTTTGTGTTATTTTTCTGAATACAACAAGAGGTATTTGCTACAGTACAGATTACCCTTTCTTGGGCTAAAAAAATCTAAGGCTATTTTGTTATCTCATGTCACCTTAGCTAATGAGGTCAGAGATTACTGTTGTGTTTTTATCTCATTAGCAACTTTGTTATTTGTTCCATAATGATTGATAAATTTCTTAAATTTTTTTTTCAATTTAACAATACCATAATAGGAATTAAAACTACCAACCCCATCCTGAGTATTGGACCTATGAGTTTCTTTTTTGACTCTCGTTTTATAATGTGTAACAATTTAACATTACCTTTTCAATATTTACTGGCATCATTACTATGAATATCTACAAGTAATCTTAAAATTCTCCAAGTGTGTTGCCTATGCAATCACCAGGAATCTAAACAAGAGATTGCCGCAGTAAACTCACTGTCAGTTGGAAAGGGATCATAGTTGGATCCACCACACAAAAATGTATATTCATAAGGAATACACAAAAATTTTCTAAAGGAAACACAAGGTATAGAAAAATTTACATGTGACAACCAGATTTTCAATAGAGAATACATGATTAGCAAGATAATACAGGATGGAGCTCTCCTGTTGGAGGTCTTCAGTTAATCTGTTTAAAACACACTAAGTGTTCTTCTCAAGGGCGAGCTGCCCTTCTCTAATTTACCTATTAACACTCATGGGTCACTTTCTCAGGAGCAGAAATGTCACAAAACTGTTTTTTTAGAGAACTAATAGGAATTATAATGCTATTCTACTTTGTAAACTCATAACTCAAATGAATTTCAGACACTTCTCTGATAATTACAACTTTGCAAGCTTTACCAATTAAAAAAAAAAACCATTGCTGTCGAGTCAGTTCTGACTCACAGAGACCCTAAAGAACGGAATAGAACCACCCCACAGGGTTTTCAAGGAGCACCTGGTGTATTCAAACTGCCAACCTTTTGGTTAGCAGCCATAGCTTTTAACCACTACACCACCAGGGTTTCCGGTTTACCAATAAGAACTTCTAATTCAAGAGTTACAATATCTAAATCTATTAGTTAAATAATTTAGGAGAAAGGAAAATGGTTTCTTATATCTAGAAAGTAGGACCTTAAAACATCTACAGTGTTCCCACATAAAATCCATAGTATTCCTTTACTCAGTCTTATATAGTTAATTTCTGTTCCACATGATTCTGGATCAGCCGCAGTCTGTGAACTCATCAGCTTCTACATAAGAGTTTTGAAAATCTTGATTCAGTATAGTCACAGTTCTTTTCATAAGTCTAACATAGTTCATCTTTTTGTTGACATATTTTGGCCAAACGTTTTCAGCAAATCAGTAAAGTAAAAATTTATCTGCAGATGACAAATCTTAATTTGG
Organism: Dugong dugon; assembly: GCA_030035585.1. Classification (NCBI taxonomy): domain Eukaryota; kingdom Metazoa; phylum Chordata; class Mammalia; order Sirenia; family Dugongidae; genus Dugong; species Dugong dugon. The sequence goes on from CM057473.1 coordinate 73,553,083, forward strand.
CCATGATTAATTTACAAACATAATACTCTTAGTTATAAAAATTCAGAGCCGTGTAAGGTCAGTTTAAAAAAACTTTAGACAAAAACATTTTTAAATATAATGATTACCATTATTTTTAAAGAGATTCAGATATAATATGCTATATAATAATTATGAGATATAATACCATATGCCAAGATTATCAAGTCTCTAAATACCAGAATAGTAATAAAAATGTTACCTCAAATTGCGGATTTGAGCCGCCTGCCACAAAAGCCAATACTGAGACAGGGGTGAGGTGAGCAGCAAGAGGGTTTTATTGTATATCGATATACAGGAGACAGAGGGGAATGAGCTCCTCCAAAAAACCTGTCTCCCCAACTGGAAATTGGCTGAAACTTTTTATATGGACAAGATTATAGTTTCTCTTCTGGTGGTCACATTCTGCACGTCCCAGATGATCTAACTTCTTACTGGCAATCCTTGCAGGTTATCTGGCACCATTAGTCACAACTGTCACGTTACAGGTGAGTTAATTCTAGTTCTTGAGGGTTATCACTTTTTCTGCCACCCTTCAAGGAGAAACTTTAGTCAATCTTACTGGAATAAGGGGAGGGAGAAAGAATAACAAAAAAGAAAATACCATGAAGAAAAGTAGGGGCTAGTAATGGTGGGACGCAATGGTGGTAATTGAGCTTATGCAGCCTTTTATTGGAAGTTTCTCAAGTCTTGGGAAACAAGGCATCGCTTCTTTTCGGGCTACTTCCTGGCTGGTTAGGGGCATCACTGGGGTGAGAAACCTGGTATCGGCTAGGGGCTACAGATTGGGGGTGAGTTAGAGTGGAAGTTGGCTACATCTTGGTGAATTAGATGCCATGTGTCCCCAGAGCCTGAAGAAGGGGGATCTCAACTTACCAGGGTAAAAATTTTTCCTGTCTTAAGAGTATCTGGAGTTTCTCTTGTCAATATTTTCATAAAACAGGGACTACAAAAACAAACTAGCATAATCACTACTCTTAAGGTTATTAAGGAGGTTAACCAGGATTCCAAGGAAGGAAAAATGCTGGAGAACTTTAAAAGGTCCTTTTCACCTAGGGGACAATTGATCCTCCAGGTGTTGATTTTTTTTTTCCAGGTTTTCAACAGGACCTGATCTCCAGGTTGGAAGCTATGAAGGGGAGTGTCAGAAGGGAGAGACAAACGGGAAAAAGCATATTAACAGTGTTTACAACGGTTCTCAGAGAATGGACCCAGTCTCCTTTCTCCACCTTGGTCATTACTGAGGTGGAGAAAGTCGACTTTTTCAGGAATGGTCTCCCATATATTAATTTATAAAGTCTTAATTTAAGCCCACTTCGAGGGGCTACCTGGATTCTGAGCACGGCAATGGGCAACACTTGTATCTAAGTGGAGTTTGTCTCTTGGAAAAGTTTTGCTAAGGTCTTCTTCAAGGTATGATTCATTTTCTCAGTTTTTCCAGTTGATTGTGGTCTCTAAGCTGAGTGTAACTTCCAATTTATATCTAGAGCCTTACTGACTTCTTGTGTAATTGTTGTCATAAAAGCTCCCCCATTATCACTTTGGACTGAGATTGGTAGACCAAAACAAGATATGATCTCCTGGAGCAATGATTTGGTTAGTTCCCAGGCTTATTCAGTTCAACATGGGAAAGCCTCTACCCACCCTGAATAGGTGTCCACGAAGACCAACAGGTACCTGAAGTTCCCGGGTGCCCAGGGCATTACTGTGAAATCCACTTGACAGTCTTCTCCCATGTTAGTTTCTCAGTTCTGTTGGGTGCGGCACAGTCTTTGGGTTGTGTCTTGCACATAGGTGACACTTCTTTGTAACATCCCGGATAGTTTTTAGGAAATTCAGTCCAGTGGCCACCTGTTGGATTCACTTGAGGCTGGCAACTCTTGTAGTGAGTCTCTTCATGTAAAGCTGATATTATACCATATACTTGGGCTTTAGGTAATGGTACTTTTCTTTCAGAGCTTATCAACCATTTAGAATGAGAGGTGAGGTGATAGCCTCATTCTTCAGCCCTATCCAGGTCCTGGGCGGTGTAGCTCCTGGCCTCTTGTTCTTGTCGCCAGACCTGGATGGGCTAGGGCAGCTATCAGCAAGGCCGCTTTTTGCTTCATTTTTTTTCTTCCCCTTTTCATTCTGTCACCTGATCTCTATTGTTGAAGACTTTAAAAACAATTTCGAGTAATTGCTCTGCCCGAACCCTGACAGCACCCTCACCAAAAACAGTAACCTGATGGGTGTGGGAGGGGCAGACCATACCTGAGGCAGTCAAACTCTCACTTTCTGGCTTTCTCTCTCTCCACCAACCTCCTCTACCCTCTCTGTACTACAATCAGGCTCCATCTCTCTCTGTCCCGACCTGTCAGCTGTGACCGCACCTTCTCCATATGGGGGAGGAGGACCAAAGCAGATACCGGTACTAATCTTTTTAAGAGGGAGTCCTCTGTTGAGGACTCAGGGAGCACATTTGTCTTTGGTTTTCCCTGAAAAAGAACTTGGTTAGAAGGGTTTAAGGTCTGGTAAACGGATAAGAAAGCTTGGACATAGGAGACCTCATCCCATTTCTTTTCTCTCCCACAAAATAAATCAAGCTGTCGAATCATATGGTAAGCCGTGGATCCATGTTCTGGCCAAGCTTCCCGGTCTCCTAATTAATATTGGGGCCAAACATTATTGCATAAAAATATCAATTTTTTCTTTTAGATCATGATCTTGTTATAGAATCTTTTATCAAAAATGTTCAGTAAATGGTAATTGAGCACCATTTGGTCTTTAAGATCTCAAGCACCATACAGCAAACTAGGAAATAAAACAGAAACACTAACAACACTATTAGGCCAGTTGTCTGAAATAACTAACGAAACCATGACATTAAGGTCTTTGAACTGGGGAAAAAAATCTCATGAGGTGTTTGTTTATGCATAAGCAGTATAAGTAACTCTTTTTCATGTGTCTCAACAGTAACTACATTTTGCAAAACCTCATACTGAGTATTAATATAAATACAGCAACGTTTATCTATTAAGGCACAAACTGTTTCTTGAGAGACTAACAGGAAGGCTAATACGATTCTATTTTGCAAAATCACAGCTCAAATTTTAGACATTTTTCTGGTTATGATACTTACAACTTTGCTAAGTTTACCAACAGGAACTTTTAATTCAAGAGTTATATATTTTTTCTCTTCGTTCTCCCTTGTTCCCGAAGGGATGAGATCAGTGGAGTATCTTAGATGGCCGCTCATAGGCTTTTAAGACCCCAGACACTACTCACCAAGGTAGAATGTAGAGCATTATCTTTATAAGTAGTGTCATGCCAATTGAGCTAGATGTTCCCCGAGATCATGGTCCCCAGAGCCCTCCGTCCAACAACTCAGTCCCTTGGGGGGTTTGGATGTGTCTATAGGGCCTCCATGACCTTTCCTTGTGCAGGTTGTGTTAGTTTCCCCTGTACTATGTACTATCTCACCTCTCACCCAAGTTACCACTTACCTATTACCTATTTAGTATTTACCCCCCCCATCCCTGGTAACCAACAAGGATTGTTACATTTTGCATGTGAATTTTTTCATGGGTTTTTACAATAGAGGTCTCATACAATATTTGTCCTTTTGCGATTGACTTATTTCACTCAGCATGATGTCCTCCAGTTTCATCCATGTTATGAGATGGTTCACCGATTCATTGTTGTTCTTTCTCGTTGCATAGTACTCCATTGTGTGTATGTACCATAGATTGTGTATCCATTCATCTGTTGATGGACATCGAGGTTGTTTCCATCGTTTTGCTATTGTGAACAATGCTGCCATGAAGATAGGTGTGCATATGTCTATTCGAGTGATGACTCTTATTTCTCTAGGATATATTCCTAGGAGTGGGATTGCTGGATCGAATGGTATGTCTATTTCTAGCTTTCTGAGGAAACGCCATATCATTTTCCAAAATGGTTGTATCATTTTGCATTCCCACCAGCAGTGTATAAGAGTTCCCATCTCCCCGCAGCCCCTCCAACAATTGTTATTTCCAGTATTTTTGATTCGTGTCAGTAATGCCGGGGTGAGATGGTATCTCATTGTGGTTTTAATTTGCATTTCTCTAATGGCTATTGATCGCGAGCATTTCCTCATGTGTCTGTTGGCCATTTGAATGTCTTCCTTGGTGAAGTGTCTGTTCATTTCCTTTGCCCATTTTTTGATAGGATTGGTTGTCTTTTTGTTGTAGAGGTGTTGGATTTTCTTGTAGATTATGGAGATTAGACCTTTGTCTGACTTGTACTGTCCAAAAATTTTTTCCCAGTCTGTAGGTTCTCTTTTAACTCTTTTGGTGAAATCTTTTGAAGAGCATAGATGTTTGATTTTTAGAAGATCCCAATTATCTAGTTTATCTGTTGGGTTTTTTGTGTTGATGTTTATGGTTTGTATCCTGTTAATGCCATGTATTAAGGCCTGAAGTGTTGGTCCTATTTTTTCTTCTATGAATTTTATAGTTTGAGGCTTTATATTCAGGTCTTTGATCCATTTTGAAGTAGTTTTTGTATATGGTGTGAGGTATGGGTCCTGTTTCATTTTTCTACAAATGGATATCCAGTTTTGCCAGCACCATTTGTTAAAAAGACTGTCTTTTCCCCATTTGATGTATTTTGGGCCCTTGTCAAAAATCAGGTGACCGTAGGTGGATGGATGGATTTACATCTGAGTTCTCAATTCGGTTCCATTGGTCAATGTCTCTGTTGTTGTACCAGTACCAGGCTGTTTTGAGTATTGTAGCTGTATAGTAGGTTCTCAAGTCAGGTAGTGTGAGTCCTCCAACTTTATTCTTCTTCTTCAGTAGTGCTTTACTTATTCGGGGTTTCTTCCCTTTCCATATAAAGTTAATAATTAGTTTTTCCATCTCTTTGAAGAATGTTGTTGGTATTTGTATCGGGATTGCATTGTATTTGTAGATTGCTTTAGGTAGAAGTGCCATTTTCACAATGTTGAGTCTGCCTATCCATGAGCATGGTATGTTTTTCCATTTATGCAGATCCCTTTGGATTTCATGCAGCAGTGTTTTGTAGTTTTCTTTGTATAGGTCTTTTATATTCCTGGTCAGATTTATTCCTAAGTATTTTATCTTTTTAGGGGCTATTGAAAATGGTATTGATTTCCTGATCTCCTTTTCATCGTTCTCTTTACCGGTGTATAGGAATCCAACTGATTTTTGAATGTTTATCTTGTATCCTGCTACTCTGCTGAATCTTTCTATTAGTTCCAGTAAATTTCTCGTGGAGTCTTTAGGGTTTTCTATGTATAGTATCATATCATCTGCAAACAGGGAGAGTTTAACTTCTTCATTACCAATTTGGATGCCCTTTATTTCTTTCTCTTGCCTTATTGCTCTAGCTAGAACTTCCAGCACAATGTTAAATAGGAGTGGTGATAAAGGGCATCCTTGTCTTGTTCCTGTTTTCAAGGGGAATGTTTTCAGCCTTTCTCCATTAAGAATGATGTTGGCTGTTGGTTTTGCATAGATGCCCTTTATTATGTTGAGAAATTTCCCTTCTATACCTATTTTATTGAGAGCTTTTATCAGGAATGGGTGTTGGACTTTGTCAAATGCCTTTTCTGCATCAATTGAGATGAACATGTGATTCTTTTCTTTCCTTTTATTTATGTGGTGGATTACGTTGATGGATTTTCTAATGTTAAACCATCCTTGCATACCTGGTATGAATCCTACTTGGTCGTGGTGTATTATTTTTTTGATATGATACTGAATTCTATTGGCTAGAATTTTGTTCAGAATTTTTGCATCTATATTCATGAGAGATATTGGTCTGTAATTTTCTTTTTTTGTGATGTCTTTGCCTGGTTTTGGTATCAGCGTTATGCTGGCTTCATAGAATGAATTTGGAAGTGTTGCTTCCTCTTCTATGCTCTGAAATAACTTGAGTAGAACTGGTACGAGCTCTTCTGTAAATGTTTTGTAGAATTCTCCAGTGAAGCCATCTGGGCCAGGGCTTTTTTTGGTTGGGAGTTTTTTTATTACCTTTTCAATCTCTTCTCTTGTTATGGGTCTGTTCAGATTTTCAATATCACTTTGTTGTAGTTTGGGTAGGCCGTATGTTTCTAGAAATTTATCCATTTCCTCTAGGTTTTCAAATTTGTTGGAATATAGTTTTTCATAATATTCTGTTATAATCCTTTTTATTTCAGTTGGGTCTGTTGTAATGTCCCCCATTTCATTTCTTATTTGGGTTATTTGTGCCCTCTGCTGTTTTTCTTTTGTCAGTCTGGCCAGTGGTTTGTCGATTTTGTTGATTCTTTCAAAGAACCAACTTTTGGTTTTGTTGATTCTTTCTATTGTTTTTCTGTTCTCTATTTCATTTATTTCTGCTCTGATCTTTACTATTTCCTTTATTCCGGTGGTTGTAGGCTTTTTTTGTTGTTCTCTTTCTATTTGTTTGATTTCTGTAGTTAATGTTTTGATATTGTCCCTTTCTTCTTTTTTGATATGTGCATCTATTGCTATAAATTGTCCTCTGAGGACTGCCTTTGCTGTGTCCCAAAGGTTTTGGTATGATGTGTTTTCATTTTCATTTGATTCTAGGAATTTTTTAATTCCATCTCTGATTTCTTTTATTAACCATTGATGTGTAAGCAGGGTACTATTCAGTTTCCATGTGTTTGATTTTTTTTCCTTGCTCTTTCTAGTGTTAATTTCTACCTTGATGGCATTGTGGTCAGAGAAGATACTGTGAATTATCTCAGCATTTTGGATCTTGTTGAGGATTGCTCTGTGGCCTAAGATGTGGTCTATTCTGGAGAACGTTCCATGTGCATTGGAAAAGAATGTGTACTTTGCAGCGGTTGGATGGATTGTTCTATATATGTCTATGAGGTCCAGTTGGCTGATTGTGTCCTTTAGGTCTTCTGTATCTTTGCTGAGTTTCTTTTTAGTTGTTCTGTCCTTTACTGCGAGTGGTGTGTTGAAGTCTCCTACTATTATTATGGAACTGTCAATTTCTCTTTTCAGTGCTGTTAGAGTTTTTTTTATGTATTTTGGAGCCCTGTCATTGGGTGCATAAATATTTATTATGGTTATGTCTTCATGATGGATCATCCCCTTAATCATTATATAGTGTCCTTCTTTGTCTTTTATGGTAGATTTTGTTTTAAAGTCTATTTTATCTGAGATTAGAATTGCCACTCCTGCTCTTCTTTGATAGTTGTTAGCTTGATATATTTTTTTCCAACCTTTGATTTTTAATAAATTCACATCTTTGTTTCTAAGGTGTGTCTCTTGTAGACAGCAAATTGATGGATCCTGTTTTCTTATCCATTCTGCCACTCTCTGTCTCTTTATGGGTGCATTGAGTCCATTTACGTTCAGTGTAATTATTGATAGATGTGAGTTTGTTGCTGTCATTTTGTAGTGCTTTTTTGTGTGATGCTGAAGTTTTCTTTGTTCTTCTTACTCTCTTGTGCTGAGTTCCTTTTGTTTGTGGATTTTGTGTTCATTTCTTTTGTTTTTGTAGGTTTTGTTTTTGTTGAGACTTTATGTTTTTCGTCTTTATTTTTATGAGTTGGTTTGTTAACTTTTTTTGTGGTTACCATGAATTTTACCCTTATCTTTATAATTTTGAAGCAGTCTACCGTTACTTGGTATCGCCTTGACTTCCTCTCCTTTAGAAGGTTCTATACTTATGCCGTTTGTTCCCTCTTTCATTGTTTTGATGTTGTTGTCATCCTTTGATTGATTTCTCTGATTCCCTGTTGTATATCTTTTGTTTTTGGAAAGTCCTCTGTAGTTCAGTTCCTAGAGTGGTATCTGGTTCATGTGAACCTGCGTCCTAGGTCCTAGGTCCTGCCTGAGGGCTGAAGTTGTTTGTCCTCAGATCGAAGAACTCCCTTTAATAATTCTTGTAAGTTTGGTTTGACTTTTGCATATTCCTTTAGTTTCTGTTTATCTGGAAATGACCTAATTTCACCATCAAATCTGAATGAGAGTTTTGCAGGATATATTATTCTTGGCTGAGAATTTTTTTCTTTCAAGATTTTATATATGTCATCCCATTGCCTTCTTGCCCTGCATGGTTTCTGCTGAATAATCTGAGCTTAGTCTTATTGTTTCTCCTCTGTATGTGACTTCTTGTTTTTCACGAGCTGCTCTCAGGATTCTTTGTTTGTCTTTAGTTTTAGCGAGTGTGAATATGATATGTCTTGGTGATTTTCTTTTGGGGTCTCTTCTATATGGGGTTCGTTGAGCTTCTTGGATGGCCAGCTTTTCATTTTTCATGATATTGGGAAAGTTTTCTGTCAGCAGTTCATCAATGATCCTCTCTGTGTTTTCTGTTTTCTCCCCCTGTTCTGGTATGCCAATCACTCGTAAGTTTTTGCTTTTAATTGTGTCCCACATAACTCTCAGGGTCTCTTCATTTTTCTTTGTTCTTTTTTCTGAGTTTTCCTGAAACAGAGTTGTATCCAAGTGTTTGTCTTCAGTTCCACTGATCCTGTCTTCCATGGTTTCAAATCTACTTCTCAGCCCTTCTATGACACTGTCCATTTCTGAAATCTTGTTGTTTATCTTTTGGATTTCTAATTGTTGTTTTTGTATAATTTCGAGTTGTGAATTTATTTTGGCATTTTGTTCCTGCATCATCTTCCTGAATTCTTCCAATTTTTTGTCTGTATTTTCCATAAATTTGTCTATTTTTTCCTCATGTTTGTCAGCTTTTTGCCTCAGTTCTTGGAAAATTCCAAGTATTAGTGATTTGAGTTCCGTATCAGGTACTTCTAGTGCATTTTCTTCCACAGGAGAGTTATCTGGTGTTTTAATTTGGACGCCTATTGGAGCCGTCTTTTCTTGTTTTTGTAAATGTTTTGATATTGTTTGCTGTTTTCGGGCATTCAGTAGATATTTCTCTCGTTGATTGATTGTAGATTTTTTTTTTTTTTTTGTTTCGTTCTTGTGGTACAGCTGGGCAGATCTAGCTGAGGAGGAGCCACTGGGACGGGTTGCTTGTGGCACTCACCGCAGCCACCAGGACGGTCGGTAGTCAGTGCTGGGCAGGTTCCAATAGGGCGTGCCTGCACCGCTTGATGGTGTGATGTCTAGTGCACGGTGCAGGTAGGTAGGGTGCAGCGGGAAGATGGTTATGTGTGAAGCTAAGCTGGATATGGGAGAGAGGATGGAGGAGGAGGAGCAAAAAGCATACAAACATAAAAGAATGCTAGGGGAGCTTGTCGTTGGAATGTACAGATGAGAGACTATGGGATGGAGGAAACCAGAAGGGGGAAGAGAAAGAAAAGGAAAGAATGACCAAATAAAAATCAGAAAAGTTAAAGAACTGCAAAGTTCCCAGGGATCCCACCGATGCAGCTATGAGGTCTGGGGGAGTCGGTCTCAATTTTCACAGCTCAGCCTGGCCAGAAGGTACAGAGGCATACATCGCCTGGTATTCAGGGATCAGAAAGAGAAGGAAGAGATAGAGAGACGAGAAATTAAGCAATGAAGAAAGACAAAAGGGAAAAAGAGGTAAAAGATGACAAAACTAATCAAAAAAGGAAGAAAAATAAAATTGAAAAAAAAAAAAAAAAGGGCAACACCAGCATTTAGTGCCTACAAATGGGACCCGGAGAGCCCCCACTCAGGGGCGCGAATTCCAAGAAGCCGTTAGTCTCGGGGTTAAGAGACCGTGGCCACGGGAAGCAGAGGGGCCAACGAACAAAGGCCCCAGGATCCCACCCGCACGGGAGCCCAGACCTAGAAACAGCCACACGCCCGAACGCAGCCCCACAGCCCAGCACGAGAGAGCAGAGACGGCACTCAGAACCAGGTACCCAGGCAAAAGGAGGGGGAGGCGGCAGAAAAAGGTTCACTAGCTGCCAGCAAATGGCTCCCAGAAAGCCGCCAGCCCAGGTGCGCGGAATCCAAGTACCGGCGCCCCCCAGCCCAGGGACTCTGGCCACGGAAAGCAGAGGGGCGAACGAACAAAGGCCCCGGGATCCCACCCACGCGGGAGCCCAGACCTAGTAACAGCCACACGCCCGAATGCAACCCTACAGCCCCGCAGGAGAGAGCAGAGACGGCACTCGGAACCAGGCACCCAGGCAAAAGGAGGGGGAGGTGGCAGAAAAAGGTTCGCTAGCTGCCAGCAAGCGGCTCCCAGAAAGCCGCCAGCCCAGGCGCGTGGAATCCAAGCACTGGCGCCCCCCCAGCCCAGGGACCCTGGCCACGGAAAGCAGGGGATCCCCAGCTGAGGCGGAGAGGGGTGGGTGGTGGGAGAGCGCGCACTGCAGTTTACCGGTCGTTCTGTCTCCGACCAGATGCTCTGCAAGGCTGCTCTCCGGTTCGCTGGTCTCTGATAGGAATCCAAGATGGTGGATCCGCGCTGTGTTAGCTGGTTAGGAATCTCTGCCTGAGTCTCTCCTCGCTCTCCATTCTCTTTTAGTATTCTCACTCCGTTTGGTGTTTGGCTGAGTTCTTTATCTCTTCATTTGGTGTTCTAGGGTTTCAGGATTGTTGATTCTCTGTTAGGCTTAGTTTTTCGGATCTTTGCTGTGGAGGGACGGCGTGGTGTTTCTGCCTAGAGCGCCATCTTGCCCCTAATTCATCTTTTTGTTGAGATATTTTGGTCAAATATTTTCAGCAAATCAGCAAAGTAAAAACTTATCAGTAGGTGACAAAACTTAATATGGCCATGATTAATTTATCAAATAAAACTCTTAATACTGAAGGACCTGATAGAAGTTAATTACAAGCACAACTTAAAGGCCAAATAAAATAAGTTAAAAAGAACTTTAGATTAAAATATTTTTAAGTATAACCATTAACCATATTTTTAAAGAACTTCAGATATAATACATAACAATTTTGAGACGTAATACTATATAGTCAGGATATACCAAGAATATACAAATTTCTAGATACCCAAGTAGTAGTTTAAAAAAGCTTCATAGGTGAGTGATGTGAATTCTCCAATCAAACTATTGGCTTTGATAATGCTAGATTTAAAAAAAATAACTTTGTGACCAAGTTAACAATAAAGAAATAATAATAAAATTATGACATAACATTATATATTTTCTGTCTAACACCAGGCAAAAACACAAGAGAAAATACCAACTTCAGCTTAACAAGAATCAGGTGTGTCCCCCCCACCCCCCAACCCAACAACATCCCTCACACAATTTACAATATGCTAAATAACCATCTTCAGCACCCTTCTCTTACAAAAATCCCTTGTGGCTTTCCATGAAGTTCCAGAGCCATCAGGAGCCAACCACAAGCCACCCTGAAACAACACCCAAGTCATTCAACCAAAGACCTCAAAGGCAAAAAAACTTCAGTCCTTTTCTTTTCTCCAAAGCCACGTGGCCCAACTTTCTACCCAGGAATCTCACTCCAGTGAGAGACAAAACCCCCATCTTCGAGGCAGACCACACAAAGAACAAATTAACCCGTCAACCCAGAGATCAAAGAAAAACCCTGCTATTCCAACAGTAAGAAACTCAACTCTCTACCCTACATGCCATTCAACATTAAAGTTCAAAAAATCTCACAAATTGTAAATTAAACTACTAAACTTCAGTCAGACAGATAAAACTTTTGACCATATTAAATAAATTTCCTCTTTAACAAACCTCTTAAACATCTTTGTTGCATACCTCTTTATAGTGCATTCTTTTTAAATGGCAAAAATGAACACACTGATTAGCAGACTTAAGTATATATATATTCTTTCTCTTGTGGCATAAAAAGCCAAAGTACATAAGTTTAAATTATGACAAATATCTATTAACTCAATTTAATATCAATAAGTTACATAAATTGTCTTGGGAATTATTTGAAGCCTGTATATAATAAAACATAACTGTTGTTGAAAGAAGTCTGTTTAAATACTCTAATTTTTATTTAACTTTGACTATTTCTCATATTTTTTTCAATCTAATTTTAGCCCTTAAAGATTTTATCAACTGGCTTTGGAAATCACAAAGTCTGTTCAATTGACCAATTCATTGATATGGATATAACTTTAAGCCTCTGGCTACTGCTGGAAACATTTTTCCAGGCCATTTCAGGTGTGTCTCATTGTGATTTCTATTCCTTTTGACTTCTTAGAGTTCCCTATAATAGAGAGAACTTGTTTACAGTTCTTTCATGACTGGGGTCCACCCAATTTCTGAGAACTATAGCAAAGCAGCAATTTTTCTAATCTTTGTCTTAAAAAGGTCTCTACCTAGTGGGAAAAGGTCTTTTAAAAGCTTCCCTGGAGTACTCGCTTTGGCAGCACTTATACTAAAAGCTTCCCTGGAGCTACAAGACCTTGGAGACTGGGGCTGGGGCAGAGGAGGCAGAGGAGGCCGGATCTTGCCTCGCCCTCACTTTCTTGATTCATGGAATACATTTACATATGTTTAAGTTGACCTAGGCATTTTGGAGCGCAAAAGGTAACGAATTTCTTTCTTTTTTACTATTCTGGAACTGTTACTTTTACTTTAACACAGAATTCTTCTTTTCTCTTTAATAAAACACATTTTATATAATTTCTAGCTTAGGTTACTTCTTATCCTGGGCCCCCAACCTCCTTGGAGGCGTTTTTCTCAGAACTAAAAAGAAAACTGTACCCAAAAATATTCACCAGTCTGGTGATAGGTTTTATACAGATAAGGATTGACACATCCACGAAGACAGCTTGACAAGGACAGACACACATACACACAAACAGTAAGCAAACACAAACAGCAGTGGATTTTTCAATCCCACACTCAGCTGGACCTACACTCAAAGCAGTTCTGGCCGCTACAACCTCTCAGAAAACCCTCTCGGATGACAGAGGTATCTTAGCTGGCCCCCATTCATACACCTGAAACCTGAAACTCGAAAACCAGGACTCTAACGCCGCCAGGAGCCTTTTTTTTTTTTTTTTTGGCGACCTTACACACGGGAATTGGTCAACTGAGTTGCCTCTCGCCCCAGAAACCAACGGCTTGGGTTCTGCTCCGGAAACCTCAAGCTGCCCTATTCGCCCTGGCCCTGAGCGCAATGGGGAGAGGGGTCGCAGACTCGCCTCCTTGGGATCCCTCTTCTGCCAATCTTGCTTCCTTTTCACCCACCTCTTTCTGGCGCAGTTGGAGACTAGCGGTCTGGCAGCAGGCCCAGGTCCCTCGGACAGTCTCCCCGGAGGCAAATGAAACCTCTCGTGGCGGCTTGTCAGGATAGCTGTCCGTCAGTCCCGGGCCTGCCCCAGGGCCGCCACTCTCAAGCGGTTGGAAGCCCCACTTGGGCGCCAAATTGGTTACCGCAAATCGCGGATTTGAGCCTCCTGCCGCAAAAGCCAATAGACAGGTTTTTTGGAGGAGGTCATCCCCCCCCCCCCCGCCGTCTCCTGTATATCGATATGCAATAAAACCCTCCTGCTGCTCACCTCACCCCTGTCTCAGTATTGGCTTTTGCGGCAGGCGGCTCAAATCCGCGATTTGCGGTAACAAAAAGACTTCGTAGGTGAACAATGTGAATGTCCCAGTCAAACCATTCATTGGCTTTGATGCTAGATTCAAAAAACAAAGTTGCGGCCAAGTTAGCCGTAAAGAAATAATAATAATGATTATGGCATAACCTTATGCGTTTGCTGTCTAATATTAGGCAAAAACGTAAGAGGAAATACTAACACACAAATTTTGACCCAAAGAGATCAGGCGTTTATCTTGATTTTGATTACACATTCCATGTAATTTATAACATATTAAATAAACCTTTCCTTTATATCATTTTTTTTTTCCTCAAGCCATGTGGCTTGGTTTTCAACTCAGGAATTTTATTTTAAAAAGACGCTGAAACTTTGTCTTCAAGGCAGATTACACAAAGAATAAATTAACCCTTAACTCAAAGAAGATTTTTGTTATTTTAGCAGTGAGAAACCCAATTCTTTGTTTTATATATTATTTAGGGTTAAAGTTCCTAAAAATATCATAAATTAAACCATTAAACTTTAGTCAGATAGATAAAACCTTTGGCCATATTAAATAAATTTCTTTTTAATAAACCTCTTAAGCATTGTCTTTGCTCTATAGATCTTATAGTACATCCTTTTAAAATGGCAAAATGAGCACACCCATTAGCAGTCCCAAATATATATATGTATATATTTTATTTTTTTTGTGCTATAAGAAGCAGAAGTATATGAACTTAAATTATGATGAATATCTATTTACTTATTTTAATATCTGTAAGTTACTTAAAAGGTCTTGGAAATTATTTTAAGTTTGTATACCATAAACATAATTGTTGAAATGAAGTTTGTTCAAAAATTCCAAGTTTTCATTTAAATTTTGCTGTTTTTCTCAATTTAATTTTAGCCCTTAAAGGTTTATCAACCAGCTTTGGAAATCACAATGTTTCTGTTCAACTAACCAATTCACTGAGATGGCTACAACCTTAAGTCTTTCCCCCTTACTCTCATGACTCAGAAAAGACAAGATTGGGTCATCCCAATTCATTTACATATGTTTAAGTTGTCCTTGGTATTTTGAAGGGCTGTCTACCCAGTAAATACCAAAGCTCTCTAGCAATTTAGTAAATGAATCCATCAGTTCTTGGCTAGCTGGACTGGGGGCTGGGGAGGCCTGATCTTGCTCCACCTTCACTCTCTTGACTCAATTCACAGAAAAAAAAAAAGGGGGGGGTTCTAGAAAAAACTTATTAACTTGCCAGAGCCTCAGATGGAGGAATATTAAACTTTTTGACAAAATCTGAGCATCAGGCAAAATTTCCTCCAAAAGGAAAAGTCAGGACAACACAAATGGAAGCTCATTTTCCCAAAGTGGCCACTGAAATTCTAAATTGTTTCTAGTATATTCAGTTTATAGTGTTTTTAAATATGAACCCTAAACCAGTGTCTCAGTAGCTGGAAAAATCCAAGCTCATTTACCAAGAATGTTAAGCTCTAAGTTTCAAGCTTTTGGTTCTTTTTTTTTTTTTAAAAACTTAATTCAGTTTGTTGGCTAGAGTCCTAGTCTCTTATTTTAGACCTTACATATACTAGCTTCTTTAGTTGGAAAGTATTTTAAAGTAGCTACTGATGATTTTTATTTTAACATTGTGATTTTTTATTGAGAAACTGTATCATAAAACAGGTTAGGAGCTACCACTTCTCCCTGAAAATCTGGCAAAACAGAGCACTGTTTCCCAGGTTTTCTCTAGTGCTCTAGCCTGTGTTGTGACCACTTTATCTTGCCATGAGAGTCTTTAACACTTGTGATGAGCACCGGTGACCACCCTAATGGCTTTTACTGTCGACCCGTGCCTGAATTTTTACAGCTTATAGTGACCCAGAGCTCTTTGGAAATAGAATCATCTCTTTAATGTTTCAAGGGCTTGAAACCAGACACTAAACTGCAGTTCACCAAAAGAGTTAGTAAACATCACTCTTAATCAAACGATCAAGCAAAAAATCTAAGAAAGATTCTCCTTAATCAAACAACTGGCTTTCAAAACAAATATGCCAAACAAAACTTAAGAAAACATGAGAAAGAGAACAGTAAGAATAAGCAAAGGTTCGTTTTCCCAGGCACTCGCCCCGTTGGTGTCAAAGGGACATGGAGTGTGAACATGTGGGCCCAGAAGATAAGACCTCTATTATTTGCTGGCTTCTGCTCCTCAGTCCACATCTCCTCAAGGTCGACTGGATTCATGGCTTTAGAATCCTTGCAACAACTACACCATTAACTCTTGTAGGGTGAAAATACCACAAACGTTAGTAAAGCAAAAAGAAAGGTTTTATTTGGCGTACATTTAAAAAGGCAAAAGTAGGAAAGGGACAAACATGCTGCTAGAGCCATGTCTGTCTGAGTCTCTGTTCCCAGTTCTTAAGGATGCATCTTAGTGGGCTGCATTCTGGGATTCCTTGAACACTTCCCATTCTCTGGATACACACACTTACACACTCACACAACCTAATTTGGTGCACCAACTTAACAGGTACCTAGAGCCTTTTATGCCCTCAGTGGTCAATTTTTCCCACTTCTTGGGACTCTTCTAAGGCCTTACCTAGATACCTACCAAACAACACAGGCACATTTCATGTCTCCCAGGGAGTCGTCTTTTGGGTCCCAGGTGGATCAGCTTTCAGAGAAATCTCCTGGTGGCTCCAGACATCGGGGCCGGTCTGTTGTCTTATCTACCTCAGGAACCAAGCAGATGACTCCTGGCCGGCTTGCCAGAAATGTTACCAGGTGGAAACCTCAGGTTCTTGCTTGGCATGACTTGTATTGGCCAATACATGAGAGACTGAGGTGGGAGAACAGGAAATGCACCTTTATTTTATTGTAAAATCAGAAGGAGTCAGTCAGAGCTGCTACTGCCGAGCTGCTTCCCAAGGGCTAGCTGACAAATTACTTTTAAGGGTTTACAGGTAGGGAGTTCATACAAGTTACATTAGCAACATTCTTAATCATACTATGCAGGCGCAATGGGGTTTACACAGAACCTCCCAGCAAAAGTAGGATTCAAATGCAAAGCTGGGGTGTGCGGGTGGGGAGGAAGGAAGCCCAGCAAAGGAAACAGGATTTTTAATGCAACACTGTGGGGGCTCTGTCTCATGCTCGAAACATCTTTCCAAATTGTACTTGCAATGATATATTTGAGCTTTACCAACTTGTTGAACCAATATTTTGCCTCCTGTTTGTGTTCAAGTTTCTTTTCCAGGTCTTCAGTGTTTTTGTACATGTTGCAAGACTTGAGCACCTTTATACTGGGCAAAAAACAGTTGCAGCAGTACCTTGACAGGGAACTGCCAGAAATTCAAGTCAGATTCAGAAGAGTATGTATAACGAGGGATGTCACAGCTGATGTCAGATGGATCCTGGCTGAAAGCAGAGAATTTCAGAAAGATGTTTACCTGTTTTTTATTCACTAGGCAAAGGTATTTGACTATGTGGATCATAACAAATTATAGATAACATTGAGAAGAATGGGAATTCCAGAACACTTAACTGTGCTCATGAGGAACCTATACATAGACCAGGAGGCAGTCATTGGAACAGAATAAGGGGATACTTTGTGATTTAAAGTCAGGAAAGGTGTGTGTCAAATTGTATCCTTTCACCATATTTATTCAATCTATATACTGAGCAAATAATCTGAGAAGCTGGACTATCTGAAGAAGAACAGGGCATCAAGATTGGGGGAAGACTCATTAACAACCTGTGATATGCAGATGATACAATCTTTCTTGCTGAAGGGGAAGAAGACTTGAAGCATTTACTGATTGTCTTAGTTATCTAGTGCTGTTATTACAGAAATACCACACATGGATGGCTTCAATAGAGATTTATTCTCTCACAGTTTAGGAGGCTAGAAGTCTGAATTCAGGGTGCCAGCTCCAGGGAAAAGCTTTCTCTCTCTGTTGGCTCTGGCGGAAGGTCCTTGTCATCAGTCTTCCGTGGTCAAGGAGCTTCTCAGCGCAGGGACTCCGGATTTCATGCGTTCCTGGTTCTTCTTGCTTGGTGGTAATGAGGTCCAATGTCTCTCTGTTTGCTTCTCTCTTTTATATCTCAAAAGAGATTGACTTAAAACACAATCTGATCTAGTAGACTGAGTCCTGCCTCATTAACATAACTGCCTCTAATCCTGCCTCATTAACATCATAGAGGCAGGATTTACAACACATAGGAAAATCATTAAGATGACAAAATGGTGGATAAGCACACAATACTGGAAATCATGGACTAGCCAAGTTGATACACATTTTGGGGGGATACAATTCAATCCATAACACTGATGAAGATCAAAGACTACAGCCTTCAGTATGAATTACACTTCAATATGAAGAAAATAAAAATCCTCGCAACAGGACCAAGAAGCAACATCACGATAAATGGAGAAAATACTGAAGTTGTCAAGGATTTCATTTTACTTGGATCCATAATCAACCACCATGGAAGCAGCAGTCAAGAAGTCAAATGACGTATTGCATTGGGCAAATCTGCTGAAAAAGACCTCTTTCAAGTGTTAAAAAGCAAAGATGTCACTTTGAGGACTAAGGTGCACCTGACCCAAGCTATGATATTTTCAATCGCCTCATATGCATACGAAAGCTGGATAATGAATAAGGAAGATCAAAGAAGAATTGATGAATTTGAATTACGGTGTTGGCAAAGAATATTGAATATACCATGGACTTCCAGAAGAATGAACAAGTCTTCTGTCTTGGAAGAAGTACAGCCAGAGTGTTTCTCGGAAGTGAGAATGGTGAGAATTCGTCTCACATACTTTGGGTATGTATCAGGAGGGACCACTCCCTGGAGAAGGACATCATACTTGGTAAAGTAGAGGGTCATCACAAAAGAGGAAGACCTTTGATGAGATGAATTGACACAGTGGCTGCAACAATGGGCTTAAACGTAGCAACAATCATGAGGATAGCTCAGGACCAGGCAGTGTTTTTCATTCTGTTGTACTTGGGGTTGATATGAGTCAGAACTGACTTGTTGGCAGCTAACAACAACATCATAATGGATACACCATGACTGCCAACTTCCAATGCCAGGCACTACAGGACAAGTTCATGGACATGTTCGTAAGGGAAGAGGTGTGGCCATTTCATCCCCCCCCACCCCTCCACCCCAATTGTGCTAATTAGAATTTGGACTTGTTTGCTGGAACTCCACTTTGGATTAAGAAGACAAGGGCCAACAGGGATGGTGGAACAGGAAATAGCTCAGATCCCAGTTGAATGCAAAGCTGCCGTCATATAGGCCCTGAATTACCTACATCTGAATTTTACAAAATAGAGAAATAAACTTCATTCTTGTTTAAGCTGTTGTGTTTTCAGTTCCATATTACATAAATCAAGCACATATCCTAACCTATGCAACTGGATGAAGGCAGTTTCTCAAGGAGCTAAGAATCATAATCCCCGTATGTAGTCTTTTGGTTAGTTCCATTAGAACCAAGGACAGAATCTAGAAAACCAAGGGGGCAATGACTGGAAGTTATGACCTTCAAACCATTCCATGTAAGTATCTCTCAAACAGGTTTTGACAAGCTTTGGACTTTAGGATAAGAGGGAAAAAAAACCAGTTGCCATATAGTTCACTCATGGTGACCCCATGTGCGTCAGAGTAGAGCTGTGTAGGGTTTTCAGTGACTGATTTTTCAGAAGTAGATTGCCAGACCATTTTTATGAGGTGCCTCTGGGCAGACTTGAATCTCCAACCTTTTGTATAGCGGCCAAGTGTGTTAACTGTTTGCACCACCACTTTGGACTTTGGAAAGTTCATGGTTATGACCTCTGGCAGAAATTTTAAAGGGTAAGTATTAAGTATTCTGTGTTGTCACAACCAAGAGCAGATGGTAAAGTCCACATTTTTTTCAGGAAGCTAACCAGAGAGCATGAGCTCTGGGGTCAGGTTACTGGATGGCGGGGGGGTGGGGGTGGAGGTGGTCCCCCTGCCTCAGCTCCTGGCTCCACAGGGGAATCTTCAGGAAAGGACAGGTTTGGCTGAAAAATTCTGGACTTGCTTCAGAACCTAAATAAATGCTTGACTTATGACTCCAAAATTCTGTACCAGAGGGGTCTTTCTTCATAGCAGAAGTCACCAGGGATCCTCTACGGCAATATGAAAACCTCAATGATGTGCCTCCGGAATTTCTGGGATTTGGCTTCATAGTTTCCAGGTAAACCCACAGAATGAATTAGTTGCAAAGTGTACCCTTAAGTAGCTAAACAAATTGACCTGCCACATAGGGTTACTGGATATGAAATCATTACATTATGAGAACTGCTTTCAGGAGATCATGCCTCCTGCATTTATTTTCTCAGTGGTTCCAATAGTCCTGTATAAACATCAATAATTGAGAATAAATTCTGATTTCATTTAGTTTAATTTATTGTTGTTTACTGTCCACTGAGCCAGCGGCCAAAGAGAAGTAAGAGCTCTAAAATTATTATATTATTTTAAACACGACGTGACAGGGAGTACAATGGTACCTGACGTCTGCTTGCTCCTTGTGTAAGATAATGGCCCAGATGTGTGGTTTGTTAAGGAGGAAATGGTCATAGACTTTAGGTGGATCATTGAACAAATGCATACCTCCATAGTTTTGATACAGATAATTCTAGATGGAGTCATATCTTTGGAATTAATTATGTCAAACGAGTTAGGATGGAAGACCACCATTTTGGAACAGATTTTTAACAGTCCTGGTGGCAAAATATCTTAATTTCTGAATTACATTACAATTTCTAAATATAAGTTTTAAGTCAAATAGACCATGCAAGGAAGTGTCCCTGCATCTTCGGCTGAGAGGCATCATGAGCTGACATGGTCTGAGCTGATGGCTGGGCCAGTGGTCTTTGGGAGTCAGTGGCACCCTCACTTTCAAACTTCCCTGCTGATACCACACCTCATCTCCACCCAGATTTCTCGTGCTAACAGCCAAGCCCTACCCAAACCAAACCTGCTGTGGAGTCAATTCCAACTCACTGCAAACCTATAGGGCAGAGTAGAACTGCTCCATAGTGTTTCCAAGACTGTAAATCTTTATGGAAACCGATTCATATCTTTCTCCTGTGGAGCAGCTGGCGGGTTCGAACCACCGACCTTTTGGTTAGTAGTCGAGCGTTTTAATCACTTGGCCACCAGGCTAGCCAGGCCCCAGGCCCCCCAATATAGTCAACAAATATGTATTTCTTCCTTCCCTTCATTTCTATCAACTTCACTCACTATCCAAATACAGGACAAACAGTACCCGGAAGCTCGGTTTCCCGTTTGAATATGTTTGAGGTGTCTTGGGATGAGCTCTCACAGGACCAATTAGGAGCTATTCTGGGTGTAGATTCTGACTGCTTTATGATTATGTCTCACACACTCACTCACACACACACACACACACACACACACACACACACACACACACACACACACACACACACACAAACGGTAACCTCTGACATCAAGGGCATGAAGTCCAATGTCAGTTTTATCCAGTACTGACCAACCTTCCAGCTAAAGAGGAGGGAACAGGCTCCTCGGGCCACCATCCAGCATCCTGGGGCTGAAGAACAAATCTTCCCTTGCCCAGAAGCTGCCCATCCCGCAAAGGTTGAGGATGGTGCCAACCCTGGCTCTACCTGAAAGAATGAAGCCGATAGCACGCCCGCCATCTTGAATAAGCAAGGGGTGGTACCTGCCATTCTTAAGTAATATGAGAACTAACTCCTTGCATGTAAGCTATCTCCTTATGAGGTAATGTAGGAACTAACCTCCTGCCTTTAAAGTATCTCCTTATTTAGGTATACTTTCGGTTCCGGGTCAGTTAACAAAAACAAGACGCTGGGATCTCAAGAGCAGTAGAAACTGATCTGGAACCAGGTTTTACCCGCCTGACATGCACGGTACCGACAACCGGGTCCCTGGGATGACCTATGACGTCAGAAGCTGAAAAACACACCCCAGTCTACACCTCCTACATGGGCGAAACGCCACCTTTGTGCCCTCACCCCCAGACTGAGCAGGCGCAAAAGATCAGACCGCCTCAGGAACGCCTTTATGGGCCAAACCAATCAGTAGGCTGACGCCACCTTGGGTCGTCCCTGAAGACCCCAGACCCAATTTTACTTTACCCATATAAACCTTTTGGGTCATTGTTCAGGGAGCTATCTTGGCGACACAAGTCTCGATGGGCTCCTTTACTTGGCCAACTAAATAAAGCTGCTTCTTCCGCTTTCACCTCTTCATGTCTTTGTAGCTGTGCTGAGCAGACCTGGAAGTGTCTGGTTACGTTTTCTGGCGAGTCAGCCAGGAGGGCGTCACTCGGTGTGCGGAGGGGCCCGCCCAGACCAGAGGAGAACACCCAAGGTGAACAGATTTCTCCAGAGGGACTTTGCCCCCGGCCCCTGAGGCAGACGTGCCTCCGACCCAAGGCGGGAGAAGAACCTTAAGAATTTGGGTAAGTTATCTGTTTTGGGACTCGGTTTGTAATTCAACTTGATAGCCATGCTATTTGGACCTGCACTGAGGGCTCCTTTGGGGTCCGGTATTCGAGCAGGAAAAGGGAAGCAATAAGCGCTAGATTGTTTAACTGGTCAGTTGCTAGCTAGTTTTGGAATCTTGGTATTTTGGTTTGACTGGTCATTCTGTTTTGGGTTAAAAAATTTGTTTTAGGTAGAAGAAAATGGGAAACACTGGGAGCATGCCTGAATGTTCCCCTTAGGGTGTATTTTAAAACATTGGGATAAGTTTGATTATAACCCCATGATGAAGAAACTCAACAATCTTGTAAAATTCTTGTTCAAAAAGAAACTAAGAAAAAGCCTTCAGCTCCTGTATTAACAGGAGAGGATCCTTATGATCCATTGGGACGCTCACAGCCACTGCCACCCTACCCGTCTCAGCCTTCTCCCAACCCAGATCCAGGATGAGAGAATGTGGTGGCTGCTGGAGGTCCTGGGGAAGAGGGACATTTTCTCTCCCCACCCCACACGAGGCAAGGGATGCCCTATCAAGTTCCCAATTCGACCCAAGAAGAGCCTTTGCCTGATCAGAGCCATGCTCAGGGAACCTTAGGGCAATATCCTCTTAGGCAGACCGTAGGGAGACATGGTGCCATAGTGTTTGTGCGTGTGCCTTTTACCACCTCAGACTTATACAACTGGAAAGATTAACACTCCATGATACAGAGAAGATTCACTTAAAATGTATGAACTATTTATGACAATTTTTAATTCTTTTCACCCTAATTGGGCAGACTGTCAGTCTCTTGTAAATACTTTACCGACTCATGAGGAAAGATGAATGGTGTTTGAAAAATGCCAGGGAAGAAGCCCAGCACTGATAAGACAACCCAGCCAGGTAACCCAACGCCAGACGAGGCCTTCCCTCTCTGGGACCCTCACTGGAAACCAAACAATGCCAACAGTATGGTAGGGTCACTCAGTATTGGGGTTGTTTACTCGTGGGCTTTAAAAATGGGGTCCCAAAGCAAAAGAGTCTGAATAAAGTCTATGAAGTCAGACAGAAATCAAATGAAGACCTGTCTGCCTTCTTAGAAAAAATCTTCACCTTCAGACAGTATACAGACTTAGACCCAGAACAGCCTGAAAATACCAGGATGGTTAATGCTATCTTTATTGGACAAAGTGTCCCAGATATTAAGAAACTACAGGCTGAAATCTATTTTGAGCAAAGACAGATGCATGTTGATGTCCCTGCTGAACATGGTTGGAAGGCCTATCTCTTGTTCTGCTGAGAGACAGAACTCTGCCATCAGGGAAAGGTGCTTTTCCCAAACCAGTATTTAGAAGAGGAAATTAACCTTATCATTTGGGTCACTCAGCGGCCAGGACATACCCATAACACAGTACCAGGCAAGGTCCAGCTGCTACCCAACATCACACCAGGTGACCATGCATCAGCTCATCAGTAAGTGCCTGGATTTTGTTTGGACTTTTGTGATCCTGCCATTCAGCTTTTAACACTCCTATTTTGCCATTGAAGAAGAAGGATGGGACATATTGTTTTGTCCAGAACCTGCGATCCATTAACCAGGTAACGGTCACCATACATCTGGTAGTGGCTAACTCCTACACTTTGCTTTCAACCCTGTCACCTGCTTGGACTTGGTTTTCAGTTTTAGATTTAAAGGTGCCTTTTTCTGTGTTCCCCTGGAAATAAAAAGTCAAGAAACATTTGCATTTGAGTGGGAGGATCCAAATTCTAGGCAACAATATTGCTGGACTGTTCTCCTGCAAGGATTTAAAAACTCCCCAACATTATTTGGGACCACCTTGGCCAGAGAACTTCAGAGACTAATACCGACTAATGGAGTTCTTCTACAATACGTAGACGATCTCCTCATGGCAGGTAATAATGAATTTGATTGCAGTACTAACACTGACTGTTTTAAACTTCTTGGCTGAGGCCGGGTATTGAGTATCTAAAGAAAAAGCTCAGATTTTTCAACAAAATGTTACTTATTTAGGGTTATCATCAGTGCAGGGCAACAAGAACTACAACCTGGGAGAAAACACGCCATTTGCAGGCTTGCCCCACCTGAGAATCATCAACAGCTGCACGGGTTTCTAGGCATGACAGGATTTTGTAGAATCTGGATCCCAAATTTTGGAGTGCTAACCAAAGCTTTATATTTCCTCTTAGAAGGGAAAAAAACAGATCTATTTATCTGGACTGACCACGAATAAAGAGCATTTGAACAGGTTAAAAGGGCCTTAGGAGAGGCCCCAGCCCTAGGTCTGCCTGACTTGCACAAGCCCTTTGACTTGTTTGTATATGAACATCAAGGAATTGCAGCAGGGGTGCTCACCTAACATTTAGGGTCTTGGAGATGCCCTTTGGCTTATTTTCCTAAAACTCTAGACCCCGGTGACTCAAAGGTGGCCAGCTTGCCTGAAGTCAGTGGCAGCAACTGTCAGAGTGCTGAAAGCTGCGGAAAAGCTCACTCTAGGGCAGCCAGTGCGGGTATACACTGCTCATTTGGTTCTGACAGTCTTAGAGAGGCAGCCACTGGTTATCTCAAAGCCGAATGACCCAGTACCAAGCTGCTCTAATGGGCAATCCAAATGTCCAAATCCAGCCCGCCACCACCCTGAATGCAGCCACTCTCCTCCCTATTTTGCCCCTTGGTGACCCCATACATCATGACTGTGTTCAGACTGTTGATTTAGTGTATGCCAGCTGCCCTAACTTACAGGACAGGCCCTTGACCCAAGCAGATCTTGACCTCTTCACTGATGGGAGCAGCTTTGTAGAAGGTGGGAAATGGAAAGTGGGCTGCGCGATTGTCAGCCTGACTGCAGTTATGGAAGCGAATGCTCTCCCTAGTGGCACCTCAGCTCAGAAAGCCGAGCTGATCCTCGTGATTCAGGCTTTGAGACTAGCCGAGGCAAGACGGGCAAATATTTACATGGATTCAAAGTATGTATTTTTGGTCTTACATGCAAATAGGGCACTTTGGAGGCAGAGAGGATTGTTAACTTCAGCAGGAAAAGAAATCGAGCATGGGCAACAAGTATTATTACTTCTTGAAGCAGTCTTGTTACCGAAAGCTGTAGCTGTAATCCATTGCAGAGGTCGTCCACAAGGTGAGTGTCTCAGCTCTCAGGGCAATAGAAAAGCAGACCTAGAAGCAAGACAGACTGCACGGACTCTTATACCTGTAGTAATAGCAACTCTGATTCCTCAACTCCCAAAATTAAGTGACAACTCAGGATACACAGAGAGAGATGAATATACAGCCAGTGAATGGAAGCTCCAAAAAAAAAAAAAAAGGAAAGTGGTTTTGAACAATAGACGAGGCCACCCACTACGGGAGAGAGGCTGTGTACGATTGGGTGCAACAACACCTAGGGGGTGATAGTATTCAAGGGACCATAAAATCTATTACCCAACAATGTGTCACTTGCCAAAAAAGTAATCTGAAAACATTTGTCATAACTCCACCTGGAACACAGTATCAGGGATAAATCCTCAGAGAAGACTGGCAAGTAGACTTTACAGAGGTGCCCCCGAGTGCCAAGTAATTACAAATATTTGTTAATCTTTGTGCATACTTTTCCAGATTGGGTAGAAGCTTATTCTTGCAGGACAGAAAAAGCTACAGAAGTAGCAAAATGTCTTTTAGAAGAGATCGTTCCTAGATTTGGCCTACCACAGTCGACTGGAAGTGACAATGGACCTCACTTCACTGCTATGGTAACTCAACTTGTAGGTGCTCATCTTGGCATCAAGTGGCATTTTCATAGTGCCTGGAGACCACAGTCTAGCGGAAAGGTAGAGAAAGAACAGGACACTAAAGACACATATAGCCAAAATATGTCAAGAAACTAGGTTAGTTTGGACAAAAGCTCTCCCTATGGGTCTCTTCAGGGTAAGAGTTGCTCCTAGAACTAAGCTAAAGGTAAGTCCCTTTGAACTTACATATGGGTGCCCCTTGCTTCAGAACTATAATGAATCTGATTTAAGTGCTATAAATATAACCAAAGACCTGGGAGCTGATTGTATTCAGGAACAAGGTAAATTATTCATAAAACAATATCTGCACTTAGCAGGAGAAACTTAAATCTCTCCACAGGTACACCAACACCACCTGGCAGACTGTCCCACCACCTGAAGTACCACTTCACACTGCAAAGCCTGGAAGTTGGATATATATCAAAGTCTGGGACTGTGCAACACTAACCGAAAAATGGAGTGGACCCTATGAAATGTTGATGTCCACACCAACAGCCGTCAAAGTCACCAGAAAGGGAGCTTGGATTCACCACACCAGGATCAAACCAGCACCTGTCTCAAATCTTGAACAACAGACTCAACAAAACCGCGACAGCTGGAAAGCTGAACCAGTAGGAGAACTAAAATGGCTTTTTAAGAAACAGAAAACAGATCAGTGACTTATTATGCCCGTTGAGTATCATCCCCTAGCTCTGTTCTACTAGCTGTTCTGTGGGCTCTCCTCAGCATTTTATTTATATTAAATTAGTTTTTTATCTTTCCACAAGGATATAATCATTTTCTTTGCTCCTGAGCCATCATACACCCACCACCTGCAACTCCCTTTCTCGGCAGGTACACTTACAGATGGTCTTAGGTGATTACACTCCTGTACCCTCCACTGATCCAAGGAAGACTCATTCCCTGTTTTATGCCAATGCTCCTTTTCAGTTTGAAGAAGTTCCGGAAGAATGACCTGCAACCCAACTCCCTCTAAAAGACAGAATTTGGACTAGTTTTCCAAATTCTGGAAAGAAAAGGAGGGAAGGAGGCCAATAGGATGCCCGCCATCTTGAATAAGCAAGGGATTGTACCTGCCATTCCTATGTGATATGAGAACTAACTCCTTGCATGTAAGCTGTCTCCTTATTAGGTAATGTAGGAACTCACCCCCGTCTTTAAGGTATCTCCTTATTTAGGTATACTTCCGGTTCCGGCTCAGTTAAGAAAAACAAGAGACTGGGGTCTCAAGAGCAGTCGAAACTGATCTGGAACCAGGTTTTGCTTGCCTGACGTGCAGTACCGACAACCGTGTCCCTTGGATGACCTATTGACATCAGAGGCTGAAAAACACAACCCCGTCTACACCTCGCCGTCTTTGTGGCCCCCCGTCCTTAGACTGAGCAGGTGCAGAAGATCGGACCACCTCAGGAATGCCTTTATGGGCCAAACCAGTCAGCAGGCTGACTCCACCTTGGGGCGTCCCTGAAGACCCCAGACCCAATTTTACTCTACCCATATAAACCCCTTGGGCCATTGTTCAGGGAGCTACCTTGGCGACACAAGTCCCAGTGGGCTCCTTTACTTGGCCAACTAAATAAAGCTTCTTCAGCTTTCACCTCTTCTTGTCTTTCTAGCCGTGTGGAGCAGACCTGGAAGCATCTGGTTACAAGAATACGTTTGCTTTGTTTTGTCCAGTAATATTCCAGGACATCAGGTTGCACAACACAGGCAATGCTTTTCAGAGGAAAATCTAAATGAGTTCCTTTCCTCAAACACTGTCTCCGCCCTGACTGAGAGGACTTTTCATGTGGAAATAACATGTCCGACCAGCCAATGCCTAGTGTATATTTTCTGTGTACCAGGCTCCATTCTTAGCATTGCCCTTATTAACTTAATGTTTACAAGGAGGACACTGAGGAAGAGAAGTTGAGTCACTTCCTTGAGTGGACTTTAGTATTCAATTCCAGGCAGTCAGGCTCCAGTTCCTAAACACTGCCCAGCCCTGACCTGCACAGGCACCTGTTTTCACTGTGACAGGAAGGGTTCTTACCATTTTGCTAGCGAGAGATGTGGGAATTTATATTGGAATGGCTCCACCACTATTCACAGCTGTTTACAATCATGTTTGATTTGGTTTACAATTATGCTGAAGATAAATGCATGGTAAATCATAATCTCTGCCTTGAGGGAGGGTTCTCAGCTGAGGAAGGAACTGCTGTCAGAACCAGGATCCTGCAGGGGGCCCTGGATGTGCCCCTTGTCCCTTTAGCTGGAGGGTAGGGCACTGTGGGATAAAATAGACATGGGACTCAGTGCTCATTGTTTAGAAAGGCCCAGGTGAGGGTAGGAGGCAGAGGCCGGATGGACTCTGGACCCAGAATGGCTGGTAGACTGCTCATGCAAGACAGTGACCAAAAGAAATCACGAAGATTTTTTCAGTGGGATGTTAAACTTCAAAGGCTATTTGACCTGGACCTGGTCAAAGTCTGAAGGGATAGAACAGAAAGAAGAAAGAAAAATAATATTTACTGAGCATTTCTGGAGATCTTGGCCCTGGCTGCTAGTACACATTGAGTTTCCTTTTCATGAAGTGAGTTTAATCATTATCCTCAGAGCCTTGTTGTTCTCATAAAGGCATGGGTTGAAGAACAACTCCTGGTATTGTTCCAGATGGATAAACGGCCTGGGAGAGCCTGGCTTGGTATTGCACTTAAAATTTGCTCAGAGCAAGCAAAACCGAGGTTAGCAGCTTTTTGAATGTTTTCCTTTTCTTAAATTACATTTTATTGATTTTTTTTATTATAGAAGTAGGACATACTTGTTGTGGAAAATTAGGATAAATAGGAAAAAAAAAAAAAAAAAAGGAAACAAGTCATCCACAATTCCATTTTCCAGAAAGAATAACAGTAGATATTTTGGCATATATCCTTCCAAATTTTTTTAGCACAAATGCATTTATACATTTTTATTCCACAAAAGTGAGATCATATTATACATGGCATTTTTTAGCCTAAAAAACTTTCTGTGTTGATTTATTATACACTGACTCACATCATTATTTTTGTCAGGAAAAATTGTGAAGGACTGTGAAATGGGTAAACTGATTACTGGTATCCTTTTAACAGGATGCTAGATATTGTCTAGCCCTGCCCTGTCCAATAGGGAGGCAACTAACCACATCCACCACTGCAATATGACTAGTGTGAATTAAGATGTGCTATGCATGTAAAATACACAGGGTATTTCAAAGACTTAGTACTGTTGGAGAGGGAAGACTTCACAAAGTTTAGTAAAGCAAAAAGAAAGTTTTATTTGGCATACATTCAAAAAGGCAAAAGTGGGAAATGGACAACCATGCTGCCAGAGCTAAAATGTGCCTGAATTCAAGGAAATAGAACAGAAAAAAGTGGAAAAATGGACAAGCATATTTCCACAGCTGTGTCTGCCTGAGTCTAAAAAATATTAAAGAAAAGGCAAGAATGGGAAAACGGACAAGCATGCTGCCACAGCCATGTCTGCCCAAGTCCAAAGACCACTGCAGAATCATCAGTATGTATTAACATTACAGATGGGCAAAAGCATTGAAAGCTTAGCCTTTTCAGATTGGCTAGAAACTGTGATTCTATATTTTGAATTGTCTTTCTTAATCACTGGTACAGGTTTCAGTAACAACTGTCAGAAGAATCTTCATTGGTCCAACAAATTTCTATTCACTAAACGCTAATAGAAAAAGAGCAAAAAGTCTTTTGTGTTCTGTTTGATTGGCTTTATGTGAAAGTTTCTTTAAAAGATATTTTCCAGGATTATCTTCGCTATTGTTTTTATACCTCAGGGCCCAGTTGATATGTCCTTTTGAGTCCTTGTGAGCCCAGCTCCGGCTGGGTCACATTCTCTGTGCTCAAGGAGAGGAAATAATAACTCCAATATTATTTCCTAAATCAATACAAAAAAAACCCAAAATTGATAATTATTTTTTATATTTATTCCATGTTGAAATGATACTATTTTGGATATATTTTGTTACATAAATTTTATTATTAAAATTAATCTTACCTATTTCTTTTGATTTATTTCAGTGTGTCTACTAGAAAATTTACACATGTGTGTTACATTGTATTTCTGCCTACTTGCACTGGTCTAAAGGACCCTCACTAGATTAAGTGACTCTATGGAAAATCAACCATTGGCTAATCTTAACATGATTGGTTGAACCTGCCCTCCACGTTCACTGAGATCAACATCAGTTCAACAAGATGGTCTCTGCCTCTCTCCCACCCATATCTTTTTTTTTTTTTATTGTACTTCGGGTGAAGGCTTACAGAACAAATAGTTTCTCATGAAACAGAAGTACACATGTTGTTTTATGACATTGGTTAACAACCCCACAACATATTAACGCCCTATCTTCTCAACCTTTTTTTTTTTTGGTGAAAATACACATAGCCAAAGATAACACCATTTCAAAAATTTCTACATGCACAGTTCGGTGACATTGACTACGCTCTTCCAATTGTGCTGTTATTCTCACTTAAGATGAAGGCTTACGGAACAAAATAGTTTCTCATTTAACAGTTACTACAAATGTTGCCCTATGACAATGGTTAACAACCTCACAACACATCAACACTATCCTTACTCAACCTTGGGTTCCCTATCACCAGCTTTCCTGTCCCCTTCTGCCTTCTGGCCCTTGTCACTGGACTACTGTACCTCATTAGTCCCATTTGGTTTTATGGGGCTGTCCACTCCCTGGCTGAACGGTGAACCTCGGAGAAAACTTCACCACTGAGCTAAAAGGGTGTCTGGGGGCCATACTCTCGGGGTTTCTCCAGTCTCCTTTAGGCCAGTAAATTTGGTCTTTTTTTTGTGAGTTAGAATTATTCTCTACATCCTTCTCCAGCTCTGTCTAGAACCCTCTGTTGTGATCCTGGTCAGAGCAGTCAGTGGTGTTAGCTGGGCACCATCTAGCTGTACTGGACTCAGGCCGGTGGAGGCCTTGGTAGCTGTGGACAATTAGTCCTTCAGACTGATCTTTTCCTTGTATCCTGTTCTCTTCATTCTCCCTTGCTCCCAAAGGGATGAGACCAGTGGAGTATGTTAGATGGCCGCTCACAGGCTTTTAAGACCCCAGACACTACTCACCAAGGTAGAATGTAGAGCATTGTCTTTATAAGCTGTGTCATGCCAGTTGAGCTAGATGTTCCCTGAGAACATGGTCCCCAGAGCCCTCCACCCAGCGATTCAATCCCTCAGGGAGTTTGGATGTGTCTGTGGGGCTTCCATGACCTTTCCTTGTACAGGCTGTGCTAGTTTCCTCTGTATAGTGTGCTGTCTCACCCTTCACCCAAGATACCACTTATCTATTGCCTATTTAGTATTTCGACCCCACTGCTCCCATCCTTGGTAACCAACAAAGATTGTTAATTTTGTGTGTGAACTTTTTCATGGGTTTTTACAATAGAGGTCTCATACAATATTTGTCCTTTTGTGATTGACTTATTTCACTCAGCATAATGTCCTCCAGTTTCATCCATGTTATGAGATGCTTCACAGATTCATTGTTGTTCTTTCTCATTGTATAGTACTCAATTGTGTGTATGTACCACAGTTTGTTTATCCATTCATCTGTTAATGGGCATCTAGGTTGTTTCCATCGTTTTGCTGGTGTGAACAATGCTGCCATGAACATAGGTGTGCATATGTCTACTTGAGTGACGACTCTTATTTCTCTAGGATATACGCCTAGGAGTGGGATTGCTGGATCGAATGGTATGTCTATTTCTAGCTTTCTGAGGAAGCGCCATATCATTTTCCAAAATGGTTGTATCATTTTGCATTCCCACCAGCAGTGCGTAAGAGTTCCGATCTCCCCGCAGCCCCTCCAACATTTGTTATTTCCAGTGTTTTTGATTTGTGCCAGTAATGCCGGGGTGAGATGGTATCTCATTGTGGTTTTAATTTGCATTTCTCTAATGGCTAGTGATTGCGAGCAATTCCTCATGTGTCTGTTGGCCATTTCAATGTCTTCTTTGGTGAAGTGTCTGTTCTTTTCCTTTGCCCACTTTTTAATAGGATTATTTGTCTTTTTGTTGTAGAGGTGTTGGATTTTCTTGTAGATTATGGAGATTAGACCTTTGTCTGACTTGTACTGTCCAAAAATTTTTTCCCAGTCTGTAGGTTCTCTTTTTACTCTTTTGGTGAAGTCTTTTGAAGAGCATAGGTGTTTGATTTTTAGAAGATCCCAGTTATCTAGCTTATCTGTTGGGGTTTGTGCATTGATGGTTATGGTTTGTATCCTGTTAATGCCATGTATTAAGATCTGAAGTGTTGGTCCTATTTTTTATTCTATGAACTTTCTAGTTTTAGGCTTTATACTCAGGTCTTCGATCCATTTTGAAGTAGTTTTTGTATACGGTGTGAAGTATGGGTCCTGTTTCATTTTTTTGCAAATGGATATCCAGTTTTGCCAGCACCATTTGTTAAAAAAAAGCCTGTCTTTTCCCCATTTGATGGACTTTGGGCCCTTGTCGAAGATCAGGTGACCGTAGGTGGATGGATTTACATCTGGGTTCTTAATTCTGTTCCATTAGTCAATGTATCTGTCGTTGTACCAGTACCAGGCTATTTTGACTACTGTAGCTGTATAGTAGGTTCTGAAGTCAGGTAGTGTGAGTCCTCCAACTTTATTCTTCTTCTTCAGTAGTGCTAACTTATTCGGGGCTTCTTCCCTTTCCATATAAAGTGAATGATTAGTTTTTCCATCTGTTTGTAGAATGTTGTTGGTATTTGCATCGGGATTGCATTGTATTTGTGAATTGCTTTGGGTAGAATTGACATTTTCACAATATTGAGTCTGTCTATCCATGAGCATGGTATGTTTTTCCATTTATGTAGATCCCTTTGGGTTTCATGCAGTAGTGTTTTGTAGTTTTCTTTGTAGAGGGCTTTTACATCCCTGGTCAGATTTATTCCTAAGTATTTTATCTTTTTAGGGGCTATTGAAAATGGTATTGTTTTCCTGATTTCCTTTTCATCGTTCTCCTTACTGGTGTATAGGAATCCAACTGATTTTTGAATGTTTATCTTGTATCCTGCTACTCTGCTGAATCTTTCTATTAGTTCCAGTAGATTTCTTGTGGAGTCTTTAGGGTTTTCTATGTATAGTATCATATCATCTGCAAACAGGGACAGTTTAACTTCTTCATTACCAATTTGGATGCCCTTTATTTCTTTTTCTTGCCGTATTGCTCTAGCTAGAACTTCCAGCACAATGTTAAATAGGAGTGGTGATAAAGGGCATCCTTGTCTTGTTCCTGTTTTCAAGGGGAATGTTTTCAGCCTCTCTCCATTAAGAATGATGTTGGCCATTGGTTTTGCATAGATGCCCTTTATTATGTTGAGAAATTTCCCTTCTATACCTATTTGATTGAGAGTTTTCATCAGGAATGGATGTTGGACTTTGTCAAATGCCTTTTCTGCATCAATTGAGATGATCATGTGATTCTTTTCTTTCCTTTTATTTATGTGGTGGATTACGTTGATTGATTTTCTAATGTTGAACCATCCTTGCATACCTGGTATGAATCTTACTTGGTCGTGGTGTATTATTTTTTTGATATGATGCTGAATTCTATTGGCTAGAATTTTGTTCAGAAGTTTTGCATCTATATTCATGAGAGATATTCGTCTGTAATTTTTTTGTGACGTCTTTGCCTGGTTTCGGTATCAGTGTTATGCTGGCTTCATTGAATGAATTTGGAAGTGTTGCTTCCTCTTCTGTGCTCTGAAATAGCTTGAGTAGTACCGGTACAAGCTCTTCTGTAAATGTTTTGTAGAATTGTCCAGTGAAGCCATCTGGGCCAGGGCTTTTTTTGGTTAGGAGTTTTTTTAATTACCTTTTCAATCTCTTCTCTTGTTATGGGTCTGTTCAGATTTTCAACATCACTTTGTGGTAGTTTGGGTAGGCTGTGAGTTTCTAGAAATTTATCCATTTCTTCTAGGTTTTCAAATTTGTTAGAGTATAGTTTTTCATAATATTCTGTTATAATCCTTTTTATTTCAGTTGGGTCTGTTGTAATGTCCCCCATTTCATTTCTTATTTGGGTTATTTGTGTCTTCTCCTGTTTTTCTTTTGTCAGTCTGGCTAGTGGTTTGTAGATTTTGTTGATCTTTCAAAGAACCAACTTTTGGTTTTGTTCATTCTTTCTATTGTTTTTCTGTTCTCTGTTTCATTTATTTCTGCTCTGATCTTTACTCTTTCCTTTCTTCCTGCAGTTGTGGGCTTTTTTTGCTGTTCTCTTTCTATTTGTTTGAGTTGTGTAGTGAATGTTTTGGTTTTGTCCCTTTCTTCTTTTTTGATATGTGCATCTATTGCTATAAATTGTCCTTTGAGGACTGCCTTTGCTGTGTCCCAAAGGTTTTGGTATGCTGTGTTTTCATTCTCATTTGGTTCTAGGAATTTTTTGATTCCATCTCTGATTTCTTCTGTTACCCAGTGATGTGTAAGCAGGGTATTATTCAGTTTCCATGTAGTTGATTTTTTTTCCTTGTTCTTTCTATTGTTAATTTCTACCTTGATGGCATTGAATTATCTCAGCGTTTTGGATCTTGTTGAGGATTGCTCTGTGGCCTAAGTTGTGGTCTATTCTGGAGAACATTCCATGTGCATAGGAAAAGAATGTGTACTTTGCAGTGGTTGGATGGAGTGTTCTATATATGTATTTGAGGTCAAGTTGGCTGATTGTGCCCTTTAGGTCTTCTGTATCTTTGCTGAGTTTCTTCTTAGTTGTTCTGTCCTTTACTGAGAGGGGTGTGTTGAAGTCTCCTACTATTATTGTGGAACTGTCAATTTCTCGTTTCAGTGTTGTTAGAGTTTGTTTTATGTATTTTGGAGCCCTGTCATTGGGTGTGTAGATGTATATTATGGTTATGTCTTCATGATGGATCATCCCCTTAATCATTATATAGTGTCCTTCTTGGTCTTTTATGGTAGATTTTGTTTTAAAGTCTATTTTATCTGAGATTAGAATTGCCACTCCTGCTCTTTCTTGGTAGTTGTTAGCTTGATATATGTTTTTCCAACCTTTGACTTTAAATAAATTCACATCTTGTGTTACTAAGGTGTGTCTCCTGTAGACAGCATATTGATGGATCCTGTTTTCTTACCCATTCTGTCACTCTCCGTCTCTTTATGGGTGCATTGAGTTCAATTACATTCAGTGTAATTATTGATAGTTGTGAGTTTGTTGCTGTCATTTTGTAGTGCTTTTTTTTGTGGTGCTGAAGGACTCTCTTGTGCTGAGTTACTTTTGTTTGTGGGTTGTTTTTTCATTTCTTTTGTTTTTGCTGAGACTTTATGTTTTTCGTCTTTATTTTTATGAGTTGGTTTGTTAACTTTCTTTGTGGTACCATGAATTTTACCCTTATCTTTCTAAGTTTGAAGCAGTCTACGATTACTTGGTATCGCCTTGCCTTCCTCTCCGTTAGAAGTTTCTATACCTATGCCGTGTATTCCCTCTTTTATTGTTTTGATGTTGTTGTCATTTATTGATTAACCGCTCTGATTCTCTGTTGTATTTCTTTTGGTTTTGGATAGTCCTTGAGGGTTCATTTCCTAGATTGGTATCTGGCTCATACGATCCTGGGTCCTAGGTTCTGCCTGTGAGCTGAAGCTGTTTGTCCTCAGATTGAAGAACTCCCTTTAATAATTCTTGTAAGTTTGGTTTGACTTTTACGTATTCCCTTAATTTCTGTTTATCTGGAAATGACCTAATTTCACCATCAAATTTGAACAAGAGTTTTGCAGGATATGTTATTCTTGGCTGACAATTTTTTATTCTCAAGATTTTATATATGTCATCCCATTGCCTTCTTGTCTGCAAAGTTTCTGCCAAATAATCTGAGCTTAGTCTTATTGTTTCTCCTCTGTATGTGACTTCTTGTTTTTCACGAGATGCTCTCAGGATTCTTTGTTTGTCTTTGGTTTTGGTGAGTGTGCATATGATATGCCTTGATGATTTTCTTTTGGGGTCTCTTCTGTATGGGGTTCGTTGAACTTCTTGGATGGCCAGCTTTCCATCTTTTGTCATATTGGGGAAGTTTTCTGTCAGCAGTTCCTCAATGATCCTCTCTGTGTTTTCTGTTTTCTCCCCCTGTTCTGGAATTCCAATCACTCACAGATTTTTGCTTTTAATTGTGTCCCACATAACTCTCAGGGTCTCTTCGGTTTTCTTTGTTCTTTTTTCTGAGTTTTCCTCAAATAGATTTGTATCCAAGTGTTTGTCTTCAATTCAGCTGATCCTGTCTTCCACCATTTCAAATCTGCTTCTCAGCCCTTCTGTGACATCATCCATTTCTGAAATCGTGTTGTTTATCTTTTGGATTTCTAATTGTCTTTGTATAATTTCTAGTTGTGAATTTATTTTGGCATTTTGTTCCTGCATCATCTTCCTGAATTCTTCCAATTGTTTGTCTGTATTTTCCATGAATTTGTCTATTTTTTCCTCATGTTTGTCAGCTTTTTGCCTCGGTTCTTGGAGAATTCCGAGTATTACAGATTTGAATTCCCTATCAGGCAGTTCTAGTGCATTTTCTTCCACAGGAGAAACATCATCTGATGTTTTATTTTGGATGCCTATTGGAACCATCCTGTCCTATTTTTGTAAATGTTTTGATATTGTCTGCTGTTTTCGGGGCATTCAGTAGTTATTTTTCTTGTTTATTGATTGTAGATTTGTTTGTTTTGTCCCTTTTTTTAAAAAAAAAAATTTGACTATGTCTGAGCATGCAAACTCTGTGTTCTTTGTTGTTTGCTTTCTGTGCGCTCAATACTTTTCACCTCCTTCTCCAAATGGCTGGGTCAGTCACTCAGATATGGTACAGCAGGGCAGGTCTAGCTGAAGAGGAGTTACTGGGACAGGTTGTTTGTGGCACTTACTACAGTCACCAGAGTGGGTCGGTAATCAGTGCAGGGCATGTTCCAGTAGGCTGTGCCTGTGCTACTTGGTGGTGTGATGTCAAGCGCACGGTGCAGGTAGGCAGGATGCAGCGGGGAGATTGTTATATGTGGAGCTAAGATGGATATGGGAGAGGAGAGAGGAACAGGAGCCAAAAACATACAAACAAACAATAAAGAATGCTAGGGGAGCTTGCTGTTGGAATGGAGAGATGAGAGATGGTTGTTTTGTCTCCCGCTGGATGCTCCGTGAGGTTGCTTTCTCGTACCCCCATTTGCTGGTCTCCGATAGGAGTCCAAGATGGTGGGTCCGCGCTGCGTTAGCTGGTAGGGGACCTCTGCATGAATCTCACCTCACTCTCCTTTCTCTGTCAGTTTTCTCACTCCATTTGGTGCTTGGCTGAGTTCTTTGTCTCTTCATTTGATGTTTTAGGGTTTCAGGATTGTTGTATTCTCTGTTCGGCTTAGTTTTTTGGATCTTTGCTGTGGAGGGACGGCATGGTGCTTCTACCTGGAGCACCATTTTCCACCCATATCTTTTGGATTCAAATTTAGTAAGCCTGGCTTGGAACCTGGAAAGAAAGAATTTGTAACTTCTGGTGAAGGAGAAGCGGCTGGTGGAGTGATTTTGGTTAGGGACTTCTTTAAAGTGAGTATTTGGTTTCGTGGGTTAGAAAACCCCCAAAACAAAGCAAGATACCTGGCATCAGTTTCTCTATTTATCGGAAATAACAGAGGCTTTTAGAAAAAGTCTAATATTGATGTCTGTCTGGAGCATTATTCTCTTTTAAATCTATCTGTATGGGATCAAGTTGACAACAGCAACTGAAAGATTAGATAGGAACCTTAAGGGGCAGTGAATGTATGTTCATCAGGTGAGGAACGACTCAGAGGAGGAGGGTCAGAATGGTTGCACAACTCAAAAAATAAAATCAATGACCCTAAAATAAATGTACATGTAGAAAGTCGAATTGTTGTATGTATTTGCTGTCTATGTTCTCAACAACAAAATAAAATAAATTATCTTTAAAAGACCAATCTTGGAGGCTTTATGAAAGCTTTCAGACAAAAGTTAATTTTGTGGCCATAGTAGTTATTCAGTACTATAAAGCTGTAGATTTGCAAAGCAAACCCAAGGTGGCTTATGTGATTAACACTCTTGTTGGTAAACAACCAGGCCATAGCTAATGAAACTAGTCTTGTGTGTATGTGATCAAGAATAATCTCTGAGATTATTATGTTCACAAGAGTGTCAGGAGAAGACTGTCAGGAAAACTGTGAGAGACTTTGAAATGGGTGAAAAGGTTACAGGCAGTCCCAAGTTATGAACGTCCGATTGATGTACAAGTTGTAGTTACAAACCAACCCCCATAAAGCCTATTATATTAAAAATTCGAGATACATACAATGGTTCAAAATAACAAACTTTGCGACGCATATCAAAACTTTATTATTATTATTATGTTAAAGATATTTTAGTGTATCTGGAAGTGTTTCTTTAAAATTTTTATGCCTAGAAAATACACTGTATACTATACACTAAGACAATCAATTGGTTAAATGACATTAGATGCGAATCCTACCTAACTGTCCCAACTTACACACAAATTTGACTTCAAGACAGATTTAGGAACGGAACTCATTTGTAATCTGGGGACTGCCTGTACTGGATATTCTTTCATTGGAAATCTAGGCTTAGACCTTTCTGGGGTTATCTGACTATAAGGGTCTGCGAGTTGACTATTTTGCAACTCTCTAGAATAAAATGTGATTTGAGGAGAGCAAATGATTCCTATTTGTGACATACAATTGAATTTTGTCTAGTAAAGATGCAATTCATTTTGCCCAGTGGAAGAAGTCAGTCTTCAGTCTTGCATCTTTTAGCAAATTCATTTCAGCATTCCTGATTGTCTGTATGTGTATTCGCTCTTTGGATTCTGCTTGGAAACAGTGTTTCTATCTTACCGATTATCTCAGTAATTAATGAGTTAAATAAAATTTTTAACACATTCATCCTGTATTATTATGAAAGTCATGACTGTTCTTTTCTCAAAAAAAAGGTAAAGAACGTTAAAGGATAATATTTTGAAATGTCTACTGAGGGATGTTTTTGCGTACTTCCTCAGTTCTTTTCCCTTTGTCCTTTCTGTCACCTAGGGTATTCTACATTCATTGCCTCAGGGAAGGGATGATGACACTTAAAGAAAGCAGAGAAAAAATGAGTTAATTCCTGGCTTTTGAAACTCAAAAACCCTGCGAGTCGGGGGGGCGGGGGGGTGGGAAGGGAAACAGAAGGAACTCAGGCATAATCAATAAATTTGGAAGAATATATGAACCTGAGCAAGCCTTCATGTTCACCAGGCCAGACAGATTTCCTGGCTTGGGGAGAGGAGAGGGAGAGGGGTGATGAGGGGGTAAAGCTGTTGAACAGCTGTTGTGGATACCAGAAAGGGGAGCCCTGTGCCCTTCTCCCTACCCAGAGCCAAGCCCTGTGGGTGAGACAATAGACTGCTAAATAAAATCTGCAAATCTGGGAGGGGCGCTGGAGCCAGAGGTGGGGATTTAAGGGCCATCTGCAGACAGGCCACAGCGTGAAGGTTGGAGATGAAGGCAGAATAGTTGGGAAGCTGCCTGGTGTGGAGGGCAGGGGAAGGCGAGCCACTGAAGAAAGCTGCGTGGTCGGGGGTGGGGGGGAGCTGATGTGTCCTGAGGGCCTCCTAGGTCCTCGGCATGTAACACAGGACAGGCAAGGGGGAAGAGCCTACAAGGTGCCAGGCAGGCAGTGCAGGACAAACAAGTGAGATTGGTGCGTAGCAGGAAAAGCACTGACTTTAGAATTAGACTGCCGTGAGTCTGACCCATCACTTACTCTGAGCCTCCATGGCCTGTCTGTGACCCGGGGCTAATCGTGCCATCCCACAGTCATTTTAAGGGTGGATGGCTCAGTGTCTGCAGTGGTAAACCCCTCGTATATGGTAGTTATTATTATTTAGAACAAGAAAAGTAATTTGTGAGCAGTTGCAGTCAAGAGTAAAGGTGAGTGTGTGGTGAAAAAACAGAGGCAACGACTGCGGGTAACTCCAGGGGAGGCTTGTCAAAGAGAGGACTGTCCAGGCTGGGCAGCAGCAGCAGCTGGGAGGGGCAGCAGGGAGGGGAGGTTTTCCCAGCTGGGAGGACATGGCCATGTTCATAGACAAGGAGAAAAGTCTGTGAAGAGCAAGAAGCCGAATGCAGAGGGGGATAGAGGAGCAGAGGGATTGAAGAAGGTGAAGCCTGGGTAAAGGAAGAAGGGAAAATGAGTGCACAGGAGGAAGATGGGGGCACCCTGGGAGGGAGAAACCAGCAGATAAGGCAGTACAGAGGGCAACCCGGTAGGCCCTTGCTCCATCCTTGCAGAGAAAACACTCCATTCTATTCGGGCACCAGCTTCTGTGGTTCGGAGAGTGGGGCATTTGTGGCATTGTAATGAGCTTCTAGACTCACAAGCCAACCTCATTCTGGGCTCCCAGGGGCCTGGTTCTGCTCGGGAACTGCATGAAATTTGGCACGAGGCCATGGAAAAGCCAATGTGCTGCTCCCAGCAGTGTGTGGTGGTTGAGTCCAGTCTTAGGAGACAGCTAGCTGTGAGACTTCGTGGAAAGTGCTGGAGCTCCCTGGGCTCCCACTTACCCATCTGTAAAATGGGCTTAATCCTACCTGCCTGACTGCTTCCCTGAGTACTGCTGAGGATATGTGCAAAAGCCTCTTGTAAACCATAAGGAATTACAAAATTTCAGCGATCATGGCTGATCTAGTTCATAGATGAAATGGCCTTCTCCCCGCTGGCTTCTTTCTCAGAAAGGTTTAGAGGAAATCGTTTCGAAGTGCTTTGATCTCCTCGGCACAAAGGCACTGTGTAAATTCAAGATGTCACAGCACATTATTCCTTCTGCTTTGGAACTGAGGGTGACCAATTTTATTCAATGGCTGGTGACAAGCATTTCGAATTGCTTAAAACCCCTGAAGCCCACTGAGTCCTAACCCCTGAGATTGGCCCACTTACTGTTTCTGCTTCCCCTGGTGCCGTCTTCACCTAACACTTCCTGAAATACAGCCCAGGGCGCCCATGAAGGAGACTGGAGGGCAGAGGCCCTATTTACGTTATTGAGCTCCTCACTTAACTCCTTGGTGTCCATTCCCAGTAGTTATTCCTGAGACTTGGATCCAAGTCCTGGCTCTGCCATGTGACTGTTCCCTGGGCTGCGTTATTACATAATAG
The DNA here is from genome assembly GCA_030035585.1 of Dugong dugon. Lineage (NCBI taxonomy): Eukaryota > Metazoa > Chordata > Mammalia > Sirenia > Dugongidae > Dugong > Dugong dugon. The sequence goes on from CM057473.1 coordinate 73,594,021, forward strand.
TAATAAAAGTGGTGCCCATTTATTGTGTGCCAGGCACTTTTGTGAGAGGGGCTTTGTCCCAGCCTGGAGCCTTCTCCTTCCTCAGTTTGACTGACTAAATTTAAATATCCACTGAGCCAGGAGTTGGAGTCTCTGATTGGAACCATTACATGGCTCACTTAAAATGGGATGACAGCAGTGGTGTCACTAGGGTTTGTGTCACTCGGTGTGGGGTGTGGTGACTCATGGTGTCACTTCCCCCATGGACCTCCTCCCGTACCAGACCATACAGAATCCTTGTTGTTGTTGTTGTTAGGTGCCATGGAGTCGGTTCCGACTCATAGCGACAGAATCCTTAGTAATGTTTTTTGTAATAATGTTACTCGTAAATCGTAATGTAATATAATGGCAATACTAGTGACATAAACAACTTAGCCAAATTAAAATCACACCTTTAAATTACAATATCATACCCGCAGCCCAAATGTATTTACATTTACATAGTTTCATGTGGTTAAAGTGAAAATTCAGTAAGAAAACAATAGAATTCGAAGTAAAAATGTTTAAGAACTACATAGAAATTATGTTCATTATAACATTAAACTTTACCATTACATTAACAGATTAGATTTGCATAATCAATAATGGCCCAGATAATGTAAAGGTTGTAGATAAATGAAGATGGAAATATATTCATAAATGAAATAATACCATAAAAATACATAAGAACAAATACACAAGCACTTCAGCACTTAGGTAATGAGCTCCTGGTCACTAGAGGAGTCCAAGCAGAGGCCAGACCAATGTTTTGTTGAGGGGATGGCTGAGTGTGGAGGGGCGGCAAGGGGTGAGATATTGGAGAGGACAAGGGATTCAGGCATGGGTGAGTGTCTAGACTAGCTGAACATTATACTTATTCCCCAAACTGAGAAACTTTGATTCCATGAAGGGATTTGAAGAAAACAAATTTTATTTAGAGGCATTAAACACAGTATGTCTTGTGCCTTTTGGTGGAATCTGATCCAGTTTGATGTTTGCATCTTCCTGTTCCTTGCTGCTGTTTCTGTGGAAAAGTTGCAGGTAAGACTCACGATATCATTAAAAGCAGAGTTAGGTTTTCAATTCTCTGGGATATAAATGTGATCCAGTAAAACAGAGTAGAGTGAGCTCTCACTGTGGGTGTACCACATGTATGGGTACGTGTAAACTGAGGAGCCTTAAAAGACACTGAAGAGACTTGGAGAGACATTTGTTATGCTCATGGAGGCTATATATTTAACACTGGATGGAATCGTAATCATAATCATAATCTCTTTTCTCTTTACAATCTATGCTGGCATTGGTGGTCCATGACCCTCTGTCTTTTACTCTGACTGATTCCTGTCTCCATGAAAGCTGATGGTAAGAATAGAGGGGGTGTCAATCTTGACACTCTTGGCTGGGGTGGAAAACAGGGACTGTCCAATACTCAGTGCATGCATAGTAGGATCCACCGCGTGAGTTCTCGAGCTCAGTTAGATACTCAGATATGAACTTCTCTTGTTTTTCTCCAAGTAGGAGCTACATTTGGTGCCCCCATGGATACCATTTCTTGGAGTCCCCAACAAGTGGGGGATTTAGAACCAATGTGTTCAACTCTAACCTAAAGATTGATGGTTTGAACCTGGAGATCTGCTTACATAAAGATTACAGTATAGCCATGAAAACGCTATGGAGCAGTTCTACTCTGTAACACATGGTGTCATCATGAGTTGGAATTGACTGGATGGCAATGGGTTTGACAGGAACATTCTCACCAAACAGTTTAGCCAAGAATTATAGCTATTATCAGCAGGCATTTAAACATATAAACATTGAGGCCTGAGCCTAGTGTTTTGTTTCATTGAAAGGATATTATAGTATTACAAATTTGAAAAAATATTTAACTTTTAAAATTAAAAAACTAACCTCCCCTTCCCTTCCCAGTTCTACCCCAATATTAACAATTTGGTATTGATTTAGAAAATAATATTTGGAATCATTATTCCCTGACTGTGAGCATGGAGAAATGTGACCCAGCTGGGGCTGGGCCCTCACAGACTCACCAAGACACATCAGCTGGGCCCTGAGATAGACAATAGATGGTACAATCTCAGAAATTATTTTAAGGAAGTTTTCACAAAAGGGCAATCAAACCTAACACAAAAGACTTCTCCCTTTTTGTCCTTTTCTATTAACATTTAGTGAATAGAAATTTCTTGGACCAATGAAGACCCTCCTGACTTTTGTAACTGAAACCTGTACCAATGATTATTAAGAAAGATGATTCAAAATGTAAGATTACAATTTCTAGCCAATCAGTGAAAAGGTGACACTTTCAATGATTCTACCCATTTTGTGATGTTGATACATACTGATGATTCTGTAACCTTCCTCGGATTCAGGCAGACATTCTAGCTCTGGCAGCGTGCTTGTCCGCTTCCCACTTTTCTCCTTTTGAGTATATGCCAAATAAAACTTTTTGCTTTACTAAACTTTGTGATGTTTTTCCTCTACAACAGTTAATGGCGTACTTGGCAGGATCTGAAACTATGAATCCAGTTAACCTCGAAGAGACCTGGACTGCGGAGCAGAAGCCAGCAAAGAAAGGTCCTATCTTCTGGACCCACGTGTTCCCACTCCATGTCCCTTTGACATTGACAGGGTGAGTGCTCTCAGAGAACGAACCTTTGTTTATTCTTCTGTTGTTCTCTTTCTCATGTTTTCTCAAGTTTTGTTTGGCATATTTGTTTGAAAAAACGGTTATTGATTAAGGAGAATCTTTCTTAGATATTTTGCTTGATTGTTTGGTTAAGAGTGACATTTAGTAACTCTTTAAGTGAACTGCAGTTTAGACCTGGATTCAGGCGTTTGAAAAGGTAATTCTATTTTCAAAGAGCTTTGAGCCACTATAAGCCGCAAAAAAATTGGGGCACAAGTTGACCAGTAAGAGCCATTAAGGTGGTCGCTGGCACTCATCACGAGCGTTAAAGTCTCCCATGACAGGATAAGGTGGTCACGAGACAGGCTAGAGCATTAGGCTGCCTGCCACCCTCAAGAAAAATCTCGTGCAATGAAGGTACACATTGGTCTAAGCAAAACACTGTCTAAACCCCGCGGCTTTCCTTGTTAGGTTTCTTTTCTGTGGCTCAGAGAAAACCTGGAAAATAGTGCTCTGTTTTGAAATCTCTCTTTCCCCCTTTTCCAAATTTAAAATGGGAAATAAGCAAGAGAAAAGTAAAATTGACTGCCCGCTATCCTGCACACCCACTGCCTGTATGGTAAAGAATTTTGGCCCTAAATCAGCGAGGTATTTAGAAAAATGGCATAATTTAACAAAAGAAAAGGATTCATTACAATGGCCTAAATGGAGGACTTTTGAATTGGCCAGATTAATCTTCTTGAAGGGCAAATTAGAAGCAAGGGGATTAAAAATAAAGCAGAATCAGTGGGAAATATTTTTTAATTGGTATTTTGAATCCTCGAGAAGGCAACAAGTGAATACTTTTGCTTCAATTCAGGAAAACATTGCTAAGCAATCAAAACAGATCTTGGCATTGGAGAAGGGTCAGGTAGAGTTACTTGATTCCTTAAGGAATAGAACTCCTGTGGGTATTAAAGAAGGCGGAAAAGACTCAGAGGAAGAAAACAGGCAGAAGGAAAAACCTGCCTCTTTATATCCTGATTTGACTTCTAGCTCTCTTTTAGCAGAATTACCTTTTCATTCCAGTGAAATTGAGTCTCCGTCTCCATTAATGCCTTTGGTAGTTAGACAGCCTAAATTAGCAGGTGGCCCAGTGGAAGTAACAGTAAACCCCTGGTCCAAGTCTGAACTTAGAGCAGTTGTAAAAGACTTTCCCGACCCTCGTGAAAATCCTCAGGAATTTTTACATGAATTTATTATCTTGACTACTACCTGTGAACCACGTCCTTCGGATTTGTGTATAATCTGTTACATATGCCACTAGGTTCAGGAGAAGCAGCTAGATGGATGGCTGAAGCTAAGTGGAAGGACCCAAAGGCAAGTTTAATCTCCAAATCAGGGGTTACAGGGAAAGTACTGAGAGATGAAGTTCAGGGTTTGGTTAAGGAATTGATAGATGCATTTCTGAAAGTTTTTCCAAAAAAGGTTAATTGGGCAAAAATCCAGGCTTGTAAACAAGGAAAGGGAGAAAAACGTATATGCTTTTATGGATCATTTCTCCAAATTATTTGAAGAACGTTCAGGTTTAAAGGCAATTATAAAAGAGCATCGGCCTGTATTCAACTCCATGTTTTTAGGGGGCTTATTGCCTGTAGCAGCTTTGGTAAAAAGACACCATTTAAACTGGGAAAACGTAAATCCTTCAGAATTGGTTACAGTGACTTATAAATTGGCTCAAACTGAAGAAGATAAATATAGAGAGAGTGAGTTAAAAACTAGAGAACAGACAAAGAAGTCGATGGCTTTGCCGTTACAACAGCTACAAAGTAAAGGCAGTAATGGTAGAATCCCAGCCAAGGGACAGCTTCAAACAAATAAGCTCAAAACCAAGCTAACTTGTAACTACTGTAAGAAGCCTGGTCACTTTAAAAGGGATTGTTTAAGACTTAGGAATAAGCAGAGGGTTACTCCCTCAGCACCTCCATTACCACCACAATGACGTGCTCTGAGGATTTAGGGGTTTTTGCCATGGTTCCTCTCAACAGTCAGGGAGAGACAACACTCCAAGTAAATGGGGAGACTTGTACCTTCCTGATTGACACTGGGGCCACCGTGTTGGTGATAAATCCCAAGTGTTTGCAAAACCCCCTCCCTCGGAGCAACAAAACTTCTAAAATCGTGGGAGTTTCAAATGAAGAACAAATTTTGCCTCATTCAGAACCAGTACCAATATCTTTAGGACCCATTGACGATTTACATCCGTTTCTTCTCAGCAGTGATACCCCTGCTAATCTATTAGGGTGAGATTTATTATCTAAATGGTGATGCCATATACAGTTTACTGATAGTGGAGAAATTCTATTGAATTTTCCTACTTTAGATGATTCAATTACTGAGAGAAAAGTAGAAGAAACCTTGTGTTTTATTCAAGGGTTAATGGAAGTAGAAGAAACTATAGAACCAGGTTCAGGAGGGAGAAAAAGAATTAGAACAAGTACCCACTGAACTTTGGGCAAAGACATCCACAGATGTAGGAAAAGTTTTGTCAGCTGAACCTATTCAGGTGCAAATAGATACTTCTAAACCTTTAGCTAGAATAGCTCAATATCCACTAAAGCCTGAAGCCATACCAGGGTTGGAACCTATTATCCAAGATTTCCTTCAGCAAGGTCTAATTATACCATGCGCTAGTCCTTGCAACACCCCTATTTTTCCAGTAAAAAAAACAAATAATAGAAGGTGGAGATTTGTACAAAATTTAAGGGCCATAAATAAGATTACAATATCTAGATTCCCTGTAGTTCCTAATCGTTATTTACGCTTAGCCCAGGTACCAACCAGTGCCGTATGCTTTACAGTTATAGATCTCTGTAATGCTTTCTTTAGTATTCCTGTTCACCAGGATAGTCAATATTTATTTGCCTTCACCTGGAAAAATCGACAATACACGTGGAGAATTCTCCCACAAGGATTTACTGAAAACCTAACTTATTTTTCACAAGTATTGCATTCAGATTTGGTTCCATTTCAATTTAAACATGGATCAGTGTTATTGATATATATAGATGATATCATAGTTTGCTCCAATTTGAGACAAAATAATGTTGAAGATACTATTCTGTTATTACAATATTTAGCTTCTAGAGGGCATAAGGCATCCAAAGAAAAATTACAATTTGCCCAACCCACTGTTAAATACTTAGGACATCTTATTTCAGCTGAAGGTATTTCCATAGACCCAAAGAGAAAGGAAGCTATGTTAACTTTTCCTTTGCCTACCACAAAGAAACAATTAAGAGGTTTTTTAGGTCTTTGTGGATATTGTCAAAATTGGGTTCCAAATTTTTCATTATTAGCCCAGCCCTTATATCACTATCTGAAAAAAGAAGTAACTGATCCTTTTACCCTTTCTGAAGAAGGTGTAGAAGCAGTACACACGCTTCAACAAGCCCTTTTAACCACTCCTGCTTTAGGTTTTCTAAATTATGCTTTGAGATTTTCTCTGTATGTAAATGAACAAAATGGGAATGCTGGTGGTGTTTTAACTCAGAAACATGGAGACCATCAGAGGCCTGTAGGATAGTATAGTCTTCAGTTAGATCTGTTGCTCGTGCTTATCCTCCATGCTTAAGGGCAGTCGCAGCAACTGCTTAATTAGTAGAAAACACTGCAGATATAGTTCTAGCTAATGGCTTCGACTTATTTGTTCAGCAACTCCTTTGGCTAACCCTTCTTTAGTCTTATTTGTAGACAGTCCTTATTTAAAACCAGATCCCACTTGAAGCAAATATCAGGGAGATATGCAGTGACAACTTCCTCAGAGGTATTGGAAAGTGGACCTTTGCCTCGGGGTGTAAAATCCTGGGTGCATCTTTCCCAATTAAAGAAGACCAAGGTTCCTGATTGGGTGACTGAACTGGCAGGAGGACTAAAGCTGAAATTCAGATGCCCTCCCAAAACAACCACCAACCTACCACCTCCTTTGGATAAGTGATTCAAAAGTACAATTTAGGTATTTTATTATTTGTTATACTTTTTATCACTTAGCTAATCTATATTAAGTAGTTTTGATTTAAAATGGTGTTGACTGTTTATTTAGTTACTGTTTTATTTGTTAGAAGAATAGTTACTTGCAATGAAAATGCTTTTGTCCAATTATCACAATCTGTATAGCAAGTGCTGGTAATTTAACACAATGCTGGATTTGTCATCAAAACCCTTGTTCTGTTAAAGAAAACTCTGATCCTTTAGCATCCCCCATGTTAAATTATCATTTGATTCCACCTCCCACTATAAACTCTAGTAAGACTTTAATCTGTGCCATTAGAGTTAAGATACGGACTTCTCTGTCTGTAACCCAAACGTTACCTACACCATGCTTTAATATCACTTCTGTCAGGTTAAATGACTGCTTGTGTGATACCCAGTTACTCCAAAGATATCCTCATTTACCTTGTAATAAGGATGGACATTTTATAGAATTATGTTAACACCCTCCTAGAGATTGAAGTGATTGGTATGAAGAATGCTATAATAAGCTAACTGAAATTGCAATCCATAATCAGTTACCTCGTCCTCATGATTATAATAATCAGTGTTGGAAAAACCTTACATATATAGAATTACAACTAGGAAGACTATCTGTGATAATTCTTTAATGGAGACATGGTTGTCACATGCAAATTTTTCTATACCTTCTGTTTCCTCTGGACAAACTTTGCGTGCTTCTTATGGCTATGTGTTTCTGTGTGGTGGATCCAACAATACTAGCTTAGATGATCCCTTTCCAACTGACAGTAAATTTACATGGGCAATCTCTTGTTTAGATTCCTGGTGAATACGTGGACAATGCACTTTGGGAACCTTAGGATTACCTTTAGATAGTCATAATAATGATGCTAGTAAATACTGGAAAGGTAATGTTAATTTGTTATCCATTGTAAAACGAGAGTCAGAAGAAAGCCCATTGGTCCAAAGTTCAGGGTAAGGTTGGTCATTTATAAGAGCTTTAATTCCTAGTCATGGTATATTTGAATTGGAGAAATCTTTAAGAAATTTATCAATTACTATGGGACAAATAGCAGATGAAGTTGCTAGAGGGATGGAAGCACAACAGCAATCTCTGACCTCATTGGCCAAAGTGGCATTAGACAACAGAATAGCCTTGGACTTTTTATTAGGCCAAGAAGGTGGAGTCTATGTTGTAGTAAATACCTCTTGATGCATTTGGATAAATAACACAGGAGAAGTTGAACAGGATATACATAGAATTAGACAACAAGCTACTTGGTTACACACTGTAACACCCTTACAAACACCAGATGTATTTGGTTGGTTGCCATCAGGAATAAGTACATGAGCTAGATCACTACTGCAAAGGATAGTAATATTCTTGGTCTGCATCCTGACAGTATTAGGTACGATAAGATTTATCCTCTATTGTCTTACACACCTAAAAGGCAAAAGAAGGCCTCGGGCTAAAATGTTGATGTACATTGAGTCTGCTCACTCTGGCAATGCGATTGATGGGAACATCGCTCTTACTTAATAACCTGGTGAAGAACCAGACGGTATCCGGTGGAAAATCAGCACCGTGAGTTTAAAGAGCCTGCCATGGCCACCATCTAGGAGCTCAACTAAGTCCAGGTATCGACCATGGTTGTGTTATCTCCAATCTCCGATCAACAGGAGGGGCTGATTTAGAAAATAATATTTGGAATCATTATTCCCTGACTGTGAGCTTGGAGAAATGTGACCCAGCTGGGGCTGGGCCCTCACAGACTCACCAAGACACATCAGCTGGGCCCTGAGATAGACAATAGATGGTATAATCTTAGAAATTATCTTAAGGAAGTTTTCACAAAAGGGCAATCAAACCTAACACAAAAGACTTCTCACCTTTTATCTTTTTCTATTAACATTTAGTGAATAGAAATTTGTTGGACCAATGAAGACCTTCCTGACCTTTGTAACTGAAACCCATACCAATGATGTTAAGAAAGATGATTCAAAATGTAAGATTACAATTTCTAGCCAATCAGTGAAAAGGTGACGCTTTCAGTGATTCTACCCATTTTGTGATGTTGATACATACTGATGATTCTGTAACCTTCCTCGGATTCAGGCAGACATTCTAGCTCTGGCAGCGTGCTTGTCCGCTTCCCACTTTTCTCCTTTTGAGTATATGCCAAATAAAACTTTCTTTTTGCTTTATTAAACTTTGTGATGTTTTTCCCCTACAACAGTATGTGTTCTACACTTTTCTCTATCCCCTTGTAAACACACACAAAACGAATACATGTGATGGTATAAAAAAAAAATAGTAGCTTTAATGGGATATAATCTACATGCCATAAAATTCACTGTTTTAAAATCAACAGTTCAGTGTTGTATAATCACATGATGGTTTTGGTTCTTCTTTTTTTAAAACAACAAACCATACTTTATACAGAAATCTGTATTACTTCAATTGGCTTTTTTCTCTTAATATATCGTGAGAAACCCTTCAGGTAAAAAGATACAGATTTTATTTCTTATTTTAATAGTTGCATAATATGATATGAATATGCCATGATTTAGTCAACCATTCAGGTAGTTTCCAGCTTCTGCCACAACAAATTAAAGAATAGAGAGTATGCAGAGATAGATACAAATATTTATGGAGGACAGTTCTACCTCAAGGGCCTATAAGAATCTGTCGGCTCGTTCCATAAACACCTACTGAACACTTTCTGATCCAGGACAGTACAATGGAGATTGGAGCCATGGTCGCCTTCATGTAGATGATTCCTGGCCACCAAGTCTCCCTCTAAAGACGCTGCTGCCTAAGCTCTGCCCCTTAAGCTTAACCCTGGAAATAAAGGTCTCAGGTATGTTTGGCAACAGTACTGACTTCAGAATTAGGACCAAGCTCCCTGGTTTCCTGACCAGTGTCCACACAGTGCGGAGCCTGTTCCTGGGACATCTGTGCAGCCAGAAGGGGAGATGGGTTAGAAGTGGAGAAGTCATGCAGGTGCTTCTGCCTGGGGTGAGGGGAGGAGGAGAGGCAGGGAAAAGGGTCTCCAAATGTGCCACTACGGCTTCAACAAGGACATTGACCCAGAACATTACATCTTTGTTCTCCTGGCATCTTCTGCTTCCCTTGGGTTACCTCATTGCCATGGAAACAGAAGGTGAAGATCATTTCTGAATCTGGTTCAGTAATTCCTATGTACCTATCTCATGAAAGGCAGTGTGGAAAGCAAAGCAAAAATGTTTCTGTAGAAGGAGTCACCAGATTCTCACTTTTCTATTTGGAATCAGTATGATGTATCAGTATTAACTTTATAGAAAGAAATTTAAAAGTCTTCAAAAACTCCATCACTCTTAGCAAAAAGCATGTTCATGTGATAGTGGTCGGTTTAGCCATATAGCTCCCTGTTCTACCCTTTTCTTCTCCTCACTTAACATTATTTTAACTTATATTTTTATGTATGAACATAGTAATATACTTGTGATATTTTAAGGTATCTTATATTTTTAAAATAAAATACTAAAATCGTATAGGTGAAATACTGTATGTAACTGGTGAAAATATATACAAAAATTCAAAGAAACTGTGAATAAGAAAACGTTCCCTCGCGATCACGCCACCTACCCAGTGATGGTTTCCATTTTACCTAGTTCCCTAGTTCTCGGTGCAGGGGACATGCAGAGTTTTGTTTCGTTTTTATGGTCACATTGTTACCCAAAGCAGGTTCTGCTCAGTGCAGCTTCTGGTCAATGAACACACACCCCGAGGTGAGGAGGGAGGAAGAGTGTTTATTTCAAAAGCACTCAGGCAAGGAGCTCACATCAAGCTCCCCGAACAAAGAGAGGCAGAACCTTTTATATGGTCTCTCACAAGGAAGTACTTATAAACAACATGGACTACATAGGCTATCATGGCGCTCAGGTGCAGTAAGACAAATTACATTTTTTTGTTTGTCATGTAGACTAGTAAACTCGGTTTTACTGGCTTGAGCCACACCCAGTGCTTTGAGGACAATGGGTGGGACTTGCAGATTCCGCCTTTCTGGGCAGCTTCCTATTGAGCCACACCTAGTGCTATCACTTGAGGCTTTGTTTGATAATGGCTAAGCAGCTCCAGGCTGTGTTGGCTATCAACGACCACACTGACTGTTGCATCATGTCCTGTCGCATTGAAGATCAGTGTGAGGAGGAGACTGGTCTGCCCTTCTCCTCCCCAGGGCCAAGCTCATGCCTCATGGAGAGCTTGGCACTCACCTAAGGGTGCTCGCTGCCCAAAACAGGAAGATGAGGATGCTTTCTGGGTTAGGAAGGAGTGCTTATCTCGGGGTTCCAGAAAGGTGGTTTGGGAGGTTGGGTGGCTCTTGTGTGGGTTGAGTGTAAGGGATAAAGAAGAGGCATGCAACCTGGCTCTGGCCCTCTGAGCATCTGTGGTTTACCTCTGCTGCCTCTCGCATGGCTTCTGATCCCCTTCTGCCTTTTTGTGGGGAGCCCCAGGTCTACACCACAGGAGCCTGGTTGGTGCAATGGTTTGCACTAATCTAAAGTTTGTTGGTTCGAACCCACCTAGCGGTGCTGCAGTTGAAAGCCTGGTGAACTGCTTCCATAAAAGATTATAGCCATGAAAACCCTATGAAGCAGTTCTACTCTGTAACACTCGATGGCAGCTAACAACAGCAACAGGTCTGGGCCCTTCTTAGATGAACCCTAGGCAGCCATGCTAGAGGGCGATGCTCTTGCCCACCCACTGCTGCCAGGTGTGCCCATCTCTGAGGGCAGCCGGGCGGACAGAGGAGAGAAAGCCCCAGACCTGAACCATGGGTGGCAGCTCCCCAGAGCCCTTTCCAGCTGTGGGAGCAGCGCTCCCCCCAGGGCAATTCACTCCAAATGTCCAGATTTTCTTTCCCAAATAACCTATTTCAGGGAATCATGAATCCTGGCAGAAGTCCAGGTTTTCTACACACTGAAGAAACTAGGTTTTGACTCAAAACTCAAAAACCCTCTCTCGATGTGCAACCAAGAAACCCCAGAGACAGGATGAGCTGGGGCTCAGGTGAGCGTGACTGCTACTACTATTATTATGATTTAAGGGCACCTGTGCTGGGTGGGCAGTCACTCAGGACATAGTTTGATGGGAATGGAATTTAGGTTGGAAATGTGTTGACAATGCTTTCTCTTTTCTTTGAATTTCAACAAAAAAGGTTTGGCATATTGTTTTCCCAATATTGTTACCTCTGTGGCCGTGGAGGCATTAATTGTGGTAAGACCTAAGAACTCTCCTGCTGTTTTCATTCACCCGGGGCCCCACAGGACTCCAGGAGAAAAAGCTAGCTTCCCCCACATAGCATAGAAGAGAGAGGAGCCACTTGGTAAAACTCAAAGAAACAGAACACCTGCTGTGTTTGAAGGACAATTTCCCAGAGAATGCCTTTTCCTCCTTTCTCTGCCACAGCAGGACTTACAATGAATCAAATAAATTTTTAGGAGGAGGGGACATAATTAACTAGGCTAGAGGATTCCTTTTTCTCTTTATTACTGGTGTTACATAAGAAATGAGTTTTTTGTAGAAAAATGATAAGGATAAACAAGAAATTTAAAATTGCCCACAATCACACAAATAACAGATAATCACTTAATATTTTCTATATCTTTTTCCAGACTTCCCCCCATGCAAATATATTTAGAAACCTAAATGCCAGCTGGACATGTTATCAGAAGGGACCAGTCCCTGGGAAGGACATCATGTTTGGTGAAGTAGAGGGTCAGCAAAAAAGAGGAAGACCTTCAACAAGATGGTTTGACACTGTAGCTGCAACAATGGGCTCAAACAGCAACGATTGTGAGGATAGGGCAGAACCGACAGCGTTTCATTCTGGTGTACAGAGTCACTATGAGTCGGAAGTGATTCGAAGGCACCTAAGAACAACAAATGCCAGCTGAGTCTCTTGTCCCCTTGAGTTCTAGATAAGATCAACTTGAAACCCTGCTCATGGCCTGTGGAAGTAGAAAATTTTTCCATTTTTTCTGCAAATTCCTAGGGAGGGAGCAGAAGAAGAGCTCATAGTCCTATAGCCACTGCCACTTCTCCCCTCTGCCCCTGCCTTGTATCAATCTAGAAACGAAACTTGGCCACTTCCCTAGATCTCTCTTCACACACACACATGCAAGCTCTCATATGAACCATCGTGAAGGACATTCTGCTGAAGGTTTGGTGAGGAGGAGAGGAAAGGTTTACATCACAGCAAAGCAAACAGCTTCAAATTACCAGTGGGAATTCCTCAGCTCCCCTATCTCTCTCTCTCTATATATATATAGATCCTATGGGGCAGTTCTACTCTGTCCTATAGGGTCACTATGAGTCGGAATCAACTGGACAGCAACGGGTTTGGTTTTTGGATCGCTAGAAATATTTCACGGACCCTTCCCCCAACAAGATTCCCAGCCCCACCTCTCTCCACAGGTTCTCTTGCTCCCTCATTTCCTTTTCTCACTTTTCTCCTTTACTCTCTGGAGCAAAATAAATTCCTCTCCTTGTCTCAGGCAGAGAGATGAGAGTTCTTTTTCTTCATTTCTGGCTTTAAAATTGTGTCCTTTCTGCTTTCCTGGTAATGAGAAAAGTGCTTGATGCTGATCTTGTCAGCTGCTGTTGAGTCGGTCCCTGACTCATGGTGACCACATACACAACAGGATGAAACGTTGCCCGTTCCTGTGCCATCCCCATGATTGGTTGAGGATTGAACAGTTGTGATCTATAGCGTTTGCATTCGCTGATTTTCAGTAGATCACCAGACCTTTCTTCCTAGTCCATCTTAGTCTGGAAGCTCCGCTGAAATGTGTTCCACATCGTGGCAAACCTATGCGTGGCAGAGTAGAACTGTGCTCCATAGGTTTGCCAATGGCTGATTTTTTTTTTTTGGAAGTAGATTGCCTTCTGAAGCGCCTCTGGGCGGACTCAAACCTCCAACCTTTCAGTTAGCAGCTGAGCCAAGCACATTAACTGTGTGCACCACCCAGGGATTCCATTCAGCACCATAGCAACATGCAGTCCACCACAGACTGGTGGCATGAGGTGCATTGGCTGGGAATCTAAACTGGGTTTTCCACATGGAAGGCGAGACTTTTGCCACAGAGTCACCAATGCCCCAATACCTCCTGGCTGACCCTTATCTTGGTTGCACAGAGAGAAGCTTTGACTCTGTAGCTGTAATAAGGATGTGGGTTCTTGGCCAAGGACCTCTTCCTCCTCAACTTTAGTCTTAGAGAAGGGATGCAGGAGGATTTTTCTTCCAGTTAGATACATATTTTCCATTTTCTACATACTTTTGATAGCTCTCCATGACAGTAAATACACATCTACGTATTAGTAGCTAATACTTACATAGAGCTCATTGTGTGCTAAGCATGAAGTGGTTTTTCATGTGTTCGTTCATTTAATTCCTACAAAACCCCATGAAAACAAAACAAAACAAAACAAAAAAAACCACCAAACCTGTTGTCAATTCCAGCTCATAGCGACCCTATAGGAAAGAGTAGAACTGCCCCATAGAGTTTCCAAGGAGCACCTTGTGGATTTGAACTGCCAGTGTTTTGGTTAGCAGCCATAGCACTTAACCACTATGCCACCAGGGTTTCCAACCCCATGAAGTATCTAATATTATTATCCCCATTTTACAGAAAACAAAAGCCAAAAATAAAAAAGTATAATAAATATAAAAATGGTATTACATCCATGAAACAAGATCAGGATGTGCGCCAGTTATGTCTTGGCTCTAATCTTTTTTCCTGCCCTTTCAAGTTCTCTGTAACTAGAGAACAGCCAACTACATTCCCAGACTCCCTTGAAAGCTGCTTCTGGTTAGGTTCTGCCATGGGAGACACTAGTGGGGTCTAGAAGGTGGAAGAAAGGAGATATTTTTCTTTCTTGTTTTGGTAGTGCCTCTGACAGGGGAAGTAGCAGTGGGTGACAGATTTGTCCAGTGTCAGTAGTGGTTTCAGTGGCTGAGTGCTGCTCAGCAGCAATGGTGTGGTTTTAACACAGTGGAGGCAAGGGCAGTGCTTCAAGAAGGGCAGCAGTTAGTGTAGGCTTGTGGGCACCGACAGCCCCTTAATCTTTGGGTAGGATCTTCTCTTTCAGCCCTCCCACCATTATTATAACCAATCCCTTCCATTAAATCCATTTTTTGCCTGAAATAGTGGTTTTTGTTTATCTGATTGAACATTGACCGAGATTTAAAAAAAAAAAAAAAAATTCAAAAAACAACACCAAAAGTTCTTAAGTTGACATCAGGAAGGAATATTCCCTAACTCATTTAATGAAGCAGCATCACTCTGGTACCAAAGTCAGGTAAAGACATCACAAAAAAAAAAAAAAAAAAATAGAAAAAGAAAGAAAATTACAGACCAATATCCCTCATGAATATAGACGCAAAAATTCTCAACAAAATTCTAACGAACAGAATTCAACAACATATTAAGAAAATCATACAATCAAGTGGGATTGATACAGCCGTCATGATTGAATTATGTCCCCCCCAAAATATGTGTATCAATTTGGCTGGGCTATGATTCCCAGTATTGTGTGGTTGTCCTCCATTTTGTGATTGTAATTTTATGTTAAAGAGGATTAGGGTGGGATTGTAACACCCTTATTAAGGTTACATCCCTGATCCAATGTATAGGGAATTTCCCTGGGGTGTGGCCTGCGCCACCTTTTATCTTACAAGAGATGAAAGGAAAGCAAGCAGAGAGTTGGGGACCTCATACCATCAGGAAAACAGTGCTGGGAGCAGAGCACTTCCTTTGGAGCCGATGTCCCTGCACTGAGACGTTCCTAGTCCGGGGGAGCATTGATGAGAAGGCCGACAGAAAGAGAAAGCCTTTCCCTGGAGCTGATGCCCTGAATTTGGACTTTTAGCCTACTTTACTGTAAGGAAATAAACTACTCTTTGTTAAAGCCATCCACTTGTAGTATTTCTGTTAGAGCAGCACTAGATGACTAAGACACCAGGAATGCAGGGGTGGTTCAACATTAGAAAATCAATCAATGTTAACTCACCACATAAATAAAGGAAAACAATCACATGATCATCTTAATTGATGCAGAAAAGGCATTCGATAAAATCCAAACCATTTCTTGATAAAAAAAATTCTCAGCAAAATAGGAATAGAAGGGAAATTTCTCAACATAATTGTCATGGTTTGAATTATGTCCCTCAAAAAATCTGTGTATCAATTTGGCTGGGCCATGATTCCCAGAATTGTGTGGTTGGCCTCCATTTTGTGATTGTAATTTTATGTTAAAGAGGATTAGGGTGGGATTGTAACACCACCTTTACCCAGGTCACATCCCTGATCCAATGTAAAGGGAGTTTCCCTGGGGTGTGGCCTGCACCACCTTTTATCTCTCAAGAGATAAAAGGAAAGGGAAGCAAGCAGAGAATTGGGGACCTACTACCATCAAGAAAGCAGTGCTGGGAGCAGAGCACGTCCTTTGGACCAGGGTCCCTGTGCAGAGAAGCTCCTAGTGCAGGGGAATACTGAAGAGAAGAAGGCCGACAGAGAAAAAGCCTTCCCCTGGAGCTGACGCCCTGAATTTGGACTTTTAGCCTACTTTGACTGTGAGGAAATAAACTTCTCTTAGTTAAAACCATCCACTTGTGATATTTCTGTTATAGCAGCACTAGATGACTAAGACAATAATTAAGGGCATATATGCAAAACCAACAGTCAACATTATCCTCAATGGAGAAAGACTTGATTGAGACTCTTCCCCTTGAGAAGGGGAAAAAGAGAAGGATGCCCATTATCACCACTCTTATTCAATATTGTACTGAAAGCAATTACTGGAGTAATAAGGCAAGAAAGGGAAATAAAGGTATCCAAATTGGAAAGGAAGAAGTAAAACTATCTCTATTTGCAGATGACATGATCCTATGCATAGAATACCAGAGATTCCACAAGAAACTGGAACTAATAGAAGAATTTAGCGAAGTGGCAGAGTACAAAATCAGCACACAAAAATCAGTTGGGTTTCTTTACACTAACAAGGAGAACTCTGAAAAGGAAATAAGAAAACAATACCATTTTCAATAGCCCCCAAAATGATAAAATACCTAGGAACAAACTCAACCAGGGATGTAAAAGACCTATACAATGGAAACTATAAAACACTATTGTAAGAAACTAAAAGAGATCTACATAAATGAAAGAACATTCTGTGCTCATGTGTCTTAGTTATATGGTGCTGCTATAACAGAAATACCACAAGTGGATGGCTTTAACAAACAGAAATTTATCCTCTCAGTTTAGGAGGCTAGAAGTCCAAATTCAGGGTGCCAGGTCTAGGGGAAGGCTTTCTCTCTCTGTCAGCTCTGGGGGACGGTCCTTGTCGTCAATCTTCTGTTGGTCTAGGAGCTTCTCAGTGCAGGCACCGCGGGTCCAAAGGACATGCTCTGCTCCCAGCTCTTCTTTCTTGGTGGTAGGAAGTCCCTTTCTTCTCTGCTCGATTCTCTTTTATATCTCAAAAGAGATTGACTCAAAATACAACCTAATCCTGTAGACTGAGTCCTGCCTCATTAACATAACTGCTTCTAATCCTGCCTCATTAACATCATAGAGTTTAGGATTTACAACACTTAGTATAATCATATCAGATCACAAAATGGTGGACAACCACACAGTACTGGGAATCACAGCCTAGTCATTTTTGGAGGATACAATTAAATCCATGACATCATGTATTGGAATACTTAACATTGTGAAAATGTCAATACTACCCAAAGTGATCTAGAGACATAATGCAATCCTGAACCAAATTCCAACAACATTCTTTACTGAAATGGAAAAACTAATCACCAACTTTATACGGGAAGGAAAGAGGCCCCAAATAGCCAAAGCAATTTTGAAGAAGAAGAACAAAGAGGCCTAACATTTCCCGATCTTAAAACATACTATACAGCCACAGTAATCAAAACAGCCTGGTACTGGCTCAATGACAGACACATAGACCAATGGAACAGAATTGAGAACCCAGAAAGAAATCTATCCATGGGCGGCTGATTTTCAACAAGGGGTCAAAGTTCATTCAGTGAGGAAGAAATAGTCTTTTTAACAACTGGTGCTGGCAAAACTAGATAATCATTTGCAGAAAAATGAAACAGGACCCATACCTCTCACACACACAAAAGCTAACTAAAAATGGATCAAAGACCTACGTGTTAAAGCTAAAACTATAAAGATAACACAGGGAAAAACTATGGGACATTATTATTATTATTTTTAAATAGATTATCAAACACAACTACAAGTACATGAACAACAGAAGACTAGACAAATGGAACCTCCTAAAAGTTAAACACTTATGCTCATCTAAAGACTTCATCAAAAGAGTAAAAAGACAACCTACAGACTGGGAAAAAGAATCTTCAGGGACAATATATCTGATAAGGGTCTAATCTGTAAAATATACAGAAAACGCCAACAACTCAACAAAAAGACAAACAAGTCAATTAAAAAATGGGCAAAGGACATGAACTGACACTTCACCAAAGAGGACATTAAAGCAGCCAGCAAGAAAGATGCTCGTGATTATTAGCCATTACAGAGATGCAAATCAAAACAATGAGATACTACCCTGCAAAAATGACACCGATTTAAAAGAAAAAGAAAAGAAAACAACAAATGCTGTCAAGGATGTGAGGAGATTGGAACCCTTATCCATGGCTGGTGGGATTGTAAAATGGTACAACCACAACGGAAAATGGTATGATGCATCCTCAAAAACCTAGAAATAGAAATACCTTATGATCCAGCAATCCCACTCCTAGGTATATACCCTAGAGATCTAATGAAAGAGACGTGGACAGACGTATGCACACCTGTTCACTACAGCATTATTCACAATAGCAAAAAGGTGGAAACAACTTAAGTGCCAACCATGAATAAATGGATAAACAAAATGAGATACATATATACCGTGGAATATTACACAGCCTTAAAGAATGAATGCTTGAAACATAATGTGGATGAATCTGGAGGACATTATGCTGAGTGTAATAAGTCAATTACAAAAGGACAAATATTGTATGATCACACTTTTATAAGAAGACAATAGATATATATATAAGAGACCAATGCTCATTGGTGGTTACCAGGGATCGATGGTGGGGAGAGGGGGAAGCATTCTCGAAATAGCAGACACTTGTTATTTTTGGTGATGGGAAAGGTAGCATTGAATATGGTGAAGTGAATGCAGCTTGATCAAGGTAAATGATGTCACTAAGAAGTGCACAAGGGAAAAAGACTTTTTTGGTAGAGGATATAACAAATATAATTTTACAACACCAATAACGAACAAAAAAATAAGTGGTTACACAAATATGTATATAGGCATATACATGTATGAGTATGAACACGTGGGTACGTATGTGTGCACAGAAAGTATCCATAGGCATAGGTACATACAGGTATGTGTGTGCATCCATGTATATTCACATATATAATAAACCACATGGGGACACAGTTACAGATACTTCTGTTCGGAGGCTTAGGATCATAGTTTTGTGGGACAATTCAATTAACTGGTATAATACAGTTCATGAAGTGTATGTTCTACATCCCAATGTAGTGAGTAGTGTCTGGGGTCTTAAAAGGTGGTAAGCAGACATCTAAGATACAACTATTGGTCTCTATATGTCTGGAGTAAACGAGAAAGAAGGAAACCAAAGAATTAGAAAAGTAGTCTAGAGGACTTATAGTCTATGGAAACCATGGCTCATCTACCCTGAGGCCAGAAGAACTAGATGGTGCCCTGCTACCACTACCTACTGTTCTGATCAGGGACACAATAAGTGGATCCTAACAGAATGAGAGAAAAATGTGGAACAGAACTCAAATTCTTAAAAAGTACAGACATACGGAACCAGTTGAGACTAGAGGACTCCCCAAGACTATCGCCCTAAGATACTCAATAAACCTTGAACCAAAATTATCCCTTCAGGTCATCTTTTAGCTAAATACCAGATTGGCTCATAAAATAAAGAATATCATACAATAAAGAATATCATCTGTGAGTAATGAGTTCCTTTAAAAAAGATTATGTATAGGAGACCAAATGGTCAAAAATTACTCTAGAGCAAAGATGAGAAGGCAAGCGGGGGCAGGGAAACTAGAGTTCCAGAAATGGTACAACTACAATGGAATGAATGAGAATGACATATTGTGAAAAATGTAACCAACATCACTGAATAATCAGAAATTATTTAATGGGAACCTAATTTGCTGTGTAAACTTTCACCTTAAACACAATAAAACATTATTAAACAACAAAGAGTTCTTAGATATTAAAAATGTGAAAACAGAAAAATTCAATGGAAAGATTAGGAGATAATGATGAACTAACCCAGAAGGAGCAAACAAATGAAACAACAGCGAAAAAGTGCTAAAAAATTACAGTAAACAGGAATGTTGTTATATAACATTATGATGTAAATTACTTCTCATGTAATTGAATGAATACTATGTGGTGCTGAGAGACAGCATGCATCCTGCCTTGCACTTGAGTGTGACATACATGCATTATAGTGGTGTAATGGTTAACCCTGGTGGCACAGTGGTTAAACTGCCCAGCTGCTAACCAAAAGGTCGGTGGTTCGAACCCACCAGCTGCTCCTCGGGAGAAAGATGGGGTAGTTTGCTTCCCTAAAGATTTACAGCCTTGGAAGCCCTATGGGGTTGCTATGAATTGGATTCAACTCGACAGCCGTGCGTTTGGGTATTGTTAGTACAATTTGAAGAGAGAAGTGTCAATTTAAAGAAAACCAGTGGAAGACTATGATCTAATTTATGACACTGACAAGAACTTTCAGTGTATTCATGGATCAATAAGCCTTATTCCCATGTCTGCATAAATATGAGTTGATGTGGAACAGTAAGTTTTTCTGAAGGGTTTAAATTTGTTTATTAAACAATAGAATTTGGTCTTGTCCTTAAGTCTGTCTCTGAATTCAGTTGACTGATACATCATTATTAATATTCTACCCTTGCTAATAATTTTTCACCATTCACAAAATCTAAAATCTTTGGGTGACACTTCTCATTTTTCTGGAAATCTCTTAAATTGGTTTCACTTGCAACAGAAAGGCAAGGTTTTTATCTGCTCCATTGGAGGTACAAATGTACTCCTCAATTCTTGTCTAGGTTTGCAAACAGTACAAAACATAGGGTTTAATGTTAAAATACCTCCCCCAAATACATATATACAATATAATCTGCTAACCTTTGTTTTAAATTTTTTCATTAAAGAATTATTTTTATTATCTCTCTACAAAGAAGTTACAAATAAATCTGTAAAACAATTGAAAAAGCACTTTAAAATACTGGGATAAAAAATTATAAAGCATAAATTATTACACATCTTTTGTCATTTAAAAGTAAGAATAACATGCTAAATTCTACAAATTAGAATTTCTGAATAATCTCAATAGGACCTTCCTGGAAAGAACTAGAACATCAAACCTTAAATGTTTTTTATGTCAATCCCAATTAAAGTTTTTAAAAGCTATAAACTTGTTGACAGCACAGTCCACTCAGTAACTTGGCACTGCCACTAACGAGATTAACCTGAAGGACAGAGCTTGTATGCTAGACATGCTGGGCTCTTCTGTGCAACAGACTGAAGTGGTCTTCTCATATTTTTTCCCTTCAGTTTCAAATAAAAGTAAATACACATATGGTAAAAGCTGTAAATAATACAGGAAGGTCTAAAATAATAAGTAAATCTCCTTGTAAAAGCTGTAAATAATACAGGAAGGTCTAAAATAATAAGTAAATCTCCATTTCTCCCAGAATCCAGCAAATCTGTTATCTTCAAAATCATGAAAACAGTCACACGAATAATTCACAAACTCAGGTCAACCTTGGAGTCTTCTTGTCTGAAAATAATTCTCAGGCCTCTGGGACTATGTTGAGTGCCTCATATATTACCTCTCTTGCAGAGGAAACCATGCAGTCTTCACCTTCTTAAAAAAAAAAAAAAAGCCAACAAACATGTACACACTGCCCCAGAGGGAGCTAAGTCCAGGCAGCACCTCAGGCTCCATGGATCTGGTCACGGCTCCAGAGACTCTCTGCTATCATCCCTGAAATGAAGAAAAAATTCTCATAATAAAAATAAGGTATCTGGTCCTTGTACAAAGGAGAGGCTTTACTCTGCCAGAGATTCAGGTTGTCCTAGTCATTACTTTATAGAAAAACATCTTTATTTAACACTGTACAAAAAGGCACAAGCCAGAGTCCCAAGCAGTAAATTTAAAACCAAGTCCAGACTTTTCTAGAGAATGGCAAGATAGCACGAGACTAAGGATGAAGGGAAATTCCTCTGGAGAAACTCCAACCCAAGATGAGAAGCTGGATGTTTTTCCTTCAAAGTGTACTTGCTCTTTGGGTGAGCAGGAAAGGCTCATGGGTACAACATCCGCAGCTCAGCCGAGTCCTTCCTGAATGCCTCGGATCCTCCTGGCCAGCTGCACATCCTTTGGGTAAAGAGTAACCCGGCCGGCATGTAAGGAGAGAAGATAGGCGTCTTCAAAGAGATGAACAAGAAATGCTTCTGCCGCCTGAGAATAGACAGAGAAAAAGAGAGACTGACACAGATGAAGGGGTATGGACTGCTTTTTTTCTTGGGGACCTGCTAACTTAGTCTCTGAGGGCTCAAAGACTGTAAGAAAGGTTGTTCACAGAATGACACTAATGTGTGCCTGGGAATTCTGCTACCATCAAACAAGAATCCAGCCTCCAAACCCTTGGGTGTCAGCTTATTGTTCTTTTCCAGGAGACAAGATTCAGCTTGTGACAGTCCACAGTCAGCCATGTCCTGGTCAAACTCATTGCCATCAAATCGATTCTGACTCACAGTGACCCTACAGGACAGAGTATAACTGCCCCACAGGTTTTCGAAGGCTGTAATCTTTATAAAGGCAGACTGCCACATCTTTCTCCCATGGAGCGGCTGGTGGGTTCGAACCACAAACCTTTCAGTTAGCAGCCAAGTGCTTTAACCACTGTGCCACCAGTTTCCTATGTCCTGGTAGGCATGTGGAATTCTAGAACTCCTCCTTTTCCCATACTCATCCCTTATCCAATTGTGCCTTGCCCTTTCTTACCTCTTGTAGGGCCAACAGGGCCTGGGCTTGCCAGTTGAAGTCCACACCACGAGTGAATATAGCACATACTTCTCTTGCCTATGAAGGAGTGGGGATGGGGAGGAGTGGAGAAGGGGGAATGGGAGAGGAGTAGAGAGTAAAGAGATTCAAGGGAAGACAGACTTTCTCCTAGAGTCTCCAATGAATCCTCATCTTCATCATTCCTTTGTGGCCCTTAATCTTAGGACCTATCTTAGGGACTGTAGGAACTGGCACGTCTCTCATTGGTGGTGGGGAGGGAGATGAGGAGATCATCTCTCAGGGTAGGGAAAGGAACCAAAGGATGGGTGGATGAGAGAATTTCTATTTATATAATCAAAGGGCCCAGTTTCAAAGGTACTGGGGGTTAGAGATTAATTCCATGAAGAATCAGAAGGTACTTTTGCAGGGTTCATGCTTTCAGAAGATGAAGAGTGTCCCCTACCAGATGAGAAGAGGTCCCTCAATCATTTAGGCAAGAAATGGTAGGCTCCTCAATAGCTGGGAAATCTAAAGAAAGAAGGGCGGCATGGGGGTTGGTGGACAGTTCCCTGGAGCTCACCAGGAGGCCGAAGGGCCTCTTCCTTAGCAATAGGTCTGTGCTCTTCTGAAGCTTTCGGATCTCCTTCAAAACCCGAGGTCTCCGCTGGCCAGGTCGACGGGAGGAAGTGCCTGAGCAAAGGAGTTGGGTCATGAAAGTGCAGTGGAGAATAGGTAGTGCCTCACAGCCTGGCTGAGAGACAGGGAAACTGTGAAATCAATAAACTGTGATATGCTCCACAACAGCAAGGATTTTTGTCTATTTTATTCATTGCTATTATCCCCAGCACCTAGAAAACAGGAAATAGGTGCTAAATAAATATTTGCTAAGTGAATCAATGATCCTTTGAGGTCTATCTCAAATGCCAACTCTTCCATGAAAACTTTCTGAAATCCTGATCCCTTCCAAACTGATGGGTCGCCTCCCTCCTCTGGGTCCCACAGTACTTTGTACATCCTTATGCCTTACCCACTTAGATTGGAAACCCAGTTATTTTTAGTTTTCTTTTGAGCTGGCAGGAATCTGAGAGAGTATCTAATACAGTCTCCTTGTCTTGGTTATCCTGAGGCCCAGAGAGGTGAAGACACTTGCTAAAGGCTCACTGGTGGTGGAGTTGGGATCTCAGAAGGACATAGCTCAGTGCCAGCATACTGAGTCACAGCCTTTGGTCAAATCTTGGTTCCAACCAAAAAAAGGGAAAAAGGAAAAAAAATCTTAAAATCATCCCAAAAAGTAGAATCCATACAATCCAAATTCTCTGACCAAACTATATTGACACTAGAAATTAAAAACATAAGAATATGAAAAAATAATTCTTTTAAATAACATGTTAAAGAGGAAACCTAACTGAAATTAGACAATTTAGAAATGAACAACAATAAAAAGTCGACAACTCTTAAAACCTGAGATACAGCCAAAGTAGTACTAGAGAAAAACCTGTGATCTTAAAACATACCTATTAGAAAACAAGAACATTAAGATAGTGGAGCTAAGCATTCAACTCAAGTGTTACAAAGAACATGAGAGCAAAAGAAATACTAAAATAATGAAACATCAATGAAAAAGAATAAAACAAAAAATAGTACACTTGCTCAATAAATCAAACCAATGATCAATAAAATGGACAAACCTCGGATAAGTTTAAAACAATAATTAAAAAAGAGAAAAACAATCTACAGAAACTAACATTTTCAAGAATAAAATTAACTTCAGAAATGTTGTTCAAGTCCAGTCAAGAAAACAGAACGCATATGTAGTTTCATAGAAGAGTTTTAAAACAGCAAACTAACCACAAAGGTGTTAGAAGAGCTGGAAGAGCAAGTGGGGTAAGGCAAGGCAATCCAGAGATGGCTTGTGCTAGGCAGCCGGTAGCGGCGGTAGTGGCTCAGTGGTAGAATTCTCACTTTCCATGTAAGAGACTTGGGTTTGATTCCCGGCCAGTGCACCTCATCTGCAGCCACCACCTATCTGGGCCAGTGTGTTGCTATGATGTTGTTTCAGCTAAGTCGGAAAAAAGGCATGACGATCTACTTCTGAAAATTAGCTAATGAATACCCTGTGGATCACAACAGTCAGATCCCAAACGGATCACGGGATGGCAGCATTTTGTTCTATTGTGCATGGGGTTACCATAAGTTGGGGGTTCATGCAGTGGCTGGCAGTGGAGGCTTTATCCCTTGGTAGGGAATATGAACGAAAGAAATACAGCAGCGTCCAGGGTGACTGGTAATATTTAGGAGAAAGAAGTAGGCCCCAGACCCAGGAGATAAACAACTGGCATCCACCCCTCCTCCCCTGCACCACTGAGCCATCCAGTCACTGGAGGTAGTCTTTAGTAAACAGATACAGCAGTCACAGGAAATGTAAAGATGAACACAACTAAAACTCATCAAACAATTTCAAAAAGCCAACACCATGAAAAGAACCAAACTCAACAAATTACCAATACCAGAGGAATCTCAGTTAATAAAGAAAAACATGTAAGCAGCTTGATTTCTAAGTGCTAGAAAGGATAACAGAAAGCCTCTGAGAAGGTGAGAGGAGGATATGACCAACAGCCCATGCAGAAGTGTCCAGTGTCCATTTGAGAGAAAACTTATAGTCATGAGTAGAAGAGTGCTTTTACGTTGGAAAGCAACAGAAACATCACACTTAACAATACTCCTGTTAAAATTAGGAACAAGACAAAGATATCCAAAGCACTGCTTTTGTTACAATACTAGTCTCAGGGCCTCACTAATACAATAAGAAAACATAAATAAAATTCACGAAACTTAAAAAGGAATATTCAAAAGTCATTCTCTGTAGACAATATAATGGTCTACTTAAAAATTTCCATTGAAGCATCTAAAAGACTATTAGGATTAACAAGAGAACTCAGCAAGTGGCTGGATGCAAAGGTTACTTATGTGTTAGAAAGAAAAACCCCATTCACAACAGCAGCATCTATGTATACACTTCTATACACTTTTTTTTCGCCCTGCCCTTGGCTATGTAACAGAAGAGTTAGAAGATAAGTACAGCAGTTGCTGCCACCCATCCACAGGACAGATACTGAGGACCACGACTCTGTCCTCCTTTCCAGGGACACAACTTCTAGAAGGGAACAAAGTGAGAGCTCTTCGAGTTAGAGGGCCTTGGCTCAACACCCAACACAGCCACTCACTGAAGAAAACAACCCTGCAAAGATCCCTTCTAAGAGCAGGATTATGTTGGAAATGGTTACAGAAAGCCACCAATACTTAATGCAATTTTAAAAAGCACAGATTGTAAAAAATCCCGTGTCTGCTGGAACAAGATGGGTGATCTTGCTCAAGTTATCTGGCCTGTCTGCGCCTCAGTTTTCTCATCTGTACAATAGGGACAATATACAGTTGAGATAATGCACGTGAAGAGCTTAACAGAAAGGCTTGCTAGTGGTTAAAAAAACAAAACAAAACCCAAAACAGTTGCCGTGGAGTTCATTCAGACTGATGGCAACTCCATGTGTGTCCGAGTAGGGTCTTCAAAGGCTCATTTCTGGGAAGTAGATCACCAGGTCTTTCTTCCGAGCTGTTAGTGTAAGGGCTCTATAAATACTAGTAGTGAGAAAATAGAGAATTCGGTCCTTTCCCTTTCTCCAGCCCCTCGATGGCCTTGGTCCCTGGCCACGCCCGGAGCCCATGCCGGATGGGCTGGGAGTCGGGAGACACAGGCTCCATTGCAGGTTCAGCCGCGGCACGCGAGTGCCCTTTCCTGTCTGTGACAGGCGACCGGCCGTGCCTACCTCACAGACAGGCTGCAAGGGAGGTCGGCTCGGAGGGAAAGGGGTTGCAGCCCGGTTACCTAAGGAGGGGCCCCGCCGCGGGGGGCTGGGGGTCGGGATTGGGCTGCGCCTCCGCGGGGCTTCGGGCTTGCGGCGCGGGCCCATGGCGGGGCAGGAGGGGTCCGCGCTCGACCCGGAGCCAAACGTCTGGTCCCGCTTCTCGGGCTTCGGGGGCGAAAGGCTGGCGACCCGGAGCGTTCAGCCGCGTCACTACGAGAAGTTGGCTCTCGGCTGCCGACAGCGCCGAATCCTAGTTCAAATCGTTCGCTCCGCCTACTCCACTACCGGCGTTTTTTAAAACCAAATTCAGCGATTCCCAGTGGCTGACTCTGGAACGCCCATGGTTTAGAGCGACTGAGGGGATGACCAATGAGAGCACACGCCGAAAGGAACGCAGGATGGCGGTGATAGGAGTAGATCTGGGAATCGACGGTGAAACCGACCAACCGGCAGTTGGAAAAGTGAAAGGAGGCGGGGATTTCCCCTGCCACTGCTTGTTTGTGGGGGTGTTCTACTCTGAGGAATGAGATCACTTGCTCCATATGCATGCTGGTCAAACAAAACCAAAAACCAAACCCACTGCTGTGGAGTCGATTCCGACTCATAGCGACCCCATAGGGTTTCCAAGGCTGTAAACCTCTACAGAAGCAGATTGCCACATCTTTCTCCCACAGGGCTGCTGGTGGTTTCAAATCGCCAGTCTTTCAGTTAGCAGTGGATTGCTTTAACTAGTGTGCCACCAGGGCTCTGCTGTTCAAACAGGGCCAGCTCAATTTGAAAGACGTAGATGATGCGTTTGTAGAACGCGTTTCTCTAGATAATATAAATTACTTTCCTTAAACAGTTTATGTTTGGCCCTCTCAATCCTATGAGTTGGCATTTAAAGATGAGGAAAGTGAGACCCACAGGGAATATGCAGTGGTGTCACTGGGGGTGGGGGTGGGGGGTGGGAGGTGCTGACCGCACCAGGTGACACTGTCAGAGGTGGTGACACCAAAATGACTGTCTATAAAATTTTTGTGCAGTTTCAGCAGAAATTTATTATTTTTTATAAAAAATATCCCTGTAGTTAGTTATAACGACAAAAACATTTTTCGTAAGCCCAGCTTATATGTATCAATATATCTACTAGGCTAAATTCTATGCTAATTTACTGTTTGAACCTCTTAACGCACTCTTGGATCCCTGGTGGCGCAGTGATTGTTTGGCTGCTAACCAACAGGTTGGCAGTTCGAATCCACCGGCCGCTCCTTGGAAACCCTATGGGGCAGTTCTACTCTGCCTTATAGGTTTGCTATGAGTTAGAATCAACTTGCCTGCGACGGTTTGGTTTTGGTTTAACGCACTCTGCTCTAAGCTGTCACTATTATCCAATTACAATGAAGCTTTGAATCACGTGGTTTCGTCTACACCGTGCTACAAGGACGTGCTGAGTTTTAGTTTTAGTTGTTGGTGTTTTTATAATGGCTGATTTTGTCAATTTTCTGGTGTTTTAGCTACAATATTGTGGTAGTATTTGTGAACCTATATCAATAACTTTTTTGAGAATGAAGTAGTAATTAAAGGAAAAGAAGGATTGATAAACAGGAATTATGATTTACAAGTAGCATCAGTACAAAAAACAGTACTATGGATTCTGTATCATCTGGTACAGGAGGAGGTCCATGTTGGGGGGGGTGGGGGGTGACATCATGAGTTACTGCACTGGGTGACACTAACCTTAGTGATGCCACTGTACTGTATGTTGTTCTTTTAGTACAGTCCTTATCCCTGATGCATTAGAAGAACTCAGTAAAGGCAGCCACCATGCTTATAAATACTGGGGAAGCTGCCTCTACAGAGGGCGCCTTCTCCTGAGGATTGACATTCATGGCACCCAGCAAGTAAGAGGCATGAGGAATTCCCGTCTCAGGCAGCAGCGCAGTATCCCTCATTATTAGGCAGAAGGAGCTAATTACTGCTGGGCTCAAAAGGAATTCCCTAGCCGTCCAATGTAGATGTTTCCCATATTTTACTTTTCAACAAGACCTGTGAGGAAACGACTGCATATCTTTGCTTAAGATGATTCTATTTAAATATTATAGAATGTAAAAGCTATGGAATAAAAAGGGAGGATGGCCTTTTTAAGAAGATTTTGGCCAAAGCCAAAGTCCATGGTGAGGAGGGTGACATCATGAGTTACCACACTGGCTGACACCAACCCTAGTGACGCCACTGGAATATGACAATCCCATGTTGCACCCATGACCCTTTCATGAACACCCTGTAAATATGACTCAGAAGCCAGTTTAACTGCATGAACTTTATTGACTATTAGGGCCCAGGGGACAACTAGGATTGCCAGGGCTCTAGCGATGAGTCCCAGGCAGGGCAGGCCTCATAACTCTTCTTGGATCACATTCTTGGCTCCATTACTTCTTCAGATCTGCTCGGCTCCATCTTCATCTTGCCCTGTTGGGGTTAATACAAATTCAGTTCATGTCTTAAAAAAAAGGGGGATTTTAATTTTCTACACTTTGCTTTCTTGCATTTTCTAAATGATCTGTAGCAGGAAAATGTTAATTAAAAAATCAGTGATTTCAATTGAACTTTTATGTACATGTTACAGTGTTTAAGAGCATGGTCTTTTGAAGTCAGGGAGGTCAGTCAGACCTGCCCCTAGGTGTGAAGGCAAGTTACTGAACTTCTCTAAGCCTCAGTTTTCTCATCTGTAGATGGGGATAATAGTAGTCATCTAACGGTATTCTGAGAGTGTGAAATAGAATAGTGCATGAGAAAAAAAATAAGCAGTCAGCCAAGGGCTGAAGTGGTGCTGCAAACCTTTGCTGAAGGTTTGAACTATGATGAAGTGTTGACAAGAAGGAAGAACAAGCATTTGCTAAAGCTGATATCATGAAAACTGTTAGGAATATGGCACTGTGCCATGAAGAGGGAGTTGGAAACTCCTTGGTGGAGGGCATTGAGATTGAGGGTATTTGGGAGTCTTCCTCAAGAAGGTAGAGCAGAATCATGGTGATTGGGAGGGATTTGGGAAGGTGGGACTGAAGGGACAGAGGAATGTTATGTCAAGCAAAGATCATAGCCTGAGAAGAGGCAAAACAGCGCAGGTCATTTGGAGAGCAGAGGTTATCCTGTTTGGCTAGATGTAGAGGATGGGTGATCAGTGACCTCATCAGAAGAAGGTGGATTGGGGCTGTAGGGTGAGGGTGTGGGGTTTGTTGGAACCTGTGTGATCTCAGGAAAGTCACTGTACTTTGCTGAGCCACAGATTCACTATGTTTTTTTTGTTTTTTGTTTTTTTTTAATTAGGTGGCTAAGTCAGATCTAACATTAGTTGTTCTATGACTATACAATTTCTCTGACAGGGCAGTGGGGAAGAAGAGAAAGGACATTAGGGTACAATATCTAAAACTCAGATATTTAATTCTGCCCTCTCAACTAGAGAACAAATGGCCACTAATTAAGTAAAACGTTTCTCAGATACCATCCCCCATCCCCGGCTGTGTGGCTAAAGACAGCAGGGGGAGAATCAAACCAGTGCAGAGGATGAGCAGTGACTGATAATGCACTCTTATAAATTCTCTTACCTGAGGAAAGGGAATTTTGATTAGACCTAGGTGGTGCAAGCAGTTTGCGATTGGCTGCTAACAGGTTGGCTGTTCAAACCCACTCAGCAGCTCTGAGGAAGAAAAGGCCTGGGGATCTGTTTCCGTAAAGATGACCAAACCAAACTAAACCCGTTGCTGTCAAGTCGATTCCGACTCATAGCGACCCCATAGTCTCAGGGTTTCCAAGGCTGCGATCTTTTGAGCCACTGACCTTTCCATTAACAGCCGAGTGCTTAACCACTGCACCATCAGGGCTCCTTCCGTACAGATTACAGCCTAGCAAACCCTATGGAACAGTTCTACTTTGTAACACATGGGATTGCTGTGAGTAGGGGGCTGACTGGATGGCAGCTAACAACAATATACTTAGAGCTGAACTGTCCAATACTGAAGTCACTAGCCACACGCGGCTCTTGAGCGCTTGAAATGTGGTTCCTAAGTCTGAAGTGCTGTAAGTGTGAAATACACACTGAATTTTGAAGACTTAGTACAGAAATTATATAAAATATCTCATTATTAATTTGTTATATTGCTTACATGTTGAAATGACAGTATCTTAGATAGCCAAAACCCGAACCAAATCCATCATTGCTGTTGAGTAGGTTCCGACTCACAGCCACCCTATAGAACAAAACAGAACTGCCCCATAGGGTTTCCAAGGCTGTAAATCTTTATGGAAACAGACTGCCACATCTTTCTCCCACAGACCAGCTGTGGATTCGAACCACTGACCTTCTGGTTAGCAGCCGAGTGCTTTAACCACTGCACCACCAGGGGTCCTTACCATCTCAGATATATTGCATTAAATAAAATATATTAAAATTAATTTCATTTGTATCTTTTTACTTTTTTAATGTGGCTACTCTATAACATACAGGGTTGCCATGACTAGGGGTCAACTCTAGGGCAGCCAGCAATAACAACTAGAAAATTCAGTTACAGCAGTGGCTTGCATTATATTTCTATTGGACAGCACTGACATAGTATGTATCACTTTTATCTGCACAGTTTTTCATTATTCCTTTAACAGACACCTACTGAGCACCTATTATGTGCCAGGCACTGTTGTAGGGGGTGGGGATAGTGCAGCGAATTGGACAGACACGGTCCTCGACCTCAGAGTGCTTATGTTCTGGTGGGAGGGAGAAAGCGCAATAAACAAATAAACTAACAATGAAATTATTACATTATTATGAAAACAAACACAGTGATTTGATAGAGTAACTTGGGGTAGGAGTAGTGGTCTACTCTACATAGGTGGTTAAGGAAAGTCTCTGTGAAGGTGAGATTTGAGCTGAAGTCTAACATCTGAAAAGGAGTCAGCAAGTGGAAGAAGAAGGCTGTTGGGGGGAGGAGGGGGATGAGCCTGGCAGAGGAAAGCACGAGTGCAAGGATCCCAACGCAGGAAGGAGTCTAGCATGTTCCAGGAAACAGAAAGGAGGGCAGGGAGAGAAGAGTGGGACTTTAGGTCAGGTCTGTTGTTATTGTTAGCTGTGGCCAAGATGGCCCCCGCCTCATTATAATCACATGCACAGTGGGATTGGATGGTTGTGATTCATAGGGTCTTCTGGGCTGATTTTCACAAGTAGATTGCTAGGACTTTTTTCCTAGTCTGTCTTAGTCTGGAAGCTCCACTGAAATCTGTTCGGAATCATAGCAACCATGCAAGTGGTGGTTGTACTTGAGGAGCACTGGCCGGGAATTAAGCCAGGCATAAAAACCCATTGCCACTGTTTCTAACTCATAACAACCCTATAGGACAGATTAGAACTGGCCCGTAGCGTTTCCAAGACTGTGTTTTCTCTAATTGCACTGGGAAGCCACAAAGTGATTTTAGGCAGGGGAGTTGACATGATCTCATTTACATTTAAAAGATGGCTCAGGCTGCTGGGTGGAAAGCAGATGCGTGGAAGAGGAAGAGGCTCCAGTGAGGCAGGAGTTGTCCAGGCCTGAGCTCACGAAGGCTGGGACAGGGTGATGGCAGTGGAGAAGGAGGGCAAAGATGGACTTGAGATACATTCTGGAAGTGAGCCCACAGCACTCGCCAATGATATGGATGGAGGAAGAAGCTAGGTTGGCTCCTGGGTTTTTGACTCGAGTAAGTAGATGTTCTGTAACCATTTACTGAGGTAGAGATGGCTGGGAGAGGAACCTACTGAGGGGGAAGTCAAGAGTGTTGAGACATGTTATGTTTAAGATGCCCATTATATAGCTGTCTAAAGTGGAGATGTCAAATAGGTAGTTGGAAATAAGCCTGGAGCTCAGGGGAGAGTTTGGGGCTTGGAGATATAAATGTGGGGATCATTAGCATATAATGATATTTAAAGTTATAGGATTAGATGAGATTATCTATAGAGAAAGGGATACTCAACATTTCGAGGTTGGAGAAGGAAACCAGGAGTGTATATTGTCACTGAAGTCAGGAGAGGAAAGTGTTTCAAGAACAAGGCAGTAGTCAATTGTATCAAATGCTGCTGTTGAGAGGGCAAGAAGGATGAACTCAGAATATTAACCTTTGGATTTGCTTCCCAGAGGTCATTGGTGACCTTGATAAGAACAGTTTAAGTGGAGCGGTGCAGATGGGAACCAGACTGAAGTGGAAGTGAGGAAATAGAGGTGTGATGGTAATTCTTTTGAAAACTTTTTCTGTGAAGAGCAGAAAAATGGGAGATGTAGAGTCCTAGGAAGGACTGGTCTTTAACAGATAAAGGAGGTAGGCAGAGACTAAAGATCTACATACAGGTCTATTTGTGGGTTA
This sequence comes from Dugong dugon, assembly GCA_030035585.1. Taxonomy (NCBI): domain Eukaryota; kingdom Metazoa; phylum Chordata; class Mammalia; order Sirenia; family Dugongidae; genus Dugong; species Dugong dugon. The sequence continues at coordinate 73,627,059 of CM057473.1, forward strand.
GTGGAGGTGAACTGAAAGAGAGCTGCTTGTTTCTGTTTTCTCAAGAAAGTAGGAACATGTTTATAGTACGCTCATGAAACTTTAAGTCAGGACAGGCTTGAGAGAGCTTTGTGGCATTGGAGACTAGGTCTCAGAAGGCTTGCATTATAATTCCAGCTCTGTCACTTAGCTGGCTACTAGTGTCACGTACTGGCTGGTTACCAGTGGAATCTCGAATAAGACCCTTCACCTCTGTAGGTCTCAGTTCCTTATTTGTATAATAGTGATAATAGTGATACCGTATAGTATCATTAAAAGTTTGAAAGCACTTCAGAAAAACATAACATGGTTTAGAAATGTAACCCCTTCATTTATGATTGAGGAAATCTCAGTCCATATTCTCTGTATGCCTTCCTTTTAAGTCCTTCTTAAGTCCACACGCCTACGCAGGATGAAATGGTCTCCTCTCTCACCCAATTCAGATTTTCAATGTCCTAGAGGACAGGGTCCCTAAATTCAGTTTCCGTTTAAATAGGGTCCTGTACTCGATGCTGCCAACTGTCTGGATGTGGTCCAGAAGAGGTCCTCAGTAACTCAGAGTTGGCAGGCAAAAGGCCAAATGCAACATTGTTGTTGTTGTTAGTTGCCGTTGAGTCGATTCTGACTCAGAATGACCCGATGTGTGCAGAGTAGAATTGCTCCAAAGTGTTTTCAAGGCTGTGACCTTTCAGAAGCAGATCACTAGGCCTGTCTTCCGAGGTTCCTCTGGGTGGGTTTGAACTGCCAAACTTTCAGCTAGTAGTTGAGTGTTTAGCCTTTTGCACCACCCAAGGACTCTTACACACAACACATACATCTTAATTTGAGACATACACAAGGGAAAATGTTGTAGAGTTGGCTCAACTTACTTTCATGCCTGAAGAAAACTCATCATCCTTGTGGTGCATCAATTGACCAGAATGATGAATCTAGAATTATAAGTGGAATGACATTCAGATTTGACACATCTATTAAAAACTTACTATATCCCTGGTCCTAAGTGTTAAATGGAAAATTCTATAAGGGCAAGACCTAGGTCTCTCATTCTCTTCAGTATTCCCAGTGACTCACCCATGGCAATGATTTGAATAAATGAATGAATAATCAATTGCATATTATCTCATTGTGGGGCCAGTCCCTATTCGGGATTCATTCTTATTTTCTTACTCTGTCTCTGTGTGCAAGTGTTTAGTCTCTGGTAGTGACTCTTACCATAGGCTTAATTGAATCCCCTGGGTTCCAGATATTCAAGGAGGAGGAGACACAAGGAGAAAAGAAAAAGAGAGAGAGAGAAAAAAACTCTGGTTAGTTCAAGATTTTGCATCAATCAGTGAACAGCAAGTTTTCTTAAGAGATCGAAGACTTCATTGACTAAAAAGGTATCTTAGCACAGCTTCCTCCATTGACAAATGACTTCTCTCTTAAGTTGTAAGCCCTCACGTTTCCATGGATAAATACATACATAGTTATCTAAATATAATATATGCATTATATTATAGTAATATATTAAAATAGGTATTGATGTATTTATATATACATACTTATACATCAGTGATTGGTCTTCTTTTGTATTTTGAATGAAATTTTACTAACAAGGATGTTTTGTACTTTATTTTCCCAGCTTTCATATTGGTGCTTAATATTTTGGTAACCAAGGCCTTATAAAGACTACAATTTTATAGTTAGAAACACAGGTGCTTCCCAAGAAGACCAGTTGGAAGTCCCAGATATAAATTTTTGGGTCCTTTTTGTATATTGTGGGTTAGTGAGGATTATCACTTTGTATGTCATGTCTGGATAAGATTCTGGGTCTTAAGAGTAGGGACTGTGTTGTGTCTTGTAAATCTTTGTACCCCTAGTGTTCCCCATAGGGCTTGGTGCAGAGAAGGCTCTCCATCAATGTGTGTTCAATGAACAAATGGATGAACAAACAGTTCTCTTGGTTCTTGAGCCAAATGAAATGGAGCACTTGGGTCCCCATCTAAATCTTGGCATCTCTTAAGTAAGAAATCTGTGAAATGAATGCATGTTTATGGATGCATTTATGGTCAATTTATAATAATTATGATGCTCAAGTGGGAACGAATATATAAAATAAATTATTACTAAAAATTAAAATTCAAAGTAGTCTTTACACCATAGGACATGGTAAAGAGAGGAAGAAGTAAGGAGGAACTTGGGACGGACTTGGATCCAGTCAAGCTTCTCACTTCCATGACCATGGCAGATAGCGTGTGGTGAGCCCCAGTCCTAGAGGTGAAACTTAAAGTTTCAGTCAACTCTTATTCGGAAAACTCTAGTGAATAAAACCTTTTTCTTGGGGCAGAGGCTAAGGTCCATCTCAGCCACTAGCCACCTTCCTAGGAGGATGTGTGCATATATTGTACAGAGCCTTCAGTCCTCATAACTATGCTGCTTGTGCACTTGGCCAAGCAGAACTTCCAGTTCCATCACCATGCCTGTGGTCAGGGCTTCTCTGTGCTTTCACTGAAGAGGGGCTTGCTACATGCCTCATGAGGGATCAACAAACAGGTCTTTCTAACTGAGGAACACAAGCAGGACATACAACAGCAGGCTAAAAGCCACTGGAGGAAAAATCGCTGGTCTTTAACAATTCTTGTTTGTCCCTAAGTACTCTGTGTACTTGACTATGACTGGGTGAGTGGAAAAAAGCATAACCTGCTTTTTGCACTGTTAAAAGTGCCCTCACACAGTCTGACCTGTCTCAGATCTTCTGGCCCTCGATGAAGAGTGAAGGAGCCTGGGGCTTTCTCCTGGGGCATTTCAGTTTCCTGTGGCTGGCTCTCCTCTCCTTCCTTTTCCCCAACCCACAGCGAGACTCTCTACCTCCTACCCTCCTGGGGGGACAAGGAGAGTTAGACCAAGAACTAGAGTTTGCCCAGGAAACAGAGAGTAGTTATGCAAAGTTCTTACAAAGTCCTGTGAAGGAGACTGTTGTCTAATCAGAGGGGAGCATTCCAGGGACCACTTATTTATTCAGAAATACTAAGCCACAATATGCAAATGACACAACCTTGCTTGCTGAAAGTGCAGAGGACTTGAAGCACTTATTGATGAAGATCAAAGACTACAGCCTTCAGTATGGATTACACCTCAACACAAAGAAAACAAAAATCCTCACAACTGAACCAATAAGCAACGTCATAATAAATGGAGAAAAGATTGAAGTTGTCAAGGATTTCACTTTACTTGGATCTACAATCAACACCCATGGAAGGAGCAGTCAAGAAATCAAACGACATATTACATTGGGCAAATCTGCTGCAAAAGGCCTCTTTAAAGTGTTAAAAAACATAGATATCACTTTGAGAACTAAGGTACATGTCATAGATTGAATGGTTTCCCCTGAAAATGTGTGTCAACTTGGCATGTCCAAGATTCCCAGTATTGTGTGACTGTCTACCATTTTGTTATCTGATGTGATTTTCCTATGTGTTGTAAATCCCACCTCTATGATGTTAATGAGGTGGGACTAGCGTCAGTTATGTTATAATGAGGCAGGACTCAATCTACAAGATTAGGTTGTGTCTTAAACCAATATCTTTTGAGATATAAAAGAGAGAAGCAAGCAGAGAGACATGGGGACCTCATACCACCTAGAAAGAAGCACCGGGAGCATAGTGCGTCCTTTGGACCTGGGGTCCCTGTGCTAAGAAGCTCCTCGACCAGGGGAAGATTGATGACAAGGACTTTTCCCCAGAGCTGATATAGAGAGAAAGCCTTCTCCTGGAGCTGGCACCATGAATTTGGACTTCTAGCCTCCTAGACTGTGAAAGAATAAATTTCTCTTTGTTAAAACCATCCACTTTTGGTATTCTCTTATAGCAGCACTAGGTGACTAAGACAGTGCACCTGACCCAAGCCATGGTATTTTCAATCACCTCATATGCTTGTGAAAGCTGGACAATGAATAAGGAAGACAGAAGAAGAATTGATGCCTTTGAAATATGGTGTTGGTGAAGAATATTGAATATACCATGAACTGCCAGGAAGAACAAAAAAAATCTGTCTTGGAAGAAGTATAGCCAGAATGCTCCTTCGAAATGAGGATGTACCTTGTCTCATGTACTTGGGACATGTTATCAGGAGGGACCAGTCCCTGGAGAAGGACATCATGCTTGGTAAAGTAGAGGGTTAGCAAAAAAGAGGAAGGCTCTTAACATGATGGACTGACACGGTGGCAGCAACAGTGGGCTCAAACACAGCAACGATTGTGAGGATGGCTCAGGACCAGGCAGTGTTTCGTTCTGTTGTACCTAGGGTCAAGACACCTAACAGCATAACAAGAACAAGCCTCTTACGACAGATCTCCTTAAGACTGTGATTGAAATCTCCACCTCTGCAGTCAGGCCCTCACTACCTTTCCTCCTTCCTACCAGGGATACCGAAGGAAGGAATGAAGTGGCTGAGCTATAGCACTGAGAAGGAGAATAGCAGATGAGAAAATAGTGTAGGGGCCTAAGAAATATTCATGTGCATTTTTGTAAAGGGGAAGTTAACTGTTTAGGATGAAACTACTTAAGGGGACATTAACTATTTAGAGGTAGATGGTAAAGTCTGAATGAGGCGAGGGAATTAAAGAGGGAGCTCAACAGCACTGGGTGTGAGATGGGCAGAATATGGTGGCAATGTGAGACAAAAAGTAGGGGTATCATACTTGAAAGTGGAGTCCTCAGGTGGTGCAAATGGTTAACACACCTGGCTGCAAACCAAAAGGTTGGAGGTTCAGGTACCTTGGAAGAAAGTCCTGTTGATCTACTTTTGCAAAATCAGACCTTGAAACTCCTATGGAGCACAGTTCTACTCTGACACATATGGGGTCACTAGGAGTCCAAACTGACTTGATGACAACTACTATAGTTGAAAATGCAAATACAACCTTATTTCCAATAATTAAAATGGGAGTGCAGCTCATAAAAGATTAATGTGGATTAAAACTTCACTGAAATATCATTTCTCACGTAAACAAAATCCAGACGTTTGACAGCATGCTGTCAGCAAAACTGTAGGGAAATGTGTACCCTCTCATCTACTGGTGGGAACACAAACTAATACAATGCCTGCAGGGGGCAATTTAGCAATACCTATCAAAAATTACAAACTCATTTACTGTTTGACTGGGTAACCCTACTCCTGAGAATTAGTCCTACAGATATACCTGCACATAAAAAAATTACGTATGAATAAGGTTATCCATTGAAGCATTGTCTGTAATAACAAAAGCAAGGACACAGCCCACATGCCTATCAACAGGGGGCTAGATAAGTAAATAATAGTAGTTCTACACAATGGAATACTATGCAATGGTGAAAAAGAATGAGAAAGTTGTGTAGACCATATATGGAAAGGTCTCCAGGATATATTTTAAGTAAAAAAGATATAGAATGGTTTATAAAGTATGCTACCTTTATGTAAGAAAGGGGGAAATAAGAACATATGTCTGCATTGTCTTGTATTACCATGAAGTAACACTGGAAGGATACATAAGAAAACAATGAAATTGGCTACAAATGGAGCAGTGGTGGCACCTTGATGGTGCAGAGGAGCTTTGGTGGTGCAGTGGTTAAGAGCTTGGCTGCTAACCAAAAGGTGGGCAGTTGGAATGGGATCATACAATGTGGTTGGCAAAGGGGTGTTGGTGAGCCAGTAGGTCCCCCTCAGGTGTGTCCAAGTGAAGTCATGTATGTGGCCCAGCTTGCAGAGGGTAGAGGAGGTGACACTGAAGGAGCCCAATCAGGGGTCTGGTGGTGATGCCCTCCTCCTAAGAAGACTGACAGTGAGAAAGAAAGGGGCATAGGAAGGACCCAAAATGAAGAAACAACAACTCTCACCACCAACTGATGGCTGATAACATACCAGGCACAGGAGACAGCAGGAGAGAGACCCGAATCCCAGGGCCCAGCACAGAGAGGGAAGTCTAGATGAGTCTATGCTTGGTACTAACTCCCACTTGCACCTGCTCCTGCCACAAAACCAAATCTTAGCCTGTCACCACCATCTTTCTTCCTGACTTCTCTCTTATGATTAGGTATACCAAATCCTTGCATTTAAAGGAAGGAGACACATTACAGGCTAATTTAAGGGACAACTATGAAAACTTGTATATTTCACGAATTCATTTAAGATGCTTTGGGCATCTATTATGAGTAAAGCATTGTACTACGTACTAGGATACACAGAGCCTATGACATGGTTTCAGTCCTTCTAAGTTTGTAATCTAGTAGGGGAACTATGTCATATACACAGGTAACTACATTATGGAATATAAAAATAATAGCTAACATATATTGTTTACTCTCTGCCAGGTACTATTTTAACTCCTTTATACAGAACAATTCATTCAATCTTCTCAACAACTCTATGAGGTAAGACTTATTTTTATGCTTGTTTTGCAGATGAGGAAACCAAGACTCAGAGAGATCAAATAGTTAGTAGTTGAGCCAGGATTTGAACCCAGGCTTTTGGCTCCAGCGTCTACACTTTTAATCATCACACTTTATTGTGTCTCATAGTATTGTTCCATTATTACTCTTAACTGGAAAAGAGTAGCGTAATTCTAAAATCCCAAGTAACTGAGGGTTCAGGAGATATGCACTTTGGTTGTTTACTATATTTTCACATTATTTGAGAAATGTCTGGATTTAAAAAAAGAACTGGAATTTTTGGGCCACAGAAGCTGATCCTAGCTTTGCAACAAGTTCCTCCCTTGAGTCGGTCAGTCCAGGAGTGTGGTCTCGAGTATGGGCTTCGGCATCACACTGACTCAGGTTTGAATCCCAAAGCCCCATTTGCTAGCTCTGTAACTTTGGGGATTCACTTGACAGCTCTAGACTCAGTTTCTCTGTCTGTAAAATGGGGATAATAATACCTACCAGGTAGCTTCATTTTCTTCTTATTATAGGAAGGGCTGGAGCTATAGCTTTCTTTGCTGGAAAATGATCACATTTAACCTCTCTGAACCTCTAGGACCTCAAGTGTAAGACGGGGACACTGTCTCCTCACAGGGCTGCTGGGAAGACCAGCTGAAATGGCGTAAAATTGCTAAGTGGTAAACAGCACTGGTTACTATGAGTAATCGCCTAGCTCTGTTCAGAGACCCACCGAAGGTGTGGCACAGGTGTTTGAGACAGGGTGAGTTAGGGGAAAGGGAGTGGGACGCCCGGGGCAGGCATGTGACCTGTCCACAGAGGGCCAGCGCTGGCTAGTTCAGATCCACAGGTCCCAGTAGACACGCCCAGGGACGAGACAGCTGTCCTGAGCTTCCCCAGAGGGAAGTAACAAGGGATTCCTGGGGACTTGTGCCCTCTGCCTCTGGTTCTGGCCTGAGAATCGGCGACGAGGCCTTGTTATGGTTAGCGGGTGGTTTGTGTGGAACCCACCGTAAACCACGGTAGCCCACACACGCCTTAGCCCAACAGAGGGGAAAGGGCATAGGCCTCTGTGGCAGATCTTGGAATCTCGCTCTGTCACTCCCTTGCTGTGTTACCTCCCTGAGCCTCAGATTCCTCATCACAGGTTACCTGTGGAGTTGGAGAATAAACCATTAAAAATTAGAATGTCTTTGGCACCTAGAAAGCACTCAGTAAATGTCAGGCTCCTCCCACCCCTGTGGCAGACAGTTCCAGAGTCCTTCCCTCACACCTTCCCTGCAATGCTGTCTCTCTCCTGGTCCCCACAACTGGTCTTTTGGGGTTGAATGGTTTCCAGAGAGTCTGACATCAGTGTGGGCAGGACGGGTACTTACACATATCTGCGAAGGAGCCAAAGCAGTCGTCAGCCATTGGGGAATAAATCCATCAGGAGAGAGACAGAGAGAGAGTTGGTTACTTGGTAAAAATGAAGAGAAAAACATACATGTGTCAATCACCTTTCTCCATGGAGAAGGGGAACAAAGGGGTTCTTGATCTCCGTGGTCTGTCCTGGCTGGGGCATGATAGCCAGTGAGGGGTTGGAGTCCTGGACTTATGACTTTGGCTGACTCTGCTACTTCCTGATTGTGTGACTCAGACCTTACTGTTCTTACTTTTAGATGTGTGGGTTATAGGCCATGCCTCACAGGGCGGCCATGAGAAAATAGATGAGGATCACTAATGCTGATCCTGTCCCTTTCTGCCTGTGTGGCTCAAGTGGAACTCAAAGCTATGACAGACTCAGGGACAGACATCATGACAAGGATGGAAAGGAGTACAGAGTGTTCTTGCAGTGAACATCTCTTCTGTCTCAAGCTGAAACCAAACCATGGTTGTTGTATCCTTGGCCCCTTCTCCTGTCCCTGGGTTGACTTCTTCCTTCTCCACTGCCTTTGGAGGAGACCTCTTTATACTTTTACAGTGTTTCCCCTTATTGTCAGGAGGCTCGTGGACATATGTTTGCTTTGAATTTGGGGGAGTAGGGAAAGAACAACTAAGGATTCTGTTAGTGGTATGAAGGGAAAATGCACCAAGAGAAATGAAGGATTGTTACATTAGGCCCTGTGTCCGACTCCTTGTGGTTCTTAAGTAAAAACTAAAAGCAACAGAGAAGCTTCCTGATAGAGCCCGAGACTCCAGCATGAATCGTCTCCTGACTTCCATAAAGTTCACTGGGCAGCTGGAAATTCCTAGCCATCCCAGGCACAGAGATGTGGAACCTGGGACAGTGGTTTCAAGCCCAGGAGAGGAGTGCACTCTTGGGCCCCTTATGAGGAGTTGGGGGACATGAAATCACAGACTGACATGGCCTGATCTCCTGGGTCATCAGTTTTATCTCATGGCAGATAATTCCAAATTATATGTATATGGAATGAAACACGAATAATTATAGAGCCCAATACAAAACTCCTGTTCACTTTTAAATTAAGTAGGATATTAAAAATTAATTTTGGCCTATATACCCGTTCCAGACCACTTGTCCTAAACCCAGGCTCACATCTGTTCTCATCTGAGTTTAGGGCTACTTTAGGGGGAAAGATTGAGAAGTAATGCACCACTATGGGACTCAGTTTTCCCATGTCTAAAATGAGGAGGGGCCTAGAACTGAATCATGATGTTCACTGAGGGGCAAGACATGTGGCCCTCCAGTCTTGGGCTGTATGCTCCTCAGCAAGGTGACTTTGTATGAGAGCCTTCCTTAGCTTGTCTGCAAGGGGACCAAATGGTAAAGATTCTCCCCTCCAACCTCTGAGGATAAGCCAGCAGAGCAGCAGAGCAGGGTTCAATGGCCATAAACACCAAGGGGAAATAAATAGGCCCAACCTCTTGATTATTCTATACATTCTGGTCAACACTTGCCTCACATTAAACCTCTCGAGTTTCATCTTTCTTCTTCCCTTCTAGACCCCCAGCAGCAAATATGTGGCTGCCTACCATGTGCTCAGAACCATGGGGCATTCCAGAGAGGGAGACACAAGAGCTGAGTCTTCCAGGAACTCGGAGAGGCTGGAGCAGTGATTTTCCTAAGAGTCTCTGAAATGCATGTTCCCTAAACTTCTCTGGGGCTAATAGTCATCTGGGGTGTCAGCTAAACACCCATATTCCTGAGGAATCTAAATCATGAGGTTTGGGAGAGACCCTGAAATCAGCATTTTAACAAGCACCCGGATGAGCCACAAGCTCAGGGAAGTTTGGGAAGCAAGGATGCAGCACATGGTGATAATTTTCATTTGGTTACTTTACTGATCATGCCTTTCTTAGGTTAATCAAAAAGTCCTTGATGTGGACAATTTTTCTATCTCTACCTTCCCGTCCATTCTCTACACAGAAACTTTCCCCAGTTAAAGATTCTTCTCCTTTAAAGTAAGAATAAATTTTTTTTTTTTTTGGAAATCCAACAATCATTCACCATTTATCATGAATTGCTTTGCTCATTAATTCCAGTTGAGATTGTTGAGCTGCCTGCAGGTAACATGGGGAAATACAGATAAGTAAAATTTGGTCCCTGCCCTTCAGGAGTTCTTGTCTAGCACTCAGACCAGTATTTTAGTAAAGGATGCATTCTTGAACACATAGGAAAGTCAAATGCATAAAAGTTGAAGGATAGACTTATGTGGTACATGGGAGGTTGGGGGCACGGTTGGGTTTCATTTCTAAGGAATGAAAATATATCAGGAAACCCTGGTGGCATAGAGGTTAAGAGCTACGGCTGCTAACCAAAAGGCTGGCAGTTCAAATCCACCAGGTGCTCCTTGGAAACCCTATGGGGAAGTTCTGCTCTGTCCTATAGGGTTGCTATGAGTCGGAATTGACTCCACAGCAGTGGGTTTTTGGTTTAGAATATATCAAATTTCTAATTATTCCCTTGCCTTTTAGACACGGTATTTGTGGTTGTATCTCCAGCATCTGACTGATACTCTGTCTTGACTGAAGCTCCAGATGTCCTACCTTCGGCATGCCTAATGATCACCATCTTTGAGTCAGTTGTGTCATTTATGAATGTTTATTACAGATAACAGTACTTTCATCTTTCCGTCTTCTCCTAATATTTATATATAAAAGAAGGCAAAATGCATTGAAGTATCCAAATAATGCCAAAATTAAAGTTTGGCTGGCAGGAAGTCCCTCAAGCTGATAGTTGGAAATGTTTGTCACCAGCTGAGTTCAGACAGCCCAGATTGAGGACACAAAAGTTTAGGGTGTCAGTATGTCACAGACAAAAGTTAAATTCATGAGTAATTGTTTACAAATCACTGAAGAACTAGGAATAAGACAAATGCCTAAGAATGAACCTTATAAATGAAAACACAGCATACCAAAACTTATGGAATGCAGTAAAGGCAGTGCTCAAAGAGAGATTTATAGCAATAAATGACCACATTAAAAAAGAAGAAAGATCCCAAATCAAAAGCTTAATTCTACCACTTGAAGAATTAGAAAAAGGAGGAGCAAACTACAACCAAAACTACCAGAAGAAAAGAAATAATAAAGATCAGAGGAGAAATAAATGACATAAAGAATAGTAAAACGATAAGAGAATCAACAAAACTAGAAGTTGGTTCTTAAAACTGATCAATAAAATCCACAAATCTTTGGCTAGATTGACAAAGAAAAAGGGAGAAAAGATGCAAATATCTAAAAATTAGAAATGAAAGTGGGGACATTACAACTGATCCTACAGAAATAAAAAGGATTGTAAAGGCATACTATAAACAGTTGTATGCCAACAAATTAGATAACTTAGAGGAAATGGACAAACTCTTTGAGACACATAAACTCCCTACACTGACTCAAGAAGAAACAGACTCATAACAAGTGAAGGGATTGAATTACTAATCAAAAACCTCCCAACAAAGAAAAGTTCTGGACCTTCAATGGGGAATTCTATCAAACATCTATAGAAGAAGTGATTCCAATCTTACTTAAACTTTTCCAAAAAATAGAAGAGGAGGGAATACTGCTTAACTCATTCTATGAGGCAAGCATTACCCTGATAACAAAAACAAAGACACCACAAGAAAACTAATGCATATAGACTCAAAATTACTCATCAAAATACTAACAAACTCAGTAAAAAAAAAAAAAAAAATTTAAAAGATTGTACACCAAGATCAAGTGGGATTTATCCCAGGAAAGCAAGAGTGTTTCAGCATTAGAAAATCAATCAGTGTAATACATGTAATTAACAGAAGAAAGGAAAAGAACCACACGATCATCTCAATAGATGTGGGAAAGATATTTGACAAAATTCAACACCTTTTCATGATAAAAATACTCAACAAGATAGGAATAGGAGGCAATTCCTCAATATAATAAAGGGCATGTATGAAAAACCCACAGCAAACATCATACTCAATGGAGAAAGATTGAGATCTTGTTCTTATTAAGATCAGGAACAAGACAGGGATGCCCATTCTCACCACTGATATTCAACATCGTTCTGGAAGTCTTAGCCAGAGCAATTGAACTGGAAAAATAAATAAATAAAAAGGTATCCAAATCAGGAAGGAGGAAGGAAAACCATCCCTTTTAGCAGACAACATGATCCTATACATAGAAAACCCCCAAAGAATCCTCAATAAAGCTATTAGAGCTAATAAATGAATTCAGCAAGGGGAAGGGTACAAGGTCAACACACAAAAATCAGTTGGGTTTCTATATATCAGCAATGAGCAAGCAGAAAGGGAAATTAATGAAACATTACCATTTACAATAGCATCTAAAAGAATAAAGTACTTAGGAATAAATTTAACTAGGAAGGTTAAAAATTTGTACACAGAAAACTGTAAAACATTACTAAAAGAAATTAAAGAAGATCTAAATAAACGGAAGGACATTCCGTGTTCGTGGATTGGAAAGTTTAATATAGTTAAGATGTCAATAGCCTCCAAAGCAATCTATAAATTCAGTGTAATCCCCATCAAAATTCCAACAGCCATCTTTGCAGAAATAGAAAAGCCAACCCTCAGATTTATATGGAAGGGCAAGGGATGCCGAATAACTAAAGCAATCTGGAAGAATAAAAGGAAAAGTAGGAGGACTCACACTTCCTGATTTCAAAATATACTATAAAGCAACAATGATTAAAACAGTCTATTACTGGTATAATAACAAACATATAACCTGTTGTCGATTTGCTTCCAACTCATAGCAACACTACAGGACAGAGTAGAACTATCCTATAGGGTTTCCAAGGCTGTAAATCTTTATGGAAGAAGACTGCCACATCTTTCTCCCATGGAGTAGATGGTGGGTTCAAACCGCCGACCTTTTGGTTAGCTGTTGAGCACCTTAACCGCTGAGCCACCAGGGTTCCTAAAAGACATATAGACCAATGAAATAGTTAAAGTCCATAAATAAATCCATACATCTATGGTCATCTGATTTTTGACAAGGGTGCGAAGTCCAATATGGAGGAAGAGTCTCTTCAAATAAATGGTGCTGGGAAAATTGGATTTCTATATGCAGAAGAATGAATTAGGATCCCCGCTTCACACCATACACAAAAAACTAATAAAAATGCATCAAGAACCTAAATGTGAAAACAAAAACCATAAAATTCTTGGAAGAAAATGTAGGGATGAGGCTGTGGGACCTAGTTTTTAACAATGCATTATCAGATATGACAACAGAAGGAAGTACGAGCAGCAAAAGACAAAATAGATAAATGGGACCTCATAAGAATTAAATACTTTTGTTATCAAATGACTTTATTAAAAATAGAAAAGACAAGCTACAGATTGGGAGAACATTTTTGGGAATCATATATCTGATAAGGGTCTAATATCTAAAATATATTAAAAAATCTTCTATAACTTAACAATAAAATGACAAACAACCCAATCAAAAAATGGGCAAAGGACTTGAATAGACATTTCACCAAAAAGGATATCCAGATGGCCAACAAGCACATAAGAAGATGCTCTATGTCACTAGCCATTAAGGAGATGCAAATTAAAACCACAATGAGATACCACCACACCCCCATTAGGATGGCAATGATCAAAAAAATGGAAAACAACAGGTGTTGCAAGGTTGTGGAGAAACTGGAACCCTCATTCACTGATGGTGGGAAAGTAAAACGGTATAGCCACTGTGGAAAACAGCTGGGCAGTTCCTCAAAACGTTGAACATAGAACTACCATATGACCCAGCAATCCCAATCTTAGGTATTTACCCAGAAGTGAAAGAAGGAATGCAAATAGAAGCCTATACACCAATGTTCAATGCAGCACTTTTCACAGTAGCCAAAGGTGGAAATGACCAAAATGCCCACCAACACATGAACAGACAAAATGTGGTATAAACATACAAATGGAATGCCACTCAGCCATAAAGAGAAATGAAGTCCTGATGCATGCTACAGCACGGATGAACCTTGAAAACATCATGCTGAGTGAAATAAGTCAGTTGCAAAAGGACAAACACTGTATGATCTCACTTATATGAAACAAGCAAATACATAGAAACCAAAGATTATTAGTAGTTACCAGGGGTGTGAGGGAAGGAGGAAAGGAGAGGTTATGCTTAGGGGGCATTAATTTTATGTCAATGGTGATGGAATGGTTTGGAAAAGGATAGCGAGAATGAGCACACAACTTGAATGTAATCAACGTCACTGAATTGTACATGTAGAAATTAAGATGGTGTATGTTTTGTTATGTATATTTTCATCACACACACACATAAAGAATGAATCCCAGATGGTGCTGTGGGAAGTTGGAGTCACATAACAATTGCCATTGCAAATGCTTGCTCTATTAAAACCACTTGAATTTCTTTTTCTGGGTGTATTATAAGCACTCACTCAGGCTCATCCTCACCAGCCACTTTCCTGCCCTGGCATACTCTCAGTAGGGTTTGCTGCATGTCTCAACCAACCTCGCAGTCAACTCACAGCATCCCCTGGACCAACCCGACACACTATGACTGAGCACGGAACTGATGCCTGGAGATTACGACTTCAGACGTGGTCTCTGTCCCCTAAAGTGGTCTTTAATCCTTACTTCTTTTGTCTGAGTTAACTTCCCATTTATAATTATTTCCCAAGTGCGCTGGTAAGCAGAATTATCATATAGCCCTTATTATTATTCTGACCAAACGTAATTAATTGCTATAGAAACTAGAGAGGGAATGAATGATTTAATGACGAGAAAAAGGCAGCAAGTCCCACCCACACTCACTGAACCCTGTTGGGATTTAGGGGAGGAGGTGTGAGAGACAGAAACCAGTTGATACGAGAGGACAAGAAAGTTCTTTTAGTTTAATAAATGAGCCTGACATGTGGTAGTCCTCCCAATGTCAGAAACAAAGGCTGCTGCGGATTGCTCCCGGTGGGGGCGGGGGGTGCTGCTGCCAGGAACATGGAGGCACTGAAGTAGCTTCTTGGTGGATAGTGAACTGAAGAATCCCAGGAGAATTATTTTAGTGGGCTTTGGAGTGGATCAAAGAGTGCAGCGAGGAATGCAGAGGAAAGCCTACCCCCCCCCACCCCCCAGTCCTGCTCTTAATCCAGTTTCTAAACCAGATGCACACTTAGAGTGACCTCAGGAAAAAAGCATCTAAATAGGAATGAAAGAGATAAGCTACCTGGTTCCATGGTGACCCCATCCAGCATCAACGCAAGGATCACAAGGAACACCAGAGCCTTCATCCTGAGAGCAGGAGGAGTTGGCACTTCTGGGAGAGCAGGAAGCTGGCTCAAGGAGGAGAGGCGAGTGTTGGTTTCTGGAGAGGCCTGGGCCAGTCCCTGCATATACAGTACCTGCTTAGGGTGTGGCCGGGGGCTGGCATCCTGCCAGGATCTCACCCTTCTTGAACTGCGGGAAGTGACTGAATTGCAATGAGGGAATTCAGCCAAAATGGCCTCATTTACTTCAGATATTAAGGTCAATCATAAGCCCCAACTGGGCTCCCTGGGATCTCTTGCTGTTCTGCCATGGAAGCGTCTCTAGACCATTAGTAGGGGCAGAGACCACAGATTGTTGGAATCACCTCTGGAGCTGTCTGCTTCACCTCCTTCATTCATGGAATGAAGAGAACGATGCCTGAGGGGGAAGGGGCTTGTTAAGCCACCAGTTAGATCAGATCTGGAACTCTGGATTCAGTCAAGAACTCACCCCATTGCATCAAGCTACCACAGAATTCAGTCTAACTCAAGTTTCCTTATTACTTTGAGATTGAGGATCAGAACCTAAGAACAATACTTTGTATCTTGATTTCCGTGACTCTTTCCTCTCCTAACATATATTATATATATAAAAGTGGTCTAACGCTAATTTTGTACTGATGATTATTGGTTGGCTTTGTGATGTCCATGGTGAAATCCTTCAGGGTTGTTCCAGATTTTGGGTAGGAGTCCCTGCTCAGCTCAGAAGGGTTACGACTAATTCTCAACAATAGGCCCACTGAACTGAATTGGGTCTACAGTCCTGTAAGGCAGAATCTTCTTGGGTTGGATACCTGGCTGAGAAAAATGCATCCATTGGTGATGGGGGTTGGTGGTGGTGGTGATGAGCACTCTGGTCCAGGCCTACTCCTCAGTGGAGGCTTGCACACTAGAAGATGCTGTAGTCAAGGGCTCTAAAAGGTAAAAGTCCACTTCTTGCCTCTTGTATTTAACCTCTCCACCATTTCTCTAGTTCAGACCCTCATCAGTCAAAGGTGAACCAGTTTCTGCCTTTAGTATCTTCTAATGCTAATGGAACCCATCTCCACATAAGTCAGGTGGTCTTTTGTGCAAGCAGTTTGGATCAAGTCACTCCCTTGCCTCCATGGCACTCCACTGTCTACAGGATTAAGTTCTAATGCCTCAGCAAGGTCTAGAAGGCACAGCACCATCTGGCTCCTGCCTACCTCTCTAGCTTTGTTTCTTGCCACTTTGCATGTTGATCACTTATTGCCAGTTATACCTGACTACTTTCTTGCAGTTCTTGAATATATTACGTTACACACCTCTCTGCTTTTTACAAGCTGTTTCTTCTTCCTGAAATACTTCTTTCCCTTCCCCCCCCTCTCTCCTCCTCAGTCTGGAAAATCCTGCTCATCCTTCAATACCCGGCTCAGTGTAGTTTTCCAATACCTGTAAGTAGAGGTAGCTGGTCTCTCCTCTGTGTGCTCCCCTGTAGGCCTCTTACTGCATATCACCTTGTGCTAGAGGTCTTTGTTTATACATTCATCTATCCTGTTCTGTTTGATGTAGCCATAGTCCTTGGAATGCATTAGTTCTTAATATAAGTTTTTTGAATTCTGGGATACAAATCCCTTATTAAAACTTTTTAAAAAATAATATTTTATTGTTTTAGGTGAACATTTACACAGCAAATTAGGTTCCCTTTTTAAAATTTTTATATAAATTTTTATGCGCCATTGGTTACAATTTTTACAATGTGTCAGTATTCTCATTATCTCCATTTTGTTTATACTGTTTCCACAGATCTAGCGTCCCTTCCCCTCCTTGTTGTCTCATCTTTGCTTTTGGGTTAACTATTGACCGTTTGGTCTCGTGCAGTTAATTGTTTAAGGAAGCACATTACTCATGGGTGACATTATTTTATAATAAGCAACATCATGATAAACGAAGAAAACACTGACGTTGTCAAGGATTTTACTTGGATACGCAATCAACACCCATGGAAGCAGCAGCCAAGAAATCAAACGACTTATTATTGCACTGGGCAAATCTGCTGCAAAAGACCTCTTTAAAGGGTTGAAAAGCAAAGATGTCACTTTGAGGATTAAAATGCACCTGACCCAAGCCATGATATTTTCAATCGCCTCATATGCATGTGAAAGCTGGATACTGAACAAGGAAGACTGAAGAATTGATACCTTCAAATTATGGTGGTGGTGAATATTGAATGTATCATGGACTGCCAGAAGTCTGCCTTGGAAGAAGTACAGCTCCTTGGAAGTGAGGATGGTGACACTTCGTCTCAGGTACTTTGGACATGTTATCAGGAAGGACCAGTCCCTGAAGAAAGACATCACGCTTGTTAACGTGGAGGGTCAGTGAAAAAGAGGAAGACCCTTGATGAGATGGATTGACACAGTCGCTGCAACAATGGGCTTACACACAGCAACCATCGTGAGGATGGTGAAAGACCAGGCAGTGTTTTGTTCTGTTGCACACAGGGTCACTATGAGTCAGAACCCACTTGATAGCACCTAACAACTACATTATTTGGCTGAAAGGTGGACTGCAGAAACAGCTTCAATTCCAAGTTCAAAGGGTATTTTAGGGTGATAATCTCAGGGGTTCCTCTAGTTTCTATAGGTCCAGTAGGTCTGGACTTTAGGAGTTTGAGTTTTGTTCTACATTTTTCTCCCATTCTCTTCTGGACTTTCTATTGCGTCCCTGGTCAGAATAGTTGGTAGTGGTAGCTGGGCACCATCTAGTTTTTCTGGTTATCAGGTTTGAAGAAGTTGTGGTTCATGTGGGCTATTAGCCCCATGCACTAGCTTCTTCTTTGAGCCTTTGATTTCCTTTACTCTTTTTTGCTCCAGACAAGTACAGACCAATAGTTGTATCTTCGATGGCTGTCGCCAAGCTTTTAAGACCTCAGATGCTACTTGCTAAACTTGGATGTAGAACATTATCTTTGTGAACTGTTATGACAATTGACTGAGTTGTGCCCGAGACTATGGTCCCAGGCCTTCTGCCCAGTAAACCAATCCCATGAGTTGTTTGGATATGTCTAGGAAGCCTTCGTGACTGTGCCCCCTACGTGGTTTGTATGTATGTGGATATACATGCAGAACACACACACTAAAACTTTTTTCAACAAGTGTTCTTAATGAAGAAGAAGTATTATTTTCAAAATTTTGTGGCTACACAGGGAACTTCCTGATGACCTTGGATTCTGGTGATCTGCTTCCCAAAGGTCAAGACTTGAAAACCCTATGGAGCAGTTCTAATAAGCATATGGGGGGTGCCATAGTTGGAACTGACTATATGGCAACATTTAAAAAAAAAAAAAAGGGCTAGATGGACACTTAACCAAGGCAAATAAGAATGGTACCAATCTGTAAGCCAGTCAGGGAGGCAAATACATCTAAGAATGCTAAGAGCCTCTTCTCCCTTTTACAGGCAGCCAAGGCTGAGAAGTAAAATGTCTTGTCCAAGATCACCAGCCAAGGTAGAGGCAGAGCTGAGAAGACGCGGTCTCTAGACTCCTGAGCCTGCTTCTCTCCCTACTACATGTGGCGACTATCTGCCCCACTCCTACCACCCTTATCAGAGGTCAGAGCTCTGACCTTGAGTGATGCTTGCTCCCTAAGTACGTAGAGACCTTGTGGACGAAATAAAGGCAAACAGAAACTTTAATGCCAGGCCAAGCCTGGCACGGTCCTAAATTTCTGCCTTGTGGGCAGATTCCTGGCAGGAAGGAGCCTGAAGACTACTCTGGGGCCAGGAGGGCCGCCCCGCAAGGCAGCCCTTGCCCCAGGTTCCCCCGGATTGCTCTGTATGGAGCAGGGACAGAGACTGGATTTGCGCTGATGTTTGCAGAAGTCTCTAAACCGTCAATTTGAACTCCAGGTTCGGGGCCTCCATGCTGTACTTCCACCATTCACTCCACTCCTCCGGTGGGCCACAGCTACAGACATTTCCACGGCCCTCCAGACTCTGCCTCCGTCAGCAGGAGTGGACAGCCCTATCGCTCCCAAAACGTGATCAGTTCAGACAGCCAGGTCTCTCACACTCGCCCTCCAAAGCACTCCTGGCAGGAGAGAGCAAACATCTCCAGGGGCTGGGGAAGTCTGTCATCAGCATGAAATTTCCCTGAAGCATCCTGTTTTAAAACGTGAATTTTACAATGGTGTGTTTTAATATTTTTCCCCTTTGAGAGGAATAACGCTTAAGCACCGTGGGCTGTGCCTCTGCTGGGCTTCAGTTCCCCCCACACCACCTGGGCGCAGCCTCATAGGACGCTCCACTGTGGTGTACAAGCACCTTTGACTTTATTATCTCATTTAATCTCCATGTTGATCCTGTGAGATGAGGCTGGTTTTATGATCCCCATTTCAAAGATGAGAAGACCCAAAGCTCTCAGAGTTAAAGTGAGTGGTCTGATGGGGCGTCCCTCTCCCCAACAAAATCCTATCATAATCACCCCCAAGTTTTCGAATCTTAAACCCAGTTTCCCTCTCCCCCACAGCAGCACTCAAAACAGAGGCCAAGTGTTTCCCCAACACCCTAAGACGTCTGCCCAATTTAGCACACAGGCTAGGGCACTCACAGCAAGCAAGCGGCCCCCGAATCTTGCTATGGCTTCCTGGGTTCACTCCCTGTGGCAGAATGGGAAGGCAAGGACTGAGCACCAGGAAATCTGGCTTTGCCTGTGTGACCCTGGGAAGTTCCTTCCCCTCTCTGAGCTTTAGTTTCTTCATCTGAACAATGGGTGGGGGTCTCAATGATTTCTGTGCTTTGGTACATTCGAGATTTTCCATTCCAACATCCTAGATTCTACTGTCAGGTACATTCCACCCTCTTAAATTAAAAAAAAAGTTTAATACTGCCCATTTCCCTTTTCTTTTAAAAAATAATGCCCCGAACAACATTTTAAGGCCTGTTTTTTTAGACAAGGGAGCTGGAGTGTCCACCACCCTCATCCTCCTTCCATTCTCTTCCAAGACACACACCTAGCCGATGCCCAAGGACTGGTGGAATGGAAAGCCCCCACTTCCAACAAACTGTACTAAGCTGCTGGTTCCCCACACAGCCCGAGAGCTTTGCAGGGTCTAATGCCCTCCTTCCCAGAGTCTACTTCAGGGAAGGCATTTGGAGTTTTGATGTTATGACTGAGCTGCCCTGGAAAATGGTTTGAAGCTAAAGTGCCACGGGCTGAGACACTGGAATTACAGCTGCTCAGCTCTGGGGCTCCTGATGCCAGTCTTTCCTCTTCAGGGTAGGGTTACTGGGAGGACAGCAGTACCTGATGCTTCTATCCCAGCCCTAGGAAAGCCTACCCCAAAGGCCCCATAGATCAAGATGGTAGGTGAACCCACAAGTTTGGAATCAGACAAACCTAGGCTGGAATACTGGCTCCATGTGGAAGTCACTTAACTTTCTCTGGGCCACAGTTTCCTCCTTTGTACCCACCTTGGAAGGTTGTTACAAGAGAACAGCATGTTAAGCACTTAACCCAGTGCCTGGGATACTGGAATTATTCTAAATGGCAGGTCTTATCATAATCACAGAGGAACTCCTATAGGGCTAGATGCAGGGCTGAGGTACACATGTGACAACAGGGGAGCCCTCTTGCCAAGTAACTTACAACAGTGGGCTTGTTTCCTCATCTTTAAAATGGAAGCTGAAGAGCTCATAAAAATTATTGTCCAGGGCTTCAGGAAAGTTCCCTTTGAAGTCTCTCCTGGGTAGGGGACTTTTGGGTGTGTGTGTGCAAGGACATCAAAACAGGCCTTAGGGGAGGGGAAGCACTGTGGGCAGATGGGCATTTCCAGTTAATGGGCTTTTCACTCCTTTCCCTGGTTGGTCAACATCACAGGCCCACAGAACGCCAGTGCTGGAAGGCACTGAAGGCCACAGAATTGACACTATTTGACAGAGCAGAAAACCCAGGCCCTAGTGACCAGGTAAAGTACCCAGGAGCACAGCCTGGTTCGTGGCAGAGCTGAGCTGAAACCAGGTCTCCTGACAGGTTTGGGGAATATCTTGAAGGTTTAGCTTACAGGTTTTAGAAAATACAGTGCTCAGTTCTGATTTGAACTTGTTCATGGACTCCTCTGTTTTGGAGACCAAATCTAACTCATGAGTCAGAAGAAGTATTAGAGCTGCAAATTAGTGCAGCTCAGCTTCACGATTTAGCTGAGGAGGGGCTCCGAGGGCTGAGGAGTCTGGCTGGGGGCTGTCACCACTCAGGCCTGAGGGGGCTTGATAATACCACCCTGGAGGTGATGGGGAGACAGGAGGAGGATTTGGGCAGCAGCTGTTCCGAGGTCTATGGGGAAATGGCGGAGTGAGACCTCAGGGACAGGGCACCTAAGGCCCACCAGCCTTGCAGTCTCAGCCTCAGGGTGAAGAAGCAGCATCCAGGTGTCCCTGTGGGAGGCTCAGCTGGTGTGGTTGATGGGGGTCCGGGTGTCACCAAGCAGTCTCTCACACTCGCTCTCCTCTGCCGGGGGGCGGCTCCAGGACAGGCGGCTCAGCAGCGGGCGGTGCAGTCCATTGTACAGGGCAGTGCCCATCAAGAGGATGAGGAAGCCGAGGATCTGCAGCGGGTGGAAGGCCTCCCAGCCCAGCACCAGGCTCAGTGCCCAGATGACCACGGTACGCAAGCTGTCCAGCACCACGCGGGTGGTGGCGCTCAGTTCCTTGGTGACACTGATGCCTGCAAAGTTGAAGAACGCGATGCTGCTGATGTTGCCCAGCAGTGCCAGGGCGATAAGCGGCTGCCGGCCCACCTGGCAGAAGGCATCCAGTGCGTCCTCCAGCGTCCCGCGAGGGTTTCCGCTGAAGGAGCCGGCAGGAATGTAGTACATGGGCACCAGGAGCAGGGAGAGGATCACGAAGCCAAACAGTCCTGCAGGAGCAGAGGGGGCATGTCACACTCCCCACTGCCCCCCAGACCCCTGGCATACCCCACCTGAGCAGAGCTCCCCCAGCTCCAGCACCCCTTCTCAGCAGCACTCACACCCCAGCTCCTTCCTTCCGGGCCCAACAGCCCCCTCCTGAAACCAGTCCCTCATCACTCCGTCAGGAACCTAGGCTGACTCACTAAACCGGGCTCGAGCTGCCCCTCTCTCCACCTGAATCCAGGTTCTGTTGACTGCGCCAAGAGTAACAAATACATTTTACATTGTGATGCAGAATACACGTGTGCCTGCGTGTGACTATGCATGCACTTCAGTAAAAGACGTCTCACATAACAATAGCTACCCTTACCACATACAATGGTCTCTGACGTTTTCTAATCCATTCTATCATTAATAAAAGAATAGCTGACTGTAATTAAAAAAAGAACTAGTACATTGCTTTCACAAGTTTGGAAAAACAGCTCTCTATTCAGTGTGTGCCACTGGTCCGTGACTAGAAGCTTGCGGCAGAACGTAAATCAATACACTGCTTCGCTCATGAAGTCTTGCTAAGAAAAAAAAAGGAATACACAGTCCGCTTAATGACGCGGCTGATCTGGCTGATTTACATTCTGCTGAGGCTCCTTATCTCACTGTGGACCAGTAACAAACAGCTCCCTGCTGGACAGGCGTAGGCCATGAAGCACTGGAGCTTCCACCTCTTAAAGCATAATTTTGATAGTTACTTCCCTGCTCAAACACCTTCAGGGGCTCCTCCCTGCCTGTTACTAAAGTTGAAATCCCCTTGCCTGATCTTCCTACCTAGTTCCTGATTGTTTCCCCAAAGTCAACCCTCTATCTCGCCCTAACTGTGTTCCTCACTGGTTCCCAAACTCACAGCCAGCTCTCCGTCAGCTCTGTCTGGAATTTCCTCCTCCCCACCCTTGCCCGCTGAAATCTGCAGCGCGAATGCCATCTTCCTTATTCGGAGACTCGGATATGCCTGGCAAGTGAAACACCACCTGAGCACAAGTGGTCCCAGCTAAAGCACACTGCCCGGCCTTTCCTCTTGATGGTCAACTCCTTCAGAGAGGGGCTGGCATCTCACTTGTCTCCGTCCTCTTCCTACCCTAGCAGCTTGCCCTGAGCACAGCAGGTGTCAGAGTATTTGTCGGGCCTGGTAAAGAGAGGAAAGAACGGGGGCAGGAGGCCCAACCCGTTCCAACATCTCCCCCACCTCACCCCAAGCTACTTCTTTGTGCTTCCACTCCACATGCCTCCCCCCAGCACCCTCCTGGCCCCCACGCCCACACACCCTCAGTGCCAACTGCCCGCAGTGGGTGCACATTGTGTTTGTAGACGAACTTCTCCTCCAGCACCATCTGGATGGCGACGATGATTTGGGCCATGATGATCAGCAGGTCCCCTGCGGGAAAGGAGAGGCTAGGGTGAGGTCGGGAGGGAGGGAGGCGCCACGGCCATGGGGCTGGCAGCTGGGTGGTGGGCACAGTTAGGGGAGACAGTCCCACAGGGACCCAACAACACACACAGCCCTGACCTCCGCAGGGCAACATGCAGTTCAGAGGCACAGTCCTCCTGCCCCGTGCCTGATCCCCTTGGCCACTGAGGGGCAGGCCCTGTCACCTCTCTCCCTCATGAAGAGGCTGAGGCTCCTGAAGGTTTGGAGGCTGGTCGGCCTGCCTGCCTGCAAGCTCAGTAAGGGAAGCAGGTCTTTTAGGAAGCAAAAGGCTTTGAGACAACATTTCTGGTTTAATCCTAGCTCTGAGTGACCCAGGGGCTGGGGCTGTGATGCTTCCCTTCTGGGACTGTGAGGATTACTGTGATAAGGAATGCACAGTCCTCAGTGCCACACTGGACACATGGTAAGTACTCAATAAATGCTATTTCTTTTCTTCTCCCCAATCCAGCAG
Source organism: Dugong dugon (assembly GCA_030035585.1). Lineage (NCBI taxonomy): Eukaryota > Metazoa > Chordata > Mammalia > Sirenia > Dugongidae > Dugong > Dugong dugon. The sequence goes on from CM057473.1 coordinate 73,650,973, forward strand.
TTTGTGTGTATATGTGTCACAGCACAGCTCCCCAACTCGTCACCCGTTGCTTATCCACCCCTCTCTCATGCTCCTTGTTACTCTTTCTTGTACAGTTGTAGCCTACCCTACCCTGTACTGGTCACCTGGAGAGCAGATGTCTGCCCAAATCACCTCTCCCCTGTGGGCCCCCTCCCAGGGCCTGGCACACAGCAGAGCTTGGCCACAGGTGAAGGACTCTGTGCTGGACTCCCAGGTGGAAACAGGATGGGACTCCCCTGGACCCTGGGCCGGGCCGCACCTGTAATCACTTCGCTGAGCTTGTGCTGATCGTCGTGCTTGCTCAAGAGGTCAGCGAGGCCCACGATCACCAGCCCCGCGATGGTAGCAAGGATGCCCAGCCACTGGCTCGGCACCAGCCTCCGCCCCAGGAAGGCCACTGAGAACAGGCCCGTGAATATGATGACTGCTCCGCGCAGCATCTGGAAGCTGGAGGCACTGGTCATGTTCAGAGCTGGGAGGAGGAAACGCATGACTGTTAGCTCCTGAGGACAGGGTCTGTTTGTTCACGGCAGTGTCCACGGTGCTAAAGACATGCCCAGCACATAGTAAGTGCTCAGTAAATCTTTGCTGAATGAGTGTGTGTGTGTGTATGACAGAGAGACAGAGAGAGAGAGAGAGAGAGAGAGAGAGAGAGAGAGAGAGAGAGAGAGAGAGAGAGAGAGAGAGAGAGAGAGAGAGAGAGAGAGAGAGAGAGAGAGAGAGAGAATGTGTGGGGGAGGGGCAGAGGTGAAGGGAAGATGAGCTATGGTGGCTGTTTCACCCATGTGTCGCCGGGGCCCTTCCCAGCCTGGCCTGGTACTCACCCACGTACATGATGCTGGTTCCAGTCATGTCACAGAGGGCTGGGGGTAGGAAAAGCAGGGGGTTGAAGGGCTGCTGGGGGTTCACGCTGGAATCCGAGTGCCCCTCGGCTCGGCAGCGGAGGAGGTAGAAGGCAGCCAGGCAGGAAAACTCCCCCAGGAACATGCCCACTGCCTGCAGGGACAAGCACCGCAGGGCTTTAGAACTGGAAGGGACCTGGGGAATCACCTTTAACAACTTCTTTTGTCAGCATAACCTCTCTTCAAACAAGAGCTTACCTAGAAGCCCAACATGTAAAACAGACAAAAGCAGCGGTGTGGGCATCCAGACACCTGCCTACTAGGTCTACCCCTGTGCTCAGCTGCTGTGGGCATCCAGACACCCGCCTCCTAGGTCTATCCCTATGCTCAGTGGCTGTGGGCGTCCAGATACTTGCCTCCTAGGTCTACCCCTACGATCAGGGGCTGTGAGCATCCAGACACCAGCCTCCTAGGTCTACTCCTACGCTCAGGAGCTGTGGGCGTCCAGACACCCGCCTCCTAGGTCTACTCCTATGCTCAGCTGCTGTGGGTGTCCAGGTACCCACCTCCTAGGTCTACCCCTATCTCCTGAAACATCTTGATGGAAACCCTATGGACGTGTAGAACCCTTTCTGAAAACCACCAATCTAGGCTCATCTCTAGTCAAGTTCCAGATGGAAAAACTGAGGCCCAGAGAGGTTGAAAGACTTATTTAAGGTTACAAAGCAAGTTGCTGGCAGAGCTGGGGCTGACACTTGAGTCTCCCAATTCCTAGCTCTGAGGTCTCTTTCACTTATGGTGTCTGCCTTGTCCCAGCTGGGTCTGGGCTCCCAGTGGATGAAAGGGAGCAGGATTTTGCTACAGGGGTTGGTGTTTTCCAAATGTGTTCAACTTGGGCGTGGTGAGGGCTGGCCTCTTGGTGCCCAGGGCATGACCATCACCAGCACCCCTGCAAAGGACTGTGCCCTCTGCCTCCTTCAAAGTGCCACCCCAGACCCTGGCCTGTTCTGGGGACAGAGAGTGAAGCAGATGCCTCTTCTGGGAGCAAAGGAGGCTCCATCCCTAGATCAAGAAACAGCACTGCCTCCCAGGTCTGAGGTAAGAGAAACAAGAGGTGGGGAGGGATGGGGCAGGTACCTGGAGAAAGGGATGCTGGAAGCTGTGTTCCTTGCTCCCTCCACAGCCCTCGGCCACAAAGATGTCTGCCCACCTGCAGCAGAGAGGGAGAAGGTCAAACCCTGCTAGTACGGCAGGTCTGGAGAACCTTACCCCTCTCAATGCCAAGAGGCATGGACTTTTCGGTGACTTGGCCCCACAGTGGGGCTCTCTCTAAAAGAAGCCAGTCTCTACAGCAAGGAGTCAACCTGAGATCCACAGACAGATCATAGGGGGCCGGCGAGCCTTCATTTCCCCTAAGCTCTCGATGAAATTTAGCAATGCCTCCAAGCGTGCACGCAGTACAGCAGTCCCTGTGACTGTCATGTACAGAAATCACAGACGGCCTTGTCATCACATTAGGGTTGTTGTGTAACGTCTTTCACACTCATCACAACCTCAAAATATCAGTAATTAGACTCACCGCATACCATTTAATATGCTGAGAAGCATGCATGTATTACTGTCACAATTTTGCTTTTCTAATGTTTTAATGTTCATTTCAACTACCTGGCTTCTTTAATAATCCTGTCTTTTATTTACCCATTTTAAAACATTACTCTAAGAACGTCCAGAGGCTTCTCCAGACTGCTGAAGGGATCCACGGCATGAAAGGCTATCTGCGGGGATACTCGGGCCCTGGGAAATGACCTCCCTATACAGACCACCCCATCATTTCACATAACCGAAACAGTTTGAAAAGTTTTGCTAATGCTGATTCTGAAGCAGGGGGGCAAACACTTGGCCCTACTGGAGTGCCCTCCTGCTGCAACGCCCAGCAGATGGTGACGCTGGTGACGGCACGCCTTCCCACTGAGCCCAGACAGGACCCAGAATCCTTTGTGGTGCAGTGCTTCAGGCAGCAACTACCCATCACTCCATACCGCCTGCCATCCAGGTACTATAGCACCCTCCCGAATTTCACTTTTGCTGGGCTTCACTCTGCTCTCTGGAGTCCAGTCTAATCCCTGTTTCACTGGAAAGCCCTTCCAATATTTGCAGACTTTTCGACCTGCTTCTGAATCTTCTCGTCTCCTGGCTAAATGTTCCAGCCTATCCTTGCCTTTCACACCCCTGGCTGCTGATTCTGGAAGCATGCTGGTGAGCCAGGCCCAGGGCCCAGCACACATGACCTCACCCAGACCGAGTCTGCAAGACACGGCCCCCCCTCATGCTGACATTCTGCGTTAGTTGACACAGCTCTGACTGTGCCAGCCACATCCCACTGCTGACTCAAGTCAAGCCTGCTGTCAACACAGAGCCAGAATCATTTCCTGTGGGCTACTGACTTGCTCTGACTGTGCCACCCAGACACTGCAGGTAATGAATGTCTCGGAAGTGCAGGACTAGGGCCTCTTTTTATGAAATGTCTTTCCTTGGTAGTTTCAGAGCAGCCACAGGCGATGCACAGCCCTATGCTCCTGGCCCCCCTCCACAACAAGGGTGATCTCCCCAAGAGCAGGGGTTGCCTTCTGTCCCCTGGGTCTCCCCCAGTGTTACACAGTGGGGGCCAGGTGGTGCTAAGCAGTTATGGTTTCAGTTTGACGAAGATCCTGTTCACCCCTGGCTTCTCTGTGCCTGAATCTGGAAGAGGAGCAGGGGGCTCTTCCCCATAGCACAGGCAAGGGCATGATGGCAGACACTGGCTGTGGGGAGGGTCAGCTCAGCAGGTGTGGAGCTCCTGGGTGACCGTCCTGGCAGCACAGGCCTCTGGGAGAATGGCCACATCTAGAGACCTGAGCACATCCCAGGGCAAGAGGAGAAAATGGCTATGACAACCTATCCCACCTACTCCTGGAGACATGGAAAAAGGGCTCTGGTTCTCAGGAATGGTGGAGGTCAAAGGAGAGCTGAAGGGAGGGGAGATGTTCTGATATGACGGGCTGGGAAGTCAGAGCGAAATCTGGGACCCTGTCTGGGTCAGGGGACCTGGCTGGAATCAGTCCCAGTCCCAATGGGACCAGAAATTGCCCTCTCTCTGGGGTCTTGCTTCTGCCTATGTTGCAGCCAGTGGCTCTTAGATCCTGGGCAGGACAGGACAAGGGCTTGAGTGTGGGCCACAGACCAACTGCATGGCTCAGCAGGGAGACCTGCTCTGGAACCTTGGCTTGCTTCTGCAGAAGAGCCCTCTGGGAGTGCTGGGGTGAGGCAACTGAGTGAAACTACGAAGCAAGAAAGGGTGCAGAGCCAGCCTTAGCAAGTGGCTGGTGAACAGGACAGGCCAACTACCCAGGATCAGGTGAGCAGGTCAGAGATGAGAATTCCAGGGCTCAGGCCGGGGCTCTTTAAGGACAAGGGAAGTACCCGGCAAATTCACGACAGTCAACCAGAAGCCCAAGGCAAGGGTTTTTTTCTTTTTGTGGGGTGGGGAGGTATGGAAGCCACTTCCTCATCCTGGTGTCACGCCAGAGCACAGACTGGTAGTGGCGCCACCACCAGAACTCACCCTAAGCAGCTTAGAGTACTGACAACTCATACCTATATGGCTTTTTGGTACCATATTCACTGTTATTCAGAGGGCATGAGCTCAGCACCCAGCTCCATCCTCCATCTTCACCACTCTATTCTCTGCTCCTGGCACATAGTAACCCACCTCGTCATCAAGTTGATTCCGACTCATAGCAACGCTATAGGACAGAGTAGAACTGCCCCATAGGGTTTCCAAGGAGCAGCTGGTGGATTCCAACTGCCAATCTAGGGCTCTGGCACATAGGAGACACTCAAAAAATATTTGCTGAATGAATGAGAGTTCCAGACCCCACCTAGCAAGCAGGCGGTACTGCAGGTCGGGTGAAGTGTTGCCATGAGCCCTACTTCCCAGCCTGGTGTGAGGCGCCCCCCTGCTGGTGGAACACACTGTGCCCAAGGGAAAGACTGGGCTGTCCTGCCCCTGAGTTAGGTTGCTTTGGGGGAGGGCTGACTGTAGGGCTGCTCCTGCCCACATGCCTTCCCTGGGCAGTCTGGGAGGTCTTTGCTTTCTCCACAGGGGTGGTTCTCCCTGAACAGGCTGGGACCTGGAGGAAATGCTGGCAGCACTCCCAGCTGGGGAAATAGGATCCCTTTGTAGCTGAGTGCCTGGGGCAGGCCCACTACCTAGAGGATTGGGTGTCAGCAGGACAGGGTGCCCCACCCAGAAGCAGCTCTTCCAGGCCAGGGGGGAGAAGACCAGATCTCAGGCACCCTGGGGCAGCAAGAAGTCAGGCTTCTGGTCTTGGCCCTGAGACAGGTTTAGGCTCATTGTGCAGGCACAGAAGGACCCCAGCCTTACAGAAACCCACTGCCACCGAGTTGATTCTGACTCATAGCAGGCCTACAGAACAGAGTCGAACTGCCCCATAGGGTTTCCAAGGCTGTAAATCTTTACAGAAACAGACCGCTACATCTTTCTCCCACTGAGCAGCAGGTGGGTTTGAACCGCTGACCTTCTGGTTAGCAGCCGAGCGCTTAACCATTGTTGTCAACAGCCTCAGAGAACAAGAAGCAAAACCCAGCCCTTTTATCTGGGGATGATAGCAGCTACCCTTACAGTGCAACAGCACTCAGCTCACAAACATGTTTTTGTAGATGTAAAAGTGACTGAGCCCAGGCTTTGCACCGGCGCCTGTGCTGAGCATTCTACGAGGCTGTCTCATTTCAGCCTGTCATGGATTGAATTATGTCCCCCAAAAAATGTGTGTGTCAGTTTGGCTGGGCCATGATTCCTGGTATTGTATGATTTTCTTATTATGTTTGTAAATCCTGCCTCTATGATGTTAATGAGGGAGGATGGGCAGCAGTTGTGTTAGTGAGGCAGGACTCAGCCTACAAGACTGGATTGTATCCTGAGGCAATCTCTTCATATAAAGTGAGCAGATAGACAGGGGGACCTCACACCACCAAGAAAGCAGTGCCAGGAGCAGAGCGCGTCCTTTGGACCTGGGGTCCCTGCACAGAGAAGCTCCTAGTCTGGGGGAACACTGAAAAGAAGAAGGCTGACATAGAGAGAAAGCCTTTCCCTGGAGCTGATGTCCTGAATTTGGACTTTACTACTTTACTGTGAGAAAATAAGTTTCTCTTTGTTAAAGCCACCCACTTGTGGTATTTCTGTTGTAGCAGCACTAGATGACTAAGACACAGCCTCACAGCAAAGATCTCACTTTACAGGTGAGGACGCCCAAACCTGGTGGGGAGACAGTGGTGCACTCACGCACGTTCAGTCAGCAATGGGCAGGTCCAGGGCTTAAACTCGGCTTGTGTTTAAGTTCGGAAAAGGCAACGTGAAAGATGGAAAATCACACTTTGGAATCACACAGACTGGACAAGTTAGAGTTTTCTCATCTATAAAATGGGGATGACGGCGACAGCATTGATAAATTGTCAAAAGTTGTAAATGACATAAGCGATATAAGACCTGGCCATAGCAGGTAGTCGACAAACTGTCTTTTCTGCCTCTTCTCCCTCCTTCCCATTCACTGAGCAGGAGCCATCTCCCCTTGTGTTGGGGTCAGTGTGGCCCTAGCTCTGGCTGAAAACACACTGCTCCAGCCTGAAGTTTCTGGGAGAGGGTCCATTCTCTGGAGCCAGAGGCAGAGGCTGCTGCAAGGGCCTCAGCCTACTGCCCCTGTGGTGCCACAGAGCCACAAATGCTGAACCGGAAGAAACTCGGCCATCGTCTCCCAAAAGCCACTGTCTGACAGAAGAGGACATGGGCCAGGGAGGGCTGAGGACAAAGAGCTTGTTAGGTGCAGAGACAGGGCCAGCACCCAGGATCTCAATGTCCAGTCCTATGCCCCTTCCATGACACCTAGAAGCTCTATCACCTTCTTATTCCAGATTCTTCTCCCTCCCCTGACTGAGGTGGGATGAGCCTGTCCTGCAGATGGGCCCTTCACTGTCTGCAGATACTGTATCCTGGGGAAAAGTCATGGCCCCCAGGGCAAGAGGCCTGCTGGCAGAAGCCAGCTCCTTTTAGGCAGTCCCTGAGCCTGGGAAGACTGGGGGGTGGGCTCCCCTTGCTGGGCTGTGAGTCACTCTGGCACAGACCCCCAACCTGTCACACTCAAAGCTCAGCATTTACAGAGAGGTGTGTGTGGGCCGGGGGTGGCGGGCAGAGACTGAGGAAGTGGCTGACGTGGCTGGCTGAAACCGATTAGCTATGTGTCCATTCCCCACAGAATCTCTGCCATTTCCTCTTGCATCCCCAGCTCATCAAGCCCAGTGAGTCAGCTTCTTCTTCTGTAGTGGGATCTACAGAAGGGAGCGTCACAGCGGGTGACCCTGGTTTACGTGGTATAAATGATGACGAGCCCTTTCAGCTCTATGGATTAGAAAACCTTTCTCAGTAGATCCTACACTGTGGCTGGGAAGGAGATGGGACGGGGATTAGCATCCACATTTTTCAGATGAGGAAACTGAGGCTTGGAGAGGCTGAGTGACTGGTCTAATCCAACAGCTTCCAAGCCTCGTGCTCTCTCCGCTCTATTATGCTGCCCTCCTGGTTTAAGGCTTTCTTGACTTGGCCCAGGAATCGCCTTTGAACCGACTCTCCCATGCCAGCCCCCAGAACCCAAGGCTCAGGGCAGCTGCAAAGGGCAGATGTTGGGGCTGGCACAGAAAGGACAGTGACAGTCTCTTCCCTGATAGAAGCCTGATGGTCCGTGCCCTCCTGCCACTTTGCTGGCAGGGTCTCTGGACCCAGCAGGCCTGGCTGCTGGAACAGGGCTCAGGGGTAAGGTGAACTCACCCCCATAACCCTTCCTTGGCTGGGTGGGTGTAAAAATGGCACAACCGTGTTGTCAGACCTTCTCAACTAACTTCACGAGGAGGAAGAATCAAGATCAACAACCCAAGGCTGATTCCTATGTGGTGGAGGCCAGACATACCTCCTCTCTCCATCCTTTTTACCAATTCTGACACAGCCTCTCTCCCATGGCACTCTCTACTTCTCTGCTGGGTTCAACAGTTCATTGCACAGGCCACACAGAACTCACAGACTATACTCACAGTTATGAGGTTTATCAGGGAAGTAACAGGATCATGAATGACTCAGGATACAGTTCTTCAATCAGGACACCCTATTCTCAGCTGTGCCTGCAGGCAGGCTTCTCTCTGACCCTCGGCCTCCTGGACTGGCCTCTGCCCTGCTTGGGCCAATGTCGTACAAAGCTCTTTAGCTCCGCCAATTAAGTGCCCAGAGGCACCCCACTCCGCCAGGACGCCTCTTGCCCAAAAGTGGTTAGCTCTTGCTCCGCTGGTCTGCACACTCACTGTAACCACCTTGCTCCATGGGCTGGGAAGCCCACTGCGCCATCTCACATCAGTACCCTTGTTCTGCCACCGCTGTTTCTCTGTGCTTCTTGCCGTCTTACATTGTCTTTGGTGTTACAGCTCTCTCTCTCTGTCTCCTGGGTCTACGAGGTTCTCAGCACAGGAACCCTGGGTCCAAAGGACATGCTCCGCTCCCCTCTCTTCTTCTTGGTGGTAGTGAGGTCCCCACCCCTGCTCTGAGATTGACTCTCTTTTAAGCCTCGCAGGATGGCAAAACTGACCAATCCCGTTATTAGGGTTCCATGCATCTTATTTGCATGGTTCCACTGCCACAGGGATTCCAAGCACTTTATTTGCATTATTAGGAAGCTGTCCAATCCCCTTGGTGGGCCACAAGCACCTTACTTGCACAGCCTTACCTAATCATTTTGTAGGAGTCACAAGACCATGGTGAAAAAGGCCGTTTGAAAGTGATTCATCACACCACAGTGGACACTACAGCCTGCAGAAACTTAGGAGGGGAGCTGAGCCCTACTCAGTGAGCATCCACTTGACTTTGGCTCTTCACCCGGCAGAATCCAGTTGGATTCTATCAAGAGAATGAGGCTTCAAAATGGCAGAACCCTTCGTTGGGCACTGCCTCAGACTGACATCCCTAAGCAGTGCCAGAGGAGAAGACATGCTTTGGCCTCAATGAGATGCATCAGTAGAAGGTCCCAGTGATGGGGTGAAAAAATACCCACAGAAAGGAGAAGCAGCCATTTCATAGGGAGGAGCTGTTTGTTAAGTCCAGAGATAGGAAAAAAGGGCCAGCCTGATTGGTGTTGTCCTCCTGTAGGCACGTGACCCCCAGTCCCATCCCAGGCAAGGCAGGCCCGTCTCCCTGAAGCCAACCCAAACCTGCTGAGTGGGCACAGTGGCCTCCTGAAGTGGAGAACGGTCTTTGCTCCCACCCCAGCAGGCAGCACATGCTCACACGCACTTCCTCATCTTCTATCTGTATCCTCCTGAGAACCCTGGGAGGGAAACACTGTTATGCTCGTTGTATAGGCCAAGGAACTGCAAGAGGCTACTGGAGGCTCTGAATCTGAACCTTGGGTAGCCTCAGCTCCAGAAAAGGAAAACAAGCAGGATGACAGCAGGATCCTTGGGCTGGGATGAGAAAGGCTGCTGCCCAGTCTCAAAGAGAGGGCACCCTGTAGGCAGGGAGGATTATAACCATGTACGCAGGCTTGTTTGTGCTTGTGTAGTAAAGAGGGACTTCTAAGTACTATAGTTTTAAAAGAACAGAACTGAACTAAAATCTGAAGATCTGGGTTCTAAACCCAGCTCTGACACCAACTAGTTGAGTCATGAAAAGAAACTTCTCTTGGGGCCTCAACTGTAAATTGTGAGGATTAGACTGGATAATGTCTATGTTCTTACAACTCTAAACGCCCTGAATAATGACTGTGGCGTCTCCAGCCTCACGGCCCATTGGTGCTTAAGAGCCATGGATCCTGGACACCTTGGCTCAAATATAAATTCTGCCACTTAGTAGCCGAGTTGAATTTGGGCAAGTAATTTAATTTTTCCATACCCCAGCTTCCTTATCCAGTGATAAAGAGTGTATCTACCTCATAAGGTCACTATGAGCATTCACCAAGTTAATACATGAAAGGACGTGGCACACAGGAGGTGTATATTAGCTTGTCAGTACTGGCTGGGATCCCATTCTTGTCTGTCTGCACCTCCCGGAAACTGCAGGTCAGAAACGTGGTTTCAAATCAACCATCTACACAAGGATGTACACAGCTGCTTTCCCCATGTTCTTTCTGAGTGTCCTTCCTAGTTTGACCATAGGACACTATTTAGGGTCTAAATCTGGGGTTCATCTTGGGATGAGGAAGTTCCTGAGATGCCCCACACCAGGCTAGAGGGCACAGGACAGTTTCAAAGGTTGGGTCTGCTACCTGGGAGCCTCTTCTTGCCTCTTCAGCAGGCCTCCAAGGGCAACGTCTCTGGGAAATAAAGATCCCCTGGCTTCCTACCAGACAGGTTTGCAGCTTCTTAAGGAAAGCACTAGGTCAGCACAGTTTAACCCTACAGTGACTGACAATCTCAACTCTTCATGGGGACAACTAATCCTGGCAGACTTACAGCCACTCTCTAAGCACCTGACCGAGGCCTTGGCTGGTAGAATGGATGGATGGAAGACTTGTTGTGCTGTGTTCAGATTTTACCCAAGATGAAGGCCCTGAGGTTGGCTCTCCTTTATAGCTAAGGGCTCAGCAAAAGGAATGATGTGACCTTCCGGAGGCTGTGGGCCCCAGGAGACAGCACCTCTCCATATGACACAGCTGGTCAGAGCCAAACCAGGGAGACAGAGGTCCCCAATCAGAGCTCCACCGACCCTGCCCTCCCTCTGGGGTAGAACGGACATTGTGGTTGTCATATGTGTACATATCTGTCTCCTCCACCTCAGAACATGAGGAACTCAAAGGCAGGGACCTTCTCTTGGTCACTCCTGTCTCCATTCCTGAGCCTAGACAATGCCTCACACACTGTAGGTATCTTATACATGTCTGCTGAATTGAACTGAATACTTCTCAGACCTCAGATAGGTGTGTTTCTCCCATCACTGATGCAGTGTGCTAGACAAACTCCTCAAAAATGAATAACACGTGGCCCCCTCAAAAGGCTCACAGTCTCTTAAAGTTACTAAAAAATCCAGAGAGTGGGAGAGCTTCTGTTGGGAGTAACCACACCCCACTCCCTCTTACTCTTCTGCCAGGCAGGGCCCAGGTGGAAGTGAGGTCTGACTGGGAGAGGGTCACTATCCGCTGTACTCCACATGCACGCTGGAGTTGAGAAAGGCCGCACTCCAGGCACCTGGGCTCTAAGATGGTGAACTGAGGGGCAGGGAGAGAAAGAGCTGCCAAAGAAGGGGCTACCTCCTGGGACTCCTGGCACATTAGAGAGAGAAGGCTATGCCTCTCCCTCAACTTCATAACAGTCCCAAATCCCCAACCTCCAGGGGATCATTCTCGCTGTCCCACTAGCACCTCACCATCACGTCAGAGCTGAACTGCTTCAGCTGCCCTCCCTGTCTGAGTTAATGACACTCTGTCCTCCCAGACAAAAAGCCTGGAATTATCGCTGTCTCTTGACCCTGTGCATCAGGCCTAGTGGCTACATTCTGTACCCGGTCTCCACCAGACCCTTTCTTTCCAGCCTCACTGCCACCTCCTAGCTCACCTCATCACTATGCAGCAGCCTCGGAGTGGTTTTTCTTGCACTAAACTACTCTTCACGTTGACCACCAGGTTAATCACAGTTTTTTCCCCCAACCACATGACTTTTAACATGTCACTCCTCTCCTCCAAAGCCCCCCTCTGATTATGGGATAAACTCCTGTATTTGGTGGTGCCAGTTACAATCTGACTTGAATCTGGCCTTGTTCCCTGTCTCCATTTTACAACAACATAAGGAAATCCTGCTCATGTTTCAAGGTCCAGTTCTAACCCCTACTCCACGAGGGGCCCACGGGGCACCCTCTTCTCTGCCGCCACAGCCCATCAAGCTCACTGGCCACTGGGCCTGTACCGCTTCTGCTGTAGCTCTTAGCATGTGAGCGTAAGTCTGGGAGCCTCCGCTCTAGGTCCACAGCTCCAGAAGGGCGTGGCGCAGGCGCAGACGCCAGTGCTGGGAAGGGCAGCGGGGGGGGGGGGGACTGGTTCAATCCCCCCGTTTAAAGACGAGGAAACTGAGGCATGGAGACGGGAAGCGACTCGCCGACATTAACTACACAGCGACTCAGAATCGGTGCTAGGGCTAGAGCCGGGGTTTGGGTCCCCCAGCCTGGAGCGAGGCCCATCTCCGCATTTTCCTGGGGCCACGCACTCCCTGTCTCGTCGGTCCATAAGCCGCATGAACGGACCGCAGAAACCCAGAGAGCCTGTGAAGCGAGAAAAGAAGAGCCGCGAAAACGAACGGCGGGGAAGGTACGTGGGAGTCGCCCGCGCGGGCGGCAGCAGGCCCGGCCGAGCCCCCCTCTCCTCCCCGGCCAGGCCCGGACTCACTTTGCCGAGAGTGTGTTGATGGAGCCAGTGACAAGCATGAGCCCGGCCAGGAACAGCTGGTATTTGGTCCAGGCCATGGCAGCGGATGCGGGGGTGCACAAAACAACCGCGACCCCGGCGCTCACTCACGTCTACAACTCCAGATCCCGCTCACTCGGGGGTCTCGGGCGCGAGCGCTTCCGGGCCGAGTGTCATGTGACCGAGCTGGTCCCGCCCCGCGCCGTCTCCCCCGCCCCTGGGGAGGGCTCAAGGCTCGGGCTCCGCGTTCCTGCGCTAGCTTAGATACAGTGCCCGCGCTCTCCGGGACAGCGGTCCTCCGTTAGAGGGTCGGAGATGGGCTTACTGGTCCTCACAGGGTGACTCTGGGTAGTCGCGAGCCCACATTTCCCTGTCTGTAGAAGGAGCTGATGAGACGATGCGATAGGGGTGGATGTTAGAGGTTTCTGTAAACCGTTCAGGAAATATTAATGGGAGAGGGGCCTGTGTGAGAGGTTGAGCTGAAGGATGTCAGAGACAAAGCACAAAAGAGAAAGGTCCAGCGTGAAATCTCGCTACAGGGCACTCAGGGATCCTAGCCCCGCTGTTGCTCACGTCTTCAAAAAAAAAAGTGGCATAGGAGCCGAATTCCACCTCTCAGGGAGACCATTTTACAGTTTAAGAAATTATTTACCAGTTACTGTTGAGTGGATTCTGGCTCATGGCAACCTCATGCGTGTCAGAGTAGAACTGTGCTCCATAGGGTTTTCAATGATCGAGTTTTTGGAAGTGGATCGCCAGGCCTTTCTCCTGAGTGGACTTGAACTGCCAGCCTTTCTGTTAACAACTAAGCGTGTTAGCCATTTGTACCACCCAGGGTCTCATAGCTGAAGAAAGGAGACTGAGAGAAGCCAAGTGAATTTGATTAAGGCATGCTAGTGAGTGATGCTGTGCGTGTTTGCTGCCAGATTCTTCAGGCTCTTCCTCACAGCCACGCCACGAAGCCCCTGCTCCACTGCTCCTTCAGGGACCCCCCTGGATGCTGCTCAGAGGCATCCACCGCAGAAAGACCGTTTCTAGGTTTGGAGAGGATTTCTAGCTTTTAAAATCATACTCCTAGTTGTCAGGCCCCAGCTGTTAGCCTCCTCTTCCCCAGAGCTCTAGGCTGCACCCTGTGCTGGTCACACCTCAGTCTGGAAGGCCAGGCCCTCCCAGAGGGCACATTTTCCCCATTACTGCAGATCTTGTTCCTGGAGGTCCAGAGACAGGGCCTGCCGTAACTCGTCCTGCTGGCCTTAAGGCTGTCTTGAACTTTCAAAATAGTAAGTGTCGAATCAGAAAAAATCTCCAAGGACTGCACCAGACTTTTTTATTCAAGGAAGACCTGACAGAAGAGGTGCACATGTGGGGTCCTAGATGAATTGTAGGGGGTCACCGGATAGACAGGGCAAGGGCTTTCTTAGGGAGAGGAAATGGTGTGTGCGATGGCTGGGGCGTAAGGGAGCACGGGTGTGCTCTGGTCCCCACAGATGGTCCAGGAACTTTCCCTTACTGGTGTCTGTAGGAGAGATGGGAGACCCAGAAGGATGTTTCTTCTCAGCTTCTTGTCTTCAACATCATCACTAGTTTAGTGTGATTTGAAATGAATTTATTTATTTATCTAAAAATATTTACTAAGACACTAGCGCCTATAGAGATGAATGAAACACAGCTTTTGCTCCAAGGAGCAGACCAGAGCAGTCCACATCAGCTGGGAGAGCTCCATCCCTACTGGAGGCACAGGCCTTAGGGATGCGCTCAGTAGTGCTCTGAATCAATTTCCCTACGTGTGTCCAGGTCAAGGGCACCATCTTGAAGTCAACATTACTAATGATCAGTGGTAGGGCCTTGTCACCAGCCTGACATGATATCTCTAGCGGCGCAGTCTTTGTCTGTTTCAATAACCACATCATAGAATGAATTTTGATTTATCATGATGTTCTGACCATTCATCCTGGAGCTCAGGAGACAGGAAGATTTATTGGCAAAGATACATAGAGCCCATTAAGTACCAGGCCCAGAGCTAGGTTGGCTCCAAAGATGAGCGAGACAAGGCCCCTGCCCTCAAGGGGCTCAGGATTTAATGGCGGAGGGGGATGAGTGCACTGTTAACTGTGCAGCCATTTGAGAGTGTGTGAGAGGCAGAGGGAGCTGGGGAGGGGTGGGTTCCTAAAGAGGGGCAGGAGACAGGGAATGAGAGTGGCAGCCAGAGCTGTCCTGGATCAGACGCCTCATCTGTGTCAGTCCTGTGCCAGGACCTTGGCATATGTGGCCTCAGTTGTCCAGCTGTGAGGCTGGAATTCAGACGAGATTTGAACAGGGACTTGAAGGGGGAGCAGGATTGCTCCAGGTGGAGAAGAGGGGTCGTTCCTGGCAGAAACAACCATGGGGTGCGGGGGGTGACTAGCCAGCCCTCATGCCAGGGAGTGAGCCACAGCGAGGCTCCCAGGTCTCTACTGGTCTGGCTAGAATGGGCTTTGAAGGTGAAAACTGCAATTGACACTAGTACCCCCAGGCAGCAACGCGCTCTAGGCTAATGCACCAGGGGCTTGTTGTGCACTGTTGAGTTGATTACAACTCACAGCAACCTTACAGGACAGAGTAGAACTACCCCATAGGGTTTCCTAGGCTGTAATCTTTATGGGAGCAGATCACCAGGTCTTCTCTTCCACGGAATCGCTGGTGAGTTCCAATAACCGACCTTTCGGTTAGCAGCCAAGCGCTTAACCATTGCACCACCAGAGCTCAGGAGATGGAAATTCTGAGCAAATCAGAAAGGAATCAGGACAAGTATTCATACGGCTTATGTTCATACAATAAAGTTCCCAGGTGACATGAACAGTTTGTGCTCAATTACTAACCAAAAGGATGGTGGTTCGAACTCACCCAGCAACAGAAGATACATCAAACCAAAAAATCCAAACCTATCGCCATCGAGTTGTTTCCGACTCATAGCAACCCTATATGATAGAGTAGAACTGCCCCAAGAGTTTCCAAGGAGTGGCTGGTGGATTCCAACTGCTGACCTTTTGTTAGCAGCTGAGCTATTGACCACTGCGCCACCAGGGCTCCAGAAGATACACAGGCTTTGTGAAATACTATTATTTGATCAAATTCAGGGCTATAGGTCATTTTGTATGTTGGATATATATTTGCCTCAAAATTTCGGAAGCCCTGATTTCCTGGGTTAAATACCATTAGCTGTAAACCGACACATGTGACTACAGTTACTACTTGTCCTCCTGAATTCCTGGACGGATCTGGTGTCCTTGAGGACCCAGCCCAGGGAAGCCAGGAGAACTTTGGTGGCTGATAATGGGTGGGGTGGGGTGGGGTGGGGCAGGGAGGCTTGCGGGGAGTCTTCATTTCCCAGCCTTTAGAAGGTCAAAGATGGGCTAAGCTTCTTCTGTGTGGTGATCCTGGGTGGCCAGAGGAGATGGCCATCATGGTTGCTTCCTAATTGCTCAGAAGTGACTGTCCTCATTACAGCTGTTATGATATCATGGCTGATCCCGCAGAGGCACAGAAAAGAACGGGTGGACTGTGTGTTACAAAGCCCTTCTTACGATTTGCACAAGAACTTGACAGAGTTTTCAAGCCTTTTCTTCCAGAGTCTCAGAGTTGGGGACGTTTTGAAAAATTTGCATAATACCTTCAAAGAGCCTCTAATTTCAAGAGTCAAATAAAATACCGTCACGGCAAAGCCCTGCATTTGTATTCAAAGCTTACTGCCAGCCTGTGGTTTGTCGGAAAGATTTAACATTTTTCCAATCAATTTAATCACATTGTGGATTTGGAGTTATGGTACCCTGGGAAGGACAGAGATCTGTGGGCAGACAGGCCAGGGCCTCTGTTCAGTGGAGGTTGGGAGGCCCAGTGTTAAAGAAAGCCTCATTTTATTCTCAGCGGGGACACTATAACTCCTAGTCAGACCTGGGCTTTCTTACAAGTGTCTGCTGTATGTCCTTGGGCCACTACCCTCCTGTGTAGTCTGTTCCTGCCTAGAATGTGACTTCCTCACAGGCAGACACTGGGTGTCTCATCTCTCCCAGCAGGCTTGGCTTTGAAGGGCAGCCATTTGAGGCTATGACTGAAGAGATAGAGCAAGGGGCTTGGGAGGAAGAGGGCCGGTTAGGTCGTGGCTGTCTCCTGGGGGAGAAAAGGAGACATCGTTAGAGACATCATGGGAACCAGGCCTGACAGGAGTGGGCCCTGGGGAGAGGAATGTGGACTGTCTGCACTGATTGAGAGACCTCGTGGAGCTCACCAGCATGTCTGTCTGACTTTATAGCTGGTTTCTATGATGACCAGAGATGATTAGATTAGGAGTCACCTGCTTTTCCTAGCTTTAGGCCCTCATAAGGTCATTCTCAAACCCCAGCTTTTTTCTTTCTTATCACCTTCTTTGGCCTCTATTCCCAGCACTACTCTCTAGCCCTGGGGCAGAGTAACTGGATCCTGGAAGCTCGCGTTTGGGTTGGTCTTCTGGGAGCAGGATCAAGTCAGATCCAAATAAAATACAGGACTCCCAGTTAAATTTAATTTCAGATAAACAATGAATGATTTTTTTTTTAGTACAAATATGTCCCAAATATTGCCATGAGATGTACTAAAAAAAATTACTCATTATTTATCTGAAATTCAAATTTAACTGGGTGCCGTGCATTTTCATCTGCTAAATCAGGTTTCAGCAGAGCTTCAAGACTAAAAGACTGGGAAGAATGGTCTGGCAATCTACTTCCAAAAATCAGCCAATGAAAATCCTGCGGATCACAATGATCTGATCACCAACTGATTGTGGGAATAACAGGGATCAGGCAGTGTTTTGTTCCATTGTGGATGGGGTTGCCATGAGTCAGGGGCCAACTCAAGGGCAGATAACAACTAACCTGGCACCCAGCTGAGTGCCTCACTAAGAGAGGGTGAGCCAGGAAGGCATCTGAATTGACTTGGTGTGTCTCAGGCAAATATTTTCCTTTGAATATGCAGTTGACTAAGCTCCTGATATTTTTTTCCTCTGACTCTGTTAAGTCTCCAGATTGATACCAGCCCCTTTGGACATGGGCCTCCCACTTGGGGGAACCTCTAGAATCTTGTGTGTAACACCTTTCTGACTGGGAATAAAAAACCAAAAATAAAACAAAACAAAAAAACCCAAACCTGTTGCTGTCAAGTCAATTCCAACTTAATTGTGACCTACAGGACAGAGTAGAACTACCCCATAGGGTTTCCAAGGAGCAACTGGTGGATTTGAACTGCCAACCTCTTGGTTAGCAGGCATAGCTCTTAACCACTGTGCCACCAGGGCTCCAGATTAGGAATAGGGATGGTAATTGACTCCAGCAGGCTGGGGCCTGGCACCTGAGGAGATTCTGAGGCACAGAAGGGTTGAGGACTCCTCCCCTCTCAAAGTTTGCATACAGTTTCAGGGCATTCCCAGACCCCCTGAAGCCCAGACATGGATCCCCCATGAAGGAACTTCTGATCTAGTCCAACCCCCTTGCTTTTCGGGTTAGAAAACTCAGGCCCAGAAAGGAGGTAGCGACTTGCCCAGGTCAACAGTGAGTAACTTGGGAGCTGGTTGATTACATGTGTTTATTTATTTGGGTTCAGTTTTATTCATTTGGAGCCCTGGTGGTGCAGTGGTTAAGAGCTTGGCTGCAATCAAGAGGTCGGCAGTTCGAATCTACCAGCCGCTCCTTGGAAACACCATGGGGCGGTTCTACTCTGTCCTATCAGGTTGCTGTGAGTCAGAATCGACTCGACAACAATGGGTTTGGTTTTTTTTTTTTTTAATTAATTTAGGTTAAACTTGATAGTAATAAGAAAATTCTCTGGCCCTATAAATGCTTAATTACATTTAAAATGCAGCCTGTGAACAAACCAACTGTGAAAAAAAATATTTGGGGGAACTGAACATGGTCTGGATAACGAGGAGTTGTTGCTAATTTTACTGGTCGTTGTATTAGTTTCCTATTGCTGCTGTAACAGATAACCACACTTAGTGGTTTAAAACAACAGAAATGTATTCTCTTATTGTTCTGGAGGTCAGATATCCAAAATGGGTCTTATGGGGCTGAATCTGCAGACCTGCATTCCTTCTGGAGGCTCTGGGGGAGAATCTATTTCTTTGCCTTTTCCAGCTTCTAGAGGCTGCCCACATTTGTTGGCTCATGGCCCCACATCACTCTGACTTCTGCTTCTGTGATCACATCTTCTGATTCTGACCCTCCTGCCTCCCTTTTATAAGGACCCTTGTGATTACATTGAGCCCACCAAGATAATCCAGGATAATCTCCCCATCTCAAGATACTTAAGCACATCTGCAAAGTCCATTTTGCCATGTAAGGTAATGTATTCACAGGTTCCGGGAATTAGGGCATGGACATCTTGGGGGGGGGGGGGTCTATTATTGTGCCTACCACAGCTGTGATAGAGGTGTCATGATTACATTAAAAAATCCTTAGCTGTTAGTGATTGGAGTAATTATAAGTGAAATAATTTGCTTTAAAATAGTGTTTAAAAAAAAAACAGAAAAAAGGAAAAAAAGGAGACCAGAATGAATGGCAGAATGTTGATGATTGTTGAAGCTGAGTTATGGATACGTGGAGGTTGATTGTGCTATTTTCCCTAAATTCTTGCATGTTTAAAGTTTGCTGTAATAAAAAGTTAATAGTACGATGTTTATGGGACTGGTACATGAATAGATAGATGTATAAATTAAAGAGAATAGAAAATCGAGAAATATATTCAAATGTATTTAGGAATTTAGTAAATAAAAATGTGCCATTTCAAATCAGTGGGGGTTATTTAATGGTATTGGGACAATTGGTAGCCATGTGGAAAAAATAAGTTTGGATTCCTACCTCTCACCTTACACCAAAATAAGTTCTAGTTGAGTAAAAGTTTTGACTGGAAAAAAAGTTAAACCATAATATTACTAGAAGAAAACATGAGAGAGGCATTTGAAAAATTATTATAGTTCTGGAGTGGATAAGGCCTTTCTGAGTATACAAAAACTTGCATGGGAAGAAAAGCATAAATAAAACCAAAAGCAAATGACAACCTGTGAAAAATATTTGCAACTAACATCACAGACAAAGGTCTAATTTCCTTAGCAAATAAAGAGGTCTTAAAAATCAGTAAGATATAGCCTTTCTCGAAAAATATACAAATGGTTAATAAGCACGTGAAAAGATGCTCAATATTATTAGCCATTGCGGGGATGCAAATTGAAACTGCAACGAGATACCACTTCACATCTGCTGGAATGGCTATAATAAAAAAGGAAGACAATAATAAGCGTTGATGAGGCTGTGGAGAAATTGGAAGCCTCGTGCGCTGCTGATGGGAATGTAAATTGTAGAAGCCTGCTGCCTTTCCTTATGGCCTCCAAATGAACATTGTGCTTAGGACCAAAGTAGGCCTGGCTTCTTGGATGGGATATGAATGTGGGCTGACTCCCTTTTCTGGGGCGTCTTGACCCAAAACACATCCTGTTGGCACATTCCTTCCCTCTTGCCTGGAGCTGTTGTTGATGCTTGTTGTCTTAGAGTTGGCTCCAGCTCATGGTCCTGCACCATCTCCATAGTCTTTGATATGTTTGAGCCCATTGTTGTGTCAGTCCCTCTTATTGAGAGTTTTCCTCATTTTCACTGACCCTCTACTAAGGGCCCCTCCAAAAAAACCCACTGCCATCAAGTTGATTTTGACTCACAGGGGTCCTAGGGTGGCACGAATGGTTAAGCACTCAACTACTACCTGAAAGGTTGAGGGTTCAAACCCACCCAGAGGCACCTTGGAAGATAGGCCTGGCAATCTGTTTCCAAAAGATCACAGCCTTGAAAACTCTATGGAGCAGTTCTACTGTGCACACATAGGGTCAACACACGGGGCCACCATGAGTCGGAATCAAGCCAACAGCAACTAACAACAACAGTAACTACTTTACCGAACATGGTGTCCTTTTCTAGCGATTAGTCTTTCCTGATGATGCATCTAAGGTAAGCTGAAGAAGTCTCACCATTCTTACTTCCAAGGGGCATTCTGGTTGTATTTCTACTGAACTGATTTGTTCACTCTTCTGGCGGTCCGTGGTATATTCGATATTCTTCAACCAATACCACAATTCAAATGCGTCAGTTCTTCTGTTTTCTTTTTTCATTGTCCAGCCTTCATATGTATATGAGGCTATTAAAAAGACCACAACTTGGGTCAGGTGCACCTTAGTTATCAAAATGATATTGTTGCTTTTTATAATTTTAAAGAGGTCTTTTGCAGCAGATTTGCCCAATGTAATATGTCATTTAATTTCTTGACTGCTGCTTCCATGAGTGTTGACTGTTTATTAAAGTAGAATAAAATCCTTGACAAGTTCAATTTTTTTCTCCATTTATCATTACATTTATTGGTCCATTTGTGAGGATTTTCATTTTCTTTATGTTCAGATGTAATTCATACTTAAGACTGTGTTCTTTGACCTTCATCAGTAAGTGCTTCAAGTCCTCTTCATTTTGGCAAGCGAGGTTGTGTCATCTGCATATAACAGGTTGTTAATGAGTCTTCCTTCAATCCTGATACCATGCTCTTCTTCATATAGTCCGGCTTCTGGGGTTATCTGTTAAACACACAGATTGAATAAGTAAGGTGAAAGGATACAACCTTGCCACACACCTTTTCCAATCCTGAACCATGCAGTATCCCCTTGCTCTGTTTGAACCACCGCCTCTTGATCCACATACAGATTCCACATGAGCACAATTAAGTATTCTGGAATTCCCATTCTTTGTAATGTTATCCATAATTTATTATCATCTACACAACTGAATGCCTTTGAGTAGTAGATAAAATACAGGAAACATCTTTCTGGTATTCTCTGCTTTCAGCCAAGATCCATCTGACATCAGCAATGATATCTCTCGTTCTGTGCTCTCTTCTGAATCAGGCTCAGACTTCTGGCAGTCCCCTGTTGATGTATGGCTGCAATTGTTTTTGGATTATCTTCAGCAAAATTTTGTTAGCAAAAATTATTGACATTGTTCAATAATTTTTGCATTCTGTTCGATAACTTTTCTTTGAAATGGGCATGAACATGGATCTCTTCCAGTCAGTTTGCCAGGTAGCTGTCTTCCAGTTTTTCTTGATATAGATGACTAAGTTTTTCCGGTGTTGCAAGTGTTTGTTGAAGCATCCCAGTTGGTATTCCATCAGTTCTTGGAGGCTTGTTTTTCACCAATTCCTTCACTGCAGCTTGGACTTCTTCCTTCAGTACCAGTGGTTCCTGATCGCATGCTACCTCCTGAAATGGTTGAACATTGACGAATTCTTTTTGGTACAGTGACTCTGTGTCTTCCTTTCATGTATTTTTGATGCTCCCTGCATCATTCAGTTTTTCTGCTCATAGAATCCTTCAGTAATGCAACTTGAGGCTTGAATTTTCTCTCCAGCTCTTTCAACCTGAGAAATGCCAGTCATGTTCTTCCCTTTTGGTTTTCTAACTCCAGGTCTTTGCACAATTCATTATAATACTTTACTTTGTCTTCTGGAACAGTCCTTTGAAATTTTCTGTTCAGCTCTTTTACTTCACCATTTCTTCACTTAAGCTACTCTGAGCTTAATAGCAATCTTCAGAGTCTCTTTTCACATCCATTTTTGTATTTTCTTTATTTCCTTTCTTTTTAATGATCTTTCACTTTCTTCATGTATGATGTCCTCCCACAACTCTTCTATCTTCAGTCATTAGTGTTCAGTGCATCAAATCTATTCTTGAGATGGTCTCTAAATTCTTGCAGAATATATTCAAGGTCATACTTTGGCTATAGTGGACTTGCTTTAATTTTCTTCAGCTTCAACTTGAATTTGCACAGAGCAATTGATTGTCTGTCCTGTAGTCAGCTTTGTCTTGACTGATGATATTGAGCTTCGCCATCGTCTTTTTCCACAGATGTAGTCAGTTTGATTCCTGTGTAATCCATTTGGCAAGGTCCGCCTGTATAGCTGTTGATCATTTTGTTGAAAACCATTATTTCCCATGAATAAGTTGTTGGTCTTGCCAAATTCTATCATGTGATCACCAGTGTCATTTCTATCACCAAGGCCGTATTTTCCAACCACTGATCGTTCTTTGTTTCTAACTTTAGCATTCCAATCACTGGTAATTATCAATGCATCTTGACTGTATGTTTTATCAGTTTCAGACTGCAGAAGTTTGTAAAAATCTTCAGTTTTTTTTTTATCTTTGACATTTATGATTGATGCATAAATTTAAATAATGGTCTGTTAACTGATCTTCCTTGTAGGTATATAGGTATTAACCTATCACTGACCATGTTGTATTTCAGGATATATCTTAAAATGTTCTTTTTAATGATAAATGTAACACCATTCCTCTTCAATTTGTTGTTCCCAGCATAGTAGATGTCTTAGGCTGGGTTCTCTAGAGAAGCAAAACCAGTAAAGTGTATAAATATATATATATATAGAGATTACATCAAGGAAACAGCTCATGTGATTGTAGAGGCTAGAACGTCCCAAGTCCGTGGATCAGGGTAGAGGCCTCTCTCAAGTCACACAGTTGCAGAAGCTGGCAAGCCCAAGATCGGAAGGTCGGAGAGCAGGGGTCCCACTCACAGGCTGTGCAGATCGACGAATCCCAGGTTCACAGATAAGCTGACAGCTCAAGTCCAAAGAATGGGAGATGAGACGACAGGAAGCAGCCGTGGGATCCAGAGAGAGCAAAAAGCCAGAAGGTCTGCTTATATACAGATTTGGGCCACACCTCCAAGGAGACTCCCTTTCATCTTATTGGCTACTCACAGTATATTCAATCATGGGAGTGATTACATTAAAACGTGGAGAATCATGGCCCAGCCAAGTTGACACACAATCTTAACCATCACGGTAGATCATATGATTGTTGGATTAAAAATGGCCTGTACCAGCGCATTTCAGCTCACTAATGCCTAGGATATCCATTTTCAAGTGTTCCATTTTATTTTGATGACTTTCAATTTTCTTTGATTTTATACTTTGTACATTCTACATTCTGATGGGTGTTCGCAGCTGTTCTCATTTTGAGATGTGCCACATCAATAAATGAAGGTCCTAAAGGCTTTACTCTATCCACATCATTAAAGTTGACTCTATTTGAGGAGCCAGCTCTGCCCCAGTTGTATTTTGAGTGCCTTCCAACCTGAGGGGCTCATCTTCCCGCACTATATTGGACAATGTTCTGTTGTTATCCATAAGGTTTTCATTGGCTAATTTTTTGAAGTCGATTTCTAGGCCTTTCTTCCTAGTCTGTCTTAGTCTGGAAGCTCCACTGAAACCTGTTTACCATGAATTACCCTACTGGTATTAGAAATACTGGTGATGTAGCTTCTAGCATCATAGCAATATGCAAGCCACCACAGTACAACAAACTGACAGATAGGTGGTGGTTGCCCTGAGCACATGTCTGCATTTCCAGGAACTGCTTAGCCAAATAAGTGCATTATATGGCACCTGGCCACCCGCACTGCTGTATCTGTTCCCACTAGGGAGGGAATGGGGTTCTTCTCCTGCAGTCCAAGGAGGGTATGTGACCATCTCCCTACATTGGCTGTGGAGTGAGATCCACTGGCTGTGGAAGACTGACACCCACTATTGAAGCTGAATTTATTCTCTCTCTTCTCTGTGATAGTAAATACTTGTTCCATCCAATGCCTATGTTTAAGTCATGCCTTTTTTTGCAACTCTGACATTTGCAACTATGGAGTGGGTTATTATCCTCAATGTGATGGGACTTCTCTGGAGGTGGTGTCAGGTGTCACTTGCTCAACAGAATGGTACAGTCACTTTGGAAAAGAGCTTGGCAGTTCCTTAAAATGTTAAACATAGAGCTACCAGATGATCAAGCAGTTTCAGTCCTAGGTGAAGTGAAAACATGTCCACTCAAAGAGAATGAAAACATGTCCACATACCCAAGAGAAATGAAAACATATGTCCACTCAAAAACTTATGTATAAATATTTATAGCACTATTATTCATAATAGTAAAAAGGTGAAAACAGCCTGAATGTTCATCAATTGATGTAGGGATAAAAAAAATGTGGTATATCCATACAATGGAATATAGTTTAAGAATAAAAAATGAAATACTGACACATGCTATAACATGGACAAACCTTGAAATCATTACGCTAAATGAAAGAAGCCAGTTATAAAAGACCACGTACTGTATGATTCCAATTATATAATGTCCAAAATGGACAAATCTATTGAGATAGAAAGTAGATTGTTGATTGCCTGAGGCTGGGGATGAGAAGTGATTGTGAATGGGTACAGGGTTTCTTTTAGGGGGACAAAAATGTTCTAAAATCAGATTTTCGTGATGGTTGCACAATCTTTGAATATACAAAAACCATTGAATCATATACTTTTTTGGGTGAATTTTATGGTGTGTGAATTATGTCTTAATAAAGATGCTAACAAAAATTCAACACAAACAAGACCATACAAGGAAAATGTACAATGAATATAACAATCCATGGGAAAGGAAGTATAAATGCATCTGAGATCCATAAAAAGATGTTCAACTTCTCTCACAATAAAAGAAATACAAATTAAAACTACGGTGAATACCATTTTCACCTATTTGATTGGGAAAATTTAAACAGCGTATGAAAATGTTGACCAGGTTGTAGGGAAACAGACACTTTTAACCTTGATGACGTAAATAAAGACAGCACAACCTCTGAAGAGGGCAATTTGGTAATATCGATCAAAATTATGGAGCCCTGGTGGCACAGTGGTTAACAGCTCGGCTGTTAACAGGAAGGAGGTGAGAGAGGGAGAACCTGTTAATCAAAAGATCAGCAGTTTGAATCCACCAGCTGCTCCTTGGAAACTCTATGCGGCAGTTCTACTCTGTCGTATAGGGTGGCTATGAGTCAGAATAGACTTGACGGCAGTGTGTTTTCTTGGTTATCAAAATTACACATGCACATGCCTTAATCCAGCATGTACCTTTCAACTGTCTATTTCTGGACTTGTTTTGCATGAGATAGTAAGGCCTTAAGTATTTAAGCTCTTATTATGTAGAGTTTTCTGTGATACGAGGTTGAAACGAATCCTAACCAATACTCCCAGCAATTCCACTTCTAAGAACTCATTCCAAAGATTTTCCCACACCTGTTTGTTATAGCAAAGGATTGAAAACCACCTAAAAGTCCATCAAAAGAAGAGTAGTTTAATTATAGTACCTCCATGTATCACCACACAGGGAACACAATGTTGTTTTACAAAGAAATGAGATGCTGTTTGTGTGCTGATATACAACAATCTCCAAGATGCATTCTTAAGTGCAAAAATCAAGTGCTTTGTGTATGATATGCTACTATTTGTGTAAAAAATTAAAAACAAGGAGGTGGAGCTAACATGGCTCTATAGACAGAAACACCACGCTGTCTCTCTACAGCAAAAACCTGAGAAACTAAGTAAACAGATATAATTGTTGATCCTGGAAGCCTAAGCATCAAACGAAGGGATAAAGAACTCAACCAAGCACCAAGTGGGATAAGAAACTGATACAGACCAGAGAACGAGGAGAGCTACGGAGTGGAGGCCCTCTAGCAGCTAACTTGGCATGAACATGACATCTTGGTCAGCCTCAGCCGCCAAGAATGGTGGACAGGGAGTACGGGAAGGCAACTTCACGGAGCTCCCAACAGAAGACAGAGCACCAGGTAACCAGGGACACATGCTTTCCCACCCCCTACACTTCTCCCCTCCGCACAGCCTCCCCGGCTTTCTGGTGGACCGTGGTTGCTCGGCTGGAGAGATGCTGGCTCCTTGCCACTTGAATTCACCCCACCCCCACCAGCCAGTTCCGTCAGTAACATTTTTTTGCTGCTGTTGTTTTTCGGCTTCTTTTTGTTTCTTCTCTCTCTCTCACCTGCTTCCTTTCCTTTCGTCCACCTAACTGGCACTATGTGCCATCTCTGCTCCTTCTTGACTGGCAAGCTGCACCACTCGGCTGGGGAGCCACTTCCACGGTCCACACTGCCATGCTGGTGGGCTCCCTTGGGGCTTTTTTTCTTGCTTTCTTGACCCTCTATACTTTCCTTTCTCCAGGTGCTGGCTCTGTCGCTTTTTGACGGGCTGTGTCACACTGCTGGGCTGGGGTACCTCCAGCACATGGCTACCCCAGTCCATGCTGTCATGGTGATGGGCTCCCTCAGGGCTCTTTTTTTTCCACCTCTGTTTCTTATCTCTCTCTACCTTCCTTCCTTTCCTTTCTCCCAACCACCTGGCTGTGTGTGCTATCCCCTCTGCTTTTTATGGGCTGTGACACACTGCTTGGCTGGGGCTGCTGGCACACACCTTCCCCAGTCCACACCACCACGCCAGTGGGTTCCCTTGGGGCATTTTTCTTTCTTTCTTCTTCTTTTTCTTTTCTTTTATGCTGTTTCATGTCTCTTTCTTTCTGTAGTCCTTCCTTTCCTTTCTCCCGACCACCTGGTGGCATGTGCCTTTTTTCTTTTCTTTCAGTTTCTTATCTCTTTCTCCCTACCTTCCTTTCCTTTCTCTGGCCCACCTAGCCACATGTGCTGTCTCTGACCCTTCTTGATGGGCTGTGTCATATCGCCCAGTTAGAAAGCCACTGGCACATGGCTTCCCCGGGTCCATGCCACTCCACTGGCAGGCTTCCTCAGCACCATTTGTGTGTGTGTGTGTGCGTGTGTGTGCGTGTGTGTGTGTGTGTGTGTTTGACTTCTGTTTCTCTCTTTTCTTTCCCACACCCACTTAGCTCCACACATCACATCCTCTCCCTTCCTTCCTGCCTAACTGTACCATACACTGAACACTGCACCCTTGAGAAGCACAGACATGAACCACAAGACCCCACCCTGCACCGCCCCCTGACCCCACCCTGTTGGCCCCAGTACATGCTGCAAATGACCCATCACTGCCCTTCCCCCTCCGCTGGATCTGCCCTGCTGCACCATAACTGAGCAACTGGCCCTGCCCACCTAGAAAAGGTGCTGAGAAGTATTGTGCCCACAGACAAACAAACAACAAAGAATGCCTAGCCTGCCTGCCCAGACATAACCAAATAAAACAAAAAAGCAGGACAAAACAAAGAAATCTACAATCAATAAATGAAGAAAATAATTTCCTAATGTCCCAAAGACAGCAGACAATATCAAAACTTAAAAAAAAAAAAGGACAGGATGGCTCAAGAAACTGCAAAATAAAACACCAGATGACCTTCTGGGAGAAGAAAAGGCACTGGAACTACCTGATAGGGAATTTAGAACTCTAATATTGAGGGCTGTCTTAGAGATGAAGGAAAACACAGACGAAAGCAGGGAAAAAATAGACAAAATTGTGGAAAATACAGACAAAATCATGGAAAAGACAGACAAAACAATGGAATAATTCAAGAAAATAATACGGGAACAAAATGTCAAAATAAACAATCAACTAGAAATCATATAAAAACAGCAATTAGAAATCCAAAAGATACACAATAAGATTTCAGAAGTTGACAGTGCCACAGAAGGTTTTAGGAGCAAATTTGAAACAATGGAAGACAGAATCGGCGAAATCGAAGACAAACCCTTGGATACCACTTTGTTTGAGGAAAAATCAGAGAAAATAATGAAGACAAATGAAGAAACCCTGAGAATGATGTGGCATACAATCAAAAGAAAAAATTTGTGTGTGATCAGAGTTCCACAACAGGGGAAGAAAACGGAAAACACAGAGAGAATCACTGAAAATTTGCTGACAGAAAACTTCTCCAATATCATGAAAGATGAAAAACTGACCATCCAAGAAGCTCAATGAACCCCGTTTAGGATAGATCTCAAAACAAAATACACCAAGACATACCATAATCACACTCACTAAAACCACAGACAAAGAAAGAATCCTGAGAATAGGTAAAAAAAAAAATGAAAAGTCACTTACAGAGGGGAAACAATAAGACTAAGTGCTAGTTACTTGGCAGAAGCTATGCAGGTAAGAAGACAATGGGATGACATATATAAAACCTTGAAACAAAAAAATTGCCAACCAAGAATATACCCTGCGAAACTCTTGCTCAAATATGATGGTGAAATTAGGACATTTCCACATAAACAGAAATTAAGGGAATATGTAAAAACCAAACCAAGCTTACAAGAATTCTTAAAGGAAGTCTTTTGGTTAGAGAATCAACAACATCAGAAAACGGTCTGAATCTAGGATGCAGGACCACATCAACCAGATATCAACCTTGGTAATTAACCCTCAAGGATAAAACAAAACTAAAAAATTTACAACAGGGAACTAGAGAGGTCAATCTGTAAATGATAATGTCAGAAAAATAAAAGAGGGAATAAACAGTGTAAGCATAGAACTTTCAAATGGAGAGGAAGTAAATGCGATATCAAGCACTAAAAGACTTGTTCAAACTTAGGAAGATGGGGTAAATTTCAAGGTAACCACAAAGAAAGTTAAGAAATCTACTCATCAAAATGAAGAAGAAAAACATAAAGTCTCAGTAAACACAAAATCTACAAAAAACAAAGAAACAAACAAACAAAATCTACAAAGGAATTCAGCACAGGAGAGTAAGAGGAACAAAGAAAATGTCAACACCACACACAAAACACCCCTTCAAAATGACAGCAATAAACTCACACCTATCAATAATCACACTGAAGGTAAATGTCTTAAATGCACCCATAAAGAGAGAGTGACAGAATGGATAAAAAAACAGGATCCATGAATATGCTGTCTACAAGAGACACACCTCAGAAACAAAGACATAAATATATTAAAAGTCAAAGGATGGGGAAAAATACATCAAGCAAACAGTAACCAGAAGAGAGCAGGAGTGGCAATACTAATCTTAGATAAAATAGACTTTAAAACAAAATCCACCATAAAAGACAAAGAAGGACACTGTATAATGAA
This sequence comes from Dugong dugon, assembly GCA_030035585.1. Lineage (NCBI taxonomy): Eukaryota > Metazoa > Chordata > Mammalia > Sirenia > Dugongidae > Dugong > Dugong dugon. The sequence continues at coordinate 73,680,257 of CM057473.1, forward strand.
TAGAGGGACAATCCACCATGAAGACATAACCATAATAAATGTCTATACACCCAATGACAGGGCTCCAAAATACATAAAACAAACTTTAACAGCACTGAAAAGAGTAATTGACAGTTCCACAATAATAGTAGGAGACTTCAACACACCACTCTTGGTAAAGGACAGAACATCTGAAAGAAACTCAACAAAGATACAGAAGATCTAAAGGCCACAATCGACTAACCTGACCTCATAGACATATACAGAACACTCCACCCAACAGCAGCAAAGTACACATTCTTTTCCAAAGCACATGGAATGTTCTCCAGAATAGACCACATCTTAGGCTACAAAGCTACCCTCAACAAAATCCAAAACTTTAAGTAATATAAAGTATCTCCTCTGATCAAAATGCCATCAAAGTAGAAATTAATAACAGGAAGAGCAAGGGAAAAAAATCAAATACATGGAAACTGAATAACACCCTGCTTAAAAACCACTGGGTAATAGGAGAAATCAAAGATGGAATAAAAAAATTCCTAGAATCAAAAGAGAATGAAAACACATCATACCAAAACCTTTTGGACACAGCATAGGCAGCCCTCAGAGGACAATTTATAGCAATAGATGCACACATCAAAAAAGAAGAAAGGGACAGAATCAAAACATTAGCTACACAACTCTAACAGATAGAGAACAGAAAAAGAAGCCCACAGCCACCAGAAGAAAGGAAATAATAAAGATCAGAGCAGAAATAAATGAAATAGAGAATAGAAAAACAATAGGAAGAATCAACAGAACCAAAAGTTGGTTCTTTTAAAGGATCAACAAAATCGACAAACCACTGGCCACACTGACAAAAGAAAAACAGGACAGGATGCAAATAACCCAAATAAGAAATGAATTGAGGGACATTACAACAGATTCAACTGAAATAAACAGGATCATAACAGAGTACTATGAAAAACTATACTCCAACATATTTGAAAACCTAGAGGAAATGGACAAATATCTAGAAACACACTGCTTACCCAAACTATCACAAATTGATGTTGAAAATCTGAACAGATCCATAACAAAAGAAGAGACTGAAAAGATAATTAAAAAAATCTCCCCCCCCAAAAAAACAAAAAACCCTGGCCCAGATGGCTTCCCTGGGGAAGGTAGCACAACTTGACCAAGGCAAGGTCATGGAAGCTCCATAGAGCTTGGATGTCAAACTCCCTGAGGGACCGAATTACTGGGCAGTGGGTTTGGTTTTTTTGGTTTTATATAACATATATATATGATATATATATATGTACATATCTAATCTACTTATACAGAAAATCTCTAAAAGACACATAGAAGCTGATAACTGTACTTGCCTATGTGGCCGGGAACTGGGTGACAGAGAGCTGGGGTGTGAGAAAGACTGACTTTTCATCGCAAACCTTTTTTGTACCATGGTCTCGGGGAACATCTAGCTCAACTGGCATAACATAGTTTATAAAGAAAATGTTCTACATCTTATTTTGGTGAGGAGCTTCTGGAGTCTTAAAAGTTTGCGAGCAGCCATCTAAGATACTCCCCTGGTCTCACTCCGTCTGGAGCAAGAAAGACACAAGGGAAAGATTAGTCCAAAGGACTAACGGACCACAACTACCACAGCCTCCACCAGACTGAGTTCAACACAACTAGATGATGCCTGGCTACCACCACCGACTGCTCTAACAGGGATCACAACAGAGGGTCCCAGACAGAGCTGGAGAAAAATGGAGAACAAAATTCTAACACACAAAAAAGACCAGACTTACTGGTCTGACAAGATGGGAAAACCTCGAAAATATGGCCCTTTTAACTAAGTACTGTAGTCACTCCTGAGGTTCACCCTTCAGCCAAAGATTAGACAGGCCCATAAAACAAAACAAGACTAAATGGGCACACCAGCCCAGGGGCAAGGAGGGAAGGCAGGAGGTGACAGGAAAGCTGGTAATGGGGAACCGAAGTTTGAGAAGGGGAAAGCGTTGACATGTTGTGTGGTTGGCAATCAATGTCACAAAACAGTATGTGTATTAATAGTTTAATGAGAAACTAATTTTCTCTGTAAACCTTCATCTAAAATACAATAAAAAAATTAAAAACAATATGTGTGTAGGTGTATATATCATATACATATGATATATAACATATAGGAAACCTGGTGGTGCAATGGTTGAAGGCTCAGCTGCTAACTGAAAGGTCAGTAATTCGAACCCACCAGCTGCTCCACAGAGAAAGATGTGGCAGTCTGCGTCCATAAAGATTACAGCCTTGGAAACCCTATGGGGCAGTTCTCCATCCTATAGGGTTGCTATGAGTCAGAATCAACTAAACAGTAGTGGGTTTGGTTTTTTTTGGTTTTGTATAACATATATATATATGATATATATATAACACATATATATATATGATATATATATATGTACATATCTACTTGTAAATATACAGGAAATCTCTAAAAGACACATAGAAGCTGGTAACTGTACTTGCCTATGTGGCTGGGAACTGGGTGACAGAGAGCTGGGGTGTGAGAAAGACTGACTTTTCATCGCGAACCTTTTTTGTACCTTTTGGACTTTACACCATGTGTAAATGTACCTATTAAAAATGATAAGCACCATCTTTGGGCAAAATGGCACTCTAGGCAGAAGCACCACGCCGTCCCTCCACAGCAAAGATCTGAAAAACTAAGCCGAACAGAGAATACAACAATCCTGAAACCCTAAAACATCAAATGAAGAGATAAAGAACTCAGCCAAGAACAAATGGAGTGAGAAAACTGACAGAGAACGGAGAGCGAGGAGAGATTCACGCAGAGGTCCCCTACCAGCTAACGCAGCACGGATCCACCATCTTGGACTCCTATCGGAGACCAGCAAACAGGGGGTACGAGAAAGCAGCCTCACAGAGCTTCCAGCGGGAGACAAAACAACCAGTAATTGGTGATATACACTTTCCCACCCCCCACCCTTCTTCACCCCGACTCGGTGTCCTCTGCTTCCCGCAGCCACAGTCTCTTGACCGGGAAACAGCGGCTGCCTGGATTCCACACACCCGAACAGGTGGCTGTCTGAGTGCCATTTGTTGGCTGCTGGTGTTGCTTTTTTTCCGCTTCTTTTTATTCCCTCCTTGCCTCTCCCCACCTCTCCCTCCTTTAGCTCAAGCACCTTGCTCCATGTACCATCTTTGCTTCTTCCTGAGGGGCTGCAGAGCTCTGGTAATTTGTGATATATGCTTTCCCACTCTCTACCCTTCTTCACCCACACTCAGCCCCCACTGCTTCTCACGGACACAGTCTCTTGTCCAGAAACACCAGCCCACACTAGCTGGCTCTCTGAGTGCCATTTGTTGGCTGCTAGTGTTGTTTATTTTTTTCTGCTTCTTTTGACTTCTTACTTGCTTCTCGCCACCTTCCCCTCCCTTCGCTCAAGTACCTGGCTCTGTGCGCCATCTTTGCTTCTTCCTGAGGGGCTGCAGAGCTCCGTCTGAGTGTGGTGCTGCCTCCTGGTTTGGGCTGCCGCTCTGGTGGGATCCCGGGGGGTTTTGTTCGTTTGTTTGTTTCCTTTTCCTTTTCTTGAGTTGGGAGCCCTTTTTGGCCAGGCTGAGCTGCGTGGCAGGGAGACACCCCTTCAGCTTCCACAGATGTGCAGAGGGATCCCTGAGAGCATTTCTTTTTACGTTGGTTTTTTTTTTTTCTGTTTCTTTGGGGGCCTTTCTTTCTTTCTTTTTTTTTTTTTAATTTGTTTTGCTTTCTTTTTCCTCTTTTTCCCTTTCTGTCTTTCTTATTGCTCAGCTTCTTGTCTCTCTATATCTTCCTTCTCTTTCTGTTCCCTGAATACCTGGCATTGTATACCTCTACGCCTTCTAGCCAGGCTGTACTGCAACACCTGAGAGCGACTTCCCCAGACCTCATAGCTGCACCGGTGGGATCCCTGGGAACTTTGTGGTTCTTTAATCTTTCTGATTCTTATTTATTCATTCCTTTCTTATCTTCCTCTTCCCCTTTCTGTTTTTCTCCATTTCATATTCTCTCATCTCTCCACTCCAACGGCAAGCTCCCCTAGCATTGTTTTTTGTTTGTTTGTATGTTTTTGGCTCCTGTTCCTCTCTCCTCTCTCCCATATCCATCTTAGCTCCACACATAACAATCTCCCCACTGCATCCTGCCTGCCTGCACCATGCGCTTGACATCATACCACCAAGCAGCACAGGCACGGCCTACTGGAACCTGCCCTGCACTGATTACAGACCAGCTCTGGTGGCTGTAGTAAGTGCCACAAACAACCCGTCCCAGTAACTCCTCTTCAGCTAGACCTGCCCTACCGTACCATATCTGAGTGACTGACCCTGCCAGTTGAAGAGGGAGGTGAAAAGAATTGTGCCCACAGATGAGCAAACAACAAAGAATACACAGTCTGCCTGCTCAGACATAGTCAAATTTTTTTTTTTAAAAAAGGGACAAAACAAACAAATCTAAAATCAATAAAAGAGAAAAATAACTACTGAATGTCCCGAAGACAGCAGACAATAACAAAACACTTACAAAAACAGGACAGGATGGTTCCAGTAGGCATCCAAAATAAAACACCAGATGATGCTCCTCTGGAAGAAAATGCACTAGAACTACCTGATAGGGAATTCCAGTCTCTAATACTCAGAATTCTCCAAGAACTGAGGCAAAAGGCTGACAAACATGAGGAAAAAATAGACAAATTCATGGAAAATACGGACAAAAAATTGGAAGAATTCAGGAAAATAATGCAGGAACAAAATGCCAAAATAAATTCACAACTAGAAATTATACAAAGACAATAATTAGAAATCAAAAAGATAAACAACAAGATTTCGGAAACGGATGATGTCATAGAAGGGCTGAGAAGCAGAGTTGAAATGGTGGAAGACAGGATCAGTGGAATTGAAGACAAACACTTGGATACAACTCTGTTTCAGGAAAACTCAGAAGAAAGAACAGAGAAAAATGAAGAGACCCTGAGAGTTATGTGGGACACAATCAAAAGCAAAAATCTGTGAGTGATTGGAATTCCAGAACAGGGGGAGAAAACAGAAAACACAGAGAGGATCATTGAGGAACTGCTGACAGAAAACTTCCTCAATATCATGAAAGATGAAAAGCTGGCCATCCAAGAAGCTCAAGGAACCCCATATAGAAGAGACCCCAAAAGAAAATCACCAAGGTATATCATATTCACACTCGTCAAAACCAAAGACAAACAAAGAATCCTGAGAGCAGCTTGTGAAAAACAAGAAGTCACATACAGAGGAGAAACAATAAGACTAAACTCAGATTATTCGGCAGAAACCATGCAGGCAAGAAGGCAATGGGATGACATATATAAAATCTTGAAAGAAAAAACTTGCCAGCCAAGAATAATATATCCTGCAAAACTCTCATTCAAATTTGATGGTGAAATTAGGTCATTTCCAGATAAACAGAAATTAAGGGAATATGTAAAAGTCAAACCAAACTTACAAGAATTATCAAAGTGAGTTATTCGACCTGAGGACAAACAGCTTCAGCTCACAGGCAGAACCTAGGATGCAGGACCGTACCAGCCAGATACCAATCTAGGAAATGAACTCTCGAGGACTATCCAAAACCAAAAGAAATACAACAGGGAATCAGAGAAGTTAATCAGTAAATGACAACAACATCAAAACGATAAAAGAGGGAATAAATGGCATAGGTATAGAACCTTCTAAAGGAGAGGAAGTCAAGGCGATACCAAGTAACGGTAGACTGCTTCAAAATTATAAAGATAAGGGTAAAATTCATGGTAACCACAAAAAAAGTTAACAAACCAACTCATAAAAATAAAGACGAAAAACATAAAGTCTCAACAAAAACAAAAGAAATGAACACAAAATCCACAAACAAAAGTAACTCAGCACAAGAGAGTAAGAACAAAGAAAACTTCAGCATCACAAAAAAAAGCACTACAAAATGACAGCAACAAACTCACATCTATCAATAATTACACTGAACGTAAATGGACTCAATGCACCCATAAAGAGACAGAGAGTGGCAGAATGGATAAGAAAACAGGATCCATCAATTTGCTGTCTACAAGAGACACACCTTAGAAACAAAGATGTGAATTTATTAAAAATCAAAGGTTGGAAAAAAATATATCAAGCTAACAACTATCAAAAAAGAGCAGGAGTGGCAATTCTAATCTCAGATAAAATAGACTTTAAAACAAAATCTACCATAAAAGACAAAGAAGGACACTGTATAATGATTAAGGGGATGATCCATCATGAAGACATAACCATAATAAATATCTATGCACCCAATGACAGGGCTCCAAAATACATAAAAAAAACTCTAACAGCACTGAAAAGAGAAATTGACAGTTCCATAATAATAGTAGGAGACTTCAACACACCACTCTCAGTAAAGGACAGAACAACTAAAAAGAAACTCAGCAAAGATACAGAAGACCTAAAGGGCACAATCAGCCAACTGGACCTCATAGACATATATAGAACAATCCATCCAACCGCTGCAAAGTACACATTCTTTTCCAATGCACATGGAACGTTCTCCAGAATAGACCACATCTTAGGCCACAGAGCAATCCTCAACAAGATCCAAAATGCTGAGATAATTCACAGTATCTTCTCTGACCACAATGCCATCAAGGTAGAAATTAACACTAGAAAGAGCAAGGAAAAAAAATCAAACACATGGAAACTGAATAATACTCTGCTTACACATCAATGGGTAATAGAAGAAATCAGAGATGGAATTAAAAAATTCCTAGAATCAAATGAAAATGAAAACACATCATACCAAAACCTTTGGGACACAGCAAAGGCAGTCCTCAGAGGACAATTTATAGCAATAGATGCACATATCAAAAAAGAAGAAAGGGACAAAATCAAAACATTAACTACAGAAATCAAACAAATAGAAAGAGAACAACAAAAAAAGCCTACAACCACCGGAATAAAGGAAATAGTAAAGATCAGAGCAGAAATAAATGAAATAGAGAACAGAAAAACAATAGAAAGAATCAACAAAACCAAAAGTTGGTTCTTTGAAAGAATCAACAAAATCGACAAACCACTGGCCAGACTGACAAAAGAAAAACAGCAGAGGGCACAAATAACCCAAATAAGAAATGAAATGGGGGACATTACAACAGACCCAACTGAAATAAAAAGGATTATAACAGAGTATTATGAAAAACTATACTCCAACAAATTTGAAAACCTAGAGGAAATGGATAAATTTCTAGAAACATACGGCCTACCCAAACTACAACAAAGTGATATTGAAAATCTGAACAGACCCATAACAAGAGAAGAGATTGAAAAGGTAATAAAAAAACTCCCAACCAAAAAAGCCCTGGCCCAGATGGCTTCATTGGAGAATTCTACAAAACATTTACAGAAGAGCTTGTACCAGTACTACTCAAGCTATTTCAGAGCATAGAAGAGGAAGCAACACTTCCAAATTCATTCTATGAAGCCAGCATAACACTGATACCAAAACTAGGCAAAGACGTCACAAAAAAAGAAAATTACAGACCAATATCTCCCATGAATATAGATGCAAAAATTCTGAACAAAATTCTAGCCAACAGAATTCAGCATCATATCAAAAAAATAATACACCACGACCAAGTAGGATTCATACCAGGTATGCAAGGATGGTTCAACATTAGAAAATCAATCAACTTAATCCACCACATAAATAAAAGGAAAGAAAAGAATCACAGGATCATCTCAATTGATGCAGAAAAGGCATTTGACAAAGTCCAACACCCATTCCTGATAAAAACTCTCAGTAAAATAGGTATAGAAGGGAAATTTCTCAACATAATAAAGGACATCTATCCAAAACCAATAGCCAACATCATTCTAAATGGAGAGAGGCTGAAAACAGTCCCCTTGAAAACAGGAACAAGACAAGGGTGCCCAGCTGGAGGTTCTAGCTAGAGCAATAAGGCAAGAAAAAGAAATAAAGGGCATCCAAATTGGTAATGAAGAAGTTAAACTGTCCCTGTTTGCAGATGATATGATACTATACACAGAAAACCCTAAAGACTCCATGAGAAATCTCCTGGAACTAATAGAAAGATTCAGCAGAGTAGCAGGATACAAGATAAACATTCAAAAATCAGTTGGATTCCTAGACACCAATAAGGAGAACAATGAAACGGAAATCAGGAAAACAATACCATTTTCAATAGCCCCTAAAAAGATAATGTACTTAGGAGTAAATCTGATCAGGGATGTAAAAGACCTATACAAAGAAAACTACAAAATACTACTGCAAGAAACCCAAAGGGATCTACATAAATGGAAAAACATACCATGCTCATGGATAGGCAGACTCAACATTGTGAAAATGGCAATTCTACCCAAAGCAATTTACAAATACAATGGAATCCCGATCCAAATACCAACAACATTCTTCAAAGAGATGGAAAAATTAATCATTCACTTTATATGGAAAGGGAAGAAGCCCCGAATAAGTAAAGCACTACTGAAGAAGAAGAATAAAGTTGGAGGACTCACACTACCTGACTTCAGAACCTACTATACAGCTACAGTAGTCAAAACAGCCTGGTACTGGTACAACGACAGATACATTGACCAATGGAACAGAATTGAGAACCCAGATGTAAATACATCCACCTACAGTCACCTGATTTTCGACAAGGGCCCAAAGTCCATCAGATGGGGAAAAGACAGTCTTTTTAACAAATGGTGCTGGCAAAACTGGATATCCATCTGCAAAAAAATGAAACAGGACCCATACCTCACACCGTATACAAAAACTACTTCAAAATGGATCAAAGACCTGAATATAAAGCCTAAAACTATAAAGTTCATAGAAGAAAAAATAGGACCAACACTTCAGGCCTTAATACCTGGCATTAACAGGATACAAACCATAACCATCAACGCACAAAATCCAATCGATAAGCTAGATAACTGGGATCTTCTAAAAATCAAACACCTATGCTCTTCAAAAGACTTCACCAAAAACGTAAAAAGAGAACCTACAGACTGGGAAAAAATTTTTGGACAGTACAAGTCAGACAAAGTTCCAATCTCCACAATCTACATGAAAATCCAACACCTCTACAACAAAAAGACAAATAATCCTATTAAAAAGTGTGCAAAGGAAATGAACAGACACTTCACCAAAGAAGACATTCAAATGGCCAACAGACACATGAGGAAATGCTCGCGATCACTAGCCATTAGAGAAATGCAAATTAAAACCACAATGAGATACCATCTCACCCCGGCATTACTGGCATGAATCAAAAACACTGGAAATAAATGTTGGAGGGGCTGCGGGGAGATCGGAACTCTTACGCACTGCTGGTGGGAATGCAAAATGATACAACCATTTTGGAAAATGGTATGGTGCTTCCTCAGAAAGCTAGAAATAGACAAACCATTTGATCCAGCAATCCCACTCCTAGGAATAGATCCTAGAGAAATAAGAGTCGTCACTCAACTAGACATATGCACACCTATGTTCATGGCAGCATTGTTCCCAATAGCAAAACGATGGAAACAACCTAGATGCCCATCAACAGATGAATGGATAAACAAACTATGGTACATACACACAATGGAGTACCATGCAACGAGAAAGAACAACAATGAATCTGTGAAGCATCTCATAACATGGATGAAACTGGAGGACATTATGCTGAGTGAAATAAGTCAATCACAAAAGGACAAATATTGTATGAGACCTCTATTGTAAAAACCCATGAAAAAGTTCACACACAAAATGTAACAATCTTTGTTGGTTACCAGCGATGGGAGGGGTGGGGGTGGGGAATACTAAATAGATAATACATAAGTGGTATCTTGGGTGAAGGGTGAGACAGTACACAATACTGGAGAAACTAGCACAACCTGTACAAGGAAAGGTCATGGAAGTCCCATAGACACATCCCAACTCCCTGAGGGACTGAGTTGCTGGGCGATGGGCTCTGGGGACCATGGTCTCGGGGAACATCTAGCTCAATTGGCATGACACAGCTTATAAAGACAATGCTCTACATTCTACCTTGGTGAGTAGTGTCTGGCATCTTAAAAGTCTGTGAGCGGTCATCTAAGCTATTCCACTGGTCTCATCCCTTCGGGAGCAAGGGAGAATGAAGAGAACAGGATACAAGGAAAAGATTAGTCCAAAGGACTGATGGACCACAGCTACCACGGCCTCCACCAGACTGAGTCCAGTACAGCCAGATGGTGCCCAGCTACCACCACTGACTACTCTGACCAGGATCACAATAGAGGGTCCTGGACAGAGCTGGAGAAGGATGTAGAGCATAATTCTAACTCACAAAAAAAAAAAAAAGACCAGATTTACTGGCCTAAAGGAGACGGGAGAAACCCTGAGAGTATAGCCCCCAGACACCCTTTTAGCTCAGTGGTGAAGTTACCTCTGAGGTTCACTGTTCAGCCTGGGAGTGGACAGCCCCATAAAACCAAATGAGACTAACGAGGTACAGTAGTCCAGTGACAAGGGCCAGAAAGCAGAAGGGGACAAGGTAGCTGGTGATAGGGAACCCAAGGTTGAGTAAGGATATTGTTGATGTGTTGTGAGATTGTTAAGCATTGTCATAGGGCAACATTTGTAGTAACTGTTAAATGAGAAACTATTTTATTCTGTAAGCATTTATCTTAAGTGAGAATAACAGCACAATTGGAAGAGCGTAGTCAATGTCACTGAACTGTGCATGTAGAAATTTTTGAAATGGTGTATCTTTGGCTAAGTGTATTTTCACCAAAAAAAAAAAAGAGGTTGAGAAGTTAGAGGGTTGATATGTTGTGGGGTTGTTAACCAATGTTATAAAACAACACGTGTACTTCTGTTTCATGAGAAACTATTAGTTCTGTAAGCCTTCACCTGAAGTACAATAAATTTAAAAAAAAAAAAAAAAAAGATAAGCAGAATAAAGGATGCAGTACCAGGGAGCTTGTGCACCTTGTAAATGAGACCCTTCTTTTACACTCACAACCCCTAGAATTGAGAACTGGCTCCAGACATGCAGCTTCCCCAGAACATCAGGGAAGTTTGGGGAACCCGATCTTGTTGCCCAAGTGCTGGGTTCTGGTCCTGGAGACCTATTGTAACTTGCTGTGTGCCTTTAGGCTGGTCACTTCCCCTCTCCGAACCTCAGCCGGACCACCTGACCTCCAAGGGCCTCCCAGATCCCAGGTTCCTCTTCTGCAGTTTGGCCAAATGTGGTTCCTCATTTAGCCACTAGATGGCGTACTGGCCCTGTCGCTAAATGAGAGATGTCGCTGGTTCTGGCCCATCCGGTTTTTAAAAAATGATTGTGAGTCACCAGAGGGATTATTAACATCAAAAAGCAAACTCCCAGCCTTGGTAGTATCTTGGGTGTTTTAGGATGAGTGAGCCAAACAAACCCAAACCCATTTCCATCCAGTATTCCGACTCATAGTGACCCTATAGGACAAAGTAGAACTGCCCCATAGGATTTCCAAGTAGCCACTGGTGGACTCGAACTGCCTACCTTTTGATTAGCAGCCCTGGCTCTTAACCACCACGCCACCAGGTGAGTGACCCAGGGAAATGAAAAGTAACAAAAAGAGGGGCTGAGGGCTCAGCTTCTTCAGAGGTCAGATAGTGGAGGACGTAGTCATGTGTCCTTAACCAGGATGATGGGACAGCCTGACTTAGGAGGTCGGTGGGACCCCAGGCCTAACAGGATACTTCAGACCCCTGTCAGCTCAGGGACACCTTGGCTGGGGCAAAGAGCCTTGACCTTGAAAGGCATGGGCTGTGGAATCGGAGTGGGCAGATCTGTTGACTTCCATGAGTCTCTGTTTCCTATTTGTAAAATGGGCACGATAGTTATAGCTACCTTATGGGGTTGATGTGTCAAGGAAAATACTATACGTTGTTCTTTTGGTACAGTCCTTATCTCTGATGCATTAGAAGAACTCAGTAAAGGCAGCCGCCATGCTTATGAATACTGGGAAAGCTGCCTCTACAGAGGACGCCTTCTCCTGGGGATTGATATCCATGGTACCCAGCAAGTAAGAGGCATCAGGAATTCCCCAGTCTGAGGCAGGTATCCCTCACTATGAGGCAACTCACTATGGTGAGTTGGTCCTAATTACTGCTGGGCTCAGAAGGAATTCCCTAGCCGTCCAAAGTAGATGTTTCCCAGATTTTACTTTTTATGGGGACCTGTGAGGAAAGTCGGCATATCTTTGCTTAAGACAATTCTGTTTAAATGTTATAAAATGTAAACGCTATGGACTAAAAAGAGAGAATGGCCTTTTTAAGAAGTTTTTGGCCAAAGCCAGCATTTGAAACTTTTGGAAACCCCTAAGACTGTTAAAGTGTAATTTTTAGTGACTCGGCAAAATGACCTTTTCTCCACAGCAGAGATTGGCTTTAGTGGAGATGGGGCGGGAGGCGGCGGGAAGAGCAGGGTAAGTATGCAAGATGGAGACACTCATCTCCTGAGTGAAAAGTAGGGCTTTGAACTGGTTCTTTCCAGTTTGACCCCCTGCTGATAATTTGCATTTCCACCCCAGATATACTGAATCAGAGTCTACATTTTAACAAGATCTCCAGATGATTCTTATGTATACATAAGCAAACTCCTAGCCATGGCAGTATCTTGGGTGTTGTAGGGTGAGTGTCCCAGGGAGATGAAAAGTAACAAAAAAAGAGGCTGAGGGCTCAACTTCTCTAGAGGGCAGATGGTGGAGATTATGTATTCTCCAGAGGTCAGATGGAATATAGATTATGTATTCTTATGTATACATAAGAAACACCTGGGGATCTTGTTAAAATGTAGATTCTGATTCAGTATATTTAGGATGGAAATGCAAATTCTCAGCAGGGAAGAACTGGTTGGAAGCCATGGTGAAAAGTGACCATGTGGGAGGGGTCAGCCTCTATGCTTCCAGGCCCTCCACCCAGGTTGAGCCAAGCAGGACTGAGAGGCGTGGTCCCTTATGCTCCCCTAAACTATGTGCCTGGAGGAAAACCCATTGCAACCGTGTAGAATACAGTAGAAGTGCCCCATAGGGTTTCCAAGGCTGTAATCTTTAAGGAAGTAGACTGCCACACCTTTCTTGCAGATAGGCTGATGGGTTCGAACTGCTGACCTTTGGGTTAGTGGGGAGGAAGGAGCATCCTATTTTACACAGAGAGGAGCTGTTTGCACACCACCTGAGGTGCTACCTCCCAGAAGGGGCTCCTTTTCAATTCCACTGAGGCAGCATAATGGCTTGCTTTGGCCCTGGCTGAGGAAAGTAGAAATTGGTTTACTTTCTTGTAAACAAACCCGAGGGCTTTCCCTGGAAAAGCAGATCCCAGTCCTTATTTCCTGTACGTAGATGAAGAGGCAGTCGTTTGTTCGAACAGAACAAGGGGATACTGCGTGGTTTAAAGTCAGGAAAGGTGTGCATCAGGGTGGTTTCCTTTCATCATACTTATTCAGTCTGTATGCTGAGCAAATAACCCGAGAAGCTGGACTATATGAAGAAGAACATGGCATCAGGATTGGAGGAAGACTCATTAACAACCTGCGTTATGGAAATGACACAATGTTGTTTGCTCAAAGTGAAGAGGACTTGAAGCACTTACTGATGAAGGTTAAAGACCACAGCCTTCAGTATGGATTACATCTCAACATAAGGAAAACAAAAGTCCTCACAACTGGAACAATAAGCAACATCATGATAAACAAAGAAAAGATTGAAGTTGTCAAGGATTTCGTTTTGCTTGGATCCACAATCAACACCCATTGAAGCAGCAGTGAAGAAATCAAATGACTCATTGCGTTGGGCAAATCTGCTGCAAAAGACCTCTTTAAAGTGTTAGAAAGCAAAGATGTCACTTTAAGGACTAAGCTGTGCCTGACTCAAGCCATGCATGTGATCACCTCATATGCATATGAAAACTGGACAATGAATAAAGAAGACAGAAGAAGAATTGACGCCTTTGAATTATGGTGTTGGCGAAGAATATTGAATATACTGTGGACTGCCAGAAGAATGAAAAAATCAATCTTGGAAGAAATACAACCAGAATGCTCCTTAGAAGCAAGGATTGCAAGACTATGTCTCGCATACTTTGGCATGTCATCAAAAGGGATCAGTCCCTGGAGAAGGACATCATGCTTGGTAAAGCAGAGGGCCAGCAAAAAAGAGGAAGACCCTCAGTGAGATGGACTGACACAGTGGCTGCAACAATGGGCTCAAGCATAACAACAATTATGAAGATGGTGCAGGACTGGGCAGTGTTTCCTTCTGTTGTACATAGGGTCTCTATGAGTCGGAACCAACTCGACGGCACCTAAGAACAACAACAGTCCTTATTTCACTTTATTTTTCCAAAACAGTGCTTCCAGAACTTTCCTGGGGTTAAGAGTCACAGGGAGTGGGTGTGAGTGCCTATTAAAACATGGATTCCCAGGCCCATCACCTGGAGATTCTAGAGGGTGGGTCTGGTGAGTTGGTCCTGGCAGAGCAAGGGAGCAAACCGGTTCTAGCCGCCCCAGCACTGTCTAAGGAGGGAAACTCTGCATGGAGGTACACGAAGAACAGCTGACACCCCATGGGCAGGCATCCCCAGGGCAGCGGCTGAGGGTACAGCATGGAAGGAACCCATAGCATGGTTGGAGAGAGCTGGCTGAGCGATTACAGGGACACAACGTTAGAGGTGCTGGCTGAGCAGTTGAGGTGAGGGCAATTCTACCCCAAAGCAAACAGACCCGGCTTCAGGGGAGTGAAATGGTATAGGAAGAACACTGCATTTTCAGTTCAGCTCTGCTTCTTACCACCTGTGTGACCTTGGGCAAGTCATTCAACCTCCCTGAGCCTTGGCTCTCATCTGTAAAATGGGGAGAAAGATCCTGTTTTGACCAATGCCTATCATCTGACCGGTAGTCAACAAGTGGTAGCCATTCTCCTCCTCCCTGTATTAAATCACCCTCGGGGGATGGGCTTCAGAGGGTCTGTCTGTGCTGGGAGAGCAGGGGAGCCGGTGAGTTCAGCCTGTGCCTCTCGTAACTGTGCGCGTGGACCCCATTGGCCAGCCTGTCCAGGCCTGACCCTGGTTCTTAGTATCTCAGTTCAGAGCAACTGAAGTACAGACTACCATGATCACCTCCTTCGCCCTTACCAGACCTCAGTTTTCTGATGGCTGAGATGAGGAAGGCCGAGATGCTCTTGGTGTCCTTCTCTGGCTAGATCTGATTTTGCAGTGACCAGATCTGCTCTCTGCTGACTGAGGCAGAACGGCAAGACATACAGGACCCTGCACAGCCTGCTGTGGAAGCCATCTGCTCCCTGTGGCTGACTCCACAGTGTTGGTGTGCCCTTGGTGCGTGGACATTGTCTGGGTGCAACTGTCAGATTTCTGACCATGAACTCAGAGGAAGGAAGGGGAGAAGTCCTCTCCAAGTGTGTTAGAATCACAGAAGCTTTTTAGCTCTAGCCTGGATCTGCCACTTTACCTGTATGACTTTGGACACAGGATTTCAGCTGTCTGCGTCGGGTCTCCTCATCCGCAGATGGGGGCGGGGGGGATGTGGCCCCTGTCTTGTCGAGCCCTTGTCATGGCACAGGCACTGAGGCCCGGCAGCTTGGCTCACCCTGAGTCGTCTGTAAATCTTCCTATGAAGATCCATTCCTCATGCTTTCTGGGCCCTTCTCGAGGCCGGCTTGGAAGCTGGAGTTCCTTCTTCCCAAGCGTTTTAGCTGTGGGACTTTAGGCAAGTCCACTGGTCTATCTGATGCGGAGAGTCATTTGTAGAGAGTGGGCATGATTTTGACTGCCTTGCCTGCTTCACAGGTTCAGAGGATGAGCAGAGGGGTCAAGCGTAAAGGGTGGTGTGTGCATGCTGGGTCACTAGGTGTGTCCTAACACCCTAGAGTAGGATAGAGTGGGAGAGAAGGCCGTTGATATTTGCTTTTAAAAATTGTGATTATATGTATGTATATATGTAACAAAACATTTACCGTTTTAACCATTTTTACATGTATAATCCAGTGACACTGATTACTTTCACTATGTCATGCAACCATTACCACTATCGGTTTACAATTTTTTTTCATCACCCTTAATAAACTCAATATCCCTTAAACAAAAACTCCTCATTTCCCCTCTCCCCCACCCCTGGTAACCACTAATAAACTTTGGCCTCTATACATTTGTCTATTTCAGATATATTAGATAAGTGGGATCATGCAATATTTGTCCCTTTGTGTCTGACTTATTTCACTCAGCGTAATGTTTTCAAGGTTCATCCATGTCATAGCATGTATCAGGACTTCATCTCTCTTTATGGCTGAATAATATTCCATCGTATGTATGTACCACATTTTGTTTGTGCATTCATCTGTTGATGGACACTTAGATGGTTGCCACGTTTTGGCTATTATGAATTGTGCTGCAGTGAAGTATTTGTTTGAGTCTCTGCTTTCAAGTCTTCTGGGTAGATACCAAGGAGTGGAATTGCTGGTTCATGTGGTAATTTTACGTTTAACTTTTTGAGAAACTTCCAAACTGTTTTCCACAGTGGTTTGCACCATTTCACAATCCCATCAGTAAAGGATGAGGGTTCCAATTTCTCCACATCCTTGCCAACACTCGTTATTTTCCATTTTTCTGATAATAGCCATCTTGGTGGGGGTGAAGTGGTATCTCGTGGTTTTGATTTATATTTCCCTAGTAACTAATGAGTTGGAATCAACTCCACGGCAACTACAACAACAATGACTAATGACTTCGAGTATCTTTTCATGTGCTTGTTGGCCATTTGTGTATCTTCTTTGGAGTAATGTTGCTTCAAGTCCTTTGCCCATTTTTTGATTGAGTTGTTTGTCTTTTTGTTGTTGAGTTGTAGGAGTTCTTTATATAGTCTGGGTGTTAAATACTTATCACATATATGATTCCCAAATATTTTCTCCCATTCTGTAGGTTGTCTCTTCACTTTGTCGATAAAGTCCTTTGATGGACAAAAGCTTTTAATTTTGATGAAGTCCAATTTATCTATTTTGTCTTTCGTTGCTCGTGCTTTTGGTATCGTAGCTAAGAATCCATTGTTGAAAAGTAGGTCTGAAAGCATTATCCCTAAGTTTTCTTGTAAGATTTTTATGGTTTTAGTTCTTACATTTAGGTCATTGATTTATTTTGAATTAAATTTTGTATATGGTGTTAGGTGTGGGTCCAACTTCATCCATTTGCATGTGGAGATCCAGTTGTCCCAGCACAATTTACTGAAAAGACTATTCTTTCCCCATTGAATGGACTTGGCACCCTTGTGGGAAATCAACTGACCATAGATATATGTGTTTATTTCTGGACTCTCAATTCTATTCCATTGGTCTATAAAGGCGTGCCTCGGAGATATTGTGGATTCAGTTCCAGGTCACTGCAACAAAGCAAGTATCGCAATAAAGCAAGTATCTCAATAAAGCGAGTCACACAAATTTTCTGGTTTCCCAGTGCGTATAAAAGTTATGTTTACACTATACTGTAGTCTATTAAGTGTGCAATAGTATTATGTCTAGAAAACAACGTACATATCTTAATTAAGAAATACTTCATTGCTAAAAAATGCTATCATCTGAGCCTTCAGCAAGTCGTAATCTTTTTGCTGATGGAGGGTCTTACCTTGATGTTGACGGCTGCTGACTAATCAGGGTGGTGGTTGCTGAAGACTGGGGTGGCTGTGGCAATTTCTTAAAGTAAGAAAACAATGAAGTTTGCCTCATCGTTGACTTTTCCTTTCACGAAAGATTTCTCTGTAGCGTACGATGCTATTTGATAGCATTTTATGCACAGTAGAACTTTCAAAATTGGAGTCAATCCTCTCAAACGCTGCTGCTGCTGTATCAACTAAATTTATGTAATATTCTAAATCCTTTGTTGTCATTTCAACAATGTTCACAACATCTTCACCAGGAGTTGATTCCATCTCAAGAAACCACTTTCTTTGCTCATATATATGAAGCAACTCCTCATTCATTAAAGTTTTATCATGAAATTGCAGCAATTCAATCACATCTTCAGGCTCCACTTTTAATTCTAGTTCTCTTGCTATTTCCACCACATCTGCAGTTACTTCCTCCACTGAAGTCTTGAACCCCTCAAAGTCATCCATGAGGGTTGGAATCAACTTCTTCCAAACTCCTGTTAATGTTGATATTTTGACCTCCTCCCATGAATCATGAATGTTCTTAATGGCCTTTAGAGTGGTGAATCCTTTCCAGAAGGTTTTCAATTTACTTTGCCCAAATCCATCAGAGGAATTGCTATCTATGGAAGCTATAGCCTTATGAAATGTATTTCTTAAATAATAAGACTTGAAAGTAGAAATTATTCCTTGATCCATGGACCACAGAATGCACTTTGTGTTAGCAGGCATGAAAACAACATTAATCTCCTGATACATCTCCATCAGCGCTCTTGGGTGACCAGGTGTACTGTCAATGAGCAGTAATATTTTGAAAGGAATCTTTTTTCTGAGCAGTAGTTCTCAATACTGGCCTTAAAATATTCAGTAATCCATGTTATAAACAGGTGTGCTGTCATCCAGGCTTTGTTGTTTCATTTAGAGAGCACAGGCAGAGTAGATTTAGCATAATTCTTAAGGGCCCTAGGATTTTAGAATGGTAAATGAGCATTGGCTTCAACTTAAAGTCACCAGCTACATTAGCCCTGAACAAGAGAGTCAGCCTATCCTTTGAAGCTTTGAAGTCAGGCATTGACTTCTCCTCTCTAACTATGAAAGTCCTAGATGGCATCTTCTTCCAATATAAGGCTGTTTCATCTACACTGAAAATCTGTTGTTTAGTGTAGCCACCTTCAACAGTTAAATATCTGGATAACTTGCTGCAGCTTCTACATCAGCACTTGCTGCTTCACCTTGCACTTTTATATTATGGAGACGGCTTCTTTCCTTAAACGTCATGAACCAACCTCTGCTAGCTTCAGACTTTTTTTCTGTAGCTTCCTCACCTCTCTCAGCCTTCATAAAATTGAAGAGAGTTAGGGCGTTGCTCTGGATTAGGCTTTCACCTATGGGAGTGTTGTGGCTGGTTTGATCTTCTATCCAGACCACTAAAACTTTCGCCATATCAGCAATAAGACTGCTTTGCTTTCTTATCATTCATGTGTTCACTGGAGTAGCACTTTTAATTTCCTTCAAGAAATTTTCCTTTGTATTCACAACCTGGCTAACTGTTTGGTGCAAGAGGCCTAGCTTTTGGCCTATCTTGGCTTTTGATGCCTTCCTCACTAAGCTTAATCACTTCTAGCTTTTGATTTAAAGTGAGAGATGTGTGACTCTTCCTTTCAGTTGAACACTTAGAGGCCATCGTAGGGTTATTCATTGGCCTACTTTCAATATTGTCGTGTCTAAAGGAATAGGGAGGCTCGAGGAGAGGGAGAGAGACAGGGGAACAGCTGATCGGTGGAGCAGTCAGAACACACACAACATTTATTAAGTTCACCATCTTATATGCATGCGGTTCATGGCACCCCCCACAAAATGACAATAGTAATATCAAAGATCACTGATCACAGATCACCATAACAGATATGATAATAATGAAAAAGTTTGAAATATTGCAAGAATTAGCAAAATGTGACACAGAGACATGAAGTGAGCACACGCTGTTGGAAAAATGACACCGATAGACTTGCTCAACGCAGGGTTGCCACAAACTTTCAATTTGTAAAAAAAACCACAATATCTGCAAAGCACAATAAAGCGAAGCACAGTGAAATGAGGTTTGTCTGTATGTCTTTCCATATACCAGTACTGGACTGTTTTGATTATCGTAGCTTTATAGTACATTCTGAAATCAGGAAGTTGAGTCCTATTTTGTTCTTTTTTTTATTTTATTTTTTATTGTTGTAGTTTAAATGAAACTTACATTTTAGTCTCCCATACAAAAATTTATACATACGTTGTTTTGTGACCCTAATTGCTCTCCCCATACGTGATAGCACCCTCCTCCTTTCCACCCCTGATTCCCCATGTCCATTCAACCAGCTCCTAACCCTCTCTGCCTTCTCATCTCACCTCTGGACAGAAGCTGCCCGTTTAGTCTCTTGTATCTACTTGAGCTAAGAGGCACACTCCTCACGAGTATCACTTTATGTCCCACAGTCCAGCCCAATCCCTGTCTGAAGACTTGGCCTCGGAAATTGTTTTAGTTCTGGGCTGATAGAGAATCCAGGGGCCGTGGTTTCTGGAGTTCCTCCAGTCTCAGTCAGACCATTAAGTCTGGTCTTTTTACTAGAATTTGAGTGCTGCACCACACCTTTCTCTGGTCCATCAGGGACTCTATTGTGTTCCCTGTCAGGGAGGTCATTGGTGGTAGCTGGGCACCATCTAGTTCTTCTGGTCTCAGGCTGATGAAGTCTCTGGTTTATGTGGCCCTTTCTGTCTCTTGGGCTAATACTTTTCTTGTGTCTTTGGTGTTCTTCACTCTCCTTTACTCCAAGTGGTTGGGACGAATTGTTGCATCTTAGATGGCCGCTGGCAAGCTTTTAAGACCCCAGACGCCACTCACCAAAGTAGGATGCAGAATATTTTCTTAATAAGCTTTGTTATGCCAGTTGACCTAGATGTCCCCCGAAAGCATGGTCCCCAGACCCCTACCCCTGCTACTCTGTCCCTTGAAGTGTTTGATTGTATTCAGGAAAATTCTTAGCTTTGGTTTAGTCCAGTTGTGCTGACTTCGCCTGTAGTGTGTGCTGTCTTTCCCTTCATCTAAGATAATACTTGTCTACTATCTAGTTAGTGAATAACCTTTACCCTCCCTCCCCACCCTTGTAAGTATCAAAGACTGTTTTCTTCTGTGTTTAAACCTTTTCTAGAGTTCTTATAATAGTGGTCTTATACAATATTTGTCCTTCTGTGACTGATTAAATTCACTCAGCATAATGACCTGCAGCTTCCTCCATGTTATAAGATGTTTCTTTATTGTTGCATAGTATTCCATTGTGTGTATATACCATAATTTGTTTATCCATTCATCCATTGATGGGCACCCAGGTTGTTTCCATCTTTTTGCTATCATGAACAGTGCTGCAATGAACATGGGTGTGCATAGATCTATTCATGTGATGGCTCTTATTTCTCTAGGATATATTCCAATGAGCGGGATAGCTGAATCGTATGGTACTTCTATTTCTAGCTTTTTAAGGAAGCGCCAAATCGACTTCCAAAGTGGTTGTACCGTTTTACATTCCCACCAACAGTGTGTAAATGTTCCAGTCTCTCCACAACTTCTCCAGCATTTATTATTTTGTGTTTTTTGGATTAATGCTAGCTTTGTTGGGGTGAGATGATATCTCCTTGTAGTTTTGATCTGCAATTCTGTAATGGCTAATGATCGTGAGCATTTCTTTATGTGTCTGTTTGCTGCCTGAATATCTTCTTTGGTGAAGTGCCTGTTCATATCCTTTGCCCATTTGTAAATTGGGTTATCTGTCTTTTTCTTGTTGAGTTTTTGCAGTATCTGTAGATTTTAGAGATTAGACACTGATCGGATTTGTCATAGCCAAAATTTTTTTCCCAGTTTGTAAGTTGTCTTTTGACTCTTTTGGTAAAGTCTTTTGATGAGCATAAATGTTTGATTTTTAAGAGCTCCCATTTCTCTAGTCTCTCTTCTGGTTCTTGTGCATTGTTATTTATGGTTCGCATTGTGTTTATGCCATGTATTAGGGCTTGTAGCGTTGTCCTTATTTTTTCTTCCATGATCCTTATTTTTTTTGATTTTATATTTAAGTATTTGATCCATTTTGAGTTAGTTTTTGTGCATGGTGTTGAGGTATGGGTCTTCTTTCAGGTTTTTGCAGATGGATATCCAGTTCTGCCAGCACCGTTTGTTAAAAAGACTGTCTTTTCCCCAACTAATGGACTTTGGGCCTTTGTCAAATATCAGCTGCTCATAGGTGGATGAATTTATGTCTGGATTCTCAATTCTGCCTACTACTATTGTGGAGCTGTCTGTCTCTCTTTTCAGTGCTGTTAGAGTTTGCTTTATGTATTTTGGAGCCCTGTCATTGGGTGCGTAAATATTTATTACAGTTATGTCCTCCTGGTGTATTGACCCTTTAATCATTATATAGTGTCCTTCCTTATCCTTTGTGGTGGATTTTACTTTAAAGTCTATTTTATCAGAGATTAATATTGCCACTCTTTTTTGAGTGTTGTTTGCTTGATATGTTTTTTTCCATCCTTTGAGTTTTAGTTTGTTTGTGTCTTTATGTCTAAGGTGTGTCTCTTATATGTAGCATATAGATGGTTCATGTTTTTTTTTTTTTTTATCCTATCTGCCCCTCTCTATCTCTTTATTGGTGCATTTAGTCCATTTACATTCAGCATAATTATTGATAGGTGTGAGTTTAGTGCTGTCATTTTGATGTCTGTCTTTGTGTTGTTCAGTTTCTTTGTTCCACTTAATTTTCTGTGCTGAGTTGTTTTTCTTTATGCATTTTCTTTTCATTTTTTTCATTGTTGTTGGTTTTGTGTTTGCTGAGTCTTTATATTTTTCTAGTTTTTTATTTGTAGGACTTGTAGGATTGTTAGTTTCCTTTGTGGTTACCTTAATATTTACCCCTATTTTTCTAAGTTTATACCAGTGTTTTATTTCTTTATATTGCCTTGACTTCCTCCTCATATGAAAAATCTATGTCTACATTTTTTAAGTCCCTCTTTTTTGTTTTAATGTTGTCATCTTTTACATATTGACATCTGTTTCCCTATTTTCAGTGTTTTAGCTTTGATTTATTTTTGTGACTTCCCTATCTGGATTGATATCTGGTTGCTCTGTCCTGTGTTCTAGTCTTGGGTTGTTATCTGAGGTTACTGATTTTCTAACCAGAGGACTCCCCTTAGTATTTCTTGTAATTTTGATTTATTTTTTGCAAATTCCCTAAACTTCTGTTTATCTGAAAATGCCCTAATTTTGCCACCATATTTGAGAGACAGTTTGGCTGGATATATAATTCTTGGCTGATAGTTTTTTTCCTTCAAGGCTTTATATATGTCATCCCATTGCCTTCTTGCCTGCATGGTTTCTGCTGAGTAGTCTGAGGTTATTCTTATTGACTCTCCTTTGTAGATGACTTTTTGTTTATCCCTAGCCGCTCTTAAAATTCTCTCTTTATCTTTGGTTTTGGCAAGTTTGATTATAATATGTCTTGGTGACTTTCTTTTGGTATCTACCTTACATGGGTTCAATGAGCATCTTGGATAGATATCTTGTCATCTTTCACGATATCAGGGAACTTTTCTGCCAACAAATCTTCAACAATTCTCTCGTATTTTCTGTTATCCTCCCCTATTCTGGTACTCCAATCACACGTAGGTTATTCCTCTTGATAGAGTCCCACATAATTCTTAGGATTTCTTCAAATCCTTTTATCTGATTTTTCCTCAAATAAGTTGGTGTCAAGTGCTTTATCTTCAATCTCACTAATTCTGACTTCCATTGCCTCAATTCTGCTCCTATGACTTTCTGTTGAGTTGTCTAATTCTGAAATTTTATTGTTAATCTTCTGGATTTCTGACTGCTGTCTCTCTATGGGTTCTTTCAGCCCGTTAAATTTGTCATTATGTTCTTCTCTAATCTTTTTATTGTGTCCTCCGCTTTTTGCTTAATTTCCTTCCTAATTTCTTGAAGAGTTCAGTATATTAATCTTTTGTATTCTGCCTCTGGTAATTCCAAGAAATTTTCCTCCTCTGGAAAATTTCTAGATTCTTTATTTTGGAAGCTTGCTGAAGCCATCATGGATTGCCTCTTTATGTGATTTTATATAGACTGTTGTCTCCGAGCCATCAATAAGTTATTATGTTTATTTATTTTATGTTTGCTTACTGTGTCCTAGCTTCTTGTTTTGTTTTGATATGCCCAAATAGGCTGCTCTTATGAGCTAGTTTGATTATTGGCACCTTTGAAGCTCTAATGTCCTGTCACCGGCTGGTTAGATTTGTTACTAGGTACGTGAGGTCAGGACTCTGCCAACTCCTCCTGTGTGGACTCAGCTCAGGTGCCCAGGTAGATAGCCACCGAGAGTGTGGTGTAGGCTCTCACTTGCAGTCCTAGACAGGCATGGGTAATTGGTACAGGCACAGGCATATGGCCGCAGCAGGGGGACACACTCTGAGCAAGCCAGGGGGCTGATAGCTGCCCTTGAGTGTCCAGGAGGAAGGCACGTTCCTGTTCCCTAGAGCACGTAGGTGGGTGGGTTTTGTAACTGGACTATGAGCACCTAATGCTGTTGGCTGTAAGGAGTGGGGGGCACCTCTTATTCATGGACCCCTTTTGCAGGTGGCTAGGTGTGTGGGTGGAGCCACCAGTCCTCAGGCCCCTGATGTGGGTAGGTGAAGACCCTGCTTAACAGGCAGAGCAGTGTCAAATGTCATGAAATGCCACTTGACAGTTGAAACAGTTCAAGTTAGACTTCACGTGTATACCCTGTTGTACTGTGGTAATGAGAGACTATGTTGTTGAAATGGGCCCACACAAGTCTCTGCAGGGGGAAAGGCACTCAAAGTCCATGGATCCCTTATGCCTGTGCCTAGGCATAGGAGCTTTGCCTATCCTGGGTTCCTGGCTTAGGGGAACCGGAAGTTTATTTTCTCCCCATGTTTATTAATTGTTCACTCTCCAAGGCCAGGAGAATGGCTCAGAGCATGTGACGGATCCTACTTCTGATCCCAGGGGACTCAGAAATTGCTGAAGCTGGTCCAGGACCCAGTGCAGAGGAGGGAGTGGGGAGGTAAATGGGAGACAGGTTTTTCCCTAAGGGTTTTTTTTTTTTTTAATATATTATTGTACTTCAGGTGAAGGCTTACAGAACAAATAGTTTCTCGTGAAACAGAGGTAACAGAGGTGTTGTTTTGTGACATTGGTTAACACTCCACAACATATTAACCCTCTAAATTCTCAACCTTTTTTTTTTTTTTTTTTTGGTGAAAATGCACATAGCCAAAGATACACCGTTTCAAAAATTTCTACGTACACAGTTCAGTGACATTGACTACGCTCTTCGAATTGTGCTGTTATTCTCACTTAAGATGAAGGCTTACAGAACAAAATAGTTTCTCATATAACAGTTACTACAAATGTTGCCCTATGACAATGGTTAACAATCTCACAACACATCAACAATATCCTTACTCAATATTGTGTTCCCTAACACCAGCTTCCTTGTCTCCTTCTGCCTTCTGGCCCTTGTCACTGGACTACTGTACCTCGTTAGTCTCATTTGGTTTTATGGGGCTGTCCACTCCCAGGCTGAACAGTGAACCTCGGAGGTATCTTCACCACTGAGCTAAAAAGGTGTCTGGGCCCATACTCTCGAGGTTTCTCCCGTCTCCTTTAGGCCAGTAAATCTGTTCTTTTTTTTTGTGAGTTAGAATTATGCTCTACATCCTTCTCCAGCTCTGTCCAGAACCCTCTGTTGTGATCCTGGTCAGAGCAGTCAGTGGTGGTACCCGGGCACCATCTAGTTGTACTGGACTCAGTCCAGTGGAGGCCTTGGTAGCTGTGGACAGTTAGTCCTTTGGACTAATCTTTTCCTTGTATCCTGTTCTCTTCATTCTCCCTTGCTCCCGAAGGGATGAGACCAGTGGAGTATCTTAGATGGCTGCTCACAGGCTTTTAAGACACGAGACACTACTCACCAAGGTAGAATGTAGAGCATTGTCTTTATAAGCTGTGACATGCCAATTGAGCTAGATGTTCCCCGAGACCATGGTCCCCAGAGCCCTCCGCCCAGCAACTCAGTCCCTCAGGGAGTTTGGATGTGTCTATGGGACTTCCATGACCTTTCCTTGTACAGGTAGTGCTAGTTTCTCCTGTATTGTGTACTGTCTCACCCTTCACCCAAGATACCACTTATCTATTGCCTATTTAGTATTCCCCCCCCACCCCTCCCATCCTTGGTAACCAACAAAGATTGTTACATTTTGTGTGTGAACTTTTTCACGGGTTTTTACAATAGAGGTCTCATACAATATTTGTCCTTTTGTGATTGACTTATTTCACTCAGCATAATGTCCTCCAGTTTCATCCATGTTATGCAATGCTTCACAGATTCATTGTTGTTCTTTCTCGTTGCATGGTACTCCATTGTGTGTATGTACCATAGATTGTTTATCCATTCATCTGTTGATGGGCATCTAGGTTGTTTCCATCATTTTGCTATTGTGAACAATGCTGCCATGAAGATAGGTGTGCATATGTCTAGTTGAGTGACGACTCTTATTTCTCTAGGATCTATTCCTAGGAGTGGGATTGCTGGATCGAATGGTATGTCTATTTCTAGCTTTCTGAGGAAGCGCCATATCATTTTCCAAAATGGTTGTATCATTTTGCATTCCCACCAGCAGTGCGTAAGAGTTCCAATCTCCCCGCAGCCCCTCCAACATTTGTTATTTCCAGTGTTTTTGATTTGTGCCAGTAATGCCAGGGTGAGATGGTATCTCATTGTGGTTTTAATTTGCATTTCTTTAATGGCTAGTGATCGCGAGCATTTCCTCATGTGTCTGTTGGCCATTTGAACGTCTTCTTTGGTGAAGTGTCTGTTCATTTCCTTTGCACACTTTTTAATAGGATTATTTGTCTTTTTGTTGTAGAGGTGTTAGATTTTCGTGTAGATTGTGGAGATTAGAACTTTGTTTGACTTGTACTGTCCAAAAATTTTTTCCCAGTCTGTAGGTTCTCTTTTTACTCTTTTGGTGAAGTCTTTTGAAAAGCATAGGTGTTTGATTTTTAGAAGATCCCAGTTATCTAGCTTATCTATTGGGTTTTGTGTGTTGACGGTTGTTGTCTGTATCCTGTTAATGCCTTATATTAAGGCCTGAAGTGTTGGTCCTATTTTTTCTTCTATGAACTTTATAGTTTTAGGCTTTATATTCAGGTCTTTGATCCATTTTGAAGTAGTTTTGCATACGGTGTGAGGTATGGGTCCTGTTTCATTTTTTTGCAGATGGATATCCAGTTTTGCCAGCACCATTTGTTAAAAAGACTGTCTTTTCTCCATTTGATGGACTTTGGGCCCTTGTCGAAGATCAGGTGACCATAGGTGGATGTATTTACATCTGGGTTCTCAATTCTGTTCCATTGGTCAATGTATCTGTCGTTGTACCAGTACCAGGCTGTTTTGACTACTGTAGCTGTATAGTAGGTTCTGAAGTCAGGTAGTGTGAGTCCTCCAACTTTATTCTTCTTCTTCAGTAGTGCTTTACTTATTCGGGGCTTCTTCCCTTTCCATATAAAGTGAAAGATTAGTTTTTCCATCTCTTTGAAGAATCTTGCTGGTATTTGGATCGGGATTGCATTGTATTTGTAAATTGCTTTGGGTAGAATTGCCGTTTTCACAATGTTGAGTCTGCCTATCCATGAGCATGGTATGTTTTCCCATTTATGTAGATCCCTTTGGGTTTCATGCAGTAGTGTTTTGTAGTTTTCTTTGTAGAGGTCTTTTACATCCCTGGTTAGATTTATTCCTAAGTATTTTACCTTTTTCGGGGCTATTGAAAATGGTATTAATTTCCTGATTTCCTTTTCATCGTTCTCCTTACTGGTGTATAGGAATCCAACTGATTTTTGAATGTTTATCTTGTATCCTGCTACTCTGCTGAATCTTTCTACTGGTTCCAGTAGATTTCTTGTGGAGTCTTTAGGGTTTTCTATGTATAGTATCATATTATCTGCAAACAGGGACAGTTTAACTTCTTCATTACCAATTTGGGTGCCCTTTATTTCTTTTTCTTGCCTTATTGCTCTAGCTAGAACTTCCAGCACAATGTTAAATAGGAGTGGTGATAAAGGGCATCCCTGTCTTGTTCCTGTTTTCAAGGGGAATGTTTTCAGCCTCTCTCCATTAAGAATGATGTTGGCCGTTGGTTTTGCATAGATGCCCTTTATTATGTTGAGAAATTTCCCTTCTATACGTATTTTATTGAGAGCTTTTATCAGGAATGGGTGTTGGACTTTATCAAATGCCTTTTCTGCGTCAATTGAGATGATCATGTGATTCTTTTCTTTCCTTTCATTTATGTGGTGGATTACGTTGATTGATTTTCTAATATTGAACCATCCTTGCATACCTGGTATGAATCCTACTTGGTCGTGGTGTATTATTTTTTTGATATGATGTTGAATTCTATTGGCTAGAATTTTGTTGAGAATTTTTGCATCTATATTCATGGGAGATATTGGTCTGTAATTTTCTTTTTTTGTGACGTCTTTGCCTAGTTTTGGTATTAGCGTTATGCTGGCTTCATAGAATGAATTTGGAAGTGTTGCTTCCTCTTCTATGCTCTGAAATAGCTCGAGTAGTACCAGTACAAGCTCTTCTGTAAATGTTTTGTAGAATTCTCCAATGAAGCCATCTGGGCCAGGGCTTTTTTTGGTTGGGAGTTTTTTTTATTACCTTTTCAATCTCTTCTCTTGTTATGGGCCTGTTCAGATTTTCAACATCACTTTGTGGTAGTTTGGGTAGGCCGTGTGTTTCTAGAAATTTATCCATTTCCTCTAGGTTTTCAAATTTGTTGGAGTATAGTTTTTCATAATATTCTGTTATAATCCTTTTTATTTCAGTTGAGTCTGTTGTAATGTCCCCCATTTCATTTCTTATTTGGGTTATTTGTGTCCTCTCCTGTTTTTCTTTTGTCAGTCTGGCCAGTGGTTTGTTGATTTTGTTGATTCTTTCAAAGAACCAACTTTTGGTTTTGTTGATTCTTTCTATTGTTTTTCTGTTCTCTGTTTCATTTATTTCTGCTCTGGTCTTTACTATTTCCTTTCTTGTGGTGGTTGTGGGCTTTTTTTGCTGTTCTCTTTCTATTTGTTTGAGTTCTGTAGTTAATGTTTTGATTTTGTCCCTTTCTTCTTTTTTGATATGTGCATCTATTGCTGTAAATTGTCCTCTGAGGACTGCCTTTGCTGTGTCCCAAAGGTTTTGGTATGATGTGTTTTCATTCTCATTTGATTCTAGGAATTTCTTGATTCCATCTCTGATTTCTTCTATTACCCAGTGATGTGTAAGCAGGGTATTATTCAGTTTCCATGTAACTGGTTTTTTTTTCCTTGCTCTTTCTGTTGTTAATTTCTACGTTGATGGCATTGTGGTCAGAGAAGAGACTTTGAATTATCTCAAACGTTTTGGATCTTGTTGAGGATTGCTGTGTGGCCTAAGTTGTGGTCTATTCTGGAGAACGTTCCATGTACATTGGAAAAGAATGTGTACTTTGCAGCAGTTGGATGGAGTGTTCTATATATGTCTATGAGGTCAAGTTGGCTGATTGTGCCCTTTAGGTCTTCTGTATCTTTGCTGAGTTTCTTCTTAGTTGTTCTGTCCTTTACTGAGAGGGGTGTGTTGAAGTCTCCTACTATTATTGTGGAACTGTCAATTTCTCTTTTCAGTGTTGTTAGAGTTTGTTTTACGTATTTTGGAGCCCTGTCATTGGGTGCGTAGATATTTATTATGGTTATGTCTTCATGATGGATCGTCCCCTTAATCATTATATAGTGTCCTTCTCTGTCTTTTATGGTAGATTTTGTTTTAAAGTCTATTTTATCTGAGATTAGAATTGCCACTCCTGCTCTTTTTTGGTAGTAGTTAGCTTGATATTTTTTTTTCAAACTTTGAATTTTAATAAATTCACGTCTTTGTTTCTAAGGTGTGTCTCTTGTAGACAGCATATTGATGAATCCTGTTTTCTTATCCATTCTGTCACTCTCCGTCTCTTTATGGGTGCATTGAGTCCATTTACATTCAGTGTAATTACTGATAGATGTGAGTTTGTTGCTGTCATTTTATAGTGCTTTTTTTTGTGGTGCTGAAGTTTCCTTTGTTCTTCTTACTCTCTTGTGCTGAGTTACCTTTGTTTGTGGATTTTTTTTCACTTCTTTTGTTTTTGTAGGTTTTGTTTTTGCCGAGACTTTATGTTTTTCATCTTTATTTTTATGAGTTGGTTTGTTAACTTTCTTTGTGGTTACCATGAATTTTACCCTTATCTTTCTAAGTTTGAAGCAGTCTACCCTTACTTGGTATCGCCTTGGTTTCCTCTCCATTAGAAGGTTCTATACCTACGCCATTTATTCCCTCTTTCATTGTTTTGATGTTGTTGTCATCCATCGATTGACTGCTCTGATTCCCTGTTGTATTTCTTTTGGTTTTGGATAGTCCTTGAGAGTTCATTTCCTAGATTGGTATCTGGCTCGTACGATCCTGTGTCCTAGATCTTGCCTGAGGGCTGAAGCTGTTTGTCTTCAGATAGAAGAACTCCCTTTAATAATTCTTGTAAGTTTGGTATGACTTTTACATATTCCCTTAGTTTCTGTTTATCTGGAAATGACCTAATTTCACCATCAAATTTGAATGAGAGTTTTGCAGGATATATTATTCTTGGCTGACAATTTTTTCTTTCAAGGTTTTATATATGTCATCCCACTGCCTTCTTGCCTGCATGGTTTCTGCCAGATAATCTTAGGTTAGTCTTATTGTTTCTCCTCTGTATGTGACTTCTTGTTTTTCACAAGCTGCTCTCAGGATTCTTTGTTTGTCTTTGGTTTTGGCGAGTGTGAATATGATATGCCTTGGTGATTTTCTTTTGGGGTCTCTTCTATATGGGGTTCCTTGAGCTTCTTGGATGGCCAGCTTTTCATCTTTCATGATATTGGGGAAGTTTTCTGTCAGCAGATCCTCAATGTTCCTCTCTGTGTTTTCTGTTTTCTCCCCGTGTTCTGGAATGCCAATCACTCGCAGAGTTTTGCTTTTAATTGTGTCCCACATAACTCTCAGGGTCTCTTCATTTTTCTTTGTTCTTTTTTCTGAGTTTTCCTGAAACAGAGTTGTATCCAAGTGTTTGTCTTCAGTTCCACTGATCCTGTCTTCCACGGTTTGAAATCTGCTTCTCAGCCCTTCTATGACATCATCCATTTCTGAAATCTTGTTGTTTATCTTTTGGATTTCTAATTGCTGTTTTTGTATAACTTCTAGTTGTGAATTTATTTTGGCATTTTGTTCCTGCATCATCTTCCTGAATTCTTCCAATTTTTTGTCTGTATTTTCCATGAATTTGTCTATTTTTTCCTCATGTTTGTCAGCTTTTTGCCTCAGTTCTTGGAAAATTCCCAGTATTAGTGATTTGGATTCCCTATCAGGTACTTCTAGTGCATTTTCTCCCAGAGGAGAGTCATCTGGTGTTTTAATTTGGATGCCTACTGGAACCATCCTGTCCTGTTTTTGTAAATGTTTTGATATTGTTTGCTGTTTTCAGGGCATTCAGTAGATATTTCTCCCATTTATTGACTGTAGATTTGTTTGTTTTGTCCCGGCTGTTTTGTCTCCCACTGGGTGCTCCATGAGGCTGCTTTCTTGTACCCCCATTTGTTGATCTCTGATAGGAGTCCAAGATGGTGGATCCGCACTGCGTTAGCTGGTATGGGACCTCTGCATGAATCTCTCCTCGCTCTCCATTCTCTTTCAGTATTCTCACTCCATTTGGTGCTTGGCTGAGTTCTTTATCTCTTCATTTGATGTTCTAGGGTTTCAGGATTGTTGCATTCTCTGTTTGGCTTAGTTTTTTGGATCTTTACTGTGGCGGGACGGCGTGGTGCTTCTTCCTATAGTGTCATCTTGCCGGAACCTCTCTAAGGGGGGTGTTTTTGATCTGCACAGTAGGCCATACACAAATACTTATATTTTGCCAATTGTGGGCTGCTTCTAACTGTTCTGGATTGCTGAGTAGACTCTCTGGCCTGGGTCTCTCCCGGTGTGGAAAGCATGTCTCCCGAGCACCGCTGCTTGCCTGCCTGACTGCTCACCCATGAGCTGATGAGGACTGAAGGGCTCAGGCTCTCACTGGGTCAGGTCTGGCAACTCCTTGCTGCTTCTGAACCGTCTCTCCCTCCCCCTGCCACTCAGTCCGGTTCCTCAACTTTGCCTTAGATGTTCAGGGCCCCTAGATTGTCATATATAATTGATTCACTTGTTTTTTTGGGTCTTTGTTGTAAGAGGATCCACCGGAGGCGTCTGACTACTCCGTCATCTTGTCCCCACCTCTGTTCTGTTTTGAAATTGTTTTGGCTATTTGAGGCCTTTGCACTTCCATATTAATTTGAGAATTGGATTTTCAATTTTTTCTATTTAGTTCTGGTGAAAATATACGTAACAAAACCTGCACCATCTCAATAATTTCTACACGTACAATTCAGTGACACTGATTATATTCTTCAAGTTGTGCAACCATTCTTTCTACCCTTTTCCAAATCACTCCACCACTATTAACAGAAACTCTATGTCCCTTGAGCAAAAACTCTTCCTTTCTACCTTACTTTCACCCCTGATAACCACTAATAATCTTTGTTTTCTATACCAAAAAAAGACCCAAACCCATTCCTGTCGAGTCAATTATGATTCATAGTGACCCTATAGGGCAGAGTAGAACTGCCCCATAGGGTTTCCAAGGAGTGGATGGTGGATTTGAACTGCTGACCTTTTGGTTAGCAGCCATACCTCTTAACCACTGCACCAGGGTTCCTTGGGTTGTATGTATGTGCTTATTTCATATAAGTGAGATAATATAATATTTGCCCTTTTGCAACTGACTTATTTTACTCAGCATGATGTTTTCAAGGTTCATCCATGTAGTGGTATACATCAGGGCTTCATTTCTCTTTATGGCTGAGTAATATTCCATTGTATGTATATACTATGTTTTGTTTATCCTTTCGTCTGTTGACAGACATTTCAGTTGTTTCCATCTTTTGGCTATTGTTAATAGTTCTACAATGAACATTGGTGTAGGTGTTTCAATTTTTTGTAAAGAAAGCTGTGGAAATTTTGATGGGTATTGTATTGAACCTATAGGTCACTTTGGGTAGTATTGACATTATAACAATATTTAGTCTTTCAGCCCATGAACACAGAATATCTTTTTGTTTATTTATGTCTTCTTTAATTTCTTTCAGCAATGTTTTGTAGTTTTCACTATGTAAGTCTTTTATCTCCCTGGTTAAATTTATTCCTAGGTATTTTATTCTTTTAGGTATTGTTTTCTTAATTTCCTTTTCAGATTGCCTCTTTGCTGGTGTATAGAAAGCTAAATTTGCGTGCTGACCTTGTATCCTATCACTTTGCTGAATTCATTTATTAGTGCTAGTAGCTTTCTTTGGGAATTTCTATATATAGGATCATGTTATCTGTGAATAGGTATAGTCTTACTTCCTCCTTTTCGATTTAGATACCTTTTATTTCTTTTCCTCATCTAATTGCTCTGGCTAGGACTTCCTGTACAATACTGAACAGTAGTGGTGAAAGTGCATCTTTGTCTTGCTCCTGATCTTAAGGGGGAAGCTCTCAGTCTTTCTCCATTGAGTATGATGTTAGCTGTGGGGTTCTCATAAATGCTGTTTATCATATTGAGGAATTTCCCTTCTATTTCTAGTTTGTTGAGTATTTTTTTCATGAAAGAGTGTCAGACTTTATCAAATGCCTTTTCTGTGTTGATTGAGATGATTGTGTGGTTCTTTTCCCTTATTCTATTGATGTAGTGTATAATCCCTTTAATATGTTTTTGAATTCAGTTTTCTCGTGCTTTGTTGAGAATTTTTTTTTTTTTTATGTTATATATATATTTTATTGTACTTCAGGTGAAAGCTTACAGAGCAAATAGTTTCTCATGAAATAGTAGTACACATGTTGTTTTTTGACATTGGTTAACAACCCCACAACGTATTAAGCCTCTAAATTCTCAACCTTTTTTTTTGATGAAAATTACAGATGGCCAAAGATACACCGTTTCAAAAATTTCTACATTCACAGTTCAGTGACATTGACTACGCTCTTCCAACTGTGCTGTTATTCTCACTTAAGATGAAGGCTTACAGAACAAAATAGTTTTTCATTTAACAGTTACTACACATGTTGCCCTATGACAATGGTTAACAATCTCACAGCACATCAAGAATATCCTTACTCCACCTTGTGTTCCCTATCACCAGGGGGCTTCCTTGTCCCCTTCTGTCTTCTGGACCTTGTCAGTGGACTATTGTACCTCTTTAGTCTCATTTGTTTATTTATTTATTTATTTATTTATTTATTTTTATTTTATTTAAACACCATTTCAAAACTTTTTACTTGCACATTTAAGTGATATTGACTATGCTCTTCCAATTGTGCTGCCATTCTCGCCCAAGATGAAGGCTTACAGGACAAAACAGCCTCCCATTTAATAGTTACTACAAATGTTGCCCTATAGCAGTGGTCAACAATCTCACAATACATCGACAGTGTCCTTATTCAATTTGTGTTCCTTATCATCAGTTTCCTACTCTCCCTCTGCCTTCTGGCCCTTGTCACCGGACTCCTGTACATCGTTAGTCCCATTTAGTTTTACTGGGGTGTCCATTCCCAGGCTTAACATCGAACCTTGAAGGTAACTTCCCCTCTGAGCTGAAAGGGTGTCTGGGGGCCACACTCTCGAGGTTTCTCTAGTATTCTTTAGGCCAGTATATCTGGTCTTCTTTTTTTTTTTTTTTTTTTTTTGGGAGTTAAAATTATGCTCTACATCCTACTCCAGCTCTGCCCAGAAACCTCTGTTGTGATCCTGGTCAGAGGAGTCATTGGTGGTAGCCGGGCACCATCCAGCTGTACTGGGCTCAGTCCCGTGGAGGCCTTGGTAGCTGTGGACCATTAGTCCTTCGGACTAATCTTTTCCTTGTATCCTGTTCTCTTCGTTCTCCCTTGTTCCCGAAGGGATGAGATCAGTGGAGTATCTTAGATGGCCGCTCATAGGCTTTTAAGACCCCAGACACTACTCACCAAGGTAGAATGTAGAGCATTATCTTTATAAGTAGTGTCATGCCAATTGAGCTAGATATTCCCCGAGATCATGGTCCCCAGAGCCCTCCGTCTAACAACTCAGTCCCTCGGGGGGTTTGGATGTGTCTATAGGGCCTCCATGACCTTTCCTTGTGCAGGTTGTGTTAGTTTCCCCTGTACTGTGTACTATCTCACCTCTCACCCAAGTTACCACTTATCTATTACCTATTTAGTATTTCCCCCCCCCTCCCATCCCTGGTAACCAACAAGGATTGTTACATTTCGCATGTGAATTTTTTCATGGGTTTTTACAATAGAGGTCTCATACAATATTTGTCCTTTTGTGATTGACTTATTTCACTCAGCATAATGTCCTCCAGTTTCATCCATGTTATGAGATGGTTCACCGATTCATTGTTCTTTCTCGTTGCATAGTACTCCATTGTGTGTATGTACCATAGTTTGTGTATCCATTCGTCTGTTGATGGACATCGAGGTTGTTTCCATCGTTTTGCTATTGTGAATAATGCTGCCATGAACATACGTGTGCATATGTCTATTCGAGTGATGACTCTTATTTCTCTAGGATATATTCCTAGGAGTGGGATTGCTGGATCGAATGGTACGTCTATTTCTAGCTTTCTGAGGAAACGCCATATCATTTTCCAAAATGGCTGTATCATTTTGCATTCCCACCAGCAGTGTATAAGAGTTCCCGTCTCCCCGCAGCCCCTCCAACATTTGTTATTTCCAGTGTTTTTGATTCGTGCCAGTAATGCCGGGGTGAGATGGTATCTCATTGTGGTTTTAATTTGCATTTCTCTAATGGCTAGTGATCGCAAGCATTTCCTCATGTGTCTGTTGGCCATTTGAATGTCTTCCTTGGTGAAGTGTCTGTTCATTTCCTTTGCCCATTTTTTGATAGGATTGGTTGTCTTTTTGTTGTAGAGGTGTTGGATTTTCTTGTAGATTATGGAGATTAGACCTTTATCTGACTTGTACTGTCCAAAAATTTTTTCCCAGTCTGTAGGTTCTCTTTTAACTCTTTTGGTGAAATCTTTTGAAGAGCATAGATGTTTGATTTTTAGAAGATCCCAATTATCTAGTTTATCTGTTGGGTTTTTTGTGTTGATGTTTATGGTTTGTATCCTGTTAATGCCATGTATTAAGGCCTGAAGTGTTGGTCCTATTTTTTCTTCTATGAATTTTATAGTTTGAGGCTTTATATTCAGGTCTTTGATCCATTTTGAAGTAGTTTTTGTATATGGTGTGAGGTATGGGTCCTGTTTCATTTTTCTACAAATGGATATCCAGTTTTGCCAGCTTTGTTGAGAATTTTTGCATCCATATTCATAAGGGATATTAGTCTGCAATTTTCTTCTCTTGTGGTGTCTTTGTCTGGCTTTGATATCAGGATTGCTTTGGTTTTTGATGCTTGAAGTGTGAACAGCCTGACAGCATCCTGGAAGCCCCCTCGCCTACCCACCCCCAGCCCAGAGCTGACTCCAGCGTGATTTGTGTGCTGGAAACTGCTGTGTAAGTGTGAGGCTTGGAAGAGCAAGGGCGATTCCATCATAGCTTTTGAAAATATTGTCCCTTCTTGCCTGTGTCACAGGCCCTCCTTGGCTTCCCTGCCAGGCAGAGGGAGTACCTCTTTCTTGGCTCTGGAAGCAGCAGCCGGGCATCCCAGGCCCTCCAGCTGCAGAGACGTGCCACTGTGTGCCCTCCTGAGACTCCGCGCCCAGGCTGGGAAGCTCCAGTCTGGAGAGGAAGCACTCTTGTGGGAGAGCAGATGCTGGGCCCAGGAACATCCGCTGGGAGTGAATGGAGATCCCTGCATTTTGTTGCTGGGAGAATCTTCAGAAACTCTCAATTATATGCATTTTTCCTCTGCTCTGAAACCTTCCATGGCTCCCTGTTGCCTGTGGGATAACAAGGCTAAACGTCTTAGCTTGGTATCACCAAGGTTTTCCTTCCACTCTCGTCCTTTCCTACTTCCTTCCCTCCCTCCCACACTTTCACAGCCATCTCTTGATGCCTTTAAGTGTAGGTACCATGCGAGGCTCCAGAGATATAACCATGAAGGAGACAGACACAGCCCTGACCTCATGGAGCTTCACTCTTCAGCCCCATTCCCACCTCTTTGTAAAGGGACCCTGGGTCCTTCTCATTGTTCTGAGTCCCTCTGAGAGCACTCCTCTCTCCAGGACTTTGCTTAAGTTCCTGCCTCCGAGATGCTGTTGCTATTTGCTAGATCCCAACATTCCTTTAAGGCTCAGCTCAAGACCAGCCCTGCCCCATGTCTACCCCTCCCCAGCTTCCAGAGCTCTCTTTGTCTCAGCTGACCCTGGTCTGCTCCCCTCACCTTGATGTCCACCTCTTTCGGCAAAGCTTGGTCAGCTCTGTGACCACACTCTTGGTGGGTGGGCAGCAACCGGTTCTGGCCAGTTCTGTCCTGGGGCCTAGCTCCTGGCATTGGAGGAGAGCATGGAAGTCCCCACGGAGCCAACGCTGGGCTCCTCCAGGAATCCAGATCTACCTGACTGGGCTGAAGAACCTGTGGGGTCATTTTTCATGATGTTTCTTGGAGAGCCTCATCTGAAGGGAAACAGTTAGCTCATAAGGGAAAGACATAGTCAGCATGGCTTTGAGGTTCGCATGGTACCTGCTGCTCAGCCCATCTTCATGAACTCAGGAGAGTAAAAACCCAAAAGGATGATTCACTAAGCCTAACAGGAAACATCACTACATCAGACATCAGGCTCTGCAGTTGCAGAGCCGAGTGCAGCACGAGTTGGGTGGGGTGCAGGGTCTGCCCTCACTGGGGTCACTGCTGAGGCTGGGAGGGACCCTGCATCCTAAGCCTGTCTGACTATTGTGGAAGCAGAAGAGCAGCACCCTGGTCTCCCACCTTGAGCAGCTCCAGCCCCAGGCAGAGGTGGTGGGACTGTCTGGGCCTCATGATGCCCCATCCATCACCCTGGTGTGGGTGCCACCCAGGATCTGGAGGCCAACAGTGGTCACTCCATAGGTGGTGTGAGAACTTTGAGACTCCTGGAAGGAGCTAGGAGGGTTATTTTAATTTTGAAAATATTTTATTTTTCTTGTTAAAAATGTACACAGCAAAACGGATACCAGTTCAACAATTTCTACATGCACAATTCAGAGACATTGAAGGGAGGGGTATTTTAAAAAGGCGCAAGACCCCACTAAAGCCAGTGGGGCTAAAGCCAGAGAAATGTTGTTTTGGGGATTCTGAGGACTTTCCTTTCCTCAGGCTGGTAGGGCCTGGAAGGCCTGGTTTCACTAGGCAGAGCCACAAAGCGTCACGTTACCCACTTCCCCACCATCCTCTGCTGAATGTCTGGCTGTGCCAGCAACACCCCATGGGGGCTGCATGACTCCGTGTTACAGCCATGTGCCATGAGACATATATGGCCTTGCAGGATGCTGGTGACTCTGACAGGCCCTGGTTATAGCCAGTCTGCGTTGCATGGGCAAAAGTTGGCAGCCTTGGTGGCCTCCCTACTGGCCCTTCATTAAGGAGGTCTGGGGACCTTACTCCCCACACTCTGGCTGCCAGGACAGAGAGGGTGGGGTGGGAGTACTTAGCTCACTTGCATTCAAAGCCTCTGCAGCTTGTTTCTTTAAACATCTTTATTCAAAATGTAAAATTTGGTAAGTTTCGACACACGTAAACACCCATGAAACCATCACCACAGTCAAGATAGTGAACTTTTCCATCACCCCAAACCTTTCCTCCTGCCCTTTTGTGATCCCTCCCACCTGCTGTTCCACCCCAGGCAACAACTCATCTGCTTACTCTCCCTCTAGGTTACTTTGCATTTCCTAGAGTTTTATATAAATGGACTCTTTTTTTGCTCTGACTTCTTTCACTCAGTATAATTATTTTGAGATTCAGCCATGCAGTGTAGTTGCTATGGGTAGTGATAGTTCATTCCTTTTTATTGCTGAGTGGTATTCCATGCTATGGATGTACATGGTTTGCTTATCCACTTGCCTGTTGATGGACATTTGCATTGTTTCCAGTTTTGGGCTGTTAAAACTTGCAAATAGGAGAATTCTGGGAACATTGCCTATAGACAGAAACACCACACCGTCCCTCTACAGCAAAGATCCAAAAAACTAAGTAAAACAGAGACAAATGTCAATCCTGGAACCCTAAGCATCAAATGAAAAGATAAAGAACTCAACCAAGCACTGAATGGTATAAGAAACTGACAGAGAACAGAGAGTGAGGAGAGTTGCGAGCGGAGGTCCCCTATCAGCTAATGCAGCACGGATCTGCCATCTTGGACTCCTGCTGGAGATCAGTGGACAGGGAGTATGAGAAAGCAGATTCATGGAGCTCCCAGCATTAGATAGAACAACTGGTAACCAGCGAGACACGGTTTTCCACCTGCCACTCTGCCTCCCCCTGCTTCACCTTTGCTGCTTCCTGGCTGGCCGGTCTGCTGCTTCCCAGCAGGCAGATTCTTGGCTTCCCAGCAGGCTAATTTGCTGCTTTCTGGCAGACGGATTCCCAGCTTCCTGCAGAGCTGATCCACCACTCCCCAGCGGGCCATGACCCCAGCACAGTAGGCGCAGGCTCCATGCCACGTGAATTTGCCCCACCCACAGTGGCCAGCTTCTTCAGTGCCATTTCTTTGTTGCTGGTATTGCTTTTTTCAGCTTCTTTTAGTTTCTTCCTGGCCTTTCACCTCCTCCCTCTCCTTTCTCTCAAACACCTGACTCCATTCGTGTGCCATCTTTGCTTCTGTTTGACAGGCTGTGAAGCACTGCTCAGCTGGGAAACTGCTTCCCTAGTCCATTTCCCCAGTCCACGTGGCCACACTGGTGGGATCCCTGGGGGCTTTTGTGTTTGTTTATTTGTTTTCTCTTTCTCTTTCTTTGTTTTTTGGTTTCTTGTCTCTTTCTACTTACCTTCTTTTACTGCCTCCTGACTACCTGGTGCTGTGTATCATCTCCACCCCTTATAGCTGGGCTATACTGCACAGCTTGGGAGCCACTCCTCGGTCTGTCCATCCCCGCCATGAGATCCCTGAGGGCCTTTAAAAATTTTTTTGTAATTAAAAAAAAATTTTTTTAAAATTGATTTATTTTTCCCCCTTTTTGTTTTTCTCCATTTC
Organism: Dugong dugon; assembly: GCA_030035585.1. Lineage (NCBI taxonomy): Eukaryota > Metazoa > Chordata > Mammalia > Sirenia > Dugongidae > Dugong > Dugong dugon. The sequence continues at coordinate 73,720,262 of CM057473.1, forward strand.
TCAGTTTCTTTTATCTCCAGTACAATGGCAAGCTCCCTCAGCATTTTTTTTTTTTTTTTGGCCCCTGTTTCTCTCTCCTCTCGCTCTTTGTCTCCATACCCAACCTAGCTCCACACATCACAATTTCCCCCTCCCACTACCTCCTGCCTATCTGCACCAGGTGCTGAACATTGCACCCCTGAGAAGCACAGGCACGACCTACTGGAACCTGCCCTGCATGACCACTGGCTTATTTTGTTGGCCCAAGTACACAAACAACCCATCCCAGCCTCTGCCCTTCAGCTGGACCTGCCCTGCTACACCATAGCTGAGCAACTGGCCCTGCCCATTGGACAAGAAGGTGAAAAATATCACATCCACAGATGAGCAAACAACAAAGAATACACAGCCCACCTGCTCAGACATAACCAAATAAAACAAAAAAGCAGGATTAAGCAAACAAATCTACAATCAATAAATGAAGAAAATAACTACTGAATGTCCCGAAGACAGCAGACAATATCAAAACATGTTAAAAAACAGGACAGGATGATTCCAGTAGGCATCCAAAATAAAACACCAGATGACTTTCCAATAGAAGAAAAGGCACTAGAACTACCTGATAGGGAATTCAAATCTCTAGTATTCAGAGATATCAAGAGTTGAAGCAAAGAGCAGACAAAAATGAGGAAAAAATAGAGAAATTGATGGAAAAGGCAGACAAATTAATGGAAAATACAAACAAAAAAATGGAAGCCTTCAGGAAAATAATGCAGGAACAAAATGCCAAAATAAATCCATAACTAGAAATAATACAAAAACAACAGTTAGAAATCCAAAAGATAAACAACAAGATTTCAGAAATGGACAGTGTCATAGAAGGGCTGAGGGAAAGGTTTGAAACAATGGAAGACTGGATTAGTGAAATTGATGACAAACACTTGGATATCACTTTGTTCAGGGAAAAATCAGAAAAAAGAACAAAGAAAAATGAAGAAACCCTGAGAATTACATGGGATACAATCAAAAGCAAAACTTTGTGAGTGATCAGAGTTCCAGAACAGGAGAGAAAATGGAAAACACAGAGAGGATCATTGAAGAATTGCTGACAGAAAACTTCCCTAATATCATGAAAGATGAAAAGCTGACCATCCAAGAAGCTCAACAAACCCCATATAGGATAGACCCCAAAAGAAAATCGCTGAGGCATATCATAATCACACTTGCTAAAACCAAAGACAAAGAATCCTGAGAGCAGCTCGAGAAAAAAAAAAAAGTCACATACAGAGGGGAAACAATAAGACTAAGCTCTGATTACTCAGCAGAAACCATGCAGGCAATAATGCAATGGGATGACATATATAAAACCTTGAAAGAAAAAAAATTGCCAGCCAAGAATAATATATCCTGCAAAACTCTTGCTCAAATATGATGGTGAAATTAAGACATTTCCAGATAAACAGAAATTAAAAGAATATGTAAAAACCAAACGAAACTTACAAGAATTATTAAAAGGAGTCCTTCATTTTGAGAAAAAACAGCATCAGACAACAGCCTGAATCTAGGACACAAGATTGCACCAGTCAGATACCAACCTAGGAAATGAACTCTCAAGGACTATTCAAAACCAAAAGATTTACAACAGGGAACCAGAGAGGTTAATCTGCAAATGACAGCAATGTCAGAACAATAAAAGAGGGAGTAAACGGTGTAGCTATAGAACTTTCTAATGGAGAGGAAGGCAAGGAGATACCAAGTAATAATAGACTGGTTCAAACTTAGGAAGATAAGGGTAAATTTCAAGGTAACCACAAAGAAAGTTAACAAACCTACTCATCAAAATAAAGAAGAAAAACATAAAGTCTCAGTAAACACAAAATCTACAAAAACAAAAAATGAAAAAAAAAAATCCACAAACAAAAGGAATTCAGCACAGGTGAGTAAGAGGAACAAAGAAATCATCAGCACCACAAAAACATTACAAAATGACAGCAATAAACTCATACCTATTAATAATTACACTGAACGTAAATGGCCTAAATGCACCCATAAAGAGACAGGAAGTGACAAAATGGATAAAAATACAGGATCCATCAATATGCTGTCTACAAGGGGTACACCTTAGAAACAAAGACATAAATCTATTAAAAATCAAAGAATGGAAAAAATATATCAAGAAAACAGCCACTAAAAGAGCAGGAGTGTCAATACTAGTTTCAGATAAAATAGACCTTAAAACAATATCCACCATAAAGAAGGGCACTGCATCATGATTAAATGGACATCTAGCATGAAGACATAACCATAATAAATATCTATTCACCCAATGACAGGCCTCCAAAATACATAAAACAAACTCTAACAGCACTGAAAAGAGAAATTGACGGTTCCACAATAATAGTAGGAGACTTCAACACACCCCTCTCAGTAAAGGACAGAACAACTAATAGGAAACTCAGCAAAGATACAGAAGACCTAAAGGGCACAAGCAGCCAACTTGACCTCAAATACATATATAGAACACTCCATCCAACCGCTGCAAAGTACACATTCTTTTCCAATGCACATGGAACGTTCTCCAGAATAGACCACATCTTAGGCCACAGAGCAATCCTCAACAAGATCCAAAATGTTGTGATAATTCAAAGTATCTTCTCTGACCACAATGCCATCAAGGTAGAAATTAACAATAGAAAGAGCAAGGAAAAAAATCAACTACATAGAAACTGACTAATACCCTGCTCACACATCAGTGGATAATAGAAGAAATCAGAGATGGAATCAAAAAATTCCTAGAATCAAATGAGAATGAAAACACATCATACCAAAACCTTTGGGACACAGCAATGGCAGTACTCAGAGGACAATTTATAGCAATAGATGCACATATCAAAAAGAAGAAAGGGACAAAATCAAAACATTAACTACAGAACTCAAACAAATAGAAAGAGAACAGCAAAAAAAGCCCACAACCACTGCAAGAAAGGAAATAGTAAAGACCAGAGCAGAAATAAATGAAACAGAGAACAGAAAAGCAATAGAAAGAATCAACAAAACCAAAAGTTGGTTCTTTGAAAGAATCAACAAAATCGACAAACCACTGGCCACACTGACAAAAGGAAAACAGGAGAGGACACAAATAACCCAAATAAGAAATGAAATGGGGGACATTACAACAGACTCAACTGAAATAAAAAGGATTATAACCGAATATTATGAAAAACTATACTCCAACAAATTTGAAAACCTAGAGGAAATGGATAAATTTCTAGAAACACACAGCATACCCAAACTACAACAAAGTGATGTTGAAAATCTGAACAGACCCATAACAAGAGAAGAGATTGAAAAGGTAATAAAAAAAACTCCCAACCAAAAAAAGCCCTGGCCCAGATGGCTTCACTGGAGAATTCTACAAAACATTTACAGAAGAGCTTGTACTGGTACTACTCAAGCTATTTCAGAGCATAGAAGAGGAAGCAACACTTCCAAATTCATTCTATGAAGCCAGCATAACACTGATACCAAAACCAGGCAAAGACGTCACAAAAAAAGAAAATTACAGACCAATATCTCCCATGAATATAGATGCAAAAATTCTCAACAAAATTCTAGCCAACAGAATTCAGCATCATATCAAAAAAAACAATACACCTTGACCAAGTAGGATTCATACCAGGTATGCAAGGATGGTTCAACATTAGAAAATCAATCAAGGTAATCCACCACGTAAATACAATAAAGGAAAAGAATCACATGATCATCTCAATTAACGCAGAAAAGACATTCGACAAAGTCCAACACCCATTGCTGATAAAGACTCTCAATAAAATAGGTATAGAAGGGAAATTCCTCAACCTAATAAAGGGCACCTATGCAAAACCAACGGCCAAAATCATTCTGAATGGAGAGAAGCTTAAAACATTCCTCTTGAGAACAGGAATGAGACAAGGACATCCTTTATCACCACTCCTGTTTAACATTGTGCTGGAACTCCTAGCTAGGGCAATCAGGCAAGAAAAAGAAATAAAGGGCATACAAGTTTGTAATGAAGAAGTAAAACAGTCCCTATTTGCAGATGATATGATACTATATATGGAAAACCCAAAAGACTCCATGAGAAAACTACTGGAACTAATAGAAAGATTCAGATACAAGATACAAGATAAACACACAAAAATCAGTTGGATTCCTATACACCAACAAAGAGAACAACAAAAAGGAAATTAGGAAAGCAATAACATTTATAATAGCCCCGAAAAAAAAATACTTAGGAATAAATCTAACCAGGGACATAAAAGAACTATATGAAGAAAACTACAAAACACTACTGCAAGAAACCAAAAGAGATCTACATAAATGGAAAAACATACCATGCTCATGGACAGGTAGAGTCAAAATTGTGAAAATGATAATTCTACCCAAAGTAATCTACAAATACAATGCAATACCAATCCAAATACCAATAACATTCTTTAAAGAGATGGAAAAACTAATGGTTAACTTTATATGGAAAGGGAAGAGGCCCTGGATAAGTAAAGCATTATTGAAGAAGAAGAATAAAGTAGGAGGACTTGCATTACCTGACCTCAGAACCTACTATACATCCATGGTAGTCAAAACAGCCTGGTACTGGTACAATGACAGATACACTGACCAATGGAACAGAATTGAGAACCCAGATGTAAATCCATCCACCTACGGTCACCTGATCTTTGACAAGGGCCCAAAGTCCATCAAATGGGGAAAAGACAGTCTTTTTAACAAACGCTGCTGGCAAAATTGGATGTCCATCTGCAAAAAAATGAAACAGGACCCATACCTCACACCATACATAAAAACTAATTCAAAACGGATCAAAGACGTAAGTCTAAAACCAGAAACTATAAAGATCATAGAAGAAAAAACAGGACCAACGCTAGAGACCCTAATACATGGCATTAACAGAATACAAACCATAACTAACAACATACAAATTCCAGAAGGTAAGCTAGATAACTGGGATCTTCTACAAACTAAACTCTTGTGCTCATCAAAAGACTTCACTGAAAGAGTAAAAGAGAACCTACAGACTGGGAAAAAATTTTTGGCTATGACAAATCCAACAAAGGTCTAATTTCTAAAATCTACAGGAAAATCCAACACCTCTACAACAAAAAGACAAATAATCCAATTAAAAAATGGGCAAAGGAAATGAAAAGACACTTCACCAAAGAAGACATTCAAGCAGCTAACAGACACATGGGAAAATGCTCGTGATCACTAGCCATTAGGGAAATGCAAATCAAAACCACAATGAGATACCATCTCATCCCAGCATTGCTGGTACGAATAATAAAAAAAAAAAAAAGCAGAATAACAAGTGTTGGAGAGGCTGTGAGGAGATTGAAACTCTTATACATTGCTGGTGGGAATGCAAAATGGTACAATCATTTTGGAAAATGATATGGCACTTTCTTAGAAAGCTAGAAATAGAAATACCATATGATCCAGCAATCCCACCCCTAGGAATATATCCTAGAGAAATAAGAGCCGTCAAACGAATAGACATATGCACACCCATGTTCATTGCAGCATTGTTCACAATAGCAAAAAGATGGAAACAACCTCGACGCCCATCAACAGATGAATGGATAAACAAATTATGGTACATACACACAATGGAGTACTACGCAACGATAAAGAACAATGATGAATCTCCGAAGCTTCTCACAACACGGATGAATCTGGAAGGCATTATGCTGAGTGAAATAAGTCAATCACAAAAGGACAAATATTGTATGAGACCACTACTATAAAAACTCATGAAAGGGTTTACACACAAAAAAGAAACAATCTTAGATGGTTACAAGGGAGGGGAGGGGTAGGGATGGAAAAAGACTAAATAGAAAATAGATAAGTGGTGACTTTGGTGAAGGGTAAGACTGGGGAAGCCAGCACAGCTTGTTCAGGGTAAGGTCATGGAAGCTCCAGGGACACATCCAAACTCCCTTAGAGACTGAATTGCTGGGCTGAGGGCTGTGGGGACCATGGTCTCAAGGAACACTGAGCTCAACTGGCATAACATAGTTTGTAAAGAAAATGTTCTACATTCTACTTTGGTGAGTAGCGTCTGGGTTCTTAAAAGCCTGTGAGTGGCCATCTGAGATACTTCACTGGTCTCAACCCTTCAGAGGCAAGGGAAAATGAAGAAAACTAAAGACACAAGGGAAAGATGAGTCCAAAGGACTAATGGACCACAAGTACCACGACCTCCACCAGACTGAGTCCAGTACAACTAGATGGTACCTGGCTACCACAACTGACTGCTCTCACAGGGATCACAATAGAGGGTCCCAGACAGAGCAGGAGAAAAATGTAGAACAAAATTCTGACTCACAAAAAAAGACCAGACTTACTGGCCTGACAGAGACTGGAGAAACCCTGAGAGTATGGCCCCCAGACACCCTTTTAGCCCAGTAATGAAGTCACTCCTGGAAGTTCATCTTTTAGCCAAAGATTAGACAGACTCATAGGACAAATGAGACTACAGGGGCACACCAGCCAAGGGGCAAGGACTAGAAAGCAAGAGGGGACAGGAAAGCTGGTAACAGGGAACCCAAAGTCGAGTACGGAGAGTACATGTCATGGGGTTGTTAACCAATGCCATAAAACAATATACGTACTAAAAACAAACAAACACAAAAACCCAAAAAACTTGCAAATAAAGCTCTGCAACTTGTTTGAATGTGGATGAAGCACTAGTCAGGGAGCCTGGAAGCCTGACTTTGTCACCTATCTGCCCTGTGCATGTCCCTTCCCCTCCACGAGTCTCAGCTTTCTCTTCTGAAATTTAAAGGGTTGGACTCAGGGTTCCTCAGGTCCCTCCTGTTGTCACATCTGCTATTGTTGTGTTTCTCCATTATCATGATACCCCACGCCCCACCCAACCCTCCTGCATTCATGGTAACAGTGAGGGCGACGGCCGGGGCTGGGCATGGTCAGGACTAGGGGGTATCTGGGCATCTTGCTGCCCAAGCCACCCTCTGGAGCCCTGAGGAGTAAGTCTCTGCTGCTCCTCAGCTGTAGTAGCGCAGACTGTATCAGAAAGGACGTCAAATATGGTCTGCGTGACCACCTGTCTTAGGCTCGGTTTTCTAGAGAAGCAAAACCAGTGAAGCATGTATATACATATATAAAGAGATATGTATATATATACACAAATATATATATATATAAAGAGATTTATCTCAAGGAAATGGCTCACGCAGTTGTTGGGGCTGGCAAGTCCCAAATCTATTAGTCAGGCGTCAGGCTGGAGGATTCTCCTGACTCACATGGTTGCAAGGGCTGACGAACCCAAACTGGCAAGTCAGATGACAGGCTGCTGGCTCACAGGGCTGTGGAAACGGGTGAATCAGGTCAGACTGACTAGAATAAGACTATGACATGAGTCATGCCCTTTAGTAAGGCTGTGACTCAAGATACACCCCACATTAATCCTGTCTCATTAATGTATAGAGGTTTAGGATTTACAACACATAAAATGGAGGATAATTATATACTACTACAAAATGGAGGTCAATCAGATCACAAAATGGAGGACAATTATGCAATGTCGGGAATCATGGCCTACCAAGTTGACACAACATTAACCATCACACTGCCTTACTGGTGCATGAACCCCTGAAAATGCATGAACGCTCCCAGGGATGGGGAGTCCCTGTCTTATGTGGCAGTCCCACCCAAGAGCTGACCCTTGATTCTACCTACCTCAGGGCCCAGGCAGATGGGTGGAGCTGGGTCTGCCCCTACTGCTCCCTGTGGTTGACTGACCTCCCTCCCTACCCCCTAGCAGCCTCAGCGGTGCCCTTCTTAGACGTCAGAGAGGGATCTGCCCATCTGTTCACCATGATGGGGCTGAGGGGGATGCGGCACTGGCACATTCGTTATCGCCTCTGTGGTGCCAGATCTGGAAGATTAATCCCGAATCACTCAGGTCTCAGGAACACTGGAGTGATGTCACCCCACCAACCTGCTCTTCCCTCCTGGTGTCGGGAAGGGCTGTGCTCAGGCTTACCCTGCTTTGAGGCCACTGAAGCAGCATCTAGGGTCCCCAGTAGCCTGGGAGGGGAACCTGGGAAGGTATGAAACGGTATTCGAACCGAACCCTGAATTGGAATTTACATTTTAACAAGATCCCTTAGTGATTCTTATGTATAAAATTTTGAGAACCATTCTGCTAGTAGGAGCCCTGGTGGTGCAGTGGTTAAAGTGCTCAGCTGCTAGCCAAAAGGTCAGTGGTTTGAACCTACCAGCCACTCCGAGGGAGAAAGATGTAGTAGTCTGCTTCTGTAAGTATTTACAGTCTTGGAAACCCTATGGGGCAGTTCTACTCTGTCCTATAGGGTCACTATGAGTCGGAATAGACTCAACGACAGTGGATTTGGTTTGGTTTTGGGGCTCTACTAGTGGTTCTCAGAATTAGTCCCTAACTAGCAGCATTAATATTGTCTGGGAACTTGTTAGAAATGCAAATTCTCAGCAGGGGTTCGAACTGGAGCAAACAGTTTTGACGCCTTGGTAGGAAAACAAATGTGGCACGGAAATGCGGATGGTGTGGTGGCTGGGTGTGGAAGGCAGAGCCACACAGCCCTGGGTTTGCAACCGGCCTCTGCCTCTTACCGTCAGGTGACCCTGGGCAAGTGACAGACCTCCCTGAACTTGTTTCTTCACCTATGAGATACAGATAATTATACCAACTTCTCCAGGGTTGTTATGAGGATTCAACAACACAAGCAGTCCAGCGCCTGGCAAATAACCATTATCCAAACCAGTCGCTGTACAGTTGACCCTGACTCATGATGACCCCATGTGTGTCAGAATAGGACTGTGCTCCATGGGGTTTCCAATGGCTGATCTTTCAGAAGTAGATCACCAGGCCTTTCTTCCAAGATGCCTCTAGGTGGACTTAAACTGCAAGCCTTTCAGTTAGTAGTGGAGCAGTTACAGTAGGTGCTAAATAAAATAAATAGTATTTTGCTCCCTAAGGACTCTGGGCATCAGCAGTTTCCTGGGGCAGATCTCAACTCTTGGGGGCCATACTGAGTGCTCAGTGCCTGCCCTCCCTCTCCCCTGTCAGGGACAAACCAGCCTGAGAGAGGAGCTGAGTCTGAGCGGGGAAGGGGATGAGAAGGGCAATGCTCAGCTCATGAGCTGGGGATAGGATGGGGATGTAGGCTGGGCAAAGCATAGCTAAATGAAGAAGCCCAAAAAAGGTGGTGGTGGTCACAGATGGGAGGGTGTTGGTGGAAACTGAGCCAGGCGCGGAAGCACTTGTTATTTTCAGCAAGTTCTAATCCCCAGCCCAGGTTACTGATATGAGATCAAGGAGCTGTGCTAATGAGACTGGAGCCCAGCCACCTGTGAGTGTTGATTAAGCAGACAATTTTAGAGCACAGATAAAAGGAAGTGGTGAGTAGCTGGAGCCAGCAACAGTTCACCAAGAACATGCCAGAATAAATGCCAGCCTGAATTCAAGGTCTTCTATTTGGCATATCCTCTTTAATATTTTCATCAAAGTCTTGAATAATAAATAGCACAGAGGCTGGATTATCACATCTGTGGGTGACACGGAGCTAGGAGAGAGCGTGAATACATTTAATGGTGGGACCAGGCTTCAACTCCTGGGGCATCATCAAGACCTGGAACCAACCAGATGAAATCTCGTAGAGATCTGTGTGCCATCTTCCACTGGGACTAAAAGTGAACTGCTCAGCTTCAGCACAGGAAAGGCCTGGCTTGAAAGGTGTGTTCCAGGCACCGACTTTTTCTCTTGCCCTGGAATTGCCACCTGGATGCACAGCCAAGGAAGAAGAGATGTCCTCAGCACTTCCTGGCCTGTGTAAATCAGCAGGAGATCAGACAGAGGAGGGAAGATCACTTTGGTTGTGAGTTGTCGGCCTGGGGGAGGAATGCTGAGGCTCCCCCTTTGCCCCCAGCCTAGCCAAGTTGGGGTGGCGGGCTTCCAGTGTATCACTCATAGAAGCTACTAGAAGGGGAGATGGCATCTTCTTCCCTGGTTGGATGTCTACTTTTGAAGCAAGCCTGCTACTCTACTCTCTATGCCTATTTGAACAAGAGCACAGAGTATTGAGGAGAGGTGGCGGGCATCATTAGGGGCTGTGTGCGTTCCCACAGTTTGGCATGGTCACGATGTGTGTGTGCCAGGGGCCAAGCAGACCCTGGAAGGTTGCAGATTTTTGCAGTATTCCACCCAAGAGGGCTGGCTGCTGGGCCAGAGGAGGGGCAGCAGGAGGCTGCGGGGACCCTCAGAGGCTGAAGCTGTGGGAGCCTTGAGTGCCCCTCACCTTGTGGAGCAGGGCCATGGAGAGGCTCCTGCACAGATTCTGAAAACCCTACATGGGTGCCCTGAGAACCAGCACTTGGAGCTTCACCACACAGAGGGCTTACATTGTCTTTGTAGTCCCTTTCTCTCTGTCCTCAGCCTGGAATAGCCAGAAATAGAAGGTGGTGGTGGGGAGAACACGCCTCCTCCCCTTTCTAAGTCCCTCAGGCTAGGTATGGTCTATTCTGGGAGCAGGAAGGAAATTAGCATTAAAATGAATTTGAGACTGAAGTTTTAAACTGGACTAGATGGACTGGATTTCCTTATACCTAGGAGTGACCAGAAAGCTTTGGGATTGGCCCTAGCTGTTATTTAAGTGATGGGAACAGGAGCCTCAACTTAGCACTGGTAACGGTGGTGAAGGAAGGAATAACAAAACCATTTTTTCCTTGTGTTCCATCAGGTTCAGATTGTTCAATAATGCTGTCACAGGAGCTTGTGGGCTATGGGACTTTCCATCTAGGTCTGTCATCTCCCATATCCTGTGATAAGAACGTCCTGAGGTCAGGGGTTCTAAGCTCTCCATGTCATGGACTGAATTGTGTCCCCCAAAAATATGTGATTCAGTTTGGCTAGGCCATGATTCCCAGTACTGTGTGATTGTCTGCCATTTTGTCATCTGATGTGATTTTCCTATGTTTTGTAAATCCTACATCTATGATGTTAATGAAGTAGGATCGGCAGCAGTTATGTTAACGAGGCAAGACTCAATCTACAAGATTGGATTGTGTCTTGAGCCAATCTCTTTTGAGATATATAAGAGAGAAGTGAGCAGAGAGACCGGGACCTCAAACCACCAAGAATCAGCACGAGGAGCGGAGTGTGTCCTTTGGACCTGGGGTTCCTGCATGGAGAAGCTTCTAATCTAGGGGAAGATTGATGACAAGGACCTTCCTCCAGAGCTGGCAGAGAAAGGCTTCCCCTGGAGGTGACACCATGAATTTGGACTTCTAGCCTCCTAGACAGTGAGAGAATAAACTTCTGTTTGTTAAAGCCATCTACTTGTGGTATTTCTGTTATAGCAGCACTAGATGACTAAGATACTCCATCTCCTCCATCTGCCATCCTCAGTGCCCACAGACACATCCTCATGGTCACAAGATGGCTGCCACAGCTCTAAGCATCACACATAGTCCCGTCAAGTCCAGTTAAAGCAGAGGGGTGTTTCCTCCCCTCTCTTTTAGGATGATTTAGGGATGATTTCTTTTATGAAGAGGGAAGCTTTTACTGGAAGCCCTCAGCAGACTTCCCTGAATAATAAATTCATCATACATCCATACCTAATCCAATCTTCGGAAAGATGCTTGAGGCCACTGTGATTGGCTTAGACCCTGGGGTTGGGGAAGTGACTGATAAGTATTAGTCCTCTGTCATCAAGGAGTAGGGATGCCTCTTGCTTAGGTAACCAACAGCGTCTGCCACAATCATTCACATGACAAATTCTGGTGGGTTTTGGTGGGTTGCAGGCTCACTGTGAAGCGGCTGCCTAAAAATCAGCAGTACTCTTAGGCTGCATTAATAGGAGAATAGTATCTGCAGCAAGGGAGGGGATGGTCACCATTACTGAGCTGGTTGGGCCACGATGGGGCATAGGTAAGCTGAAGCTTTTCCAGAGAAGGGGGCCAGGTTGGTGAGAAGTCTAGAAGCTCTGTCATAGGAAGTGTGGCTGAAAGAATGAAGTCATTTAACCCAAAGAAGCCTCAGAGGCACTTGTCAATGTGGGGAGCCGTTGTGAATTGTTTAGAACAATGCCCATGATGGAGGGACTTACTCAAGTGGCTCCAGGTGGCAGATCCAGAACTATATTCAGTAGTCATCTCAGTAGAAGGAAGCCATTTATGGCCATCAGAGCTGCTACTCAACAGGGAATGAATGGGCTGCCTCAGAGAGGGAGTGTCCTGCAAGTCGAGGCTGTACAACCTGTAAGGGAAACTCTTGAGGTGATTCTTGCTTTGGGAGGAAGGCTGGACTAGATGAATTCCAGGTACAAAGGTGCAGTGGTAAGTGCAGGAGCTTTGGAGTCAGACGGTCTTGGGTGGGGCCTTGCCACTTACTAGCTGTGTGACCCTGGACAAGTTCACTTACCTTCTCTGAGTCTTACTTTTCTCATCTACTGAAATGAGGGTAGCAGTGCCTGCCTCACAGGGCTGTGAGATTTGTGAAGTGTGTGGCACATAGTAGGTGCTCAATAATGGCTGTACCCTTTTTTCTTTGGTGTCTCCTTTACCTTTGGAGAGAAGCTAGCAAGACTGTACAGGCAGCCAAAGTGTCATTAGAGCTTTATCTGCCCCAGAATGAGGGCCACCCAGAAAATATCCGTTTAGGGTTCCCAGGACATACAGACGGGCCCCTTCTGGCAATGTGAGCTTTCACTAATAAGAAGGGCCAAGGACCAGAGGTATAGACAGCACTACACAGCCCATGCCAGACTCCCTGCCCAGTGACACCTCTGGTCTCCCCAGGTGGATGTGGGAAACCTCTCAAACCCTGATGCTGGGCCCAGGGATATGGGCCTCCTTCCTGCCACTCTGACCTGGTAGTCAGACCAGAATATTCTCTTGTCAGGGATGAACCTGGTCACATTTTCTCTTTTCCAAGGAACAAGAATGGTGGGAAGAGTGTTGGTTTGGGGAATTGACCTACATTATAGGCATGACCTTTCCCCAGGAGTCCTTGTTTCTTCCACCTTGTCTTTCTGCTGAAGGGCAGGGTTATGGGCTGGGTATTCTGCTGTCCTTTGTCCAAAGTCTAGGTCTTTGGGCAGAATTTTCCCAGGGCACATGGTGAAGTGGGTCAAGTGTTCATGAATCCTTGTTTCCTTTTGCTAAAGGGTCCTGTGAACCATGTCCACCAGAGCCTCTCCAACACACTGGGATCAGCCCAGGAAGCTGCAAGGCTCATGACAGGGACACTTGCTGGCCCAGAGTTATTGGCACTGGGCTCCAGCCTATTATGCCGCAAAGGAATGCCAGGTGCTGCCGGTGCTTCAGATGGAGAGCTGGATGTGGAACAGTCCCTGCTCGCAGGCCCTTGGGTCTTTCTGAGCTTTAGTCTTTCATCTGTAAAATGGGGATGTTAATCTGTGCCTAACTCATAGAATCATCCCATTCATCAAATGATAGAATGACATGGGAGAGCTTTGTAATGGAAAATGCTGTCAATGTGAATTCTTGGAGTTCATTGGCCAGAGAGGATCAAGGAGGTCGATTCCATCACGGCCCCTGCCAGAAGAGGGGCAGCACCACCCCATGGTCCACTGACTGCAGCTGGGAGACTGAGGGGTAGGGTAGTGGTGACGGTGTGAGTCCCGGTTTGCCCAGATGTGGATGTGGTAAATTTCTGGCATCAGAATGACTCAGCCCCAGAGATTTACACCTTTCTTCTGAAATTAGAGTCAGAGGAGGCTGGACCCCTTCTCTGTGTGTATGTGTGTGTGTGTGTGTGTGTGTGTGTGTGTGTGTGTTGTGTGTGTGTGTGTGGTTGGGGAGGGTGGTAGGAAGTTAGGATATCTGGATACTAACCTTGGCTACCCCATTATCTTGCTTTATGACCTTGAGCATGTCACTTTCTTTCCGTGAACCAAAATTTCTTCCTCTGAGAAAGAGGGAGCTGGCCCACGATCTAAAGGAGTGTGTGTGTGTGTGTGTGTGTGTGTGTGTGTGTGTGCATGGGCATGCACATGTGTTTCTTTATTATCTTTGACAAAAGGTTATGGCAGTGCCCAAGGACTGCTGTTCCAGTGGGGCCAGGCGAGGGGATTGAGTCCACTGTAGACGAGGCTTCAGGAGCCACTCAGGACACAGGGTCCCTCAGCCTTCTAACCTGCTCCCAGCTTTGGGCATGAGGTGGCATCAGCTTCATGCTTCCTGGTGGTGATGGGGAGGCGTGCTCTCAGGCAGGGGGGCTGGTATGGTCAGTGTGGGCAGTCGCTCTTTCTTTTGGTAATATGTCCATTTTGAATAAATTTTTCCCTGGCCCCAGTCAGCCCTCTGCTGCCCTGGCTTCCTGACATAAGCTGGGGGAAGGCTACTGGGCTTGTGGGGGTGGGGGGCAATGCTGCACCTGTGGAAGAGCTCAGTGAGTGCCCCCAAATGTGGGGGTGGGAGGACCTGGGGTGAACAGGATTTCTTAGCTCTATCAGAATCTGTCACTTTTGAAGGGTGACATTTTTAGGTTACCCCTCTTACCAATGTTCTGTGTAAGAAGTGACCACGTGATAAATTGCTATGCAACTTTTGCCAAACCTGTGCTGAAGACATGGGCCATCCTGGGGCCATGCACAGTGAGGTGGGTAAGAGCATATGCTTTGGAGCCATCAGGCCTGGATTCCTATCCCAGCTCTGCTGCCATGTCGCTGCCTGATCTTAGGCAAGGGAGCTGCTGTCAGCCTAGGTTTCAGCTGAGAATAAAAGCAGTTTCTCATATTATTATGGCCTTTAGTCACAGAACGGATCTGTCTTTTTTCCTCATCAGACAATGAAATTTCCATAGATCAGCATTTCCCAAAGTGTGTTCCTGTGGAACCCAAGATGTGAAAGGATGTACTGCACACAGAGGTCTGGTGTTTGGGATGAGTTTGGGCAATGCTGGCTTAAGCAAAGTTAAAGAGCTGTCTTTGCTCCAGGACTTTTCATAACATTTACTAAGCTAAGATGCCTTGTGAAGCTCCATGAATGGGTGACATGGGCAGTGTTTCCCTAAATTCATCTGACCAAGGAACCATTTCCCACAAAGCATATCATGGGACACATTTTGGGAAGAGTGGCCATGGCTAGTTCTTTCTTTCTCGGCTCCCAGGAATCTTCTGTCTCCGTGTGATGCTCACACCGACTCACCACCTCAGCCTGAGATCTTGGTATATTATATCCCACCCCTACCCTGTGGTTCTATTTCTGTTGTGCTCGTGCATATATCTTTTACTGCAGGAGACCTCAGATACTGTGTGGAAGTGAGGAGGATGGAGATGGGACCATGGGCAATGCTGAGCTCTTAGGAGGTTTGGGCAAGGGGCTGGGGTGCCATTCACAGCTGTCTCCGTGCTGATCACCCCCTAGGAAGACTGGGATGAAAGCAGCCCCCAGGATTCCTTCAGGGTTCTGTTTGTGATACTTTAACCAGGTGGTTAAGAAAGGAGAGCAAGTGTCAGCATGTTTACGTCCAGCAAGTACATAAAGTAACCTTGTGCTGGCCACTGCTGACCTCAAAAATGAAGTTGTTTCTGCTGTTATTGCATTTAGTTGTTCTAAGAAACACCGGGCCAGTCGGGCAATGGGCAGTGAGGCCCGGCTTCTGATGTGGCCTCAGGAGTGCGTGAGCAAACAGGAGCTGAGCCCCAGTTCCACCGAGGCCTCCTTGAGGGATGAAGGCCGATAAGGAGCCTATCCCAGGAGCCTGCTTGCAGCCGCAGGGGGCAGCCAGGAGTACAGGACAACAGCGCTGGCAGTGTCCTGCCTCCCAGCGGCATGTGTGCCACCATTTCCTTCTTTGAACCCCACACCCGCCCCCCAATAAACAGGTCTCTCTCTGCATCTTTCAGTTGGACTATGTGAGTGGGTGGGAGGCCTGGGGGAAAGTGCCCTCATCCCTACCCCTCTCCTTATTTCTCTAGTGTATTTCCATCTGCAGGTAGCAAAGCATTAATGGGTAGAGAAATCAATTTAGATATCAATTTTAAAAAATGAAATAGAATAGAAAGTATCAGCGTGCATTGGATGTAGTAGGGGTTAAGTATTACTTCATGAAAGATAGGTATATAGATAGACAGATAGACAGATGTATATGGGGTTGTGCTGTAAAATGTATTACTGTGGCTCGTACTCAATGAAGTTAGGAAGCCGCTGGCTAGCTGACTCCAGGGATGGCTGCAGCTGGGCAGGTGGATCTGCGCTTTGAGTCTGTCTGGAGTTCACACCAGCTTACCATGTCAGCCCAGTCCTTCCAGACCCAGAGGAAAACATACCCTGAAGAAAGGTGCTTGTGACTTGTCCCCTTTGAAAGAGATGTTTCTGTGTCAATCACTTCTGTGTCAGAAGCCCCTGCTGGAGGAGAAAGTCATCCCTGCTCCTGGCTGGCAGGGAGGTATTACTGACGCATCAAGGCCAAGTCAGCTGTGGTGTGTCCAGTCCAGACTCCGCAGGCTGTGTGAAGAGAGAAGAGCACTGGACTATGAATGCCGGTTCGACTTCTAATCCCTGGTTTTACTCACTCCTGTGTGACTCAGGGCAAGTGACCTTCCATCTCTGAGCCTGTTTACTCATCTACAAAGGGAGGATTGGACCAGGTGATTTCTAAGGCCTTAGTGTGCTCTGGGAAGCCCTGGTGGCGTAGTGGTTAAGAGCTGTGGCTGCTAACCAAAAAGTCGGCAGTTTGAATCCACCAGGTGCTCCTTGGAACTCTATGAGGCAGTTCTATTTTGTCCTATAGGGTCACTATGAGTTGGAATTGACACGACGGCAATGGGCTGGGCTTTTGGTTTAGTGTTCTCTGATGGTGTGTCCCAGGATGACACTGAGAAACTCTATCTTCGGGGAAACCACAAAAAGGAAGCCAATGCTGCCCACCTGGCTTCTTTCTTAAGGCCCCTGAAGCGAAGGGTCGAGTCCACCCAGGGTGCAACAGTTGGTGTGTCTGTAGACCCTGATGGAACAGGGGGACGTAGCTACTCCCTGGCAGCTCCGAGGGTCTGTGATGATAGAGGCAGCTAGAGCCTGATCCTAGTCTCCATGGACAGCATTTATTAGGCGCCATTCTCAGTGTGAAGACAGATAGGCAGGAGGAGCTGAGGGGAGGCTGTGGCAACCACAGCCTTGGGAGTCCAAGGGCTGCCCGTGGGGGTGTGGTTGTGGGGGCTTGTCACCCACACATATTGCATATTCTGTGGCAGTGTGCCCAGGCATAAGGCATTGGGGAAGCAGAAAGGCTACCTGCAGTGGGAGGGGGTGAGGAGAGGAAGCAACACTGGCTTTCCAGTTCCCTGGGAAAGACGCAGCCGGAGACCGAGCAGTAAGCAGCGCTTTGCCCCCAGGGCCACTCCACCTCCTTCCTCACCATCTTCCTGCAACTTTGGTTGTGGCTCCCTCGGGACTGACTGGACAGGACCCCTCGAGGGCAGGGTCACACACAGGACAGAGGCAGCCAGCACTGCCTTCCCTCCAACACGCACACAGAGGGCATCACCCCAGGTCGAGGCCCTGCTCTCCTGGAGCACATGGGCAGCCAGCTACCGAGACTGGACTCACACATGCACCAGACCAGACTCTTCCTCCCCACAGGTTTCCAGAGGCCAGAGGACATGACTGAGTGGGCCTGAGGCTGACCACCTTGTGGACCCCCCACTCCCGCTTCCCCAGTGCCAGGGCTGGCCTTGCTTGGCAGTGCTGAGAAGCTGACACCAGACAGCACCAGAGGGCAATATTGAGGGAGGGGAGGCCCTCTGCCCACTCCCGCTTGATGGTGTCCTGGGTCACTGTACCAGTTCCAGGATGCGTCCTGACAGTGGAGCTGAGGGTGTCCCCTTTGCCTGCTGTACTCTACCTGGGCTTCTGGACTGCAGGTGGTTTAGGCAGTGAGCACACCAGGTCCAAGCTCCTCACCTGGGAGAGGTGTTCTTTGCCGCAGCATCGGCTTATCTCTAGCTACTTGGGACACAGGCACCAACAATGGCTGTGGGGCTAGGAATCATATCCCAGTAGGATGATTGAACCCTCGAACGCACCCAGTGGATCTGTAGGAGAGACCTGGTGATCTGCTTCCCTAAAGATTGCAGCCAAGAAAACCCTATGGGACAGTTCTACTCTGTCACATGGGGTCACTATAAGTTGACATTTACTCGACGGCACCCAACAACAACAACAACAATGGGATATGCCTGTCAGCTCTCTTGGCTGCTCAGCCCAATTCCCAAACTCCTAGAGCTGCAGCTCCTGGCCTTTCTTTTGTTGGACCCAGTCCTGTTTACAGGGCAGTCCAGAGACCAAGGGGCCTACCCTGTCTCAGGGGCTCATCCAGATCCCCCACCTCCTGGCCAAGAGTAGTCAGGCAGTGCCCCAGACCTTGGGCTTCTGGTTCTGGTTTAAGCCCCAACTGCCCATCCAGTGCCAGGTGGGGAAAGCAGGATCTTGGCTCCTGAGAGCAGGGAGGGGAGTTGAAAGGAAAGAGCACTAGACTGGGAAGACGCAGTCTGGATGCTTGCTCCCCTTTGCCTTTTGCTGTCTGTGTCACCTTGGGCAAGTCACTTCACCTGTCTGGGCCTCAGTATTCTCACCTATAAAATGGGAATGAGAACTCTTGCTCTGTTCATCTAACTGGGGTGTTGTGAGACTCAAAGGAATGGGTAGCCAGGACAGGGTTTTCAGAGGCTAAAAATCACCCCATTTAAGAGATGGTGATTCTTAGCAGTGGCCATGGATGGCAAATCTGGAGTTTTCTGTTCCAGACTTCAAGGGTAGTCTCCCCAAGGGTGGACCACCCCCTCCATCCTCATGAGAATGTGGCTGGAGGTCAGTTAGCTCTCACAGCAGGGACCCCCTGCAGACCCGGAAGCCACTGCCTCCTCCACTCCCTCTCCCTTCTTCCTGACGCCTGTCTGTTCTTCCCGGCGACTGTCCCGCCCTCTGGGGGCTAGCTTTAGGGACTGCTAGGTTTCCACTGTCTCCATACTGCAAAGCCATGCAAAACGACACAAAAGGTAGTGGGAGATTGGGAGACACAGCTGGGGATGAGGAGGGGGAAGTGGGACTGAGGGGGTGACCCGGACAAAGACACCCTGGCTTTTGGAGCCAAGGGAAGGTGGGAGACCTGGCAGGACAGAGGTATAAATAGAGATGCAAATGTACACGGAACACGAAGACCCCCTCTCAGGAGGTGGGGGCCTGGGGACCAGCAGGGCCTCTGAGGACTGGGGAGCTCCTTAGATTTCCGAAGGGATCGGGGAGTCTCCCAGCTTGTCTTCCTGCCCCCTGGCCCCCCAAGTTTCACATTTCTCAGAATTCGCAGGGCACGGATGGGGTCTCCCGGGCTCCTGCCGGCTGGGCTGGTGCGAGCAGGCACAGTCGGAGATGGAGGGGGGAGGGTTGTGAGGGGTGTAGGAGGCGCCCCATGGGGCCGAAGGCTGCTTGGCGGCCTCTTCGAGGACCCCTGCTGCTGCTCTGGGTAGGAGCCTCCCGCCCGGCCAGGCCCGGCCCGGCAGCACTCCCAGTGCGCCAGGCCCGCGGAGCGGTCACACGGAGCTCCTGCGCTTCATGAGGCCGCGGAAGGTGGACAGGCTGTGCAAGCCCGTAGACACAGAGCTGATGGCGGAGCGCGGCGCCGCGCTGCAGAGGCAGCGGTGAGAGGGAGTGTCACTGTAGCGACCGCCCCCTCCCGGCGACGAGTGGCTCTGCTCCACGCAGGTGTCGGACGTGGAGAGGTCCCGCGGGATGATCATGGGGATGGAGTACTGCAGCTTCTCGCGGCTCTTGTACCAAAGGCACGAGCACATGGACTGGAAGTGCAGCACCTCGGCGTACACGTTGCGGAAGCCACCGCCGCCGGCCACCGCGGTGGACGAGGCTGTGTCGGTGGTGTGCGCGCTGCCCCCAGCGCCACCGCCGCAGCCCGCGCTGCTGCCGCCCGCCTGCCCGTTGCGCGTGAGCAGCGCGCGGTGCTCGGCGTCGCGCTTCTCGTCCTCAGCGTTCATGGTCATGAAGCGCAGCACCACAAGGTTGAGGAAGGCTCCAATGACTGTGAGGCCCGTGAGGATGTAGACGAAGCTGAAGGCCACGTACTGCGGCTGCGTCTGCAACGCCTGGTCCTTCTGCAGCGCCACGTAGTCGCCGAAGCCGATGGTGGTGAGCGTGATGAAGCAGTAGTAGTAAGCCTGGAAGAAGGTCCAGTGCTCGTAATAGGAGAAGGCGGCGGCGCCGATGCAGAGCGTGCTAATGCACGAGAAGAAGCCGATGAGCACCATGTTGGCCATGGACACATCGGCGCGCCGCATGCCCAGACCCTTCTTGGCGCGGTGTAGCAGGTACTTCACGAAGGTGTTGATGCGCTCGCCCAGGCTCTGGAACATGACGAGAGTGAGCGGAATGCCCAGCAACGCGTAGAACATGCAGAACACCTTCCCGCCATCAGTGCTGGGAGCTGCATGGCCGTAGCCTAAGGGAAGTGGGGGAAGAGGAGAGAAAGCACATGCTGTTGGACTGCCTTCCAGAAAACCCTCTGCCTTTCCCCTCTCTCTCCTCTCCATCACCCCCACCTTGCAGATTCTGGGTCACTTTCCTTCTAGTCAAAGGGAAGAAAACTAACAGTTAGGGGCGCTCCTTTGTCCCCAAGCAGTGTGCTAGTCCCATTGCTTATGCTTTCTTATTTACTCTTGTGACGACTCCATAAGCTAGGTAGGCAGGAAAGAGGAAGCAGGTATGGGAGGGTTAAGTGACTTCTCCAAGGTTTGGAAGCAAAGCAGCCTGCCTTTGAACTTACATCTAGAGAAAAAACTGACGCGTGGCGCCGTTGGGAACTTTGTCTAGAGGCAGCAGGGATAATGGGAAGGATACTGATGAGTCAAATGGGAGACCTGGGTTCTAGTTCTGTGCCTGTGGGCCTTGGACATATTCTTTGTCCTCTCTGGGTCTCAGTTTCCTTGGCTATAATGGGAGGAGGTTAGAGTGAATGGGTTCTGATGTCCTGTTATTCAGTATGGAGGGAGGGAAACTGAGGCATAAATGGCTCCTTGATGATAGTTGGCAACTGGCCGTAGGGTGGGTGGCCCACCAGTGCCGGAGAGGGAGAAAGGAGATGTGCCCCTTGCCCCCACCCCCAGGTGTGTGATTAGTGCCCTAGGGCCCTCACCAGCCTGGGGGCCCTGGGCCACCTTCTGTGCCTGGACCCAAAGTGAAGTCTGTCCTCATGGGGAGGTGATGTTACCCAGGAGCCCTGGGTGTCCTCTGAGGTGTGTTACCATCACCAGCCAGACACTGCCCCCACCCCGAGCCCACACTGAGCCGGGAGCCAGGCAGAGGCAAAGCCTCACTCTGAGGCAGCCATCAAATGGCCTTAAGTCAATAATTCTGCCTGTCGACCTGGAAGGTGAGGGACCTTGGTTGGGAACTCAGAAGCTCTGGCCACAAGTTCTGGCCCTGTCACTAGTGGCTGTGTGACCTTAAGCAAATTATTCTCCCTCTCTGAGCTTGTTTCCTCTTTTGTGAAATGAGGTCTACCGGCCCTGCTTCTTTCACCAAGCTGTCGAGATACTTACTACTTTTATTAATAGAATTATGATAATAAAATAATGCTGGCAGCCGTTCCATTTTTTCTCCTTTCTAAGCCTTATAAAAACTTAACCAAATGCTTCTTCTTCCATGCAGCCTTCCTGGATTCCTCACAGTTGTAAGCGATCTCTGCCTTATTTGAGTGGGACAGAGAACGTTCAGCTTTTAACTCCAGGGACAATATTACCACTGCTTCCTCCTCCTCTGTCCCTCCCAGAGCTCCCAAATACATGCGTACAGCTAAACACTGGCTTCAAGATGGGGCACTTCTGGACCTTGTCATGTTCATCTCTGGCTTCCACCCCCACATGGCCAGCCATGCCCAAGGAGCCTAGAATATGTTTGAAGAGTGAATGGCAGGGCAGAATACCATGTGCTTTGCTGTCAGATCTGAGTTCAAATCCTGACTCTACTATGAATTAGCTTTTTTTTTTTTTTTTTTTAACCTCTGTGAGACTTGGTTTCCTCATCTGTAAAATGGAGATAATACATAGCTCCTGCTTTGCAGGACTTTTGGGAAGAGTAAGTCAGATGATGTGTGTAACGCACTTAGCCTCGAGTCTGGTACATATCAAGTGCTCAATAATGGCTCACTATGATTAACAATGAACGAAGTGCCAGGTTTCCTTCACATTTCCGAGAGGGCATCCAGTCTTGGGAGCAGCACAGTTGCAGTAAAGCTGGCATCTCTGCCAGCCCAGGGCCATCTGAATCTTAAAGCTCAGAGAGGTCTGGGCACAGCTGCTCACAGTGTGTGCAGCTGTAGGGTTGCTCTTGGAACAGGCTCCACTGCCCCTACCACAGTGTGGAGTCGGTGACTCTTCACCCCTTGCCAGGGGCCCGGCAGCTGAGCTGTTGAGCCACCGTGCCTGGGCCATCCATGCCCCAGCAGGGTGAGAACAGATTGTGCCAGCCAGCACGGCTGCGGCAGCCCGGCCACAACTCACCTCGACAGCTGGGCAGGCCCGGAGCCAGAGCTGCTGCTCATCCTGTCCTTCCCTGTTCCCCAGGCCGCACTGCACAGATGTGGGGGAGGGCATGGCGCTGCGGACGGGGCTGGACAGGGAGTCAGGGTGTGGGCCTGGCCCCCACTTGACCACATGTTGGCTGTGTGACCTGGGGCAAATTCCTTCTCCTCTCTGGACCTCACTTGCCTAGTCTGCTCTTTGGGTTTGAACTAGTGCTATCCATCCCCACCCTGGCTGCCTGCCAGAGCTGCTGTTAGGAGTAAAAGAGAGGCTGGACGAGAAAGTACTGCAGAAACTGTGGCTGCTTGACAGCCACACGTGCTGGGATCCCACATGTGAAAGTTGACTGAGAACACAGTCCTGGGAGGGGGTGATCTCTTGGAGTCAGGCAGCCACCTCCCACCACCAAGGTGAAGGCCCCCCTCTCCACCACCGCTGCCAGCTAGCCCTGTGGTCCTTCATAAGCTATGCCTTCTTCTGGGTGCACCATCCCTGCACCTCTTAGGAAAACCCACAGCCAGTCTGCCTGGTGGCCTCACTGCCCACTGCAGGCTGCCCGCCAAACCCCCACAACTTCAGGGAGTAAAAAGTCAGTGTATGAGGCCCTTCCCGATCTGATTCCAGCCACCTTCCCAGCCCCTTCTCTTGCTGGACCTCCTCAGCCAGCACACGGGATATCCCACCTTCACCCCCACCCCAGACACTTGTCACCTTCTCCCCGTAGGGTTCTTCTCACTCTGCCCTCCTCCCTTGCTCTGCTGCTCAACCCCTGAGGCCCTCAGCGCCCTCATACTTCCCTGTCTCCCAGCTGGAAGTGACAACTCCTTCCCCTGCCCTCCAGTTGAACTTAGTGACTTTCCAAGCAAGTGACACACTCAGGCTTCACCAAAGACTCTTATCTGGGGCAGACTCTCAACTGCCACCACCACAGTCACTGCACTGTCCAGGGCAGCCCCAGCCCAGACGTGCTTCACCCCTGGGTCAGATGCCCCCAGAGCCCGCCCCCACTTCCTACCACAGGCTGAGGCTTATAATGATAATCTCTTACCCTTTAATATAGTTTAAACTTAATCCTCAAAAAATTCCTACAACGTCAGTATTATGACTCCATTTTACAGTTAGACTAATGGAGGCAGGAGAGACCGAGTGAGTTGCCCAAGGCTATCCCTCAGTACATTTTTTATAGCAAATAAAGCAACCTCGGTCTTTCTGACTCAGCAGGAGCCAATTTATAACCCCAAGAAGGCAGCCAGGATGGGAAGCTGAAGGCTGGAGAGGAGAGCGTTCCACTTGGAGCCTCACCCTGGGGCACTGCTCTGAGCTGGATGTGGCAGAAGTGACAGCAGCAGCAGGATGCCTGGAGAGACAGGCGCTTCCGGGTCAGCATGCCCCCGCCCCTTCGCCTGTCCTGTTGTCACTGGGTGAAAGGGTGAGGGAGCTGTGAGGACCTGCTGACGTCTGCGCCCAGCTCGGAGGGGTGCCAGCCAGGGTGGAGCCACTCCCAGGGGCCCTGAGACTTCTGGGAAGTAATTGGGAGTTTGGCAAGGCCTGCCTTCCTGTCAGAAGGCCCCCTGCCTTCCTGGTTATTGCCCGAATCAGACTTGGGTTTACAAGGAAGAGAGGGGCAAAAAGGTGCCCCCCACCTTCTCCTTGCTGCCCAGTCCTGCTAGTCTATGTCCTTGTGTGCCACTGACCCAGAGGCTGTGTTCTCTGGGGCTGATTCTCTGGGGACTTCCTTTCACACATAGTATGCACTGACTAGCCAGACTCATGCCCTGATAATAAGACTCAGTCACTGTCTCTCAGGCCTCCGCGGCTGTCCTGGTCTCTCCTCTACCACCTGCTCTCCCCTGAGTCCACCATAGACTTAAAGGCTCCCAGAACCAGAAAGGCCCTTAGCAATCATTTGGCCCAGAATTTACTTTATAATGTAAATGTAAATGAGGAAATGGAGGTCCAGAGACGGAGAGTGATTTGCTCAAGGGCACACAGCTGGTGAATGGCAGAGCCAGGACTAGAATCCAGGATGCCGGGTTCTGAAACCAATGCTCTGTCCACTGCCCTCTGCCTCTGACTCAGGTGTGACAGAGCTGGGCCTGTTCACTCAGCGGGCCCAGCCACCCCT
Source organism: Dugong dugon (assembly GCA_030035585.1). Classification (NCBI taxonomy): domain Eukaryota; kingdom Metazoa; phylum Chordata; class Mammalia; order Sirenia; family Dugongidae; genus Dugong; species Dugong dugon. The sequence goes on from CM057473.1 coordinate 73,744,970, forward strand.
TGCTTGGGGGCAGCTCAATGAGATGGCTCTGGAACCTGGCTGGAGACATAGAATTCACCCCAGGAAGCCCCATGGGAAGAAGAACACTGTGGTTGGAGGAAGAATGAGGAGTGGGAGGGAACCCCTGGGCCTCAGTTCTTCTCTTTGCCTCCCAGAATCACGAGGAGCTTAGAAACTGGATGGAGCTCCATCTTCCAGGGAGGTGCAAGGAGTTGGAGCCCATATCGCCCTCTTTTGGTTCTTTCTCTCTGAGTGGCCTATTTCCTTCTAGTCAACGCACCACTAGCCACTCTGTGCCCTCAGTTATGGCCTTGGCTGGACTGTACTCGGCTGCCTGCTCCCCACAACCCCTCCACTGCCCTCCCATGCCTGCCTGACCTCCTACCCCTGGCCTAGCTGGCCACAAGGCCAGAATGCTGGCCACAGCCTTGGGTGGAGCAAAGAGCATGGGGCTAGGAGGCAGGCCGTCTGGGGTCTGACCTGGCCCTGACCGTGACTAGCTTTGTGCCTAGGGCAAGTCCTTTCTTCTCTCTGGGCCTCAGTTTTCCTCAACTGAGACATGGCAGGAGAGGGAAAGATAGGAGGTTCCCACTTTTTTTTATTGCTATGGATGCTTTTTATTATTTTCTCTATTCATCTATCCATTCACAGAGTCTAAATTTTGAAAGATTTTATTTATTAAATATGATGTGTTGATCAGTGCAGTGTAGGTACTGCATAATGCAGGCATTGAATACATAATTGTTAAATTAACAGGTTAATTACTTGGTGAATCCCTGATTAATTTATTTTCCCATTAAAATTATTAAGAACACGTCTGCCAGTCAGCACTTCCAGTTAGCATGGAAGACTGGTTTTATGAGACTGAATTAAACTACTATTATGTTTTTGAAATGCTGGAAATAGATAGGGGATCTCTGCAGTTTAGTGCAGGCTCTGGAGCCATACAGTTTTGTAACCTTGGCCAAGTTACTTAACTCTCTGTGCCTTAGTTTCCTCATCTGTAAAATGGGAATAATGAGGTACTTACCTCATAAACTTGCTGTGGGGATTTGATAAGTTAATAGACTTAAAATGCTGAGGACATACAGATCAATAACCATTCATTATTATTATGATTGCTTTGGGAAACCCAAGATTAAATGGTCTCTAAAGCTGGCTTCAGCACCAATGTTCTATGATGTGTTTCCCAAAGTTAATTTCCTGGAACACCATTTCCATGGCTGTTCATGACTGTCGGGTGAGGAGAAAACCTGTTGCCTTGAGTCGAGTAGAATTGCCCCATAGGGTTTCCGAGGAGTGGCTCATGCATTCAAACTGCCAAACTTTTAGTTAGCAGCCAAGCTCTTAACCACTGTGCCACTTGGTTAAATTAACTTGGGGAAATGCCGAGTTACACAGGATTTGTTGTCATTTAAGTGCAGGCTTTCTCAGAGCCACACACATGCTAATATGCAAGGTCAGTTAAAGGTGTCCAGGAGAACAGGCTAAGTTTTCCCACTTCCTTGGCCATCGAACATTTTCTCACAGGGTGCACATTGCTAGACAAATGTTCCATAGAACACAGTTTGGGCAACATTTTTCTGCAGCATCAAGAGCCTCTGAGGTCCTTCCAGGTCTCTGACTTTGAGATTCTCTCATCGCTCATGTTTGGGTGGCCCAGCCCTCACGTGGATGAGAAACACACAGCCCTTTCCCGTTCCGGGCTGTAACCTGTTTCCCTGCGGACGGCGTTATCTAGCATAAATATGGCACTGACTAGGCTGATGTTTGCCCTGAGGAAGATGGATGAGGTGACCCGTTGCCTAAGGTGCCCAAAGGCTGTGAACTCAGGGGTGATCTGGGCTGCCGCAAAGATGGAAATGGGGAGCGCCTGATCCTAGGGCCCTGCCTGAGCCTGGGACAGGGCAGCCAAGGGGATTGGGGACTAAGAGGCTGGGAGACATGGGCAGCTTCAGGGGACTGGCTGCAAGACACAAATGCTCCCAGAGGGGCCGGCCTCTCCTGCTGGGCCTGCAGAGTGCAGCCAGGCCTGGACCTGAGGGGCACCCAGGAAAGGCCCAGCGGTGACCCTGCCTCCTCAGGGATCTAGGTCAGAAAAGGCGCTGCCCTTGGTGTGGAGCTAGGAGGTGGGACTGAGGCTTCATGGGGGAACCCGATTGGTGTGTTAAAGGAGATGAGGGGAAGGTGGCTGACAGCTGCCCAGGCCCCTGGGAGGGAGAGGGAGGAGGCCACCGGCTTGGTGGCAATGAGGGGAGAGCGGATCCATCTCATCCATCACCTTTTCTTCCCTGATCCTTCCCAGTGACTGGAGGGGTCTCTCTCTCTGCCTCCTCGCAGCAGCCCCATGTTTGGGCACTTGCTTCACAGAGGGGTCCTGACAGGGTTCTGACTCCTGAAGGGCCAGCAACTCCCCTCAGTGTCCGGCCTGAGGTCTGCTGGGAGCAGCTGCTCAGAAAGTGCTGCTAAGCCATCTGAGGAGGCCCTTGCTGTTGAAGCTGAAGTCAGTGGCAGGGAGGTGGGGGGTGGGAAAATTCCCCATAGACTGCCAGCAGGGCGAGGGGAGGTAGCTTTTGGGAGGAGGGGCCTTTGATGACTCATCGCTCCTGCTCTCCCTGTGACCCCCAGGCCCCTTCAAAATGAGGTCGGCTTCAAGGCCCCAGAAGAGGCCCCCCAACTCCCAGCCAGCCTGGCCAATCCCCCAGCCAGGCCTGGGAAACCACCAGGACTATGGAGCTGGGGTGGGGGTGGGGACCAGTGCAGAGAACTGGGTCTGGAGTTTGTCCCCCTCCAGGCCAGAGTGCCTGGAAGGACAGCTCTGAAGCAAGCGCCCTCCCTCCCTCCTCCCTGCCCCTTTCCAAGGCCTCTCTTCCCTTCTTCCCATCTCTTTCAGTTCTTCTCTGCAGTCCCACCAGCAGATCCCATCTTAACCCCTTCCTTCCTACTGGGCTTTCCACTCGTGGGCCCACTGCTCTCTCCTTTAGCTGTCCCCCACCCATAGGTGCCCCTATCACTCAGATTTGGGCGTCTCTGGTATAGGACAGCCCCCCAATGCTCCCATTCCTCACCACCCCAGGCGCATGTGGCTTTGGGGAGAGCTGAGGGGGAGGGTGCTGGTGTCATGGAAAAATCCCTGCAGCAGCCAAGGTCAGTGTTTGCAGACACAGCCTGGCCTAGAGCCAGGCCTGCTTCCCTGGCCAGCTCCCTCTAGCCCATCGCAGAGGCAGCTTGACTCCGAGGCCCTCGGGGACAACCGGGGGCTGCTCTAGGTGCCTGGGGGCAGGGGCCTCTGGAGCCATCAGACCAGAAGTGTGGAGACTTGTCATTCAGCTTGCCCATTTTATATATGGATAAACAGAGGCCCAGAGAGGGGCAGGGACCAGGCCAAGGTCAATGGAAGAGCTAGGACTGGAACCCAGGGTCTTTGTCCCAGCTCAGTCCTCCTTCTACTGACCCACTCTGCAGAGAGGAGCATCTTAAAAGTCTTTTTTGATAGGCCAAGGCGGCTGGGTTAAATGTCCACTAAATCCAGCGCTGACTGGAGGTTGTGTTAGACTTGAGGTTGGTGATGGGGTCTGGGGCAGGAGACCCAGGCGATCAAACCAAGGTCCCTGACCTCAAAACCCTTTCGGTCTGGGAGTGAATCAGATGAAGCATCTCAGTGAAAGCACTTTGAGAACGTCAATGCCGAAAACAAACAAGAGGTTCTTATTACAAGAATTGTTAACAAAGCCCATGCCCGGCATAGGTGGTAAATGCTTTAGGAGAGATACGAGCTGGCAGAAGGAAGGTTGGAGGTGGAGAACTTCCAGCTGGGATGTCCAGGAGGGGTTCATGGAAGAGGTGGCATTTGTGCTGAGCTCTGAAGGATGGATAGGAAATGAGGGGGAGCTGCTGAAGCAAAGATACAATGCTAGGAAGATACAAGGCATGCTAGGGGCAGAAAAAAACATAGATCTGGGGGGAGGAGGCTGATGGGCGTTCTCACCAATGAGGGTGGGGTGGGGGCCAGCCGAAACTTAGAAATGTTCCGACCGGTGACTCTGCGATGTCACTTCTAAGAAATCTCTCCGCTAGGAAAATAACCAGAGATCGCAACCAAGATTTATGAACAAGAATGTTTATAGCAGTATTTTCATTGTGAAAAATTGTAAACAGTCCAAATGTTCATCAATAGGGTTTGGTTAAACATATTGAGGTATATTTATATTATATGTGGTGGAATATTATGCCACCATTAAAGTGCTCTTCTTGAGGGACGTTTTAATTACATAGAAACCTACCATATAATATTAAATAAAAGTGGTAGGATATGACACTTTATGTATAGTGGGATCCCACTCTAAATATATAAATATAAAAAATGTATAAACACACACACATGCACACACAGAAAAAGAAGCTGGAAGGAAATACACTAAAAAGCTCACAGAGTTGATCTCTGAATAACAGGCCATGATTGACTTTAATTTTCTTTTTATACACTTGCTATTTTCTACGAAAAATCTTACTACTTTTATAAATAGAAAACGATAAATATTAAAAACCTAACAACAACGAAAATTCTTCTGGTTTCCGCGGGGCAGAGTTCACTTGAACAGTGAAGTTTAGTGAGGTGGGCAAGGGCTCAGATCTGAAGAGCTCTGGAATTCAGATCTTAACTGGAAGGCAGCAAGGAGCCACTGACAGCTCCGAGAGTCTCTGAGAGCTATTTCTCCTGGCTGGTGGCAGTGGGGGACAGGAGGCAGGGGGCCACTAGGAGACCTCTGCAGGGGTCCAGAGGTCAAGGGCTCAGGCCTGAACTTGAGGGAAGCAGAGGATGTGGAGAGGTCAGGAGATGAGAGGGGAGGAGGGTGGATGGGAGGAGAGGGAGAAGGAAGGAGGGGGAGAGAAGAAGGAGGAAGGGAGGTGGAGAGCAAAGGGGAAATGGGAGGAGAGAGTGGGAGGGGAGAGAGGAGAGGGTGAGAAATGAGAGAGAGGAGGAGAAGGAGGAGAGAGAGAAGAGCTGAGACAATGTGTGGGACCACACTTGTGGGTTGAAACTGTGAGCTCCAGGAGGGCAGGGATTTTTGTCTCTTCTGTTCACTACTATATTCCCCACAGTGACCAAGGGCTTGGCACATAACTGGCACTTAATAAATGCCTGTCGAGTGGATGGATTAGGATGAGGGGATATTCAAAGATGAGCCTGAGGTCTGGACAGGGTGGGGACAGGGAGGATGGAGAAAGCTGAGGCCCCGGCTGGCCATGTCACATCGCAAGGCTGTAAGCAGCTGCTGTCCCAGGTGTTCTGGGAAGGGCACTGACCTGGGGCCTGTGGGCTCTCTGGGGTCTGTTCTAGGCCACTGGGCCAGATGGCCATGGCCCAGGCCTGTCCTTATGACCAGCTGGACCAGGCATTTGTGAGCTCAGAACTTCTAACGGATTGAATCTGGTAGGGTTTTAATTAAATGAATCCACCAGGGACAGCCGGGCATTGAGAAAGGAATTCTGAAGCACACTTTAAAGTGGATTTGGCCATCTCAGCAGATGGCTGGCGATGCCAGTGCTGTTGCTCTCAAAGCTGTGTCTGTAACTCTAGCATCTGACTGGCCCAAGTCTTACACATCGACACCGCCTCCTGGCTTCTCCCATTTTGCCATGGAGGAGAAGCAGGCCCATGTTGGCCTCTCCTTGCCAGACTCCCAAAAGGCACTGAGCTTCTCCCAGTAAGAAGCAGCAGTGCCAGGCGAGGTGGGGCTTCTGCTCCATCTTCCCTGATGGCCTAAGTTGAGCCTGCCAAGAGCCTGGCTGCCTGAGACCTCACCTGCTGGCCATGTTCCAGCACATGCTTACCTGCAGGGGCTAGGGTGGGTCCCAAAGGGGTGAGGGGCTCAGGAGTTAAACAGCACCCAACTAGGAGTCAGGAGGCATGGTTCCCATCTCAGCTCTGTCACTAGCTTGCTATAGGTCAGGGGCTGGTGAACTTTTTCTGTAAAGGGCCAGATAGTAAATATTTTAGGCTTTGCAGGTGGTCTCTTGAAACTACTCGACTCTGCCATCCATCCTTGCAGGAAAGTTGCCGTAGAATATATGTAAATGAATGGATGTGGCTGTGTTCCAATAAAACTTTATTTACAAAAACAGGTGGTGGGCCAGATTTGGCCCGTGGGCCATAGTTTGCCAACCCTGCTGCAGGGTCTTTGCTAAGGCATGTCACCTCTCAAAATCTCAGTTTTCTTACCTATCAAATGGCAAATTATATTAGAAGGTCCCTAAGGTCTCTTCTTCTCTGATGAGTCATATTTCAGGATTTTATAAATTGCTAGCTTCCCTTGTTCCATGTACCATGCATAGTCCCTGAGGAGACGGGTGAGTTTTGAGCAGGGTCTGGTGTCAAACCTGTATGTGGAATTGGTATCCACGGCTCTTTGGAGGCCTTTCCACATTTCCGGATGTTGCTCATGCTGTTTTTTTTACTTGATGGGCTTCGACTCCTCCATCACAGCCCATCTCAAATGTCACCCTCTCTGTGAAACCTTCTCTGATCCCACCCACCTAAGCAAAGCAGTGCTCCTGGAGCCCTGTGGTCATTATTCACCATCCCACAAACATTCATCCATTAAGCCAGCAGACGTTTGTGAGTCCTTAATACGTTTAGGGCTCTGCATTATAGAATAATAATAATCAATCATTGGCTGTATGTCATTTGTTCAGGGCTTTATCATTTATACATTCTATTGTTTGAGCTCGCACAGCAATCCTGTAGAGGAGGTGTTGTTATTATTCCTGTTTTACAGATGTGGAAGCTGAGTCTCTGAGAGGCAAAGTATTTTATCTCAGGCCATAAATTCTAGGACCAAACTTGAAATTCAAAGGCAGTTCTTTCCTCTGTGCTTGCCTGCTCCAGGACTCTTCATACTGGGGTTGAAGTCAGAAAATCTGGCTTCTGGTTCTAGCTGTGTTACTGGGTGACTGCAAGCAAGACCCTGTCCCTCTCTGGGCCTTGAGTTCCTCCTCTGGGACGTGGAGGAGCTGGAGAAGGTGTTCTTGAGGCCCTTCAACATTTTAGGGTTCTGTTCCCTTCCCACACACAGTGCAGAAAGCAGTAGGCCCAGTGGGGGTGGCTGGACAAAAGAACAGTGAGACTGTTGGCTTCCCACAGCAATGGAACTAGGCCTCTGGATACACATTAGACCCACAGCTGCTGGGGCGTGTGTATCCCCATTGGCACTGATGAGACGCTATGAAGAGGGTGAGAAGCCCTTGGCTGTCCTGGGAGGAGAGGCCAGAGCTGAGCGACCGGAAAGCCCTGCTCTGTATAACATTCTCCCAACTCAAGGGCACAGGCAGCCAGAACAAACACTTTAGAGATGTAAACTCACCTCATTCCCCACTACCCTTCCAGGCAGCCTCCCAGCACTCAGGGCTACAGTCAGGGAGATGGCTGTGGGTCCCTGCCCGGGTCTCCTGGGGCCAAGACAGGCTCAAGTATTTGGGAAGTTTCGTTGCTCCCCAGGTCCTCCCCACTACCACTGAGTCTCAAGGAGGGATCTGGCAACCCCATCCTCATCTAACCCTAGAGACAGTCTCCTGGGGCCTTGAGTCTTGGCCTCTTCCGTTTTTTGGTCTCATTTTTCTCCTCAGTCTCCCTCTGGACTCTGCAGCTCCTGAGGGCAGAGATGGTGCCTTGTACGTCTCAGTAGCTCCACGCTCGGCACACAGTAGCTAACAGTAGTGGTAGTGGTATTAGTAGTAGTAGTAATTATAAAGCTCACATTTATTTGTGTGCTGGGGCACTGTACTAAGTGCTTTACATGCATTATTTAATCATCACAACAACCTTAAGAGATAGGTATTACATCCGTTTTACAGATGAGAAAACTGAGGCACAGAAAGTTTCACTAGTGCATCCAAGACCACACAGGTAGTGAGTGGCCTGAGTCAAGGTACAGGTTTAGGTCTGTCACCTCATACAGCCTAACCGGTGCTAGTGGAATGAATGCTGAGTTCTGAAGGCAGGTGCAGGCCCAGCGGAGGAAACTGAGCTGGGCAGCTGGGTGACTTGGACAAGGTCACACAGTTATGTTGCAGAGCTTCCTAGAATCTTTTCTACATCTTGGTGGCTTCCAGGGCCTCTGGGCTGGGGCTAGAGGTTGGGATGCCTGACCCATCTGGACTGCAGAGGGACCTTCATGAATGGCTCCTCTTTAAAGTTGTTCTGGGAAAGCAATGGTGCGAAGAGAGGTCAGTGCACGTTTCCTTCCCCATCAGGGAAGGTGCTCCCTCCAGCTCAGAGCCGGTCTCCTGCTCGCCCAGACCCTTCCCCACAAGCAGCCAGGCCTGAGACTGCCTGAGCCAGACAGCAGGAGGCACCAGCGGAAGTTGGACATAGGCTGTGGGGGAGCGCACAGCCAGCCCAGGGAGAAGTCCCTGCCTCTGGAAGAGGGAGTGTAGTGCCTGGGGAGGCTGAGCAGGAAGCAGGGGCCCCAGGGGGCTGCAAAACTTGGCTGCTCTCAAGAATATCAGCTGGAAAACCAGCAAGGCTACATGGCTTCCTTCCCTCTTAGTGTGTCTAAATTAATTAGCAAACTTTTCTTCAGCACTTCCCACTTGGTGCCACGCACATGTGAGGCTGAGTGCTAGGTGGGCGACAGAAAGGAGGCCGGTGAGGTCTTGCCCTCTGGGCACCGAGGCTTGTGGAGGGCAGGTGGGAGAGACTGTCACCGAAGGAAGGGCTTACCCCAAGATGTGCTCGTCTGTGCCAGAGGGGTCCATTCGGGGAAGGTGGGATGTGGGCACCCAGGAACAGGGGCAGGATTCAGGAGCCACCGGCAGTCTTGTCAAAGAGGGCCTGGGCTCCTGGAAGTAGCCTTGTTGTTCAGGGTCAGTCTGAGCACCCTCAGTAGTGTTTGGACCCTACTAGGTCCCGGCTGGAGCTCCTGGGTAGTGCGAACGGTTAACACACTCAGCTGCTAACCAAAGGGTTGGCGGTTCAAGTCCACCCAGAGATGCCTCAGAAGGAAGGCCTGGTTATCTACTTTCAAAAAACCAGTCATTGAAAACCCTATGAGCACAGTGCTACTCTGACACACATGGGTCGCCACGAGTCTGACTTGATGGCAACTGGTTTTAGGCCCTGGTTGTCAGTAGAAATTGGATCAAGGTCACTGGCTGAAGCCAGACGCCTTTTCCCTCTTCCTTCCTTTTTATTTTGTCATTTATTATTTTTTAAAATAAACTTTTTATTTTTAGAACAGTTTTATATTTACAGAATTATTGTGAAATATCTTCCTTCCTTTTTTTATGGGAGAAAAAGACATTTCATTATTTACACATGAAAGTAAATCAAATACATAAAAGAAATGTAAACATATTTAGGTATTTTTAAAATGAAATTACTAGGTCTAGCCTTAAAAGGGAGCCCTGGTGGCCTAGTAGTTAAGCGTTCACCTGCTAACCAAAAGGTCAGCAGTTCAAATCCACCAGCCGCTCCTTGGCAACCCTATGGGGCAGTTCTTGTCTGTCCTATAGGATCACTGTCAGTCGGAATCGACTTGATGGCAACGGGTTTGGTGTGTGTGTGTGTTTTTAAGCCTTAAAAGACATTTGTTCTTAATATTTCAAGAGATTTTTACCTGGTATTGAATCTTAAATACAGTCAAAACTGTAGACCTGCCCCCCCCCCAACTATAATCCCATGCCTTTCTCTGTTTGAACACTCAGCACCTCCCTTCGTGGATGCCTTGCTGGCTGCTGTGTTCCTGTAGACCCCTGCCCTGGCACTTTCTCCCAAGAAGCCTTGCTCCTGCTCTGGCCCATCAGCAGCCCCTTCTCTCTGCTGTCCACACAGCATCCACCTCTGCCACTCACTTGGTCTCTCTTGGCAGACCCTGCCTGGCACATCTCATCTCCTTATGCACAGTGATAGCTCTGCCAGCAAAGCCCCTTTGGTGGAGTCAGCCTGCACAGAATAGGGGGTGGGGGCTCGCGAACTTGGGGGCAGGGAGCTGGTCAGGGTCCAGGCCTGGTCCCTAGATGGGGTCTTTTCTCCTGGGCCCCTGCTCTGTGTGGTTGGGTCTGGTACAAGAGGTGGGGCTCGGAGACAAGGAACGTAAGCAGATGGAAGGGGAGAGAAAGGGAGGCATACACGTGCTTGAACAGAGCCTGAGCTTTCTCTGCTATTAGTGCTTCTACTGATAATGGCAAAGGTGTCAGGTAACCTGGGTGCCTTTCATTATCTCTAATCCTAACCACCACCCTCAAGAAGGCCACATTAGCTCCATTTTGATGAGGAAATGGAGGCATGTTGTTGTTCTTAGTTGCCATGGAGTTGATTCCAACTCATGGTGACCCCATGTGTGTATAGGATTTTCAAGGCTGTGACTTTTCGAAGCAGATCACCAAGCCTGTCTTCCAAGATGCCTCTGAATGGGTTTGAACCACCAGCCTTTTGGCTAGTAGTCAAGCACTTAACCATTTGTGCCACTCAGTGAAGTCTCAACTGAGGCATATAAAAAACCAAACCTGATCCCATTGAGTCAATTCTGACTCATAGCAATCCTATATGACAGAGTAGAACTGTCCCATAGGGTTTCCAAGGAACGGCTTGTGGATTTGAACTGCTGACCTTTTGGTCAGGGCTCAAGTGAGGCATGTTGTTGTTGTTGTTAGGTGCTGTCAAGTTAATTCTGACTCATAGAGATCCTATGTACAACAGAACAAAATACTGTCCATTGTTGCAGCCACTGTGTCAATTCATCTCATCGAGGGCCTTCCTCTTTTTTGCTGACCCTCTGCTTCACCAAGCATGATGTCTTTCTCTGGGACTGGTCCCTCCTGATAACATGTCTGAAGTACGTGAGATGAAGTCTTGCCGTCCTTGCTTCCAAGGAGCACTCTGGCTGTACTTCTTCCAAGACAGATTTGTTCATTCTTCTGGCAGTCCATAGTATTGTCAATATTCTTTGCCAACACCATAACTCAAAGGCATCAATTCTTCTTTGGTCTTCCTTATTCGTTGGCCAGCTTTCACATGCATACGAGGCGATTGAAAATATCATGGCTTGGGTCAGGCACACCTTAGTCCTCAAAGTATGTCTTTGTTTTTCAACACTTGAAAGAGGTCTTTTGAGACAGATTTGCCCAATGCAATGTGCTGCTTAATTTCCTGACTGCTGCTTCCGTGGGTGTAGATTATGTCTCCAAGTAAAATGAAATCCTTGACAACTTCAATATTTTCTCTGTTTATCATGATGTTGCTTATTGTTCCAGTTGTGAGGATTTTTATTTTCTTTATGTTGAGGTGTAATCCATACTGAAGGCTGTAGTCTTTGATCTTCATCAGTAAGTGCTTCATGTCCTCTTTGCTTTCAGCAAGCAACATTGTGTCATCTGCGTATAGCAGGTTGTTAATAAATCTTTCACCAAAACTGAGGCATAGGGAGGTTAAATACTATTTGCCAAAGTTCATGCAGATAAAAATTGGCAAAGCCAGGATTTATCTGAGGTCTTTTGGCCTTTAAAGTCCAGGTATTTTCAAGTGTCGTCATCAGCAGAGTGTCCCTGGGACTACCCACTTTGTTAATGGAGGGTGGAAAATGCTTCCAGCAGAACATCATGCCAGCATCACCAGGGCCAGATGTAGGTCTTGGTGCCTGCATGCAGTGGGTGCTCAAACCATGTGAGGGCGCTGGGTGCCATCCTGGAGAAGACCCTCTCTGCTGAGCCCCTCCCCTGCTCTCTGATCAGTCCACAGGTTGAATGGTCAGTCCTTTCTATCCCAGGGAGAAGCCCCCTGGAGATTCTCTTAGGAGACCCCCAGGGATGTCTGGCTCTGAGCCAGATGAAGCAGGAGGTAAAGAAAGCGAAGTTGGAGGGCTGGGGGTCAGGGCTCCCAGATGGCCATCTATAGTGGTCATGTTTGGAGTGCCTGCCGTATTTATGTCTCTTTGGAACTTTCCTCCCCTCAACAGTCTTAATCAAAGCAGCCCCTTTGTGGCCCAGGCCACAGCCAATTGGGATAGGCACCTGATCCAAAAGGACCCGAGCTATTGGCTGGGCTGAGCCATTGTGATTGGGACCTGAGGGGTTGGGTCAACTTCGGGGAACTCAGCTGCAAAGTTGTAAAGAGTTGGAACCCAGCTGGGACCAGAGTGAGCCAAAACCACGTGCAAGTCAGAGTTACAGAGGAAGAGAAGCCACAGAGTGACTGAGAGAAGTAGAGACAGGGATAATGCAGGGCAGGAGAGATAGAGGGAGAGGTCTGGGCTTCTGACTACTGACCTTTGACACTGTCAGCACTGAGTGGTTCTTTTTCCCTTCAGAAGCCCCCTTTTACTTGCACAGGTGCAAAGGGGTGCTGTGCCCTGGCTATACCCCAGCCACACCAGATAGAGGGGCCTGGCCCCCAAACGCTGTGTCCCAGGCATGTTCTGCAAGGTGAGTGGCCTGCAGAAGGACCCTTGCTTGGTTTCAGAAGACCTACATGGGCACAGCACTCTACAGTATTAAGGAACATTCCTGTGCAGCCCATTGGGCAGGGTGACTTCCATTTGAGAGTTGGGGACATGAAAGCCTGGAAAATTTGGGTGTCTTGCCCAAGGTTGCAGCACCAGAGCTGAGTCTCCTGATTCTAGGCCTGCTGCTTCTTCCACCACCCATGTGGGCCCTCTAAGCCCATCTCTTACTAGGGTGGCCTTGGGATTAGAAATACAGTGTGTAAAGTGCCTACCTCAGGGCCTGGCACATGGAGGGTCTCATGAAATGAGAGATACTATTCATATTATTTTTTTAAGCAAAGCTCTGAGTTGCCACTCACTGCTCAGAACATTCCTTAGTTCCTCAAATCCACACAATACAGTCCAGGGCTTCTTAGTCTTGCATGTAAGCTATCCAAGCCCAATCTGACCCAGCCTCCTGCCTAGCCTGCTCTTTCCAACTCCCCTGATGCTTCTGGTCCCCTGTTCCAAGGGTTCCCTGAACATACCGCACGCTTCACCTCTGAGCACTTCCTCATGCTGTTCCTGCTGCCTGGAGTTCCCACTCCTGTCTCTTTTGCCCCTAAGGAGAGCTCCAGGGCTGCCTCCTCTGGGACCCCTTCCCGGCCCCCAGCTGGAGGAATCACACTGTCCTCTGCCTCGCTACTTTCTGCAGGCACTGGGCTTTACATAGTGTTGGGTCCCCATTCACCAGCCCCACCTTGCCCAGTGCCCACCGAGGGGGCCCAGCAAATGAGTGAAGCTGGCCCTAATAGTTGGGCTTGGTTAGGAGGACTTGGAGCCAGCATGTCCACTGTGGGCCCCGTCTCCATCACCTGCTCCCTCATTCTCCTTTTTGGTCATGGCTAGTGGCCCAGACAGCTCTGGGCTGGCAGGGAATTTGGGAGAAGATGCCAGGAGATGTGAAAGGAGGCTTTTCTTAGGCTCAGCACCCTCCCCAGGGCCCAGGAGCTCAGATGGTGTCGGACGGCACAGTGCCCAGGAGGAGAGGGACTCCAGGCAACAGGGACTTTCGCTCCCTCTGAGCCAACCTGCAGACGTAGTGTCCCCAACCCCAACGTGCACACCAGGACACATGCGTACACATACACACACACTCCAAAGCCCCACATACCTTCCAGCCACCATCCAGGGCAGAAAGCACAAGAACCAGATGAGCGCTGAGACAGACAGATGCACACAAGCAGGAAAGTTTGTACCTCAAGTCCCAGGCTGTTAGGGGTCTAAGAAGCCACCGAACCTACCCCCCCACCCCCGACAACACAGGCTTAGGCTGGATGGAACAGTCTCTTCTCAGAGGCTAAGATTCCATCACTCTCCATGGAAACACACTTCACTCAACCCTACTCCTGTCGGAAACGCTTCTCCTGTAGAACGAAATTGCTGAGGCCTAGCCACTCCCTCTCAGCCTGACCTCTGTGGAGACAGTAAACAGCGGCCCCATCCTCGGGGAGACTGCCCTTCACACAGGGACGTGGAGCAGATGCTCAGCCCCAGCCTGCCTCTCCAGGCCTGACTCACCATCTTGCTCCTCTCTCTGACCTTGCGTTCCGGGCCTTTTCAATTATCTCTACCACTCCGCCCGCCATCCACGCTCCCCATCCACACTGCTGTTCACAGCCCAGAATTGGACAAGACATCGACCAGGCCAGGGTATAATAGGAGAATGACTTCATGGCTCCTATGGCCTATAGCGGCTGCCTATTTATGTCCTGAGCTTGCTTTTTATGGAGCTCCAAGAGCTCCAAGCTGGGCAGCCTCCCCAGGACGCAGGCAGCCTCCCCAGGACCCAGCTCTTACAGTGCCCCTCCCTCCACCCCAACGTGGAGTCTGGCAAGCTGGCTTCCTCTACTCTCGACTTAGTTCAAATGATTAAATGCCTCTGTCATTGCTCCCTCCTCCCTAATTGAAAACAATACTAGCTAACATTTATACAGTGCTTACTATGTGCCAGGCACTGCTCTAGACCGGCTAATATATGTACCTCGTTTAATCTTCAAACAACTTTATTTAGGAGATACAATTATTATCCCTGTTTGAAGATGTGGGAACTGAGCCACAGAGAGTTTGATGACTTGCTCAAGGTCACACAGCAAGTACATGGCACATCTGGGCTCTCCCGCACAGTGCTTCTCCTGGTTGTCTCTGTGTGCTTTGTTCCTTTCTCCCATTTCAGAGGGGGTGGCCCCTAGCTGTGCTCTGCCCCTGCCCTCAGTGCCTCCTCCAGGCTTTGCTCCTGGAGGCATCTCCCCTGCATTTGGAGGTATTTTTAAACCGTCCTCTGTAAACCAGTTGCCATTGAATTGATTCCAACTCATGGCAATCACATGTATGTCAGAGTAGAACTGTGCTGCATAGTTTTTTCTGGAATTAGATCACCAGGCTTTTCTTTTGTGGTGCCTCTGGGTGAACTCAAACCTCCAAACGTTTAGCAGTTGAGTGCATTAATCATTTGCACCACCAGAGAGACTCCTTTTCTAGTTTCTCCCAGCTGGCCTCAAGTCTTTAAAAAGGGAGGTGAAGGAGTCAGGGAGTGGGGGACGGAGGCCACCCAACCCCTCTCCTTGGTCTTACTTCCCCTTCACTGACTGGGCTGCCCCCACTTCCCACTAGGACTACTCTTGCCAAGGGCATCTGGGATGTCTCAAGTGCCAAACCCATTGCCCTGTGGGCAGGGTCACCCTGGCTACATGGCACACTGGGGAAAATTAGAAAAAAGGGGCCCTCCTGGGTGGATGCAGCTTTAGGGAGTGTGTGGCTTGGTAAACAGGTTGGACTTCAGCCCCCTTCAGTCCCTCACTGGGTTCTTTTGAACAGTGCACAGCCTGGACAACCACACGTGGCTGTCCTGGCTGCTGACATCCTCATTTTCTTTTGTATTCTGGTCATGCTCGGCCCTGCTGGCCCTTCTGCCTCTGACATCTCTGCTGCCTCTTTGCAGTCCACTCTGATTGTAGGAGTGGGCCAAGAGTCCACCTGGGCTGCTCTGATATTGGCCCAATGGAAGGTCACCGAGGCTCTGCCTCTAGCTCTGACCCATGTGTCTCCAGTCACTACCTGGCTGACCCAGGAGCACCCAAGCCTGGCCTGGCTACCTGAATGCATCATTTGCCCCAAGCTGGCCCTCTGCACCACACAATTTCTGTTAATGTCCTAATTTTTTCAGCCAAGCAAAGCTGAACACCTTGCCTCTCCCCTTCCCTTCTTCTGCTGTATCAACTCCCAGACACTTCTTCCCCAGCCCTGCCTCTCCTTTCTGCTCCTACAGCCATCCCCGCCCCCCGAGTCTAGTCCCTCACCTTTCCCAGTCTGGACTCTGGCTGCAGCTGCTAGTCCCCTGACCCAGTCTTCCCCACACCTACTTCCAGACTGTACTCTACTCCACCCATGTCCCTCCCCTGCTCAAAAACCTTTTTCCATGACTCCCTATTGCCTGTAGGGAAAGAAGCCCAAACTTTCAACCTGCCTTTCAACATCCTCTGCAGTATGTCCCTGATATAACTCTCCTGCCTTAGTTATATTGCTACGCACCAAAGAAAGGATTTTGGAGCTAACTTTTGACAGTGCTTTTCCATAGCTAAGCTGTCCAGAAGGCTGCCTGCACAGAGATGGGTGGGAAAGGTGCTGGGGTAGGGGTGGCTCTGCTGTGCCCTCTCCTCACCCCCATCCCAAGCCAAAGCCTTTTAATGGCCACCGGTAGCCTGACAGCCGCCCTTCACCAACCCCCGCCCCCCCACCCCGGTGGCCTGGATTAAAGTTCAGCCAGACTAAGGGGAAGGCAGGTCTCAGGTGAGTGGGCAAGGGATGAATGGGGACAGAGGAGCCTCTTATAGACTGAGCATTACTCACTCAGGGAGAAAGACATGGCTTGGAGGGGTTCAGTGGGACAGTGGGGGGCAGGGTGTTTATATGGAGAGCTATTCCTCATGTTTGTGCAGCCTTTGACTCAATTGCTCACTTTTGATAGTTAGTGAGGCAGGTTCCTGGGTGGCACAAACAGTTAGGCACTCAACTATTAACTGAAAGGTTGGTGGTTCAAACCCACCCAGAAGTGCCTCTGAAGACAGGCCTGGCAATCTGTTTCTGAAAGGTCACAGCCTTGAAAACCCTATAGAGCAGTTCTACTCTGCACACTTGGGGTCACCATGAGTGGGAACTGATTTGATGGCATCTAACAAAGACAACAAATCCCCTCTCTCAGACAGGTGTGAGGACTTGATCAAAGTCACACAATGCATGTATATTGGGTATATCAGAAGTAGGACAGAGATTTGAGCATTCCATTTCCCAGGGGTCTTCTGCTGCCTGCCTACCTGCTGACCCAGGCAAGACCCAGGTTTTGGTACAGCAGAAACCTCCCTTGCCATCTGGTGGGGTTGGTTACTCAGGCGTTCAGTGGGGGCCACTGCAGGAGGGGGCATATCTCAGCCTGCTCCATTCTTGGCCCAAATTGGCACAGGCACCTGGGGAGGGCAGCAGGCCAGCACATGCCAACTTTACTTTAAAAATAAACCAGGGAAGAACGGGGCTTAAAAATAACCTAGGGGATGTGTGAGGAGTTAATTACTACTGCAACCTCCCTGCCAGGGCTCATAAGAGTATGGGCCTGGCCTCAGTAGTGTCTGGGTCACCTCTGTCCTCTCTCCCATTTGGGAGGCAGGTACCAGGTACTCCCAGAGTAGCGAGGGCAGAAGGGCCTCAGCATCATGAGAGTGAGAGCTGGAGGCAGCTTTGGGCCCCCTGGTCTGCCTCCCTCATCTCAGAGACCAGAAGGGAGGCAGGTCAGGGCCCAGGCTGGGCAGAGAGCTAGGCCCCCTAGCTCCCGCCAAGGCTTCTCTTTTTATCCAACGTTGTCTCTGGGCCTTGCCCATGACTTCCCACTGGGAGCACCCCAGCTCCACATGGAACCTCAAGGTCCTGAACCCCTCTGTTTTCTAGAGTGCATGTGGTGGTGGTGTGGCAGCGGCAGCCAGGTGGCTGGCTTTGCCAATGATGTCTCCCTTCTCAGGACTCCACCTGTACCATTCTCTTGAGAAGAACTTTGAGGCCCTTCCTGATCCATCAGAGTAAAAATACACGGCCCTTCTGTCTGCCTGTTCCTGGCTGCCTCCAGAGGCTTCCTTGGCCTATGAGCTCGAATCTCAGGAGCCAGGGCAGGACAGAGCCCCACCAGGCCCACAGAGCCTCAAAGAGCACTCAGGAAGCAGGAGACCACATTCCGTCCCTCAGGCCCAGGCTCCTCCAAGGCTCTTTTGAAACTCTTGCAGCCCCTTACCTTTGGCAGAAGATACGGGAACATCCTGCAGTGACAGGGAGGGACGGACATAGGGCCGAGCTGGGACACAGCAGAGGACAGACGTGCAGGGATCAAAGAGAAAGACAGAGCTTTGCTGGAGGAGGGAGGCAGAGGACAAGACTTCTGGAAGCTGACAGAAATGATCAGAGAACAAGGATGGATGGGGAGGGGGCATGGAAAGAAGCAGCCAGAGGGGGCAAGGTTTGGGCGGGGGGCACGGTATGATGAGCAGGTGTTTTGGAGTCAAATAGCTGGACTGGGGTTCTAGGTGGCTTTTCCCGGCTGTGTGCCCTGGCCCATAACCTTGATGGGCCTCCGGCCTGCTCTGCATAATAGACATAATGATAACTACCTCCCAGGTCTCTGCAGGAGGTGTGTGAAGCATTTATGAAAGGACCTGGGAACAGGAAGAGCTGAGATATTGTTTGTTCTCTACCCTGCCTCTCCTGGAATCTTGCTCCTCTGTTCACCTCAGGCTTGATGAGTACAAGAGACCCCTCGCCCCTTCCTTTGTTCCTGGAACCAGCTGTTGAATGTAACATTAAGTTTGTATTGCCTGCATCTTCCGTGACCCCCCCATTCCAATGGTTGTTTCTCTTTTTCATCATCCGATTTGATCTCCTGGCAGCTGCTGGCACAATTACCTACTCTCTCTTTCTTGAAACACTTCTCTTGGCCTCTGGGACCCTGCACTTAGTCCCATCATTCTCAGTGTCCTTGTGGGCTCCCTTCCTTGCTCAGCCTCCAGCGTTGGAGGAAGGGCTGGGTCCTCTGCTCTTCTCTCCAGCTCTGTCCTCTCCCAGCTGATCTCATCTAGCCACATGACTTTAAATATTATTTCTATCTGATATCTTCCAAATTTACATCTCAGCCTTGACCTCTCCCTTGAGCTGTAGGCTTGTATATTGTACAGCCTTCATGGATTTGTAATAAGTATCTCAAAATGACCCTGTATGTCTAAAACAGAAGCCTTGGGTCTCTCTGCCAAACCTGTTACTGTCCAAATTTTGTTTCCCATCTCAGTAAACACTCACCTTCTGCCTAGTCTCTCAGGTCAAAGACCTAGGCGCCATTCTTGATTATTCTCTTCCCTGGATTCCCACAGCCCTCTCCCTTTCTCCAACATACACCCATCAGTGACTCTGCCTCTAAATCATATCCTTAACCACCCATGGCCTCTGCCTCCACAACCACTACCGTGGTCTCATCCGCCACCATGCTCCCTTTTGAACTGCTCATCAGCGCCTGGCTGGTCTCCCTGTTCTCCCCCGTACTACGAGCATCTGATCTCCACAGAACAGAGCAGCCAGAGAGATCTTTTAACAATTTAAGTCATATCATATCACAACCCTGCCTAAAACCTTGCAGTGACTTCCATCAAACTGAGAATAAAATCCAGACGCTTGACCATGGCCTCCATGCCCTGTTGTGCCTCCACCTCCTCTACCTCTGCGCTCAGTATGCTGTAGCCACATGCTTTTCTGCCTGTTCCTCAAACAGCCCAAACTCTTGCCGACCTTCCACCTTTGTGTTTGCTGTTCTCCTGCCTTCTCCCAGATCTTTGCATACACTGGGCCCTCTGCTCAACAGACTCCCCAGTCACCCTGGTAATGTTGCCCATCCCTCCTCTCCACCACCCTCTACCACATCCCCTTGTTTGACTGTCTTCCTGGCACTTGTTACTATCTGAGATTATGTCGTT
This sequence comes from Dugong dugon, assembly GCA_030035585.1. Taxonomy (NCBI): domain Eukaryota; kingdom Metazoa; phylum Chordata; class Mammalia; order Sirenia; family Dugongidae; genus Dugong; species Dugong dugon. Next base: position 73,764,447 of record CM057473.1, read on the forward strand.
TGTTTGTTACAACATAATTTAGTTTATTGACTACCTTCTTCCATTGAAACATAGGCAGCATTAGAACACGGACTGCGTTTTCCCCTGCTGAGTCCCTGGGGCCTAAAATGGCACATGACACATAGCACATGCTCAGAAAAACAGAGGGAATGGAGGACTGAACTCTGGGGATGTCTTAAAAACTCCAAAATCCACTATCATCAAGTCAATTCTGACTCACAGAGACCCTATAGGACAGAGTAGAACTGCCCCATAGGGTTTCCAAGGCTGTAAATCTTTACAGAAGCAGACTGCACATCTTTCTCCTGTGGAGTGGCCGGTGGGTTTGAACTGCCAACCTTTTGGTTTGCAGTCAAGAGCTTCAACCACTGCACCACCAGCCTCCTTGGGGATGCCTTAGGGAGGTGGAGATAGGAGGGCCAGGTTGAGGCTTGGCTTTGTTACTGAACTGCTGTGTTGTTTGGGCGAGTCACTCATCATACCCTGCCTCGGTCACAGTCTCCTCTTTTGGAACAGAGAAGTGTCAGACTGTATCAGTGGTTCTCAGAGAACCCAAAGGACCCCAAGAATTCCTGTAAATGCCATCCACAGCCAACCTAAGCCAGAGTGCCAATGTCTGCATCCTGAACGGACCCTATTCCAGCCAAAGGCAAAGTAAGATGCTTGACATGACCCTTATTAGCCTGTGTAAGCTCTGCAACAGCTAATCACACAAAGCCCCATAAACACTTCAAGATATCAAAACCACTGTGAGGACCCATGGGACTAGCGCTGGGGCCCCTCAGAGATCCAGCGGCTGAGGTGCATGGGTTTCAGTGGAATGTTGGAGGCTGCTCCAGGTGCAGCAGTTCCTCAGCTCCAAGGGATCTGGGAGCCTCCGAGCAAACCTAGGGCTTGGATGCAGGAGAAGACATCAGGGCACTGATGCTGGGCTGGCGTGGGTGCAAAGACAATCTGGGAAGAAGGACTGTCTGCAGCCTGTCTCCTGACCATACCCCGTTAGAAGTCGCTGCCTGAGGTCAGCCTGCTCTCAGCACCACCACTCCCTCCTGCGCACTACTCCAGCAGGGAGGCTCCTGCATTCCAGCTGTCTCAGGGGCTGCTGCAGCAGACTCGCTCTGCTGATAAGCAGGACCTCGGCCACAGTCAGAAACACTCTCTTTCCAGAAACAGGTGACTCGGAGGTTCTGGGCAGAGCCCTATTCTTGGGACTGGACACAGAGGAAGTCCTCCAGGGCTCTGACAGCACGAGGTGAAGTGGGGACAAGAGCGTGACCCCGGGTAGCGTGGTTCTCAGAAGGGGCAGGGAGGGGACCCAGGGTAGATCTAACAGAAACTGTCCAAGCTAGAAGGGGCTCCAGGCACCAGCAGCCCAATCCTCACAGATAAGGCCGGGTGGGGGGTGACTTGCCTTAGATCTCCTAGCCAAGTAGGAACAGAGAAACAGCAGAAGGGACTGGATCCCCCGCTTTCCTTAGCTCAGCTGCACCCAGCGTCTGTCTCCTCATTTGGAAGACAGAAGGGTTGGAGTGCACCAGTGGTTCTCTCTCAAGTCCAGACAGCTCCATGGAAGGAAGGTAGCCTGCCTCTATGAATCCCCTGGACTGTCACAATAAGGGCAGGCAGGGGACATCAGGGTCTCTTCCATGCCCCAGGAAGATGAGTGCTTAGGACTCTGGCCCACTGAGTGGACATGGCACCCAGGGTAGGAGTGCTGCACCCGAGTTTGGTTCCAGGTTTTCTCACTCTGTCTGGCCCTGCCTGGCGGTGGCCAAGAACCAAGGGTGGCCCCTGCTCCAGACCCCCGGAGGTCCCAAAGGGTCTTACGCTGTCTGACCTTCACAGTGGAAAATCCATGACTCAGAGTCATGCCGAAGAGGAAGCCATGCTGGTTCGGCCTAGTCCAAGCCTTTCTATCTCTTCTATGCTGGGCAAGTGATCCTCTCAGCTCACACAGCCGTGGGGTCTCCCCTGGGCTGGTCCCCTGCCTCTGGGATTGTTTGGGAGCAGGCTGAGAACTAAAGCCACGAAGGGGGAGACACAGCCTGTCCTCAAGACCCCCACTCAGACCCTCTCACTCCCCTTCTCTGAGGGACTCTCCTGAGTGGAGCTGGTGGGGAGGGGGGATATGACCTTCTCCTGGGACGGGCCACTGACTCCTGATATCTCTGCCACACAGCTCACTCCAGGAGCACTTTTTAACAGTTTGGCTTGTGAATTAGCAAAGATTCTTCCCCACCCACTCCCTGAATGTTACGTACCAAGGAAACCCAGAAAGAAAATGCTAGTAGCTGGCGAGTGGCCCAGGCTCCCAAGTACAGAATGCTGATCCTAACAAGCTAGTCTCTAGCCCTGAGGTTCCCAAACCTGGCTGTAGATTCCAACTACCTGGAGAGTGTTGAAAACTTTTTAAGTCTCCCAGGCTTATCCCAGGCCAGGCTATGGGGGACAGCCATCCTACTCAGCACAGCAGGGCCATCTTACTGCCTCCTCCTGTATACACATCGTGGAGCAGGTGAGCTGCCCAAGTCACCCCCAATAAGGTCCCCTTTCTCACTCAATATCCACTCACTCTGAAGAACTGTCACTTTGATCCCCTTCTCAGCCTCAGGCCCCCATCCTGTTTGGTAGGATGGTGTTGACAAATGCATGGAATTGAGGCTACTCCGTGACAATCCCCCTCCCTGCACTATCTTATCTGCCCTCCACAGAGTGACATGCGGCTATATGATGCCCCTAACATCTACATTGTGAGAATGGCCCACCCACAACCACTGTCCAGGAGTGAGGGCCCTTGTGTTCCAGAGAAGGAGCTTGGTTTCAGGGCTGGAAAATCTGGATTTGACTCCTTCCACATTTACTGGCTCTGTGTTGCAGGCAAGTGACCTAATCTTCTCAAGTCCACTTTCTTCATTCACTAAGTAGGAATAATGATATTCTACCTTGGCGTTGTCATGAGGCTTAGAGGAGATACTATACAACCAACTGCTTTGTAACCCAGTGCTGCGGGTGCTGTACACATTCGCGTTCTCCCGTTTGCTGGCAGCATGGCTTTGGGCGCGCTCCCTAACGCCTCAAGGTCCTCCTCCTGTGTCAGGCGGGCATTCTAACAGTGCCTACCTCCTGGGTGGTTGTGAGGATTAAATGAGGTCCGCCCAGAGGAACTGCCAGAGAATGACAGCATTGGTTCACAGCTGTGGAAACTGAGGCAGGCTGCTAAAGGAGTGGCTGCTTCTCCGGGGCCAGGTCTGCACGGAGCAGCCAGGCAGCAGACTGTGGTGTTGATCTGAGGCTTGCTCTTGCCAGGGACTGCCCGGACCTAGCCAGCCCCACAGCCCCAGAGGAGCGCAGCTGCACTGGCAGGAAGGCCAGATCTGGTCCTGGGAGGAGAAGGCGCCCCCTGTCTGAGAGCCTAGCTGTTCTCTCCAGGGGGCCTCATGGGGCCCGGCAGTTTGGGTCTCTGGAGAAAGCCCCCAAGACAGTCCTATGGCCGGCAGGCTGGAATGTGACTCTCCAGATGTTTCTGAGATGGTTATTTCTGAATCAGAGCTGTGGTCAGGAGCGGCCCTGCACATTCCTGAAAAGGGACATCGGGTGCGGGCCAAGTTCTGGAGCCTCGAGCTGAGATCCCGGAGTGGGTGTTTGGGGCCCAGCAATGTGGACTTGGAGAGGGGCCAGGGGCTGTCCATGCACACACAGAGTTGGGTGTCAGCATCTCCCTCAGCCCAGTGCTGCCCCAGAGGCTCCTGCATACCATTAATAAGACTATCTGCTGTGTTTGGTCTCAGCTCCAGAGTCGACCTTTGGCCCAGAAAAGTGGGAACAGGAGGGAGTAGGCACACTCTCTGGGGCTGGCTAAGGTCTTCTGGGTAACCAGGGAAAGGGTGAACTGGGGCAATCAGGATCCAGGTCTCCTCTGGTTCGACTAGGGTCATGGGTGTACCCCTGGTCAGAATCCAGGCAGCAGAACACAGGGCAGGTCTGTCCTTCCCTCCTCCATGCCTTCAGTGACTCCTGGTGCCTATCAAATCAAGTCCACCCACCAGCGTCCAGCACTCAGGCCCCTCCAGGATCTGCCCCTGACTATCATTCTCAGGCACTCTTGTGGCCCTCAGCCTGTCCCATGCTGCTTCCTTAGCCCAGAAAGCTCTCACTGCCAGTATCACCACCTAAGTCTTCACTCTTCGTTAAAGGCTACCTCAAATACTGCCTACTCCAGGAAGCCTTCTCAGACCCTCATTTTGAGTCACTTCACTTGCATTTAGCATGTATGCTGTTCAATCTGTGGTTTTCAGGATTCCACTAGACCAGAGGCTCCTCAGGGAAGGATCTAGGTCTTGGTGTTCTATTCCTCCAGTATAGTGCTTTCGACAAAGGAGGTCTCAGGAAATGGTTTCCGGTGAAGTCAACCGAAATGAAGGCAAAAGCTGCTTCCAGTTGGAAGATGACCAGAGGGCCTTGGGGCTCCCAGGACACTCCTGAATCCCAGTCCGGTACCCTGACTCTCCAGGCTGCCCCCTTCAAGCTCAAGAAATCTAAACATCTTTGGATTTCTTCATCAGGGCTGGGAAGGATCTTAAAAGCCACTTGTTGAACCCCAGTCTGATATATGGGGTGTGCCATGGTCTTTTTGATATGTCAACTTGGCTAGACTAACATCCCTAATTATTCAAACACTAATCTAGAGGCTGCTGTGGAGGCATCTTGTAGGGGTGATTAAAGTCCATAATCAGTTGTCTTTAAGTAAGGGAGATTTTCCTAGATAATCTGGGTGGGTCTGATTCAATCAGTTGAAAGGCCTTAAGAGCAGAGCCAAGGCTTTCTAAAGAAGAAATTCCATCTCACGGCAGCTTCAGTCTGTGCTGGAGAGTTCCAGCCTGTTCTTTCTGAAGGCCTGCCCTGTGGATTTTGGACTTGCTGAGCCCTGGTAGTGCAGTGGTTAACAGCTCAGCTGCTAACCAAAAGTTTGGTAGTTCAAATTCACCAGCCGCTCCTTGGAAACCCTATGGGGCACTTCTACTCTGTTTTATAGGGTCACTATGAGTCAGAATCGACTCTATGGCAATGGGTTTGTCTTTTTTTTGGTTTAGCCATTCCCTGGAGTCCCTGGGTGGTGCAAATTGTTAACATATTAGGCTGCTAATGGAAAGTTTGGAGTTTTGAATCTACCTCCAAGGTGTCTCAGAAGAAAAGCCTGGTAATCTACTTCCAGAAAATCAGCCTGGAAAACCCTATGGAACACAGTTCTACTCTGACATAAGTGGGGTCACCATGAGTCGGAATCGATGTGACAGCAACTGGGGGGTAGGGGAGGAGAGCCATCCCCCTACCATCACATAAGCCAATTATTTGCAATGAATCTCAACATGTATATCTCCTACTGGTTCTACTTCTATAGCTGAACCCTGACTGATCTGGTGGCCCCTGAACCACTCCTATCCAGGGTCTGCCTGCACACTCCCTGTGGTGGGCCCACTGCCTCTCGGGGCGGCCCAGTCCCACTTCAGTCAACTCCAACTCTAACAAGCCCTTCCATCGGACTGAGTTAAGTCTTCCTATAGACTCTCCCACTGGTGCTGGCTGAGGCCCCTTAGAGCAAGGCTGGTCCTTTTACCTCTCAATGGCCCAGCAGGTATTTGAAGGTGGTGTTTATGCTGTCTGCACCCCGCCCCACCCAAGTATCCCACATGAGATACGCGCTCGCCTCCTTTGGCTGTTCCTCAGGTTGTTGATGGCCCTCTTGAAGTTTGCATATATATGTGGCCCAGTGGGTCCAGAAGAGAGCAAACCACCTGCATTTCACACTGCAGCCCACGACACGGTGAGTATTTCCTGTTGTCCCTGGGTAGTGGGCCTGGGGACCTCCATGGGCATTTGCTGCCTGGATCCAAGCCCATGGCAAGCAGGGGTCCCTTCTTAAAGGAGGAAATGAGCCTGAGCCTCTTCTTCTTTTTTTTTTCCCATAAAAAAATTTATACATACATTGTCATGTGACTCTAATTGCTCTCCCCATACTGTGACAGCACACTCCTCCCTTCCACCCGATTCCCCATGTCCATTCAACCAGCTCCTAACCCTCTCTGCCTTCCCATCTCACCCCCAGACAGAAGCCGCCCATTTAGTCTCTTGTATCTGCTTGAGCTAAGAAGCACACTCCCCAGGAGTATCACTTTATGTCCCACAGTCCAGTCCAATCCTTGTCTGAAGAGTTGGCCTCGGAAATTGTTTTAGTTCTGGGCTGATAGACAGTCCAGGGGCCATGCTTTCCGGGGTTCCTCCACTCTCAGTCAGACCATTAAGTCTAGTCTTCTTACTAGAATTTGAGTTCTGCACCCCACCTTTCTCCTGCTCCATCCGGGACTCCCTGTTGTGTTCCTTGTCAGGGCAGTCATTGGTGGTAGCGGGACACCATCTAGTTATTCTGGTCTCAGGCTGATGAAGTCTCTGGTTTATGTGGCCCTTTCTGTCTCTTGGGCTAATACTTTCTTTGTGTCTTTGGTGTTCTTTATTCTCCTTTACTCTAGGTGGTTGGGACCAATTGATGCATCTTAGATAGCTGCTTGCAAGCTTTTAAGACCCCAGACGCCACTCACCAAAGTAGGATGCAGAATATTTTCTTAGTAAGCTTTGCTATGCCAATTGACATAGATGTCCCCTGAAAGCATGGTCCCCAGACCCCTAACCCTGCTACTGTGTCCCTCAAAGTGTTTGACTGTGTTCAGGAAACTTCTTAGCTTTGCTTTAGTCCAGTTGTGCTGACTTCGCCTGTAGTGTGTGCTGTCCTTCCCTTCACCTAAGATGATTCTAATCTACTCTCTAGTTAGTAAATAATGCTCACCTTCCTTCCTCACCCTCATAACCATCAAAGAATGTTTTCTTCTGTGTTTAAACCTTTTCTTGAGTTCTTATAATAGTGGTCTTATACAATATTTGTCCTTCTGTGACTGACTAAATTCACTCAGCATAATGACCTGCAGCTTCCTCCATGTTATAAGATGTTTCACAGCTTCATCGTTGTTGTTTATTTTGTTGTTTATCATTGTGTAGTATTCCATTGTGTGGATTTACCATAATTTGTTTATCCATTCGTCCGTTGATGGGCACCTAGGTTGTTTCCATCTTTTTGCTATTGTGAACAGTGCTGCAGTGAACATGGGTGTACATGTAACTATTCATGTGACAGCTCTTATTTCTCTAGGATGTATTCCAAGGAGCAGGATAGCTGGATCGTATGGTACTTCTATTTCCAGCTTTTTAAGGAAGCGCCAAATCGATTTCCAAAGTGGTTGTACCATTTTACATTCCCATCAACAGTGTGTAAATGTTCCAGTCTCTCCACAACCTCTCTAGCATTTATTGTTTTGTGTTTTTTGGATTAATGCTAGCCTTGTTGGGGTGAGATGATATCTCATTGTAGTTTTGATCTGCATTTCTCTAATGGCTAATGATTGTGAGCATTTATTCATGTGCCTGTTAGCCACCTGAATATCTTCTTTGGCGAAGTACTTGTTCATATCCTTTGGCCATTTTTTAATTGGGTTATTTGTCTTTTTGTTGTTGAGGTTTTGCAGTATCTTGTAGATTTTAGAGATTAGACACTGATCAGATTTGTTGTAGCCAAAAATTTTTTCCCAGTCTGTAAGTAGTCTTTTTACTCTTTTGGTGAAGTCTTTTGATGAGCATAACTGTTTGATTTTTAGGAGCTCCCAGTTATCTAGTCTCTCTTCTGGTGCTTGTGTATTGTTACTTACATTTCGTATTGTGTTTATGCCATGTATTAGGGCTCCTAGCATTGTCCTTATTTTTTTCTTCCATGATCTTTATCGTTTTTGATTTTATATTTGAGTCTTTGATCCATTTTGAGTTAGTTTTTGTGCATGGTGTGAGGTATGGGTCTTGTTTCGGTTTTTTGCAGATGGATATCCAGTTATGCCAGCATCATTTGTTAAAGAGACTGTCTTTTCCCCAATGAATGGACTTTGGGCCTTTGCCAAATATCAGCTGCTCATAGGTGGATGAATTTACGTCTGGATACTCAATTCTGTTCCATTGGTCTATGTATCTGTTGTTGTACCAGTACCAGGCTGTTTTGACTACTGTGGTGGTATAATAGGTTCTAAAGTCAGGTAGTGTGAAGCCTCCCACTTTGTTCTTCTTCTTGAGTAATGCTTTACTTATCTGGGGACTCTTCCCTTTCCATATGAAGTTGGTGATTTGTTTCTCGAACTTATTAAAAAATGCTGGTGGAATTTGCATTGGGATTGCATTGTATCTGTAGATTGCTTTGGGTAGAATTGACATTTTCACTATGTTGAGTCTACCTATCCTTGAGCAAGGTATTTTTCCACTTATGCAGATCTCTTTTGGTTTCTTGCAGTAGTGTCTTGTAGTTTTCATTGTATAGATCTTTTACGTCTCTGGTTAGATTTATTCCTAAGTATTTTATCTTCCTAGGGGCTATTGTAAATGGTATTGATTTGGTGATTTCCTCTTCGAGGTTCTCTTTGTGGGTGTAAAGGAATCCAACTGATTTTTGTATGTTTATCTTGTATCCTGAAACTTTGCTGAAATCTTCTATTAGTTCCAGTTTTCTTCTGGATTCTTTAGGGTTTTCTGTGTATAAGATCATATCATCTGCAAATAGAGATACTTTGACTTCTTCCCTACCAATTTGGATGTTCTTTATTTCTTTTTCTAGCCTAATTGCTCTGGCTGGTACCTCCAGCACAATGTTGAATAAGAGTGTGAAAAAGGCTTGAGCCTCTTCTAATGGGGCTGGAGGTCCTTGGGCATGCCATGAGGGAGGAGCCAATTTCCCACTTTGACGGTGAATCTCTGGGGCACCAGTTCTCCACTAACCTAAGGCGCTTCCCTGGCAGGCTGGGGAGGAAAGGAGGGCAGCTGAGCACAATGGACTCCTGTTTGAAGCTCTAGGCTTCCCCGTGGGAGGAGCTCTTCTCCACTTCTGTGCTCCCTTTCCTTCTCCCCTCTCCACTTCCCTTTCCCCCACCCTACAGGACCACTGCAGCAGGACCCTGACACAGGCTCCATGTTGGCTCTCCTGGGGCAAGCCACAGCCTCGCTCTAGCCTCAGGGAAGTGTGCGCCCAGCTCTGAGGCCCTCAGCTCTAATATTCCACCACCAGATTCATAGCGATTTTTCTGGCTCTGAACATTCTCTCTTAAAACCGCAGTCTACACCTCATGTCCGTTTCCAGAAGTCAGGTCTCTAGGTTATTTAGATCTTTGTTACTCACAGTGTGGATCACAGGTCAGGAGCATCAGCATCCCCTGGGAACTTGTTAGAAATGTAGCATCTCGGGCCACCCTGACTTAGTGATTCAGAATCTGCCTTTAAACAAGATCAACCAAGTAATCCCCTGTACGTTACAGTTTGAGAAGCACTCATTGGAGAATTCCCATTGCTGAGCTAGCCTTCCTCATTTCCCTCTGTGGAGAAACTCCATGCAGACTGAAGACTGAGAGCTGGGGCACACCAGGAGTGTTTGGTCCTCTCCTGGCTACCTGGAAACCCAGGGAGGGGCCGAGCCTTCCCTGGGTTTCCTCTTATAGGGGCATGGGGCTGGGAGGGGAGAGAAGAGAGAGGACAGAGAGACTGATTTGTCTCAGGCCTCTCAAGGGGAGAGAGAACCCATTCTCTAGCCCCAAAGCCAGGCTCCTGCCTCACATTCTCAGCAGCCACGTGTCCCCCTCACCACGGGGTCTTTGGAACAAAGAGCCACCTGTCCTTGCTGTGTCACTGGAGGAAGCTGCAAGGGGAAGCAGTGGGGTAGTAAGGAGCAGCTTTTGCCTGCTCTGAGGGGGCTGGGCAAGGGGTGAGGGTGGGAGGTTGGCTCCAGGCCTGGCCCCATTGGCAGGGATCACAGCAGGCCCAGCCAGAGAGGCCCACAGACCAGGAGGAACAGAGCTTCCGGCTCCAGCCAACTGGGCGACTGAAGGCAGTCGGTGGGCCTGTGAAAGGAGGGCAAGGGGACGCGGAAGCAGCTTGGGGCAGAGTGGCCTCAGGTGAGGGGAGTCTCTGGGAGCCACCTGGGAGCTGCCTTGGTGCCTTTCTGGACAACAAAGGAGTGTGGGCAGGCTGGGAGGTGGCGGCCTCAGGAGGCGCCTGACTATGCTCTGAAGCGCTATGAAAGGCATTTGTCAGGAGGCCCCCAGGAGGCCCAGGGCAGGCAGAGGAGGCCCGGCTTGTTCTCTTCTCTCAGAGCCTGTGGAGGGACAAGAGCACAGGGCAGGGAGCCACTGCCAGGGACTCCAGTCCAGCTCTGGTGATAACAATGTGTGACCTTTAGCAAGCCCCTTCTCCAATCTGAACTTCCGTTTCCACTGTAAAATGAGAGTCAGAGCTGAAATTCTGATTTCTCTTCGAGCTAATGCTCCGTCCACAGTTCTGAGGAAGAGATCCTGAAGCAGAGGCCACAGCCGAGATTTTGGGGGTCTAGCACCCAGACTCCAGGACCCACAACCCATCATTTTTTACCTTCACATAGAAGGGGCTGCAGAGGCTTCATGGGGAGCAGGGGCTGCAGGCTAGATGAAAAGATACACCAGCAGACCTGCATGTAGTCTTGGTGCTGCCATTTATATCTGTGGGGCCCTAGGCACATGTCCACACCTTTCTGAGCTTCCCTTTCCTTGACAGTAATGGCCAGTACCACCTGTTCTCCCAGGGCTGTTAGGGGAATGCAGGTAACAAGCAATGCCTCTGACTGCGCCTGGAACATTACAGACACACGCCAGCACCCTGCATCCCAGCTGGAGTAGAGGGCAGGGCTGCCATCCTGGGCCTTTTCAGAGGTTCCGGAAACCACACTGGTCTCAGCTAGAGCCTGCTCTTTTCCGTTGCTGCTGGCTGACTGCAGGGAAACAATTTTTCCTTTTTTTTAATTCCAAAATAAGCTCACAGATTCACCGTTTGCACTACCAGCTGAAAGCTGTTTATAGTGATATTTGCACTACATTCATCTGTGCTTGTTGACATTTTCTTTGAAAATACTTATTGTGTTTGTCCTGTCCCCACTGTGGCCAGGCATGTGTCTCCTATTTCTGTCCTATTTTTGCCTCTATTCCCTCCATGACTCCAGCCCCCAACTGGACATGCAGGCTGGTGGTGTGGCAGAGTCAGAAGGTATCTATGGTCAAATATACCCATTTTAGAGATGAGGAAACTGGGTCATAGAAGGCCAGCAACTGAGATAAGTGGAACTAGAACTTTTGCGTCCTTGCTCCAATCCCCTGTGTGCCTCACTGTCTGACTAGTTTTCTTCAGGGTCTGCCTGCTCAGAGGAGGGGACACTGCCCCTGAGCCTGGGTCTCCGGGCATGGCTGAGAAGCTGTGAAACCTGAGGGCGTGAGGTGGGGGAGAAGGAGAATGGTGGGCAGCCTCCTGGCCCCCAACCCCACTGTCCCCACCTGCTAGGAAGAAGCAGAGGTAGCTGTGGTCATGGCAACTTTTGGGAGGTATACCAGTTCCCTTCTGTGGGGGGAAAATAATAATACATGAACAATATTATTAACAGTAATAATTGCAGATACTGTTTATTAAGTGTCTACTCTGGACCAGGCACTTTCTCTACTTTATCCCATTTAATCCTAGGAGGCAGATATTATTATCTCCATGTGTAAAAGACAAAAACAAGTGCAGAGAAATTAAGTAACTTGACCAAGGTCATATAGCTAGCGGGTGGGGATGAGGGTTGAGAGATGAATTCAGGCACTTCGGCTTCCAAGCCAGTGCTGGTGCTCTTACAGCAGACAAGCTGTGATGTCAAAGCAGAGGGCCAGCCTGTGAGCAGAGAAGGAGCACATGCAGACTGAGAGTGGGCACTGGGACTGTTCCAGACTGGCCTGCCCCCTCGCCTGCCCAGGAGGTCACGAGAACAGTGTGGTGATAAGCAGCTGGAGGTCTCAATGCTAAAAGAGATGGCAGGTCATGAGGGAACAAGCTGGGGTGACCTGGGTTCTAATTAAGTCTGTCCCCTCAACTTGCTGTGTGACCTTGGGCAAATCACTCACTTCTCTGGGCTTGAATGGGTCAGATGGAATGATTGCTAATGTCTCCTTTCACTCTTTTATTTTAGGACTCGGATTTTGGGGGTGATGAGTCCCCTCTGTGTTTTTATTCTTCTTGAAAAAATGCAAAAAATAGAGGTTCCTTCATGAGTCACCTGCTTGCATTCACAGTCTAAGGGTTCCCAGGCCCCATGATGGCAATGGGAGGCTGTGCTCGGCTGAGGATGAGCTGGAACCTGAGGACAGAGCAGGACAGGTTTCCTGCCCCTGCTCCGTCAGCTATCAATCACCTGGTCTGCTTGTTGCCTGAGAGCCACAAGGATTCCCGGCAGTGGGAGAATGGGCACCTGTGAGCCGTGGGGTCTCAGGGAGAGCCTGGTGGTGGGTAAGCTCTGGCACCTGGTCTGGTCTGCTCAGGGGGCAGAGTTGGGGGTGGCAGCAGGCTGGCTATCGTGTGCTGGGGCAAGAGGCCCTCTCCTTCTAGGTAGAGCTTTGCCAGGGAAAAGGCAAGCCTTGCTAACTCGGTGCCCTGAGATACAAAGGTCTGGGCTGGTCCTTGAAATGGAGAAAGAACTAGCAAAAAAGCCATGGCCACAGCATGAGAGCCCGAGCGCCCAGTGGACTATGGGCACTTGGCACATGTTCAAGCTGTAAGGCCTTGAGTGAGTCATTTATACTCTCAGAGCCTTAGGTTGCTTAGCTGAAAAATCGGGGCAATGTCTTTCTTGAAGGGTTGGTTACAGAATTAATGAGGGGTGCATATAAAGTGTCTGGTACAGAGTCTGTCTAAGAATGGATAGTAAATGGTGGCTGCGATTATTATTGCTGCTGCTGCTGTTGTTAATAAAAATAATAAACAAAGGGGCATCCAGAACAAGTGGAAGGAGTGGTAGCCTGGGAGTCAGATTAGCTACTGTCTGGCTGAATGACCTTGGATGATTCCCATCACCTCTTGGGGCCCTATTCCTTATCTGTAAGAGGAGGGGGTGGTACCAGCTGATCACTGAGGCCCCTTCCACTCTGACAGCCTCCGGGCTATGAATAGATGGGGCTGGGACCCTGGAGGAGTTTAATGACTCAACAGCTAGAGAGGTTAAGTTTTCCAGAGAAAAGAGTTTCCATCTGCATTTGATGAACTTCGGGGACACATAAAGGAAAGGTTTCCTGGCTGGAAGACTGGGGATGAGGAAGTTGGAGGAATCCTTGCAGCCAGTGGGGACTGTGACTAACCAGGTGAATGACTAACTCAGATCCTGACGACCATCCACCAAATCAACATGAGTGCCTTGCCAGCCGGCATCACAGAGCGTGTCCTGGCAAAGGCAGGCCCGGCTGGCTCTGGGCCTCACAGCATATGGAGGCAAAGGATGCAGCCAAGAGACCATCAGCGAGAGCACTGGGCTTGGAGTCAGAAGACCCAAGTTCCAGCTCCAACTCTTCTGCTCACCAGCTGGGTGACTTTGAGGGAGTCTCCTCCTGTCTCTGAACCTCCATCTATAAAGCAGAGCTCACAGTACCTGCCCCCGCAACAACTTCAGAGTTGTGAACTCTGAAAAACCAAGACATGAGATGAAATGAATGGGAGATTTCATCATTATCCCATCCTGATGGGATTCCCGGTGTCTCAGAAGGTGACCCATTCCGGTCCCCAAAGAGGTCAAGTGGTCATGGGCTGCTGCCCTTGAGTTTTGGGTCACGGTCAGACCAACATGGGACCCCTTCCAACCATCTGATCGCAGCCCAGACAGGCTTTTCCTATAGCACAGCCCTGTGGCCGAGCCAGCTGGGGAGGTAACGAAATACCAGGGACGGCTGGGTGGGGCAGGCAGTGGGCAGTGTGTCTGGGACCCCCACAGAGCTGGGGCAGTGCTCTGATGCTGTCTTTCTTCTTGCCCAGCACTTTATAAATGAATACCCGTCAGACTGCACTCTGCCTGCCTCCACCCCCAGCTTTTAGCACTTTGGGAAGCGGCAGGGATGGAGGGAAAAGACAATGCCCTTTCATTTCTACACACCTTAAAGCCCTCACTAGCATTCCCTGAGTGCCGATGCCCAGTACTCTGCTGCCCCTGGGAGGGCAGGAATGGGAACCACAAAGCACTGCCCACCTGGAGATTAATTACAATGTGGTTAAAGAGACAAAACACGCCACCTAAAATGTAAATAGCCATTCAAAAGCACCAACATGGTGTCACCAGGTCCTCTTGATAGTAAGTCCTGCAACTGTCCAGAGCAGTGGCCTGGGATGGTCTAGGAGGCTTCAAGGAGGAGACGGGATTTGAGCTGGGTCAGATAAATAGAAGACTGGGAAACAGGTGTGTCAGACAGACAGATGTGAGGTGTTCTAGGGGACTGTCTGGCAGTGGTAAAGGGCTCATGTAAGTGAGAACTGAGAAATGAGGTTGGATACAGGGGTTGAAGCCAGGTATGGAAGTCCTTACGACTTGGGATAAGAAGCGTAGAACAGTTTCCACAGGCAGCGGGGACCACTGAGGGCTTCTGAGAAGGGGATTGGGATGGTCAGAGCTGTACTTTGGGGGAGATTCTTTCTGGTAGCATCCTCCAGGGCAGCTGGCCCCTTGGGGGAATGAGGCTGGAGTCAAGGAGATCATTTGGGAGGTTACTGTGGAGCTGGGGACCATGGGACTGAGAAGGAAGTGGGGGGCACAAGCAAGGAGTCGATGTGTGGGAAGGAGAGGGAAGGTCTGAGGATGTGCAGTCTGATTCCCAGACAGCTGAACAACTACTGAACCTCTGGCACATAGTAGGAGAGTGAAGAGAGGGGAGGAGACCCCAGGTCACACACCTGGTCTGGTCCTTCTCAGGGAAGCAGGCACCTTTTGAGCAGGCCTGAGTGGGTCAGCAGGACCCAGAGGTGCCTCCAGAAACCACAGAGCATAGCTGCCTCTGGTCGCAAGACAGCAGCGAAGCCTCAGGACAGAGTCCTTCAGTGGATACACTGCAGGGACTGTGTCCAGTCCTGCCTTTTACCCCCTCCACTCCTGTTGACTCCCAGGAAAATACTGCCATCTTGTCATGGGTCACGCCAAGTGTCACTGAGCCTCTGGGAGCTCAGCCAAGGCAAGGAGGGGGACCAGGAGAGGAGAAGGAATGGAGAAGGTGGAGGGAGCAGCTCCTGGATGCATCCCAATGGGCTTTGTGGGAAGGTGGCCCTCCAGTCCCAGAATCCTAGCATGTCAGGGCTGGGAGGAGCCTTTGAGATCATTTCAGTCAACCTCTTGTCTGGAGGTGAGACTTGAGACAGAGGCTGGGAAGAGACTTGCCCAAGGTCATGTAGCAGGGTCAGTGATGGGGCAGGCTGGAATCACAGGGTCTTGTTGCATTAGCATCAGAGGCAGAGAAGAGGAACGCATTTCCTCCTGTCTGGACACGTTTGAGTAGCACACTTGAAACTGAACCTTCACCTGTGTTCTAGAAGGGGGCAGAGGGGCCTCGACTTGCGGGGGAGAGGAGAGCTGCAGGAATATCTCTTGGTGAACCAGAGTGGGGGCACCTCCCTCTGGCCCTAAGCTCCCTCTCTTTTTCTTTCCCTCTGACTGCCCCTCAGGATGGAGGATCCAGCAAGGGCCCCATGGAGATTTCTTTCCTGGACACATGCATATGTATGTGTCTGCGTGCGCCCATGTGTGGCAGGTGTGTCTGTGTGTGTGCCTGTGCCTATGTTGGGAAGGAATCTGGGTGCTTGTGTGGCTTACTATGCTTTGGTCTGCCCTGACTCGGAGGAGAGAATTGGGGCCCTTCTTGTGAGGTGACTGTTTTGCTAGGACAGCCAAGAAGAAGGCGGATAAGGCTGGATTCTGGCTTCCAGCGCCAGCTCTGCTACCCTAAGAAAATTACCGGCACTGGCTGGTGGTGCCGAACTCCTGGCGCTGGACACACACACACACACACATACACACACACACACACACACACACGCACGCGCGCATACACACACACACACACACACACACACGCACGCGCGCATACACACACACACACACACACACACACACACACACACACACCAAGCGGCACTCACAGCCGCAATTATAGGTTGTTTCAACTACCCAGAGTGGCCTGGAGTGCTGCAGAGCGGGGCGTACCGGCAGCCACACGACGCCCTGGAGTCCCAACGGGCGTATACACTCCGGGCTGGGAAGCCCATCCTCAGGGACACAGCGGAGCCGCGGGCTCCTCGCCTGCTCACACTCAGCGCCCTGCCCCAGGGCCTTGCCCGGCCACACCCCTCCTCCCCGAGCCTCCGCCAGTCGTTCCTGCCCCTCTCACACACTTCGGAGTCCCCGGGGGGCCTCGCGCAGCAGGGCAGGGACAAGTTAGGGCTGGCCCGGCCGAAGAGTCAGGTCCGGAGCCAGGAATCGACGCCTCCCCGAGTGCTGCACCCGCGGAGCAGACACACCGGGCTGAACTCGGGTTTCTCAGGAACGCAGGGCTCGGCGCTTGGCCCCTCTTGAAGGTAAAACCCCCAGCCCCAGCCGGATCCGGAATACACCGAGACCTGACACTCAGCCCCCGGGTCCCCGCCCCCCGCCGGGCGAGTAGTTACCGATGGTGGTGATGACGGTGATGGCGAAGTAGAAGGAGCCGGCGAAGCGCCACTGCAAGCCGGCCTTGTGCGGCTTGAGGCGCAGCACGACGCCCTCGAGCTCCTCGTAGCCGCCCTGGCTGAGGTTGTAGCGCGCCCGCAGCTCCTGCTGCCGCCGCTCCAGCAGCCGCCGCTCGGTGATCTCGGGCTCCGACTCGAGCGCGTCGAAGACCGCGGCGCCCACCAGCAGGTAGGTGAAGGTGCACAGGATGAGCGCCAGCGTGCGCACGTTCTGCCGCTTCATCGTCCCGCCCGGGCCACCGCCGGCCCCCTGGCGCCTCCGGCCCGCGCCCCGGCCCCGGCCGCCGCTGCTGCTACCCGGGAAGCGGCCTGGGGCATGGCTGCGCTCGCCGCTCCGCGCGCCGGGCACCAGCTCCGCGCCCCGGGGCCGCAGCTGCAGCCAACGCCAACGCCGCCGCCACGGCCGCCGCGGAGCTGTCCCTTCAGCACCACCCACCGCCCTCCTCCGCCCGGCCCCGCTCCCGCCCCCTGCCCCCACCCCCCGCCCCTACCCGCCCGCTGGCCGCCTCCTCCCGCCAGCCCTCCCGCCCAGCCAAATAAGGACTGGGGAGACGCGCCGAGGGAGGGAGGCGGGAGGAGGGAGGGGGCTGGTGGAAGGGGAGGGAGGGGGTGAGCAGGAGAGCCACGGCGAGACCCAGCAGGACAGAGAGAGAGAGAGGCAGAGGGAACGAACTAGACAGAGAAATGCATATAACTATAGAGGGAGAGAGAAAGAGGCAGGAAGGGATGAGGGGAAAGGAGACGCTGGGTGGGGGGCGGGGAAGGGGACACAGGAGCTAAACCAGAGGTAGACTAATAGACACAGAAAAAGAAGAGGCAAGCAGAAAATTACAGAATGAGAGAGGGCAAAGAGCGAAAGATGGAAACAGAAAGAGGGACAGATAGGAAAGCTGGATAACTAGAGATAAACTGATGACAGAAAAAGAGAAAAGCAAGGAAGCGAAGAGGAACAGGCAGAGCCAGCCCCTACTCCTATCCATCGACGAAATCACAGCATGTTCTAGCTGGAAGAAACCGGAGACCTTGGCTATCCTGCTCCTTATTATACAGATGAGGAAACTGAAGCACAGTGAGGTCAAGTGACATGCAAGGGGCCACAGTAAGTTAGTGGCAGCCCTGGGGCTCAGCCAGGCTTTCCCACCTCCCAGGCCAGCACTCCCTCCCCTGTGCCAGGCTGCTGGCTGTCTTAGAAGCAGGCAGGGCACAGCTGTGGAGCTGGGCACACATGAGCTGGCACCCAAGGGAAAGCTCTGCTCTCAGGAAGTCCGTCCTTCCCCAGGTCAGCACAGTTCCTGGAACTTGCCGAGAGCACACAGGCTGGTAGCCTAGGCTGGTAGCACGGAGTCCCAGGGACTCCTGCTCTGCTCCCCAGGAGACTGTCGGTCTATCCCGACATCTGTGGCGGCTGCTCTGCACCAGGGGCTGCCTGAGATAAGGCCAGGCACTACCCTCAGGCCTCCAAGCAGATCCGCCAGAAATAGGGCAGGGGGAGGGGCCAGACAGAAGGCTACAGACAGACTAGAGGAACTAGAGTCCTCCCTGTGCCTCAGTTTCTTCATTTGCCAACGTGGTGGCAGTGGTGGTGAGGAGGGGCGGGCAGTGGGACTTCAGGGAACGCATCACTGCCCTCCTCCGAGCTCGTTTCCTTATCTCCTCAATGAGGAGCCATTGCAGATGATCCCACAGGCCTTGCTCAGCTCCAAACAACTCCAGACTTGGATGGGCTGAGCGAGCAGAATGACTGGAATGCAAATCTCAGTGCCAAGGAGGGTCAAAAAGCCCTTCATGGGACCCTGGCATGGGCCATGCAGAGAGACATGAGAGAGGCCCCAAGGCCCTGGCCAAGGGCAAGCTCAGGAGGCAGCCAGCCAGAAGCAGGAGCACCATCCGCCCACACGATGAGCTGACCTGTCACTACTGGACATTACACTGCTTCTCCAAGACACCACAGAAAAACCACCAACACATTCGTTCCTTCAGTCATTCACTCAACAAGTATTTATCAAGCACCTGTTGTATGTCAGGCTGAACACTTAAGTTCATTATCTCTGTTGTTGTTGTTGTTGTTAGGTGCTGTTGATTGTCTCTAGTCCTTACTAAAACCTGAAAGGGTTATCCCACTTCACAGAGTGGGAAACTGAGTGAAGAAGCAGCCAAGGCCACCCAGCCCGGAAGAGGCTTCAGATCTGTCTCAGCCCAGGCCGGTGGTCTTCACCATGATGACTCCTTGAGCCTCAATTTTTCTCATCTGTAAAATGGGTTGGTAATTATGCTGATTCTACCCACCTCTTGAGCAAGTTGTTGTAAGGGATCAAAGGAGACCATACGTGTGCACATCAGACCATATGAAGCTCTGTAACAATTTCTGCTCCCTAGGACTCAGGTCTCTGGACCAGAGCCTGATGGGAAGGCCCTGAATTCCTGGCTTCTTGTCTTTCCCCCTCACCCTTCCTCCCCTCCCCAGGAGCTTTGATTCTTTGCAGATGCAAATGTTCTAGCCTTGCCCTGGGGCCATGAACACTGCCTGTTTCATGCTTTCCCCTTGGCATCTTCTGGCTGCCTGGAAGAAAAGCACTGCCATTCCTCCCTTCCCAGGAGTTAGGGTATGACCCCTACTGGCTCCTGACCACAACCACCCCAGAAGCCAGTTCCCGCAAAGCCTCTCTAGATGAGCAAGTGGCTCAGTAGACCTGGTTTTCAGTGTGAAACAGTGGGGCGTCCAGGGTCTGCTTGCTTCTGGCTGCCAGGCCAGACTGCTGTGCAGATGAAAGGTGATATTAGGAGTGAAAGAGCTTTGGAAAAGGGAAAAAGCTCTCTTCAGGGGCAGAGCATTTATTATTAATTATGATGAAGCTTGTTCTCACAGTACTTCAGAACTGGAAGGACCTTTAGAGAGCGTCTAATCCAACCGTCTCACGTTACAGATGAGGAGACTGAGGCCCAGAGAGGACGAGGGGGGTTACCCAAGGTCATACCGTGAGTAAGGGGTAGCTGGGACTCATGTCCCTGGTCGGGGGCTTTCCTGGCAGTACCCTTTGTGTACGGCATCAGGACACCCTCCAGTGGGTGTCAGAGAGCCCCTGGAGCCCAGGAGGAGGGCAACCTGGGTCTCCTTCCTCCTGCCCTCCCACCTCCTTTCCCTTGTGTAGGGGTGGTCAGTGGGTGGGGACCCATGCTGGTCCCAGTCAAAGTTTCTGAGCAGCCCCTGGGACTTGAAGCAGGCGTCCCTTCATCCCACCCTCCCCCTGGGTGGAATTGTGCCAACAGTCTAGCAGCCTATCCTGCTCCTTTCCTTCTAGGACCTCTGCCCAGGCCCTAAACGTCAGAAAGCACCTCTATTAGTTTTGTCTAAAATAAATGATAAAGCTACTCAGCTGTGGCTTCTCCGATGTATTTCTGTACTTTTCAGCCCATTGGCGACTCTAGTGGAGGCAGCTTTGGAATAGCTAGAGAGAGTTCGGGGTAGGCAAGACGTTTTTACATCCCTCAAGTTGTGATGCAGGTCAGCCCTCTGTATGATGGTTTTCTGAAATTCTGTCCAGTGTGGTGAGCACAGAATGGGAGTTGGGGGGCCTGGCTAGAGTCCTATTTCTGCCACTGGCTTGCTGTGGGACTCTGGGCCAGTCACTCCTCTCTCTGGGCCTCTGTTTCCACATTCATAAATGGAGGGCTTTGGACCAGGAAAAGTGCAAGCTTTATACCATCCCATGGCCTTCCTGCTTGGCTTATGCCTCTGTTTCCCCAGTTCTCCTAAGAATCAGGTGAAAAGAGGTTCTGACCACTGCTTTTAAGACTAATTTGTGAAGAAAGGGACACAATCAGAGTTAGAACAAATGGTACAGAATTTAATTATCATTAACCCTGTTGCCGTCGAGGTGATTCTGACTCATAGTGCCCCTAAAGGATGTGGTAGAACTGCCCCATACAGTTTCCAAGGCTGTAATCTTTGTGGAAACACTGTCGCATCTTTCTCCCGAGGAGCGGCTGGTGCGTTTGAACCACTGACCTTCCTTTCAGTTAGCAGCTGAGTGCTTAACCAGTGTACCACCAGGGCTCCTCTAATTGTCATTAAAAACCCATTGCCATGGAGTCGATTCTGACACATAGCGACCCTATAGGACAGAGTAGAACTGCCCCATAGGATTTCCAAGGAGTGGCTGGTGGATTTGAACTGCCCATCTTTCAGTTAGCGGCTGAACTCTTAACCACTGTGCCACCAGGGCTCCAAATTACTATGCACTAAACAGTATACTGGAAACCCTGCTGGTACAGAGGTTAAGTGCTACAGCTGCTAACAAAAGGTCGGCAGTTCGAATGCACCAGGCACTCCTTGGAAACTCTTTGGAGCAGTTCTACTCTGTCCTATAGGGTCGCTATGAGTTGGAATCGACTCAATAGCAATGGGGAAGCAGTATACATGTTATTTTCCAGCTTTATCTCGACTTTATTCCTTTTAGACAATCCGAGTACTTTCATACCTCCCTCCTGGCTCATGTGGCTCCTTTAAGCTGGGATGCTGCTACCTCATCACCTCTCCCATCTTCTGTCTGTCAGGCTTCAAGACCCAGCCCAAAGGCCACTCCCTCCATGAAGCATTCCCCAGTTGCCTCTAAGCAGACTCACTGCTTTGTGTTTCTAAGCTTCATTTCAGTGTGTGTTTCCTCCCGCCTAGGCTCTTTAACAGTTGTCTTCCCCCCCTGCTCAGTGTCATCTCCAGGTTGGGGACCCCGGTCAGTCATGCCAGCCCTCTTGCAGTGGTGAGCACAGGGCTCTGCACATCAGACTTGCGCAGCATGTTTCCTGAGTGACTGTAGGGCATCCTCATGTACTCAACACACAAGTGACGACTCAGAAACGTTCCACACCTGCTGAGTTAGAGACCAGCAGTGTCAGTGGGAGACAGGCATAGACGGCAGAGTCTGAAGGCAGGCAGAGAAAGGCCCTGTGTCAGACCCTAATCTGCTCTGTCTCTGTAGCAGACATCTCTAAAGCTGCAGCAAGCCCAGCCTGGCTTAGGGGAGGAGGAGGCAGACAGCTACGTGGTGTCCCGAGGCCCGAGGAAGTGCAGTAGAGAGACATCTGGAGCCTGGCTTCAGAGCTGCCACCAGCTAGTTGGGTGGACTTGAGAGAGTCAGATGGCATCTCTGTGCCTCAGTTTCCTTTTCTACTGACCCTTTGACTCACAGTGCTAATTCTTCAAGGGCCAAGAATGTAGTCTGAAGGATGAGGGGCCGAGGGGCCTCTCTGTCTCTGCTTTGCACCTCCCTTTATTGGCCAGTTGGACTGGAGAATGGGGAAGGGGTTGAAGTAGGGAGTGAAAGAGCTGTTACAGAGTCAGACAAGCCAGAGTTCAAATCCAGACTCCGTCGGTTACTAGCTGGACCAGAGTTTCACATGAAATTTTCGTCCATCGAGTCTAGATCAGGCCATAAACTCCTGGAGAGCAGGATAGGGCCTTACTCATCTTTGCACCCAGAGTACCGGGCACGGAGCCTGGCACAGAGAAGGTGCTCTGTAAACACTCCTCCATCTGTCCCAGTAGGCCTGGCTGGGTTAGATGGGTTGGCAGGGCCTGGGGACCATGGTTTGCTGTAGGAAGGCTTGTCCTATAATAAAGCCATCTCAACATCAAGCGAGGGGCAGGCCTGAGAGGGGGAGGAGTGCGGTGAGCCCAGGAACAATGAGGGGCAGGGAACAGGTTGAGCAGATTTAGGGTGCTTTTTTTCTTAGTGTCTCTCTGTGGGGAGAGAAGTCAGGGATTAGTCTGTCTTTACAGAGCGTAGCAGGTCCCAGTGCAGCCAGCTTGCATTTATCAAGAGACACTATTTGTTTAACATTTCAAGCCCAGATCAAACACAAAAGGCAACTGTTAACAAAGAGCGAGGCTCTGTGAGCTGCTGGGGAAGAACGCGGGGCTGGGGGACCGGACACCTGGCTCTGCTTGGTCCTGCACACGTGGGCTGTGTGATCTCGGGGAAGCACTGCCTCTCTCTGGGCCGTGGAGCTCCTGCCTGTCAGATGGGGCCTCAGACTTAAAGGTCTGTGAGTCTAGCCCCACCAAGATGTGGACTTGTGTCACCTAACAGAGTGAGAGTGAGAAATACCTCCAGACCTCTCTTTCTGGTGTTGCTGTGGGGACCAGGCTGGCTCCCGCCCACAGCTGCCATTCATCAGCATGAGCCTTCGTCCTCACTCCAATGTCTTCGTCTGCCACATTTGCTCCTGTCCCCTAGAGAGAGCCTCCTTGGTGGCCGCCATCTCTCTGAGTCTTAATACCATGCTGTGATGAACATCCTCATATGTGTGTCCTTAAAGACCTGGGTATATTTCCACTGGAGTCCCTGGGTGGCACAAACCTGGATGGGTAAGTGCTGGGCTACTAACTGAAAGGTTGGCAGTTCAAACCCACCCAGAGGCACCTCGGAAGAAAGGCCTAGCAATCTACTTCTGAAAGGTACAGCCATGAAAACCCTGTGGAATGTCGTTTACTCTGAAACACATGGAGTTGCCTTGAGTCAGAACTGACTCGACGGCAACTGGGAAATATTTTCACTAGGACATACACCCAGAAGTGGTCACAGTGCTTATGCCCGCTCCACATCACTAAGTGCTGCTGGGTGGTCCTCAGATGACTGTACTGGTTTCACTTCCCCCAGCAGTGCACAACAGTGCCTGCTTTGTCCCTGCTGATGCTGGCATTACCCATGTTTTTGATTTTGCCATTTGTATGCCTTCCTACTTTCTGCTCATCCCTGCCCTCTTCTCTCCCTGTTTCTTCCCCCTTCAACACCTCTTCCTCCCATGCACTTTTGGGTAGGGGCAGTGGACAGACCCAGAAGCTACCGGCGTCTCAGGCAGCCTGCAGGGGAGGAGAGAGGGAGGCCTGAGAGAACCAGCAGCTGTTCCTCCAGCCTGGGAACTCGTGTGTGTGTGTGTGTGTGTGTGTGTGTGTGTGTGTGTGTGTGTGTGTGCGTGTGCGTGCATGCGTGTGTGTGTGTCTGTGTGTGTGCGTCTGTGTATCTGTGTGTCTGTGTGTTGTGTGTCTGTCTGTGTGTGCCTGCGTGTGTGTGTGTGTCTCTGTGTGTGTGTGTATGTGTGTGTATAGGAGGCTGTGAGCCTGAGAGTTTCGGCTTTGTTCCTGGTCTCTTATTCTGCTCTTTCTCCCTGTTGGGCCTTCTTATTTCCCCTCCACTTCCATTCTTCTCTGTATTCGGCCGAGGATCACAGAATAATTAAAGCAGGAAGAAACCTTAAACCATCCACTGCCGATGAGGAAACTGAGCCCCAGCCAGGGGAGTGAGCATCCCAAGGCTTACAGCTTGCTGGCTCAGAGCTGGGACTCGAGTTCAGCTATCCTGACTTCCTGTAGCTACAAGCTAGGAGCCCTAAACTCATCCCCTTCCCATTCCCCTGCACAGGCCCTGGGGTGGCCACAGCCCGCCTGCGTGCCCTGACAAACATGCTGCAGCTAAGAAAGTGAGTCTGGCAACCTCAAAACAGCCTCCCAAATCTTGAAATCCTTCTTTGCAGCCTTATGGCTTCTGAGAAGCAAGCAGAGGCAGCGTGTTCTCAGCACCAAACACAATAATTAGAATAACACTTGCAATGATTAATCAGCCGGCGAGTATTGAGTGGCACCTGTGAGCATCCGTGGCAGTGTGTGTGTGTGTGTGTGTGTGTGTGTGTGTGTGTGTGTGTGTGTGTGCGTGTGTGTGTGTGTGTCTAGGGGCAGGGGGAGGAGGTAGAGGAGGTGACTCTTTACTCCCGAAGAGCAGCTTGTGGGTGGGTATCTATCCCTCAGGGAAGGGTTGCTGCCATGGCACTCAGTGGGTAGTGGCATGTTCTGGCCAGGACTGCAGTTGTTTCTGTGGGGGGAAGGATCCTGACCCCTGTGGTCCCCACTGTGCTGGGAGAAAGGGACTGACAAACAGAAGCAGGTTCCAGATTAATGAGAAACCTCACCAACATGATGTACGTGGCACAAGTGAGGAGACTAGGGATGTTCAGCCTGAAGAAAAGACAGAAGGAACATGTGAGCTGTCATGTGGAGGAGGGATTACCTCTGCTCCGTGTGGCCCAGGAGGGACCAGTGATCTGCAGGGAGAGCTACAGTGAAAGAGCTTTCAGCTCCGCTAAGATGGAGCATTTCCCATCCCGCTGAAGAAAGAATGGACTTCTCAGAATGGTAATGAGCTCTCGGTCACTGGAGGCATGCAAGCACAGCCTGGTTGATCCTTTGGGTTGAGGCTGTCTTGGAAGGAATCTGGGAGATAGGAGTCCCTGGGTGGTGCAAGCAGTTAAGTGCTCAACTACTAGCCAAAAGTGTGGTGGTTTGGAACCTCAGAAGACAGTCCTGGCGATCTGCTTCTGAAAGATCACAGCCTTGAAAACCCTATGGAGCAGTTCTATTCCGTACACATGGGGTTGCCATGAGTTGGAATCACCTTTATGGCAACTAACATGAACAATAAGGAACTAGTACAGTGCCTGACACATAGTAGGTCTGCAGGAAATGCCTTTTGACTTGATCGCTGGGTATACTGCATGTGGAGCTGAACTTAGATGCCCTTTGTGGTTCAGTGGGATCCAGTTCTACATTTCTGGAGCAGCCTTTCTGTTCCAGGCTTTTTGTCCCTCCATCCTTGAAATGCTGTAACTCCCTGGCCCAGGAGAGGGCTGCACCTTGAGGTCTTGTTGAGCCACCACAGCACTGTTTCCTCCCAGCCCCATTCCCACCCTGCCCTCAGCCCTAGACTCACCCACAGACACAGGTCTAACAGGCACAGGTTGGAGTAAGGACCTGGGGGCCCTAGGACTACAGCAAGGGAAATGGGCCTCTGGCAGGCTAATTACTGGGAGTTGATTCTATTAAGCAGATAGCTCGCTCTAGGCAAAGCAATTACATCTAATCAGCCCCTTGCAGCAGTCCGAAGGGACAGTCGTTTGAGCCAGACACATGCGTGAGTAGCAACATCAAAGCAGCCAGAGGCTCAGGCCTGGACTGGCTGGGCTGAAGCCAGGGGCTGCTTAGAAAGTGGCCCACTGGCCCCTTCCCCAGGCTCGCAGATCTCAGGTGGTGGAGGGGCTGCGGCATTGTGAAAATGTTGCTCAGCAGAGAATCAAAGACCTGAGTGCAGGCTTGGCCCCATCGCCACTGAGCCAGAGCTGGAGCCGGAGCAAAATTTCCCTGGAAAGAGCATTTCTCTAACCTAAGCCTCCATTTAGCTATCTGTCAAATGAGTGGGATGGACTAGAGATGACCCATTCCAAGCTTGATATCCTAGCCTATTGATCTTGAATTCTAGCCCAGGCTAAAGTGAGCCGACCAGCAAGAGAAGAACCTGTTTGAAATCCCCAAACATGGAAATATATGCTACAGGATCTAATTATTCAGACTATGTTTTTAAAAATAACTGAAGTCACATGTTTTTTTAAAAATATGAATACCCTCCTGGTATTCACTGTTTTCCTCTAGAAATTTTATGAAATGTGTGTTCCAAAACATTCAGCTGTAATTTTTTGGACCATGATTTAGTGGCTTCTGAGTCCCAGCATCTTTTGGGAAGTTGGGTCATGTAACGGTGTGAAGAAGTGGGGGGGGGGGGATTTTCCTGGAAATGAGGGGGTGATAAGTAAGATGGAAACAGATAAGACACTGGGCTACAGCTGTGTTCCTGGCATCTCTGTGCTGGTTCACATGGCATTTGCCTTCTCCTGAGGAAGAGCTAATTCTCTGAAACCAAAAAAACCCAAACCCACTGGGGTCAAGTAGATTCCAACTCATGGAGTTTCAAGGAGTGCCTCATGGATTTGAGCTGCTGACCCTTTGGTTAGCAGCCATAGCACTTAACCACTACACCACCAGGCTTCTTAATGTAGGTCCCTTCTAGCACTGAAGTTCTAGGACTCTGGGCTGGAACCGAGCAACTGGCGTGGCCCAGACTCACCAGACAGGCATCCCGGTAGAGTGGACTAGAAGGCAGGATTCCTTTTAATTTTAGCCCAACTCTTCACTGACCAGCTGTGAGACCTTGGATGGGCCCCTCTGTGAGCCTCAGTTTCCTCCTCTTCAGCATGGGAAAATGGGAGCACAATCTCCCACGTAGCCTACCTCACACAATGGCTGGAGATGCCAAGTGAAGATTCTATTCTATTAAAAGGTGCGGATGCTATTAACAGCGGGGACCCAGGTTCCCCTCTCCCACCCAGGCCTTCTCTCTGCTGTGTTTACATGATTGTAGCTTTGAGAGCAGGGTGTCCTCACTGGAGCAGACCCAGGGGGCCACCTGACAGCGCCTGCCAGGCCCTTCCTGGCCTGAGCGACCTCAGACTGCTGGTGCACACATAATTAGACCAAAGCCTTGGTCTGTCCTCAGAGAGGTGCCCTGGCACTGATTGGCAACATGTGCCTTGCCAGGCCATGCACAGCCTTTGGGCATTTATGGAGGTGGGGGAGAAACCTTGATTCAGAGATGGGGGCTGAGAAGAGCTGATTCCAGTTTCCTCACATTCCCCTGGATCAGGCTCTGCTGGGAAGAGGAGTTAGGGGATACAGGGGGTGGGGCACAAGGCAGGCTCAGCAGCGCCCTGCTCCTCGGTACCCCCACGTGAATCTTTTGCTAGGAGACAAGCAGCAAAGATGCCACTTTACTCCTTGTCGTATTCCGGGAGTGGTGGGAGAGAAGGCTGGCAGGGAGGTTGTTGGGAAGACTCAAGGAACCCTGCCCCACTATGTGGAGTGAGTGGGGAGACAGAAGGGTGCTCGGGTAGGTGTATTACATGATGATCCCTCAGCGGGGCCTTGATGCCATCCCCCGTCTGCCCAGCCTACCTCTGGCCTCGTCTCCTGTTGCTCCACTCAGGGCTCTTTGCACCTACTTTTCTGTATTCTTCCAAATTTCACCAAAGCACCAGGCTGTTTCTTGCCATTATGCCTGAAATGCACATTATACATATATAATTGCACTCGGTGCTCCCAGCAACCCTAGGAAGTAGGCAGCATCTTTCTCACTTGACAGATGAAGAAACTGGGGCTCAGAGCGAAGCGACTTGTCTAACTCCAAAGCCAGTCTGACTCCAGAGTCCCCACTTTCCCATTTGGGCTGCACCGCTTCTCTGGAAAATAAATGAGGGCAGAGAAAGGCAGCGGTGGGGGAAGAGGACAGGGGGTGCTGTAGACGCAGGGCCGGCACACGTTTAGGGCTTGATAAACGCTGGCTGCACGGAGGAATGAGCAGCACAGAGAGAGGAAGGCTGTAGAAGGGGCCAGGACCCAGCACCCGGGTCCGTCTTGGGAGGGCAGATGCTGGACTTTGAGTAGGAGAGACAGCGGAGCTGTGGGTGAGGCCAAGCGGCTCCAGTTGTAAAGGGACAACCTTAGGGGCAGGGAGACAGGACTGTCAGGGAACCAGCGGGACTCAGTGACCCCTTTGAGGTGGAGGCGAGGGAGGAGGAAGGGCTGTCCATGGCAGGGATAACAAGCAGGGACCCAGATGGGGCTGCACAACTGGGCACAGACTGAAGTGTGTATTTGAGGCTTTGGGCTGGGTGCCTGGGGGAAGGACAGTGCCTCCATGGATGAGGGCTGGCCATGGTGCTGGGTGGCCATGGGGAGGCACAGGTGGTGCCCGGCTCTGAGCTGCGTAGCTCTCATGATGCAGAGATGTCCCAGTCCGGTGAGCCATGGAAACTGCAGCATGTGACAGGAGATGGCGCTCAGCTGGGAAGCGGCACTCAGGCAGAAGGGCATGGCGTTGTCAGGAAGATGGAAAAAGTGATGTTGTTAAGGAACAACGTGGGCCGAAGGAATGAGCTGCAACTTGCTGGATACAAAAGGACAAGCAGGAAAATGGCTGCCAGAGGCCCAGGGGTATCTGATGATGGCCTGACACTGCTCCAGGGGAGGGGCCGGGCCCAGAGGCCGGAGGGACTCACCCCAGAGGTGCCCTGGCCCTTGGAATTCACTCAATGGCAAGGTTTTTTTTTTAATACCTTGCCAAGCAAGCTTTCTGGTCTATTAATGAATGCTTGTTGAATGGAGTCAGGACAGGTCTCTGGCCAGAGAGAGCTCTGCCTCATTTCTCCAGAGTGCTCCAGGTGGTGTGAGGCAGAGGGCGGAGCACACAGGCTCTGGAGTTGCATACCTGGGTCAGTCCTGCCCTGCTCCTTCCCAGCTGTGTTACCTTGGGCAAGTCACTCTACCGGCTCTCCTTAAGATGGCCTATTGGCTGCACCCACTTAGGGGCTCAGAGGGTTAACTGAGATAAGGGAAGTCAGGACTGGTAGGTAGCCAGTGCTTCCTCCCCTTCTCTCTGTTCCCTTCTTTCTTGATAATAAAGGCTGAAGAAAACAACCCTGGCTCCATAGCCCAGGAAGGAAGGTAACCCTGAGGCTCAGCCCATCTGACTGGGAGAGGGCCCTTCCCAGGTCTGGCTTGAAGTGGGTGGGCTGTGGAAGGATTCAGAGGCAGGTAAGACAATCAGCAGGGTCTCAGTTGAAATTTAGAATCTCGAAGGGAACTTGTGTGGGTAGAAGGAGGTCATTTGGTCTAAATTCCCATTTAATAGATGAGGAAACAGAGGCCCAGAGAGGAGAAAGGTCAAGGGGATCAACATGAGGATGGCACTTGGGGCTTGACTGAGCTCAAACCCCACTGCTGTGAGTCCTAATAAGGACAATCTCTGCCTAGCAAAGAGACGATTGTGTTCTAGGCCATGGCCAAGGCACCAGATTTAAGCACAGATTCTGGTGTTGGCCTTTGGGATCTGGAGTAACCAGAACCTGCTTTTTTGTTATAGTCAAACTTGCTGGGAACCCACTTAGTCCTGGGTGGGGGCTCCAGCTCACCCCACGCCACCTTGTGGCAGGGGAGCGGGAATTCTTTCCTGGGATTTTTGGGCCAGGGGCCTGCTGGTTCTGATGGGCTGGGACAGTACGGGCTGATCTCCAGTGGCTTGGTTGGGGATAAAAATGGCCACACCAATGGCCCTGTCCATCCACCAAAGGTGACCCTACAGATACACTCTCACGTTTGCCCTGAGACATGGTTTTCTGAGCACATCTGCTGCACATGTGTTCCCACTGTCATCCCCACTTCCCCAAGAAAGAGGGTGGTTCCAAATTTCACCCAGACAGAAGTGGGGGAGGCGGCCCTCTTAGCTTGTTTCCTAGCACATACCGCAGTTTATGCATCTTCCTCCTCTCTGCATGCACCTCTAGAGCCTCGCTTGAAGCTTGTGGCTCTCCCTCAGCTGCCAGGCCAGGTGCCCTCAACTCCTTCACCTGAAAATCTGACCTCTCTCCTCCTGTGTCTGAGCCCTGTCATTCTTGGGCTGGACCAACCCTCTCCACCAAGAGGCCCAGACCTCTGTACAGAGAGGGAAACTGAGGTATGGAGCTGGCCTGAGTCAAGGCCAGGCTCCAGGTATCCCTGTCCACAGTCTCAGCCAGAGGGGCCTGCAGCTGTGGGGAAAGGCAGCAGGAAGAGAAATGCTGTTCTGTTTTCTTAAGCTCCCAGCTGGGACTGAGAACACCAAATCCTCTTTGAATAAAACAGAAAAGGGATTTAAAAAAATCAAGATATTAACCTTCTGAAACTAGGCACCCCCCTGTAGAGATTAACTTCTTAAACTTTGTTTTTTTTTTTTCATTTCTACAAACATCTTAATTCATGTCGACATCATGGCCAGCCTGGATTATGGGTGGATGAAGACACAGATGGCCTTGTCTAAGCCTCAAATACACGTGCGTGCACACACACACATGCACACATATGCATGCCCTGGCAGATGTACATGCACACACACACACGTGCACTCACAGATGTACATGCACACATATGCATGCCCTGGCAGATGTACATGCACACACACACCTGGAAGAGGAACCCAAGACCTGGGCTTTATTTACAACTCTGCCCCTGCACCTTGGACCTCAGTTTCCTCATCTGTAAAGTGAGGTGGTTGGGTCAGAAGATTTCTAAGATCCTCTCTGACTATGCAGTTTATGGTGCTAATTCTTTCTTGGCCCACTCCCTGGAGTGGCTCTAGCTGTCCCCTCCCCCAGCCTTCTCCAGGGCCCTGCCTGTTTCTCCCAGAACTTCTTGACAGACTTCAGCTGGGACAGCAAACACGTGGGAGAATGGCATGGGGATGAATGCGTTCTGGCTTTGTGTGAGCCAGGCCACTTTTACGGTTATTTTGGCTGGGCTGTGATGCAATGTCACCCAGCCCAACACCTGGGCACACTGCAGGTGATTCACAATGCCCATTCTTTCCCTTTCTGCCTCCCTCTTTAGTTCTCCTGGACTCCCAATTCCTTTCTGAGGCCAGGATCCCTTCATCTGCTGTGGTTTTCTCTAGCTTCAGGTCCACCTCAGCTTACTTAGGTCACATGGCTCCCAGTCTGAACCCAATGGCTCCCATTGTTCTCAGGATGCAGACCTAGGTCCTCAACGTGGCCTGCAAGGCCCCCGTGTGACTTGGCCCCTGCCAACCTCTCCAGGTATACACTGGCTTTGCAGTCCACTCACCCTGCCCTTCTGGGCTTCATCAACTGGAATCTTCTTTCAGGTCCTCAAACCCGCTGTGCTTGGCCTCCATGTGACTGTTACCTCCACCGGGGCTTGCCCTCCCTTCGCCTGGCTCCTTCCTGCTCTTCTGATGAGTTTAGCTCAAAGTCCCTTCCCCAGGGACTAGGTCCCTTATGTTATGTCTTCTGGTTCTTATGGTCCTCCTCTGGACCATGGAACACCAGTATAACAAAAAGATTAGTTGTAGCTTAAACACTGGGCTTCTGTTTCCCCCACTAGACTGTATGCTCCATGAGGGCGGGGACATGCCTGAATATCTGTAAAAATTGTGTTTTGTCTATGCTGTCTCCCCAGCACCAGCTCGATGCCTGGTGCTCAGTATGTATTTGTTGAGTCATTGAATGAATGGCATTCAAAATTTCTCTCTTTAAACACACCTGAAACCTGGCTGAGCAACTTCCATGCAATCCAGGTACAGAATTCCCTAAAATAGCTTCACTTTTCTCTGAGTAGTTAGCTGACCTTCCCTACATATTCTCCCCTTTTCCTTCTTGACTCCACAGATTCTCAAAACCTCAAGTTTCTTTAGAAACCTGTCCCTGACCTGCCAGGCCAATCAAGCAAAATTTTCAGTTCCTTCCACCTTCTTCTGGGAAGGCCAATTATTTCTACATCTTGATTATGTTCTGGTTATTGAGGCCAAAGCCAGCAGTGGTTATTCTCAACCCTTGTTGGCACTGGGAATGTGGGTGGTTGTGGGGCAGCCTTCACTCAGCTATAACCAGGAAAGAGATGTTGGGGAAACCCTGGCACTGCTGGGTGTCCTCAGTGGTCCCGGGCCTTGGATAGAAGCAGGGCCATTGCAGTGTTCTGCTTCTGGCTGGAGCAGGGGTTCATGGGAAGCCTTATTTGACTCTATCATTTTGGTTAGTGTTCCTCAAAGTATGCTCACAGAGCAATGGCTCCTTGAGATGTTCCGCAAAAGAAAAAACCCTGTGGTCACTTACATTTGGGAAACTCTGAGCACCACTCAGCATTCTTGTTTATAAGCTTCAGAAGCTCACTTTGCTAATTTAAGCTTAAAAGAGATTTAAAAGGGAGCCCCTGGGTGGCCCAAACAGTTAAGCATTAGACTACTTGGTGGTTCAGACACACCCAGAGGTACCTTGGAAGACAGGCTAAGTGATCTGCTTCTGGAAGTTTGTGGCCTTGAAAACCCTATGGAGCAGTTCTACTCTGCACACATGGGGTCACCATGAGTCAGAATCAACTCAAGAGCAACTGACAACAACAACATCTTAAGGATCTTAGGTAGCTAGCAGAATTTCCTGTAGGATCAGAAAACCAAGGTCAGAGGCAAAGCAGCCAGAAATAATGCCCAAAGTCATATCATAAGACTGGCCCCAGGAAGACCCCATGGCTGCCACCACTGGGCACAGACATTTTAGCTTATGCTATTAGCTCCACCACCACAGAATGCTGCTTCTAGAACCACCACCACTGTAGCCTCTGGAAGCAGATTACAGCTGCCACTACCCTCACTAGAGTGGGTTCTGCATAGTCCTTGCTTCTATGCATCACTAGTTTTGGATTCAAAGCCAGGGGAGAGCATCTCATTGGTAGAGTGGGGTCATGTGCCTGCACTTTAGCTGCAAGAGAGGCTGAGACTGTGTGAACTTGCCACCTCCAGCTTCTGCCCTGGGAGGCAACCTCTGCCTCAGAACACAGGGGAAATCTTCACACACAGGAAGGGAGAGCAGATGCCAGGTGGCCTAAAAAAAATGACACATGTTCTCTATCCTGGGGACCCTAGTTACTGCTCTTGGGAGATTGCAATGCTCCCAGATAAGGCTTCTCAATCTCAGCACTATTGACAATTTGAGCCAGATAATTCTTTGTTCTAGGGTCCTGTGTAGGATATTTAGCAGCCTCTGAATCTCCACCCACTGAATGCCAGTAACACTCCTCCAGCTGTGGCAACTAAAAATCTAAAAATGTTTCCAGACATTACCAAATGTCCCTCAAGGGACAAATTGGTCCCTGGTTCAGAATCACTGCTCTAAGATTTCTGCGGGAAATCTGTAGTAAGTTTAAGAACCAAGATTGATTTAATCACAGAATTTTTTTCTCTCTAACACCCTTTGACATCATTTCTCAGAACTTGCTTTAGGAAACTCTGGGCTCGTAACTGGGGGCTCTGCTCTTGGAGTTTCATGAGTGGTGGGAGGTAGCTCCAGCCACATGGCATGCCAGGTCTTCCTATCATCATCTTGCCCACCTGTCCGCCTCTCTGAACAAGGCTGGAGGCTTCCTGAGGTGCAGCTTTGTGAAGGCCCAAGCTCTGGGGAAATAGTTACGACTCTGGAAACACTCCCAGGGTCCAAGGGAGGAGCCTGCAGAATGCCATTCAACACATACCAGCTTCCCTCAAGTCAATTTTGACTCAGGTTGATCCCATGTGTGTCAGAGTAGAACTGTGCTCCACAGGGTTTTCAGTGGATGATTTTTTGGAGGTAGATCACCAGACTTTCCTTCAGAGGCACCTCTTGGTAGACTTGAACCTCCAACCTTTTGGTTAGCAGCTGAACACGTTAACCTTTTGCACCATTCAGGGACTCTGTTCTAAACTCATCAAAACCAAAAAATCAAATCAGTTACTATTGAGTTGATTCCAACTCATGTTGATCCCATGTGTGCCAGGAAGAACTGCGCTCCATAGGATTTTCAAGGCTGTGACTTTTCATGGTGCCTCTGGGTGGGTTTGAACTGCAAAGCTTTATGGTTAGTAGCTGAGCACTTAACCAATTGCACCACCCAGGGACTCCATTCAACCCACAGAATCAGTCTTTTTCCCTTGGCTGTGAACCTGCCCTTCAGACACAGGTATTGCCCTGGCCACCAGGCACACTGCCTTGGGGCACAAGCCGCCTGACTGCGACTGCCCCCTGCAGCTCCCTGCATGGTTTGACAAAGGTCCCACAGACTCAGACTGCAGTACAGCTGGTCTCCAACATGTGGGCCCAGCCTCCCAGTCTGTCTTCCACAGATGCTCACCAGGTCACGGCCCTTATCACTGACCAAGGAATCCCCTGGGCTCAGGGTCAGGTGCACCTGCCCCAACCCAGAAAGGTCCCCACCACTGGGGTGCAGGAGGAAGGGTCACAGGCCCTGAGGGGTGGAGCCACCACCCACTGGCCTTGCCTTTGATCAAGAGCTGTTGGAATTGCAGCTGTTTGGCAAGGATAAAGGAGTGTGGGGAAGTGTGTGTTAGCGGCACATTAGGCTGCCTATTCCAAGGACTGCTTCCGTGACTGGGCAGTTTCCCACATGGATGGCTCAGCTCCCATATGCAGCTTCATCTTTGGAATTCCATCACCTGCCTTATGGTGTCTTCCAGTGACCTTGGCTCTTGGCCTTGGGAAAGTGGTACTGTAGAAATATGATAGTGTCAGAAGTTGGACAAAGCTGTTGGATCTTGGTTCTACCACTTACTGGTGATGTGGCCTTTCTCTCTCAACTTCAATGTCATTGTCTGTGTAGATTTTCTTTAAGGACACTTCCTGCTCCAACATTCTAGGATTCTATATTCCATGTACTGACAGGTGGTGTCATGGGTTGAATTGTGTCCCCCCAAAATATCTGTCAACTTGTCTGGGTCATGATTCCCAGTATTGTATAATTGTGTACCATTTTGTAATCTACTGTGATTTCCTTACGTGTTGTAAATTCAATCATTATGATCTAATAAGGTAGATTAGCAGCAGTTATACTGATGAGGAATACAAGATTGGGTAGTGTCTTAAGCCAATCTCTTTTGAGATACAAAAGAGAGAAGCGAGCAGAAACACATGGGAACCTCATACCACCAAGAAAACAGTGCTGGGAACAGGTCCTTTGGACCTGAGGTTCCTGCGCAGAGAAGCTCTCAGACCAAGAGAAGACTGACAACATGGACCTTCCCCCAGAGCCAACAGAGAAAGTGTTCCCCTGGAGCCAAAGCCCTGAATTTGGACTTGTAGCCTACTGGACTGTGAGAGAATAAACTTCTCCTTGTTAAAGCCATCCACCTGTGGTATTTCTGTTATAGCAGCACTAGATGACTAAGATAGGTGGGCTCCTGGGTGGTGAAAGGTGGGGCTTCCTGAGGCATCCCTGAGAATTTAGGCCACCCTGCCCTGGTGGTGCAGTGGTTAAGAGCTTGGCTGCTAACCAAAAGTTTTAGCAGTTGGAATCCACCAGCCACTCCTTGAAAAGCCTATGGGGCAGTTCTACTCTGTCCTATAGGGTTGCTACAAGTCGGAATCAACTCGACGGCAACAGGTTTGGTTTTTTTTTTGGTTTGCCCTGGGCCCCAGGGTGCATCCCCATGGGGCAGGGGAGACAAGTGGAATGAAAAAGAAAGGCTTGAAAATGCCTTGGATCCCAACCAGCCAGAGGATGCACGAACGGAAAATTCCTGCTATGTGTCAGAGGCCCACCTGGCCCGGGTGACAGCCGGCCGCTCCAGACATGCAGGCCCCACTGTGTGTTTAGACAGCATTTTCCTGCCCTGGCCAGAGTTCACTCCGGCCCTTACCAGCTCTCATCCTGGGAAAGTGGGGAGGGGTGGCAGGGCCCTTGCCTGGGCTCCAGAAGGCTTCCTCTGTCTCAGGATCTGGAGCAGGGGCTTAGGAGCAGTAGACCCATTGCCGCTGAGTCTATTCTGACTCATAACAACCATATAGGACAGAGAAGAACTAGAACTGCTTCATAGCATTTCTAAGGCTGTAATCTTTACGGAAGCAGACTGCCACAGCTTTCTTCTGCAGGGTGGCTAGTGGGTTTGAACTGCCAACCTTTTGGTTAGCAGCCTAGTGCTTAACCACTGCTCCACCAGGGCTCCCCTGGGAGTAGTAAAATGAGCTGTAATAGGAAGGATGGGCATCAGGCGGCCCAGGCTCAGCCCCAAGTCTGCTGTGACCCTGTCCTTTTGAGGGCACCAGAAACAGGAGGAGGGACTTCCCAAGTGGAGAAAGGGGACTGCAGCTGACTCTGGACCATCTCCATTCCATCCTTCTATCTTGGGCCTAAGCTCTTTCTCTTAGCTCTCCCAGCCACTTATAAAGAGTAGTCCCTTTCTCAGTTCTTAAATCTGACCCTCAGTTCCAGGGCACACTTGCTCTCCATAAGGCCCCAGCTGGCCAGGTTCTGCTCAGTGAGTGAGCTGAGCACCAGGAGTTGGCTCTAGTCCCCTTCCTCTACTTGGGAAGTCTTACCTTCTGTTTCTGGTGCCCCCACAGTTTCCAGCCCATGCTTTCCCCCTCCTGCATCCCTACATGCTCCCAAGAGGTTCAGGGGTTAGTTCTTTCCGAGGACCAGAGTCAACCTCACAATGTGCATCTCTCAAATTCAAAGGTGCTCTAGGCTGGGTATAGGTGTATGTGCTTGTGTGTATGCGTGCGTATGTGTGCAAGTGTGAATTCACATGGTTTGCGATAGGCTTGGTTTGTCCTAGTCCCAAGAGAGAGCTCAATGTCTCTCTTTTGCCAAGGCCCTCAAAGGCCTTTTGCCTCTCTCCTTCAAACTCTGTCAGACTGGATAAGTGCAGGTTCCATGAGGACAGCTGAACTCCCTCTGGGTCATGTCACAGAGCAGGGCATGGTTTCCAAGAGCCCTGAACCCCACTGCCGGGCCATTTCCATCTCATGCTGCTTGAGTATCAAGAAAGGGAGGTTTGAGCCCCAGATATCCTTATGAGGAGGGTGGTTATGGTGCTGGAAGACTGCTTAATCATGGGGCTCTGAGCTCTGGGGCGTGGGATAACATTTGGAAACCATCATCAGGGATTGACTCACTTTTCCAGAGCTTTCCTTTGTCTGGCAGCTCAGGATGCATCCTGATTTATGGGGCGCAGGAAACCAGCAGCTCTGGAAAGGGTCTGGTTTCTGCTGCACTTGAGCTCCCGGGTGAGAGGCTGAAGGAAGGGGCTTATGCTGGAATGCTGGAGGAAGCAGAGCCCCATGGTGGAACTGCAGCAGGCCCTGAGGGTGCCTACCTGCCTTTCGTTACAGACAAGTGGGCAAAAAGAGGTGGAATGTGAGCCCCAAGACCTGCTGGGAGCTGCCTCCTCAA
Source organism: Dugong dugon (assembly GCA_030035585.1). Taxonomy (NCBI): domain Eukaryota; kingdom Metazoa; phylum Chordata; class Mammalia; order Sirenia; family Dugongidae; genus Dugong; species Dugong dugon. The sequence goes on from CM057473.1 coordinate 73,801,744, forward strand.
GCCAGACAGGCTCCTTGGGTGAGCCTCCTCCCTGTCTTCCTACTGTGGTGCCAGTTGCTCCTGCTTAGAGCTTTTCTGTCACAAAGCATGGTCTTGTTTATTGGAGCCACAGAGAAACTGCATGTTCCGCATACTCCCATTTAGCAGATGAGGAGACCGAGGCCTTAGGTGGTACGTCCAAGGTTTCACAGCTATAAAGTGGCAGAGCCAGGCCTCAAACCCCCATCTGTTGATTTTGAGTTCATAGCACCATCACAGCACAGACAACCCCCTCACCCTGAGCAGAGGGCACTAGTGTGGTGAGAGGAAGGGGCACTGAGCTTTAAGTCAGTCAGGCCTGGGTTTCAATCCTGCCTGCTAGTACTGGCTGTGTGAATTTGGGCAAGTGTCTGAAACTCAGCTTTCTAATAAAGTGGATATGGTCATTCTGGCTCCCGAAAGCTGAGTGTACACATCTCTTTCCAACCAACCAACCTCACATTCGGTAATATGAGGTTGGGTAGCTTGAAATCAGGCAGGATGGAAGTATTTATACCACAGAAACCAGCAAATGCTATAAAGCAGTGCTTTTTTTCCCAGAGGGCTAGTTGTAAAGCACGTACCTGCACACCACTGGGGATAGTGCTTACCTTACAGGGCCAAGTGTTGAATTAGATGAAGGATGTAAAGTTCTTACCACAATGCCTCGGTCCAAGCAGATGCTCACACATTATTAGCAAGAGTGACTTTTTTTTACCTTTGCTTCACCTTTATCGTGTTTTATCTCTGAATTCACTTGGGAAAGCGATGGGCAGAAATTACTTTCCTCCATCTTATAGATGAAGAAGGTGACCCCTGAGGGGCTACAGGAGTGAACAGAGGACCGGTAAGTGGCGAGCCAGGGTCTGAACCCAGATCCTTGTACTCCTTATCTGGACTCTGCCTGCTACTTACCCTCAGCTGCCCTCTCACAGAGCAAATGATTTAGAGCCTCAGAAGTGGTGCAGTGGTCAAGAACTCGGCTGCTAACCAAAAGATCAGCAGTTCAAATCTACCAGCTGCTCCTTGAAAACACTGTGGGGCAGTTCCACTCTGTCCAATAGGGTCACTATGAGTCAGAATTGACTCTACAGCAATGGGTTTCTAGATCCAGAAGAGGAATTCTTGGGTGGTGCAAATGGTTAATGCACTTGGCTGCTAACCAAAAGGTTGGAGGTTTGAGTCCACCCAGAGGTGCCTCAAAAGGAAGGCCTGATGATCTACTTCTGAAAAATCAGCCACTGAAAACACCGCACGGTTCTACTCTGACACACAGGGGGTCGCCATGAGTCAAAGTTGATTCCACAGCAACTGTTTTTATTGGACCCTACCTACATTACCAAGTGTATGTGAAACTGTCTTGTACACACTGAAGCATTCAACAATGTAAGTTATTGACATTAGTCAATCAGCAAGAATTTAGGAGCCAGATCCTCCCAGAGTTAGACCCTCGCTCTCTGCTGGTGACTTTCACTCCAGTGTTTCTTTGCACAGGGCTGAGGTTGCCAAGGAAAGAAACACATCAAAGATTTCCCAGGGCCTGTCCCTGGGAATGTGGTCATCATTTAACAACGCACAAGCTGAAAGGGCTGGACCTGGGGCTCCAGATGCTCCACTGTGAGAGGATACACAGTGCCAGCCCCATGTGCCAGTGACGGCTGTGTGGGGAAAGCTGTTGGAAGCCAAGGGAGCTGGGGTCTCTCGTCATGTGGTGTTGCTGGGGCAGCTCTGATCAGTTGCCCTTAAGCTCTAGGTCAGGTCTTGGGGCAGAGAAGCAGGATGTATCCTAGCACCCAGCACACAGCCCAGAAACCCAGTAGGAGCTTAATAAATGTTGAATGAATGAATGAATAACAATGTGGTATGAAGACAGATTTGATCTGGAGTCTGGGTCTGAGGTTCAAGTCCTAATGGCTCCTTATCCAGCACTTCCCCTCTGTTCCTTGCAGCTGTCCTGGTTTAAGAATCGTCTGTCTCCTCAAGTGTCATCTCTCCTGAGGCTGCTGCTTGAATGAGCTTTCTGAAAAAGGGATGATCATGTCTCTCCCTTCCTTGGTTTAAAACAACCTTGTTGTTTATAGGATAGAATCAGACTCCATGGCCCAGCATGCAAGGCTCTTCGTGTCAATGCGGTGTCAAGAGAATGGACGGTCTCTGGAGTCAGATTGCCTGGGTTTGAATCTCACCTCCATTGCTTTTTAGCCACATGGCTTTGGGCAAGTCACCTAACCTCTCTTTGACTCTGTGTCTCCCCCATAAAATGGAGATCATAATGGTAGTTATGTATTTAGGATGTTGTAAACATTCAATGAGTTCATATGTGCCAAGTGCTTGGGGTACATGTTAGCCATCGCACGAATAGCCCTCTAGCTTAATTGCTCACCATTCTGCACCACCTCCCCTAACCCTTGCTACAGATCATTCAGTGATCCAGAACAACTTGTAATTTCCCCGAACACTCCACATTCCCTCATGCAGGTCACCTTTATCCATGCTCTTCCCTTCCTGAAATACGCTCTCCCTGCTGTTCTCCCTGGAAAACTCTTAGTCTTCCTCAAGTCTCAGCAAAAATACTGCCTCTCTGCCTGTGAAGACTTTCTGGACTTTCCCAAGCCACCCTGGGGGCTTTCTCCTGTGCAACCTTTATATTGGGTGTGGACCTCCGCTGTGTTGGAATTGCCTGTTCACGAGTCTGTCTGCCCACTAGCCTGGGAGCTCCTTGATGACAGGAGACAGATCTCATTCAACTCTGTGTTGGGCACATAGTAGGCCCTCAGGAAATATTTACTGAATGAATAAATGAGTCTGGCACTTAGTAGCTTTGTGCATTTTGATGAGTCAAATAATCTCTCTCAGCCTCAGTTTCTTCGTCAGTAATTATAGATATACCTAAATCATAATGCTTGTAGGGGATCAAATGAGATAATGAATATAAACTTATTATCCAGATTACATATATAAAGGTAGAAGTCCCTGGATGGTGCAAACAATGTGCTCATCTGCAAACCAAAAGGTTGGAGGTTTGAGTCCATCCAGAGACGCCTTGTAAGAAACGTTTAGCAGTCTGCTTTCGAAAGACCATAGCCATTGAAAACCCTATGGAACACAGTTCTACTCTGATACACACAGGGTCACCGTTAGTCAGAATTTATTCGATGGCAACTCGTTTTGGATAAAGGTAGAAGAGAAAAGATCCAGTCTGGAGCTTAGCAGTGACTGCAAAGATCTGAGTGACTCTTGAAGACTTCAGGGCAGTCCAGAAGACCTCTGGAAAGCATTCCAGTGCTTGAGCTCTGAGCGGATGGTGGTGTATCTCACTGCCTTCTCTGCCTCATCCTCTCCACCAGTCAGGGCTTGAGGCTCTGGCTCTGGGGAGGCTGACATAACTCCCATGGGCTCTCACTTCCTACTTGGGCAATAAGTCAGCAATACCAGTATGCATCTAAGACAGTGGCATCAAGTGAAACTGAAGACTCTTCCTGCAGGGAGAGGACTCATGCATATGGAACCTTGAGAAGTGCATGCTCTACCCAAATACTGGATGCAAGGCTAATCTGTGGTTGCCACTGGAGGTGAATCACGCATAGGGATGGATGCCTTGACTCTGGAAACCTTGTCCAGTGCCCAAATCCAGTCCCTTCTAAGGCTGGTCTTTCTTTTCCTGACTCCAAAATGTCGGTCCTCTCTTCCTAGTCCCATCTCCTTCTCTCACATGTACCAACATCTCCCTCAGGTACCCAGGCCTCCAAGGAACCAGAAGCTGAATCTTTTCCTCCATTCTCCTCTGGCTCAAAGTTCTATGGAGGCTTCAGTGTTGTTTCCTCTCTGGTACCATCTTGATGACACTCAGAATTGGGAGTCTTTTGGTTACATAAGCGCATAAAGTTAGCCTCTTCATGGAACACTTTATTTTCCCAGAGTCCTTTCCTCTGTCACAGTATATAGCCTAAAGTTCTTCCTTTTATAAGTAAGGTAGTTATTTATCCTTCAAGTCATTGCCATCAAATCATTCCAGGTGGCCTGACTTGCATTCCCACCATTTTGCAAACTTCTCTCTAAGACATCAATGATCTACTCTTTGCGAGATTCAATTGCCTGGTCCAGCTCTGTGTCTTGAAGCTTCAAACTCATTCCCAAACCATGTAGCCACCCCCTAGTACAAATGGGTCCTGGTGAAAAATCAATATTGTAGAGACATAAATTCTCCTGGGATTAATCTATAAATTCAGCAAAATCCCAATAAAAATTTACAGGAGTTTCAAAATGGAACTTTACAAGCTAATTCTAAAAATTGTCTAGGAAAAAAGAAAAGCATAAGAATAGCCAAGCAAACTTTGACACTATGAGAACAATGAGGGGGAATCAGTTCTTCCAATTATACATCTTTACTATAAAATGATCAATACAGAGTGATATTGGCATAAGAACAGTAATCTAATCAATGAAATAGAGTAAAGAAATGAATCCATGTCTATATGGAAAAATTTAAGGTATGGTAAAGAGGAATTTTTAATCACCAGGGAAGGATTGACTGTTCAAGAATGTTTTTGGGACAACAGACTATCCATTTAGAAGAAAATCATGTTATATATTAATTGATAATGGTTTTACTTCCTGAAAAGAGAATGCATTCTATTTATTTTAAGCAGAAAGGAATTTAAGGGAGGTTGTGTATAGTGGAGATGCTTGTAGGGAGTGCTGAAGAAAAAGACTTTAGGTTGAGCTTCCCAGAATGACATCCAAAGCCACATTGCAGAACTGAGCCACTGAAAGATCTGATGCCTCTGTTGCCATCTGGAAGCAGCCAGATAGTAGAAAGTTTTTCCTATGGATGCTGTTCCAAAATCACACCTCCTCTGCCAGGATCTGTGCCAGCACAATGGAGGTGGTGCTGCCTTTTTCTCCACATAACTACGTTTCATGTAAGTAGCGTCTGAAACTTTGTTTCATGAAAGTAGTAGGTCCTCCAGGAAATAGACGCCAAGATGGAGTTAGGAGGGCAAAAAATGTGTTGGGGTAATGCCTATGAAAGATAAAGGGGAGACAGAGCAAGAGTAGCACAGAAAGTCTTTAGACTGTGATATAGGTCTGACATCAATGAAAGGAAAGGGAGAAGGAAGGAGAATTGGACAGAAAAAGCCTCAGCCTGTGGTGCAGCTCTGAGAAAGTCTTGGCCACCACAAACATTACCCACAGAGGACTCCCGTATTGGAAAGAAATGGCCATCCCCTAGTACCCTCTCCATACTCAGCTACTGGCTTGGAGCTGTGGTGGATTTTGAAGGCATCTACGTTACATCTGGAATACTACCTTCAAGGGAATCTGCAATATAGGAAGACACATTAGAAGGGCATTGATATGAGTCTTGAGCCAGCCAATCTAAAGCATCTACCTGCAACAGACCCTTACCTCACACCGTATACAAAGTAAACTTCAAATGGATTAAAAAGCTACAGGTAAAAAACTGACTTATAAAATTATAAGGACAAAATAAAGAAAATATAGCATCGTATTTATATAACATTGGAGGGGAGAAGGCCTTTTAAAGAATGACACAAAATCTAGCATGTATAGGAAGATATTTAGAAAATGTTTCTTTTAAATTGATTTCCATGTTTAAAAAAAGCAATTAAAAGACTTGTAGAAAAAATTGGCAACAAATATAACAGACAATAGTAGGGTGATCATATGTTCTAGTTTGCTCAAGACAGTTCTGGTTTATGTCTGTTGTCCTGGTGTCCCATCTGGTTTAGTATTTGTCTTCTCAAAAATGTCTTGGTTTCAATGCTGTCAAGGTAGAAATTAACAACAGGAAGAGCAAGGAAAGAAAATCAGCTACATGGAAACTGAATAACACCCTGCTTACGAACCACTGGGTAACAGAAGAAATCAGAGATAGAATTAAAAAATTCCTAGAACCAAATGAGAATGAAAGCACATAATACCAAAACCTTTGGGACACAGTAAAGGCAGTCCTCAGATGCACACATCAAAAAAGAAAAGGACAAAATCAAAACATTAACTGCACAAGTCTAACAAATAGAAAGAGAATAGCAAAAAAAGCCCACAGCACCAGAAGAAAGGAGATAGTAAAGATCAGAGCAGAAATAAATGAAATAGACAGTAGAAAAACAATGGAAAGAATCAACAAAACCAAAAGTTGGTTCTTTGAAAGAATCAACAAAATCAACAAACCACTGGCCACACTGACAAAAGAAAAACAGGAGAGGATGCAAATAACCCAAATAAGAAATGAAATGGGAGACATTATAACCAACCCAACTGAAATAAAAAGGATCATAACAGAGTATTATGAAAAACTATACTCCATAAATCTGAAAACCTAGAGGAAATGGATAAATTTCTAGAAACACATTACCTACCCAAACTACAACAAAGTGATGTTGAAAATCTGAACAGACCCATAACAAGAGAAGAGATTGAAAAGGTAATAAAAAAAACTTCCAACAAAAAAAAGCCCTGGCCCAGATGGCTTGGAGAATTTGGAGAATTCTACCAAACATTCAGAGAAGAGCTTACACCAGTACTACTCAAACTATTTCAGAACATAGAAAGGGAAACGACACTTCCGAGTTCATTCCATGAAGCCAGCATAACCCTGATACCAAAACCAAGCAAAGACACCACAAAAAAAAAAAAATTACAGACCAATATCTCTCATGAATATAGATGCAAAAATTCTCAACAAGATTCTAGCCAATAGAATTCAGCATCATATCAAAAAAATAATACACCATGACCAAGTAGGATTCATACCAGGTATGCAAGGATGGTTCAACATTAGAAAATCAATCAATGTAATCCACCACATAAATAAAAGGAAAGAAAAGAATCACATGATCATCTCAATTGATGCAGAAAAGGCATTTGACAAAGTCCAACACCCATTCCTGATAAAAACTCTCAACAAAATAGGTATAGAAGGGAAATTTCTCAACATAATAAAGGGCATCTATGCAAAACCAATGGCCAACATTATTCTTAATGGAGAGAGGCTGAAAACATTCCCCTTGAAAACGGGAACAAGACAAGGATGTCCTTTATTGCCACTCTTATTTAACATTGTGCTGGAAGTCCTAGCTAAAGCAGTTAGGCAAGAAAAATAAATAAAAGGCATCCAAATTTGTAATGAAGAAGTTAAACTGTCCCTATTTGCAGATGATATGATACTATATATGGAAAACCCAAAAGACTCCATGGGAAATCTACTGAAACTAATAGAAAGATTCATCAGAGTAGCAGGATACAAGATAAACACACAAAAATCAATTGAATTCCTATACACCAACAAAGAGAACAGTGAAAAGGAAATCAGGAAATCAATATCATTTATAATAGCTCCTAAAAAAATAAAATACTTAGGAATAAATCTAACCAGAGATGTAAAAGACCTATAAAAAGAAAACTACAAAACACTACTGCAAGAAACCAAAAGAGATCTACGTAAATGGAAAAACATACCATGCTCATGGATAGGTAGATTCAATATTGTGAAAATGACAATTCTACCCAAAGTAATTTACAAATACAATGCAATCCCAATCCAAATACCAACAGCATTCTCTAAAGAGATAGAAAAACTAATCATTAAATTTATATGGAAAGGGAAGAAGCCCCAGATAAGTAAAGCACTATTGAAGAAGAAAACTAAAGTTGGAGGACTCACACTACCTGATCTCAGAACCTGCTATACAGCTACAGTAATCAAAACAGCCTGGTACTACAACGACAGATACATTGACCAGTGGAACAGGATTGAGAACCAAGATGTAAATCCATCCATCTACGGTCACCTGATCTTTGATAAGGGCTCAAAGTCCATCAAATGGGGGAAAAGATAGTCTTTTTAACAAATAGTGATGGCGAAACTGGATGTCCATCTGCAAAAAAATGAACAGGACCCATACATCACACCATACACAAAAACTAATTTAAAATGGTTCAAAGACCTAAATATAAAGCCTAAAACTATAAAGTTCATAGAAGAAAAAATAGGATCAACACTACAGGTGCTAACACATAGCATTAACAGGATACAAACCATGACCAACAACTCACAAACTCCAGAAGATAAGCTAGATAACTGGCATCTTTTAAAAATTAAACCGTTATGCTCATCAAAAGACTTCACCAAAAGATTAAAAAGAGACCCTACAGACTGGGAAAAAAAATTTGGCCATTACAAATCAGACAAAGTTCTAATCTCCATAATCTACAAGAAAATCCAACACCTCTACAATTAAAAGACAAACAATCCAATTAAAAAATAGGCAAAGGAAATAAACAGACACTTCACCAAAGAAAACATTCAAGTAGCCAACAGGCACATGAGGAAATGCTGGTGATCACTAGTCATTAGAGAAATGCAAATCAAAACCACAGTGAGATACCATCTCACCCCAGCATTACTGGCACAAATTAAAAAAAAAAACTGGAAATAACAAATGTTGGAGAGCCTGCAGGGAAATCGGAACTCTTATGCACTGCTGGTGGAAATGCAAAATGGTATAACCATTTTGGAAAACGATATGGCACTTCCTTAGAAAACCAGGAATAGAAATACCATATGATCCAGCAATCCCACTGCTAGGAATATATCCTAGAGAAGTAAGAGCCATCACATGAATAGACATATTCACACCCATGTTCATTGCAGTATTGTTCACAATAGCAAAACGATGGAAACAACCTAGATGCCCATCAACAGATGAATGGATAAACAAACTATGGTACATACATACAATAGAATACTACGCAACTATAAAGAATAGTGATGAATCTGAGAAGCATCTTATAACATGGATGAAACTGAAGGACATTATGCTGAGTGAAATAAGTTAATCACAAAATGATAAATATTGTATGAGACGTCTATTGTAAAAACTCAAGAAAAGGTTTACACACAAAAATAAACAATCTTTGATGGTTGCGAGGGATGGGAGGGGTGGGGGGAACACTAAAAAGACAACAGATAAGTGGTAACATTGGTGAAGGGCAAGACAGTACACAATACTGGGGAAGCCAGCACAACGTGTACAAGGAAAGGTCATGGAAGCTCCATAGACACATCCAAACTCCCTGAGAGACCGAATTGCTGGGCTGAGGGTTGTGGAGACCATGGTCTCAGGGACCATCTAGCTCAATTGGCATAACATAGTTTATAAAGAAAATGTTCTACATTTTACCTTGGTGAGTAGTGTCTGGGGTCTTAAAAGCCTGTGAACAGCCATCTAAGATACTCCACTGGTCTCACCCCTTCGGGAGCAAGGGAGAATGAAGAGAACAAGACACAAGGAAAAGATTAGTCCAAAGGACTACTGGACCACAACTACCATGGCCTCCACCAGACTGAGTTAAGTACAACTAGATGGTGCCCGGCTACCACCACAGACTGCTCTGACAGGAGTCATAACAGAGGTTCCCAGACAAAGCTGGAAAAAAATGTAGTACAAAATTCTAACTCACAAAAAAAAAAAAAAAAAAAGACCAGACTTACTGGCCTGATAGTGACTGGAGAAACCCCGAGAGAATGGCCCCCGGATACCCTTTTAGCTCAGTAATGAATTCACTCCCGAGGTTCATCCTTCAGTCAAAGATTAGACAGCCCCATGAAACAACGCAAGACTAATGGGGCACAACAGCCCAGGGAAAAAGACTGGAAGGCAGGAGGGGAAAGGAAATCTGGTAATAGGGAACCCAAGGTAGAGAAGGAAGAGTGCTGACATGTTGTGGGGTTGTTAGCCAATGTCATAAAACAATTTGTGTACTAACTATTTAATGAGAAACTATTTGTTCTGGGTGAACTTTCATCTAAAGTACAATAAAAAAATAAAAACTAAAAAAGTCTTGGTCTGCAAAAGAAGCCCACAGACACCAGAAGAAAGGAAATAATAAAGATCAGAGCAGAAATAAATGAAATAGAGAAGAGAAAAACAATAGAAAGAATCAATAAGACCAAAAGTTGGTTCTTTGAAAAGGTCAATAAAATTGACAAACCATTGGCCAAAATGACAAAAGAAAAACAGGAGCAGAAAAAAATAACTGAAATAAGAAATGAGATGGTGGACATTACAACAACCTAACTGAAATAAAAATGATCATAATAGAATACTATGAAAAAAAGTACTCCAACAAATCTGAGAACCTAAAGACAATGGATAAATGTCTAGAAACACACTACCTACCTAAACTAACACAAACTGAGATAGAACATCTGAACAGACGCATAAAAAGAGTAGAGATAAAAGAGGTAATTAAAAAACTCCTTCACACTACCTGATCTCAGAACCTACTACCCAACCATGGTAGTCAAAACAAGCTGATACTGGTACAATGATAAACAGATAGACCAATGGAACAGAATCCAGAATCCAAATGTAAATCCATCCTCCTATAGTCAGCTGATCTTTTACAAAGGACCAAATTCCATTAAATGGGAAAAAGACAGTCTTTTTAACAAATGGTGCTGGCATGACTGGATGTACATCTGTAAAAAAATGAAACAGCACAGATACTTCACACCATACACAAAGACTAATTCAAAATGGATCAAAGACCTTAATATAAAACCTAAAATGATAACTATCATGGAAGAAAAACTAGGGACAATGCTAGGAGCCCTAGTACATGGCATAAATACAATACAACTCATAATAAACAATGCAGAAACATCAGAAGAGAAACTAGGTAACTGTGAGCTCCTAAAAATTAAACACGCTCATTGAAGACTTCACCAAAAGAGTTAAAAGAGAACCCACAGACTGGGAAAAAATTTTTGGCTGTGACATATCCGTCAAGGATCTAGTCTCTAAAATCTATAGAATACTTCAACATCTCAACAACAAAAAGACAAATAATCCAGTTAAAAAATGGGCAAAGGATATGAACAGACAGTTCACCAAAGAAGATATTCAGGTGGCTAACAGACACATGAGAAAATTCTCACAATCATTAGCCATTAGAGAAATGCAAATCAAAACTACAATGAGATAGCATCTCACCCTGGCATTACTGGCACTAATAAAAACATTTTTAAAAAACAGAAAATAACAAATGTTGGAGATGTTGCAGGGAAATTGGAACTCTTATGCACTGCTGGTAGAGTGTAAAATGGTACAACCACTATGGAAAACGATATGGTGCCTCCTTAAAAAGCTAGAAATAGAAACACCATACATTCCAGCAATCCCACTGCTAGGAATATATCCTAGAAGAATAACAGCCATCGCACGAATAGACATATACATGCTCATGTTCATTACAACATTATTCACAATAGCAAAAAGATGGAAACAACTTAAGTGTGCATCAACAGATGAAGGGATAAACAAATTATGGTACATACACACAATGGAATACCATGCAATGATAAAGAACAATAATGAATCTGTGAAACATCTCACAACATGGATGAATCTGGAAGGCATTATGCTGAGTGAAATAATTCAATCACAAAAGGGCAAATATTGTATGATACCACTACTATAAAAAAACTGAGAAAAGGTTCACACACAGAAAGAAACATTCTTTGATGGTTAAGAGGGTAGGGAGAGGAAATCACTACTAACTAGATAGTATACAAGTGTTAACTTTGGTGAAGGGAAAGACAACACAGAATACAGGGGAAATCAGCACAACTTGACCAAGGCAAAGTCCTAGAGGCTTCCTAGCCACATCCAAACACCTTCAGGGACCATACTAGGGCTGAGGGCTGGGGACCATGGTCTCAGGGGACATCTAGGTCAATTAGCATAACATAGTTCATAAAAATGTTCTACATCCTACTTTGATGGATAGTGTCTGGGGTCTTAATAGCTTATGAGCAGCCATCTAAAATACATCTATTGGTCCCATTACATTTGGAGCAAAGGATAATGAAGAAAACCAAAGACACAAGGAAAATATTAGTCCAAAGAACTAATGGACCACGTGAACCACAGCCTACACCAGCCTGAACCCAGAAGAACTAGATGGTGCCGGGCTACCACCACTGATGGCTCTGACAGGGATCACAATACAGAGTCCTGGACACAGAGGGAGAAAAATGTAGAACAAAACTCAAATTCACACACACACAAAAGCCCGGACTTACTTGTCTGACAAAGACTGGAGTAGCCTCAGAGACTATGGCCCCCAGACACCCTGCTAACTCAGAACTGAACCCATTCCCGAAGTCCACCTTTTAGCCAAAGATTAGACAGACCTATAAAACAAACAATAACACATGTGAGGAATGTGTTTCTTAGTTCAATCAAGTACAAGGGACCAAATGAGCAACACCTGCCCAAAAGCAAAGATGAGAAGGCATCAGGGAATAGGAAACTGGATGGATGGACATGGGGAACCCAGGGTGGAAAGGGAAAGGGGGTGAGTGCTGACACAATGTGGGAATTACAACCAATGTCACGAAATAAATTGTGTAAAAATTTTTGAATAAGAAATCAATTTATGCTGTAAACTTTCACCTAAAGCACAAAAAAATTTAAAAAAAAAATACACTGGATGGGATCAATAGCAGATCAGACATGGAAGATGAAAAGACTGGTAAACTTAAAGGCATAGCAATAAAACTATCAATAATGAAACACAGATAAGATTTTAAAAATGAACAGAGTTTCAGTGAGCTGTTAGACAAACTTAAGCAGTCTAATACATGTTTAATTGAATCCCTGAAGGAGACAAGGGGAAGATGAAAGAAAAAATAACTGAAAAAAATTATAGCCAGAATTTTTCCAAATTTAATGAAAACCATAAGCCTAAATCCAAGAAGCTCAACAGGCCCGAAGCAGAAGAAGCATGAAGAAAATTACAGCAAGCCCATCATAATCAAATTGTTCAAAACTAGTGATAAAGAGAACATCTTAAAAGTAGCCAGAGGGGGACTATTATACACAGAAGAACAAAGATAAACATGTCTTATTAGAAACAATTCATGTAAGAAGACGATGGAGCAACATCTTTCAAGTACTGAAAGAAAAAAAGAATTCCATATTCAGTGAAAATAGCTTTCAAAAACTAAGGCAAAATATTAGACATAAAAAAGGTGAAATAATTCATTACTGCAGACCCACAACTCAAAAAATGTTGAAGGAAGTCCTTCAGGCAGAAAAAAAAAATACCAGATGGAAGTATGGATCTATACAAAGGAATAAAGAGCACCAGAAATAGTAATTACGTGAGTAAATATGTAAGTTTTTTTCTTATTATTTAAATTTACTTAAAAGATAATTAGGGTTTGTAATATACATAGAATAAAATGTATGACAATAGCACAAAAGTCAGGAGGGGAAAAATGGAACTATACTATTGTAAGGTTCTTAAGCTATACATAAATAATCACTTGAAGGTAGACTGTGATAAGTTAAAGATATATGCTATAAATCTTAAAATAACTGCTAAAATAACAAAACAAAGACATAGCTAATAGCCAACTAAGGTGAGAAAATTAAATCATAAAAAATATCAGTTAACTCAAAAAGGAGGAAATAGAGAACAAAGAACAGATGGGACAAATAAAATACAAATAACAAAATGGTAGATTTAAACTCAACCGTATCAACAATCACATTAAGTGTAAATGTCCTAAACACACAATTAAAAGGCATAGATTATTAGATTGGCTAACAAACAAAAAGCATGTTTCAACTATATACTGCCTACAAGAAATCCACTTTAAATATAGACATAAATAAGTTAAAAGAAAAAAGATGGATAAAGGTATACTATGCTAACACCAATCAAATGAATGCTGGAATAGCTATATTAATATCTTACAAAATGTGGATTTCAGAGCAAAGAATATTACCAAGCATAAATAAGGTCATTTCCTAGTAATAAAAAGCATCAATTCATCAGGAGAATGTAGTAATTCAAATGTTTATATACCTAATAACAAGGATTCAAAATAAATGAAATGACCACTTTGCACCTGCTGTTCACACCCACTGATTATTATCCAAAAAAAAAAAAAGAGAGAGAGAGAGAAAATAACAAGTGTTAACAAGGATGTGGAGAAATTGGAACTCTTGTGCATTGCAGGCGGAAATGTAGAATGATATAGCCACGGTGGAAAATAGTTTGAAGATTCCTCAAATAGTTAAATGTAGAATTACCATATGACCTAGCAATTCCACTCCTGTTGTTATTAGTTGCCATCTAGTTGATTTCATCTCATGGCAACTTCATGTGTGCAGAGTAGAACTACTCCACAGAGTTTTCAAGGCTGTGACCTTTTGAAAGAAGATCATCCAGCGTGTCTTCCAAGGTGCCTCTGGGTGGGTTTGAAACACCTACTTTTCCACTAGTAGTTGAGTGCTTAACCATTTGTACCACCTAGGGACTCCTATTCCACTCCTAAGTATATTCAAAAGAATTGAAAGTAGGGGCCTCAAACAGATACTTGTACACCAATGTTCATGGCAGGATTATTCATAATAGCCAAAAGGTGGAAACAATCCAAGTATCCATCGACAGATGAATTTGTAATCAAAATGTGGCATATACATACAATGGAAAATTATTCAACCATAAGAAGGATTGAAATTCTAATACATGCTACAATATGGATGAAACCTGAAAACATTATATTAAGAGAAATAAGGCAGACACAAAAGGACAAACATTGTATGATTCCACTTATATGAAATATCCAGAATAGGCAAATTTATAGAGACAGAAAGTAGATTAGAGGTTATCAGGGTCGGGGGGAAGACAGAATGGGGAGTTATTGCCCAATGGTTACAGAGTTTCTCTTTGGAATGATGAAAAGGTTTTGGAATAGATAGTTGTGATGATTGCACAACCTTGTGAATGTAATTAATGTCACTGAATTGTACACATAAAAATGGCTAAAATGACAAATTTTATGTTATATATATTTTATCATAATAAAATTTAATAATACATGAAGCAAAAACAGAACTGCAAGGAGAAACAGACAAACCCACAATTATAGTCAGAGATTTCAAATCCACTTATTTTTATTTTATAATCTTCTATTCTTGTTTTATGTGGCCTATTCCTCCCTTTATCTCTTTGCACTCTTAATCAAATTTAAGGAGCTTTTCAGATCATTTTATTCTCTAGTTCCTCTGGTGTGAGTTATCCCATTTGTTGGACAAGTGGACTGTCTAATTTTGGCATTAGACTTCCTCAACTGTTTTAATTTTTGTCTGTGAATGCATCTTCAGTACAGGATTTTTTCCACAAGAGTTCTATAAGTGCCCTAAGTTGTTAACGCCTGTTTATGGAGGTGGTTTCATAGTTGCCTCCTCCTAGTCTTTTGGGGGTTTTCCCAGTCTGACCCTCTATGGTTATAGGTTTCTGCTTCATTTCTGATACCTAGAAATTTTATTTTTCTTGCTTTTGAACTTGGCTATAAAGTAAAATTTTTTAAATTAAAATTTCAACAATTATACAAAATTTCATTGTGTTTGGAGCAGGTGAAGGGAGATATTCATGTCTGGTTAGTTTTTTATTTTGATTGGATGTTTCAGTAGGTTTCCTATGACAAAATCTTGACATCAGTCTTGATCCTTTCTCTCTCCTTTGTCCTCTGTCCTAGAATTACAAAATTACTTTATAATGAATGCCTAGTGGATTCTAGACATTAAGTGTTTGTTTGTTTTTTTTTAATTAGAAAAATTGCCATTTTAGGGTTATAAGTTGTGTCTGCCTTTTAAGGTTGTAAGCTGTGTCTGCCTTTTAGGGTGGAGACTCAAATCTGCTTTACTGAAGTCTCCTTTGTTTTGGAATGCACCATTTGTATGGGCCCTTTTAGCAGTGCTAATAAAGGAAGGACCTACCTATCATTCTTGATGAGTATGGAAATGCATTGGGGGGGCCCTAGAAGAGATTCTTTAGTCAGATGTTATACCCTCTCGTAATACACATTTCATGAATTTTTATAATTACACTTTTAAGAATTGTTTTATTTAGAGGACCCCCCATCCCTAATTTGTAATCGGAGTACCCTATGCCTGAAATTGGTATGTTTTTGCAAAGTTGCACGTTACTCTGAGGTCAATTGTTGGTAGAGGGTGAGGAGCTGGGATCGAAAGGAATGTGGGAAGGAGGTGCTCACGTGACTTCTTCATGTTAGGCTGGAAAAACACTGTGCCAGTGACCCAGACTGGGCCATTCAGCTTTTGGGAAATGTCTGGGCAGGAGTTTTCTTTTGATATTCCTGTTGTCAGTCATGCAAGGCAGAGTCTAATTCTGAGTCAGGACAAGAATTGTGAGAGGCAGATCTTAGATGGGAGAGGAAAAACCTACTTCATGGGGCTGAAGGCTCACCTAGACCCAGACTTCAAGGAAGGGGATGGTTGGATTAGACCTGGTGGTGGGAGGCCATTCATCCCTGGCCACGTGGAGGCAGTTGGTGGGTGAGGTGTGGGTGGGCTCATACAGGACTTTGAAGTTAGCTCCGGGTGTGGCTCTCAGCAGAGCCCCTTCTAAGAGCAGTTAAAGGATACTCTGTGGTGTGTGCTTGCCCTTGCCCTCTAAGAGTTCAGGAAGTCTTGTTAAATTGTCTTTTCCTGTGGTATCAAGAATCAAGAGAAAGCCTGACCCATGCTTCAGATGGAGGGACCTAGGCCAGGCTGGCTCTGGGTGCAGTGACGCCAGAGGGAGAGAGCTGGGTGAGAGCAGGATGAGGTACAGGTGAGCAGGGAGCGAGGGCCAGAGGTGAAGGGCCTGGCAGGCCATTCTAAGGAACAGGGCTTTATCTCGTAGGCCACAGGGAGCCGTTGAAAGATATTTAGCAAGAAAGTGACGTGATCAGACTTACATTATATAGAAAGAAAAAAATCCAGAATATTTCATGAATTTATAGACTGTTGTTATAGGCATCTGCTGCTCTTCTTTGTCTCGCACCTCTTTTACCCCTCCTGTGGTAACAGAACCCCTTTTTCCTGTGGGGAATCTATTCCAAGCGATTTGTGTGGAACTGAATTGCTGTCTTCTCCAAACAGGGGGTATCCTTGTGGCCCAGGCCTGGCCAGTAAGAGCATCTAATCTCCTGGCCACAGTGGCTGGTTCAGAGACAGGCTTGTGATCCATGTTTGGGCAAGTGAGTTGGGCCTAGGATTTTTATGACAGAGCTGTTAGGAAAGATCATTTCTTTCTCATGAGGTCTCTTAGCTGGTAGGATATGAGTCTAGGGTTACTGGTGGCCAGGAAAGCATCCTGCCACATGAAGAGAAAATCTGAGAAATGGTGTGAGACAGAGCCCTGAGGATATAGTTTGAGGCCTAGGATCCAGCCATGGATAATGCCAAGTAGAAACAGGCAGTTGGAGGAGAGAGACAGAGAGAACCCCAAAGACATTGTTGAGCTACTGGATTCAGCCATTCCTGAAGCTTACTTTGATTCTCACTTTTACATGAGCCAACAACTTTTTTCCTTGCTTAATCTAATTTCCCTCACTTATGAGACTTCTCACTAGCAGTTGCATATTCTCCCTGAAGTACTCTTCTTTAGATTCATTTTATATTTGAGATGGCTTCTAGGACTCCCCTCCCACCTTGGCCATCCTTCTCCAGATGGAGATGTCCATACCAGTGTCACTGGGGAGACCATCTCTCTAAGGGTTGTATTACAACAAAGTACATGATGGTCTTGAACTCTTCTCTGAAGAAATAGAGATACAATGTTGATACACATGAGTCAGGTGCTGGCCTTTGGGGGGATCCCTGATCACAGCAATATGTGATTTGAAGTAGCTACACTTCTATAAAGAACAAAGCAACTTAGCTCTACCATGGGGAGTTCTCAGAGGTCTCAACACCTTGAGCAACCTCAGTTTCTAAGTGGGAAGGGAAATCAAAAGGAGTGTGTCCTTGTATATGGCCAAAAAGACCCCAGAGCTGCACTGAAATATAGATGAAACCACTCAGTCACCTTAACTGGCTGTTAATGAGCTGATCCATAATTTAAAAGTGGCTTTAAGAACTGGGAGGAAGAAGGATGCAGGGAGACACTTGGGCCAGACTTGTCCTCATCATTATCTGAGCTGAGGGTGTGTGTGTGTTCCTTCCTGACTCTACAACAGTTTGTATAATCCCTCTGTAAGGGGACCTGAGGACCTGCTTTCAACAGAACGGGCCTGGATTTAGACCCCCCAGACAACAAATCTCCTCAGGTGCCCCCTTAGGGATGCTCTGAACCTCACCAAGTCTTGCTCCTCTCTCTTTCCTCTTCTGATCCCTTGATAAGTTACACACAAGACTAAAACCCAGATGTCTGTTGCTGTGTTCCCAAGTCCTATTGCCTTTTAGTATCCAAGAGAAAATGGATCAAACAAACCCTCAACCCACAATAGAGGGTGTCTCAGTCATCTAGTGCTGCGCTAACAGAACTACCACAAGTGGGTGGTTTTAACAAAGAGAAATTTATTCTCTCACAGTCCAGTAGGCTACAAGTCCGAATTCAGGGCATCAGCTCCAGGAGAAGGCTTTCTCTCTCTGTTGGCTCTGGAGGAAGGTCCTTGTGATGCATCAGTCTTCCCTTGGTCTGGGAGCATTTCAGCACAGGAACCTCAGGTCCAAAGGACATGCTCTGCTCCCCAGCACTGCTTTCTTGATGGTGTGAGGTTCCCATGTGTCTCTGCTCACTTCTCTCTTTTATATCTCAAAAGAGATTGCATTAAGACACTATCTAATCTTATCAACCTCATCAGTATAACCTCATCACCGTGATAGAATTTACAACACATAAGGAGATCCCATATAATCTCATCATAGTGATAGAGTTTACAACACATAAGGAAATCACATCAGATAACACAATCATACAATACTGGGAATCATGACCTAGACAAGTTGCTACACGCATTTTGTGGGGGACACAATTCAATCCATGACAGAGCGAAACCCAGGGTTTCCTGCAAGACTTCCAGGGATTTGTTTCCAACTCCCACTTACTCTGATATCCTGTTTCTATGGAATTTTCTCTTTTTCTTACTTGCTTGGTTTATTTGTATTTATTTGCCTCATGAAGCTGCTGCTTCTCTCTGTCTTGTGTTAAGCCAAATGTGAAACAGACACTGTCATAGTTTTAATTATGTCCCCCCAAAAATGTACCAATTTGGCTGGGCCATAATTCCCAGAATTGTGTGGTTGGCCTCCATTTTGTGATTGTAATTTTATGTTAAAGAGGATTAGGGTGGGATTGTAACACCATCCTTATCCAAG
Source organism: Dugong dugon (assembly GCA_030035585.1). Classification (NCBI taxonomy): domain Eukaryota; kingdom Metazoa; phylum Chordata; class Mammalia; order Sirenia; family Dugongidae; genus Dugong; species Dugong dugon. Next base: position 73,820,973 of record CM057473.1, read on the forward strand.
TCACATCCCTGATCCAATGTAAAGGGAGTTTCCCTGGGGTGTGGCCTGCACCACCTTTTGTCTCTCAAGAGATAAAAGGAAAGAGAAGCGAGCAGAGAGTGGGGGACCTCATACCACCAAGAAAGCAGTGCCAGGAACAGAACGTGTCCTTTGGACCTCGGGTCCTTGAGCAGAGAAGGTCCTAGTCCAGGGGAACACTGAAGAGAAGAAGGCTGACAGAGAGAGAAAGCCTTCCCCTGGAGCTGATGCCATGAATTTGGACTTCTGGCCTACTTTACTGTAAGGAAATAAACGTCTCTTTATTAAAACCATCCACTTGTGGTATTTCTGTTATAGTAGCACTAGCTAACTAAGACAGACCCTTTCTCTTGGTTTTCCCAAGTAGCCCCAGCATAAGGTATATGTGACACATTCTTTCTGTATGTAGTTGGGAGAGCTACATTACCTCTTAGCCTCACCCCCCACTAGCCATCTTGTCTCTGCTGCGTTTCCAGGTCTTGTCTGTCTGTTTCTCTCTCTCTCAATTTCTCCTTACTCTCACAGCCAGCCTCCCATAGCAACCTTTCCATTTCTCTTGTGGAGCAGCTCAGCCCACCCCAGACTGCCTCTGGGTCAATCTTTGCCTGCCCAGAAACTTATTAAGGATCAGCTTTGAAATGAATTTTTCCTTTAACACAATCAAATTATTAGTCTTAACTCCTTTCTCGACTGGTCTCAATAGGCATGTAAAGATTTATCATCCTTTTGATATGGATTATGCTGCTCCTTGGGAGGATAGAAGTGACTAGAATAATTTCTTTGGTTGTTTAAATAGCAGCTTTCTCTTTCTTGCTGCCTATGTTAACTGTAGCCCAGAGATGTTTCCATCAGCCCCACCTGCCTGGTTCCCACCTGGCTCCACGCCCCTGCCCCTTGTCAGCACCTCCCCAGTATAAGGACCCAAGCTCCCATTTCCTAGGTCTCACTGCCTCCCAAGCTGGAATACCAGCAGCAGCAGGGTGCCTTGAACTATGGTAAGGCCCTCTTCCTCCTCAGAGGGATGTCATGAGTCAGGATGCTTGCCTGGGGTCAGTCTCTCATGCCACCCTGCCTCTCCTACAGGGAGGGTCTACCAATGTGCGATTTGACACAGGGCCCCTAGAGCCCTATCTGATCAAAGAATGGCAAGCCCTGACAAGTTCCCAGCTCCTGGTGGAGCACCCGGCTGATGGGAATCCCCAAGACATGTTAGTCTGTCCAAATCAGAGTAGTCTCATGTCCTGGGTCCTGGAGGGGACCGTCAGACTGGAATTGGGTCTCCCATATGTTATGCACACACAGACTTGGTTTCCTCTGCTCCTCTGGCTGCCCCTGAGTGGCCCTTTGCTGAGGCAGCCTGGGGAAGAGAAAGGAACACTGCCCTGTGAGCCCAGACACCAGGCTCCTGGGCTGGTCCTGCTATATATAGGCTCATCTCAAGTATTGGGCAAACTCCTTCTGTTTGGGCCTCTGTTTCCTCATTTGAAAAAAGAGTGGTTGGACTGGATGGCCTTTGAGGTCTCAGAATGGGACGATCTTTCTTTGTAGCAGGAGATCACTATGGTGCCTGGAGCCAGGCCCATCTGAGCTAGAGGGGCCAAGGCTGTGCAGGCCCATGGCCTAGATGGTTCAGGATGCTGGAGTTTTGAAGAACTGAAGGGAGGCCAGCATGCTTGGGGAGTAGCGGGTGAAGGAGAGTCACTCAAGATAGGTTGGAGAGATGGGCAGGAGCCAGATCATGCAGGGCCTTGTAGGTCATGGTGAGAAGTGGGTGTTTTACTCTAAGTGCAATGGAAAGTCTGGAAAAGATTTAAATGGGGGGCCTGACATGGTCTGATCTGTGTTTTTAAAAGATCACTCTGTCTCTTGGAGAACAGACTAAAGGGAGGCAAGAGGAGACTTGCTGGGAGGCTAGTGCAGCGATCCAGGCAAGAGGGGACAGGAACTTGGACTAGTGTGAAGCAGTGAGTTGGAGAAAAGTGAATGAGTTCAAGGTAGGTTTTGGAGGTAGAAATGATAAGTTGCAATACACTTGGTGGAGATGAGGATACTGAGACATTCAGGGCCATGTTCAGTAGGACTCAGGTACATCAGCCAACCCCAGGAGGAAGGATGGTCAGGAGGTTTGAGGGCTCACCAAATTTTGCTGCCACTTAGAAGGGGACTGAGGTAGAAGCCACCTGCCTCCCTTGTAATGATGCCAAGGAAGGCAAGCATTTGCATGAACAGGAGGTGGGGAACCCATGGCAAGGGATGGAGCTCGGTATCCCCACTGGATCAACAATGGGTGAAGATATTCCAAATGTCAGCAGTCACCAACCCCTAAACCTTCTTCACGAGCTTCCTCTTCTCTGCAGTGGTGAGGAGCGAGTCACAGCTGGCCAGCCAATCTAATTTCAGGAGCCCTTTCTCTTGAGAGACGCTTCAGACTCAGCTTGGTCTGCCCTTTCTCATGAGAGACGCTTCAGACTTAGCTTGGTCTGCCCTTTCTCACGAGAGACGCTTCAGACTCAGCTTGGTCTCCTCCAACTCCCAGAGGCCACTGGGCTGGTTTAGTGCTTCAGGGCTCTGCTGGCCAGGCTGAGCAAATGGGTGACTCGACCACTTGGGTTTACATGGAGGTGATTTGGAGCACTGTTTGGAGATGGAGATAGAGTAGGTGGTGTGTAGGACAGAAGAGGGAGAACATCAAATAGGGACTTGGTGTGAGGGGGGTGGCTATTTGCTAAATAAAATTTAAATCCTTACCAACAGTTGCTGCCAAGAAGAGAGTAGTGGCTGATGAAAACCATATGTCTCTAAGTAAGTGGAAGGAGGAGCCCTGCTTTGTGTGTGAGTGTGTTAAAGATGTTGCTGTTGGTCTCCTATGCAATGGAAAAACCTCCTATTTTAAAGAATACAATGTTAAGTGGCACTCTGAAACAAACCACATTTCGTAATTAAGTAGTTTACAAGGTCAGTAAAGGAAGGACAAAATAAACCAGCTGAAAAAGATCTTGCTCAACAACAAAACTTGTCTAAAAGTTCAATGTTACAGTCTGAAACTGTAGTATAGGCTTGTTATTTAGTTTAAAAAAAAAGAAAGATAGAATTCTTTAGGGATAGAGAAATAATTAAAAATGCTTTAAGTACTGATTTAGATACCACATTTCCTGAAGTTTGAAAAAAGAGAGGTAATTAAAAAAAATGCAAACTATATCATTTTAAAATTTTTCTAAATTGACCCTGAGGAAAACTAAAATAAAACAAAGATACAAACAAACATAACTGTTGTTTGATCTTTATCTGCAGAACAGAATTCTGATTCTCTCACCTGGTGTTTGAGTTCCAACATAATGTGGGTCCAACTGCTCTTCCCTGAATTTTCTTCCACTCAATACTGCAATCCTCCTGCCAGGCCCCTGTCTTGGTTTCTTAGTGCTGCTATAACAGAAAGACCACAAGTGGGTGACTTTAAGGAACAGAAATTTATTTTCTCACAGTTTAGGAGGCCAGAAGTCTGAATTCAGGGTGCCAACTCCAAGGGAAGGCTTTGGCTCTGAGGGAAGGTCCTGATCTCTTTCTGGCTTCTGTTCCTCATTTCCTTGGTGAACTTCATGTGGTGTGGCGTCTGCCTTCCCCAATCTGTGCTGGCCTGCCTGGTTGTGTGCTCAATCTGCTCTTTCATATCTCAAAAGTGATTGGTTTAAGACATACCCTATACTAATATGGCCTTGTTACCATGACAAAGAAACCCTATTCTCAAATGGGATTACATCCACAGGTATGTTGTTGTTAGTTCCCTTCTAGTCTATTCAAACTCATGCCCACCCCATGTGTGCAGAGTAGAACTGCTCCATAAGGTTTTCAAGGCTGTGACCTTGTGACAGGCCAGGCCTGTCTTCTGAGGCACCTCTGAGTGGATTTGAATTGCCAACTTTTTATCTAGTAGTTGAGTGTTTAACCATTTGTACCGCCTAGGGACTCCTTCCACAGGTGTAGGGTTTAGGATTTACAAGCCTATTTTTAGGGACATAATTCAATCCATAACACCCCTCCCCCAGTCCATTCTGTTTGCAGGCTACCACTTGGGGGCTTTGTGGCACATGGACCTCCCCAGGGATGTCCTTCCTCCTGTCTGGATGGGAAAATGTTAGCTACTCTTCAAGGATAACAGTTTCTACATTCCATCCATTCCACTCACTGTAACTTCCATTTGATTCTTTGGTCTAGATTCCAGGTCTCTGGTGAAATTCTCTCCCCCTTTCATCTATTTTCTTGAACATATTCCCAAAAAACCAAGAACAAACAAATTTATTGCCATCAAGTTGATTCAGACTCATAGTGCAACCCTATAGGACAGAGTAGAACTGCCCCATACGGTTTCCAAGGCTATAAATCTTTACAGAAGCAGATAGCCACATCTTTCTCCCGTGGAGGGGCTGGTGGGTTCAAACTGCTGACCTTTTGGTTAGCAGCCCACAGTGTAACCACTGCGCCGCCAGAGCTCCCATGAACATATTAATCACAGTTATTTTAAAGTATGTATCAGATAACTCTAGTATCTGGTTCACCTGTGGGTCTGTTTCTGTTACAGAGATGAGTTTTGGCTCTGGCTGATGTAAGCTTTCATCATAGAGGATTTATTTTTGCTTTCTGGAAGGCAGCCAGAGTAGCGGAAGGTCATCCTAATCCAGTCTGGGATTGAGCCGGTTTGAAGCTGAGCATCAGATTCTGTAAAAGCTGCTCTCTTTCGGATTCACCCTCACTCCTAGTGTGTAACCCTTCTGGGATTATAACCAGAAGCCTGGACTGTTTTCTAGCACCCTTTCTCTTATTTGGGCCTTAAATTCCAAGTTTTCTCTCCCCATCTCCATGAGCCTGCCGAAAACTCCAAGCAGTTTAGCCACGCTTTCTGCTCAGCTTCTTCACTCCTTCGGCCTGGGCTGCTTGAGAGTTGGCAAGTGCTTTAAGTAGAGAGCACTAACTTCAATGTGCTTCTCTTCTTCCAGGACTCTGGACCCTTCAAGTCCTGCTTGCCTCGGTCATTTGAACTCCCAATTTGTCTTCCAGCCCCATGAGACTGCCCAAACCTCAAGCTCAAGTTCTCAGCTTCTTATCCACCCTTCTACTGGGTCTTCAGCCTCTTGGTCCCACGCTGCTCATGAGCCAGCAAATGCTTCAAGGGGAAGAAGAGCCCTGAAAGCCAACTCAGCGTGCTTCCCTTCTCTCTGGGATCCAGACCTGTCAGGTCCTGGCTACCTCCAAACAGATGGTTTTTTGATTTTGTCCAGTCAGGTCTTGGTGGGAAGACTGGTCTATGACAAGCCATTCTGATATCACAGGAAGTAGAAACCTTCGTCCTCTCCATCAGAATGTAAGCTCCAGGAGGGCAGGGACCTTGTCTTGATCACTGGCTGATCTCATCTATGGCTTTAAATATCACCTCTGCCTGGACATTTCCAAATGTCTGTCTCTAGCCCAGACCTCTCATGGCAAACCCATGTGTGTCAGAGTAGAACTGCTGTGCTCCATAGGGTTTTCAGTGACTGATTTTTCAGAAGTAGATTGCCAGGCCTTTTTTCCAAGGCACCTCTGGGTGGACTTGAACCCTCAACCTTTTGGTTAACAGCTGAGTACTTAACCATTTGCACCACCCAGGGCCATTGCACAGACGTCTCAGACTCAACACATCCAAAATCTTGTTCTTCCACCCAAATCTGTCCCACCTCTAGGCTTCCAGCTCAGGAAAAGGCATCTTCTCTGTCCATAGAGCTGCAGTGTCAGAAACCCGGGCCACTGTGACAATTTCTGCTCCCTCCCCTCCCACATCCACTCTCCCAGTGTTGCTGATTCCACCTTTAAAATGCCACATGAGCTCATCCAGGTCCCTCCTGGTCCCAGGAACCGTCCCCCTCCCTTGCTTATTCGGTAGTCTCCTCACAGTTCTCCCTAAAGCCACTCTGGTCTCCTTCCAATATTTTTGCCAGCCACCCTCTGGGCAGAATGATGTCTTGAAAACAAAAAGCTGATTATGTCATTTCTCTGAGTAACACCCTTCAATGACTTCGCATTGCTCTGAAGATACATCCTCAAGGAGCCCCTCGCAGTCTTGGGTGCCTTGACACAACAGTCCATCCACAGTGCCTGCTCTCCTCTGCCAGCACCTCAAGGTCCTTTCTGCCTGGTGCCTTCGCGCATGCTTTTCTCCTGGCAAGAAACACCCTCCCCTCCTCTCTGCTGCTCTGCTATTCATCCTTCAGGTGTCATCCTAAATGCCCCCTCTTCAGAGAAGCTTCCCTGACCTCCAGAATTGGTTATGTACCCCTACTAACTCGCAGTCACTGTATCTGCACTCTTCATTCATAGCACCCAGCACAGCCGTAATTATATAGTAAATTGAGTGATTACTGAATACATGTTACCCCTAAAACTCATTGCTGTAGAGTCGATTCCAACTCATGGTGACCCCAAGTGTTACAGAGTAGGAGTGTGCCTCATAGGGTTTTCTTGGCTGGAATCTTTATGGCAGCAGAGCAGATCGCCAGACCTTTCTTTCGTGGTGCCGCTGGGTAGGTTCAAACCAATAACCTTGAGGTTAGCAGTTGAGCGCAAATCATTTGCACCACCCAGGGACCTACTTCTCTCCTGCTAGCTTCTAATCTACCTCAGGCCAGGGACTGTGTCTCTCTTAGCCACCACAATATCCCCAGCACTAGCAAAGTGCCTAGGACATTTTCGAAGATTCATAAATAATTTTTTTAGTAGGCTTTATTTTTCAGAGCAGGTTTCAGTTTACAAAAAAAAAAAATTGTGCAGGAAGTACAGGGAGTTCCCATTTACTCTCTCCCCCCGCACACAGTTTCTCCTATGAACATCTTGCATTCCTGCGGTCTCCCACTGCCCGTTGTTGTTGAGTCAATTCCGACTCATAATGACCCTATAGGACAGAGTAGAACTGTCCCATAGAGTTTCCAAGGAGCGCGCCTGGTGGATTCAAACTGCCGATCTTCTGGTTAGTAGCCATAGCTCTTAACCACTATGCCACCAAGGTTTCCATTCCTGTGGTACATTTATTGGATTGATGAACTGATATCGACGACTTATTGTTAAAGTCCATAGTTCACAATAGGGTTCACTCTTTGCGTTGTACAGTCCTATGGGTTTTGACAAATGCTTAATGTCATGTGTCACCATTGCAGCATCACGCAGAATAGTTTCATTGCCCTAAAAATGCCCCGTTCTCCACTTATTCATCCTGCTTCACTCCCCCTGACCATGAATACTTTTTGGAATCAGTGAGTACAAGATGGGCAAGAAAGCAGCTGGTCACACCCCGAACCCCAGCTACCTAGCAGAAGGCAGTGTAGGCAGCAGTCACAGAGAGAGGACGGCTGGGATGGGGTTCTAGTGAGGAAGCGCCTGAGAGGGTGTCTGTAAAAGTAAGAAACCCTAAACTGCTGTCTGATGCTGTCTTCTTATTGCCACCTTAAAGCCCTGGCCGGGGAGCTGGCAAATCTGGGTTCCAGTCCCAGGTCTGGCACAAATTATGACAAATAGCATTTTTATTTTTATAATACTTCACAGTTTACAAGGCATTTCCACAGACAGGATCTCATTAAACTGCTCTGTGACCTGCAGCAGCCAGCTGTTAGAGGGCTGATAGGAGGGAGGAGACCCACGACAGGTCAGACCCAGCTCCGTCATCACTGCCCTGCGTGTCCTCAGGCAGGTTCCTCTCTGGGCCTCAGTCTACTCGTCTGTAAAGTGAAGGCATGCAATGAGCTGATCTTTAAGGTTTGTCTGTGAAGATTTAGAACTAAAAATTCAGAGCTGCTCAGATCAGAAAGCAACATTTTGGAGCCCTCTTTCTTCTCAAGTAGCTGTTCTCTGCTTTCAGGGCAGGTGGCAGGGCAGTGTCACAAGAGGCTCCTGACAATACCATGGGGTCTTAGCTTGGCTGTGTAGGTAGTTTGCGTGAGGGCTGAGCCCAGGGAATGGGAGTGAGGGAGAGAGGAGGAGGCAAGGGGAAAAAGTTAAGGTTGGGTGTGCGTCTGGGGACCTGCTGAGAAGCCACAACAGAACGCCTCCCAGAGCTGTCGCCAGAGTATGGGCGTGGGGGCCCTTCTCCACCAGCTCCCACCCCCACTGGTTGAAGTTTGCCCCGGGAGTGTCACTTCTGGGCTGTGCTTACCCTCAGGCTGTGGAGGCTTCTTGGTAAAGAAGTCCCGGGGCAGGAAATAAAAAGACTTGAGAGTCCTAGAGGCAATGCTGTCTGTGGGTGCTAGCCTAAGGCCCCTGGGCCCTGTCCACACAGCAGCGACTGATATCAGAGGTGAACCGGGGGTGTCTGATACAGGTGGTACAGGAGCAGGGCCAGCCCCACCCAAGAGCAGGTGCTAGGGCCTTCCTTGGTGTCTTAGCTTGGTTGTGACACCCTCTGAGTGTCAAGGCCCCTCACCCTCTATTCTGGGAGCCTTTCAGTGTCCTGGACCATTGAATATGGTTGTGGTGCGGGGCTGTGTGGAGTCCCTGGGTGGTGCAAACGGTTAACGTGATCAGTAGCTAACCAAAGGTTGGACGTTTGAGTCCACCCAGAGACACCTTGGAAGAAAGCACTGGTGATCTACTTCCAAAGCATCAGCCATTGAAAACACTATGGAGCATAGTTCTACTCTGAAACATATGGGGTCTCTATGAGTCAGGATCAACTCAACAGCAACTGGTTTAGTGGTGGGGGGCTGTCTACCTGGAAAATTCAAATGGGTCTCGGCAAAGTCTTAGGAAACAAGCAGGCGTGGTTCTGCTGGGCAGTTCCTGAGAGGTGGGCTGGATGCTGCCAACGGAGGGCCTTTCCCACCAAGCGGAAGGGGGTCATTCCTGTGGCTTCTTCACCTGGGCAGTGAGCGGGACCCCTCGCAGTTAACCAGTGGCCAGCCTGGAGGCTTGGGGATTCCGGGGCTGGCCATGGCAGTGCCCCCAGTCAGGAGGCCCTGGCCTAGCCTCCCTTGTGGCTTAGTCTGTCCGCTCTGTCTTCCTATTCTGTCCTCTTTATAAACTCGAGGCCTTGTTTCCCTCAGCTTTCTCTTTTGATTCTCAAAAATCTGATTTGTTAGTAATTTTTTTTGAAAAAGAAACATTTGCCGCTTCTAGCTTTTTTCCTTCTGCTGTCACAATTCTCTGTTTCCCCAGGCAATATGAATGCAAGACTAAAGGGAAAAAAAGTCTCTCATGAGGAGGTGGGGAAAAGAACACAAAGATTTAAATTTCAAGATATTATCTGTTCACATTCTTCCCGGGGGTGACTCTTTTTAATCCTAAAATAACTTTCACTTAACTGGAGGAGGGCGGGAGGGAGTCTTTTTCTTTTCAGAAAGGTTGGATCTAGGTCTCTATCCTGAAACTCTTTCTCTAAATATGTCCCCTCCAGTTTCCCTAGCTATGTCTACTTGCTTCCTACATTCGTCAGGAGGCCCAGTTTCCTCTGAACTAGGCCTCACCCCCCAGAAGCCAGACACAGTGATGGAAATTTGCCCTCAAGTTAAGCCTGGGTGCGTCTAGCTTAACAGTGAAGAGACGTGAGGGGCGGAGGGCAGTGTGGGTTTCTCCAGCGGAACTTCCCGCCCAGCCCTCCTTCCCACCAGTGGGTGTCCAGCTCCAGCCTCGCTTGTCTGGCTGTGAGGGCACTGGGGCCAGCGGAATCAGCACTTCATGGGCCGGCGTGCTCTCGCTGGCTGCCTAGGCCCCCTTCAGCATTCCCCTCCTGGCCTGGCTTTGCAGCTTTCCTTGGTGTGTGCAAAGAAAACAGAGTTTATTTTCTACAACTGCTCAGATCCTTCCTCTGAAGCTCCCATCCTCTAGACCTGCCATTAATAATATTTCAGTGTCTTCCAGGTTAAATAACTTCCTTCCCATGTAACTATCTGTTTGTTCAGAGATTTACTCCTTCTTTCTAGCTTTTTCCTCCTGCTATAAAAATCTGACTTTTTCCCCAGCAATGTGGATAGGAGAATAAAACTGGTTTAAATAGGTCTCTTGGGATGAGCCAGTCCCATTGTGTAGATATTCAGTTTGCAGATTTTTGTACCTCCTTCTCTGCTCTAAGGTTCCCGTGGTGCAAACGGTTAAGTGCTAGCTATTAACCAAAAGTTTGGCATTTTGAATCCACCCAGTGATACCTTGGAAGAAAGGCCTGGCGATCTACTTCCATAAGATCACAGCCTTTGAAAACCCTATGGAGTGCAGTTCTACCCTGACGCACACAGGGTTACCATGAGTCAGAGCCAACTCGATGGCAACAGTTTTTTTTCCTCTACCATAAGTCAGTGTCTGGTACATGAGGGGGGCTTGTCTGACAGTGGGGAGGGAGGGGTCTGAGATCCATGCTGGTTCTGTACATCTTTGCTGGGGACTAGCATATGCAGCATTTGTCCCTGGGAATGTGCCTTAGTGGCCTCTACATCCTGGCCAGGCCTCTGCTAGGTCACTGAGCTCTCAGCCCCCTGCATCCTCTCCCTGGGGCACGTGGGAAGCCAGGAGCCTGGCATGCGCCCTCTATCTGCATGCCTCCCCTACCACTGTGGCACCTTCGCTCTGCACCATGCTGGAAATGGCTGAGAGCATAAGGCAGGCTTCTAGAAGCATGCACCCCTCCCACTTTCCCACTGAGCTCTGGAGAAGTGTGACTCTAGCGTCAAGTTTCTCAGTGCACCAAGGATGTTTCTAAGCACCCCCATCCTTGGGTTGTGACACATGACCGTTTCGCTGCCTCACTGCTTTCTTCATCCCCATGGAGTCCAAGACCAGAAGGGCAGGCTTTCCCTCATTTTCCTCCTGCCTGCACGGGGTGCCCCTACAGAAACCGGGATCTGCACCCTCCAGGCCAGCCTCTTGCCATGCCAAAGGAATTTAGGAAACCCTCCCTCCAGACAAAGCATGGCTTTCCAGCATGCTCGATTGCTGGGAACTCAAACAAAAATCTAGTTGATGCTGAGAACTGGGCAGGGACTTGCTCCAGCAGGATCTGTCCTTGCCTAGCAGCACAGAATAACTTCAGTGGGTGGAGTCTCCAGAGCTGCAACACTCAGAAACTGAGGACACAAATCTGAGACTACTTCAGAATATTTGATCTCACTTAGAGGTTCCTTTAACAGTATTGATGGCGGGCCTACTATGTGCCAGGCATTAAGTTAAGATACCTCTTGAATGCTTTTTAGCAACAGATTTACTGATACATACCTGACATACTATACAACCCAGTCTTTTAAGTGTGTGATTCAATGTTTTTTAGCTTATTCATAGAGCTGTACAGTCATCACCACTATCTAATTTTGGAACATTTTCATCACTCCCAAAAGAAACCCTAATAGCAGTCACTCCCTAGCCTCTCCTCCCCTAGCCAGAGTAGCCACAAGCTACTTTCTGTCTGTATGGACTCGCCTGTTTCAGATAATTTATATAAATGGAATCATACAATATGTGACCTTTTGTGACTAGCTTCTTTCACTTATTATAATGTTCTAAAGGTCCATCCATGTTGTAATATGCATCGATACTTCATTTCTTTTTATTGCTGAATAATTTTCCATTGTGTAGATACACCACATTTTGTTTATCCATTCATCCGTGGATGGACATGTGGGTCGTTTCCACTTTTTGGCTGTTATTAATAATGCTGCTGTGAACATTCATGTACAAGTTTTTGTTTGGACAGATGTTTTCATTTTTCTTGACTATACACCTAGGAGTGGAATTGCTGGGTTGTATGGTAATTCTGGAAACCCTGGTGGCATAGTTGTTAAGTGCTATGGCTGCTGGCCAAAAGGTCAGCAGATAAAATCCACCAAGTGCTCCTTGGAAACTCTATGGGGCAGTTCTACTCTGTCCTGTAGGGTTGCTATGAGTCGTAATCGACTTGACAGCAAAGGGTTTGGTTTTTTGGTTTACGGTAATTCTATAATTAACTTTTTTTGACAACTGCCTAATTGTTTTACACAGTAGCTGTACCATTTTACATTCCCACCAGCAGTGTATGAGGGTTCCAGTTTCTCCACAGCCTCACCAATACTTGCTTTTGTTTGTCTTTTTCATTTTAGCCATCCTAATGGATGTCAAAGGAGGCCTGGTTGTGCAGTGGTTAAGCACTCGGCTGCTAACCAATAGGTTCAACAGTTCAAACTCACCAGCCGCTCCATAAGAGAAAGATGTGTAGTCTGCTTCTGTAAATATGACAGCCTTGGAAACCCTATGGCACGGTTCTACTCTGTCCTGTAGCATCTCTATGAGTCAGAATTGACTTGATGGCAGCAGGTTTGGTTGTTGTTTTCGTGAGCATGAAGTAGTATCTCATTATGGTTTTGACTAGCATTTCCCTGATGGCTAATGACTTTGAGCATCTTTTCACCTGCTTGTTGTCCATTTGCATATTTTCTCTGGAGAAATGTTCATTCAAATCTTTTGTCCATTTTTGAGTTGGGTTATTTGTCTTCATACTGTTGAGTTGTAAGAGTTCCTTATATATTCTGGATACAAGTTCCTTTCCAAGCCCTCTTGAATTTTAAGAGACTTCTAAATCAAGGCTGGGAGCAGGGACTTTTAACAGTCTGGGGAGTTCATTTGCTGGGATGGTGACAGAAACCTTGCAAAGAATGTGTTCCGTCCCATGCAGAGGGTTTGTGCTGGGGTGGAGCCTGGAGAAGAAGGATGCAGAGCTGTGGAGGCAGGCCCAGAAGTCTGCTCACTGCTTATTTGAGAACACTTGTATCCCTTTCAAAATCCCGGGTGTCATGGATTGAATTATGTCCCCCCAAAAGTGTGTGTATCAATTTGTCTGGGTCTTGATTCCCAGTATTGTATGATTGTGTCCCATTTTGTAATCTGATGTGATTTCCTTAGGTGTTGTAAACTCTATCACTAGGATGAGGTTATACTGATGAGGTCTACAAGATTGGATAGTGTCTTAAGCCAATCTCTTTTGAGATATAAAACAGAGAATCGAGTAGAGACACATGGGGACCTCATACCACCAAGAAAGCAGTGCTGGGAGCAGAGTGCATCCTTTGGACCTGAGGTTCCTGCGCTGAGATGCTCCCAGACCAAGGGAAGACTAATGAGAAGGACTTTCCTCCAGAGCTGACAGAGAAGAGAAAGCCTTCTCCTGGAGCTGATGCCCTGAATTTGGACTTGTAGCCTACTGGACTGTGAGAGAATAAACTTCTCTTTGTTAAAGCCATCCACTCATGGTATTCCTGTTATAGCAGCATTAGATGATTAAGACACCAGGCAAAAAGGAGCTAGAGAGACCTAGTAGGTCAAGGATGCTGGCTGGTTAGTGCATCAAAGGCAGAATCATGCTGAGGGTTTTTTTTTTTTTTTTTTTGAAGGCGCACAGGCTTTTATTTCTTAGGTATATAAGATGGTATGGAGAAAAACATTTTGGTATTATAAAGCAATATTCAAATGTAAGGTGATATTCTTGTTGTTACTACTGTTATTTGTAGGAAGCAGTAAGAACCCTCTGCAGGGATGAAATCACAGCTCCTAGGGGTGGAGGAAAGAGGTAATGAAAGCTAAAGGAGACCAGGATAGCAGTTTGCAAACCCTGGTCAGTGTGTGGGTGTTGGGGGGGGGGGGGGGCGGTCCAAGACCCTCATTATTTCTCCCATATTCATTTATCACCTGTATAATTATTTACTTAATAATTTTCTTTATATGGGCTTCCATTTCTTTTAATTAAACATATATTTATAAAGCAAACTTATATCACAGTCATAAATAGCAAACGTGACTCATGTACAAAATGGAAAGTACCTTAAAAAAAATTATAACGGAAACCAACACTGTTATTAAATTCTAGCTAGGTTCCTTTGCCTTCCGGGCCTGGAGAGCTGCTCCTGACCAAAGCCTGGCTCCCCTCTCCCCACCACTCAGGTCTCGGCTCAGTAGCGCCTCCTCACGATAGTGCCTCCTCAGGATAGGGCCTCATCAGGATAGTGCTTCCTCAGAATAGGGCCTCATCAAGATAGTGCCTCCTCAGGATACGTCCTCCTCAGGGTAGTGCCTCCTCAGGATAGGGCCTCCTCAAGATACTGCCTCCTCAGGATACCTCCTCCTCAGGGTAGTGCCTCCTCAGGATAGGGCCTCCTCAAGATACTGCCTCCTCAGGATACCTCCTCCTCAAGATAGCGCCTCCTCTGGATGGTGCCTCCTCAAGATACGGCCTCAGGATAGGGCCTTCTTAGGATAGGTCTCCTCAGGAAGGCTTTCCCTGACCTTCAACCTCTCCACTCCACCCCCTCCCTATCCAATTCCTTGCTGTATCTCTTTCACAGTACTTAGGCTGAGTAAGGGGCATTGCAATTTGCATATGCGTATCTGGCTCCAAGACGGCAGAACATGGTCTGTCTTATTCACATCTCCACTGGCTAGCTCAATAAATTAAAAAAAGACAAAAAACAGTGGCTGTTGAATTAAATCTGACTCATGGCGAACCCATGTGTGCCAGAGTAGAACTGTGCTCCGTAAGGTTTCAGTGGCTGATTTTTCAGAAGCAGATATCCTGGGCTTTCTTCTGAGGCATTTCTGAGTGGACTTGAACCTTTTGGTTAGAACTGAGCTCATTAGCCATTTGCACCATCTAGGGACTCCACCCAGCTCAAGAAATACTTGATGAATAAGTAAGTAGCTGAAAGCTCTGAGCTGATACCTGTTCCCTAGCTTATTTTTGTTCTCCTTTAAGGAAACTAGTGAGTGTTGATGAGGTGTTAAAGGCTGAGCTTATTCCTCTATGTAATTAAGAGTGCTGGGCAGGACTTGAGAAGGAAGCAACATCCTGAGGTTGTGATCTGCGGTCACCTGGCTTCCCAGGGTTTCCTACTTGCCTTAATGAGTCCTCAGGCCTGCAAGTGCCCACCTGGGCTTGAATCCTCACTGGCCCTTTTGGTAGCTGAGTGACCTGACAGCATCACTAAACCTTACCAAGCATCTGCTTTTCCCAAAGTGAAGGAGCGAAACCCTCACTGACCTCACAGAGCTGCGAGGCTGTTCACATGAACACATGTGGCAGATAGGAGCTGTTCAACCAATGATAGTAGATACTGAAAGGTTTTAGCAGAAGATGGAATTTAATTACTGACTTTGCCTGCTAAAGTCCTACCTTTTCTTCCAGGTCCAGCTTTGTTGTTGCTGTTGTTATTAGTAAAAAATTAATAATATTATCTACCCTTTATTGCTACCACTTCTCTGTCAATTTGTCATAGTGTGGTAGCTTGCATGTTTCTGTGATGCTGGAAGCTGTAACTCTGGTATTTCAAATTCCAGCAGGGTCACCCATGGTGGACAGATTTCAGTGGAGCTTACAGACTAAGACAGACTGGGAAGAAGGACCTGACGATCTATTTCAGAAAAAATTGGCCAGTGAAAACCTTATGGATAGCAGCAGAACATTGTCTCATATAGTGCTGGAAAATGAGCCCCTCAGGTTGGAAGGCACTCAAAATACTACTGGGGAAGAGCCTATCTCCTCAAAGTAAAGTCAACCTTAATGACATGGATAGAGTAAAGCTCTCAGGACCTTCATTTGCTGATGTGGCATGACTTAAAACAAGAAGAAAGAGCTGCAATCATCCATTAGTAATTGAAATGTGGTATGTATGATGAAATATGAATTGATGAAAATTGGAAGTCGTCAAAAATGAAATGGAACACATAAAGATCGATATACCTGGGTGTCATAGATGGGATTATGTCCCCCCAAAAATGTGTGTATCAATTTGGCTAGGCCATGATTCCCAGTATTCTGTGGTTGACCTCCATTTTGTGATTGTAATTTTACATGAAAGAGGATTAGGGCGGGATTGTAACACCACCCTTACCCAGGTCACATCCCTGATCCAATGTAAAGGGAATTTCCCTGGGGTGTGGCCTGCACCACCTTTTATCTCTCAAGAGATAGAAGGAAAGGGAAGCAAGCAAAGGGTGGACCTCGTACCACCAAGAAAGCCGTGCCTGGAGCAGAGAGTGAGCAGAGAGCGTTCTTCGGACCTGAGGTTCCCGCACAGAGATGCTCCCAGACCAAGGAAGAATGATGACAAGGACCTTCCTCCAGACCCAACAGAGAGAGAAAGCCTTCCCCTGGAGCTAATGCCCTAAGTTTAGACTTTTAGCCTACTTTACTATGAGAAAATAAATGTCTCTTTGTTAAAGCCATCCACTTGTGGTATTTCTGTTATAGCAGCACTAGATGACTAAGACACTAGGCATTGTTGTTGTTGTTAGGTGCCCTCGAGTTGATTCTGACTCATAGCGACCCTATGCACAACAGAACGAAACACTGCCTGGTCCCGTGCCATCCTCACAATTGTTGCTATGCTTGAGTCCATTGTTGTAGCCACTGTGTCAATCCATTTTGTTGAGGGTCTTCCTCTTTTTCCCTGACCGTCTATTTTACCAAGCATAATGTCCTCCTCCATGGACTGATCCCTCCTGATAACATGTCCAAAGTATGTAAGTCGTTGGTCTTGCGAAGTTCTATCATTAGAAATTTGGCATTAGTGAGCCAAAATGACAGGTATTGGCCATTTTGAATCAGACAATCATATAGTCTATGTCTTAGTTGTCTAGTGCTGCTATAACAGAAATACCACAAGTGGATGGCTTTAACAAACAGAAATTTATTTTCTTGCAGTCTACGAGGCTAGAAGTCCAAATTCAGGGTGCCAGCTCCCAGGGAAGTCTTTCTCTCTGTCAGTTCTAGTAGAAGGTCCTTGTCATCAATCTTCCCCTGGTCTAGGAGCTTCTGAGCACAGGATCCCCAGGTCCAAAGGATGTACTCCGCTCTCAGCACTTCTTTCTTGGTGGTATGAGGTCCCTCTCCTCTCCGCTCAATTCTCTCCTTTATATCTCAAAAGAAATTGACTGAAGATATAGCCTAATCCTGTAGATTTGAGTACTGCCTCATTAACATAACTGTCTCTAATCCTGCCTCATTAACATTATTGAGGTTAGGATTTATAACACATAGGATAATCACATCAGATGACAGAATTGTAGACAACCACACAATACTGGAAATCATGGCCTAGCTAAGTTGACATACATTTTTTGGGGACACAGTCCAACCCGTAACAGTCTACTATGACAGGAATGACAAATAGGAATGGCATCACATTCATTGTCAAAAGGAACATTTCAAGATCTATCCTGAAGTACAATGTTGTCAGTGATAGGATAATATCCATACACCTACAAGGAAGACCAGTTAATACAATTATTATTCAAATTTACATACCAACCACTAAGGCTAAAGATGAAGAAATTGAAGATTTTTACCAACTTCTGCAGTCTGAAATTGATCTAACATGTGATCAAGATACATTGATAATTACTAGTGATTGGAATGCAAAAGTTGGAAACAAAGAATAAGGATCAGTAGTTGGAAAATATGGTGTTTGTGATGGAAATGACACCAGAGATAGCATGATAGAACTTTGCAAGACCAATGACTTCTCTATTGCAAATACCTTTTCTCAACAACATAAATGGCAACTATACACGTGGACCTTGCTAGTTGGAATACACAGAAATCAAATTGACTACATCTGTGGAAAGAGATGATGAAGAAGCTCGGTATCATCTGTCAGTCAGAACAAGGGCTGGGATGGACTGTGGAAGAGACTATCAGCTTCAGGTGAAGCTGAAGAAAATTAGAACAAGTCTACGAGAGCCAAAGTATGAACTCAAGTATATCCCACCTGAATTTAGAGACCATCTCAAGAACAGATTTGACACATTGAACACTATGACCAAAGATCAGACTAGTTGTCTGATAACATCAAGGACATTATACATGAAGAAAGCAAAAGGTCATTAAAAAGAAATAAAAGACCAAAATGGATATCAGAAGAAACTCTGAAACTTGCTCTTGAACATCGAGTAGCTAAAGTGAAAGAAAGAAATGATGAAGTGAAAGAGCTAAACAGAAGATTTCAAAGGGCGGCTTGAGAGGATAAAGTATTACAACGAAATGTGCAAAGACCTGGAGTTAAAAAACTAAGAGGGAAGAACGCGCTTGGCATTTCTCAAGCTGAAAGAACTGAAGAAAAAATTCAAGCCTCGAGTTGCAGTATTGAAGGATTCTATGACACATTGAATTGAATGACACAGGAAGCATCAAAAGAAGAAGGAAGGAATATACACAGTCACTGTACCAAAAAGAATTGGTCGAAATTCAACCATTTCAGGAGGTAGCATATGATCGAGAACCGATGGTACGAAGCTGCACTAAAGGCATTGGCGAAAAACAAGGCTCCAGGAATTGATGGAATACCAACTGAAGTGTTTCAACAAACAGATGAAACACTGGATGCACTCACTCATCTATGCCAAGAAATTTGGAAGATAGCTACCTGCCCAACTGAGTGGAAGAGATCCATATTTGTGCCCATTCCAAAGAAAGGTGATCTAAAGGAATGCTGAAATTATCAAACAATATCATTAATATCACATGCAAGTAAAATTATACTGAAAATAATTCAAAAACAGTTGCAGCGGTACGTCAACAGGGAACTGCTGGAAATTCAAGCCGGATTCAGAAGAGGATATGGAACGAGGGATATCATTGCTGATGTCAGATGGATCCTGGCTGAAAGCACAGAATACCAGAAAGATGTTTACTTGTGTTTTATTGACTATGCAAAGGCATTCGACTGTGTGGATCATAACAAATTAAGGATAACATTGCAAAGAATGGGAATTCCAGAACACTTAATTGTGCTCGTGTAGAATCTGTACACAGACCAAGAGGCTGTCGTTCTAACAGAACTAGAGGATACCACATGGTTTAAAATCAGGAAAGATGGTCATCATAGTTGTATCCTTTCACCATAATTATTCAATCTATATACTGAGCAAATAATCCAAGAAGCTAAACTATATGAAGAAGAATGTGGCATCAGGATTGGAGGAAGACTTATTAACAACCCACGATATGCAGCTGACACAACCTGGCCTGCGGAAAGTGAAGAGGATTGGAAGCACTTGCTGATGAAGATCAAAGGCTATAGCCTCCAGTATGGACTATACCTTAACGTGAAGAAAACGAAAATCCTCACAACTGGACCAATAAGCAGCATCATGATAAACGGAAAAAATACTGAAGTTGTCAAAGATTTCATTTTACTTGGATACCCAATCAACACCCATGGAAGCAGCATCAAGAAATCAAACAACGCAGTGCATTGGGCAAATGTGCTGCAAAAGACCTCTTTAAAATGTTGAAAAGCAAAGGTATCACCTTGAGGACTAAGGTTTGTCTGACTCAAGCCATGGTATTCTCAATTGCTTCATATGCATGTGAAAGCTGGACAATGAATAAGGAAGACCAAAGAAGAATTGAAGCCTTTGAATTATGTTGTTGGCAAAGAATGTATATTCAACCGTGGACTACCAGAAGAACAGACAAATCTGTCTTGGAAGAAGTACAACCAGAATGCTCCTCAGGAGCAAGGATGGCAAGACTTCTTCTCACATACTTTGGACATGTTATCAGGAGGGACCAGTTTCTGGAGAAGGACATTGTGCTAGGTAAAGTAAAGGGTTAATGAAAAAAAGGAAGCCCCTCAAGGAGATGGATTGACACAGTGGCTGCAACAATGGTCTCAAAGATAGCAATGATTGTGAGGATGGCACAGGACCAGGCAGTGTTCTGTTGTGCATGGGGTCGCTAGGAGTTGGAACTGACGAGACAGCACCTAACAACAAAAACAACGCTTTATTGAGATCTCATTATATGTGGAGTACCTTGCTAAGAGCTTTCTATGTATCATTTTGTTTTATCTCCCAGCAGGAGACTGAAGAAAAAGCAGAGTGACACTGGGGTATTTATTCCATGTCCTGTTGAGCCAGGGCTGGTAGCAGCTCTGTTGGTACTAGCTCTGGTGTTCTGCACTATCCTGGGTGGTTTCCCCAAACCCTGACCTTATCTTTGTGAAGAGCCCCTTTATTAACCTCTCTTGAAGTTATCCTACTTTGAGTATGCCTACTGGGACCCTGATAGATGGGGTGGAATGCACTTTTCTGGGCCCGCTTCTTGAGGCCTGATCTATGCTTATTCATCTCTGTCCCCCATGCTTGGCACAGTACTTGGGACATGGTTCTAACAGCTAATGTTTGTTGAGCACTTACTATGTGCCAGACATTATTATCTGGATTAAGTCAAATAATCCTCCCCCAAATCCCATGATTATTATCCCATTTTACAGATGAGGAAATGAAGACACAGAGGTTCAACAACTTGCCCAAGCTAACATGGCCAGAATGTGGAAGATCTGGGATTAGACCCCAGAGAGTCTGACCCCAGAGCCCACACTCTCTACCTTACTATTGGGCTGCCTTTCTGTTAATTGTTTTGGGTGATGTCTGTTAGCCTTGGGAACCAAAAGAATCTGTTCCTTGGCCCACTCAGGGGCTCAGGTAGAATGGGCAGAAGGTGGAATGCGAGTCACCATGGCAACCAGGCCAACTGGTTGCACCAGCTGGTGAGCCCTTGGGGCTGAGGTTCTACTTACTGCTGGGAGAGAGCAGGGCAGGGTTGCCATGGGGCAATGTCTGAGGCACCAGATGCGCTGGGAGGATCTGGAGGAGTACCAGGTGGGCAGATTAGGCAGGAGATTCTGGGCAGGGGGCGATAGCTCCCTGAGGCAGGTGGTAAATGGGAGAACTCTTGTCTGGAGCTCTGGAGTTTATCAGTTAGGGTAGTGATGGCCCTTGTCTTTGCTAAACATGCATCCACGTGGCCCAGACCAGTCCTCTGAGGCTGCCTCCCCTCATCTGTCTCTTGCTCCAGAGCACAGGGTTTTAATCTTGTTTCTGATCCACTCACCAGGCCTGTAACCAACACTTCCTTCTCAAGGTTGTCAGAGACTGAGGGGAGAGATAAAGGATCCATTTCCTCCTTTGCCACCTCAGGCCCACTACCTATGGTGTGGACGCCTTCATTTCCCCAGCTGTGGGATGAGAGAATGGGCTTTTCCTCTCTGACTCCCAAAGCCCTCCACTCTCCAAAGGGGTCAGGTTTGGAGCTGAGTGTAGGGCCGGACTGAACAGGCTGGTCACCTATCTGTGGTTTGTTGTAGGCCCTGACCTTCCTGACCAGAAATGAGATTCTCTGGTGAGTAAAGATGACCCCTGAGCTCTAGCCCCTTTCCCTTCTCCTTCCCCCTGACCCAGGTTCCTGCCCTGGTACAGCCTCGCTCTTGTTCCTGAGTGTGGTCCCTACTCAGAGCCACCTAACCCTGGAGATGGGTTGGGACAGGGCAGAGAGACTCCAACCCTGGGGGTTCAGGGGTCATGATTCCCAGAGTCCACCTGGAAGTGACTGAAACATAAAGCTTTTGGTTGCTATTCTTTCCCTGTGAACCAAGGACAGATTTCATCATAGAATGACAAAGATGGATAGAGCTTTCTTGGGGAAATGGGGCAGACAAGGAAAGGATTTTGGCTGTTCACTGGCTGGGTAAACTTGGATGGGTTACTGAATCTCTCTTCGCCCACCCTCTCTCCTATCCCTTCCTTCCTCAGCCTCTCTTCAGTGCCTGATAAGTGCCAGCATGGAGATGCTACAAATATCCCCTCATGGACTGTGGAGAGAATGAATGGGATGGAAGGGGTGTCAGTGTTTGGCCCAAGCCAGGTGCACAACAAAACCTATTAGAGGAGTGAGTGAGCTCACTAACACATTCTGGGGATAGGGTGGGGGGAGGGGGGAATGTGGGGTGAGGTTGGAGTGAGAAGACCATGTTTAGACTCTCAGATCTTCTCCTTTCCCCTCATCTTCTCTGCTTTAACTCACCCTTCCCAGCCATTACGTTCAGCCTGGAAACAACACTTCCTGCTCAGGGTCGCAGGTGGGCATTTGACTGCCACAAGTGTGAGACTCTCCAGGTGCAAATGGGGCAGAGGCGTGGCCAGGGCACAGGGAGCCGCTGAGACTGGGGACGGTCCTGGGCTGTTAGTTTCCTTTTAAAAATAACATTCACTTTTAAAAATACAGAAACATATGACAAAACTCCAAATGACCCACATCCTACTACCTATACAACCCTTGTTACTAAACATTATCAATTATATTAACATATACTCACTGCTGTGGAGTCAATTCTGAGTCACAGCGACCCTCTAAGACGGAGTAGAACTGCCCCACAGGATTTCCAAAGATTCGAACTACCAACTTTTTGGTTAGCAGCAGAGCTCTTAAACACTGCACCACCAGGGCTCTGTAACGATATGCTACATTACAAACATAATATTATATTTATTCACATGTTTTTAAAAAGTAACGTGAATATAAAATAAAAAAGTAATATGTAAGCATGGCTAGAAAATTGAAATCGTATAGAAAGTTCTAAATGATAAGTCAATACCTCCCCTCTTCCTAGGCCTTCTCCTTGAAGGTAGCTACTGCTCACATTAGTTTCTCTTCTAGCCTTCCGGAAGAATTTTTTACGCATAGAACTACATGCATACTCTTTAATGTTCTTACTTCATACTTCAGCACTTATCCCATTCATAGTGTAGCATTCATACAGCTCTGTACCGTCTTTTTTTCCATCTTGGATGGTTTTACATGAAACGCATAGAGATTTACCTCATTCCTTTTTAATGGCTACAGAGCATTCCTTTCTGTGGATGAAACATAATTTATTTTACTGACCCCCTATTATGGGTACTTAAGTGATTTATGGTCTTTAATTTTGCAAATAGTGCTATACTAAACATTTATGTAAAAAGAGCTTATCCCACATGTGAGAATAAATCCACAGGGGAAATTCCTAGCCATAGAAATGCTGGGCAAAGGGTTGTTTTGTTGTTGTGTGCTGTTGAGTTGATCTCAACTCATAGCAACCCTATATGACAGACTAGAATTGCCCCATTGGAAAATCTTTATGGGAGCAAATTGCCAGGTCTTTTCTCCCACAGAGTGACAGGTGGGTTCAAATGCCAACCTTTCAGTTAGCAGCTGTGCGCTTAACCATTGCTCCACCAGGGCTCCTTGGGCAAAGGGTTGTTGTTGTTAGGTGCCCTCGAGTTGGTTCCAACTCATAGGGTCACTATGAAACACTGCCCGGGCCTGTGCCATCCTAATGATCATTGTTATGCTTGAGCCCATTGTTGCAACCACTGTGTCAATCCATCTGGTTGAGGGTCTTCCTCTTTTTCGCTGACCCTCTGCTTTGCCAAGCATGATGTTCTTCTCTGATCATTTGGATAGGTATGATAATGCTGTCCTTCGTAGGGGCTGCACCAATTTATACTCTCCACAATGGGGCATGACCATGCCTGCTCCTCTTTTCACACCAGGAAAGTCAGGGGCTTTCAAATGGTATTCGCTGGATCCTTAGTGCTCCTCAAGTTACCTGGATGGTGCAAACAGTTAAGTGCTCAACTACTAGCTGATAGGTTGGTAGTTCAACCCCCGCAGAGGCACCTTTGAAGACAGGCCTGGCAATCTGCTTCCAAAAGGTCACAGCCTTGAAAACCCTATGGAGCAGTTCTATTCTGTATACATGTAGTCACCATGAGTCAGAATCAACTCAACAGCAACTAACAACAGTGCTCCTCACACAAGTCTCAGAGGCTGTCAAGGAGGGAGCATGGTGGTAGTGGGAGATTAAAGGAGAGGGAACAGGATTGGGGGTTCAGGTTCTCTCTCTGGAACATAGCCCTTCCATTTTCACTTATTCTATATTGGCTTTCTGGAAAAGATTTCCTTGCAAGAATGCTATCCTTACAGAATCCTTCTTTCTGGACTGTGCACTCAGGCCCTGAGGTGACCCCTGCCCAGATCCTGTTTCCAACCTATTTCTATCCCTGTCACAGGCAACCTCCCCCGGGGAAGGGCATAGCCAGAGAAGGCTCCACTCTCACTCAAACTTCTCTAACAAGCTTCTCTCAAAACTCTTCCTGGCCCCGTCCTTCTTTTGACACCTTCATTCCTGAGCTTATGGGCCAATGCCCCACTTCTTCCCAGGAGATTCCCACCGTCTGAGGCCTCAAAGAACAGGAACGGGTTAGTGCTGGGGAGATTGAGGATGCCATAAGGTAAGGAAGCACAATGAAGTGCACTCCACATGGCTCAACTCCTTTGCTTTTGATTCTCCATATTGGAGATCTTTAAATAAGACAGAGTGGGACAATACTGAGAGGGAACAGAAATTCCAAGATGGTTGGAGTGATACCAGAGAGAAGTCTCTGCTGCTTCAAGCCAAGTTGGGTCTGCAGACCCAGAAAACCATATCTTGGGGAGCAAAGGGCATCTGCAGCTGAAGATGTGAAACAGCTGTCAAGACCTTTGAAGAATGGAAGAGGACCAGGGAAGCACTGGCAGGCTGGAGATGCCCACGTGTCCCTGGTTCAGAAAGGGAAAGCTCTTTGACCTGGCCCCTCCATGTACATCCAGAGGCCACAGGTGAAGTAGATCCTGATATGGCCATCAATGGAAGACTACCTTTAGAAAGGAGGAGGAGAATCTTTATGCTTGATGTGGAGCCACCTCCAAGATAGATTGTTAAATAAAGAAAGCAAAGTGCAGGAAACTTCCAGTTCACAGGGAGAATAGAGCAGATTCTTTTAACTCTGTTTCCTCCAGTAAAAGGAGAGTAAAGAAATAAAGAAAAGAAGCCATAAGGACAAAAAGAACATAAGAGATGACAACAGGTAAGGAGAGGTCAACAAAGTGTTCAAAAATGGAAAGCAGACAGATCCATGACACAGACTTAGAGCAAAGCTGAAAGCAAATTGCCTATAGGGGGTAAGGATGATGGAATTAAGAACCCAGAAATCTTCTGAATGCCAGGATGTGGGGTCAGGCTGAAAACAGAAAGATAAAAAGTCCTATACGTTTCCTTCTCTTGCCCTGGAATCCACCCGGCTCCCCCTTCCCTACCCCAGCAGAAGGCAGGAGTTTGCCATCTGGAGAGAGCTGCAGCAGAGAGGCTCCTGACTCAGGGCCTCCTGGCACAGAGAAGAGTGGCTGAGTTCTGGTCAGCCTTTCAGACCCTCGCCTGTAAGGATGAATTGAAAGCCAGGGGGCCCCGGGTGTTTGAGGAAGGAATATAAAGCCTACACTAAGTCATGTCATCATGGCACTTCAGAACACCCGAGATAATGAGCAGATCCTAAAAGCTTCCACAGAGAAAAACCATTTCAGCCAGAGGATCAGGAGTCAGAACAGCTTTGGACTTGTATATTGGAGGACAGTGGCTAACCACCTTCAAGAGTCTAAGGAAAACTTACTTCTAGAATTAAGTCCTAGCTAAACTACTATCAACAGTGAAGATAGAATAAAGGCAGAATATAAAAAATTTTTGCATACAAATTCTAAAAAAAAAAAAAAAAACTCTGTGCATCTGCTTTTAGGAAGCTTTTCAAGAATGTGCTCTGTTAAAACTAGTTTAAAGAAACAAGAAGGAAAAAGACCGGGGATCCAGGAATCAAAGGATTCCAACACAGAGGAAAGCAAAATGAATTCTCAGGATGATGGCAAAGGGAAATCCAAGGATGACAGAAGGAGAAGGACTGGAAAGAAGGTTAGAACTAGGGGTTAGGGGGTTCCAGGTGTGATGTCTCCAAGAAAACAAAATGAACCTGTAGATTAGACAATACATTTGACTATATTGAGAGGAGTTTTACAATTCTGCAGAAAGTCTGAAGATGAATACACTGCGACCTGAGCACATGAAAAACAAAGAGATTGTTAACTCCGGGAAAACAAAAAGCCTTGCAAGGAAGGAAATACAATCATGGTGTACTAGGGAACTCAGCTGTAAATAATGTTTGCATAATAATAATATAAACACTGAATATTGATTCAATCAAATTGTTTTATACTGGGAGATTAGGGGAAGGAGAAGTATACATAGAGTTAAATCCTCTTTTTTTGTAGTAGGAAGTCACAAGATAATGTCTATAATAAAAAAATCAACAATTATCAGTATCAGCATAGTATTTAGAAATATATAAATATTAAGTAGAAACCAAGAGAAATAGCAAAGTATTTTTGAAATGCTTCCTCTGGAGAGCAGGGGTGGAGAGGGGGTATGGGGAACAGAGTACTGGTACTTTTAATTGTAAGTCTTAGAGTACTATTTGCTCTCTAACCTATTTAACTGTGTTACTTTGGAAAATTAGACCAGTGTATAGAGGATGCAGAACGCTGGTGGCACAGCGGTTAAGAACTTGGCTGCTAACCAAAAGGTCGGTGGTTTGAACACACCAGCCGCTTCATCGGAGAAAGATGAGGCAGTCTGCTTCTGTAAAGATTACAGCCTTGGAAACCCTATGGGGCAGTTCTACTCTGTCTTATAGGGTCCCTATGAGTCACGATTGACTCAATGGCAATGAGTTTTATAACAGGATGCTACTGTTTCTGTAAAATAAAGGGATATACATACATACGCACACACAGAGGATACCTCTGGAAGGACACAGACACACATAAATTAATACTAGGGTAGTTTCTTGGATGGGGCCTGGGGATGGCACATATTAGCCTTAGTGTGAGTGTGTTGTCTGTGAAATGAAGGGGCAGATTGGGCGACTGTGGCCCAGCAGGCTTTGATCTGGACGCTCAGCAGCATTGGCAGCGGCCCAGGGAGCAGATGGCATGTGATGCTCAGGGAAGAAAGCAGCTATCACGGCTGCTGAGGCCGAGGCAGGCGAGGCTAAGCCCTGGTCACTTGTGAATGATTTCCCTTTGTGGCTTCTGACAACATGTTGTGAATTTCCTATGAAGGTGACAGAGACGTGGGCTGGATGACAGTCCAGTTGGATGGATTTAGCTAGTTGGAAAGAAAGTATCCAAGAGACCAATATATAGAGGTAACTTTTGAGAGGGTGGCTGTGTCCTGGTCTAACACATTTCCACCTTCTTATCTGTGACTTGTGTAGGGACATGAAGGCCTGGTCACCCGATTTGCAGACGACACGTGCTGGGAGGGGCAAACCACATGTGACAGACTCTGGTCTTGGGGCCAGCTCCTTCCCAGTCCAGGGCTGCCTTGGCTCAGCTCTCCTAAAAGGGATTTGCTGACCCTAAATTTCCAACCCCTGGTCATTTTCTTTCACCTCTGTTTGGTCTCTGAAATAGCAAGGTCCCTTTCAGCCTCAGCTCCAGGTCGGCCATTTCTGACTTCTGGTTGAATTGGCTGCCCTAGAAGCCCCTGCTTCTCAGATGTCTTTTCTGGGCTCTGCCCACAGGCCCTGCTGAGGAACATTTCTTCAGCAGTGGCTGCAAACGCTGCTTCTGGGGCCTGTCCTTAGGGAGGGCATGTGTGGCTTTCTGGCCAGGGCACCGACTGATTCCAGGCCAGACCTCCATGGCTGGTGCTGGGTCAGCCTGATTTGCTCAGAGCTCTTTGGACCACACTGCATTGTTCATGGATTGCTCCTGACTTTGTCTTGGGGTTGGGTGTGGGCCTGGTTTTGGAGCTTGAGCTTTCTCCTAGCCCCTGCCCAGGGTGACCCAGCCCCAACACCCTTCTTGCCTCTTAGCCCCCTCAGGGCTCCCAGCACTTCACAGGCTCCATGGCCCTGCCTGGCCATCAGCCCTTGTGTCCTCCCCAGAGCACATAAGGTCAGCGACAGAGTGGCTACAGGATTGTTTTCTGGAGTCCAGCTGTCTGGGTTTGAGGCTCAACTCTGCCACTTACTAGCTGTGTGAGACTGTGGGCAAGTTTCTTACCCTTACTGAGCCTCAGTTTCCGTACTCATAAAGCAGTGTGATAAGAAGGTCATAGAAGCTAACCTCACATGGATGTTGTTTGGACAGGGGAATGATCAAGTCCATGGCAGGGAGTTAGGGCAGTGCCTGGCACGTGGTCAGTACTGGGAGGATCTCAGAAGCAAGGGCATAGACATGATGTCAGAGAATGGCACAGAAACCTGGACTACAGCATGCCTGAACTGGAGGAGGCCAGGGGGAAACTGAGGCCCAAGAGGAGCTATGGCAGGCCCAAGGTCCCATGGAGAGGCTGCAGGGGAGCTGGCCTCTCCCCCACTCAGGCCTTCTCCTGCAGATGGCCCTCCCTCCGTGAGTGTGCTAGGTGAGGAAGGGAGCAGCAGTCTGGCAGGCTGTATGTGTGTTTTTCAAATGGCTTTGACTTTTGAGTCCATTAGTGATTAATTCAGAGTTCCACTTAGAGCCGGCTGATCCATATTTGGAGGAGGAAAATATTTTGTGGCAGCCGAGATGCAGCCCCGATTCATCTGCAGGCAGCCCGCCCACTTGGCAGCCTGGGAGGGCATGAAGTCCAGGGGCGTGGGGCCCTCCCCACAGCACCCCTCCCCAGAAAGCTCTCCAGGAAACTGGGGCTGAGTCTTTCAGCTTGAGGTGGAGGACACCCTTTGGAGGTGAGCAGCACAGCAGGGAGAGCCTGGTTTAGGGTTCATCTCCTGTCTTAGTCATCTAGTACTGCTCTAACAGAAGCACCATGAGTGGATGGCTTTAACAAAGAGAAGTTTATTCTCTCACAGTCCAGTAGGCTACAAGTCCAAATTCAGGGCATTAGCTCCAGGAGAACGCTTTCTCCATCAGCTCTGGAGGAAGGTCCGTGTCATCGATCTTCTGTTGGTCTGAGAGCTTCTCTTTGCAGGAACCTCAGGTCCAAAGGATGCGCTCTGCTTCCGGCACTGCTTTCTTGGTGGTAAGAGGTTCCCATGTGTCTCTGCTTGCTTCTCTTTTTTATATCTCAAAAGATATTGGATTAAGACACTATCTAATCTTGTAGACATCATCAGTATAATCTCATCATAGTGATAGAGTTTACAACACATAAGGAAATCACATCAGATTACACAATCATATACAATACTGGGAATCATGACCTAGTCAAGCTGACAGATATTTTGCGGGGACACAATTCAATCCATGACACTCTACCGTTTGGCTCCCCAAAATTCATGTCCTTGCAGTATGCAAAACATATTCATCCCATCATATCATAACAAAAGTCTTAAATCAACTCTTGAGTCCAAAATCCAAAAATTCCTCTTCATCTGTGAAATCTGGAATACAAGTTATCTGCTTCTAAAGGAACAATGGCAGAACAGGCACAAGCTAGACATTTACATTACAAATGGGAGAAACCCAGAGGAGAAGAAGGGATAACAGGCTCGAAACAAGTCAGCAGAATACATTAGCCCTCAAGGCTTTGAAAATAATTTTCTGTTCTCTGAGACAATTTACACAATAGTCCTGCCCTCCAGACTCTAGGTATTGACCACAGTCTCTGGATTCTGAGCGAAGGCCCCTTGGCCCAGGGCTTCAGCTCCACCTTCCAGGCCCACTGGGACGGCAACTCTGCTCCCTCAGCTTCAGGCAAATCATTCTCCTAGTCTATCGGAGTGACAACTCTACCCTTAGAAACACCAGAGGCCATGGCTCCACACTTTGAAACCCCTGAGGTCATGGCCATACCTTTTGAGACTGAGGCAGCTTGGCTTCTAGTGTTCCTTGTCTCTTCAGCTTCTGCTTCCTGTGGCCTCACGCTTGCATCTGCCCTGCTGGGGCAAGTTTTCCAAAGCTGGGTAGCTCCACCAGTAAGTTCCCGGAAGCACCCCACTCTGCCAGGAAGCCTCCCGCGCACAGGCACTCAGCTGTCTCGCTCCGTGGGTCGGCTCCAGCACCGTCTCGCACTGATCTCCTGGTTCTGCTGCTGCTGGATTCTCTGTCACTGCCCCTTCTCTGCTGCTGCAGGTTCTCTGCCACTGCTGGTCCTCTGCCGCTGCCAACCTCTATCCAGTCACAGTTTCAAAACCGATTTTAGGTGTCTGTTAGAGCAGCATCCCATCCTCGTTGCCAAATTCTGTCTTAGTCATCTAGTGCTGCTTTAACAGAAGTACCACGAGTGGATGGCTTTAACAAAGAGAAATTTATTTCTTCACAGTCAAGTAGGCTAAAAGTCCAAATTCAGGACGTCAGCTCCAGGGGAAGGCTTTCTCTCTGCGTCAGCCTTCTCATCAATCTTCCCTTGGTCTGAGAGCTTCTCTGCACAGGAACCTCAGGTGCAAAGGACACTCTCTGCTTCCGGCACTGCTTTCTTGGTGGTATGAGGTTTCCATGTGTCTCTGCTCACTTCTCTCTATATCTCAAAAGAGATTGCATTAAGACACTATCTAATCTCGTAGACATCATCAGTATAACCTCATCATAGTGATAAAGTTTACAACACATAAGGAGATCAGATCAGATTACACAATCATATACAATACTGGGAATCATGACCTAGTCAAGTTGACAGATATTTTGTGGGGACACAATTCAATCCATGACAACCGCCCATAGCCTCTTTCCAGCTGCATGCCCATTAGTCCCTCTGAGCCTCAGTTTGTGCACCTGTAGAGTGTATCACTCTACAGTTCTCCTGGTGGCACAGTGGTTAAGGGCTCAGGCTGCTAACCAAAAGGTCAGCAGTTTGAATTCATCAGCTGCTCCTTGGAAACCCTATGGTGGTTTCCTATAGGAAACCTATAGGGTCACTATAGGTAAGAACCGACTTGAGGGCACATAACAATAACAACAACAACAACACGTCTCCCACAGGGAGTTCTGGGAAGACACAGTGCCGTAATGTGTCTGGGTGCATCCAGCACATGAGAAGTGGGGGCGGCACAGCAGTGGGGAGTTCCTTCTTTCCCCCAGCAGTCCTGCCAGGATGCCCCTTCTCTGGGCTCCTGGGGGAAGGAGCTTTGGTGTCTGAAGCTCTGGCTTTAACACTCTCCGCTGTGTGACCTTGGGCAAGTTATTCTACTTCCAGAGCCTCAGTGTCCTTATCTGCAAAATGGAGACAGTGGGCCCTTCCCTGCAGGGCTGTCACGCGGGTCACATATAAACTGTTCATGGAGCGGCAGCGTGCAGTGGGCACTCCCAGTGATGCACTGCTGTGGGCTCCTCAGGAGTGGGCTGCCCTGGGTGAGGCCAAGGGGTGCATTGTCTGAGAGAAATTTTTAAAATTAATGACACTTACTAAAAGTTAGTCTCTTTTTATTGTCACCCCACACCAACAGTTCTAACAATGTCAGTAATAAAATGATACTCTTTTGGCTGGGGCAGAGCACTCCCAGCGCAGCCCGTCTTGTGGTGTGCCTCTGGGTGCTCCACTGATGATGGTTTTCCCTTCCTCCTTGCTGCCCTGAAGTGCCCCCTCAGATCTTCTCTGGGGATGGTCTCCCCATCCCCGCCCTCGACTCCACACCCTGGTTTTCGCTCCCTCACAAACTTGCAGAGAAGCAGAGCCTCTGGCGACAGCTCAGGGCCCCTTCAAGGTAGTCATGGTACTAACTCGTGAATCTCATGAAGTATTCCAGGTTCCACCTGTCAGGCCCTTCTCATGAGGCAGCACAAGATCATTTAATGGGGACTATCTCCCCATTGGACAGAGTCAGGATTTGAACCTAGATCTGCCTGCTCAGAAAGGGCAAACAACTTGCCTCAGGCCACACAGCTGGTGGGTAGGGGGATCAGGATTCCACTAGGGTCTGCCTGGCTCTGAGTCTGTCATTATCACAGTGGAAAGCAGGCGGCATACTCAGTTGGGGTCTTTGAAGATACTTTCTAACAAAGGAACTGTTCATAGAGGCTGAGGAAAACCTCAAGGAACGTTGAGGCACCCAAGGACTAGCCATTACCTCTTTCTAGTCCTGAATTAGATCGCCTGGGTGGTGCAAATGGTTAAGCTCTCTACTGTTAGCCAAAAGGTTGGCAGTTCAGGTCCACCCAGAGGCACCTCAGAAGAAAGTTCTGGCCATCTTCTTCCAAAAGGTCACAACCTTGAAAACACCATGGAGCAGACTTACTCTGCACACATAAGGTCGCCATGAGTCAGAAGTAACAGCAGCGGTCCTGAAATAGGTCGGTTGCCCGGGTGGTGCAAACGGTTAGGCACTCCATTAGTGGACTCGATGGCAACAGTTAGTTCTGAGGTGCCCAGTAAAGGGTGGAGCTGTGGAAGCCACTGCTTGACGTGAGGGACATGGACTTTGCCAGAATGGTGTTGAGGCTGCGAGGGCTTGGAGCAATAACCCCACCTCTCTCACCACCTCCAGTCCCCTGGAAGCCAGAGGGCAGGGACTGGGAGGATGTAGGTTGGGTAGAGACCAGCCTGCAGGGCACAGAGCAGGGTCTCAGCAGGGCCATGGGCAAGCAGAATGAGGAGCTTATTTCCCTTCCATTGCCCCGAGGCTGGGATCTAAAGGACATTTTTTTAGTCAGTGAGCTGTGAAAAGATGAGTGGCTAGAAGAGGAGTAGAATGTGGCTCTAAGTTCCCCTGGTGTTGGACCTCGGTGTAAAGGGTCCTAGGAGGGCCTCCTTCTCTATCTCCAACCATAAAATCACGCTCCACTTAGTCATGGGTCCCTAAACTCTACCTATCCGAGGTCCATTTGGGTTATCAAGTCCCCTGTTTTAGCATTCAAATACCCTGAGAGTGTCTGTGGAGTGACTGTTAGTCACTCACGCCTGTGTATGAATTAGTTTGATCAGCTTGCTTGCCTCCTAACACTCAGCTGAGATTAGAAGTTTAGATTAGAGGAGAGGGCTAGGGAAGGAGTGAAGGAGGAAGTAGTCATTTTAGAGCCTGAAGGACCATACGAGGAGGTGAGGGCAGGCCTCGGGTAGGTGAGAGGCTTCCACCATCACAGTCTAGATCTGACTTCTGGACAGTCGGAGGGCACAGTGGCATCTGGGGTTTAGGACAGGGACACAGGGAAGTGGGAAGGCTCGGGGTCACCTCTGAGGGCTGATATAATCCAAGCACTCTTACATGCCAGGCACTAGCATTTAATCTTCATACACTTGGGAAAGGAGATTATTACCCTATTGCAAAGCTGAGGAGACTGAGGTGCAGATGGATTCAGTACCTTGCTCAAGATCTCTGGGCTATTAAGTGGCAGAGTCTGGATTTGAGTTTAGGTCTGTCTGGCTCTAGAGACTGTGCTTTTAACCAGCCTGTGGTTATAGCCCCCTCCCACAACATGTACACACATACACACATGCACACACACGTGCATGCACACACACGTACACACAAGGCCATGCACAGTCAGGTGAACTCCCACCCTCCTTCTGGAGGAGGAAACTAAGGATCAGAGGTGTGAAGTGAGTTGTCAGAGGTCACACAGCCCCTCCGTGGCGGTGGAGGACAATGATGTCTGGGTCTGAGGCCATTGTCTCCTCTCCACTGGCTGTCTTGGTCCACTGGTCCTACAGAGCCCGCTGGTGGGTGGGAACCTGTGTCCAGGGTGGGTGGGGAGCATAGAGGCAGAGCTGCCTCCCGCCCTTGCCCTCTCAGGGGCCACACGGACGTTTGCTGTTACAAGCACAGCTCCAGACTCTGGGATAGGGGTCTGCAGACCGAGACATGGGTTGTAAGAACAATTAGGGAGACTGCTCAGCTTGATGCCAGGGGACCATGGGCGGCCGTGTGGTCTGCTGGGTGGAGGCAGCGGGGCTCTAATCCTGGCTCTGCCACAGCCACTGCATGACCTCTTTGCTTCTTTGGGCTGGGGGCAGGCCAGGCAGATGGCCTGAGGTGACACCCTGGCTGCCCCCAGACCCTACTGGTTTCTCACTTTGTGAATGAGGGACAGACAGAGCGCCGACAGAAGTCCCTCTGGACCCTGACATCCTATGACTGATGCTATGGAGCGTGTCTAGGTCATGCGACACATTCCTGTGACTTTCCTCAAGCCTGGGTCATCTCTGCACCCCCACGGTGGGTGTCTAGCCCAGTGCCAGGCACCCTAGAGTCTCAGGGATGTTTGCAGATGGGTGGAATGATTTATTACTGTCTTTTCTGTGTCAAGCAACTCCTGAGTCCCCCTTTCCCAAGGAGAGCCCCTCAGGGGAGGGGGCTTGCTAGTCTCCATTCCCCGGTCATACCCCCATCATGCCTATCTCTTCTTAGCATCCATGACACCTTTCTGAAGCTCTGCCCCCCTGGGAAGTACTACAAGGAGGCCACACTGACCACAGACCAGGTCAGCTCCCTGCCGGCCCTGAGGGTGAGGCCATGATGGTGGGGTGGGCCAGGATTGGGATCACTGGCATCTACTGAGGATGCAAGATGCCTTCTGGGAGGGGAGAGTGAAGTGGGGAGGGGGAGAGGCGGGTTCTCAGTGCCGTGGGATGGGTCAGCTGAGAGACTCAACCCAGGTCGGGTGGGGTGCTCTTGAACCTCCAGGCAGAGGGCCCTGCACGTCACAGTTTCCAAGTACGTTTCACATGTACCTGGCCTCGTTCCACCCTTGCTTCAGTCTCAGGAGGCAGGACAGGTGTGATGACTCCCACTATTGCTCAGGTGCCAGACTCAGGTGCAGAGGGAGCTGTGACTTGCTCAGGTCTCCCAGCTGGAAGAAGGTGAGTCAGGACTCAGGTGGAGGCTGGTTGGCCTTGCAAATGGACCCTCCCAGGCCCACCTATGATTTACTTTGAGCCTCAGCCACCCTACAGCTGTCTGCAAACCATTTACTTGATCCCTCACCCCAGTGGCGACTGCACCAGCCAGCTCCCTCTGCTTTCTTTGGTGCTCCCCGCTGTAGCGAGTGGGAAGGTGGGGATCCCCTGCAGAACCACTGGGGCCTTGGGGAAGTCAGGGTGCTCCCTCAGGCCACTGCCTGCCCCCCTCAGCCCTCTGCTCTTCTGCTTAGGCTGCCACAGTGTACTAGGGCTGCTGACCCCTGTATTTCCTGGAAGGACTTAGAACTTCCTGCAGGTTCTTCCCTAAGAAGCCAGGAGTGAGACTTGAAGCCCTGGGACTGTCCTCCCTGCCTGCCTTCTTCCATCTTCGGGGAACTATGGGCATGAAGGACACTGCATTTCTGCTCTCGCTCCCCTTTCTTTCTCTCCAACTCCATTTCTCCAGTCCTCCTGGAGGCAGAGGTTCCTGCTAGACAAGAGCCAGGAGTTGAATGCCCAGGTTCCCTTCTGTCTTTCCCCATTTTTCCTGGGCTGAATCCCACAACCCACACAACCAGGACACACACCCTGCCTTTGCTACAGGTGAGTTCTGTGCAAGCCACTTCTCTGGCCTCGGTTTTCTCCCCTGTAAAATGGGTGGAGTGGTGGGGTGGTTGGGGGTTTCCCTATGCGCTCCAAGGCTCCTCGCACCCTGACATGCTGCATCTGCCTACATCGTCAGCGCCCCCTCCCCTTCCCTGCCCATCCTTCAGGGACAATCCTTTGAGCCTTGTCCCTGTCGAGAAGGTTGTGAAGAAGCCCTGCCCTTCCCCCAGGGTAGCCTGGAAGAGCCCAGAGGCACACAGTAAAAGGGCTTCCAAATCACTCCTGAGCTTTAATTAAAATTTGTGCAATGCACAGAGAGGCGGTGTCAGGTTAACAAATCACAGCAGTGTCAGTTGCTCTTATTTTTCATTCAGATCTCGGCAGAGTAATGGTTTGAATTTGTCATTATGCAGTGATGGCTCATCTTCCTTTCTGTCTAGAACAAGATGGGCTCTGAGAGCTGTGGGCACCTCCTGAAAGAGGGCCAGGGATGGGGGGCGGGGTGTGTCGTGAGGGAGAGACATGGAAGGGGGGCTTTCACCAAATGGCCACATGGTCCCTCCTGGGTGGCAGGCCTTGTGCAAGGGCAGAGACAGAGAAAGAGAAGAACATAAAGCTGAGGCTTAAACTAGAGGCAGGGACTGATGCGCCCAAAGAACGAGAAAGGGTGTATGTGACAGTGGGGTGAGGGCAGCTGGAGAAACTGGGGCCTTGGAGTGGAAAGAAGGGGAGTCCTAGGGAAGGAGAAATGATTGGAGCATGTGCCTGCACCAGAAACAACATGGGGACTGTCCTTCTAGCCCCCCTACTCACACCCACTCACCCACTTGTCCCCACACCCACACATGCACACCTCTGTACACATTCACGCACACGGTACACATGCATGTGCTCAAGCATGCACACATAGCGTGGCTGGGCTTCTCTCAGACCTGGACTACCTACCATGGAGCCTGGGCTGAGAGGCAGTCAGCCAGGGCTAATGGCATGCTTCTGCCC
Organism: Dugong dugon; assembly: GCA_030035585.1. NCBI lineage: Eukaryota > Metazoa > Chordata > Mammalia > Sirenia > Dugongidae > Dugong > Dugong dugon. Next base: position 73,857,023 of record CM057473.1, read on the forward strand.
TCCCGTGCTGTGTGGTATTTTATCATAGAAAAGTAACAGAGAGATACTCAGGTTTGTCATGCATAAACTCGTTTAGTTTATTGCAGGGTAGTCATGGTAAGGCTTGCAAGTAAGACATTCATTTAGAATCAGGGAATCAGAATTAACAATGACAATTACCGTGTTACTTCAATGGTCAGAATCCAAATCTTGAGACTCCAGGCTTTTACTTTTAACAAGAGGTCTTGAGAAGAAGACTTAACCACGGCTTGAACTTGGAGGAGGTCTCTCATAGACAGGATCCAAGGTTGGTGGTGGCTGACAGAATCTCATCTCTGTCTTCTCTCACTAAGCGAGCAGAAATTTAGGGTTTATATGTGAATTTGTCACCTTGGCTCCACATGACAAGGGCCAGAGTGACGTCAAAGACTAATATGTTATGTCTTTTCTCCAGGGTTAGAGAGTAGCCAGATGACGTATCTTTTCTTCAAGGTTAGAGACTAGGGCGGCTGTTTAGATTTCTGCTATGTTTTCTTGTGTCACAGTATGCCAGGTCAAAGTGAACTTAAAGGTTATTTATGTTCTTTACGTACTTCACAAGTGTCTATGTTTCTATGTCTAAGTTCAGAAATTTTCTAAATAACTTTCTTAAGACTTACAGGTTCCTAATGACTTATAGTTAATGTTAGAGAACCTCACAAAGGTAGATATATTTCTAAGTTCACATTATGAGAGCTTAAACATATGTATTTTGAAAGCATAATAGTGCCTTATACCTTATGGGATTTGAGATCATTACAGAAACATACAGAACACCTGGGGTTGGGGGTGCTGTTACTGTCAGTGCCAGAACCTCTGAATGTTAGACTGGAATGAAACTTAGAGACCACTCAATTCAGTTCCCATCAAATGCTCCCCAGCCTGACAGGAAAACCGAGGCCCAGAGAGGAAAGTGACTTGCCAGGGCCCAGTGTGCAGAGCTAGAGTGCAGGCAGGTCTCCGCCTCCCAGGCCAGGCTCCTCTTTCAATCAGGGCTTGGCTGAGGTATGAGATCTGCCTTGGAGGTGGGTGTGGACATTGTCGGGTGACACCGTGGCCCCAGCACTCCACGGGGACCCAGGCATCCTAGTTCAGCAACAGTCTGCCTCAGTTAGTCCCAAAGGCACAAGCACTGGGCCAGGATCAGAAGAGCTGGGGTCTAGTCCCAGCTCTGTCACATTCCACTTGTGTCACATCTGACCTCCAAGTGTGCGTCTTCCGGTCTGTAAGACAGTGTGCACACCCTTGGTGTGTAAAGAAGCTGGGCTGGGAGCCATGGTCCTTGCACCTTTCTTTATGCTCCCCACCCCTCCTCTCTGCCATTTCAGGGAGCGGGGGTGGGGGGGTGGGGGGGGGACAGAAGGCTTGAGAAGAACCTTGCTTGAGGACGGGAGAGATGGGGCTGACCAACAGCACAGCTGGAAATGGCCCGGTGGTTTGAGGTCTGGGGGATGTGTGCTCACCATTTGGCAACCCACAGCTGCTGGCCTGCTGTGGCAGGACTCTCAGGCAGCATTACAGCGCAGTGAGTATAGAGGTGTTGATGGCGCAGTGGTTAAGAGCTCTACTGCTAATCAAAAGGTCAGCAGTTTGAATCCACAGCTGCTCCTTGGAAACCCTATGGGACAGTTCTACTCTGTCCTACAGGGTTGGTATGAGTCAGAACTGACTCAATGGCAACAGGTTTGGGTTTTTTTTTCTTTTTGGAGGCTCATTCTTCCCTAGCCTACAGTCCATGCCCACAGAGCTGAGCCAGGACCTGGGGCCATTTCTGGAGCACCAGACACCTGAGAGCTTGTCCAGAGGAAAGTGGGTGGGAACAGAAATGGGGTCTTGGACAGTACGGCTTTTAATTTTACTTTTCTTATTTTGTCTTTCTAAATGGTCTTTATTTTATTCTATTACACAAACAAAATCCAGTTCATTGTGGATAAACTGGGAAAATACAGAAAAGCAAAGATAAGATAAAAATCACCCATTAGCCCACTTCCAACGGATGACCACTATGACCATTTTGGCATATTTCCTTCCAGACGTTTTTCTATGCAGATATATAAATTTTTATTGGGATCACATTGACTTTTCAGTATGTTGCTTTTTTTTTTTTTTTTTTTTTTGGTTTCTTTTGTGTCTTTCCAACTGATTTTGAACAGCCAGGACCATTTCATGAATTTAGGACACAGAGCCACTGCCACATCCAGAGAGCTAGGGGATGGGGCACTGGGCCAGAAACTGAAGATCTGGGTTTGAATTCACTTGCTAGGCGTATGATCTTGGGCAAGTCACTTCACAAGAGGAATGCCTGGGGACTGGGGTGGGGCAAAAACAACTAAGGAACAAACAGGCCACAGCCAAAGAAGACTGGGTGGGGATGGGGTGGGGCATGGAGCCCGTTTCCATGAAGGTAAAGGCTGTCCTTGGAAGAGGAAACACTTCACTCTAGGTGGCCCCAGAGCATAGGCCCTTGTCTAAGAACACAGGTCTCAGGACAATACAAGGAAGCACTTTCTAATCATTAGAGCCGTGCACAGAGAGAATGGGTGCCCTCGTGAGGTAGTGAGCTGCCTGTCACTGAAGGGAACCAAGCAGGGGGCCTGTCAGGCATTTGGCAGGATGTTCTAGCACACACTTAGGTGTCAAAGGGAGATTGGACTAGATGCGATAGTGCCCTTCTCACCCTTGGAGTTTGTGGTTCTAACCCTGGTCTTATTATTCTCTTGTGTCATCTATCACGGTGTGTCCCAGACTTTGGAATTTCGTAGTCCAATAAAATTTCCAAAAACAGTTTTTTGAGAACGGACTAGAGATGCCAACTGTCAACGTTGCCAAAAGCAAGGACATTGAACAAAGTATATCATGTACAATTGCCATTGTTTTGTTTTTTAAAAATGTTACTTTTAGACAAAAAATGGAAGAAAGACATAATCCTAGAAGCAAAGACAGTCCTTTCCATACACACCAGTTTTTGTCCTTGTTTTCTCCCATTGTCACTGCTTGTGAAGAATATTGTCACTGACCATCACTGGTCCTCAGACCAGCTTTTGGGGACTTAGATTTAGTACAAAAGCTTCCCTCCACGTCTTTCCAATCCTGGGTGAAGCAGAAAGCTTGCTTCCCAGAATGAGCAAGGAGAAGCTTGCTGGGAGGTGGGGGCCAGGGTGTCCCTGTCTTTTCTGTGGCCCCAAGGACAGCAGCTGTGTGACTCACACTGCCCAGAACACTTCTTTGGAAAAGGCTTTGAGAACTGGGCCCCAGGGAGCTCTGGGTACTGATATAACTTGGCTCAGGGTCCTCAGTGGTCTGGGAAGAAAGCTCTGTTTTCTTAACTTGGGTTCACTTGTGGAATAAGTGGGCTTGTTAATATTAGGGATGGTCTGCCTGTCAGCCAAGAGCAAGCAGAGCGTGGCCTGGGTGGCAGAGGGTGGGAGAAACCTGCTAACAAGGATGCCCTGCTGGGCTGGGACACGGTACCCCTTTTCTTCTCAGAAGTCTCTGTTTTCTTTTTGTCTGCTGTTCTATTCGGTATATTTTAATGTGAATTAGCTCAGTATTTCTGTTCTTGTAAATAATTATCTTGCTTTATGTAAACATGGATGAGTGTAGCATGGTGTGACCCGGATTTCTTCTTTCCGGGCCCAGAGCTATCTTAGTGTCCACCCCGATGGCCAGGCAGCAGGGCCTAAAGGAAGATCTCATGGTCTCAGAGTGTGGTACCAGCCTCTTCCCCACCTTCCTCTCTGGATTTCCTGCCGGCAGATTGACTTTGCATAGCCTGCTCTTACTACGTTTATCCCAGCAACCACTCTCTTAAAGCCGGAGAACTTTGGAAACCTGCCCAAGGGGTAAGGAGGCACTCCAAGCATGGCTCCTAAAGTTTCAACTTCATCTCAGTTTCAATCTGTCTGAGCGTTTCTGAGGCCTGATTATAGGCAAGGGCCTATCTGCTTAAAATGGTTTGCAAATAACTCACTCCTGAGGCTGGTAAGCAATGAAAAGTCCTTCTGATATTTATTCAGCCTCTCAAGAAGTCACCAAGGTGGGAGGAGTAGAGATGGAAGTATATATTCTTTTCCACCTTTTTTTTTTGGGGGGGGGGGTGGTTTTAAATCACAATTATACATGCATACAGAGAATCAAGTTGTCCTATAAGGGTTGCCCCCATTTCTCCTTCTTTAACCAAAAACCAACAACAAAAATCCTCACAACTGAACCAATAAGCAACATCATGATAAATGGAGAAAATAGTGAAGTTATCAAGGATTTCATTTTATTTGGATCCACAATCAATGTCCATGGAAGCAGCAGTTTCGAGAAATCAAATGATATATAGCACTGGGCAAATCTGCTGCAAAAGACCTCTTTAAAGTGTTGAAAAGTAAATATATTATTTCGAGGACTGCGGTGTCCCTGACCCAAGCCACGGTATTTTCAATCACCTCCTATGCATGCGAAAGCTGGATAATGAATAAGGAGGACCAAAGAAGAATTGTTGTGTTTGAATTATGGTGTTGGTGAAGAATATTAAATATACCATGAACTGCCAGAAGAATGAACAAATCTGTCTTGGAAGAAGTACAGCCAGAGTGCTCCTTAGAAGAGAGGATGGTGAGACTTTGTCTTATGTACTTTGGACATGTTATTAGAAGGGGCCAGTCGTTGGAGAAGGACATCATGCTTGGTAAAGTAGAGGGTCAATGAAAAAGAGGAAGACCCTCAAGGAGATGGATTAACATAGTGGCTGCAACAACAGGCTCAAACATAGCAATGATTGTGAGGGTGGTGCAGGACTAGGCAGTGTTTTGTTCTGTTCCACATAGGGTCACTATGAGTCAGAACCTAACCTGTCTAACCTAACAACAACCAAAAACCAAACCTGTTGCTGTCAAGTTGATTCCAACTCATGGTGACGCCACGTGTTACAGAGTAGAAATGCTTCATAGGCTTTTCTTGGCTGTAATCTTTATGAAAGCAGATCGCCAGGCCTTTCTTTTGTGGTGCCACTTGGTAGTTTCAAACAATCAACCTTTCAGTTAGTAGCTGAGTAAAAACCAAAAAACCCCTGCTGCCATTGAGTCGATTCTGACTCATAGCCACCCCATAGGACAGAGTAGAACTGCCCAGGGTTTCCAACGAGTGGCTGCTGGGTTTGAACTACTGACCTTTTGGTTAGCAGCCATAGCTCTTAATCACTCTACCCCCAGGGCTCCAGTAGTTGAATGCAAACCATTTATGCCACCCAGGGATCTCCTTCTCTAGAAGCAACCATTTTCAGCTCTTAACTGATTCTTTTGGCATTTGCCTCCGTATCTATAAAGAGCATGCTTGTATTGCCGTGTTTTGATATTTCAGCCTTTTATTTCCACTAGAGATAATTTGCGTTTGACTGCTAACCTAAAGTCTGGTGATTTGAACCCACTGGAGCAATTCTACTCTGTAACATATATTCATGAATCAGAATCAACTCAATGGCAACAGCAACAACAACAGAGATGATTTAACTCTTTCCTCTCCTTCCACCCCCATCCTTTCAATGTAGTTATATTGTAATTTCAGTTGATTTCAGTTAGATCAATATTCTGGGCTTACCTTATTAAGATTGTGTATACCATTCAGAGCTGAAGCATTTCAGAAACTATGGTGACTTTTTGTTTTTGGCTTTTTCTGGAAGTAATAGTTGTTTTGCTCAGTTTTCTATGTACTTATTATTAAGTCGACACCAAACCTCTGCCAATTGTCTAAATCTCCTCTAAAGGTTATTCAGCAGGGAAAAGTTTTCTATGCATTTCATTTTCTTAGTGAAATTTCTGTTGGAGCCTTCCAACCTACTCTAATCGGGACAGGTTGCTCTCTGAGCCTGCTGTATGTTGCCCACTGGGATCTCCCTTTACAACCATCCCTCTCTCTTGGATCTTCTATTTCCTGTCTTCTTCTGTCTCTGGTTACTCTCCTTGTTTGGTGGAGCACATCCTCCAGTAGTTTCCTAATAAAAGGAGTAGGGGAAAATGTACTTATTCTCTCCTCACACTTGACTGAGAGTTTAGACGGAACTGAACTATAGGCCAGCATCACTCTATTGCATTTGGTTGTGAAGTTCAAAGCTTTTCTGTTTCCTGATCTTTTTTGTGACTCCCCCCACCGCCGCCCCACCTTTTCTGGTAACTTGTGGACTCTTGTCTTTGACCTCAGTGCTCTGAAATTTCCAATGATGTGCCTTGGTATGGGTCTGTTTTCTCTGTATACTGGGCACAGGTAGACCCATTCGGTCTGGAAATTCATGTCCTTCAGTTCTGGGACTTTCCTTGAATTATTTTTTGATAATTATCTCCCTTCTCTTTTCTTTGTTCTCTCTTTCTGGAACTCTAATGTCTTGACATTGTGCATCCTGGATTGGTCCTTTACTCTTCATTTCTCTTCTCTTATTTTTCATCTTTGTCTCTTTGCTCTTCTTTCTGAGAGATTTCCTCAACTTTATCTTCAATCTTATTTAGCTTTTCATTTCTGCTATAATGCTTTTAATTTTCTGATTATTATTCTCTGACTCTTTTTTTCTAGTATCCTGGATGCAATATCTTCTTAGATCTTTTCTTCAAGGTGCTTTTTTTCTTCTGCTTGCTTGTTTGGATCTTCCTCTCACATGTAAGAGGTTTTTCTTGGCTGTCTGGTAATTGTCTCTCATAATTAAAAGTAGAAGATGGTTGCAAAATAATAGTTTGAAAGCTCTGAATCCATGGGTGGGGTTTATTGAATGGGAGTTTCCCTGGAGGGTGAGCTGAGCGGGCCATTTCTTGAGGATTCCCTAGAGTAGGAGGCAGTTCAGTTCTGGCTGCCAGCATTCTAGAGCTAAGCTGGAAAAGAGGGCTGGCAGAGTCTAGAGTTCAGTGGGCATGGATTTATTTAATCCTCAGTTCTCAACTGTGTCTGATATCCCCCAGGGCAGAAAACCTCTGTAATACTCTTCCCAGGGAACAACCCTCTAACCTTCTGTAGCGCCGCAAACAAACAAACAAACAAACAAAAAATCGAACTCATTGCCATCAAGTCGATTCTGACTCACAGCAACCGTCTAGGACAGAATAGAACTGCCCCACAGAGTTTCCAAGGAGAGGCTGGTGGATTTGAACTGCCCACCTTTTGGTTAGCAGCCAAGCTCTTAACCACTGTAGGGCCTGGGGAAAGGCAATTCCCCAACAGCGAGTGCGGGGGGATCTAGAATGCACTTTCAACCAATCCTCCTTTTAGCTGACCCCTATTTTCCAGTGGTACCTGGTGCTTCCAGTTTCTGGGATGTAAGTCAGGCTGATTCCTAACTTTCCCACTGCTGGCTCAGGGTCCCACTTTCGCACTTCTGCTAGGCCAGTTAACCACACATTCATCATTTCCACTTTCAGAACTATGTAGCTATTGTTTCCTCTCATGTGCTTTCTGTTTTTGTGAAATCTCTTTGCTTTACTTTTAGTGGGTTTCAGGAGAGAGCAAAATTAGATACAAGTGTTCAGCCTGTCATCTTTACCCAGAGATATACATTCTGGATGTACAGCCAACATTACACAAAACTCTTTTCATTGTTGCTCTCAGAATCTTCCACACAGACAGCAGCTGCCCCACAATTTTTCTCTTCCATTCTCAATCTCCCAAACACTCCACTTAGCCGATGTCCTCAGAGCCTGGCCATGTCCTCCTTCATCCCCCCACTGCCCCCTAGCCTGCCAAGCTGCTCTGGGAGCACTCAGGACCAGTGCCCCTCATCCTCCTCACTCCCGCAAGAGCACTCTGTGCCAAGATTCCTGGGAATGTCCGTCTTCTCCCCTTTTGATTTCATTACTAGAGAGAAATTTCCATGGATAAGAGAAATTTTTGTGGAGAATGTCTGGTGAATAAAAGTTCTTACACCGCTCGATAAGTAGTTGTTAGGCATTTACTATGTGTTGCACCCTGAGCTGGCCCTTTGTTCTTTTCTTACAAGGTCTTTTGTCAGGGAATTCTGGGTAAATAAACAAACAAGAGGATCACAAAGCAGGGGTCTTACACAGCTCAGATTCCTGACCCTTGTGCCAAAAACTGGGGCCAGAATAGATTCGCCCAGGCTACCTTTGTTGTTGTTGTTAGGTGCCATCAAGTCAATTTCAACTCTTAGTGACCCCATGTGACAGAGTAGAAATGCCCCATAGGGTTTTCTAGGCTGTAATCTTTATGGGAGCAGATTGCTAGGTTTTTCTCCCACAGAGCCGCTGGGTGGGTTTAAACCACCAACTTTCGGTTAGCAGCTGAGCGCTTAGCCATTGTATCACCAGTAATGTGCTACAATGCCTCCTAGCCTGAGACACCTGGTCCTTCTCAATAAACTTCCCCTCCCCACTTCTTAAGAGCTGGGTGGCTCCTTGGTCAGTCAGGCAGGTCCTGGGACAATAGCCCCCAGTGGGACCAGGAGGGACCTCCCTTGTGCTTCCTGCAGCCAGTCTGGGGCCAGGGCTCAGCACTTAGAGATGTGCACATAAAATCTGCCACCACTCAGCCCGCTGGAGTCCCTAGACAGGCCCAGCTCTCTTCCCAGTGAAGAAAATATTAGGAGCGACAGCCCCACTTCATTTGGGCTGTGTGATTGTTAAGATTGTGTGTCAGTTTGGTTGGGCCGTGATTCTCAGTGGTTTGGCAGTCATATGATGTTGTGATCGATTCCATGATGAGACTTGATATAATGTGATCACCTCCATGATGAGATCTGCTGTGAGTAGCCAATCAGTTAAAAGGGAGTTTGCTTGGGCGTGTGGCCTGCATTGAATATAAGCTGACATTCTGGCCGGGATTTGCTCACTCTGGATTCTGCAGCTGGCTCCTGTTCGTCTGACCTCTAGTTCTTGGGAATTGAGCTAGTGGTTTATCTTCGGTCTTGTCTGCCTATCTTGGGATTCGTCAATCTTCACAGCCTGTGATGCGGCAATACAAATATGCAAAATATCACCACCAATAGATCATGTGTTGGTGAAAGGTAAGGCTCTGGGTGATTGTATGTTGCATGTGTGATACCTTTCTATAATTTTGTCATAATAAGAAGTATAAGGAAGCTGGTTGGTTGGTCCTACTTTTGCTAGACAAACTGGTGAAAGAAAGAGGTGAGCTCAGGGCTTCAGAGTCAAAGCTCAAGTGCCACATAAATGACCTCAAAGTTTCCACCTGTGTTTTGAAAGAAAGCCTAATTTCTTTTGGCTGATATTGCCGAAAACCAAACCCAGAGTCTTATTGTAAGAGTGGCTGAATGACACCAACTCAGTTGCCAACCTCGAGAGGTGTCTGAAATTAAAGTGAGGGCATTGATTAGGAGGAAATGGTATCCTGAAACTTGGGATGGGGACCTCGTACCACCAAGAAACAAGAGCCAGGAGAATAGCATGTCCTTTGGACTCGGGGTCCCTGCGCTGAGAAGCTCCCAGACTGGGGGAAGATTGATGGCAAGGACCTTCCTCCAGAGCTAACAGAGAGAGAAAGCCTTCCTCTGGAGCTGGTACCCTGAATTCAGACTTCTAGCCTCCTGGACTGTGAGAGAATAAATTTCTCTTTGTTAAAGCCATCCACTTGTGGAATTTGATCCACTTGTGGAATTTGTTATAGCAGCACTAAATTACTAAAAAGGATCCTAGAGGCCTTTGGGTCCCTGAGCCTCTTGGGCAGATTGCACATCTGGAGAGAGTTTGAATCCTCCTGTCCATCTGACTGAGACGTATTGGTGATGGGGGAGTGTCGGTACCTGGACTCCTGGGTCCTTCTGGTGCAATTTTGACCTACTTTTCAGAGGTTTTTCATGGCCACCACCTCACTGCATCTCCGAAGGGTGGACAGAGCCTTAACAGATGAAGAAACCAAGGCTCACAGATTGGAAATGGCCCATACAAGGTCACAGGGCCAGCCAGAGGCTGAGCCAGGGTTTGAACCCAGGCTTCCAACCCCAGCCAAGGCTGCTTCCATGTTCTACACTCTGAACTCCTACCACATCCTGAGGAAATGCTGTGTTCGAGGTTTGACCCACTGATGAGGAGCTTGCCTGCCCATCCTAACATTTACCTCTTCACTCCCTTGAGCTCAGGGCAGTCCTCTGAGGATGCTGTGTTCAGCCAGAGAGGAGAGAATCAAGTCCAGAGGGAAGGCAGCAAGCAGTGGAGTCTGTGGTCACCCATAGCCCAGGCCAGGACAGCTGGACCCAGCGATAATCCTCAGGCTGTATTTAGGCCAATACCCTAGCCCCTCCCTCATCTTTGGATAGTCTCCTTGGCATGCTAAAAAAAGCAGCAGATCGGATGGATACAGCAATTCCACTCCCTGGCCCCAAATGTCTGCTGCCATTAGTTACATGCTTTGTGGTTTTCAAAGCTCCTTCACACTCTGCCTCATTTGATTCTTACAGCAGGTCTGTAAGGCACGGTGGTATTTTCCCATTTTACGGATGAAGAAACTGAGGCTCTAAAACGTTCATAGCCCTGCCCAAGACCACACCATAGCAAAAAATACACCTGACCACAATACTTCTGTTTGCTTTTCTCCATAGTTCTCCATTTTTTGGGGAAAATGAAATCAAGGTCACTAAGCAGGTGATGTGTGTGTGTGTGTATGTGTGTACATGTGTACACATGGATATACATGTATATTGTGTATGCTGTACATGTGTATACTGTGTATATGTATGTTTGTGTATGTGTGTAATTATGTGTGAATGTGTATACATATGTATGTGTGTACATGTGTAATTGTGTGCTTGTGTGTATGTGTGTATGGATGTAATTGTGTTGAAATGTCTGTGTGTGTGTATTAATTAAGAAGTCTGTTTCAGAGATAACTCAGTGATATGGAAGGCAGTCTCAGTTCAGGGCTAAGCAGCAGCCTTGTGGGGCTGAGCATGTCTGGGGGGAGGGTGGGAAGGAGCTGGTGCCTGGACATTTGGTGGATAAGCGGAAAGGGCTGGCACACCTGGCAGAGCGGCCCTTAGTCAGCAGATCACATGTGTGTGTCCCTGTGTTGGTGTGGTCTGCACTCAGGGCCAGCTCATTAGGGCAGGCTCCTCCAGCTCCAGCACCAGCCTCTGGGCTCCTGTGGCAGGCCCGGGAACTGTCTGATTCCCACGTCCCCAAGCAGGCCCACCCCTAGTGCCCAGACTCCAGTGGAACAAGTGTTGAGCTGAGAAAGAAGAGAGGACAAAGAGCTTAGCCTGCCCCCTCAGCACCCCAGTCCCGGCTCCTAGGCTTCTACCCAAGGGCCCCCCTCACCAGGCCTTAGTAGATTCCAAGGCTTCACCCATCAGAGAGAAGCCTACGGGCTCTCTGAGCCCCCTTGAGATAAATAACCAGGGGTGATCAGAGACCCAGCACCACCCCAAGTGGCACCAGTGACTTTGGCTCGTGGCGTGGCCACCATGGCCCACTCAGCAGAGCGGCAGCCCCTGGCTGTACCAGCCCACCTGCAATCTGACCTCTGCCAGCCAGGAGGAGGGATGAGAGCTAGGCTGCCTGAGAACCTGGGAAGGGCCAGGCACTGCGCTAGGCCGCTGCATATATACATTGTCTCATCCAATCCTCAGAATAGCCTCCAGAGGCGGGGTTGTTATCCTCACTCACAGCTGAGCAAGCTGGCCTACAAAAAAAAACCATTGCCATCCAGTCGATTCTGACTCATAGTGACCCTACAGGACAGAGTAGAACTGCCCCATAGGGTTTCCAAGGAGCGCCTGGTGAATTTGAACTGCTGAGCTTTCGGTTAGCAGCCATAGCTCTTAACCACTACGCCCCCAGGGTTTCCAGCTGGCCTATAGTCCCACACTAACCAAAGGCAAGAGAGGCTCAGCTTCCAGCCCCCGCCCCCTGCCCTCCCTCAGGCCTGTGGGAGGGTCCTGACTCCCTGAGGGAGGGCAGTTAGGCAACTGGCTTACTCTCTGCATATCAAGCATCATTAGATCTCTTTCTGACAACTTCATCAGTTAGCAGAGCTTGGAATTGGCAAAAATTCTTATTTAGACATTCAGCCAAAGAATTAAGAAGTGGCTTGTTTCAGAAAAACCTCAGTGATGTAGGAGCAGACTCTGTTCCGGGCTGAGCAGGCAACAGAACACAGGGACCTGGCCTCTAGCCTCAGCCCTGCCACTTAAACCCAATGGCCTTGGGCATGTCACCCCTCTGCTTGGTGCCTCAGTTTGCTCATCTTTCAAATGGGTGTGATAACACCTTCCACACAAGGTAGTAGGAAACCCTTGGAAAGTGGGAAATGGCTCTGGGTTCCAGTTTTAGCTTTTCCCTCAGCTGGCCGTGTGGCCTTGGCCCGTCCCTTCCTCTCCCTTGGCCTCAACTTTCTATCTGACTCCAGGGCAGGGCACAGATGACCTGTGGCTCTAAGCTAGGGGAGGAAGTGGAGGGAGGCTTGGGAGAGGCCCACCCAACCCCCAGTGCATCCTGATGGGAGATTCTGTCCACTGAAGTGACTGCCCACACGTGATGCCTCTGAAGGGGGCAGTGCAGAGGACTTCCCACCACTGGCCTGGGTACAATCTGCTCAGCCTGTATTTCACACTGTTGTCAGGGCAGGAACTGAAGAGGTGTTTTGTCTTCATTTGCACAGAGCTTGACCGTTTCCCTGCCTCCTGACATATCACCTCTTATCGGAGCTTCTCATCAGCCCCAGGAAGCAGCTACTGTTAGGACCTCTGGTTCACAGAAGGGGAAATTCAGGCCCAGGGTAACTAAGTGACCTGCCCACGCCATCCAGCTGGTCCGAGGCAAAGGCCAGAACCCGGTCCAACACTGTCAATCACAAGTCCAGCTCTCCTTGCTTCGTACTTTCTCATCCAGCCGGACTTACGCAGGTCTTTAATTGGGTCTGTCAGTGATTCATGATTCCTCTCAAAGCTCCCGGGAGCAGAACGTAGTATCCTTGCTGTACAGCAAGCACTTGAGAGAGAAGCAGTTTAGCAGTGTGGAAGGAGAATGGGCTTTGGAGCTCGATAGGCCTGAGCCTGAATCTTCCCAGTATGACCGTGGGGAAGTCACCTAACTTCTCAGAGCCTCAGCTTCTTTACCTTTAAAATGGGAAGGACAACACCTCTTCTCAGGGGTGTGTAAGGATTTGGATGAATGTGTGCCCCAACCTGCTCTAAGTAGGTGCACACACATCATCTGACTTGCTTCTCCCAATGTACCTGTGAGTCAAGGCATGGAAGAATGATTAGCCCCATTGGACAGATGAGGAAACTGAGGCTCGAGGAGATGGAGGGATTGTCCAGGTGGCAGAGCCAGGCAGTGACGGGGCCAGGACTGGGCATGGAGTTGTGTGCTGCTCCACTGGGCCTCTCTGCCGCTGGGAAAACTGTTCTCGTGTCCAAGGTGAGACATGAATCCAGGCTTCCTTCCAGAGCTGGAACCTCCTCTCTCGCTTCTGCGGATGACACTGATGGGATTATTTTTAAAGTATTGCTCGTGCCCGAATTCCCCAGCTGCAGCAAGTGAACAGGCAGCAGAGGGCCTACAGGGGGTGGGGACGCTGGGGACATGTTTGTCCAGCACCTCGATCACAGTCCTGCGCTCACAAAGTACAAGATAAACAAACCCCATCTCAGCTTTTCAAGAGTTCTGATCCCAAGGGCCCCTCTCAGCCTGCTGGCTTGAGGCTTTATTCCACTCATGTATTTTCTGATAACTTCATTTGTGCCCCCCAGAGACCTTAGATTTGCTTAAAAATAGAAAAATAAACAATATTGTTCCTGAATTGCACCCCTACCCCCCCACCCCCCTACCACCCGGCCCTAACGAGGTGCTGGCCAGGCTGGCCAGGCTTTGTTCCCAGGGTTTTTGACCCTCTGCAGCCTTGGACCTGCTGCTGCCTCCACAGGGACAAGATGCCCTGCAACTTCGAAGGGCTTCCCAGTGGTCTGAAGGCTAGTGTTGGGGGCAGTGTGGGTGCTGCCTGTCCGGCACTGTCGGCCACCACTTCACCACATGGTTAGGGTACGGGGATATAGTCACCAGGTGCAGAGGGGCAGGCCAGGCCCTGCACAGGGGCCCCTTCTGTGTGCTAGGCACTGGGCGAGGCCTGCAGGATGCAGTCCCTCAAGTTTCCCATGTTCTTGGCTTTGCAGTTGAAAGTCCTGGACTACATTTTGCATGTGACCTCAGGGAGAACAGCTGGCAAGGGCAGCTTTGGATCAGGAATGGGTTTCTTCTCTGCAGAAGCAGCTCCCTGCCTGGCAAGCTGTTCCCAGTCTCTGTCTTCTGGGCAAATGGCCTCCCGGGATAGGGAGGACCCTTCAGGAGGGGAGGCCGCCCCACAGGGCCAGGCAGTTGGTGGTGGCTCCATCTCCCTCAAGTCCTACCTCCTTGGAGAGTCCTCTGAGCCACCAGGGACCCACCCAGGAAGAGGGGGAGGCTGAGGCTTGCAAACGTAGGCATGCAAACCCAGAGAGTAGGAAAGAAGCACAAGGGGGCAACAATGTTCTTAAAACCCTGGAGAACTGTTGTCAAAAGTGCTCACTAATTGCTCCTTAGGAACCTGTGGCTACTTTGAGGGAAGGTGCAGAAATTGACGGATGCTTTAAGATGCAGCTGGGCCTTCTTCCACTGACCTTCCACTCCTATTGATCACTGCTTAATTGTTGTTGTTAGCTGCTGTCAAGTCGGCTGCCTTCATGTCTGCCCCTGGTTCATTTTGACCCCATGCGCAATGGAACAAAATGCTGCCCGGTCCTGTGCCATCCTCATGATAAGTCATGGATCAAACTCTTGTGATCCACAGGGTTTTCCTTGGTTGACTTTCAGAAGTAGATGGCCAGGCCTTTCTTCCCAGTCTGTCTTAGTCGAGAAGCTCTGCTAAAACCTGTTCAGCATCATAGCAACATACAAGCCCCCACTGACAAACGGGTGGTAGTTGCACATGAGGTGCATTGGTTAGGAATAGAACCCTGGTCTCCCACACAGAAGGTGAGAATTCTCTTACTGAACCACCATCAGTCAGGCCTGACAGGAGAAGAGTGTCCCACTAGCCCCTCACAGGGTCTGGGAGCCAAGGGCCCAGCTCTGCACGGGGCCCAGCACCCGCCCCGCAGAGTGGAGCAAAAGGCAGAAGCTAAATGCACCTGCTTGCAACCACCTACAGAGGAAAGTTGGTTTGCTTAGAAAATTGTCCCCGGAGCACTCTTGTTTTTTTAACTTGCTTTTTATTTATTGTCCAAATAGTATGTCAGCTTTAAAATAAATTTTAAAAGAAGTAATTCCTTAGTACCCCATCAACCTAACACAAGTTTTCATTTTCTATTTTCTTTTGGCATCTTTTCCCTAGGCACACTTCATTTTACATCACTGTAGACAAATGTAGACACAGTTTTATTTTGTGCTTTTTTTCCACCAGGCATAAATGTTTTTCAGTGTTGCTACATAGTCTGTGTAATTATCATTTTAGTGGTTGCATAATTGCATTGAGCTCTGATTTACTAAACCATTCCCTCATTGCTGGACATTAACATTGTTCCCAGGGTTTTTTTAAATTTTATTTTGTTTTTTGCTACAATAAATAATTTTGCAATAAACATCCTCCTGTATTATTTTCTTCATCTTTTCAGTTTTTGGTTTTTTTTCTCAGTTTAGATTTCCAGGTTCTCCTTGGAGGCATTAGATAGACAGGGCAGTCCACTCTGGGAATTTGAACTCTGCAACCATTAAAATGATAATTACACTGTCTATGTAGCAATATGGAAAAACGTTTATGCCTAATGGAGGAAAAAGCGCAAGATAAAAGGCATGGGCTTTTCAATGCCCTTAATCTAAGGTCACCTGGGGGGGTGCCAACGGTTTACACCCAACTACTAACCCACCCAGTGATGCCATGGAAGAAGGGCCTGGCAATCTGCTCCTGTAAGACTACAGCCAAGAAAACCCTAGGAAGTAATTCTATTCTGCAATATATGGGGTCACTATGAGTTGTAACCAACTCGATGGCAACAGGTTTGGTTTTCGGAATCTAAGTCAATGATCAAAGACAGAGCCCTGTGACACATCACTAGAGACCTTTCTCCACGTTAACTGAGGTGCATAAAGGTTAGTTTGCATGTGGCTTTTCAATAGGCAGCTGTACATGTGCTGTCATCCAATCCATGCTTTGCAGCCCTGGTGACGTAGCAGTTAAGAGTTACGGCTGCTCACCAAAAGGTCAGCAGTTCAAATCCACCAGCCGCTCCTTGGAAACTCTGTGGAGCAGTTCTTCTTTGTCCTGCAGGGTTGCTATGAGTCAGCATCAACTCAATGGCAACGGGTTTGGTTTTTGGTATGAGGATACAGTGGAAGAACTTCTCCGGGTGCATAGTGCTGACAGGGCCCGGCCACTGCTACAGCTGCACCTCGAGGCTGCGTCAGCTCTCAGGGCCCCTCCTGCGCACTGTGGGCACACACTCTGGCCAAGCCCCAGTCTCCTTCACCTGCACTGCTGTCCAGCTGGTACCGTCCTGGAAGAGAGATGCTGTGGACCTAGGGGCAGAATTACATCATTCCTGCGACAGCTCATCAGCTCAGCTGGTCACCCCATCAAATGCAGAGACTTGCAAGATGTTTTTCACTTCTCCCCTGGTCCTTACCTTGAGCTGGCACCAGCACCAGGGTCCTGGGCTCTCAGCCTAGCCCTTCCTGCTGGCCCAGGGGCTTGATACCTACATGTGCGTACTTTCCATTATGATGCATGTCTTCCTAGGAATGTGGAAAGAGTTCAAGTTTGGGGATCAGACAGACCTGGGATGAAATTCCTTCTTTTCCTCTTGTTGTTAGGTGCCATGGAGTCACTTCCAACTCATAAAGACCCTATGTACAACAGAACAAAACGTCCTGCACCATCCTCAGAACTGTTGCTGTGTTTGAGCCTATTGCTGCAGCCACTGTGTCAATCCATCTCTTCGAGGGTCTTCCTCTTTTTCGCTGACCCTCTACAGGGTCCTCTTATATTTGGCTAAATTACGTAAACTCTCTGCTCCTTTGTTTTCTTAATGTATAAAATGGACACACCTATATCTACCATCTGGGTTGTTGTAGGGAATAAATGTAATAATACGTGTGAGTGTGGCTGACACAGCACTTGGTACACATTAAATGTCTAATAAGCATCAGCTTCTTTCCTTCCTTCCTTCCTGTCCCCCTTGGGACCTAGGGAAAGTATGGCTAAGGTGTGGTGCCTGGAGGTACTGGGCCAACCATAGGTGCTTAATAAATGCTTGGGTAATGATGAATTATGGGTGGATGGCTGGGCCAAGGGTGGAGTCTGCTGCCAGCCCTTAGCAGTCAAGGGCAGCCTGCTGGGATTGGGGCAGTGTGCCCAGGATGAAGGGGAAAGAGAAGAATAGGAAGCTGGAGGTTTTAAAAACCCAATAATCCAACTTGTCAGGGACTGAAACAATAAAAGTACCTGTGAATTGCTTAGGTTTGGACCTGCTGGTGTTTTAAGGGGTTTTAAGGGTCACTGAGCATCAGAGAGAGAGAGTAGCAGCTCTTGGTGATGGGGGGCTGTAGTGTGAGTCTGACTTGGTTTATATCAGTTGATTCAAAACAAAGGGCAAAATAGAACTGTTCTCCCTTAGATGTTGATAAAAGAGAAATTGTGTCTTGATACGAAAATATACATCCTACGGAGTTGTCAGTGGGAACATGGTTCCCAGGGTGCCCTAGGGCAGTGTCCCCAAACAGCTGTGAGGACCTCTGAGTGCTTACAAACAGGAAGGCCACTTATAAACAACAAGCAGGAACCAGAGGGTCAGGGCAAAGTGCGGCCCTGCCCCTTGAGGCCAAGCCCAGCCTGCTCCCATGAGAAGCAGAGCAGGCAACATTCTGGGCAGTTTTCTAAGCTGTCAGGTGCCTGATCTGGTCTTGTTGAGACCTCATCACGTTAGTAACCATCTCCTGCTTTGCACAAACTGCTGTTAAAGTGCAGGTACAGATTGTATTTTAAGGGGTTTTTATATTGGCTCTTTAGAGCTCTGTTTGCGTTTTCCATGAAAAAACAGGTATAAACTGTTGTTAGGTTACTGGCCGGAGCTACAGGAGTTGACTCTACCTATAGTGCAACAGCATTAAAACAGAGGAAACAATCCTACAGCAAGATTAAAAAAAAAGGTTGCCGGTCGAGTTGATTCCAACTCAGGCAACCCCATGTGTGTCAGAGTAGAATTGTGCTCATGAGTTGTCAGTGGCTGATTTTTTTGGAAATAGATCGCCAGATCTTTCTTCCAAGGTGTCTTTGGGTGGAGTCGAAACTCTAACCTTTTGGTTAGCAGCTGAGAGTGTTGACTGTTTGCACCACCAGGGTCTAGCAGAGCCCTAATGCCTGCTGGGAGTCCTCCTGCCCAGAAAATCCAAGATGAAATTGCTGTGGACCACCTTCTCTCCAATTCTGTGGCCTACATGAGCACAGAGCCCTCCCCAATTCTCCCATCCTTTTTTTTTGGGGGGAGGGGTATAGTAAGGAAAGGGAAGAGGGGCTCCTATGTCTTCCTGATCCCTCCTGCCTCCATCTCCTCCATGTCTGAGTTACTTCACATTTACTCAAACTAAGCATTTGGCCTCTTCACCATTTTCCACAAAACAATTCCACTCATGCCAAGCACTGTATGAGTTTTTGTAGGCACTGCTGAAGGTTGGGGAGGGGGTAGGTGGGTACTGGGAAGGGTCCCATCCTGGAGCCTTTGTATCCATCGCCTCCTCTCCTCTCCTTCTTCCCATCTGTCCTCCTCAACCTCCACCTCCTGGAGTGCCTCTGGGACCCCAGTCCTCCTTCCACTGGGGCAGAGCAGCACCTCTCTCTGTCCCGGCTCATCAGAGTACAGCGGTCATCCCCCTCACACCACCCATATTCCCCAGAAGCCAGTTGCTTTGGATTGTCAATGGCAATTTCATTCTTGTTATATAGTAATTCAATCAAATGGCAAAGCTATAGAACTGAACTGGAGAGTCATTCCTCAACGATAGCGGTTTATTTGGTGCTCAGGGAGAAGTGGTTTTCATCAGAAGCGGTGAGGCAGTGAAGGGAAACACTTCCTAAGTAAATCTGGCAGAAACTGGAAGATGGAAGTAAGAAGGAAAACAGTTAAAGCAAGAGTTTGTAGCAGAGCTTTGAACCGGTTCATTTCAGTTCGACCCCCTGCTGACAATTTGCATTTCTACCCCAGATATACTGAATCAGAACCTACAATTTAACAAGATTCTTATGCATACATAACAATCATCTGGGTATCTTCTTAAAATGTAGATTCTGATTCAGTATATCTGGGATGAAAAGGCAAATTCTCAGCAGGGGGTCAAATTGAACGGAGTCAGTTCAAAGCCCTGGTTGTAGAAGAGAGAGTTGGTCACATGTGGAATTAACTGTGAGCAATGAGAGAACAAAAGAAGGAGAGATGAGAAGAGGGTGGACCCCTCTTGCCTTCGGGGCAGTTGCCTCATTAGAGGGAGGTGCAGGGGGGCACAGGGGGTTGGGGGAGCTGGAGGGCAGAGGAGGAGGCTTTGTGAGGTGTCTGTGTGCAACAAATGTTTCCAGTTAGGTGTTTGCGTTCTGGCAAGAATTTGCAAAATGGAAGTTACGATTCTGCCCATTTTACAGATGCAGAAACAGAGAGGCTCAGCAATCTGCTCAGGGTCACCCAGTTTGTTGTTGTTATGTTTGTTACCCTGCAACTTGAATATTTTTAATGTATGGTAAGACATTGTAGAGTTTATCTCAAGCTGTTAAAAATGGTAATGTACACATGCGAATAGACACTTTATCTATTATATGGATAAGTTTTGTTTTGCCTATAATAGATGTTTCTAAACAATGGAAGGGACAATTGATCTTTGTGTTTCGTTTTTTTTTTTCTTTATTTGCTTACATAGGTTGCACTATTGAAAAACTGAAAATGTATGAATCTGGTCAAAAGTTCCAAGATACCAAATCTTGTAGATGTCAAGTGAAAAGTTATTACACTAACTTTTTTTAGAGTTGATTTGACTCCAGAGTCTCTGCTCCTTCCACTCTCCACCCCATATCTCCCATAACACCATGCCAGGCCCTAGGGCCACCCTTAAAAGCAGGGCCGGCAGCGCCTTGAGCTCCACTTGGGAGAGGGTGCTAGGGCAGGTGGCTCCTTCTGGAAGGTTCCTCAGGGCAGTGACAGGTCTCTGTGGGCCTGGGATCTGGGGAGAGCCTGGCCTAGTGGGTCTGAGCCAGGCTCCGGGCCACGTGGTCTCACGGCTGTTTAATAATATTTAACATTTTTTACTGCCTTTCTCCCCTATTTGTTCCGTTAGCGGTCCGCCTCCAGCTGCCAGCAGGACGCATCCTCAGCTGGTCCCCGCCAGCCCATCTGTCACTAGGAGACAGCTCCCATACGGCCTCTCTGTTTTCAGACTTCAGGAAGGTTGAACATCTAAAACACAGAGACTGTTTCTTATAAATAGATGGCAGGAAGGATGCACAGGTGCCCCGCCGTCAGAGGGAGTACATTCACCTCAGTGAATTTCTCACCCTCACGCTCCCCATCCCAGCCCCCCTGAAATGAAAAATGCAGGGTTCCCACTGCCTGGTAAGGATCCATACAGACCAGTCTGGGGCTTAGAGAGGCTTCAGGGTCTAGGTAGACCCCACTGTTGCCCTCCCCTCCTTAATGTTTTTATCCATCCAGGTGACACTGGGTAGCCTGGGGAGGGAGGAGAAGCAGGAGGGGTGTAGGAATAAAGCCGCGCTTCCCCCTCCCCTGCCCACAGCTGCTCCCAGAGGAGCCCTTCCCCATCTGGCCAGACTTCTGCTGTCCTCTCTGCTCTCTGGCTGCTCTGGTTCCTCCTCCTGGGCCCTTTGTCAGCCCCACCTCCCAGCACACACCACCCTGTTCTGGCTCTTGTCATCACACTTTGCTTGTACTTGATTAGACACTTCTACCCCTGCCTATTTCTGAAGAGGGCCAAGGCTGAGCCCCGTGGAGGGCAGAGGTGGCATCTCTATTATTATTTTGGCTGCTGAACCTAGTTCAGTGCCTGGCACACAGTAACTTGCCCTTATGCATTTGCTACAAGGACTTAGGGCGTCCCTGGGTGGTGCAAACCATTAATGCACTTGACTGCGAACCAAAAGGTTAGAGGTTTGAGTCCAGCCAGAGGCGTCTCAGAAGAAAGTCCTGGCAATCTACTTCCAAAAACTCAGCCATTGCAAACCCTATGGAGCACAGTTCTACTGTGACACACATAGGGTCACCATGAGTTGGGGTCAACTCAACGGCAACTGGTTTAACAAGGACTTGAAGTTCAGATTATGAGCTGTGTTTCTTTCATCCCCAGCTGAGGGAGCCACATCCTTTATCCCTGGTGGCTTGTTCTGTAAGCAATGCCAGCTGGCTGGGGCATGGGAATCAGGGTGATGCCTCAAACCCTGCATGCTCTGTGTGTGGGAATATGATTTTGAAAAGTTTTCTTGGAAGAAAAAGATTACATACTTGATGGAATTAAGAGTAGCAGTGTAGAAAAAGTATTGCGTTGGACTTTGAGTTCAGGCTGAGACACTAGCTGACCTTCATTTGGCAAGTCCCTTTCCTTTACTGGGCTTTAGTTTCCTCTCTTTGTAAAACAGAGTGGTAATATCTGTCTTGCCACCTGCCTGGGTGATAGGCGTGGCCGAACTCAATGCCTTGCACACAGTAGGTTGTCACTCATGGTGGGGCGGGAACTGATTGAACCACTCCAACCCAACACTGCCACCTTCTGGTGGAGTTACTCTAGTGCTCAAGGGTGACTCCTGGTTCAGACCAGAACGCCAAGCTGCTTCTGGGCAATGGAGTTGAAAGAGGAGCCTTCCGTTCATGGGCATCTATAGCAGAGTGGACAGAGCCGCAGGGCTGCTGATGGTGCTTGGGGACAGGGAGGAGCGAGGGAGGAATGAGCTGCATAGAGGCAAGAAAGAATGTTGGGATGGGGGAAGGAGGGGCAAGAGGATGGAGGGTAAAGGCCAAGGCTAAACCACGGCCCCGGTCCCTTCAGTTTCCCTCATGAACATTACCCAGTACAGTGCCTTCTACCCCAGGATCTTGCCTGAGGGCTCAGCAGGACAAGCCTAAGAGTTTCTTGTAGAGGTTTTAGCAGAATGATCTGTCTTTGGATGGCCTGCAGCCAGGGAGAAGAGGGCAAAGAGAACCACGTACTAACTCAAATAGACCAAATTCTTCAGAGAATTAGAATTAGGAGCGACGGTGCAGCAGGGATGGTGAATTCTGAGAATCTTCCATTTACACCAATTCAGATCTAGCCACCAGTTACAAACAGCCAGTGCTGGGCCCCTTCACGTGCATTACTGTAATTACATCTTGAAATCAGCCTGGGAAGTGAACATTATTACCCCATTTCATAGGTTCTCTCTCTCAAGCATTTATCCCCAAAACATTTATGGGGTATTAGCTCTATGTGAGGTGCTATGCTAGGTGCTGAGACCCAGAGACCTAATACTGTCCCCAAGAAGATCATGGGATAGTGAGATGGTTTTCAAACTGTGTTCCAGGGCACCTTATAGGGTTCCGTGAGGAATAAGGGGGAAGCCAACACATCAGGACTCTGGACTTCCTTTCCCTCTTCATCCATAGCAATTCTGCTTTCGTAGCTGTTACTTTAACGTATTGGTACTGTATAATCTTTTAGAAACCATTATGAAGGGCTCCTCAAACTTGGAGAACAAATAGTCACGCCCTTTTCACTTTTCCAGTTACTTTTATCCAACACCACATACTTTTAAAGCAAGAAGCCCAGTATCTCCCCCATGAGCGTCTATCTCCCTTAAATACTCCCAGAACCCCAGAGGCTTAGCTAGTTCAAGGAAGCTCGCGGTTCTCTCCAACCAGGTGAAGCAGCCTGGGAGTGTGGCTAGTCTTCTACTGCTTAGTTTCTTGTTGCTGCATGAGTTTCCGTAGCAGCAGTAAGACCCCTTGCTGGTCCCTACCCTGCATGGGCTCCAGTTGTTCTTTGGGAAAGGACAATCCCCCTCATTTGTTCTCAGTTCAGCCCAGCAGCTCCATCCACCTATGGCTTCCAAACCACTGCTCCTGCTGACAAGCTCTTTCATTTCTTCATGGGCAGTCACTTCCCAGGGTACAAGCAGCCCAGGAGCACAGGGTAGAATGGGCTTTGCTATCCACCAGCTGATAGACCTGGAATTCCCAGCTGTCTCTTTTCCCTCATGGGTAAAGAATGTTTTACCATTTTTCCATTTAAATAAACTTTGAAGACCTTTCTTCTTTTCGAATACAAGCACTTAATGCTGTTAATGTCTTCAGATACATTTTTTTTTTCAGAATACAAATTTTAATATGTTGTGTTTTCATTTTCATTCAGCTCAAAATATTTCCTAATTTCCATTGTGATGTCTTTGACTTTGGGGATTTTCAAGATCTCTTTCTATTATTAATTTCTAATTTAATGCTGTTGTGGTCACAGAATATATTTTGTCTGATTTAAATGCTCTTAAATTTATTGAGACTTGCTTTATAACCAGAACGTGGTCTATCTTAGTAAATGTTTCACACACACTTGGAAAAAATGTGTATTCTTCCATGCTGAGTGAAGCATTCTGCAGAATATCAATTAGGTCAGATTGGTTGATAGTCTATTTAACTCTTTTATATCCTTAATAATTTTTTTGTCTACTTGTTCTATCAATTATTGACAGAGGGATGCTGAAATCTCCAACTGTATTTATGGATTTGTCTCTTTAAGAAGGATATTGAAAATGAGGAAAACAAGCCTCACACTTACTCGCTTATTTACAATTTTTGATGTTCTTCATACCTTTGTGTAGATTGAAATTTCCTTCTGATACTGTTTTTCTTTTGCTTAAAGACCTTCAATAATTCTTATAGATATAGTCTGCTGCCGATGAATTCTTTCAGCTTTTGTTTGTCTGGGAAAAAATAAAAGTCTTTATTTTGCCCTCATGGTTAAAAGATATTTTTACTGGGTATAGAATTAAGGGGATGATAGCCCTCCCTCTTCTTCTTCTTTTTTTTTTTTTCTTTCAGAGAATTGAAGATATTGCCGCATTGTCCTCTGGCTTGCTTAGCTTTTGATGAGAAATCTAGTGTTATCTTTATGTGTTTTTTATTCCCTTCTGATTGCTTTTAAGATTTTTCTGCCTCTAATCCAGTACCACAGGGCCTCTTTAGCCTTCTGCCCTTGAGTATTTGTAATGTCTATGACAGTGAGAAGCCTGGCTCCCATTCTCTACTATTTCTTGACCTATTTGTTAAACCCTGCTATACATGTAGTTTCAAAATTGCTAACTCATACCCCTGTGAGAAATAAATTTACCATCTAGATTGTAGTGTTTATTTATGTTTATTTTTTCTTTAGACTTACAGTATTCAGTCAAAACACTATTTTCCGAAGTTGCTTGGTCATATTGGTCAGCTCCTCTTTCCCCCATCCCATTCAGCGAGGTTCTGGCATAAACAACATAAAAACAAAACAAAATAAAACAAAAACAAGTTGCTGTTGGGTCAGTTCTGACTCAGGGCTACTCCATGTGTGTCAGAGTATAATTATGCTCCATAAGGTTTTCAATGGCTGATTTTTCAGAAGTAGATCACCAGGTCCTTCTTCTGAGGCACCTCTGACTGGACTTGAACTTCCAACCTTTTGCTTAGCAGCCAAAGATTAACCACCCAAGGACTCCTTCAACAGCGTAAGTTTTTAATTTTAATGTAGCCCAATTTGTGATTTTTTTCCTTTATGGTTAGTGCTTTTTGTATATTGTTAAAGAATCTTTGCCCTAAGATCATGAAGATAGTCCCCTGTGTTTTCTTCTAAAAGTTTTATTATTAGCCCTTGACATTAGATCTATGATCCATCCGGAATTGATTTTGTGTATGATGTGAGGTAGGAAAGGGTCCCTGGGTATTGCAAATGGTTTGTGCTTGACTACTGACAGAAAGGTTAGTGGTTCAAATCCACCCAAAGATCTGCTTCATAAAGATTATAGCCAAGAAAACCCTATGGAGCTCAGTTCTGCTCTGTTGCACATGGGATCTTCGTGAGTCAAATAGACTATGATAACAGGGTTTTTTTTGTTTTGTTTTGTTTTTGTTTTTGTGAAGTAGGAATCCAGATTCATTTTTCTCCCCACATACATATGTACTAAACCCAACACCATTTACTGAAAAGATCCCCCTTTGCCCCACTGCATTGCATTGCCATCTTTGTCATGAATCAGGTGGCCATATATGTGCAGGTCGGTACCTGGAATCTCTATTATGTCCATTGACCTGTTTGTCTATCCTTGCACCAGTACCACGCTGTATTAACTACTAAAGTCTTAGCGTAGATCTTGATATCTGGTAGTACAAGTCTTTCGGCCTTTTTCTCTTCTTTAGGATTGCCATGGCTACTCTTGGCCCTTTGCACTTTTGTATACATCTTAGAATCAGCTTGTCAATTTCCATAAAAACATCTGCTCAAAGACTTTAATTAGAATTTCATTAACTCTATAGGTCAATTTGGGGAGAATCTACATCTTAATAATATTGAGCCTTCAAATCCATGAATATGAATCCTTTCTAAAGGCACTAAAACACAAAAGGTTTGTTACGCCCTTCTCCCAGGACATGGAGGTTTGCTCATCTCACCATGCACAAGCAGCACCTCTGCTCCGGGTGACCCAGTGCCTCCGCTCAAGACCCTGGGGGTCGGGGGGGTGGGAGGCTGGCCTTTTGTACACCCTCCTAGAAGCCACCACCACCCAGTCTCTTCCTTGACTGATGCTACTTTACATCTGTTTAAAGTATTTAAGCATAGAAACATTAAGCATATCATTTTAATAAGAATGGGTAGCAGATAAAATGAACAAAAATATTGTTCCAAAACAACAAATACTAAACATTAAGAACATTTAATAAGCAATGAGAAATTTTAAATGAAATAATACCATTTGATCTTTTTTAAAAAAAAGGAGATCTTAAAAATTGAAGTGCACTGATGATGTCATTATTGAGACAGTGGTGTATTTTTGTGTGGATTTTTTCCAGTGGCTGTAAAAAACTTTTTTTGACTATGTGCTAGTTGGAGAAATGTTGAGGAGATATTTTTAAGCTAAGTCCAAATATTTCTCCTTTTTCATCTTCAAATCAAATCTCTTGTTCAATAACTTCGAGACGATCTTTAAAAAAAAACTTCGGTTTTTGGCAAAGGCTACAGTCTTTTTATTGTCAACAAACTGTAGTCTCTGCTTCCAAAAAAAACCTTCAGCACTTGGGGTTTATTTTCATCTTCTTTAGTTTTATCACGCATAGATGGAGATTGCACTACTGAGTTACCGGTGTAAATTTCTATGCTGACATGTTTATATCCCCCTTGTTCAGAGCGCCTTCAAGCTAGGTACATGTTATTTTTGAAATGGAAGCGCCGCTTCTTCAATTGTCAATTTCTTCCTCCTCCTGAGGATTGAAGACTTCTAAATGAGCATGAAATTTAATGCAGAATATAAATCTCTGGTTAGATCTCAAAACGTAAATGGTTCAGATTTCAGACTGTTAAAACTATAGCAACAAAAAACTGGAACACAGAACATTGGAACTGTGATCACTAATGAGACTTGTTCCCTCTCCTGCCCCTTCCCAGCTGCTTGCTCTTCTCTCTGCCCCGGAGCTGGGCTGAATCCTGAGGACTCAGGCTCAGCTGGCGCTTCTCTCTGGTGGGGAGCAGGGAGAGGCCCTGAGGCGACATTTCCTGGACCCTGAGGAACGCTCCCCCAGCACCATCATCGCCCCTCTGCTGGGGCTAAGTATGTGCTAAGCTACATCTTGTTATCAGGGGAGTTCTTCGCCCTGGGGGATCCCTCTGGGAAGTGACCAGGCAGGGAACCTGAGGGAGAAGGAAGCTGTCCATCAGTGGAACAGAGACAGGCCTGGGACACTCTCCTGGCAGGTGCCCAGACTAGACCTCACAGGGAAATGGACCATCAACCCTGGCCTCCAAGGTCCAGACTCAGCTCTTGTGACCAGGCCATACCCCTGCAGTCGAACATGTGCCTTGCTGTCCCCTCAGGAACGTCCCCTGCTCTGCACTCTGGTTCCTCAACCCTCCCCAAGTTTTGATTTCTCATGGTTCGTGTGCTTCTGCTTCTCCAGTGTTTGCTCGTACTGAGCTCCTCCGTGCATGTCCCACCCAGAGCTCTCCCAGACAGAGTCTGCTGATCGGCCACAGGCTCTCACAGGCCATGGGCCACTGGCTTGACGTCTGGACCACCCTACTTCTTTGACTTCAATGTAGGCTCACTTTTTGCACTTCATGTGATTTTTTTTTTTTTTTTAATTAAAGTAGAATTTTAAGAGGGGCCCGCTTTCAAGGTTTTCAACATTCTAATTGTCACAGGATTTGCTCCATCACCACCGTTCTCCTTGATGTTTATTCGCACAGTGGAAGCAGGGCTGGGCAGGCTCGGGGGACCTGCATCCCAGGCCTGGCTCTACCCTTGCCTGCTGAGTGACCTTGGCCAAGTTGCTCCCCTCCTCCAGGGCCTTTTTCCACATCTGTGATCTGAGAGGGTTAGTTTAGATCAGAGACCTCCAGACATTTTTGATCGTGCATCCCTAGCAATAAGAAAAATGTTGAGCATGCACCCCAAAATATGTGTATATTCATTTATAAACTATGTACTTTTCCTACTATACTAATATGATATACCGAGATTCAATTCCCAGCCAATGCATCTCATATATCTGTCAGTGGTGGCTGGTAACGTTGCTATGTGGAGCTTTCAGACTAAGCTGGGCTAGGAAGAAAGGCCCGGCAATGTAGTTCTGAAAAATCAGCCAGTGAAAACCCTACAGATCACAACACGTTCAATCTACAAGCAATCATGAGGATGGTGCAGGATCGGTTAGCGTTTCATTCTGTTTTGCATGGGGCGGCCACGAGCTTGGGCTGACTTGATGGCAGCTAGCAGCAACACCATGATATAAAACATGCACAATGAAAAAAAAACATTAAAGGATGAGCTAAAGATTACATTACATAAACTATTTTTTTAAATTTCCCTTTATTTTATATAACAACATTTCTTCCTCTATTTTATTATTTGTATACAGTTGGAAACAATATTGCAAGGATAAGCAACGTGATTAAATATGCTTCATTAGTATTTGGCATCTTGCTTTAATACTTTGAGATACAGCAATTCTGAGGCCTGGTTCTAGTTTACTTTCTTTTTAATGGCCATTATAGCTGATCCAAAGAGGAGGATATATTAAATCATGGCACTTGTGTTCAATCCCATCCACCAATTAAAGGCTTTTTGTTGAAATTAATCTAATGTCCATCTCCCCTTCTGGCAGTCAGTGGCTCTTACAAGCTAATTGGAAATCGTTGCCTTTTTACATTTTTTGACAAATGGACTCAAAATCCACTGAAACTCTTCATTTGGATGATTTTAGAACAGGTTAGAAAAATCTGTTTCTAATTTTTTTAGGTGTGCAGATATAGGCGTTTTTATAAGTGACGCCATATATTTTCAACAGTAAAAATTCCATTTTCAAAATATTTTCTCCAAAGCATGAGTTCTTTTGGGAAAGCTGGTACTTTATCACTCATTGTTAAAATGAGTCGCCTTTGCCTTGAAGAGTCAGATGAATTTGAGTTCATTTTTTGGTGAATATCTGCTAGGTAGCAAACTGCCAACAGCCACCTGTCATCTTAAAAAGGTCAGCAACCTTGGAACACTTGTCTTTTTGTAAAAGAAAAACCTATATCATCTTCAGATTTGATGGCTCTTTTAAGTATTTGCCGAGAGATATCCGGCAAACCTCCTTGTGGTTCAAAAGTTTTCATGGCCACTTCCCATCTTATTACCAAGCATTGTATAAGTTTTACTATAAATAAACTAACCACATCAATGCATCCTGTAGCACTCTATGTACTTCTGGATTTAGCTTCTTGATTCCAATGGCCTGCAGGGAATTAGGCAGTGAATTAGTTTCCATGTGCTGTATCTCTCCACCCTCACCCGAGAGTCGCTTTTCATCACAGAACAGCCATGCCATGAATGATCACACTCAGACAGCTTTTCCCATAACTGGAGTCTTTATTAAAGAGCAATTTACTGTTCAGTCTGTCTCGCCTCCTTCCTTTAGGGGCTCAGAGAAATGTGGCTCTTCATGTATTTCATTATTGAAACAGAATCTAGGAAAACCATATTAGAAATGTCTGTACTTTTATTCAACTATTTAGCAACCTGAGAAGTCCCTGGGTGGCACAGAGGGTTAAGCGCTCAACTACTAGCCCAAAGGTTGGGAGTCTGAACTCACTCAGAGGTTCCTCTGAAGGCAGGCCTGGTGATCTACTTCCGAAAGGTCACAGCCTTGAAAACCCTATGGAACAGTTCTACTCTGCACGCATGGGGTCTCCATGAGTCAGAATCAACTGGCCTACAATGAACAACAACAACAAATTTAGCAACTATGTATTCAACTATTTAGCAAACCTTCAATGTGAAATCTATTCTAATGCTTGTTTCCCTGTATCTTCAGCGTATTCTGTCTTCATCTTCCAACAGTATCTGTGGTCGCCATGTTGTAGTCCATGTTCTATTCTTGCTAGCACACCAACTGCCCCCTTCCCAATCTATATAAGTCAGGATGTGTGTGCGTGTATGTGTCAACATCAGTCGTGTGGTATCAGCCTAAAAAAGAAAACAAAACCAAAACCAGTTGCCCTCTAGTTGATTCTGACTCATGGTGACCCCATGTGTGTCAAGAGTAGAACCGTGCTCCATACGATTTTCAACAGCTGAATTTTTAGAAGCATATTGCCAGGCCTTCATTCTGAGGTACCTCTGGGTAGACTAGACCATTGGCACCCCACAGGGACTCTGAAATCAGCCTAAGGGGGGAGTGTTATGACTTCCTGGCAACCAGCTCCTTCCTGTCACTGCCAGCAAAGCTGGGTAATGGGGAGGACCCCAAGAAGGGGGGCTGGTATCTCATGGATATGTGCTCAGGTAGCTTGTGGATCCGCCTTGAGCACAGGAAAGAAGAACTGAAGCAGGGCCTTCTCGTATGTTTGACTGGATTCTCGTCATTTCTGCTTCATAGAGAAGAACTCATATTTTGAGTAGGAAAGGTATCAGCTCTGACATTTTCTCATTGTTCACTTGCATTTGCATTATAAGCAATTATAAGCGTTATCTTCAATTGTGGTTTTCTTGCAGGAATCTTGTTAAGCCTTGTATCCATTTGTGAGAGTTAATTTAGTTGAAACTTGGTAATGTAATCTGTAAAGCCACTTAGCTGGGTTCATGTGACCTGGAACACATCAAAGGAGTAACCGTTGTCAGCATGAAGCACTTCTGGGGGTGGTTTGAGGTGGAAGGAGAGAAGGACAGACTGAGAAGGAGGTTGTTTGGAGAGTTTCTAGCAGGGCAGCCTGGGTTCTCCTGGACCCTGGCCACTCCATGACTCTTTATTCCAGGACCTCTGAGGGTGGGAGCTGGAATCCCCATTTTTAACAAAGGCCTCAGGTGATTCATATGCTCACCAAAGTTTGAGAACCACATGGCCACTTGGGATAACACAGATGGCTCCCCCACCTCAAATATATAGGAGTGCCGAATAAAATAAAGCCATATATTTTTCTACATAGCTGAGCTCAAAATATATGAAAGAGAAATCTTCACATGCCAAACATGAAGAGAAAAAGCAAGACCAGAGAGCTAAGCAGGAGCTAAGCTGGGGCAGCCCAAAGGAGTGATGGACTGGGATACAGGTGCTTGGGGCTGGGGTTCAAATGCCCGGGAAGGAGGTGATAGGGCTTTGGCCTGCCTGAAGCAGAGGGGCTGGAACTAACCCCTTTGCACGAAGCCTGGAGCCTTGAAGAGATACCTGGCAGGGAAAGGGGGCTTAGAAAAATCACCCAGGGATTTACTTCAACCAGTTATCCGGTTTGGAAGATTGAGGCACTGTTGGCCATTCACATCTGCTGTGTGAATTCACAGAATCAAGAGCTTTTTTAGCTGACATGCATCTAAGGAACGAGAAGTTTGGTTGGGGGCTAGAGAGGTGCCAGGGGTCGTTTTGGAACATGGGACATGAGAACAAAGCTGGGGTCTGATGAGGTCTCCCAGGAGGCAGGAAAAGTTAAGAAAAGGCAAGGGCTGGGCCCCTGAGTAACTGGGGAGAAGGAGTTCTGGTAGATGGGAATCGATTGTTGTTGCTGTTGCGTTTGCTGAGTCGATTCCAACTCATAGTGACTCCATGTGACGGGGTAGAACTGCCTCATAGGGCTTTCTAGGCTGTAATCTTTATAGGAGCAGACTGGCAGGTTTTTTTCTCCTGCAGAGCCACTGGATGGGTTTGAACCACCAACCTTTAGGGTAGCAGCCAAGCACTTAACCATCGTGCCACCCGGGCTCCTTGTGGATGGATTTGGGGCACAGAAACTGGGAGAGGAGGGTGCCAAAGATCAACTTGATATTTAAAAGATTTCCACATTTGTTCTGTGCATTTCCTCCTTTATCCCTCATGAGATCTGCCCCCATCTCCACCCCGCAACCCACCCAACCTGCCTGTTCCTGGGGGTGGGAGGCAGAGTGGCGAGGCAGCCCTAGTGAGCTGTCAGTGAAGGTGTGCAGTGTTTCCTCATGGACAAGCCCAGGACCATGACGCCAGCACAGAAGGGCCTCTCATGCCATAGGACCTTGGAAGACCTGGTTAGCGGAGTCAGAGTCTCTAAAAGCACATGACCCTTACTCATTTAGGGATCTAATTTGAGAAGTAGTTTGGTAAAAGAATGAAAGTTGCTCTGCCAATTATCGGGTATATAGTAGTTGGGTAACAACTAATAACTACCATTTACTGAGTGTTATTTATCAGGCACTTGCAACTTTGGAGCCTTGGTGGTGCAATGGGTAAGCATTTGGCTGCTGACCAAAAGGTCAGCAGTTTGAATCCACCAGTCACTTCTTGGAAACCTTATGGGGCAGTTCTACTCTGTCCCCTATAGGGTTGCTGTGAGTCGGAATCGACTCGACGGCAACAGGTTTGGTTTTTTGTTTTTTGGTTTGTGCAACTTTAAATGTCTCCTGTTTAATCCTCACAACAATCCTATCAGGCAGATATAATTATTATCCCATCCTATCTTACATAGGTTGCTATGAGTCAGAATCGATTTGACGACAACGGGTGTTTTTTTTTAATCTTATAGATGAGAAATCGTAGGCTCTGAGAGATTATGTAATTTGTCTAAAGTGAACTGTGAAGCCAGGGCTCAAACCCAAGTCTGTCTGACTTCCACATAAATGTGGTGACAGTGGTTAGCCCTGGGAGTGGATTACAAACACTTTTACCCTACTCTTCATGATTTTTTTTTTTTTTTTTGGTATAAGTTTTCTACATAAAATGGAGAAAAATAATAACCATGTAAAAGAACAACACAATTTTTAAAAAGGAAGCTTTGGTAAGTGTCCATCTGCAGATGACTGGATAAACAAATGTGTTGCATACGTACGATGGGCCACTACTCTGCCGTGAAGAGAAATGAAGTCCTGACACATGAAGCAGCATCGATGAATCTTGAAAACATCATGCTGAGTGAAATAAGTCAATCACTAAAGGACAAATAGTGTATGGCCTCATATGAAATAACCAAAACCAAACCAAACCCGTTGCCGTCGAGTCGATTCCGACTCGTAGTGACCCTATAGGACGGAGTAGAACTGCCCCATAGAGTTTCCAAGGAGCAGCTGGTGGATTCGAACTGCCGACCTTTTGGCTACCATGAAATGACAAGAATAGGCAAGTTATAGAGACCAAAGGAGCCTGGCTGGTGTAAGTGATTTGAGATTGACTGCTGACCTAAACATTGGCAGCTTGAGCCCACCCACTGGCTCCACAGAAGAAAAGCCTGGCAGACGGCTTCTGCAAAGAGTACAGCCAAGAAAACCCTATGGAGCAGTTCTGTTCTGTAATACACGGAGTCGCCGTGAGTCGGGGGCCAACAACAACACCAACAACAAATAAAGACCAAAGTTGATTAGCGGTTACCAGGGGCAGGAGGGAGGGGAAAAGGGGGAGTCATTGTTTAGGAAGCAGTGAGTTTCTGTTTATGGCAATGGGAAAGTTGGCAACAATTATGGGTGATGGTTGTACAACACGATTAATGAAACTGATACCACTAAACTGTGCACCTGAAAAATGCTGAATGGGCAGATGTTGTGTTATGTATATTTTTATAACAACAAGAAAGATGTTAATAATAACCATTAAAAATGAGCCTTTGGAATGGATGCATAGGAGTGTGTAGGGCTAGTAGGGAGAGTGATATTAATTTAAGCACAGCCCCTCGTCCCTGGTACCTCCCATCACACCTAGGGGCCTGGCTCATTGAACGAGCATCTATGCCGATATTTAGGTTGTTGCTGTTGTTTTTATCTCAAAATGATGCAGTTCTTCCGAGGATGAGAGAGATTCAGAGACACATGAACTTGACACTGATGGCCTCCTCCCTCCTCCACCCAACCCACAGGTCAACCCTTTCCGAGACCGAATCTGCAGAGTGTTTTCCCATGATGGTGTGTTCTCCTTTGAGGATGTGCTGGGCATGGCATCTGTGTTCAGTGAGCAGGCCTGCCCCAGCCTGAAGATCGAGTATGCCTTTCGCATCTATGGTGGGTACTGTGGGGGACTGAGTGGTAAGTGGGGAAGGGCCCTAGAGTAAAAACCACATCTGGGATCCATCCATATCAGTCGGTGAGACGGTGTTAACTGGGTTTTACTTGGATATTTATCGGTATGTATTACGTTTCTCAGGAGCCCTGGTGGTGCAGTGGTTAAGAGCTCGGCTGCCAACCAAAAGGTTGGCAGCTCAGATCCACCAGCCATTCCTTGGAAACCCTATGGGGCAGTTCTACTCTGTCCTAAAGGGTCGCTATGAGTCAGAATCGACTCGACAGCAATGGGTACAGGTATTATGTTTCTCAAGTACTCTGGAATGAAAAAAAGGTTGAGAATTACTGTCTATGCTTCCTGCTAACCCCATCATCAGAGGCAAATGGTGTTGTTATTTTGTGGTAGTGGTGTGGCCAGGCCAGAGAGCGAGGGCTACAGTTATGCTTGCTTGGCAGAAGAGCATTGGATATAAAGTTAAGAGATCTAAACACTGGCCCCAGCTTAGCCAATAAATGACTGATCAATCTTGGAAAAGTCATTTCACTTTTCAGGGCCTCAGTTTCCTCATATTTAAAATGAAGGAGTTGAAAGAGCTAATCTCTGAGGGCCTATGACATTTTTTTGGTCTCTGAATCTGTCTGGGATAGTCATAAGACCCTGCTAAAATTCTGCTCTTCACCAGGCAAATGTCCCTTTACCACAGCTGCAATGTCTGGAATTCTGAAAAGGAATCAAAAAGAAATAAACAAAGCCTTCAAATAACCCAATGTGCAAGGCTTTGAGTGTATCATTACAGCTCCATGGAGCCAAAGTACTTGTGCATTTAGACTTGTACATTTAGGCATATCATCTGCCTTCCTTTCCTGCCAACTCCTTCCCTGTCTCCACATGGTGGACACCATTTTATTTCTGCCACACCAAAGGAGACTTGGATAGAATGGTGTAGAATGAGTTTTAAGCTAGATGGATCTGTGAGACTTGTTTTCTTATCCTAAAAAGACTTAATTATATTTTTTAAGTTATATGTCCTTGGGCTTATCCAGTAAGCACAAATGAAATCCCAGATTTCCCTATATTCCCCTTCTGAGAATGACTGAGTAAGCTCCTATCATACCAACCCTCCTGCAGATAGCAACTATAAACTCTGAACAAAATCAACTCTCTGAACAAAATTAACTACCTGACTAGAGAGCTACCAAAAGCAGAGAGATTCTAGAGGAAGTTGACACTTGGACAAAAGAAATGTCACTGGATGGGTATCTCTTAATTTTTTTTTTTTTTTTTAAGCCTGAGTGCAGGCTGCAGTGAGTGAAGAACTAGAGAGTTTTGGGCAACCATAGCCTTTGGAAAGTAAAGAGAGAGTCCAAGAAAAAAGAGGGCCAGAGAGGGAAAGCCCCAGTTTTATGTATAAACTATGCCCAAATCTCTGTCTGGTCCCTGAAACACTCAATCCTCCATAGCACCCATATGTAACAAACTCAAAGCTGCTCAGTTAAGGGGAAAAAAAAAGAACTGAACTGATATTTGAGTTGCCACCACATTTTAACAAGATTCTCAAATGACAAGTTTGCAATTTGAGTCCAACTAATTGCCTGCTAAAATCGAAATATGTAAGCACTCTTTTTGAAGGCATGTAACAGAATCCAGAGTCTCCACAAGTAACATCTGCAATTCCCAAGATGCAATCCAATGTTACTTGATATACAAAAACAAACACAAACAAGCAACCTGAAAAAATCAACTCATTCTTAAAGGAGAATCAATGGAGACTGACTTCCCTATAACCCAGATTCCAGATGTTGGAATTAGCTAACAAGGAATTTAAAGCAGCTACAGGCAGTGCTCAGGTTACGAACGTCTGTTTTACGTACAACCTGTGGTTAGGAACCAATTCTTGTAAAGTCTATTATATTAAAAATTCGAAGTACATACAATAGTTCATAATTACAAATGGGTGATACTTTGCGATGCGCATCAAAACATTATTATTATTACTGTATTATTATGTTAAAGATGTTTTAGTGTTTCTGGAGGTATTTCTTCAATGATTTTTGTGCATGGAAAGGTACACTATATACTATATACTAAGACAAACAGTTGACTGATGTTAGGTATGAACCGTACCTAACTGTTCTAACTTACATACAAATTCAACTTAAAGACAGACTTAGGAATGGAACTGGTTCATAATCTGGGTACTGCCTGTATTGTATTATAACCATGCTCAATAATGTTAAAGAAAATATGCTCATAATGAACAAAAAGATAGGAAATATCAGCAGAGAAATAGACACTATAAAAAAGAATAAAATGGGACCCCCACACACCCTTTTAGCTCAGTATTGAAGTGACTCCTGAGGTTCACCCTTCAGCCAAAGATTAGACGGGCCCATAAAACAAAACGAGACTAAATGGGCACACCTGCCAAGGAGCAAGGACTAGAAGTCAGGAGAGGACAGGAAAGCTGGTAATGGGGAACCCAAGTTCGAGAAGGGGAGAGTGTTGATATGTTGTGGGGTTGGCAACCAATGTCACAAAACAATATGTATAGTAATTGTTTAATGAGAAACTAATTCACTCTGTAAACCTTCATCTAAAGTACAATAAAAAAATAAAGTACATAATAGATGCTTTAAAAAAGGAATAAAAGGGGAAATATCAAACCAGAAAATAAAATATCTAAAATGAAAACTTCACTGGACCTAAGTGCCCATCAACAAATGAATGGATAAACAAATTATGCTACATACACACAATGGAATACTACGCAAAGATAAAAAAATGATGATCAATCTGTGAAACATCTTACAACATGGATGAATCAAGAGGGCATTATGCTGAGTGAAATAAGTCAATCACAAAAGGACAAATATTGTATGAGAACTGTATTATAAAAACCCAAGAAAAGGTTTCTCAAAACCCAAAACCCATTGCTGCTGAGTCGATTCCAAATTATAGCAACCCTATAAGACAGAGTAGAACTGCCCAACAGGGTTTCCAAGGAGTGACTGGTGGATTCAAACTGCTGACCTTTTGGTTAGCAGCCAAGCTCTTAACCACTGCACCACCAGGACACCAGAAAAGGTTTAAACACAGGAACAGAACAATCTTTGATGGTTACAGGGGAGGGGAGGGGTGGGGAGGGGAAATCACTAACTAGATGGTAGACAAGTATTAACTTTGGTGAAGGGAAAGACAACACACAATATAGAGGAAATCAGTACAACTTGATCAAGGCAAAGTCATAGAAGCTTCCTAGGCACATCCAAACACCTTGAGGGACCAAGTTACTGAGGCTTAGGCCTGGGGAGCATGGTCTTGGGGGACATCTAGGTCAATTGCCATAACATAATTCATAAAGAAAATGGTCTACATCCTACGTTGGTGAGTAGCATCTGGGCTCTTAAAAGCTTGTGAGCAGCCATCTAAGATACATTGATAGGTCCCATCACATTCAGAGCAAAGGAGAATGAAGAAAACCAAAGACACAAGGAAAATATTAGTCCAAAGGACTAATGGACCACATAAACCACAGCTTCCACCAGCCTGAGCCCAGAAGAACTAGATGGTGCCCAGCTAGCCCTACCAAGGGCTCTGACAGGGATCATAATACAGGGTCCCAGACAAAGCAGGAGAAAAACATAGAACAAAATTCAAACTGAGAAAAAAAGACCAGACTTACTGGTCTGACAGAGACTAGAGGAACCCTTGAGACTATGGCCACCAGATACCCTGCTAACTCAGAACTGAAGCCACTCCCAAAGTTCACCTTTTGGCCAAAGAGTAGACAGGCCTATAAAACGAACAATAACACAGGTGAGGAATGTGCTTCTTAGTTTAATCAAGTATATGAGACCAAATGGGCAACACCTGACCAAAAGCAAAGACAAGAAGGCAGGAAGGGACAGGAAAACTAGACAAATGGACATGGGGAACTTGGGATGGAAAGAGAAAGGGGGAGAGTGCTGACAGATTTTGGGGATTGTAACCAATGTGACAGAACAATTTGTATATAAATTTTTGAATGAGAAACTAATCTATGTTGTAAACTTTCTCCTGAAGCACAATAAAATAAAATAAAAATTCACTGGATGGACTTGACAGTAGAATGCAGATGACAGAGGAAAGAGTCAGTAAACTTGAATATGTATCAATAGAAATAATAATGTCCTAACATTGGTGAAAGATTCAAATTTACAAATTCAGTAACTCAAGATAAATACAAATGAAACCACATACCTGAATTCTGTTAGCTCAGTAGACCCCACCTGCCCAATACAATGTTTCCTTTCCTTATCCCAAGTATTTCTGTTAGTCTCCAGGGAGTTCCCAAATGTAGCCATGGAGTCATAGCCCACTAGTTGCTGCCACTCTCTTTCAGACCTCCCACCACAAAGAATTTGCCATGCTGGCTAAAGCCCTGCCAGCTCCTATCAGTGCTATTCTGGATGAGGCAACCCCTCTGGAAGAATGCTGGACCAGGCTGGGTGCTCCTGTCTTAACCAAGGTTCTTCCAGGGCTTTGAACTGGTGCATTCCGGTTCAAACCCCTGCTGAGAATTTGCATTTCTAAGAAGTTCCCAGGCAATGCTAATGCTGTAGGTTAGCGACCAGTTCTAAGAACTACTAGTAGAGCAGAGGTTCTCAAAATTTATTATACATAAGAATCACCTTGGGATCTTGTTAAAATGTAGATTCTGATTCAGTATTGTCATGGATTGAATTGTGTCCCCTAAAAATATGTGTCAATTTAGTTAGGCCATGATTCCCAGTATTCTGTGGTTGTCCTCCATTTTGTGATTGTAATTTTATGTTAAAGAGGATTAGGGTGGGATTGTAACACCCATACTAAGGTCACATCCCTGATCCAATGTAAAGGGACTTTCCCTGGAGTATGGCCTGCACCACTTTTTATCTTACAAGACATGAAAAGGAAGCAAGCAGAGAGGAGGAGACCTCATACCGCCAGGAAAGAGTCACTGGGAGCAGAGCGCGTCTTTTGGACCCGGGGTTCTTGCACAGAGAAGCTCCTAGTCTAGGGGAAGATGGATGAGAAGGACCTTCCTCCAGAGCCGACAGAGAAAGAGACTTCCCCTGGCGCTGACACCCTAAAATAGGACTTCTAGCCTACTGGACTTTGAGAAAATAAATTTCTCTTTGTTAAAGCCATTCACTTGTGGTACTTCTGTTATAGCAGCACTAGATGACTAGGACAAGTATATTTGGAGTGGAAATGCAAATTCTCAGCAAGGGTTTGAACCGGAACAAACCAGTTCGAAGCCCTGGCTTCTTCAGGTTACAAGTAATAGAAACCCACCTGTGTAAAAGGCAACTGATGAGGAGTAGCAATATATTTGTTTTCTATTGTTGTGTAACAAATCACCCCAAACTTAGCAGCTTTAAACAATACACATCTATTATCTCACAGTTTCTGTGGGTCAGGAGTCTAGGCAGGGCTTAGATGGATCCGCTTCTCAGGGCTTCATAAAGTTGCAATCAAAGTGTCACCTGGGCTGCAGTCTCATCCAGAGGTTTAACTGGGCAAAAATTCACTTCCAAGGTCACTGAAGTTGTTCGCAGAATTAATTTCCTTGAAGCTGTAGGAATTAGGACCCCAACTTCTTGCTGGAGGCTACCTTCAGCTCCTTGTCACATGGGCCTTCCAACATGGTCTCTTGCTTCTTCTTTTTTTTTTTTTGAACAATATTTTATTGTGTTTTAGGTGAAAGTTTGCACAGCAAATTAGGTTCCCATTTAACAATTTTTATACAAATTGTTCCAGAACATTGGTTAGAGTTTTCACAGTTGGTCAGCATTCTCATTATTTCCATTCTGTTTGTTGTATTTCCATTTATCTAGCTTCCCCTCCTTGCCTTCTCATTTTTGCTTTTGGGTAAATGTTGACCGTTTGGTCTCATGTAGTTGATTGTTTAAGGGAGCGCATTACTCATGGGTGACATTGTTTATTTTATAAGCTAATCTAGTATTTGACTGAAAGGTGACTTCCAGAAATAGCTTCAGTTCCAAGTTCAAAGGTTATCTTAGGGTGATAGACTTGGGGTTCCTCTGGTATTTATCAGTTCAGTAGGTCTGGCCTTTTTTAGGAATTTGAATTTTATTCTACATTTTTTTCCCATTCTATCTGAGACTTTCTACTGTGTCCCTGGTCAGAACAGTGAATAGTAGTAGTAGGACACCAGTAGTTCTTCTGGTCTCAGGTTAGAAGCAGCCATGGTTCATGTGGGTTATTAGTCCTATGACTAGTTTCTTCTTTGAGCCTTTGATTTCCTTCATTCTCTTTTGCTTCATTCGAGTAGAGACCAATAGTTGTATCTTAGATACCCCTCACAAGCTTTTAAGACACCAGACGCTACTCACAAAACTAGAATGTAGAACATTATCTTTATGAACTATGTTATGCCAGTTGACTAAGTTGTCCCCTGAGACTATGATCCTAAGCCTTTTTACCTAGTAAACCAATCCCGCAAGTTGTTTGGAAGGAAGTTGTTGTCTAGGAAGCCTCTGTAACTGTGCCCCCTATGTGCTTTGTTACTTATATGGATCTATATGCAGCACACACAAACGTGTATATACATATGCCTACAGATACACCTATACATGCATGTGCGTTTACTTGCATATGCCTTCTTACATGCATATATGCATACATATCTACCTATGCAACCACACATATATTTTTTGGTTGTTACCGGTGTTGCAAAATTATATATGTTATAGTATTTACCGAAATTGTCTCTTTTTCTTGTGTACTTCTTAGTGTCTTTATTTACCTTGGTCAAATTGTTCTGACTTCACTCATATTTGGTATTGCCTTTCCCATCACCAAAAGTAACAAGTGTCTACTACCTAGAAAGTGATTCCCCTTCCTTCTCCCTCCCATGCCTGGTAACCACCAAAGAATGTGCTTGCTGTGTGTATATTCTTGACTTTTTTTTATAATAGTGAGACCATAAAATATTTGTCCTTTTGTGCTTAACTTATTTCACTCAGCATAATGTCCTCCAGATTCATCCATGTTATAAGATGTTTCACAGACTCTTAATTATTCTTTATAGTTGTGTAGTATTCCACTGTATGTATGTACCACAATTTGTTTATCCGTTCATCTGTGATGGGCACGTAAGTTATTCCCATCTTTTTGCTATTGTGTATAATGCTGCAGTGAACATAGGTATGTGTATGTCTATTCTGTCACTGCTCTTATATCTCTTGGATATATACCTAGGAGTGGGATTGCTGGATCATAAGGTATTTCTATTTCTAATTTTTTGAGGAAGCACCATACCGTTTTCCATAGTGGTTGTACCATTTTCCAATCCCATCAACATTTAGTATAAGAGTTTGAATCTACCCACAACCTTGCCAACACTTGTTACTTTCTGGTTTTTTGATCATTGCCAATTTTGTAGAGGTAAGATGATATCTCACTGTAGTTTTGATCTGCATCTCTTTAATAGCTAATGATCGTGAGCATCTTTTCTTTTCTTTTTTTTTTGTTCACTGGAATGTTCTCTTTGGTGAAGTGTCTGTTCATGTCCTTTACCTATTTTTTGAGTGAGTTGTTTGTCCTTTTGTTGTACAGGTATTGAATTTTTTTTTATATTTTAGAGATTAGACCCTTATCAGATATGTCATTGCCAAAGATTTTTTCCCAGTCTGTAGGTTCTCTTTTTACTCTCTTGATAAAGTCTTTTGATGAGCAAAATTATTTAATTTTTAGGAGGTCCCAGTTATCTAATTTATCTTCTGTCATTCGTGCATTTTTAGTTATGTTTGGTAGGATATTTATGCCAAAAATTAGGTCCCTACCTTTGTTCCTATGTTAGCTTCCAAGAACTTTATAGTTTTAGCTTTAACATTTAGGCCTTTGATCCATTTTGAGTTAGTTTTTGTGCATGGTGTGGGTTATGGATCCTGTTTCATTTTTCTGTGAATGGGTATACAGTTTTGCCAGCACCATTTGTTAAAGAGAGTGTATCTTCCCTGTTGAATGGACTTCGACCCTTTGTCGAAGATCAGCTGCCCATAGATGGGTGGATTTACTTCTGGGTTCTCAGTTCTATCACATTGGTCTATGTGTCTGTCATTGAACCAGTAGCAAGCTATTTTGATTACTGTGGCTGTATAGTAAATTTTGAGATCAGGTAGTGTGAGGCCTTCTACTTTGTTCTTCTTCTCCAATATTGCTTTAGCTATTTGGATCCTCTTTCTTTTCCATATAAAGTTGGATATTAGTTATTCCATTTCATTAAAGAATGTTTTTGGGATTTGGATCGGGATTGCATTGTATCTATGGATTGCTTTTGGTAGTATTGACATTTTCACAACGTTAAATCTTCCAATTCATGAGCATGGAATGTTTTTCCATTTATGTAGATCTCTTTTAGTTTCTTGCAGTAGTATTTTATAGTTTTCCTTGTATAAGTCTTTTACATCCCTGGATAGGTTTATTCCTAGATATTTTATCATTTGGAAGGCATTTGTAAATGGTATTGTCTTCTTGAGTTCCTTTTCAGAGTCCTTCTTGTTAGTGTAAGGAACTCAATGATTTTTGTGTATTGATCTTGTACCCTGCCACTTTGCTGAATTCTTCTATTAGTTCCAGTAACTTTCTTGTGGAGTCTCTGGGATTTTCTATTTATAGGATCATTTCATCTATGAATAAGTGTAGTTTTACTTCTTCCTTTCCAATTTGGATAACCCCTTATCTCCCTTTCTTGCCTTATTGTTCTGGCTAGGATTTCTGGTATAATATTGAGTAAGAGTGGTGATAAAGGGCATCCTTATCTTGTTTCTGTTCTCAAGAGGAGTGCTTTCAGTCTTTCTCCATTGAGAATAACGTTGGCTGTTGGTTTTGCATATATGCCTTTAATTATGTTGAGGAATTTCCCTTCTATTGCTATTTTTCTGAGACTTTTTATTAGGAAAGGGTGTTGGAGTTTATTGAATGCCTTTTCTGCATCAATTGAAATGATCATGTGATTCTTTCCTTTGTTT
Source organism: Dugong dugon (assembly GCA_030035585.1). NCBI lineage: Eukaryota > Metazoa > Chordata > Mammalia > Sirenia > Dugongidae > Dugong > Dugong dugon. The sequence goes on from CM057473.1 coordinate 73,899,716, forward strand.
TATTTATGTGATGACTTATGTTGGTTGATTTTCTAATGTTGAATCATCCTTGCATCCCTGGTATGAATCCCACTTGACATGATGTATTATTTTTTTCATATGCTGGTGAATTATGTTGGCTAGAATTTTGTTGAGAATTTTTATGTCTATATTCATTAGGGATATTGGTCTGTAATTTTCTTTCTTTCTTTTTTCTTTTTTTTGTGATGTCTTTGCCTGGCTTTGGTAACAGGGTTGAGCTGGCTTCATAGAATGAATTCAGCAGTATTTCTTCCTTTTCCATGTTTTGGAATAGTTTGAGTAGAATTGGTTTCAACTCTTCTCTGAATATTTGGTAGAATTCTCCAGTAAAACTCTCTGGGCCATGGCTTTTTTGTTGTTGTTGTTGGGATTTTTGTTGTTGTTGTTGTTAAAAACATTGTAAAAATGACCTGGGGGCAGAGTCTGACCTCCTCTAACTTCACAAGGGGGAAGTAGAATCAAGATCAATGACCCAAGGCTGATTTCTATCAGGCAGATCTCAGACATGCTTCCTCTCTCTGCCATCTTTACCAATTCTGACACCAGCCATCCCTCCCACGGCACTCTCTACTTCTCTGCTGGGTTTGATAAGTCATTGCAATGGCCACACAGAACTCACAGAAAATATTCACAATTGTGGGGTTTATTAGGGAAGTAACAGATTACAATTCAGGTTCCGGAATGCTCGGATACAGTTCTTCCATCAGGACAGCCTCTTCCCAACTGTGTTCACAGGCACACCTCTCTGGCTCTCGGCCTCTGCCCAAAGGCATTCAACTTTCCCACTCTGTAGAGTCTCTGCTGCCACATCTCTGCTGCCTTCAGTGTTACATTTCTCTCTCTCTCTCTGTCTCCTTATTCCAGGAGCTTCTCAGTGCAAGGATCCTGGGTTCAAAGAATGCACTCTCTGCTCCTGGCTGTTCTTCCTTGGTGGTGGTAGGCTCCTCTCTCTCCCGCCTTTGGGATGGTTCATTTCAAGCCCAAAGAGATGGCAAAACTGACTAATCCCTTTGATTGGCCACAATTACCCTATCACACAGTCCTGCCCAATCACTTGGGTGAGAGTTACAAGACCATGGCTAGAAAGGCCACACAAAAGTAATCCATCGCACCACAGACATCTTCAATTTCTTCTTTTATTATGGGTCTATTCAGATTTTCTACCTCTGTTTGTGTTAGTTTAGGTAAGTAGTGTGTTTCTAGAAATTTGTCCATTTCTTCTAGGTTTTCAAATTTGCTGGAGTACAATTTTTCATAATCTGTTATGATCCTTTTCATCTCAGTTGGTTCTGTTGTAATGTCACCTATCTCATTTATTTTGGTTATTTGCATCTTCTCATTTTTTTCCTTTGTCAGTTTGGCCAGTGGTTTGTCCACTTTATTGATCCTTTCAAAGAACCAACTTCTAGTCTTATTCATTCTTTCTATTGTTTTCTATTTCATTTATTTCTGCTCTGATCTTTATTATTTCCTTTCTTCTGGTGACTGTGGACTTCTTTTGCTACTCCTTTTCTATCTTTTCAAGTTGTTGGGTTAAGCTATTGATTTTGGCCCTTCTTTTTTGATGTGTACATTTATTGGTATAAATTCTCCTCTGAACCCTGCTTTTGTGTGTTCCAAAGGCTTTGGTATGTTGTGTTTTCATTCTCATTTGATTCTAAGAATTTTTAAATTTCATCTATTACTGAATAGTTTTTAATTAAGGTGTTATTCAGTTTCCATGTTTTTAATGTTTTCCTTGTTCTTTTTGTTGTCAATTTCTAGTTTCATAGCATTATGGTCAGAGAAGATGCTTTGTATTATTTCAATATTTTTTAATTTATTGAGCCTTGCTTTGTGGCCTAAAATATGGTCTATTCTGGAGATTGATCCATGTGCATTGGAGAAGAATGTATACTGTGCTGCTGAGTTGTGTGCTCTGTATATGTCTATGAGGTCAAGTTGGTTGGTTGTGTTATTTAGATCTTCTGTATCTTTATTGACTCCCGCTTCTTCTGAGACAGCTAGGGAAACAGAGTCTCTTGAGACAGTCTGCTAGCATGATGGAGTCTTATAGAACATAATGTAATCATGGAAGTGATGTCCCATCATTTTTTCCATATTCTATTGATTTAGAAGCAAGTCACAGGTCCTGTCCACACTAAAGGGTAAGAGATTATGCAATGGCATTAATACCAGGAGGTGGAGATCATGGGGAGGACACTCTAAAGTTTGTCTTCCATAGGCCATGTGGAACCCACCACAGAACTGCAGCAGACCTCTTGAGGGCCTAGGATGCAGCTGAAGTAAGGCATCTACTTTCTCCTTTTTTTCTCTATAGCTGCATAATCTCTCATCTCTTCTCGTGTGCACCTGCTTCATGCTTCTCTTTCTGCAGACCTGATTTTTATGCCTCTGTGCCTAGAGACCAAAGATGACTACCCTAGTCCCCCACATACCCTATAGGCTTTGCTCTGATTGACAAGCCGTAAGTATTTCTGTTTCTCACTTCCATTCTCTCAGGAGATGCTGGTTGGCTCAGCCAAACCAATGATTTAGCTGCCCCTGGATTAGGTGACCAGCCTTGCCCAATCAACAACAGCCCAAAAGAAGTAGAGTCCCATAAATAAACATGGCTCCAGGGGCCTACAACTTGCGGGTGGGGACATTTCTCAGAGATGGTGATGTGTAAGCTGGGCAGATGTCCCTAAAGATGTCTGCTCAGCTGTCTTTTCACAGTTTCCAAAGCTAAACAAACAAAAACAGCCAAACCCTCAGGGAGCTAGAAAACCAGCAGGCTGTGTTTAGTCTTCAAGGCACAGGTGCTAAATTGTGTTTAGCTCAGAAATAGGGAGAACGTCCTCACCACCAAGAGGTCAGACGGTTGCCTCAGGTCAGATCAAGGACCAGACACCACACTGACCCCTACAACGTCCTTGTCTTCTCCCACAACCTCTCTCTCCAAGCCCTCCTGAGCACACTGCTTCCTTCCTCCTTAAGCCCAAGTACAAAAACAAAAAGTGCAAAGACTTCATGCAAATCAGCTGTGAAAATAGATGCCTAAAGACCCATAAACTCCAAAGCTTCATCAGATATACCCAGACTCTGAAATCTCTTTGGACTTAGCAGATTTGCTACCTCACAGAGCCATCCTTCAGGAGGATTAGAAATAGGACACATGAAGCCCTGAGCCTGGTGCCTGGCATGTGGTAGCTGCTCAATGAATTGAGATGGTAGTGGTATACGTTGAAGGATGAAGAGGAGGAGGAATACAAAGAAGGAAAAGGATACATAGAAGGAAAGGAGAGGATGGTGGTGGCAATGGTCGTGGTGATAATTCTTAGGCAATGTCCAAAGACTTGATTCAATTTTCTAAGCCTGTCTTAGTCATCTAGTGCTGCTTTAACAGAAATACCACAAGTGGATGGCTTCAACAAAGAAATTTATTCTCTCACAGGCTAGTAGGTTACAAGTCCAAATTCAAGGCGTCAGCTCCAGGGGAAGGCCTTCTCTGTCAGCTCTGGAGGAAGGTCCTTGTTATCAGTCTTCCCGTGTTCTGGGAGCATCTCAGCGCAGGAACCTCAGCTCCAAAGGACATGCTCTGCTCCCAGCACTGATTTCTTGGTGATATGAGGTCCCCCATTCTCTGCTTGCTTCCCTTTCCTTGTATCTCTTGTAAGACAAAAGATGGTGCAAGCCACACCCCAGGGAAACTCCCTTTACATTCGATCAGGGATTTGACCTGGGTAAGGGTGGTGTTACAATCCCATCCTAATCCTCTTTAGCATAAAATTACAATCACAAAATAGAGGACAACCACACAATGTTGGGAATCGTGGCCCAGCCAAGTTGATACACACATTTTTTGGGAGACATAATTCAAACCATGACAAAGCTCTTGCTACTCAAAGGACCTGCTACCCATGGATCTGCATCATCAGCCTGTTAGAAATGCAGAATTTCAGGCTCCACCCACACCTACTGAATCAGAACTTGCATTTTAACAAGATCCCCAGTGAGTTGTCTGCACCTTAAAGTTTGAGAAGCACTTCTCTAACCCACTGGTTTTCAAACTCAGCTGTGTGTTGGAATCACCTGGGGAGTTTAAAAAATACCTTTAGAGATTTGATGTAATGGTATTGGATATGCGCTAGTTGTTGGGCTTTTAAAAAGCTCCTGGGTGATTCTAATGTGCAGCCGAGTTTGAAGACTACTCTGCTAACCCATTATATCAGTTCGAATTGCATAGGAATCAATTCTAACATACAGTTATTGTATACACAGTTGTGTGTAACAACACTCATGTTAAAAAAAAGTAAGTCTGGAGGCAGGCAGTCCAGAGCTGGGGCAATAGCCCAAGAAAGTTACAAATCGCCCAGGTTCCTTCAAGCTTCCTAATCTGCCATGTTTAATGTGGGACTGTTCTCCTTATGGTCACAAAACGGCTGCTGTGTCTACAGCCATCTCATCTGCATTCCAGGCGGGAAGAAAAGGGAATGGGAGAAGAGATAAGGACTAAGTGTACATCCTCATGCACAAATAAAGCTACTCTCCTTTAACAAAATTTCTTGGAAGCTCCACCTGGCAACTTTGGTTTATATCTCATTAGCTATAACTGTGTCACGTGGCCACCCATAGATGCAAGGGAGATTGGAAAGCTGACTATTTTAAGCTGAACATGGTATCATCCTGAATAAGAACTGAAGTTACTAAGAAAAAGTGGAGAATGGCTATTGGGCAAGAATCCAGCAGGACTGGCTACACCTACCTGACACTTAGCTGCTGAGCTCCAGTTTCTGCATTGAGGGACACACACGCCTCACCTCAGCTGATCAATCCTCCCTCTCTCAGCTCTTCTGGGCAGATTTTCTACCTGTCAGAGACAGCATAATGGGAATGCTTTCCTGTTCCCATCAGTGTAGCTTCCCTCAGATATGAATTACCCTCAGGCATGTGCCAGAGAGGTGGCTTCCCACACCTTCCCAAGACCTGACCAGCAGCAAGGGATGCCAGCGCCTGGGGAGGGGCGAAGGAGGACCCTCAGTTCTCACTGCTCAGCCTTGTCTGTAAAATGGGAGCAATCATGGAAGCATGTTCTACCCCCCTCAATCAAATAGGCTGATTTTTGTGAAAGTGCAAGTGTGTAAATTGCAAGAAATAATAATGACAGAGATGATGGTATGACAACGATGATGATGGTAAGGGTCTCTTGGGGGTCTCGAAGGCTGAGCCTGACTCCACCAGCTCTCTGAGCTCCCCTACTGTTGAGAGCAGCAAGACGAAGCCTTGGCCCCTGCCCAGAGTGGCCCAAGGCTGCAGGTTCTGAGGACTGCGGAGGTCCATGGGCTGGCCAGCAGCCCAGAGCACCCAGCCCTCCCCGCCCTTTCCCAGGCTGCCCTGCCCTTGCACCCCCAAAGGAGGGGAACTGTCCAGGACTACATTTTACTGCAGCAAATTATTCTGTTTCCAGATGGCTTGGGACCAAAGCCTTTCACTTTGCTGCAGTCTCTGCATACAGGAGCTAGGCCAGCAGACACCTGGGGACACTGCAGGGTCTCCAAGAGAGGCCGAAGAGCTATTTGCCACCAGTGCAGTGTCACTGCGGCTGATCCTACCTCCAGGACCGATGCTGGTCCCTCACCCCTACTCCTGCTCTGAGCCATTACCCACAGTGTGTGACAACAGAGCTGTGTGGGGACAGTCTTAGCCTCCCATCCCTGGGGTCAGGAGAGAGGCGCCTGTTTGAGGGGGGAGGTGGTTAGTTATACTTTGCGCATCCAAATCCTGCCCTAAGCCACAGAGACAGGGCCCTGTGACGCAGGCAAACTACGTCTCCACGCTGGGTCCCAGGTTCTCTAATGAGGCCAGTATAGCTCTATCTCTCGTTCTTCAAGGCAGGATATTATGAAGTCTCTTGAGGTTTGCATTTTTAATATTTAACAATCATCACGTGACGTAGAATTGAACCTCTACTATATCTAATAAGCATCTTCTATACTGAGCATTTCTGTATTCCAACCCTCATGCCAGGCAATTGATATGTATTTTCTTATTTAATCTTCACAGCAGCTGTGTGGATACTGTTATTATTCCCATTTTACAGATGAGGAAACTGGTGGCAAATGACAGGAAACCCCAAAGAACAGTGGCTTAAATGAGATAGATTCCAAGATCACTGAAAGCTACATGCTTATTTTTCCAACATGTAGAAGTCCAGAGATAACTGTTCACGGTGGTTCTGCAGCCTCACAGTGTCAGGGACCCAGGTTCCTTTCATCTCGCTGCTCTCCCTTCCATTCCCAAGGTTGCCTCATTGTCTGAGAGGGCTGCACCTTTTCTTTAAAAACGGTTGCCAGAAGTCAAGTGCAGCTCTTCTGCTTGTATCTCATTGGCCAGACTTAGTCACAAGGCCACTTCTAACAGCAAGGGAAGCTGGGAAATGTAGCGTTCATGCTGGGTGGTCATATGCTCAGCTAAAGGCTGGCACAAAAGTTTGCACTTGAAACCTTGGTGGCATGGTGATATACTTGAAATCCTGGTGGTGTGGTGGTTAAGTGCTATAGCTGCTAACCAAAAGATCAGCAGTTCGAATCCACCAGGCACTCCCTAGAAACTCTAAGGGGCAGTTCTATTCTGTCCTGTAGGGTTACTATGAGTCAGAATCGACCCTACGGTAACAGGTTTTTTGTTTTTTTTTTTAACTAACCTAAATGTTGGAGGTTCAAACCAACCAGCAGCACTGTGGAAAAAAGGGCTGGCTATCTACTTCTGTAAAGATTACAGCCAAGAAAACCTACGGAGTAGTGCTCCTCTTACTCTGTAACACACGGTGTCACCCTGAGTCAGAATCGGCTCCATGGCAATGTTCTTTTTATGCCCAGCTAAATATGTGGACATTTTGTTAGAATAAAGACAGTTACTACTAGTTAGGAGCACAGACTACCTAGCAAGTCACACCGCCTGGGTTTAATCTTCTCATTGTCGTTTGTTAATGTGTGACTTCGGGCAGTTTGTACACTCATTTATTCAATCAATATTCATGGAGATTCTACTCCAGGAGCACCATTCTAGGAGTGAGGTACAGTAGTGAACAAAAAGACGAATACCCCTGCCCTGGTGGAATTTATATTCTAGTAGAGGGGAAATGAACACACTAGTAAGTAAAACTTACAGTGTGTTAGGCATTGAATATTGAGTGCTGGGAGAAAAATAAAGCAGCAGAAGGGACAGGAAGTGCAGTTTTAGACAGGTGCTAGGAAGGGCCTTAATGAGATGCTAGCATTTGAATAGAGACCCAGGATGTCTGGGGTGAGAATTCCAGGGAGTGGGGACCACAAGTGCAAAGGCCCTAAGGTAGGAGCGTGCCTGGCCTGATGGAGGTAGGGCGAGGGCAGAGCAGACCTTGGGGATCACTGGCAGGACCTGGGTTTTAACTCTGGGTGAGATGAGAGGTTGCGGAGGGCAATGAGAGAGGAATGATGTAGGATTAACAGGATCACTCTGGTTGCTGAGCTGAGAACAGACTAAACGGGCAGAGTGAAAACAGAGAAACTAGTTAGGAAGCTACTGCTATGATCCTGGAGAGAGGTGATGGTGACTGGGACCAGGGTGAAGGCAGTGCAGTGGGGAGAAGTGATCAGAATCTTTTGAAGGCGGAGTTGGACAGATTTGCTGATAGATCGGCTGTGGGGTATAGGGAAGGAGAGAGTCAAGGATGCCTGCAGGCTTACCGACCTGAGCAAAGGGAAGGGTAGAGGTGCCCATTGACCAAGCAGGGGACAGCTCTCAGTGAAGCAGATTTGGGGGCAGGGCAGGGTGGAGTATCAGGAGCTTGGGTTTGGGTGAGTTGAGTTTGAGGAGCCCATTAGACCCCAAAGTGGAGAGGGCAGGAAGGCAGGTGGATATACGAACCTGGAGTTCAGGGAGAAGCCCAGGCTGGAGACATAAATTTAAGATTCATCAGCATATAACAACAAAACCCACTGCCGTCGAGTGGATTCTGACTTGTAGTGACCCTATAGGACAGAGTAGAACTGCCCCACAGTGTTTCCAAGGCTGTAATCTTTACAGAAGCAGATTGTCACATCTTTCTCCCATAGAGCGGCTGGTGGGTTCAAACCACCAACCTTTTGGTTAGCAGCCGAGCACTTTGAGCACTTTAACCACTGTGCCATCAGGACTCCACCAGCAATATAGGTGATATTTAAAGGCAAGAGTCTCAGAGAAGATGAAGGAAATAAATACGGTGGTTTAATCGCTGCATGCCTCAATTTCTCAGAGTTACGAGGCTTAAGTGCAGTCATTTACAAAGCACTTAGACCATTGCCTGGCACATCTGTGTTTGTTATGATGGTAATTATTAGAACCTGCTCAAGGCTCCTGCGTTTACTCCATCACTGCCGAATGGTGCGGGGGACTGTGTTGGGTGTTCTGGGGGAGAATTGCCAAGGATGTCAGTACCATTGCCTCACCTGGCATCCAAAGCCCTTTACAGTTCAGCCCACCTGGCCAGACTTACCTCTGACTCTTCCCCACCCAGACCATCTCCCAAGCCTCTGCTTTTCCTCATCACTGGTGCTCAACACTCCTGCACTGTTCCTTCTTGGCTGCTGTCCCTAGGGACACTGACAGCTCCTCCAATTGCCATCTCTACAGATCCAAATCTTTTAGATCTTTCCCTATTGCCTCCTCCTCCAAGAAATCCTCCTCATTCACACCCCCACTCCAACCAGACATGATCGCGCCCATCCAGAACCCTCAGAGCCCTTGTTGCCTCACTGGGGATATCTGTTCCTGTCTTCCTGGAGCCAAGACGATTGGGTGCCTGACTGTATCCCTCTGCCTCCAGCTTGGGAGCTCCTTGCAAGCAGGAACCAGCCTGGTACAGCTGTGCACCCGATGCCTGGCTCGAGGCCTGGCACCCAGCATGCACTATCCACGTGTGCTGAGTAGAATGAGTGGGGCATCATCAAGAAGCTTGTCCTGTGACTAGGGAGACAAGCCCAAGGTGACTGATGGCAAGAGGCGTGCATGGTCCATTGCAGGTGAACAGGTCTGGTATGAGAAGCTGCTGGAGGTCAAGGAGGAAACAATCCCTGACGGAGTCAAGGAGGGTCTTTTTAAAATTTTTTCCCATACAAAAATTTATACATACATTGTTATGTGACCCTAATTGCTCTCCCCATACTGTGACAGCACACTCCTCCTTTCTACTGATTCCCCATATCCATTCAACCAGCTCCTAACCCTCTCTGCCTTCCCATCTCACTTCTAGACAGAAGCTGCCCATTTAGTCTCTTGTATCTACTTGAGTTAAGAGGCACACTCCTCATGAGTATCACTTTATGTCTCACAATCCAGTCCAATCCCTGTCTGAAGAGTTGGCCTTGGAAATTGTTTTATTTCTGGGCTGATAGAGAATCCAGGGGCCACGCTTTCTGGGGTTCCTGAAGTCTCAGTCAGACCATTAAGTCTGGTCTTCTTACTAGAATTTGAGTTCTGCACCGCATCTTACTCCTGCTCCATCCAGGACTCTCTGTTGTGTTCCCTGTCAGAGCGGTCATTGGTGGTAGCGAGGCACCATCTAGTTTTTCTGGTCTCAGGCTGATGAAGTCTCTGGTTTATGTGGACCTTTCTGCCTCTTGGGCTAATACTTTCCTTGTGTCTTTGGTGTTCTTCATTCTCCTTTACTTTAGGTGGTTGGGACCAATTGATGCGTCTTAGATAGCTGCTTGCAAGCTTTTAGGACCCCAGACGCCACTAACCAAAGTAGGATGCAGAACATTTTCTTAATAAGCTTTGTTATGTCAATTCACCTAGATGTCCCCTGAAAGCATGGTCCCCAGACTCCTACCCTTGCTACTGTGTCCCTCAAAGTGTTTGACTGTATTCAGGAAACTTCTTAGCTTTGGTTTAGTCCTGTTGTGCTGACTTCCCCTGTAGTGTGTGCTGTCCTTCCCTTCACCTAAGGTAATTCTTATCTACTATTTAGTTAGTAAATAACGCTCACCCTCCCTCCCCACCCTCGTAACTGTCAAAGAATGTTTTCTTCTGTGTTTAAACCTTTTCTAGAGTTCTTATAATAGTGGTCTTATACAATATTTGTCCTTCTGTGACTGATTAAATTCACTCAGTGTAATGACCTCCAGATTCCTCCATGTTATAAGTTTCACGGCTTCATAGTTGTTCTTTATTGTTGCAGAGTATTCCATTGTGTGTATATACCATAACTTGTTTATCCATTCGTCCATTGATGGGCACCTAGGTTGTTTCCATCTTTTTGCTATCGTGAACAGTGCTGCAATGAACATGGGTGTGCATATATCTATTCGTGTGATGGCTCTTATTTCTCTAGGGTATATTCCAAGGAGCGGGATAGCTGCATCGTATGGTACTTCTATTTCTAGCTTTTTAAGGAACCACCAAATCGATTTCCAAAGTGGTTGTAGAATTTTACATTCCCACCAACAGTGTATAAGTGCTCCAGTCTCTCCACAACCTCTCCAGCATTTATTATTTTGTGTTTTTTGCATTAATGCCAGCTTTGTTGGGGTGAGATGATATCTCATTATAGTTTTGATCTGCATTTCTCTAATGGCTAATGATCATGAGCATTTCTTCATGTGTCTGTTAGCTACCTGAATATCTTCTTTGGCAAAGTGCCTGTTCATATCCTTTGCCCATTTTTTAATTGGGTTATTTGTCTTTTTCTTGTTGAGGTTTTGCAGTATCTTGTAGATTTTAGAGATTAGACACTGATCAGATTTGTTGTAGCCAAAAATTTTTTCCCTGTCTGTAAGTAGTCTTTTTACTCTTTTGGTGAAGTCTTTTGATGAGCATAAGTGTTTGATTTTTAGGAGCTCCCAGTTATCTAGTCTCTCTTCTGGTGCTTGTGCATTGTTACTTACATTTCATATTGTGTTTATGTCATGTATTAGGGCTCCTAGCATTGTCCTTATTTTTTCTTCCATGATCTTTATTGTTTTTTATTTTATATTTAAGTCCTTGATCCCTTTTGAGTTAGTTTTTGTGCATGGTGTGAGGTATGGGTCTTGTTTCAGTTTTTTGCAGCTGGTTATCCAGTTGTGCCAGCACCATTTGTTAAAGAGACTGTCTTTTCCCCAATTAATGGACTTTGGGCCTTTGTCAAATATCAGCCTGTCACAGGTGGATGAATTTATGTCTGGATTCTCAATTCTGTTCCATTGGTCTATGTATCTGTTGTTGTACCAGTACCAGGCTGTTTTGACTACCGTGGTGGTAGAATAGGTTCTAAAATCAGGTAGTGTGAGGCCTCCCACTTTGTTCTTCTTCTTGAGTAATGCTTTACTTATCCGGGGCCTCTTCCCTTTCCATATGAAGTTGGTGATTTGTTTCTCCATCTCATTAAAAAATGCCATTAAAATTTGGATCACAATTGCATTGTATGTGTAGATCGCTTTGGGTAGAATTGACATTTTCACTATGTTGAGTCTACCTATCCATGAGCAAGGTATGTTTTTCCACTTACTCAGGACTCTTGATTTCTTGCAGTAGTGTCTTGTAGTTTTCATTGTATAGATCTTTTATGTCTCTGGTTAGATTTATTCCTAAGTGTTTTATCTTCTTGGTGGCTATTGAAAATGGTATTGATTTGGTGATTTCCTCTTTGAGGTTCTCTTTGTTGGTGTAAAGGAATCCAACTGATTTTTGTATGTTTATCTTGTATCCTGAAACTTTGCTGAAATCTTCTATTAGTTCCAGTAGTTTTCTTGTGGATTCTTTGTGGTTTTCTGTGTATAAGATCGTATCATCTGCAAATAAAGATACTTGGACTTCTTCCCTACCAATTGGATGCCCTTTATTTCTTTTTCTAGCCTAATTTCTCTGGCTAGGACCTCCAGTACAATGTTGAATAAGAGTGGTGATAAAGGGCATCCTTGTCTGGTTCCCGTTCTCAAGGGAAATATTTTCAAAGACTCTCCATTTAGGATGATGTTTGCTGTTGGCTTTGTATAAATGCCCTTAATTATATTGAGGAATTTCCCTTCTATTCCTATTTTGTTGAGAGTTTTAATCATGAATGGGTGTTGGACTTTTTCAAATGCCTTTTCTGCATCAATTGATAAGATCATGTGTTTCTTGTCTTTTGTTTTATTTATGTGATGGATTACATTGATTGTTTTTCTAATGTTGAACCATCCCTGCATACCTGGTATAAATCCCACTTGATCATGGTGAATTATTTTTTTGATATGTTGCCGAATTCTATTGGCTAGAATTTTGTTGAGGATTTTTGTGTCAATGTTCATGAGGGATATTGGTCAGTAATTTTCTTTTTTTGTGGTGTCTTTACCTGGTTTTGGTATCAGGGTTATGCTGGCTTCATAGAATGAGTTTGGGAGTATTCCATCATTTTCTATGCTCTGAAATACCTTTAGTAGAAGTGGTGTTATATCTTTTCTGAAAGTTTGGTAGAATTCTCCAGTGAAGCCACCCGGGCCAGGGCCTTTTTTTTGTTGGGAGTTTTAAAATTACCTTTTCAATCTCTTCTTTTGTTATAGGTTTATTTAGTTGTTCTACCTCTGTGTTAGTTTAGGTAGGTAGTGAGTTTCTAGAAATTTGTCCATTTTCTCTAGGTTTTCAAATTTGTTAGAGTACAATTTTTCATAGTATTCTGTTATGATTCTTTGAATTTCAGTTGGGTCTGTTGTGATATCACCCATCTTATTTCTTATATGGGTTATCTGCTTCCTCTCCCGTTTTTCTTTTGTCAGTTTGGCCAATGGTTTATCAATTTTGTTGATCTTTCAAAAAACCAGCTTTTGGTCTTGTTAACACTTTCAGTTGTTTTTCTGTTCTCTATTTCATTTAATTCTACTCTAATTCTTATGATTTCCTTTCTTCTGGCTCCTGAGGGCTTCTTTTGCTGCTCTCTTTCTACTTGTTCCAATTGTAGGGTTAATATTTTGATTATGGCCCTTTCTTTTTGGATGTGTGCATTTATTGCTATAAACTGACCTCTGAGCACTGCTTTTGCTGTGTCCCAAAGGTTCTGGTAGGATGTGTTTTCATCCTCGTTTGATTCTATGAATTTCTTTATTCCATCCTTAATTTCTTCTATAACCCAGTAGTTTTTGAGCAACGTGTTGTTCAGTTTCCATGTGCTTGATTTTTTTTCCTTCCTTTTTCTGTCGTTGATTTCTACTTTTATGGCTTTATGGTCAGAGAAGATGCTTTGTAATATTTCGATGCTTTGGATTTTGTTAAGGCTTGCTTTATGGCCTAATATGTGGTCTATTCTGGAGAATGTTCCATGTGCACTGGAAAAGAAAGTATACTTGGCTGCTGTTGGGTGGAGTGTTCGGTATATGTCTATGAGATCAAGTTGGTTGATTGTAGCATTTAGCTCTTCCGTGTGTTTGTTAAGCTTCTTTCTGGATGTTCTGTCCTTCACCAAAAGTGGTGTGTTACAGTCTCCTACTACTATTGTAGAGCTGTCTATCTCTATTTTCAATGCTGTTAGGGTTTGTTTTATGTACTTTGGAGCCCTGTCATTGGGTGTGTAAATATTTACTATAGTTCTGTCCTCCAGTGTCCTTCCTTATCCTTTGTGGTGGTGGATTTTACTTTAAAGTCTATTTAGTCAGAGATTAATATAGCCACTCCTGCTGTTTCTTGAGTGTTGTTTGCTTGATATGTTTTTTTCCATGCTTTGAGTTTTAGTTTGTTTGTGTCTTTAAGTCTAAGGTGTGTCTCTTGTAGGTAGCATATAGATGGAGCGTGTTTTTTAATCCAATCTGCCACTGTCTGTCTCTTTATTGGTGCATTTAGTCCCCAGTGTAATTATTGATAGGTATGAGTTTAGTGCTGTCATTTTTATGTCTCTTTTTGTGTCTTGTTCACTGTTTCTTTGTTCCACTTAATTTTCTGTGCTGAGTCTTTTTTCTTTATGTATTTTCTTTTCATCTTTTTCATTGTTGTTGATTTTGTGTTTCCTGAGTCTTTATATTTTTCTAGTTTTTTATTTTGACTTGTAGGATTGTTAGTTTCCTTTGTGGTTACCATAATATTTACCCCTAGTTTTCTAACTTTATACCAGTCTTTTATTTCTTTATATCGCCTTGACTTCCTCTCCATATGAAAAATCTATGTCTCCATTTTTTAAGTCCCTTTTTTTTGTTTTAACATTGTAATCTTTTACATATTGACATCTGTTTCCCTATTTTCAGTGTTTTAGCTTTGATTTACTTTTGTGACTTTCCTATCAGGGTTGATATCTGGTTGCTCTGTCCTGTGTTCTCGTCTTGGGTTTTTATCTGATGTTACTGATTTTCTAACCAGAGGACTCCCTTTAGTATTTCTTGTAATTTTGATTTGGTTTTTGCAAATTCCCTAAACTTCTGATTATCTGGAAATGCCCTAATTTCACCATCATATCTGAGAGACAGTATTGCTGGATATATAATTCTTGGATGGTAGTTTTCTTCCTTCAAGGCTTTATATATGTCATCCCATTGCCTTCTTGCCTGCATGGTTTCTGCTGAGTAGTCCGAGCTTATTCTTATTGACTCTCCTTTGTAGATGACTTTTTGTTTATCCCTAGCTGCTCTTAAAATTCTCACTTTATCTTTGGTTTTGGCAAATTTGATTATAGTGTGTCTTGGTGACTTTCTTTTGGGATCTACCTTATGTGGGGTTCGATGAGCTTCTTGGATAGATATCTTCTCATCTTTCATGATATCAGAGAAGTTTTCTGTCAACAAATCTTCAACAATTCTCTCCGTATTTTCTGTTATCCCCTGCCCCCCCCCCCCCACACACACTTTCTGGTACTCCAATCACTTGTAGGTTATTCCTCTTGATAGAGTCCCACATAATTCTTAGGGTTTCTTCATTTTTTTTAATCCTTTTATCTGATTTTTCCGCAGATAAGTTGGTGTCAAGTGCTTTATCTTTAGTCTCACTAATTCTGACTTCCGTTGCCTCAATTCTGCTCCTATGACTTTCTGTTGAGTTGTCTAATTCTGACTTTTTGGTTAATCTTCTGGATTTCTGATTGCTGTCTCTCTATGGATTCTTGCAGCCTGTTAAATTTGTCATTATGTTCTTCTCTAATCTTTTTAATTTCCTCTGTTGCGTGTTCTGCATTTTGATTAATTTCCTTCCTAATTTCTTGAAGAGTTCTGTATATTAATCTTTTGTATTCTGCCTCTTGGTGATTCCAAGAAATTTTCCTCCTCTGGAAAATTTCTAGATTCTTTATTTTGGGAGATTGCTGAAGTCATCATGGATTGCTTCTTTATGTGGTTTGATATTGACTGTTGTCGCGAAGCCATCAATAAGTTATTATATTTATTTATTTTATGTTTGCTTACTGTGTCCTAGCTTCTTGTTTTGTTTTGATATGCCCAAATAGGCTACTCATATCAGCTAGTTTGATTATTGACAACTGTGAAGATCTAATGTTCTGTCACCAGGTGGTTAGATCTGTTACTAGGTATGCGAGCTCAGGAGTCTGCCCACTCCTCTGTATGGATTCAGCTCAAGTACCCAGGTATATAGCCACCAAGTGTGTGGTGTAGGCTCTCACTCACAGTCCTAGACAGGCATGGGTGATTGGTGTAGGCACAGGCATCTAGCTGCAGCAGGTGGACACACTCTGAGCAAGGCAGGGGGCTGATGGCTGCCCCTGAGTATCCAGAAGGAAGGCGTGCCCCTGTTCCCTAGAGCGTGTAGGTGGGTGAGTTTTGCAGCCGGACTATGAGCACCTAATGCTGTTGGCTGTAAGGACTGGGGGACACCTCTTATTATGGGCCCCTATTGCAGGTGGCTAGGTGGCATGGGTGGAGCCACCAGTCCTCAGGCCCCTGATGTGGGTAGGTGAAGACCCTGCTTAATGGACAGAGCAGTGTCAAATTTCAAGAACCTGCCACTTGACAGCTGAAACAGTTGAATTTAGACTTCCAGTATATACCCTATTGTACTGTGGTAATGAGGGCCTATGCTGTTGAGATGGACCCACACAAGTCTATGCAGGGAACAGGCGCTCAGAGTCCATGGATCCCTTATGCCTGTGCCTAGGCAAAGGAGCTTTGCCTACCCTGGGTTCCTGACTTAGGGGAGCCAGCAGTTTTTTTTTTCCCCATTAGTTTTGTCACCCTCTAAGGCAGGGAGAATGGCTCCAGGTGTGTGACGGTTCCTACTTCCATCCCAGGGGACTTGGCAATTGCTGAAGCCGGTCTGGGACCCAGTGTAGTGCAGGGAGTGGGGAGGTAAATGGGAGAGAGGTTTTTCCCTAAGAGGGGTGTTTTTGATCCACGTGATAGGCCATACACAATTACTTATCTATCGCTGGATCGAGGGCTGCTTCTCACTGGTTCCGGGTGGCTGTGTAGACTCTCTTGTGCTGGGTCTCTCCTGGTGTGGAAAACGCGCCTCCCGAGCACAGCTGCTTGCCTGCCTCACCGCTCACCCACAAGCTGCTCAGGCCTGAAGGGCTCAGGTTCTTGCCGGCTCAGGTCTGGCAACTCCTCGCTGCTTCCGAACTGTCTCTCCCTCCCCCTGCCACTCAGTCCAGTTCCTCAACTCTGCCTTTGATGTTCAGGGCTCCCAGATTGCCATATATAATCAAATCACTTGTTTTTTCATGTCTTTGTTGTAAGAGGGTCCACCAGAATGTCTGACTACTCCGCCATCTTGGCCCTGCCTCTCAAGGAGGGTCTTGAACCCTGGGCCAGAGTCAGAGCACTTCACAGTGCTCAGAGGAGGGGGAGCAGAGGAGGACAACCCTCTGGGCAGGGGCTGCCTTCTGCAAAGCCCTCGAGGTAGGAGTGCCTGAGGACTAAAGTGGGTACTGAAAGGATGACTGATACGCATCCACGGTATCTCTGTAGTAATAGTGCTAAAACAGACCCTGGCTGTCCTATGTTCAGGTGGCATAGGGAATAACTGTATTTTCTGTCTCAAAAAGTAGGATCTGAGGTCTGACGAGGGTTCAGGTGCTCCCCAGATGGACGGGACAGTAGCTGGGAACTGGGCGTTGTCCTAGAAATCAGGGACACAGGGCTGTGGTTGTAGGTTAAAGAATAAAGCAGCCGTGACACACTGAGAGTCAGCAAGAGCATCTTCCCAGCCCACACAAGTGAGAAACGGCAGTGCACGGCTCCCTGCGCCTCCACGCCCAGTCCCGTGGTGGCTCTTGCCGCCTGCACCCTCTGAGCACACCAAGGCTGCTGCAGCACTGTGGGCTGTTTGAGGGAATGAAGGTGTGTGAAAGCCCCCAGGGGATGGAGCCTCCCTTTCCTCTCTCCTCCTCACCCTTTCTCTGACAGCCACATCTTGCCTGGGGTGAGGCACATTCCTACCCACTTTCTGGGTCTTCAGGGGCACAAGGAGAATGGAACTGCACAGAGCTGGAGGGGTGCTTGCCTCTTGTCCCCTGCCACTGTGGGGATGGATCCAGAGTCCACACTCCAGCCACCCTGTGGCACAGGCTGCCCTGCAGCCTGGAGAGCAAGCTCCAGGGCAAGGACCCCTCTCCCCATTTCATAGAAGAGGTGGGGGCACATGTCCAGGGCTACACAGCTACTGAACAGGGCAGGAGCAGGGACGGTGCCCAGGTCTTGTGGCTTCAAACCCTGACCTTCTCCACTCCTCCATGCTGCCTAGCTCCTGAGCCACCAAAAGACATACTGGCTTCTGAATTTGATGTGAAGATCACAGCATGGCGATTGAGCTTGTAGGCTTGGAGACCAGACTACCTGAGTTCAAATCCCAGCCCACCTGAGTTTGAATCCCAGCCCTCCCATTTGTTGGTGGTGTGAACTTGGGCAAATTATGTAACACTTCTGTGCCTCCGTTTCCTTTTTGGTAAAATGAGAATAATAAAGGGTTGACTGTGAGGACTAAATGGCTTAAAATAGGTAAAGGGCTCAGAAAATGTCTGGGCACACAGTAAGCACTCAATCCATGTTTATTATTGTTGTCATTTTTACTGTATTATTTAGCACCAAATGTGCCTGCAGTCTACCCTGCTGCTGCAGCACCCCACCCCTTAGGCCTGTCCAAGTCTCGTTGAGTCACAGGCTCCAGCCCCAGCTGAGCCAGGTGGGCTCTTTGGGGCCTCCCAGAGCCTGATGGGAGCCTTCAGAGACCTGGCTGGTGCCCCCAGACTCTTCAGGCACAGGAAGCCCACTTCCTGTCCAGCCCTCAACTCCCTTCAACTCAGGCTCTGCTCCTCTGTGCAGATTTTAATGAGAACGGCTTCATCGACGAGGAGGATCTGCAGAGTATCGTTCTCCGACTGCTGAACAGTGATGACGTGTCTGAGGACTTGCTGGTCGACCTAACGAACCATGTGTGTACCTGTGGGCTATGGGTGAGAGCTGGGGTGGCAGGCCATCGCCCAACGCCCCTGGATGTCCGGCTGCTCATCTTGGGAGAAGATGGGTCAGGCTCAGGGCCAAACCTGAAGCAGATGGTGTTTTGGCCTTTGGTGCACACATGCCTTGGGGCCTCTGTGGGAGGCAGGCAGGGCAAGAGAACAGGTGCAGAGCTAGAGACAACCACCCCTCAATTCCCTGTCCTTGCTCCAAGATGGTGATTCCCTTCCAGGGACCGCAAACAGTGTGTCCCAACCCACCCATTCCAAGGGGAGCCACCCCCCAACTGCAGTCATTTCAGGCAGAGGGGCCAAGAGGAAGATTAGCATCAGATGAACACATCCCCATGTCCCCTTCCCCACTCACTATCCCCACCACAATCCTTGCACAATACAACACCCAGATGTCCCAGAGTGACAGTCTAAAGTGTGACAAGACCTGAACACAGCCTCACAAACCCAAGACAGGGCATGGTTCCACTTGTCATAGACCATGAAAACCTTCAAGTATTTCGGTCCAGGTAGAAACTAGAAGCAAAGATAAAACCATGAGTGCACATTGCTGCCCACTACCTGACTGGGCCCCTTGCAGTGTAGAGCCCTGTGACTGGGTGGCAGGCAGTAGGGATGGGAATGTATTAGTGTCCTAGAGCTGCTGTAACAAAATAACACAAAGTGGGTGGCTTACAAGAACTGAAATTTATTGTTTCACAGTTCCAGAGGTTTGAAGTCCAAATCAGAGTATCAGCCATATTGATTTCTTCTGAGGCTCTGAGGGACAAGCTCTCTCACGCCTCTCTCCGAGCTTCTGGCAGCTCCAGGCATCCCTGGGCTTGCAGCTATGGTGTCATATGGCGTCCTTGCTCTGTCTCTCCATCTGGGTGTAACTTCTCCTCTTTCATGAGGACACTAGTTATATAGGATTAGGACCCACCCTACTCCAGTATGACCTCATGTTAACCTAACCAATAATATCTTCAAAGACTGTATTTCCAAACAGGGTCACATTCACAGGTGTAGGGGTTAGGACTTCAGCATATCTTTTGGGGGAACACAGTTCAACCCATAACAGGTATATCCCCCAGCACCCTTTCTCTCACTGCCAAGTTTGGGCTGGAGGCACTGAGATGGATCTTCCCATGAGTGGATCCAACCCATCAGGTTCCAAACCTTAGCGCAAATAACCTCATCTTTATCAACTTCTGTTTCTGGTCTGTGAAATAGGGATAAGAATATTTGCTCCGCAGAAAGTCAGAAGGACTCTAGGAAATGAGTGTTAGCATCTGGCAGAGATCCTGGCATATGGTAGCCATTCAACATGTGGTAACTCCCCACATACCCCTGCATCCCCCATTTCACTCTACTGACACTGGGCTCCTCTCTGCCTCCTTCCCCACCTCCACTGGGCAGGTCCTGAATGAGTCTGATTTGGACAATGACAACATGCTGTCTTTCTCAGAGTTTGAACATGCAATGGCCAAGTCTCCAGATTTCATGAAGTAAGGAGTTCTGGAGAGGAAGGGGTGTGGGGGGGGGCGGGGCAGGAAGGACCCTCCCATCTTCCCTTGGCCAATGGTGCACCTCAGTCTTCCCGAGGAGGTCACAAGTTTCCAGAGAAATTTGCAGGTTCTTTCAGAAATCAGTAAAACTCGACCTTCTTAGAAATCAGGTAACCCAGGAAGAGACTGGGGGTGGGGTAATAAAGGGCAAAGGAGAGGACTGGATTCCAGGCTTTGCAAACAACATGGGTGGTCCAACCTCAGGTTCATGCAGCTCTACAGCCGGCACACCTATCCTCTTTGCCCAAGCCCACTTGGCTCCAGGGCTGACCCAGGGAGTTGCCTGGTCCTCTCCTGCTCCCCTCCACCCACAATCTAGCAAGGTCACTAGGAGCTGGGTATTTGCACAGGGCTATGAAGATTCTGGAGGAGCTCTGGTGGTGCAGTGGTTAAGCACTCGGCTGCTAACCGAAAGGTAGGTGGTTGGAACCCACCAGCTGCTCCACAGGAGAAAGATGTGACGGTCTGCTTCTGTAAAGATTATAGCCTTGGAAACCCTATGGGGCAGTTCTACTCTGTCCTATAGAGTCACTATGAATCAGGATCAACTTGATGGCAAGAGATTTGGTTTGGCTTTTTGGTATAGGGATTCTGATGGTGGAGCCCAGAGAAGAACTCAGGCATTTCCAACTCTTGAATCAGATAGAAAAGAAACTTAACTACAGAAGCAATTCTACTTCTTAGAGTGGGAAGGGCCTTGATGGTCCTATCTGGTCCAAACACCCTTGAGATGACTGAGACATCTCCATATTTCTCTGACTGTGTTTAACAGTCATTTTTCAATCCTTGCAGCTACAGAAAATGCTCTACCTCTGGAGGTAGCACATTCTGTTACTAAATAGTGCTGCTAGACTGCCCTTCCTCTTGTAGAGCTGACATCTGGTTACATGTGTCTTCTACTCCCGGGTCTTGTTATGCTCCTTGGTCTCACAGTTCAGGCTATTTTGATAGCAAGGAAGAGTACTCACTCAAGATGGTTTAACAAACAAAAAGAAAAAAGACAGCTAGACCCCAGAAAGCACCAGGTCAGGAACCCAGGATAGCTCTTTTTCTCTTTCTTGGTGCCTAGCCTCTCGGCCTCTATTCTCGACTCCACTGCACTTCGCTTCATGCTGCAAACCAGCAATCTCTGTTTTGTCAGACCCAAGGCCAAACATGACTTACCAACACTGTCAAGTCTGTATCTCCTGGGTTTCCAATGGCCCTCAGTGACTCTTACATAGTCTCTCGGCTCTGACACCAAACTCCTTGGGGAGAGAATCCAACTGGCCTAGCTTGGGCCCAGTGTCCACCCCTCTTTAACCTTCTGTATGGGGGATAGGGTCTCTTCCTTCCAACATAGCTGTTAGGGGGCTGTGACTTGGTCTGATTCTCTAAAAAATGGCTACCACACTTCTTCCATAGCAGCTCATCAAGTAATTGAAGCTAGTTGTAATCCTGCCTTCCTTGAGTTTCTCTTTTAGTCACTCCATTTCTTTCCATTGGTTCCCGCACCACAGGTTCTGAGGTCCTTTGTCATTCTGGTGGTGCTAAAAGAAGCTTGAAGGCAGCTTTGGGTGGACTTGAGAGAGCTGCAAACTGGCTTTTGCCCAGAGAGTGGGACAAAAGAGGAGGTCAAGGAGGGTGCCTCTGGGACTACTGTTACCCAGAAGTAAGAAGGCCCTTTAGAACTGCAGGCTCCAGGTGGCTCATGGAATTCTTTCTTTCAGCTCCTTTCGGATTCACTTCTGGGGATTCTGATGTGGCTGCAAATACCTGATCTGGCAAGGGAGACCGCTGGAATTCAAGACCCTCCAAGCACTGGAGGAATCTGCTTAGAAGTATGACCTTGTTCCTGTCCCACCCTCAACTCTAGAATAATGTTTCTTAAATAAAGAAAGAAAAAAAAAAGTCTTTTCCTCACCCCATTAGTTCATCATTTTTTTAATGCAGTGTCATATACAATACTTTTTTTATTAAGAGCCGCTCATTCCAGGGCTTAAGTTTGCCAATGACAGCAAGAAAGCCTATCTTTTTGAGGGCCGGGTTCAAGTCCCAGTGTGTGTTACAGCAGGGGACCAGGCCAAATGGGATGAAGTTCACTAAGGAAAAATACACGTTCTTCCCTCCCTTCACCAGGCCACCTACCCCCACCCCCACCCCATCTAGCCTTGCATTTCCCAGTGCAGGGCGGCACAGAGACGAGCACATAGCTGTCATTCCAGTTGGCGCCTGGCTCCCCAGTCCTTGTTCAAGGGAGAAGACATATTGGCCCTACTTGGCACCCCCAGGCCCTTAGGGAGGACACCAGCAGTCAAGGCTTATCTGCTGACTATTCAGCCAAGCCCTAGAATGAATCTAGCCACCACATGGACCTTTTGGGGCCTAGCTGGTCAGGGACTCTGAGACCCAGGAGAAGCCACTCATAGGGGTCTCTGAGAGCTGTCAGATTCCCACCTGATGGGAGCATGGCTGTTCTTCACAGTGTCCTGGGAGGAAGTGCATAAATCCTGGATACAGGGGAAGACTGTTCTACCTCACCTGCACTGTGCACCCTGCTGTGTGGTCCTCTTGCTTTTAGGTCCTGACTCAGCAATTCAGGGGTAAGGAGGGCCCCATGACTTGATGGAGTCCCCTTGATCAAGCCCAGGAGGCACAAAGTTCCCCATTTCCAGATCTTATCTACTTAGGGGCTTTCAACCACATCCAGCCCCCTGCCCCAGTAGGCAGACAGCCTCCTGGCAGGGAGAAGCAGCATCTGGTGACAGCCTGGACTCCCCAGGCCACCCAGGCATGTGGCCGAGGAACCCACTCCCAGTGTCCACTTCCAGCTGGGAGACCCTTGAAACATAGAGAGTCCTTGAAGAGTGGCTTTAGTCCTGGGTCACTCTGTTCCAACCCCTTCTAGAAATGGTCCTGGGAATAGATGCCAAATCAGCAGAATGCAGTGGAAGTGGGCATTTTATACAGCTTCTTCTCTTAGGCACCACTCTTCCCCAGGGTCCTTCAGGATCCCAAGGGCTGCACCATCCCTGCCCTTCAGTCTCCATATGGGCCACAAATAGGGTATGTAGTGGGAAAACCAGGGGCTTTGGAGTCAGAGAGATCTGGGTTTAAATCCTAAGTGTGTCACTTACTAGCTATGTAACCTCAGGCAATTTTCTCAACCTGTCTGAGCTTCATTCAGTCTCTTTATCAGTAAAGATAATGACACCTCCCTCATAAGGTTATTGTGTGGACTCAGTGATGTAGAATTTGTGCTCAAATGGGAATTGCTTTCCATCTGACACTCAGTGCAATTGTTCTGGGGCCATTTTACTTCACTCTCAGACATGGGACAATCAGGCTTCTCAATTATGTCAGTGGAAGCAGATGGGAGGTATCTCTGTACGTGAGTGTCCTGCCACCAAGAATAGTGAACCCTAAGACTCCTCAGTTCTATCTGCTACCACCTCAGGGGAGAAAGTGGGTGGGCCCAGCAGGTCACTGAACGCTGCTTTTCTTGGCTTGAGCCCCTTGGGCTGAGCTTTTCAGAAGGCCCTTAAGACACAGTGCTGCGTGATTCTTCTGTCCTGCTCTGGCCAAATGTTCCCAGGACCCAGAGGAGAGGAGTATGGGATGGTCATCGCTAAAGATTTTATTCCAAATAAGCCAACCTGATCAAGGCCAAAGCTCTCAGGTATATGCTTCCTGGTCTCATGCTCTGAACTCAAAGTAGCAGTCTCTCTTCTGTCGCTCTTGTGGGGAGACCCTCTTCCCCGATGGGAATGTCTGGTAGGTCTTCAGGCTCTCAGGGGCCACTCTTAAAAGGTGCCACTTGTCCTTCGGGCTCAGAGGAGGCCTGGGGGTGGGGACAGAGGCAGTGTTATGCAGTGTGCAGGGGAGGGAGGGTAAAAAAGATGCCCAACCACAGCCCCACATGCCCATTTTACCGTCCATGTGGATCCTGAGGCTACAGGGCAGAAGGTGAGTGCAGGAATATCCCAAAAGTCTCTCCAGCTCTGCTGGCATTGGGAGTGAGCCAGGGGCAGATTATCCGATAAGCAAGGTAAGCACAGTGCTTACCTGGCTTACTAGATCATCTGTAGTGAACATATGTAAAACCCATGTGAAATTGTTCGCTACAGATTAGTTGAGTAAGCACAAGTAAGCCTGTGCTTACCTTGCTTACTGGGTCATCCGCCCCAGTAAGAGATTGTAAACACAAAAAGAGGCTTGATTCTATAGGAAGGTGCTGTGGGATTGGGACAGAGACAGATGCCAGCGATACCTAGAAGCAGAATCTTTAATGTGGTGAAAAAAAATGTGCTTACCTTGCCTATTGGATAATCTGCCCCTGGGGTGAGCAGGGGCAGGAACCCCTGAAGCCCCTGGGGTGGGGGAAGCTCAGCGACTCAGAGAACCGAGCCCTGAGCCCCCTCCCCACTTCCCCTAGCCAAACCCACCAGGTTCCCTGCAGGCTTGGGTTCTCTGAAACAGCAGTTCAAGACCCTCTGATGAATCGCTTAACCTCTGATGAGTCGCCAGGACTTGAGATAATAATAACTTGTATTTGCATAATGGGAAGGTGGTTAAGAGCATGGACGTGAGCGTCATACAGACATGGAACGGAAGTCGGTGCTAGCGCGCCTGCCGAAAGTGTACAGGTGTGAAACGGACTCACATGGTACCCCCAGTTCACTTTGTTCTAAAGAGTAAATGAGGTAATGAGTAAACACTTAACACAATGCTGGGCAAGGGGTAAACAATAAATGCTGTAAGAGATGATGATAGTGATGATGATGGTGGTGGTGGCTGGAATTGAGGGAGAGAGACTTGTCGGAAGTCACAGAGCCAGTCGGAGGAACTACCTGGTTAGCTCTCAGAAGCCCTCTCAAGAGGTCCCATCCATCCCTCCCCTATAACCCCATGGGCCAGACAGGGTTTGGGAGAAACTAGCTTTGGAGTTCTCCTCTGCCCGGCGAGGGGTGAAGCTGCCTGGGACCAGAAACGGTCAGCAGCAGTGCTGGCTGGCAGGCAATTTGGAGAAGGAACAGAGCTGGGCGTCCTGGGCTCCCTGCAGCCTCAGGAGGTGCAGATCCTGGACAGAATGGTCTCAAGAGGACACCTGTTCCCAGCAGAGGCCCCACATTCTGTCTCTAGGGATTGACTGGTTCAGAGCCATCCCAAGGTGTGAAGATGGCCAGCCCAGAGTTCTGGAATTGGCACCAGGAGACCTGGGTTCCCTTCCAGGCTCGGCCTCCAGCCGGCTGTGCCACCTGAAGCTGAGCCTTAGTTTCCCTATTTGTAAATGGGGGACGATAATGCAGATCCACCATCTTGCAAAGAGGAATCTTTAGAAGAAGTTAAATCTGGTTCTTTAAAAAAACACTAGGCTCTATGGAAGGGGTTACTGCTTTATCAACGACGATGATGGCGAGGCTCAGGGAGCTCGGGGCAAGTAAGGGGTCAGCACGGAATTGGACATCGAAGGATCTGTACACTGACCTCACGTGGGGCTCGGCAGGACCGCAGGACGCCCCCTTCTGGGTGTGTGTGGGGTGAGAGGCAGCGAGGGAGGCACCCGGGTTGCACAGCCTGCGCGCCGTCTGCGGGTAGTCCGCGGTCCCTGACCCGGGCACTAGCAACCACCCACCCCGCCGCACGCTCACAGGCTTGCGGGTCGGCCAGCCCGCCGCTCGCTGGCAGCCACTAGGGCCCAGACATGTTGATCCCCTGCCTGGGCGCCAAGAGGGCGAGAGCGCGGGCAGTGGAACTTCCCTGCGGAAAGGAACTCTCTCAGATAAAAGCAGTGAGGGGCGGGCGGTGAAAAAGTTTCATATTTTGTTAAGCGGACAGTTGGACCTTTAAAGATATTTTCAAGTCCCTAGGAGAACATTTTCCGAGTCCGGACGGGACGATGTGGGGAAGGGTGGAGGAAGCACCGATTCCTGCTCACTGCAGTGCCCTCCGAGTCCGCTAGAGGGCAGTAGCTCCTGGCTGCCTGGGAGTAGCCGCGCACTCGTTGGGAAGGGTGTAGCTGCAAGGCTGCCGTTCTTTCGCTAGGGGGAGAAGCTTACAGATTTGGGCCATCAGAGATGATGGGATTTGCTCCCAGACTCCCAGTGCATCTGGCCGGGAAAAAGCTCTTCCTGATTCCACCCACTCAGGTTCCTGGCATCCCTCCTGAGGCCGAGGAAGCCCTGATCCCACTGTTGTGCAACCGTCACCCTCTACACTGTAGGCTTAGTCTGGGTGCCTCGCCATGGCTGGCAGAGAGCAGGTGCCCAGGGGATCCGTGTTCTTTCAATGCACGGATGCAGGGAGGGCAGGCACTCACAGGTTGGTGGGAATGGGGTACCGCTCCCACTCCTTCACAGGCAGCACGAAGTAGGGGACCCGGGCCACCATGCCCGTCTTGTCTCGATAGTGCTCCCGATGCTGCTGCACCATCTACACCTCAACCAAGGAAGAGAGGACAGGTGGTTGGTGTGCAGGAATACCCTCGAGTACCCGCTGTCCATGTCTGTCCATGGACAGGGGATGGGGGCTCACCCAGGGGTACTTCCATACCGCTAATGCCCTAGGGGCACCACAGACCTCAGCCCCAGATCCAACTG
Organism: Dugong dugon; assembly: GCA_030035585.1. Lineage (NCBI taxonomy): Eukaryota > Metazoa > Chordata > Mammalia > Sirenia > Dugongidae > Dugong > Dugong dugon. The sequence continues at coordinate 73,926,214 of CM057473.1, forward strand.
CTAACCATTCTTCACCTGTCTAACTGGGGTAATGACATCCACCACCCCAGCTCTGCGATGGTGAGAGACCAGCTGAGATAAGGTATGCGCGCTCACAATGTGGGCTTGGTGTGTGTTTGTTCCTTCCTTTCCTTTCTTCCTGGACAAGATATGGTTCTGTCTGTCCATGTGAGAGGCCAGATGGAGGGAAAAGGCTTCCCAGTTCCACTGGGATGGTCCCAGCAGCTCCTCAGAGTCTGATGGCATCAGCCTGGTCCTCTACCCCCGGGAAGCTACCTTAATCAGTTCTCTGCCCTGGGCACCAGGAGGCACTTGTGTTCTTGGAATCAGGCTGAGCAGGAGGAATGTTTGCAAGGGGAGGTGAGGGAGAGAGTGGAGTTTTCAGGAATACAGCAGATAATGGATCTGCAGAGAGCCCAGATGCTCCCCACCTTCTCCAGATGCTCCCCACCTTCTCTAGGTGCTCCCCACCTTCTCCAGGTGCTCCCCTGCCTTCTCCAGGTGAGTCCTTATGACCATCAAGGTGGGTGAGCCCTGTGCACCTGTGGCTTGGTCCTCCCCTGCATCATGGAATCTGCTGGCCATGTGCGGGAACCAGATTGGTGGTGGTGGTGGTGGTGGGGCTTTAAGAGCCAGAGAACCAGGACAGGAATAACCGGGGTGTGGACAGGCTCTCCTTTGTCCTCTCTCTTCCCCAGAGAAGCAGGACAAGAATAATGGGGGGAGGGGGGTAGACAGGTCCTCCTTTGTCCTCTCTCTTCCCTAAAGGCAGTTTGGGTCCAGTCTGGGGTGGAGGTTGACTCAGGGCATTCTCTCAGAGAGACTGTGGAGCGGAGATGTCAGGTGGGTGCTAGGTCCAGGTGGGTAAATACAATGCGAGTAGACCTGGAGCTGGGCCTGGGTAGGGGCTTTAGTGGGGCTTTTGCTCACGTAGGCCCTTCACTCAAGTAGGAAGTGAATGAGGGTCCATACAGCCAAGAGGCTACAGGGCAGAAGGTGAGTGCAGGAACAACCCCAAAAGCCCCCAGCTCTGCTGGCATTGGGGGTGAGCAGGGACAGGAGCCCCTGAAGCACCTGGGGTGGGGGAAGCTCAGCAAATCAGAGAACCAAGCCCTGAGCCCTCTTCCCACTTCTTCTAGCCAAACCCACCAGGTTCCCTGCAGGCTCAGGGGCTCTGAAACAGCAATTAAGGACACTCTGGAGGGTGAGAGGTCTTCCCTGAGGCCCAGTTGTTCCTCCCTTCCCATGGCAGGGGGTGGGGGAGGAGAGGAGGCAGCAGCACAGCCCTGGGCAGCTCACCTGGTAGAAGTGTGTGAGGTCCTTGGAGCGGCTACTGTCCAGGTTGTAGCGGGTGTAGCTGGGAGTGTTCAGCCAGCGGTCCCAGGTGTAGGAGCGGTTACTCAGCACGAGGCTGGGGTTTGGGGAGAAGATGGTCGGGAAATGGCCGCCTTTGCTGAAGGGAGTGTGGCTCTTCTCCATGGCTGCGTTGCGATGGTCCTGGAAGTACTTGAGGGTGGTGGTACCATAGGTGGAGCCACAGGAGAAGGCCACACTGGGTACATGGCCTCGGTACCTGCAATGGTGCGTGTGTGCGGGGGTGGGTGGCTTCAGGACCAGTTCCAAGAGAGGACCATAGAAATTTCTGGTGGATCAGTGGACCCCTTGTCATCTCTGGGCCTTGAAAGGCTCTCTGAGGTATACTTAATGGTTTAGGTCTTTGGGAAAGGACAAGTAGAAGAAACTCTGGGGCCTCCCCACCCACAAAGGTCTCTGCCTAGATGACTTACACAGGGTCATAACTCCTGGGTGCCAGACCTGACCCCCTCGGCCAGTCTGCACGCAAACCATTCTCCCTCAACAGCCTCCCTTTACTCAAGGGCTGGCCTGAAGATGCCGAGGGCCTTCTCCAGCTCCGACATTCTGTGGTTATTTGTAATGGGTAAAGGAAGCATGAGAAGGAGTGAGTGGGGGCACAGTTAATAAAGTGCAAGGGCGGCCAGATCTGTTATAGCTGAGGCCTGGACCCAGAATGCTGTAGTCTCCCTCCCAGCACAACTGCCTCACAAGGTGCCACTCAAATGCCTGGAGACCTCAGACAGAGGCTCTGGAGCGCTGAGATCTATGCAAGGACCTCCATCACCCTCTGCAGCCAAGGAGTCCCAGTGAGAGGGACAGGAGGTTGGCAAGTGGAGACCCTTGGAGACACAGCACAAGCCGAACACAGATCCCTGGTTAAATGGGACTCATGCAGAGGCCAAAGGGTTGTTTCAGCAAAGCAAGGGGAGAGTCAGCAACACCCAAAAAGCATGGGTTTCAGACTCTTGCAAACACCAAAGAGATGAAAGCTTTGCAGAGCAGTACATGCTAGGATTTCCCATTCACTTCTCACCCTACTGAAACCTGGCCTCTGCAGTCATGATGCCTTTGAGATTGCCCTTGACCAGATCAACTACTGCTAAATCCACTGGGCACTTTTCAGACTTTCATCCAACTTGGCCACCCTGCAGAGTCCCTGGGTGATGCAAATGGTTAACGCGCTTGGCTGCTAACTAAAAGTTTGGTAGTTTAAGTCTACCCAGAGGGACCTCGGAAAAAAGGCCTGGCAATCTACTTCCAAAAAAATCAGCCACTGAAAACCCTCTGGAGCACAGTTCTACTCTGACACATATGGGGTCACCATAAGTCTAAGTCAACTTAACAGTAACTAGTTTAAGCTCCCCATAGAATTGAACATGGTAGCCCTCTCCCTTCTTGAAATACTTCTCTTGGTTTTTATTACACCATTTTCTGTTGGTTTTCATTCACATCTCTGACTGTTCCTGCCCAGTCTCAGTACCTTTCTCATGATCCTTCTCCTCTGCCAATCTCTTGAGTGTTGGTGTTCCTCTAAGACCTGTCCTGGGCCTGCTTATAACCCCACACAGTCTTCCTGGGTGATGGCACCCATGCCATGGCCTTAACCATCACCTGTGTGCGAACGAGCCCTGGTCTACATCTCCAGCCCAGGGCTTCCCTCCAAGCATCAGACTATACACACAACTGCATGCTAGGCATTTCCCTTGCATGTTCCCCAGGCATTATCTCCCTGCCTCCCTTCCCCAACACTCAGTTCCCCATGTTGGTGAAGAGCACTCCCTAGCTGTCCATGTCATTAACTGGGGCATCCACCTCCCTCAGCTTCATCCCTCACATCCAGTCAGTCCCCAAGTCCTGTAGCTCATCTCCACCATCTGAGATCAAGCCATCATCACCTTTTACCTGGACTGTGGCAGTGACATTCTCATTATTCTAACTGCACTCATACCTCTGGCCTGCGATTCATTTTCCACACTTCAACTAGACTAAACTTCTAAAAGAAACTCCTGAGCATGGCATTTGAGGCCTTCCATGATCTGGCCTTTGCATACCTCTCCAGCTTCATCAGCTCCCCTAAACCTCAGTCATAAAGAGCTATTTGCAGTTCTCTAGATATAAGTGCTCTTCCCCTCCCTCTTTCTCTGGTCCTTGCCCTGTGCCTTCTTCTATCAGGCCCAATCTGTCCACCCCACTCCCACCAACCGCTACCCTTTACCTCCCAATACTAAATGGTCCTTTGAGACTTGCCCAAACATCAATTCTTTTAAGAAGTCTTTCCTTGCTGCCCCTCCTAGGTCTAGATAGGTCCCACTCCCTACTGCCATTGCACCCCAAAACCTCCCCCATCAGAAATATATCACTCTGTACTGCTACTGTCTCTTTACATCTTTGTCTCCTCACTAAACTGCAAGTTCTCCCGGACAGAGTGGATCATGTCTTACTCATCTTTGTATCCTCAGTTCTCAGTACTGGGTCTAGCACATGGTATGTGGTTAAAAAATGTTTATTAAACAAATGAAAAGATGAGTGGATGTCATGCCTACAGTACCAATACACTTACAGTTGGACTAGCACACACAAACACCCGAAGAACAGTGACCATGCCTTAGAAATTTCCAATACATCTCAGACCCCTGCCCACTATGATGCTTGCCATTTTACTTCTATCAGTTGAATCCTCTCACCGCATATCAAAACATTCCCAGCAAAGCCCCAGGAAGTGCAGGGAGCCTGCCAAGTCACTGCAGCAGCACCTGTTTCTACATTTCAGAAACTCGTCCTGCACCAGAGGCCAAAGAACACCGGGATCTTTGAAGTCAGTGCTTGAATACCTCAGAGGGCTGCCTTGGGCCTCAGTCTCCTCACCAATACAATGGGTACCAGTAGTATCAGTACAGTTGCTGTGGAGTCCACTCTAACTCTCCATGGCCCTGTGTGTGTCAGAGTAGAACTGTGCTCCATAGGGTTTTCAATGGCTGATTTTTCTCCAGGCCTTTCTTCTGAGGTGCCACTGGGTGGACTCAAACTTCCTACCTTTCGGTTAGCAGTTGAGCAAGTTAACCATTTGCACCACCCAGGGACTCCAATAGAACAGGTGTTGGATTAGAATTAGATAATGATGCATGGTTTCCTCATTTTCATCTTCAGGAGAAAGGCAAGAAAGTCAAGCATGGTGATTGCTGACAGATGCTCCAGTTGCTTTCCACTGCAGGCAAAACCTGGTGCTGCAGTGGTTAAGGGCTCAGCTGCTAATCAAAATATCAGCAGTCTGAATCCACCAGCCACTCCTTGGAAACCCTATGGGGCTGTTCTACTCTGCCCTATAGGGTCGCTATGAGTTGGAATCGACTTGACGGCAATGGGTAGGCAAAATATAAAGAGTTGCCTCCCTGGTTCCTGGTCCAACTCACCCTCAACAGCCATGCCTTCCTGGAGTCTGGCAGCAGCTGAGTTGCCAGAGGCCAGAGCAGCGATATGGCTGCAGGACAGGCAGCAGAGGCAGAAGACTCTTCCACTGGACTCCCAGGACTTTCTCTACCCTCCCCAGTGGCCTCCTCATGGCCGAAGCTGATGGCTTTACACTACTTCTCATGACCGATGACGTCTCTGTGTCCTTAATACCATCACCCTGATGGTCCTGAACCTTCCCCCACCCACCTTGGTGCCCTTCCTGCTGGACCCTCCTGAGTTTCTCGTTGACAGCCATGCCTCCTTCTGTCCTGAAGGATGGTGGGATTGCTGAGCACCTTGTCCCCCTCTCCTGTGAGCCTGTGTGGTAACCTTGGCCACTTCCAGGGGGGGCAGTCCTCATCCTTTGTCATAAGTTGCCTTCTCCTGGGTCTGGAGCACAACCCTCTGCTTCACTCCCGGATCAGTCTCTCTGGCTCTCTTGGCCCCTGTCCTCTGTCTTTGCCTTCTTCAGTCTCTCCTCCTCTCTACCTATAAGCGGGTATCGTCTTTCCTAGATTGCAAAATCCTGTGCTAGACCCTGCTGCCTTCTCACAAACTCCCCTTGCTCTTCCTCTGTTTCCTCATTCCTCTGAGGCATACTCTGTACCTTCTGTCTTTATTTCTTCAACTCCTACTCCTCCCTTGAGCTCCCTCCATCTGACTTCTTTCCCACCACTTTAATGTGAACCTGTACTTTGTAACTAAGGCCACATAAAGAGCTGCTCAGTGCCACATCCGGCATCGCGGCTCCCGTTTGCACTGATGAAGAAACTTTTCGGAAACAAATTATAACCTGAGAAACAAAAGCAGAGTTCCTGAGAGTTCTTTGTGCTCAATATGAACTTAATAAAAATACAAATACAAGAAAACAAGAATTCAAAGACAAGCGATAGGAAGACGCTCTCCCCTTACCCTGGTGGGCCCTTCCCCATGGCTGGAGTGCCACGCCCTGTCTGCATCCCTCACGTTCTTCCACGTTGGAGGTGGAGGAACAACTGGTTAGTAAGTTCAAAAACTGGGCCTGTACTGACCCACCCCTCTCTCCTCCCTTTCCTTGGAAGCAAGGAAGTGGTATTGCTCCTTCACACCATAAGCTTTGGATGGACAGACTCTCCGTGGAGGAAAGCCTGCCTCAATCCAACCCTGACTGTGGCTAGGAGGGCACATCGATCTCGTCCTGGGCTTGAGTACTAGCCTCATTCTCCAGGATCAGCTTTCCACTCTTCTGCTTTATTTCTCAAGTGGTGCAGAATGTAGGAAGGAAAGGGGTGCTGGCCATCAGGGGCTGCCGAACTACAACAACAAGATAATAAAGCAATAGAATGAAAAGTAAAGACAGATGGTCTACGGTACTCTGCAGGGAAAAGTGTGACCCAAGGATCTCAAACTAGCCAAGTGGTCATTCAAGTATAAAGGCAACTGGCAGTCCTTTCCAAACACAAAAGAACTCAAGAAGTAAAGCACCCACAAGCACTTCTTAGGTGCCTGGGTGGCACAAGCAGTTTGCATTTGACTACTAAACGAATGGTTGGTGGTTTGAACCCACACTGTGGTGCTGTGGAAGAAAGGCCTGGAGATCTGTTTCCATAAAGATTACAGCCAAGAAAACCTTATAGAACTCAGTTCTACTCTGTAACACATGGGGTCACCAGGAGTTAGAACTGACTCAAGGTTTAAGATCTTCTTGAAAGGTGTGTTCAGTGGCAAAATCCTGCCACCCAAAAGAAGAAAAAATACTGAGAAATGCAGAACGTATGTTAGAATGGCTGGTGGTGAACTTCAGATCTTCTTAGTACAGAACTAGGAATAGCAACAAGGTGAATGATGGTTTCAGAATAGAATATAAATGTTATAAAACCTGTCAAAGTAAAAATAATTTAAGCAACAAAAACTGGGGGGTGGATGAGAGGGAGCTGGGAGTACATCTACTAATACTCTCTTTAAAGAGAGTCAATTCATGCCAACTAAAATTAAAACCTGTTTAAAAACCCCACATTGACTCCAGCTTCTTAGTGGATTTTATTCTCTCTCTCTCTCTGATCTTTTAGGAACTAATATCTCTTCTGATGAATTGACATTTATCTAAAGTCTAGCTGTTCTTCCATTTTACTTCGTTTTTTTAAAGTTAAGTTCTAATAAGATTAAATTTCATGCTTTTCATTTTAAAATAGAAAATATGGTATGAGCCTAGTTTTGCAAAATTGCTTTTGTCTGTCTTTCTATCCATCCACCCATCTATCTAGTCTTTCGTCTGAATATACACAGAAAGAGAAACCTGGAATCAAGTTCACCAAATGTTAACCCTGCTTAATTCTGAGTGTTTGGATTTGGGTGATTTGTTCCTTTCTTCTTTGTACATGTATTATTTTTGAAAAAGAAAATCAGATGGAGTTAAATAATACTTTACTGAGAACCTACTGTGTGCTGGCACAATGCTTGTTTTGCTGTTGTTGTTAGTTGCCGTCGAGTTGATTCTGACTCATGGCGACCGCATGTGTGCAGAGTAGAACTGCTCCATAGGTTTTCTAAGTCTGTGACCTTTCCGAAGCTGACTGCCAGGCACCTCTGGGTGGGTTCGAACCACTCAACCTTTTGGCTAACAGTCGAGCACTTAATCCTTTGCACCACCCAGGGGCTCTGACACAAAAGCCACGCCCGCCTTCCACAGCCTACCATCTCATTCAGTATTCCTGAGTCACAGTGTGTGTATGCCAGGCACTGTGCTGGGTGCCGATCTGGGCACAGTAAGCTCCAACCCAAGTTGAAACCCAGCCAAGACTCTATGCTATTAATGGTCCTTTCCTATTGGTGGGTGTCAGGGAGCTCCATGGAGTTTTCATCAGAGGGAGGCTTTGAGCAGGAAGGACTTCAGTGCAAAGGGGAAGACTGTGGGTTTGCTAGTCTTCTCAACCCTGGTGTTATCCCAGGATCCCCTTTGCACTCCCTCTAGGCGATCTCATCCATCTTACACTTCCAACACCTCCTGTATGTCCATGACACTCAGATCTGTGTTCCAGCCCCGCCATTCTCCCGGCAGCGCATCTGCACATGCAGCTGCCCACACCCGACTTGCCCGTAGATGCCACAGACCTAGCATGGCTGAAACTCACCTGCCTCTCCTCCTGGGTATCCCTGCCTGGGTCACACCATCCTGTCCACCCTTCACCTAAGCCAGCAGCAGGAGCCATCCTCCCTATTATGTCAGCCGGCACATCCACGTCTCCCTAAGTCCTGCTTATGCGCCTTCGTTAGCCCCGTTCCCACAGCCCTCCTCCACCCCACCAACACAAGCCTTCCTCTTCACTCACCTGCTGTTGTTAGGTGCCTTCAAGTCGATTCCAACTCATAGCGACCCCATGTGACAGAGTAGAATTGCCCCCATAAGATTTTCTACGTTGTAATTTTTACAGGAACAGATGGCCAGGTCTTTCTCCTGTGGAATGGCTGGTAGGTTTAAACCATCAAACCCACCAGCAGAGTTAGCAGCTGAGCACTTAACCATTGCACCACCAGGGCCCCTTTTCACTCACCTGGACAATCTCAAATCTCCTAGCTGGTCTCCTAGACTGTTTTTGTCCCACCAGCCCAGTATCCACACTGAGGCCACAGTGCTCTTTCTCAAACACTCATCGGATCACTGGCTCATCTCCTATCCCTTCCCACAGATGCCTGACGCCCCAGCAGTTACTGCTCCACATGCTGTCCGAGCCGCTGAGCCTTTGCACGTATTTCCTCTCCCTGTAACACTGTGTCTCCTCTTGTCCGTCTGAGGTTTCCCACTCAGTCATGAGAAGCCAGGCTGTCCATTGCCTTCCCTGACCACACACCCTATGCCTAGTATCTGTGCTTAATATTAGTGCTATCAGCCTTAAATCCACTTATATCCAAATCAGTGTATCTCCTGCTAGTTTGTGTTCTCCTTTATCCTCTGCACCTACACAGCACCTGACACACGACAACTGTTCAATAACTGTTCATCGAGGGAGTGAGATGTCCATAAACACAGGGGCACCAAGTCCTGGGACACTATTTTAAAAGGGCTTGGCGCTGATCTGCAGAGCGCATACAGCAAACATGCATCACACCCACAGAGATGTTCAGGCTCCTCCGGTGAAAGGAGCTATAGAAACGTGACGTGTTCTTGTGATTCTTGTCTTAGCCACCCCCAAGCTCTCTGCTATACTCCTCTGCTCCCTGCTTCTCCACTTCTCTGAATGCCAAGATATTTGCATCCCAATAGAAGGCCTCTCCTCCGCAGTCCTCCTAAGGTTCTGCCTGCATTCCATACAGAACTTGCTGCTCTGGCAGGTGAGCGTGTGTACGTGTTCACATTTATTTAGCTCTCAGCAGGCACCTTGTCATGGTTGGGCTAACTCGCTTGAATGCACCTGCATTCGTGTGCCTTGATGGGACCCCATGCAGCTCCGCAGTAGAGCTTTCCGGAGCCCAGCTTTTGTTGGTCTTGTGGCAGGTCAGGGTGGAGGGGAGCTGAGGGGAATGCAGGTTGTATAATGGAGCATCAAACACTCCCTTATGCCAGCATCTGCCATGGAGGCTGACGCCACCACACCTCTTCCTGGGACCCTTCATCTGCTCCCGGTTCCCCACCATCCACCTATACACCGCACGATCTAGGAGACAGTCCTCAGCAGGGCCCTAGGCAATGATCACATGTAGACGCCAAAGCCCACTACGGGTTACTGCTGTGTACAGGGAGCAGACCCTTCCTTGCCTCTTAATAGCGCTGGCTTGTCCCATAGCTAACATTAAAATTAATTACCAAGAGCCATCGGGGATCCCATGAGCAGTCTTATTAACTAATTAACTAGCTACTGTTCAGCATGTCCCAAGCCACAAGGTGTCTTTCTCTACATTTCCTACTGAGTACAGTTCTCATCACATCCTTCCTCAAGGACCTCCATTGCCTATGAAATTAAGAACAAACTGGGCCAGGCACTCACAGCCCCCATGACATAGGCCCAACCTCTCTTTCCAGCCATGTCTACTTTTCATATTGCAGCTTTGCCACTCTAGCCAAACCAGGCCATTTGCTGCTTTGAAAGTATATCCTGCCTGTTATGGGTTGAATTGTGTCCCCCAAAAGAAATGATGAAGTCCTAACCCCTAGTACCTGTGAACATGACCTTGTTCAGAAATAGGGTCTTTGAAGATGTTATCAGTTAGGTTAACATGAGGTCATACTGGAGTCAGAAAAAAAAAAACCAAACCAAACCCATTGTCGTCTAGTCGATTCTGACTCATAGCGACCACACAGGACAGAGTAAAACTGCCCCATAGGGTTTCTAAGGAGCAGCTGGTGGATTTGAACTGCTGGCCTTTCAGTTTGCAACCCAGCTCTTAACCACTTTACCACCAATGCTCCATACTGGAGTAGGGTGGGTTCTAAATCCAATCTGAGTGGTGTCCTCATAAAAGGAGAACAGACACAGAGACAAAGACAGCCATGTGAAGATGCATCTGTAAGCCAAGGAACGCCTGGGGCTACTGTGAGCTGAGAGAGACAAGAAGGGATCTTCCCCTAGAGTCTTCAGAGAGAACATGGCCCTGCTGACACCCTGATTTCAGACACCTAGCCTCCAGAACTGTGAGACAATAAATTTCTGTTCTTATAAGCCACCCAGTTTGTGGTACTTTGTTATGGCGGCCCTAGGACCCTAAAGCACTGCCTGTACCTCCATCCCATGCCTTTCCTCATCCCTTCTGTCCAGAAGGCTTTTCTCTCTGCTCTTCTCCTCCCCATCATGATCTGATCCATCTCCTCAAGTGACATTTCAATACCCCTTTTCCTTGGGGCCTCCTCCAGCCCACCCCATAGGCCATGCCTGTGCCCACCAGTGAACTGCCTTGCTCTTTGTGCCTCTCAGATCCCTCGGTTTATATTATGCTGTGTTGTAATTATCTGAGCCCTTCTTTCTAAATTATAAACTCCATGGGTAGGGAAGGCTATGTTTTCCTCATATTTGCAACCTTGGCATTCTGGCACCCAGTCGATGCTCTGTACCTATTTGTTGAATTGAATTGACAAGTGGAGGTTCATTTAAAGGGCTGATGGTTCTTCTAGAGAAGGAGTGTCCTTGTTACAAAGGCTAGGTCTCTAGGAGCCCCTGACCCCCTGTTCTTAGGAGGGTTCCTCAGTTCCTGAGAATTGTTACCTACAAAACTGCCCCAGCTTCCTTGAAAGGGAAAACAGCTCAGAGGTAAAATCCAGGGAAGAGATGGGGGCTGGCCTTGGAGCAGAGGACCTGGGAGGCGGTGAGAGAATGGCATGGTCTATGAACCCTCAGGAAGAGTCAATAATGCAACAGAGAAAGGCAGATGAGTGGCTGGAAGCCCTTAAGTGTCTGGGATAATAGATAACAGGTTGCCTCCTGGGGAGAATGGTGATGGGGAGCTGTGATTGGTTGAATAATGTCCCCCCAAAATTCATGTCTACTCAGAACCTCAGAATATGACCTTATTTGGAAATAAGGTGTGATGCAGTGAATTACTTAATATAGCCCTTCTAGCCATGGTCTTGTAACTCCCATCAAATGATGGGTGGGACTATGCAAATAAGGTGCTTGTGGCCCACCAACGAAATTAGACAGCTTGCTTACAATGCAAACAAGGTTCATGGCACAATTGTGGGAGTGCGATCATGGAAATAAGGTGTATGAAACCCTAACGAGGGGATTGGTCAGTTTTGCCATCCTGCTAGGCTTAAAATAAGCCATCCCAGAGGTGGAAAGGGGGCACCTCACTATCACCAAGAAAGAAGAGCTAGGAGTGGAGCATGTCCTTTGGACCTGGGATCCCTGCACTCAGAACCTCCTAGACCCAGGAGACAGAGAGAGAGCTGTAACACCAGAGACGGTAAGAAGCAGTAGCAGAAAAATGGCGGCAGCAGAGGCAGCAGAACTAGGTAACCGTATGGTAGGCTTCCCGACCCACAGAGCGAGAAAGCTGACCGCCTTTGGGTAGGAGGCATGCTGGCGGAGCAGGGCACCTGGCGCAGTGGGGCACCTCTGGTTACTCATCAGTAGACCTAGGCTTGCTGACTCATGCTGCTAGCAAGCTGAGTGCCTTCGGGCTGAGGCTGACTGGCAGAGTGCAGTGCCTCTGGCCACTTATTGGTGGAGCTAAAGTGCTTTGTAACACTTGCTCCAGCAAGTCAGAGGCCGGCCAGGGGGCCAGGCTGAGGGGCTGAGGGCAAAGAGGCTGAGAGGCCAGAGAGAGGTCTGCCTGTGGGCATGGCTGAGAAGCTGTCCTGATCGAAGAACTGTATCCTGAGTTGTTTCTGATCCTGAATTGTAACCTGTTATTTCCCTAATAAACCCCATAACCGTGAGTATGGTCTGTGAGTTCTGTGTGGCCACTGCAACAAATCAAACCCAGCAGAGAAGTATCGAGTGCCATGGGAAGGATGGCTGGTGTCAGAATTAGTAAAAAGGTTAGAGGGAGGAGGTATATCTGACCTCTACCTCATAGGATTTAGCCCTGGGCTGTTGAGGCTGATGGTGATTCTCTTCCTCGAGAAGTTAGAGGAGGTCAGATGCCCCTACTATGCCATTTTTATATATGAGGTCTTTGTAGATGTGATTAAGTTCATATTGGATTACAGTGGACCTTAAATCCAATGACTGATGTCCTCACAGGAAGAGGAGAGGACACACAGACACACAGGGAAGACAGCCATGTGAATACAGGGGCAAAGATTGGAGTTAGGCTGCCACAAGTCAAGGAACTGCCAGGAGCCACCAGAAGCTGGAGGAGGCAAGGAAGTCTTTGCTACAGCATTTAGTGGGAGCATGGGCCTGCTCACACCTTGATTTCAGACTTCTGACTTCCAGAACTGTGAATGAATAAATTCCTATTGGTTTAGCCACCCAATTTGTGGTAATTTTTTATGGCAGCACTAGGAAGCTACACAGGGAGTTACCTGCATGGGACGGGTGTGGAGATAGAAGGACAGGTAATGCTGCAGAAATCATTTTCTGCTTCTGTATTTTGGGCTTGAATAGAGGGCAATGCTCTGCTCCCTCAGAGGGCTGGGTCAAGAACTGATGAGAGGGGCTGACCGCTGTGCCTCCAGTCTGACCTCAGCGTGGGGTCGGGGGGGTGCACAGGTGGGGAGGCAGCACTGGGGGGCAGTACTGGGCAGTACTGGGCAGCTTGGAAGCTACTCCCTTACTCTGCGCAGATGCACAGGGACATCCCTGGGAGCATTTCTTTTTTCTTTTTTGTTGTTTTTGGGGTTTTTTTTGTTTGTTTGTTTTGTTTTCTTCTCTCTCTTATTCACTTTTTGTCTTTCTTCATTTCCAGTTTCTTAATCTAGTCATTTTTTTCTTTTACCCTTTTCCTTTTTTCTTTTCATTTTTGTTTTTCCCCATTTCTCAGTCTCTCATCTCTCTACTCCAATAGCAAGCTCCCTTAGCACTCTTTTCTGTTTGTGTGTACGTTTTTGGCTCCTGTCCCTCTCTCCTCTCTCTCATCTTTCCCATACCCATCTTAGCTCTACACATCACAATCTAGCCCTTCCTTCCTGCCTACCTGCACTGTGCTCTGATCATCACACTCCCAAGCAGCACAAGCACAGCCTACTGGAACCTGCCCTACACTGATTCCTGGTCTGCACTGTCAGCCCTGGTACATGCCACAAACAACCCATCCCAGCAACTCCCCTTCAGCTGGACCTTCCTTGCTGTAACGTACCTAAGTGACTGACCCTGCCCATTGGAGAAGGAGGTAAAAAGTATCATGCCCACAGACAAGCAAACAACAAAGAATGCACAGCCCGCCTGCTCAGACAGAACCAAATAAAACAAAAAAGCAGGATGAAACAAACAAATGTACAATCAATAAACGAGGAAAATAGCCACTGAATGCCTGAAGACAGCAGACAATATCAAAACATTTACAAAAACAGGACATGATGGTTCCAGTAGGTGTCCAAAATAAAACACCAGATGACCTTCCAGTAGAAGAAAAGACACTAGACCTAACTTATAGGGAATTCAAATCTCTAATATTCAGAATTATCCAAGAGTTGAAGCAAAAAGCAGACAAAAATGAGAAAAAAAACACACAAATTCATAGAAAAGGCAGACAAATTCATGTAAAATACAGACAAAAAATGGAAGAATTCAAGAAAATAATACAGGAACAAAATGCTAAAATAAATTCACAACTAGAAATCATACAAAAACAACAATTAGAAATCCAAAAGATAAACAACAAGATTTCAGAAATGGACACTGTCATAGAAGGGCTGAGGAGCAGGTTTGAAACGATGGAAGATAGGATCAGCAAAATTGAAGACAAACACTTGGATACAACTCTGTTTGACGAAAAATCAGAAAAAAGAATGAAGAAACCCTGAGAAGTATGTGGGATACAATCAAAAGCAAAAATCTTCGAGTGAGCAGAGTTCCAGAACAGAGGGAGAAAACAGAAAACACAGACAGGATCACTGAAGAATTGCTAGCAGAAAACTTCCCCAATATCATGAAAGATGAAAAGCTGGCCATCCAAGAAGCTCAATGAACCCCATATGGGATAGAACCCTGAAAGAAAATCACCAAGGCATATCATAATCACACTCGTTAAAACCAAAGGCAAACAAAGAATCCTGAGAGCAGCTGGAGAAAAACAAAAAGTCACATACAGAGGAGAAACAATAAGACTAAGCTCGGATTATTTGGCAGGAACCATGCAGGCAAGAAGGCAATGGGATGACATATATAAAACCTTGAAAGAAAAAAATCACCAGCCAAGAATAACATATCCTTCAAAACTCTTGTTCAAATATGATGGTGAAATTAGGTCATTTCCAGATAAACAGAAATTAAGGGACGATGTAAAAACCAACCCAAACTTACAAGGCTTATTAAAGGGAGTCCTTCGATCTGAGAACAAACAACATCAGACCACAGGCTGAATATAGGACACAGGATTGTACTAGCGAAATACCAGCCTAGGAAATGAACTCTTAAGGACTATGCAAAACCAAAAGAATTACAACAGGGAACCAGAGAGGTTAATCTGTAAATGACAACAGCATCAGAACCATAAAAGAGGGAATAAATGGTGTAGGTATAGAACCCTCTAATGGAGAGGAAGGCAAGGCGATACCAAGTAATAATAGACTGGTTCAAATCTAGGAAGATAGGGGTAAATTTCAAGGTAACCACAAAGAAAATTAACAAACCTACTTATCAAAATAAAGAAGAAAAACATAGTCTCAGGAAAAACAAAACCTACAAAAACGAAATGAAAAAGAAATCCACAAACAAAAGGAACTCAGCACAGGACAGTAAGAGGAACAAAGAAAACATCAGCACCACAAAAAAAAAAAAAAAAAAAATCACACTAAAAAATGCAATCCCACTCCTAGGAATATATCCTAGAGAAATAAGAGCCATCACACAAATAGACATATGCACACCCATGTTCATTGCAGCACTGTTCACAATAGCAAAAAGATGGAAACAACCTAGATGCCCATCAACAGACAAATGGATAAACAAACTGGTACATAAACACAGTGGAGTATTATGCAATGATAAAGAACAATGATGAATCTGTGAAGCATCTCATAACATGGATAAAACTGGAGGACATTATGCTGAGTGAAATAAGTTAATCACAAAAGGATAAATATTGTATGAGACCTCTACTGTAAAAACTCATGTAAAAGTTTACACACAAAAAGAGACAATCTTTGTTGGTTACGAGGGTTGGGAGGGGTGGGAGGAGAACTAAATAGACAGTAGATAAGGGGTAACTTTGGTGAAGGATAAGATAGTACACAATACTGGGGAAACCAGCACAACTTGTACAAGGAAACATTATGGAAACTCCATAGATACTTCCAAACTCCCTGAGGGACTGAATTGCTAGGCAGAGGGCTGTGGGGACCATGGTCTCAGGGAACATCTAGCACAACTGGCATAACACAGTTTATAAAGACAGTGTTCTACATTCTACCTTGGTGAGTAGCATCTGGGGTCTTAAAAGCCTGTGAGCAGCCATCTAAGATACTCCACTGGTCTCACCCCTTCGGGAGCAAGGGAGAATGAAGAGAACAAGATACAAGAAAAAGATTAGTCCAAAGGACTAATGGACCACAGCTACCACGGCCTCCACCAGACTGAGTCCAGTACATCTAGATGGTGCCCAGCTACCACCACTGACTGCTCTGACCGGGATCACAATAGAGGGTCCTGGACAGAGCTGGAAAAGGATGTAGAACAGAATTCTAACTCACAAAAAAAAGACCAGATTTACTGGCCTGACAGACTGGAGAAACCCCGAGAGTATGGCCCCCCAGATACCCTTTTAGCTTAGTGGTGAAGTCACTCCCGAAGTTCACCGTTCAGCCAAGGACTGGACAGCCTCATAAAACAAAACGGGACTAATGAGGCACAGCAGTCCAGGGACAAGGACTAGAAGTCAGGACGGGACAGGAAAGCTGGTGATAGGGAACCCAATGCTGAAAAGGGACAATGTTGACATGTCGTGGGGTTGTTAACCACTGTCATAGGGCAATATGTGTACTAACTGTTTAATGAGAAACTACTTGTTCTGTAAACCTTCATCTAAGGTACAAAAAAAAAAAAAAAAGATTTATCTATGTGAGATCAAATTGACAACAGCAACTTAAAAGGTTTGATGGGAAGCCTAGGGGGCAGTGAGTTGAAGATAATGGTGATGGAATAATTTGGAAAAGGATAGTGAGAATAGCAGCACAACTGGAAGAATGTAATCCATGTCACTGAATTGTATGTACATGTAGAAACTTTTGAAATGGTGTAACTTTGGCTATGTATATTTTCACCAAAAAAAGGTCCTCCAAGGTCGAGAAGGGAGAGTGTTGACATGTCGTGGGGTTGTTAACCAATGTCATAAAACAGTATGTGTACTGACTGTTTAAAGAAAAACTATTTGTTCTGTAAACCTTCATCTAAAGTACAGTAAAAAAAAAAATGTCAACATGTAAAACCAAACCTCATGGTGAACATCCAGAATGTGGTGTAAATGCCACTATCCATGGCTGCAAAGATGGATCTGAACTAAACCTTATGTATTTATACCAGACTGAGGGCCCCTTGAGGAGAGCCCCCTATTTGTTTGCCTTTGTCTCCCCAGCATTTTAACACATTCCACAAATCTTTATCACATGAATGCCCCAATGAATGGAAGAATTAATGTGAAAATTCTAAGTCACCTTCTTTCTCTAACACAGCCAGCTTGGCTTCAGGAAATTACCAGGATCTGGTAAATCAGCTTTGTTTGATGAGAGCAAAAGTAGCTTTGGGGCTCTCCAAGCCCCAGAGAAAGGTCCTGTCCACAAATGGGCCAGATTAAAACCATAGCAGCACCAGCCCTTAGTTCCTTACTGGGCTAATTCTGTGTGCACAGTCTCCAGAAATGATTTTAAAATTACAACCCCTCAATGTCTTGCTTATTCTGTTTCACAGCACTCCAAACTTCATACAAAATGTGCTATGTGTAGTCTTTTCTTCATTTTGCAATATGTTCAGCTTGCAAAAGACATATGTGTTTTTTTGTTTTTTTTTTTCACCCAAAAGCAGACTGGCCTGCAGAAATCTCAAGACATCAATTTAATTCATTCATTCACTCATTTAGTCTATACAGATTTGCTGCTACTATGCAAGGTGCTTCTCAGCATCCAGTCTCTTGCCCCAGTGACCACACTGACTCGTGGGAGACATAAGATCATCTTATACCCTGGAAGAGAAGTTTGGGGCCGGAAATCTGTGACACTTTGGGAGAAAGGGCCAAAGAATGGGAAGGAAGTCTTGCAGCTCAGATGTCTGGAGTTTGAAAGCATCCAGAGAAAGTAAAGGTAAACTTGACCCTGCATCTGAAAATGCCAAAGGCAAAGCAGCTCTGGGCTAGGAAACTTTCAAAGTCAAAATTCTGGGAGGACTGTGTGAGATTAGTGAAAGGACCCACCACGAAGTCCAGCGGACAGTGTGTACTGCTTAAGATTAACGACCGCAGGTCCTACCTTGCTAGATTCTTCCAGAGGGCGCCCATCCCGCCTCCCTCCCGCCTCCCTCACTCCTTCATCCAACAAGTTCTAATCCTGCACAAATCCTGGGTGCCCCGCACTGTGCTGGGGCCAAAGAGCCTGCTCAATTCTCCAGAATTCTCACGCTCTTGCCATGCGCTCCAGTCTGCCTTGCCTGGACTTCTCCAAATACCAAACCCCAAGGGCATCTCCATATCCTCCTTCTTCCCAGGACCCTGATCCCACTTCTGAAGGGAGGTCTCGTTATGGAGGACTGGTTTCGCTCCCCGCTGGGTTATCGAATCCCCCCCTCATCCCCTGCACTTGCCACGGACCGACTTCCTGAGAAGGAGAATCTGCCTGCTCTGAGAGCGCGCAATCCCCCAGGAAGAACACTAAGACAGGCGAAAAACTGGCGCACCGGGGTACCTTTCGCGTCAAACCCAAAGGGTGTCCTGGCAGAGTCTGGACTGCGGAAGAGGGTATTTGCGGAGACTAGGAGGCTAGGATAGGGGTCACCCCCAGGGGCTCTGACATCAGGTTCAGGTGGGGCCTGAGTGCGTGGCGGCCTTACCCGGGCATGAGGCCGGGGGGCACGTAGACGGCATTGAACTCGGTCAGTAGGGTGCCCGCGCTGCGAGAGGCCATGGTGGGTGCGGCGAGAGCTCAGCGAGTCACGGCGCCCCCGAGCTCTGCGCCGGATGGTAAACAGCCCGCGGGTCACCTGGCAACCGCGCGCCTGGCAACGCGAGTCAGGGTCGGAGCGGTCCTGTCCCGCGCCGCGGCCGCCTTCTGGGGGGACTGCACCCTCCTCCCCGGCCCCTACCCAGAGCAGCCCCGCGGGCGCGCCCAGAAGATGCCTCCCCATCTCCAGGTGCTCTCTCGTGCGACCCTGCAAATCGCCGCTCCCACCAAAGTCTCAGCTGTCGCACCCAAAAATGGACTCATCAGTCTGCTTTACTGCCTGCCGGGGGCGGGGGGAGGGTGGTCGTGAGGCCCAGGTGCCGTTCGGAATGTAGAAGCCGGGTGGAGAGGCCCAGCTGGATCTGCCCAAGGATCGTTTTGTTCCGACACGGGACTCGGTGACTAGGCTTGGAACACTATGGCGGGAAGGGTCGGTGCAGACGTGGAGGCCACGCAGACGGAAGCAGCCCCACCGCGGCTCAGCCCCGGTGGCTGGAGTGGCCATCGAGGCCCAAGAAGGCTCCAAGGGGAGACCGGGCGGGGGTGGGGGGCTCCGCGAGCAGCCCCGCAGTGTGCCCTGCTTGGCATATTTGCCCAGAAGGTTGTGTTAATTCAAGTGATTGTGTGTGTTGCTGAAGAAACCCTGATGGTGTAGCGGTGAAGACCTAAGGCCGCTAACCAAAAGATCAGCAGTTCAAATCCACCAGGCGCTGCTTGGAAACCCTATGGACCAGTTCTACTCTGTGTCATGTAGGGTTGCTATGAGTTGGAATCAACTTGACAGCAACGGGTTTTGTGTATTGGGGGAGAGGGTGGGCATTTTTTTCATAAATCTTGTCTCTCCGTGGAAACTGCCTTTTCATCTCATATTGTCCCTCAAACAAGTCCACGAAAATAGTTTCATAAGGGGCAAAAAGCAAATTGGGAAAAACTCTGGCTGCGGGATTTACATTTGAGCCCAGTTCCTCGGGTCAGTCAGGCCTAGGTGATTCCACAAGCGTTGAGGCATTTGTCAGAGAGCAAACCTTCTGAAGGCCCACATGATGGCTCCCTAGGGAGTGACTAAGGTCCCTGGGTGGCATGAACGGTTTGCCATCGACTGCTAACCTAAAGGATGGTGCTTGGAACCCACCCAGCAATGCTGTGGTAGAAAGTCCTGGCTATCTGCTTTCATAAAGGTTACAGCCAAGAAATCCCTGTGGAGCAGTACTATTCTGTAACACATGGGGTTGCCAGGAGTTGGAATCAACTACATGGTAGTACGTTGAGGGTGTAACTGTCTGGTGCCTCCAAATCTGGAATTTCTCCAATGACCCTCATACCAGCCCTGGGAGGTGTGTAGGGAGGGCCAGCACTTTAGGTTGTCAGTGGGGGTGGTGCTAGCTTCCAATCTGCTGATGATCTTCATGGCTTGGACCCAGACCCTGCCCCCTCAGCTTGCAGCAGTCCTGGTATTAATAACAATGCTCTGCAGTTTACAGTTGCTTTTCCCAGTCTCATTTCATCCGCATGGATGCAGATCTGGGAGAAGTGTTATCTTCACAGTTTGACTCTGTAAATGGCAGCTGATGAAGACCACAGACACTAATGAGTTCACAGGATGCTGTTGCAACCAGAATCCTCTAAAGACTCTGATAGATAACAGTGAAATTGGAGGAGAAGGACCATAGGCTTCCAATAGGAGCAAAAAGCAGAAAAACCAAGGTCTGAGGAGGAAAAGGAGCTGGAGGTAAAGGACTGGTTGCAAATTAGGGGGAAGGAATTCCCACCCACTCTTCAAAATACATTCATGTCTGCATTTTTCTAAATTCTCCATGTGGAACATGTATGTTACAATAAGAAAAATAAAATAAAAGCTGTTAAACAAAAAACCCTCTGCTCAGGTGTCACACAGTCTGGAAAGGCTTTCCTAATGTCCCTGGACAAGATAGAGTGCCCTCCTTCGCCCCATTCCTGGCCTGTGAGCCACTGAGCCTTGCTCGTGGTACCCACGAGCCTGTGCTGTGATGATCTGTGTTCTCATCCGTCTGTCTGTTCTGCACAAGGTACTGTACTGTGTGATCTCCATCCCTGCACCGGACAGGAGAATGAGTGCAGTAAACATTTGTTGAGTAAAGGATATACTAAGAGTTACCCAAATGGGTATCAGTCAGGAGAGTGACAAAATGTGGGATCTGGCTTAGGTTTCAGAAGGGTCAGTTGGGCCCCTGAGATGCCCACGCTGGCTCAGCTGAGGTGTGATGGGTGTTGACAGGGTGGAATTGCTACCATTTTATAGATGTGGAAACTGAGGCTCAGAAAAGCCCAATGCCTTGCCCAGGGAAGGTTTGTGGGCTTTTTCCTGAAGATGCACCGGTCTGTAAGAGGCCTCATGAAATTTACCCCCTTTGTTTGGGAGGAGACTTCCAGAAAGCCATACAAACACAGATTACCTGCTGACCTCATAGATGGAAATGCTAATGAATTTAGTCTTTTTTGAAAGAGACACTGAATTATCTAATTTTTTTAAAAAATTACGCATTCACTTGTATTCAATAAATACAATATCCTAAAATATTCTTAAGTTCAATATAGTTAGATAAAAGTGAGAGAGGAGAGCAGGAGGCTGGGAAGAAAAAAGGGAGTTGGAAAAAGAACATAATAAGAAGGAAAAAGCAGGCAAAGTAGCATGGAAACATCTAGAAGAGGGAAGAAGAAGGCTATAGAATTTGAAGGGGTAACCTCTTATTGGGAGCCCTGGTGGTGAAGTGGTTAAGAGCTTGGCTGCTAACCAAAAGGTTAGCAGTTCAAATCCACCAGCTGCTCCTTGGAAACACTATGGGGGCAGTTCTACTCTGCCCTTTAGGGTCACTATGAGTCGACTTGGCAGCAACGGGATTGGTGTTTGGTTTAATCTCTTGTTGTAGGGTCCCTGGGTGGTGAAAACAGTTTGCTCTCTGCTGCTAACCAAAAGGTTGGCAATTCTGAATCCACCCAGTGGCACCCTGTCAGAAAGTCCTGGCAATCTGCTTCTGTAAAGATTACAGCCAAGAAAACCCTATGCAGCTCAAATATTTCTCTTTTTTAACCTTTAGACCCTGTTCCAGCTAGGTCACCACAATCACCCTTTTATCCTGTCAACATTTATTGGGTATCCTACTATGCATGGGGATGAGGCTCTGGGGCTGCAAAGACGCTATGCCCCAGGGCCACACAGTCAGCAGGAGGAGAAGCAAGCTGAGCAGCCCCATGATGCAATGAGAGGGGAGGGCAGGGGCAGCACCCAGGAGGCTCCTAACCCAGTGCAGAGGCAACTTCCAGGAATAGGCACCCATTGAGCTGAGTCCAGAGTGAGCAAAAGTTGGTCAGGCCAAGGAGGCAGAGGGAGAGTGTTATGGACTGAATTGTGTCCCCCTAAAATGTGTGTCAACTAGGCTAGGCCACCATTCCCAGTATTGTGTTGTTGTCCACCATTTTGTGATTTGATACAATTATCCTATGTGTTGTAAATCCTAACCTCTATGATGTTAATGAGGCAGGGTTAGAGGCAGTTATGTTAATGAGGCAGGACAGAATCTACAGGATTAGGTTGTATCTTGAGTCAACCTCTTTTGAGATATAAAAGAAAGAAGCAAGCAGAGAGGAGAGGGACCTTATACCACCAAGAAAGAACAGCTAGGAGCAGAGCACGTCCTTTGGACCTGGGCTCCCTGTGCTGAGAAGCTCCTAGACCAAGGGAAGATTGATGACAAGGGCCTTCCCCCAGAGCTGACAGAGAGAGAAAGCCTTCTCCTGGAGCTGGCACTCTGAATTTCTAGCCTAGACTGTGAGAAAATAAACTTCTGTTTGTTAAAGCCATCCACTTGTGGTATCTCTGCTACAGCAGCACTAGATAACTAAGACAGAGGGGGTTTGGAGAGGAGGAGCGTTCCCTGGAGAGCAAATGGCAAGAGTAAGGCTGCAAAGCGTTCCAGCCCCTGGGGCCCCTTTCTCGCTGAGCCCCTCCTGGGGTGTGTTGCTGGAAGAAATGAGGGAGTAGCTCCTCTTTGGTTCTTGGAAATTCTGCCATAGACATCCCTTCATACCTTTCCCCTAGCCCTAGGCAGCTGATTAGAGAAGCAGGCCTGACAGCTCTAAAGCTCTTGCTGGAAACCAAACATCAGCCCATCTCCCCACCCTCAGCCCTCTTCATCTTTAAACACTGCTCTTAGTAGAACATAGTCTTCCATGCCTTCACGGAGTCCCTGGGGGTGCAAGGGGTTAAGTGCTGGGCTGCTAATGGATAGGTTGGAGATTCAAGTCCACCTGGAAAGAAAGACCTAGCCATTGAAAACCCTACAGAGCACAGTTCTATTCTAACACACACGGTGTCGCCGTGAGTGGGAATCGACTCAGCGGCAGATGGCGGTGGTGGTAGCCTTCACAATCACCGTTAGCCTGGTTCCTGAGCTCCCCTCCAGCAGCACCCCATTCTCCCAGCCTCCTGAGATTCAGAGCCAGTGATCCCAGGGCGGAGAGGCAGGACCTTGCTTTCACGGGGTGGGTGGGCAAGCACACTCCCCTCCCTCTCTTAAGACCCTAAACACTTGAGCTCCCATTTCTATGGGACCAGCCACCAACCAGAGCCTTGTGGTTGCCTGCTAGATCCTGATTTCCAGCTGGGGTGCTCAGGGTTGGAATTTCTACATAGGACCCAGCCAGAGCAGCCAGGCCTGGCCCACCCAGGTTCCTCAAGCCTTGTGGACACCAGTGGCCAGGTGTGGCCAATTTAATTGTGTGGGAGGCGTGGATCACCCAGAAAACACCAGTGCAACTGTTCATCTTCCCACGCACACAGAGTGCAAAGTTCCTTCTCCCCCCAGTGGGAAGGGGGGTCCTACCTAGGCTCATGCCCACTCCCATCTGCCCACTCCTGGTGGCAGAAGAGATTGCTTAGCAGCTAGGAAGCAGAGCATTGCCGCGGGGTGGGCAGGAGCCTCCACCCGAAGGTCTGGGAGAAGACACCTGAAGCTGGGCAGCACTTTATCTAGGAGATGGTGGCTGCTGAATAATGAATTCTGACTATGTCTGCACACTGGGTGTGTACCACACACACACACACACACACACACACACACACACTGGGCGGACAACTTAGAGAGGCGGGGGCTGCAGGGCTGTGAGTCTCTGTGAGTGGCTGGAAGGAGCAGCTCGGCTCAGCTGCCTGGGTCTCTGTGGGCAGCATCAGAGGGGGCGTGGGAGGAGGAGGAGGAGGTGGAGGCGAGGCAGAGGAGGCATGTGAGCCACTCGCTCCTTTGGCTCTGGCTTGCTCCTTCCCTGGCTGCTCCCGCCTGGCATGCCCAGGCTCTCCACACCAGCATGGCCCTGCTCGTTCACCTCAAGACCATCACGGAGCTGCGGGGCAAGGGCGACCGGATTGCCAAAGTGACCTTCCGAGGTAGGGAAGCCCCTGTGTTAAGGGGTCTGCCCCCTCTCTGGAGGATGACAGGACCAGGGCAGGGCTGGGAGGGTGGGTGGGAAAAGTTCTCAGTGGTTCTGGGCCCCTGGCTTTCCATGGCTAGCCATCCACCCCTGGCCTGCCTGGCCATGCTGGTTCCTTGAATGTGAAGGGCCCCCTGTGTTTTGTTATCTGTCATCTCTCCTTACACTCACAAACCCCCAGTGCTCTGGAGGGATGGGGAGTCCTCTGGCTGCAGGTCGTTCTGTGGATGAAAGAGGCAGGGAGCCCACCCACTGGGCTCAGGGGCACCAAGTCTGAGTCCATTTCTCCTCCCTTCCCCCTCCTAGAGATTGGTTTCCTTTGGGCACAGGGTCGGGGTGGGATCTGGCCCCTGGCAGATCCAGGGTGGCTCCTAGACACCAGGCCAGCAAGGAGCTCTCTGGTCCCTGGCACGATGGAGGTACTTCTGGCATGGCCTCTCTCAGATCTATTCCTGACCGTGAGGCAGGGACCCCATGAGCCCCCCGGCCTCTCCTCTGTTCCTTCTCTCCTCGTCCCCACTTGTGCACTCAGCCACCATGTAGCAGGACCTCCTATGTGTTGAGGCTGGGCTCTGGGAATATAAAGCTGAATGTGACCTAGGCCCTGCCCTCAAGGAGCCCGTAATCTGGGGAAGGAGGACCAGTGAGCAGACAAGTATGATAGGGTGTGGGATACAGCTGGGATGGGGACAAGTGCAGCTGCAGTCTAACCCAGGAGGAGAGATGAGGTGGTAAAGGAAGGCTGCCAGGAGGAGGAGACATCTCAGCTGAGGGCCCAGCAGGAGAGAGCAGGGTGGGAGAGGAGGAAAGAGCAGGCAGAGGGAACAGCGTGCAGCAAGGCTGGGTGATGAGCTGGTGTGGAGACTCTGATGGACCCTGGGTGAGGCTGGAGCCCTGAGGGAGAAGAGACAGGCAGAGCCAAGGAGGCGAGGCTGGACCTCACTCTGAGGATGGTGGGGAGCCCCTGGAGGGTTTGAGGTAGGGAGAGGCAGGGCAGCTTTACCTCTGCCTTTGACCCACCCACCTATACCTCCCTACCTGCCCACAGCCCAACCCTCTGTGACAGGCTGTCTTTGACCAAAGGCCAGAGCACCCCTCACTAGACACAGCCGTTTCTCCCCAGAGAGGGGTCTGAGGGTGGGGGTTGGGTAGTGGGGGAGCAGCTGAGAGCACCCTACCATTTAAAGAGCAAAGTGAGCATCTGGGGCCCAGGCAGGACACCACAGTGGCACCTCTGTTGGGAGGGACAGGTGAGACCCTGGGGCTGGGGCTCAGCATCCTGTCCACCAGCCTTTCCCACAACTCTTGAGCAGGAGCCCCAGGTACCTACATCACCCCCTCAGTCGGGCCAGCTCTGGGCATGAGGCCATGAGTTGTCCCTTGTTCATAGGGACAGGCAGGGTGGCGGTGCAATGTCTCTGCTGGCAGAAGCAGTTCAGGCAGGAGGGGAGATTAAGGGGTCAACAGGCTGCCTATTGCTTCCCACAGCAGCCGAATGACGGCTTTCTCTGTAGCACTCCGAACCTCCACATGCCATCTGCTGGCTCATCCTGGCTTTAGAAAAAGCAACTGCATGCTTTCACCTGCAAAACATGTCCCTGTGCTCAACAGACTCCACAGCTGTGGACTGTTGAGCTACAGGTCACTATGTTATTGCAGCTGTGACAAGACAGTCCTAGGCTGCACAAGTCCAGTCCCATTTTGCAGACAGAGCAATCAAGGCACGGTCGTAAAGAGATCTGCATGGCATTAGTGGAGGGGATGAGTCATGGGGGCCCCAGTTCTCAGGATCTCACTCCCAGTCCTGACTGCTGAACCCTGCAAGCTCCTTTATCTCCTGTTAGGTCAACTGAGGGTGAGCACCTGTCTTATCTGACACCCTCCTCTTCCTTACACTGGGCAGTCATCATGGCACTACAGCCTCAGATGGCTACACAGGGGGTAGCCTATTTGCAAACCGTGCCCCCTGAAATGAGTGGAGAAATCCACCTCGAAGCTCAACATTTGCAGGTGGTGACTATAGGGAGCTCCTGGGGAGGGGGTTAGGGGCAGGAATAGGCAGATGGCAAGCAGGTTTCTACAAAGGGTTGTTTATAACAACCAGAGATGCCTGAGCCATTTGCCTGCTGCATCTAGCAGGTGACAACTATAGGCACCCCAAAAGACCAACACTAACAACAATTTAACATCTCTATTGGTGTCGAAACAAACAAGCTACAGGAAGAAAAGAGAAACTGGCAAGCTGTCAGAAGGAGATGCTGGCCCTGAGCTTCCAAATCCCTTGAGTTGGGTTAGGTAGCCCCTCGCAGGTTGTACCTGTTGGTAGTGGCCCCAAGTAGACCAGACCAGCTGGTTGAGATACAGCTTGATTTTCTGTTCTGTGCCATCCAGGACACTTAGGAAAGAGCCCTACTGGGCTGTGGTAGAGAAAGCTCCAGATACGAGGTCAGATGCCCTGGGTTGTACCTGGGTTCTGCCACTTACTTCGTCTCTCTGGCCCTCGGTTTCCTCATCTGTAAAATGGACATGATAATAGCACCTACCTCATCAGTTGCTGCAGTAAGCAATAGATATGGAAGACTCTGAGGAAAAAACATTCAAATGGCTGATGTGTTTGTGAGGTAGACATTCCATTTCTCCTTGGGGACAACTGCTGGCTCCTGAGACGTCTTTCCAGCCCACTTCCTTCTCTGTCAGTCAGGCATGAGGGTAGGGGCACCATGTAAGGTACGAAGAGGAGAGGAGAGCACATCTGAGGGCTCTGCTAGGAGCAGGCAAGTCGGGCCTGGCCTCTGCTCTGTAGGGGCCCCCAACTAAGATGTTCTGCAGAATCCAGACCTGGAGCAGACTGCCCCTGAGACATCTATTCCCACATGGGCCTGGCGAGGCCAGCTTTATGCCTGGATTCCCTTCTTTCCTTACTGCCCCAGGTGAGTCAGTCACTTTGCTCTCAGGCTCGCTCACTACTCACTGCCCAGCTCTGCCTCTAGCTCTCAGCTCTTATTGCACCAACAGCCATCTTAATCCGGTCCTGCCCGTGTTCATTCATTCACCAAACTTGCTGATATTTGTGATCTGGGCATCTTCTCTGTCCAAGCCCCAGGCTAGGCCTGGACCATGGAGGTAAAGAAGACCCAGACCTGACCTCCAGGAGTTACAGCCTCACTGGGTCAAGCAGGAGGCAAAGAAGCCTGAACAAGGCACCAGAAGGCTTGGACGCCATTCCCAGTCATGCATGCAGGCCATCGGGCCTGGGGAACCTCAGTTTCCCATTACTAAGATGGAGACAATTCCAATTTAACTCAGAAGCCTGCAGCAAGAGTCTAGAGTGGGCTGTCTGGGAAGGAGCCATCTTGACCACAGGTCACTACAAGTCACTACCCAAAGGGAGGCTGTATTAGCTTGGGATTGTCCTTTTCCAGCTCCTTAAGTAATTCCCACCATCAATCATAAAGCCACAAAACGCAGGGTAGGAAAGGCCTCCAAGTTCTTCTAGTCCAACCTTCTGTTCATTGCTTAATCCCCTCCAGGGCCCCAAGCATGAGTACCCTTCCCAAGCTGGCTCTGGGTGCTCCAGAGGAGACTGAGCCTTCTTGCCAAAACTTTGGTTTGGGGTATTTCATGTGTGAGATGGGCAATGTCTGGATCTGATCTCCAGGTAATTCACCTGGAGTAACTCACTTAGTAATGGACACAAAGGTTTGCTTTTTCAAGCCTTCCCCCTTGACCCAGCTGACTTTTCATCCTTCTTGCTTCTCTTCTCACTCTACCCCCAACTCCCACCCTTACTATGTTCCCACTACACTGAACTTCCCGCCATTCTCCTAATGTGCCGAGCACTTTCACACCTCCAAACCTACAGACACTGCATTTCTTCTGCCTAGAATGACTCCCACCCTTCACCTGGAGAACTCCCCTTAATCCTGCTCAGCCTTCAAGGCCCAGCTCATATGTCACCTCCTCTGTGAAGCTTTCTCCCTTGCCTCCCAGTATTTCGTATACGCTCCTCCTACAAGTCTGCTGTGGCACAGAAATCAGCCACATTTCTGTATGCTGCATTAACTTCTGAAACCTTCAAGGCAGGCCAGGATCAGATCTTAGCCATCCATATTGAGCCCTGGGCTGAGCACTGGGCCTGACCATCAAAATGTATAAGAAATGGCCTGTTGAGTGGGTTTAAGTTCTCCTTCCACCCCTGCACTGCCAGTCTTTGGCTCAGTTTCCCCAACTGTGAACTCCTATCCCTCAGCTTTCTATCCAAAGAGGATCAAGGGGCTAGAAGAGGCCTCAGGAGCCAAGAGCCGAAAACGCTGGCCCACATTCTCTCCAATAATCAGCCCCAGCCCAGAGGAAAATGCCAGAAAGTCCAGCTCCAGCCCATAGGTCATAAGCAAAAGGCTGTGCGTGGCCATGCCCTTCATCGAACGTGCTCGTCCTGAGCATTGCTGCACGTGCGCTCACAGGACAGGGCTGGAGCTTAAAACATAAACCAAGATCTCACAGTCCGATAGGGGAGAAAGAACTTGCGCAAACACAGTGGAAACACAATACAGGACAGAAGAGGGCCAAGGGGTGGTGCGGAGGACAGCCACAGTGCTCGAAGGATGGCAGCTTACTTGGTGCTATGGAGATCAGGGAACCACCACCACTGTTGGGTCAGTTTTAATGCTTGGCGACCCTTTGTGTGTCACAGTAGAACTATATTTCATGGGGTTTTCAATGGTTGATTTTTCAGAAGTAGATTGCCAGGCCTTTCTTCTGAGGTGTCTCTGGGTGAACTTGAACTGCCAGACTTTCAGTTAGCCCTTTGCCCTTTGAGAACCCAGGAATCAGGGAAGGCTTCATTGAAGGAAAAGAGGAGGTGGAAGGGGAAGCATTTAAGCTGGATCTTGAATAAGCTGCCTGGTTTGGAGATGCAGAAGGAGGAGTGAGGAAGGTTGTTGGGGGAAGGGGAAGCCATTCTGGGTGAGGGACTGACAGGACCAAACCCACTGCTGTCAATAATCCATTCCAACTCATAGTGACCCTATAGGACAGCGTAGAACTGCCCCATAGGGTTTCCAACACTGTAATCTTTATGGAAGCAGACTGCCACATCTTTCTTCCATGAAGTGGCTGGTGGGTTTGAACTGCAGACGTTTCTGTTAGCAGCCAAGCACTTTGAGCACTTTAACTACTATACCACCGGGGCTCCTTGGAACAGAGGCTAGAAGAGGGAAAACCCGGTAGTGTAGAGTGACTGGGGATCCACTAGGTTTAGCTGGAGTAGAGGGTGCAGGAAGTGAGTTGAGGGAGATAAGCTAGGAAAGGAGCGTGGGGCCAGAAGGGTGACTGTGTGCTGGGTGGAGGTGGGGGGTCTCTGACTGGGTGCTGGGGACAAGACCCCCCCCCTACTGCTGGCTCCAGGGGCCACCTCAGACTCCAAATTAAATATTTGTTTTCCCCACAAAGGGGAGGAGCTCTCTTTTTTGATGATACCTGTCTGGAAACTTCTTTGCTATCCCTGGCAAATGAGGCAGAGTATCCCAGTGCCCCTACCCCTCAGATGCTCCTTGGATGGCTGGGCCTGTCTATGGACTCTGACCCAGCCTAGCACCTCCTTTTCTGGAGGGAGTGGGGCATTGCCCCCCGTGAGGCAACAGATAGAGAGGACCCTTGGGACAACCTCTGCAGTCCACGGAAGGCTGTCGACCCAAGGGATGTACCCTGCACCCTCCCCTCGTCCCAGCACACACAGGGCACCCCTACACACACCCCCAGGTGGAAATCTTCCCTGCCTAAGGCCCACCCTGTTCCTGCCCAGAGCAAGCCGAGGCAGACGCCACTGAAAGCAGGCAGAGCACACTGAGAATTCCCCAGGCTTTCTGCTTGATAAGAGGCGTGTGTTTTTATGATATGAAAATGACTGTGAAACTGTCTTCTGCTACAAAGACCCTCAGCAAAAATGCTGCTGGAAATGTGCTCAAAAACAGACTTGCAAACAATTTCCCTGAACTGTGAAGCCCTGATTATCTTTGCACCTTCACTGATAAGATAAAAGCTGCATCCCTCTATACCCCAGTCCTGGTTCCTTTATTTATTTATTTATTTTTTTACTTTTTATAATGGAAAGCCTCAAATATATATGAGTAAGGAGAGTAGTATGATGACCCCCATGCCCCCCCATCCAGCTTCAACAACCACCAAGCCGTGGTCAATCTTCTTTCATCTGTACCCAGCTACTCTCCACCCCAAATTGCTTTGAAGCTAATCCTAAGCATCATACCATTTCATCTGGAAGTATTCAGCACATAGCTACAAAAGATAAGGACTCTTTAAAAAAATACCACATACTATATCACTCC
Organism: Dugong dugon; assembly: GCA_030035585.1. NCBI lineage: Eukaryota > Metazoa > Chordata > Mammalia > Sirenia > Dugongidae > Dugong > Dugong dugon. The sequence goes on from CM057473.1 coordinate 73,956,544, forward strand.
TAAAAATTTAACAGTAATTCCTTAGTATCATCAAATATTCAGTCAGTGATAATATTTCTAATCATCTCATAAAACAAACGCAAACCAACTGCTGTCGAGTCGATGCTGACTCGTAGCGACACAATAGCAACCTTATAGGACAGAGTACAACTGCCCTATAGGGTTTCCAAGGAGCGGCTGGTGGATTTGAACTGTTGACCTTTTGGCTAGCAGCCAAACTCTTAACCACTGCACCACCAGGGCTCCTACTGTCTCATAAATGTCATAAATTGTTTTTCAGTTTATTAAAAGCTATATTTCAACCTGTTTTGTGGGTTCCTTACACTGCCAGTAAAATTAAAGCAAGTATTTAATCATTCCTTCAGTCATTCTTTCATTTATCCAGGTAGTAATTATTCTCTGAGGGACAGCTATGTGCCAATTGCTATTCTAGGCAATGAGGTGATAGCAGTTAACGAGGCAGACTTGATCCCTGTCCTCAAGGGGAAGACAAACATTGCACAAGTCATTGGGAGTGTGTTGAGTATGACAGAAGGGAGGATACATGTGTTCAGGTGGACAAGGAAAACCACCTAGACCAAGGGGTCTGGAAGGCCACCCTGAGAGGGTGAGTGGGTTGGTTAAGAAAAGATGGAGGAAGAGCATATTGAAGGGAAGTAAGAGCAGCAAGCTACACTGGTGAAGCTGGAAGTTGGCCACCCTGGCTGCATCAGAGCTAACCAGATGAAGCCCGAGAAGCGGGCAGGGACAGGGGAGGAGTTTTTACTGAGCAGGGAAGATGGGATGATATTTAAGCTAGCGGTTGAAGGATCATAGTATTTTGGCTGGAACAAACCCCATGAAAGGCCATTCCAGGCAGAGGGGCTGACATACACACAGATGCAGTGGTGTGGAGATGCATCAGGCATTTGGGGAGCAGTGGTATTGGCTGGGGCTGGGGCATAGGACACAGCAGGAGTGGGGTAGAGGGGAGGCTAGAAGGTGAAGGCCCAATCACAGAGGGTCTTCAGTGCCACACTGTGGAGTGTGAACTCTGGTTTGTAAGTGAATGGGAGGCACCAAAGTTCTTAGCAGAAGAATGGTTCGCTGAGATCTGGTTTTGGAAAGAATACCCTGGAGGGCAGGACAGGAGGTGAGGAGCCCAGTGAGGAAGCCCGGCAGTAGTAGAGGCAGGGGCTGAGAGCCCCAGCATGTAGGCTGCGGGGATGCAGGGAGGAAGAAGGTCAGCATTCAGAGAGAGGTAAACCCATTGCCATCAAGTTGATTCTCATTCATAGTGACCCTATGTATGTCTGAGTAGAACTGTGCTCCATAGGGTTTTCAACAGCTGATTTTCCGTAAGTAGATCTCCAGACCTTTCTTCTGAGACACCCCTGGGTGGACTCAAACCATCAACCCTTTAGTTAGCAGCTTTGCATGTTAAATGTTTGCACCACCCAGGGACTCTTGGAGAGGAGGTACCCATGGCTGTCGAGTCAATTCTGACTCATAGCAACCCTACAGGACAACGTAGAGCTGCCCCATAAGGTTTCCAAGGAGCCACTAGTGGATTCTAACTGTCGACCTTTTTGGTTAGCAGCCATAGCTTGCCATAGCTCTCAACCACTGTGCCACCTAGCAGCGCTGACATTGATGATTACTTCGATGTGGGATGTGAGGGAGAGGGCAACCACAAGGCTGCTCTGAATCTGGCACTTGGTGAGTTGGGTGGACATGAGGCCACTGATGGAGACGGACAGCACACAGGAAGAGCACAAATGGGATCGGCTTGTTCTGCCCCAGGTGCCTATGAATCATTCTAGTGAAAATGTCCAGCAGGAAGCTGGAAATTTGGCTCAGTAAAGTGGTTGCCCAGGAAGGTGATTGAGGCCCAGTGGTTTGGGAATCTGGGTGGTAAGGGAAGGTTATGGAGAAGGTGTGATGTGCCTGATTTTTTTATAGGAATGTTTTGGGGATCAAATGAGAAAGGCAATATATGTGAAAGGCTCCACAAATTGTAACATGCTATACAAATGGAAGACCAAAGAAGAATTGATGTCTTTGAATTATGGTATTGGCGAGCAATTTTGAATATACTTTGGACTGCCAGAAGAACAAACAAATCTGTCTTGGACGAGGAACAGCCAGAACGCTCCTTAGAAGCAAGGATGGTGAGACTTTGTCTCACGTACTTTGGACATGTTATCAGGAGGGATAAGCCCCTGGAGAAGGACATCATTCTTGGTAAGCAGAAGGTCAGCAAAAAAAGAAGAAGACCCTCAACAAGATGGATTGACACAGTGGCTGCAACAAGGGGCTCAAACATAGCAACAATTATGAGGATGGCACAGAATTGGGCAGTGTTTCGTTCTGTTGTACGTCAGGTCACTATGAGTCAGAACCAATTCGACGGCACCTAATAAAAACAACAACATAGAAATGGAAGGATTATTCTGATTATTACAGGGCTACTCATGCTGCAGTATTCTGGGGCTCTGGGAGACAAGAGTGGAATAGATTGTGGCCCTGGTGACTTATAGGCCCAGAGATTTGGAGGGCAGGGCCTTGGTTGATCCACCTCTGGACTCCTGCCAGTTGCTGACACCCTGGATCGGCCAGATGTGGAGATGAAGTGGTAAAAACACCTGGAGCCTTCACCATCCAGGTGGGCCCTCCAGGACAGGTGCCTTGACTCGTTCTCCAGGGCCAGCACAGTGTTTAACACAGGACCAAACCAGTTGCCTTCAAGTTGATTCCAACTCATGGCAACCTCAAGTATGTCAGAGTAGAACTGTGCTCCATAGGGTTTCCAATATCTAATTTTTCATAAGTAGATTGCCAGGCCTTTCTTCCAAGGCGCCTCTGGGTGGATTTGAAACTTTTGATTAGCAGCCAAGTGCGGTAACCTCTTGCACCACCCAGGGACTCCTTGACACAGAACATACATGAAATGAAAGTGTGAGGGAAGAGCACTGCCTGCAAGTGTAGCAGGAGCAGCCAGCAGTTAGCCAGGTCATCTTAGCAACAAGGGGCCACTCTGCAGCCCTATCAAAGTGGCACCAGGCAGAGGTCTGTTTCTCTCACTGCCAATTCCATAAAGGTCTCCTAAGACAGAAAATGCAATGTGAGCATTTTGACTTTTGGCCCTGGTCTGCTTCCTGCCTGAACTGATCCACCTCCTAGACACTGGCTCAGCAGACTTTGCTTCAGTTTTATTTTTTTCAGAGCAGAAGGGTTTGTTTGCTTAGTTTGGACCTGGGGTCCCTGTGCTGAGAAGCTCCTAGACCAGGGAAAGATTGATGACAAGGACCTTCCTCCAGAGCCAACAGAGAAAGAAAGCCTTCCCCTGGAGCTGGCACCCTGAATTCGGACTTCCAGCCTCCTAGACTGTGAGAGAATAAATTTCTGTTTGTTAAAGCCATCTACTTGTGATATTTCTATTATAGCAGCACTAGATAACTAAGACACCTGCTTAATACACGAAATAAGTTTCACCAAAAAATGATAAATTGGATTTCATCGTATTTAAAAACTCCTGTTGTTAGTTGCCATCAGTTTAGAAGTACACCTCATTCTGGTACTGTTCTTTCTTGTTAGTAGTTTTAGGATCACTATACATTAGGCCTTACAGGAGTCCTGGCGGCACTGTGGTTAGCTCGCTCAGCTGCTAACCGAAAGGTTGCTGGTTAACAGCCATTCCTGAGGAGAAAGATGTGACAGTCTGCTTCTGTAAAGATTACAGCCTTGGAAACTCTATGGGGCAATTCTAACCTGTCCTATAGGGTCGCTATGAGTTAGAATCAACCCCACAGCAATGAGGGTTTTTTTTTGTTTGTTTGTTTTTTTGGATGCAGTAGGCCGGGAAAGCCATTCCATTCCATGCTAGGCAGACTGTATACTAATGATTTTTAGATAAACTGTAATAAGTTCTGTGATATATTTTCTTTTTCCTCCTTGCATCTCTTTCCTTCCTACCTCAAAAACAGTAAGTTATAAAGAATTTGTGTAATTTGACTGCCTCGCTGACCTCAATACACTTTTGTTCTACTGTTTGATTTGACCCTAAGAAGTTCCAGTAGGTCTCAAGTATTCCCCGTGTGCTTTAGAAGGCTGACGTCAGTGAGATGGAACCAACAGGAAGAATTTGAAGTGGAGTAACCTGTGGCTAGAACCCTGGTGGCACAGTGGTTAAGAGCTTGGCTACTAACCAAAAAGTCAGCAGTTTCAATCCACCAGCTGCTCCTTGGAAACCCTATGCGGCAGTTCTCCTCTGTCCTATAGGGTCACTATGAGTCAGAATCTACTCGATGGCAATTTTTTTTTTTTTTTTTAGCCTGTGGTCAAGGAGTGTAAAGAAAGCATTAGGTAGTTTGGCTAGAGCATAATTAGGGCAGGATGCATGAACCAGATTTTTTCTTTTTTTTTTTTCCTGGCTTTAAAAAATTTCAATCGCAATAAAAGGAATTTCTATGTGCTATTTCAGTTTTCAATGTCCCTGGGTGGCGCAAGTGGGTAAGCACTCAACTACTAGCCAAAACGTTGGTGGTTCATATTTTTCCAAGAGAAATAAAATAGTATGTCCACACAAAGACTATTATAAGAATGTTCACAGCAGATTTACCTATAACAGCCCCAAACTGGAAGCAATCCACAAGTTCATCAGTAGGAGAATGGATAAACAGATTGTGATATATTCATACAATGGAATACTACTCAACAATAAAAATATGTGTATTGATATAGGCAACAACATAGAGGGAACCCAAAAACATGACATTGACTGAAAGAAACCAGACACCAAAAAAGTATATCCTGTATGATATCATTTATATGAAGTTCAAAACAGGCAAAACTAGTTTTTGGTGATAGAAATCAGAGTAGTGTTTACCTGGGAGGATGCAAATTGACTGGAAAGGGGCAAGAGAAAACACTTTGAGGAAATATAAATGTTCTTTAATTTTTTTAATTTTATTGTGTTATAGGTGAAAGTTTACAGAGAAAATTAACTTTTCATTTAAAAAATTTATACACAAATTGTTTTGTGACATTGGTCACAAATGTGACCACTACGTGTCAGCACTCTCCCCTTCTCCCTTTCCACCCTGGGTTCTCCAAGTCCATGCGTCCAGTTTTCCTGTCCCTTCCTACCTTCTCTTCTTTGCTTTTGTGCAGATGTTGCCCATTTGGTCTCCTATACTTGATTGAACTAAGAAGCATGTTCCTCACATGTGTTACTGTTTGTTTTATAGGCCTGTCTAAGCTTCGGCTGAAAGGTGGACTTCAGGAGTAGCTTCAGTTCCGAGTTAGCGGGGTGTCCAGGGGCCATAGTCTTGGGAGTTCCTCCAGTCTCTGTCAGACCAGTAAGCCTGGTCTTTTTTTGTGAATTTGAATTTTGTTCTACATTTTTCTCCTGCTTTGTCTGGGACCTCTATTGCGATCCCAGACACCATCTGCTTCTGGGCTTAGGCTAGTGGAGGCTGTTGTTCATGTGCCATTAGCCCTTTGGACTACTATTTTCCTTGTGTCTTTGGTTTTCTTCATTCTTCTTTGCTCTGAACGTGATGGGACCAATAGATGTATCTTAGTTGGTCATGCTCAACCTTTTAAGACCCCGGATGCTACTCACCAAAGTAGGATGTAGAACATTTTCTTTATGAACTGTGTTATGCCAATTGACCTAGATGTCCCCCAAGACCATGGTCCCCAGCACTCAGCCCCAGTAACTAGGTCCCTCAAGGTGTTTGGATGTGTCTTGGAAGCTTCTATGGCTTTGCCTTGGTCAGGTTGTGCTGACTTCCCCTGTATCATTGTGTTGTATTTCCCTTCACTAAAGTTAGTGTTTGTCTACTATCTAGTTAGTGATTTCCCCTCCCCACTCCTCCCCTCCCTCATAGCCATCAAAGATTGTGTGTGTGTATGTGTGTATATGTGTGTGTAAACCTTTTATTGGGTATTTATAATAATGGTCTCATACAGTATTTGTCCTTTTGTGATTGACTTATTTCATTCAGCATAATGCCTTCCAGATTCATCCATGTTGTGAGATGTTTCACGAATTCATCGTTGTTCTTTATCATTGCGTAGTATTTCATTGTGTGTATGTACCATAATTTGTTTATCCATTCATCTGTTGATCCCTTCATCCATTCACTTAGGTTGATTCCACCGTTTTGCTATCGTGAATAAGGAATGCTGCAATGAACATGGATATGCATATATCTATTCATGTAAGAGCTCTTATTTCTCTAGGATATATTCGTAGGAGTAGGATTGCCGGATAGTATGGTATTTCTAGCTTTTTAAGAAGGCGCTATGTCATTTTCCATAGTGGTTGTACCATTTTACATTTCCACCGGCAGTGCATAAGAGTTCCAATCTCCCTGAAACCTCTCCTACTTTTGTTATTTTCTGTTTTTTTTTTATCAGTGTCAGTAATGTTGGGGTGAAATGGTGTCTAATTGTAGTTTTGATTTGCATTTCTCTAATGGGTAATGATCGCGAGCATTTGCTCATGTATCTGTCAGCCACCTGAATGTCTTCTTTGGTGAAGTGTCTGTTCACATCCTTGTCCATTTTTTAATTGGATTATTTGTCTTTTTATTGTTAAGGTGTTGAAGTATTCTATAGATTTTAGAGATTAGACCCTTGTTGGATATGTTGCAGCCAAAATTTTTTTCCCAGTCTGTAGGTTCTCTTTTTACTCTTCTGGTGAATAAGCATAAGTGTTTAATTTTTAGGAGCTCCCAGTTATGGCGTTTATCTAATGCATTCGTGTATTGTTCATTATCATTTGTACTGTATTTATGCATGTGATAGGGCCGCTAGTGTTTTCCCTATCTTTTCTTCCATGATCTTTATAGTTTCAGGTGTTATATTTAGGTCTTTGATTCATTTTGAGTAGTTTTTGTGTATGGTGTGAGATATGGATCCTGTTTCATTTTTTTACATATGGACATTCAGTGTTGCCAGCACCATTTGTTAAAAAGACTGTCTGCCTTTTCCCCATTTAATGAACTTCAGTCCTTTGTCAAAGATCAGCTGACCGTAGGATGATGGATTTACATCTGGGTTCTCGATTCTGTTCAATTAGTCTATGTGTCTGTCATTGTACCAGTATCAGGCTGTTTTGACTACTGTGGCTGTATGGTAGGTTCTGAGATCAAGTAGTGTGAGGCCTCCTACTTTGTTCTTTTTCTTCAGTAATGCTTTGCTTATCCTGGGCCTCTTTCCTTTCCGTATGAAGTTGGTGATTAGTTTTCCCATCTCATTAAAGAATGCTGTTGGTATTTGGATTGGGATTGCATTATATCTGTAGACCGCTTTAGGTAGGATTGACATTTTCACAATATTGAGTCTTCCTATCCATAAGCATGGAATGTTTCTCCATTTATGTAGGTCTCTTGGTTTCTTGCAATAGTGTTTTGTAGTTTTCTTCGTATAGGTCTTTTATGTCCCAGGTTAGACGTATTTCTAAGTATTTTATCTTTTTAGGGGCTATTATAAACGGTATTGTTTTCCTGATTTCCTTTTCAATGTTCTCTTTATTGGTATATAGGAATCCAACTTATTTTTGTATGTTGATCTTGTATCCTGCTACTCTGATGAATCTTTCTATTAGTTCCAGTAGTTTTCTTGTGGAATCTTTGGGGTTCTGTATGTGTAGGATCATGTCATCTGCAAATAGGGATAGTTTTACTTCTTCCTTTCAAATTTGGATGCCCTTTATTTCTTTTTCTTGCCTTACTGATCTGGCTAGGATTTCCAGAAATATGTTAAATAGGAGTGGAGTGGTGATAAAGGGCATCCTTGTCTTGTTCCCATTCTCATAGGGAATTAAATGTTCTTTATCTTGATTGTGTGGTGATTATACAGGTATAAGCATTTATGGAAACTCATTGAATTGTACACTTAAGATCTGTGAATGTAAATTTTACCTCAGTTAAAAAAAGAGATAATTACACCTAAAACTTGGGAGATATTACATAAGATGAGAAGAAAATAGGTTTCTGATCATATGCTACTAAAAATAAGCTAAAGAATGTGATTCATTATAGAGGAGACCATTTTTATATTCAACACATAACTTAAAGTCCTAAAGGAAAAACAGGAATCTTCAGTAGAATGCCAATAGCTATTTCCTATTAAGTAAGGAACTATGCATCAGATGTTGTTCTAAGTACTATCATTTCTTATATTCTATGGATGCAGAACTAAGGCACAGAGAAGTCAAACAACTTCTTCAAGGGTACATGAGTGACAAGTGGTAGAGCTGAGATTTGAACCCAGGCTCTCTGGCCCTAGAGTCTTAGCCACTTTACTATGCCACCTTTTGCTTGTAAAGACCTTGATACTTTACATGGGCTTCCACAAAAACACGGTCTCTTGAGATGCCAGCTGGGCCAGAATAATTGCCCTCCCACTCATTTACAGAAAGAAGCCCTGGTAGTGCAGTGGTTAAGCACTCAGCTGCTAACCTAAAGGTCAGCAGTTCGAACCCATCAGCCATTCCAGGGGAGAAAGATGTGGTAGTCAGCTTCTGTAAAGATTACAGCCTTGGCAACCCTATGGGGCAGTTCTACCCTGTCCTATAGGGTCATTATGAGTCTGAATTGAGTCAATGGCAATGGGTGTTCTTTTACAGATGATGATTCCAAGACCCCAAGGGGGTGAATAGCCAACTCCAAGCCTTCCAGACCATAAGAGTCAGAGCCAGACCCCAAATCTGACTAGGCCTGGCTTTTTTCTTGTCCTCAGGGATGCTGACCCTGTTTCCTGGGGCTTTGTGGGAGTACTTGGCCTTCAGAAAGGAACAGGCTGATCTGAACTGGGGAGAATGACAACCCAGCAGGGCCTCCACTCCCAGAGCTGGGAAGGAATGGAAGGACCGCAGATGCCTGAGACACACACAGCATTGCGGGAGGGGAGCAGTGCTTGCTGAGCCTCCTCCTGTACAGTTCATCCCAGTGCATGCAGTGAGGCTTTGCTGATTTAAAATAATGCAAGGGAATAACAGGGACGAGTCTGAATCACAAGCAAAGAGTGTCTTGCTCTGTTTCTCAGCTCACACAGGGACAACAGTAATGGTGGATAGTGCCAGGATTCCAGCCAGAAGGCTGGGTCCTGCGCAAAACCATGACATCCCTACAGCCTGTCCTCAGGACCTTCTCCTTTAGAGGCCCCACTACCCCACCCAGGGCCTCTCAGGATCTCAGGCTTCCACTCAGGCCTGCCTTTGATGGGTTGATCCCTTCCCTGTCAAAGCCCTCCTGTTGGAGTCCAGCTCCTTCAGGGCTCCATTCTCAGCTCTGCACTTCCAAACGTTTGCTCACATGGTTCTCTCTGCCTGACTTCCCTTCTCTCTCCTTTCTGCCCAGTCTCTCTGAATAGCTGGATTCCACCTGTCCTTCCAGTGTAAATACTTGTACCTTTACAAAAACTTCCTTGATCCATTAAGTTGAGAGTCCTTTTCCTGTGCTCTCATTTTATTTGTACTTGTCACATACCATGACAGAATCCTACCTTATGTAACAGCTTTTTACATGTTTGACTATTCCCTGTCTTTTTACAGTAATAAGATTCTTAAGGGTAGCATCCAGATTCAAATTATCTTTATACCACCCTCTTCTACCTGCCACCAGGGTCTAATGGCAGTGCTGGCAGATGGCAGCAGTGAAAGACTCTCTAGTAGCAGGTGGAAATGAATGAACGTTCACTGGCTAACAGCAGAGTCCCTACGTGCCTGCTTTTTTTCAAAGGTCTAGCTCTCACAGGGTAAACTGTCTGGAAATGGGAGCTATTTTGTACCCTTAAATCACGTCCCACATATGAAACAAGCCTCGGAGCTCACCTTCATTTAGGAGGGTAGATGTTGTTGTTACTAGATGCTGTTGAGTCCACTCTGACTCATAGCGACCTTATGTATAACAGAACAAAACGTTGCCCAATCTTACACCATCCTTACAATCATTGCTGTATTTGAGCCCATTGTTGTATCCACTGTGTCAGTCCATATCACTGAGGGTCTCCTTCTTTTTCACTGACTCTCTGCTTTACTAAGGAGGATAGCTGCAGTGTGGATGTTTTAAAATGGCAAATGGCGTATGAGTTACTTATATTAAGCTTTGGACTCCAGAGCCCCTCCAGTTGGCTACAAGTATATCTGACACTATGGCACTTATTACCGTAGTAAGCATAGACTCTGCTATGCAAACTCCATTTATTGACTCAGTGAAATGTTTGTTTCAAGCCAAACAGCTCAGCTCTCCCGTGAGCAGCTGCCTCAGAAAGAAGGCAGAGGTTGACCAATTTCCCTGCCTAACCTCCTCTTGCTCCATCCACAGGAGCCGCTCCACAGCAGGGAAGAGGCTATATTCTTGCTCTTCGGCTTTATTCTCAATCTTCCCTGTGGCAAGAAAGGTGACCGAATACCGGGATTTTAAATGGTTTTGTCTGAAAGCCATTTAAAATGAAGCTGAAATGTCAACAAGACTGGTGTTGAGTGTAGTAGATGTTAACTGGAAATGAACTTGAAACAAGATGCAGGGTTAGTAATCTCTACTGGTAACTTGGAAGGTGATGGAGGTCCCCTGGCCCTGTTCTGACAAACAGAAAACGACCATTTGAATGACCCCTGCGACTGCTTGTACGTAACCCTCCTAAAAAGTGGCTTTTAAACAATGCTTAAGAACACTTTAAGAGCCCGGGTGTCACAGTGGTTAAAGTGCTCAGCTGCTAACCAAAAGGTCAGCAGTTTGAACCCACCACCCGCTCCATGGGAGAAAGATGTGGCAGCTTGCTTCGGTAAAGATTTACAGCCTTGGAAACCCTATGAGGCGATAGGATTGCTGTGAGTCGCAATCGACTCAACAGCAATGGGTTTGGGTTTGTTTAAAGGACACTGCATTGTAAATGAGTTGGTCTTTGCACTGATTTTGTATGATTAATTTGTTTCAGCGAAGTCCCCACTTTTTATTTTTTAATATCTAACTGAAGGTAAGTTGAGAATTTTCACCAAGTCTAAATCCCCAGGGTCCAAGCCAATGGGTTTTACTGCATTTTGAAACAGAGCCCTGATGTATAAATTCTGAAGTGGCTAATGTCACTGTATTTTATGTCCTCTCCAACAAGGCCGTGGGCACTATGCAAGCAAGGGAGGGTGTGAGTCTCAGTGGCTTCATGCACATTCAAACCCTGACACTATCTTGGAGGACCCTCCCTGCCTTCCTCCCTGTCTGGGTTGTTCAGTTTTTCATTCTGGGAGACACTTGAGCACAGCTCTGTCTGAGGCTTATTAAGATCTTCTAGGAAAAAAAAGCATTTGATTACTCAGAGGTGTAGGTCCTCAGGGAAGCCCTACTGCACAAATATGCTCTGCCTGATTCTCAATGTATATTGTGTGTTACCTGTGGGAACAATTACAAGAAGCTCAAAGCTCAGGTATCATCTCCCCTCTACTGAACTGGGACTAACTCCTGAGTCACAAAAAACAACAACAAGCCCTAGAGACCTCTGTAAACCAGTTGCCATTGAGTCAGCTCCAACTCATGGAGATCCCATGTGTGTCAGAATAGGATTGCTCCATAGGGTTTTCAGTGGCTAATTTTTCAAAGCAGATGACCAGGCCTTTCTTCCGAGGTGCCTCTGCATCGCTCAGGGCCTCCCGAGACCTCTGTACTAACCCTCTTATTATACAGACAAGGCACCTGAGGCCAGAAGAGGGAAGTCGGTTTCCAGGCAGGACAAGCCTGCTTTGCCGAGCCCCCTCCTCACCCACCTGCAGTCCCATCTCAGTGGAGGGAGCAGAGCGGTTTCCCTCCAACCCCCCTCGACCTTTGCTACAGTTATGGGGGTCTCCGAGGGTTTCTGTGGAGAGGAGACCACAGCGTGCTCCCCCCATGCTATGTCCTCTGCTGCATCGCCAGCACTGCCCATCAGTGACAACCCAAACTAACCCCCAGAATGGGACAGAGTTCAACCTTGAGATAGCCCTTACTTTACTTACCTGTTGCGGTCAAGTTGATTCCAACTCCTGGCAACCCTGTAGGACTGCGTAGAGCTGCCTCAAAGGGTTTCCAAGACTGTAAATCTTTACGGAAGCAGACTGCCACATCTTTCTGCCACAGAGCGGCTAGTGGGTTCGAATCAATGACTTTTCGATTAGCAGCTGAGTTCTTAACCACTGCTCCACCAGGGCTTGTAATGGTTTGAGATGTTTGTCTATTTACATGCAAAATATATGCAGATAACTGGGTTTTGTTTTATTTTTATAAACAGGATCCTAGTACATATGCTATTTTTCACCTTTTTTAGGGGGTATAGATTTGACAGAGGATAAGAAATTAATCCTAAATAATAATCATTTTTCAAAAAATCCATCCTATCTCTGGGTTTCCCCTCATAGAAATTACAACCTCTTCCCACATGCTCCATGCCCCCAAGACAGCACTTCTCTGCCTTTTCTGTACCACTTCTGTCCCTCATGCAAAATCGTATCTTGGGTACGTATTGCATGGTATTGAACTGGCGACCTGTTCCAGTTCCCTGCCCTTGCCTGCTAGACAGTCAGCTCCCTGAGGGCCAGGAGCCTGTGCATTTTGTCCACCCCTGTATCCCGAGTCCCCAGGAAAAGGCCTGGGACATCGTAGACTCCAAGGAGTGTTATTCAAAGTGAACTGAACTAAGCCAGTATCATCCAGGCATTGCCCACCCCCTCCCCCTCAACCTGCCCTCAACACTCTCCTGATAACCACAGACCTTCTGTGTTCTTCCAGTACCTAGGCCAGTTCTGGCTGGACAGTCCCAGGAAAGAGGGCAGCTTTACCTTAGCTGTCCTTTGTGCACATGCCCTGTTGGGTGGTATGTGAAGATGGGGTGGGGCAGTTCTGGGACAATGTGCGTCCATACCACAAGCTCTCTGTTACCTGTGCCAGCAGGGAAAGCAGGGGCCAGGCAGTAGGGTAAAGGGGAGAAATGGCCTGAGACTTTCCTCTCTGCTAAGGAGCCCTGGGGGCACTAATGGTTAAGCACTGTTGGCTGTTGAACCCACCCAGAGGCTCCATGGGAGAAAGGTCTGGCTATCTACTCCCGTAAAGATTAAACCAAAAAACCAAACCCACTGCCGTCGAGTTGATTCCAACTCACAGCAATCCTATAGGACCGAGTAGAACTACCCCACAGGGTTTCCAAGGTTGTAAATCTTTATAGACTGTCTCATCTTTCTCCCATAGAGTGGCTGGTGGATTCGAACTGCTGACCTTTTGGTTAGTAGCCAAGCGCTTTAACCACTGCACAACCATCCTAGAAAACTGTATGGGGCAGTTCTACTCTGTCATCTGGGGATGCTATAAGTCAAAATCATCTCGACAGCACCTAACAACAACAACAACAAGGCTGATAAAAAACACTCAAAGATGGGTGTGGAGAAAGGTGAAGGCCCTCAGTTTATGGGGGAAGAAAGGCTGGAACTTGAGTGGTGGTCCCAGGCCTGGTTTGGGAAGGAGCCTCTGGATGTGGCTGCAGACATGTTCACAGAAGGGGACTGGGACCTCCTCCCAGCAGGCAAGGCCTTCACTTGCCTCTGGCCCAGGCTTCTGCTCAGGGTAGCAGGGGCAGGCAAGCTGGCAGAGCTGGGGAGGCTGCAAGACAAGGCAAGAAAGCCACTGGGGAAGCAGCATGGTAGAGAAGAGAGACCTGGTTTGAGTCCCAGGTCTGCCTCTCCGCAGCCTTGTGCCCTCTCCAGGAAAATGGAGCTCATGGCCTTTGACCTGCCTACTTCACAACGCTGCTGAGAGGATCAGAATAAGGCTTTACCAGGGAACTTGCCTCATCTGGAAGAGCGCTATGGAAGATGCGAGGTTCCATGCTTAATAACAAGTATTATCTAGTCCATGTGCTGTAATGGCGGCTACCACATAGAGGAAGTCTGACACCTGGCCCTAAGCTTGTTGTCTACAGAGGGCTGACTAAAATGTCTTCTTTCCCCCCACACAGGGCAATCCTTCTACTCCCGTGTCCTGGAGAACTGTGAGGATGTGGCTGACTTCGATGAGGTAGGATGTTCTCTGGCGCAGCCCAAGATTCCTCTTCTTCAGCCCTGAGCCCGGAGGAGAACTAGCACGCCTCCCTGATCCTTGAAGGCATGCACTAACCCCAGCCCTGGGGACGGGCTTGCTCACAGTTCCTGTCTCTCCTTTGCTTGCTGGGAGCAGGTGGTGGTGGAAGGGTACTGGAAGCCTCTGCCCAGCAGAGGCCGATACAGAGCAAATGACAGAGAATGGCAGTCCATGCCCAACTCGACAGCCTATTGCCCTATTTGGACCTGTCCATTCTCTCTGTAGAGAGGGCCCATGGTGCTGTAAGTCTGAAAGTAGGCCACAAGCCAAGGGCCCAACAGGGCTAGAGGAGGAGGTTCCCTCCCCGGGGTTTCTGGGGGCACTTCTGGAGGACCCAGGCTAGACCCACCTAGGCTTCAAACAATGCCAGGCTCACACCACACAGACCTCACCTCTTTTTCTGTAAGGGCCATTGGGGTATCTCTCCCATCCCAGCCACTAGGGGCTCCCTGACATGGAGACCCTGGGACACATATACACAGAGTATCTCCCCAGCAAGTTTTTATTATCTTTTTACTCAGAGGGTTGAGTAAATCATACACGTCAGTTTATGGCACTTTATCCCTTTGATCCCTACAAGACCTCACTCTTATTTTTATGTATGGTTTTATTTATTCTCTTTTGTCGCCATACTGTTTCTCTCCATATACAACCATTCTAATGCGCTCAGTGTGTAACTTTTGGTTTCCTATGTGTTCCTGAAAAATTTGTATTGTTGTCTTGTGAGTATACAGTTTTTATTTACGTAAATGTTGTTAGGTGCCTATGTACAACAGAACTAAACACTGCCCGGTCCTGTGCTATCCTTACTATCATTGGTATGTTTGAGCCCATTGTTGCAGCCACTGTGTCAATCCATCTTGTTGAAAGCCTTCCTCTTTTTTGCTGACCCTTTACTTTACCAAGCATGATGTCCTTCTCCAGGCACTGGTCCCTCCTGATGACATGTCCAAAGTATGTGAGACGAAGTCTTGCCATCCTCTCTTCTAAGGAGCATTCTGGCTGTATTTTAGGTGAACAGTGCTCTGTTACATATTTCATTTCCTACTATTTTTCACTGAGCACTGTTTCTAAGTTCTATCCATGTTGCTATACTAATCTGCTGCTTCTATGTGCTGCACAGTACTCCACGGGGTACATCAGCACATATTAGAGTGATCAATCATCCTGATTCGCCGGGGACTGAGGGGTTCCTGGAATGTGGATTTGCAGTGCTAAAAGCAGGAAAGTCCCAGGCAAACCAGGATGAGTTGATCACCCTACACATTTCATCTACTCCCCTAGTAAGGGACACCCAGCTTGCCTCCAACTCTGCACCACCAAAAATGCAATGAATATTCTTATGCATGTCTCTTTGGACCTGTGTGAGATTTCTCTGGGATATACACCAGGATCTGGAATTGCTGGCTCATAGGGTGTGCATATACTTTGTTTAACCAGCACTGCCAGAGCTGTACCACCACCAGCAGTGCAAGAGGACTCCTACTGCCCACCTGCTCATGTACACCTGGTGCTATTCAGCTTTCTGATTTACCAGTCTAATGGAGATATAAGGAGCCTTGGTGGCACAACTGTTAAGCGCTCAGCTGCTAACCCAGAGGTCTGTGGTTCAAACCCACCAGCTGCTCTGCAGGAGAAAAGACCTGAAGATCCACTCCTGTAAAGATAGTTGTTGTTGTATGCCATTGAGTCAATTTCAACTCATAGTGACCCTAAAGGACAGAGTAGAACTGCCCCGTAGTTTTCCTAAACTGTAATCTAGCCTAAGAAATACAGCCTAAGAAACCCTATAGGGCAGTTCTACTCTGTCCTATAGGGTCACTATGAGTCGGAATTGACTCAATGGCACACAAAAGTGGTGATATACTACTGCTGTTTTAATTTACATTTCTCTGATTACTCACGGGCTTGAGCATCTCTTAATGTGCCTGTAGCTTTTTTAAGTTTTAAGTTGTAAATTGCCTGTCTACATTCTCTGCCCTTTTCCCATATTGGGGTTTCTATCTCTTTCTTATTTATTTGCAAGTGTTCTTTGTCTATTTTAGATATTAACCCCTCACTGATTTTCAATATTGAAACTACCATCTTCCAGTCCATCATCTATCTACTACCTTTGTTCATGGTGTCCTTCATTGGCTAAAAATCTTTAATCTCAATGTAATTAAGTTTATCAAACTTTTGCCATATGGTTTGTGTTTTCAAGTTGTGTTAAGAAGTCCTTCCCCTCCCCTAGGTCACAAATATATTCTCCTACATTCTCTATTTTTATTATACCTTGTACATTGTATATGGTTTCTAATAGGGGTGGGGTCCAGTTTTCTTTTTCTCCACGTAAGGGGCCACTTTTCCTGGCATCAACTTACTAAGCAATCGTCTTTTCTCCATTTATTGTATGTTAAGATCTGTGTCTGAGCCCTCTATTCTATTCCAGTAGCCTATATGTCTATTCTTGAAACTTGCCACATTGCTTTAATTAATATGGCTTTTTGTATGTCTTAATATCTGGTGAGGCAAGTCCTCTTTCTTTACTCTTCATTTTAAAATTTGACCTAACTATTTGTGGACCTTTATTCTTCCATGTAAGTTTTAAAGTAAGTTTATCAAGTTCTTCAAAAAACCAACTGGAATTGATTGCAATTGCATTGAATTAAAAAATTAACTTAGGGAGATGTCAATTTCTTATAATATTAAATCATCGGTTCAGATGAGCTACCACATCCTTTACGAGAATTTTCAAGTTTTATACACAGAAGTCTTATGTATCTGTGATTATTTCCTAGATATTTTATGGTTTTGAGGTTCTTGTGGATGCTATCTTACTTTTATACTTTTTAGTTGAGTATTGCTGGCATGAAGATATGCTTTCAATTTTTTTAAGTCCATTTTTTAATCCGGCAACCTTGCTGAGCTCTCTTACTAGTTTTAATAGTTTGTGTATTGATTCTGTGTTTCTTGTATATATGACTATATTATCTACAAAAAGAAGTGTTTATCTCTTCATTTCCAATCCTTATTCTTTTTGTGCTCCTGATCTTAAAGGAAACAAGTGCATCTGAAGTTCTGCCCCTAAATACAATGGTTGTAGTAGTATTTTACTATTCAGCCTTTTCTTACTAGTTTACAAAAGTTGTTGCGCTTTCAAAAAGCTTTTTCTGCATTGACGGCAATGATCAAAATTTTACTCCTTTAGAATATTTCATAATGTATTATTTCTTAATACACTCTTAGATTCAATTGGCAGATTTTTTATTTAGGATTTTTGCAGCTATGTTCATAAAATTTTCTGTCCTGAAATTTTCTGGAATAACATACATAAGATAAAATCTACTCTTCCTTGACATTTTGGAAAAATCAAATGTAAAAACATCTAAGTCTAGACATTTTGGGGATGGGAAGTTTTTGATTCCCATTTCAATTTCTTGATGTCTTCTTGCACCAGTTTTGGATTTTTATATTTTTCTAGGAGGTTTTACATTTTTAAAATTTATTAACACATATTTGATCATAATATTTTTAAATTATTTTTAAATCTTTATTTTACTTATAGTTATTTCTTCCTTTTCATTCCATATATCATTTATTTGTATCTTCTATGTTTCTTGGTCAATCTTGTCAAAGATCTATTTCTCTTACTAATATTTACAAAGAACCAACTTCTAGCTTCACTAATCTCCCGTTTTTGTTGTTAACCGTTATTCTATTTTTGTTCTCCATTTCATTGATTTCTGCCCTTTTCTTAATTATTTCTCTTCTTTCTGGATTGTTGTTGTTGTTTTTAGTTTTCTCTGTGGTTCTTTTTTCCACTTCCTGAGTGTCAAGCCTGTTACTTTTAACCTTTCTTGTTTCTTAGTAAATGTATTTAAAGCTATAAATTTTACTCAACATACAGCATTAACTGTGTTCTACAAAATTTTATGTGTATTGTTTCCTTATTAGTCAGTTCTGACTATTTCTTAAAATTCCTTTATGATTTTCTTTTAAACCCAAGAGTTATATAGTAACATGTTATTTAGTTTCCAAACACCTGTGATTTTTTTGCTCTCCTTATTGTTTTATTTGTTTCTAATTTCTCTGCATTATGACCGTATAATGTAGTCTGTATGATATAGATCCTTTGGAATTTTTTGAAACTTCTATTATGGCCTAATTTGTGGTCATAAATGCTCCCTCTGTGCTTAAAAGGAATATGTTCAGTGTAGAGTTATACATATATATATATGCATAGTAGCCTAAACTTACTAATTATAATATTCACTTCTGCTTTTTTCTTCCTCTGCTTGGTCTTCCAGTTTCAGAAATGGTTGTAATAAAATCTCCAGCTGTAATTGTTGGTTTATATATTTTATCCCTGCAGTTCCATAAGTTATTGCTTGATGTATTTTAAAGCTGTATTATTAGTTATCTATATGCTTATAAAGGAGCCCTGGTTGCACAGTGGTTAAATGCTCAGCTGCTAACCAAAAGGTCAATGGTGCAAACCTGCCGACCGCTCCATGGGAGAAAGATGCGGCAGCCTTGGAAACTTTATGGGCAATTCTACTCTGTCCTATAGGGTTGCTATGAGTCAGAATTGACTCAGTGGCAGTGGGTTATAAGTTTATAAAGGAGCCCTGCGGATGCGATGTCTAAGTACTTGGCTGCTAACTGAAAGGTTGGTGATTTAAACCTACTCAGTGGTTCTGCAGGAGAAAGACCTGGCAATGTGCTTCCATAAAGATTGCAGCCTAGGAAATCCTATGGGGCAGTTCTACTTTGTCACATGAGGTTGCTATGAGTCAGAATCTACTTGACAGGACCAAACAACCACAACATATGTTTACAATGGCTATGTTTTCTTGCCTATTTTTTCTTTTATCAATATATACTATTTCTTTGTCCTTTTTTATATTTTTTGCCTTAATTTTTTTTCAGGTATTAAGATTGTTACCTCAGCTTTATTTTGGTTCATTTGCCTGATCTATCTTTTTCCAGTCTTTTATTTTCTTGTTATGTCTTTTTCTGTTTATTCTCAATATTTCTGTTTTTTAATTTGAGTGTATCTCCTTATGGCATGTAATATTAGATCTTATTTTCTTACCCAATATAAGAGTCTCTGTCTTTTAATTGTTTGGTTTAACCCATTTATAGCTATTGTAATGGCTATTATTATTAGGATTATTTCTACCACCACCTTATATTATCTTTTCCATTTACTGTACTTTTTGTTTGTTTCTGTTTTTCTTCTTCCTGCTTTCCATTGGCCATACCAAGTTTTCTTCTGTTAATTTAAAAGTTATGCATTCTACTTTTATTCTCAAGATAGTTGGCCTTACTCATGTTTATGAATCCCTATCGATAGCTTAAACAATCAATAATTATAGTTTCCCCCTAACATGACAAGTACTTTAATATTCTTTCATGCCCCTTTGATTTCCCCACTCAGCTCACCACTAATGTTTATATTGTCTAGACTAAATTTTTAATACTAGGTCCTTATGGATGTGCTTTTTCTTTTCTTTTATTTGTCCTAGGTTTCTTTTTTAGTTTTAAAGACAGCAATAGTTTTTACCAAGATCTTTGATTACATTTACTTCTCATATCTCTTGAATTATCCCCTGGATTTGCTTCTTTCTTATCTAAGCACTTCCTCCAAAAGTGTTTTTATCTGGGGTCTTTGCGTAGCATACCTTCTAAAGCTTTGTAAATCTGAAAATAGTTTCCCTATTTCTTAAAATTTGAATGAGAATTTTGCTAGATGTAAAACTCTAGGTTCAAAATTCTTTTCCTTCACAACTTCAAAAATATCATTCCATGTTGCTGTTGAGAAGTCTGATGGCCATGTAATTCTTGTATCTTTGTGGGTGATTTACTTCTCTCTGGGAAAAAAAAAGTAATTCTCTGTCTTTACATTCTTGAATTTTACTATAATGTTTCTAGTAAGGTTTTCCTTATCTTTCCTGTTTTGCACATTTTGTGATATCTTTCATCTAAGGCATTTTCATCTTTCATTTCTTCTGGAAAATTCCACTTCCATTATTTTTTCAAATATTCCTTCCACTCAGTTTTTATATTGTTCTTTCCTCTATAATCTTATTATTAGATATCAGTATTTCTACTTCTAGCTGCCATATCTCTTAGCATTTATGTTTCTAGTCCATGAATGTTTTCCTGATGTATCCTTAGGGAGTTCTTCAAAATGATCATACAATTTACTAATTTATTCTTTTTAGAATTTTTTCTTGTTTTTGTTTTATATTGCTAATATGTTTCTTTTTTTATTGTGCTTTAGGTGAAAGTTTACAGAGCAAATTATTTTCTTATTAAACAATTAATACACAAATTGTTTTGTGACATCGGTTGCCAACCCTGCGATGTATCAATGCTCTCCCCTTCTCCACCCCAGGTTCCCTGTTTCCATTCATTCAGTTTTCCTGTCCCTTCCTGCCTTCTCATCTTTGCTCTTGGGCTGATATGCCCACTAGTCTCATATACATGATTGAACTACGAAGCACATTCCTTACGTTTGTTATCGTTTGCCCTATAAACTTGTCTAATCTTTGCCTGAAGGGTGAACCTCAGAAGTGACTTCAGTACTGAGTTAAAAGGGTATCCAGGGGCCATACTCTTGGGGTTTCTCCAATCTCTGTCAGACCAGCAAGTCTGGTCTTTTTTTTTTTTTTTTTTGGTGAACTTGAATTTTGCTCTTCATTTTTCTCTTGCTCTGTCTGGGATGCTTAATTGTGATTCCCGTCAGAGCAGGCAGTGGTGGTAGCCAGGCACAATCTAGTTATTCTGGGCTCAGTCTGGTGGAGGTTGTGGTAGTTGTGATCCATTAGTCCTTTGGACTAATCTTTCCCTTGTGTCTTTGGTTTTCTTCATTCTCCTTTGCTCCAGCTGGGATGGGACTAGTAGATGTATCTTAAATGGCTGTTCACAGGCTTTTAAGACCCCAGATGCTACTCACCATGGTCAGAGGTAGAACATTTTCTTTATAAACTATGTTATGCTAGTTGACCTAGATGTCCCCAGAGACCATGACCCCCAGCCATCAGCCCAGCAACTCGGTGCCTTGGGGGGTTTGGATGAGTCCGTGAAGCTTCTATGACTTTGCCTTGGTCGTGTTATGCTGATTTCCCCAGTATTGTGTGCTGTCTTACCCTTCATCAGGGTTACCACTTATCGACTATCTAGTAGTGTTTTTCCTTTCCCACCCCTTCCCTCCTTCGTAACCATCATAGATTGTTTCTTTCTATGTGTAAACCTTTTCATGAGTTATTATAATAGTAGTCTCATACTATATTTGCCCTTTTGTGACTGACTCATTTCACTCGGCATAATGCCCTCCAGATTTATCTATGGTGTGAGATGTTTTCACAGATTCATCATTGTTCTTTATCATCGCGTATTACTCCATTGTGTGTAAAACCCTTTGCCATGGAGTCGATTCCTACTCATAGTGACCCTATAGGACAGAGCAGAACTGCCCTATAGGGTTTCCAAGGAGCAACAGGTGGATTCAAACTGCCAACCTTTTGGTTAGCAGCCATAGCTTGTGGTAGCTCTTAAACACTGCACCACCAGGGCTCCACTGTGTATATATACCATAATTTGTTTTTCCATTCATCTGTTGATGGACACTTAGATTGTTTCCATCTTTTTGCTATTGTGAATATGCTGCAATGAACATGGGTGTGCATATGTCTATTCGTTTGAGGGCTCTTATTTCTTTAGGATATATTCCTAGGAATGGGACTGCTGGATTGTATGGTATTTATATTTCTAGCTTTTTAAGGAAGCACCATATTGTTTTCCTAAATGGTTGTACAATTTTGCATTCCCACCAGCAGTGCATAAGAGTTACAGTCTCCCTGAAACCTCTCCAAAATTTGTTATTTTCTGTTTTTTTATTTTTATTTTTATTAGTGTCAGTAATGTTGGGGTGAGATGGTATCTCATTATAGTTTTGATTTTCATTTCTCTAATGGCTAGTGACCACGAGCACTTCCTCATGTGTCTGTTAGCCACCCAAATGTCTTCTTTGGCAAAGTGTCTTTTCATATAGATTTTAGAGATTAGACCTTTGTTGAATATGTCATAGCCAAAAATTTTTTCCAGGTCTGTAGGTTCTCTTTTTACTCTTTTGGTGAAGTCTTTTGATGAGCATAAGTCTTTAATTTTTAGAAGATTCCAATTATCAAGCTTATCTTTTGGTGATTTGTATTGTTAGTTATGGTTTGTATCCTATTTATGCCACATATTAGGGCCTCTAGGGTTGACCCTATTTTTTCTTCCATGATCTTTGTAATTTTTGGTTTTATATTTAGGTCTTTGATCCATTTTGAATCAGTTTTTCTGTATGGTGTGGGGTATGGGTCTTGTTTCACTTTTTTACAGACACACATCCAGTTATGCTGGCATCATTTGTTAAAAAGACTGTCTTTTCCCCATTTAATGGACCTTAGGCCTTTGTCAAAGATCAGGCAGCCATAGGTAGATGGATTTACATCTGAGTTCTCGATTCTGTTCCAGTGGTCAATGTGTCTGTTGCCATACAAGTACCAGGCTGTTTTGACTAGAGTAGCTGTGTAGTAGGTTCTGAGGTCAGGTGGTGTGAGGCCTCCTACTTTGTTCTTCTTCTTCAAAAATGCTTTACTTATTTGGGGCCTCTTTCCTTTCCACATAAAGTTAGTGATTAGTTTTTCCATCTCGTTAAAAAATGCTGTTGGTATTTGAATCTGGATTGCATTATATTTGTGGATTGCTTTGGGTACAATTGACATTTTCACAATGTTGAGTCTTCCTATTCATGAGCAAGTTATGTAGGTCTCTTTTGGCTTCTTCCAGTAATGTTTTGTAGTTTCTTTGTGTAGATATCTTACATCTCTGGTCAGATTTATTCCTAAGTTTTGTTTTTTTTTCGGGGGCTATTTGTATTGCTTTCTTGATTTCCTTTTCATAGTTCTCTTTATTAGTATATAAAAATACAACTGATTTTTGTGTGTTTATCTTGTATCCTGCTACTCTGCTGGATCTTTCTTATTAGTTGCAGTAGTTTTCTTGAAGAGTCTTTAAGGTTCTCTATGTAGAGTATCATATCATCCACTAACAGGGATAGTTTTACTTCTTCCATACCAATTTGGATGCCCTTTATTTCTTTTTCTTGCCTTATTGCTCAGCTAGGATTTCCAGCACAATATTAAATAGAAGAAGTGATAAAGGACATCCTTGTCTTGTTCCTGTTCTTAGAAGGAACATTTTCAGCCTCTCTCCTTCGAGAACAATGTTGACTGTTGGTTTTGTATAGATGTCCTTTATTATGTTGAGGAATTTTCCTTCTATTCCTATTTTATTGAGAGCTTTTATCAGGAATAGGTGTTGGACTTTAACGAATGTCTTTTCTGCATTAACTGAAATGATCATATGATTTCTTTTTGTTTTATTTATGTGGTATATTATGTTGATTGATTTTCTAATGTTGAATCATTCTTGCATACCTGGTATGAATCTCACTTGGTCATGGTGTATTATTTCTTTGATATGATGCTGAATTATGTTGGCTAGAACTTTGTTGAGAATTTGTGCATCTATATTCATGAGAGATATTGGTCTATAATTATTTTTTTTGTGGTGTCTTTGCCTGGTTTTGGTGTAAGGGTTATGCTGGTTTCATAGAATGAATTCAGAAGTATCCCTTCCTTTTCTATGTTCTGAAATAGTTTGAGTAGTACTAGTTTGAGCTCTCCTCTGAATATGTGGTAGAACTCTCCAGTGAGGCTATCTAGGTCAGGGCTTTTTTTTGTTGGGATTTTTTAAATTAACTTTTCAGTCTTTTCTCTTGTTATGGGTCTGTTCAGATTTTCTACCTTAGTTTGTATTAGTTTAGGTAGGTAATGTGTTTCTAGAAATTTGTCCATTTCCTCTAGGTTTTCAAATTTGTTAGAATACAGTTTTTCATAGTACTCTGTTATGATCCTTTTTATTTCAGTTGGGTCAGTTGTAATATCCCTTATTTCATTTCTTATTTGGGTTATTTGCTTCCTCTCCTGTTTTCCTTTTGTTAGTTTGGCCAATGGTTTGTTGATTTTGTTGATCCTTTCAAAGAATCCACTTCTGGTTTTGTTGATTCTTTCTATTTTGTTGTTCTCTATTTCATTTATTTCTGCTCTGACCTTTATTATTTCCTTTCTTCTGGTGGTTGTGGGCTTCTTTTGCCTTTCTCTTTTTATTTGTTTAAGTTGTAGGGCTAACTTTTTTATTTTATCCTTTCTTCTTTTTTGATGTGTGTGTCTATTGTTATAAATTGACTCTGAACCCTGCCTTTGCTGTGCCCCAAAGGTTTTGGTATGATGTGTTTTCATTCTCATTTGATTCTAGAAAATTTTTGATTCCATCTTTGATTTCGTCTAATACCCAGTGGTTTTTAAGCAAGGTGTTATTCAGTTTCCATGTTTTTTTCCCTTTGCCCTTCTTGTTATTAATTTCTACTTCTATGATGCTTTGTATTATCTCAGTGTTTTGGATTTTGTCGAGGGTTGCTTTGTGGCCTAAGATGTGGTCTGTTCTGGAGAATGTTCCATGTGCATTGGAAAAGAATACGTACTTTGCTGCTATTGGGCTAATAGATTTCTTTATGGTCCATTTGTTCTAACAATCCTGCTCCTCTTGATGTATACTGTTCAGTGTGTTATCTTTCTTTCATAGTAGATACACTTTTCAAATGTCTCTTTACTTTGCCCTGTTCAAGCTCCACTAGCGTCACTACCCTGCCTGGTAATGAGTATTGGGGAAGCAACAAAGGCCAGTCTGTTTCAGTCCCTAGGGGGTTTAAGAGAAGGGCAGGTGTGCACACCAGTGTGGGAGTCCCACTCATCACAGAAACATTGTTGATGACTCCACTAAAGTCCGGGTTTCATCTTTAAACCTTGGAGAAATTTCATTGGCAGAAGACAGTCTAGCTAGGTGTTTTTTGGTTTTTTTTTTAAATTGTGCTTTAGGTGAAAGTTTAAAGAGAAAATTAGTTTCTCATTCAAAAATTTATGCACAAAGTGTTTTGTGACATTGGTTGCAATCCCCACATTGTTTCAGCACTCTCCCCCTCTCCCTTTCCACCCCCGGTTCCCTGTGTCCAATCATCCAGTTTCCTGTGCCTTCCTGCCTTCTTGTCTTTGCTTTGGGGCAAGTGTTGTCCATTTGGTCTCGTATATTTGATTGAACTAAGAAGCACATTCTTCACGTATTGTTTGTTTTATAGGCCTGTCTAATCTTTGGCTGAAAGGTGGACTTCAGGAGTAGCTTCAGTTCCGAGTTAGCAGGGTGTCCAGGGGCCATAGTCTCAGGAGTTCCTCCAGTCTCTGTCAGACCAGTAAGCCTGGTCTTTTTTTGTGAATTTGAATTTTGTTCTACATTTTTCTCCTGCTTTGTCTGGGACCTCTATTGTGATCCCAGACACCATCTACTTCTGGGCTTAGGTTAGTGGAGGCTGTTGTTCATGTGCCATTAGCCCTTTGGACTACTATTTTCCTTGTGTCTTTGGTTTTCTTCATTCTCCTTTGCTCTGAATATGATGGGACCAATAGATGTATCTTAGTTGGTCCTTCCCAACCTTTTAAGACCCCGGATGCTACTCACCAAAGTAGGATGTAGAACATTTTCTTTATGAACTGTGTTATGCCTATTGACCTAGACGTCTGCTGAGACCATAGTCCCCAGCCTTCAGTTCCAGGAACTCATTCCCTCAAGGTGTTTGGATGTGTCTAGGAAGTATCCATGACTTTGCCTTGATCAAGTTGTGCCGATTTCCCCTATGTTGTGTGTTGTCTTTCCCTTTACCAAAGTTAACACTTGTCTACTGTCTAGTTAGTGATTTCCCCTCCCCACCCTTGCCCTCTCTAGTAACTAACATTGCTTTTTTCTGTGTGTAAACTTTTTCTTGGGTTTTTATATTAGTGGTCTCATACAATATTTGTCCTTTTGTGATTGACTTATTTCATTCATCATAATGCCCTCCAGATTCATCCATGTTGTGAAATGTTTCACAAAGTCATCATTTATCATTGCATGGTATTCCATTGTGTGTAGGTACCATAATTTATCTATCCATTCATCTGTTGATGGGCACTTAGATTATTTCCATCTTTTTGCTATTGTGAATAATGAATGCTGCTTTGAACATGGGTGTGCATATGTCTATTTGTTTGAGGGCTCTTATTCCTCTGGGATATATTCCTAAGAGTGGGATTGCTGGGTCATATGGTATTTCTATTTCTAGCTTTTTAAGGAGGTGCCATATCATTTTTCATAGTGGTTGTACCTTTTTACACTCCCACCATCAGTGCATAAGAGTTCCAATCTCCCTGAAACCTCTCCTACTTTTGTTATTTTATGTTTTTTTCAGTAGTGCCAGTCATGTTGGTATCTCATAGTAATTTTGATTTGCATTTCTCTAATGACTAATGATAGTGAGCATTTCCTCATGTGTCTGTTAGCCGCCTGAATGTCTTCTTTGGTGAAGTGTCTGTTCATATTCTTTGCCCATTTTTTAATTGTATTATTTGTCTTTTTGTTGTTGAGGTGCTGAAGTATTCTATAGGTTTTAGTGATTAGACCCTTGTTAGATATGTTGTAGCCAAAATTTTTTCCCAGTCTGTAGGCTCTGTTTTTACTCTTTTGGTGAAGTGTTTTGATGAGCATAGGTGTTTAATTTTTTATCTAGATTTGTAATAAACTAGATCTAGGGGTTCAATGAGAGAAGATATGAGCAGCTGGACTATCAACACCTATTTTTATCAACTCTTCACTCCACCAAGGCTATTGTCACAATTTTATTAGTAAAGAAGGGGGCAATAATTGCCCCCAAAGTAATGCCAGGGAAAGGTAAGAGTAGAACTTATAAAGCTTACCTCCAATCTGTTTTCTCACTGACCCTTCCAAACTAGAAAGCCTCCATCCTCCCCACCCCCACCCCATCCCTACACACACATATTAGCTTAAACAGTCTTTCATATCCTTGGGTTTCTCACTTTCTTTCATTTATCTGTTTGTTTACTTCCTGCACTCCATACTTTCCTCTTACTTCAGTAACTTCTCCATGGTTGACTTTGGGGGTGAGAACCAGCAGTCCTAATTCATCATCTTCGCCAAAACCAGATCTATTGTGGCTCCCAGAAATAGCTTACTCCTTCTGGCCTGGGCTTTGCCTCTTACATCTGGCTCTGTCTGTATATCAGAGGGCCTCATGGAAGACTGCTCTCTTTGAGGCTGGCCACTGGCATTCAGCTGAGCCACTGCCAGGCTGAAGGGCCACCCAAAACCAGCCATCTCCTTCTCCCCAGGGCCCAAGCCACATAATGTGGCTGTGTCCACTAGGCCTAGAGTTGGAGGCACCAGGAAGCAGGGCCTCCCTTCTCACCTGGGCTCTGGAATAACACCGACCACCACAGCCCCCAAGGCTGTGCCCTTCCCCCAGTCACCCCAGGGGCAAAGTTGTCACTGCTCCCTTGTATGCCCCCTCTCCTCCCTGGAACAGTTGAATTCCTCAATTTAAAGTGAATCACCAGAGCTAAGGAGGGGTCTGTTCTTGCCTTCTCCCCTTCCTGGCTATGTGACTTTCAGCTTCAGTTGCCACACTTGTCAAATGGGGTTGATGTTGAGTATGAAGTCTCTCTGTAAAATGATGAACAGAATAAGGGTTTGTTGTGATGGTGGAACCATTGTTACATACTAAATTAGCTTTCTTGGCCTCCAGCTTGCCCCATTACACAACCTGCCTGCTCTCTTCCCCTTCCTCTTTTTCTCAGTCACAGTTCCAGAGAGGGGAGGGGATACTTGGGTGAAGGTGAAGGCATCTTGGCCCAGTTTCTCACAGTCCTGCTTCTCTGGGCCTGTACCTCCTAACCAGCCAGGTATAGTGCCCTCTCACCAAGGCTCCCCAGGGTATACACCAGCCTAGGTCTCCAGCCAGTGAGCAACCCGATGCCCTTCCAAGGGCACTGTCTCTCCTTTCCATTAACTGCACCCTGGGACACCTGAGCCCCAGGTATACATGACATTCAAAGTTAATCACTGTGTCCTTCCTCTTCCCAACACTGCCCAACAAGGGTCAGGTGGAGAGTCAGTCTCTGCTGCTCCTGAATGTGTGTCAGGCACCAGACTAGAGATACCCTAGAGGGAAGAACCCAGGCTCAACAGCACACGATGATCTATACGAGAACTTAGGCATAAGGGATAGCCTATGAGTCAGTGTGGAGAGACAAGGAGATGGCACAGAAATCAAAGACTTATGAGCAAAAGCATGTGGCATGGATCAGAGAGCAGGCCACAAGACAAGGAGAAGTGCTTCTTACCTGGGAAAGGTACTACCTGCCCACTGAGGGGGTAGGGAATTTTCTACTTGTCACAATGGAGAATCCACTGGTATTTAGTGGGGTGGAGGCAATGATGCTAATGACCTGCAATGCTCGGGCCATCCCCCACTACTGGGACTTGCCTCTCACTCCCCACCTGGGAAGCTCCAGTGGCAGATCACTGTAGTAGCCACCAGCAGTGGCGCTGTGCTTCTTCCTATGCAATTCCTCTTCCATGCAGTCTCCACAATAATCTTAAGCGCTAAGTGACCCCTGCGCCCCGCTCCATTTTACAGATGATGAAATTCAGGCTCAGAGAGTAAGTATCCTTCCCAACGTGACAGAGCTGGAGTCTAAGCTCACACTCTTAGCACCCCCTCTGGGTACAGCAGGAGAAAGCAGCTCTGTTCCCAGGCCTGACTCCCCTGCCCTGCAAATTTGAGTCTCTCCATGCCCCCAGCCTCCATTTCCTCCTCTGAGAAGTGGCCTGCGGCACAGCCATCACTGGTCAGAGGTGCATATCCCACAAAGCAGGTGGCCACCCAGGGACCTAGGTCAGTCCAGCCCCCAAAGAGAGCCTGGGACTGCACCCATGCTTAGACCTCTTTCCCCCGACTGGGATGGACAAGTCTGAAACTTCCCTGGCTGGCCCCCAAAAGAACCAGCCTTTCCTTAGTCACTGGCTCATAACAAGCCTGAAAAAGAATCCTCAGCTGCTCCTTCCAAAATCTCCTAAAGCCTCCTGGCTTCCCAGAAAGCCTCTCCTTTCTGGGAGCCAGCTCAGTGAGGTACAGAGGGTCTGGGAGTCATAAGACCTGGGTTACAGTCTTTGCTAAGGTATTAACAAACTCTGTGATGTTGGGCTGGCCTTCCAACCTCTCAGGGCCTCAGAGTCCCCTTCTGTAAAATGGGGGCATAGTCTTTGCTCTGCCTGTCTCATAGGACTGTTGCAAGGCTAAAAAATGAAACAAGAGAAAGAGAGCAAACGTTTCTCCTTGCTCCACTCAGCCAAGGGATCCAAGAAAGGGAGGGCCCCCTTCTCTGCTCAGACAAGGGAGAGGGGCTGCTGGAGGCTGGGCTCAGGAAATTGAGTTGGGAGAGGTGGCTGTGGAAGAAAGACAATGCTCGTACAACAATGAGTGGAAACAGAGCCTGAACGTGGTGTCTCCTTTCCCAGAGGCTGGAATCTGAGAGCCTCCAAGGCTTGGAGAAGTTACAGAGAGAGAGAGAGAGAAAGCCCCAGGCTTTGTGCCAAGCCAGCAGCCAGCAGAGGCCTTCCCTGGGGAAGCAGGATGGCACACTAAGCCCACCTTAAGCCAGTTTGGTTTGGCTCTAACACAGGCCCTATGTGGGCCAGACCCACAGGAGAGGCCAGAATAGCAATGGTGGGAATAAGAAGAACTGCCACTATTCACTGAGTGCTCAGTATGTGCAGGATGTGCTGAGAGGTTTACACAAGCATTAAAACAAAACAAAACAAAAGCCCAAACCTGTTACCCTTGAGTCAATTCCAACTAATGCTGATCTCATGTATTACAGAGTAGACCTGTACTTCATAGGGTTTTCTTGGCTATAATCTTAACGGAAGCAGATTTCCAGGTCTTTCTCCCATGGTACAGCTGGGTAGGTTTGAACTGCCAACCTTTAGGTTTATAGTCAAGCATAAACCATTTGCAGCACACAAGCATTATAACTCACTTAATTCTCGCAACTCCTCCATGAGGTTGGTGTCCCAATATATCTTGTTGCAGAGCCTGTGGCTAAACCACTATGCACACTGCCTTGCAAAGTGCACAAGGCTTAGACCTGCCCTCAGGGGCTCAGTCCAGTTGGGGGATGGACCCCGTATAGGCAAAAATAGATCACAGGTCTTCTGAGTCCAGAGGAGGGGGAGGTCATCAGTTTGGAGGAAGAGTAGGGAGTGGGAAAACTGGCCTTATCTGTCCACTTCTGCCTATACCCAGAAGTCGTGGGCTGTGAGCTCTGCAGGGTTGGGAATGCATCTGTATGGTTCATCCCTGCCCTGGCACCAAGCACTGGGCTCAGGGAATATTGCCGAGTAAAGAATGAACAAAAGAATGGGCATTCACTAGGACTGGCTCCTGTCCCCCAGGCCTATGCCCAGCCTGGTGAGGGTGCAGGGGGGCATCTCAGTAGGGCTGGTGGCATGTAAAAGCCGTTAGCTCTGCACCTGGCTCATGGTGTGTGCATCAAGGCACAGACAAGGTCACTTAAAGGGACCTTAGAGGGTAAGCGCTTGGCTGCTAACTGAAAGGTGGGCGGTTGAAACGCACCCAGCTGCTCTGCAGGAGAGAGACCTGGAGATCTGCTCCTGTAAAGATTACAGCCTAGGAAACCCTATGGGCCAGTTCTACTCTGACACATGGGGCCACTATGAGTTGGAATCATCTAGACAGCATCTACCAACCAGAGGTCATCATCTAGTTTAACACTCTTATTTTACAGGTGAGGGAACAGGCCTAGAAGGGTGAAGTCAGTTGCCCAAAACCACCAGCTGGAAGACAGGGGACCCGGAGTTTGAATCTAGGTCTTTAAACTCCCAAGGCAGTCTCTTGCCATTGTACCCTAAAGCTTTGCAACACACCCCTATTTTCTTCCAGAAAATCTAGAGGACTGGAGGACTGTCCCTTTAAGGACTTAGATGAGGGATATTTGTGCGCCAGGTATCTTGCTGGTTTAGTAACGTTCTAGGCCCAGGCCGTGATTTAGCTGTGGATAATCCAGGTCATTCTCCAGCCTGCATCAGGGAAACTTTTACATGGAGCCCTAGATGGCTGGGGCTGATAGGACACAGAACCTACCGCCAGGCCAGCAGCAACAAGGTCCAGGCTGAGCCTAGAGCTGGCAAACTGTGTCACCGCTCCAGAGACCTCCCTCCTACAGAGATCCTCTTCCCTCCCTGGCCCCTAATGTCTGCACCTCATTTCTACCAACATTCTTAGCACAGGCTGTGACTGCAGGTCTGTGTGTCTCCAGAACCACCCCATAAGTTCCTGCAGGATGAAGAAACACCCTGCATCCCTGCTCCCCCACAGTGCCACATACAGAGACTGGCATACCCACCATTTGCCCGAGTGGGGCTTGATGGCTTGTGACATTTGGAGTGGCAACATTGGCTCAGCTACTGCCTGAGTGCCCCTGCAGTGCCAGGCACACACCCCAGGGGTGTCTGTGGCCTGAGATGGAATGGGGCCTCAGACGAATGGTGTGCTGGATTTCCTGGCTCAGTCTCTAGGCCACCTATTTTCAGGACACCTCTTGAAATAGAAGACACAACCCTCAGCTGTTGTGGCCACAGGAAGAGAAGCATGTTGGTGCTACGTCAGCTGGAAAAGTGCCAGCCATCTCAGAAGCCTCCTGCAGTCCCTGCAGTGTCCCCCACAGACTGCCAGGCCCTGCCCTGCTCCTGGACCAACAACAATAACAGCAATTATTATAACAAACAACTATACTGATTAATATATAGGAGCCCTGGTGGCACAGTGGTTAAAATGATTGACTGCTAACCGAGAGGTTGGCAGTTCGAGACCACAAGTAGCTCCAAGGGAGAAAGATGTGGCAATCTGCTTCCATAGAGATTTAAACCTTGGAAAACATACAGGGTTGCTATGAGTCAGAATCAACTCGACGGCAGTGGGTTTAGTTAGGGTTTATACTGATTGAGCACTTACTCTTTTGCAGGCTCTATGCTGAGTGCTTTATCAGTTTCATGGTAACCCCAAGAAGCGGGTGCTGTTACCATCACCCTCGTTGTACAGAGGAGGAAGCTGGGGTGTGGAAAGGGAAACTAACCTGCCCGAGCTCACACCACTAGAAGGAGCAGTGCTGCAGCTCCATTCAATTCGAGACCATTTGCTGAGTGCCTATTACGTGCCAGGCCATGTGCCAGGTGCCAAGGAAACCTCAGTGAACAAGACAAAAGCTAGGCCTGTCGGCTGGGCTGTTCTGGAGGAGTGTTTGGGGGCCAACAGGATCGAGAAGGGGCAAAGAGAGCTGGAGTGCAGGAAGGCAAGGCCAGGGCGTGCAAACCAGCTCTCCCCTGCTGAAGAGCCTCCCGGACACAAGTCTGACACTCAGAGTAAGGCACAGACAACACAGTGGAACCTCTCAGTTATCTACTGCTGTGTAAAAACCACCCCAAAACTTGGTGACTTAAACTATCTACATTTTACCATCACTCATGATTCTGTGGGTTGACTAGTCTCAGCTGGGCAGTTTCTCTGCTCTACATGGTGTTACCTGCATCCAGCTGGGAGCTCAGCTGGTGCTAGCTGTCATCTGGGGCACTTTGGGGACTTCCTCATGGCCTCTCCAACAGGTAGCACAGACTTCTTTACATGGCAACTGATTTCTAAGAGGGTGAAAATGGAAGTATCATATTTATAGCATTCAATTAGTGAAAGCAAGTTAAAGGACCAGCTTAAAATCAAAACCAAAAACTAACCAAAGCCGTTTCCATCAAGTTGATTCCAACTCATGACGACCCCATGTACTACAGAGTAGAGCTGCTCCATAGGATTTTCTTGGCTGTAATATTTACAGAAGCAGATTGCCAGGCCTTTCTTCCATAACACAAACCATTGTGCCATCCAGAGTCCTTAGCTTAAATTCAAGGATAGGGGAAATAGACTTCACCTTTGGATGGGGAGTTGCGTGGCTCCTTCTGGAAAGAATGCATTGGCTTTGGAAGCACGTAGACATCCTAGATAATCGCATTTAAATTCCGACTCACAGTGACCTCACATATGTCAGAGTAGAACCCCCACATATCCATGGGGTTTCCAGTAGCTGATTTTTTGGATGTAGATTGCCATGCGTTTCTTCCGAGGCACCTTTTGGTCAGCAGCTGAGCACATTAACCATTTGCACTGCCCAGGGACTAGTTAACAGCACTGGTTAATACTTACTCAGTGTTTACTAAGTATCAGGGCCCTGTGGGTTAGGTGACATCTCCATTTTACAAACGATGGCACTGAGCAGTTCGGTAACATTAGCCACTGCTAATGGCTGAGCCAGGATTTGAACCTGGGCAGCCTGGCTCTTCTCTCAACTACTAATCTCTATTACCACTTACTAGCTAAATTCCTTTGGGCAAATCCTCTCTGAGCCTCAGTGTACTCATTTGTAAAGTGGGGATTAGATTACATAACATATGTAGCATGCTTATTCAGTGCCCGGCACATGGTTAGCAGTCAATAAATAAATGTTTTTGCTGCTGACAACCTAGAAGGAGGGTCGATGGCCTCAGGAGAACATCCAATGTAGTAGATTAAGCCCTGGTTTAAGCATCCAGAGACCTGAGTTTCAAACCTACCTCTACCACCAACCAACCACCTCCTACTTTCACATTTGTACAAGAAGCACATCTTTGCCATGTTGCTGTTAGCCTGGGCTACTAGTGAGAAGTGCTCTAAAAGTACTCCATGCTGCCTAGAAATACAGCTTTCTCCAAAAGCTGTTTCCTTTCAAATATTTCACAATTTAAATAGTGTTATATAACCAACAGCCAACTTCATCCTAAATGGAAAGAGTCTGAAAGCATTCCCCTTGAGAACAGGAACCAGACAAGAATGCTCTTTATCACCACTCTTATTCAACATTGTGCTGGAGGTCCTAGCCAGAGCAATAAGGTTAGAAAAAGAAATAAAGGGCATGCAAATTGGTTAGGAGGAAGTAAAATTATCTCTGTTTCCAGATGATATGATCTTATACATAGAAAACCCCCCAAAATCGACAAGAAACCTACTGGAACTTTAAGAAGATTTCAGCAAAGTATCAGGATACAAGATAAGCATACAAAAATCAGTTGGATTCCTCTACACTAACAAAGAGAACTTTGAAGAGGAAATCACCAAATCCATACCATTTACAATAACCCCCAAGGAGATAAAATACTTAGGAATAAATCTAACCAGAGACGTAAAAGACCTATACAATGAAAACTGCAAGACACTACTGCAAGAAACCAAAAGAGACCTGCATACATGGAAAAACATACCTTGCTCGTAGATAGGAAGACTCACCATAGTGAAAATGACAGTTCTACCCAAAGCAATCTACAGATACCATGCAATCGTGATCCAAATTCTAATGGCATTTTTTAATAAGATGGAGAAACAAATCACCAACTTCATACGGAAAGGGAAGAGGCCCCAGATAAGCAATGCATTACTCAAGAAGAGGAACAAAGTGGGAGACCTCACACTACCTGATTTTAGAACCTATTATACCGCCACGGTAGTCAAAACAGCCTGGTACTGGTACAACAACAGATACACAGACCGATGGAATAGAATTGAGAATCTAGACTTAAATTCATCCACCTATGACAGGCTGATATTTGACAAAGGCCCAAAGTCCTTTAATTGGGGAAAAGACAGTCTCTTTAACAAACGGTGCTGGCAGAACTGGATATCCATCTACAAAAAACTGAAACAAGACCCATACACAACACCTGGCACAAAAACTAACTCAAAGTGGAGCAAAGACCTAAATGTAAGATCAAAAACGATAAAGATCATGGAAGAAAAACTAGGAACAACACTAGGAGTCTTAATACATGGCATAAACACAATACAAACCATAAGTACAATGCACAAACACCAGAAGAGAAACTAGATAACTGGGAGCTCCTAAAAATCAAACACTTATGCTCATCAAAAGACTTTACCGAAAGGGTAAAAAGACAACCTATTGGGAAAAAATTTTTGACTATGACAAATCCAATCAGCATCTAATCTCTAAAATCTACAAGATGCTGCAAAACCTCAACAACAAAAAGACAAACAACCCAATTAAAAAATGGGCAAAGGATATGAACAGGCACTTCACCAAAGAAGACATTCAAGCGGCTAACAGACACATGAGGAAATGCTCATGATCATTAGCCATTAGAGAAATGCAAATTAAAACTACAATAAGATACTATCTCACCCCAACAAAGTTAGCATTAATCCAAAAAACACAAAATAATAAATGATGGAGAGGTTGTAGAGAGACTGGAACACTTACACACTGTTGGTGGGAATGTAAAATGGTACAACCACTATGGAAATCAATTTGGCACTTCCTTAAAAAGCTAGAAATAGAAGTACCATACGATCCAGCAATCCTGCTCCTTGGAATATATCCTAGAGAAGTAACAGCTGTCACATGAATAGATACATGCACACCCATGTTCATTGCAGCACTGTTAACGATAGCAAAAAGATGGAAACAACCTAGATGCCCATCAACAGAGGAATGGATAAACAAATTATGGTATATTCACACTATGCAATAATAAAGAACAACTATGAAGCCATGAAACATAATGTGGAGGAATCTGGAGGTCATCATGCTGAGTGAATTTAGTCAGTCACAGAATGACAAATATTGTATAAGACCACTATTATGACAACTCAAGAAAAGGTTTAAACACAGAAGAAAACATTCTTTGATGGTTGTGAGGGTGGGGAGGGAGGGTGAGGGTTATTTACTAACTAGATAGTAGATAAGAATTATCTTAGGTGAAGGGAAAGACAGCACTCACTACAGGGGAAGTCAGCACAACTGGACTAAACCAAAGCTAAGAAGTTTCCTGAATACAATCAAACACTTCAAAGGATGGAGTAGCAGGGGTAGGGGTCTGGAGACCATGCTTTCAGGAAACATCTAGGTCAATTGGCATAACAAAGCTTATTAAGAAAATGTTCTGCATCCTACTTTGGTGAGACGTGTCTGGGGTCTTAAAAGCTTGCTAGCGGCCATCTAAGATGCATCAATTGGTCCCAACTACCTGGAGTAAAGGAGAATGAAGAACACCAAAGACACGAGGAAAGTATTAGCCCAAGAGACAGAAAGGGCCACATAAACCAGAGACTTCATCAGCCTAAGACCAGAAGAACTAGATGGTGCCCAGCTACCACAATGACCGCCCTGACAGGGAACACAACATGCAGTTCCTGATGGAGCAGGAGAAAAGTGGGGTGCAGAACTCAAATTCTAGTAAAAAGCCCAGACTTAATGGTTTGATTGAGACTGGAGGGACCAGAAGACTTGGCCCCCAGACTCTCTGTTAGCCCAAAACTAAAACCATTCCTGAGAGAAACTCTTCAGATAAAGATTAGACTGGACTATGGGACTTAAAATGATACTCATGACCAGTGTGCTTCTTAGCTCAAGTAGATACATGACTAAATGGGCAGCTCCTGTCCGGAGGCGAGATGAGAAGGCAGAGAGGGTCAGGAGCTGGTTGAATGGACACAGGAAATCCAGAGTGGAAAGAAAGAGTGTGTTGTCACAGTATAGGGAGAGCAACTAGGGTCACAAAACAATGTATGTATAAATTTTTGTATGAAAGACTAACTTCAATTGTAAACTTTCACTTAAAGCACAACGATAAAAATAAATAGTGTTATGTGTTGGGGTGGGTGTGTGGTGAACCAAGGCCTGATAGAGGTGCTGCAGGGGACCTTCCTCTCCCCATCGCCTCCCTGAGTTCTGACAGGGAGCTCCTGAGCCCTAAAAACTCCCCATCTAGCCTTGCTGTGCTCTTTGAGCATATGTACACACATCACCCAACTGGTAGAAAGGAAGAAACGACCAAACGGATGGAGACAATGAGAAACAAAACCAGGACAAGAAGAATCGGTGAAAGAGAAATGGGAAATCGACAGACTGAGGTGGAAGAGGTGGTCAGAAGTGACGGAGAAAGAGGAGAGGATGAAGAGTCAGGCAGGTATGAGTGTTGGCCACAGACGCGTACAGAGTTCCCTCAGGAAAAAACAAATGAACAACGTGTAAGTGCTGGCCACAAACATGTACAGAATTCCCTCAGGAATAAACAATGTATAGGTGTCAGCCACAGACATGTACAGAATTCCTTTGGCGGGGGAAAAGAAAGAACAATGTGTAAGTGTCGGCCACAGACACATACAGAATTCCTTCAGGAAAAAAACAAATGTACAATGCCTCCAATTTTTGCAGTGTGGGATCACTTACAAAATCCTTTTGCCTGTGTGATCGTTTGGTTCTCTCAATAGCCCTGTGAGGCAGATATTGTCACCCCCATTTTACAGATGAGAAAGCTGCGGCACAGAAAGGTGACAAGAGCAGCCTCTGGTTACAAAGCTAACTGGTGGTAGAGCCAGAGTTAGGAACTTAAGTCGGAGACTCAAACTCAGAGTGGAGACAGCACAGTGGACTCTGCTCTGCATGAGAAACAAGCCTAGGGTCGTAAGAACTAAGAGAAGTAACCAGTGAGCATGGCCCTCATGGTCCATGAGAGGGGGCCTCACCTGTCCTGCTCACTGCTGACTCAGAGCTCATTAGATGTTTGCTGAAGGAAGGACTGTGGAAACAATGGAAGATCAGGCTGGAAATGCTGCAGGGGCCACAGCAAGGAGGACTTTGGATGCTAGGAAGAGGAATCGGTACCTATTTCAGGAAGCTGTGGAGGAGCCATTGGAAATTTTTACCAAAAGAGAGGTAAAAATGGGGGAAACAGCCAAGGAAAATTCAAAACAAAAAGCCATTGTACCAAAGCACAGGCCATTGCTTCTAAGAGGCCAAATGAGAGTATCAGGGGATGCTCCTGGACCCCAAATCCCCATCCTTAGGTCACTTCCCTCAAGCCAGGAGGCTGGGTACTCTTTGCAAGGTGTCTGCTTGTTCATACCCAGGGGTGGGAGGCAGGCAGGTTGTGGCAGGTAGGGAGAGGCGGAGG
The DNA here is from genome assembly GCA_030035585.1 of Dugong dugon. Lineage (NCBI taxonomy): Eukaryota > Metazoa > Chordata > Mammalia > Sirenia > Dugongidae > Dugong > Dugong dugon. The sequence continues at coordinate 73,994,682 of CM057473.1, forward strand.
GGGCTGATGTTCGACCTTCACTGGGGAGACCCTCCCTTAGCATGATGGCCTTCAAACCAGGCTGCACAGAGGCATCACCTGGGGCCTTTCAATATCTGACGCCTAGATGCCACCCCAGAGATGTGATTTCATTGGTCTCAAATGCAGCCTAGGCCGTGGGGTTTAAAAGCCCTCCAAGTGACTGTAATTTGCAGTCAGGATTAAGAATCATTGAGAGAGAGAGGCTGGTGTAAGATAAAATGGTTGTGAGGAGAAGACAGCGGAACAAAACATGAGAGACGAGAAGTGAAGAAAATGTATGGTGTGGGTGGGAAATGGAGGAGGTAAAAGAGTGAGGGAAGGAAGGAGTATGTAAGGTAGGAGAGGAAGGCAGAGATAAAAGCAGCTTATCTGACTCACTCAGGAATTTGTGTTTTCTCTCATCTGAAAGCCTCTGAGAAGGACTTTCATCTTAGAAATGGCCCCAGACCCTAAGCCTTGCTCTGGCATTTACGGTCCCTCCTCGGAGGCTCCTTCCTGGAAACCTAACGTGTTCCCTTCAACAGATAAATTCCTGAAAGGGCCCCAAGCCATATGCCCAAATAGGCTTCCCTGGATTCTCATCTCTGGTCAGGGCTCCTGAGGCTCCTTCCCTCCCCGCCCACCCCTCCTTGGCCCCTACTTTCCACTCAGCACACTGGCTCACAGGATGGCCTTCTTATTCCTGTCAGCCATTAGGACTCCATAAAGGGCTCCCCAATCACTCAGCAAATCAGTGTCTGCCAATGAGCAAGCAGAAGACCTAACTATCTTCCCTTTTTGGGAACCTTTTCCTCAGCATAACACTTTTCCTCAAAGTGACTTCGACTGCTGCTTTTATGTTTACCTAATTAACCTCACAGTTCCACACCCCTCTCCCCTTCTAAAGGTGCCATTTCCAGAGTCATCTCCTTTGTCTTCTAATCCTTCTCTCCTTCCAATGCCCAAATCCCACCCACAGGCCCTCAGGTGGATCAGCCTCCCCTGCCCCTCTTCATCCCCAGGAAAACAGAAATCTTGGTGGATGCCCCAGCCCTCTCTCCTCAGCACCATGGCAAATGAGTTGGGCCTTCTTGAGCAGGTTTATTTCCCAGCAGCCCAACAAAAGCAACTTCATTAAGATAACCACACACTCCATGGAGCTGCCTGAGGCATCCAGACAGCAGAAGCAGAAGCTGCAAAATGAGGCCTGCGGGTCTGGTGGCCTGCGGGTCTGCGTCTGCTCTCAGGTGCCTCCCACCCACCTTCCCTTCTCCTTCTGGGTCCTCTTTGAGCCCTGGCTCAGAGCCCTCTTCCTCCAGCCCTTCTCCTCCTCTGCTTCTACCTCCCTCCACTGCCCTCCAGCTAAACCATCTGGAGTGTCATGGACTTCCCTGGGACTTGACCAGCACTGAAGGAGGTGACATGAAGGCCATTTCCCTGAAACAGGTCCTGCCCCTGCTGGGCAGTGACTAGCCAGGCTGCCCTAGAGCCCCCAAGCCCTCCAAGGAGTCCCCAGTCTGGGAGATAAGGAAGCACAGCCTTGGAAACGGCAAACTCACAGGGCCACCTCGCAGGGGCCTCAGTAGTGCCACTAACTACAGAGTTCTCCGAATCACGTTACTCCTCTGAGCCCTAGTTTCTCTGTCTATAAAACAGAGAATACATTACCAGCCTCACTGGGTTGTTGGAAAGTTGAAATGAATTAATCTTACATTATCCTTAAAGTAGTCAGACCCCTGCATAACAAAAAAGTTCTCTATAAATGGTCATAGCCACCATCTGTCTGTCAGTGGAGGCCTGCATGTCGCTGTGATGCTGAACAGGTTTCAGCGGACCTTCCAGATTAAAATGGACTAGGATGAAAAACCTGGTGATTTACTTCCGAAAATGAGCTAATGAAAACCCTATGGATCACAATAGTCCAATCCATAACTGATCATGGGGATGACGCAGGACTAGGCAACGTTTCATTGCATTGTGCATGGGGTCACCATGAGTTGGGGGCCAACTCAATGGCAGCTAACAACAACAACAACGTTACTACTATAACTGTAACACTTATTCTGATTTATTACTGGCTTATTGAGCAGGCGGAATTTGGTGGGATATGAAAATAAAACAAACCTGCTCTGTCAAATCTTCCTTGATACTGTCTCTCAACAACATCTTCAGCAGACCCCAGAGCTGGCTTTCCGGTCATTTTCAGTTATGCAGAGTTCAGTCTGGAGGCTTTACTACCCCATCCTGGTGTCCTGTTTGCCCCTGGGGTCCTCCCTGCTCTCATGCCATGGCCCATGACATGGATGGGGAGGGGACACCTGCTCATGCAGGCCTCCCCCAACTCCAGCTCAGGGGTGGGGGTGATTCTGGTCTCTGCCATGTATGCAGCCCCTCCTGTGGGTTGTGGCAGCTTCTCTGGAGTGCTCTACCTGGTTCTGGATGCCATCAGCATGGCAGGCCTACAAAGGCTGGTCTTCTGTGGAACATCTCTGTGGGTTCTTCAGGAGACCTGAGCAGCCTGCTTACAGCACGGATCCCTGACCTGGGAGAACGGGCTCCAGCCCAGCCATTTGAGGACCCACCCTCAGCTCCTGCCACTAGGGGAACAGCCTCATAGGCTCATATAAGCTGAGGAGCATCCCTACCCTGGCAGGCAGTCCTTGGGAGGGGGTCACAGGCTGGCTCAAGCCTGGCTACCCTTCACAGCGCCCGTTGTCCCACAGAGAGTGATCACATGCTTGTCACATCAAACTGTGGCACACAGGCCGCTTCATGCTGCTCTCTCTGCCCTGCCCGTGCCCCGAGGGTCTCCACAGAGGCTTAGGGGCCAGAGAAACAAGGCCACTGCCGGGACAGATGCCCCTAGGGGTTTGTATGCCAAGCCCCCCTTCTTGCAGATGCCTCAATGTTTATGAGCTGTTCTCCCAGGAAAGTGCCATGTAAGTGGATGTAACTCTTTCTCCTTTCCCTTCCCCAGCCTTCTTTTACGTCTCGAGAAGGAGGAGGGCTGGGGTGATGGCTGCAGGTAGCAAGGCCTTTGGGGAGGCCCAGCTCTGCTACTGGCAGGTGTCTTTAGAGGATGGGGTCCTTGGTGCCATTGTTACACTTTTAGGGCATCAGGAAAAATCTCACTCAACATCCGTTCATCATCATTATTGACTTAGGGAAGAAGCCAAGACAGAGTGGTAAGGGTGAATCCAGAAAGTGTGAGCTGGGGACACAGCTGTACATAGCAGGCTCTGACCCAGGGCCAGTCCTCTGTGAGCCTGACCCCTGATAACACTAAACAGCTGAAATCTGTCCCCAGAGTCAACACTGCCAGAGTAAGGGGTGGTTTGGCCTGATTGGGGGGGGGGGGGCGGGTGGTCTGGGAGCTCCCACTCAGGGGCAAGCCTGGGCTGGTCAGGATGACTCTGACAGAGAGAGCTGGAAGTCGATGACTCCACTCAGCACACACCAAGAAATAGGCTCACGGCCCACAGTCCTTGCTGTTGTCCTGAGGACTGACCACCACCCTGGGTGCACCCCTACTCACAAGGCCACTCCAGGTATTGGGCAGAGGCTGTGAGGCAGTGGAAGGAGCACTGGACTGGGAGTCAGAAGTCATGGTTTTGGTCTAGGTTCTTCCACTTACTATGTGACCTTAGACAGGTCACTAAACCTCTATGAGCACCATCTCTGAAAGAGGAGTGAGCAGCAGTACCCACTCCATGGGTGGTTCTCAGGGGGCCACCATGGCTGTTGGAGGTGTGTTACCAGAGGCGCCCCTCCCATCTCCCACAGCCCCTACTTGTCATTTCCACCCAAGGCCACAGTTGTCACTCTCTCCCCAGACGTTCCGGTGGCCGGTGGCCAGCAGCATCGACAGCAATGAGATGCTCGAGATTCAGATCTTCAACTACAGCAAAGTCTTCAGCAACAAGTAAGTGTGGGGCGGGCAGGGAGAGGAGGGACCTGGAGGTGCTGGGCCTGCCTTCTTCTTGGGCTCCCCTCTCCTTTGGGTTTAAAAGAGGGACCCAGACCCCTGGCCTATGCCGGATGATCTCCAAAGACCAAAGAGGTTTTGGGCTGGTCTTTGATCCCCTCCTTGCTCTCTTATTCTATCCTCAGAGTCCTCCAGTCCCCCCAACCACTGTCAGCCAGGAACACCCTACCCTCCTTGTTCACCCCTTCTGTCCCCAGCCCCATCAAAGTTTCCTTAGACCAGGCTAGGGGACAGTTACCCATCAGAGAAGCTGGAGGCATAACGGCTGATAATGTCCTCCAAGAGACCATCTGTCACCTTGAGGGCAAACTTGTCACGCCTGTGATGGACAGAAAGTTGCCGGGCAGTTTGGTGCAGTGACTCCGGAGTCAGGCAAGCCTGATTTCAGATTCCCAGCTCAGTCGCCTACTATTGTGTAACCTTGAGCAGGTTATGTAACCTCTCTGAGTTCAAGGTATTCATGTGTGAAAAGGATAAGTACTTACCTTGAAGGGCAGCTTGAAAATCAAATGAGATAGATATGCATTCATTCACTCATTCATTCATTCATTCAGTAAATGTTTACTAAGTGCCTACTGTCAGGCACTGAACTAGGTGCAGAGGACGGTGAAGTGCCCACCCTCGCAGAGCTCACATTTTGCAGATGAAGCGCAGCTACCACATGAGCACTATTACCACTAGATGTTTAATAAAAGCAGTCTCCATCCTCTCAGAAGAATTGTGACAGTCTGAAATGGTGGCTAAATGTAATAAATGCAAAGTCCTGTCCTCAGGTTAAAGATTCATTTCTCTTATGCCAGCTACGGGAAACAGAGCTGAACTGCAACATGCCCACAAAGGCATGGGGAGATTAGCTCACTGAAAGCCCAGTGAGATTCGACAGTGGGAGGAGACAACAAACAAAAGAAAAGCTGACTTAATCCCTAATAGAAGTAGAGCAATCAGAGCAGGAGGCGAAGGCTCCACTGCTGTTGTGCTGGTTGGTGAGGACATCATTAGGCACCACCTTGTGGTGACCAGGATGGAGATGGGGCTTTAAATGTTGTCAATGACAAGTGGGATAAGACTTGGAGGAAAAAATCATATTCATCCATCTGTCTATCCATCCATCCTTCCTTCCAGTCATTCAACAACGATTTACTGAGCTAATACTCTATACCAGCAGACACTGGGCTAGTCACTGGAGGTACTACAATGGGGGATTAAGACACAGTCCCTGCCACCAAGAAAGCTTTCTTCCAAGAGGAAGAGGAAAGAGAGCTCTGTGCCAAGAGGTAAGACCAGGATCGGGATGCATTGCTGGAAGACAGGGGTCAGAGGAGCGTAAGAGCTTGCTAACAAGCACAGCTCTCCAATCAATGAGCTGTCTTGGGAAGTAGTGAGCTCTCTGTCACTGGGAGAGGATGAGCAGAGGATGGGCCACCTCTAGTCGGCCACGTTGTAAACAGGATTCCTGAGTCATGAAAGCCGAACCACACGGGTTCCAAGGTATCTCTGATTCTGTGGTTTTCACTGGGAACCCTCAGGAGCTCAGCTGAATGATTATGGGTGTGGATGCTTCAGGCATGCTGGCAGGGCCACAGAGGGAGAAGTTTGAGGGCACAGAGGCCTCCTGTTGGCCTCTGAGAGTATCACATCGTTCAGGAAGCTGCCTCTGGCACCCACAAGAGAAGCTGGTAAGAGGCACCCCACCAGAACCCTCAGGATGAAGTGCCACCTTCTTCCATGGCTTCAGAGACCTGGGTGACCTATGAGGACAAGAGGAACAGGATAAGAGAAGGGCCCACACGTGGACGGCTGTGGAGGCAGTAGAGAAAGCAGAACTGGAAGCTGAGGGCCAGCAAATGCATCCAAGAATCCCAGTAGGGACCCCTACATAGTTGCCAGAGCTCCCAGGAGCCTTAGAGCTCAGCCAGTCCAACCCTTGCTGTGCAGAAGGGGAAAGTGAGTCTCAGAGTGGATACTGAGGGCTCATGGGTAGACAGCAAGAGAGCCGGGGCTAGGATGCATGTTTTCCACCTCCTCTTCCTACTCCCCTGTAACTGCCAGGAACCAGAGTAGTAAAAGACAAGCAGAGGTGGTGGAAACCAAGGACGTGAGAGAAGAGATCGTTAGATTGTTTACAGTGAAAACTGCTAGACCAATCACTGAAAATGCTGGAAACCCTTGAAAACATCAAAACTCCTATAAATGAATCAGAAGGACTATTTGGGAAACTGACTACCTTAACTTCGAATATGCTGAATCTTAAGCCTTCAATTAATTGTTCTAAAATGCCAGCAAGAGGGAAGGCTGGTGGTGGTGGGTTGTGGGTCCTGTATCAACTCTTCCCCTCTTCTTCTCTCCCTGCTCTCCCCAGAAGGGGAGGCCTGGGCCTGGTGAGAGAGAGGGCTGCCATTTCCTGGGCAGCCTAAAGAATGTCCAGGGCCCTGCTGGACCAGGCCAGAAGGGCTGTGAAGCCATGCCTTCCGACCCCACCATGGCCCAGCTCAGTATCCAGGCTCCTTCTCATGGGGCAGCTGAGCTGAGGGGGAGCCTCTCTGGGGTCTGCACTGCACTTAGTAAGCAACCAGCAAGCCCCACCCGCTGCTTGCTGTGGAGCGGGACACACAGCACACCCTGAGGACTGTGGAGTGAATGGGTGGATAAACGCCCTTCTGGGGCAGGAGGCAGAGGGGAACATGGCAGGAGGGTCTGGGAGCAGGAATCAGAGTGGCCCTTCTTCTCTGAAGAGGTCAAGGCACTGCAGGATGGGAGCCAGAGTCATATGACTGATACATTTGGGGAAACTGAGGCAAGGAAGGCTGGTGTGAGAGGTGGAACCTATGGGCCTGATCCCATTACCACCCACCTCAGAGAGAGCAGCTTGTCCTAGAAGCAGAGGGCAGCTTGGAAACCGCCCCTCACCCAGTGGCTCTAGGGGCTGACTGGAGGAGGAGACACAGTGTGAAGGAACAAAGCATTTGATCAGGGACCAGGAGACCCCCAGGTCAGGCTCTGTGCTGACATGAACAGGGTCCTCCTTCCAGAACCATGGGCTTCGCAGAGGGACGAGATATTGGCTGCAGAGAATCTGGGCATCCAGCTTTGCAGGTCTGAGGGTCTTCAGTGGGGTGGCCTGGCCCACCCACCCAGTCTCCTGTATGCCAAGGATGCCAGGGTCCCTGAATAATTCAGGAGTAGGACAGCAGTGGAGGCCTGACCCGGCCTGGGGCACTTGACACCGGCTCCCAGGGGAAATCGATAAATTATTGACGCAGTCCTGGTGCCCGGTTGCCAATCTATTGTGGTAAGTCTGTGGGACTGTCTGCACCTGAGGTCTCCTCCTAGCTGCTCAGTTACCTGGGAATCCTACCTGCCCAGCCTGCCCAGCCTGCCCAGCCTGCCCAGCCACTGTCTGGATGTGCGCTTTGTGAGGAGTGCCTCTTTGTGACAGGGTGACCTGAGATAGAGAGCCCAACTTGGGACCAGGTGAGGGAGGTAGTCAGAGGATGTGGGGTTAGGTCCCAGACCCTTCACTTACCAGCCAGGGGGAAACTGAACCCCAGAGAGGGGCCCTGTCTGGGGTCACACAGCAAGTTCAGGGCAGAGCCAGTTCTGAACCCAGACCTCCTGACCCCAGCCACACATCTCTACTTTCCAGGAAACCAACCCAGTTGTCCAAGAGGCATGAGAGCCACCCTTCCTTGGTTGCCCCTGGAGCACCCCTCTGAGGTAGCCCCTCCATGCTGACTCACCCAGAGGAGGGACAGGAAACTCAGCAGACCCTGCTGTTTGCAGCCAGGCTTGCCAAAGTGCAGCTGAAGAGGGAGAGGTGTCTTAGTCATCTAGTGCTGCTATAACAGAAATACCACAAGTGGATGGCTTTAACAAAGAGAAGTTTATTTTCTCACAGTCCAGCAGGCTAGAAGTCCAAATTCAGGGTGCCCGCTCCAGGGGAAGGCTTTCTCTGTCCGTTGGCTCTGGAGGAAGGTCCTTGTGATGCATGAGTGTTCCCTTGGTCTGGGACCATCTCCACGCAGGAACCTCAGGTGCAAAAGACACACTCTGCTCCCAGCACTGTTTTCTTGGTGTTATGAGGTCCCTATGTCTCTCTGCTCCCTTCTCTCTTTTATATCTCAAAAGAGATTGGCTTAAGACACTATCTAATCTTGTAGACCTCAGCAGTATAACTGCCACTAATCCATTTCATTACATGACAGTGATAGGATTTACAACACATAGGGAAATCACATCAGATTACAAAATGGTAGACAATCATATAATACTGGGAATCATGACCTAGCCAAGTTGACAGATATTTTGGGGGGATACAATTCAATCCATGACAGAGAGGTCACCTCGAGGGTCACCACAAGGGCCAGATCCCAGGACATCCCCTGCCTGCACCTGGTCCTTCCCCCAGAGAGTGCTTAAAGAGGAGCTGCCAAGGGGCAGCATTCTGGTTAGAAGCAGCATTGAGGGCATTTGTTTCAAAGATTCGTTTGCATAGCAAGCACCCTGTTTTTGCTTAGATGGTATGTTACAGACTGTAAAAAGAGCAAAGTTCTGTATAAATGCATTTCTTCATACTTTACATAAGGCTGAAATATGACAATCATCTATTTCAAAGAATATTCCTTTTTATTTTTATTTGGGAGCGGTTACCCTTCCACCACCCATCTGCCTGATTGTCATACTGTGGGGGCTTGGATGTTGCTGTGATGCTGGAAGCTATGCCACAAATATTTCAAATACCAGCAGGGTCACCCATAGTGGACAGGTTTCAGCGGAGCTTCCAGTCTAAGACAGACTAGGAAGAAAGGCTTGGTAATCTACTTCCAAAAATTAGCCAACAAAACCCCTATGGATCACAACAGAATATTGTCTGATATAGTGCTGGAGTATGAGCCACCTGTTTGAAGGCATTCAAATTACACAATGGACTCGAGCATATGAACGATTGTGAAGATGGCACAGGACCAGGCATGTTTTGTTGTACACCATGATTTGGAGCCAACTGACAGCAACCAACTAGAAGAAGTTACCCCTCGGGAATGTGACAAGTTGATTCCTTTGGCTTGCAAACTCCCATTTCCCTCTGGGCCACAGATAGGTTCTGACTCTGTGGGGCTGGCGGTGGGGGGTGGGGGCGCAGGGGGGGATGGTAGGGAATTGGCTGCCTGGAGCTCATCCTGCAAAGGAGCCAAGCGCTGCGTGGGTCCTCCAGATAGCAAGCCCCACACAGCATTGAGGGTTGGAGGGCAGCAGTGTCAGAGGAGTTCCACATGAGTATTCTTTTTCAATCTGCACTACTGCCCAGGGAAGAGGGTGGTTTACTTCCTCTGAGGAGGTGAATAAGGCCAGGCTCAGAGAGGCTGGATAACAGAGTCACACAGCTGGCAGGGGGTAGAATCCCCCCTTAGACCATGCTTGGTGAACCCACATCTGTCTGACCCCAAGCCTGGGTTCCTTCCACAGTCCACACTGCCTCCCTTTAGGGATAGCATGTAGCCAGCGTGTGAGAAGCCGGGGATGTGCCAGGAGGCTGACTTCAGCGGACTACACATATGATTGCAGCAGCTGCAAAATGGAATAGCAGCGAGAGAAATAGTGGAATAGGAAGATTCCCATCACTGGGGGTGTCTAACAGAGGCTTGACAGCATGCATCAAGGAGGTTGTTTAAGGGATTCCTCCTTGAAGGAATGGTGGAAGAGCTCCCCTCTCAGGCCCCTCCCAAGTCCAAGGTCTGAGATTCTGAGGCAAGTTAAGCCTGGAAGGCACCAGAGGGTTCTCTGAGCACTTGCAGGGGAACAGCTCCATCCTGCCCCCTGGGGGTGTCTTGTCATATTGCAGCATTGCTCATCCTTGGGGCCCTCTGCTGTTCTGGGGCTTTTTATAAAGGGAGAAGTATCCTTGTACTTAGTAGGTGCTTGGGGGGTCCTAACCAAAACCAAAACCAAAACCAAACTTGTTGCCGTCGAGTTGATTCTGGCTCATAGCGACCCTATAGGACAAAGTAGAACTGCCCCATAGGATTTCCTAGGCTATAATCTTTACAGAAGCAGACTGCCACAGCGTTCTCCCATGGAGTGGCTGGTAGGTTCAAACCACCAACCTTTATCAGCCAAACTCTCAACCACTGTGCCACCAGGGCTCCTTCTGGAAGGTCCCAGTGGATTAAAATGGCCCGAAGATCCAGTCTGCCAAAAAGCGAAGGGCCAGGCAATAGTAAAACATTGTCTTTCGTTGTTAGAAGCTAAGAGCCCACCCCCTCAGTTTATAAAGACAAAATTGTGCTCAAAGTGTGCTCCCCAGATCAGCATCACCTGGAAACTTGTCAGAAATACACATTCACAGGCCCCACCCCACCTCCTGAGTCAGAAACCTTGGGGGCGGATTGGTGGCAGCTGGATCTGGCTCTTAGCGGCTCCTGAGAGCAGACAGCATGCGTTTTTTCCCAACTCTGACCTTCATGATTTCATGTTGGTAGCTTGAAATTGGCCGTGGCAGGAGTAGTTACACCACAGAAATTGGCAAAAGCTACAAATCAGGATTTTTTTTTTCCCCAGAGAGCCAGTTGTTAAATATTTCCAGCACACCACTGGGTGGGTCCCAGTAATTTGTGTTTTAGCAAGTCCTCCAGGTGATTCTGTTTGCCCTGAAGTTTGAGAACCACTAAGTTAGATTCAAAAGACGTGAGGCTGCAAGAAGGCTAGGGTATTCACTCAGGCCTACAGCCTATTGTTAGAACGTGTGCATGGGACAGAAGCTAAGAGCCCACCCCCTCACTTTATAACGACAAAATTGAGAATCAGGGACAGGGACTCCAGGTTTCCTGCCTCACAGCCCAGTGCTTCTCCCCTCTGTGGCCCTCCCAAGCTGGAGAGACACCAGGGTGCAGCAGGGGTGGAGGGGCAGGCTTCCAGAAGTGTAGGTCTGAGAGGGGGCTAGAAGCCTGGTTCGGTTTTAGAGGGGAGGAATGGCGTGAAGAGTTTCACCTGAAGGGAGGTTCTGGGAGGAGAAAGCCAGCAGACAGAGCTCTGAACTCCGAGGGAAGTGGCCACCATGTTTCATGTGCATCCAACATGGCTGCTCCAGCACTTTCCCTGTCATGCAGATGGGAGGCTTTTTTTTTTTTTTTTTTAATGGTGCTCATCCTCCACAGGCCACAAGATGGTGCAGACATCAAACATGTCTGTTAAAGTCAGAATTCATCTGATACCTCACCTTACCCAGATTTGCCATTCATTCGTTCCTTCTCCACTTCTTGGCCATGCCTTCCTCCTCCATGAATCAAGGGCAGCGCCAGATGATCCCTGAGCTCTCTCTCAGTGGATTCTCCTCAGAGTCAGATGATCCCTGAGCTCTCTCTCAGTGGATTCTCCTCAGACTCAGAAGATCCCTGAGCTCTCTCTCAGTAGATTCTCCTCAGACTCAGAAGATCCCCGAGCTCTCTCTCAGTAGATTCTCCTCAGCCTTTGTCCTTCAACTAGAAACGTTGTGTATGTTTTAATCTACCTCATGCGGAACCACCACGAGAGAACATCTCTCAAGCACCTGTTTCCTCCCAGAGCTCAGTCTGCAGACCATAGGGGGAAATGGGATTCAAGTCAACTCAGTCAGGATGTATTAGACACCTACTGTTTTTCATTAATTCAGCAACATATATTGAGATCACCCGTGTGTCAGAAATATAAAATAGATGCCAGAAATAGAAAGCACGGTCCCTGTCCTCGAGAGGCTCACGGTGTAGGGCACCACACTAATGATGACTGTACTGCTCTGGGATCGTTGATTACTTTCTAGGAACTCAGGCTTTTCTCCAACAGCCTGTACACTGGGCAGCTGGCAGCTGCTCTGCAGGGGCTAAGGGGAACCCCAATTCCATGTATCCAAGGAAGACAAGGCTCCACCATTATACCCTGAACACCAGTCTGTGATCATCCCCCAATGGAGCTCATTGTACCCTCACAGCCCTCCCAGGGAAATGGGTCCCACACACACATACACTGTTGTAGGAGGTCATGTACACTCAGCCCTCATGGGCATGCTGCCCTAGTGGGACCAGCCAGCTTCTCCAGCCCCAGCCTGCAGCCTGAGCAAGCCCTCCCTCCTTCCAGCCAGCTGGTCTCTTCCCCAGCCAGTCACAGCCTCTTGGGTGTCAGCCTTGCTCCTCACTGTGGCCTCTTCATGTGAAACCACCCCCCACCTCTGCTGTCCACAGGCTAATTGGGACCTTTCGCATGGTGCTGCAGAAGGTGGTAGAGGAGAACCACGTGGAGGTGACTGACACACTGATCGATGACAACAACGCTATCATCAAGGTGGGTGTGCCCTTGTACAGAGAGAACCTGGACTTTCCCATTACGGGGTCACCTGGAGGCTTCTTCAGCTCCCTCCCACCCACACACAGGGCAGCTTGGGGAGCACACCTCATGGATGGAGAGACAAGGTGGGGGGTGGTCTCCCAGGGTTTCCGCCAAGCCTTTCCTAGTGAGAGTACAGGGAAGGACAATTCTCCAGCAAGGGGTGACCAGACTTCCATTTGGGCCCAGCTCAGAAGTCCCTAACAAGGCTTCTCTGACCATCAAAAGGCCAACTGAGGCCCTCTGGCCTCTCCTGTGCACTATCTCCACTCTGTGTGTCTGACTCGGCTCCCCTGTGACACTAGATGTTTGTGAGAACAGCTCGTTTCCTATCCTATTTGTCACATCCCATCCCAGCACTCCCAACATGAGCACACACACACTAATGCACAGTCCAGGGCTCTTTATAAGTGTTTAACACAGGAAAGAAATAAACTGATCTGGTTGTCAGGCCTCAGGCCCCTCCTCCGATTCACCGGTCCACTTGAGCTCATCAGCATCCATTTATTGGCAGGTTGGTGTAGTGATGAGGAACACATCCTTGGGTCTTGGTTAGGCCACTCACTAACTGTGTGACTCAGGCAAGCTACAAGTCATCTGCAAAGTGAGCAAACTTACAGTATCTGCCTCATAGGATGACTATGAGGATTAAATGAGAATACACAGAAAGTGCTTAGAACAGCAAGCACATAGTGAGTGCTCAATGAATATGTAAAATAACATTGTTAGCTTTTATATACGGACCTCAGATTTCCCATGTGCAAAATGGGGCCATAAAAGGCTTCCCCCACCCAGGCCCTTGGTATTGTACGGCCCTGTGTGATAGCCTCTGTGGATAACCAGAAGAAACTGCTGACCTCAGCGGTGGGGATCCAGAGTGGAAGGGACCCTCTCTGGGACAGTGCTGAGGATAAGGCAGAAACCTCTAAAGTCTCAGCTTCTCAAGACACCCCGTTGCTGAGAACAAGGAGAGCATTTGGGGCTTCTCAGGCTTGCCTCACCCAAGCCACCACAGCAAGGGAGAGATGGTGCAGAACAAGCTCCAGGCATGAATGGCAGTGGCAGGCTTGGGGGAGAAGATGGGAACCTGAAAGAGGAGAATACAGTGTGGAGAGTAAGGGACCAGAGATGAGAGAGAACCGGGGAAATGGGCAGGGGCTAACAAATGGCAGGCCCGTGCCCTGGGTTCCCAGAATCAGATTTAGGATTCCAACTGAGGAAAGGAGTTAGAGGTAATCCAGCCCATCCACCACCCACCTCTGCTACCCATTTTATGGATGGGAACACTGAAGTCCTAAATGGGGAATGGATTTGGCCAACATTACCCAGCTGGTCAATAGCAGAGCCAAAATTGGAACCCAGGGCTTCCAATTCCAGACCAGCATTTTCCTACCACAACATAGTTGATCACACCGGAAGGGCCACACTGGTTCAGTGGACAGAACACAGGGCTTGGAGTCAGGCAGCCTGGGCTTGAATCCCAGCTCCAGCCCTTTCTAGCTGTGTGACTTTGGGGAAGTCACTTCACCTCCCTGAGATGTCAGGTAGGGTAAGTTGAAGTGTTGAGGAAAGCCAATGAGTTTACATTAAATATCTTAGCACAATGTCCAGCACAGCAGTGGTTCAGATAACGTGTCATTGTCCCTCCCTTGGGAAGTCTAAGCTGGCTCATCAGGAGGCCCTACCCTCAGTGAAGGCTGCCTGCTCTGGGTCGAGCAGCAAACCAGCCCTCGCCCAGTGGAGCCCTACCAGCACCCAGGCAGAGTGAGGAAGGGACTAACTGAGTCTTCCCTGTGTACTGGGGAAAACTGGAGCCTAGAGGAGGTAAGTGGCCCAAAGACACAGAGCAAGGAGCCCAATCAGAATTCTCAATTGCTAAGCCTGGGCCTGGGTTCGCTGCTCCACTTTCTCCCAGAGGAAAACCCAGGGCAACAGCCAAGCTCCCTTCTTCTCCAGGGTGGGAAGGGTGTGTGCCGGATGAGTGGGAAGACATGCTGACTTCACCATGCCTTTGAAGGGCATCCAGTGTCTGGGATCCTCTCCTAGAGGGCACATTCAGCTCACTAGTCACATTTCCAATGAGCACCGGCAGGTGAGGCAAGTTCAGCCCTGGTACTGAGGACAAAGAGGGGGCAGCTACCCCAGTAACAGGCTCAGCTGTTCATAGAGGACCCCCCACCTTGAGCACCAGGGAGGAGTAGAACCAAGTGCAGCAGGACCTGGAGCCAGATCACATTAAGCTGAATGAGTCTGCCCATGTCACTCAATCTTTCTGAGCCTCTTTTCACATCTGCAAAATGGAGAGATGACACCCACCTTGCCTTCCTCCAGTGAGCTGAGGGTGTGAAGGCACTTGGCAAACATCACCAAGTGGTGGAATATACAGGATTGTGATCATTACTGCCTTCCTGGCTGCTCACCTCCCTGCCTCTCTCCTCCAGACCAGCCTGTGCGTGGCGATCCGGTATCAGGCCACAGACGGCACAGTGGGCTTCTGGGATGATGGGGACTTCCTGGGCGATGAGTCTCTTCAAGAGGAAGAGAAGGACAGTCAGGAGACAGATGGGCTGCTGCCTGGCTCCCAGCCCAGCTCCCGGCCGCCGGGCGAGAAGAGCTTCCGGAGGTAACAGGCTGGGCCCCTCTGGCTGCCCACTGCCCCCAAAGACACAGGAAGATGCCTGGGCCCTGGGCCCCCTCACAAGCCCCTCTAGGCCTGGCTGGGATCAGAGTAAGGGCTGAGTTTCTGGAGAGACATAAAAAAGGCAGGAGGTGTTTCTGCAGCCCAGCCCACCCCTCACCCCAGAGCTCACTGGGGAGTCAGCAGAGGGACTCAGATCAAGCTGAGTGGCCAGGCCTGCACCCCACCCTAAGGGAGGCAAAGTCCTGGGAGGTTGAGATCTCACTTGGGAGTAAGGGCTGGACCCTTGGCCCTCCTTGGGAATGGGAGAAGAGCAGGAAGAGGCCCTGGGCTCTCAGGTCTAAGGCCTGCCAGTGCAAGACCAGCTCCAGCAGCCTGGCCTCTGCTGGCCCAGCAAGGAAACCCAAGAAAGGAAAGTGGCCTTCTCCTGTGGCAGGGCAGCCAAAGGTCCTGGCAAGGATTCTGTCGAGGAGGAAGCCTCCAGGATCCCTTGTCCTCAGAAGGCAGGATGCACACCTTGCGGGTGTTCTGCCAACCTGCCACAGAGGTGACAGGTCTGCTCATGCCAGATGCACTAACAGGAAAAAAAAAAAAAAAGGAAATGCCATTGTATCACTCTTCAAGCCCAGAGACAGAATGGAGTCTAGTCAAACGCTGTCCGTGGGTTCCTAGGTCATTGGGAGTAATGTGTAAACTGTAGGTAAGTCAACCAGTGCATCTGGAGGGCTTGGGTGAATCTGGAGGGAAGGGGATCTTCCAGTGCCACTGGAAACAGCTCCCTCTAATCTCCTTCTACCCCTTCCTTTCCAAGGAAAATTTCTTCAGTCCCTGTCCTGCAAAACCAGATTCTAAATTAGTGTACTTGAATTGATGTATTTTTATTGGACAGATATGTGTTCTTTCTTTGCATTTGCACCATCCCCTACACACACACACACACACACACACACACACACACACACACACACACACACACACAAACACACACACTTCAGAAACCCTGGGAGCCAGCTGGGGAGAGTAAGAGTAACAAGGTGAAAGTAACCTGTAGTAAATATGGCTGGACTTTGTACTTCAGGCCAGCCACGGTGGTTGGGCAGCACTAGCCTAAACTAGCTTAGAACCTGTCCTTCTTAGATGCTGGGTTCTTTAGGTGAAGTAGAAAGAGTGTGCAGTTTGGCCTCAGAAAGCCCCAGGTCTGGTCCAGGCACTCTAACTAAGCTTGCTTTCAGCTCTGGCCACCCCACCCTATACCGAGGGCTAGGAACTCTGCCCACAACAGGAGTTTCACAGCCACCCTCAGGTAGGGGCAGGGGTCTCACCCCAGTGCTCCCTGCATCTCCCCAGGCTGTTGTTGCAGAGAAGAAATGAGTTACTAATCCCACAGACACACAGTTTCCAGGAGAACAGAATTGGGGTTCTGGACCCTTAGGTATTAGCATGCATGCACTTCCCCGAGTCTCTGAGAGGAGACTCTGCCCTGCACACACACACACACACACACACACACACACACACACGCACACACGGACATACATTCTCTGCCAGCCACCAGGGAGCTGCACACACTGCTGGGCTCTACTGCTGCTGCCATCTCTAGGAGCCACGTCTTAGAAGGACAAAGGAAGGAGCCTCAGCTTTCCCCTTGCAGCCAAGCGAGGATTGAGCACAATCTGCATTCCACGACTCTTTCCCCTTCTCCTTTCTCCACTTGGCCTGGCCCTTCTGCTTTC
This sequence comes from Dugong dugon, assembly GCA_030035585.1. Taxonomy (NCBI): domain Eukaryota; kingdom Metazoa; phylum Chordata; class Mammalia; order Sirenia; family Dugongidae; genus Dugong; species Dugong dugon. The sequence continues at coordinate 74,011,387 of CM057473.1, forward strand.
CATCTCCCACCTCCATCTGCTGCCCAATTCCCCCTTCTGGCATCCCGGGGGCTACAGGGGTTCTCCCTGGGCTCCTCTCTGATGGGTCTCATCTAGAGGGGGTATGGGCAGGGGGCCACCTTTCTTGTTCTCCATATTCATCATTTTTCCATTCCATTGAGGACCCTGAAGAAGCCAGGTAACTCCCTCCTGTGCCTGGGGCCAGAGGGAAGCTTGGCCCATGTGCATGGCTGGGGGGCTCTGAGAGGGGTGTGCACAGGCCGTGGAGGGGGTACATAAGCATGCATGCACGCATTTGGCGTGGTTCAGTACTCCCAGCCTCACCTCCAGAGTGCTGCTGTATCAGTTTCCACGGCCCCCCTGGAGAGCTAGGAAATCCTTCCGCGGCTTCCCTCACCAGGAGACGGGAACAGCGGCTCCCCAAGCAGCTCCAAGCAGCCAGGGTCAGCCGGCCCTGCTGGGATTTGGGGATGAAGAGGTGCTAGGGCAGAGAGTCTTCCCCCACCTAGCTGCTTCTCCTGAGGTTGGGCGTCTACGCTCCCAGCCCAAGTGAGGCTGGGGCGCCAAGAGAACCAAAGAGGCTGCCATATTGATCCTCCTGCCCTGCGGCTTTTAGTGAGCAAGCGGCACCGAGGATGGGAGCTGCGGGAGAGCTGGAGTTAAAGACGATGTTCACAGGGAGAGAACATTAGCTGAGAAACAGTTTAAGAGCCAGACCTGGACACTGACAACACAGAAGTGAGCTCTGGCTAGAAATTCAGGTCCACCCAGGGCTTCGTGGAGAAAACATGCAGCAACGTGGACTGAGCATGAAGTCAAATTCCACCCCCATCACCCCTATCACTGAGCGACTGAGGGCAGTCTGAGCTCCAGCTCCCTCATTTGGAAAACAGGATAATAATAATATCCACCTCACGCTATGGAGGATTAAGTAAGGCCAGGCATGTAAAAGGTCTAAGCATAGTCTCAGCAGTTATCAGTAGTAGTATATTAGTTATTATGAGTAGTTCTGTTAATAGTGGAAGAAAGGCCTGGTGATCTACTTCCAAAAATCAGCCAGTGAAAACCCCACGGACACAAGGGTCTGATCCACAAGCAATCATGGGGATGGTGCAGCACCGGGCAGGATTTCATTCTGTTGTGCACAGGGTTGCCATGAGTTGGGGGTTGACTCCACAACAGCTAACAACAACAATAACAACATAGTAGTAGTAGTAGTAATAGTGATTGTCGTAAAATCACTAGAGTCATTATTTTTTTCATAAAAAGCGATGGTCCTGTTCCCTTCTCCAGTTCCACACTAATAGAGCTTGGCCTGTGTGTGCCCCTCTGTCAGCCCAGAGGCCTGGAGTGTGTGGGGAGGCATAGGGCTGGCATGCAGGAGAGGGTGTGCCTGTGTGTCCAGGCTACAGGTACACGCTGTGCCCTGGCATGCTGTGTGCCCGAGTAGTCCCCCACTGGGTGAGTCGACACCTCTCTGCAATTTCAGAGCAGACCCCAAAGGGAAAGAGAAAAAGCATCCCATTTTATCCTCAGGTACACAAACCCCGCCTTCCTGCCCCACCCCACCACGCCCAGGTGATGCACTTTCCCTTCTAGTTCCTCTGTTGCAGAGACTTGCAAACTTTTCAGAGTCACAGAGTTCTATAAAAAAAAAAAAAAATTTTTTTTTTTTCCTCTCAAAACCTCAGTCTATAACTCAAGAGAAAAGCAGCTCCACTTGGATTACTGGTGAGGGCAGTAAATTCCCCCTTCAGCCTTCAGTGCTCTAAGGAGCTCTCTGAACCCCCTGCTCCATTGGAACAACCCCTCTCGGTGCTCAGTGGGCCCTAGTGGGGCACACGGCTGTCCAGCCCCCAGACCCACAGGGCATAGGGCCAGAGCAGCCATGCTGACACGCAGCCTTCTCTTCCACGCAGTGAGCTGGTCTCTGCTCAGTGGTCTGAGTTTTGGCAGCAGAGATCTGATTATCGTGTGCTCTTCTGAATTACAAACTGGCCTGCGTGCCCAGCATACAGGTCAGCTGGCCAAAGCTGAACTCACGCTGTGATGTGTCTAGGCCTTGGGGTCCTGAGCTGCGGGGACATGCAGTCATGTCTACCTGGGCAGTCTGTGCTGGGACAGAGCTTGAGGAGAGAACAGAATAGCTCATTGTTACTCATTTTCTTCATCCTTATGGCCACAGCATCAGGGAAGCATTGAGGAAACATTCCAGAAGGGTTTTCTGGAAGTCTCCCTAATGAGGGAGAGGAGCATTGTTCTTCCCCACTCTGCTCCAGGCCTGCTCTGAGCCCTGGAGTGGTAGCTATACTTACTTCCCCACCCCAGAATCTCCTGCCCACCCGCCTTTCTTCCTGGGGCTGAAGGCTGAATCCGCCCTAGCAGCACCCTGACACTGCCATGCCCCTCTCAGAGCATGCTCAACCCCTGCTTCCTATAGGCCCTCAGAGCCCAGGGGCTCCCACTCCTTTGGAGGGGGTCAGAGGAGGAGGTGGAGGAAGGTGCAGGGTGGCCCCGGCCTGGAGGGTGGCCAGGCTCATCTAACCAGTGTCCCCTGAGGAAAGTGTGACCCATGTTCTGAAAATCACCAGAGTGGAGGATATCAGCTGATATCCTGAAGCCTCCTCCCTCACCAGGGCTTCAAGTTCTCTGGGGCATTGGGGTGGGAGAGTGGCCAGCCAACCTGACTCCTGTGAGCCCCTCCCCTCCCTCCTCAAGGCAGCATCTGGGACTACTGGATCCCTGCCCTGTCATTAGGCCCCTGCTTAGGCCTGCTGTGGTGTCCCTGGGTGGTGCAAATGATTAGCATACTTGGCTGCTAACCAAAAGATCAGAGATTCAAGTCCCCTCAGATTGCCTTGGAAGAAAGGCCTGGCAATCTACTTCTGAAAAATCATCCATTGAAAACCCTATGGATCAAGTTCTACTCTGACATATGCAGAGTTGACTCCATGGCAATTGGTTGGTTTCTGGCCTGCTGTAGCAAAGGGGTGAGGGAGTTTTTGGGACAAGGAGGCCCCTTGGGAATGTAGGGGTCAGCAGGGTCAGGGGCTAAGGCTGCATGTGTCTCTGGGCCACACCCTCTTACATACAACCCCTTGTCTCCTCATTTCTCCCCCCAACTCAGCAAAGGCAGAGAGAAGACCAAGGGAGGCAGAGATGGCGAGCACAAGTAGGTGTCCCAGGCCAGGGTGGAGCCTGTGGGGCCACCCTGTCAGGGCAGAAGGCTGGGTTAGAGGGAAGGCTCCTTCTGTGGACAGCAGGATGGCCCCAGCCTGAGAGGGCAAAGGAACGGGCTTCCCGGTGGAGCCAGCCTGGGGAATGGCAGGGAGAGGGAGGCCTTTCCATTTGACCATGGGGATGAGGGACAGGGAGGTGCTTGTTTGGGGACGGGCAGGGGGCAGGGCCTTCTGGTTTCCACTCACTGGCTCTTCTGGGGTAACCCTCCCTCCTTTCAGTGTCTTGATTCCTCCCCCACTTCCCGGTTCACTCCCCCACCCCTCTCACCTCCACCCCCTCCCTGTGAGGGAGGGTGTGACTGAGGGCAAAGGAATGGCTGAGGCACAAGAAGCCAGAGCCCCCCACCCCCAGCCAGGACACACAGTCCTGGCAGTCGCAGGAGGACCACTCTGGGCTCTGTGTGGCTGTAGGGTGTGGCCAGAGCAGGAAGACCCAAAAAGCTAAGGAAAGGTGGCCACTCACTCACTGGTCCTCACTTTCTCTGCTCCCCTGAGGCTTCCTGAGGGAGGAGACATCAGGAGGAGAGGAGAGGAGTCCCTCGGTGGTGCAAGTGGTTAATGCCCTCAGCTGCTAACCAAAAGGTTGGTGGTACAAGTCCACCCAGAGGCACTTCAGAAGAAAGTCTACTTCCAAAAAATCAGCCATTGAAAACTCTGTGGAGCACAGTTCTACTCTGATACACGTGGGGTCGCCATGAGTTGGAACTCACTCCCCAGTTTGTTTTTAGAAGAGGAGGGGATGCCAGATGGGAGAGGCCAGCCAAGAAGGGTTGGAAAGGCTCCAGACCGGGGCTTGATGAATGGGTCCTGATAGCACATTCTCACTTGGAGGAGTATCCCAGCATCATGCAGACTTTCACAAAGGCTGTGGTGGTCAGGCTGCCAGACTAGAGCAGGACTGTGGTCCAACCCCATCTCTTACAGATGGCAAATCTGAGTCCCAAAGAGGAGAGGCAACTTGCTCTGGGCTAGGGCAGAGCTGGGGCTAAACCACAGGGGATCTGACTTCCAGCCCAGGTTTTACCGTAGACCCAGGAGTTTTTGAGCACTTTCCTGTTTTCATTTAATTCTCCAAATACACCAATGAAAGCTGAAGAGTCAGGAATGCAATCTTTATTTTCCAGATTGAGAAACTGAGTCCCAGAGACGGTAAGACATTTGCTCCAAACTCTGGTCCCAACAAGTTAAAAATGAGTTCATTTGAGGATATCACAGAAGCACCAAGGTTGTGGGTATGGGGTCTGATTGATCAGCACGGGACTGGGTTTGGGATATCTGCTAGCATTAAGGCTGCAGGGAACTCAGAGACTCCTTCATTGCTTTAACAGAAGTATATTGAGTTCCAACTCGTGCTTGCTACAAACCAGGAAGCAGTGATGATAAAGCCTGCAGTGATGGAGGCAATAGTCTGTGTGGGGAGAGCCCCAGCCCAGTACCCTGAGGATGGAGGAGTTTGCCAGGTTCCCAGCAAGGGAAGAAGCCTTCAGGCCAAGGGAACAGCATATGCTAAGGCTTGGAGAGGGAAAGGACGGTCAGTCAGGAAGACTGAATCCTGGTGTGTGGGAGATGATGGCGGACACCGAGCTGGGAGTTCCTTAGGGAGAAGGCTCAAGGTTCAGTTTTCTCCATGGACGCTTAGCCGTAAAAGGCCAACACATGAGACATGAACACCCTGTCCATTCCCAGGCCCTCAGTCTGAGACTGGCGATGCTTAAAAGCCCTTCTTGACTTCCAGCTCACCTGTCTGACCTGCACCAGCCCCACAGGGACTCAGACTGGCCTGATCACTTTGACTGGCTGCAGCTGGAGTGAGAGCTACCTCACTGGGTGAGCACAGAGTAGGCCCACAATAAATGCTAGTTCTTCAGCAGTGCTGTTGTTAGGTGCCATCAAGTCAATTTTCGACTCATAGCGACCCCATGTGACAAAGCAGAACTGCCCCACAGGATCTTCTAGGCAGTAATCTTTATGGGCCTGGAGCCCCGGTGGCACAGTGGTTAAGAACTATGGCTGCTAACCAAAAGGTCAGCAGTTCAAATCTACCTGCTACTACTTGGAAACCCTATGGGGCAGTTCTACTCTGTCCTATAGGGTCGCTATGAGTCAGAATCAACTCAATGGCAACAGGTTTTTTTTTTTTTTTTTTGGTTTTAATCTTTATGGGAGCAGCTGGGTGGGTTTGAATGGCCAACGTTTAGGTTAACAGCCAAGCACTTAACCGTTAACCTATCCTAATTTCTCGTCATCTTCAACTAACATATAAGATGAAGTAATTTGATATTTATTATTATTTTCATTTGTAGAGCAATAGGGAGTCCATGGGTGGTAGAAATGGTTAACATGCTCAGCTGCTAACTGAAAGGCTGGAGGTTTGAATCCACCCAGAGGCACCTCAGAAGAAAGGCCTGGTGATATACTTCTGAAAAATCAACCATGGAGCACAGTTCTACTCTGACACACAGCAACTGGTAGAACAATAGGGCTACTGAAAGAGTAGGAAAATGGATTTCTAAGAAGAGATTAAACAAGTTGAAACTCTTTAGCCTGGAGAAAAGAAAAATGCAGAAACAGCTTTTGGGGCAAAACTGGTTAGTTTCTATCTCCACTGAGGACAGATAAGTGAAAATAGGTGTAATTTGCAGGAGAGGAAAGTTAGATTCAATAGATGAAAAAACTCGTGATCCCTCAAGTACGTGAGACTCTGGGATGGTTGGTTTGGGGAGATGGGAAATATATTTCCATGGTGCTGTTTGCTTGAGTGTTGCAAGGGACTGGGTCACTAGGGACGGCTGAGGAGCCGGCTTCCCTGGCAAGCCTGAGCTCAGGGCAAGTACATCTGGGTCTCCCGGGCCTGCTGGTCTGATGAGGGTACTGTGCCAACAGGCCAGTTTGAAGACGGGGAGGTTCTTGGCTGGATGGGTCAGTCTGTCCTGCCCAAATGTGGAAAGACAATAAAATCTGATTGAAATTTAACACACTTTGGAAGACAACTGCAAGGACTGCAACTATGAATTTACATACATTTGGGGCATGGGAAATAAGGGAAATAAACCCATCGTGGGACACTTGGAGAACATGCCCCCAAGCTTTGAGGATTTGGCTGTTTAAAGAATGCAAATAAGGACCACAGACCCCATTTCTCTTGGACAGGAGCTGGTTCATCCTGATTGCCTAAGGCCTGAGCTAACGAGTCTGGACAATTCCCATGGAAGCCATGGTGGGGCAGAAGCCCTGGGCAGTGAGTGGGCATTGTCTGCAGCTCATTTATTTACAACATGCCATTCTAAGTCACAACTTCTAGAATAATCCATAGACCTGAACTAATGAAACCCTCAAGTCACTAAATTTAGTTTGGTGAGCGTTCCGAAGTCATCATGCATGCCACACTTGCCCCTAGGACTCTCTGTGCATCACCTAGCCATGAAGACACACTTAAATCTGAGCCGTGAGATGAGCAAAGAAATCATCAGATCCACGAATGAAAAGAAGAGTTTACAATGAGTGAACTAACTTTCACTTCTTTTCTCTGGAGAGAAATACCAGTCTAAATTGCAGGCGCACATCATTCTGACCATGGTGAGTCCAGCTTGCAGGGAATGCGAATGTGATCATAAGTCCTCAGATGGCTTAAGAGGCCAGCCTCCCCTGGGCTTCTGCCTCCCATGCTTTCAGGCACCCATGAATAAAGAGCCCACTTGGTTGCAGGGAGCCCTGCTGGCGCAGTGGTTAAGAGCTCGGCTGCTAACCAAAAGGTTGGCAGTTTGAGTCCACCAGCCACTCCTTGGAAACCCTGTGGTGCAGTTCGACTCTGTCCTGTAGGGTTGCTATGAGTCGGAATAGACTTGACAGCAGCAGGTTTGTTTGGTTTTTGGTGTTGGTTGTAAGGTAGTTTATCACTGAGTTGAATTCTGGTTGGTTTTCTTTGTCTGTTTCTCACCATACTAACATTTTTAGTAACTGCAGAACCCAACTAAACCAAATCCAAAATTTTATCTGGAAAAAGAAAGGCTCAGTACACCAGTAGGAATCCCTGGGTGGTACAAATGGTTAAGCACTATTCTGTACTAACCAAAAGGTTGGCAGTTCAAACCCACCCAGAGGTACCTTGCCAGACAGGCCTGACAATCTGCTTCCGAAAGACCACAGCCTTGAAAACTCTATGGAGCACACTTCTACTCTGCACACGTGGGGTCACCGTGAGTTGGAATCAGCTGGGCAGCAACCAGCAGGAACAACACCACCAGAAACCTAATCAACAAATTCCATGTTTTTTGAAATCTAAGTCTTCAATGCAAGTGGATAATCTTCACAATTCCCTGATTCAGTTAATGTTTACTCAAAAACTAACCTTTGCTCTTTGCCAGAAGAAGCAGACAGGCTGCTTTCTGGGAACTGGTGTGGCAATAAGGCAGCAAGGGCTTGTTCTGTAGTGGACTTCTTATGTGTTGTCCATCAGAAAAATACAAAGGGCAGTGACAGCTGATGACATCACTCTCTACTGCCCAGCAGTTCAGACGAATGGAAGAGCAAGTCTGGGAGAAGCAAACAGGCACAGATACTATGGTAAGGATTCTGGAAACTACCTTCACCTCTGCACATCTCTACATTTTTCAAAAAGAGAAAAGTGCATCATTCTGAGATATTGCCAGACACACAAAAGTCCAACCAGTCAACCTGTCCACCTGAGATGATTAAAATCATGCAGGCTCAGAGGAGAGAGATTTCCCCTTGGAATTACTTCAGGATGTGGTAGAGGATGGTTGGGTAAGCATAGCTTTCTGTTTTGTTTTTCTTTTTAAGTCTCAGCCTACACTACTAAATATGTTTGTTTTAAGGAATAAAGTGAGTCTCTAATCAGGGCCATAAATGCCTAAGGGAAGCCCCAGGCCCTTTTCCACTTGGGTGGGTCCATTGGACCAGGGTCAAAAAGCCAAAGCTCCTTGCTAGGGAGCACACACTCTTGGCTGGGGCAGTAGGGTCAGGTCCCGTCCAGGTGGCAGAGGGGAGTCAGACCCTCCAGGCAGGACTTGCTTCTAACCCAACACAAGGCCTTTGATCTGCCATCTGAGAACACTTCCCTGGGGGCAGGAGGGTCTATGACTAGAACAGGTCACACATGGTGTGGGCTGGGGACTCTTAGGATGGGATAGCCCATGCATGACTGTACAAAGTCAGGCACTAGATGCTCCAGGACACTCCTGTGTAACCCAGGAGTGCAGCAGTGTGAGCAGCGAGGATGGGCAGAAAGGAATCTCAAACACTGAGACAGGAAGGGCCCCATGGGGGTATGGGAGGAGAAAGAGCCCGTGCCAAGCATGTTTCCTGAGAGTTCTCCTAACACAGGGGTACAGCGAGCACTTAAGGCCACTAGGCTGGTAGATGTCCCACAGCACGGGTTCTGGGTAAGCCTGGGGAAGATGGTTCCTTTCCCACCACCACAGCTGCTTCAGTGCCTCCCAAAATCTCCTGTAGGATAGAATCACCTGGAGAGTGTGTTGAGAATGCCAGTTCTGAGCCCTCAGTCCCAGAGAGTCTGACTTAGTAAGAATTTGTACTTTTGATCAGCAACCCCAGGTGATTCTGCTGTGAGAGACCCAAAGAAGGCAGTTTTCAGACGTACTGGACTAGGGGTCCTGAGAACCCCTGTTGCTTGTGATCCAGCCCCATGCCCGCAGGGCCTGTAGCCTGATGAGGCCTGGTGGTCCTGATGAGGGGCCTCAGAGAAGAGAATTTTCTTATTTTACAAACCAACTATCTTGAATGGAAACTAAGACACATCTACCATGAATTCTTCTGAAGAGCAAGAGTGTGGGATTATGTGCCTGTTACAGCAGTCAAGTAATGGAGGAGTTTAGGAATTGTGGTTGCACTCATACTCTTGTCAGCAGTAACCACTTCTTTACACTAATATTTCCTTAGCTTCAATGATCAGGACTGCCCACCTGTGCAAGAGAATGTCTTTGAATTTGGGGAATGTATGTCAACTGCTTGGGTCTCCTGTTCCTAAAACAGACCCAGTCTTCACTTTTCACAGGCTGACAATGGCAGGACTAGAGCACTTTGATGGCAGCCAACAGCAAGAGAACATTTCCCTCCCCTCTCTATGCATGGCGGCACCTGGATTTAGAAAACTATCCCACTGCCATTGGGTCAGTTCTGACTCACTGCGCCCCCATAGGGTTTCCAAAGCTGAAAATCTCTACGGAAGCAGACTGCCACATCTTTCTCCCGTGCAGCTGCTGGTGGTTTCGAACAGCCAACCTTTCGGTTAGCAGTCAAGCGCCTTAACCACTGCGTCACCAGCGCTCCTTAGAAAACTATCGGGGGCCTTCACAGTAACTAGACCTGATGAGTCAAGAAGAAACAAAGTCCTGTCTAGATGGAAATGACGGCAGTGCTATTTTTGCAGGCATATATGGTCACTGAGCCTAACACAATTGTTTCCAGTGGGTTCACTGCTCTGTTCAATGTATGTCACCAGTAATTTAATATTTACAGTCATCTCTTTTAAAATGTGTTGATGCTTAGGTTACTTTTGAATGAGCCCCTTCTCTAGGCATGGTCTGTGGGGCTCTTCACAGATGATGTCCTGATCTGCCGATTGTGCTGGCCCCTGGGCCGTCCTATATTTACAAGTGCAGGCCCTAGAGAATTTTTGCCAAAAGTCCAAATGGTCAAGATAGAATTCACACTCCCAGAGAAGTGCAGTCCCACAGCATCCAGGCAAGGGAGCGAGGATGTAGTGGCAATCTGGCTGTCCTAGGAGACAGGAGCCTCATGCTTCAGTCTCAACTCTGCCACTTACCACGTGTTATGGAGATTATTTTAACCTCTCTGAGCCTCTGTTTTCTCATCGGCTGAGTGAGAAGATACACACATCCCTTACAGCATTGCTATAATGGTAGAATGAGCAAATATTTCTCATGGTAAACATTTCTCTGGAAAAGCCTCAGGCCCACAGTAGTTGATCAAGAAAGGCCATGTAATCACTTTTTGGCCGTTTTCTTCATAAGTAACTTACCTCCTCTTATCAGAAGGGGGAAAACTTTTAAAGAATTCCAAGGGCATCAGCTTTCCTTTCTGAGCATCGCTCTCTTTCCCTCCCTGCCACTGTTGTGTCCCAGACAACAGTAGCGGAGAGTGCGGACCCACTAGTGTCACCCCAGCATTTTCTCACCTACCTCATCACTTTATAGGAAATCATGGATGTGCCCGGGTCTCCTAAACTGTGAGCTGGTGCCACATAGAAGGGGTGGTTCTTGGTGTCTCTTTCATTGGGATACAGGCAAACACACTTGTCCTGCGTATGAATAGCAAAGAAGAGGTCTGGCATTAGGCTAGGGCCAGGTTTAGGGGGGGTGAGATCGGCTCTCCAACCTTTAGTAGAGGGGCTTGAGGTTTCTAGACCATCTCTACAAGGACAGAAAGGTTTCCCCCAACCTCACATTACCCAGCATAAAGACAGGGGTTGGGGGTGGGGGGGCTTGGAAACCATATTCAAGCCTCCACAGGGAGTGGCCATGACCCAGAGATGGGTGGGTCTGCTGTAGATGAGCCCCAGGTTGGAGCCTGCACCTTGCTCCACCTGGACCTGCAGGATGATGTGGCCACACCTTGGAGGAGGCAGAAAGGGAAGTGGAGGGAGTCAGGTATCCAACTCGTGCAATATTGATAGAGTAATGGAATACTGCACTTGACCCCCTGCTGATCCTGCTCTTGGTCCCTCCTGGAGCCAGGGACCACAGGCTTGCTGCAGGGACATCCCTGAAAGGACAGTGAGGACCCCTGCCCATTTTCCTCACTCTCCCTGACTTCAAGGCCCCCCACCTGGGGGTGCAAGGCCACAGCAAGCCAGAGGAAGAGGTAGGAACTATGGAGTCTGCCTTAAGTTCCTGGGGGGTGGGGGTCGGGTCTGGCAGTGAGAGGGGACAGGCAGAAGGGGCAAAAGCCAGGACCAAAGGTAGACAGGAAAGGGCTCATCTCCTCCTTTTCACTGGGAACCAAGGAGAATCCCAGGGCTCAGGAAGGCAAAGACAAAGGGAAAGTCCTGGAAGCTCTGGAGAGAGGCCGGCTAGACTCTGGGGGACTGGGAGCAGAGAGGTGCTGAAGGCTAGAGTGGCCTGTGGACTGGACCCAGAAGGGAGCCGGCTGCTGGGGAGGGGGACAGAGACATTTAAGACTGGAGGAAGACAAGGGAGAAACAAAGATTGGATAAAGGAGCTATGCGTAGGTGGATCAGGGTTTAGGCCATCTGCTTGGTGCCTTGAGGAAGGTCCCAAAAGAGTCAGTCACTCTGTCCTAGGTTTTGAGCACTAGGGCCATCTGAGAACTGCACGGCTAATTTCTCCCACATCTCCCACCTTCTCCTCAGCCTTGGACCTTCTAGGTCCTCTCTGATCCCTGCCCTTCCGTTCTCATGCTTTGTCTCCAGTCCTCTGGCTTTCTTGCCAGTCACTGAGGTGGGGTGCAGAGACAGGGAGGATGAGGTTGGGGGTGCGGGCTGAGCTCCGGAGCTCTGAGAAGACAGGGCTGGAATAAGGCCGAAGAGCCCGGGGCCCAGAGTGGCTCCAGTTACAGTAACTCCTTCCAGGGGAAGGCCACCTTCTTTGTTCTGTTCACTGGGGTCCCTACCCTGCTCCTCATGGTGTGAAAAGGTGAAGGAAGGAAGAGGTGGTGGGTTTTCCATTGCCCTAATCCAATCCCCCTGATAGTTCCCAATTTGGGAGTGTAAGCCCTCCCCTACATCTTGGGGCCAGCAGGTGAGGAGCTGGGGTATTAATCTCCCCTCTTATGTGTTCTCTGGGTGTTTCCCTCTTCTGTGTTTCTGTGTGTGGTCCTTGATGCCTCCATTTCCCTCCACCTCATCCTGGTGGCCCCCCTCACAGAGCTGGGAGAAGCGTGTTCTCAGCCATGAAGCTCGGCAAGAATCGGCTCCACAAAGAGGAACCCCAAAGACAAGGTATGAACACTTGCCCCTGCAGCAGCTTCAGCCCAAGACCCTAACTGTGCCCTCCAGCCGTCTCTCTGCAGGTAACCTCAAGAAACCCCTCCCCTGGCTGGTCCCAAACAGGCTCTCCCGGGATTGGCTCGCGACATCCTGGGAGGAGCCTGGCCGCCCATTGGCTGGCTGAGGAGCCTGGCCGCCCATTGGGTGGCAGAGGAGGCCCAGAGTCGTGGTATTCTAGGAAGGGCGCCAGGGCTGGGGGGCCGTGTACAAATGAGCACAGAGCCCCTCTGCCAAGTCTGCACGTTTATATTAGGCTCCTCCTGCCCTCTTTGCTCCCCATTTTTTTACAGAGATGCATTTGTCCCTTCTTAGAGATTTTTAATTAAAGGAGGGAATAACAAAAAAAAAAAAAAAAGGAAGGTTGTTTGGTCAATTCTCCAATTCTGGGGAGAACCAGAATCCCAAGAATCTTTGCCCAACAGCAGAACTCAGTGTCCTTACTTCCCTCTGTGCCCTCTCACCAGGCTGCAGCCTGCCCCCTAACAAGGCTTTGGAGAGAGGCTGGGCTGAGCCCTGGAGGGCTGGGAGTGGTGAGGTGTTGAGGGCAGCGTGGCCTGTGGACTGGGCCCAGAAGGGAGCAGTCTGCTGGGGAGGGGGGCAAGACAAGTGTTTAAGAAGAGGCAAGGGGGTAGGGGGAGGACAACAGGAGAAACAGAGTGGGCCATCGGCTCCGTGTCTTGGGGAAGGTCCCACAGGAGTCAGTCATCACTCTGCCCCCAGCTGGGTTGATCACATGACCGCCATCGGGACTCCTGGCTGTCCTCGCCAGCATTCCCCGTGTGGTCCCACTGCCCCCAGCATCTCTCTCCCTCTCTCTTGTCCCCATGCCAATTCCAGCTGTGCCCTTCTGCATCTTAGATTCAGAGAGTACAGCTGCTGACTGAGGCCCAAACACACCATCCTTGGGTGGCTTCTCAGAATCATCATTTCTTCATCTCATTGGATTAGTACACACCAGGGCAGGGTTAGATTCTGAACTTCCCCACCTACTATACCTGGATAAGTTACTTCCTAAGCCTCAGCTTCCCCATCTGTGACATGAAAATAATGCCTATGTTGACAGGACATGGCTATGAGCACTAGATATATATGTATAAAGTGCCCAGCATTGTGCCTGGGACACAGTCACCACTCAATAAATAAATGGCAGCCATTGTTGTGAGAGGAACAAAAGCATGGATTCTTTATTCCTTACCTTCTTCCACGAAGTTAGTCAGTGCTTAAATAAGTATGGTACAATAAAACAGTTACATTCAATTAAACTAAAACCAGATATAATATCAATTAAAATATATTGTCAAGAGCAGGCAGAAAACCCTGCAGATATACAGGCCATAACATTCTAAGCAAATGCTATAGGTAAACCTTGAATTTGGCTCTCAGCTTCCTGGATGCCAAAGTCAAAGGGGAAACACAGTCACTATTCCCCTGTTCAACCCACCTACACAGCCTTTCTTCTTCCTCAGATGAACCAGCAGTGTTGGAGATGGAGGACCTTGACCACCTGGCCATTCGGCTGGGGGACGGGCTGGACCCCGACTCTGTATCTCTAGCCTCTGTCACAGCTCTCACCACCAACATCTCCAACAAGCGGTGAGTGGGCAGGAGACCCGCATCCCCCCTTGCCTCCACCCCAGCAGGCAGGACCCAGTTTGCCATGCTTGGAATTTGAGTGGGGAAGAATTAGGGCCTGTGGACAGCTTCCTAACCCTGCCCCTTTCTTCTTTTTCTTGAATGCCTTGCTTCTTTCCTTGCAAAGCAGCTGCAGGCCTGGGCCCAGGTCACTGAACACCAGTGGGGCTAGGCAAATCACACCACACAGAGACAATCAGCCCATATTTGAACCTGATGACCTAAAATCTATCTCCCTGTTACTTCTGTCCCTTGGTTAGTCCTCTCTGTTGGGGCCTCTGAGAACAGAACTTGAGTGTTTAAAAGCCATAATTTTGTCCCTCTGCCCTACTCCTAGGGCTACACATTATCAGTCCCCATCCTCCCTAACCCCAGTAGTCCTCTCATCCCAGGCCTGACATTTTATCTTCCCTACTTCTCCCCGTCAGGTCTAAGCCAGACATTAAGATGGAGCCAAGTTCTGGGCGGCCCATGGATTACCAGGTAGGTGGGCACCCGGAGGCCTCATGTCTTTCCAGTCAGATGTGCAGTATAGAACCTGTGGAAGCACAGGTATGGAGGTCATAGAGAACCACAAGCTGAATATAAGTTTCTAAAATAACCTTATTCCTGGGAGGCATTCCTGAAGTGTCATAAGTAAGAAGGTGTCAACCCAAAGGGGAGACTGAGAATTTTGTGCTGATTGAAGCCCCCCGCCCCCAGGATTTTGTGTCCAGCACTGGGCTTCATAAAGTAAGACGTGTTGTTATTGTTGTGGACTGTCCAGTTGATTCCAACTCATAATGACCCTATATGACAGGGTAGAACTAGGGTCTCCAAGGCTGTAACATTTACAGAAGCAGACTGCCACATCTTTCTCCCACGGAGCAGCTGGTGGGTTCAAACTGCCAGCCTTTCAGTTAGCAGCTTAGCACTTAACCACTGTGCCATGAGGGCTCCTTAAGTAAGACCTTGGGACTAGAAAAACTGTTAAGAGACCAACGAGAACCACAAAAAAAAGAAGTATTCAAACAGTTAAAGTAAGAGCTTTGGAAGAAAGTTTGTTTGCATTTGTTTTGCATTGTTTCGATGCTGTAAGTAACGTCAATTGTACTTATCTCTAGATGGTGAGAATGTGGGTGATTTTTTTTCTTCTTTTTGCCTCTCTGTATTTTTCTGAAATTAACATCTAACTTTTTCATTTGTATTTTTCTTAAACTCGAGAAGGTTTGCAGATTATGAGTTGTCTTAGTCATCTAGTACTGCTATAACAGAAATACCACAAGTGGATGGTTTTAATGAAGAGAAGTCTATTTCCTCACAGTCAAAGTAGGCTGAAAGTCCAATTTCAGGGTGTCAGCTCCAGGGGAAGGCTTTTCCTCTCTGTCAGCCTTCTCTTTGGTGTTCCCCCGGACTAGGAGCTTCTCCGCACAGGGACCCCGGTCCAAAGGACACGCTCTGCTCCTGGAACTGCTTTCTTGATGGTATGAGGTCCCCCTGTCTGACTGCTCACTTCTATCTTTTGTATCTCAAGACACTGCCTCAGGATACAATCCAATCTTGTAGACTGAGTCCCGCCTTACTAACACAACTGCCACCCATCCTCCCTCATTAACATCACAGAGGCAGGTTTACAACATACAGGAAAATCACACAGTACCAGGAATCAAGGCCTAGCGAAATTGATACACACATTTTTTGGGGGGACATAATTCAACCCATGACATGAGTGTAGGCACAATCAGGCAGGGAGGGTCATGAGCATGAGCCCTGCTAGGACAGGGCCACACAAGGTAGTTGGACCCCAGTACAGCCCTCCCAGTCTGGGGCCTGGTCCTCAGCCTTGCAGGGCCAGACCCTCAATTTTGTCTCTTCTCTCAGATTTAATCAGAGTTTAAGAGACTGAGTTACTCCAACACAACTCACGACAGACTGATATACAAACCAGAAATACCTAGTACTTATTTATAAGCTGGGAGCAGGGAGGAAGAGGCATCTCTCAGGAAGGGCTCAAATCATTTCTCCAGACCCTCCCCTGGGGAGCAAGGAGACCCAACTCTAGGTCAGAAGGCTGCTGGGCATTCCTAGCATTGAGTAAGGGTGCTGGCTGGTCAGGGAGACAGAGCCTTCAGGAGGCCCCACCTGGCTGCCACTTCACTTCCTGCCTTGGGATGTTCAGTCTGGGGACCAGCACCAAGCCCCAGATCAGCGTGAGCACCCTTTTCCAGGGCAGAGCTTTATCTCTGATGCCCATTTCCCAGACCATGCACACTGTCTTAGGCTGGGTTCTCTAGAGAAGCAAAGCCAGTAAAGTGTATAAATATATATAGAGAGAGATTATATCAAGGAAACAACTCACGCAATTGTAGAGGCTAGAACGTCCCCAGTCCTTGAATCAGGGTAGAGGCCCCTCCCAAGTGACACAGACGCAGAAACTGGTAAGACCAAGATTGGCAGGTTGGAGAGCAAGGCTCCAGCTCACAGGCTGTGCAGATAGACGAATCCTAGGTTCGGCAGATAAGCTGACAGCTCAAGACCCAAGAACGGGAGATGAGATGACAGGAAAGAGCCGCAGGATCCAGAGAGAGCAAAAAGCCAGAATGTCTGCTTATATACAGATTCGGGCCACACCCCCAAGGAGACCCCCTTTCATCTGATTGGCTACTCACAGTATATTCAATCACGGGAGTGATTACATTAAAACACTGCTAATCATGGCCCAGCCAAGTTGACACACAATATTAACCATCACACACACCATTCCTATTTTAAGGACAACCCTACCTCACCTCACTCAGGTAATGACATAACGGACTAGACAGCACCTTTCTTTGTATCTGGTACATCTGGTTATGCTTTCTCAAGGTCACACCTTGGCTCCCTTAATCCTTGCTTTAATTTTTCATCTATTCAGTGACCATCTTCCCAGATGCTTGAAAAACAGCCCCTGGCAGTGCCAAGTGGACCTGCCCCTGTGGTTTTAGGCAGGCACAAGCCAGTGGGTTCCTTGGAAGTTTGGAAATGTCATCCCCTCACCTCTCTGCCCAGATCCACACAGAAGGTGTTCTGAGACTTCTGATGGTCTTTTCAGGGGATTTGCATCTCACTATGTTGAGAACAGGAAAATTCCAAAGACAGAGACCCCATACTCAGATACCATTCCCTCTGCAACATCACCCCCTGCCAGGCTGAACAATGGAGTTAATGATGTTGCTGTTAATGTAACAGTTGTGTTTTGAAGGTTTACTAAATGCCAGGCACTGTGCTAGGAACTGTATATGTGTTTTCCCATTTAAGCTAATATCATTCTTACAACCACCCAAGTATAGGTATTATTGTATTTCATAGGTGAGAAGCTGAGGCTCAAGAAGGTGAAGGAACTTGCCCCAGGTCACACAGGTAGTCAAAGCTAGAGCCAGGATTCAAACCCTAGGATGTCAGGCTGCAGACTAGTATCTCTATAACCAAGCTTGTTAACTGGTTGCTTCCTCCTGGTCCCTGGTTCTTTGGCATACATCCTACTGCTGGTTTTCAAAAGCAGTTTCAAACTGCTTCCTGCCAGAGACGTATATTAAATGGGCCAGACATTTTCCCTCCAAAGACTATTTAAATCTTCTGACTTTAACAAACCAGCTGTTGTATTTAACCTGGTAACATAGCATTTCATTCAACAGCAGCTGTTAATACACTTTGACAGAGAACTATGAGGATGCAGATGTGAAATTATTTTTACTTCCAATATATACAACATATAAAGCAGCTCTGGTGGTGCAATGGTTAAGTGCTCGCCTGCTAACTGAAAAGTTAGTGGCTCCGTGGGAGAAAGACCTGGCAATCTGCTCCCATAAAGATTACAACCTAGGAAGCCCTATGGGGCAGTTCTACTCTGTCACATGGGGTCGCTATGAGTTAAAAGTCGACTCGACAACACACAACAACAACAATAATAAAGCAATAAAGTCTACCAGAAGGGACTCCACTCTCTTGGAGGACTTGGCTCTGATGAGTTAGGAAGGCCTCAGGGAGCACTCTCAGCTGGTAAGAGGTGGGGCACTTACTGAACTCAGATCCAGGAAGGCCCCTGAGGGCTCTGAGCCATCCTTAAGTTTGGATAGCGCAGGAAGCAGGTCTGGAGGTGAAAAGAGTGGATACCCATACACCTGGTCTCTTCCGTTTAGAATGTATCTAACAGGTAAGCCCAGCCTGATTATTGGCATCTCAGCCCGCCGGTCTCCTGAGCGAGAGGCCATAGGCCCCTCCTGTGAACCTCTGCGCAGTTTCCCCATCAGAACGAGCAATGCTTGACACTGGGCAGAGGTGTTCTTGTGGGTCAAGAAGCCTTGGGTTTCTTCCCCTCCCTCTCTTCCTGACCTCTTCTCTTTAACCAGATGTTAATACGTTATCACCTCCAAACACCTCTCCAGTTTTCACCTCCGCTGCCACTGACTTGAGGCTCCCAGCCTCGAGTACATTATTGTATCCACTTCCTACTTAGTGTCCCTTCCCTCACATTGTCTCCTCCGCTCCGTACTCTGTGCCACCACCGGAGTGATCTTCTCCGAATGCAGGTTGGTCATTTCACGCCTCTGCCTCCTAGAGATGAGGGAAGGTAAAGGAAGTACTAAAGGGTCTGCCAACTCTTGTCTCCAGCCCCCAGCTCAGGGCTCTTGAAGCTCTATCAGATCCCTTGCTGCTTCAATTAGTAAATATTCAATTTCCAGTTCTATATACTTTCCTGGCAATGTTCTCGTCGACATCAAAGTTTCTATTTTTCTTAACATCATTACTTCTAATCCCTTGGAATCAGATGCCTCACAAAGCACCATTACTCTTGGGTTCTCCTAGGAGAGAGGTATAGATTTACCACTCATCATTGTTTCTTGTGATTGCTCTCATGAAGCCACCTGGATGTTATGTCCCTTATCTTGGAGAAAGAAGATAGAATAGTCAATAACCAAAACAGTCTTCCTGGTCGGCTGGTCACTTGGTCCCATATGTGGCTCTGTTTGCCTTTTCCTCATCCATTCTGGAATACCAGGAGAGTTCTCGCTTGATGACTGGAGAGTGGAAGGAAAGGATGACCCATCCCCTCCCTCAGAATTCCGAAGAATGACCAGTTTTGTTTTGTTTTGTTTTTCTTTTTCAAGTCCAAGTGATGCATTCCCCGCTATAGAGCCCCAGGGGGAGGTGAAGGGGCAGGAGGCATGGCTTCCCCCATTATCTGCGGCCTCACCCCTACACTCTTAGGCTTTCCGGCTGGGTCCACCCCCCAGCCCCCAGCCAGCAAAGAGCCCCCTGTGGAGCCTCTCCCTTCCCCACTTTGCTCCTTTCAGTCCTCTGCCCTCAGCCCCTCTCCACCTCCCACTTCTCATGGGGGAGCTTACAGCCAAGGTTGTCAGCCATCATGGGCTCTGCTGATAGAGAAACTTCCAGATCCTGAAAAAGGGAGGGGACAAAAAGGCTATCATCATGGTCTGGCCTCTGGATGAAAACATAAAAACCAACCAACCCCTCCCATTGGGAAGGTGAATCTCCTGCTGGCATATCTTTACATACGTTGCTGTGCCCAAACTCCGTTTGTCTCCTTTCCAGTCTTGAGTTACAAAAAGGCTCTTCTGGGGGTGATAAGGGGATGAGAAGGATTAGCTGTGGAAGAAAATAGTGGAATATTTTTTTAAAAACCTTTGGTGTAAAAAGTTTCATGGAGGTTAAAACTCCATAACTGCTATAGAAAGAATATTCTGGAAGGATTTCTAATGTCTGTGTACTCTCTTACAGCAAACTTCCCAGAGCTAAGTTAATTCATTCTATTTCCTTTTTAACTCCCAGAAGAAATGGTGATTACTGAACTTCTTCGGAGCTCTGGATTCTGAGTTTTCACGTCATTTCCTTTGACAATTGAAGTTCCAAATAGAATGTGTGCTTTCATAGTTCAAGTGTTGCTTCAATTAGTAAATAGTCAATTTCCAGTTCTATATGCTTTCTTGGCAATGTTCTCATTGGCATAAGAGTTTCTATTTTTCTTCACATCATTACTTCTGATTGTGGAATTTTCTTGACCTTCAGAGTATTTCTAAGACTGATGAATACAGTACATGACAATTTTAGTAGTTATTCTCTTTTTATGAAGAGGGAAAAGAATTCTCTGGAGTAAAATCATATCTATAAGCTGCATCAAAGCACAGCAACTAAAAAACCAAATCTCCAGAAGAAGAAGCATAAAGAGCAACCCTGACAGTTTTCTTAGAAGAATGTCCAAGGTAAACATTCATACTAGCTTCAGAAAGCCTTTTCTGTTCAAATGCAAGTTCAAGAGACTCACTTGAAGCTATCATAAGCATCATACACAACCCTACCTCCTTAAGAGACTAACCATTTACCTGAAGGTAGATTCTGTTTGAGAAGCCATGTCTCAAACAGCTCACATTTGTACAGAGCTTTCTACTATTTATAGGGAGCCCTGGTGGCATAGTGGTTAAGCGCTTGGCCACTAACCTAAACTGCCTATGGGGCAGTTCTACTGTATCACATGGGGTCACTACGAGTCAAAAAGCAACTCAACAGCACCTAACAATGCCGGCAGCAACTATTTATAAAGCGCTTTGACGTACATTATCTCATCTAACCCTCATGCAGTCTTATGGGTAGGTGGTGTCTCCAATTATAGCTGAGAAAATTGAGGCTTAGTGAGTCCACATGGCCACAAGCTCTCACATCCAGTGATATGTCAGGCCCAGGAATCAGTGCCAAGTCCGGTGACCCCTTGTCTGCGCCTCTCTCTGTTATACCTGGTCACTCAGATGGGGCCTGACACCTCCAAATTCAAAGCAAGAGCCAGTGGCTTAAAATGAAGAAGGTTCTGGAAAAGCAGTGGTTACATCAGGTAATCATGTACAGAAAGCTCCATGAGGGGAAGGAGTTTGTTTCAATCCCCACCTGTGCCTGGCCAATGGTACCAGTTGCTACAGAGTCAATTCCAACTCCTGGCGACCCCATGAGTGTCAGAGTGGAACTGTGTTCCATAGGGTTTTCAGTGGCTGTGATCTTTTGAAAGTAGATCACCAGACCTTTCTTCCAAGGTGCCTCTGCGTAGACTTGAACCTCTCGGTTAGCAGCCAAGTGCATTAACTGTTTGCACCACCCAGGGACTCAGCCCATATGGAAAGGGAGCCAAATTCCAGAAACCCAAAAAAATACCAGAGGCCTGAAGGCTTAAAATGAGAAATGTTGGAGTAGGAAATTAAATGCAAGTTAATGAGAACTTAAAAAGCTTAAATCTTCAGTCCATGAAACCTGTGGAGCTAGTTTGGCAGCCATGCGGAGGGAGAACCTGAGGAGCACTTGGAATCACCTGGGGAGCTTCGGAAATGACTGAGTCTCACCCCCTGGGTACTGAATAGATTGGTCTGGAATGTGGCCTGGGCATTAGGATTAAAAACAAACAAACAGGTAATTCTAGTGAACACTGATTTAGAGATTATCCAGTCCAAGACCTCCTTTTGTGTGAGTGTGTGTGTGTGTGTGTGTGTGTGTGTGTGTGTGTGTGTGTGTGTGGTGGTTTTTTTTAATTGTTGTTGAAAATATACACCAATTTCTACATGTATAATTCAGTGATACTGATTACATTCTTCAAGTTATGCAACCATTCTTACTCTCCTTTTCCAAATTATTCCTCCACTGTTTAAACTCACTGCCCCTAAGCTTCCTATCTGATCTTTCGAGTTGCTGTTGTCAGTTTGATCCCGTATGCTGTTGTTAGATGCCATCAGGTCAATTCCAACTCATATGGACTCTACATACTACAGAATGAAACACTGTCTGGTTGTGCACCATGCTCACAATCATTGTTATGCTTGAGCCCATTGTCGCAGCCACTGTGTCAATCCATGTCGTTGAGGGTCTTCCTCTTTGTTGCTGACCCTACCAAGCATGATGTCCTTCTCCAGGGACTGATCCCTCCTGACAACATATCTGAAGTATGGAAGACATAGTCTTGCCATCCTTGCTTTTAAGGAGCATTCTGGTTGTACTTCTTCCAAGACAGATTTGTTTGTTCTTCTGGCAGTCCATGGTATAGTCAATATTCTTCGCCAACACCACAATTCAAAGGCATCAATTCTTCTTCAGTCTTCCTTATTCATTGTCCAGCTTTCACATGCATCTGATGTGATTGAAAATACCATGGCTTGGGTCAGGCGCAGCTTAGTCTTCAAGGTGACATCTTTGCTTTTCAAAACTTTAAAGAGGTCTTTTGCAACAGATTTACCCAATGCAATGCGTCTTTTGATTTCTTGACTGCTGCTTCCGTGGGTGATGGTTGTGAATCCAAGTAAAATGAAATCCTTGACAACTTCAATCTTTTCTCCATTTATTATGACTTTGCTTATTGGTCTGGTTGCAAGGATTTTTGTTTTCTTTATGTTGAGGTGTAATCCATACTGAAGGCTGTGGTCTTTGATCTTCATCAGTAAATGCTTCAAGTCCTCTTCACTTTCAGCAAGCAAGGTTGTGTCATCTGCATATCTCAGGTTGTTAATGAGTCTTTCTCCAATCCTGATGCCACGTTCTTCTTTATATAGTCAAGCTTCTCGGATTATTTGCTCAGCATACAGATTGAATAGGTATGGTGAAAGGATACAACCCTGATGCACACCTTTCCTGACTTTAAACCACACAGTATCGCCTACGAACAACTCTCTCTTGATCTATGTACAGGTTCCTCATGAGCACAATTAAGTGTTCTGGAATTCCCATTCTTTGCAACGTTATCCATAATTTGTTATGATCCACACAGTTGAATGCCTTAGCATAGTCAATAAAACATAGGTAAACATCTTTCTGGTATTCTTTGCTTTCAGCCAGGATCCATCTGACATCAGCAATGATATCCCTGGTTCCACATCCTCTTTTGGCATTTCCCCGTCAATATACTGCTGCAGACGCTTTTGAATGATCTTCAACAAAATTTTACTTTCATGTGATATAAATGATATTGTTTAATAATTTCTGCATTCAGTAGGATCACCTTTCTTGGGAATAGGCATAAATATGGATCTCTTCTAGTCAGTTGGCCAGGTAGCTGTCTTCCAAATTTCTTGGCACAGATGAGTAAGCACTTCCAGCACTGCATCCATTTGTTGAAAGATCTCGATATTCTGTCAATTCCTGGAGGCTTGTTTTTTGTTAGTGCCTTCAGTGCAACTTGGACTTCTTCCTTCAGTACCATCAGTTCTTGATCATATGCTACCTCTTGAAATGGCAGAACATCTACCAGTTCTTTTTGGTACAGTAACTCTGTGTATTACTTCCATCTTCATTTGATGCTTCCTGTGTTGTTTAATATGTTCCCCCATAGAATCCTTCACTATCGCAACTCGAGGCTTACATTTTTTCTTCAGTTCTTTCAGCTTGAGAAATGCCGAGCATGTTCTTCCCTTTGGGTTTTCTATCTCCAGCTCTTTGTACATGTCATAATACTTTTCTTTGTCTTCTCGACCCACCCTTTGAAACCTTCCGTTCAGTTCTTTTACTTCATCATTTCTTCCTTTTGTTTTAGCTACTGGATGTTCAACAGCAACTTTCAGAGTCTCTTCTGACATCCATTTTGGCCTTTTCTTTCTTTCCTGTCTTTTTAATGATCTCTTGCTTTCTTCATGTATGATGTCCTTGATGTCATTCCACAACTCATCTGGTCTTCGGTCATTAGTGTTCAACGCATCTAATCTATTCTCCAGAAGGTCTCTAAATTCAGGTGGGATATACTCAAGGCCATACTTTGGCTATTGTGGACTTGTTCTAATTTTCTTCTGTTTCAACTTGAACTTGCATATGAGCAATTGATGGTCTCTTCTGCAGTAGGCCCCTGGCCTTGTTCTGACAGATGATATTGAGCTTTTCCATGGTCTCTTTCCACACATGTAGTCAATTTAATTCCTGTGTATTCCATCTGGTGAGGTCCGCATGTATAGTCGCCGTTTATGTTGTTGAAAAAGGCATTTGCAATGAAGAAATTGCTGGTTTTGCAAAATTCTGTCATGTGATGTCCAGCATCATTTCTATCACCAAGGCCACATTTTCCAACTACTGATCCTTCTTCTTTGTTTCCAACTTTCACAGTCCGATCACCAGTAATTATCAATGCATCCTGATTGCATGTTCAATCAATTTCAGCCTGCAGAAGCTGGTAAAAATCTTCAAATTCTTCATCTTTGGCCTGTTTCTTCTCATTTTGAGTCATGCCACACCAGCAAATGAAGGTCCTGAAAGCTTGACTCTATCTACATCGTTAAGGTCAACTCTCCTGTGAGGAGGCAGCTCTTCCCTAGTTGTATTTTGAGTGCCTTCCAACCTGGAGGGCTCATCCTCTGGCACTATATCAGACACTGTTCCACTGCTATTCATAAGGCACTGGCTAATTCTTTTCAGAAGTAGACTGCTGGGTCCTTCTTCCTAGTCTGTCTTAGTCTGGAAGCTTGGCTGAAACCTGTCCACCATGGGCGACCCTGCTGGTATCTGAATACCGGTGGCATAGCTTCCAGCATAACAGCAACACACAAGTCCCCACAGTATGACAAACTGACAGACACGTAGGGGTTGATCCCATATAGATAGTTCTTTAAAACAGCACAATGCTCAAGGCAGACTTTCTTTACTAATTAAGCTAAACTGTTGTTTCAAGCTCTTCTATAAATGAGAACACTGAGGCTTTCTCGTTTATAAAGAGGAAAGAGGCCAGAGCCACCCATCACAGTACAGACAGAGTTCAGACCGAATGCCAAGGCTGGGACTCCAAGTCTAGGCTGGTCCCTGCACCCTCCAGCCTGCTGCCTGGCCCCTAGATCCCCGAAGGACCGGGGGCCTTCTGCTGCGTGGTGAACTTAGCTTCCAGCTCTGTCTTTCCTCCCTTTCTTCTGTCTGCAGGTCAGCATCACGGTGATTGAGGCTCGGCAGCTGGTGGGCTTGAACATGGACCCCGTGGTGTGCGTGGAGGTGGGCGATGACAAGAAGTACACGTCTATGAAAGAGTCCACTAACTGCCCCTACTACAATGAGGTCAGTGGCTGGTGGCCCTAGGTGGGAGAAGGGGCCTCCCCAAAACATGGCAGGAGACTGAGCCCCAGCCCTGACCCAGGCCCAAGAGAAGCAGCTGGGAGTTCAAGGAGCACAAGAAGCTACCAGCAGGGGTGACCTTTCCCCCCTATTGCAACCCTCAGCACATTCAAGTACAATGCTGTACTCTCAGGGCCCCAGTCTAGATCCCAGCTGACACTGGTCTGGCAGGAGCAGCCCTTTGAAACCACCACCACCACCTAGGAACTCCCAGACAGCTCTCAGCAGTGTCTATGAGGGAACCGCATGCCCCATGTTGCCTGGTCCCAGCTGTTCTCAGGCCAGAGCCCTGCGGAAGTGCCGCCTCCCTCTAGCTCCTACACGTGGTGACCAGTCCCACTAGTCATGAGCACTTCCTGTGTGCCAGGCACTCTCCCAAATGCTTAGGTGCATCATCTCTTCTGACCCTCACAGCAGCTGTCAGCAGTTACTATTAGTCTCATGTCACACATGGGATTGGGAGCGCTATGTACCAGAATCGGGATTCTGTGCGCTCGGCCTCTGAGCTAGGTTGCCTGAACCTTCTTGGGACTTCAGAGCTTTGGTCTTGACTCTTGGAATGTGAGAGAGAAAAACTCTGCTGCTCACACCTGTTCTTTCCGGCCATTTGAGACCTTGGCTGAGGGACCTCCAGGACCATCTAGCCAATCTCCCCATCTTACAGAGGAGGAAACTGAGGTCTCTATATAGGAAGGGTCTTACCCAAGATCATAGGTCTCTGGGTGGCGCAAATAGTTAAGCACTCGACTACAAGCTGAAATGGTGGCAGTTTGATCACACCCAGAGGTGCCTCAGAAGAAAGGTCTGGTCATCTGTGTCTGAAAGGTCACAGACTTGAAAACCCTACGGAGCAGTTCTATTCTGCACACATAGGATGGCTGTAAGTTGGAATCGACTCAACGGCAACTAACAGCAACAACAAGAACAACAACGTTGCCCAAGATCACACAGAGCACTGTGACAGAGCAGGGACCAGGCTTCAGCTTCAGCCCAGGCTCCACCCACTGCCTTGTAGGGCCACTCTGACACAGCACCTTGACTCCTGGGCTCCAGGAGCTCTGGTCAGGGGCGCCAGGTCCCCCTCAAATGCCTTAGCACACATCAGGCTAACCCAGAAGCCACTTGGCCTAGTGTCGCTGGGCATCTTGTCTTTTTCACCCCCAGTCGCCAGGCTGGCCCAAGTAAGGCATCTGTGTCCCATGACTCAGCGTCTGTCTTCAGGCATGGTGGCAGGGGGCATGCTGAGGAGTGTCATCTGCAGCTTGGGAGACAGCATCGTTTAGGAAGCTGGGGAGCCCTCCAGCTCTGCATCTTCAGGAAGGAAACATCTCTAACCTTCCTGGGGGCCAGGCCACAGCCAGGCCTGGCCACACTCTCCTGTGTGACAACAGTGGACCCCACTCTCATAGCTGGTTTCCCACAGATCCGCAGGGCTGGGACTCACTGCTCAGAACCCCTCCCAGTCCCATCTGGTAGCCTTCCTAGGAGACAGGAAATTCAGGCTTGGTGTGTCTCTGACCCTACGCCAGGACACATCTGTGACTGGAAAAGCCTTGGCCTGGATAAGGGTCTGCTTTCCTCTAACGGATGTGGAGACAGGACCCCTGGCCATCCACGGTCATTTGATTGTTGTGCAGCCACGTGTGGTTCACTCAGGGGCTCACCTTGCACAAGCCCACACACCTCATGTTTCATTCAAGTTGTTCCCTCCTCCCCAAGGACACAGAGCTGCTTTTCTGCTCTGTGGCTCCCTGGAAAATTCCTGCTAACCCTGCAGGGCCCTGCTCAAATGTCCTTGCCCCTGAGCAACCTTCCCTCCCCACACTCTGTATCAGCGGTCATCACACCTCTCTCTCTGTGGCAATAACTTCCCTGAATTGTGGTGGTTACTCATGGCTCTGTCTCCTTGGAGGACTGGGGACTCCAGGTCCCCTGCATTGCTGTGGCCCCGCTGAGAGCCTGGCCTGCACCTGGAGGACTTCAGTGACACTCTGCTGAGTGGATTCCTAGACAACTGAAGGCGCAAACCCTCACTGAGCATCTGCTGTGCACTGGGTCCACGCCAGCCACCACAGGGGCTGCAGAGATGAATGAGAGCCTTACCAGGCCACCTCCTAGTTCCAGCCTAGAAGCCATTTTCTAAGCTCCACATTTGTATCCTCTAAGACTACTCATTTCACTTGTCTTTGGGCCATCTTAAGTTTTTTCCTAAACACGCTTTTGCTGTTTTTCACAAACCAAAGTAGTTCCGATGTGTTCCATTTCTGTCTGTTCCCTCTCATCTAGGGTTTCTCTGATTCAGGACTGTAGATATTTTGGACAGATAATTCTTTGTAGTGGGGGTTGGGGGAGAGGGGCTGTCCTGTGCATTATAGCATGTTGAGCAGTATATCTGGATTCCACCTACTAGATGCAGTAGCATTCTCCTCTCCAGTTGCGACAACCAAAACTGTCTCCAGATATTGCCAAATATCCTCCCTGGGGGCGGGGGGCAGAATTGCCCCTGGTTGAGAAGCACTTCTCTGAACTGTCTTCCTCTGGTTCTTCCCAGCCCTTTTCTTCACTTCCTGTGCCATTTTCCACTGCCATGAAAATATGCCCCTGGTCCAGGAGCATACTGAACCAAAACCAACCTGGCTGCCGTCAAGTCAATTCCAACTCATAGCAGCCCTATAGGAATAGAACTGCCCCCATAGAGTTTCCAAAGAGCAGCTGGTGGATTCGAACTGCCCACGTTTTTGGTCAGCAGCTGAGCTCTTAACCACTGCACCACCAGGGCTCCAGGGGTGTACTGCTCCTGGCTAATTCTCTGCATTGGGGTGAACCTTCCTTTGGCCCCTTTAAACACAACAAAGAGAGATGGGAACAATATAGAGGACTTAGCAGAGTTTAAGTAATCACAAAAGGGAAATGTGCTCAGGCAGCTCAGAGTACAGCGTTCTGGCCCAAGTATAGCTAGCTCACTCTCGTAGGGCCACACTTTAGCCCCAAGGGCTGACCCAGCTCTGAGCCACTTGGCCTGGATCAACCTGCTGCCTGGCTCTGGGCCTGTCTTTGTGTGAAGGAAGACATAGACCACTGCCCTCCCAGAACAACTGACCATTCACAGGCCAGGCCAAGACACCTTCTCTGTAGGTGCCTCTGGTCCTGGCCTCATGCATCTTGGGAGCTATGTCCTTCCTCCTGCCTAAAACCAACTTCTCCCCTTTGCCTTGGATCCTTCTCTTTCTACAGCCCAAAGAACCTAGCATTACACATCCACTTAACGCCACCAACTTTGTCTTGCCTTTTTTCTTAGTTGCTTCTCCTTTGCCTGTAAGATGTTCTAGTCTTGCATATTGTATGCTCAAGGACAGGGACCAGAAGTCTGTCATTGTAAATGCATGCATACATGCCTTCCTCAGCCCCACATAGGTCTCTAGTGACCACCTCCTTCTCTCCTCCCATTCACAGTCAGACTGCGAGCGCTATCTCCACTTCCTCACCTCCCAATCATGCCTCAATCTCGGCAGTCGTTTTTGCCCCCCACCACTTCTCTGAAGCTGCCCTCACCAAGGTGTGAGGACCTTGTTGTCCCCTATATACAACGCCCACTTGTCATCCTCCTCTTCCTTGGCTGCCCAGCCTCTTTCATCCTGCTGCCCACTCATCCTCTTGGAGACCTTCTTGTCCTGCTTTCCTGGATTCCCCATCTCTCCAGCTCCTCCTCTTCCATCCCGTTTCTTGGCATCCCTTCCTCTGCTCATGGCTGAAGTGCTGCTGCTTCTTGGAGCCCTGTCCTAGGCCTGCTTCTCTTCCTACATGCTCCTTGGGTATCTCCTAAGGCTTCAGGCTTCATTTACATCTACAGGCTGAAGGCTCCCAAATCTAGGTCTCCACCCATCCCTCCAGAGCTTCTGACCCCATGGCTAGCACCACCCAGATACACCACTACCACACATAACAGTTGACATTCACTGTGCCCTTACCATGTGCACACCCCGAGCTGAATGCTCAACAGGGGCTATCTCTCATTTAGACTCCACAACCACGTCTTACAACCCACCATGCGAATGGTGGCCCTGGAGTGGTACAATTTGGCAGCCCTGCATCATTATGCCCACATCACAGAGGGGTAAACTGAGGTTTAGAAAGGAAGTGGCTGGCCCAACAATACACAGTCAAGTCTGTCAGACTCTAAAGCCAGCACTTTTATCCACAATGCTCAGTGTGAGCCTCCAGCAGCCAGGAGAGGATTCTCCTCAGATGTTCACCCTCAGCTCTTTGGCAACATGACTTCCTTCTCCCTGCCCACAAGTTCACCAAAGCAGTTGGCCCTCTGCTCACTGACCCACACCCTTCTCCCCAGTGCCTATACAAACGAGGCAGGGAAAAGCAGTGGGTACTGCAACTGGGAGTGGCAGCTCACAGCACGAGAGGACAGTTCATGCCCACAGCATTTTACACTTACAGTGTCAATGCCTTCGTATAACATAGCTTGGAGCCCTGGTGGCGTAGTGGGTCAGAGCTCAGCTGCTAACCAAAAGGTCGGCAGTTCAAATCCTCCAGCCACTCCTTGGAAACCCTATGGGGCAGTTCTACTCTGTCTTATAGGTTGCTATGAGTCAGAATCGACTCGACAGCAACGGGTTTTTTGGTATGCCACAGCTCAGCAGTTCAAAGACTCACCTTTTTTACATGTTAACATTCTGAAATTAGGCTGCGTGTTCTAGGCAGTTTACTGGCAGTGTCGATGTGGCACACATAACACCAGCATATCTTACAGTCAAAGGCATCTTAAATTCGATGGAACATGTTATAATATCTCATGAGAGCCTCGTAACAGGACTCTGAGGTGGGCGTTTTGATCTCC
Source organism: Dugong dugon (assembly GCA_030035585.1). NCBI lineage: Eukaryota > Metazoa > Chordata > Mammalia > Sirenia > Dugongidae > Dugong > Dugong dugon. The sequence goes on from CM057473.1 coordinate 74,041,205, forward strand.
ATTTCACAGCTCAGGAAACGAAGATTCTGAGAATGTGTTGCTAAAGCCAAACAGCCAGAAAGGGGCAGAACTGGGACTAGAACCCAGGTCTTCCGACTCTCTGGCCCAGGGCCCTTCTGAGCACAGCACATGGATGTAGACCATTCCACCTGCTGCTCCCACTTGCTTCCCCGTCCCACACTGGCCAGCACTGGCTCTGCATGGGGGACGGCCCTTGCCCTCCTGTTGAGGGCTCTGCTTCCCACTACCCCTGGGTCAAGCAGGACCAGTGGTTGCCACTGCTGCTCATCCAAACTGTGGGGCTCAGGGGCAGTGGCTGGGGTGCAGACAGGCACTGCCAGTGGGGAGGGGTCTGGCACTGGCCCAGGCTGTTAGCTGCTGCTGCCTGGTGACAGCAGACCTGGGTCCTTCCCCCACTCCAGTACTTCGTCTTCGACTTCCACGTCTCTCCTGACGTCATGTTCGACAAGATCATCAAGATCTCGGTGAGTAGGGAGCAGCCCCTGGCAGGCAGGGCCGCCAGCTTAAACTGTACCTTTGTACGAATTTGAAAAGGGCACCCTTTCTGGGTGACCAATCCTAGAAAGGCAGCCCTGCACCTGGACACACAGCTGGGCAAACAGAGCATAAGCCCCCTCTTGCCCTTTTAGTGGGCTGTCTCTGTACAGTGCACAACGTACACAACCGTACAGAGCAGCCAGGGCAGGAGGGACTGACATCGAGTCTTCATCGAGTCACCCCTGCCCTGCCAAACACCCTTCTGCATCAATGCAAAGCTGGGGTCCCCAGAAAGACTGGGTGGTGCCCCCGTCAGTCAGCCCACCCTGCCCCATGAAAAGCCTCACCCCATCTGACCTGACTGGTCGGTGGTGGTTCTGCTCGGAAGGTGATTCACTCCAAGAACCTGCTACGAAGCGGCACCTTGGTGGGGTCCTTCAAAATGGACGTGGGAACTGTGTATTTGCAGCCTGGTGAGTAACTGCGTGCTCCTGGTCAGCATGGGAGTCCCTGGGCTCTGCCTGGCGACTGTCATACATACAGCCGTGTGGTCTGCTGGATGGTGGTGTGCACAGTCTGTACCCCCACCCCTGAGTGACTGTGCACAGGGTCTCACTATCATCGGGTCAGTAACCACACAGAGCCTGGAGTAACTCGCGTCTGCAGAGCAACACGGGGCAGGCTGGTGAGTCAAGTCCCACGTGCAGTTTGGGGAGTAGTGGTACACAGCGTAGTAATGGGAGACCACACCCAGACCCCTGCTTCCTGGGCTGGCGCCCTGTGAGCAGGAAGGATTCTGTCTCAGCCTCACAGAAGTCTTGTAGGGTACACGGCATCATCCTCATTTTACAGTCGAGGAGACTAAGGCTCAGAGAAATGGCGAGTCACCCATGGGCCAGGGAGAAGTTAGGCCCTAGAGCCTCCCACTGAGCCACACTGCCCTCAGTGCCAAATGCAGCATGGCAGCCTCTGAGGGACTCTGGGCCCAAAGCACTTTTCAGTGACCATCCATCCAGGGGTCCAGGAACCTGATGAGCAGCACAGGGGGCTGTGGTTGATTAGCAGCTCTGTGGGTACCTGTGGGCCGACACTGTGGGGCTGGTGAGGCAACTCCAAGGGGAGACCCAGAGTGCTTGGCAGAGGTGAGGACCTGAAGTGCCAGGCAGAGGGGCTGCCCTCCGCCTGACAGATGACAGCTGACCGCATGGCCATCTCAGGGGCCATGGCACACAACCTGGCATTGGGCCCTAGCCATGTCCCTGCAGTGAGCCTGCAGCTCAGAGTGTGGTAATGACAATACAATCTCCCCTAGACTATCACATTTGACCCTCACAAAACTGTGAGGTAGGCATCAGCATCTATTTCCATTTTACAGGTGAGATGAATGAGGCTAAGAGACGTAAATGGTGTGGGGTTCCACTCAACTACTAGCTGAACAAATTGGTGATTTCATATGGTTCAACCTAATAGATGTTCGTTCGACTGGTGTGCACAGTTTAACTGTGACTCAAACCAGGGAATCTGAGTCCAAAACTCAAGATTACACACATAAAAATTACAACGTCATAGAACATTCAAGATGCAAGAGACCTTAAAAACAGCTACCAGGTAGTCCAATCTCTCTGTTAAATAGGAGAAACTGAGGCCCAGGGTGATGAAGGGACTTGCCCAAAGTCACACAGTGAGTCAGTGGTAGGTCAGGGAATAGGACCTGGGTCTCCCAGCCCCAGGCCAGTGCCTTTTCCACTGCCCCACATGTGTGATCCTCAATAGAGGGCAGCCCCACTGACCACCTGGTGCTGCAGGGGATGGAGACCAGGGTCCGTCTGCCACCATGTTGTTCCCAAGAAGCATAAACAGCTGTGGAACGCTTGTTGGAAGTGACACTGGCATTCCTGAGGGTGACCAACACCCCAAAGCTGACCATCCCCCACACACACCCCTGTACTTTCAGCATACCTGAGGACTGGAGCCACAGAGACAGGCAGGGGTCAGAGACAGAGACAGTGAGGAACCTAGCATGACCTCTGGGCATCTGGATGGTAGAGCTAGAGGTGGTGGGAGAAACCATTGCCACTCATGGAGCACCTACTGAGTGCCAAGCCTGGGTGAAACACACTGTCCCATCAGGCCCAACCCTCACAACAAACCCATATAGGTATCATTGTTCCCATTTCACAAAAAGGAAACTGAGGCCCAGCAAGTTTAAGTCACGGGTCCAGAGCCACACTGTGAGTAAGTAGCAGAACCGGATGTGAACCCAAGTCTGTGTGGGCCCAAAGCCCAGGCTCTCCTCTGAGGTAAACCACCCCAAGACTTGCTGCTCTTGCTGAGTCTGTCCCTGAACGTGGTGCCCTCCATGGGAGGCTGAAGTCACATGGCCCTCCAGTTGGGGTGCTGATGCCTTCACGCTGATAATCTCCGGTTTGGTCTGAACTTCTTGATGAATCCTTGGTTTCTGACTCAGCCAGGGTGTTGTTAGACAGCATGCTGCCAGAACACAGAACTCATGGGTGTTGCTGGCAGCTTTGGATGGTGTCAATCCCCCATGGAGCTGGAAGGGTTTCCTGGGAGATGAGAAGTCTGTCCTCACCCAGTCAGGGCTATATGTACACCAACAGATGCAATAGCAGGAAACAACTCACTGATACTCTGCTGGAGATAGGGTGGGCCATACAAGGCCCCATCCACAATCTCATACATCGTGGAGGAGGTCTAGGATGCTAGCATCTTGCTGAGCCCAACCAGCCTTATCTGGAAGGTGACAGGGTCAGGCCTGAGGCAGTTGACAGGTTTCGGTCTGGTCAGTGTATAGCTCAGGCCTCCCAGTGTCCTTACACCTCTGGCCTGGGACCACACAGTGTTAGGACAGGAAGAGCCTCAGTGGTCATCAGGCCAGTTCTTACCCAGTGGAGGGGCCCCCATGGCACCATCCTTGATTGGTCATCCAGCCTTGGCTTAGACCTCCTGGGCATGGGACACTCACCGCCTTTCCATTTTGTCTCTGCCACATCAAAATCTGTCTCCCTGGAGCCTTCACCCACTTTCATGGACTTGTCCTTCAGGGACAGAAAGAATAAATCCATTCACTCTTCAAATAGTCTTAAATTTAAAGACAAAGTTCATGTCCACCCTGAGTCTTATTGTCTTTCCTTGGCTACGTTTCAGCAGTTCATCTAACCACTCACACATCTGTTCATATACCAATAGATCCACCCATTCAGCCATCCAACCATAAATCCACACACCCATATATCCATCCACCCTATCTGCCCATATATTGATCTGTCCTATTCATTTGTCCATCTACTGTCTATCCATTTATTCATCTACTGTCTATCCATCCATCCATCCATTCATCTACCTTTTCAGCCAGCCAGGCAGCCATCACCCATCCCTCAGTCCATCTCCCCCCTCTATCTATCTCTCTATCCCACAAACACCTGCTCTGGCGAGACTGAAGCTCTGGGATGCCTAGGAAGGCCAGTTCAGCTGAGAACCTTCATGGCTCCTCTCATACATGGCTTCCCACTCTCTCCCCATCCTTGTCCCTCTCTTCAGATGCTACCCTGACATTGTCCCTCCTGAGTCATAGTTGGACCTGCCTACCCCTAGACGGGCTGATTTCTGTACACAGCCCCTAACACACCTCACAGAGCCCAATAAGGGCAGAGCATTGTAGGGGACAGGTCTGGGCTACAGAAGAAGGTGAAAGAGGAGAGAGGAAAGAAGGGAGGTTTTGAACCCCTGGGGATTTCAGTGCCCACACAAAAACCACAGGAAGAAGATGTGGGTCTGTCTTTCATAAAGTGGGTGATCGGCTTCCCTCTGCCTGCATACTAGCTTTAATGTAAACCTGACATGGCAAACCTTCTTCCCTGACAACTTTCCTTTCCTCCACACTGTCCTAGGTCCTAGGGATATTGAGATGAGACTACATGTCCCTACCTTTAGGAAACTTAGGGTCTAAAACAGGAAATGGACAATAAATAGATAATTGCAGTGCCCAGTGAGAGAGGAGGCAAGTCTGTGGATGGAACACTGAGTACCAAAGAGAGCAGGAGCAACTCATCCAAGGAAGCCAGGGGAGGCTGCGTGGAAGAGGAGACGCTTGAGCAACATGAGTAGACGTTTATTAATCAAACGGGGCAGGAGAGAGGTGAAGGTGGGCTGTAAAGCATTCTAAGTCCAGAGAACAGCAGACACAAAAGCATGGAGGTATGAAGCAGCAGCATGAATTCAGAGAGAAGTGAGCAGCTTTGCCCAGCAGGAGCACAGGGGTGTGACTGGATGAGCAGACTGAGTCAGCAAGAGCCATACCAAGAGGCCCCACAGACCAGGCTGAGGTCTTTGGCCTTTACCCCAAGGTACTGGGGAGCCCCCAGAAAGATTTGAACGGAGAGTGAGGAGACCAGATTTCTATTTCCGAAGGCTTTCTCTGGCAAGGGTGTGGAGGTTGACTGGAATGATAGGGGTGGGCAGGCAGAGAAATCAGTTAGGCTCCTAGCTTTGTCAAAAATCAGCAAATGAAAACTCTCTGGATCAGTCTGATCCACAACCGATAATGGGGATGGCAAAGAACTGGACATCATTTGCTCTGTTGTGCAGGGGATCTCCAGAGTCACAGCAGCTAACAACAGCTTTGAAGTTATACCACGCACCTGATGCATGACCAAGGGTGGGGTGCCATCCCAGCTGCCTGGGCTCTGGAGGACCCTATTTCCCCATGACCCAGACATAAGCAGAGCTGTGGCCCAAGGTCCCTGAGGCCTGACAACATGGGCTCCAGAGGGCCCTATTTCCCCATTGTCCCAGATATAGGCAGAACTGTGGCCTGGGATCCCCAGGGCCTGACAACCTGGGCTCTGGAAGGCCCTATCTCTCCCTGACCCAGACATAGGTAGAGCTGTGGCCTGAGATCCCTGGGGCCTGACAACCTGGGCTCCAGGGACCAAGAAGTGTGCTCAGCTCTGCAGGCTCCATAGCCTTCCCTGAGAGTGGGGGCTTCAGGTGCAGTCCACTCTCCTCACCGCTGCAGAACACCAGTTCCATCACAAGTGGGCCATCCTGTCTGACCCTGATGACATCTCCTCTGGGCTGAAGGGCTACGTGAAGTGCGACATCGCTGTGGTGGGCAAAGGGGACAACATCAAGATGCCCCACAAAGCCAGTGAGACAGATGAGGATGACATTGAAGGGTGAGGCTCCCATCTCACCCCACCCCCTAAGAACCTGATCCCAGCCCTCCTTCTTCCTGAAGGGAGCTTCTGGTGCGGGCCTGGCCCCAGAGTTCCTACCTTCCACATCCCTCACCCCATCTTTGCCACACTTCCATACAGCTCCCATGCTTCCTGGACAAGCTGAGGCCAGAGCCTGCCCCAGCATTCACAGACACTCCTGCTCACAGGAGAGAAAGGACAGGCCAGGGTGGAGGTGGGGTGGATGGAGGACAGCCAAGGATGACAGGCCTTTGATATCCAGACTTGTAAATGTGAAAAATTTGGCAGAAAGAGCAGATGCAGGCAGAACACAGTTGGGGAGCTGCTGGGTGCTGAGTCTAGACCCAGGATGACACAGATGTCACTTTGAGTGCCAATTCCAGGGGACTGAGAATGGCTGCTGAGAAATATTCTGGGACCTTGTCTGGACTCAGTCGGAAAAGCACTGGGATCCAGTGAATCATGTGTTCCAGGGAGGAGAGGGGGGCTCACTTAACATGTTTTTACCTAGGGGACAAGGGATGTGGCACAAAGCTGAGACAAGTTGAAAATAATACTAAGATTGGTACCCCACTCTATAACTTAGAAAGCACTCATATGTTTTAACCAATTTGGGCTTTATCATATTCCAGAGAGGTGTGCAATATTGTTCCCATCTTAAAGGTGAGGAAACTGAGGCTCAGGGAGATGGGGAGACTTGCCTAGAGTCCCACAAGCGAGCAGCTACCTTAAACTTGAGCTTCTTCAGTCCTAGTCTAGGCCCTATCTGCATCCCTCATGGGTTCTCCCAAGACCCAGGGTATGTAGGTCCCAGGGCAGGAGTTCAGATGCCTGGGCCTGGCCACGATAGCCCTAGCTGTATTTCCCGGCAGGAACTTGCTGCTACCTGAGGGGGTGCCCCTCGAACGCCATTGGGCCCGGTTCTACGTGAAAATTTACCGAGCAGAGGGCCTGCCCCGTATGAACACGAGCCTTATGGCCAACGTGAAGAAGGCATTCATTGGTGAAAACAAGGACCTCGTTGACCCCTATGTGCAAGTTTTCTTTGCTGGCCAGAAGGTATTGGGGTATGGGGTGCAGGAGGCTGGGGCTTGGGGTGACAGGCATCAGAGGTGTGGAGTGATGGGCATGGGGAGCTGGAGGCAGACATGAGGCAAAGCCGGAAGGCAAGGGACTGGCGCTTGATTGCCTTGGGCATTTGTCTCTGGAAGGTGGGAGAGAGAGATGAGGGAGCTCCAACTGAGAGGGGCTGGCAGAGTAAGACCAGGGCAGGTTGGGAATCATCTCTGCCAAGGATGGGACTTACAGAAATCTTCCCTGCCTCCAGGGGCCCTAGAGACCAAGAGCTGAGGGGGGAGCATTGGAAAGGAGGAGTCCGAGAGGCTGGAAGGGGTGGGGAGAGGAAGAGGCAAGTCCACATACACCCTAAACTTCACTCCCCTCCTACCAGGGCAAGACTTCAGTGCAGAAGAGCAGCTACGAGCCACTGTGGAATGAGCAAGTGGTCTTTACAGACCTGTTCCCCCCACTCTGCAAACGCATGAAGGTGCAGATCCGGGACTCGGACAAGGTTAACGACGTGGCCATCGGCACCCACTTCATCGACCTGCGCAAGATCTCCAATGACGGAGACAAAGGTAAGCAGCGGGACACCTGGTGTGTGTGGTGGTAGGGTGTGGCCTGAAGGGAAGGAATAGATGAGACCTTCCTCACCATCACACTTCCCCACTATCCCAGATGGAATGGCTCTGGGCATTTTGAGGGCTTTGTCAACCACCTCCACCTCCAGGGAAAGTTGGAACATCATGGCTCAGGCCCACTCAGAGCTGACAGGGCCTGCCTGGACCAGGCTGCCTGGATTTGAATCCAGCTCTGACATAGTTGTGCAACCTTTATACCTCAGTTTTCCAATCTGAAAAATGAAAATAATAATAATAATTGCTATTATTATTGTTATGAACACACAGTAATAGTACCTATCCACAGAGTTTTTGTGGAGACTGGTTACCTGCTAAGACCCAGGCACTGTGCCGGGCACTAGAGATATAGCGTGAAATAAGAACATCTTCCTGTCCTTGAGGTGCTCACTGTGTGTCATGGAGATGGATGTGCTACCATATGGTCACAACATAAGGCAGAGGACACAAAAGGCCACACGTTGTATGATTTTATTTACATCCACTCCTCATTTATCAACATGGTTAGGTTCCAAAGACCAGGTTGTTATGTGAAAATAGGTGTTATGTGAAAATGGAGGATGACCACATCAGATCACAAAATGGAGGATGACTACATTATTATATAACTGCCAAATTACATCATAACATAATGGCCAAACCACTGAGAATCTTGGCCCAGCCAAGTTGACACATAACCTTAACCATCACAGACAGTGTTACTCTCTCCTCGCACTTCTGCATTTGTTACTGCCAGATATATGTCATTAATGTGAAAAATAGTTGGATGGTGGATTTTTTTACAATTTGTCATAAATGCAAAATACTGGATAATGAGATAGTCAATAAGTGAGGAGTAGGTGTATATGATACGTCCAGAATAGGCAAATCCACAGAGACAGAAAGCAGATTAGTAGTTGCCAGGGCCGGAGGAGGGGGAATTGAAAGTAACCACTAATAGGTATGGAGTTTCTTTTGAAGGGATTAAAATGTTCTGAAATTAGCTAGTGGTGATGGTTGCATAACATAGTGAGTATACTCACTGAAATGTGCACTTTGACATGGTGACTTTTGTTATGCGAGGTACATCTCAATTTCAAAATGCTATAAAATTTTTTAAGGCAAAACAATCAACAAAATAAAAAGGCAGAATTGGATCTGTGCTGCACAGTGTGCTGCACAACGAATCCTAAGAATGGGAGAAGTTGATTGTGACTAGAAATTGGAACTGGAAGAGATCCATATTTGTGCCCATTCCAAAGAAAGGAGATCCAACAGAATATGGAAATTATCAAACAATATCATTAATATCACATGCAAGTAAAACTTCGCTGAAGATAACTCAAAAGCAGTTGCAGCAGTACACTGACAGTGAACTGCCAGAAATTCAAACTGAATTTAGAAGAGGACGTGGAATCAAGGATATCATTGCTGATGTCAGACGGATCTTGGCCGAAAGCAGAGAATACCAGAAAGAGATTTACCTGTGTTTTATTGACATGCAAAGGCATCTGATTGTGTGGATCATGACAAATTACGGATAACATTGGGAAGAATGGGAATTCCAGAACACTTAACTGTGCTTATGAGGAAACTGTACATAGACTAAGAGGCTGTCATTCAAACAGAACAAGGGGACTGTGTGGTTTAAAATCAGGAAAGGTGTGCGTCACGGTTATATCCTTTCACCATACTTATTCAATCTGTATGCTGAGCAAATAATCCGAGAAGCTGGATTATGTGAGGAAGAATGCAGCATCGGGATCAGAGGAAGACTCATTAACAACCTATGATATGTAGGTGACACAACCTTGCTTGCTGAAAGCAAAGAGGACTTGAAGCACTTACTGATGAAGATCAAAGACTATAGCCTTTGGTATGGATTACACCTCAACATAAAGAAAACAAAAATCCTCACAATTGGACCAATAAGCAACATCATAATAAACAGAGAAAATATCGAAGTTGCCAGGGATTTCATTTTACTTAGATCCACATTCAATGCAGCCGTCAAGAAATCAAATGACATATTGCATTGGGCAGATCTGCTGCAAAAGATCTCTTTAAAGTGTTGAAATGCAAAGATGTTACTTTGAAGACTAAGGTGCGCCAGACCCAGGCCATGATATTTTCAGTTGCCTCATATGCATGTGAAAGCTGGACAATGAATAAGGAAGACCAAAGAAGAATTGATGCCTTTACATTACGGTGTTGATGAAGAATACTGAATATACCATGGACTTCTAGAAGATCAAACAAATCTGTCTTGGAAGAAGTACAGCCAGAATGCTCCTTAGAAGCGAGGATGGCAAGACTTCGTATTATGTACTTTGGACATATTATCAGGAGGGACCAGTCCCTGGAGAAGGACATCATGCTTTGTAAAGTAGAGGGTCAGAGTGGAAGACCCTCAACAACATGGATTGACACAGTGGGTGCAACAATGGGCTCAAACATAGCAACAACTGTGAGGATGGCACAGGACCAGGCATTGTTTCGTTCTGTTGTGCATAGGCTTGCTTTGAGTCGGAACAGACTTGACGGCACCTAACAACAACAACAGGGAATTGGGAGGGTCTCCTGGAGGAAGCAGCAACTAGCAGGAGAGACCAAAAGGGACGACCCTCAGAGAAGGGTCTGCATAGGCAGGGTGAGATGCCACAGGGCTGTGGTGGTGTGATGATGCACATCTAGAAAAATGGCAAAGGGCCTGGAAGGTCATGCTGAGGAGTTTGGGAGGAGCTGCCTAAGGGGCATCTGTCCTTCAAATGGATTGTAGGTGGCCCCTGCTCCAGAAACTAGGAAGCAGGGAGCCCAGTTTTGCCTGCAAGTAGAGCCCCACACCCCCACCACACCTGGCTTAGGCCCGTGTGAGAATAAGTCAACCCAAGAAAGTGCTTCATACAAGTGAGAGACTGTCCCCTGTCTCCCTGTGGCCAGCACATCAGGCACTAACTCCCTGCAGCCTCTGATGAGCCAGGCTGTGCACCACAGGTCTTCTCCAGCCTCAGACATTTCGCTGAGCAACGCATGAAGTCCTCAGCTCAGCAGCCAGGAGGTGGAGGCAGGGAGTGAGTTCTGGGGAGTGACGCAGCCCCCTCCTCCCTTTCCCTCCACCCGCAGGCTTCCTGCCCACGCTGGGCCCAGCCTGGGTGAATATGTATGGCTCCACACGTAACTACACTCTGCTGGATGAGCACCAGGACCTGAATGAGGGCCTGGGGGAGGGTGTGTCCTTCCGTGCCCGCCTCATGCTGGCCCTGGCTGTGGAGATCCTGGACACCTCCAACCTTGAGCTCACCAGCTCCACAGAGGTGCAAGTGGAACAGACCACGCCTGTCTCAGAGGTGAGACCCCAGGGGCTGTGCTGCCCTCAGGGCCCCCAGCTTAATCTACTTCTCACTGTGGCAACACAGGGTCCTGTCTACCTCAGGGGGCCAGACCCTAGGATGAGGTTTTCTCCCCCAGGAAGCAGAGGCCCCCACTCTGCCCCTCAGCAGGACCGCCTATGTTGCCTTCCATTGCCTGTGCCTGTGCTGTGCCTGGAGGTCCCAAGATGGCAGCCAGGCACCAAGATGGTCCCCTCATGTCTGGCTGTGTCTCTAGCCATGGTTGTCCCTGTGGTATATGGCACCAGCCCTTCTTCCAGGGACACCCAGGCTGGAGGGCAAAGAGAATTGGGCCTTCAAAGTCTGGGCTGCCTAGCTTCAAACCTGTGTAGGATACCCTCCACCACCAGCCCGAAGGGACAATCACTGAGACAGTAGAAGGAGGCCTGGCCCCAGGCCCATCTGTCCATGCTGAGGTTTACAGATGGCTTGAACTACCTCCCCTGCAGAGCTGCACAGGGAAAATAGAAGAATTCTTTTTATTCGGAGCCTTCTTGGAGGCCTCCATGGTGGACAGGAAAAATGGAGACAAGCCAATCACCTTTGAGGTCACCATAGGTGAGTGCTGGGCTCACAGGGGGGGGTCTTCTAGCCTAGGGGTGCTGGGTGGTAATGAGACCCTGCACCATAGCCCCTGGAGATTGGGAACTTTGACCTCTTTCCCGAATACCCTCATGAGCCCACACGGCACCTTTGTATATGTGCTGGCATAGGCTCCCCAGAGAGGTGGACCCTTGAGCCCCACCTACAGGACTAGGCTGTGTTGTCAGGGAGAGAGGCCCTTGTGGGCTGGACAGGAAAAAGTGAGAACATGGGCCATGTCTTGGGCTGGACCTCGAGTCCATTATCATCAGGGCTCCTAGGGAGGCCTTTGCAGGTGGTGGGGGGACATGGGAACCTTTCTCTGGCTAGTATTCTGTCACGCCTGAGCTGGCACAGATCCCAGCACCTTCCCTAGTCCCTGACTTTTCGTCTTCCCTCCCTCAAACTCGAAGCAACACATGACTGGAAGGAGGGTGGGCCTGAAGGAGAAAGGACTCTAGGCCCTTCAGCTCCCGTTCTGCCTCCAGGCAACTATGGGAACGAAGTTGATGGCCTGTCCGGACCCCAGAGGCCTCGGCCCCGAAAGGAGCCAGGAAACGAGGAGGAGGTAGACTTGATCCAGAATTCAAGTGATGATGAGGGCGACGAGGGTGGGGACCTGGCTTCTGTCTCTTCCACGCCCCCCATGCGGCCCCAGATCACTGACAGGTGGGCCAGAGGGTCCTGGGAAGACCTCTATCCTCCCTCAGCCCAGACTCCCACAACCCTGGGCCCCCAGTCCTTATCCTTTCACCCCCTCCCACCAGAAACTACTTCCATCTGCCCTACCTGGAGCGCAAGCCCTGTATCTACATCAAGAGCTGGTGGCCAGACCAGCGCCGGCGCCTCTACAATGCCAACATCATGGACCACATTGCTGACAAGCTGGTCAGGGCCAGGCCGGGGGCAGGGCCTGGGAGGGGGGAATAGGGGATGCTGTGGGAAGGCCTTCACCTGCTTGGAATCCTCCCCCTATACACACACACACACACACACACACACACACACACGGTCATGGAGGGGCAGAGACGGCAGGAATGGCCCCAGCGGGACCTCTGCCCCCATACCCACCCCCAGGTCCCAGGAGCCGGATGAGGGCATGAAGGCTGTCTGGGGTGGAGTCCTGGGGCTCCCTGGAGGCAGCTGGTCAACCTCTCTGTCTCTGCCCTGCACAAGCCCCCTATCTAGGCCTTAGTTCTTCCCAGCCCCTGGGGGTCCAGCAGGGTCACAGGTGCATAGACCAGAAGTGGCTCCTTCCTTCAGGAGCCGAGGACCCCAGGGATACTAAAGTCTCCAGGTTCTGAAAACAGAGCTGGGGAAATAGGATGTTCACTCATGATAACCAGATACTGGGGGGTGGCGCTAATGAGAGGTCCCAGGTCACTAGGTCCCTCATTTCCTCTGGTGAATGGAGAGGAGACATTTGGGAAGACTGAGGGGAGGGCTGTGACTCAGTGCACCCCCACACTCTCGGTTCACAGGAGGAAGGCCTGAATGACGTGCAGGAGATGATCAAAACAGAGAAGTCCTACTCTGAGCGTCGACTGAGGGGTGTCCTGGAGGAGCTCAGCTGTGGCTGCTAGTGAGAAGGGGGGACTATGGTGGGGGGCTGGCGGGACTGAACAAAGGGGCCCCAGGCCTCGGCAGAGAAGGAGGTAGAGTACCTAAGACCTAGACTCAGGTGGGCCGCCCAAGGCACTGCCTCCTCTGCCAGGCGGGTCCACTAAGCCCTGGCTCCTCACCACCCAGCCGCTTCCTCTCCCTCGCTGACAAGGACCAGGGCCACTCCTCCCGCACCAAGCTTGACCGCGAACGCCTCAAGTCCTGCATGAGGGAGCTGGTGAGCATGGCTGGGCCACCAGGGGAGGGTCTGGAGGCTCTGTTGGGCCAGAGGTGAAAGGAGCCACCTGAGGTGGGAGGGACATCTGTCTCTGGGTCACAGCCCCCCAGGGCCAATCCCTCCACTTGGCCTGAGCTGTTCCCTCACCAGCTGAGTTCCACTTACCCACACCCCCAGGAGAGCATGGGGCAGCAGGCAAAGACCCTGCGAGCACAGGTGAAGCGGCACACCGTGCGAGACAAGCTGAGGCTGTGCCAGAACTTCCTGCAGAAGCTGCGTTTCCTGGCAGATGAGGTGTGTGGCCTGCAGTGTCCCCTGCCAGCCTTCACAGAAGGGGTGCCAGCCGAGGGGAGGGCCTCGGCCCCACACCAGACCAGCAGCCCTGCCCCAGACTGTGGGGGAACTGGGAGGTTTCACAGAAAGGAGCCAGGCCCCCTGGGAGGCCCCACCAGCTCTGACAGCCACTTGGGGGACCAGTGTGAAAAAGCCCTTCATCTGCGGGGTGTTCTTCCTGCGTGAGGCCAGCTGCAGTCAGGCTCCTGGTGACCCCACATCCTGGCGTGGCCTTCTGGGGCCTGAGGCAGAGACCCTGGGGGTCAGCCAGGCTCAGGGGGCCCAGCCAAGAGTTCCCTCCCGCCACCCCAGCCGCAGCACAGCATCCCGGACATCTTCATCTGGATGATGAGCAACAACAAGCGCATTGCCTACACCCGGGTGCCCTCCAAGGACCTGCTCTTCTCCATGGTCGAGGAGGAGATGGGCAAGGACTGTGCCAAGGTCAAGACGCTCTTCCTCAAGGTGCTGGAGGGGAGCGAGGCTGGGTTGGGTGAGCTTGGGGTCTGGGTCGGTCTCCCCTCAGAGGGAGCAGCCCCCTCCCCAGGGTCTGGCAGGCCTGAGCTCATGGGGACGGAGACCTCAAGTCACAGGTGCTCAGAGAAGAGCTGGAAAGTGACGATAGGAAGGTAGCATGGGCAGGGGGCAGGAGGGGGTGGAGGATAGCCTGGGAGAGCAGGGACGAGGGTGGCCTGCCCACCCCCTCTAGGCTATGTCACCCCCCCAGCCCAGTGGTATGCTGGCAGAGAAGCAGGGACAGCCCTGACTGAGGCCTCCAGCAGCCCCACTGTCCCTTCCCCACACTGTGGGGCCTGGCAGCAGACTCCCAGTGACCCCATGCCCACCCCCAGCTGCCGGGGAAGCGGGGCTTTGGCTCGGCGGGCTGGACGGTGCAGGCAAAGCTGGAGCTCTACTTGTGGCTGGGTCTCAGCAAGCAACGCAAGGACTTCCTGTGCGGCCTGCCCTGTGGCTTCGAGGAGGTCAAGGCAGCCCAGGGCCTGGGCCTGCACTCCTTCCCACCCATCAGCCTGGTCTACACCAGTGAGTGAGGATCCTTGGCCTGCACGGACCCCCTTGCTCCCATTCCTCCCTCTGGAGGGCCTGCGGGGGCTCCCTGTTCCCGGGCCCTCAGCCCTGCTCTTCCCCATAGAGAAGCAGGTGTTCCAGCTCCGGGCCCACATGTACCAGGCGCGCAGCCTCTTTGCTGCAGACAGCAGCGGCCTCTCTGACCCCTTCGCCAGGGTCTTCTTCATCAATCAGAGTCAGTGTACAGAGGTGAGGGCCTGGGGCAGGGGGAGGGGAGGTTCTGGCACAACTTCCCAAAAGAGGGAGAAGCTTTTTAAAGGAGAGATGTAGGCACAGCAGTGGCATTAAGAGAGCCAGGGGGCCTAGGTGGGACCTGAAGAAGCAAATCAGCCAGAGGCCCAGATCCTTAGAGGGAAGCCTTGCAGATAGCCACAAGCCCAGGTCACACTGGTTATACTCAGCACAGAATCCCTGGGTGGTGTAAACAATCAAAGTGCTTGGCTACTAACCAGAACATGGGCTCACTCAGAGGCACCTCAGAAGAAAGACCTGATGATCTACTTCAGAAAAATCAGCCACTGTAAGCCCTAGGGAGCACAGTTCTACTCTGACACACATGGGGTTGCCGTGAGTCTGAAACAACTCAACAGCAACTGGTTTTCATGCCCAGAAGATAAGGAAGACATAGGCGGGGTGGGCGGCGGGGGCAGGCCTCATTTCACTTTGTTTCTGGAACATTCAGGGAATCTGACATTCTTGATTCCAAGTCCTCTGGAAGCTGCAAAGACTAGGGTTGCCTCTTGCTTGTCCTATCTGGCCATCCACAACCTCATTACCCACCCCCCCACCCTGTGCTGTAGGTGCTGAATGAGACCCTGTGCCCCACCTGGGACCAGATGCTGGTGTTCGACAACCTGGAGCTGTATGGAGAAGCTCATGAGTTGCGAGACGACCCCCCCATCATTGTCATTGAAATCTATGACCAGGACTCCATGGTATGGGGATGCGGAGGCTCTGGCACCAGGGATCGTTGACAGCCCCATACCTACGCCCTCTTCCCTGCACTCTCTGCATTGGTGTTATGCCAGCCACCTCCCCAACACCCCACCCCCAACTGCTCCTTGGCCAGGGTGCTGGGAAGCTGGGAGTCTGAGCTGCTGACCGGCCTCCGGGAGACCCCAGGTGTCTCCTGCGCTGTCCCTACAGTCTGACCCCTTCCTGACACTGTGGGCTTCTGGAATCTCAGGGAGGAGACAGGCCAGGGTGTCCCTACCTCTTGGCACAGAAAGACTGAGCTTAGGCCCAGAGTCTCCAGGAGAGGTGCCAGCAAGTCCTGCTGTCACCAGCCTTACTGCACCCAAGGATCCCCACACCCACCACAGTCAGTACAACCTCACAGCTCTCCATAGGAGGCTCTGGAGTGGGGGGATGAAGGACTGACTGGGCCTCGAGAGTCGGGGAGCCACCTTACTACAAACCACCTCAGCTCTTGAGGTACTCTGGACTGGGGTAGGAAGATTTTATTTCTATTTCTGCCATTCACTGGCTGTATGGCAAGTCTTTGGTGCTCCCTGAGATTCAGTTTCCCCATCTGTAAAACGGGGTGGTCACTCCCGCCCTCCTACAACAACTCACAAGGCTGTTGTGAGGACTGAGTGAGACCACAGGTGTGGACTTGCTCGGTGAACTGAAACCCCCAAGCAGCCGTCTTGGTTGTCTGCTGTGTCAGGGCAAAGCCGACTTCATGGGCCGGACCTTTGCCAAGCCCCTGGTGAAGATGGCAGATGAGGCGTACTGCCCACCCCGCTTCCCGCCCCAGCTCGAGTACTACCAAATCTACCGAGGCAACGCCACGGCTGGAGACCTGCTGGCTGCCTTCGAGCTGCTGCAGGTGGGGGCCAGGGACAGGCCTGCCGCATTAGTGGAACGAGGCTGATGGGCAGGACCTCAGGGGTCTGCGGCACTTGGGTTTCCCTGTCTCCCCAGGCCACATGGCAGAGGAGAGAACCCTGTCCCAAGGCTTCCCAGTGTGTGTGACTCTGTGACCCCCTGCTCCCCAGACTGGGCCAGCAGGAAAGGCCGACCTGCCCCCCATCAACAGCCCGGTGGACGTGGACCGGGGCCCCATCATGCCTGTGCCTGTGGGCATCCGGCCCGTGCTCAGCAAGTACCGAATCGAGGTGTGTGGGGCACCGTGCGGCCACCGTCCCCACCCCAGCCAGGCCTCTGCTGTGCCTTCCATCCCCTCCCCCTCACTGCCTCTTACTTTCTCCCCATCGAGGGTCGGACATTCATATTATGCTGTTGGCAGTCAAACCCCATAGAGCTGGAGGGGTCTTCAGCTCCCTCAGACCACTCCTTGTTTTCTCAGATGAGGAAGCTGAGGACCCAGGAGGGGAAGGGACTTGCCCAATGTCACACCCTGGTGACCAGCAGGGGACCCAGGTCTCTGCCCAGTCTGCACTGGGTCACACTGCCACCTTCCAGGACCTGTCCTAGCCCTCCCTTCTGCCCCTCCTCTACGCCCACCCTCACCCTGCAGTCCCCACCTCAGCCCCTTGAGGGCACCCTCCCCTCACTGCTCTCCAGGCCCTGCCTCTGCACCCCACTCCCCAACAACTAGCTCCCTTGGCTGATGGGCCCTCTTCTCCCCCCGCCCGCCACCTCACCCAGGTGCTGTTCTGGGGCCTGAGAGACCTGAAGCGTGTGAACCTGGCCCAAGTGGACCGGCCGAGGGTGGACATCGAGTGTGCAGGAAAGGGGGTGCAATCGTCCTTGATCCACAATTACAAGAAGAACCCCAACTTCAATACCCTCGTCAAGTGGTTTGAAGTGGTGAGTAGGTGGGCAGGGGTGGGTGTAGTGGCGGGGGTGTGCTGGGCACAGCAGGGTTCCTCTGCCCTTCTCTGACTCTCAGGCTCCACTTGACCATACCCCAGGACCTCCCCGAAAACGAGCTGCTGCACCCGCCCTTGAACATCCGTGTGGTGGACTGCCGGGCCTTTGGCCGCTACACCCTGGTGGGCTCACACGCCGTCAGCTCCCTGCGGCGCTTCATCTACCGGCCCCCGGACCATTCGGCCCCCAGCTGGAACACCACAGGTATGGCCACAGCCCAGAGCCCAGGCCCAGCTCCACAGACCAGGGCCAGCTCACGGTCCAGTCCAAGCAGCTGCCAGATGCTTGGAACATCAGCAAGGGGAGTGTGGGGAGGGGAGGAACAAGGGCAGGAGGAGGGCAGGAGGGAGGGCAGGAGTGAGGGCAGAAGGAGGGCAGGAGGGAAGGCAGGAGGGAGGGCAGGAGCGAGGGCAAGAGGGAGGGCAGGAGCGAGGGCAGGAGGGAGGGCAGGAGGGAGGGCAGGAGGGAGGGCAGGAGCGAGGGCAGGAGGGAGGGCAGGAGGGAGGGCAGGAGCGAGGGCAAGAGGGATGGCAGGAGCGAGGGCAGGAGGGAAGGCAGGAGGGAGGGCAGGAGGGAGGGCAGGAGCGAGGGCAGGAGGGAAGGCAGAAGGAGGGCAGGAGCGAGGGCAAGAGGGAGGGCAGGAGCGAGGGCAGGAGGGAGGGCAAGAGGGAAGGCAGAAGGAGGGCAGGAGGGAGGGCAGGAGGGCAGAAGGAGGGCAGGAGGAAGGCAGGAGCGAGGGCAGGAGGGAAGGCAGGAGGGAGGGCAGGAGGGAAGGCCCCGCTCTCGGGGCTGAGGTGGCTGCCCAGGGCTGCCACTCACTCTAGAGCAGGCGCTGGAAATGTCCTCAGAGGTCTGAAGGGCAGGTGTCTTCTCCTCCCTCCCAGTCTGGCCACCTCTCTCTGGCTCAAACTCCCTCCCTTTCTGGCCATCTTCTCTCCTTGGTGGCTCTGTCCTCCCCTCTACCCAGAGAGCTCCAGAATCAGCATTAGGACTCTGGCCTTATCTGCCACCCCTAACTCTCACTGTTACTCCTGCTCCTCAGTCTGTCTGTCTGCCTGTCTGTCCATCTCTCTGTCTAGTCAGGCTTCTCTGGGGCTGCCGTGTGCTGTGCAATGGGGGCCCCTCCTATCACCCCACAGGGGAGGTCGTGGTGAACATGGAGCCAGAGGTGCCTGTCAAGAAGCTGGAGACCATGGTGAAGCTGGATGCGGTAAGGGGGGTGGGTCAGTCTGGCGCTGGTGGGAACGTGCCCCTGTGTGGGTGACACTTGTCGTGAGCCAGGTGCTCTGCCCTGTGAGCGAGCAGCGTGACATCCGCCTCCTCTGGCCCATGGTGTTGAGGGCTAACCCTGACTGCATGTGCAAACGACTCCACCCTAACATCATCCAGGAATGCAAGACGCTATTAACTCTGCACACGTGCGCAGATGCATGTGTGTGCATGCATGTGGGCGTGTGTGTGTGTGTGTGTGTGTGGGTGGGTGGGTGGGTCGGTGCATGTACTGTGTGTGTGAGACAAAGAGACCAGTAACCATTTGAGGTAATAGTCTACAATTGTTTTACTTCAACAAATGACACCGCAAGCAATGGATTCCTGGTGAAAACACTAGTTCACTTTCCAGAGATTCCCTGGTTTTCCAGCCACTCACAAACTACACTCTCTAGGTCTGGGATGGGGAAGGATACTCAGGTGGAAGCTCCTCGTTCCTCTTGGTTTAGGACTAGGGCCGTTTACCTGCCCAAGAGAGACCTGTTGCCTGGGGGTCTGGGTGAAGAGCCTCTGGGGAGGACAGACTGGGGCCAGCAGGGCACAAGTTACAGTGAGGGCCCCATGGTGCAGAGGTGCCCTGGAGGCAGCCTCTCCCCTCTCCACAGTCTCCCTATCCTGTTCCTGACCTCCTGTGCTTCACACAGCCTGCAGAGTTCCTAGTTTTTGAGGCCTGAACTTGGTCTAAAACGACCTTCCCTTGACCCATAATCCTTGATCCAGAGTTTCCCAGCCAGCCAGCTAGTGAGCCCTGGGCCTGCTCAGGAAAGGGAGCAGGAGAGCCTGGCCCCTCAGGAAAGCTCCTAGCAGGCCACACCTCCCCCTGAGCTACCAGCCTCCTGAACGCCTCCCTGGGGAACCTGTTCCTCCTCTGGGCACTAAAAGCCCCCCAGTTTTGGGCCTTCAGCAGAACAAGACAGAGGATGGTACTGTCCTACGCCTCCCCAAACTACAGCTCATTGTCCCTTGGGCCCACTACAGGGCCTAGTTGGGGAGTGCCTAGCCAGTGTCCTCTTCAGCTACATAATTGTGTGTCTGCATACATAATTTTTAAGGCTGCCTGACCCCACCAGCCCTGGAGAGGAGGGATGGCAGGGAGTGGAGTTAAAGCTGACGCTGTTTAGCCAATATGAGGGAACTCCCACTGCCTGCCCTGTCAGGGTCCCTCCACAACCATGACTGCTCTGTGAAGTCACCTGAGAAGATTAAGTACTGGTGGCCAGCACCCTTATTCTGGCACCATGGAGCCCTATACTGGCAATTTTTTAAAACTCCAGATGATCCTCATGCAAAGCCAGGGTTGAGAACCACTGCTGTTTAAGGAACAAGGAAACATTCAGAAATATCTGTGAACCAGAATTTTTGCAGACTCATCAAGCAATGTGCTCTTGTGAATGCTAAGTTGACCTTGTGAGCATGGAGCTGGCAGCACATCCCTGTGAACATCCTGCAAGTGCGCGCGCTGCCCTCCCATGTACCCTCCTCCTCCCCCTCCCCTTCCCTCTCCCCAGCCAAGCCACTGGCTGCCACTTCAGGCCTCAGAAGCTAATTCTGCCCCTGTCTCCCTGTCCCCCTCTGCAGACGTCTGACGCCGTCATCAAGGTGGATGTGGTAAGTGTGAGGATCGTCGTCGTCGTGGGCTCTGGGGTGAGAGGGCCCTACCTACACTGGCATCTAGTTTCAGGCCAAGAGGCTCAGCATCACGGATTGAGCCCCCAACCCCCAGAGGGAGACAGCCAGGGCAGGCGGGTAGCAGGGCTCACGCTTGGCAGGTCACGACCCTCTCTGGGCTGGGTATCCTCCTCCACTAAACAAGCTTCTACCCCGTTGACTTTGGGAACCCCACAGAGCCTCAGGGGGTCCAGGGCTTCCTGAGAGCAGAGGATCAGAAGTGGGGAGATGCCCCCTGGACCAACCAGAGCGCTGGGAATGGCCAGGAAGCAGAGGAGCATGCAGGCCTCTGGGCCTGTCCACCTGGCACTCCCACCCTACAGGCTGAAGAGGAGAAGGAGAGGAAGAAGAAGAAGAAGGGCACTGCAGAAGAGCTGGAGGAGGGGGAGCCTGATGAGAGCATGCTAGACTGGTGGTCCAAGTACTTCGCCTCCATTGACACCATGAAAGAGGTGAGGCTGCAGGTAGGGTTGGGCTAGGGGAGGTGGCCTCAGACTCCACATTCAGGCCCTCCTGTCTAGCTTCTCTCCCACCCACTGCCCACCAGAGCTGGGTCCCCTACCTCTATCAGTATGAGCTTGGAACAGCCATGTCTCATATCCCTGAAGTTCTGATTCAGAAGTCACCTTTTCCAGGATGGTGGCCCAGTCTACCTCCCAGCCTCGGTTTTCTCTCATCCTCACTCAAGTATTCCACAAATGTTTGCTGACTATATAGGATGAACCAAACACCATAGCAGGTGCTATGGGAGCCAAAGATGAGACATAATTCCTGCCCTTGAGGAACTCTCGGTAAATGGAGAAAAATGGACATGTAAACAGATAACTACAAGACAGTGTGATAAAAAAAGCAAATCAATGGCTGGAGGAATCAGGAAGGGCTTCACAGAGGAGGTGACCTTTGAGAAAAGGAAAAACTTATGCACAGCAGAGGCTAACTTCTCAGCAGTACCATATTTTTATGCAAATAATGCGTGCCTTCTACGTTTGTTTGCCTATCTCAGCCTCCCCCTACCTCCCCAGCAAGATATTTTCATAAGCGTGCTATGCTACTTTTTTTAGAGCAACATGTTATTTCCATAAAAATACAGTAGTTACAAATCTTCTCCATACTGTGTTATCTGACAAGTTTTGGCCACTCTCTCTGTGACATGCTTTTCTCCTACGGCACACACGTGGGTTCTGCCTGCTCAACCAAAGATTACAAGCTCCAGGAAGTGCATCTGTCCTTTTTGTTTGTCTCTTCCCCACACTGCCTACCTAGCTCAGGGCACTGCCTGCCTGACCAGCTGACCAGAAGGAACATGTGCCTACAGTTGTTTTTCCTCAGTGGGGCCTGAGCTGCTCCAGCCACACTGTCTCCACAGGCCCTTCTGTGACTCGAGCTGTGTGTGATATTTACCATCCATGTTAGTTAGCTTAGAAGCCAAGATGGCATGGCAAGTTACAGTAGTATGAACAAGACAGAAGTTTCTTTCCTTCTCATGTAATAGTCCTAGAAGGGTGAGGGTTAGGCTGGGATGATGACTTCATGGTGTCAGGGACTAAGACCCTGCCATCTTGTTACTTGCATCTGGGTGGTTAGAGATGGCTCCACCATGTCCAGATTCCAGCCTACAGAAAAGGATAAAGAGAAGAAGGGGAGGCATAATCCTTTCCTTTTAAGAACCCAACCAAGAAGTTGCAAATATAACTTCTACTCACATTGGCCAAAGTCTAGTCCCATAGCCACACTTAGCTGCAAGGGAGGCTGGAAAATGTAATCTTTAGCTAGGTGTCAGTGTGCCTAGCAAAACGTCTAAAGAACAAGAGAACATGTAATTTGGGACAAGGAGTAGTGTCTTCTCCCACCATCACCTCCTGATTTGAAGTTGGCCAGGCTGGAGCAAGAGGTTGCTTGTTGCCTCGTCTCTATCCCTGTAATTTGCACAGGATGCCACTAAAGGGTGGTGGTGCCTTGGTTGAAATCTTGTGATTTTTTTCCAAAAGGTGGAGTATACTGAGTGAAAGAAAATAAAGCACATATTCTTACTCGGTTATAATTTTCTACATTAATAAATATTTAATAATATGGCTATGAATCAACTTTAAAGGGCAATATATTTTTTGTCCCCAAGTTGTTTATAGTTCTTTTATTTTATATATATTTTTTATTGTACTTTAGATGAAGTTTTACAGAACAAATAGATTCTCATTAAAAAGTTAGTACACATATTATTTTATGACAGTGGTTAACAATGCCACGACATGTCAACACTGTCCCTTCTCAACCTTGGGTTCCCTATTATTACCAGCTTTCCTATCCCCTCTTGCCTACTAGTCCTTGTCCCTGGACTGTTGTGCCCCATTAGTCTCGTTTTGTTTTATGAGGCTGTCTAATCTTTGGCTGAAGGGTGAACCTCGGGAGTGACTTCATTACTGAGCTAAAAGGGTGTCTGGGGGCCATACTCTCAGGGTTTCTCCAGTCTCTGTCAGGCCAGTAAGTCTGGTCTTTTTTTGTGAGTTAGAATTTTGTTCTACATTTTTCTCCAGCTCTGTCCAGGACCCTCTGTTGTGATCCCAGTCAGAGCAGTCAGTGGTGGTAGCCAGGTGCCATCTAGTTGTACTGGACTCAGTCTGGTGGAGGAAGGGCGCTATATTTTTGAATGATACACCATTTTAAAATCATAAACCCTTAAGTAAACTTAGTCACATTCTACCCATCATAAACTTTTTTTTTAACCCACTAAAGCAGAGTACATTACGGGTTTGAAATGTAATAGGAAAGACTTTCTGCTTCTAGTGCATTTTTAACTGTGTGGGACCAGAGTTAAGGGTCAAAAGACCCCTCCCTAAGAAACCTACTTTCCCTCCTCTTCACCTGCCTCATCTTTTGGCAGCAACTTCGACAGCAAGAGGCCTCAGGAATTGACTTGGAGGAGAAGGAGGAGATGGAGAACACTGAAGGTGAGCCTGGAATCCTGGATCTCTGCCTCCCCCCTTCCCACCCCAGATGGCTGGCTCCCTTGCCTCCCACAACCAGCTCTTCTCATTCTCCCTCCCATGGACCCCTCAAAGGGTAGCAGCTGGACAGCCGTTGTCAGGTGCTTCTGGGCACGGGCAGCAGGCTTAGACCCTTATCTAAAACAGCTTTCACGCTATCCAGTTCAGCAACCACAGTGATGGATGTTTAGAACTGCAGAAGGTCAGAGTGAGCGGAACCTCAGAGCTCATCCTATCCAGCGTTTTTCCAGGCCTTTTCCTATAGGACAATAGTAATGGGTATTCTAGAGGGAAAAGAGGGTTTGTTCTGTAGTCAAATGAGTTTAGGAGATGTTGGGTTAAACAGGTTCCTTTGCTGTAGGACTTCTCAGAGCCTTTAATGTGCAAATGTATATTATAAATCTCTAAAAGGAGGATGGATGGTGCAAACGGTTAACACACTCAACTGATAACCAAAGTTGGAGGTTCAAGTCTACCCAGAGGTGCCTTGGAAGATAGGCCTGGCCATCTACTTCCAAAATATCCACCATTGAAAACCCTATGGAGCACAGTTCTACTGTGGGGTCACCATGAGTCAGAGTTGACTCAATGGCAACTGCTTAAAAGAAAGATAACAATATAAAATATTTCCCTAACTTATTTGACTACAATATCCTTTCTTCTAATGCATATCAACAATGCCTACGACTGGTCTTCTGCTGAATACAGTTTGGGAAGTGCTGATACAGAACAATCCTCTTATACAGGTGTCTAGATAGGCCCAGAGAGGCAAGTGAGCTGGCACAGCGCTGCAGAGCACAGGCTTCCTGACTCCCCATCCTGTGCTCCTTCCCAGCCCCAATCTGCCAAAGGGCACAACAGCAATCTTTGCACACATTCCCTTGCACCCGTGTGAGGCAGGCACACCAGTGATCACTGTCTGCATTTACAGATAAGGTCACCGAGGCCCGAGAGGTTAAGTGACTTCAGTAGTTTAGTGGTGGAACTGGGTCTTGAATCCAGGCCTTTCTGCACAGGTAGTTTCTGTCCCACCTCCTCACCTAGCTGACTGGGGCCTCCTTTTCTGTTTCCTTCCAGGCCTGAAGGGGCTGAGGAAGGCCAAGGACAAGGTGAAGGCCTTAAAGGAGGAGAAGAAGAAGAGGACCCAGAGCCCCGGCCCCAGCCCCGGCCCCAGCCAAGGGTCTGAGGCCCCTGAGAAGAAGAAACCCAAGATTGACGAGCTTAAGGTGAGGGCCTGGGAGCAGACCCCGCTGGGGAGCTGGGGGCATGAGGCAGCAGACAGGGGACAAGGGGGACAGGACAAGGGCCAGTGGACAGGCATCGTCCCCCTGATGGCCCGGCCTGGCTCAGGTGTACCCCAAGGAGCTGGAGTCGGAGTTCGACAACTTTGAGGACTGGCTGCACACTTTCAACCTGCTGCGGGGCAAGACAGGGGAGGACGAGGATGGCTCCACGGAGGAGGAGCGCATTGTGGGCCGGTTCAAGGTTAGGCAAGGAGGGCCCACCCCCTAATC
The DNA here is from genome assembly GCA_030035585.1 of Dugong dugon. NCBI lineage: Eukaryota > Metazoa > Chordata > Mammalia > Sirenia > Dugongidae > Dugong > Dugong dugon. Next base: position 74,066,098 of record CM057473.1, read on the forward strand.
CTCTTCCCAGCTCTTCTCACCCACAAGCCCAGAGCTGACAGGAAGGTGGGACTGTCAGTGGTATTGGCTGTTAACATATGAGACCACTTCCATGCTGATTGGTAAAGAGTGTCTGCTCTGAGCCCCCAAGCCCACCGGCTGCCCTGGCCACTCCTTCCAGACCTGGACCTCCCCTACAATCCAGCAACTAAAAGTTAAGGTCCCGACCAACAAGGTCCAGACCTACAGGTGCTGTTGCTATTTTCAGTGCCCCCTACCCCTATGCCTCCCACCCGTGCCCGTGTGAGCCTGCACCCTGACCCCCACTTACCTCCTCCCAGGCCTCCCTCTGCGTGTACAAAGTGCCGCTCCCAGAGGACGTGTCCCGGGAAGCTGGCTACGACCCCACCTATGGCATGTTCCAGGGCATCCCCAGCAATGACCCCATCAACGTGCTAGTCCGAGTCTATGTGGTCCGGGTGAGGCTCCCCCACACACCCTGTCTCCCCAGTCCTCCTGACTGGGAGGGGCAGAAGTGACTGGAAGTTGATCCCTGAGACTGGGAGGTACCAGGAAGGTCTAGTCCCTGTCTTTCATAGCGGAGGAGGCCAAGGCCCAGAGATGGGGAGCCACTTACCCATGCTCAAACAGCAAGTCTCCCGACTCCTGTCCAGTGCCCCCACCCCTGCCCCTCAGCATCACAAGACCGTCAGGGAATGGGACAGGGACACTGGAAGATGAGGAGGGTGTGAACTTCCGGGGAGCCTGCTCAAGCAGCACCTTTCCCCACCCCAGGCCACAGACCTGCACCCCGCGGACATCAATGGCAAGGCTGACCCCTACATCGCCATCCGGCTAGGCAAGACTGACATCCGTGACAAAGAGAACTACATCTCTAAGCAGCTCAACCCTGTCTTTGGGAAGTAAGGCCTCCTGGCACCCTCCCCTGGCCCACCCTGACTTTCCCAGCCACACCACCTCCCACTCTGGCCTTCACCCCTTCTCCTAACAAACCACCCCCCCACCCGCAGGTCCTTTGACATCGAGGCCTCCTTCCCCATGGAGTCCATGCTGACGGTGGCCATCTACGACTGGGATCTGGTGGGCACAGACGACCTCATTGGGGAAACCAAGATCGACCTGGAGAACCGCTTCTACAGCAAGCACCGCGCTACCTGTGGCATCGCCCAGACCTACTCCACGTGCGTGGGGCAGGGGCAGGGTGTACCTGCTGCAATGGGACTCTGGGAACAAGATTCAGAGCCTGATGTCTTGGCAAAGTGGACATATTACGGTTTCTGTCCTATGCCAGGCCTCACTCAGCCCCTTCAGGCTCTGGGCACCCCCTTCAGGGGCCAAGACTGTGATGCCCAAGCAAGGAGAGATCCAGAGTATTACAAGAGGGAGGGGGCAGGATGAGGAGAGAAAAGTGGGCTGGGGCAGGGGGAGGCAAGGCGAGCAGAGGAGAGGGAGCACTGCACAAGGAAGAGCCCTGGACTCCGGGTCCCCAGGGGTCTGAGCCAGCCTCAGCCACTGCCTGGCCAAGTGCCTTAACCTCTCTGGTTGTCAGTTCCTCATGGGAGTCTTTAAGGACTCCAGAGGGTGGACATGGGGATGGGGGGTGGTGGGTCATTAGAGTAGCGCTGGGTTGGAGGCTGGATATTCATCCTAGTAGGATGAAGGGCACTGGGCATGTGGGGCAGAGCCTGCAGCAGCTCTAGTGTCTCAGGTGAGCCTGGAGCCCAGGTGGGGCCTGACTGCTGACATGGGGCACCAGCCAATTGAAGGGAACTGGCCCAAGCCTGGTGGCGCAGTGGTTAAGAGCTCGGCTGCTAACCAAAAGGTTGACAGTTCAAATCCAACAGCCACTCCTTGGAAACCCTATGGGGCCATTCTACTTTGTCTTACAGGGTCACTATAGGGTCACTATGAGTTGGAATTGACTCGGCGGCAGTGGGTTTGGTTTTGGTTTTTGGGCCTGAGCTAGCAGCACCCCTGGCCACAGCAAGCACCACCGGCCCCATCAAGCCTGTGTTCCATCTCCCACAGACATGGCTACAACATCTGGCGGGACCCCATGACACCTAGCCAGATCCTGACCCGACTCTGCAAGGAGGGCAAAGTGGATGGCCCCCACTTTGGGCCCCCCGGGAGAGTAAAGGTGGCCAACCGCGTCTTCACAGGGCCCTCAGAGATCGAGGATGAGAACGGTAACCGGTCCCTGGATGCAGGGGGTTCAAAGACTAAGCGGGGAGGTGTACGTGGGAGGTTCTGGGCACCATACTTCCTTGTGGCGGGACCTCAAGGCCTGGCCTGGAGTCTCCTTAGTCCAAGCCGGAGCATTAGTGCCCCTCTGCTCATTCCCCAGAGTCCCACTCCTGTCTGCTCAGACCCTGCCCTTGCACCCCAACCGGCTTATTGCCTTCTCTCTCCCTCTCAACATCCCATGGGGTAGGGAAGTTATCCCCATTATGCAGATGAGAAAACTGAGACCCAAAGGGTTTCAGCGACTTCTCCAAAGTCACATGGCTCATAAGAGGCAAAGTGAGGGTGTGGACCCAGGTCTGTGTGGCTCCATCCCTTCCTTCCTACATGGCACTTCCCAGATAATCATGATGTCCCTGTGGCGGTGACCTTGTGATGTCACCCTCATGATGCTAGGATAGGAAGTGGATTCTCCCTCCCTGGCCCCTCCTCACAGCCCAGTGGGATTCCCTGGTCAGGTTCCCCAGACACAGGAAACCCACAGACACAGACCTCTCTGGGCCCTGTGGGGCCGCTGAGATGTTAGACAAGCCACTTCTCCCTCTGTGCCTCAGTTTCCCCAACAGTAAAATGGAGGCGAGGCGAATGAGTGGTGGCTCAGGCGCCTCTCTGTGCCCCTGAGTCCTGGCCCCAGCACAGTTGCCTTCGAGCCCCATGCATGCTGATCCACATGCCCACAGGTCAGAGGAAGCCCACGGAGGAGCACGTGTCACTGTGCGCCCTGAGACACTGGGAGGACATCCCCCGCGTGGGCTGCCGCCTGGTGCCTGAACACGTAGAGACGCGGCCACTGCTCAACCCTGACAAGCCTGGCATCGAGCAGGTAACACTGGCCTGGCTGGATGAGGGGTTCTTTGGTATTGGGGATCAGCAATTCCCAACCTGGGTCCATCCATAACTGTAGAAACAGGGCCTCATGCTATTCCCCACATTCCCCAAAGCCTAGCAGGCACCGCTGCCAAGGCCCTTCAGGGAAACTAAAAGGGCATACATCTTTGCTTTGAGAGAGTATAATGTCAGCATGGTGGTGACCTGGGTTGTCTCCCTCAGAAGCTATGATTGGCTATTGGTGACATCATATAAATTTCTGGCATCCAAGGATGACAAGTAATAAGATGGGCCTTGACAGGATGAAGGGTGGGAGGGTGAGGAGAGCTGACCTCCCCTGGCAGAGGGAAGGAGTCTATGGGGAGATCTGCCACGACACCCTGTCTCCCTCAGGGCCGCTTGGAGCTGTGGGTGGACATGTTTCCCATGGATATGCCGGCCCCTGGGACGCCTCTGGACATCTCACCCCGGAAGCCCAAGAAGTGAGCTCCTAGGCCCAGCACTGCTCCTTCCCTATCCCCACCCCACCCAGCTTCCAATCCTGGGTGCTGGGACCCAGTCCTTCCTGTGGGGGCTTCAGGCCCAGGAGGCCTTGTTCACTCTCCCAGTCATACCCACATGCACACCATATGTACACACAGGCAGCTGCCTTCACGCACTCGTACACACACAGGACACCTGAGAGTCTGCTCTGCTTCATCCGTAAGTTCTGCCATGTTTTCTTTGAAGTACCAATGAGGAGTGCAGGAGGGAGTGCCAAAGAGGTGGAAGGGTGACATCGTGGAAAGAACACTGGATTAGGAGCCTCTCTTAGTCACTTTGCCTCCCTGGTACTCAGTTTTCCCATCTGTGAAGTGGCAGGGCTGAGTCCCTGCCAGCTCCAACACCTTCAGACCTTGGAATCAGGGTCATTTGCACAGGGGTCCATGCTCAGAGGGGCCCCGCGCCTGGCTTAATACTCCGCTATTGCCATCTTGAATTCTTAATGATGTTTAAACAAGGGGCCCGCAGTTTCATTTTGCACCGGGCCCTGCAATTCTATAGCCAGTTCTGCCTGGAATATCCTCCAAGGAAGTCTCTGTGCCTGAGGCCATGAGTCTGCTGTTCCAGTGCTTGCCACTAGGGGACACCCCAACCCCCTGGGTCATACCGGGCTTGCAGTGCAGGACTTCAGATTCTGTTGCTGTAACTCCACTGAGAGCCACATTCTCATCAATTTTCAGTAGATGATACAACCTCGCCCTTTATGGCTGAGATGTAACTACCTCATCTATAATTATAATCAAGCCTTGAAGGGAAAATTCTCTTTGGGAACAAGGACATAAACCAGATTCCATGGGCTTCCACAGCCTCTGGAGCCAGGGGAAAACTTGCTCCTGGCCCCACTTCAGCCAGCCCTCTCCTCCTCCCTGCCCCTTTGCCTGCCCAGAGTACCCTGGTGACCCCGCTGAGTCAGCCTCTTTGCCCCAGAGTGTGCCGTGGTCTTGGTGGTCTGGTCAGACTGGCTTCCCTACAAGCAGGGACAGTGTCTCCTCACAACAGCCATGCTTACTGACCCTCTCGCTCACCCCAGGGACCTGCTGGACCAAGGCCTTCCTCTGGCCCTACAGCCTCCTGGTCATGCCATCTCCTCCCCTCACCTTCTCTTCCCTTCTGCTCTGTCCCAACCTGTCCAGGCCCCATACTAACCCCAAGGTCCCAGGGCTTCTCTTGGTCATCTCAACTCCAGGCCCAAAGATCCTGGGATAACCGCACCCCCAGGCTGCTTCTCACCCCCCCTTCCCCCGCCCAGGTATGAGCTGCGGGTCATCGTGTGGAACACGGATGAGGTGGTCCTGGAGGACGACGACTTCTTCACTGGCGAGAAGTCCAGTGACATCTTTGTGCGGGGGTGGGTGAGGGGCCCTGGGCTGGGCGGGGGCCAAGCTGGGCCAGCCCACCTCCTGGCAGCAGGTAGAGGTGGGAGAGGAAAAGGGAGCTGTGGGGTCGAGGGGGGGGGCCTGTGGGTGTGACCACAGCTCTAGAGTGTGGGGGGCCCACAGGTGGCTGAAGGGCCAGCAGGAGGACAAGCAGGACACGGATGTCCACTACCACTCCCTCACTGGCGAGGGAAACTTCAACTGGCGCTACCTGTTCCCCTTCGACTACCTGGCAGCCGAGGAAAAGATTGTCATCTCCAAGAAGGAGTCCATGTTCTCCTGGGATGAGACGGAATACAAGATCCCCGCACGGCTCACCCTGCAGATCTGGGATGCGGACCACTTCTCTGCAGACGACTTCCTGGGTGCAGAGCTGGGCAGAGTGGGCGACACTGGGTGGGGGTGGGGGTGGGGGCCAGGAACCGGAACTGAGGAGGGGCGGGGCGGGGGGTCAGGAACAGGGTGAGCCTACCCTAGAGGGCCAGAGGGATCAGACAGGGTCCCTGCCTCAAGGACCCACCTAACCATGCCCAGAGTAGATGTCCTCAGTGTCATAACCAGTGCCGACAGGGTGCTTGGGTGCTCCAAGGAGGGGCAGTCGGTGCTGCTGAGGGTATGAGTGAGGCTTCCCAAAGGAGTCGGGGAACCTCTTGGGCCTCAGGTTGCTCCTCTGTAAAATCCGCTTTCCCCTTAGAACTCTAATTTGCATCTGGGCCAAGTGTGTGAGATAGGCAGGATTTTGCAGTGTGGCTGCACAGCAACGGCGTGGGTGGCAGACACCAGGAGAGGTCCTCCAGGCTGAAGGGTCAGCCAGGGAAGCCAGTGTGAGCACCTTGGGTGAGACCAAGGCGCTGGGTCGGGGGCGGGGGGCGGGCAGGAGGAGGAGACGCAGGGGAGTCTGTGCTCAGCAGCCAGGTGCCAAGGAGCCCTTGCCCCGCCACATTCAGCCCAGAGCTGACTCTGAGGTTGCACAGGGGCCATCGAGCTAGACCTGAACCGGTTCCCACGGGGCGCGAAGACGGCCAAGCAGTGCTCCATGGAGATGGCCACGGGGGAGGTGGACGTGCCCCTGGTTTCCATCTTCAAGCAGAAGCGCATCAAGGGCTGGTGGCCCCTCCTGGCCCGGAATGAAAATGATGAGTTTGAGCTCACGGTGGGCACCACCTCCTACTGGGGCAGTGGGCAGGGCTGGGACAGGTTTGGGTGCTGAGGGCCTGATACCTGGCCTGGGCACTGGGAACTTGCTGTCCCCTCTCTGCAGGGCAAGGTAGAAGCGGAGCTGCATCTACTGACAGCCGAGGAGGCAGAGAAGAATCCAGTGGGCCTGGCCCGCAATGAGCCCGACCCACTAGAGAAGCCCAAGTGAGTCCCCTGCCTGGCCCTGCCCCAATGGTTCCTGGGGGCGCTGGAACAGGACAGGAAGGAGGGGCCAGAGCTAGACAAGAATCTTCTAGTTTTCTTGCCCTTACCGCTCTCCTGGCACCTCTGCCCTCTCGGTCACTGCCTGGGCCACAGCCTCATTGTAAGGGCACCTCTTCCTCCTCCCCTCCCTGCACCCTGAATCCCACCACCTCCCTGGGGACCCATCCTGCTCAGAGGGTGAGCAGGGGTGCTGGTGCAGGAATCAGCCTCCTCCAGGATGAACGCTATGGCTGGGAAAGCAGCTCTGACGGGGGAATTCGGGGTGCAAGCTTGGCGGCGGGGCGGTGCCCAGAGTGACATGTATCAGCCCAGGGTGTGCATCTCTGTCTGCCGGGCCCCTCCCCGCACCCCAACCCTCCATCCTTCCATCCTCTCTGTCCTTTCTCCTGGCTTCCCCGCTCTCGTGCTGCTGCAGCCGGCCCGACACAAGCTTCGTCCAGTTCTTGAACCCTCTCAGTCAGCCCGCTACTTCCTGTGGCCCGCGCACCGCTCGCTGGCTGCTCCTCAAACTACCGCTGCTCATGCCCCCGCCCCCCCCCCCCGCCCTCTTTCTCTGCTCTGTGCCTGGCTACTTGGTCAAGAAGATCCTCAGGGCCTGAGCCCCCGCCCTCCCCCCGGGCCCTCTTTCTCTGCTCTGTGCCTGGCTACCTGGTCAAGAAGATCCTCGGGGCTGAGCCCCCACCCCTCCCGGGTGGGCCATTTCTCCTGAGCTGGGTAGTCATGTGGACCGCACTCACACTCACACACACCGGGACTTCCAAGCTTCAAAATAGAGTCGTAGAGTCAGAACTGGAAATGACTGTTTTACATTTTTACATATAAGGCCAGAGAGGTAAAGTAAGTTACCCAACGACACCCAGCAAATCAGGGTAGAGCTAGGACTCGAGCCTAGGTTTCTGAATTGCCACTTCCTCTCCCCGCGACATTTCCGACAGACAGCCAAACCCAACTTCATCAGCAGCAAGAAGTTGAGATGCAGACAGGGAAGGGGAAAGGCTTTGCCCAGGATTCACCAGGCAGTCCTAAACAGTATCTAACAGGTTCCTACCTCCCAGAGGCTTTCTGCTATTTTCTGCCCTGCAGGATAGCCAGCGTGCTCTGAGCGCCCCCCCCACCCAGTCCAGTACTGACAGAGCTTGGCATGCACTGTCTCACTTAGCTTTTTCACCAACCCCTGGAGGTAGATACTACTATTAGCCCCATTTTATAAATGAAGAAACTGAGACTCATAGAAGTGCCTAGCTTGCCTGTCACAGCCGGGATGGGAAGCCAGGTGCCCTGTCCCCTGCGCCCATGCTCTGCAGCAGCCCTTACACTGGGCTCGGCTCTGGCGGCATACAGTCCACGTCCTGGAGGAACTGGCAGGGAGGTAGTTCGAAAAGACAAATACTTTAATTGTATGCCTTCACATTTTATAAAGCCTATGGCTTTTGCAACACAGAAAGTGGGGCTGGGCAAGCACTTCCTGGCTAGGGGGCTGTGCAGAGGTAGAGCATCCATTTACACCCTGGGGGTGGGCAGGCTGGTGAGGGTGGCACGCACCCCTCCAGGGATCCTGGGACTCTTGACAGGCATGGTGGGCACAGTTGCTTGTGCTCACAGAAAGGGAAAGAGATTGAGAATACTGGCCCTACTGAGAGAGGATGTGGGACAGCCCCAGACCACAGACAGTAAACGGCCAGGTAAAGGAACCTTCTAATAATTAGAACCACTTACAACTCAAAGGCTGCCTCTGGAAGCAGTGAGCTCCCATCGTGGTAGGCTGGATGGATGCCCAGCTTCCAAAAATGCTGTCTCTTTTGGGAAGGAGAGCGGAGGCACCAGGCCCTACAGAGGACAGGCTTCCTAACCTGCAAGCCTGGTGCTGAGACGTGGGCTTGAGTCCTGGCTCCAGCATTCACTACTCTGGAGACCTCAGCCATGATGGGGCCTCTTGGGGTCCAGAAGGGCTGAGGGGATAGGGTACCCTTGGAGGTGGCTCCTGCCCATGGTCAGGCCTGACCGCTGATCCTCCCTCCTACAGCCGGCCAGACACCGCCTTCGTCTGGTTCCTTAACCCTCTCAAGTCCATCAAGTACCTCATCTGCACCCGCTATAAGTGGCTCATCATCAAGATCGTGCTGGCCCTGCTGGGACTGCTTATGCTGGCCCTCTTCCTCTACAGCCTTCCTGGTTACATGGTCAAGAAGCTCCTAGGGGCCTGAAGGTTCCCTCTGCTCCCCATAGCTCCTCTCCCCGGGGTCTGCTCTTCTGCACTTCCTGTGGCTTGGACTGTATCCCCTCCCCTGGGGATTCTGAGGAGCCCTAGGTCCACCCTCCAGCCTCAGGGTCCCAGGAGCTCACTGGGCCCATGATGCCCAAACGCCCCTCCTTGCCACCCTAAGACTGCTGCCTGTCCAGTCCGCCCCTCTGTCCTTGTCTGTGGGGTCTGCACACAGTAGGAAGGGATGGGGGTGCAGCAGCTCCCTCTGGCCCTATCTTGCTGAGGTGCCACCCTCCTTCCAGCCCTGGCTGCAGAGGATGTACCCCAAACCCTCCCCCAGGACTTCCAGCTCCAGAACTTCAATGAAATTAACCAAGAATCACAGGCCAGTGTTCCGGGCTTTCAGAAGAATAAACAAGCAAAACACATCACCCCTCCAGGCATAATCTTGTGAGGAGAGCAGACAACACCAGTCTTTGTTTTGCAGGACAGGCCTGGACCCTACCCACAAACCCTGGCTGCTTCCGCCCATTGCTTCACCCCCAGGCAGCCCCTGGAGTGGGTCCTTGGTGTACACACCCATGCCCAGGCCTTGTCCTGCCAGCGAGTATGCATCCCTTCCAGGGCCCCCTCTGCCCACCTCTGCTCACAGGCCTAGCTGAGGAGCAGAGGAAGAGTGAACATCTTGTGCCCCCACCCCAGGCACCCACTGCTCTGTGCAGACCCCGCCCTTCCACTCCCTTCAGCTGCAGCCAGGAGTTTGCACTTCCAGTGCTGCTGCCTCTGCCGGGCAAGCACTTCCTGGCTAGGGGGCTGTGCAGAGGTAGAGCATCCATTTACACCCTGGGGGTGGGCAGGCTGGTGAGGGTGGCACGCACCCCTCCAGGGATCCTGGGACTCTTGACAGGTATGGTGGGCACAGTTGCTTGTGCTCACAGAAAGGGAAAGAGATTGAGAATACTGGCCCTACTGAGAGAGGATGTGGGACAGCCCCAGACCACAGACAGTAAACGGCCAGGTAAAGGAACCTTCTAATAATTAGAACCACTTACAACTCAAAGGCTGTTCCTGTCGGCTGTTTTTCCTTTCTTGAGTGGTGATTTTCCTCTTAATAAAAGAAACCAAACACTGATCTGATGTCTACATGGTCAAGTGAGGGGAGAGCCCCCAGTGTGGGGCACAGGGTCCACGGACACCGCAAGATTGGCAACTCAACATCAGCTGCCCCTATGGCTTCCCTGCTATGGCCAGTCTCTCATGGCCCAGGATTCAAGGCCGGCCTAAGGCACAGGGCTGCCTGCCCATGAGAGGAACCTCCAGGACAGCCCTCACACCACAGCCCTGAGGACACCACCACAGCCCTGACGAAAGGGTTTTTCAGGCGTAAAAGACCCACAAGTCTCCAGCCTCTGTCCAGAGAAAGCAAATGCCCCCAAAGCAAGAAGCAGGCCCCGATGCCAGTGGGCTCACCTCTATCTCACGGACATGGCCCACAAAGTCCCCTCGTGACACTAGGCTTGGCCTCATTAAAGAGACTCAGCCATAACTTTCCAAAGACTTTAATCATAACCACATTTTGATAGGCCCTATAACAACAGCTCTGGGGAACCCGAGTGTGCCAGACGCAGCTCCCAGAGTGGTTTGTGCCGGCTCCAGCACCCACCAGTGTCAGCACTAATATGTCAGCCCTTTAAGGCCGAGCTCTCTTTGGTGGGTACGCGGAACACCTGAGTCGGAGGAACCTGCAGTTCAGAGTTGATCTGGAAAAGAAAGAGTGGGCTCGTCAAGTTTTTCCCAGGCTCCTCTCCCATGACCTCTGGGGCTCAGGTGCACAAGCTCTCTCACATACGTCTCCCCATCTCTGCAAACATTTCCTCTCCAAAGCGGAGGAAGGCCTTTGAAGGGCCACAGACTTCTTCCCACAGAAGACAAGTCTTGGACCTTCTTGGTCAGCTTCTGCCCCATTTAGCTACCCTCTGGCAATGTTGTTACTATTCCTCTAATCAGTCTCTTAGATGGTCACCTCTCCCCTCCATCCCTTGCCCATCCCATCCCCATTTCAGCCCCACCCTTACCTCCTCCCTTCCCATCCTATTGTACACAGTAGCATGGGTAGAAGCACAGGGCAAACAGTACCCACCGTGTCTGAGTTCCTGTCACAAGAGGCCATCATGATGCCCAGGCACACCAGGTCCCCCTTTTGGGTGTGGCCCGGGGCCTGAGACGTGCCAGGGCCTCATATCCCCTGTGCGTGGACTTGTGACCGGCCTGTCACCTCTCACATTGACAGCCAATGGCTGAGTACCTATGCTCGGTCCAGCGCATCACAACCCCCCTGGCCCACAGCCTCAGTGTCCCGTGTGAAGGACCCAGCCCCAGCTGAGCAGGGCAAGAAACTGATGAAAGGACTCTGGAAGCAGAGAGCTGTTCTCTTGCAGGCAGAGGGGGTGTGGCCACAGATGTGGCTGGAGGAGGCAGGAGTGAGGGCCAGGGGACAGCTGCCCTGGCAGGGCCCTCTCTTTGTGCCAGAGAACCTGGGCTGGCGGAGTATGACGGGCCCAGGGTTCTGAGTAATCACAAGGTCTCCAAGCTATGATTCTCCTTTTTGTGAAACAGGGAGAATAATTTCTGCCCTGTCTACCCCATAGGATGGTTCTTAGGATCAAGGAAGAAAACACGTATGGAGGGCTCTGTTGGCTTTGGCACTGCCGACAGGAGTGGTCCCAATAGGCAGCTGGTACCACAGAGCATGGGCATCAGAGGAACACTGGTACAGCCAGCTGTCCTGGAGAAGACATCAGGCAATATCCACTCCCTCACCCGATGGTTCTGTCTCAACCTGAGGCCAACTATTAATTTTTTGCCTCACATCTCAAAGCTCACTTGCCTCTGGTGGGGCAGTTGTTGTTGTTGTTAGGTGCCGTCGAGTCAGTTCCAACTCATAGCCACCCTGTGTACAACAGAATGAAACACTGCGTGGTCCTGCGCCATCCTCACAATCATTGTTATGCTTGAGCCCGTTGTTGCAGCCACTGTGTCAATCCACCTCATTGAGGGTCTTCCTATTTTTCATTTACCAGGCTGGTAGGGGAGGTTCCTCATTTCCCACCGTCAGCTCCAGCCCCCCACCCCTGCCTGCCCAGCCTCCTCGGAAAGTCTGTGCACCCACCTTGGAATCTAGATATTGCTGCAGCAGCATCTGGAGCTCCGTGTTGTGCTGCTCCAGAGAGTCGTTTTCTAGCAGCAGCCTGGCCCTCTTGGTCAGGATGAGGCTTTGAGCAGAAAAACAAGTTAGAGGCCCGCTGAATCCTCCAGCCTCTACCTTGTAGGGGCCAGGATCTCTGTGTTTCTGTTCTGGTTGGAGGTGGAGGAGGACCCCAGAAGCTCACGTTGCTCCTAGAAGCTTCTCTTATCACTCAGCCACCAGAGCAGCCCTCCCTGACAGAACAGAGTGGCAGGGCCAGGGGCCACCACCCATACTGCCCCGACAGGACTTGCCCTCCCAGCCAAAGGCAGCTTTCCTCTCCAAGATCTCACACAAGCAGGCAAATGTGGCTGCTCCAAGAAGGATCCTTCCCCCTCCTACCTGCCCGGCACCCCTTTCGCCTGGTCCATGATATACACAAGCAAACAAAAAAAACCTAACCCACTTCCGTGGAGTCGATTCTGACTCATGGCAACCCCATGTGTTACAGAGTAGAACTGCTCCATAGGGTTTTCTTGGCTGTAATCTTTCCAGAAGCAGATTGCCAGGTCTTTCTTCCACAGTACTGCTGGATGGGTTCGAGCCACCAACCTTTAGGTTAGTACTGGAGCACAAACCATTTGTGCCACCCAGGAACCTCATGACATAAACACTCACTGGTACTTCTCCAAGGCTGTGTACAGAGCATCCCAGACGTTCTCCTTGGCAGGAGGGATAACGGTGGTGAGGGCCTTCCAGTACTCGGAGTCCTTTGAGTCATCTCGCACATCCTTCTGCTTCTTCAGTGGCGTTCGAGGGTCTCTGAGGGCAAAAGCACTGGTACCATCATCTCCATCTGGCACACCCAGGCCCTCAGCAGTGCCAGTCAGGCCCCTGTCCTCACAAAGGCATGGCCTGCATTCACATTACTGCCTTTTCACCCATTACCTTCCCACTCAGCTGTAGAGTTCACCAGATCATGGAAGATTCTCAGAAACTAAACATGCTTATAATCAATTTTCCTGATTCTTGGTGGGGATTCTGGGTCAGCTCTGCGAAAGCATCACTGGAGTTTCTTCCACCCCTTCTTTGCTCTCAATCATTTTACTTCAATGTCTCTACAGCTCATTAAGCCCACCCATCGCCCTCAAGTGGATTCCAACTCACAGTGACCCTCTAGGATAGAGTTCCCTATGGAAACTGCCCCATAGGGCTTCCAAGGCTGTAAAGCTTTACGGAAGCAAACTGTTATGTCTTTCTCCTGCAGAGCAGCTGGTGGGTTCAAACTGCCGACCTTTTGCTTAGCAGTCGAGCGCTTTAACCACTGTGCCACCAGGGTTCCTTACAGCTCATTACTACGCCCCATTTCTTTCACAGTACATCCAAAATAGCTCTTAAAATTTGTCATCTCCCTTCCATCCCTTCTATGATGGTCTTAATCTGCGAAATTACTGCCTCCCAACTGGAGGAACCCCCCAACTGCTTTCCCTGTCTCCAGCATCACCCCCTCCCTGTGCCAAAGTGACTTTTCTAAACTGCAAGTCCAATCACCACCCCCCCATCGCTTAAAACCGTTTCCTGGCTTCCAGTCAGCTAACAGGTGAAGACCACGCTCTGTGGCACAGCGGGCAAGGCTCCCCAAGGTCTGGCCTGGCTCCCCTGCCACCGGCCCCACCACCCAGAAGCTTGGTCTGCATGCACACTGCTCTGTCATGACTCTCTTTCCCTGCTGTAACGTCCTGAAATGCCCTCTCCCTATTCTATCCACCCAGCAAAAAGCATCTCCTTCTAAAGCCCTCTCCAGTATGCCAAGCGGAGTTAACCACGTCTTCCTCTGAGCAACTCTGTACCTTGTGCGTGCACTTACCGCTGTCCCCATCACAAGATATTTTCCCGAGAGTCTGCACATGGCAGACCTCAACAAATGTTTGTTGAATGAATGAATGACAAATGAAAGAACACAAATCACTACTACACTCACTAATACACTCAGGAACTCCCCTATCCCTCCTTTCCAATATCCATTTCCTCGCTAACCACTCCCCCCACCCACCCCCTCCCTGCCCAGGCTCCTGCTCAGCAGCCTCTTCGCTCGCTGGTGTCTGCTTGGCTCCTCATCCAGCTCCCCAGTTCTCAGCAAGCCCTCAGTGCCACAGCCTACCTGGGCTTGTTCAGACCCATGACGAAGGCCTCCAGAGCCTTGAGGACATCATTGGGGTGGATGAGTCTGGGAGAAAATGGGACCTCCTGCTCCACCTCTGAAAGCTTCTCCTTCTTTCCTGCCTCAGTGGGTAACTTCTCTACTGACTCCGGTGCTACCATCACGCTTGACCGTTCCTGTAGAGGGGTACAGAGATTCCAGGGGGTGATCTGGGGAAAGGTGCCAAGGTAACTATGGGTTGGGCATACATAGCATGGGAGTATGAAGAAAGACAGTAAGAGAAAAAAATTGAAAAAGCTTGCCTACAGATACAAAGGGAGACACTGACAGAGGAAAGAAATGGTGGAAATAGAGGAGAAAGTGGAAAAGAAGGAGAGTGGACCAGGCAGAGGCAGTTAGGGGGCTCCAAAACAATGGTGACGCTGTTTCTCAATCTGGACTCACAGGTGTTCATTTTACTGAGATCCATAAACCTTACTTATTATAAATATCTTCTTGAATCACAATGCAAATTACATTTTACTTTAATATTTATATTTGAAAAGCCTCCCTCCTGCTCCAGTCCCACAGTTCCTTCAGTTTACCTCCCACAGGCAAACCATTGTTACCAGTTTCTTACGTATCCTTCCAAAGAAATATTACATATATGTGCATAAATACATACACACGCACACATTGCTTGTACATATGGATATAAAAACAAATACATACACACACATATTTATACACATACATACTTTTCCTTCCCTTTTTCACAAACATGATACCATATTATATATACAGTCCTGAACTTTATTTTTCACATACCAGTAAGCCTTAGATATTTTCCCATATAAACACATAAAAAACATCTTTTTTTAATAATGGTTGCATAGTATTCGATTGTATATATGTACCATATGTTATTTAATTAGTTCCTTAACGATGGACATTTAGGTTGTTTCCAATTTTCTGCCATTTCAAACAATGCTGCACTGAATAAGCTACAATAAACACATCATTTCAAATGTATTGGGATGTACCCACAGAATAAAATCCCATAAGAGGAATTGCTGGGTAAAATGCATATGATTTTGTAATTTGTAACTGATATGGCCAAACTGCCCTCCATGAAGGTTACAACAATTTACACTCCCACCAGCAACCACAAAAGTGCCTGCTTCTCACACCTCAGCCATCACTACGTGTTATCAAGCTTTTAGATTTTGGCCAACCTGAGAGGTGAAAAATGGAATTCGGGGCAGTTTTAATTTGCATTTCTCTTGTTACAAGTAAGTTTGATTATCTTTTCTTATGTTTAAAAGTTATTTGTACTGCCTCCTCTGTGAGCTGTTTGCTCAGATCCCTTGCCTATTCATTGAGTTGTTGGTCTTTTTCTTATTAGTTTATAAGAGTTCTTTATATATGAGGAAATTAACCCTTAACTGTGATATGAGTTGAAATTTTTCCCCAGCACATCACCTATCTTTTAACTTTGCTTATACTGATTTTTGCCTTGTAGAATTTTTTTTAATGTAGTCAAATTATCTCCCCCCGCCCCAACCCTTTTCTGACTTCTGAGTTTTGCCCACTCAGCTAGCCAACTGTTTTTGGAGGTATATCAGGATACTCACGCTGGGGCTGGCAAATAAAACCATTTTTTAAATTCAAAATAATTTTTAATATGATAGCTTCATTTATCCGAATAGCTGATATTTGATTCTCCTAGTGAAATCAATTACATTCGGGATAGGTATTACAAACGGGCCCCGCTTTCCAGAAAGTGTTAAGGATCAAACTATTCAGAAGTCGGTGGCCCGGTCTCACAGTAGTTGAGGCCTGGCTCTGAGGGAAGACCCAGGAAAAGACTGATTGGGCCATAGCATAAGAACAACACCTCATATCTAGCCATTCTTCCACTTGCAAATTGAAGAAAATTATAACAATAAGGGAAATGCTACTTTAGCTATCCCTGACATAAACTCCCCACTACGCCTCCTGAGGTATTATTCAAAGGCAGCAATGCCCTCTGGGGGCTTCCAGGAGAATTGAAAATTCTTTTTTTCTTTTCCTTATTTAACATTTTATTTATTTATATTTTTGAATTGATAATACATAAACTAAACAAAACTGAATCAGTTGCTGTTGACTTGATTCTGATTCATGGCCACCTCATGTGTTTCAGAGTAGAACTGCTCCACAGGGGTTTTATACACATGGTTAAAAAATTTAAAGCTGCAAAATGGTATACAGCACCGCACCTTACCTGGCTAGAGGGTAAATGATGAGCTCGGTATTTGAGGAAGAAGTTCACCAGTTTATACAAGTCATCCTCACTTTCAATTCCAAGGGCCTGGGGAAAAATGGGATGGCTGCTCAAAACACACCATCAGAGAAAAGAGAGCGAGTTCACAGGCTTGGGGAGTTACACAGACCCTCAGTCCCTAAAAGCCAGAAGCTTGGCTTGTTTCCTCTGCATCCCGGGTGTCTGGCCCAGAGCAGAGGGCATGCAGCACTGGAAAACCGCAGTGAAACAGGGACATCAACGCATCAGACAGAGAGAGATAAACAGTGCCGACATAGTCAGGAACAGCTCCATTCAGATGTGGGGGGTGTGAAAATAAATGCTAACAGGGGGCTAAACACATAGCTTAGTTTGGAGGTGCAAGGCAGAACCCACAAAAAGCTGGGCTATGAGATACAAAAGCTAGCAGAGGAAGGTCACTGATGGGGGATACGTAAACAGTGCTGAGGCCAATTTGTTGCTTGGATTGTAAATAAAGAGAAGGCTACCATGCTGAGTCCAGGGAAGCCCCAGAAAACCCCTGTCTACTCCAGGGCTGAGACAATGTCAGAAAAACGTAAGAGCTATCTCGGGCTGAGGCAGGCTTTGGTGAAGGATTGATTACCCAATAAGCAAGGTACGTACGAGCTTACTCGTGCTTACGTACTAATATACAGTGCACAACTTCACCTGTTTTGCTTTGATGTGGTGAAACCCATGTGAAATTGTGCACTGCAGATTAGTAAATAAACACAAGTAAGCCTGTGTGTACCTTGCTTAATGTAAGCCCGTGTGTACCTTACTTGCTTGTGAATCCGCCCCAGGCTTCACCCCACCCCAGGTCCACTCAGAGCCAGGGAAACTCACTGAGAAGATGGCGTCCAACCTCAGCAGATAGCACTCGCTCTTCTCCAGGGGAAGGAGAAGGCTCAGCAGCTTGCTCTCAATCAGAAAACCCTGAGGAAAAGGAAGAAGCAGTGAGATACAGGTTTCAGAAACCAGTGCTAGGATCTGCAAGCTTCCTCTGCATAACCATCCAGGGGTAATTCCATGGAGCAGAACCTCCAGGCATGAGACTTGGGGCAGCAGGGTCTCCAGAGAAGACCTTGATGGGATGCCTAAAAGCCATTCCAGGGAGCAAGGCCAGGGACAAAGCCAATCCTCATCATGGATTTAGTCTGCACCCACCTCAAAAGAGTGCTAACTCACCATAAGCCATTGGACAAATACCTGAGTTCCCCATAGCAATCCAAACCTGATTCAGTCACAGATTCCCATCTGCCCAGTGTCACTTCACTCAAGTTCTAATCCCCACATGTCTATTAGAACACAGCAGTAGGCACTGAACTGGAGAGAGGAAGGCATGGAGGGAGATGGACACGCCACATCAGAACACAGCACACAGGAAGTGGAGGGGAGGAAGGTAGGTGAGAAACGTGAGTGCCCACACTGAACTAGGAAAGTCTAAGGGAAGGCTCCGTGGAGAGGTGGCCACTGGCTGCAAGGCTGCAAATAAAAAGAAGAGGATCTCCCGGTTCACCCCTTCAGGAAATGCCCTCTGCGGTTGGAGAAGGGGCAGTCAGGCCTAGCGCCAAAGAAAACTGTCCCTACTGTCCCAAGTAGACTGGAGGCTGCTGATCCTTGCTCTACCTCGTCCACCCACCTTGTTGTTGTTGTGTGCTGTGCCATTGAGTCCATTCTGACTCATAGTGACCCTAGATGACAGAGTAGAACTGTCCCTGTAGGGTTTCCTAGGCTGTAATCTTGACAGGAGCAGATCGCCAGGTCTTTCCTCCCACAGAGTGCCTGGTGGGTTCGAGCTGCTGACCTTTCAGTTAGCAGCCGAGTGCTTAACCACTGTACCACCAGAACTGTAAAATCTAAATAAACACAGAGCGTGTTTGGTAATAACCTGACTTCCAGCTGAACCAGCTCCAATGCAGCCTTGACTCAAAGTCTGATTGTTTTTGCTAATACACAGTCCAGATGTCCAAAGCCTAACATATGCAGCATAAGCTCAAACCAAGCTCCTAGAGAAAGGCCATTGGTCAGTTGTGGCCACATTACTTAGAGGTGGAGAGATGGGTGCCCTTTTACCTCAGAACAAGTGATATTTTAAGTTAATGGGCCTGTCAGCCCGCCTGCACTGCCACTTCCTGACCCACTAAGGGAAGAGCCATTTGCCAGATGGGCCAGTTCTAAGCTGCTGTCTCTCTGTGAACTTCCTGCGTAGTCCAGGGGCTGTTCCCAGCTCCGATCCTTAGGGCTTGGCCAGTGGAAAGCTGGTCCACTCCTGACTCCAGGCCACATGTGGCCTGGCCAGAGTACACGGAAGTAGCACACGCAGATGCCTCAGCAAAAAGTCTGCTTCTCTGGAGGCAAAGCTACCCTACAAGAGTCTCTCTGCCTTGAGACTAGAGGAGCCCCCAAAACTATGGCCCCTGGATGCTCTGTTAAACCAGAACTGAAGTCATTCCTGAAGCCCACTCTTCAGACAAAGATCAGACAAGACTATAAAACAAAAACTAATGCATGCGAGGAGTGTGCCTCTTAGTTCAATCAGATACACAGGACCAAATGGGCGGCTCCTGTCTGGAGGCAGGATGAGAAGGCAGGAAAGGACAGGAATGGGTTGAATGGACACAAGGAACCTGGGGTGGAAAGGGGGAGCGTGCTGTCACATTGTGGGGATTGCAACTAATGTCACATAACAATGTGTGTATAAATTTTTGTTTGAGAAATTAACTTGAGCTGTAAACTTTCACCTAAAGCACAATTAAAAAAAAAAAAAAAAAAAGAGTCTCTCTGCTGCAGCCCTGGGACCCAGCTTGGGAAGCCAATCTCACCGACTCATCACAAAGGAGCATCAGGATCTTTCTGGTAGTTTTTGCTGAAACTTGCTTTGGCAGGTCCAGGTAAGACTCTAGCTCTAACATGGTCTCTTCTGATCCCTCCTCTTCTGCAGAGGGATAGAGAGAAGAGAGAGAAAGGAAAAAGAAGATAATTTCTTGGCCTTGCTGACTTTGACCAACAGTCAAATGGCTTTCCTTCAGAAAAATTACCTCTTAAAAAGCTGTCTGAGGTAATATCACTGTCTCTTTATGCTGAAGAAAGTCTGTTATGTGGGGAAAAGGGGGCTGCGGGAGAGGGGCATAAAATACTCTATCTTGAGAACTCTGTCCTTCTCAGCCAGCCTATACTTCTTCACTTCTCCAAATTTCATCTCCTGGAAACATCATACTCAAAATCCAGCCATGAAGTAGGAAGCGGGAGGGAGAGTGTGAGCCTGCTTATTGTACTTTACAGACAATCTAGCAGGTTTACTATCTGCTTTCTAAACCTGCAGCAGACTACATGCAGCCAACTAAAAGGGGGCAGAAGTTCAGACTTGAAGAGTAAATAAAACTTACTAGATAGCATATACCCAAAAAAAAAAAAAAACAAACCCACTGCCTTCAAGTTGATTGCAATTCATAGTGACCCTATAGGACAGACTGCAACTGCCTCATAGGGCTTCCAAGGCTGTAATCTCTACGGAAGCAGACTGCCACATCTTTCTTCCACTTTAACCACTGCACCACCAGGGTTCCTGGGCAGAGTATAGAGAGAGAGAAATGAATGACTATGGCCAAGGATAGAACTTGAGAGTGTTAAGATATATAAGAAAGACTTCATCTAACGGGACATGATTGAGTCTTTATATCTGTATATAAAGCTGACCTGACATAACCTGACCTTTCAGGCTCTATTCAAATACTCTAAGTATTTGTTAGGCACATCTATCTGGATAATTACCATCTCCACAACTAAAATAATGCCCCCTGCAACAGCTGTGAGTGTTGTTAGGAGCCGCTGAGTTGATTCTGACTCACAGCGACCCTATGTACAACAGAAGGAAACTCTGCCCTGTCCTGTACCATCCTCACAATTGTTACTATGCTTGAGCCCACTGTTCCAGCCACTGTGTCAATACATCTCATCAGAGGTCTTCCCCCCCAGCTATTCCTCCATAATCCTATTAACTCATTTCAAAATGTCAACATTCCTTTTGATCTTTCGCTCTCCCTCTACCAGTAAGTTTGGTGAATTCATTACTTACAACATTACGTACACATTACTTTTCATTCTTTCTTTGTTATTTCTATGGACAGCACACTAATTCAGAAACTTTATATATCATATAGAAACTAGATTATCACAACCTTTCCAACTCTTCTTCTATAGTACTCTTTCTATCACAATTCTGATCATGGTCCTTGACTACAAGATCAAATCCAAAGTCTTTAGCCTTCTGTAACTTGGATTTAAGTTTTTCAGCCTTATCTCCCCTCACACATCTATATAAATTCCTAGTTCAGCCAATCTGGTATTTTTAATACTACACAAACATATGCATTTTCCATGCCATTTCCTCCATCTGTAATACATTGCTGATTCTTTCAGATTCATATTAAACTTTACTGTTTCCCTGATCACCTCAACTAGAAGTGTGTTCACAGGATATTAGAGCTGAAGGGAGATCATCGACTCCATCTGCAAAGTGTATTTTAAAAAATCATCTCCTCTATCTATACAGTTAAAATGCTTTGGGAAACGAAGGCCCAAGGACAATAAACATACTTTTCTCTCTGAACATTTGGTTTTTTCAACATACGCTAGTCATATGGGCTTAGAGTTTAGTGAGAAAGACAAATCGCATATAAACTATCACACAAATAATTAAATTTTGATGAGTGCTACAAAGCAAAGGGAAAGTACAGTGTCACTGATGTGTCTACAGTAGGCTGGTTAAGGGAAGTGACGAGGCATGAAGTTAATCTAGTTTGGGATGATGGGGAAGGCTTCCCTGAGGGGAAGCAGGGGAAAAACCTTTTAAGCAGGGATGAAAGAATGAGTAGGAATTGGCTCTGCAAAAATGTAGAACACAACAGGCGGAAGGAAAGCCCAGGGAAAACCACTTTCAAGGAACTAAAGAAGGTCTGGGTACTGAAGTATAATGGCTGAGGTGGGGTTTCAAGAGGTGAGGCTGGAAAGGGACAAGAGCGTGCTGGGCCTTGTAAGGGCATGTTGAGATTCTTGGTTTTACCCTAAGAGCAATGGGCCTTGCATATCATGTTCCGAAATTCTTGAAGTCAGGACCAAACTTACCCTGAGAGGATAAGAGAAACAATTAGGGGATTAGAAAGAATTCCAGTTTTATTTCAGTTGAAACATCTTCTAAATCTCTATCACTCTTCTTTTGGTGTGTGATCTCACTCAAAGTCAAGTTCACAAAAAAAAAAGCATATGAATTTACAAATACAACCATTTCCAGTTGGTCCACTTGGCTTTGACAAGAGGGTACGTATGTATACCTCTAAACACTTAAGGGGGTGAGGGTCTGTTTTATTTTTTAAAAAAGCAAAAAATTCCAAATAATAACAATCTAATGAAAAGATTTATTTCACTGTTTTGCCATGCTATAGTGCTCTACTTAATTAAAGTTAAATGTTCATTCTCTTGGCCTTTTCCCATGAGATAGATCCCCTATAAAGTAAATATTTTGAAAGAATATCAACAAAATTTTTCCAAAGGATTATTCTAATCTGAATTGCTTTTTCGTCTCATCTTGTTTATACCAGATAATAAATTTCAAATTGCAATGACAAATATAGGTTATTTCCTCTAAAACTGCGTTTATGTCAAGGGTAAAATTTAAGGTGGCAAAAGGAGCCCTGGTGAAACAAATGGTTAAGCATTTGGTTACTAATCGAAAGGTTGACGTTCGAACCCACCCAGCAGCTCTGCAGGAGAAAGATCTGTTGATCTGCTTCTGTGAAGACTACAGCCAAGAAAACCTTATGAGATAGTTCTACTCTGTCACATGGGGGTAGCTATGAGTCAGAATAACAACAACAACAAAGGTGGCAACGGTACTATGATTAATAAATGTTAAGAACAACAGCTAGAACTTTTTGAGTAATTTCTGTGTACCAGGTATTGGGCTAAACCCGTTGCCGTCTAGTCAATTCTAACTCACAGCGACCCTACAGGACAGAGTAGAACTGTCCCCACAGAGTTCCAAGGAGTGGCTCATGGATTCAAACTGCTGACCTTTTTGTTAGCAGCCGAACTCTTTACCACTCCGCCACCAGCACTCCAGGCATTGGGTTAGGCAACTTAAATACCTCATCTCATTTAACCCTAACAACAACTCTGAGAGGTGTATGTTATTCTCCATTTCACAGATAAGGAGATAGAGGCTTAGAGAAGCAAGGATTTTGCCAAAATACATACACCTTTAGTCTGAGCTTCTAATACAACAGTCTCCAGTCACATGTGCTACTGAGCACTTGAAATGTGGCCAGTCTGAAGTGAGAGGTGCCACAGTGCAGAAAGCATACTGGATTTCAAAATCTTATTACAAAAAAAAACAAGAAAATAAATATCTCATTAATAATTTTTAAATATTGATCACATGCTGAAATGACAATACTTTGGATACAGTGGGTTAAATAAAACAGATTATTAAAAATTTTTAAAAGGAGGGGTGGCTGCCTCACCAAAGAATATTATCAGTGAGAACTGATAGCTTACTGCAAGAGCCAAAACATTTTTAGTTAAAATTTAAAAAATTTAAATGTTGTATATTATCTGAAAATGGGAATAAAAATCATCGCGCTACCCCAGGTTTTACTGGTTATTCAAAAGGTAAATGAGACAATACATTTGAAAAGTACAAGATATCACATTTCTGGTGGGAATGTAAAATAGTACCACCGCTATGGAGCAATATCCAGCAAAATTACGTAAGCGTTTACCCTTTGATTCAACAGTCTCCCTTCAAGGGATCCAACCCAACCATTAACTAGCGAAAATATGAAAAGACAAATACACAAAGCTATTTATTACAGCACTATCTATAACAGCAGAAACAAACAACAAAAAACATCACAAATGTCCAGCAACAGAATAAATGATGAAGAAACAATAAATAAATTAAAAAATAAATTGACACTGTCACACAATGGAGTTCCATGTAAAAAATGAATAAAGAATATTTCTTTTATTTTACTATATATAATATTTTCTTTTTACTATTATAGAATGGTCTCCAGGATATATTGTTAAGTGAAAAAAGCAACGTGGATAAAAGTGTATACAGTATATCCTTTTGTTTACCTAAGAAATGGGTCAATATGGATATACATATATATATATAATTTTAAAAGTAATGGAAGGATAAACCGTATTTTTTAATAGTTACCTAGAAAGGAGGGATGAAATAGGGTAGAGAGGGTGGAGAAGATAAAAGCTAGACTACTTTGAATATACCTCTGGAAATATGTAAATATTTTACATAATTATAAAACTAAACTGTAACAAAGCCATCCCTCATAATCAAAAGTAAAATGAAAGAAAAAAACCTAAATGTATATCTAGTCTGTAACATAACCACATAGAAACTATTCCAAGTGGCTTTAAATACAGTAATCTGTGACTAGTGGGGTATTATCCTAAAAACAAAAAGAAGTACCAAAATGTTTAAATTATTTTTAATAATCATTTGTTGGTGGTGGGGTTGATATTTTATCCTGAGACTGTTCTGCGGTATTATGGGAAAAGCATACAAGTAATTATTTTGGAGTCGTTGAGTACCAAGATTTTCAAGTTGGGAGAAAGAGCATACGCTGATGAGGTTAAGTAAAAAACCCTGGCATCCTGCTGATTAGGCAATATTAGTATGAACTCATTATTATTTTTTTTTTTTTAAATCCTATACCCTAGCTCTGTCCACTGAAAAGGCTTAGAAACAATGACTAGCCCAAAACAACGAGCACCACAGCATCCATATTGTGGTTTCAAAATACCACCTCCTATTTAAAGAAACCAAGTCTCCTTGGAGAAATAAATGGTTGATTCCAAACTTCGGGCAGGAAAGTATAAGTTTAGCCTGGAACATCTGGTCATTCTGGAAAGCAAGGGAGAAATCAAAGACTACTGGGATTAGGTTGAAAGGACCAAAAAGTAAACATGAGGAGACTACCATTGGCCAAAGCTGGGAGAATGAGAATCAGTAAGGATAACTGCAAAAAACTGTTTAAATCTATGTATTCATAATGATATTTTTTTAAAAATTAGTGATCTTTGGAAGATTCTAGAGACACAGCCCATTATTCTTTCTTCCTTCCCTCCCCTCTCTCTCTTTCTTTCGCACACGTAGCCCTTTATTCCAGTCTGATCTTCCAGGTCCCGTCCCACCCCAGCTCATCGAGAACCATCCACCTCTTGAGCCACCAACACACTGAGGCTTGTCGTGGAATGTGCAGAGCCCACGCCTGGCCCTTGCTGATGCAGTGCAGGGGGCAGGCTGGCAGCAGGCGGCTGGCATTCCATCATTCTTAAAACTGGAAAATAGAGGAAGGATAAACAGCTATCCTGCTTGTCCTGTGCAAACTGTAGCTCAGGGTAACAAATAGCTGATGAGGGGAAGATTCTCTTTGCAGAAATATTCCAGCAATTAAATGAACATGTAATGACAGAATTTAGAATATTACCATTTTACAACCCCTAATGCAATTACTGGATCTTAGACAATGATTAAGGGCCCCTGGCAGTGCAGAGGTTAAACCCTCGGCTGCTAACCAAAAGGTCGGTGGTTTAAAACTACCAGCTGCTCTGTGGAAGAGAGATGTGGTAGTCTGCTTCCGTAAAGATTACAGCCTTGGAAGCCCTGTGGGACAGTTCTACTCTATCCTACAGGATTGCTATGAGTCGAAATCGACTTGGCAGCAACGGTTTTTTTTTTTTTGACAATGATTATTGATGGCTGCTGGCATCACAAAAAGAGAGACAGCCAGTCATTAGCTCACCCAATGGAGGTATACAACAGAGTACTTGCCAAAAATAAATTGAACCTGAATCTGAACAAGCCTCTAGCTCTAACTACAAGCGTACAGGTAATAGAGGAGAGAGAGAAACATGAGAGAGGCCACCACAAGGATGCAATTAACAAAATTCAGACTGTGGAAAATTCTATCAGATAAACAACCCAATTTCTTTAACAAATAAATACAAAGGAAAAAAAAAAAAGATGGAGGGCAAAGCTATAAATTAGAAGAGACTTAAAACTATATCAACCAATCATACTCAGTGGACTTCCACGCTATTAGCCCTCTTCCCCTCTCTGGACATCAGTTTCTTTATCTGTAAAATAAAATGACCTACCCAAAGATCTCAGAGGGCCCCTCCAGCTATATGGTTCTACGACCCTGTTCTAGTTACCTGTTTGCATGAGCACCTCTTCTACTATTTCTGTGGCAGATTTCTTTGGTTGCTGAGAAATAGGCCCTAGATTCTTCAGGAACCAGAAATCAGGTGCTGTCCAGGGGAGTCCCAGATGATGGGTATGGATGATTCTGTCTACATCGAAGGCTCTGCCTATCAGATCCTTTGCTTCCTCTTCATTCATCAGCCAAATCTCCCGAAACTTTTCATCATCAATAAGAGCAAAATGCCTGTGAAGGAGAGTCACTGAGCATGGCCAGCTGACCCCAGGGACTGAACAGGGTCTCCTTAATTGACAGTAGGGCAAGAACATGAGGAAGAGCTGTGTTGACTCCTGGGCCTCACCCAACCCCTGTGCCACTGAGTCTCACCTTCACTAAACTGGAAGTCATCCCAACAAGTCTCAAGAAAAGGCAGCTGATGTGTGAGTAAAGGGGCTGAGGAACACACATGCAGGTTT
This sequence comes from Dugong dugon, assembly GCA_030035585.1. Classification (NCBI taxonomy): domain Eukaryota; kingdom Metazoa; phylum Chordata; class Mammalia; order Sirenia; family Dugongidae; genus Dugong; species Dugong dugon. The sequence goes on from CM057473.1 coordinate 74,092,049, forward strand.
ATTCAGTGCCCCAGTCCAGCTCCATCTGGTGATAGCAAGTCTACAAGATCACCGCTGCTACCAACCTGGATCCCCACCACCTCTATTTTAGGGCCCAAACTCCTAAAATACCTCATAGCTCTCTGTAGCTCCTTAAATTGCATCACGAGGCGTTTGTAGTCTGAGGTTAGAGACTGATTCTCCTCCTGAAACTGCTTTATCTGCTTGGTATATCTTGATCTCAGGTTGTTAAGTATATCATGCAGTCTGGGTTGAAAGAAAAAAAACAGTTAGTCTTCAGCTGAATAGAAGGTATAATCCACATTCCTCTCATCCACCTGACTCAACTCTACAACAAACCAGGGTCAGATCGGTGGAACAGCAGGAAACGTTCCCACATTTTCCAAATCACAGCTCCAGCTGCGATTAAGAAAGGAAGGCAGCAGGAGGTAATGAGACTGTTATGGCTTGAATTGTGTCCCCCAAAAATGTGTAACAATTTGGCTAGGCCATGATTCCTAGTATTGTGTGAATGTCCATCATTTTGTCATATGATGTGATTTCTTTATGTGTTGTAAATCCTATCACTATGATGTTAATGAGATGGATTAGTGGCAGTTATATTGATAAGATCTACAAGATTAGATAGTGTCTTAAGCCAATATCTTTTAAGATATAAAAGAGAGAAGCAAGCAGAGAGACAGGGGCTACCTCATACCACCAAGAAAGCAGCGCTGGGAGCAGAGCGTGTCCTTTGGACCCAGGGTTCCTGCACGGAGAAACTCCTAGACCAGGAAAGACGGATGACAAAGACCTTCCTCCAGAGCCAACAGAGAGAGAAAGCCTTCCCCTGGAGCTGATGCTTTGAATCTGGACTTCTAGCCTACTGGACTGCGAGAGAATAAACTTCTGTTTGTTGAAGCCATCCACTTGTGGTATTTCTAAGACAGGGACCTTCTGTAACTAAGCACATTTAAAACAATCCAGAAACCCAAACCCACCACAAGGTTGTCTCCTACTCAAGAGTATGATTGAGTACACACCATTTGTATTGGAAATGCAAACACGCAAGTCAGAACATCCAAACCAGAGTGTCCATATCTAGTACCAATCTCACATATTTACAGAATCTATCTCAAATATTTCATTGTCATTACTTAGATGCTCATTTCATTTCTGAAACAATAGGAAAAAAATTAAAAACTGCATACCACAAGCCTATGATACACAGGTTCTCCATCCTCAAGGAGCTGATACTGTTAACAGGTCCAGTAAATCATTAATTCACTCCCCTTCACTCATTCATTCATTAAACATGAAATGTCTCCTTTGTGCCAAGGACATGTTTTAATATTGAATACAAAGATGAACAGAACAAGCCTCTGCCAGTCCAATGACAGACAAGGACAAACATTAATTACGGTACAACAAGAAAAGTGCAATAGGAGAGTTTCACACAGGATGCTAAGGGAGCCCAGAGGTGAGGTACATAACTTACCCCAGCTCACAGGGAAGGGGCATGGTCAAAGGTTCCAGGACAGTGAGAAGCAGTTATAGTCTGGCCAGGAGCACTGTGGGTCCAGGACTCCACAGTTCACCACCTCACTGCCATAGGAGCTCTGTGCATGGAAACTCATCCCAGGAAATACCCATGACAGGCACAGCTTCTGCACTCAGAACCAGACTTCAACCTTCAACTCACTAAGAGGTGTCTTATATCAATGTCCCCTTTACACAGGAAGAGAAAGGTTGAAGGCCAACATATTTTGAATTTTAAAAATTATAAAAAATAAAAATTTCCCTTTCCTAAGCATTATTCTGAAATAATCAGAAGGTTCCTAAAACACATTTATCACCTGTATTTTTATCCTCAAGAAAATACAAAAAAATATTTAACTTAGTCTCTGATAAAAAGGAACATCTAATGCATTTTCTTAACCACAGCATTCTAGGACACTTTACATACATGGCCGTAAAAAAAAAATTTTCTTTAAGTTGCAGTCCCAAAGTTTTTTTTTATCAATATCATTCAGTAAACAACTTTCTATGAGGTTATCAAATCATCAAAGCTAATAAAACAAAAACAAACTCCAGGGGAGTAATAAAGTTCTGGGAAGGTACACAAGGAAGCTCAACAAAAATCCAGTCTTCAGTGCCTGAGTGGATGTTGAAGATGAAGGGGCGTGAGGCTGGATGACTGGGAAATGGGGAGGGAGGACCAGTCTGTTTCAGAAACTGTACACTGGAAATGACAGCGACTCTCCAAACTGAAATGTTACATCAGCAGTTCCAGGTAAAGAGCAGAGGGTAGGTAGGATTAGGGCTATGAAGTTGGTAGTCATCAAGAAAGAGGTGAGTGGGGGAAGGGTGGGGAGCAGAACTCAAATTCTAGTAAAAAGACCAGACTTAATGGTCTGAGACTGGAGGAACCCTGGAAAGCACGGCCCCTGGATTCTCTATCAGCCCAGAACTAAAACAATTTCCGAGGCCAACTCTTCAGACAAAGATTGGACTGGACTGTGGGACATAAAATGATACTTGTGAAGAGTGTGCTTCTTAGCTCAAGTAGATACATGAGGCTAAGTGGGCAGCTCCTGTCCGGAGGTGAGATGAGAAGGCAGAGAGGGTCAGGAGCTGGTTGAATGGACACAGGAAATCAGGGGTGGAAAGGAGGAGTGTGCTGTCACAGTATAGGAAGAGAAACTGGGGTCACATAACAATGTATGTATAAATTTTTGTATGAGAGACTAACTTGAATTGTAAACTTTCACTTAAAATACAACAATAAAAAATGAATATAAAAAAAAAGAAAGAGGTGATATTTACAGCCATGAGACTGGATATACAAGGCAGATGAAATAAAAAGAAAAAGCAAGGGGTAAGGTATGGCCTAAGCTTTCCAGAATGTCTGAATTTATCAGACAACAAAAAGCAGAACTACGGAAGGAAAGAAATAAGGAATAAATTGAGAAGGAAGAGCAAATATTTTACAGCCATGAACGCCAAAGGAGAAAATCTGAGAATAAGTATTCAACAATAAAAGTTGAGGCCTAAGGAAAAGTCACTGTATTTGGCCAGACGGGCATCACTGGTATCCTACAGAGGGAAGTTTTTGTCCAGTCCTGGGGTCACAGGGCAACTGTGAAAGGTTGAGGGAACTGGTGATAAGGAAAGGAAAGTGACCGTGAAACCAGAGGAGCACTTAGAGAGGAGCAGCAGGGTCAGGGGAAGGGTTTTTCAGGAGAAGGGAAACGTGGAGATTTGAAGTCGGAGGGAAGAAGCCAGTAAGAGAGGCTGGTGGTGGTGATGTCATTACCTCTCCTCTCTGCCACCACACAGATCAAACCCAAACTCTGCTTCAAGCATCTCCTCCCACTCCTTCTTACCAGTCTCCCTTCTCTAGGTAAAACAAGTAGCTTCCTGAATCCTGCCTCCTTGTCTCCCCACCTGTCCTCTTCTGCCTCCTTGTCTCCCTATCTGTCCTCCTCTGCCCTCTTGCCTTCCCACCTGCCCTCCCCTGCCCCCTTGCCTTCCCACCTGCCCTCCCCTGCCCCCTTGCCTTCCCACCTGCCCTCCCCTGCCTCCTTGTCTCCCTCCCTGCCCTCCCCTACCTCCTTGTTCCCACCTGCCCTCCCCTGCCCCCTTGTCTTTTCACCTGCCCTCCCCTGCCTCCTTGTTCCCACCTGCCCTCCCCTGCCCCCTTGCCTTCCCACCTGCCCTCTGCTGCCCCCTTGTTCCCACCTGTTCTCCCCTGCCTCCATCTACCCTGGAGTCTCCTCTTCACTCCTTTTTGCCAACTCACATCCCTACCCTCCTTCACTATTTAGCTTCTTTAGGAAGCCTTCCCACAAAATTCCATCTCACTGTACTGATTTGTATTTGTCTTTGATAAGGTACATATAATGGGACTTTTCCATTACTATTTTTCCCTAACTACTCTCATTCATCCCAGATAGCCAAGCTTATGATACCAGTTTATTTATTCAGTATCATTTTTTGCTATAAGTAACTATCAGAAGGTCAAGTGGTATTTCTCTATATATCCTACATTTATCCAAATTGTATAATCTACCTGTAAGTGGAAGGATTCATAAAAATTAACAGACTATCTGGGTTGTCGGGCAGGGGGATGGGCTCTTCAATCCTGTCTCCTCTTCCTGTCTCTATCTTATTCTACTCTGAATCCTTAGAGCCCAGGACAATGATGTGGAATGCTGGAAACATTCAGTTCTTAAAGGAAGAAAAGGAGGAAGAGATGGAAGGAGAGAGACAGGAAGAAAAAGAGGGAAGGAGAAGCATGGCTGAGAAGTTTCAAGCAATATGTACTTTTCAACAAGCCATAGAACTGGGATCAGGCATAAGGAGGAATAAGTATATTTGAACAAGAGTGGTGTGTATATAAACATATATTTCAGATTTCATTTCAAGGCCAAAAATAAGTAAGTTATATGTGTGACCTTGTTTTATAGTTGTGTCTCTGGGAACCAACATTGTATAAATGATCAAAAATTGGTTATATTTTTTATAGTAATACAGGGAGCCTACCAGCCCTATCAGATATTAAAACATATTATACAACAAAAAAACCAGTTGCCATTGAGTTGCTTCCAACTCATGGCAACCTCATGGGTGTCAGAATAGAAGTGTGCTCTGTAGGGTTTTCAGTGGCTGATTTTTTGGAAGTAGATCACCAGACCTTTCCTCAGAGGCCCCTCTGGGTGGACTCAAACCACCAACCTTTGGTTAGCAGCCAAGCATGTTAACTATTTGTACTACCCAGAGACGCCAGAAAACATTGTAGTGCCCCTATAATTAAAACAGTGTAGTCCTGACACCTGAATAGACAGAAGAGAGAAATGGAACAGAAAAGACTCAAATATATATATAAATGAAGTATGTGATAAAGCTATTCATCACCAGTCAGTAAGGAATGGTATCAGGACAAGTGATTAGCCATCTAGAAAAAATTGAGTTGGATTTACATCTTGCACTGTACACTAAGGTAAAATCCAAATAGATCAAAAGTCTTAAGTGTAAAAAAAATGAAACTATAAAGGTATCATTGGAAAATGTGAGAGAATTCCTGTAGAACCTTGGGACAAAGAAGGAATTTCTAACTATGAGTCAAAATCCAGAAGCCATCTAAAAGACTGACAAATTCAACAACATGAGATTTTGAAATATCTGCATGGCAAAAATCCATAAGCAAGTTTAAACAGCAAATCAGTTTAAAATATTGGCAGTTTATATAACAAAGAGCTAATCTCCCTAATATATAAAAAGTACCTAAAAATTGATGAGAAAAAGACCAACAATCCCAATGGAAAAGTGAACAAAGGATATTAGTATACAATTCATAAGCAAGAAAATACCAAATGGCTCTTACACATGGAAAAATATGCTCAACTTCATGCACAAGAGAAATGCAAAATAAAAGCACAATGAGATACCATTTCTCCCTTATGCTACTGACAAAAATCCAAGGCTGTGGAGAAACAGGTACTTACATACATTGGTGCTGGGAGCAAAAATTGGTACAGCCCCGAAGCAGAGCAATTTGGTAACATTTATCAAAATCACAAACGCATTCACTCTCCTAACCCATGGTTAATCTTAGCATCGTTAATGGTAGATCAACTAGATAATATAATGTATTTTCCTTTATGATGCAATGTGAAGTACCCGCTCTTACCTATGAAGTATTCTGGCAAAAGTGTGTAAATGGAATTCACAAATCTGTAGCTATAATTTACAGGAAATACAAGGCCAGAGAAGCAAGCCAAATGTAAACAATTTAAACTCAGAAAGTGAGACACTCTGGAGGGGGATCTTAGTAGGTAAGAGAGACTTGAGGAACTTAATTTAACAACCAGATGCAATGCCTTCTCCTAGATTGCAATGCCTGATTTGGACAAAGCTACTGCAAAAAATATCTTTGGATAATTGGGGAAATCTGAATGTAATCCAGATAGTTAGGTGAGATGAAATTTACTAAAACTGAAAGGTGAAGGTTGTTGATCTCTCTCTCTCTCTCTCAGTATGTATATATACATATATATATATACATATACACATACTGAAATTGAAAGGTAGAGAGAGAGAGAGAAAAGATCCAGAAAAATATATGCTTTATCTCTGATGGTGGGACTATGGTGTTTTTATTTTACTTTTTGTTGTGATATTTTCTAATTTTCTATAATGTACATGTATGCTTCTGTAATAACAAGTTCAGAATTTATCCTGCAGATATATCCACACATATGCAAAGTGGCACAGTGATGTAAGTACTTATGTCATGTCAACGTCTAAACGTCCATCCATGCAAGGAAGTATGTACTAGGCAGCTTAAGAATAATGAGAAAGCTCGCCATGAACTGGAAAGGTCTTCAAGATCTAGAACAGTGTGTACAGAATGCTATCTTTTGTGTAAAAGCCAAAGGGATGAGAATATTTATTTGTGTTTGCTTGCATATGCATTAAAAAATTCTGGAAGAAACAAATAATAGCGGTTACAGGTGTGGGAAAGATGAACCAGACAAATGGCGGAGGAAGAAAAACTTTTGGCTGTATACTCCTTTGTGGGGGGAGGGAAACGGAAACAGTTAAATGTATTATCTTTTCTAAAAAATAAGTAACAAAACAGTTGGTTATATTTTTGGCAGTTTCTGCCCCTGCAAAGAGTACATAGCCATCCTTATTTTCAGTATAAAAAAGCCCAGAAGAAAGATGGTCAGCATGCTGGCGTACCGATTGATCTTCCTCTTCTGCTGTGATTTAATCACTGTGCTTTCTTCATCTCTCTTCTTCAACACCTGGAAGTTGTATTCTAACTTCTCTTGGTTTAGCTGATAAGTTGCCTTCATCTGCTGAAGCTGTTGCTCAAGAATCTAAAGATTAAAGAAATAATAATAATTGGCCCCGGTATAATTTATTGTGCCTGAGAACTCTTGAAGTTTGTTCTGGAGTCCTGTCAGAGAAACCTTGGGACAAGTGCCTCAACCTGGATTCTTAGGAAATTTATCATTAGAGCCAAGTTAAAGGCCAACCAGATAAAATACAAATCATTCAGCTGCAAGGTAAAGCCTATGAACCTAAAGCTTACAAAAGATTATAGTTAGAACTTTGAACTCTGGGACTTTGCACCAGATCCTTTAGAGATAGGAGCAAACCCACTAGAAGCACCATAAAAATTAATATTGCCACAAAAACTTGAAATTTTCCCACTCTGGCATTACACAATGGCAGTGTGTTTAGAAAAAACCACATTCATTTTAGAGAAGGAAAGACTCAGTTATCCTTACTTTTTGGATTTCAATTGGCTGCATTCATTCATTCAGCAAGTATTTATTGAATGCCTAATATATGTCCTGGTTGTGCAGTGGTTAAGAGCTTGGCTGCTAACCAAAACCTCAGCAGTTGGAATCCACCAGCTGCTCTTTGGAAGCCCTATGGGGCAGTTCTACTCTGCCCAATAGGGTTTTTATTGAGTTGGAATTGACTGGAATGGGTTTGGGTTTTTTTTTTTTGAATATATGTCAGAAGGAGCCCTGGTGGCACAGTGGTTAAGTGCTGGGCTGCTAACCGAAAGATCAGTGGTTCAAACCCACCAGCTGCTCCAAAGGAGAAAGATGTGGCAGTCTGCTTCTGTAAAGATTACAGCCTTGGAAATTCTATGGGGCATTTCTACCCTGTCCTTTACGGTCATTATGAGTTGGAGTCGGAATCGACTCAACGGCACACAACAACAATAACCCCTCCCTAGGAGTCCCTGGGTAGTGCAAACAGTGAATGAGCTTGGCTGCTAGCCAAAAGACTGGAGGTTTGAGTTCACCCAGAGGCACCTCAGAAGAAAGGCCTGGAGATCTACTTCGGAAAAATTAGCATTGAAAACCCTATGGAGCACATGGGGTTGCCATGAGTCAGAATCGACTCATTGGCAACTGGTTTGTATGTGAGGCACTGTTCCAGGTGCTAGGAAAACAGTGGTGGAACGGCACAGTCCCTGCTCTATCTAAGAGGAAAGAGACAGATCAACAAACACCAGGGCAATAAGACCGGGAACACACAGGCTGTTACGGGACCAGTGAGAGGAGCACTTTTCTTGGCCTTGAGGGACCAGGGAAGGCATCCCCGAAAAGATGGCATTAGCAAGTCTGAGACCTGGAGAAGGAGTACAGTTACTCAGGTGGACATCTGAGGAGAGAGCTCTAGATAGAGGAAACAGCACATGTGAAGACACAGAGGGAGAGAGACTGAGGCGCTCTGGGGAATGGTCAGAGATGAGGCTGACAGAGTAGCAAGCAAGGCCTTACCAAGCTAAGGCTTTAAAGCATTACCCTGAAGGCAACGGAGAGCCACTAAAGATGGTAATCAGGAGAGTGAAATAATCAGTCCAGGACCTGTAGAAAAATCACTCTGACAGCGGTGGGGAAACAAGATTAGAGAAAGGAAAGACTGGAGGCAGGACAAATACAGACTGATTGGCTTCCTCCTGCCTGTCCTGAGTGGAAATGCAGGAACGGAGAACACATTCCAGTGTTATTGGACCGTGATAAACAGAGGATCTGTCAAGTTTCCCTTCATCTCCCTCCACTAGGCTGCAGACCTTTGCCAAGGAATCAACAGAGAAAGTGATTTCAAGCAGCTACCACAACTTCCCTTTGGGTCATCGTCAAAGACAGTAACTGGCTAGGAGGTGAGCCAGGGGCAAATAAAGGCATTGACACATCATTGGGGCCCATCATTCCCATGCTCGGTGTGGAATCCAGTGGTCGCCACATTGTACTACTAAGAGGATTAGGTAAGTGTATCAGAAAGAGACTCAACAGCACCTAACAACAACCCTATACTTAACTATCGCAGAAATTCTCTACATGGGACAAGTATTTGAACATCGCCTTCAGAACAAAAGCCTACAATACCCATTCTGTAAGATGGTAAATGAAGAATCATATTGTCACTAAGATGATAACTAATTGTGCCTCTCAATTTCTCTGCTTTAGTCAAATTTTTATTCTGGCTAAAATATTTTCACAAGTTATATACTTTTCTTTGTAAAAATTTTTTCTGATTGTGAAAGTAATATGTACTCATTGTAGACATTTAGAAAGTACAGCAAAGGAAAAACTAGCCATAATTCCACCACTCAAAGACAACTTCTGTTAACATATGGGCATGTTTCCCTCCAGTGTTCTTTACATAGCTGAGATCAAACTATAGCTACAATTTTATATACTACTTTTCTCAGTTAATACTAGAACATGAGAATTTTTCATGTTAGTAAACTTTTTTAGTAAACATGTTAGTAAACTTATTAACATTTTAATTAGCTGCCTAATATTTTATCATGTATTATATTTATCATACGTTGACTATTTATATTTATCATATATCATAATATTTCATCATTTCCCTACATCTGTATATTCATGTTGCTTTGATAATCTTCAATATTATAAAATAGCTCTGGGATAATTGTATATAAAACCTTTTGGGCATTTTGTATTATTTCCTTAAGGCCAAGTCTCAGAAGTAAAATTACTAGATCAAAGACTCTAAATAAATTGCTTCCCAAAGAGCACGTTATGGTGTGCACTCCCATTGCCATGTGTGAGCATGCCCACACCCTGCAGCACTGAGCATTGTGCAAGCAGGCCACGAAGCTCTAAGTGTACCCTTGGGTTGGGCACTTGGGGCAGGGCAGGGAGCTGTACCTTACTCTTCCTTTCTCAGCATGATTAAAATTTATTTCGAAATTTCTGACTTGAGCAATATCCCAAGATGCCTATGGAAGATGCTGACAGTGCGGCCTCATTTTAGTGCAATTACCTTGAGTGGTCCCAAGCCAAGTCACTTGGGGCCCTGTCCCCTCCTAGAGATGGCCCTGAGTGTCCACTCTCAGCAGTTCTGCTGCACGGTTGCAATGATTTAAGACCCTTCAAATGAAACCAGGCCTGCCGCTTCAAATGTGAGCAGCCCTGGTCATGACTGAGTGGGCAGGAATCAGAAGACTAACCAAACATGCACAGGCTGAACATAAAGAAGGCCGATAGTCTGTGAGGTGGCTCGGCACCAAAGTCCAGTAGAAAAGCTCCACGTTGCGCAGTGACGGTCTCAGAGTGTGAACACTCACAGGGAAGGAGGGCCTCCAGAGCTGCTCTGGACTGGAATGACAATGAGGGACTGTGCCCATCTTCCCTGGACTGAGAGACTGAGAGTGCCAGCACGTCTGCTCTGATGATCTCCAGAGCACCTTCCTTCTTTTCATATCACTAAGACATTTCTCAAAGTTAATTGGCCATAGAACAGGTGTTATATTTATAGCACAGCGAGAGCATATGGGTTATAAATGCATGCCAAAGCAGGTGAAGGCGCATGTGAATTTCCTTCTTAAAAGCAGACTATTGCATAATAATCATGATGTTAATGGTTATGCATTTTTCCTACATAATATATTTTAAAATACATTTTGAAAGGAAAAAAGAATACTGGCATCACTTCTTTTGTTAGTTTTGTAAAACCACCATTAGTATCTCATCTAGCTAAACACAGTTTGAAAAGCTCTGGCGTAAGGTAATTGGGTCCTGTCTTTTTCTTTGTGACCTGAAAGAACTTAAATCTGTACTGATTTTATAAGCATAAAAAAAGCTGTTACCTGATTGTTCTTATTTACATTTCTTTGCTTACGAGTGCAGTTGGATGTTTACTAGCCATTTTTATTTCCTATCCTGGAAAATGTTTGCTCCTGTTCTTTGCTAGAGCTGGTTCTTAGGAGTCCGATGCCTGGGGGCTGGCAACGCGGCAGGCATCTTGGCTTCCTGTCTCTAACAAGTAACAGACTCAACTATTCCTCCACCACACTTCTGTCCCAAGACAGAAAAGCTACTTCTCTAACCACATGCTGGCTTTGTGTTTATGATGCCTGTCATGGATTGAATTGTGTCCCCCAAAAATATCTGTCAACTTGGCTGGGTCATGATTTCCCAGTATTGTATGACTGTGTACCATTTTGTAATCTGATGTGATTTCCTTATGTGTTGTAAACTCCATCACTATGATGTAATAAGATGAGTTAGCAGCAGTTATACTGATGAGGTCTACAAGATTAGATAGTGTCTTAAGCCAGTCTCTTCTGAGATATAAAAGAGAGAAGCGAGCAGAGACACATGGGAACCTCGTACCACCAAGAAAGCAGTGCCTGGAGCAGAGCACATCCTTTGGACCTGAGGTTCCTGCCCAGAGAAGCTCCCAGACTGAGGGAAGATTGATGACTCAGACCTTCCTCCAGAGCCAATGGAGAAAGTGTTCCCCTGTAGCTGATGCCCCGAATTTGGGTTTGTACCCTACTGGACTGTGAGAGAATAAACTTCTCTTTGTTAAAACCATCCACTTGTGGTATTTCCGTTATAGCAGCACTAGATGACTAAGATAATGCCACTTCAGAGTTCCTGGCAGTGCCGTCGAACTTATAGAACTAAAAATAGTCTTGCATCTCTCTGAGTTGAGTCTACAGCAGGCAATTACATAATTTACACTAAAAACCCATTGCCATCAAGTCAATTCCAACTCATAGCGACCCTATAGGGCAGAGTAGAAGTGCCCCATAGAGTTTCCAAGGAGTGCCTGGTGGATTCAAACTGCCGACCTTTTGGTTAGCAGCTGTAGCTTTTAACCACTATGCCACCAGGGTTTCCATAATGTACGCTACTCATCATTTATTTTCAACACCTTATACTTATGAGGAAGTCCCTGGGTTGCTCAAATGCTTAAGCACTTGACTACTAACCAAAAGGTTGGCAGTTCAAACTCACCTAGAGGCACCTCAGAAGAAAGGCCTGGTGACCTGCTTCCAAAAGGTCACAGCCTTGAAAACTCTATGAAGAAGTTCTACTCTGGACACATGGAGTGGCTATGAGTCAAAACTGGCTTGCAGCAACTAGATTTTGGTTTGGTTATATTCACGGTAATTTCAGCAGCAGTGACTTTATGTTAATTATCTCAAGTTTTAGTATCAATGTATAGTCATCAATCTATATTGAATACAGTTTAATATTAAAAAAAAAAAAACTTCAACCGATTTTGTTAAACATCCAAAGATTGCAAAGTTGTACTCGATGTTCCCAAGACTAATAGCAAGGCATCACATTTCAGTTTTGTGAATAATTAATAAAGATTACACTCTAACCTGCCACAAAAGGCCTTCATTGTTAAAGGTACCAAAGGTGTTGATTACACGTTTCCCTCTTCTTCGTGAGGCAGTAGGAGCTTCTCAACAGCTGCTTTCAGGTGCCATTTCCTACCTACAGGCTCAGGAAAATACCCTAAACCAGTTGTCATTGAGTTGATTTTCAGAAGTAGATTTCCAGGCCTTTCTTCCAAGGCATTTCTGAATGGACTCAAACTACCAGCCTATTAGTTAGCAGCCAAACACTTAACCATTTGCACCACCCAGGGACCATATCAACACTCTAGCAGAATGGAAATTAAAAAGTCTTTCCCTCCTTCCTTCTCAGTTGATTCCAGAGATCCTAGAGGGCCTCTTAACCATCAATCTCAACACTGGGATGGGGTCCCACTATTCCATTTTAGAACCATAAGACACAATTTCATGTCCAGGCCACACTCTTGCTTACCTCTTTCTTTGCCATCACTCATTCCTTTCTACTGTTTATGCAGATTTATTTGTTCCTTAATGGACTATAAGTTCCTTGAAGGCAGGGACTGTATCTTGCTTATCTTTGTGGTTTGCACACGATAAATTCACAATATTTGCTAAATAAATAACTTGTATTTATTTTTTCTGATTAAAATTCTGGTATTAAAGGTAACAACAGCCTCTCAATTTAACTGCACCATTTTACAATTTTAAATGACCATGTAAGGCCTAAAAATAACACACAATTACTTCCTGCATCAAGAACTAAGTGTTTCAAAAAAAAAAAAGAACTAAGTGTTTCAAGATGGAGCCAACATGGTGCCCTAGACAGATACACCACACCATGCCTCTTCAGCAAAGACCAAAAAACTAAGTAAAATAGATACAAACATCAATCCTGGAACCCTAAGTATCAAATAAAGGGATAAAGAACTAGATCAAACACTGAATGGAAGAAGAAACTGACAGAAAACAGAGAACAAGGAGACATATGGAGTGGAGGTCCCCTGCCAACTAACACAGCACAGTGTGGCCATTTTGAAACATAGCCAGCAATGACCCCAGACAGGGAGTATGGAAAGACAACTTCACAAGCTACCAACAGGAGACAGAGCACCTGGTAACCAGAGAACCATGCTTTCCTACTTCTCACCCTTGAGGTGAGCAGAAGCAAGAACTGCCATCTCAGCAGCCCCCACCACCAAGATCCACAATACAAGCCCCTCCTCTGGCCCATCCCACCCCCTCCTGCTGCACAGCTTTTGTTTCTTTTTCTTTTTTTCATTTCTTTCCTTTCTTCCTTTTCTTCTCTCTCCCACCTAGCCCTGTAAGCTACCTCTGCCCCCTTCCCTTTTGTCCCCACCAGGCCACCACAGCTAGAGTGCCCCAGCACTCAGGCCTGCTGCTGCACCTGACACACAATGCCCCTTCCCTCCTACCACTCAACTAGTTGCTGAATGGTGAGAAAAGAGCCCATTCGACACCCTTGCTCATCTTGCAAGAGGCTGTGAATGTTCCCACACTGCTGCACCAACATCAGGAGGCAGACAGCACTCGCCCAGTCCACCCTCAACCATCTCACCAAACCAGTATACAAAGACACAGTATCACCCTGCCTGCTGCTGTCCTGCCCACCTGGACAAGGCGCTGAGAGCTATCATGCCCACAGACAAGCAAGCAGGAAAGCACAGTTGGCTCACCCACCCCAACATATCAAAACAAAACAAAAGAGCAGGACAACACAAATGAATATACAATCAATAAAAAAAGAAAATAATACCTTAATGTCTCAGAAACAGCAGACAATATCAAAACATAAAGAAGTAGGACAAGATGGCTCCAGCAAGTGACCAAAATAAAGAATTAGATAACCTTCTGGTAGAAGATAAGGCAAACTGATAAGGAATTCAAAAGACTAATATTTAGGGCTCTCCAAGATATAAGGAAAGAGATCAAGGAAAACAAAGACAAAATCATGGAAAACACAGACAAAACCAATGAAAACACAGCCAAAATCAAGGAAAACAAAGACAAAGCAATAGAAGAATTCAGGAAAATAATACAAGAACAAGACATCAAAATAAATAAACAATAAAAAAACAGACAAAAACAGAACTAGAAATCCAAATGATAAAGAACAAAATTTCGAAATAGACAACTCAATAGGTTTTAACAGCTAATTTGAAACAATGGTAGACAGAATTAGCAAGATTGAAGATAAATTCATGGATGCCACTTTGAAGAAAAATCAGAGAAAGGAATGAAGAAAACTTAAGAATTATGTGGGACACAATCAAAAGCAAAAATTTATGCATGATTGGAGTTCCAGAACAAGGGATGAAAATGGAAACACGGAGAAGATTGTTAAAGATTTGCTGGCAGAAAACTTCCAAAATTTGAAAGATGAAAAGTTGACCATACAAGAAGCTCAATGAATCTCATATAGGATAGATCCCAAAAGAAAGTCACCAAGATATATCATAATTACACTTGCCAAAACCAAAGACAAAGAAAGAATCCTGAGAGCAGCTAAAGAAAAATGAAAACTCACAAAGAGGAAACAATAAGACTAAGCTCTGATTACTCAGCAGAAACTATTCAGGCAAGAAGGCAATGGGGAAACATATATAAAACATTGGAAGCAAAAACAGCCAACCAATAATATATCCTGAAAAACTCTCTCTCAAATACAATGGTGAAATTAGGGCATTTCCAGATAAACAGAAATTAATGGAATTCATAAAAACCAAACCAAACTTACAACAAAATTAAAGGGAGTCCTTCAGTTAGAGAACCAACAACATCAGACATCAACCTGATTCTAGGACACGGAACAGCATCAGCCAGATACCAACCTAGGTAAAGAACCCTGAATAATAAAACAAAGCTAAAAGACTTAAAACAGGGAACCAGAGATATCACTCAGTAAATGATGACAATGTCAAAACAATAAAGCATAAAAGAAACAGTATAGGTATAGAATTTTCAAATGGAGAGGAAGCCAAGGTGATATCAAGTAATAAAACACTGGTTTAAACTTAGGAAGATAAGGGTAACTTTCAAGATAACCACAAAGAAAGTTAACAGACCCAGGCATCAAAATAAAAAAGAAGAAAAACATAAAGACTCAGTAAACACAAAATCTATAATAATGAAAGAAAAACCACCAAAAAAAGGAAGTCAGCACAGGAAAGAGGAACAAAGAAAACGTCAGCACCACAAAAAACGCACAACAATATGACAGCCATAAGCTCATACCTATCAATAATCACACTGAATGTAAATGGCTTAAATGCACTCACAGAGAGACAGAGAGTGGCAGAATGGATTTTAAAAAACATGATCCATCAATATGCTGTCTACATGAGACACACCTTAGACACAAAGACATATATATATTAAAAATCAAAGGATGGAAAAAATATATCAAACAGTAACCAAAAAAGAGAAGTGCCCATACTAATCTCTGATAAAATAGACTTTAAGGCAAAATCTACCATAAAAGGTAAGGAAGGACATTATATAACAATTAAAGGGACAATCCACCAAGAAGATATAACCTTAATAAATATCTACGCACCCAATGACAGGGCTCCAAAATACATAAAATAAACTCTAACCACACTGAAAAGAGAAATAGACAGTTCCACAATAATAGTAGGTGTCTTAGTCATCTAGTGCCACTATAACAGAAATACCACAAGTGGATGGCTTTAACAAAGAGAAATTTATTTTCTCACAGTCTAGTAGGCTAGAAGTCCAAATTCAGGGCATCAGCTCCAGGGAAAGGCTTTCTCTCTTTGTTGGCTCTGGAGGAAGGTCTTTCTCATCAGTCTTCCCCTGGCCTAGGAGCTTCTCTGCGCAGGAACTCTGGGTCCAAAGGACTTGCTTTGCTCCCAGTGTTTCCTTCTTGGTGGTATGAAATTCTCAACTCTCTGCTTGCTTCCCTTTCCTTTTATCTCTTACAAGATAAAAGGTGGTGCAGGCCACACTCCAGGGAAACCCCTTTTACATTGGATCAGGGATGTGACCTTAGTAAGGGTGTTACAGTCCCACCCTAATCCTCTTTAACATAAAATTACAATCACAAAATGGAGGACAACCACACAATACTGGGAATCATGGCCTAACCAAGCTGACACATATTTTTGGGGAACACAATTCAATCCATGGCAGTAGGAGACTTCAACACACCACTCTTGGTAAAGGATAGAACATCTAGAAAGAAACTCAACAAAGGTACAGAAGATCTAAAGGCCACAATCAACCAACTTGACCTCACAGACATATATAAAACACTCCACCCAACAGTAGCAAAGTATACATTCTTTTCCAATGAACACGGAACATTCTCCAAAATAGACCGCATTTCAGGCCACGAAGCAACCCTCAATAAAATTCAAACTATCGAAATAATACAAAGCATTCTCCTTGATCACGCCATAAAAGTAGAAATCAATAACAGGAAGAGCAAGGAAAAAAAAAATCAAATACATGGAAAGTGAATAACACCTCACTTAAAAACAAGGTAATAGAGGGAATCAAAAAATTCCTAGAATCAAATGAGAATGAAAACACATCATATCAAAACCTTGGGTACACAGCAAAGGCAATGCTCAGAGGTCAATTTATACCAAAAAATGCACATGTTAAAAAAAAAAAAGGCCAAAATAAAAATGTTAGCCCTACAACTCAATCAAATAGAAAGAGAACAGCAAAAGAAACCCACAGGAACCAGAAGAAAGGGAAAAATAAAGGTTAGAGCAGAAATCAATGAAATAGAGAACAGAAAAATAAAAGAAAGAATAAACAAGACCAAAAGTTGGTTCCTTGAAAAGATCAACCATTGGCCAAACTGACAAAGGAAAAACAGGAGAGGAAGCAAGCAACCCAAATAAGAAATGAGATGGGGACATTACAATAGACCCAACTGAAATAAAAATGGATCATAACAGAATACTATGAAAAACTGTACTCCAACAAATTTAAGAACCTAGAGGAAATGGACAAATTTCTAGAAACATACTACCTATCTACACTAACACAAACTGAGACAGAAAATCTGAACAGACCCATAACTACAGAAGAGATTGAAGAGGTAACAAAAAATACTCCCAACAACAACAACAAAGCCCTGTCCCAGACGGCTTCACTGGAGAATTCTACCAAACATTCAGAGAAGAGCTCAGACCAGTACTACTCAAACTATTTCAGAGCATTGAAAAAGAAGGAATGCTACTGAATTCATTCTATGAAGCCAGCATAACCTGATACCAAAGCCAGGCAAAGACACGACAAAAAAAAACAAAATTACAGACCAATACTCTCATGAATATAGATGTAAAAATCCTCAGCAAAATTCTAGCCAACAGAATTCAGCATCACATCAAAAAAGAATACAACACAACCAAGCAGGAGTCATATCAGTTTTGCAAGGATGGTTCAACATTAGAAAATCAATCAATGTAATTCACCACATAAATAGAACAAAAGTAAATAATCACATGATCATCTCAATCAACACAGAAAAGGCATTTGTTGAAGTCCAACACCCATCCCTGATAAAAACTCTCAATAAAATAGGAATAGAAGGGAAATTCCTCAACATAAGAAGGGACATCTACACAAAATCAACAGCCAACATCATTCTCAATAGAGAGAGGCTGAAAGCATTCCCCCTGAGAACAGGAACAAGACAAGGATGCTCTCTATCACCACTCCTATTAAACATTGTGCTGGAAGTCTTAGCTAGAGCAATAAGGCAAGAAAAAAGAAATAAAGAGCATCCAACATGGAAAGAAAGAAGTAAAACTATCCCTATTTGCAAATGATATGACATTATACCTACAGAACCCCAAAGATTCCCCAAGAAAACTACTAGAACTAATAGAAAGATTCAGCAGAGTAGTAGGATACAAGATCAACATACAAAAATCAGCTGGATTCCTATATACCAACAAAGAGAACTTTGAAAAGGAAATCAGAAAAACAATACCATTTATAATAGCACCTAAAAAGATAAAATACTTAGGAATAAATCTAACCAGAGATGTAAAAGACCTATACAATGAAAACTACAAGACACTACTGCAAGGAACCAAAAGAGACCTGCATAAGTGGAAAAACATACCTTGCTCATGGATAGGAAGACTCAACATTGTAAAAATGTCAATACTACCCAAAGTCATCTACAGATGCAACCCCAATCCAAATACCAACAACATTCTTTAATGATATGGAAAAACTAATCACCAACTTCATATGGAAAGGAAAGAGGTCTTGGATAAGCAAAGCATTACTGAAAAAAAAGAACAAAGTAGGAGGCCTCACACTACCTGATCTCAGGACCTACTATACAGCCACAGTAGTCAAAACAGCCTGATACTGGTACAACAACAGACACATAGACGAATGGAACAGAATCGAGAACCCAGATGTAAATCCATCCTCCTATGGTCAGCTGATCTTTGACAAAGGAACAAGGTCCATTAAATGGGGAAAAGCCTGTCTTTTTAACAAATGGTGCTGGCAAAACTGTATGTCCATCTGTGAAAAAATGAAACAGGACCCATACCTCACACCATACACAAAAACTAACTCAAAAAGGATCAAACACCTAAATATAAAACCTAAAATTATAAAGATCATGGAAGAAAAAATAGAGACAACACTAGAGGCCTTAACACATAGCACGAATAGAATACAAACCGTAGCTAACAATGCACAAACACCAGAAGATAAACTAGATAACTGGGTGCTCCTAAAAATTAAACACTTGTGCTCATCAAAAGACTTCACCAAGAAGCTTCTGGGGTCTTAAAAGCTTCTGAGTGGCCATCTAAGATACTCCACTGGTCTCACCCTGTCTGGAGCAAGGGAGAATGAAGAAAACAAAAGACAAAGGGAAAGATTAGTCCAAATTACTTATGGACTACAAGTACTACAGCCTCCACCAGTCTGAGTCCAGCACAACTAGATGGTGCCCAGCTACCACCACCAACTGCTCTGACAGGGATCACAACAGAGGGTCCTGGACAGAGCTGGAGAAAAATGTAGAACAAAATTCTAACTCACAAAAAACAAAAAACAGACTTAACTGGTCTGACAGAGACTGGAGAAACCCCAAGAGTATGGCCCCCGGACACCCTTTCAGGTCAGTAATGAAGTCCCTCCTGAGGTTCATCCTTCAGTCAAAGATTAAACAGGGCTATAAAACAAAACAAGACTAAAGGGGCACACCAGCCCAGGAGCAAGGACTAGAAGGCAGGAGGGGACAGGAAAGCTGATAATAGGGAACCCAAGGTCAAGAACGGGAGAGTGTTGACATGCCATGGGGTTGGTAACCAATGTCACAAAGCAATTTGTGTACTTATTGATTAATGAGAAGTTAGTTTTTGGTCTGTAAACCTTCATCTGAAGTTCATTAAAAATAAATAAACCCCAACAGTATGGCCCCCAGACACCCTTTTAGCTCAGTGGTGAAGTCACTTCCAAGGTTCACTGTTCAGCGGGGGACTGGACAGCCCCATAAAACGAAACGGGACTAATGAGGCACAGCAGTGCAGGGACAAGGGCTAGAAGGCAGAAGGGGACAGGAAAGCTGGTGATAGGGAACCCAAGGTTGAGTAAGGACAGTGTTGATGTGTAGTGAGGTTGTTAACCATTGTCATAGGGCAACGCATGTACTAACCGTTTAATGAGAAACTATTTTGTCTGTAAACCTTCATCTAAAGTGAGAATAGCAGCACAATTGGAAAAGTGTAGTCAATGTCACTGAACTGTGCATGTAGAAATTTTTGAAATGGTGTATCTTTGGCTATGTATATTTTCACCAAAAAAAAAAAAAAAAGGTTGAGAAGGGAGAGGGTTGACATGTCATGGAGTTGTTAACCAATATCATAAAACAATATGTGTACTAATGTTTAATGAGAAACTATTTGTTCCGTAAACCTTCACCTGAAGTACAATTTTAAATAAATAAATAAATAAAAGACTTTACCAAAAGAGAAACTACAGACT
This sequence comes from Dugong dugon, assembly GCA_030035585.1. NCBI lineage: Eukaryota > Metazoa > Chordata > Mammalia > Sirenia > Dugongidae > Dugong > Dugong dugon. Next base: position 74,112,201 of record CM057473.1, read on the forward strand.
GGGAAAAAAAATTTTGGCTACGACATATCTGACAAAGGTCTAATCTCTAAAATCTATAAAACACTTCAACATGTCAACAACAAAAAGACAAATAATCTGATTTAAAAATGGGCAAAGGACAAAAGTAAAACAATTTCTGAGGCCAACTCTTCAGAGAGGGATTGGATTGGACTGTAGGACATAAAGTGATACCCGTGAGGAGTGTGCCTCTTAGCTCAAGTACATACAAGAGACTAAACGGGCAGCTTCTGTCCAGAGGTGCGATGGGAAGGCAGAGAGGGTTAGGAGCTGGCTGAATGGACATGGGGAATCAGGGGTGGAAAGGAGAAGTGTGCTGTCCCAGTATGGGGAGAGCAATTAAGAGTCACATAACAGTGTATGTATAAATTTTTGTATGGGAAAAAATAAAAATAAAAAAATGGGCAAAGGATATGAATGGACACTTCACCAAAGAAGACATTCAGGCAGCTAACAGACACATGAGGAAATGCTCACGATCATCAGTCATTAGAGAAATGCAAATCAAAACTACAATGAGATACCATCTCACCCCGACATTACTGGCACTAATAAAAAAAAATAGAAAATAACAAATGTTACAGAGGTTTCAGGGAGATTGGAACTCTTATGCCCTGCTACTGGGAATGTAAAATGGTACAACCACTATAGAAAACACAAATTCTTCTCCTTAAGAAGCTAGAAATAGAAATACCATATGATCCAGTAATTTCACTCCTAGGAATATAGCCTAGAGAAATAAAAGCCATCACATGAATAGACATATGCACACTCAAGTTCACTGCAGTATTATTCACAATAGCAAAAATATAGAAACAACCTAAGTGCCCATCAACAGACGAATGGATAAACAAATTATGGTACATACACACAATGGAATACTACGCAACAATAAGAACAATGTTGAATCCTCAAAACATCTCACAACATCGATGAAGCTGGATGGCATTATGCTGAGTGGAATAAGTCAATCACAATCAAATATTGTATGAGACCACTATCATAAAAACTCAAGAAAAGGTTTACACACAGAAAAAAAAATCTTTGATGATTACTAGGGAGAGGAGTACTGGGGAGGGGAAATCACTAACTAGATAGTAGACGAGTGTTAACTTTGATGAAGGGAAAGACAACACACAGTATAGAGGAAGCCAGCACAACTTGACCAAGGCAAAGTTATAGAAGCTTCCTAGACACATTTAACACCTTGAGGGACCAAGTTACTGGGGCTGAGGGCTAGAGACCATGGTCTCGGGGGACATCTAGGTCAAATGGCATAACATAGTTCGTAAAGAAAATGTTCTACATCCTACTTTGGTGAGTAGCATCTGGGGTCTTAAAAGCTTGTGAGAGGCCATTTAAGACATACCTATTGGGCCCATCCTGTCTGAAGCAAAGGAGAATGAAGAAAACCAAACATACAAAGGAAATATTAGTCCAAAGTACTAATGGACCACATGAACCACAGCCTCTACCAGCCTGAGGCCAGAAGAACTAGATGGTGGCCAGCTACCCCCACCATTGGCTCTGACACAGATCACAATAGAGGGTCCCAGTCAGAGCAGGAGAAAAATATAGAACAAAATTCAAATTCACAAAAAAAGACCAGACTTACTGGTCTGACAGAGATTGGAAGAACCCCCAAGACTATGGCCCCTGGACACCTGCTAACTTAGAACTGAACCCACTCAGAAGCCCACCTTTCAGTCAAAGATTAGACAAGCCCATAAAACAAACAATGACACAGATGAGGAATGGCTTCTTAGTTCAATCAAGTATACGAGACCAAATGGGCAACACCTGCCCAAAAGCAAAGACGAGAAGGCAGGAAGGGACAGGAAAACTGGATGAATGGACACGGTGAACCCGGGGGGGAAAGGGGGAGAGTGCTGACCCATTGTGCAGATTGCAACCAATACCACAAAACAATTTGTGTATAAATTTTTGAATGAGAAACTAATTTGCACTGTAATTTTCACCTAAAGCACAATAAAATTTAAAAAAAGAAAGAAATATTGCCTATTAGATGGGAAAGGCACAGTGCTGGGAAGTGGATTGAAAAAAAAAGAAAGAAAGAGCTAAGTGTTTCTATCAGTTTCATTTTGGATGGGGAGCACGAGTGGCAAAATCCCTTTCACAGGCATGGTTACAGGCTTATTTTTGTACCGGTTGTTAATTATGGGCCCTTTGCTGGCAGTGAGCACTTGGAAAGTATACATTCTTCTTTACTGCTTGTACTTTACCTGTCAAACCCAATCTATGTGTATTGGATCCACTTTCTTGCCATATTTGAGAACTAACACAGTGCTATGAATTAGTGGGAAAGGGCAAATTTGGTGTTTAGTTGCATGCCAGATGTTCTTGACAAAAACAAATGCTATCTGACTTTAATGTCTAGTGAATGTACACCTAAGAGGCACTATGATCAATTCAATCTCACTAATATACTCCACTTGTCAGAATATGGGTAGTCCCTGATTTGATTTCCTTTTTACAAAGGGTATAATGTGGTACAGTGTACTCTTGGTTTCCACTCTAACACAGAAAAGCACTCTTAAGTAGAGGATCTGCACACACTTCCCCACTCTGAATATCTTCATCTGTCTGCCTCTCCCATACACACACTCCACCACTGGACCATCTGGGTGGGCTGAGCCAGGACAGCCAGGTCTCCCGGGATCTCTGCCTCTCTGTTCCTCCCCTTCCCCTCTTACCTCCTTCTTCCCCTTCACAGTAGTCTCCCCACATTGTAGCATTGTTTGGCTTTGCTCAAGTGTTTGGACACTGGATTAAGAACTTGAGATTCTATATATCTTACTGTTTGAAGACAATAGTATGTAGTGTAGTCACATAAATTATCATAGAACCAGATAAGTTCAGAAAAAAAAATCAGGACACTTAACAATAGTCGTTTTCATGAAGATCATAATATATACAGCCCACATAAGTAGACTGCTCTTTTACAGACTTCTACTCGTCTTTGTAGGTAACTCTCATTTCCAGGACACTAATATGAGAAGGGCCCAGAAAAATGTTCAAGACTAGTAAAATTTGTAGCCTAATGGAGGTTTTTATTTAACCTAATTATATAAAACTATGGGAGAAGTAAAAACTGAAATTTTACTAAAGGCTACATAGAAAGTTTTAATCTGACACATTTCTCTAGACAGAGCCTAAAATAAATAGACCATGGTTGAACATTAAGATGTAATTACATCTAAACGCAGTTAGAGATGATTTTCTTTAACTGGCATTGAAACAGAAGTCACACTTGGAGAGGACTTTAGAAATCAGAAAGTCTAACCTTCTTCCCACTGCAGGAATTCCTCTTCGACAATGAAGACAGACCATCATTCAGCTTTTGAATACTTTGAGTTAAAGGACTCTTTGTTTTGTGAGACGGCCCTTTTTGTTATTGGATAGCTGTAACTATTAGAAGGTTCTTTCTGATAGTGAGTCAGAAACTCCCTTACAAAAGTTTCCAATCATGAGTCAGAAGGCTGTTTGGAGTAATGGGAAGGATACAGGCTTTTGAGCCAGGCAGACCCTGGGTTTGAATCCAGTGTCTCCTACCTTACTAGATACATAGCGTTGTCCCTGAGCCTCAGTTTCCTGATCTATAAAATGCTGTTAGTGATATCTTCCTTTCATGCTATTGTGAGGGTTGGAGATACTGTGTGCTTAGTGCCTGGATCATGGCAGATGCTCATTAGATGGTAACTATTAGTAGTAGCAGTAGTCCTAGCTTTGGCCGGCTGACACAGCTAACTTTCTGTCATGGATTGATTTGTGTCCCCCTAAAAATGTGGGTCATGATTCCCAGTACTGTATGATTGTGTTATCTGATGTGATTTCCTTATGTGTTGTAAACTCTACCACTATGATGAGATTATATGTGATCTCCTCATGTGTTATAAATTCTATCACTGTGATGAGGTTATACTGATGATGTTGACAAGATTAGTGTCTTAATGCAATCTCTTTTGTGATATAAAAGAGAGAAGCGAGCAGAGACACATGGGAACCTCATACCACCAAGAAAGCAGTGCTGGGAGCAGAGTGCATCCTTTGGACCTGAGGTTCCTGTGCAGAGAAGCTCCCACACCAAAGGAAGACTGATGACATGGACTTTCCTCCAGAGCCGATGGAGAAAGCGTTCCTCTGGAGCTGATGCCCTGAACTTGGACTTGTAGCCTACTGGACCGTGAGAGAATAAATTTCTCTTTGTAAAGCCATCCACTTGTGGTATTTCTGTTGGAGCAGCACTAGATGACTAAGACACTTTCCCTCGAGATATTTCCCTTTGTTAGGCTAAAATGCATGGTTCTTTCAACTATTCCTCACATTCCATGGTTTCCAGACCCCTTAAGCACCTTGGTAGTTTTCCACTGGTTTATTATGGAAAGTATTCCTCCATGTATATCTTGTATGTGAGCTCCTTCAGATATGAACATTTAAAAGAAAGTAGAATTAATAAATATTTGTTGAGTGGACCGACTCCAGAACATTATGGATAGCTCCTCAAGATGACACATTCACAGGTGCTCTGCATCTGCTCTGCCACCCAGATGCCTGTGTGAGGAACACCTGTCAAACCTGCACGTCCTGCTCCAGCTTGATCTTGATCATGTTGTACTCTTCACAGTCCCAGACCCTCTGCTTGTTTAGCTGCTTCTCATATTCCTCTACTTTCTTAATGCGGTTTAGAAGATACTCCAGCTGAAGGCACAGAAGACAAAGGGAAAGTCAGATATAGTCCCTGCCTCAATCCTCCAGGGGGCCTGACAAGGATGACACAGTGGAGGGTTTGAAAGTTTCATGACCAGAGGGAGTCTGACAGCTCTCAGAAGCCCCTCTGCCCAAGGCTTCAAACTCTCAGGTCATAGCTTATATCATTTATGAGGGTCCTTACTCTAGAAACTCCAAGAGGAATGCTCCATTAAGAAATTATGCACAGCTCTGCGGTCAGATGTTTGTGTCTCTAAAACCTCCATTAGATCTTGGCCAAGTCACTTCTTTGTTCTTTACATCTCTGAAATGAAGTGAAAACCTCATACCCTTTTAAAAATGTGCCTTAAAACACTTTCTTGGGCCACAGATATCCATTGCTAGGGTAGATAACCAGAAAGCAAAGGAGAGAGTGACAACACCATGGAAACCACAGTGAGCCGCAAAGGTGGTTCTCACCACCACCAAGGAGACAACCTCCATCTGCAAGGCCCTACTGGTTAACTAGGAAGTGCAGTAATGAATGTATGCCTTGGCAATCCTGCCCCATAGCCAAAAAGGCTGAGCAAATTCAGTCACAGTAGAAATCACCCCAGATTCTACTTGACACCTCCCTACCCCCATCTACCACCCACTTTACCTCCTTGGCATTGTGAGCCTGCAGGGCCCGCTCCCATTTCTTCTTATTACTGGTCAGTAGCTCCTGTCGTTCTACCTCAAATGCTTTCTGCAACCAAGGAGGAATAAGGATCTAGTGTCAGTTTTGATTAGGCAAGTCTCACCAGTACCAAAGGACTCTTAAATAATAGTGCAAGTGCCATGTCACCAACCACACGAGATCAAATCCAAATGCAGGCTTGCCAAGTATCATGTGACCAAATGGCTATGGAATTTAGGTATTATGAAGTCTATAATTTACATACATTTAGAGAGGAAATGTGCCAAGAGCCCATGGCTTAGTCAATATCAGAGTCAGGGAGGGAGCTAGGGGAAGGCCAGTGTCACTTGTTGGTAGTCACAGGGAAAATCCCAACATGTACAATCGACCATGATTAGGGGTGGTGGATTGCCATGGGTGGGGTTCCCATGAAGCCAAAGCAGCATGTCACTCACCATGGGAAGCTATAAGAATCCAGAGAGAGATTCCCTCACCTTCCTGGCTATCTTCTATCTTGGAAAGATCCAAGTTTCATCTCAATCTTTAACATTCCATTTATATTCAAAGCACTGATTCCTGAACCCTATTTGACACAACCCTTTCCCATCCCCTCCCATGCTCAACTGTCATAAATAAATCAAATAAATGGCTCATATACACCATATGGTTATGGAGTACTAATCTCCCTCCTCTACTCTCCATCCCTTTACTTTCTTTCAAAGCACTTACTACCACCTGTCAAACTGTGCATTTAGTGATTTATTGTCTAGCTTTCCCCTACTAGCCTATAGAATATAGGCTCCAGGGATCAGGGACTTTGTTCCCCTGGAACAGCACCTGGGATATAGTACACACTAGATGCATATTTGTTGAGAGAGTGAATAAATGAATGAAACCCTAGAACAGAGACAAAAATCAGAAGACTGAAACATCTAGGACCCTCTTTAGATCGTTAGGACAGATTCAACCCTCCTCCCAAGTGTAGAAAATAGTCTTCTTGCACCCCATTACCTCAATGTGAGAGAGCTCCTGACGAAAGGTTTTCATTACATTCTTCACTTGCTCTTCCATCCTCTCCAGGAGGAGGCAAATGTCATCTGCCTGTTTCTTCAAATCCTTCACATACTGGTCATCCTTCATTTTTAACTCCTAGAAAATAACATGTAAAAGGCTGGTCACTAACCAAGTCAGAAGCAGGAAGTGCCAAGCACATTCCACCTGGGCCTTTCTCATCAGAAACTGGAAACACTAGGAATGAAATCTGTACAACACGGTTTACAGGGTAGTCTGAAAAGGCCTGGGAGAGGAACGGATAGAGGGAATGGGCAGCTCTGTGCAAAGCTCCAGACAAGCAGCACAGGGGCAAACTCCTCAATTACTATTCACTAGAAATCACCCTGCAAGCTCCCAGAAAGCCTAAGGTGTCCCAGCCGAGCAAATAACATGCAGGTTCCAACACAAGTTGGACTAAGTTGCAGACTAAGTTCCATTCTTAGCTAAAAACATAATCATCTGAAACAGCATTTGCTATGAAAGTATCTCTATTAAAACCCATTGCCATCAAGTCAGTTCCAACTTACAGCGACCCTATAGGACAGAGTAGAACTGCCCCCAAAGGGTTTCCAAGGAGCGGCTGGTGGATTCAAACTGCCAACCTTTTGGTTAGCAGCTGAGTTCTTAACTACTGTGCCACCAGAGCTCTATTAAGTAGCCAATAATTCTAAAATTTCTACAAAGTTTTTTCTTCTGGTTAATTTATTGCTTGAGTTATACAACATTCTGAGTAATGGAGCAAGGCCTACACATTTTTCCATTCAGAAAAAGCAACCAATAACCCAGTTAAATCCCCCAGCCAGATTCCACGTGGCTAGGATTGAGTGGCTGGGGCCTCTTGCCTGCTGTAACTCGCTGATAAGCTTGTTCTTATCTTCTATGAGCCCAGCACAATGCAGTTGCTGGGTGTTGAGCATGTCCCACAGGTCCTGGGGGATTTTCTTCTGTTTGCCCTCCTCCCACTTTGCAGTGATTTCATCAAACTTGTCCTGGCTGGTCTTAACTTCATTCTCCAGCTTCTCAAGTCTGCAAACACAAACATGTCAACCACACCAGCACAGCAGGAGACGCCAGGACTCTGGATGTTAACTTCCAATAGAGCAGGCAGGTTGTCTAGCATTGATAATACAGAACACAGGCACCCATGCACTGCCTTCAGACACACTCACCCCAAACCAGACCAGACACTAAGAAATCTTCTCTTAGTTTAATGCTTGACTATAAGTAACTGAGACCAAATAGGCAAAGTAACACATACCAAAAACAGATCAACATTAAGGAGATTAGGTGGATGGTTGGATGGATGGACGGACGGACGGACGGACGGACAGGTAGGTAAGTAGGTAGGTAGGTAGGTATACAAACAGACAGACAGATAGATAGGTAGGTAGGCAGACAGACAGATAGGTAGGTAGACAGATAGATAGGTGATAGATCAAGTCAATTGGTCAAGTACTTCTGAGTAAGATGGTAACATACAGTAATTAAACGCCTGGTTGCTGGAGTCATATAGCTCATGTTCAAGTCCTGAGTTTACTACTTACTGATTCTCAACCTTAGGCAAGTCGCTTAACTTCTACAAGCCTCATTTTTCTCAACTGTAAAATGGAGAGGACAGAAGTATCCACCTTCATATGGTTGTTGTCAGGACTGAATGAGATAATGCACTGCACAGGTGTTCAGCACAATAATCACTTAGCAAGTGTCACTTACATTATTAGCTCACGTGAAGCAACATGACTTCAAGTGTCTAGCCATTCTTCTCCCAAATTATAAGTAAATGACCAGCGGAATGTACAAATACAGAAAATCTACCATTGTTTGTTGTGTGCTGTTGAGTTGGTTCCAACTCATAGCAACCCTATAGGACAGAGTAAAACTGCCCCATATGGTTCCCAAGGAGGGGCTAGCGGATTTGAACTGCTGACCTTTTGGTTAGCAGCCTGAGTTCTTAACCACTTCACCACCAGGGCTCCAATCCACCATTAGAAATAGAAAACAGGGATGGCCTTTCCAGAAATCCGTAAGAAACTCTGTGGTGGACTATACTAAGGATGGGACTGGATTGAAGAAAGGCATTAGGGCTGAGACACGAGGCTCCTTCTGACAATGGTGACTAGGACATGTGCCAGAGATTCCCCCTAATTTTAACAGACTATAATTCTATGAGATTTTCTCCAAACAAAACCACAAACAGGGGCCACAACTTAAACATCTTGTGCATCTCTTCTGTCCTTCTATTTCCCATCTGCTACCCCACCTTGCAAGCTAGGGCACATAAACCTGTTGCTGTTGAGTCAATTCTGACTTACAGCGACCCTATAGCACGGAGTAGAACTGCCCCATAGGGTTTCCAAGGTTGTAATTTTTATGGAAGCAAACTGCCACATCTTTCTCCCATGGAGCAGCCGGTGGGTTTGAACCACTGACTTTTCTGTTAGCAGCCAAGCACTTAACCACTGCACCACAAGGGCTTTTTCACGAAAGCACATAGTACATATTATAATTTAATTGATTTTTTTTTTTTTTATTTCAAGAAATGAGAAACAGTCATCAGGTCACTGTTTCAAAACACACATTAACTCTGCCACTTAAAACCTGCAATTTTCCTTATTGCTATAGAATGAACCCTACCTCCTTAAGGCCTTTCACAAGCTGACCCTGTTGGGAATCACTCAGTTCAGTGCTCAGTACTGCCCATGACAGGCAGTGGGAAGTTTCAAAAGTAAAGTCACCAGTTATACACGGGCAATCTGGTAAAGAGAACTACTTATGCTGCACAACTAAAAGTATTGTTAAAATTGTATCTGTGTGCATACGCTGAGGCTGAGAAGAGCTAAAATGGTCACACAGATTGCTCTTCTAATTGAACTATATTTAAGAAATTGAAGAACAAACCAAAGTAAGAATTTAAATGAGGATCTCTGCTTCTGTTGATATCAGTCCACCTCTATGTGCAAGCTAAAGGAGTTTAATACTTCTAAAACACTTACAAGGAGCCCTGGTGGTACAATGGTTAAGCACTGTTAACCAAAAGGTTGACGGTTCGAACCCACCCAGCAGCTCCTTGGGAGAAAGACCTGGCGATCTGCTTCTGTAAAGATGATAGCCTAGGAAACCCTATGGGCAGTTCTACTCTGTCACATAGGGTCACTACGAGTCAGAAATCGCTCGATGGCACCCAACAACAACAACAAGCAGTTTACACCTCCCTACTGGGCAATCTGAGACCTGGGCAGATGGGTGTGCCAGGCAGTCTGCCTGCTAAGGACTGGAACTGAGGGTTGAACATGGGTTCCTATTATCCCTCTAACCCTCTATCTTTCTAGGCATGAATTCTTTAATATTTTTTAATACACTGTTACATTGGCACATAATACCAAGATGTTTCTGGGTCTGGTCATTCTGATCACCTTAAACCCAGGACAGCCCAGTCCACCTATTCAGCCTTGTCTCTTTCTTCCCACCACCACCACCGCCCATATACCCTTCACTATCATGCCATTCCCAAACACACCACGTGTTCTTATGCCTCTGCTCAAGCTGTGCCCTCTGCTTAAAATGCCCACTCCACAAACTCCTATTCATCCTTTATGGCCGAACTCAAAAGTCCCTTGCCTGGGAAGTCTTCTCTAATCTCTCCAGAAAGAATTAAAGGACTCCTCATATGTATTTCCACAGCTCTTTACACATACATTTATTTTAAAACATATCATGGCTGGGTGTTCCCATGTCTATCTCCTCGGCTAGACTGTAAGCTTCAAGAGCAGAGGCCATGTTTCACTCTTCTCTGTATCCATAGAGCTTGCACATGTCAGGGATGTAATACTTGAGGAAAGGAGGGAAGGAGGGAAGGAGGAAGGGAAGGAAGGAAGAAGGAAAGAAAGAAGGTCTCATAAGGTGCCAGAAGAGAATTTAACTAAATTAAGTGTGACAAAGCCACTCACAACGATTCTGGAGAATGTAGCGACCCACAGAGGAGAAAAACCTCTTCATGCCCACCAGGCTGCAGAGCAGTGGGCTCCTTACCTCTGACGCTTTATCTCCTCTTCTTCCACCCTACGTTGGATCTCTCTGATATCTGTAGCCACCTGGATATTTGTCACCAACTCAGTGCCACAGAGCAGCAGTTTAGCCAATTTCTGAAAACAAAGAAATAAGAATTTGTGAAGTTAGAACACTTTATGAAAGAATTCATAGAGTTAGAAACGTTTTTGCACAGCTGTATATAGCTCTTCTATCCAACTGAGCAGGAATTCATAGCTACAGTGGTTAAGAGCTACGGCTGCTAACCAAAAGGTTGGCAGTGGAATCCACCAGCTGCTCCTTGGAAACCCTAAAGGGCAGTTCTACTCTGTCCTAAAGGGTTGCCATGAGTCAGAATCAACTTGATGGCAATGGGTTTTGGTTAAGACTTTTAAGAGTAGCACTATTTAGCAAGCTTTTTCTATCAGAATATTTGTGATGTGATGTAGTTTAATAGCACTTTTCAGGTTTAAATGCACTTTATTTCAGTATCTTTGGGGTAGGGACTGGCCAACCAATACACTGGCATGTACTATAGGTACATCACAGCGCTTTACCCAGGAGGTCGCCAAGGTGACTGACACTTTCGGGGCCCTTTCGAAGAATCCCAGCTGGGGAGGTGGGGCAGATAATTAAAGCTGTCCTCCAATATCCATCTCCCCTCTCTTCTTTTAGTAACAGAACCCTCAAATTTTAGCTGGGTATGTGACTTCCCCAAACAGATATATTTCTAAACCTTTCTTACAGCTAGAATAAAATTTAAATCTACAGCACATGAGCAGAAGTGCCGTGTGCCACTTCTGAACTGTGCCTTTAAAGGGAAAAGGTGTACCCTCTGCTGCCCCTCTTTTTCCCCTTCTTCCCAGCTGAAGTGTGGTGCTAAAGTACATCATGACGAGCAGAGAAGGCAACTAAAGAAGGCAGATGGAGCTGAGGTCCGTGACATCAGGCAGTCCCCATGTCACCCTCCCTAACAGCTCCAAACGGTTAAGTGAGGGAGAGAAATAAATGCTTATCTAGTTTATGCTAATGTAATTTGAAAGGATGATCTTTTCAGTAAATGGTGCTGGATCAATTAAAAATTTATATAGAAAACAATAAACCTTGAGCCCTACCCTTACATCAAACCAAAAATCAAACCCATTGCCCACGAGTCGATTCCAACTCATAATGACCTGTAGGACAGCGTAGAACTACCCTGTAGGGTTTCCAAGATGGTAATCTTTACAGAAGCAAACTGCCATATCTCTCCCGCGAGTGGATGGTGGGTTTGAACCGCTGATCTTTCGGTTAGCAGCCAAGCACTTTTAACCACTGTACCACCAAGGCTCCACCCTTACACAGTACACACAAAAAACAAATTCTAGGTATATTATAAACCTAAATGTAAACGATAGGAAAATAAAGTCTCTAGAACAAAACATAGAAAAGTATCTTCATAAACCTAGAGTAGACATGGGACACAAAAAGAATTACCATTTTTTTAAAAAAAGCTAATAAAGTGCAGGGCCAAGGTCAGGGGCCCCTCTGCCCAGGTCTCAGGGCAGTATTGGCCAGCAGTACCATGGTAGTGAGGAAGGTAGCAAGGTATAATTTTCTTGTACACATTTTTCCTCAATGCCAAAGCTCTTCATGACTAAAGTCCTAAGTGAAAGCAGACATGAAAAGTTGCTAATGAAAACAATATTATCTCTTTGGTTTGCATGCAGTTAAAGAGTACTCAGGAAGAAATGTATATCAGTATTTTTAGGACTCTAATATCACTTTTCTCCTACACAGAAATGCTCAGACATCACTGACCTGTTAGATGAAGAAACCTAAGTTCAAAGAGGTTACATGAATCACCGAGTTCACAGTGAAAGACAGAGCTAGAACAAGAACCCCCATCAGCCCACTATTCTCTCCTCTGCACTAAACTACCTTATTCCAGACACAGTACAGGACAAGTTCTTCAATTATCTCTATATCTCATATGCTCTCTAATAATATTTCAGTGACTCAAGGATTTTTCTCCCAGTACATACGCTTCAGTTTCTGCTAGAAATTATCTCCCTTTTCTCCACCTTTATAAATTCCACCTACTTTTCTGAGATTCAGCTCCAGTCACACTTTCTCCATATAACCTTCCCAACCAGGCCAGCCCAGTGAGCTCTTTTCCATATCTCAATTCCTGCACTCATATCTCATATCACTTGTCTACGTATTTCATTTAGTAGTTAATTTGATGCAGAATTTTTCCAGTTCTGGCTTGCTGTTTTGAACTGCTGTTTATTCCTCCTGCACCTGTTGTTCTAAGTACTTCATTAAATATCCCAGAAGCCCTGTCATTGTCACAGGAGAGCAGTCAATGATGTTCTTTTCAATGTTTATTGAGTACAAGCCATGTGCTACTCCACAGCTACAAAAAAATGCAGAGAAGACATAGGATGAGGTCTTCACTCTAGAAGAGCTTACAGTTTCACTGTGTAGACTGCACGTACACACATTTGAAAAGTCGTACAAGGCAGAAAACAGTTTAGAATGAAATGAATGGCACAGACAAGAAGTATTAGATATGTGGATGAAACAATCTGGAATGAAATGAATGGACAGACAAGAATTAGATACGTGGATGAAACGATATAGGAAGAAATGAACGGCACAGACAAGAAGTATTAGATACGTAGATGAAAGGAATTCAGGCTGGGCAGAGGAAGATCCCAGGAGGAGTCAGAACTTAAGATGGTCTTAAAGGATGGGAAGGTAGCCTGATGAAAGGAGGGGAGAAGAAGAGTAGGGGCTTGGCATCCCAGATAAGGAGAACAGGTACTATCAAAGGCAGCAGGGATGAACAAGGCCCTCATGGAGATGAGTGAATGGATCAGCCCACCCAACGTGGAAGACTCAAACTAGACAACAACAGGAGATATAACTGGAAAGTTAAGATGGGAATAGACTACAAAAAGCCTTGAATGTCAGACTAAAAAGTGTGGATTTTACCCTATGAATAATAAATAACCATTAAAAGTATATAAGGAAAAAAACGTGTATGAGCAGAGAAGAGACAGCATAAATATAAGAAAGTGTCATAAGAAAGCTCACTCTTAAAGAGCTATCAAAATGAGAAAGAGTTGAACTCAGTTCTGCCTAGAGACAGGAAAATGGGATACATGATCTCATAAATATAAAAGCCATGGTGTCACACTCGGCTCTCTAGTCTTACAGGACTAACCCATTTGCTACCTAGTTCATACCAGTCTGCTTTCTTCTTTCTGTTTGTAGCTCTTGCTTTGGTCTTCCTCACTCTCCTTTTTCCCATCTAAATATTCTCCAAGTGCTTCCCTGTGATAGAAAAAGGCAGAGAAACTGAAGTTATTTCTAGTACTTAAATTCTATATTCCAAGGTACCATGGTACTTTACACAACATACAAAAATGCATCCCATGTGGATAAAATTTAAGTATTAAAAACATCACAATCATAAAAACACTAGAAGTAAATACAGAAGCACAGAAAACCAAGACCAGAAAAAAAGATTGAAAGATTTTACTTTCTGAAAGCTTAAAATTTCTATACACTAAAATACATCATAAGGTTGAAAGTCAAGGGAAAATTGGTAAAAGATATTTGATAAAATATTGTTATCCATAAAAATAGAATGGTCTCCTTCAAATTGACACACACACAAAAAAACAAAATGCCAAACAGAAAAATTGGCAAAGGATGTGAACAGGTAGTTTATAAAGAAATACAAATGGCAAATAGACATCTGAAAATATGTTCAACTTCACTTATAAACAGATAAATGAAATTGAAAATCCAATGAAGTATCATTATTCTATCAGACTAGAAAAAATTTAAGAAGTTGATAACACCAGGTGTGGGCCAAGAGTGTGGGTGCCAAACTACTCTTACTCCATAGGTGGAAATCTAAAGTACAACAACCTGTCTGAAAGGCAATTTGGTAAGATTTATCAAAGCCTTAAATGAGCTTCCTCTTTGACCCAACAATCCCACCTTTAGGAATTTTCTACTGAAAGATTACGCAAGTACACAAGAATGATTACTGCAGCACTGACTATACTAGTAAGAACATGGTAACTTTCTACATACATATCAATCGTTGAAGGTTTAGATAAGCTATGGGACAATAATTGCATATTTTGTAGCCTATCCTGTAAAAAAAAACAATATAAATATAGACATGGGAAGGTGACAACAATATTTAAAAGGAGCCAGTTGTAGAACAATATACAGAGTATAATACAAACTGTCTTTTAAAAACAGGCTTATATATGCATAGAAAAAATTCTGGAAGGATATATGAGAAACAGACAACAGTAGTTACTTAAGGAAAGAGAAGGAATTGCTGAGGGCTTCTATTTTCTACTTTATGTATTTTTGTATTGTGTGAATTTTACAATAGCTGTATTTTTGAAAAAAATCAGAAAATAAGACTAACGGCAGGGGTAGATAAAGTTCCAGACTACAGACTTCTTTGGAGGAGGCATGGGGGCACGATCCCTTCAACCCCTACACCACTTACATCAGGAAGATCCCACTCGCATCTCTGGCACATAGTGGCCATAAGGGACTCCCACTACTGCGTTAATAAAAAAATTAGTTTCCCTGGGCCCCAACCATTATCTTATGACTTCAGCATCTATGGTGAAACAAGAAGATCCCTTTTATCTCATTTTTTCTTTACTGTTTCTAACATTGACTTCCATCTCCACTCCCTTTGTTCAAAGAGCAGCACAGACTTACAAAGCGTTATACCATATTTGAGTTACCACTCCCCAGTCCCAATCTAATCAAAACCCTTTTTTCTTGTTATTTTATCACTTCTCTATGCTTATTGAACCTGCCCTTTGTCCTTACTAAGAAAACTTATCATCTATTTTACTCAGCTCTTTAGACCTTTCCCAGCTAATGGTGTTCTCATCACCATCCAAAATGCACTCATTCCTCCACGTCCTACTTTGACCACCAATTAATTACCAACTCTATCTAAATAATCCCTTCCTGGAGCAAAGATCAGTGCTTCAGAAAGAAAAAGAACTGTGCAGACTAGATCTGCTACAAATTCTTAACATCTAGTTTCAACTTCAATCATTTTGCTGCCTTTTATTCATCACTTTTGACTGCGTAGCACTACACTGTCCAATATGGTACCCTCTAGTCACATGTGGCTAATGAGCACTTGAAATGTGGCTAGTTCAAATTGTAACGTGCTGAGTGTAAAATACACATCAGTTGGATTCTTAAGGCTGAGAATAAAAAAAAAAAAAATGTAAATATATCATTGGCATGGTTTATACTGTTTGCATGTTAAAATGATGATATTTTTATATATTGGGTTAAATAAAATAAATTTTTAAAAATAATTTTGTCTGTTTCTTTTTACTTTTTTAATGGGATATTAGAATATTTAAAACTACATACGTGGCTCATATTATCTTTTCATTGTTTAGCACTGACTTAGCATATTTAAGTCCCCCCAAAAAACTGTCCCAGACCTTCTCCCTCCTCAGGTTTGAAGTCATACACATCTTCCTTCTTCTGGGAGCTGAATCCCTCTTTTGGGAAACTGTTTCCTCACCACTGCCACATGTGATCTGAATGGTAAATGCCATCTCTATGAATGCCTCACCTCCTGGCCAATCAGAGTGCTTTCTCAGGACTTTAAAAGTTAGAATTTAATTGGTAAGTTGGTTGGGTTTTGGGTTCTATGTTGGAAATAATTTTCCTTCAGAATCTTGAGGGCATTGTTCCATTGTCTTATAGTTTCCACCGTTGCTTTTTGAGAAGTCTGAAGTCATTCTGTATTAATCTGCTTTTTAAAATATAATTTGTTATTTGTATGTGATCCATTTTTTTCTCTCTGGAAGTGTGTAGGACTTTCTCTTTGTTCTCAGTGTTCTGAAATTTCTCAATAGTGTGCCTTGGGGTAGGTCTGTTTTCATCCATTACAGTCCCCTTCAATCAGGAAACTCATGTTCTTCAGTTCTGAGAAATGTTCTTGAATTATTTCAGTGACAGTGTCCTCCTCTTTGTTTTCTCTGTCCATTTCTTCTGGATTTATAAAGAAAATACTAGATCTCTTGGACTAGTCCTCTAATTTTTAAAATTATTTTTTTTTTTGCTCTATCTTTTAGGTGATTTCATCACCTTTATTTTCTGATCCTTCAATTGTTTTTTGTTTCTATTAAATTTTTAATTTCCAAGAGCCCTATCTTTTTCTCTGAACACTTCTTTTAATAATATCCTATTCTTGTTTCACAGATGCAATATCATCTCTTTTTTCTCTGTGAATCTTGATAATAGTCTTTTTGTTGCATTAATTTTTTTTCTTCCTACAATAGTATCATAACCACCCTATCATCACCATAACCAACAAATTCCTTAATATTATCTAATACCCAGTCCAACTCTGTACTTGGATGGCTCATTCTCATCCTTCAGTTTCATCTTCAATGTCACATCTCTAAAGAGGCCACCTTCTCTGACAGCCTACCTTTAGGCTCCACATCTATTATTCTCCATCTTTGTTCCTTGCTTGTTTCTTTTAGAGCCCTTATCACAGATTGTAATTATGTAATTTGTTTACTTGTTTACTTGTTTTTTGTTCCTGTAGTCCTAATTGGAACAGAAGTTTCCTAAGAGCAGAGACTATAACTGTCTTGTTCATCAGTGAATCCCCAGCACAACTGACATGGAAAGAGTGACATCCAAGGGGCTTGACCCACAAAGAGTTTTAAAGATGGTCAATAGAATATGGCATCACTAGGAGCAAAACAGAAGGGCAGCCAACAAGGATACAGCTTATACAGATTATCAAAATAAGGTAGCAATGGATAAATAAGAGACTGAGGGTGTTGCTCCAATAAAGTTATGATGCCTTGCCCAAGTCCTGGACCTGAGCCAGTTTTCAGACCCAAAACCTCTTGACTAAAGAGTTGGCAGGGTCTCCAGGAGGGAGGACCTGTAATACTATGGCAAATACAATGATGTTCCCCAGTCATTCCCCAGAGAAACTCATAGTAATTTATCAAGGGATTGTACAATGGGAAAAGAGGGATACCCAGACATTTTTAGGACTATTAGAACAAGGTCTGAGTTGGAACTGATACCCAGAGATCCAAAGAATCATCAGGCCCCCATCCATTAGGGTGAGAGCACACAGGGGCCAGGTAGTAAATGGGGGCCTGGACAAAGTCCTACTTACAGTGGTTCACTGTGGTCATTTCTCTGGTCCCTGAAAGTATTATTGGGATTGACATACTTAGGGTTTGAGAAACTCCCACATTAAGTCCTTGGCCTATGGGGTAGAGCTACCACAGTGAAGAAGGCCAGGCAGACACTTCTGAAACTGCCCCTGAGTGCATAAAAAACAATCACAGACCAGGGAGCTAACGGGGATTAGTGGCACTCTTCAGAATCTCAAGGATGCAGGAGTGGTCTGGTTCCTGCAGAAACTGGATGGATCATAGAAAATGGCTATTGATCGATTACTGCAAACTCACTCAAGTAGTAGCCCTGATTGCAGCTGCCATGCGAGGATGGCACCCTTACTAGTGCAGATTAATACAGCCTCAGGTACATGGAATATGACCATCAATTGGACGTATGCATTATTTTCTACTACAAGATTCCTACTACATGCATTATTCATACTAATCAGGAAGTTCACATTAACATGGAACAGACAATAATATATACTCACAGCCCTCATACTCACAGGGCCATGCTAATTCTCCTGATCGCTGTCATAATATAGTCTGAATAGATCAGGATGATATGGATATCCCACAGAACATTACATTGATACTTTACATCAGGGACAGACTAACGATGGCCTGTGGGCCAAATCCAGCCCACCACCTGTATTTGTACAGATCACAAGCTAAAAACAGTTTTTACATCTTAAATGGTTTTAAAAAAAAAAGATCAAAAGAAAAAGAATATTTTGTGGCATGTGAATATTATATGAAATTCAAATTTCAGTGTCCATAAGGCAAGTTTTAGTGGAACACAGCTATGCCCATTTACATATTGTCTATGACTGCTTTCACCCTATAACATCAGAGCTGAGTAATTGCACCAGAGACCATATGACTTAAAGCCTAAAATATTTACTATCTGACTCTACAGAAAAAGTTTGTCCACCCCTGCAGTTCATTGATGACATTAGGGTAATCAGGCAAGATGAGCCAGAGATGGCTAGTGCACTGCAGGTTTCAGTAAGATGTATGTGCTCCAGAGAATGGGAGATAAACCCAAAGAAGATTCAGAGGCCTGTCACATCATTAAAGTTTTTAGGGGTCTAGTCATCAGGGGCATGCTTGGAAAACCCACCAAAGTAAAAAACAAATCAATGTAGCTTGCATCCTTCACTACAAAGAAGGAAACAATGTCTGGAAGTCTTCTTCAGGCTCTAGAGACAAACATCCACAGTTAGGAGTCCTGTCTTGGCTCATATACCACCTGACATGGAAAGCTGCCAGTTTTGAGTGGTTCCTGGTACAGAAAAGGACTCTGCAGGAGGCATGGGCCACAGTGCAAGCAGCCAGCCCCCTTGGGCTACATGATCCAGCAGACCCTATGGTTTGGAGGTGTCAGTGATGGAAAAGATGCCATGCGGAGTTTGTGGCAAACTCTAGTGGGAAAATCATAGTGCAGGTTCTGGAATTCTAAGGCCATCTGTAGCTGAAATGTAAACACTTTTTAAAAAAATACTTCCTGGTAGGCTACAGAGCCCTGGTAGAGAGTGAACAATTGAACAAGGGACATCAGTTCCCATGTTGGATCCAAAACTGCTTATCATGAGCTGAGTCTTTCAGCTCTACAAAGTCACTAAGTCCTGTTCAGGCTTGATCTCAGATTTACCATTTCCATCTTAATGATGTATTGCCTCTGGGCCTGCCTGACTTTGTGACATCACTAAGATGGAAATGGTAAATCTGAGATCAAGGCCTGAACAGGACCAAAAGGCACGAATCAGCTTCATGAGCAGGCCACCCAGCCCCTCACATCACCATCTCCTCTCCCCTGGTCCAAACCTGTGGCTTAGGAGGGGTCCTATATGACCAACTAAAGGAAGAAGAAAAAGCTTGAGTTCAGTTTATGGATTGATTGGCTTGGTATGTGGGATCAGGCTGAAAATGAATAGCAGCTGCATCACAGCCACACTCAGGGATGGTTTTGAAAGACAGTAATGTAAAATATTCCCAATGCTCAGAGCTTCAAGTGATGCACCTGGTCATGGACTTTGTGTGGAAGGAAAAAGTGACCTGCAGAGTCTCAGACAACACAACTATCCAGGGACTTGAGGAGTGCCTGATCCTCAGGCATAGAATCCTACACAGTATACCAAGACACCCATTTCACAGTGAGAGGTGCAGAAGTGGGCCCATAACCATGGGAATTACTGGTCATATCACTACTGCACCATCCAGTCAGTCAGGCAGTGTGGAACGGCCTGCTGATGGCACAGCTGAAGCACCAGCTTGGAGGCAATACTCTAGAGAATGCAATAATTGCACTAAATCAGAGATGTCTATATGACCCTGTGTTACCATTAAAAAAAAATGCATGAGTCTGGCAGCCAAGAGATAAAAGCAGGAGTGACCCCACCTACCATCACTCCCAGTGACCCATGGGGGATTTTAAGTTTCCCATTTCCACAATTCTGGCCTCTGTAATGTCAGAAGTCGTGGTCCTCAGTCCATACATACTAGACCAGTTGAGACAAGAGGAACCCCAGAGACTATTGCCCTGAGACATCCTTTAAACTTTGAACTGAAACTACTTCCACAGATCACATTTCAGCTAAATAACAGATTGGCTCATAAAATAAACAATATCAACTGTCATGGACTGAATTGTGTCCCCCAGAAATATCTGTCAACTTGGCTTGGTCATGATTCCCAGTACTGTGTAAGTGTGCACCCTTTTGTAATCCGATGTGATTTCCTTATGTGCTGTAAATTCAATCACTACGATCTAATAAAATGGATTAGTGGCAGTTATACTGATGAGGTATACAAGATTGGATAGTGTTTTAAGCCAATCTCTTTTGAGATGTAAGACAGAGAAGCGAGCAGAGACACATGGGAACCTTGTACCACCAAGAAAGCAGTGCTAGGAGCAGAGCGTGTCCTTTGGACCTTAGGTTCCTGCACAGAGAAGCTCCCAGACCAAGGGAAGATTAATGACATGGACTTTCCTCCAGAGCCGAAAGAGAAAGTGTTCCCTTGTAGCTGACACCCTGAATTTGGACTTGTAGCCTACTCAACTGTGAGAGAATACACTTCTCTTTGTTAAAGCCATCCACTTGTGGTATTTCTGTTATAGCAGCACTAGATGACTAAGACATCAACTGTGAGTACTGTGCTCCTTTAAAAAATCATCTATACAAGACTAAATGGTCAACATTTACTCTAAAGCAAAGATTAGAAGGTAACAGGGGATGGGGAAACTAGATTAATGGAAATGGAACAACCAGAACAGGAATAATGAGAATGTTGACACATTGTGAAAATGTAACTAACGTCACTGAACAGTTTGTACAGAAATTGTTAAATGGGAACCTAATTTTGTGTGTAAACTTTCACCAAGTGAAAAATAAAATGTTATCTAAAAAAAAAGTCCTGATCCTCAAAGAGGTGCCCTCTTGCCAAGGGGCAGACCAAGGATCCCAGTGAATTACAAGTTATGGCTGCCACCTGGCACTTTGGACTCCTGTGTCCAGGGACCACACAAGAAGAATGGGATGGTTAAGGTTGTGTGTTGACTTGGCTGGGCCATGATTCTCTGTGGTTTGGCAGTTATGAGGTAGTTTGGCAGTTACATAATGATGTAATCACCTCCATGATGAGACTTCCTATGAGCAGTCAATCAGTTAAAAGGGAGTTTGCTTGGGGGTGTGGTCTACATCCAATATATATAGACTTTCTGGCAAAGCTCACTGGCTTTTGCTCTGCTCTGGATCCTGTATTTGGTTCATCATCATCTGATCTCCATTTCTTGGAACTTGAGCCAGCAGCCTGCTGTCTCACCTGCTGATCTTGGATTCGTTAGCCTCCACAGTCCATGAGCCAGCAGCCTGCCATCTGACCTGCCAATCTTGGGCTCGTCAGCCCCTGCAACTGTGTGAGTCAAGAGAAGCCTCCAGCCTGAGCCTGGCCCATGGGCTTGGGACTTGCCAGCCTCTACCATCACATAAGCTATTTCCTATATATATCTATATGTATGTATATATATGTGTATACACACACACACACACACACACACACACTTCACTGGTTTTTGCTTCTCTTGAGAACCCAGCCTAAGACATTTTGTACCACGCGTGGGGTGGTTCTAGGGAAACAAAATCGTAAGAATGAGTTTTCTAAATTGTTTCTCAAAAAGCTAGTTAGTCTTAAAGACGTTGATGACTCTGCTTCCAGTAGTAAACAGAGTACTGCTAATTCATGGTGTGAGGCGGCAATAGAAATACACAAAGTATCACCACCAATAGGTCAAGTGTTACTGAAAGGCGAGGCTCTGAGTGATTGCATGTTTCTTTTCTACAATTTTGTCAGAATGAGAAGTATAGGGAAGCTGTTTTGTTGGTCCTACTTTCACTAAACAATCTGGTGAAAGAAAGAGATGAGCTCAGGGCTTCAGAGTCAAAACTCAGGCACCACAGAAAAGATCTCAAAGTTGCCACTTGTGTCCTGAAATACTTATTTCTTGTAGTAACAGAGCTGATATTGCCAAAAACCAAATCCACAGTCTTATCATAAGAGTAGCTGAATTATAAAGCCAATTGAATTCCCCACCTCGAATGGTGTCTGAAGTAAAAGTAAGGGCACTGATGGGGAAGAAAAGGGATCCTGAACTTGGGATGGGGAGATAATCAGCAAGCTGGGGACACTGAGCCCCTAAATTTCGTAGAATCATTCCTGCCAACAAAACCATTATCCCCTCCACCCCCATTTGATGAGATTAACCCAGATGTGCCTGAAGAGCCTTTGTCTGAGATACCACCTGGGGCAGCATCTGAGTCATCATCTGGGGCAGTGCCTGGAATATTGCCTGGGACATTGCCTGAGGCAGATGCCTTACAAGACATTGCTGAATGATCTCAAAACACATCCCCACCACCCATTTTGGCTTCTAGACCTATTACTAGACTTAAGTCTCAGCAAGCCCCAAAAGGTGAAGTACAAAGTGTGACCCAGGAGGTGGTACACTACATTCCAAAAGAACTGCTTGATTTTTCCAATATTTACAAACAGAAACCTGGGGAATATGTGTGGGAATGGCTATTAAGGGTGTGGGATAATATTGCAAGGAACATAAAGTTGGATCAGTCTGAGTTTATTGATATGGGCCCACTAAGCACAGATTCTTCATTCAATGTTTCAGTTTGAGAGGTTACAAAAGGATGTAGTAGTTTATTTGGTTGGGTCACTGAAGTATGGATTACTGAGTGGCCTACGCTAAATTACGTTGAAGTACTAGACCTGCCTTGGTATACTGCAGAAGAAGATATCCAAAGGCTTAGGGAAATTGGCATGTTAGAGGAGATTTATCAGATTAGACTCACAGACTCACCCATGGAGTACCCAGGGGACACACCTTTTACCACAATGGTGAGGAAGAAATTTTTGAAGGGAGCCCCAGCGTCCTTGAAGACTGCTGTGATTGATATTTTATGTAAATCAGATTTGACAGTGGAAACTGCCCCAAATGAATTAAGACACCTAACTACAATGGGGCGAATTGGATCCCAAGGCGCACTCAACTGACAAAAACATGGTGAGTGTGATTACCATTATGGACAGTGGAGTCCAAGCAGTAATCAGAATAGTCTGATTCATATAAACTTATAGCATTGGCTACTTAGTCATGGTGTCCCTAGGAGTGAAATAGATGGGAAATCTACTAAATTTTTACTTGATCTGTACAAGCAAAAGAATTCTAGGTCAAGTGAATGGAAGTCTAACTCAAATCACCAGAATAGAGAGTCATGACCCCTCAATCAATTCCTAGACTTGGGCGAGTTTACAGACACATAACCCTTTGAATGAAGGGGAGGTAGGGTCCCCTTGAGAAAGGACCCCACTACACTGCCAAAAATTCAAACTGTTAATCTTTCTCCCAACCTTCCCCAAAGGTATCTACGGCCTTTTACAAAAGTGGTTGTTTATTGGGAAAAAGGGAATAATTAAACTTTTCAGGGATTACTGGATACCAGTTCTGAATTAACACTAATTCCAGGATATCCAAAACATCACTGTGGCCCACAAGTCAGAGTGGGGGCATATGGAGGTTGGGTTATTAATGGAGTCTTAGCTCAGGTTCATCTCACAATGGGTCCACTGGGTTCATGAACCCATCTTGTAGTGATTTCCCCAGTTCCAGAATGCGGTAATTGGAATAGATATACTCAGCAACTGACAGAACCCCCACATTGGATCCCTGACAAGTGGAGTAAGGGCTGTTATGTAGGAAAATACAAATGAAAGCTATTAGAACTGCCCCTACCTAGGAAAACAGTAAACAAAAAGCAACACCACATTCCTGAAGGGAGGCAGAGATTACTGCCACCATCAAGGACTTAAAGGATGCAGGGGTCATGATTCCCACCACACCCCCATTCAACTCACCTATTGGGCCTGTGCAAAAAAAGAAAAAGAAAAAATGGATATTGGAGGATGACAGTGGATTATCAAAAATTTAACCAGGTGGTGACTCCAACTGCAGCTGCTGTTCCAGATGTGGTTTCACTGCTTGAGGAAATTAATAGAACCCCTGGTACCTGGTACCACTGATCTGGCTAATGCCTTTTTCTCTATACTTATTTTGAAGGACTACCAGAAGCAGTTTGCCTTCAGCTGGCAAGACCAGCACTACACCTTCACTGTCCTGCCTCAGAGCTATATCAACTCTCCGGCAACTATGTCATAATTTAATCCATGGGGAACCTGGTCATCTTTCCCTTCCACAAGATGTCACACTGGTCCATTATAGCAATGACATTATGCTGATTGGACCTAGTAAGGAAGAAGTGTCAATGACTCTGGACTTATTGGTAAAACACTTGCATGTTAGAGGGTGGGAAAATAATCTGACAAAAATTCAGGTGCCTTCCACCTCAGTGAAATTTCTAGGAGTCTAGTGGTGTGGGGCATGTCAAGATATTCTTTCTAAAGTGAAGGATAAGTTATTGCAACTAAAAAGAAGGTACAATGCCTGGTGGGCCTCTTTGGATTTTGGAAGCAATATGTCCCTCATTTGGGTGTGCTACTCCAGCTATTTATCAAATGACTCCAAAAGCTGCTACTTTTGAGTAAGGCCCAATATAAGAGAAGGCTCTGCAACAGGTTCAGGGTGCTGTGGAAGTCACTCTGCCACTTGGGCCATATGATCCGGCTGATTCAATGGTGGTTCAAGTGTCAGTGGCAGATAGAGATGCTGTTTGGAGTCCTTGGCAGGCTGCTACTAGTGAATCACAGTGCAGACCTTCAAGATTTTGGAGCAAAGCTCTGCCATCCTCTGCAGATAACTACTCTCCTTTTTAAAAAAAACTTTTGACTTGTTACTGGGCCTTCGTAGACTGAATGCTTAACCATGGGCCACCAAGTCACCATGCAGCCTGAGTTGCCCATCATAAACTGGGTGTTGTCTGACCCACAGAGCCATAAAGTTGGAAATGCACAGCAGCACTCCATCATTGAATGGAAGTGGTATATACGAGATTGGGGCCAAGCAGGACTCAAAGGCACAGTAAGTTGCACAAGGAAGTCACCCAAATGTCCATGGTATCCACTCCTGTCACATTACCTTCCATCTCCCAGTCTGCACCTATGGCCTCAAGGGTAGTTCCTCATGATCAGTTGACTGAAGAAGAGAAAACTTGTGCCTGGTTTATAGAAGGTTCTGTGCGATATGCAGTCACCACTTGAAAGTGGACAGGGACAGCACTACAGCCCCTTTCTTGGACCTTCCCAAGGACAGTGGTGAAGGAAATTGTCCCAATGGGCAGAACTTCAAGAACTGCATCTGATTGTTTACTTTTCTTGGAAGGAGAAATGGCCAGATGTGTGACTGTATAGGGATTCATGAGCTGTAGCCAATGGTTTGGCTGGATGGTCAGGGACTTGGAATGAACATGATTGGAAAACTGGAAACAAGGAGGTATGGGAAAGAGGTACATGTACAGACCTCTCTGAACGGGCCAAAGAAATGAAGATATTTGTGTCTCATGTGAATTCTCACCAAAGGGTGACCTCAGCAGAGGAGGATTTTAATAATCAGGTGGATAGGATGATACGTTCTGTGGAAACCAGTCATCCTCTGTCCCCAGCTACTTTCATCACTGCCCAATGGGCTCATGAATAAAGTGGCCATGATGCAGGGATGGAGGTTATACATGTGCTCAGCAACACGGACTTCCACTCACCAAGGCCAACTTGGCTGCAGCCACTGCTGAGTGCCCAATCTGGCAGCAGCAGAGACCAACACCAAGTCCCTGATATGGCACCATTCCTTGAAGTGATCAGCCAGCAACCTAGTGGTATGTTGATTACATTGGACTGCTTCCATCATGGAAAGAGCAGCTTTTGGTTCTTACTGGAATAGACACTCTGGATACAGATTTGCCTTCCCTGCATGCAGTGCTTCTGCTAAAACTACCATCCATGGACTTACAGAATGCCTTAACCACTGTCTGGTGTCCCACACAGCACTGCCTCAGATCAAGGGACCCACTTCACAGCAAATGTGCAGCAATGGGTGCATGCTCATGGAATTCACTGGTCTTACCCTGTTCCCCATCATTCTGAAGCCGCTGGCTTGATAGAATGAGGGAACAGCCTTCTAAAGACACAATTATGGTTCCAACTAGTTGGCAACACCTTGAAGGGTTGGGGCAATGTTCTCCAGGAGGTTGTATATGCTCTAAACCAGCGACCAATATACTGTGCTGTTTCTCCCATAGCCAGGATTCCTGGGTCCAGGAATCAAGGGGTGGAAATGGGAGTGGCACCACTCACTATTACTCCTAATGACCCACTTGCACAATTTTTGCATCCTGTCCCTGCAACCCTATGCTCTGTGGGTGCAGAAGTCTTAGTTCCAATGGGAAGAATGCTCCCACCTGGAAACACATCACTGATTCCATTGAACTGGAAGTTAAGAATGCCACCCGGCCACTTTGGGCTTCGTATGCCTCTGGATCAGCAGGCAAGGAAGGGAGTTACCATATTGGCTGGTGTGATTGATCCTGATTACCAAGTGGAAACTAGATTGATATTACATAATAGAGGTAAAGAACAGTATGTCTGGAATGCAGGAGATCCTTTAGGGTGTCTCTTAGTACTAACATGCCCTGTGATTAAAGTCAATGGAAAACTACAGCAACACAATTCTGAATGACTACTAATGGCCTAGACCCTTCAGTAACGAAGGTTTGGGTCACCCCACCAGGCAAAAAACTACTATTAGCTGAGGCACTTGCTAAGGGTAAAGGGATTATGGAATGGGTGATGGAAGAAGGTAGTTCTAAATACCAGCTACAACCACGTGACCAGTTGCAGAAATGAGGACTGTAATCGTTATGAGTAGTTATTCCTTGTAAGTGTGCATCAAATATTTTTGTTTTCTTCACTTTAAAAATATAAGATGTAAACAGGGCTAGTGAGTTTTCAGTGGTACATGTTAGTTGTATCACATTAAGCGTGAGTATGACTTTTTAATTGTCTTTATTCAGAGAGTACGTATGGTTTAAGGAGATGTGTACAGGTGCCAAGTTGACAAGGGGTGGACTGTGATGGTTAAGGATAGTCAGCTTGTCTGGGCCATGAATCTCAGTTGTTTGGAAGTTATAATGTAGTTTGGCAGTTATGTAATGATGTAATCACCTCCATGATGAGATCTGATATAATGCAATCACCTCCATGATGAGATCTGCTATAAGCAGCCAATCAATTGGAAGGGAGCTTACTCGAAGGTGTGGCCTACATCCAATATATATGGACTTTCTGGCAAAGCTCACTGGCTTTTGCTCTGCTCTGGATCCTGCATTTGGCTCATCATCATCTGACCTCTGTTTCTTGAGCAGCAGCCTGCCGTCTGACCTGCTGATCTTGGGTTTGTCAGCCCCTGCAGCTATGTGAGTCAGGAGAAGCCTCTAGCTTGAAGCCTGACCCATGGACTTGGGACTTTATACCTTCATAACCATGTGAGCCATTTCCCTGATAGACAGACAGACAGATAGGTAGAAAAATGTATACATGTTCCACTGGTTTTTCTTCTCTTGAAAACCCAGCCTAAGACAAAGAGGAACCACCATTTTGGCAGGAGAATTGACCTTGACCAGCAGAAGAAGATACAGATGTTATACAATGGGATCGTGGAGAAATACATGTGTGGAACTCAGATGATCCACTTGGGTGCCTCTTGGTCCTCCCTAAGCCAATTGTGACTATGAATGGACAGGTGTGGCAACCTTGGTCTGAGAAGTGTATGGTTATCAGAGTCTTAGACCCCTCAGGAATGAGAATTTGTATCACACAACACAAGCCATTGAGACCAGCAGAGGAGAATTGACAATGGACAATGAAGGAGGGAGAGGATGAGACCAATCGTGGCCCCAAGACCAAGGACCTTGACATGGGCTGCAGTTCATTTCACTAACCTCCCTCTTCCGTTTACCCAAAGGAAGAGAGGATCATGGGACCAGGGAGGAGCTGCTCCCAAAACATGGATGTAGACGTTGATACACACAGAATGAGAGATGATCTGTGGTGGTCATCGAGGGAAGGGTGCACTAGAATATCCCTTCAAACCAAGGCTACGCTCTTCCGATTAGCCCCCAGCCAACGACTCAGCATGGCAGGAGTGTTAGGACCTAGCCATTTCTGTCCAACATGTGACTCCTCTAACAGGCAATATTTGCTCTAGAGCTGTCTGCTGGGTTGGCCAAGATTTTGTCAGAATTGCATTGCTGTCTAAGGCTCTCTCTGCCCAGTTATTCTTTCCTCTTCCTTTTCCTTTCACAGGTGTCAGATATGCATTCTGGTCAAAGGTTTTCCCTGTGAAATTCTGCTTATCTCTGTTATCTTTCATATCTGTTGATCTCCAGTAACCTCCTGCATGCCTCTGCTTCTGCTTTCTGGAAAACCGAGACTGACATAGCAAGGGAAAAGTCATCGGTCTAGCAATGGTAAATCCTGTCATCTCGTCTTTTCCTGTGATGCCCAAGGCTGCTGCACACAAAGCAAGATCCCCGCCTCTGATGCATTCTGCATCCCACAGAGACACCTGCTACATCTTCAGTGAAACATAGGACAGTCTCTGGAACAAATGTGGTTCCATAGTTTCAAGTCCTCACACCTTCATGGTTCTACAGTTTCAAGCCTTCAGACCTTTGATAAGCCTGTTGTTGTTAGCTGCCATCAAGTCAGGCCCCAACTCATGGTGACCCAAGCACAATGGAGTGAAAAACTGCCCAGTTCTGCAGCATTCCCATGATCAGCTTCAAACTGGACCACTGTGATCCATAGGGTTTTCATTGGCTGTTTTTTTGGAAATTGTCAGGCCTTTCTTCCTAGTCTACCTTATTTTGGAAGCTCCACTGTTCAGCATCACAGCAACACGCAAGCCTCCACTGACAGATGGGTGGTAGATGCACAAGAGGTGAATTGGCCAGGAATCAAACCTGGGTCTCCCGCATTAAAGGTGGGGATTTTACCACTGAAGTACCAGCTAGCTGGAGAAAACACAACTAAACCCTTCATTTCCATTTGTAATGAACATTCCCAACCACGTTTGTGTTAAATCTAAGAGCAAGCCTGAGAAGCTTTTATTTAGTTGACTCCATGGTACCTGTTAGAAAAAGCAGTACAATAACCTTGAATTCTAAAACGAACATTGATCACAATTTAAACTTTTTGATTCATGTTCTTATATATTTCCTTCCGTATTATACATTTCCTTCTACTTGCTTTCTTGTTCTCTGTATTTTAAATAAGGTGGAGGGAAAGGATGATATTTGGTCTACCTACTCCTCAGGATTGCTGAAGACAAAGTGAGAAAATGTATAGGAAAGCACTTTGTAAAAATATTTAAGTGTTACAAAGGAAAGGTGGTGTTGTTATTGGGAAAAAAAAAAAACTGGATTGCACAATATCCAGTCTCTATCACCAGCCGCTCCAAAGGAGAAAGATGTGGAAGTCCATTTCTGTAAAGGTTACAGCGTTGGAAACCCAATGGGACAGTTCTACTCTGCCCTACAGGGTTGCTATGAGTCAGAATTGACTCGTCAGCAATGTTTTGTTTTGTTTTTTTAAATCATAAAGCTCCTTCTTAAAACACAACATTTTAATGCAAATATGAGGTGTGTCATTGTTCTGGAGCCATCTCTAGTGGATAGCTGAAGGAATCACATCTTTTGGGCTGAAATTTGAGAGTTTGCGCTAAGTCTCCCAACTGCAAGTTCAGTCTGACCTGTGGGCCTTGATTCATCTCTTAGGATCCCTCAGAAGTCTAGTAGGCCTCTAAAACTTAACATGGCTGTATTAGTTTCCTATGACTCTCTTAACAAAGTACCACAAACTGAGTGGCTTAAAAAAACAGAAATGTATTCTCTCACAGTTATGAATGCTAGAAGTCAAATCAAGGTGTCGGCAGGGCCATGCTCCCTCCGAGGCTCTGGGGAAACACGTGTTCCATGCCTCTCTCCTACATTCTGGTGGCTTCAAGCAATCCTTGGCAGTCACTGGCTTGCAGTGTCATCACTCTAATTTCTGCCTCTGTCTTCACATGGCTATCTTCCCTCTGTGTGTGTTTCTTTGGGTCCAAATTTCCCTCTTCTTATAAGGACACCATACTGTGTAATCCATACTGAAGGCTATAGTCTTTGATCTTCATCAGTGAGTGCTTCAAGTCCTCTTCCCTTTCAGCAAGCAAGGTTGTGTCATCTGCATATTGCAGGTTGTTAAAGAGTCTTCCTTCAATCCTGATGCCACGTTCTTCTTCATATAGTCCAGCTTCTTGAATTATTTGCTCAGCATACAGATTGAATAAGTATGGTGTAAGGATACTACCCTGATGTACACCCTTCTGAATTTTAAACCACACAGTGACCCCTTGTTTGTCTGAATGACTGCCTCTTGCTCTACATACAGATTCCTCATGAGCACAATTAAGTGTTCTGGAAGTCCCATTCTTCTCAAATGTTATCCATAATTTGTTATGAACCACACAGTCGAATGCCTTTGCATAATCAATAAAACACAGGTAAACATCTTTCTGGTATTCTCTGCTTTCAGCCAAGACCCATTTGATATCAGCAATGATATCCCTTGTTCCATGTCCTCTTCTGGATCCAGCTTGAATTTCGGAGAGTTCCCTGTGGCTGTACTGCTGCAACTGCTTTTGAATGATCTTCAGCAAAATTTTACTTATGTGTGATATTAAAAACACTGTTTGATAATTTCCACATTCTTATGTCCTTAACACCACTTTTTTCTCTATCCAACATGCTATAGGTTTGCGTATTTGTCTCTATCTTCCCTGCCCCAACACACTACAACGTAAGCTTCATGAGTTTGCTTACTGCTGTATCTCTAGCACACAATAGACAGATAGCTGCCGTCAAGCCGACTCCAGCTCACGGTGACCTTAAGTGCAAAAGAACAAAACATTGTCCAGTCCTAAATCATCCTCATGATTGCTGACATGTCTGAATCCACTGTTGTGGCTATAGTGCCAATACATCTCACCAAGAGTCTCCTCACCCTCACTGGCCGTCTACTTCACCAAACATGATGTCGTCCTCCAGTGATTGATACCTCCTGATGATGTATCCAAAGCAAGGGAGTCAGACAATGTTTATTTTGTGATCCATAAAGTTTTTATTGGCTAGTTTTGGGGAGTAGATTGCCAGGCCTTTCTTCCTAGTATGTCTTAGTCTGGAAGCTGTGCTGAAACCTGTCCACCGTGGTTGACCCTGCTGGTATTTGAAATACCAGTGGCATAGCTTCCAGTATCACGACATGAAAGTCACCACAGGATGACAAACTGACAGATGAGTGGTGGTAGCACACAGTAAACCAAAACCAAACCTCCTGCATCCAGTCAATTACGACTCACAGCGACCCTATAAGACAGAGTAGAACCGCCCCATAGGGTTTCCAAGGCTGTAAATCTTTCTTTTTTTTTTTTTCAATTGTGCTTTAAGTGAAAGTTTACAATTCAAGTAAGCCTCCCATACAAAAATGTATACATACTTATGTGACCCTAGTTGCTCTCCCTATACTGTGACAGCACACTCCTCCTTTCTACCCTGGATTTCCTGAGTCCATTCAGCCAGTGCCTGACCCTCTCTGCCTTCTCATCTCACCTTCAGACAGGAGCTGCCCATTTAGTCTCATGTATCTACTTGAGCTAAAAAGCACACTCTTCACGAGTATCATTTTATGTCCCATAGTCCAATCTAAACTTTGTCTGAAGAGTTGGCCTCAGGAATGGTTTTAGTTTTGGGCTAACAGAGAGTCCGGGAGCCATGTCTTCAAGGGTCCCTCCAGTCTCTGTCAAACCATTAAGTCTGGTCTTTTTACTAGAATTTGAATCCTGCATCCCATTTTTCTCCTGCTCCATCAGGGACTCTCTGCTGTGTTCCCTGTCAGGGTGGTCATTGGTGGTAGCCAGGCACCATCTAGTTCTTCTGGTCTCAGGCGGATGAAGTCTCTGGTTTATGGGGCCCTTTCTGTCTCTTGGGCTAATACTTCCCTTGTGTCTTTGGTGTTCCTCATTCTCCTTTGCTCCAGGTGAATTGGAACCAACTGATGCATCTTAGATGGCCAATCGCTAGCTTTTAAGACCCCAGACGCCACTCACCAAAGTTGGATGCAGAACGTTTTCTTAATAAACTTTGTTATGCCAATTGACCTAGATGTCCCCTGAAACCACGGTCTCCAGACACCAGCCCCTGCTACTCTGTCCCTTGAAGTGTTTGGTTGCATTCAGGAAAATTCTTAGCTTTGATTTAGTCCAGTTGTGCTGATTTCCCCTGTAGTGTGTGTTGTCCTTCCCTTCACCTAAGATAATTCTTGTCGGCTATCTAGTTAGTGAATACCACTGTCCCTCCTTCTCCACCCTCATAACCATCAAAGAATGTTTTCTTCTGTGTTTAAACCTTTTCTTGAGTTCTTATAATAGTGGTCTTATACAATATTTGTCCTTTTGCGACTGATTAAATTCACTCAGCATAATGCCTTCCAGATTCCTCCATGTTATGTTTCACGAATTCATCATTGTTCTTTATCGTTGCGTAGTACTCCACTGTGTGAATATACCATAATTCGTTTATCCATTTGTCCATTGATGGGCACCTAGGTTGTTTCCATCTTTTTGCTATTGTGGTAACAGTGCTGCAATGAACATGGGTGTGCACATATCTATTTGTGTGACGGCTCTTATTTCTCTAGGATATATTCCAAGGAGCAGGACTGCCGGATCGTTTGGTACTTCTATTTCTAGCTTTTTAAGGAAGCGCCAAATCAATTTCCAAAGTGGTTGTACCATTTTACATTCCCACCAGCAGTGTATAAATGTTCCAGTCTCTCCACAACCTCTCCAACATTTATTATTTTGTGTTTTTTGGATTAATGCTAGCCTTGTTGGGGTGAAGGGATATCTCATTGTAGTTTTGATTTGCATTTCTCTAGCGGCTAATGATCATGAGCATTTCCTCATGTGAATGCCTTCTTTGTGAAGTGCCTGTTCATATCCTTTGGTCATTTTTTAACTGGGTTATTTCTCTTGTTGTTGTTGAGGCTTTGCAGTATCTTGTAAATTTTAGAGATTAGACACTGATTGGATTTGTTGTAGCCAAAAAATTTTTCCCAGTCTGTAGGTTGTCTTTTTACTCTTTTGGCGAAGTCTTTTGATGAATATTAAGTGTTTGATTTTTTAGGAGCTCCCAGTTATCTAGTCTCTCTTCTGGTGTTTGTGCATTGTTACTTATGGTTGGTATTCTGTTTATGCCATGTATTAGGGCTCCTAGAGTTGTCCCTATTTTTTCTTCCATGATCTTTATCGTTTTCGATTTTATATTTAGGTCTTCAATCCATTTTGAGTTAGTTTTTGTGCATGGTGTGAGGTATGGGTCTTGTTTCAGTTTTTTGCAGATGGATATCCAGTTATGCCAGCACCAATTGTTAAAGAGACTGCCTTTTCCCCAGTTAACGGACTTTGGGCCTTTGTCAAATATCAGCTGCTCACAGATGGATGAATTTACTTCTGGACTTTCAATTCTGTTCCACTGGCCTATGTATCTGTTGTTGTACCAGTACTAGGCTGTTGTGACTACCATGGCAGTATAATAGGTTCTAAAATCAGGTAGTGTGAGGCCTCCCATTTTGTTCTTCTTCTTCAGTAATACTTTACTTACTTTACTTATCTTCCCTTTCATATGAGGTTGGTGATTTGTTTCTCCATCTCATTAAAAAATGCTGTTGGAATTTGGATCAAGATTGCATTATATCTGTAGATCACTTTGGGTAGAATTGACATTTTCACAATGTTGAGTCTTCCTATCCATGAACAAGGTATGTTTTTCCACTTATGCAGGTCATTTTGGTTTCTTGCAGTAGTGCCTTGTAGTTTCCATTGTATAGTTCTTTTACATCTCTGGTTAGATTTATTCCTAAGTATTTTATCTTCTTAGGGGCTACTGTAAATGGTATTGATTTGGTGATTTCCTCTTCAAAGTTCTCTTTGTTGATGTAGAAGAATCCAACTGATTTTTGTATGTTTATCCTGTATCCTGATACTTTGCTGAAATCTTCTATTAGTTCCAGTAGTTTTCTTGCGGATTCTTTGGGGTTTTCTGTGTATAAGGTCATATCATCTGCAAATAGAGATACTTTTACTTCTTCCTTACCAATTTGGATGCCCTTTATTTCTTTTTCTAGCCTAATTACTCTGGCTAGGACCTCCAGCACAATTTTGAGTAAGAGTGGTGATAAAGGGCATCCTTGTCTGGTTCCTGTTCTCAAGGACAATACTTTCAGACTTTCTCCATTTAGGATGATGTAGGCTGTTGGCTTTGTATAAATGCCCTTAATTATGTTGAGGAATTTCCCTCCTATTCCTATTTTGTTGGGAGTTTTTATCATGAATGGGTATTGGACTTTGTCAAATGTCTTATCTGCATCAATTGATAAGATCATGTGGTTCTTGTCTTTTTTTTTTTCTTTATGTGATGGATTACATTGATTGTTTTTCTAATGTTGAACCATCCCTGCATACCTGGTATAAATCCCACTTAATCATGGTGAATTTTTTTTTTGATATTGTTGAATTCTATTGGCTAGAATTTTGTTGAGGACTTTTGCATCAATGTTTATGAGGGATATTGGTCTGTAATTTTCTTTTTTTGTGGTATCTTTACCTGGTTTTGGTATCAGGGTTATGCTGGCTTCAGAGAATGAGTTTGGGAGTATTCCATTCTTTTCTATGCTCTGAAATACCTTTAGTAGTAGTGGTGTTAACTCTTCTCTGAAATAGAATTCTCCAGTGAAACCATCCAGGCGAGGGCTTTTGTTTGTTGGCAGCTTTTAAATTAACTTTTCAGTCTCTTCTTTTGTTATGGGTTTATTTAGTTGTTCTACCTCTGTTTGTGTTAGTTTAGGTAGGTAGTGAGTTTCTAGAAATTTGTCCATTTTCTCTAGGTTTTCAATTTTTTTAAGTACAATTTCTGATAGCACTCTGTTATGATTCTTTTAATTTCTGTTGGGCCTGTTGTGATATCACCCATCTCATTTCTTATACTGGTTATTTGCTTCCTCTCCTGTTTTTCTTTTGTCAGTTTGGCCAATAGCTTATCAATTTTGTTGATCTTTTCAAAGAACCAGGTTTTGGTCTTGTTAACTCTTCACAGTTGTTTTTCTATTCACTATTTCATTTAATTCTGCTCTAATTCTTATTATTTCCTTTCTTCTGACGCCCGAGGGCTTCTTTTGCTTCTCTCTTTCTAATTGTTCCAGTTGTAGGGTTAATATTTAGATTTTGGCCCTTTCTTCTTTTTGGATGTGTGCATTTATTGCTATAAACTGACCTCTGAGCACTGCTTTTGCTGTGTCCCAAAGGTTCTGGTAGGATGTTTTCATTCTCATTTCATTCTGTGACTTTCTTTATTCCATCCTTAATTTATTCTGTAAGCCATTAGTTTTTGAGCAAGGTGTTGTTCAGTTTCCATGTGTTTGATTTTTTTTTTCCCCTTGCTTTTTCTGTTATTGATTTCTACCTTTATGGCTTTACGGTCAGAACAGAGGCTTTGTAATATTTTAATGCTTTGGATTCTGTTAAGGCTTGCTTTATTGTCTAATATGTGGTCTATTCTGGAGAATATTCCACATGCATTCGAAAAGAAAGTATACTTGGCTGCTGAGTGCAGTGTTCTGTATATGTCTATGACATCAAGTTGGTTATTATGGCATTTAGATCTTCTGTGTCTTTATTGAGCTTCTTTCTGGATGTTCTGTCCTTCACCGAAAGTGGTGTGTTGAAGTCTCCTACTATTATTGTGGAGCTGTCTATCTCTTTTTTCAATGCTGTTAGAGTTTGTTTTATGTATTTTGGAGCCCTGTCATTGGGTGTGTAAATATTTATCATGGTTGTGTTCTCCTGATGTACTGACCCTTTAATCATTATATAGTGTCCTTCCTTGTCCTTTGTGGTGGATTTTACTTTAAAGTCTATTTTGTCAGGGAGTAATATTGCCACTCCTGCTGTTTGAGTGTTGTTTGCTTGATATATTTTTTTCTATCCTTTGAGTTTTAGTTTGTTTATGTCTTTAAGTCTAAGGTGTGTCTCTTGTAGGCAAGATCGTGTTTTTTTATCCATTCTGCCACTCTCTGTCTCTTTACTGGTGCATTCAGCCCATTTATATTCAACATAATTATTGATAGGTATGAGTTTAGTGCTGTCATTTTGATGTCCTTTTTTGTGTGTTGTTGACAGTTTCTTTGTTCCACTTAATTTTCTGTGGTGAGTTGTTTTTCTTTATGTATTTTCTTTACATCTTTTTCATTGTTGTTGATTTTGCATTTGCTGAGTCTTTATGTTTCTCTTGTTTTTTATTTTGATGTGTAGGATTGTAAGTTTCCTTTGTGGTTACCTTAATATTTATCCCTATTTTTGTAAGTTTAAACCAGTGTTTTATTTCCAAGGCTGTAAATCTTTACAGAAGTAGACTGCACATCTTTCTTCCAAGGAATAGTTAGTGGGTTCCACCTGTCGTCCTTTAGGTTAGCAGCCGAGAGCTTTAACCACGGCGCCACCAGGGCCCATAACAAACATTTGTTGAATGTTGATCTCTCATAGCTTTCTATGACCACACCCACCACTGGCTGGGTTTCGGTGCCTCTAAACCCTATGGGGCAGTTTTACTCTGTTCTATAGGGTCACTGTGAGTCAGAATCATCTTGATGGCAAGGGGTTTGGGGTTTTTTGTTTTGTTTTAAACCACGTGCAGGAGCCCTAGTGGAGTAGCTTGGCTGCTAACAGACAGGCCAGCAGTCTGAACTCACCAACCACTTGTTGGGAGAAAGTGTGGCAGTCTGCTTCCATAAAGATTACAGCCTTAGAAACCACATGGGGCAGTTCTACTCTGACCCATAGGATTACTAAGAGCTGGAATCAACACAATGGCAACGGATTTGGTTTTTAGCTTTAATCAACATGCAGGAGCTCTGGTGGTGCAGTGGTTAAAATGCCTGGCTGCTAACCAAAATGTCAGTGGTTCAAATCCACCAGCTGCTCCATCGGAGAAAGATGTGGCAGTTTGCTTCCATACAGATTACAGCCTTGGAAACCCTAAGGGACAGTCCTACTCTGTCCTGTAGATTTGCTATGAGTTGGAATAGACTCAAAGGCAAAGGCTTTGGTTTTTGGTTTTTAATCCATTTGGGGTTGCCATGAGTCAGAATCAAGTTGATGACAGTGGGTAATTTGTGTTCCTGAATCACCATTTCTATACCTTTATTTTTTTCAGTTGACATCGAATCAGTTCTGACTCATGGCAACATTATGTGTGTCAGAGTAGAACTTTGCTCCATAGGGTTTTCAATGGCCAATTGCCAGGTCTTTCTTCCGAGGCACCTATGGGTGGACTTAAACTGCCAATCTTTGGGCTAGCAGCCAAGTGCATTTACCGTCTGCACCACCCAAGGACTCCACACCTCTACTATGTTGTTGTTGCTGGGCGCCCCTTGAGGGAAGTCCAATTCATAGCAACCCTGTGGCAGAGCAGAACTGCTCCATAGGCAGTGGTGTCACTAGGATTGGTGTCACCCACTGTGGTAACTCATGGAGTCACTCCCTCATGCTAATTACCACAATATTGTAGGTAAAACACCAGAAAATTTGACAATATCAGTGATTATAAAAACACCAGCAGCAATGAAAACAACAGTGCTGCTTGTAGCACATGCAGATGGAACCATATGATTAAAAGCATCATTGTAATTGGGTAATAATGACAGCTCTGACCAGAGCACATTAGAAGGTTCAAAAAGTAAATTAGCATAGAGTTTTAGCCTTGTAAGTATATGGATACATGGAAGCTAGGCTTATGAAAAAAAATGTTGTTGTTATAACTATCTACAGGGGTATTTTTTACGAAAAATAAAAAATTTCTGCTGAAACACTGCACAAAAATTTTATGGAGTCATTTTGGTGTCACCCCCTCTGACAGTATCACCTGGTGCAGTCAACACCCCCCGCCCCCCCCCCCCCACCAGCGACTACCCATAGAGTTTTCTCATGGCTATAATCTTTTTTTTTTTTAATTGTACTTTAGATGAAGGTTTACAGAGCAAACTAGCTTCTCATAAACAATTAATACACATATTGTTTTATGACATTGGTTACCAGTCATGGCTATGATCTTTATGGAAGCAGACCGTCAGGTCTTTCTCCCACAGAGCCGATGGATGGGTTCTAACTGCCGACCTTTAGGTTAGAAGCTGAGCGCTTAATCATAGCGCCAACAGAGCTCCATGCGTCTATTATAGCATTTATCAATTGGTGCTTGTAACCTCTGCTGGTCTATTTTGCCTCCCCAGCAGACGGTGAGCACAGGGGCTGTGACTTCACTTTCTGCACCCCAATGCAGTGCCTAACATAGTGACTAGCATATACTAGATACTAAATAAACACTTGTGGAAGACAGGAAAGGTGGGGAGGAAGAAGGAAGGGGAGAAAGAACCCTAATCAGCTGTAGGCTCCTTCAGGGCACATCACAAATGACCTGAATCTGGAACAGGCTGCATAAGCTCAATTACCACCATTGCTTCCCACCATTACTAGCCCCCGCTTTTCCTCATGATATTTTCTTTTTTGTTATTCTTTCTCCCTCCTCCTATACAAACTGATAACCCTCAAGGACTAGGATTAACTCATCTGCAACGTGACTAACGGTGCCAGATGACCTTCAAGGACTGCCAGTAAGAAGTTAGATCATCTGGGGAGTGCAGAATGTAACCACCAGAAGAGAAACTATAATCCTGTCCATATAAAAACTTTCAGCCAGTCTCCAGTGGGGAGACAGGTCTTTTGGAGGAGCTCATTCCCCTCTGTCTCCTGTATATCAATATACAATAAAATACACTTGCTGTTCTCCTCACCCGTCTCAGTATTGGCTTCTGTGGCAGGCAGCTCAGACCCGCCATTGCAGTAACAAATCCTTAGTGTATTGTCCACAGTGCCTGGCACAGCAGCTCTCAATAAAAGTGCTGAATGGATTATTACTTCTGTCTTTATTAGTGTCTTGAATGTTTTTTAATAACCCATATCTTGCTTGAATCTTCTGGAAGATACGTTTTCTCTTATCAAGAAACAAGCTCCCAATCCAAATGTCCATCAGGAGATGAATGGATAAACAAAATGTGGGACATACATACGACAGACTATTATTCAGTCTTACAGAGAAATGAAGTTCTGATACGTGCTACTACATGGATGAACCTTGAAAACATTATGTTAAGTGAAATAAGCCAGAGACAAAAGGACAAATATTGTATAATTTCACTTATATGAAATATCTAGAATAAGCAAATTCATAGAGCCAGAAAGATTAGAGGCTAGAGGCACTGAGGGGAGGGGGAAAGGAGGAGTTATTGCTCAATGAGGGTAGAGTCACAGGGTGATTAAAAAAATTTTCTTTTTGGAAATAGTGGTGATGGTTGCACAACATTGAGAATATAATTAACGTCACTGAATTGTACACTTAAAAATTATTAAAGTGACAATTTTTACGTTATATATATTTTACTGGAATTAAAAAGACAGTCCTGCTCACACTGAAGGCACACCGATCCCTCACCGCCGGCGCTCCCACCCCCTAGAAGCGGCACCCGTCCGCCCACCGGCACCCAGATATCTCTGCTACAGACCCTCCCGACCCCGCTCACCGCCTCCGGGTTTCCAGGCGCGCAGCAATGCGGAGGCGCCGGGCCTGGATCCGCTCTTGAGGGTTATCAGAATGTACCGAGGGCCCGAGAATCGGGGTTGATAAGTGTTCGTCCTCTTTCTCCTCCAAGATCCCTAGGGCCCCTGGCGGATTCATGGCTGCAGCCTCCTGGCCTTCAGGTAGCTCCACCTGGACCACCGCCCGGTTGCTAGGAACAAGCCGTTGCCAGGGAAAAGCAGTCACCTGACTCGCAGCTGAAGTGGTTGCGCGCGCAGTTCTTCAGGCTCTGCCCACCGCTAGTTCAGAATTCTGCATCCCAGCTTTGGGCTTTATTCCTTTCTCCTGCAATGAGAAAGTGAGTACTATCCTACACCCCAACGAAGGCCCAGTCGTGTTAGCAGAGGCTAAGTGGCAGGTCACCACGAGGCTGGAAGACTGAAGAGCTGGTACACGTTCTGGCTTCTCACTTACTGATCCTGATGATTAATTAATCATTTATTCATCAAATGAATATTCTTAAAAATTATATTTATAAAATATAATTGAGCGCCTCCTTTCCTTATGGAGCATGCAGAATAAGAGGTCCGCTCTGAGCCTACTGCCTCTTTGGAAAGTTCCAACTAACGTGTATCGCATCCATTCTTTTCTTTCATTATCCATTTTTGAGCATTTTGTGCATTCAGGACTGTATCTGCTCTAGAATAAAGCAAAGAAGCAAACAAGGGAAGGGGAGAGGGAGGGAGGGAGGGAGGGAGGATAGAAAGGAGGGAGACATTTATATCCAGCAAGGGATTGTTGCGGTTTTCAGTAAACTGAAACCCAGGATAATCCCACCATCTCCACTTGCAACCACATACTCAGAGAAAAAGGGAAGGGGGAACAGAGAAAAATAGTATGGGAGGATGGGAAAGAGAAGTAAAAGAATACAGAGCACAATTAAACTCTCAAAGAAGCACCAAATACTCAATTCTGACCCATAGTGTCCGTGTAGGACAGAGTAGAACTGTCCTGTAGGGTTTCCAAGGCTGTAATCCTTACGGAAGCAGACTGCTACCTCTCTCTCCTGCGGAGCGGCTGGTGCGTTGGAACCGCTGCCCTTTCATTTAGCAGCCGAGTGCTTAACCACTGGGACACCAGGGCTCACCTTCAAAGAGGCACATTCCCTTGAAAAGGCACTATTTCTTTGGGTTTTTTGTTTGTTTGTTTGTTTGTTGTCTCATTCTGGACTAAAATAGTGTTCTTAGAGTTTAAAAACTTAAAAAGCAAACTGGACATTTGACAGGGTCTTGTTCCATTTGGCTATGAGAAACTAGGGAATGGGTAGTGAGAAAATGTGGGTACTAGTACTACCCCTTCCCTGCAAACTTGGGCAAGTCACAACTTCTTGAGGGCCATTTCTGAACTGTTAAATGGTATTATCTGCCTACTTAACTCACAGGTAAAGTGAAACCTCAGAAGAGCAGGAAAATGAAAGCCCTTTGTGAATAAGACCTGCCCACAGGCAAATGGAGTAATTAAAAAAAAAAAAAAAATTTCCAAGTCTGCAAGTGGTGGAGAAATTTAGGAGTGCCAAAGCCTTGGAGAAGCCCAGAGTCTAAGAGCTGCCTGGATCCTACTGGTGCTGGCGGGGTGGAGGGTGCTTCTGGGCTTCAGGGCCCTCTGCCAAATTTATCCCCTTTGGTTGTAACCTTGAGTGTTGAATTTTCCTATGGGCCACACATCAGAGGGGCAAGGTATAGTTCTGACCACAAACTCTTCCAAGTCCTGGCCCATGTTTCCACCATTTATGAGAAACAAATACATGTGTGTATGCATGCCTGCAGCTGGGGGGTAAAATACTCTTGAGAAAGTCAGCAGGAATCAGCTGTTACACAAGACAGCAAAGGTACCATAAAAACTCATGAAGGATCAGTGAGATACTTTCAGTGTACTATATTCTTTCTTACTATGAAGGTTCATGTATCAACGATCCTAGAGATTTCGTGCAAGGTCTTTTTTGTTGTTAAATAGACAATATTTTTAGTTTAAAAAATGAGTAAGTTTATTGTTGAGGTAAGAAATAACACACATTCATTATTCAGCATTTAAGCAAAGTATACCACCATGATTCTGACTCATGGTGACCCCATGTGTTATCAGAGTAGAACTGTGCTCCATAGGGTTTTCAATGGCTGAATTTTCAGATGTAGATTGCCAAGTCTTTCTTCTAAGGCACCTCTGGGTGGACTCAAACCTCCAACCTTTTGTTTAGCAGCCAAGTGTGTTAACCATCTGCACCACCCAGGGACTCCTTAAGCAAAGTCAGATAGTATAAAAGAGGAAAACACGAAATCAACCCAAATCATTCCACTCAAAAAATTAATAGGTCCCACAACTACGGGTCTCTACTCACCAGGAGCAAAATGGTAAGAAGGTAACCAATAGCTCAGAGAAGAAACAAGTGTACGTGAGCCACAACCTCATCTACCCTGAGACCAGAAGAACTAGATGGTGCCCAGATACTACCACTGACCGTTCTGACCGGGGTCACAATAGATGGTCTCAGATAGAATCGAATAAAAATAAGGAGCAGGACTCAAGTTCTTATTTTTAAAAAAGCCAGACAAACTGAACAGTAGAGAACAGAGGATTCCCTGAGACTATGGCC
Organism: Dugong dugon; assembly: GCA_030035585.1. Taxonomy (NCBI): domain Eukaryota; kingdom Metazoa; phylum Chordata; class Mammalia; order Sirenia; family Dugongidae; genus Dugong; species Dugong dugon. Next base: position 74,154,786 of record CM057473.1, read on the forward strand.
CTAAGGCACTCTTTAAACCTAGAACCAAGCCTGTCCCCTGAGATCACCTTTTAGCAAATAACAGAGTGGCACACAAAATAAAAGATACCACCTTTTCAGAATGGTGCTGTACTTAAAAACCATCAGTATGAGACCATAAGGTCAACAATTACTCAACAGCAAAGATGAGATGATAAGGGGGCATGGAAACTAGAGTACTGGATATGGAACAAACGGAACACAATTATCATATTGTGGTAAATGTAACTAATGTCACTGAACAATCTGTGTGAAAATTGTCTAACTTGTGTAAACTTTTACCCAAAACTCAATATTATTTTTTTTAAAAATTAATAAGTCTTCACCATTCCAAACATCTTTTATAAGGAGTCTGACTCTATTTTTTGATGTCTGACTGCTGACAGCTTTGAAGCATCACCCCTCTCTCTCTCCCTCGCTCTATGTCTGGGCAAGCTGATAAGCAAGCTGGGTACTCTCTCCTTTGGTGCCAGCAGGAGATTCAAACTGTGCAGGAACCCTCATCTTGGCCTCACTCTCTCACCACAATAAAAGCCCCACGCCAGTCTCCTTTCCTGGCTCTCTCAAGCCATTCTCCAGACAGCCTCACTTATGTAAGTAATAAACCTTTTTAATATCCTCTTGAGGTATGTGTGTGGCATCATCCGGTCTTGACATCCAAACCACAATTTGGGCAGGGGTCCATTCTGTCTATTGGAATGCCTACATCTTTTTATGCATATATGGAACATAAAGATAAAAAGACTCATGTAAAGACAAATATTTTTTAATAAAAATATTTAATTTTTCTTGATTTATCAGGAGAGAAACTAAAGTGAAACTAATGGAACTGAATTTGAAATGTATGTTCTGTACCTCAAGACATTATTTCCCCAAAGAGCTCTTTAGAGAGATTATAAAAACACTAAGAACTCTGAGTCACTACCTATTTTATCCAACTTAATGCCATTTTAGATATGAAACTGTGACACTCTGCTCTAAAAAATTAAGATGTCAAACACTGTCAATTCTTTCTACCTACTCATTTCATTCTTTCGTTAATTTGACAAATATTTATTGAGTACCTATGTCCCAGGTTCAGCAGTGAATAAAGCAAACACAATTCCTGCTCTTGAGCTTATATTCTGGAGAGGGAAAAAAGTAAAACATATGGTATGCTGTTGTTGCTGGGTGCCGTCGAGTCGATTCCAACTCACAGCGACTCCATGTGACAGAAAACTGCCTGATAGGGTTTTCTAGGCTGTAATCTTTACAGGAGCAGATCACTAGGTCTTTCTCCCGTGCAGCCACTGAGTGGGTTCGAACCACCAACCTTGAGGTTAGCAGTCAAGCACTTAACCATTGTGCCACCAGGGCTCCTTATGGTGTGTTAGATGGAGTAAAATAAAACAAAGAAAAGGGGACAAGAAGTCTAGAAATCAAGAAAGAAGCTGGAGACATAAATTTGTAAGTCATCTGCATGTTGTTGTTGTTGTTAGGTGCCTTCGAGTTGGTTCTGACTCATAGGGACGCTACAGATGATAATTAAATCCGTGAACTGGATAAGATCATCTGGGCATTAGTTGTTTATTTTTCAGTGCCAAGATTATTATACCTACCTTCTGTTCTGTAACCATAATTGACACAATGGTACCTATATCCTATATGTAACGGAGTCACTGCTCACGATCCATTGTTTTCCACTGCTTCTACAGTCACAAGTTCCTTATTTGTTACCACTTGTTAAGTACCTTTTCCAGCAAGGCCCCTGGGTACTGAGTTTCCTGTTTGAAAATGTCTGCCTGTTGCCGTTATACTTACCAGCATCTTGGTAGATATCATATGCGGGAGCTATACTTTCTTTCCTTCAGAAGTCTGTAACCATTGCTCCATTGTCTTCTGACACTGAACACTGTGGTGAAGAAATCTGATGCAAGCCTGCTTTCCCCCTTCTAGGTGATTTTTTTCTTTCTGAACCCCTGAAGAATTATTTCTTTATCCTTGTTCTGCAACAACTAGGATGGAGCTCAGTGCTGAGCATTCTGCATTAAATTTTCCCAAAGCCCAGATTACCCTTTTGACCTGCAGATTAAATTCTCTCTACACTTCATGGAAAAGCAAAGCCATGTGCCTGACATTACACAGAGGGCAAAAAACAACAATAATTCTTAACCACAAAGCAACAATCATGCAAGTTTTTGGTCTGAATTCATGTTACCTATATGGCCCCCAAACCATCAACTAGACAATTTTAAGTGATGTCAGATTAGTAGTACAACCAAGTGACTAGGCGGAAGTGAAGGCTCTCTGGAGGAGCACAGCTTCAACCCACGACTCAAAGGATTCCCACATATAAAGTTCCAAAGACCAGGAGCCCACACAAAGAAACAAGGGCTCATGAGCATGAGTCACCAGAAACAGAAGACAAAGGAGTATGTTATGGACTGAATGATGTCCCCCGCCCCCGCCAAATATATGTTAGAATCCTAACCCCTGTACCTGTGGATGTAATCCTGTTTGGAAATAGGGTTTTCTTGGTTATTTAACTATATCATACCTGAGTAGGGGTTCCTAATCACTTCTGAGTTATAAAAAGAGCAGAATAGACACAGACAGACAGACAGACACACACATGGGGAAGACAGGTGCCATGAGGACTGTGTACAAGCCAAGGAATCAAAGAATGGCCAGGACTACCTACAAGGAAGGAATCAACACAGTTGAGACCCTAAATTGGACTTTAACCCTCCAAAACTGTGAGAAAATAAATCTGTTTTTTAAAGCTATCCGCTTAGGTATTTCTGTTATAGCAGCACTAGAAAACTACCACAAGGTAGAAAATATAAGTAACTGACAGGTCAGAAGACAAAGATGATTGAGTGAAAAGGTCTACTCTCAGAGTTCTAAAGGAAGAGAATACAGAAGAGGCAATATTCAAAGGGGTAATAGCAAAAATGTTCCTGGATTGTTTAAAGACACAACTCTTCAGAGTTCAGAAGCCCAACAAATCCCAAGAAGAATATGTAAAAAGAAATCCACAACTAGACACATCATAAAGTAGCTGAAGAACAACAAAGACAAAGCAATTAAAAACGCACAAAGAAAAATGACATATGTATAAAGAAACAAAAATTAGGCTAACAGCTGACTTCTGAACAGTAATAATAAAAACTATAAGAAAATGGAGTATCTTTTAAGTACCGAGAGAAATAACTGTCCATTTAAGTGTAAGCCCAGAAAAATTTTTGAGAAAGTTTCTTTCAAGAACAAGAGAAAACACATTTTCATATAAAAAGATGTTTATGACTAACTCATCTCTCTCATGTTTACTTCTTTTTGTGTCTGTTTCCTTTCTCAAAGGCAATACAAAAATAAATTTGGAAACATCTTCTCTCCCAGAACACTGGTGGGAAAAAAGTGGAAACTTGGGGTTTCTGTAGTATACCATTTAGTGTAAACTATCTGAACTGTACAAACATTCTTCTAAGAACTTCACTTTAATTATGGTGTCTTGAAATAGCATTTACTTATAACAATATTTATAGAAAAAAGGAGTTTATCCAAATTAGAAATTCAGCAACAACCAGTGTTTGCACAGGTGTCAAAATGACTCTTACTCAGTGCTGGAAAGGTACCTTTTAGGACAGTTTGTCATTATCTCTTTTTTAAATAAGCATATCCATTGACTGGGCAATTTTACTTAAAATTATCCTAGGGATAAATGTCTAGGCTATAGGTTCCATGGTGTTGGGGATCATGTACACAAGAAATATTTTTTGAGTGAAAGAAATGTCTACAGATATATCTGTATACTCACCATAGTTACTTATAATATTTAAAAAAACTGGATATGATAGATACATGTGTTTACACAATGAACATGTATCACTTTAGATGTAATTTTAAAAACTGTGTTTGTTTACAGAGTGGTAACAGGAAATTGGTCTCTATTTGCCTGGAGCAACAGAGGAAAAAGGAGCCAAGAATAGGAGAAGATGGAATGCGTGGCTAATTGTCTCCATAAACAACTGCCTCCTTTGCAATAAGACCAAAAGAACTGAATGGTGCCTGGCTACCATTACTGAACATTTTGATCAGAGATTCTATAGAAGACTCCTGATCAAAAGAGGGAGAAATGTGGAACAGCATTCCAAAATCTCATAGGATCCAGACTTTTCAGAGCCATTGAGGCTGGATAAACTCCCCAAACTATGGCCCTGACATAATCTTTAAACCTTAAATCAAAGATATCCCCTGAAGCCTTCTTTAAACCAAACAATAGTTTAGCTTAATTAGTAAAGAATGTCTGCCTTGAGTATTGTGCTCTTTTAAACTATCTATATAGTATTAAGCTGACAACAGCAACTCGAAAGGTTAGATGAGAAGCTTAGGGGGCTTGAGTTTATGTTAATGGTAAAGGAATAATTCGGAAAAGGAGGGTGAAAATGGTTGTACAACTTGAAGTATGTAGTCAATGTCACTGAACTGTACATGTAGAAACTGTCACACTGATGTATGTTTTACTGTGTATATTTTTCCAACAACATAAATAAATAAATAATTCAAGAAAAAGAGCGGAAACAGGAGATCCTGAAGAGACTGAAGCAGGCAACAGCAGTGCTATCATATATGACAGGGATTTGGGGGAGGGAGTATGTGGTGTTCACTTACCATTCACCAGCATCCCAGGGCCTGGTCCTCAATTTGTAGGCAATACTCCAAAAGCAAATCTGCTTTTGAGAGTTGACTTATGTTAACAAAGCTTAAAAAACACAGAATTAATTTTAGCAAGAAACTACAACTGTCATTCAAGACAATATGTATGTTCCTGCCCTGTGACCAGTTCAGCTCTGTGGGCTGATCTACAAAGGGAGCCAAACCACAACTGCAAAGTGTCTTGATGTAGGATTGAAAGAATGAGCTCAGGAGCTTCCATATCCATAATGGGGATAACCTGCGACAAAGACTGGACAGAATGAGTCTTTGAGGCATGCCACCCCCATCTCTGGGTAGATTTTGGATGGTAAATGCAAAACCTTCTGGCTATATGGGCTTCCTTTGCATGCTACAGGCTAGCCATCCACCTTCAGCTGCTTTTTCCAGAAAGACAGAATAATACAATGATTAGATTTTAGCTTATTAAGTCAAGTCACACTTTCTTCTACCTCCATAAGGTTACACCCAATCACCTTAATTAGAGTTTGGGGCTGTTGCCAAATCCATCGGCCAAATATTTACCTAATTTCTCGGTGTATCCTTATCTCCCAATTTATCTCCTAGGTCTAAGCTTGCAAAACTGAACAAGACTAAGAAACATTCACTGTATTAAAAGTTTGGGAGGCTTGAGAAACTTTCAGAATGAAAATGAGAACACAAATGGAAGGAACAGATATAAACTTTTCTTTCTGGAAATCTGTGAACAGAGGGGGAAAAAATGGGTCTTGGGGGTGGGAACAGAAAGACCAAGACATTTTAGGGGCACAGGGTCTTTATAAGTTTAGGTATACCAAGTATGGTTACATATTATGCAGTCCAGCCATCAATTCTCAATCTGTCACCAGCCAAGGAAACTGGAAAATGCCCACTGCCAGAACTGAAGAAATCAACTCTGGTATGAACTGGGAGAATAGGAAGCAATGATAGAACTGGGAGTTATGACTTGTATACTAAAGTTTAGGTGTAATAAAGGGTGGGCTGTTTTGTGGAATTAGTCTGGAAACCTAACACCATACATAACACTGTTTCTATGGGAGATGCTTTTGAGTATGAAACAACCACCTTACAAACTAATTTAAATTCAAACCAGTTATGAGGACTATATATATATTGTCCAGTACCCAGCACCGGATTAAGGCATGTGAGGGCCCTAAGACACATTCGAATGGGATATGTGAGTTATATATATACATATACATATATATACGTTTGTGTGTGTTAGCTATCCATGATGTAACTTCTTTTTAAATTCAACTATAATATTTAACGACTGAACACAAAACTGGCGTATGCCACTTTAGCAGAATGAGATGAACTGGATTATAAAATTCTTAGTGGATGTAGGGTACTAAGATTTTTACTATATATCACATTTTCTACATAAAGAATATTCCACATATTCTACAACAAAGAAAATGAGTCAGTTCCCTTCCACTGTGGCATTCGCTTTTCCTTGCGTCCTGTCTGCTTGGCATCTGCAGGGTCTTTGCTTTGGACAACTGGTGCCCCTGTTTTGCTGATGCCCTAAGCATGTGCTTACCTTGCTTATTGTGTAATCCGTCCCTGCCAGTACCCAGTTCTGAAGGGGTCAAGAACAATGTATTAGGAATCGCTGTTACTGCCACCTGCCTAGTATTCTGCTCTCTGAAATAAGTCACAGGATTATAGAACACCCAAGAGCAAGCAAACTGATCTTCCGCAAAAGAAAAACAATCTTCTTAATGTTTTGCTCTAAAAAAAAAAAAATCAATGATACTCTGAAACAAGTGGCTGGACAGTATTTTTCTCCCCATAGCTCCCGCCCCCGCTTTTGCACCTACTAAGGAAAAACAAAAAAAGACAATCTGAAAGCAATTAAAAGGATTTAAAAATTATTTACTCTTTACTTTTATTACAATAAATATTTATCAGTAATAGAATTAAACAATTTTAAATTAAAACCTACTGCATTACTTTTGGGTTTCTCAGCAGCAGAAATAAACACAAATCCAGTTGAAAGCACAAGGCTTCCAGGGTCAATAACAAGAAGCAGTCAGGTCTTGATTATCCAGGCTAACAACAGGGAACAGTAATACCAATAATGCAAAAACAACACTGAAGTGCACTGTTGCACTCTATCTTTACATCAGTTTATCTCAGACTTCACCACATTCTGACTAAGTAATTCAAGCAAGCTGTGAAGCCCTGTTTCTGCAAGAGCTAGAGGTTTCCTCTCAAGCGCAGGAGCACAACTGCCAGGAATGGGCCCCACCAGCTTTCAGGCCCAGCAGCCTCAGCCCTGGGAGAAGCAGCCATCTTTCAAAAACCGTCTTTCTGTTCACACGATCCTGGGGGAAAGGGAAATGGGAAGTGACATATTAAAGGGTCTTTCCTGGGAAATGAGATGAACTGGAAGTAGGAAAGACCGTGGCTCCAGATCAGGAAGAGGCATCACAGAATTACGGGCAACGTGCAGATTAAGCCAACATTTTGCTGATAATCAAGAGTAGACTGCGTGTATATACGAATATATCATACATACATATGTACAGAGAATATACATGTACATATTAAATACTTATATATACACACGCCACACATATCCAGATAAAATAAATGCTACATTATTTACTATGAACACAACAAGTCCTGGACAGAACATTTACTAATATGTGCAATTAAACTACTTGAAAAGGAAAATAAGATTTTATTCTCTTCATCTTCCTCTCTAATATATTCTACCGAAAGCAAACATATTCCAGCTGCTCAGTGGAGTTGTCTTGAGGTACCTGAGAAGGGATGAAGTGTCCTCTTGTTTCAGAATACTACAGAAAGCCAAGCGCAACAGGACCAAGCTAAAGAACTCAATAATTGATTTGGCCATGACTCCTGCCACCTATTCTTAGTCACAGGGCATGAAAGTGTACTCAGAAAAGTATCAACTTCTTTTTCTACAAGTGGCTACAAATTAATTATGTTACAGTGAGGGGTGGTGCGTGGAGCAGCAGGGAGCTGACACTTCGGCAATTCCTGATTGCCTTCCCCTTTACCCAGCAGGAAATGCTACTTTAAAAAAAAATTGAAATTTAGAGGTTAATACTGAATTCTGCTTTCTTGCCACATTTTGTAATGAGCAAACCATTACCTGTAGCGGGGTCTTTGTCTCTTGAATGTCTGCTCTAATGGGACAAGTTATCTAAGCAACATAATCTACATAAAATGTTAATGTTGGAGGCAGTCTCAATCAGCAGTTATTGAACTCAAAGCCTGATACTGAATGATAATGGTAATTCAAAAAGATTTATAATGCAGAATTCATAGATGCTGCAAAATTAAAATAGGCCCCTCTTGGAAACCCTGTAGGGCAGTGACCTGTCCTACAGGGTTGCTATGAGTCAGAATTGACTCAACAGCAACAGGTTTTTATAACCTCATAACATTACGTACTAACTAAACATATTCTAGTTCAAGAACATATTCTTTAGATATTAAAAAGTACCTGTTAAATATAGAAGAATGTGAAATTTATGGTGAACTGTGTTTTAATAAAAGTCCAAAATCAATTCTAATTTTGACTGTTACCCACAGAAACTGCTCAAGAGAAGACCTCAGCCAAAGAGGCAGAGGCACTCACAGCACTGGGTCATTCCCTGTGTCTTCAATACTGTCTCTAATGTCAGTGTGGCAGTTAGGTACTCTATGAACATGATCCAATATATGTGCTCTAAAAACAGTACCACTCGGATTTAGCCCAGCTTCTGAGAATGATCCTGTGAAGAGCAAGACAATGTGAATGGTATGTGGAACATCAGAACAATTCTTCTGTTGTGTCCACACCGATCTTCCTAGAGAGGCAAGCCCCTATTAAAATATTCTAAAATCAGTCCATGTCCCACTTTCCAATTCTGGGAACCTGGCCTTTCTGACCAAATGCAAAGCAATCCCTTGGTTCAGGCTGCCTGTGACAGGGCTACAGAGAGCAACACTGCTTTTGTTACCCTAAATACTAAAGCAAGAGCTGCCTGCTCATTTCAGAGCAGAGCCCTGCTTAAAAACAAAGAACATGTACTTTACTATCCCTTGCATATCAGTTTATTAAAGAGCAAAACATATTACTAACATGCAGATTAAAAAGGTTACATTTATTTTGCACTGCAGATACACTAAAAATGAATTAGCCAACAAACCCAATTTCCATGGCTCCCTGCTAGGAAGAAGCAAACATATCACCACTTTCTCTGGAAAAGTTAAGACAACCTTGATTTATCAGATAGCCTAAAGTAACTGCCTGCCAATAGGCCAATCATTTATACCACTGTCAGAACTAAAATCTACAAATCACATGGGTTACATAATTAATAATGAAAAATCAGAAACTTACTTAAGCTTCCTAAAATGCACAGATCACCGCACTTTCAAGTATCACAGTGATTAATTCAATACCATTTTACTGTTAAAACTGTCACTTTAAATGTATGTCAAAGTGCTTTAAATGCAACATACTAGTTAAAATTCTTCCTGGAAAGTTCTAGTGCTAGCAGCTAACTTAGTAAGGTTAGTCACCCTCAGGGTGTTTCAAGATACCCCATGGGACAAAGAAAATTCTGGTGTGACCTCACGAATTTCCTAGAGTGTTTAATCAAGTTCCAAACTGAGGTCAAGATCAAGGTCACTCAGAACATAAGAATCCACACAACTAAAGATTTACACCTGATTTTTGCTTATTTTGGGACCCAAAGTCAAAAGTTTCATCCCCATACTTCCAGCAAAATGACACTCTAGGCAGAAGCACCATGCCGTCCCTCCACAGCAAAGATCCGAAAAACTAAGCCGAACAGAGAAAACAACAATCCTGAAACCCTAACACATAAAATGAAGAGATAAAGAACTCAGCCAAGCACCAGATGGAGTGAGAAAACTGACAAGAGAACAGACAGCCAGGATCCTACCAGCCAGATACCAATCTAGGAAATGAACTCTCAAGGACTATCCAAAACCAAAACAAATACAACAGGGAATCAGAGCAGTTAATCAGTAAATGACAACAACATCAAAACAATAAAAGAGGGAATAAACGGCATAGGTATACAACCTTCTAATGGAGAGGAAGGCAAGGAGATAGCAAGTAATCGTAGACTGCTACAAACTTAGAAAGGTAAGGGTAAAATTCATGGTAACCACAAAGAAAGTTAACAAACATACTCATAAAAATAAAGAGGAAAAACATAAAGTCTCAGCAAAAACAAAACCTACAAAAACAAACGAAATGAAAAAAAAAAGATCCACAAACAAAAGTAACTCAGCACAAGAGAGTAAGGAGAACAAAGAAAACGTCAGCACCACAAAAAAAAGCACTACAAAATGCCAGCAACAAACTCACATCTATCAATAATTACACTGAATGTAAATGGACTCAATGTACCCATAAAGAGACAGAGAGTGACAGAATGGATAAGAAAACAGGATCCATCAATATGCTGTGTACAAGAGACACACCTTAGAAACAAAGATGTGAATTTATTAAAAGTCAAAGGTTGGAAAAAATATATCAAGCTAACAACTACCAAAAAAGAGCAGGAGTGGCGATACTAATCTCAAAACAGACTAAAACAAAATCCACCATAAAAGACAAAGAAGGACACTATATAATGATTAAGGGGACGATCCATCATGAAGACATAACCATAATAAACATCTAAGCACCAAATGACAGGGCTCCAAAATACATAAAACAAACTCTAACAACAATGAGAAGAGAAATTGACAGTTCCACAATAATAGTAGGAGGCTTCAACACACCACTCTCAGTAAAGGACGGAACAACTAAGAAGAAACTCAGCAAAGATACAGAAGACCGAAAGGGCACAATCAGCCAACTGGACCTCATAGACATATATAGAACACTCCATCCAACTGCTGCAAAGTACATAGTCTTTTCCAATGCACATGGAATGTTCTCCACAATAGACCACATCTTAGGCCACAGAGCAATCATCAACAAGATCCAAAATGTTGAGATAATTCAAAGTATCTTCTCTGACCACAATGCCATCAAGGTAGAAATTAACAACAGAAAGAGCAAGGAAAAAAAAAACCAGTTACATGGAAACTGAATAATATCCTGCTTACACATCACTGGGTAATAGAAGAAATCAGAGATGGAATCAAAAAATTCCTAGAATCAAATGAGAATGAAAACACATCATACCAAACCCTTTGGGACACAGCAAAGGCAGTCCTCAGAGGACAATTTATAGCAGTAGATGCACACATCAAAATAGAAGAAGGGGACAAAATCAAAACATTAACTACACAACTCAAACAAATAGAGCACAGCAAAAAAAGCCCACAGCCACCAGAAGAAACGAAATAGTAAAGATCAGAGCAGAAATAAATGAAACAGAGAACAGAAAAACAATAGAAAGAATCAACAAAACCAAAGGTTGGTTCTTTGAAAGAATCAACAAAATCGACAAACCACTGGCCAGAATGACAAAAGAAAAACAGAAGAGGACACAAATTACCCAAGTAAGAAATGAAATGGGGGAAATTACAACAGAACCAACTGAAATAAAAAGGATTATAACAGAATATTATTAAAAACTATACTCCAACAAATTTGAAAACCTAGAGGAAATGCATAAATTTCTAGAAACACACAGCCTACCCAAACTACAACAAAGTGATGCTGAAAATCTGAACAGACCCATAACAAGAGAAGAGATTGAAAAGGTAATAAAAAAAACTCCCAACCAAAAAAAGCCCTGGCCCAGATGGCTTCACTGGCAAATTCTACAAAACATTTACAGAAGAGCTTGTACCAGTAGTACTCAACCTATTTCAGAGCATAGAAAAGGAAGCAACACTTCCAAATTCATTCTATGAAGCCAGCATAACACTGATACCAAAACCAGGCAAAGACATCAGAAAAACAGAAAATTACAGACCAGTATCTCTCATGAATATAGATGCAAAAATTCTTAACAAAATTCTAGCCAACAGAATTCAGCATCATATCAAAAAAATAATACACCACAACCAAGTAGGAGTCATACCAGGTATGCAAGGATGGTTCATCATTAGAAAAATCAATCAACGTAATCCACCACATAAATAAAAGGAAAGAAAAGAATCACACAATCATCTCAACTGATGCAGAAAAGGCATTTGACAAAGTCCAACACCCATTCCTGATAAAAACTCTCAATAAAATAGGTGTAGAAGGGAAATTCTCAACATAATAAAGGGCATCTATGCAAAACCAACGGCCAACATCATTCTTAATGGAGAGAGCCTGAAAACAGGAACAAGACAAGGATGCCCTTTATCACCACTCCTATTTCACATTGTGCTGGAAGTTCCAGCTAGAGCAATAAGGCAAGAAAAAGAAATAAAGGGCATCCAAATTGGTAATGAAGAAGTTAAACTGTCCTTGTTTGCAGATGATATGATACTAGACACAGAAAACCCTAAAGACTCCACGAGAAATCTATTGGAACTAACAGAAAGATTCACCTGAGTAGCAGGATACAAGATAAACATTCAAAAATCAGCTGGATTCCTATACACCAGTAAGGAGTAACGATGAAAAGGAAATTAGGAAAACAATACCATTTTCAATAGCCCCTAAAAAGATAAAATACTTAGGAATAAATCTGACCAGGGATGTAAAAGACCTATACAAAGAAAGCTACAAGCCCCGAATAAGTAAAGAACTACTGAAGAAGAAGAATAAAGTTGGAGGACTCACACTACCAGACTTCAGAACCTACTATACAGCTACAGTAGTCAAAACAGCCTGGTACTGGTACCACGACAGACACATTGACCAATGGAACAGAATTGAGAACCCAGATGTAAATCCATCCACCTACGGTCACCTGATCTTCGACAAGGGCCCAAAGTCCCTCAAATGGGGAAAAGACAGTCTTTTTAACAAATGGTGCTGGCAAAACTGGATATCCATCTGCAAAAAAATGAAACAGGACCCATACCTCACACCGTATGCAAACACTACTTCAAAATGGATCAAAGACCTGAATATAAAGCCTAAAACTATAAAGTTCATGGAAGGAAAAATAGGACCAACACTTCAGGCCTTAATACATGGCATTAACAGGATACAAACCATAACCATCAATGCACAAAACCCAACAGATAAGCTAGATAACTGGGATCTTCTAAAAATCGAACACCTATACTCTTCAAAAGACTTCACCAAAAGAGTAAAAAGAGAACCTAGAGACTGGGAAAAAATTTTTGGACAGTACAAGTCAGACAAAGGTCTAATCTCCATAATCTACAAGAAAATCCAACACCTCTACAACAAAAACACAAATAATCCTATTAAAAAATGGGCAAAGGAAATGAACAGACACTTCACCAAAGAAGACATTCAAATGGCCAACAGACACATGAGGAAATGCTCGCTATCACTAGCCATTAGAGAAATGCAAATTAAAACCACAATGAGATACCATCTCACCTCGGCATTACTGGCATGAATCAAAAACACTGGAAATAACAAATGTTGGAGAGGCTGCAGGGAAATCAGAACACTTATGCACTGCTGGTGGGAATGCAAAATGATACAACCATTTTGGAAAATGATATGGCGCTTCCTCAGAAAGCTAGAAATAGACATACCATTCGATCCAGCAATCCCACTCCTAGGAATATATCCTAGAGAAATAAGAGTTGTCACTCGAATAGACATATGCACACCTATGTTCATGGCAGCATTGTTCACAATAGCAAAATGATGGAAACAACCTAGATGCCCATCAACAGAAGAATGGATAAACAAACTATGGTACATACACACAATGGAGTCCTATGTAATGAGAAAGAACAACAATGAATCTGTGAACCATCTCATAACATGGATGAAACTGGAGGACATTATGCTGAGTAAAATAAGTCAATCACAAAAGGACAAATATTATATGAGACCTCTATTGTAAAAACCCATGAAAAAGTTCACACACAAAATGTAACAATCTTTGTTGGTTACCAGGGATGGGAGGGGTGGGGGGGAAATACTAAATAGGTAATAGATAAGTGGTATCTTGGGTGAAGGGTGAAGCAGTACACAATACAGGAGAAACTAGCACAACTTGTACAAGGAAAGGTCATGGAAGCGCCACAGACACATCCAAACTCCCTGAGGGACTGAACTGCTGGGCAGAGGGCTCCGGGGACCATGGTCTCCGGGAACATCTAGCTCAACTGGCATGACACAGCTTATAAAGACAATGCTCTACATTCTACCTTGGTGAGTAGTGTCTGGGGTCTTAAAAGCCTGTGAGCGGCCATCTAAGATACTCCACTGGTCTCATCCCTTCGGGAGCAAGGGAGAATGAAGAGAACAGGAGACAAGGAAAAGATTAGTCCAAAGGACTAATGGACCACAGCTATCAAGGCCTCCACCAGACTGAGTCCAGTACAGCTAGATGGTGCCCGGCTACTGCCACTGACAGCTCTGACCAGGATCACAACAGAGGGTTCTGGACAGAGCTGGAGAAGGATGTAGAACAAAATTCTGAAATGGTGTATCTTTGGCTATATGTATTTTCACCAAAAAAAAAAAAAAAAAGTCGAGAAGGGAGAGGGTTGACGTGTTCTAGGGTTGTTAACCAATGTCATAAAACAACATGTGTACTTCTGTTTCATGAGAAACTATTTGTTCTGTAAGCCTTCACCTGAAGTACAATTAAAACAAAAAAGTTTCATCCCGTCAGGTTTACTTTGTTGCCTCTGGCACATTCTTGGTCCTTGACTAATCAAGAGATCTAAGGCAATCAGGGAGTTTTGAATGTGGTAAGACCTAGAGGCTAGCAAGGCCTGATAGGGCTGTCTCTGTCCTAGGTGGTGGTTGATTAAGAGGAAACTCAAGTGAAGAAGGAAGAGGAAGAATTACAAATTTGCTTCTAGTTAAAATGTAAAGGTGAAAAGTATTCTTTGACTCAAATACGTTCAGATCATCTGTTTGACTCTCCATAGGTTACAGAGTCAAAGTTGGCTCTGGACAGCAAGGTACATCCCAAATGCTTTTTGGCTGACTACAAAATAAACTTATTGTTTGAAAACAGAACCGTTAGAAAACTTTCAAATTAATAGGGCACTGAAGCAGTCACTTCTTCCCTTTAAAGTGGATACTATGCCTGCTTTTTCCTTTGTATATTCCCTCAATGCCCAGGGCTCCATATCTATTTAGAATTTGGACAACTATTGACATACACCCCCTTCCCAATACCTCTACATTAGAATAAATGACATGTTGGTAGTAGCACTGTAACATCCTTGACCATAATCAACATTTAAGATTCTTTTAAAAATTAGAATTAAAAGTATTTTAATCATGATATTATTAAAACGTCAAAGAATATTTAATTTTCCATTTGGAAGTTATTCACTCTATTGGCCTTAAGACTAAAATATACCACCCTTTATATACCCATTAGTGGAGGAATGATGTTTTAAATTGCGATAATTTTAAACATGAATATTATTAAAGAACCATAAAAGGTAGCATTAGCATATTCTATCCAGGGTTTTTTTGAGTTTTTCTATTCCATGTCCCCCTCAAATACAGGGGAATTATTTTCTCACAAGCCTGAAAGGACATTTTCTCACACCATAACCTGAAAAGAGGCTTCTTACAGGTCTATGTAACTTTGGTCAGCAGAAACAAAATGCAAATCTCTGGCCTGGCTAAGGCACTCTATTCTGAAATGTACAGACAACATGCATGCATGACCGACCATGCCACAGCTCCCCAAAAGGCAGCTCAGTGTATGCTGGGGAGAAAGGCTGGGGGTGAACTCACCCACAAATATCGTGCATAAGCCTGAAATAGCTTTTATACTTTGGAAACATTATGGTAATTGGCATGACATAAATGCTCAGGGCTATCTGTAATTGAAAGTCCTGCTTCAGTTGCTATATATAAACAAATGGGGGCTTTTAAGATGCACTTTCAAGATGACAGACTAAAACAAGAAAACGAGCAGTACACTAAAGATTCACAAGTCCACAGTATTCTGAAACAGTTAATCGTTCAGTTTCACATTTACCTGGTTGGCGGCCACCTTTCTTTTATCTAACAGTATCAATAAAACTGACTCTCTGGCATAATTCTGTACCACCACAGGAAATACGTCATAAGGTACGGGCACAAAACAGTTTTCAAATCAACTTGATGCAACAGAAAGAGAGCAGAAACACATTTTGAGGTGAAAGAGCCCCAAGATTACAGGACATGACCGTTTTGCCAGAAATAAAGGGTATTTTTACTGCACAAGTGGAAAAAAGCCTGTGGTCCAAATTTGTCATTTTATAAATATTTATCAGTTCTTTTCTTATAATACAGATTAATCTCATTCCTGTGTACAAGGTAAACAAAACAGTAAAATGATCCATTTAGAAACCTTAAAACAAAGCTTTTTGCCCACCCCAAATTAACACTTTATCCAGTTCAATTTTACAGATGACACAGAACAATGTATACAAAAAATAGCTACCTTCACTTAATTGGTTCATTCCCTGGCCTCCATGATGGCAATTTTTTAAAACAAACATGGAATTACTACTCACATTTTTCTGCATCTATTTTCAGTGTTCATTTTTGTCTCAGAGAAAGTCACAAAATATACTTCAATCTTTACAATTTTTTAAAATGAGTTTGGAACCAAGAGCTAGCTCCTTACCTCCTCATTTCTAATAACCTGGATGACAATGATTCAAATTTACAAATTTAAAAAACAAAATATCAATTACATAGTTATTTTTACAAAGCAGCAGACTGAAATTCAACAAACATTACAATTATATTTAACGATGGTCACGTTCATAGATAAATAATTGTTGTGAATTTAATTACATATCAACACAGTGGTGCCTATTTTATCCAAGTGCAACCCGTCCAAAAAAAAGGGTTTAAGATACACTCTTCATTCAAGCACAAACTTCAATCAGTGAAAAAGAAAAGAAAATCAGAAAGAAAATTTCACCCCCACCAAACTAAATGGTGACAAAGTTAAAAAAGAAACAGAATATCCACATTCATGAAAAGATGTAATCTATAAAACATCTCTATTAAAGTCAAAGGGATTTTTGTTTGTCAGTAAACTTCAAAAGTTACTCCAAGTCATATGAAAGAGAGTACATACTCAGTAAGGCATATATATCAAAAATTTTCTTTAAGTGGGGGAAGTGGGCAAGCTGAGAAAGAGAGTTTCTCTCTGCTTAATCCTGTATGAAACAAAAAACACAGTGCTCATCCCATCCCACAGAGAGACAAGGGAATGGCAAGTTGAATCAGAAAACTAATTTTGGTCAGAGTTCATGAGATTCCTAATTCCAAATTCATTTTCTCTTATAAGGTACTTTATCTGCACTCTTCATAAGTAATTATCATAAGACTGGGACTGTCATGTGCATTCATACAATCATGGTTCACAGGTACCAAATCTTAGCAACCTGCAGCTGAGGGGGAACCCACATTGAAACAAAGAACAATGCCAATGGATGAGTTATAATTACAATCCATTCTGCAGTAAGCCTCAACAGAATATTTTTCTTTAAACGAAATTCAAGCCATTTATCAAGATCTGTTCCATAACAAAGAGAGCCAAAATATTAGAGAATCTAAACATATATACTGGCTCTCTTAGCAATGTGAGGACAAAACGCATTTCCATGGGAAAGAGAAACCAGCTTTTGGCAACTGTATATTGTTCTGCTATCATTTGGCCATTTGGCATCTCTTGCTGAAGGTGACTTGCTCTTATCTTTTCCCTGTATTAGATTTGGGCTATGGATAGCTTCAACAGCTAAAGTCCTATTACAAAGTACCAAACATGAAAGAAAACCTGTTGCGGTTTTCTGAATGTTATCAGCGTTCCTAGTCCAATTTGGGGGTTTTAAAAAATAAAAGCCAAGCATTCTTAATTCTGTGTGAACTAAAAAATTATGGACTCATGAAGTTAAAATCACTAGGTAACATTCTGCTGGTCTAACTTACATTATGCTTAGCCAAAAATTCACATGGTTTTATAAAAAATAAAATAGTAGGCCCAAAATTCCACAAGTTCAGATCATATAAATCATTCCTGCTGTCCAAGTACCACACACACTGAGTTCCCACGTCTGTCAAGCACATCAGTTTAGTTCAATGGTTATGAGTGAAATATTTATAAGCATCTTATATACAGTACTTCTTTCTGTAGATTACGGGTCAATCTTGGTTTCTCCCATTCCTAGTCAATCTGAGTTTGGTTTCCTCAATGAGAAGGGGTAAATCTGAAAATGGCTGCTCAGCTGCTTTACCTACAGAAAATCAGAACATGAGGCAGTGACAAATATGTACCTGATTATTTTTAAAAGGTACACTGAATTCACTCTCTAGAGATAACAACTCACTGACATGACAAATATTATCAGAAATAATGAAGAGGTTTTTCTGGATTAGGATAGTTACGGTAGAGCTAGATAGCTATCTGAGAGTGCCAGAACTAACCCTGGGAGAGTTAGGACTTGAACCTGGATCTGCCTAACTCCAAAACCTAGTCTTTCCACATCCCTCCAGGCTACACAAAATCACATTCATATCTACTGAAAAACCAATTACAAAAGACATTGGCAACTGTGTTCTTCGTCATGCATATGACTGACGAAATATCAAAGGGCTAAGTGTTGATACAAAACATATAACGTTAAGTTTGCACAAATAAAAATATAAATGATTATGTCTTATATTACAATTCATCAGACTTGTAACAGTTTATTACCATATAATTTCATTTATTTTGTTCTAACAAATGAGGGCTACTTTGGGGCAAAACACTATGGAAACAAGTCCAAGTTTGGCAATATATGCTAGGTATAAAGTTGTTACCAAGCATGACAAGCGCTCCTCATTTCAAAGATGTATACAAAAACACAGAAGTATGTTTCTCAAACTGATCCACAGCAAGGATCCTTTAAAAACAAGCATACCAAATAGAAGAATTTTAAGAGCCATAAAAATGTGAATACCCTTTTACACAATCCTATTTCCATGTAATTATCCTCAGAAAATACAACAAATGAAAGGAAAAAATTCCTCCAGTTGGTTCACTCCAACATTATTTATAATGGTGAATATTTGGAAACAACCTAATGACTAAAATAATTGGGTCATGACTACACAAAATTGGGTAATTATTAAGTAATCTCCTTGATGGAATATTGTACGGCAATTTAAAAAATCACAATTATGAGACCATGTTAAACTATGTAAAATAATTGGAACAGAATGTTAAGTGGGGGAAAAAAGAAAATAAAAAACTCCATGGTTCTGATTTTCATTTTATTATATCTGTCTTGGTCCACTCTCCCTAAAACTAGTGTGTTATTTTAGAAGAGAATATTAAAGTGTGCAGGATACTTCGTAAGTCCATGCTCTTCTACAGTTCTCCTTATTTTGCTCATTATTTCTGCTGATAAGGGCTCAGGAATAACAGAGATGAAGTTAAGTCTCAAACAATACAAAAGTCTCTCTTTAGTCTAAAGTTCTAACCTCCCTTATCATAGCACTTATAGAATTGGGGGGCATAAAACCAATTTCAGTTTCTTTCCAAATCATGTTTTTGAGCAATAAAAATGCCCCTAAAACTAAAGAAGTGAAAAAACAGATAATCAACAAATGAAACTATCTGTTCCCATATAATTAAAAGCACAAAATACTTTACAATCCTACTCACCAAGAAAACGTTCTATATTTCTACCCATCTAAAAACAAGAGGAAATCCTGGTGGTGTCATGGTTAAGAGTTCGGCTGCTAAGCAAAAGGTCGGCAGTTCGAATCCACCAGGAGCTCCTTGGAAACCTGTGGGGCAGTTCTACTCTGTCCCACAGGGTCACTATGAGTTGGAATCGACTCGATGGCAGTGGGTAAAAACACGATCTAATTCCTCATAATAATTATCCAGCTTTAAAATCATTTGTAGTTACTATAATAAAGTCATTAAACAAATAGTATCTGAAATTACATACCTGGCTATTACCCAAAATTTAAAGAATATCTCACAATCCTTCCAGCTACTATAATAAGCAACCTTCATTTGAAATCTTCCATTCCCTTTCCATTATTTATAAGAACACATGGAACTAATTTTGCTCTTGATTACTCACCACTCGCACTCCATAATGGATGTGGGCCAGAGTGAAAGCTGTTGTTAATGTATATAGGAGAATGCTCTCAGTGTGAGAAGAGGCTACTCTGAAGTACACCACCATGACAACCAAGGACAGTGGAATGAGCAACCAGTTCAAAGTTGGGCACCGGGTACTGCTCATTTGACAAACAATTAGCTGGCACTTGAAGTTCGTAAAAAAAAAAATAAAGAAAATTTAGTTAGCAGAGCACTTCCACAACTAGTCACTCCAACATTTAAAAGCATTCAAGTATCTGAGCCAACACATATACAGTATTTCTCCACTGCTCAACTATCTACCCAACTGTATGCCTGGACCCACCCCAAACCCAAGGACCCTCAGAGTATGTGTCAGAAGACACTGGAAAAATTTATTAAGAGTGCTATAGAAGGTATTCTTCCACGGAGTAACAGTTTGAATAAAATAAGTTTCTTCCAATTTTAAGATTCTATGATATCTGTGGGAAAAAAAATGAAAACATCCTCCCAAATTCCTACACAACTAAATTCCTCTACAGCGATAAAGAAGTACTGCCTCCAGTTCAGTCATGTGACCATCTCGACACCTCAGAACCGCTTTGGCTCCCTTTCTCTTCAATAGCTAACTCAAATATGGTTTTAGTTTTTCAGAGAGCCTTTTTATACAAGGCATTAATGCTTTCAGATTTTTAAATCCTATGAAATCAATGAGACTTGGAGTATGTATTAAACACATTTTACAGACATGAAAACATAAGCTCAGTGTCTAACTTCAAATACAGACCTACTAAGGACCTGGCCAGAGCTGGAAGACAAGCTTTCTGGCTGTGGGAACTATCAGGGTCTTTTCTCAGCTCCTCCTGATTTCTCCTTCCTGTCTGCGCTCTTGCTAGGCCATAACACAGAAAGGGATTTTTAAAAATATGTTGTATTTATTGTAAAGTTTTTTATTCTGTTCTTAAATTAAAAATCAGTTCATTGAACAAATATATGTATGTGCATGTATGTATGTGTATGTAGTCTTTTTACACTCTCTCAAAAATCTCTTTCAAGCTCCCTAAACTGACCATCAGATCTATAGCCATTTCAACCACACTGTTAATAACATTTAGAACCTGAAGGAAATCTGTAAGTTACTCCATGAAGTCTTCAGCAGTCAACCAAAACAAAAAAGTCTACCATAGTTCCAAAATACAACTGTAGTCTTCAAATCCTACTGGTTTCAAAGGACAAAAATAATTTTCAGCATTTCTGTCTTTGAGATTATTAATTCTTCTTTCATATTTCTAATGTAAAATATCTTTAAATGAAAATCTGCTTATTGTAATACTGTATGAGATTTCTCACATCAACAGATAAATGGATAAACAAAATATGGTACACACATACAATGAAATACTACCCAGCGATAAAGAGAAATGAAGTCCTGATACATGCTACAACATGGATGAACCTCAAAAACATTAAGCTGAGTAAAATAAGTCAATCACAGAAGGACAAATATTGTATGATCTCACTTATATAAAATGACAATAGGCAAATGTATAGAGACCAGTTTATTAGTGGTTACTAGGGGCAGGAGGGAGGGGAAGCCATTGTTTGAGAAGCAGTGAGTTTCTGTTTATGATGATGAGGAACTTGGCATCAATTAAGGGTAATGGCTGCATAACATGATTAATGTAATTGATATCACTAAGCTGTACATCTGAAAAGGCTGAATTGGCAAATGTTGTGTTATATATAGTTTCACAACAACAATAGTAAAAAGGGCAGCCGCTAACTGTTCATGTACATCCAAACACCTCACAGGATTTGTTTTTTAGTTCAGAGGTTTAGGGTCATGGTTTCGTGGGGCATTCCAATTAATTGACCTAATATGTTTTTAGTGTTTCGGTTCATTGTATAGTGCCTGGGGTCTTAAAAGCTTTCGAGTAGTCATCAAAGGTACAACATTTGGTCTCTATTCCCCTGGAGCAGCAGAGGAAGGAAAGTTAGGAATTGGAGGAGGAATCGGAATGCGTGTCTAACTCCCTCCATGAACAGCTGCCTCCTTTGCCATGAGACAAGAAGAAGTGGATCGTGCCTGGCTACCATTACTGAATGCTTTGATCAAAGACTCTATAGAAGAATCCTGATCGAAGGGGGAAAATGTGGAATGGCATTTCAAATTTTTTTTGGAATCTGAACTTCTGGATAAATTGAGGCTGGATGAACTCCCTCCCAAACTATTGCCCTAAAAAATAAAAAAAAAATTTAAAAAACCCCAAACCCGTTGCCATCGAATCAACTTCGATTCATAGCAACCCCATAGGATAGAGTAGAACTGCTCCATAGTGTTTTCAAGGAGTCGCTGGTGGATTTCAACTGTCGACTTTCAACTGTGCTCTTAACCACTGCACCACCAGGGCTCCAGAGGTAATCTTTAAACCTTAAGCCTTAAACAGAAACTATTCCCTGAAGTCATTTTTAAGTCAAACAACAAAACAAAAAAAAAACCATTGTCGTAGAGTTGATTCCAACTCACAGCGACCCTACAGGACAGGGTACAACTACCTCATAGTTTCCAAGGAGCAGCTGGTGGATTTGAACTGCTGACCTTTTGGTTAGCAGCCGTGCTCTTAACCACTGTACTACTAGGGCCCTAAACCAAACAATAGTTTAGCTTAATTAGTAAAGAATGTTTGCCTTGAGCAATGTGCTCTTTTAAAAATTATCTACATGGGATCAAACTGACAACAGCAACTAGATAAGAAGCTTAGGGGGCAGTGATTTTGGGTTAATGGTAGTGAAATAATTTAGAAAAGGATACAGAGAATGGTGGCACAACTTGAAGAATGTAACCAAATGTCACTGAATTGTGTATGTAGAAATTGTTCAATTGGTGTATGTTTTGCTGTGTATATTTTCACCAAAAAAAAAAAAAAAGTTCTCAAATTATCAAATTCTGTCATATATTATGATTTTTAAAAGAAAAAAGCTTACAGTGATGTTGGCAAAGGCTGTTCCAACCATAAAGTAGAATATTCTAGGATGTATTTCTAAAATATCTGAAGGTGACCAGAGGATCCATGCTGTAGACAAAATGAATAGCAAACATGGAGAAAAGAAGGGAACCATAGCTTCATAGGCTGAATTGTGTTTCAAGGTGTTATTTTGATAGCTTCTGGAAAAAAAAAATACAAAAAATATTATTACATATAAAAAGTACACTATATAATACTTTATAGTTTTCAAAGTACTTTCACATTCATTCTCTCATTTTATACTCACAATAATCCTATGGCATAAGCAGAACCAGCATTATTAACACCATTTTACAGATAGGGTAAGTGAGGATGACAGAATTTACATAGCTTGTTACCAAGTGGCAGGGCCAGGACTAGAGCTAAAGTCTACTGACTCCTGTTGTTGTTAGTTGCCCTCAAGTGGATTCAGACTCACGGAGACGTCATGTGTACAGAGTAGAACTGCTCCATGGGGTTTTCAAGGCTGTGACCTTGCAGAAGCAGATCACCAGGCCTATCTTCTGAGGTGCCTCTGGCAGGTTCGAACCACCAACCTTTTGGCTAGTAGTCGAGTGCTTAATCATTTGTGCCACCCAGGGACTCCTACTCCCAACTATTTTTTTCTCTAAATCAAACTATCAAATGTTGTATTAGGAATGTCTTTGGTCTTTGTTCTATGAGATTATATTCTAATGGGGAAATAAAATAAATACAAAACAGTATTAGAAGAATATCTCATTGGTGCTACTGAGATACAAAGTGATAAGAACTTAGAGTGAGAACTACATGAAAGACTGAATTGAGAGTCCCAATACCATGTTAGTGCCTCTAAGCACACAGGAGGTAATCCAATGTACATTTGCTAATCTGAACTAAGCCTCAAATTTTAGCCCTCATTCTGCCACTGATTACATGACCTTGGGCAAGATGTTGTCCAGTCAGGACTTCACAGATGAGATGAGGAAGAAATGACTCAAATAATCTCTAAGGCCCTTACAGCTTTACATTTATTTGATGGCCTCTATGACGATTGCCAGCTGCAATAGAAAAGATTCACAGAGTTGGGCTTGACATGATGAATAAGATTCTGTAAGAAAAGCTTGCAGAAAGTATTTCAAGTAGAGGAAAACAGTGGAAGCAAAATCACTGAGGGGGAGAAGAGTAAAATATATTCAGGACATATGAAGTAAATTCAGTGTGGCTGAAAAAAGTGGGGAAGTGTCAGGTCAGAGAAATGAAACTCTACCTGCCCCACCCCTACCCCACGAAGACCTTCTATATAGTGTTATTTGGGAAGGATTAGCATAGGTCCAGGGTTTGGTCTTAAAATACACAGGTGTAGAAATTGTATTTTATGACCATGCTATCTACACTTAGAGATAATCAATTTAAAAAACAGAATGTGAACATATCAATATTCAACAGGAATGTACTCCCTCCTGGTGGACAGATTCACTCACAAAAAATGACAAATCAGAAGACTGTTTGGTGAGCCCAAAACTCTAACAAAGGAACTAGTGTCCTTTTTGCTATGGTTAAATTGACTATATTAGCAATTCATAGATACCCTAAATTATCCTAAAACTCAATCTAGATTCAAAACACAGGTTTTATCCTCTTTTCAAAATGCCCAGACTCCAAAAGGAAAAACTGGTCCTTAAATTCACCTAAGTAACAATTTCTGATGATTTTCATATTTCTCATCCAATTAAAAAATAAAACTTACCTGAAAATGTTTAATAAACTCATTGGAAGAGTCACACATAATGCACAACCTGAAGGGAATTAATAAAATTACCATGAATTCTTATTCAAGAGTGATCATTATCATTGAACACATACAAAATGTGCTGTATTTTTAATATACCGTATTTTTAGACCCAATAATTTTCAGGTTCAAGTTTACTTCTATAATGAAATTTAGTATATCTGAAGAACATTTACACCTTAAAGAGTGGCAGTACAGTTTGGTGATTCGGAGCACAGACTCAAGGAGCCAGTCTGGGCTTGAGTTTTGGCTGTGCCACTAACTGGTTGACTAGACAACTTAACCTTTCAGTGACTCAGTTTTCTCTTTTATAAAATAGATAATAGTAATACCAACCCCACAGGGTTTTAAGAATTAAGTTACTACACATAAAGACACCTGGAACAGTGCCTGGTACATAGTAAACTGCACAAGCGAGGACTACTGGGGTGGCGGATGGTTAATGCACCCTGCTGCTTCCCATGTATACCCATCTTTACCTCTCTGGCCTTTTCAATTTCAACCACTTCCCCTGCCCCTACTGGTTCTTTCCCCTCAAACCTAAAAACAAGAATGGACTTTCTAAGAAACCCTACCACTGATTCTGCTGCCCTCAATACCTACTATCTTACTCCTGTATTTCTTATCACTTGCCACACTTTTCTGTTCCCTCAATTGCTTAGCACTCTTTTATCCATTCTGCTCCCCCATTCCACAGAAATTGTACTCTTGAAATTTACCAGCTCTCCTATATGATCAAATTCACTCCTTAACATTCTCACTGTCTGACATCTAAGCAAATGCTTTTGTTGACTACCCACTAACTGCAATTCTCTCTTCCCTTTGCCTTTATGATTTGATTCTCTCAATGTTCCTGTTAGACATCCAACCATTTCGTTTTGTGTCCTTTATCAGCAACTCTTCCTCCTGTGTATTCCTAACTGGGCATTCCACTGTGCTTATATGCTCCTTCAGTGACCTAATGAACCCTCTCCTTGAACTACAAGCTTCCTGCAAATGACTCCAACATCTAGTTACTTAGCCTTGGGCAAATCAGACAACCTCTCTGAGTTACAGATGCCACCGTTGTACAATGAGGATAAGTTAAATGATTTCCTAGTGTCCCCTGCAGCTTTAAAATCATTTGATTCTATTATCTACAGAAATGTAATTTCCTCATCTTTCTCTTTCCAACTCCAGATCAACATATCTGGCAACTTTCTAGAAACTCACATTTAAATGTTTCATTGTCACTCAACATATTAGCCCTAGTTTGTCCATTTCTGACTCCTGGTGACTATACTTGGCTTAGGGAATTAATGCAGCTATGACCTTCTGGGCAGAAAAACATTCCTTCAAAACAATTCTTAAGACATTTTGCTAAAAATCAATAAAAAGACTGGAAACCACCAAATAGAAATCTTATCTCAAAAGGTGAATTACTCTGCTACTTCCAAAATCAAATGGAACTAAGTGTCCCAAGTTAGAAGATTTTAGAGGAAAAGGAAGAAGGCAAGCTGATGCCCTCAATGTCCCCAGAAATTCTTAGCAGCAAAATTACTCCATGTCAAGCTGGGAAGTCCTGGAGGAGAGCCGGGACTAAATGAATTAACCTGGAACCACCTGTAGCTCTGGAGTGTCGGAAATAGATTGTGACAACTTGCAAAGGATTTGCTACCAAGAGTATTCTGAGTTTCAGACATCTTAAAATAGTTTTATCTTAATTAGAGTACACACAAAAAGCCACAGACTGCCGAAGTGAAAAACTGCATGTTCTACTTCTTAGTTGAACAGCACTTATGTACCTGAAATACATCCTACGTAGAGAACTTAACTGTGAGTTTAAAAACTTATCTATTAAAATCTATATCCCAAGTATACAAAAATAGTGACAGAATCTACATATATGCAGACCTGCTTTTGGTATTACCATAATTGAAGACCCAGAATTCATAATATAGGCAGCTTAACTGCTATAGAAAAAGAATAGTGGTAGTCATAAAAAAAGACTGAATGGAATGAGACACAATCCAAGGATAAGATGGTTTTAAAAAATATTTTGGTTCTGCACATTTCCAGTCATGTTTATTAAATAAGAATTTCAATTAAAACCACCAAGGCAAAAAGTACCTTAAGGAAAGTAAAAAGACAAACAAACTAAGTAGGCAAATGAGACCCCAGGGTGCATGGTGAAAAAAGACAGAAACTTAAGGAGGTTCTATTCTTGAAAAACAGAACTGCTCTTAGTGAAGTCTGAGTTTGCTGTATCTTTCACTAAGTATCCTTCCAATGTGCACTCAGTTCAGTCTGCAAAAGGCAGAAGTCGTACTGGCTTGAGCTATCAGAGGACAGAACAAAGGGCTGGCAGAGCAACTAAAGATTTAAGAGGTGGAACCCTGGAAGCAAGGAAAACAAAGAATATTATTTCTTTTTATAGCTGGATAACTTATTTATCCAGCTATAAAAAGGAATATAGTATTGATAGATGCTACAACATGAATGAACCTTGAAAACATTATCCTAAGTAAAAGTCAGACACAAAAAGCTTTGGGATGATAATAAAAAGTTCTGGAATTAGATAATGGTGATAGTTGTACAACACTGTGAATATACTTAATGCCACTGAATTACACACTTTAAAATGGTTATGATGGTAAATTTTATGTTATGTATATTACCACAATAATTTTTTAAAAAGGAACTAAACAGAAATTCAAGAGCTGAAAAATACAATAACTTAAATGAAAAAATTCACTAAATGGGCTCAACAGCAGATTGGAGCTGACAGAAGAAAAAAGCAGTGACCTTGAAGATACATGAATAGAAATTATCCAATACAAAGAATAGAGAAAAATTAACAAAGACTCAGAAAATTACCTGCAGGGCAATATCAAGAAGTCTACCATTTGTGTAAGTGGAGTCACACAAGAAAAGGAGAGAAATAGAAAAAAAATATTTGAAGAAAGAATGGCTGAAAACTTCCTACATTTAGTCAAAAATATTAACTTAGAGATCCAAGAAGTTCAACAAACACCAAGGACAAACACACACACACACACACACACACACACACACACACAGGCACATCATAATTGAACTACTGAAAGACAAAGATAAAGCAACAATCTTGAAAGCAACAAGAGAGCAATAACACATTACATACAGGATGATAATGACATATGGGCTCACTCAGAAACAATGGATGCCAGAGGGACACTTTTAAAAAAAAAAAAAACCTGTTGCCATCAAGTCAATTCCAACTCATAACTATCCTATAGGACAGAGTAGAACCACCCCATAGGGTTTCCAAGGAGTGGCTGGTGGATCCAAACTGCCAGCCTTTTGGTTAGCAGCCGTAGCTTGCCGTAGCTCTTAACTACTGCGCCACCAGGACTCCAGAGGACATTAGAGTGACATATTCAAAATGCTGAGAAAAAAAGAAAGGCAAAATAAAGATATTTTCAGATAAACAAAAACTGAGAAAATGCTTTACTACAAAATCTGTACCGCAAGAAATGCTAAAGGAAGTCCTTCAGGCTTCTAGAAACGGATATCATATGGTAACCTGGATATACAGGAAGGAATGCAGTTCAGCAGAAATGGTAATTATGTGGCTATGTATAAAACACTATGTATTATAAAATAACCAGGGGTGAGATGGCAGTGATGCATATGAAACAAGACTGGCACTGATATTGAAAATTGCTGAAGGTGGTGATGATACAGAAGGATTTATTATATAAAGAACAGAAGTGTTTGAAATTTTCCATGATTAAAAAATGGGGAAAAAAAATGGAGGAGTGGGGGATCCTGCTTCCTACCTTGGTGGCCTGTCTACTATACCTAAAGAAGACAACCTCCCAAAATGGTAAACAGGAGCCTATCAACCTCCTTCTAACCTTTCACGCCTCCCCTCACCCTGAGGCTCCAGTCAGACAATCCCAGCATTCACCTCAACCCCCACCACCAATTTTATCATGGAAACTAACCTGTTTAGGCCCTAAGGCCTCTCTATCCATTTGTATCTACCTAAATCTAACACTGAAAAAAACTGCTTTATTTATATAGAAACATGGGGACTTTTGTTTTCTTTCAGAGGGGAGAATTCAGATAAACTTATAAGTTACAAAGAAAATTATGCGCCTATTGGCAGACAAAATAAAAAGTATCCACTTAATATTCAAAAATGAGTCTCCTATCAGAGGAGTCTATCTTATCTTTAAATTTAATATTAAAGAGGCAGCAAACCTGCCACAGAACAAGCTGCTTAAATCAAAAGATTTATTACATGGTAGGAAATGAAAAATGGCTAGCCTTTTCAAGGTAAAGAAATAACAGTTCATAAAGTTACCAAAAAATGAACATTTAGTAGATTATAAGGGAGGCAGAGTTCCTCAAATATATGAGGTTCAGAGCCAAAGAAAAGGCCCAAATCACTCCTTTTCTGAAACCCAGTGCCTAATACACCGCATGCTCAGCTGTTTCTAAGCGTTACCTAATTCCCACTCTCTTGCCAAGGTTCACCAAAGGAAAGAGGCATGGTTAATTTTACACAGGGAATGCAGCAATATCCAACAAGTAAGCCATTTTACTTCTATAAAGGTCCTTAGTGCCACTCCTGGTGCCCCAAAGTAACAACCCAGATTCCTCTTCCTCAGGGCTTCTTTCCATAACACCCACTCAGCCTATCATCCTGGAGATATCTCCTAAGGCTAAATCAAAAGGGAAACATTACCCCTACCAACAGCCTTTACCTCACATTCAGCAGGATAAGTAGGAAGGTATGTGAGAGGAACAGAGGCTCAATTACTTTCTAATAAGTAATGGCAATTACGTTAAACTCTATGTTTCATCTATTCTATTTCATACAAACCAGCAACAGTCAACTTTCAGATAACTATGAAACTGATACCAAATTTCCACCTAAACGTGGAACCTCCAATACAGTCTAGATTAATGTGAATTGTTTACAAGGCTTATGTGATCTATTTTGATATTTTCCTCTGATTAGAAATAGCTTGATGCAGAACAAATAAAAACATACAAAAAAGACACCTTTTCCCCCTTTATGTTAAGGCTGAAATCCTAGAGGGTTGTTCTGCTGGCTGGAGGGCCACTGGTGGGGATGTTTAGTCAAATACTGACTTTTGACAACAAAATGATCATTAAGACAGGCTTCAACATGGAGCTTCTTACCAATAATCATTGTAGTGAATAGGTCTCTATATAAGAAATTAAACAGGAAAGGTTCATACCAGGCCTCAACTCCCACAATCGCAGTCACTATGTAGACAAAAGAAATAGTCTGGAAGGAAAATGCAGACAAAAGCATACAGAGGCATTAACAGCTGGACAGTTCAGGGAGTCAATAATGCCTTATGTAGCATAAGTCTAGTCAGACAGTTTTAGTAAAAGCAAGAAGTATGCTTAAACTTGATATTGTGGCAAGTCTTCTTGCCTTTAAAAAAAACTACTGTCAGCCAACAATGCCGTAAAATCACTTAACTTCTAAACAATGCAAGCAACTGGCCATCTTTTGGAGCACTTTAAGGCACCTCATAAATTGGTTAAGCCAAAAGATGACCAAATTTGCCCACCCAATCATTTCATTCCTCAAACCCACTCCAACTTCTGATTTCTTTACTGGAGCCTTAGGTGCAAATGGGCAAAATGGCAACACAAAAAGCTGGGATTCAAAGGCAGGGAGAGTTAATAACAGCAAGCCTGTTAAGAAGAGAAAACAAATTCTC
The DNA here is from genome assembly GCA_030035585.1 of Dugong dugon. Taxonomy (NCBI): domain Eukaryota; kingdom Metazoa; phylum Chordata; class Mammalia; order Sirenia; family Dugongidae; genus Dugong; species Dugong dugon. The sequence goes on from CM057473.1 coordinate 74,185,156, forward strand.
TGTACTCAAAAGTTGAGGATGAAGACAAAATACCAACAATTTAATTATATGTGCATATCTTTTTTTTATGAAATCAGCAGTTCAAATGAATGAATATTTAATAATAATAAGAAATGGTTGTTAACTGCTTGGCTAACAGTTGCATTGTGATCATGTGTGTTTTTAAAAGGGCCCTTATCATTTGGAGACATTTACTAAAATATGTATGACATAATGTCAGGAATTTCCTTTAAAATCATTGCGGGGGGGGGGGGGGGGGTGAGGAAGGGAATAGATAAAACTTGACCTAGACTGGCCGTGTTGTGATGGTAACTGCTGAAGCCAGGTAATGGGTACATAAGGGTTCACCATACTATTCATTTTATTTTTGTATATGTTTCAAACTTTTCATAAAAAAGTAAAATAAAATAAAAGAAAGAAAGAAAAAAGCACACACCAGTTCCAACCAAAACGCTTAAGGGCAATAAAGAAGGAATGACAAAAACTTTCTGAAAAATTCCTAGTAATGTTGAAAATTTAAGGCCGAGCAGGTACTTACCACCTGGCTAACGTCATATCCCCATGGCAGGAAAAGAATGCCTGTGTTATACTTTTCCCAGTGAGACAGGATGAAGGAAAACAAAACTACCCATAGCAGGAGATAAAGAACAAAAACACTGACACCAGTCGATCCTCGTCCAAAGATGGAATACACAGTTACAACAAAGTACACACATGACCAACTATCCAGGCCATGGTCAAAAAGTTCCCCTAAGGGGGTGCTGGAGTTGGTTCTACGAGCTTGCTTTCCATCCACACCATCTGGAACAGAAACACATGCCACAGGAAAAAGGTCAACATCTGTACCAGGATGGAGAACGTCTTCTTTAATAAACTGAGGAAAAACAATCAGCGTATCACAAGAATGTTACCTGAAGTATATAGCTATGCTAGCCAGTACTAAAAAAAAAAAAAATTTAACCCTTAAGTCTCACAATTCAAAGATTGCAGAAATAAAACCTATAATGTCTTAAAGTTTAATCTAAAACTTAAAATATAGTACACTGAATGATCTGAAGAAGCTGCTTTCTAGTTGGATTCTGAATTCCTCCAAATCTGCCTAATAATTGGGTTGTTCTACTAGGCATAAATTCTCAAGCCTAAAGCAAATCTTCACTATCTGTTCATTTACAATTCATCAAACATTCCATCCTCTAGTGCCCAAAAGCACTCTCTACTTCAGTCATGATAGCTATTTCATCCTGTTTGATATTATAGCCACTTACTTACAGATCTATTGCCTCCATGAGTGCTTTTGCACATAGTAGTTTAATGCAAATGCAAGAATTAAATTTATTGAAACTGTGCAATGCACTATTCTTGATGAGTGAAGATTACAAGGATGAATAAACTAAGTTTCTGCCCTCAGAAAAGTCTACAACTGAGAAAGGAGGCAGAATATGAAATATAACATATGATGATTAAAGGTATGGTATGTCACAAACCATAAAAAGTACAGAAAAGAGAAGGGTTCTCCTCAGGCTAATCTAGAATGGCTTTCCAGACAAAAGGAAATCTGAGTGGAGATGTAAAGAATGAGCTGGATTTCAGCAGATAAGATAAAGGAGCATGCCATTTCAAGAAAAGGGAGAACTATCAGCAAAAAGACTGAGATGGAAAAGCACAACGCAGGCTCAGGGAATGCCAAGTAGTTTAGTTTGACTAGAAACTAGTATGTGAAGAAGGCAATAGAAAGCAGCTAGAAAGGAGGTTTGAGCCGGATTAAACATTTTATGGAGTCTGGGGAGCTACAAAAGGTATCTGAGTAGGGGAGTGACAATAATAACAGCAATGCTTCTGGAAGACTCACCTGACATCAGGGTGAATGACAGACTGGAGCGAGGGGCACTATGAGTAGACCTAAATTAACACAGAATGCAGTGGGAATGAAAGGCTGGGGGCAGGTTAGATATTAAGGGGGTAAATATGACAGGATGCAACAAAAGATAAGATGTGAAGTCTAAGGGCAAGGAAGGAGACAAAGGTGGCTCCAAAGTTCCCAGCCTGGGTAACTAAAAGAATGGTAGTGTTAATAGAAATAAGGAAGTCAGAAGGGGAAACAAAACTGACAGAAAACATGCTGAGTACAATTTTAGATACGCACTTGGAGTGTTGGTAGGATATCCACATGGTAATGTCAAGTGACTCAATCTAAGGGTACTAGCTACTGAGGAGATAAAGGCTAGACACAGGCACAGGGATCATCTTACTAATCTAAGTAAGAATCAAGATTACCTAGGGAATGAGGAAAAGGAGAAAGCTAAAGATAAAGCATAGTGGAACACCTTCATTTAGGGGCAGAAACACAGGAGACTGTGAGAGTGAGAAGTATGATAAAACCTAGTTCAAAATGAAGAGTCTGAATTTTAAAAAATTTTTCTCCAAAAGAAATACAGTGTTAACTAAGTGCACTAGAATTAGGCTACCTGCAAAGATTCAGATTTAAGGAATTATAATTTTCTTATTTAACGACTGTGTTCATCTTGCTCACACAGTATTTTCCCCAGTGTCTACCTCAGTTCACTGACCCTTCATAAAGACTGTCAAAGGAATATATGAATCCCAAACTCCTGCCCAAATACTGCATCTCTTTTACATGAGATGGGAAATTTACTGCTCCCTTAAGCAGCTAAAATATTTCCTTAAAGTCTTTCCTCATTATTCATTGGCTTAACAATGTCCTATTTTCAGTGCAACTCATGTGCAGTTATTACAAACAGTGAATTCATGAGTTATATATTAGGTTTTAGACTTTTTCTCACTGAACCCATTCTAGCTCCACAACTCTGGAGTACAGATGTTTCAGGTTTTCTAGTGTTTTATTTTAGAAAGGTAATCAGGACATACACTATATATTATGAACAGACCTGGGAGGGCCCTGGCAGCACCCCGTGATCAAACATATTAATATTTCTACAGCAAAATGTATGAACAGCCCCACGCGGCAGAATAAAGATTATAAATTGTCTTGTGTTAGTTCAAGACAGGTTTTGCAACAAATAGTTCATGTTGGGTCAGGATTTCTTGCTGGAATCGTAGACCTGAAACAACAGGCAGATGGCACAGTACATCAAAAGACATCCAGCTCTTAAAAGTCAGAGCTCACAGGCCACCCTTACCTTTTCCCTAGTTCTGTCACCAGTCCTTGGAAGCAAAATCCTCTAGCACCATTTTAAAATCTCATCTTTAATGACAAATGCATAAAAGCCTCTGCCTAAACTCTTAACAAAGTTTTCCCCCAATTCTTCCAAACTCCACTGATCTCTTGCTTCTCTAAACTCCTGAAGCTCTGGTCATCCACCATGTTAGCATTTAATCAGGTACCAAATTAGGGTTTTAGGAGTGCGTGTCATTTTCATTTGGAGAGACCTAAGAAACGTAAAGCCAGGGTCTGCTGCTTTACAGGTATTTAAAAACTATTTACTGAGTGCCTACTCTGTTAGGCACTGTTCTAGACACTGGGGATACAGCATTCAACAAAAAGTACCGACCCTCCAGGAACCTACATGTGATACTGTCATGTGGTTTTGAGTGCTGTGGAGAAAAATAAAGCAAGGAAGGAGAACAGGAAGAATGTGGGACAAACCACACAGATAATACCCAGGAAAAGCATTCCTGGCAGAATACACAGTATAGCCAAGCACAGTAGATGTTCCTGTCCACCCCCTCTACCAAGAAAGAACCGATCACTATGTGTTCTCCCACTGTGCTGATACATACCTCTATTACAGCACCTCTCTCACTATCCTGCAATTATCTATGTCAGTATTAAGGAACCCTGGTGGCACAGTGGTTAAAGCCTTTGGCTACTAACCAAAAGGTTGGCCCATCAGCTATTCCACAGGAGAAAGATGTGGCAGTCTGCTTCCGTACAGATCACAGCCTTGGAAACTCTATGGAGGCAGTTCTACTCTGTCCTATAGGGTTACCATGAGTTGGAATCGACTCAACAGCAGTGCGTTTGGGTTTTTTTGGTTTTATGTCAATATTGCTTCCCAAAAATGATGCCCTTTTCCAGGGGTTGGCAAATATTTTTGTAAAGGACCATACAGTAAATATTTTAGGCTTTGTGGCCATCCTACTGTTACAACTACTCAACTGTGTCATTATGGTGGGAAAACAGCAATACAATATGTAAAGGAATGAGCATAGCTTTGCTCCAATAAAATTTTATTTACAAAAAGAGGCAACAGGCCAGATACAGCCTGTGGGCTAGATTTGGCCTGTGGGCTATAGCTGGCAAACTCCTATCTTATTCTCTGTATCCCTAGCAATTAATGACATTTTTCATAGAGAAACTCAAAAACATGCATCAAATTGAACCAAATACTAATAAACCTATTAAACTGAGTAAGTGGCTACAGATTGCTCACAGATTCAACAGCCATTGACGAAAATGAATATTGGCCAACATCTTACCTAGAGTGTAGGCTATGAAGTTGAGGATGCCCACTACAATCCAAACCCAATCAGGTACATGCTTGTGACCTGGTGCTGCAAAGTAAAGCAACTAAAATTTTAGTACAGTCTAAGTACAACATTTCTTAAAATGCTAATGAGAAATGTTTCTATTGTTAATTAGAGGCTAAAGTACTTTTATAATATATTCTGAATGCAAAACTAGGTAAAATATTAAAATGTATCAGTAAACTCTGGCTAAAGCAAAGAAGTAACTCTTCAGTCCCTTTTAGACTTTGAGCTTTACTCTTAACTCAAGACTGAGTGTTCATCTTGACTTAAAAATTATTTATGTGCCTAGGATGAAAAATAATATACTTTTGCAATTAAAAAAATGCTTGAGTTTAATCTCATCGCTTCTGATAATACCATAAACATCTACTGAACTACTGCCTTTATTGACCCTTTATGCTCTCATTCTATCATTAATTAGCTAAAAAAAAAAACCTTTCCATTTGGCTATAGATTACCTCAACTGGGGAATATTGGTATCAGAATCATTCTGAAATATCTGTACCTCACTTTTCCCTTATGACAGAAGAACTAAGAATCTAGTCCTGGCTTTGTAATCAACCAGCAATGCATTCAACCTCTCCATCTTCTATTTCCCAAATATAAAATAAGGCATCTGGACTAGATAATTTATCAGGTCCTTTAAGTTTTAAGTTCTAAGATTTGGAGAAATATTATATTTACATATTTTTAATTCTCTTAATAACCACGATAAATAACCTTATTTAGAGTAGTCAGAGAAAATAATATTTCTGGTTACGAAGATACATTTTTGAGGATGTCCTGAGGATTAAAACACAAGTAAAAAAACACTTAATACCAAAACCATGCTTAATGAAATTTAATCTGACTCACTGTTCAAATGGAACTTGAGGATCTTCTAGTGCTTCAGAGTTGGCATTTAAGACTTCAATTACCATTTTATTATATGTACAGAAGCAATGGCTAGAAGTTTCAGTTGATAAAGACTGGCATATGTATAGTTTCAATATTGGGAATTTCTAGAATTTCAAAAGTTGTAAGTATTTGAAACTGAATTTTCCTACAAAAACAATGTTGTCAGTGGTGGTTAATTTTCCCACGTCGGCCCACAAAAGCCTGCTGAACCTCAATAGATGATTTATAATACTAAAACTCCTAGGTATATCATTCATAAGTATTCATATCAGAAAATATATTTTCTAACTTAGAATGCAAAAAATAATCATCTACCTCTGTCTGTTCCTCTCAGCTCAACCAACTGGCTAAGCAATGGAAATAAACCCCGTTTCCCACTATTCCCCTTCATCTCAAATATACTCCAGGACCTAAGATTCTTTCCTATGACCTAACGCAGAAGCTGGGTGTGAGATAAAGTGAAGAACAGGCATAGGGGTAAAAGATATTGGTGGCAGGTAAGAGGAACCTAAAAACATGTTCCAAAATGGCGTCTTTCCTCTATTCCACCATAAGGGGCCAGACTTCTGTCAACAACTATTTAAGGTCTAAGAAGCATTTTCAGAGGAAACTAGAGCTATTAAAGGCAAGTGAGAATGCTGAGCAGAAGGAAAGAGAGATCTCATTCCCTTTTTCTTCCATGACTAGAAAAAGGGAAGGCATATTCCTAGAATTTGGTAGGTAACTTGGGCCCTGTTCGTGTTCATTTTTTATGCAAAGTGTAGAAGTCTTCATCTTCCATCTTCTTGTAAATCCAATTATGCTTAATTTACTAAAATCCCATTGCTCTATACACAGCATACTTAAATTCCATAGGAAAGTTGGTATTATATCTCCAGAAATATATACATATACATATGTATGGGATACACATATGTATGGAAACATACATAACAGATTATAAAACATAACTTAGCTTCTGTTCATACTTCTGACGTTTTACATACCATTATAAAATATCCAAAACTTTTCAGAGATACAAGCATGTTAATAGAACCAGAAAATAACCACTTCTCATTTTTCTCTAGGCATTTTAAATTTATATCAAAGTAATAACCTTACCTGAAGCATAAAAGTCAGGATCAAAGTATGCCATAAGTAGAAAATTGAATACAACCAGCAGAAAGCCAGAAAAGGTTATCAGATTTGGAGCCAGCCAAGTAGGAAATACCTATTTTTTTCCAAAGAAATCATAAAATAATTAAAATAGAGGAATCTCTCTCCAATATATACAACAACATGTAAATCTGAGTCATAGTAAAAGATTTAAATTTGAAAGGAGTTTTTTATATATCAAAATGTAAACCATAGTCTCTGCTTGATAGAAGTGTTTCTTTCTTCTTTCCACCCTCTATATTTTAAATTTTTCTACAATGAACAAGTTTTTATAATCATAATATCAAATTTATTTTAGAAAATTTTAAAAGGCACTTTACAAAGATGATAAATTCCAATGAAGAATCTTAGATTTGAATAGTGAGATAAATCAAAAGGAAGGCAAAGAAAGTAGTTTATCTAGATATCATCATTAAACTGAGAGTTATATTCACAACTCTCCCTAAAATGACTTAAAATATTTAAAACTTACTAAAATTATCTTACCTTTACTATATTGTTCCAAAACGGATGCATGACATACAGAGAGAGCGGATTGGTATCCACAGCACTGTACTGTTAAGAAATGAAACAAAACATTCAGAGTTAATCCTTGCATACTAGTAAATAGAACAATATTTCTCAAATGAAAATAATGTTATGGAAAATACATCTACTTATATGATGTCCTCATCTCAATTACAAAACTAGAATCACAACATAAATGGGGCAAAGACCATGAAGCAGTCAGACAGTACTTTTTCTGAGGGAGTGCCAAGGGAAGACCAAGGGGGAAGCCTAAAGATAACTTCCAAATCAAAGATTTAATCTTACAGTGGCTGTTTCATCCACATATATTCGTCTAGTGTCTAAATCACCAGGATGATCACTGATTCATCCTTCCCTCTCAATGAACTTTCATAAAATTATGGTATTTCAGTAAAGAATGTATATTGCTTACATGTTCTCCCAGTCACGCAGAATCAGTAATACTGTGTGCATTCAAACACTGACCACACACCTTATCAACTTCCTTCATCCCTCCCAGCTTACAGGAATCCAGATATCTTCCCCCCCACTTCCATTTCTAATACAATTACAAGCTATGCAGTTTTGGGTAAGTTACTCAACGTCTCTGCGTTAATTTTTTCACCTATAAAATAAGACGATAGCACTTAACCTCAAAAGATTGGCATAAGAATTAAATAAATTAACGATATAGGTAAAGAAAGAGCTTGGAACAGTAGCTGGTGCACAGTAAGTGTTATATAAGAATCAGCTATCATTATTAAATGTGTTTTGAGCACAAGAATAATAGCCTCCTTTATGTCAGGAAAGTTGGGAGCATAAATAAGCAAAGAAAGACAAAAATAGGTTAGGGTTTGTGTAATTGAGCTTATTTCTGATAATGCACATCCATGTTCATTGCAACATTATTCATAATAGCAAAAGGATGGAAATAACCTAAGTGGCCATCAACAGATAAATGGATAAACCAACTACGGTACATAAACACAGTGGAATACTATGCAATGATAAAGAACAATGATGAATCTGCGAAACATCTCACAACATGGATGAATCTGGAGGGCATTATGCTGAGCGAAATAAGTCAATCACAACAGGACAAATACTGTATGAGATTACTATTATAAAAATACATGAAAATGTTTCCATTCAGAAAGAAACAATCTTTGATGGTTGGTTACAAGGGAGGGGAGAGATGGGGAGGGAAAGACACTAACTAGATAACAGATAAGTGGTAACTTGGGTGAAGAGTAAGACAGTACACAGTTCTGGGGAAGTCAGCACAGCTTGACCAAGGCAAAGTTATAGAAGCTCCTAGGCACATCCAAATACCCTGAGAGACCAAGCTACTGGGCTGATGGCTGTGGACCATGGTCTCAGGGGACATCTAGCTCAATTGGCATGACATAGTCTATAAAGAAATTGTTTTACATCCGGCTGTGGATAGTAGCATCTGGTGTCTTGTCATGGATTGAATTGTGTCCCCCAAAAATATGTGTATCAATTTGGCTAGATCATGATTCTCAGTACTGTATGACTATCTACCATTTTGTCATCTGATGTGATTTCTCCATGTACTGTAAATCCTATCACTATGATGTTAATGAGATGGATTAGAGGCAGTTATGTTGACGAGATCTACAAGATTGAATAGTGTCTTAAGTCAATCTCTTTTGAGATATAAAAGAGAGATGTGAGCAGAGAGACGGGGGACCTCATACCATCAAGAAAGCAGCACCAGGAGCACAGTGCATCCTTAAGACCCGGGGTTCCTGTGCAGAAAACCTCCTAGTCCAGGGGAAGATTGATGACAAGGACCTTCCTCCAGAACCATCAGAGAAGAGAAATCCTTCCCATGGAGCTGATGCCCTGAATCTGTAGACTTATAGCCTACCAAACTGTGAGGGAATAAATTTCTCTTTGTTAAAGTCATCCACTTGTGGTATTTCTGTTACAGCAGCACTAGATAACTAAGACAGGTCTTAAAAGCCTGTGAGCGGCCATCTGAGATACATCTACTGGTCCATCTCAGCTGGAACAAAGGAGAATAAAGAAAACCAAAGACACAAGGGAAAGATTAGTTCAAAGGACTAAAAACCCTGTTGCTATTGAGTTGATTCCAACTCACAGCAGCCTTAGAGGACAGAGTAGAACTGCCCCATAGGGTTTCCAAGAAGCGGCTGGTGGATTCGAACTGGCAACCTTTTGGTTAACGGCCAAACACTTAACCACTGTGCCACCATGGCCCCAGTCCAAAGGGCTAATGGACCACAGCTACCATAACCTCCACCAGACTGAGCCCAGAACTACTGGACGGTGCCCAACTACCACCACCAACTACTCTGGCAGGGATCACAATAGAGGGTCCCGGACCCAGGGGGACAAAAATGTAGAACACAATTCAAATTCACAAAAAAAAAAAAAAAAACAGTCTTGCTAGTCTGACGGAGACTGGAGAAACCTCAAGAGTACAGCCCCCAGACACCCTTTTAACTCAGTACTGAAGTCACTCCTGAGGTTCACACTGCAGCCAAAGATTAGACAGGTCTATAGAGCCAACAATAACACATGTGAGGAACATACTTTGTAATTCAATTCATGCATAGGAGACTAGTGGCACACCAGCCCGAAAGCAAAGACAAGAAGGCAGGTAGGGACAGGAAAACTGCAAGAATGGAAACAGGGAAACTGTGGTGGAGAAGGGGAGAGTGTTGACACATTGCAGGACTAGCAATCAATGTCACAAAACAATTTGTGTGTTAACTGTTTAATGAGAAACTAATTTGCTCTGTAACCTTTCACCTAAAGCACAATTTAAAAAAAGAGAGAGAGTTAACTAGTAAGTCAAATGTTTCTTCAACAGACTCCATATGAGGTTTCTTCATTTCTCCAACTCGTTCTTACCAAAACAAGATAACTGGGACAAAAGACTATGACAGGTAGTGAAAAACGGGTAGTAGAGAATGCAGGTTTGCTTCTACTGGCCAAAGTTAGAAGCTACGAAGCTGCATCCAGACTCTGAGCAGGAGCCTATTTAAATTACTATTACTGTTGTTGCTACTAAAAACAACTTTCACTTGCACGGCAGTCCACAATGTACAAAGCTTTTCACACAGTATGCATCACTACATCTGAACCTCTGCAGAAGGAGTCCTAAACCGACAAGATTGCTTGAATTTAAGTGTTCCCACTAGAGGATATAGAACTGACATGAAACCCTAACAACTGCTGACAGCCAGGTGGGAGGACCCTGGCCTTCTCCACTTCACAAAGTCTGCACCCAAACCACGTGATACAGCCTGCAGGTCTGTATCAATAACTAGATAATCAACTAAACTAGAAAATCACACATTTCAAGACCACCATCTACAGCAAAGTACAAAAGTTGTAAGATGTTCAAATTTAAGAAAACGGCTTAAGATATCACATGAACACCTAATACAGTGCACAAAGCACAAAGTTCTTAATTCAAATGTCAAATGAGTCTTATGTAAAGAAGGCCAGTGATACTGCCATGTTGAACTGGTGATTTTAGTGAGCTTCTTATAATTTTAACTTAGATCTAATAAAAGAAGGTCCTTAACTGATAATATTTTGATTTGAAAAGCTCCTCTTTTTAAATTCTCAAATGTTAACACTAGACCTCTACCTCAGGAGACTAGTTGAGGCAGGAAAAGAATATAGAATTAAGTACAAGAAGACCAGTTTACCTAACTGAATTTCAGTTATTTAACATTTAATAATAGCTGATGCTCATGTATAGCAAGAAACATTAATATAAGATTACAAAAAAACTAGCAAACAATAAACCTAAGGAACACTGTGCTCTAGTCTTACACACGTGTGTATTTTTCAAGGTCCCGTATCATTCGGTCTGAACAAAGACACTCTAAGCTGTCTTGTGAATCAACAGGAGGAAGAGTGGTTCAAATCTTCCACATACATGAAATAATAAGTAAAATATAAACTTTTAAAGGTGTTACACTAGATTTATGTTATCTGTTAATGCGTGTTAAACGTATTTTTATTTTCCATTGGAATGATGTTTTGGTAGAAACCAGAAAATCTGAACCAGGTTGGTAACCCACTGTTAACGCCTACCGTGACTTGCCTGGTCACAGTCTATAGGGCCAAACAAAGCCAGTGCTGGAGAAGTGCTTGAGGATCCCAGCCTGCATCTGAGAGAATCATTCCAAGGCAAAACTTCAGAACCAAGGGAAAGCTCAGAGGATGTCTAACGTAATTCTCCAATGCATGTCTGACTCTCATAGCTATAAAAATGATGAAAAGTCTCCATCTAGCCTTTTTTTAAATGCCTCTGGTTACAAAGAACACAGTACCTCAAGAAGCAATCCAATCCAATGTAAAAACAACTTTTCTATACACTAATAAAATCCTCTCCTCACCCCATATTTTCTATCCTAATTTTCATTTTGCTTTATAAAGTTTAGCAGAAAAGGGTCTAGTTTTTCTCCCATATGCTAGTCCTTCAAATATTTGAAGACCGCTAGCTCCCTGTCACACAGAGATCTTCCCTTCACCTGCTGAACATCCCATGTTCCTTTTCCTGCTCCTCGTTTGCCAAGGTTGGCAAGCTCCTTCATTATCTAGGTCTAGTTCTCCAAACCTGGGACTGGCAAGCTTTTTCTGTAAAAGTCCAGACAGTAAATATTTTAGGTTTTGTGGGCCACAGGGCCTGTTAACAACTACTCAACACTGCCATTGTAGCTCAAAAGCAGTCATAGACAATACACTAAAAAAAAAATTTTTTCACAAAACTTTATTCACAAAACAGGCAACTTGGGGGCTTTAGTTTGCCAACCCCTGCTCCAGACAATCCAATTCGTCACTAAACCAATACAAAGGTGTGGTCCTGAGCAAAAGGCATATGTAAAGACATATAAGCAGAAAGAACATGACTATAAGCCCCTCTTCCTCAACATCTTATTTCTCTAACTGCTGCTCAACATATTAATTTCCTGTGGTGATGAGATCACTCTGCAGACTTACATACAACTTTACAGTCCTTAGGCCTTTTTCATACGGGCTGCTAAGCCACCTTCCCCTACACTAATATGAGGTTGTTTGATTGTTTAAACCCAAGTGTAAGACTCTACATTTACCACATCAATATTTCATCTTGCTAGAGTCAGCTCATCTTTCTACCCTCTCCAGATCTTTGCAGATCCTGACTCAGTTATGCAAGGTTAATAAAAAGCTGCCCCGCCCAAAAATCTCAGCATGTAAATCTAGTCATGCTAATTAATACCATCTCCTAAGTCTCTATAAAAATGCTGATCAAGGTAGATCCTTTAAACATTTCCTTTAAGGTTGCTATTACGCTATTTAATAATTTTTATTTAGGTACAGAATTCTGTACTCTCATCTAGGGCAATTATTTCTATCATATCCATAAGAAAAAAATTTGATAAAGTCTTAACGAAAACCAGAATTACCTTAGATTCAACATTTTGTCAAATATCAGTAACTGTCAAAACTTTTTTACGTCAGTCCAAATTAGGAAATAAAGCAGACTTTATTCTTCATTCAGTCAGTCAGTGAATCAGCAAACATTTATGATTGAGTGACTATGACTGTGCCAGGCACTGCACTAGGCCACTGGGAAGAGAATGGTGAATGAGACCAAAATGTTTCCTGTGTTCACCAAGTTAGATGGTAAGCAAGAAAACAAATAATCACAAATTGTAACAAACACTATGAAGGAAACAAGCAGGACGTTGTGGAAGACGACAACTGGGGCAGGGAGTGTGCCTCACTGCAGTGATCGGAAAACGCTTCTCTAAGGATGGGACATCTGAGTTCTAAAAGATTAGAAAGGCAGTCAGGTAAAGAATGTATGCAACATACAGTGAGTAAAAGAAGCCATACACTAAAGAGAACATGCTGTACAGTCCATTTAGATGAAGCTCAAAAACAGACAAAACTAATTTTACGGCAAGAGAAGTCACAACAGTAGTTTGGTAAGAGGGACTGAATGGGGGCATTCTGCAGTGCTAGAAATAATTATGTATCTTCCCCCCCCTCCTTTTTTTTAATTGTACTTCAGGTGAAGGTTTACAGAACAAATAGTTTCTCATTAAACAGTAGTACACATATTGTTTTATGACACTGGTTAACAACCCCACAACGTGTCAACCCTCTCCCTTCTCAACCTTTTTTTTTTTTTTTTTTTTTTTTTTGGTGAAAACATACATAACCAAAGACACACCATTTCAAAAACTTCTACATGCACAGTTCAGTGACATCGACTACACTCTTCCAACTGTGCTGCTATTCTCACTTTAGATGAAGGTTTACAGAAAATGGTTTCTCATTAAACAGTTAGTACACGTTGCCCTATGACAATGGTTAACAAACTCACAACACATCAACACTGTCCCTACTCAACCTTGGGTTCCCTATCACCAGCTTTCCTGTCCCCTTCTGCCTTCTAGCCTTTGTCCCTGGACTGCTGTGCTTCATTAGTCTCGTTTTGTTTTATGGGGCTGTCCAATCCCCGGCTGAACAGTGAACCTTAGAAGTGACTTCACCACTGAGCTAAAAGGGTGTCTAGGGACCATACTCTCGGGGTTTCTCCAGTCTCCTTTAGGCCAGTAAATCAGGTCTTTTTTTTTTTGTGAGTTAGAATTTTGTTCTACATCCTTCTCCAGCTCTGTCCAGAACCCTCTGTTGTGATCCCAGTCAGAGCAGTCAGTGGTGGTAGCCAGGCACCATCCAGCTGTACTGGACTCAGTCTGCTGGAGGCCTTGGTAGCTGTGGCCCATCAGTCCTTCGGACTAATCTTTTCCATGTACCCTGTTCTCTTCATTCTCCCTTGCTCCTGAAGGGATGAGACCAATGGAGTATCTCAAATGGCTGCTGACAGGCTTTTAAGACCCCAGACGCTACTCACCAAGGTAGAATGTAGAACATTGTCTTTATAAACTGTGTTATGCCAGTTGAGCTAGATGTTCCCCAAGACCATGATCCCAACAGCCCTCCACCCAGCAGTTCAGTCCCTCAGGGAGTTTGGAAGTGTCTATGGAGTTTCCATGACCTTTCTTTGTACAAGTTGCACTGGTTTCCCCAGTACTGTGTACTGTCTCACCCTTCACCCAAGATACCACTTATCTATTGCCTATTTAGTATTCCCCACACCCCCACCCCTCCCATTCCTGGTAACCAACGAAGATTGTTACATTTTGTGTGTGAACTTTCTATGGGTTTTTACAATAGAGGTCTCATACAATATTTGTCCTTTTGTGATTGACTTATTTTACTCAGCATAATGTCCTCCAGTTTCATCCATGTTATGAGATGCTTCACAGATTCATCATTGTTCTTTCTCGTTGCACAGTACTCCATTGTGTGTATGTACCATAAATAATTATGTGTCTTGATCTGGGTGATGGTTATATGGCTATATACAAATGTAAAAATTCATTAAGTTATACACTTAAGATCTGTGCACTTACATATAACTTATACCTAAAAAAAGAGAAAGAGAAAAAATAAAGACCATATGCATGACAGTGTGTATGTGGTGTATAGGTGCTGGGTGGGAGGGGTGATACATCCCAGGATACCTTCTGGGCAGAAGGAACCACAGAATGTGCAGAAGGAACCACAGAATGTGCAAAGACCACAAAGCTAGAACTATCTGAAATACTGAAAGAAGGCCAATATAGTTACAGCTCAGTGTGCAAGGAAGACTAGTATGAAATGAGATTGGAGGGGCGGGAAGACACCACCCTACGGGAGCACAGTGACTTTGGATTTTATTCTAAGCACAATGTGTGTTGTCATTTATATTTTTAAATGATCGCTCTGACTACAGTATAGAAAATGGCTGGAAGGCAGTGAAAGTGCATGTGGAGAGACCAGATAGGAGATCATTACAGTACATGAGGCAAGAGACTACTGTGGGTTAGACAAGGAAGCTGTATAATGACTTCTAAATGACTTCAAAATATATGGTGAAGTGCCCAGCTTTGAGAAGGATATCAGAAATGTGAGTCCTCCCTTAATTTAAGAAGGATATTGGATCTAATTATTGGAGTCCTGGTGGCAGCCCTGGTGCCACAGTAGTGAAGAGCTCAGCTACTAACCAAAAGGTCAGCAGTTTGAATCCACCAGCTGCTCCTTGGAAACCCTATGACGTGGTTCTACTCTGTCCTATAGGGTCACTATGAGTCAGAATCAACTCAACAGCAGCAGGTTTGGTTTCTTCGGTATTGGTTCTAATGAAAGGATAACTATAAAACCACCTCCTTGGTACTGTATTTTAAAACCTTCATGTGAACTGCTAAGAAAACTGATTGGCATGCCTTTGAGCAAAACACAGAGCTTTAGACAATTTATTAATCAGACTGAGACTACTGTCCTAAGTAATGCTCTACTGTCTATAATTAGCAGCTTTGTCTGTCTTCTAGTCAATATAAGGGGAAAAGGACTCTTACTGTCAAATGATTTTTAATACAAGGCCTGTCTTATCCATCTGAAATACAAACCTCGTACTTGTAAAAAATATTTTAGTTAACTGTAGAAAGTCAAATAATGAGGCTTACGAGTACAGAATAATTCATAAACTGCACTTATTGTTAAACACTTCAGATGTAGGCAAACTCAAAATGATATTTCTGGTTTGTTTTAATTACTTCCAAAATTTTAGAGTTCAAAATCATCAATGGCTGCTTTGTTTGAGGAGTAAAGAGCCAGAATGCCACAAAGAACCCATTTTAGTTCACAGCTGGGTTCACTGTATGACACCACAATGTTTATGGTGCAGAGCAACTTTCTAGACATCTCTCAGAATGAAATAAAAACATATTACCAACCTCTATTAAGAACTTGGGAGAGGACTTCTGGGCAACATGGCGCTGTAGTCAGAAGCACCACGCCGTCCCTCTACAGCAAAGATCAGAAAAACTAAGTCAAACAGAGTCACACATCAATCCTGAAACCCTGAGCATCAAATGAAGAGATAAAGAACTCAGCCAAGCACCGAATGGAATAAGAAACTGACCAAGAACAGAGCACCAGGACAGATACATTCAGAGGTCCCCTATCAGCTACTGCAGCACAGATCTGCCATCTTGGACTCCTATCTGAGATCAGCAAACAGGAGGTACGAGAAAGCAGCTTCACGGAGCTTCCAGCAGGAGACAGAACAATGGGTAAACCACGGTATAGGCTTTACCACCCCCGACCCTTCTTCACCCCCACTTAGTCTCCTCTGCTTCGTGTAGCCACAATCTATTGGCCGGGAAGCACAAGCTTCCCCCCAGTGTCATTTGGATTCCACCTGCCTGTACTGGCCAGCTTCCTGAGTGCCATTTGTTGGCTGCAGGTGTTGCTTTTTTCCACTTCTTTAGATTTCTTCCTTACCTCTCACCACCTCCCCAACCTTTCTCTCAAATACCTGGTTCCATGTGCCATCTTTGCTTCTTCCTGAAAGGCTGTGAAACACTGCTGGACTGTGAAACTGCTTCCTACTGGTGCCGCCATGCTGGTGGGACCCCTGGGGCATTTTTGTTTGCTTGTTTGCTCTGATTTGTTCTGTTTTGATTTGTTTGTTTGTTTTCTTTTTCTTTAATCAGCTTGGGAGACCCTTCTAGCCAGGCAGTACCACGCGGCTTGGAAGCTAGTCCCTTACTCTGCGCAGAAGCACAGGGACACCCCTGGGGGCATTTCTTTCTACTTATTTTTGTTTGTTTGTTTTGGGGTTTTGTTTTTTTTTTCATTCTTTGTTTAGTTTTCTTCTCTCTCTTGTTCCGTTTTTGTCCTTCTTCATTTCCAGTTTCTCAATTTATTCATTTTTTTATTTTACCCTTTTTTTTCATTTTTGTTTTTCCCCATTTCTCAGTCTCTCATCTCTCCACTCCAATAGCAAGCTCACTTAGCACTCTTTTTTGTTTGTGTGTATGTTTTTGGCTCCTGTTCCTATCTCCTCTCTCTCATCTTTCCCATACCAATCTTAGCTCCACACATCACAATCTACCCCCTCCTTCCTGCCTATCTGCACCATGTGCTGAGCATCACATTCCCAAGCAGCACAGGCACAGCCTACTAGAACCTGCTCTGCACTGATTCCCAGTCCACACTGTCAGCCCTGGTATGTGCCACAAAAAACCTATCCCAGTAACTTCCCTTCAGTTGGACCTTCCCTGCTGTACCATACCTGAGTGACTGACCCTGCCCACTGGAGAAGGAGGTGAAAAGTATTGTGCCCCCAGACAAGCAAACAACAAAGAACACACAGCCTGCCTGCTCAGACATAACCAAATAAAAAAGCAGGACAAAACAAACAAATCTACAATCAATAAATGAGGAAAATAACCACTGAATGCCCCAGAGACAGCAGACAATATCAAAACACTTACAAAAACAGGGCAGGATGGTTCCAGTAGGCATCCAAAATAAAACACTAGATGACCTTCCAGTAGATGAAAAGGCACTAGACCTAACTGAAAGGGAATTCAACTCTCTAATATTCAGAATTATCCAACTGTTGAAGCAAAAAAACAGATAAAAATGAGGAAAAAACAGACAAATTCATGGAAAATACAGGCAAATAACTGAAGAATTCAAGACAAATAATACAGGAACAAAATGCTAAAATAAACTCACAACTAGAAATCACACAAAAAAAAACAATTAGAAATCCAAAAGATAAACAACAAGATTTCAGAAATGCACAGTGTCACAGAAGGGCTGAGGAGCAGGTTTGAAGCAAAGGAAGATAGGATCAGCGAAATTGAAGACAAACACTTGGCTATGACTCTGTCTGAGGAAAAATCAGAAAAAAGAACGAAGAAAAATGAAGAAACCCTGAGGATGATGTGGGATACAAATCAAAAGCAAAAATCTACGAGCAATCAGAGTTCCAGACATGGGGAGAAAACAGAAAACACAGAGAGGCTCACTGAAGAATTGCTGACAGAAAACTTCCCCCAATATCATGAAAGATGAAAAGCTGACCATCCAAGAAGCTCAATGAACCCCATATAGGATAGACCCCAAAAATCACCAAGGCATATCATAATCATACTCGCTAAAACCAAAGACAAACAAAGAATCCTGAGAGCAGCTCGAGAAAAACAAAAACTTACACACAGAGGAGAAACAATAAGACTAAGCTCAGATTATCTGGCAGAAACCATGCAGGCAAAAAGGCAATGGAATGACATATATAAAACCTTGAAAGAAAAAAATTGCCAGCCAAGAATAATATATCCTGCAAAACTCTCGTTCAAATATGACGGTGAAATTAGGTCATTTCCAGATAAACAGAAATTAAGGGACTATGTAAAAACCAAACCAAACTTACAAGACTTATTAAAAGAAGCCCTTTGATCTGAGGACAAACAATATCAGACCACAGACTGAATACAGGACACAGGATTGTACTAGCCAAATACCAACCTAGGAAATGAACTCTTAAGGACCATGCAAAACCAAAAGAATTACAACAGGGAACCTGAGAGATTAATCTGTAAATGACAACAGCATCAGAACAATAAAAGAGGGAATAAATGATGTAGTTATAGAACCATCTAATGGAGAGGAAGTCAAGCGATACCAAGTAATAATAGACTGGTTCAAATCTAGGAAGATAAAGGTAAATTTCAAGGTAACCACAAAGAAAGTTAACAAAGTTACTCATCAAAATAAAGAAGAAAAACATAAAATCTCAGAAAAAACAAAACCTACAAAAACAAAAGAAATGAAAAAAAAATCCACAAACAAAAGGAATTCAGCACAGGAGAGTAAGAGGAACAAAGAAAACGTCAGCACCACAAAAAAAAAGCACTACAAAATGCAATCCCACTCCTAGGAATATATCCTAGAGAAATAAGAGCCGTCACACGAATAGACATATGCACACCCATACTCACTGCAGCACTGTTCACAACAGCAAAAAGATGGAAACAACCTAGATGCCCATCAACAGAAGAATGGATAAACAAACTATGGTACATACACACAATGGAGTATTATGCAAAGATAAAGAAAAATGATGAATCTGTGAAGCATCTCATAACATGGAAGAAACTGGAAGACATCATGCTGAGTGAAATAAGTCAATCACAAAAGGACAAATATTGTATGACACCTCTACTGTATAACTCATGTAAAAGTTTACACACAAAAAGAAACAATCTTTGTTGGTTACAAGGGATGGGGGGGTGAGGGGGGAACTAAATAGATAAGTGGTAACTTTGGTGAAGAGTAAGACAGAACACCTTACTGGGGAAGCCAGCACAACTTATACTGGGAAAGGTCATGGAAGTTCCATAGACACTTCCAAACTCCCTGAGGGACTGAAATGCTGGGTGGAGGGCTGTGGGGACCATAGTCTTAGGGAACATCTAGTTCAACTGGCAGAACAC
Source organism: Dugong dugon (assembly GCA_030035585.1). Taxonomy (NCBI): domain Eukaryota; kingdom Metazoa; phylum Chordata; class Mammalia; order Sirenia; family Dugongidae; genus Dugong; species Dugong dugon. Next base: position 74,204,616 of record CM057473.1, read on the forward strand.
AGTTTATAAAGACAATGTTCTACATTCTACCTTGGTGAGTAGTGTCTGGGGTCTTAAAAGCCTGTGAGCAGCCATCTAAGATACTCCACTGGTCTCACCCCTTTGGGAGCAAGGGAGAATGAAGAGAACAAGATACAAGGAAAAAATTAGTCCAAAGGACTAATGGACCACAGCTACCACGGCCTCCACCAGACTGAGTCCAGTACAGCTAGATGGTACCCGGCTACCACCACTGACTGCTCTGACCAGGATCACAATAAAGGGTCCTGGACAGAGCTGGAAAAGGATGTAGAACAGAATTCTAACTCACAAAAAAAAAAGACCAGATCTACTGGCCTGACAGACTGGAGAAATCTTGAGAGTATGGCCCCCAGACACCCTTTTAGCTCAGTGGTGAAGCGCCTTCTGAAGTTCACCATTCAGCCAGGGATTGGACAGCCTAATAAAACAAAACATGACTAATGAGGCACAGCAGTCCAGGGACAAGGACTAAAAGGCAACAGGGGACATGAAAGCTGGTGATAGGGAACCCGAGGTTGAGAAGGGACAGTGTTGACATGTCATGGGGTTGTTAACCACTGTCACAGGGCAATATGTGTACTAACTGTTTAATGAGAAACTATTTGTTCTGCAAACCTTCATCTAAGGTACAAAAAAAAAAAAATTGTCTACGTGAGATCGAATTGACAACACCAACTCAAAAGGTTTGTTGGGAAGCCTAGGGGACAGTGAGTTGAAGATAATGGTGATGGAATAATTTGGAAAAGGATAGTGAGAATAGCAGCACAACTTGAAGAATGTAATTGATGTCACTGAATTGTACATGTAGAAACTTTCAAAATGGTTTAACTTTGGCTATGTATATTTTCACCAAAAAAAAGGTCCTCAAGGTCAAGAAGGGAGAGTGCTGACATGTCATGGGGTTGTTAACCAATGTCATAAAACAATACGTGTACTGACTGTTTAATGAGAAACTATTTGTTCTGTAAACCTTCATCTAAAGAATAAAAAAAAATTTAAAAATGAACTTGGGAGAGAAAAAAGAAACGTCAACATTGTTTTCTTCCTCTGCACAACTAGAAGCACTGCTCTGGTGGAAACATTAACAGGACTCCCTCAGTCCCTCACTGAAGGATAAGCCACAACCATCAGTTTAGTGGTCAACACCAGTACCTCCTTACTTAGACTTCAAACACTGCATTTCAAGCAAGAGACAAAGTATAATAAAATTCAGCAAGTAGTCACTAAATACCTACTAAATGCAAGACACTGTGCTAGAATCAATCTAGTAAGATATTAAAAAACAACAAGCCCGGGCTTAAAATGCAGAAAAATAAATTATATTAATCCTAGGACAGAAATAAAAAGTTTCTTAAAGTACTTTTTACAAGTACAAGACTTTAAGAACTACACCCACAGAGAACATGACTCTGTGAGCAGGGAGCTCTCCTATCACCGAACACTGTCATTTAGATCTGCTAACAAGTCCGAGCAAGGTGGGTACTGAGAGAAGACTGGAGAAGAGCTGGAGACAAAAACAAGCAAATCATGACGACAAACAGGTTTGTCTGTTCAACTTAAACAATCTATAATAAACTCTAACAAGAGACAAGACAGAAGATGAAAGGAGGGTGGAGGTGACAGACCTGGAAATCCCAAACACATGATAAACCTTTGCTCTTGAGGCGAGCAGTATTTGTGAAAAATCATTTATTCTGCCCATTGAACATTTTTACATATAATTAAAAAGAGGAAGAAGTCTTAGGTCAAAACTTACCTGTGGGACCCAAGCTAGACATAGGCTTCATAGTTATTCTATCAGTCTGTCCACTAAGTTGTCACCCATAACTTTTATTCCTAAAACATACTTTCTCTTGGTATAACCTCCTAGGTTGTGTGTATATGTTACGTGCTAGCTAATGTTCACAAGCAGGAAAGCACAAATGTGAAGTTTCCTTTTTTACTTATTTAACACTAATATAGCACTATGTGCCAGGCACTGTTCTAAGCACTTTACAAGTATTAACCCATTCAGTTCTGATAATGACCCTATAAAGAAGGTACTGCCTCATTTCACAGATGAGGAAACCTAGTTGGAGAGGCTAAGTTACCCACTCAAGATCACACAGTTAGTAAGTGGGTTCTTTTTAATTTAATTAGTCCCAAAGTTAATTATTTCATCAAAAGAGTTTTCTCTCAACTAGAGCTCATAGTAAATGAAATGTTCTTAATAACCAACCAAATATAAGATTATCAAATACAAGCCCAATTGCCCCTACTAATAATATTAAAACTGGGGAACAGAAGAGTAAACAAAATCAGTTCTTTTTTTTTTCACTGTATATTTTTCTCATTGGCAAACATTAGTCACATACCTAATTAAACATGTAATTGAAGGTCTTTATTCTAATGTTTAGAAAAGACCTGGCGATCTGCTCCCAAAAGATTACAACCAAGGAAACCCTATGGGGCAGTTCTACTCTATCTATAAGGTCTCTATGAGTCAGAACCAACTCGACAGCAATGAAGGTTATTCTAATGTTTATACATCTTGGAGAAAAACATCCAGTGACTAGAAGGCAGAGTTTGTATTTCACTCTTAGGTTTGAGAGGAAGCATAACACACAGCATCCAAAATCTCAGCTCCACCACTTACTAGCTTTGGGACCTTGAGCAAGTTACTTAAAACTCTGTGCCTCCGTTTCCTTCTCTGTGGAACAAAGACAACAGTAACTTTACCTTACATGGCAGTTGAGACTATTAAATGAAATAATACATGTGAAGCACTCAGAGCGATACCGGGTATATCTAGTAAATACCATACAAATGTTTGCTATTATTATTACTATTATTCATTATTTACGATGATATTGCTCTTGCCACTGTAACTTTCCTTCACTAAGCTCAGGGGGCTCTGCCTGGTCCCTACCATACCCACTACCTCCGTGTGCCTCTAACATACCATGGTTTTCCTGGTCTCTTGTGCCTTGGCTCCTGTCAGCTCCCTAACCAGAACATCTTTCCCCAACTCTCCCTTATGCACTGGATAAACTCTTATTCAGCAGAGACGTTCTTAACATTTAAGTTAAAGCAGTTAGAGAAACAAGCCATAATCCGTCAACTGATATTTCAGAAGGTAGTAAAGAACCAATGCAAGACCTTACATCTAAACAGCACCCAAAAATGTAGTAATGTTCTCCCTACCACTGATTCTCTCTCCCCTCACTCTGCAGAAAAGTTTCCCACCCATTCTTCTTTCACTCCTTCAGAAAGTCTCCTCTGTCTCTGCCCACTGCAGAAATAATTCTTTCTATGAGACATTTGTAAATCTGTATCTGAGACCATAAGAATGCTTTTTCAAGCCTTATTAATGTACTGAGAGGGGTAGAGGGCAGTTGTCCAAATTTAATCAAGGAGACCAAGGCACAACTAAAGGTAAGCTGGGCTCGAATTAACTGTAACATGTCTAGGTAATGCCATAACTAACAAACTGTAGTCTGCTTGCAGTTATAATAAATGAAAAATAAAGGATCAAGAAGTTCTCACGTTGCTTCCACGGTTGTTCAGGGGGAAAGTGTTCTAATCTTTGAAATCAATTACAGAAATATTCCTCTAATGGAGGATAATTCATCCAAAAATGATATTTCTTTGTTGTTGTTAGGTGCCGTCAGGTTAGTTCCGACTCAGCGACCCTACAGAACAGAGTAGAACTGCCCCATAGGGTTTCCAAGGAGCAGCGGGTGGATTTGAACTGCTGACCTTTTCGTTAGCAGCCAGGCTCTTAACCACTATGCCACCAGGGTGGCTCCAATATTTCTTTAGAATATGAAATTTTCTTTCTTTCAATTTGATTGAGAAATAAGATTGGAGTTATTATTCCCTGTCCTTGAGCACAGAGAATGTGACCCAGCTGGAGCTGGGCTCACAAAGACTCACAAGGACACATCAACTGGGCCCTGAGGTATAAAGACAATACCTAAGATAATCTTGGAAAATTTCTTTTAGGGAAACTTTCACATAAAGCCAATCAAACAGAACACAAAAGACGTTCTACCTTTTTTCTATTAGCATTTAGTGAATAGAAATTTGTTGGACCAATGAAGACCCTCCAGACTCTGGTTACTGAAACCTGTACCAATGATTGTTAAGAAAGAATTCAAAATGTATGATCACAGTTTCTAGCCAATCTGAAAAGGCTAAGCTTTCAATGGTTTTGCCCATTTGTAAAGTTGATACATACTGATGGCTCTGTAACTGATCTTTGGACCCCAGGCAGACATGGCTATGGCAACATGCTTGTCCGTCTTCCCGTTCTTCTGTATTTTGTAATATTCTTTGGACTTGGGCAGACATGGCTCTAGAAGCATGCTTGTCCTTTTCCCACTTCTGCCCTTTTGAATATATGCCAAATAAAACTTTCTTTTTGCTTTACTAGACTTTGTGATGTTTTTCTCCTACAACAAATTCCAAGTCCACAAACACACTTTCCATCTAGAGTTTGCTCTTCCATGTGGACTTATTCAATTGAAGTGCCCTGCGCGTATGATTACCAAGTTATCCTGCCAGATTCATCTTCATTCAAATTATAATTGCTCTTCTGTTGTGGGAAAAGCAATCTCTCAGAAGTGTGATGACTGATTTACCAAGGCATTCTGGTATTACCAATACTTCCTCATTGGGCTACCAGGAGGATTAAATCTTAGACCTCACAACAAATGGTAGGCGCTATTACTACCAGGAATACCTTTCCAGAGTTATTGCTTCACAAAACCCCTTCTTCAGTGACTGACACCTCTACCTACCGCTAGTCATCCTACCAGAATCTGAGCCATCCCAGATTCCTCCTGGTCTTTCATCCCCTACGCCCCCGCCCCCCAATACCACCTCCACCTAGTCAGCCACCATGTTCTCTTCATTTTAAACCTTAAATCAAGAGTCACAAACTCATATGCCCACAGGGATCAGGCAGGTAAATTAAACAAAACAGGCCTTCATGAAATGCTATGGACTATAAGGAAATGGCAAACTAGAGAGCAATTACCCTTTTTAAAGAGGGTAAGCTCTGATCCTTGACAAGAGGAAGTTCAGGGCCAATGCCGTCCAACAGTCTGGCTTTTCAAGAGAATCCAGAAATTTGCGTTTTTATGGGAAAAATCCTAATTTTTGAAGCAAAGTAAGCGTAGACCAAATTAAAACATAGCTGTTGGCCAAATTCAGTGTTTGAGTAACCAATTTTCTCCTCTGTCTTTAGGACAATCCTAAAATGTCTCCAGATCACCTTAAAACTAGCCCCATAAACCCTGCCTCTACCATCATCCATCCATTTATCTTCCACAAGCTACCAGGATGTACTCTCTAAAATTAAAATCTGATCCTGTTTAAAATATGTTTAAAATTCTCTAGGGGCTCCCTAAAATTTGTTAGCACTACAATGTGCCCAAGAACCACCTCAGATATGTTTTTAACATGCAGATAACAGCAGATCCATCAGAATCTCCCAATGTAGGCCCAGGAATTTACTATGTAAACACTTTCCCCTGGGTGATTCTAATGCCAATAGTCCCTGGACCAGAGACACACTGATCTAAAGAGTAAGATCCAGAAGTCCTTTACATCAAATCCTCCCCCTGTGATAGGGCCCCACCTCCCTCTCCAGTCTCATCTCCTGCTACTCCACCATCATGCATAACCACCTCATCTCACTTCTGACTGTTCCCAGAAAATATTCTCTCAGATCTCCATGCGTAGCACTCCACTGCCTGTTCTGAAATGCCTTGTCTCCCCTTTTCACCTGGCAATGTTGGGGCCTAATCAGCCTTCAGCTTTCTAGACTGAGCTCTGCCTTTACACTTCCATCCCCTCTCTGAAGCCTTCCTCAGCTTTAACCCCACTCCCTGGAAGCTGCCTCCTCTCCCATAGCACACTGCACTTACTACTATAACTGTTTATTTACACGTACATATGCCCTCCCACTGGCTTCCTTGAAGGCAAGAATTTTCTTAGTGTAATGTTGCAGCCCCTATGCTCTGCCTAACAGAGTGGGCTTTCAAATGCTTGTTCAATAAATAAAGTCAAACCATAAGAATCAGTGAGATGGAAGACCAGATTCTGATTCCTGAAGATTATCATCAAGATTACTACTTCTTAATTGTAATACTAATGATTCAAGTATTACAATTCCTATAATCAGGTTGTTGATGATAACCAAGTTAACTAACTACCATAACAACAGAAACTAATCCATCATGACAACATATTCTTGAAACCAAACAAGATACTTGGTTTCAAGAATGTAATTTCACAGAACACTTACTCTCTAAAGCAAATTGATACAATTTGAAACTAACTGCTACACTGTCAATTAAAACTATGCCTTCCCTAGGTCAGATTAGGTAAATCACAATAGAAGTTTCATCCTTGGATAAGTGGGAAAATTCCTCAACTATAAAGACCTGTTCAAAAGAAAGGATAGGTGGAGGGGAGAAACGATAAGCCTGAAATTCCTGAGCATAATTGTCTGAAGTTACATTAATAAGCAACCAAGAGGAACAATGGTAGTTAAACACTTGACATCTTTCACATTCAAAATACAAATGTATCCTTCCAATACCAGAAGGTGCACAGCTCCTTTTACCATACTTCCAAAATGGCTTATATTCTTTTACACTTTCATTCCTGCAATATGTATTTGCTAGTACCTATTCTGTGTGTGGTGGCGTAGTGGTTAAGAGCTATGGCTGCTAACCAAAAGGTCAAAAGCTTGAATCCACCAGCCGCTCCTTTGACACCCTATGGGGCAGTTCTACTCTGTCCTATAGGGTCGCTATGAGTCAGAATCAACTCAACGGCAACAGGTTTGGTTTTTGGTTTTATTCTGTTCATGGTACTGCGCTAGACCTTGGATACATGTTGAACAGGACAGCCACAGGTCCTGCCCTCCCAGAGCTCATGTCCAGCAGAGAAGGCAGACACTCATTATTCAACAGACTTTAATAAAATTGCAGTAGGTAACACAGTGGAGAAGCACAAGCGTTAAGAAAGCATACACTACAGAATCCATCCCCTGCTTTCTTCTGTACTGAAAATCAACTGTTACAGTTTCTTACTACAGAAACCTAATTACCATGCCACATGTACACCCTTTTCAGCAGTTATTCTGTATAACTGCCAGGTTTCCAACTGCAGCTTCAGATGTACCTCTAGGGAAGATACAGAAATTAAACTACTTCGAAAGAAATTTTTCCACTAGCTGCTTTTATAATATCAATTTTTCTCTATATCTTGTTGCTGTACAACACAGGGTCACATCAGGGAATAAAAATTCCTTTTGAGCATTTCAAGTCCTTACCCACTTATGGGGTGATCTTTTAATAGCTGTTTTGATTCAATAAGCATCTACAGAGCACTTACTATCTGAGGACCACACAATGGGAATGCAATGACAGGAAGAAAAGGTCTCTAGATGCAATGCACAGTCCAGCAAAACAGACCATACCGAGGTTTCCCTTCGCACACGCTTGGATTTATATTTTTAATATCAATACAACATTAAGTAAAGAAGCCTCTACTGGAAGAATGTTTAGGTGATAAACTTGTGCTCTCTTTTTTTTTTAAGGAAGCCTCACTGAACACTGGACACTTGCTAAAATGACCTTTGTTTTCCAGGATGATAGGAAATCTGCTGCCAGACACAGGAACTGAGTCAGATAACGGAAGAGTAAAAAAAGACAGGAGGAAAAAATTACGCTAAAATTTCTGATAATTAGGACGCCTATCTAGTTTGAAAATATAAATCTGGTGAAAATTGTTTATAAGAAAAAGTAGATTCTCTATTACAAACACTGCTGCAAATGAAACAATTATTCTATTGGCACTTACTCAGAAAGTCAGACCCTAGTAAGGAAGAAAAAGTTTGACATGTCAATACTTACAGTGCAGAAGAGATAACAGGAAGGGGGTAGGTAAGACAGGAGACAACTGGGTTAATGCCCTTCTGAAATGAAAGTGGTTAAGCCCTGGCCTGAGTTACCAAGGAGGCTCTGGAATCTCTTCCCACTTAGGTTTTTAACACAAGCCAGTACCACAGTTCAGAAGGGAATGGCACAGTACTGCTTGAAAGCAGAGGGATGACCTTCTAAGGTTCCTTTCAGTTTTCCCAATTCCAGTTACACAAAATCCATTATAATATTCTCAGTTATTCATTCAGTCCACAAATGTTTACTGGGTGCCTAGTACATACACAAGGGCCCTGGTGGCACAATGGTTAGGTACTTGGCTGCTAACTAAAAGGTTGACGGTTCGAACCCACCGAGGGGCTCCACAAGAGAAAAGATTGGGTGATCTGCTTACAGCCTAGAAAAGATTACAGCCAAAAAAACCTGTGGGGCAGTTCTACTTTGTTGCATGGGGTCACTATGAGTTGGAATGGACTTGACAGCACCTACCAACAACAACAGTATGTACACAGCTCTGTGCTCAAGTTACGGTGGTACTGAATGGCAGAGTGGGTAAAGCAACTGGTGGCTAACTGAAAGGTTAGTGGTTTGTAACTACTAGGGGCTCTGTGGGAGAAAAATGAGGCAGTCTGCTTCCGTAAAGATTTACAGACTTAGAAACCCTATGTGATCACTACGAGTTGGAAACAACGACAGTGGTTTTTTTTTTTTTTTTGGATAAGACAGGCCTAAGCCCTTGGGCATTATATTCTGATGGGGAGATATATTAAAGAACTAATTCCATACTTAATTACAATTAGAAGTGCTCAGAAGGTGGCAGAGAGTACTGTGAGAGCACACTTAAGGAAAGGAGGTGCTTATAGAAGGTTTCTCTGAGAAGGTGACATTTAAGCTAAGATGTAAAGATGAACATGAGCGGAGGGGGGCTGCATTCCTGGCTGACATAACATTACCTGAAGATCTCAAAAAAGTGGGGGAAGACTGGGAGGGGCAGACAGTGAGTGGCATGAGATGAAACCGGTGACACAGGTAAGATAAGGACCAGATCATGCAGAGCCATGTAGGTCATGTTACGGAGTTTTGGACTTCATTCCAAGAGCAACAGCAAGGGGGGGTGGGGGGCGTGGGGGGGGATATGATTAGCAAAGGAGTGATGTGACCAAGTGCATATTTTTTAAAAGATCACTACGAAACATAAAGGACTGGCAGGGCAAAAGTGGATGTGGGTGAGCAAGAAAACAGAGTAGTATAATAAAAAAATGGTAGGATCCAAAGTATAAAATAATCCATGATTCCACAATGATATAAATAAATAACTGAATAAGTAAATACACAGGGGAGAAAAGAAAAATCTCCCATGCAGAAGAGTTCCAAAGTATTTATGTAGATACTCTGCCCTCAAGATGGTAGAGCATAACTCCCCACTCCTAAAGTGTGGGCTGCGCATAGTGCCTTCCTTCCAAAGAGTATAGCACAGAAAGGGGAGATAAAGAGTAACTTTCTGCTGGAGGAATCAATAAAAGGACAAACACTACCTCTACCAGGTGATGAAGGTCAACATAAATCATGCTGATAGCATGTACCTTTGATATGATCAGAATGGCATTTTACCTCTGCGGTCTTCTTCCCAAAACCTATAATCCTTGTCCAATCATAAGAAAAAACATCAGACAAATTCCAGTCGAGGGACATTCTACAAAAACCTGACCAATATTCCTCAAAACTATCAAGATTATCAAAAACAAGTAAAGTGAGAAAATGTCATAGCCAAGAGGAGCCTAAGGAGACATGACAACTAAATGTAATGCAGTATCCTAGATGGAATCCTGGAACAATAAAAGCACATTAGGTAAAAACCAAGGAGATATGAATAAAATACAGACTTCAGTTAATAATGTATAAACTTTGGTTGATTAACTGTGACAAATGTACCATACTAATGTAAAATGTCAATAAACATGTAAAACTGGGTGGGGAGTATATGTGAATTCTCTGTACTAACTTCACGATTTTTCTGTAAATATAAAACTACTCTAAAATTTTTTTTTTTTTTTTTTAAGTGGCTATGGGGAGAGTGGTAATAAAATGACTCTTCTAGTTCTGGTTAAAACTGACAGAACACAGAGAACTCGTGATTCACTGGCTAGGGGTGGGGATGGGGCAAGGGAGGGATCGAGAGTGAATGCGACCAGGTAACAAGGATGAAAGGTTAAAAGCCTTGGTTTCAGGCCTGGGCAAGTGGATGGATGGTGGAGTCATTCACTGATAAGAGAACAGCAGAGGAATCACATTTGGAGGGAAGTTAGCGACCAGCGTTCACTGGTGGTCCATCATGTGTCAGGTGCTTTATATACATTATCTCAAATCCTTAAAATCATTTTTCACGGTAGAGATTATTATCCCGTTTACAAGGATAAAAGAGGGACTGAACGGGGTTAAAATGACTTGCCCATGTCCAATAAACTGGATTTTGCTATCAGGTGTATATGTACTCCAAAGCCCACGCTCTTTCCACTGCACAGTTCCTTTCTGTGCACATTTATTTTATCTGGCAGCCCAAACGCCACCAGCGACTGCTGAGGAAGCCAGCCTCTTCACCAGGAGAAGTGGAGTGCATCAGCAGTATGGCCTCAGTAAGTCACTCCCTCTCCCCGCGCCTCGTCTGCCAAACGATCATCTCCACGTCTGAAGTTGTATGCAGGAAAGGAGGCAGAAACTTCATTAAGATTAAGGCAACTAAACACAACTGAAGGCGACTGCATCACCTTTCAAGAGGCTTTAAAAATAATAACAACAAAGTAAACTGAGAACGGACTTCTCTGGTTCGATTATCGGCGAGCGATCTCATAAGGGAAAGGAAATCTCCCGAAAGCGGCAAAGACGGGAAGGCGGGCCTCGGGTGCTCTCACACACCACGACCATAAACCCTCGGACTCGGCAGGACCCCCAGAAAAACGCCCGGCAGCCATCCCGGAGCCACGCGGCACAAGGTGACACGAACCGCGTCTGCCCTTCAGTCGCCTGGGAGAGGCCGGGGCAACGAGGGAGAGGAGCGTCCGCGGGGCCCGCGCTACCTTGTACTTATCAAAGCCGGCTAGCTGCTCAGGGCTCACGTATGTGTAACCAGCCATCATGACGACCCGAAAACCGAGCGCCCACTCGGCAGCGACTCTCCGAATGGAGATGGTGAAACACGAGCACCGCACCAACAGAGCGAGGATGGAAAGAGCTGGGCAGGCGAGGAAGAACGGCACCCCGCCCAACACGCACGCGTAGCCTCCTGGGCCACTTCCGCCCCCTCCCAAAGCGCAAGCGCAGCCCCCAGGTCTCGCCACAAGACGAGGGAGGGTTTCTAGCCCCGCCCCCTGGGCCGTCGCAGTCCAATCGGGGTAGATCAGGCACCACTAAGTCCCGCCTTTCAGGTCTCTTCCCAGCTTCATTTGCTAACGTCAAAATTGGTGAGCTGAGGTAAGGTAGAGGCGCCCTGGTGGCGCAGTGGTTAAATAGGTGGCTGGTAACCGAAAGGTTAGTAACTTGACCCCACCGGCCGCTCTTTGGAAGAAAGATGTGGCAATCTGCTTCGGTAAAGACAGCCTTGGAAACCCTAGGCAGTTATACTCTGTCCAATAGAGTCGCTGTGAGTCGGAATGGCCAGGAGTTTTGGTTTGGACATAAGGCAAGAGGAGAGGTGAAAGGTCGATTTCCCCACGGGCCTTGCTCCTCATCCCTTGAGCAGGTGGGCATTTACATGGTATGCACATCTGGGTGGATATTTGGGCATATCCTGTTAGTGCTGGGGGTATGGTGGTTGCATGTGAACCACTTCAGCAGTGCCTGAAGAGGGCTTACTTCCCTCACTGGAGTGAAGTAAAAGAGTAAAGTTTGTGCCCCAGTGCCTGGCGCGGTGCGCCGCATGCAGTGGAGCTTAATGAACATGGTTTGCTGCGGGAAAGGCTGAGCCCAGACCAGTGGGAGGCTTGGCAGGAGGCTTTGTACAGTTTATAAAGGGACTTGAAAAGAGTGAAAGGGCACTGGAGACAAGCCCCTCAGGCCAGTGTTGTCTGTGAACCTTGGACTGCGTCATCACGCTCAGCTCTATCAACCATTGCAAGATTGTTAATGCCTCCTGACTAGATAAAAACAGTCTATTAGCCTCTAAAACCCGTTGCTGTGGAGTCGATTCCTACTGGTAGTTACCCTATAGGACAAAGTAGATATGCCCCGTAGGGTTTCCACGGCCGTCATCTTTATGGAAGCAGTCTGCCACATCTTTCTCCCGCTGAGCAGCTGGTGGGTTGAGTCACTTGGATTTTGGTTAGCAGCCGAGATGTTAACCATCTTGCCACCAGGACGCGTTTGCAAAAAGTGCTTTTTTATGTAATGGAAGCCCAGTTAATTGAAGAACACTGGATCACTGACTAAAACTAAAACCGGACTCATTGCCATCCAGTCAGTTCGGACTAGAACTGCCCCATAAGGTTTCCAAGAAATGGCTGGGGGTTTTGAACTGCCTACCTTTTGGTTAGCAGCGGAACTCTTAACCACTGCACCACCAGCCCTCTGACGAATGACTAACGTGTATCGATCTAATAATAAAAATTGCTACCTTTTATTGAGTGCCTTCTATGCAGAGAACTTTACATACATTATTACCAACCCCCACTTTGCAGATTAATCTTCACTTTGCAGATTAAGAAACCAAAATTGAGATTGCATAACTTGCCCGGGGTCACTTAGTTACACAGCTAAGAAATGATCAACCAATATGAAATGAGACATGAGTATCCAAAGCCACTACCTCAGGGAGCCTGTCTTAGTTATCTAGGGCTTGGTTCCGACTCATACAACAGAACGAAACACTGCCCGGTCCTGCGCCATCCTCATCGTTCTTATGCTTGAACTCATTGTTGCAGCCACTGTGTCAGTCCACCTCATTGAGGGTCTTCCTCTTTTTCACTGACCCTCTACTAAGCATAATGTCCTTCTCCGGGGACTGATCCTTCCTGTCTAAAGTATGTGAGAGGAAGTCTTGCCATCCTCGCTTTTAAGGAACATCCTGGCTGTACTTCTTCCAAGAACAGATTTGTTCATTCATTTGGTATATTCAGTATTCTTTGACAACACTATAATTCAATTCTTCTTTGGTCTTCCTTATTCATTGTCCAACTTTTGCATGCATATGAGGCGATTAAAAACACCATGGCTTGGGTCAGGTGCACCTTAGTCTTCAAGGTGACATCTTTGCTTTTGAATACTTTAAAGGGGTCTTTAGCAGCAGATTTGACCAATGCAATGCGTAGTTTGATTTCTTGAGTGCTGCTTCTATGGGTGTTGATTGTGGATCCAAGTAAAATGAAATCCTTGACAACTTCAATCTTTTAGGTGCTTAGCCATTATCAAACAAAACGGTAAGTGATAGCACGGGTATGGCTCAGTCAGCAGCTGCTCAGACCAAGCAGAACCTGCCCTGTCCTGTCCATTGTCCTCAAAGTTATGGGTGTGGCTCAAGCCAGTCAAACCCAGTTCACTAGTCTACGTGCCAAAGGAAAAAAATGCAGCTTGTCTTACTGCACCTGTGCACAATGATAACCTATGTAGTCCATAATGTTTGTATGTACTTCCTTGTGACAGATGGTATAAAAGGTTCTGTCTCCCTTTGTTTGGGGAGCCTGATGTGAGGAATACACCTCCTTACTCCTAGCCTGCACACTTGCAATAAAGGCTCTTCCTCCCTCCTCACCTGGGTGTGTCTTTATTGACAAGAAGCTGCACTGAGCAGGAGCTGCTTTGGGTAACAATACCACCAGTGGATGGCTTTAACAAACAGAAATCTGTTTTCTCACAGTCTAGGAGGCTAGAAGTCCAAATTCAGGGTGCCAGCTCCAGGGGAAGGCTTTCTCTCTCTTTCGTCTCTGGGGGAAGGTCCTTTTAATCAATCTTCCCCAGTCGAGGAGCTGCTCAGCACAGGGACCCTGGCTCTGAAAGATGTGCTATTCTCCTGGCTCTTGTTTCTTGGTGTTAAGAGGTTCCCCTATCTAGTCTCTCTTTTATATCTCAAAAGAGGTTGGCTTAAGACAAAACCTAACCTAGTAGATTGAGTCTTGCCTCATTAACATAACTGCCTCTAATTCTGCCTCATTAACATCATAGAGGTAGGATTTACAATGCATAGGAAAATCACATCAGATAACAAAATGGACAATCACATAATGCTGGGAATTATGGCCTAGCCATGTTAACAAACATTTTTTGGGGACACAATTCAATCCATAACAGAGACTCAATCTCTCTGGGTCACTTAATCAAGGGTGATTACTCTGAGATGAAGCTTCAATAGACCTTACCTTCCTTCATTCATTCAACAAATATTTATTGAGGGCCTAATATATGAAAGCACATTATTTCTGCGTGTGTTTTATCTCTCCTCTTAGATTATAAGATTCTTCTGAGGTAATAGATGTAAAGGAGTGCTGATGGCACGGTGGTTAAAGCTCTGGTCTGCTAAACAGAAAGGTCCTCGATTCAAACTCACAGCCGCTCAGTGGGAGAAAGATGTGGCCATCTGTGGCAGTCTGCTTCCGTAAAGATTAAAACAAACAAAAGAACCCTACTGCCGTGGAGCCCGACTCTTAGTAGCCCTATAGGGAAGAGTAGGGTTTCCAAGAAGCAGCTAGTGGATTTGAACTGCCAACGTTTGGGTTAGCAGCCAAGTTCTTAACGACTGCACCACCAGGGCTCCCTATAAAAATTATAGCCTTGGAAATACTATGGAGAAGTTCTATTCTGTCCTATAGGGTCACTATAAGTTGGAATTGAGTTGATGGCAGTGGGTTTTTTTTAATAAACATAAAGTACCTATCATCATACACAAGGTAGATGATCAATAAACTTGAGTGCCTTTCCTCTCACTTGCCCCCAAGGCCAGGATTTATATTTTATACATCTTAATTTCCCCCATGTCCCATAGTCCAATGGCTTGCAAATAATACATGGTCAATACATTTTAGTTGAATGAAGTACAGAAAGGTCTCTTTAATGTGCTATAAAGTGCCAGCTTTGAGAAAGACGTTAGAAATGTGGGTTTCCCTGTAATTTAAGAAGGATATTGGCTCTAATTAAAAGAAAACTATGTAAACACCTCCTTGGACCTAAAAGTATTTCCTTTATGCAGGCTTGTAGTTTAAATTCCTTCTATGCATTGTTGAAACTGAATTGACATGCCTTTGAGCTAAATACAGATTTTTGGACAACCTGTTAATCAGACTGGAGCCCTGGATGCGCAGTGGTAAAGAGCTCGGCTGCTAACCAAGATGTCGTCAGTTCAAATCTACCAGCTGCTCCTTGGAAACACTATGGGGGCAGTTCTACTCTGTTCTATAGGGTCAATATGAGTCAGAATTGACTCAATGGCAGTGGGTTTGGTTTTTTTTGTCTGTTAATCAGACTGAGGCTGTACTACTCAAGTGATGCTCCACTATCTATAGTAAGCAGCAGATTTCCTCTGTTTTGTTTTTCTCCTAATCAATAGAAGGAGAAAAGGACTCTTCGTATCAAATGATTTTTAATACAAGGCCTGTCTTATCCATCTGAAATACAAACCTCATACTTGTAAAACATATTTTAGTTAACCGTGGAAAGCCATAAAATGTGGCTTGAGTACAAAATAGTAGTTCATAAACTGCACTTATTGTTAATTAGTTCAGATGTAAGCAAACTAAAAATAACATTTGATTTTTAAAAATTCTTTTCCTACTTCCGATATTTTCTCCAAAAACAATATTTTTTAATCAGACTGGAGCCCTGGATGTGCAGTGGTTATGAGCTTGGCTGCTAACCAAAAGGTTGGCTGTTCGAATCCACCAGCTGCTCCTTGGAAGTCCTATGGAGCAGTCCAACTCTGTCCTATAGAGTTGCTGTGAGTTCTAATTGACTGGTTGGCAACAGGATTTTTTTTTGGTTGAATTTTATGAAAGCAATTACAGTTTGCTCTCTCCTCTGCAGAAGGTTGTGACAAACTTGAATCAATTATAAGTCCATCTGATAATTTCTAAACTGAAACACAACACAGAGCTTTGTTTATACTTAGACATCTGTCACTTACTGGCTGTATGAAACACTCTTTTGTTTCAAGCCAGTAGCCCTGTGTATTGAGTGGGGACTTAGGTCGAAAACCTGAGCCCCACCCAGATTTGCATTTGAAAAGACACTCAGAACCACCCAGAACTGCTGAGAAAACAGAAGATTTGCATTTGAAGGAATAACTTACAGAAAAATGTGGCTGTTTTGCTTTTTGAATTTCCAGCAAGCGGTTTGCTGTCGGATGCATCCAGGCAGGAAAAGTCAGTGTCCATCAGAAGGAGCCCCCTTCCAGGACTGAAAGTTAAAAGGAGCCTGCAGGTAGACGGCTTGGTCTGCTCACCTGTGGTGACCACCTGGGTCACTCAATGAATGGAAGTGGGGGAAGTGCAGCAGTGAAGATAATAGGCTGAGTTTGGGCATGTTCTACTGGCACCCCTTGACCTAGACCACGGGGCTAGAGATGAGAGAGAGGAAGGGCTAGCTGGTCAGAAGAAAAGGAAGTTGGGTGGACTCCTGTTGACCTAGCCCAAGGGTGTGAAGGGGCTGTCTGAAATGTCAGGAGGTGTGTGTGAACTCTCTCAAGCATAAGGCTACCTATTGTGACCTAGCTTGGATGGCTAGGGATGAGCTGACCAAAACCTGAACAAATGAAGAGAAAGACGTTTGACACCATGAGCTGTTGTAGATTGCTGCAATTTGGTGGCTTGCTCTGGACTAGAGTTTGCTTATGGATGCAAATGCTGAAAGTCCTAACTGGAACAGAAGATTCTTCAAGACCAAGGAACATGCTTGTCTCCTCAGTGTACTGGTTTGATAGGGACAGGCGATTAAACATTGGCTATCTAAAACGGGACAGATAAAGGCATGAAGTGGTTGGCTTACACACTTTCATGAGTGTGCTTACATTAAATGAGGGGGGCAAGGGAGAATCCCCACTGAATAGATTCCTCTTTTCCTGATAAGTCTAGGGAAGAGAGTATGGGGGAAGGTACTGACAGAATTATATGATTTATCTGTGAGTATTGATTGTTAAAAGGGTTAATTGTGATTGTAAAAACTATAATTGTAGGAATTGTAACTGTGAAAGAGTGGACTAAGGAGGAGGCATTTCTAGACTGGAGTACAGTAGCTAAACCGAAAGTCCCTTAAAGGTTTTGCAATGCTGGTACCTCATGAGGCTCAAAGTAAGGGAATAATCCTGTCAGTTAAATTTTGTCAGAGGCCAGAAAGAGTGAAGATGAGAACTGTTGGAGAGCCTGACCAAATCAGATGAACTCCTGCAGCTGACCTGAATGGCTCCTACCTGAGTAACCTCACCCTGTGAACTCTTATCCCTATTGAAAGACTAATTGTTAATGACTGTTTTGGAATAGTAAAATGATTGGGAGGGGGGAAGGTATCCTCCAAATATGAAAGAACCATGGCTAGAAAAGCCAGGGGTGGCCTGTGGTGCGATTGATTACATTTGGGTGGCCTTTCTATCCATGCTCTTGTAACTCCCACCCAGGTGATTGGGTGGAACTGTGTGATAGGGTGGTTGTGGCCCACCAAGGGGGTTGGTCAGTTTTGCCTTAAAAGAGAGCCAATTCCAGAACAGAGAGGAGATTTCCAGCACCACCAAGGAAGACCAGCCAGGAGCGAAGAGCGTATCCTCTGGACCCGGGATCCCTGGTCTCAGAAGCTCCCAGAGGCAGGAGAGAGAGTGAGCTATAACCCTGAAGACAGTGAGAAGCGGTGGCAGGAGAGACCCTGCAGTAGGAGACGGCGCGGTGGGCTTCCCGCCCCACAAAGAGAGAAAGCTGAGTGCCTTTAGGGAGAAGCCTAGGGCCAGGGACAGGTGTCCATGCGAGCACAGCTGGGAAGAGGCTGTCCTGATGGAAGAACTATATCCTGAGTGTTCCTGAGCCGAATTATAACCTGTTACTTCCCTAATAAACCCCATAATTGTGAGTATGGTCTGTGGGTTCTGTGTGGCCATTACAATGAATTATCGAATCCAGTAGAAAAGTAGAGAGTGCTGAGGGAGGGATGGTGGGTGTCAGAATTGGTAAAGATGGCAGAGAGAGGAGGCTTGACTGGCCTGCACCTCGTGGGAGTCAGCCTTGTGCTGTTGATCTTGGTTCCCCCCTTGTGGGGTTGGAGGAGGTCGGACACCGCCCCCATGCCGTTTTTACACAAGCAAAAATTTTATTTTCTCATAATTTGGGAGGCTAGACATCCAAATTCAAGGTGCTGGCTCTAGAGGAAGGCTTTCTGTCTCGGTCAGCTCTGGAAGAAGGTCTTTATCTCTTTTGAGCTTCTAATCCTTGGCAATCTTCATGTAGCTTGGCATCTCTCTTCCCCCATCTCTGCTTGCTTCTCTGTACCGAATCTGCTTGGTTTATATCTCAAAAGAGATTGCCTTAAAACACTAATACTGCCTCATTAACATGACAGAGAAACCCCATTCCCAAATGGGATTATAACCACAGGCATAGGGATTAGGATTTATAACCCATATTTTTGGGGGACACAATTCAGTCCATAACAGAATTGAATTGTCTTCTCTCCCTTCTCCTGAATTTCATTCCAGGAGACATTTATCCCTAAGACAACCTGCAGCTTCCAGGGATCACTTTATGTTGGCCTGACTGTTCCCATCATGAGGAGCCCTGGTGGTGCAGTGGTTAAAGCGCTTAACTGCTAACCAAAAGTTCAGAGATTCCTACCGACCAGCCACTCAGGAGAGAAAGATGTGGCAGTCTTCCATGAAGATTTATAGCCTTGGTAACCCTATGGGACAGTTCTACTCTGTCCTATAGGTTCTGGCACCATTTTTTTCTTTAGTTCCCATCTATACCCTGTACTCTCTCTCCCCTACAAGCCATAATACTGAGCTTAGTTTATTGTTGCCTTGCTTCCCTTATCTGCCTCCTCATCATTGAAGTTTATCTCTTCTGCACCTCATATTCTCAAGATCAGGCTTTTTGACTTCCAAAATGATAATCATAGAAAATCTTAATTTGTGCTAGAAACAATGTTGTTACCTTTGTAATATGACCTGAAGTTCCTGTTTTATTTAGTCTGAAGTAAGTCTTTGTCAGATAAATGGAGATAACAAGAAAATTAGAAGTTGGTTAAGGACTAATAAAGGCCAAAAATCCAATATAATTTATTGAAGCCATAAAAATGGGCAAGGCCTCCCAAATAAGTCTGTAAAATTTAGTTCTTGTTTTAAAAGAATAATAAAGCTTTGTACTTATAAGCTCCATGGTTCTCAAAGCACTTTAACATCTCAGTAGATCACCCTAACAAGTCTGAGCCATGGGCCAGGTGGTTATTCCAATTTTATAGACAGGAGCAGTAGAAGAGATATATATCTTGCCCAAAGTCACACAATTTTTTCATAGTACAACTGGAATAAGAACACAGGCCATCAAACTCCTAATTGAATGATTTTTCCACTGAAGCATACTTCTACAAGTTACCATGGAATGATATTAAAAAGGAAAATTCAAAAGTCCGTTTTTAATCAAAGCTAAAAAAAAGGCTTAATAGAGTCAT
Organism: Dugong dugon; assembly: GCA_030035585.1. Taxonomy (NCBI): domain Eukaryota; kingdom Metazoa; phylum Chordata; class Mammalia; order Sirenia; family Dugongidae; genus Dugong; species Dugong dugon. The sequence goes on from CM057473.1 coordinate 74,224,193, forward strand.
TAAGTTACTTGTGTTCCTTAAAAATGGAATTCCCTGGCTAGAGTAAATCTTCTCAAGAAGGGTTTTGTTTGACTTTTTCTTGCTGTGTTTTGTATTTTTCATCATAATCCTACTAGGTGTTATCGACTGAATTGTTTCCCCCAGAAAGATATGTTAAAGTCCCAACCCTGTACCTGTGATTGTGATCTTGTTTGGAAATAAGGTCTTTCTTTGAAGGTGTTATCGGTTAGGTTACATGAGGTCAGACCAGAGTAGGGTGAGTCTTATTCCCTTCTGAGTGTGTCTGGTAATAGTGGAGAACAGACATGCTTCTACATAAACAATATGCCAAGAATTGCTAGCTGCCATGAGAAATTAGAAGAGAGACATGGAACAGATTCTCCCTCAAAGCCCCAGAAAGAACCAGCATGGTCAATAACCCGATTTGGACTTCTAGCCTCCAGAACTGTGAGACAATAAATTTCTGTTCTTATAAGCCACCCAAGTTGTGATATTTTGTTACGGTAGCCTGGGATGCTAAGACAGTAAAAAATTATAAGTAACTCTATTTGAGTGGGTCATCAAGTATTCTTGATCACAGAAAAAGTCTATGCAATATACTGAGATTCAACATAGATGAAAATAGCACAGGCTGGGCAGAATCGAGTACTGGTGGACCTGGTAAATCTTCTCGTGTCATTAATGTGGCCACTTTATACTCCCTACTTCCCATGTCAGCGAAGGAAGATGGTGTCTCTCTGCTATTCTGTGATTTATCATTCCCACCATTCTCCCAATGATTTTTTTGGACATTTTTGTGGTCTTGACCTTTGAACGCTGAATCATTGGTATCAGTAGTCATTCATAACTGAGAGGCAATGTAAACGTTAGGAGACTCAGGGGCCCAGTGCCATATGAGCTTGGAGTAAAAGCTCACAAGACTGATTACTTATGTAGACTGTCTACATAGTTGCATTCTTATTTTGAAGATGAGAGGGGTCATTTCTCTATTATAACCATTATTCACGAGCATGGCTGTTAAATAAAGAAGCGTTATTTTTAAAGCTGACGTCAGGCAAAGTTTTACACCTGGCAAAGTCTTATTTTCAGCATTATTTAAGTTCTGGTTTCCAGTTGCCATAGAGTTGATTCTGACTAGTGGCAGCCCTGTGTGTGTCAGAATAGAACTGTGTTCCATAGTTTTCAATGGCTGATTTTTCAGAAGTAGATCGCCAGGCCTTTCTTTCAAGGTGAACTCTGAGTGGACTCGAACTTCCAACCTTTCAGTGAACAGTTGAGCGCATTAACTGTACCATCTGGGGACTCCAGAATCTGTGTTTCCTGAGCCGAGGGAAGACTGATACCTCTCCCCTACACACATCCTCCTCCCTATTATTACTGCACAAGAATGGAAGTAGAACTCTAGGAAAACCAAGTACAAATCATTCAGATGGGAAGCCATGGTGCCATCACCTCTGTGATGCCTTTCTCTTCATTCCTGTTTGAGAGTGTTCTCTTTGTCTAATATCAAGTCTGCAGATATGACCAAATATAACCAATACTCCTTTTTTATTTCAATTTGAAGATACAGCCATGCAAAGGGCTCCACCTATTTTTTGAGTAGGGACCAGTTTTTTCATGAAACTTTGAGATCATTGGAGTTGAGATAGATTTTATTTAGTTTTGCTGGGAAAGAAGGAGAAGAGCAGGAAAAAACAAGTGGAGCAAGAGAGTGGGAACCATTACTACAATCCATTTTCCTGTAGGAATTCTGGAAAACCTGGGCAGGCATCAAGGCAACAGCTACCAACATAGGTGTCTACTACATAAGGCTTTGCAGTCTTCCTTTATGCCGCCAAGGCTATGTAGCTTGCTTGTCAGAACTCTAGAAGAAGTTGACTCTACTTTTAGAAAATTTATAGTCTAAGTTTGAAAACAAGATGAACAAAAATGAAACAATGTGTAAAAGTAGCAACTTCATTTATCCCTTTCATGTATCCTTATTGAACACTAGTTATGTGTAAAATACTATGATCTACCACCCCCACCAGTTGCCATTGAGTTGATTTCAACTCATGGTGACCCCATATGTGTCAGAGTAGAGCTGTGCTCCACAGGGTTTTTGATATCTGATTTTTTGGAAGTAGATCACCAGGCCTTTCTTCCAAGGTGCCTCTGAGTAGACTCAAACTTCCAACTTTTCCATTAGCAACCAAGTGAATTAACTGTTTGCACCAAATACTCTGATAGGCCTTGCAGATACAAAGGTGATTAAGATATGGTCCAAAAATAATTGAGTAACTGTTACTGCATTCTGCTATGTATGATCAATACCATCAACGCTTTCACTCATCATAGGTCATCTCTTTCTTCTTCCCTCCCTCTCTCTTTTCTCTCCTCCCTTTTTAAATTCATGGTCACAGTATGAGATATTTTGTCTTGGACAGAGAATTGGCTTAAAGATAGAAAACAAAAGGTTGTAATCAAACGAAAACTCTCAAAATAGAGACTTTGAGATCCCATAAGGATTGATTTGATATTATTATGAATGATTTAGAAGGTGGAATACAAAAACAACTCTTCAGGTTTATTAATGCTGCTTAGCCCTTCATAATGAACTGCAAGAAAATAAGTAGATGTGAAAGTTATTTACTGGCACACAACAAATCATTTAAACTTAGTGTCCTAAAATTACTGTTTTATTTGCCCATAATACTGTGGGTCAGCAATTTGGACTGGGCTTAGCTGGGCAGTAGTTCTGCTAGACTTGCCTGGGATCACTTACAAGCCTGCAAGCATCTGACTGCTTAGCAGGGACTGGATGGTCTAAGAAGACCGTACTCACGTGCCTGGCAGTTGGTGCTGTTGGATGGCTGGCCCAACTCATCTCTGCTGCATGTGGCCTCTACTCCTCCAGTAAGCTAGACTGGATGTCCCTGCGTGGCTGTCTCAGGGCAGGATTCCCGGAGGGTATAGTGGAAACTGCAAAGCCTTTCAAGGCCTAGGCTCAGAAGTGATATATTCTGCCTCATTCCAAGGGACAAAGCACATTCACAAGGCCAGCCCACGTTTAGGGAGAGAGCGAATAGACTCCAGCTATTAATGGCTGGAGTGGCAAAGTCAGTGGCAAGCAGGCCTTGTGCAAAGGATGGGAAGAATTATTTGCCCTTTGCAAACAATCTACCACTTGAGATTACCTGCTACAGCTAAAAGACTAGACAGGAGGTAGGCTTCATTAGAAAGAGACTGGGAAACCACCAAATTACATTTTAATTGTTTTTAAGGTATTGAGAAAAAGAAGGACAAAAGCAACCTAAAATGGTAAAAATCCTTCTCACAAAGCTTTGTTTAGTCAACATAAACTGTCTCTTACTTCCTTACGTCCCACTAACTGTTCAACCCTTTCCAGTCTGGTTTCCAACCCCACCAACTCCACTGATATGGCTGCTTCCTGACTCCTCCTCTTTGTTACTAAATCAAATGGACACATTATTTGACTTTTCAGCTTACACTGCTTACCTTGAAACTTCCTCCTCCTTGGTTGCTTTCACATTACTCTTGTCCTTATTCTTCTCTCTTTGACTCCCCAGTGCACACCCACACAACACACACATACACAGGCTTGGTCTCCCAGGAATACAGGATAATTCATAGCTGCCCAAACACCTTAAGCTGTAATTATGCCTATAAAATCTCTATTCCTTTGCTCAGGCCTGGCTAACACCCTCTCAGCCTTCAAGACTCATCTACAATTTAATTTCTTCCAAGAAGCCTTTTTTTTGTCCCAATTCCCAGCCTACTTCCACCTTCCTCCACTAGAGCCAGTTCCTCCTTTCTGTGTTCCTACGCCATCTTGTGTGGCACGTTATGTTACGTGTTATGAAATCATTTATTTTCCACCAGTGACTGCCCTGACAGGGAACACAACAGAGTCCCTGATGGAACAGGAGAAAAGTGGGGTGCAGAACTCAAATCCTAGTAAAAAGACCAGACTTAATGGTCTGACTGAGACTGGAGGAACCCCGGAAAGCATGGCCCCCGGGACTCTCTGTCAACCCAGAACTAAAACAATTCCCGAAGCCAACTCTTCAGACAGAGATTGGACGGACTGTGGGACATAAAATGATACTCGTGAAGGGTGTGTTTCTTAGCTCTGATACTCGTGAAGGGTGTGCTTCTTAGCTCAAGTAGCTACATGGGACTAAAGGCAGCTTCTGTCTGGAGGTGAGATGAGAAGGCAGAGAGGGTCAGGAGCTGGTTGAATGGACACAGGAAATCGGGTGGAAAGGAGGAGTGTGCTGTCACAGTATAGGGAAAGCAATTAGGGTCGCATAACTATAAATTTTTGTGTGAGAGACTAACTAGAATTGTAAACTTTCACTTAAAGTACAACAATAAAAAATAAATAAGTCATCTATTGTCTTACCTGTTTTACTAGACTATAAGTGCCTGAACCAATTTTATGCCTGGCACTCAATAAATCCTTAGTACGCTTTTGTTGAATTAAATTCGACAATGAGGGAATAAAGAAATATACGTTGTTAGCAGCAACAAGCACTATAAAACTATTCATGATCATTGACCTAGTAATCCCAATCTGGGAGAATATAGTTCCAGGAAATAATCTGAAGGACAAAAAAATCTTTGTTGCAAAGATTTATAAGGAGCTATGATGCAGTGGTTAAGAACTCGGCTGCTAATCAAAAGGTTGGGGTTTGCCACCGTGTATAAAGACAAGGTTCTACATTCTACCTTGGTAAGTAGCGTCTAGAGTCTTACAAGCCTATGAGCAGCCGTCTAAGATACTCCACTGGCCTCATCCCTTCGGGAGCAAGGGAGAATGAAGAGAACACGATACAAAAAAAGATTAGTCCAAACGACTAATGCACCACAGCTACCACGGCCTCCACCAGACTGAGTCCAGTACAACTAGATGGTGCCCAGCTACCACCACTGACTGCTCTGACCAGGATCACAACAGAGGGTCCTGAACAGAGCTGGAAAAGGATGTAGAACAAAATTCTAACTCACAAAAAAAAAAAAAAAGAAAAAAGACCAGATTTACTGGCCTGACAGACTGGAGAGGATGGCCCCCAGACACCCTTTTAGCTCAATGGTGAAATCACTCCTGAGGTTCACTGTTCAGCCGGGGATTGGACAGCCCCATAAAACAAAACGGGACTAATGAGGCACAGCAGTCCAGGGACAAGGACTAGAAGGCAGAAGCGGACAGGAAAGCTGGTGATAGGGAACCCAAGGTTGAGAAGGGACAGTGTTGACATGTCCTGGGGTTGTTAACCATTGTCACAGGGCAATATGTGTATGAACTGTTTAGTGAGAAACTATTTGTTCTGTAAACCTTCATCTAAGGTACAAAAAAAAAAAAAAGAATTATCTATGTGAGATCAAATTGACAACAGCAACTCAAAAGTTTTGATGGGAAGCTTAGAGGGCAGTGAGTTGAAGATAATGGTGATGGAATAATTTGGAGAAGAATAGTGAGGATAGCAGCACAACTAGAAGAATGCAATCGATGTCACTGAAATGTGCATGTAGAAACTTTTGAAATGGTATAACTTTGGCTATCTATATTTTCACCAAAAAAAAAAAAAAGTCCTCCAAGGTCGAGAAGGGGAAGTGTTGACATGTTGTGGTGTTGTTAACCAATGTCATAAAACAATATGTGTACTGACTGTTTAATGAGAAACTATTTGTAACTATTTGTAAACCTTCATCTAAAGTACAATAAAAAAAAAAATTAAAAAAAAGAAGATTGGGGTTTGAATCCACCAGCCACTCCTCAGAAACCCTAGGGGCAGTTCTGCTCTGTCCTTTAGGGTCGCTATGAGTCAGAATCAACTCGACAGCAACAAGTTTGGTTTTTTATGTTTGTAATCGCAGAGGGAAAATGCAAGCAATCAAAATGCTCAGTGAAATAACCTAAAACGCAAACTATGGTAAATTAAAGTGATAAATTACAAAGTTACTTAAAAGATAAACGAGTGGATGCAAAAAAAAAGGGAAAATGTGTTATTAACGTTATATTAAAAAGAAAAGCACAAAATAACAGATACATACTTCTTATGACTAAACAAGTGTTGATAACTAGGGCAAAAGAGGAATATCATAAATTGAGTTTTAAGTTTTATAAACTAAGAAGGGACAAGTCATTGTGTTAACAGAGTGTTAAGATAACCTGTATATTATTGGTGGGAGGATGGTCATAGAGATTTGCTTCAAGCTTCAGCAAGAGACCCTTACTGGATTTCTCTTTCTGGTTTGGCATGATGGAAGAGTTCTGATTCTCCTGGAACCCAGATTTCTGGTTTTCCTGGAAACCCACATAGGCCATTGCCCTTAGGTGTCCTTTTGAACCTTGAGCCTTCAGATCAAACAGTAGCTTAGTCAGCAGCTTAGCAGTGGCATTTGCCTTTAGGCGTTGGATTCTTTTGGGAAATTATCTATGTACAGCCAGCTTCCAAAGGCTGTTTTAGGATGTAAGTCATGTCCTTGGTGATTGTAACCTGCCCTGTGCTCTTTTGAAGAATTCAGTTAGTTTTGGAAAACAGACTCCAAAGTTCAGACTGGGAGCTATGTTTTTATTTTAATTGTTCTTCAAGACAATGCTGTATGAAAATCCTTCCTGACTACAAATTTGTTTATCAGTCTGTTCCCACCCTTTTTTCCTATGGCAATGCCAATAAGATTTGGTGTAAGAATTTTGAAAGTTCTCGTCTTCTGGAACATTTCTGACACTCTAGTCAAAATGTTGCCCTGATTTGCAGATTCTATATTCAATAAACTTCATTCAGTTTGTATTATTGGCTTCATATGATTTTGTTTTAACAGGCATTAGAATAAGAATATGAGAGGCTAAGGAGATAATTTGGGAAGCAAGCCCTTGAGGTAGCCAGTTTCCTCTTAAATGCAGTAGATAGATGGTCAGCAGAAAGTGAATTAATAGCTTCCCTAGAGAAATTTTAAATAAAGAATAAGGCATTAAGGTGGACCCTGGAGCCCAAATAAGAAAATAGGTAAAAGCCATGAGGAAAATTAAGTAGGATAAAGCACTATCAATGATAAAATTCTAACTTTGTACAGGTATAACCCTTTAAATTGTATAAAGGGCTAGGGGTAACGACTTCTCCTTTTAGAAATGAAAGTCTAGGTGTGTATTAGGAAAAATAATTCTCCAGTAAGAGAAGGCATCTGTGTGTCTTTAAAAGTTATTATATATTGCATCCAAAAACTTATCTTTTAGCAGAAAAGGCATCAGGAGGAATTAAATGCTCTCTTACCAATCAAAACCAGGAAGAATCCGTAAGTAGAAAAGATCCTCACCCCTCTTTCCTTATCATCATCATCATTCATCCATTCATTCATTCATTTTAATTGTGAGAGTGTAGAAACTAATATACTTGACATCCGTTTATCCATCACTGGGATTTAATAGATGCTCACTTCTAGCCATATGTGCTTCAGAGCTTTCTTTTTTTAAGTTTCAACTAAAGCTCCAGCCTTCAACTATCTCTTTCCTTTCAGTCCTTAGAGTTAACCACTGCCTTGAAGTTGTTGTTTATCATGCCCATGCATATTTTTATTTTTTATATTTTTATTACATATGTTCATATCCAGATTCAATATAGTATTGTTTGTGTGGGTGTGTTTTATTTCCTTAAGTAGTATCCCACTGTTCCTAATCTCTTACAACTTTATTTTACACTCGACATTGTTTTTGAGGTTGATCCACATTGATGTATATAGATCTAGTGCATGCCTTTTAATTTCCATATAGTAGTATATTGTAAAATGATTTAGTTTATCCATTCTACTACTGATGGACATTAGATTGTTTCCACTTCTTGGGCCATTCTTTAATACATTTCGTTTATAAAAATTGTTTTTTAAATTTATAGAGTCTCAAGATAAAACAATCTGAGGACTGCATTCAAGTAAAAAATAACTTTGTGTGTGTGTGTGTGTGTGTGTACACCGAAAAGTCTGGTCATTTGATTTTTTTAAAAATACAAACAGGAAATATAGCACTTTATTAAATAAACAATTTGAAAGCAAAGTATATACTTCAGTTCATTTTATGACTAGAAAGGGCACCATTAGTACTTTCCCTTTGTAAATTACACATTTCTCAATTGTTTTAATTTTTTTCAATAAACCTGCATTGCTTTGATAATATAAACCAAAGGGGTTTGGGTTTTTATTTGCTTGCTTTTATATTGTTAACCTAGGTATTCAGTTGCCACCCAGAGTGGAATCTTAATTCCTTTGAATGAAAACTCCTATTTGATGGGATTTATTCTTTAGCACTGAAATGAGGGTTCAAAGAAATTCTTCCCCAGGTTTAAGGAGAGAGCATTGGTACTCTAGCTCATTTTCATTTGGCATGGGTATTGTATGATCAACTCTTTTCCCTTTGGTAATTATGATCCATCAAGTGGATATATTAATATCAGACAAAGTAAATTTCAAAACGAAATTACCAGGGATAAAGAGGGAATTAGATAATGATAAAGGGTCAATTTACCAAGAAGACGATAATTCTAAATGTGTATGCTTCTTCAAATACATGAAGAAAAACTTGTATTCTTCAAAATACATGAAGAAAAACTTATAGAACTGAAAGGAGAAATTAAAAAATCCATAGCTATCATTGGAGACTTCAACACTCCTCTCTAAGTAGTAATTGATTGAACTGGTAGACAGAAAATCAATAAAAATACAGAAAAATTGAACAAGACCATCAATCAAATGGATCTTGTTGGCATCTCTGGAGCGCTCCACCCAACAACAGCAAAATGCATACTCTTTTCAAATGCATATGGAGCATTCACCAAGATAAACCATATCATTGTGCATAAAACAAATCTTAAAAGTTTGTTTATAAACAAATTTAAAAGAATTTAAATCATACTAAGTATGTTCTCTGACCACAACAAATTAAACTAGAAAGCAATAATATAAAGATGCCTTTAAACTCCCCCAAATATATGGAAATTAAACAGTACATAACTAAACAACTCATGGACCAAATAAGAAATTTCAAGGGTGTAGTGAGTTTGAGGGTTTGGGGGCTGATTGATAAAAAGGACCACAAGATGGCAGTGTTGGAAAACAAGCTATTTATTGGGTGGTTCTTGAACAGATTTGCATAAAACAGGTAGTCCCTGCCATCAGGAGACCTTCCAGAGAGGGTGGTGTGGAGGCTACCACCCAGAAAGGGAAGGAGGCAAGGGAACACCCAAAGAAGAGGGGAGTCAGAGAGGGGACTTGCATGTTTAGGTGATGTCTCTCATTAGCATGGTGGGAGTCTTTGGGTCAGAGAACTTCAAAGGGTAGTAGGATCTTTTATAGCTACAGGGTTTATCTTATCTATGGATAACAGCTGCAAGGTGGAGTTTTGCAGGGTATATGAAACAGGCAGGTTCTAGATGGCAAAAATATGCATATTGGGGCTATTTTTAAGCAATTGGATGTGAAAAAATTTTAGTGTGGCACCAGCAAGGTTTGGGCTAACAGTCCTAGCTTGCTGTGAAGAAATAACCTAGTGACAAATACACAGGGACCCTTTTTGGCTTATTTACAGAACAAAAGACAATTAGAAAATACTTTGAACTGATGGAAAATAAAAACACAGGATGTCAAATTTTCTTTTGGTGCAGCTAAAGCAATGCTTAGATGGAAATTTGTAGCTTTAAGTGCTTATATAAGAAAAAACAAAACCTGTTGCTGTTGAGTTGATTCCAACTGGTAGTGACCCTACACACTATATATAAGAAAAGAGGCTCTCAAATCTAGCTTCCTCCTTAAGAAAGTAGAAAATGTAGAGCAACCCAAAAATAAAGTAAGTAGAATAAAATAATATATATGTAAGAGTAGAAATCAATGAAATAGAAAACACATGAAAATAGGGAAAATCAGTAGAAGCAAAAGTTGGTTATTTGAAAATATTAGTAAAATTTATAAAGCTCTACCCAGACTAGGAAGAGAGGGAGAGAGAGAAAGAGAGTGAGACAGAAAGGGAGAAGGAGAAAGAAGAAGGAGAAGAAATAAAGAAATTACCAATATCGGAAATGAAAGAGTGAGTCAACACTACAGATTCTACAGGTAAAATGTATAAGGGGTATCTTAGTTATCTAGTGCTGCTATAACAGAAATATCACAAATGGATGTCTCTAACAAACAGAAGTTTATTTTCTCACAGTTTAGTAGGCTAGAAGTCTGAATTCAGAGTGCCAGCTCTAGGGGAAGGCTTTCTCTATTGGCTTTAGGGGAAGGTCCTTGTCTCCCTTCAACATCTGTGGGCCCGGCATTCCTTGGTGATCTCTATGTGTCTTGGCATCAATCTCCCCCTGGGTCTAGGCAGTTCTTAGTGCAGGCACCCCAGGTACAAAGGACACGCTTCACTCTGAGCACTTCTTTCTTGGTAGTAGTGAGGTCCCTCTCCTCTCTACTTAACTTCTGTCTCCTTTTATCTCTTGTAAGATAAAGGGTGTGACTCAAGCAAGTGTGTGACTTGACTTGAGTAAGGGTGTGACTTGAGTAAGGTTGTAACTTGAATCACACCCTCTTGTAAGGCTGTGACTTAAGATAAATCCTACACTGATTCTGCCTCCTTAACATATAGAGGTTAGGATTTACAACACATCACAAAATGAAGGACAACCACACAATACTGGGAATCATGGTCTCGCCAAATTGACACATATTTTTTTGGAACACAATCCAATCCATGATAGGATATTGTGAACAATGTAAGTCAATAAATTAGACAACTTAGATGAAATGGACAAACACCTTGAAAGTTAGAATTTTCTAAAATGGACTCAAGAACAAAGAGTAAAACTGGAATAGCCTGGTATCTACTAAAATGATTGAATTTGTAATTTAAAACCTTCCCACAGAGAAAACTCCAGGCACAGATGACTTAACCGGTGAATTCTATCAAACACTTAGGGAAGAAATTATATCAATTCTTAATCCTGATTTCACAAAATAGAGGAGAGCATATTTCCTAATTTATTTTATAAAACCAGTGTTGCCTTGATGCTAAACTGGACAAATAAATTTTTAAAAAAAGCTACAAACCTCATAAACATTGATGCAAAAATCCTTAACAAAATACTAGCAGATCAATTCCAGCAATATGTAAAATGGCTAAATAAGATTTATTCCAGGAATACAAAATTGGTTAAACATTTAAAAACAATCAACGTAATTCAATAATAGAATTAAAAGAAAAATCATATGATATTCTGAATAGAGGCAGAAAAAGGATTTGTCAAAATTCAATTCCTATTCATAATAAAATCTCTCACTAAATTAGCAGTAGAGAAGAATTTCCTCAACCTCATATAAGGCATCTATGAAAAACCTACAATTAACACTATACTTAACAAAAAAATAAACCTGTTGCCATCGAGTCGATTCCATCTCATAGTGACCCTATAGGACAGAGTAGAACTGCCCCATAAGGGTTTTAAAGGAGTGGCTGGTGGAATTTGAACTGCTGACCTTCTGGTTAGCAGCTGTAGCCCTTAAGCACTGTACCACCAGGGCTCTGCCATTATGATGGTTAAGGCTGTGTGTCAACTTGGCTGGGCCATGATTCTCAGTGGTTTGGCAGTTATGATGTAATTTGGTAGTCATATGATGTGATCATTTCCATGATGAGATTTTATATAATGTGATCACCTCCATGATGGGATCTGCTGTGAGTAGCCAGTCAGCTGAAAGGGAGTTTCCTTGTGCATGTGGCCTGCATTGAATATAAGTGGACATTCTGGCAAGGCTTGGGGACTTTTGCTCCCTCTGGATCCTGCAGCTGGCTCCTGTTTGTCTGCCCTCCAGTTCTTGGGACTTGAGCTAACAGCTTACCTGCAGTCTTGCTACCGATCTTGGGATTCCTCAATCTTTGTAGCCTATGAGCAAGAGCCCTGCTCTCTGACCTGCCGATCTGGGGTTTGCCAGCCCCTGCAGCTACCTGAATCAGGAGAAGCCTCTATCCTGACCCATGGACTTGGGACATTCCAGCCTCTACAACCTCATGAGCCATTTCCTTGATATAAATCTCTCTCTCTATATATATATATATATACTTATATGCTTTATTGGTTTTGCTTCTCTAGAGAACCCAGCCTAAGACAATGGTACTGAGAGTGGTTCTAGAGAAACAAAATTGTAAGGTTAAGTTTTCTAAATTGGTTCTCAAGTCTGGTTAGTCTTAAAGATGTTGATGACTCTACTTCCAGTAGTAAAGAGGGCACTGCTAATCCATGGCATGGGGCAGCAATACAAATACGCAAAATATCACCACCAATAGATCAGGTATTGGTGAAAGGCAAGGCTCCGGATGATTGCACGTGTGATACCTTTCTACAGTTTTGTCATAGTGAGAAGTATAAGGAAGCTGCTTAGTTGGTCCTACTTTCACTAGACAAACTGGTGAAAGAAAGGATGAGCTCAGGGCTTCAGAGTCAAAGCTCAAGTGCCACATAAATGACATCAAAGTTTCTACTTGTGCCTGAAAGAAAGCCTTGTTTATTGTAGTAACAGAGCTGACATTGCCAAAAACCAAACCCAGAGTCTTATCATAAGAGTGGCTGAATTACAATGCCAGCTCAATTGCCAAACTCAAGAGGTGTCTGAAGTTAAAATGAGGGCATTGACTGGGAAGAAATGGGATCCGGAAACATGGGATGGAGACATATGGACAGATCATCAGGAAGCTGGAGACACTGAGCCCCTAAATTCAGTTAAATCATTCCTGCCAACAGAACCAGCCCTCTCACTCCAGCTTAATAGTGAAAAACTAAATCCTTTCCCCCAACAGCAGGAACAATTCTATTGAACATTGTCCTGGAAGTTTTAGCCAGTGCAATAGGGCAAGAAAAAAGAAATAAAAATCTTACAGATTGGAAAGGAAAAAGAAAAAAATGCCTTTATTCACACGTGATGTGATTGTGATGAATCTATACACACACACACACCAAAAAAACAAACAAAACAAAAAATTACTAGAAATGATAATTGAATTTAGCAAGGTTACACAATACAAGGTAAATATATAGAAATCAATTGTATTTCTATATACTAAAAATAAACAGTTGGAAAATGAAATTAAAAAAATACCTTTACAATATCATCTGAAAACATGAAGTGCTTAGGGGTAAATTTAACAAAATACGTGCAAGACCTATACCTTGAAAACTACAAAACATTGACGAGGAAAGAAAATTAAAGAACACCTAACTACATAGAGATATATACCATATTCATGGATCAGAAGGCTCAATATTGTTAACATACTAATTCTCCCCAAATTGATCCATAGATTCAACGTAGTCCCAGTTAAAATTAGGACTTTGTTGTGAAATTGGCAAGATGATTCTAAAATTTATATGGAAATGCAAAGGAACTAGAATAGCCAAAACCATTTTGAAAGAAGAACAAAGTTGGATGGCTTAAAACTAGATAAAGCTATTATATATATTGTATATGGCTACAATAATCAAGACAGTGTAGTATTAGTTTGAGTGTAGATATATATAGATCAATGGAATAAAATAGAGTCCCAAAATAAGTGTATACAAAAGGTGCCATGGTAATGTAAAGGGTATGGAAAGTAACTTCAACAAATTTGGCTGGAACTACTCTGTACTGATAAGGGAAAAAAAAATTAACTTTGGCCCTTACCTCCCACCATACACAAAAGTAGCTCCAAATGAATCATAGACCTAAACGTAAAAGCTAAAATGATAAAACTTTCAGAAAATGTCAAAGAGGGAATCTTTACAACCTTGGAGTAGGCAAAGTTTTCTTAAGTAAGACATAAAAGTCTTGAATCATAAAATTAAAAAAATGATAAAGTGTACTGCATCAAAATTTAAAACTTCTGCTCCGCCTTAGGAAAAGGAAAAGAAAAGTCATAGACTGGGAGAAATATTTGCAATATATTTATCTGAAAAATTTCAAATGCAGGCAGTGGAAAATGATTGGAAGGAGACACAAGATGAGCTTCTGAGGTGCTAGCAATCGTCTCTTGCTTGACCTAGGTGGTAGTTAACAGGTGTTCATTTTGTGATGATTTATTGAATGATGCATTTATTTTGGGGCACATTTCTGTATTGTTGTACTTGACCATAAAAAAACTTTTTAAAAAACTAAGACAATTCTTTTAAAACTATGTTCTGAAAGAGCCTCTGTAACTTATGAAAAAGAGCATTTTGACCAAAGTTCATGAACACAGGCTTAAACCAGTTTAATTACAATTATATTTTATTGAAGAAACCCAACCCACATCCCCTGCCTTTTTATCCTAAGGGCAAGTCTTTGAAGCTTAATCAAGTAATTTAATATACTGTCTTAGTTATCTAGGGCTGCTATAACAGAAATACCACAAGTGGGTTGCTTTAACAAACAGAAATTTATTTTCTCACAGTTTAGGAGGCTAGAAGTCCAAATTTGGGGTGCTCTCTATAGGGGAAGGCTTTCTTTGTTGACTCTGGAGGAAGGTCCTTGTCTCTTGAGCATCTGCTCCTGGGTGATCTTCATGTGGCTTGTCATCTCTTCCCCCATCTGTGCTTCTTTCACTTGCTTGTTTAATCTCTTTTATATCTCAAAAGAGATTGACTCAAGACATAGTCTATGCTAATCTTGCCTCATTAACATAATAAAGACAACCCAGTCCCAAAAGTAATTATAACCACAGGCATAGAGGTAGAATTTATAACACAGATTTTTGGAGAACACAATTCAGCCTATAAGATGTACTAAAAAAAGTTCCTTGTTTTTAAATCCCTTTAAGGTGTTCTTAGATTATGTTTGTCTCTTTTTATATTTCCTTGTTTTCTTAGATTAGTAGGCTGTTGGGAAATGGAAGAAAGAGCATCTAATTTAACCCCTTCGTTGATGAAAATAAATTGATGTGAAATAAGGTCTAGAAAGATGAAGTGGTTGTCTTGAATCACAAGACTCATTAGTCCCATATCTTTGTATAATGGCCACTTTTCCACAGTGTGAATGTGAATATTAAAAATTGATGTGTTGGCATATCTGAATTGGATGACTTCAGACCTAAATTAAAACTCCATTCTGGATTAAACTAAGATTTTCATTTCTACTTTTCTAAAGAAATCATTCAGCTTTTTGTCAAAATTTTACTGCTTGAAAAACAAAGAAGGCATAAGTCAGGATTTTGAACACAGATAAACAATTATTTGGTGCCTGTTAAGAATGTCTATAAAGCTGGCCACAGAGAAGGCTCCTTGGTCAACAGGAGGGTAGAAAATAGGACTGATAACGTTAAATGAAGTTAGGATCCGTAAATAACTTCATAGCCAAGATACTTATATATCAAGTCTCAGTTCCATGTCCTGACTCCCAAATTAATTTTCACTCATTGGGATTTTTTCACTGTATTTCTGCTAGTTCTTTGTAAATTTGTAACTAGATAGAGACTAAGTTTGTTAAGGAGGCAGATCCCAGCTGTGGTACACAATTTGGCCTCTTGTGAAAGTCTTCACTGTAACACGAAGAATGTAGAGACCCAGGCTTTAGTTTATGTAAATAATCTTGCTATTTTAGCTGCTGTCAGGCAATTCATCCAGTGAATGCCTAGGCCCTATCTCACTCCCTCCTAGTCAGATGGGCAATGTTTACATTTCAAAACGGTTTCAAGTTAGAGCTGATTTAGTCTCCTCCCTAACCAAATGTTCTACTTTGCATTTCCAGGACTCCAGCCAAGTTTGACCTGGCCTGCAATCCATCACTAAACTCTCACGTCAGAAATGTTTATAGGACTTGCTTTAGAAATATTGCCTTAGTCAAATTGTATCAGGAATAAGATTTGTGTTAGGCTGGAAATTGGTGTTAAGAAAGTTTGTAGTTTGACAGCCCCTTGTAAATTTCTCCTTCCTTCCCCTGCACTCCCTTTAATGTGAAACCGTTTGTCTTTGTTTACTTTGCCTGTTAAATACCCCACACTTCTCCCTGGAAGGCAGAACACACTGTGGACTCCTGTTTGGATGCCATGTGCTTCTCCATCTTGTGAAATGAAGTTATTCCATCAATAAAATTTTTGTTTTTATTTCTAAAGGAGTGTTAGCCTAGTGTTTACACTAAGACAACAGTAACAGCTTCCCGGGCTTTCCTGAGCATGTGTTAGTATACATTCCACCAGGCTCAAGCAAAAAGGGAAATAATTAGAAGTTGGGATTCCTGTCTCAAGGAACTCAAGGTTAGGAGTGCAAATGATCATCAGGAATGACTTGAAATTGAAATGAAGAACTGTCTTCACATCTTTGTTTCTGGCTATATATTAGCTTCACTTTCACTTTGAGCTCCAACAGGGCAAAAAACATAATCACTAATAACTGTTCAATTTTCCATGTTGCAGGTCCAACTGCAGCCTCTCTCCAGGTCCCAGTTCCAAAATTCCCTAGGAAGAGAGAAATTGTCCCAAGTTGTTGGTAGGTGCATACTTCTGGAAGAATGAGCTGTAGCCAGGGGGCAATGGCTACTTCCCTGGTAAACCTGCTGTTATGAGTAAAGGGTAGTTTCTAGGATATGGGTCAGCATATAAATGGAATACAAATGGAAATAATAGGATTCCAGTTGTCTTAGTTATCTAAGTGGATGGCTTTAACAAACATAAATTTATTTACTCACAGTTTAGGAGGCTAGAAATCCAAATTCAGGGCACCAGCTCTAGGGGAAAGTTTTCTTTCTCTGTTGGCTCTGGAGGAAGGTCCTTGTCTCTTTTGAGCTTCTATTTCTAAGTGAACTTCATGTGGTTTGGCATCTATCTTCCCCCATATCTACTTCCTTGCTGTTTGCTTAATCTACTCTTTCATATCTCAAAAGAGATTGACCCAAGACCCACCCTACATTAACACTACCTCATTAACGTAACAAAGAAAATCCGTTCCCAAATGAGATTATGACCATACTGTAGGGTTTAGGATTTACAACACAAATTTAGGGAACACAATTCAATCCATAATATTCTACCCTATAGCCCCTGTTTTAGTTATCTAGTGCTGCTATAACAGAAATACCACAAGTGGATGACTTTAACAAACAAAAATTTATTCTCTCACAGCTTAGGAGGCAAGAAGTCCGAATTCAGGGTGCCAGCTCCAGGGGAAAGCTTTCTCTGTCAGCTCTGGGGGAAGGTCCTTGTCATCAATCTTCCCCTGTTCTAGGAGCTTCTCAGCACAGGGACCCTGGGTCCAAAGGACACACTCTGCTCCTGGCACTACTTTCTTGGTGGTATGAGGTCCTTCTGTCTCTCTGCTTGCTTCTCTTTTATATCTCAAAAGAGACTGATTCAAGATACAACCTAATTTTGTAGATTGAGCCTTGCCTCATTAACATAATTGCTTCTAATCCTGCCTCATTAACATCATAGAGGATTTACAACACAAAGGATAAATACATCAGATCACAAAATGGAGGACAACCACACAATACTGGGAATCATGGCCTAGCTGAGGAGACACACGTTTTGGGGGGACACAATTCAACCCATAACAGCCCCCCCAAATTTATGTTCTTCCCACATGCAAAACACATTCACCCCATCACATCATCCCAAAAGTCTTAAATCAACTCCAAGTCCACAACTTCATCTTCTGAATCATTTAGATCAAATGAGTGTAACATTAGGTATATTCCATCCTGAGACAAAATTTCTCTTCATCTGTGAACCTATGAAATTTAGAATACAAGTTATGTGCTTCCAAAGTGCAATGGTAGAATAGACTCAAGGTAGACATTTCCATTACAAATGGGAGAAATTGGAGGGAAAGAAGGGATAACAGACACCAAAAAAGTAAAAAACTCAGCAGAACAAATTTCATTAGCTCTCAAGGCTTGAAAGTAATCCTCTGTTCTCTGAGACCACCTGAGAAATTGCCCTGCCCTCCAAGCTCTGGGTGTTGGCCATGCTGTTCAGATTCTGGGTGTAAGCTCCTTGGCCCTGGGCAGAGACCCCATCTTCTAGGCCCACTGGTATGGAAACTCCCTCAGCTTTGGTGGCTACCCCATTCTCTTGGCCTTTGGGCATGGCAGCTCTGCCCCCTCAGCTTTGGGCAGTGGCTCCATCCTCTTGGCCCACTAAATGGCAGCCCCACACTCTGTAACTGAGTTGGTGGAGATCTGACTCTGAAAGCTAGGAGGCCATGGCTTCACCCTTTGAAACCTAGGAGGCCTTCTCTCCACCCTTTGAAGCCTAGGAGGTCCTGGATCCACCCTTTGAAACCCAGGAGTCCATAGCTTCAACCTTTGAAACCCAAGACACCTTGGCTCCACCCTTTGAAACCCAAGAGGCTGTGGTTCCACCCATTGAAACCTAGGAGATCGAGGCTCCACTTTTTGAAACTGAGTCAGCCCTGTTTCCAGTATTCCGTTCAACAGTTCTGCTGATCTCTGAGCTGCTCCAGGGAAGGTCCTTTACTTTTCTTGGAGGGCAACAGATGTAGCTCCTTTGGCCCGTTTCTTGCCTGTAGGGTTCCAAGAGGCTGACGGATTGCCTTCCTTTCATCCTGTCTCTGTCCCCTTCAGGCAAAGCTGATGGATTTTCTGCTATGGTAATTGGTTAGATCTATCAGTCACAGGCTTAATCTCTTTAACAAAACGTTGAGTCACCAAGTCGTTTGTGAGAGTTTTAGGGCACATGTTCTTAGTTTGTACAACAGAATTTTCCAAATCTTTTAAGTTCTGGTTTCATTTTGCACAATTCATTTTTAAGTCCATCTCTTTCCTCTCACATTCTACTGTAAGCAGCAAGGAGAAACCATGCTGCCCCTTTAAGATCTTGCTTAGAAATCTCGTCAGCCAAATATCCAAGTTCATCGTTTTCAAGTTCTATCTTCCACCAAACATTTGAACATAATTCAGACAAGTTCTTTGCCACTGCATAAAAAGCATTACTCTTCTTCCATTGTCCAATCACACGTTCATCCTTTTCTTTTAAAACCTCACCATAAGCACATTCAATGTCCATGTTTCTAGCAACATTCTGTTGCTAATGCCGTATTTATTTTTTAAGATGATAGAGATGTTCTCTATGGCTCTTCTCACTTCCTTCTTAGCCCTCACCAGAATTGCCTTTGAAGTCCATAATTCTACCAACAGTCTGTTCAAGGCAATCTAGGCTTTTACTATTAGGCACCTTAAAATTATTCCAGCCCCCACTCATTACCCAATTCCAAAGCCACTTCCACATTTTAGGTATTTGTTGGAGCAGCAACCCACTCTCTGGTACCAAATTCTGTCTTAGTTATCTAGTACTGTTATAATAGAAATATCACAAGTGGATGACTTTAACAGACAGTTATTTTCTCACAGTTTAGGAGGCTAGAAGTCTGAATTCTGCTGCAATCTAGTCTTCCCCATAGGTTTATTCACATAAAAGGTCAACATAAAACTTCTCAGAAGTCCCCACATCTTGTAGTGATCAAAGATAGCATCAGAAATTCTGTAAGTTTCCTGGGCTTCACTAAGTTACGGCTTTAATCGAGTACTCGAACATAAACCCTGAGCTGGGATTTTCTGCACTATTCCAGACAGCAAGTAGAGGATCTCACTCTAACATCCAAAGTTAGATGCTTTACTTATAGGAGATCTGAAACTCTCAATACTCTTTCTGAATTACTTTATACCACTTCTCACAAAATTTTGATGTCAGAAATATCCTCATTTTTTTTTAAATTGTACTTGAAGTGAAGGTTTACAGAACAAATAGTTTCTCATTAAACAGTAGCACACATATTGTTTTATGACATTGGTTAACAACCCCACGACATGTCAACCCTCTCCCTTCTTGACCTTTTTTTTTTTTCTTGGTGAAAATATACATAGCCAAATATACACCATTTCAAAAATTTCTACATGCACAGTTCAGTGACATCGACTATGCTCTTCCAGTTGTGCTGCTATTCTCACTTTAGATGCAGGTTTATAGAACAAAATAGTTTCTCATTAAACAGTACAAATGTTGCCCTATGACAATGGTTAACAACCCGACTACACGTCAACACTGTCCTTACTCAAACTTGGGTTCTCTATTACCAGCTTTCCTGTCCCCTTCTGCCTTCTAGTCCTTGTTCCTAGACTGCTGTGCCTCATTAGTCCCGTTTTATTTTATGGGGCTGTCCAATCCCCCGCTGAACAGTGAACCTCGGAAGTGACTTCACCACTGAGTTAAAAGGGTGTCTGGGGGCCATACTCTCGGGGTTTCTCCGGTCTCTTTTAGGTCAGTAAATCTGGCCTTTTTTGTGTGTGTTAGAATTTTGTTCTATGTCCTTCTCCAGCTCTGTCCAGAATCATCTGTTGTGATCCCAGTCAGACCAGTCAGTGGTGGTAGCGGGCACCATCTAGCTGTACTGGAATCAGTCTGATGGAGGCCTTGATAGCTGTTGTCCATTAGTCCTTTGGACTAATCTTTTCCTTGTATCCTGTTCTCTTCATTCTCCCTTGCTCCTGAAGGGGTGAGAATATCCTTATGTTTTATGAACATATATATAGCATCTGGCTTTTTGTTAAAATACCTCTGACTGTCATATATTTCACAGATTATTTTATGGCATCGAACAGTTTTGACCAAGTACTTTCTATATCAGAGCTTTCTGTCTCAGCCAAGGATTAGCTGAAACGACTGCATCAAAGCTTCCAACTGAGTGAACAGCTGTGCGTTTTCCCCTCCTCTCTACACACTGTCCCATGACAGGCCCTGCCAAAGCTTGGTAGCAACCAGCAGAAACACAATTTTCCATAATAGCTGTGCCCAGATAGCTGTTCCATGACCTCTATGTCCAAATCTTATTTGGGCAAATGCCTCAAGTTTCAATGTCTGGCTCACGTAGGTGACTAATATATAGCCACCCTTGGTGGTCATTGTCTGTAATAAATACTGTAGTTCTGCTTCTGATCAGCTTTCACATCCATGTATAGATGTGCCAAGCTTTAAGAAATCCAGAAACCAAGTATGCATTACCCTCCGCCCAAAATTAATATGCAGTGATTATTTGCATTTGTGTTTTACTCTTTATCACATCACCTTTTTAGTTTCTTCACAGCAATTTTCACAATTTCTACTTTCTTTCTTCAGTTATTTGTTTACTTATTTATCATCTCTCTCCCTAAAGAAGATAAGCACTTTGGAGACAGGGACCATGGCTATCTTGGTTACTCCTGAATCTCTACGACCTAGCACAGTGTCTGACACTGGTACTTAATACATATTCCTTTAATATATGAATTAATGGATAAATGGATTCACCACAGAGTTCATTTCAGTTTTGAGTACTCTTATGGCATTGAAGGAGCCCTAGTGGCACTTGGCTGCTAACCAAAAGGTTGGCAATTTGAATCCACCAGTCGCTACTTAGAAACCATATGGGGAAGTTCTACTTTGTCTTACAGGATCGCTATGAGTCAGAATCGACTCGATGGCAACAGGTCTGGTTTGTTGGGTTTTATGGCATCAGTGGTTTGATTTATTAAGTTGGAGTTATACCACTTATAAGGAACACATTTACAGCCCTATTTAATAAGGCAGTTTCCCAACTTAATTTCTGACTTACAAATTTGCCTCCAGATGAAAGTCCAAACTCTTTTTAAAATTTTATTGTTGTAATTAAATGAAGTTTACGTTTCAAGTTAGTCTCCCATACAGAAATTCTTTTTTTTTTTTTACATACATTGTTATGAGACCCCAACCGCTCACCCCATTCTGCGATAGCACACCTCTACCTCCGCTCCTGATTCCCCATGAACATTCAACCAGCTCCTAACCCTCTCTGCCTTCCCATCTCACCTCTGGACAGAAGCTGCCCCTTTGGTCTCTTGTATCTACTTGGCTAAGAGACACATTCTTCACAAGTATCACTTTATGTCCCACAGTCCAGTCCAATCCCTGTCTGAGGAGTTGGCCTCGGAAATTGTTTTAGTTCTGGGGTGATAGAGAGACCAGGGGCCATGCTTTCCAGGGCACCTCCAGTCTCAGTCAGACCATTAAGTCTGGTCTTCTTACTAGAATTTGAGTTCTGCATCCCATCGTTCTACTGCTCCATCAGGGACCCTATGCTGTGTTCCCTGTCAGGACGTTCATTGGTGGTAGCCGGGCACCATCTAGTTCTTCTGGTCTCAGGCTGATGAAGTCTCTGGTTTATGTGGCCCATTCTGTCTCTTGGGCTAATACTTCCCTTGTGTCTTTGGTGTTCTTTGTTCTCCTTTACTCCAAGTGGTCAGGACCAATTGATGCATCTTAGATGGCCGCTTGCAAGCTTTTAAGACCCCAGATGCCACTCACCAAAGTAGGATGCAGAACAGTTTCTTAATAAGCTTTGTTATGCCAATTGACATAGATGTCCCCTTAAAGCATGGTTCCCAGACCCCGCATCCCTGCTACTCTGTCTCTCCAAGTATTTGATTGTATTCAGGAAACTTCTTAGTTTTGGTTTAGTCCAGTTGTGCTGGCTTCCCCGGTAGTGTGTGCTGTCCTTCCCTTCACCTAGGATGATTCTTATCTACTATCTAGTTAGTGAATAACCCTCACCCTCCCTCCCCACCCCTGTAACCATCAAAGAATGTTTTCTTCTGTGTTTAAACCTTTTCTTGAGTTCTTATAATAGTGGTCTTATACCGTATTTGTCCTTCTGTGACTGACTAAATTCACTCAGCATAATAAGTTCCAGCTTCCACCATGTTATACGGTGTTTCACAGCTGCATCATTGTTCTTTATCGTTGCATAATATTCCATTGTGTGGATATACCATAGTTTGTTTATCCATTCGTCCGTTGATGGGCCCCTAGGTTGCTTCCATTTTTTTGCTATTGTCAACAGTGCTGCGATGAACATGGGCGTGCACATATCTGTTTGTGTGACGGCTCTTGTTTCTCTAGGATATATTCCAAGGAGCAGGATTGCCAGATCGTTTGGTATTTCTATTTCTAGCTTTTTAAGGAAACGCCAAATCAATTTCCAAAGTGGTTGTACCATTTTACATTCCCACCAACAGTGTATAAGTGTTCTAGTCTCTCCAAAACCTCTTCAGCATTTGTTATTTTGTGTTTTTTGGATTAATGCTAGCCTTGTTGGGGTGAGATGATATCTCATTGTAGTTTTGATCTGCATTTCTCTAATGGCTAATGATCATGAGCATTTCTTCATGTGTCTGTTAGCTGCCTGAATGTCTTCTTTGGTGAAGTGCCTGTTCATATCCTTTGCCCATTTTTTAATTGGGTTCTTTGTCTTTTTGCTGTTGAGGTTTTGCAGTATCTTGTAGATTTTAGAGATTAAACGCTGATCAGATTTGTCGTAGCCAAGATTTTTTCCCAGTCTGTAGGTTGTCTTTTGACTCTTTTGGTGAAGTCTTCTGATGAGCATAAGTGTTTGATTTTTAGGAGCTCCCAGTTATCTACTCTCTCTTCTGGTGTTTGTGCATTGTTACTTAGGGTTCATATTGTGTTTATGCCATGTATTAGGGCTCCTAGCATTGTCCCTAGTTTTTCTTCCATGATCTTTATCGTTTTCAATTTCATATTTAAGTCTTTGATCCATTTTGAGTTAGTTTTTGTACCTGGTGTGAGATACATGTCTTGTTTCAATTTTTTGCATATAGATATCCAATTATGCCAGCACCATTTGTTAAAGAGACTGTCTTTTCCTCAATTAATGGACTTCAGGCCTTTGTCAAATATTAGCTGCTCACAGGTGGATGAGCTTATATCTGGATTCTCAATTCTGTTCCATTGGTCTGTGTATCTGTTGTTGTACAGTACCAGGCTGTCTTGACTACCGTGGCAGTATAATAGGTCTTAAAATCAGGTATTGTAAGGCCTCCCACTTTGTTCTTCTTCTTGAGTAATGCTTTATTTATTTGGGGCCTCTTTCCTTTCCATATGAAGTTGGTGATTTATTTCTCCATCTCATTAAAAAATGCTGGTGGAATTTGGATCAGGATTGCATTGTATCAGTAGATTGCTTTGGGCAGAATTGACATTTTCACTATTATGAGTCTGCCTATCCATGAGCAAGGTATATTTTTCCACTTATGCAGGTCTCTTTTAGTTTCTTGCAATAGTGTCTTGTAGTTTTCTCTGTAAAGATCTTTTACATCTCTGGTTAGATTTATTCCTAAGTATTTTATCTTCTTGGGGGCTATTGTAAATGGTATTGATTTGGTGATTTCCTCGTCAAGGTTCTCTTTGTTGGTGTAAGGAATCCAATTGATTTTTGTATGTTTATCTTGTATCCTGAAACTTTGCTGAAATCTTCTATTAGTTCCAGTAGTTTTCTTGTGGATTCTTTGGGGTTTTCTGTGTATAAGATCATATCATCTGCAAATAGAGATACTTTTACTTCTTCCTTACCAGTTTGGATGCCCTTTATTTCTTTTTCTAGCCTAACTGCTCTGGCTAGGACCTCCAGCACAATTTTGAATAATAGTGGTGATAAGGGGCATCCTTGTCTGGTTCCTGTTCTCAAGGGGAATGCTTTCAAAGTCTCTCCATTCAGGATGATGTTGGCTGTTGGTTTTGTATAAATGCCCTTAATTAATTGAGGAATTTCCCTTCTATTCCTATTTTGTTGAGAGTTTTTATCATGAATATGTGTTGGACTTTGTCGAATGCCTTTTCTGCATTAATTGATAAGATCATGTGGTTCTTGTCTTTTGTTTTATTTATGTGATGGATTATATTGATTGTTTTTCTAATGTTGAACCATCCCTGCATACCTGGTATAAATTCCACTTGGTCATGGTGAATTATTTTTTTGATATGTTGCTGAATTCTATTGGCTAAAATTTTGTTGAGGATTTTTGTGTCAATGTTCATGAGGGATATCAGTCTGTAATTTTCTTTTTTTGTGGTGTCTTTACCTGGTTTTGGTATCAGGGTTATGCTGGCTTCATAGAATGACTTTGGGAGTATTCCATCCTTTTCTACATTCTGAAATACCTTTAGTAGAAGTGGTGTTATCTCTTCTCGAAAGTTTGGTAGAATTCTCCAGTGAAACCTTCCAGGCCAGGGTTGTTTTTTTTTTTTTTTAATTGTACGTCAGGTGAAGGCTTACAGAACAAATAGTTTCTCATGAAGCAGTAGTACACATATTGTGTTATGACATTGGTTAACAACCCCACAACATGTCGACCCTCTAACTTCTCAACCTTTTTTTTTTTTTGGTGAAAATACACATAGCCAAAGATAGACCATTTCAGAAATTTCTACATGCATAGTTCAGTGACATTGACTACACTCTTCCAATTGTGCTGCTATTCTCACTTAAGATGAAGGCTTACAGAACAAAATAGTTTCTCATTTAACAGTTACTGCAAATGTTGCCCTATGACAATGGTTAACAATCTCACAACACATCAACAATATCCTTACTCAACCTTGGGTTCCCTATCACCAGCTTCCTTGTCCCCTTCTGCCTTCTGGCCCTTGTCACTAGACTGCTGTGCCTCATTAGTCCCATTTGGTTTTACAGGGCTGTCCACTCCCAGGCTGAACAGTGAACCTTGGAGATAACTTCACCACTGAGCTAAAAGGGTGTCTGGGGGCCATACTCTCGGGGTTTCTCCAGTCTCCTTTAGGCCAGTAAATCTGGTCTTTTTTTTTTTTGTGAGTTAGAATTATGTTCTACATCTTTCTCCAGCTCTGTTCAGAACCCTCTGTTGTGATCCTGGTCAGAGCAGTCAGTGATGGTAGCCGGGCACTATCTAGCTGTACTGGACTCAGTCCAGTGGAGGCTTTGGTAGCTGTGGACCTTCGGACTAATCTTTTCCTTGTCTCCTGTTCTCTTCATTCTCCCTTGCTCCCGAAGGGATGAGACCAGTGGAATATCTTAGATGGCCACTCACAGGCTTTTAAGACCGAGCAGGAGAAAATTTAAGACATCTTCAAAGGGCCGAAAGAAAATAAGTTTCAACCTGGAATTCTGTACCCACTGAAAATATCCTTCAAGGATAAGGATGCTGGTCCAAGCTGACCTTTAATAGAGAGGAACAAAGGCATCTCTTCGTGTTTTTGCTTACCTTTGAGAGAGCATGTCTGTTGTTCTTGCCCTGACCTTTGTAGACTATGATACTCTTTCCCTCCCTTCTACAGAGAAGCACAATCAAACCTCTTCTCCATAACTCAGGGCCATTAGGTACATGAATTATCATGTATGACTGGAATGCAGTGTTGCCCTTTAAGCCTGTGGAGCTGTGTTGGCTGTTTGCCTATGTTCAATGTTCTCAGTGTGCTAGCCTGGACACCTGACCCAACCATGACCCAAACAGGACGAGATGCCTTTTTCCTCTCTATTCAAAGGTCAGATTGGACCAGCATCCTTATTCTGAGTTTGCCTCACACTGCACTAGGCCTGGGCATTCGTTCCTTCTACTCTTTCCTGGGTTATATCTCTATCTTTTAAAAAAATGTCCCCCCTCCCAAAACCCACATCCCCCTCAACTGCTACCTCATCTCTCTATTCCCCTTCAGAATAAAATTTCCTTAAAAGAATTGTATATACTTGCCATCTCCACTTCCTCCCCTCCCTGTCTCCCCTCAGCCTGCTGCAGTCAGACTTGGACAGGTAGTCACGGACTTACGACAAGGTTCCATTCCGATGACGCTGTCATAAATCGGTTCTGACGTCGTCAAATATCTCTCTCTTTTTTTTTTAATTTCCTTTTTTTTTAATCAGTGTCTTTATAAATCCGATCTTTATTTGACTTTGGGGGTTGGAAACATTACACATGAGAATGATCACATCAGCAAATTACATGCTGCAACATTGTATATAGTACATATTACTAATGATAAGATGTAAAAAAAAAAAAAAGACAGTTGTGAGGGCAGTTCATCGTAACTTGAGTGCAACTTAAGTCGGGGGCTAGTTGTACTTCCACCACTGCCCTGAAACCACTCTCATCAAGGTCATCAATGACTTTCTTTTGGCCAAATTCAATGGTTAATTCTTAGTTCTCTTCTTAGGCTGTTCCTTCTCAGTCTCCTTTGCTGATTTTAACATGTTGCATGTCTTAGGACTCATATAAGCTCTCTTCTCTGCCCTTCTCCCTATTGATTTTATCCAGTCCCAAAGCTTTAAATACTCATCTATACACTGATTTATATATAGCCCTTATCTCTCCCATGAGCAGCGGACTCATTTATCATTTGCATCTGTTTGTTGAAAAATCTCAATTGGTATTTTGTCAATTCCTGGAACTTTGTTTTTCACCAATGCCTTCAGTGCAGCTTGGATCTCTTCCTTCAGTACCATCAGTTCTTGATCATATGCTTCTTCCTGAAATGGTTGAACATCAATCAATTCTTTTTGATACAGTGACTCTGTGTATTCCTTCCATTTTCTGTTGATGCTTCCTGCATCGTTTAATATTTTCCCTGTAGAATCCTTCAGTATTGCAACTTGAGGCTTGACTTTTTTCTTCAGTTCTTTCAGCTTGAGAAATGCCAAGCATGTTTCTCTTTTGGTTTTCTATCTCCAGGTCTTTGCACATGTCACTGTAATACTTTACTTTGTCTTCTCGAGCCGCCATTTGAAATCTTCTGTTCAGCTCTTTTACATCATCATTTCTTCCTTTTGCTTTAGCTACTCTACATTCAAGAGCAAGTTTGAGAGTCTCTTCTGACATCCATTTTGGTCTTTTCTTTCTTTCCTGTCTTTTTAATGACCTTTACTTACTTGCTCAAGCCAAAAACCTGGGCCATCTTTTTTTTTTTAATTGTTTTAGTTTAAATGAAGTTTACATTTCAAGTTAGTCTCCCATACAAAAATTTATACATACATTGTTATGTGACTCTAACTGCTCTCCCCATACTGTGACAGCACACTCCTTCCCACCCGATTCCCCATGTCCATTCAACCAGCTCCTAACCCTCTCTGCCTTCCCATCTCACCTCCAGACAGAAGCTGCCCGTTTAGTCTCTTGTATCTACTTGAGCTAAGAGGCACACTCCTCGCGAGTATCACTTTATGTCCCACAGTCCAGTCCAATCCTTGTCTGAAGAGTTGGCCTCAGAAATTGTTTTATTTCTGGGCTGATAGAGAATCCAGGGGCCATGCTTTCCGGGGTTCCTCCAGTGCATGTCAAGAAGTCTGGTCTTCTTACTGGAATTTGAGTTCTGCACCCCACTTTTCTTCTGCTCCATCAGGGACTCTCTGTTGTGTTCCCTGTCAGGGCAGTCGTTGGTGGTAGCCAGGCACCATCTAGTTCTTCTGGTCTCAGGCTGATGAAGTCTCTGGTTTATATGGCCCTTTCTGTCTCTTGGGCTACTACTTTCCTTGTGTCTTTTGTGTTCTTCATTCTCCTTTACTCCAGGTGGTTGGGACGAATTGATGCATCTTAGATGGCCACTTGCAAGCTTTTAAGACCCCAGATGCCACTCACCAAAGTAGGATGCAGAACTGGGCGATCATTCTTGACCCCTCTCTTTCTTTCACAGTTCTGATCATCAGCAAGTCCTGTATACCAGATGGCTGTTCATTCTTCCTTGAATGTTCTTCCTCAGATTTCCATGTGTCTAAGTTCCTCACTTCACATGGATCTCGGCTCAAATGTCACCTCATCAGAAGGGGCCCTCAAGCACCTAATCTACAATAGCATTACCTTTCCTCCTTCCATCTTTCTGTAGTCCATCACTCTATTTTTCTTCATAGCACTTATCACCATGTGACACTTTTATTTGCTTTTGTCAGTGTCTTGTCATCCCCAGAATGTAAGCTCCACAAGACCAAAGTCTTTGCCTAGTTTCCCCACTGCCATACTCTAGCACCTAAAATGTTTCCTGGAACATAAGAAGCCCTCAATAATTATTTGTTGAATGAATAACTGCTTTGGGCTTTACTATCCTAGTCTCAGGGATGACAGCTCAAAATGACTGTCTCTCATTGTATAGTCTAAAAAGGATGACCAACTTTTTAGGTCTTCTAAAGTCCTGTGGCTGTTTTGTATGATTTTTCTATTCCATCTCTCCAAGGTTGTCGCTTGTCACTTTGTACCTTATGGTTGTGTCTCCTAACAGCAGCATGCCCTCATTCTTCTAATCTGCTATGAGTTGTGGAAGTTTTCAAAGTGATCAAGCTTTTAGAATTATTTGAGGAATAAGATTAGTGAACTCAGAACAAGAGCATGTGGGGCTTACCAAATGAAAAGTGCACAAACCACAAGCAAAGTGCAAAGACTTTGTGACCATTTTTAAAAAGTTTTACTGAGATACAATTTACACATCATAAATTCACTCATTAAGAGTGTGCAATTCAGTAATTTTTAGTATTTTTACAGAGTTGTGCAACCATCACCATGATCTAATTTTACAACATTTTTATCACCCAAAAAGAAACTCCATATCCATTAACTCCCTGCTGTCACCAACCCTGGCCCCTGGCAACCACTTATCTATCTGTCTCTATAGATTTGCCTATTCTGGACATTTTATATCAATGGAATCAAGCAAGATGTGTTCTTTTATGACTGGCTTCTTTCACTTAGCATAATATTCTCACGGTTCATGCATGCTGTAGTGTGTATCAGTACTTTGTTCCTTTTTTATCCACTATGTGGATATATCACAATTCATTTATCCATTCATCAGCTGATCTATATTTGAGTTAACTGATTTTTGGCTATTAGGAGTAGTGCTGCTATGAACATTTATGTATAAGTCTTTGTGTCGATATATGTTTTCATTTCTCTTGGGTAGACACCTTGTTATTGTTTTGTACCATCGAGTCCAACTAACAGCAGCCCTTTAGGACAGAGTAGAACTGGCCCATAGGGTTTCCTAGGCTGCAATCTTTACAGGAGCAGATCGCTAGATCTTTTCACTCACAAAGCTTCTGGGTGCATTCAAACTGCTGACCTTTCAGTTACCAGCCAAGTGCTTAACCATTGCATCACCAGATACCTAGGAAATAGAATTTCTCAATCATATGGTAATTCTATGTTTAATTTTTGAGAAACAGCCAAAATGTTTTTCAAAGCATTTGCACTATTTTACATTCCCACTAACAATGTATAGGGGTTCCAGTTTCTCCACATCTTCAGCAACATTTGTTATTGTCTGTCTTTCAATTATAGTCATTCTAATGGGCATGAAGTGGTATCTCATCGTGGTTTTGATTTGCATGTCATGTGCTCATTGGCCATTCATATATCTTCTTCAGAGAAATGTCTATTCAAATTCTTTGCCCATTTTTTAATTAGGTTATTTGTCTTCTTATTGATTTGAAAAAGCTCTTTAAATATTCTAGATACAAGTCTTTTATCTTATACGATTTGCAAATATTTTCTCGCACTCTGTGGGTTGTCTTTTCACTATATTGATGCTGTTGTTTGAAGCACGAAAATTTCTAATTCTGATGAAGTTCAATTTATCAATTTTTTTTTTTTTAATCACTTGTGCTTTTGGTGCCATGCCTAACCCAAGGTCACAAAGATTTACTCCTATGTTTTCTTCTAGGAGTTGTATATTTTTAGCTCTTACATTTAGGTCTATTATTGATTTTGAGTTTATTTTTGTGACTAGTGTGAGGCAGTGGTCCAAATTCATTCTTTTGCACGTGGATATCCAGCTATACTATTCTTTTCCCCCTTGAATTGTCTTGGTACCTTTGTCAAAAATCAAAATTGACTATAAATGTTTATTTTTGAACTCTCAAATCAGTGATATTCATCTATACACCTATCCTTATGCAAGTACTGCGTTGATTACTGCAGTTTTGTAGTAGGTTTTGAAATTGGAGCTCTGGTGGCCCAGTGGTTAAGAGCTCTACTTCTTTCGTTAAATTTATTCCTAAGTAGTTTATTCTTTTTGATGCTACTGTGAATGGAATTGCTTTTTAAACTTCATTTTCAGATTGTTCATTGCTACTGTATAGAAATCCAATTGATTTTTGTACATTGATCTTGTATCCTGCAACCTTGCTGAGCTCATTTATTAGCTCTAGTAGTTTTTAGTGAATTCCTGAGTATTTTCTATATACAAGATCAGGTCAACTGCACATAAAAAATAATTTTATTTCTTCATTCCTAATCTGGCTGCCTTTTATTTCTTTTTTCTTGCCTCATAGCCCTGGATAGATCCTCCAGAACAGCATTTCCATGCCCTTTTTCAGCTCAGCTGCCCAGAGGCCTTCTTTGGTTCCTTGAAGATCTCAGCTGTTTCAAATGGTTGCATTTACAAAATTAAGAATCTCTAGGTAAGTGTGGGAAAACCCTGGTAGCATAGTGGTTAAGAGTTCAACTGCCTACAAAAAGTCGGCAGTTCGAATCCATCAGGTGCTCCTTGGAAACCCTATGGGGCAGTACTACTCTGTCCTATGGAGTCGCTATGAGTCGAAATTGACTCGACGGCAACAGGTTTAGTTCTTGGGCTTAATTTTTGGAGAAGGCCTGGTGGTGCAGTGATTAAGAGCTCAATTGCTAACCAAAAGGTCAGAAGTTCGAATCCACCAGCTGCTCCTTGGAAACACTATGGGGCAATTCTATTCTGTCCTTTAGGGTTGCTATGAGTCAGAATCTACTTGACGGCAACAGGTTTGGTTTGGTTTTTTAGGTAAGTGAGGATGGAGCCTTGGTGTTGCAATGGTTAAGCATTCGGCTGCTAACCAAAAGGTTGATGGTTAGACCCTGGCCAGCAGCTTTGAGGCAGAAAAGCCTGGAGATCTGCTCCCATAAAGATTACAGCCTGGAAACCCTATGGAGAAGTTTTACTCTGTCCTATAGGGTTGCTATGAGTCTGAATCAACTCAATGGCGCACAACAACAACTGATAAGTGAGATATTAATGAACCAACTTTCCAAGGGACTGATTGATTCTTATGCTGGTACTTTCCATAACCACCTATTTTCATATTAAGTTCATTTCCTACCCTCCTTAGGAAAGAAAGCCTTTTTGGAGAACTAACTTCCTTACAGGTACAAATTCTATCTTATATTATTTTTAATTCATTTTCGGAGCCAGAAGTTCCCATTAGTCTACATCTAGGTTGATGTGTCTTAATTTCCTCTATCCAGTTAGACCCTTAGATTCAAAATCAAAAGACCTGTCTTTAAGTTTTGACTCTGCCATCTACTAGCTGTGTGATCTTGGGCAAGTCACTTCCCAGCTTGGCTTTCTTTTCCCCCTCTGTAAAGTAAGGGAGTTGAAGTAGATGATATCTAAGGTTTCTTCCCACTCTAATAATCTGTCATTTAATATTTCTAATAACTTAATGTCATTTCAGGTTCTAGCCTCTTGGTCAATGCCTGAGGGTGCAAAGAGAATAAGAAGTTTTGATTCATATGAGGTAAAAGTCTAAGCTACCTTCCTCCTTTCATAATCTATGTATTAGTTTATTTTACTAAGTAAAGGAGACTATAAAATAACCTGTTTGGATACAGATCAGAGGAACCCCAGATTGCAAACTTTTGTTACCAAATACCATGCTGGCATGGCCTGGAGGGCTCAAAACATAAAGAAATGGAAAGGAAACTTCCTCAGCCCAGGGTGCAACTAGGAGTCCAGAGGAGCTACCAGCAGGGATGAAAACTTGTTAGTTTCACAATATCATTATGTATATAGAGGGACAAAGGCCAACAGCCATATGGGTTACCTTGGACTTGGGAATAGGTGGCAACAGTAACACCTGTTCCTCTGAACTCTATCTTACATCTGTGACCTGACTCTGCCTGTGGGCCCTTCCTGACAACCCGTGACGTCTGGGCAAACCCAGAGAGCTCTAAACCTGGTTGGTCCATAAGATAGAAGTTAAGATTCTAAGATTTGTCATTTTTCTTAACCGTTTTCCATTATAAAATTGAAAACTGAAAAATACAGAAAAGTAGGAAAACATACCAAATCCTACCACTTAGTTACAACCACTGTTAATGTCTTGGTGTAGTTCCTTTGTTTATTGATTCATTTAATAAATATTTACTTAAGGCTTCCAATGTGCTAGACATGGTGCTGGGCCCTGTGGGGAAGTTGAGGTGAACTCAACAGACACCTCACGGAGCCTGTATCATTTCCTTCCAATCTTTTTTTAGATATTTTCGTGCATGCACAAATCTTTCAAACTTCTTTAAAATTATAGGCACAGTCCAACTACCGTATCTTTAATTATTGTAAAAGAAACCTCGCTTCCTCAGGTCTGTAAATAGTTTTGTACACTTTGGACTTTTCAGCTTTAGTTGAGCTAGGACTTTGTTGCTGTCTTCCTTGTTATTCCCACTTCTTGCCATCAACTCAAAGTGGTTAAGATGAGTTGGGTATCAATTAGGGAAAATGATGTTCTGGGGGTGGAACCCTTAGAGGACTTTCTGCCTCCAGCTCCATCAGCTCTTCTAGATGGAGGTCTTCTCTCCACTGGAGTCTGTCCTTGCCTCTCCTCTCTGAGGGTTGCAGTCACTCATTCTCCACTCAGCCCCGAAGCAGCCACTCTCCTACGGAGCTCAATTCCCCCTCTCTCCTCTGTAGTTCCTGGTGCTCGAGAGGCCCTGCTCGAGAGGCCCATTGCCAAAGACCACCTCCTGCTTTGACTGACTCCATCATCTGCTTTGACTGTAGCAGATGCTGCTGCTGGCCCATGTCCCCTTGGCCCTTCTGAGACCACCTGAAGGTGCATAGATGGTTTCCAGCTGATGGCATCCCACTGCAAGCACCTGTGTCTCTCTTCTCCCTCACTTTTCCCTCTGGTTCTCAAACCCGATTTTTCACCATTTTCATGTTTTCTGAAACAGATCATTTACAAAAGTCTTTGCTCCCATGCATGTATTTGCTGTTTGTATTTGCTACACTTTCAGCAGCAATTCTAGTAAGGAGGGATTTGAGGTGGGGGTGGAAGTCGAAATGTGCTTGGGCTCGATTTCTACCCTAGCTGCTGTGTATATGTTTCAATCAACTCTTTCTTTTTCTAATTGAAAAAAAAAGAAATCAAACATCCCATTGAGATCCCTAGTCCCTTTCCCTACATGTAACAACTCTTGCTGAGTTTCTGATGTATTCTTCTGGAAATATTCTAGCTGCAGTGTATGTAAGCACAGATATCTAATATAGATTCTCTTTTTTCACATGAATGGGAGCATAATATGCACATAACATCCATAATGCAATGAGCCTTGGTGATGCAGTGGATAAGCACTCAGCTGCTAACCAAGAGGTTGGCAGTTTGAACCCACCAGCAATTCCACAGGAGAAAGACATTTAAGTCTGCTTCTGTAGAGATTACAACCTTGGAAACTCTATGGGGGCAGTTCTACTCTGTCCTGTAGGGTCACTTATGAGTCAGAATTGACTTGATGGCAGTGGGTTTGGTTTTGATTTGCTAACCACAATGTACACTTTAAACTAAACCACATGTATTGGAGATCACTCCAAAATAGAGTCACTTCACTTTTTTTTCCCCAAATTTATAATGTTCTATTGTTTGGGAGGAACCTGTACATAGACCAAGAGACAGTCATTCGAACAGAACAAGGGGATACTGAGTGGTTTAAAGTCAGGAAAGGAGTGCATCAGGGCTGTATCCTTTAACCGTATTTATTTAATCTGTATGCTGATCAAATAATCCGAGAAGCTGGACTACATGAAGAAGAACGAGGCATCAGGACTGGAGGAAGACTTATTAACAACCTGCGTTATGCAGATGACACAACCTTTCTTGCTGAAAGTAAAGAGGATTTGAAGTACTTACTGATGAAGATCAAAGACCACAGCCTTCAGTATGGATTACACCTCAACAAAAGAAAACAAATATCCTCACAACTGAACCAGTAAGCAACATCATCATAAATGGAGAAAAAATTGAAGTTGTCAAGGATTCCATTTTACTTGGATCCACAGTCAACACTCATGGAAGCAGTAGTCAAGAAATCAAAGGACGTATTGCATTGGGCAAATCTGCTGCAAAAGACCTCTTTGAAGTGTTAAAAAGCAAAGATCTCACTTTGAGGACTAAGGTGCATCTGACCAAGCCATAGTATTTTCATTCGCCTCATATGCATGTGAAAGCTATACAATGAATAAGGAAGACTGAAGACAAATTGATGTCTTTGAATTATGGTGTTGGCAAAGAATACTGAATAACTATGGACTGCCGGAAGAACAAACAAATCTGTATTGGATGAAGTACAGCCAGAATGCTCCTTAGAAGCAAGGATGGTGAGACTTTGTCTCACATTCTTTGGACATGTTATCAGGAGGTACCAGTCCCTGGAGAAGGACATTGTGGTTGGTAAAGTAGAGGGTCAGCAAAAAAGAGGAAGACCCTCAATGAAATGGATTGACACGGTGCAATAATGAGCTCAAACATAGCAACAATTGTGAGGGTGATGCAGGACCAGGCAGTGTTTTGTTCTGTTGTACATAGGGTCGTTATGTATGGGAACCGACTCAACAGCACCTAATAACAACAAAAACATTGTTTGGAAATTTCATAGTTTATTTAAATGATCTCTTTCTAGGAGACATTTTTGGTTAATTCATTTGCTGTAACAAACAATTCTGCACTGAACATCCTTATACACATATTTTTTGCACACATGTAGAAGTATACTTTTTGTTAACACTGAATATAATCAATATTTTGTGTTTTGATAATTAACCAGTTGCTGTCGAATCAATTCTGACTCATGGCAACCTCATGTGTGTCAGAGTAGAACTGTGTTCCATAGGGTTTTCAATGGCTGATTTTCTGGACGTAGATCACCAGGCCTTTCTTTTTTTTTAATTTTTTTTTTTTTTGTATTGTATTTTTTTATTGTACTTTAGATGAATATTTACAGAACAAATAATTTCTCATTAAACAGTCAGTACACATATTGTTTTATGGCATTGGTTAACAACACTACCACACGTCAACACTCTCCCTTCTCAACCTTGGAGGACCTTTTTTTTTTTTGGGTGAAAATATACATAGCCAAAGTTACACCATTTCAAAAGTTTCCACATGTACCATTCAGTGACATGGATTACATTCTTCCAGTTGTGCTGCTATTCTCACTATCCTTTTCCAAATTATTCCATCCCCATTATCTTCAACTCACTGCCCCCTAGGCTTCCCATCAAAACTTTTGAGTTGCTGTTGTCAATTTGATCTCACATAGATAATTCTTTTTTTTTTTTTTGTACCTTAGATGAAGGTTTGCAGAACTAATAGTTTCTCATTAAACAGCTCGTACACATATTGCCCTATGACAATGGTTAACAACCCCGCAACATGTCAACACTGTTCCTTCTCAATCTTGGGTTCCCTATCACCAGCTTTCCTGTCCCCTCCTGCCTTGTAGTCCTTGTCCCTGGACTTCTGTGCCTCATTAGTCCTGTTTTGTTTTATTAGGCTGTCCAATCCCCTGCTGAACAGTGAACTTCATGAGTGACTTCACCACTGAGCTAAAAGGGTATCCAGGGGCCATACTCTCCAGTCTGTCAGGCCAGTAAGTCTGTTTTTTTTCTGTGGGTTAGAATTTTGTTCTACATCCTTTTTCAGTTCAGTCCAGGACCCTCTGTTGTGATCCCGGTCAGAGCAGTCCGTGGTGGTAGCCAGGCACCATCTAGCTGTGCTGGACTCAGTCTGGTGGAGGCCATGGTGGCTGTGGTCCATTAGTCCTTTGGACTAATCTTTTCCTTGTATCCTGTTCTCTTCATTCTCCCTTGCTCCCAAAGGAATGAGACCAGTGGAGTATCTTAGATGGCTGCTCACGGGCTTTTAAGAGCCCAGACGCCACTCACCAAGGTAGAATGTAGAACACTGCCTTTATAAACTGTGTTATGCCAATTGAGCTAGATGTTCCCTGAGACCATGGTCCCCACAGCCCTCTGCCCAGCGATTCAGTCCCTCAGGGAGTTTGAAAGTGTCTATGGGGCTTCCATGACTTTTCCTTGTACAAGTTGTGGTGGCTTCCCCAGTATTGTGTACTGTCTTACCCTTCACCAAAGTTACCACTTATCTATTGTCTATATAGTTCCCGCCCCACCCCTCCCATCCCTGGTACCCAACAAAGATTATTTCTTTTTGTGTGTAAACTTTTACATGAGTTTTTACAGTAGAGGTCTCATACAATATTTGTCCTTTTGTGATTGACTTAATTCACTCAGCATAATGTCCTCCAGTTTCATCCATGTTATGAGATGCTTCACAGTTCATCATTGTTCTTTATCTTTGCATAATAGTCCACTGAGTATATGTACCATAGTTTGTTTATCCGTTCATCTGTTGATGGGCATGTAGGTTGTTCCCATCTTTTTGCTATTGTGAACAGTGCTGCAATGAATATGGGTGTGCATATGTCTATTCATGTGAGGGCTCTTATTTCTCTAGGATATATTCCTAGGAGTGGGATTGCATTTTGTAGTGCTTTTTTTTTGTGGTGCTGACATTTTCTTTTTTCCTCTTACTCTCCTATGCTGAGTTCCTTTTGTTTGTGGATTTTTTTTTTTTCTTCTCTTTTGTTTCTGTAGGTTTTTTTTTTACTGAGACTTCAGGCCTTTCTTCTGAGGTGCCTCTGGGTGGACTTGAACTACTAAACTTTTGGTTAGTATCAGAGAACTTAATCATTTGCACCACCCATAGACTCCACAACGTGTCTGTCAATTTGTCATACTGTGGGGGATTGTGTGTTTCTGTGATGCTGGAAGCTATGCCACCAGTATTCAAATACCAGCAGGGTCACCCGTGGTGGACAGGTTTCAGCTGAGCTTCCATATTAAGACAGATTAGGAAGAAAGACCTGGCTGTCTACTTCTGAAAAAAGTTAGCCAGTGAAAACCTTATGAATAGCAGCAGAACACTGTCTGGTATAGTGCCAGAAGATGAGAACCTCAGGTTGGAAGGCACTCAAAAGATGACTTGGGGAAGAGCTGCCTCCTCAAAGTAGAGTTGGCCTTAATGACATGGATGGAGTCAAGCTGTTGGGACCTTCATTTGCTGATGCGGCACAACTCAGAATGAGAAGAAATAGCTGCAAACATCCATTAATAATAGGTACACGGAACATATGAAAATACGGAAAATTGAAAATCATCAGAAATGAAATGGAATGCATGAACAACGATATCCTAGGCATTAGTAGCTGAAATGGACTGGTATTGGCCATTTTTAATTAGACAATCATATGGTCTACTATGCCGGGAATGACAACTTGAAGAGAAATGGTGTTACATTCATCATCAAAAAGAACATTTCAAGATCTATCCTGAAGTACAACAATATCAGTGATAGGAAAATATCCATATGCCTACAAAGAAGACTAGTTAATATGACCATTATTCAAATTTACACACCAACCACTAAGGCCAAAGATGAAGAAATTGAAGATTTTTACCATCTTCTGCAGTCTGAAATTGATCGAACATGCAATCAGGATGCACTGATAATTACTGGTGATCGGAATGCGAAAGTTGGAAACAAAGAAGAAGGATCAGCAGTTGGAAAACATGGTCTTGGTGTAAGAAACGATGCTGGAGATTGCATGACAAAATTTTGCAACACTGATGACTTCTTCATTGCACGTACTTTTTTCAACAACATAAATGGTGACTATAGACGTGGACCTCACCAGATGGAATACATAGGAATCAAATCAACTACATCTGTGGAAAGAGAAGATAGAAAAGCTCAATATTATCAGTCAGAACAAGGCCAGGGACCAACAGCGGAACAGATCATCAGTTGCTCACATGCAAGTTCAAGGTGAAGCTGAAGAAAATTAAAACAAGTCCATGAGAGCCAAACTACAACCTTGAGGATATCCCACCTGAATTTAGAGACCATCTCAAGAATAGATATGAGGCATTGAACACTAACGACCAAACACCAGAAGAGTTGTGGAAGGGCATCATACAAGAAGAAAGCAAGAGGTCATTAAAAAAACTGGAAAGAAAGAAAAGACCAAAATCGATGTCAGAAGAGACTCTGAAACTTGCTCTTGAATGCTGAGTAGCTTTAGCAAATGGAAGAAATGATGAAGTAAAAGATCTGAACAGAAGATTTCAAAGGGTGGCTTGAGGACAAAGTAAAGTATTATAATGAAATGTGCAAAGACCTAGAGTTAGAAAACCAAAAGGGAAGAATACGCCTGGCATTTCTTAAGCTGAAAGAATTGAAGAAAAATTTCAAGCCTCGAGTTGCTATTGAAGTATTCTATGGGCAAAATACTGAACGACACAGGAAGCATCAAAAGAAGATGGAAGGAATACACAGAGTCACTGTACCAAAAACAGTTGGTCAATGTTCAGTTATTTCAGGAGGTAGCATATGATCAAGAACCAATGGTACTGAAGGAAGAGGTCCAGGCTGCACTAAAGGCATTGGTGAAAAACAAAGCTCCAGGAATTGACAGAATACCAATTAAGATGTTTCAACAAGCAGATTCAGGGCTGGAAGTGCTCACTTGGCTAAGCCAAGAAATTGGGAAGACAGCCACCTGGCCAACCAGCTGGAAGAGAGCCATATTTATGCCTATTACAAAGAAAGGTGATCCAACAGAATGTGGAAATTATCAAACAGTATCACCACACACTAGGAAAATTTTGCTGAAGATCATTGAAAAGCTGTTGCAGCAGTGCAGCAACAAGGAACTTCCAGAAATTCAAGCCAGATTCAGAAGAGGATGTGGAATGAGGGATATCATTGCTGATGTGAGATGAATCCTGACTTAAAGCAGAGAGTACCAGAAAGATATTTACCTGTGTTTTATTGACTTTGCAAAGACATTTGACTGTGTGGATCGTAACAAATTATGGATAACATTGTGAAGTATGGGAATTCCAGAACACTTAGTTGTGCTCATGAGGAACCTGTACACAGATTAAGAGGCAGTCATTTGAACAGAACAAGGGGATATGCTGTGTAGTTTAAAGTCAGGAAAGGTGTGTGTCAGGGTTGTATCCTTTCACCATACTTATTCAATTTGCATACTGAGCAAATTGTCAGAGAACCTGGGCTATATGAAGAAGAACGAGGCATCAGGATTGGAGGAAGACTCATTAACAACCTGCGTTATGCAGATGACACAACCTTGCTTGCTGAAAGTGAACAGGACTTGGAGCACTTACTGATGAAGATCAAAGACTACAACCTTCAGTATAGATTACACCTCAACATAAAGAAAACAAAAATCCTCACAACTAGACCAGTAAGCAACATCATCATAAATGGAGAAAAAATTGAAGTTGTCAAGGATTTCATTTTGCTTGGATCCACAATCAACACTCATGGAAGCAGCAGTCAAGAGATCAAATGATGCATTAGCTTGGCAAATCTGCTGCAAAAGACCTCTTTAAAGTGTTAAAAAGCAAAGATATCACTTTAAGGACTAAGGTGCGCCTGACTCAAGCCATGGTGTTTTTAATCTCCTCATATGCATGTGAAAGCTGTACAATGAATAAGGAAGATGGAAGAATTGACACCTTTGAATTATGGTGTTGGCGAAGAATATTGAATATACCATGGACTGCCAGAAGAATAAACAAATCTGTCTTGCAAGAAGTACAGCCATAATGCTCTATAAAGGTGAGGATGGCGAGGGACCAGGAAGGACACCATGGTTGGTAAAGCAGAGGGTCGGCGAAAAAGAGGAAGACCCTCAATGATATGGATTGACATGGTGGCTGCAACAATGGGCTCAAACATAGCAACGATTGTAAGGATGGCGCAGGACCAGGCAGTGTTCTGTACTGTTGTACACAGGGTTGCTATGAGTTGAAACTGACTCGATGGCACTTGATAGCAACGGAGACTTCAGGTGATAATATCTTGTTTTTTTTATTTGCATTTTTTACGTGTGTGCTGGAATATTTTTATATTTTCATCAACTATTTGTATTTCTTTTTTCAGTAAACTGCCTATTCTCATCTTTTGCTCACTTTCTATGTTACTGATGTGTAAGGTAGAAAATTCCTATGTTAAGAAAACTAGCCCTCGAGGCCAACTCCTCAGACAGGGATTGGACTGGACTGTGGGACATAAAGTGATACTTGTGAAGAATGTACCTCTTAGACAAGTAGATACAAGAGACCAAAGGGGCGGCTTCTGTCCAGAGGTGAGACGGGAAGGCAGAGAGAGTTAGGAGCTGGTTGAATGTTCATGGGGAATCAGGGGCAGAGGGGAGGAGTGTGCTGTCACAGAATGTGGTGAGGGGTTGGGGTATCATAACAATGTATGTTAAAAAAAAATTCTGTATGGGAGACTAACTTGAAATGTAAACGTCATTTAATTACAACAATAAAAAAGAAAACTTGCCCTTTTTGCAATCATAGTGTTACAAATATGTTATCTTTTGCCTTTTTACCCTAGCATATACTTTTTGTGCCAAATTTAAAAATTTTTATACAGTCAAATAATCTCATTCCTGGCTTCTGGATGTGTATCTCGTTTAAAAAAGCCTTCCTCACTTCAAAATTATTTTCTGAAATTACTTAATAATTTCTTCTAGTGTTTTCCAGATTCCTTTTTACATTTAAATAACTAGTCTATCTGGAATGTATTTTGGGGTAGCAATAAGCTCAAGTTTTTCTTTTCTAATCTTAGCCCTTTGAGCAATGATCCAGCTTCCTGGGAGTTCCAGAACAATCTGGATTTCTGAGGATCCTTGGGAATGTGGCTGAACCCGGCTTATTAGCACACTGCTGGTTGTGACCTAGGGCCCTTAAGTCTTCTCCTGCTCACTGAGTCCTTGGTCCAGACCGAGGAGGAACCTGGTCAGACCCTCTCACCTTGAGTGCGTAAGTTTGAGGTGGCCCCTCGGTGACCTGGTGCCCATTTGACTCAAAGTCACGGGCTATAGCACTTCCTCTGTAAATTCCTCCCTGGCTCCCTTCCAACCTTCCCTCCAATCCCATCTCTACCCAGCCCTGCTTGCTCTTCTCTGAGAAAATTTGCATCATGCAACAGCGGGAGGGCTCTTAGGGACTGCTCCACTGAGCCATGGTCTGCTCCTCTGCCCTACTGCTGCTCCTGGCCGTGACTCTCCCCCTGCTGGGGTTACCAGCTGTGCCAGCATCCCAACCTGTAAGTGAGAGGAGAACCCAGCAGAGGTCTGCAGAGGTGACAGTTGGCTGGGTTTCTCGGGCTGTGAGAGGCAACAAGGTGTACGGTGAAACAGCAGGTGGAGGGGAAAAGGGCTGAAGGAAAGAGGCTGGTTTGTTACAGGATCTCTGAGAGTTCAGTCTTATTTTCCAAGATTTCTTTATTTGAGTCCCTGAGAACACCGAGTCAGAATCGACAATGGGTTTGGTTTTGGTTTTGAGAACACCAATGATGCCTGCTGAACTTTGGGCAAAGGCTCTTCCAATCAAGCCTGCAATTTAAAAATGAAAAGAAAAGAAAAACTTTCTAGATTTGGAAACCATTGGCCTAGAGGGCAGGAGAGAATCTGAGGAAAGTCAGCAGAGTCTAGATTAGTACTTTTTGCTCTGTTTTCCGTTTTCACCCAGGGATCTCTATTTATTTATCTCTCTGTCTCTGTGTTACATTGTTGTTAGGAGCCATAGTTCTGACTCACAGCGATCTTATGTACAACAGAATGAAACACTGCCGGGTCCTGCACCATCCTTACAGTCATTGCTATGTTTGAGCCCATTGTTGCAACCACTCTGTCAATCCATCTCGTAGAGGGTCTTCCTCTTTTTCGCTGACCCTCTACCAACCATGATGTCCTTCTCCAGGGACTGGTCCCTCCTGATATCATGTCCAAAGAATGTGAGACGAAGTCTCACCATCCTCACTTCTAAGGAGCATCCTGGCTGTACTTCTTCCAAGACAGATTTGTTTGTTCTTCTGGCAGTCCATGGTATATTCAATATTCTTTGCCAACACCATAATTCAAAGGTGTCAATTCTTCCATCTTCCTTATTCATTGTACAGCTTTCACATACGTATGAGGTGATTGAAAATACCATGGTTTAGGTCAGGCACACCTTATTCCTCAAGGTGACATCTTTGTTGTTAATACTTTCAAGAGATCTTTTGCTGCAGATTTGCCCAATGCAATACGTCCTTTGATTTCTTGACTGCTGCTTCCATAAGTATTGATTGTGGATCCAAGCAAAATGAAATCCTTGACAACTTCAATCTTTTCCTCATTTATCATGATGTTGCTTATTGGTCCAGTTATGAGGATTTTTGTTTTCTTTATGTTGAAGTGTAATCCATACTGAAGGTTGTGGTCTTTGATCTTCATCAGTAAGCACTTCAAGTCTTGTTCACTTTCAGCAATCAAGGTATTGTCATCTGCATAATGCAGGTTGTTAGTGAGTCTTCCTCCAATTCTGATGCTGTGTTCTTCATACAATCCAGCTTCTCTGATTATTTGCTCAGTGTGCCAACTGAATACGTACGGTGAAAGGATACAACCATGACACACACCTTTCCTGACTTTAAACCGCACAGTGTCCTCTTGTTTTGTTCGAATGACTGTCTTTTGGTCTAAGTACAGGTTCTGCATGAGCACAATTAAGTGTTCTGGAATTCCCATTCTTCACAATGTTATCCATAATTTGTTATGATCCACACAGTCAAATGTCTTTGCATAGTCAATAAAATACAGGTAAACATCTTTCTGGTTTTCTCTACTTTCAGCCAAGATCCATCTGACATCAGCAATGATATCCCTCATTCCATATCCTCTTCTGAATCTGGCATGAATTTCTGGCAGTTCTCTGTTGATGCACTACTGCAACCATTTTTTAAATTATCTTCAGCAAAATTTTACTAGTGTATGATATTAATGATATTGTTTGATGATTTCTGTTGGATCACCTTTCTTTGGAATGGGCACACATATGGATCTCTTCCAGTCGGTTGGCCACGTGGCTGTCTTCCAAATTTCTTGGCATACGCAAGTGAGTGCTTCCAGTGTTGCATATGTTTGGTAAGACGTCTCAGTTGGTATTCTGTCAATTCCTGGAGCCTTGTTTTTTGCCAATGTCTTCAGTGCAGCGTGGACTTCTTTCTTTGGTACCATTGGTTCTTGACCATATATTACCTCCTGAAATGCTCGAACAGTGACCAATTCTTTTTGGTACAGTGACTCTGTATATTCCTTCCATCTTCTTTTGATGCTTACTGTATCGTTCAGTATCTTCCCTGTAGAATCCTTCAGTATTGCAACTCAAGGTTTGAATTTTTTCTTCAGTTCTTTCAGCTTGAGAAATGCCGAGTGTGTTCTTCCCTTTTGGTTTTCTATCT
The DNA here is from genome assembly GCA_030035585.1 of Dugong dugon. Taxonomy (NCBI): domain Eukaryota; kingdom Metazoa; phylum Chordata; class Mammalia; order Sirenia; family Dugongidae; genus Dugong; species Dugong dugon. The sequence continues at coordinate 74,268,373 of CM057473.1, forward strand.
CCAGCTCTTCGCACATGTCATTTTAATACTTTGTCTTCTCAAGCCACCCTTTGGAATCTTCTGTTCAGCTCTTTTACTTCATCTTTTCTTCTGTTTGCTTTAGCTACTCGATGTTCAGGAGCAAGTTTCAGAGTTTCTTCTGACAACCATTTTGGTCTTTTTTTCCTTTCCTGTCTTTTTAATGACCTTTTGCTTTCTTCATGTATGATGTCGTTGATGTCATCCCACAACTTGTCTGGTGTTCATTAGTGTTCAATGCATCAGGTCTATTCTTGAGATGGTCTCTAAATTTAGGTGGGATATACTCAAGGTCGTAGCTTGGCTCTCGTGGATTTGTTTTAATTTTCTTCAGCTTCAGCGTGAACTTGCATATTAGCAATTGATGGTCTGTTCCACGGTTAGCTCCTGGCCTTGTTCTAACTGATGATACAATGGAGACGATGGGGAATCTTAATATCATCTATCTCTGTATCTTATCCATATTCACATCCATATCTGTCTGTATACCAGTTACCACTGATTCTGACTCATGTTGACACTGTAGGTGTTGGAGTAGAAGTGTGCGCTATAGAGGTTTCAGTGGTTGATTTTTTTTTGGAAGTAGATATCCAGGCCTTCCTTCCAAGGTGTCTCTGGGTGGACTCAAACCTTTAAGTTAATAGTCAAGTGCTTAACCATTGTGCTACTGAGGGACTCCTTTCTATACCTATATCCACATGATATCTAGAGATAGACAGAGATCCACATGTACATGCAATTTTGAGAGAGGAAGGAGTCGATGGGAAATAATTTTCAGGAACCAAAGACAAAAGGAAGATCCTGCCTTCTGTTCATCCTTGGAGGGAATAGAAGTCCTCGAGCCTTTGGTCCCAGCCAGCTCTGCCTAGCCTTCCCCAGTGGAGCTCTAGACCCAGTCATTTCCACTCATCTAGAGGCTGTGGGCCAGGCAGACTCAGGAAGGAACTAAACAAAGCATGTTGACTCTCCAGGTGTGCCTGCTTCCTGGTTTCAGGTGGGACTTCCAGACCCAGGTGAGGTCCCTGGGGCTGCATCCATGGCACCTCCTACCAGAAGCCACTTTCCCCTCTTGATGTGCACACTTAATTCCAGGCAAAAGGAAGAGCTTCAAAGAGACCAAGTCGCCAGACTAGCCAGGCTGGTCCCTGAGGCCACTTCGGAAGAAGGTGCCCCTGGGAGAACCAGGGTCAGCTTCTCTTAGAGGCCTTTACTCTGTGCTCTGTTCCAGGGCCAGAGTCAGGCCGGGGGGGAATCTGAGCAGCAGCTGGACCAAGAGAGTGGAGCATTCAGTGAGTGGATTTACAGGAGGAGGGGGGCCTACAAGGAGCTGGGCAGGGAAGCGAGGGGGAATGGAAGGACTGGGAGAGGGCACAGGGAGGGTGCAGTGGGGGTCATGAAAAAGGATTTGGACCTGTGTCAGCCAGACCAGGTCCTTGCACCAGTTCTCTGTCTGTGAGGCCTTGAGTAAACCGCTCATCTTCGTGAGCCTCGTCTGTAAAATGGGGCTTGCTGAAGTAGGCCATGGAACAGGATATCTGAACATGCCATAGCTTGTTGGAGGAGGCCATGGAACAGTGTATCTGAACGTGCCATAGCTTGTTGGAGGAGGCCATGGAACAGTGTATCTGAACGTGCCATAACTTGCTGGAGGAGGCCATGGAACCCTGTATCTGAATGTGCCATAGCTTGGGGAGGAGTCACGCCTTCCTAAGTCCTATCTGGGTGCCTAGAAAGGCTATGTGAGGAGGGACTTGTTCCATGTTCCTGGGAATGACCACATCAGTGTGTGAGGCAAAAGGGGGACTGGCCTGCGGCCTTGCAATCACTTTTTTTCCAGCTGCTCTGTCTGCTCCTATAGAGTCAGTCCTGGTCTCCGTCTATGTACGTCTGGACTTTTCAAAGAAGACCTGGCCACAAGAACTCTCTATGACCCTGACTCTCCCCTCTGCCTATACTTCCTCATCCCCAAGAACTCTCACTGGCCTCAGCATCATGACAGGTAGGAAGGAAATCCTACTGCCCTCTGCCTCTCAGTGTCACTACTTGCTTGGAGAGGGGGCTCAGAGGTGAATGGGACTCAGGCCCCCCAGCCTCCTGCAGCCAACTTGCCTGAGATGCTGGGGGCCCCTTCCTGTTGTTCCCTGAAGAGTCCCCTGGCTCTTTCTCCCTGGCCCACCTTCCCCACCAGATAAACCCTTCCCTTCCTGCTCCATGTTCCTGCCTTCTAAGGTTTGGTGGAGGGACCAAGGGGCAGACAGTTGTGGGCCAGGACTTCCCACTGTGACCCCTAATGTCTTTACCCAGTACTGACCTGGGCTGCTTTGAGGCAGTGCCTGATGGGCAGGCTTGACTGAGGCACCTGTGACTTTGGGATTGTTCCAGATGCCCAGCCTTAGAGCCTCTCAGGCATCAGGCATTTGTTGGTCCTACCTATCTGGCTGTCTCAGACAGCCTGCCATTTCTTTTTTGTGTGTGTGTGTGCCCTTTTTCTTTTTTTAAATTGTGCTTTAAATGAAAGTTAACTGTTCAAGTCAGTTTCTCATACAAAAATTTATACACACATTGCTGTGTGACCCTAGCTGCTCTCCCTGTAATATGATAGCACACTCCTCCTTTCCACCTCGGATTTCCCGTGTCCATTCAGCCAGCTCCTGTCCCTTTTTGCCTTCTCGTCTCGCCTCTGAAAGGAGCTGCCCAGTTAGTCTCATGTATCTTCTTAAGCTAAGAATCACTCTCTTCACAAGTATCATTTTCTGTCCCGTAGTCCAGTCTAATCTTTGTCTGAAGAGCTGGCTTCAGGAATGGTTTTAGTTCTGGACTGAAGGAGAGTCCAGGGGCCATGTCTTCAAGGGTCCTTCCAGTCTTAGTCAGACCATTAAGTCTGGTCTTTTTACTAGAATTTGAGTTCTGCACCCTACTTTTCTCCTGCTCTGTCAGGGATTCTCTGTTGTGTTCCCTGTCAGGGCAGTCATTGGTGGTAGCCAGGCACCATCTAGTTCTTTTAGTCTCAGGCTGATGGAGTCTCTGGTTTACGTGGCCCTTTTTGTCTCTTGGGCTAATATTTTCCTTGTGTCTTTGGTAGTCTTCATTCTCCTTTGCTCCAGTTGGTTTGAGACCAATTGATGTATCTTCAGTGGTTGCTAGCCAGCTTTTAAGACCCCAGACGCCACTCACCAAAATGGGATGTAGAACATTTTCTTAATAAACTTTGTTATGCCAATTGACCTCGATGTCCCCTGAAACCATGGTCCCCAGACCCCTGCTCCTGCTACTCTGTCCCTCGAAGTGTTTGGTTGTATTCAGGAAACTTCTTAGCTTTTGTTTTAGTCCAGTTGTGCTGACTTCCCCTGTATTTTGTGTTGTTCTTCCCTTCACCTAAGATAATTCTTATCTACTATCTAGTTAGTGAATACCCATCTCCCGCCCTCCCCACCCTTGTAACCATCAAAGAATGTTTTCTTCTGTGTTTAAACCATTTCTTGAGTTCTTATAATAACGGTCTCAAATAATATTTGTCCGTTTGTGACTAACTAATTTCACGCAGCATAATGCCTTCCAGATTCATCAATGTTATGACATGTTTCGCTGATTCATCATTGTTCTTTATTGTTGTGTAGTATTCCATTGTGTGAATATACCATAATTTATCCATTCATCCACTGATGGGCACCTAGGTTGTTTCCATCGTTTTGCAATTGTGAACAGTGCTGCAATGAACATGGGTGTGCATAAGTCTATTCATATGACGGCTCTTTTTTCTCTAGGATATATTCCAAGGAGTGGGATTGCTGGCTTGCATGGTACTTCTATTTCTAGCTTTTTTTTTTTTTTTTTAATTGTACTTCAGGTGAAGGCTTATAGAACAAATAGTTTCTCATGAAACAGTAGTACACATGTTGTTTTATGACATTGGTTAACAACCCCACAACATACTAACCATCTAACTTCTCAACCTTTTCTTTTTGGTGACAATACACATAGCCAAAGATACACCATTTCAAAAATTTCTACATGCACAGTTCAGTGACATTGACTACGCTCTTCCAATTGTGCTGTTATTCTCACTTAAGATGAAGGCTTATAGAACAAAATAGTTTCTCATTTAACAGTTACTACAAATGTTGCCCTATGACAATGGTTAACAATCTCACAACACATCAACAATATCCTTACTCAACCTTGGGTTCCCTATCACCAGCTTCCTTGTCCCTTCTGCCTTCTGGCCCCTGTCACTGGACTCCTGTACCTCGTTAGTCTCATTTGGTTTTACGGGGCTGTCCACTCCCAGGCTGAACAGTGAACCTCCGAGGTAACTTCACCACTGAGCTAAAAGGGTGTCTGGGGGCCATACTCTCAGGGTTTCTTCAGTCTCCTTTAGGCCAGTAAATCTGGTCTTTTTTTTGTGAGTTAGAATTATGCTCTACATCCTTCTCCAGCTCTGTCCAGAACCCTCTATTGTGATCCTGGTCAGAGCAGTCAGTGGTGGTAGCCAGGCACCATCTAGCTGTACTAGACTCAGTCTGGTGGAGGCCTTGGTAGCTGTGGTCGATTAGTCCTTTGGACTAATCTTTTCCTTGTATCCTGTTCTCTTCATTCTCCCTTGCTCCCGAAGGGATGAGACCAGTGGAATATCTTAGATGGCCGCTCACAGGCTTTTAAGATCCCAGACACTACTCACCAAGGTAGAATGTAGAGCATTGTCTTTATAAGCTGTGTCATGCCAATTGAGCTAGATGTTCCTCGAGACCATGGTCCCCACAGCCCTCCGCCCAGCAATTCAGTCGCTCAGGGAGTTTGGATGTGTCTATGGGGCTTCCATGACCTTTCCTTGTACAGGTTGTGCTAGTTTCTCCTGTATTGTGTACTGTCTCACCCTTCACCCAAGATACCACTTATCTGTTGCCTATTTAGTATCTCCCCCCCCCACCCCTCCCATCCCTGGTAACCAACAAAGATTGTTACATTTTGTGTGTGAACTTTTTCATGGGTTTTTACAATAGAGGTCTCATACAATATTTGTCCTTTTGTGATTGACTTATTTCACTCAGCATAATGTCCTCCAGTTTCATCCGTGTTATGAGATGCTTCACAGATTCATTGTTGTTCTTTCTCGTTGCATAGTACTCCATTGTGTGTATGTACCATAGTTTGTTTATCCATTCATCTGTTGATGGGCATCTAGATTGTTTCTATCTTTTTGCTCTTGTGAACAATGCTGCAGTGAACTTGGGTGTGCATATGTCTATTCATGTGATGGCTCTTATTTCTCTAGGATATATTCCAAGGAGTGGGATTGCTGGATTGCATGGTACTTCTATTTCTAGCTTCTTAAGGAAGCACCAAATCAATTTCCAAAGTGGTTGTACCATCTTACATTCCCACCAACAGTGTGTAAGTGTTCCAGTCTCTCTACAACCTCTCCAACATTTATTATTTTGTGTTTTTTGGATTAATGCTAGCCTTGTTGGGGTGAGATGGTATCTTATTGTAGTTTTGATTTGTGTTTCTCTAATGCCTAATGATCATGAGCACTTCCTCATGTGTCTGGTAGCCTCCTGAATGTCTTCTTTGGTGAAATGCCTGTTCATATCCTTTGCCCATTTTTTAATTGGGTTATTTGTCTTTTTGTTGTTGAGGTTTTGCAGTATCTTGTAGATTTTAGGGATTATACGCTAATTGGATTTGTCATAGCCAAAAATTTTTTTCCAAGTCAGTAGGTTGTCTTTTTACTCTTTTGGTGAAGAAGTCTTTTGATGAGCTTAAGTGTTTGATTTTTAGGCACTCCCAGTTATCTAGTTTTTCATCTGGTGTTTGTGCATTGTTACTTACGGTTTGTATTCTGTTTATGCCTTGTATTAGGGCTCATAGCATTATCCCTATTTTTTATTCCATGATCTTTATCGTTTTTGATTTTATATTTAGGTCTTTGATCCATTTTGAGTTAGTTTTTGTGCATGGTGTGAGGTATGGGTCTTGTTTCAGTTTTTTGCAGATGGATATCCAGTTATGCCAGCACCATTTGTTAAAGACTGTCTTTTCCCCAGTTAATGGACTTTGGGCCTTTGTCAAATATCAGCTGCTCATAGGTGGATGAATTTATGTCTGGATTCTCAATTCTGTTCCATTGGTCTATGTATCTGTTGTTGTACCAGTACCAGGATGTTTTGACTACCGGGGCAGTATAATAGGTTCTAAAATCAGGTAGTGTAAGGCCCCCCACTTTGTTCTTCTTCTTTAGTAATGCTTTACTTATCCTGGGCCTCTTCCATTTCCATATGAAGTTGGTGATTTGTTTCTCCATCTCGTTAAAAAAATGCTGTTGGAATTTCAATTGGGATTGCATTATGTATGTAGATTGCTTTGGGTAGAACTGACATTTTCACAATGTTGAGCCTTCCTATCTATGAGCAAGGTATATTTTTCCACTTATGCAGGTCTCTGTTGGTTTCTTGCAGTAGTGTCTTGTAGTTTTCATTGTATAGGTCTTTTACGTCTCTGATTAGATTTATTCCTAAGTATTTTATCTTCTTGGGAGCTATTGTAAATGGTATTGATTTGGTGATTTCCTCTTCAAAGTTCTCTTTGTTGGTGTAGAGGCATCCAACTGATTTTTGTATGTTTATCCTGTATCCTGATACTTTGCTGAAATCTTCTATTAGTTCCAGTAGTTTTCTTGTGGATTCTTTGGGGTTTTCTGTGTATGAGATCATATCATCTGCAAATACGGATACTTTTACTTCTTCCTTACCAATTTGGATGCCCTTTCTTTCTTTTTCTAGCCTAATTACTCTGGCTAGGACCTCCAGCACAATGTTGAGTAAGAGTGGTGATAAAGGGCATCCTTGTCTGCTTCCTGTTCTCAAGGAGAATGCTTTCAGACTCTCTCCATTTAGGATGATGTTGGCTGTTGGCTTTGTATAAATGTCCTTAATTATGTTGAGGAATTTAGCCAGCCATTTCTTACTCTCCTTCTTTTTATCACAGAGTGTAATGCCAGCCAAGATGGGCATTTCTGTTGTGATTGTCTCTCTGAGTACCAGTGGAATGCCAGTGTCTGCTCCCATCACCCACGCTGCCAAACCTCCCATAACCACCAGCCTTGTATCTGTCTTATCTTCAGCCATCCTGAGCCCACCTACTGTCAGTTGCTGCTAACTGGTGAGGAGGGTTGGGAACTTGAAAGCCAATAGCCCCATGTGAAAGCAATCCCCTCTGTTGTTTGCTTTTTTTCTCTTTGAACCCGATATTTCTGTCAGCTGGCTCAAGCCCAGCTGTTCCTCTGGATAGGAGAAAATTCCAGCTGTTGCAGCGGTTCACAGGCCCTGAGCTTGAGACCAAAGCAGTGAGACTGACAAATGGGCAACAGGACCCCAGGGACATCTGGATGGGGGAGAAAGTGCTAGAGTGACCTAGGAGTCCAGGAAGAGATTTGAGCAGCCCCAAACCACCAGGGGGAGGGGAAGTCATAGGCCAAAGAGGTTCCTTTTTTTGGTTCCCAAGGACAGACAGGGTCTTCCAGGCTGGGCTGCAGCAGCTACACTCAGATGCCCATTCAGGGAAGAGAAAATGCTAGGTGGGAAGGAGTGAGGAGGGATGGGCTTCAACAGGTGGGGAAGGGCCATGAGTCCCTCCAGGTCGTATCCTGCTTCCCTGCAGTCCCTGGGAAGCTGAGCCCTGTCAGGGTCTCTGTCTCTGTCACCATCATCCAGAGTACTTGGGGCTCTGGGATCCAGTTGGCCACCCTCTCCCCTGGCAGGGGCAGCAGAGAGCTCCCTGCTTGCCCTGGGAGCAGAGGTTTCCTCCTTGGGGTTTCCCTGCCCTGGCAACAGGGCCAGCTCTTGAGCCTGCAGCGGCTTCAGCCCAACAGAAGGCTGGATTGTGATTGCTGAGTACTGCCTAATCATCACTCTTCAGACGGAGACACCGTTTGCCCCAAGGACTCCTTGGCTGTTACCTGGAATGTCACCAAGGCTGGCTATGTGGCCCAGGCTCCGTGTCCGATGGATAGGATTGGAATGATGACAAGGTCCTGTGGCCTTGACAGGGTCTGGGGGCCCATCCACAGCAGCTGCACAGATGCCAGTATCCTGGCCTTGCTTCATAGAGCCAGGGTAACGTTTCCGGCACCACTGCCCACGTGCCACCCTCCCTCTTCCTCCCTTAGGTCCCAAAGGTTTCCCAACTTTACAGTCCTTTCCCCCTGCATCCCAGCATAAAGCCCCAGCTGCTCTGAAATAAAGCCCTGGCAGAGCCAAGAAGTAGGGGTGAGGGCCTTAGAGTGGCTAGCACTCCCCCTGGAGGCTAGCCTTAAACCTCAGTCCCATCAAATGTCCATCCTGCTAAGACTGGTGTCAGTGCCTTTCACGTGGCTCTGTCTCTGCTTCCTGCTCCCTCTGGGATGGGTGTGGGCATGGTGGGGAAGCAGCTGGGACAGGAGGAGGGGGTAGCCCCTCCCTTGTGGGGATGCTCCCACTATCCCACCTTCCTGCTGTCTGGTCTTTTCAGCTGCTGCAGGCAGGCCAGGGCCAGCCTGCTGAGGAGGTGCCACAGCTCCTGGAACAGCTGCCAAAGCAGGCAGTGGAGATGAGCTCACCCTCAGACTTACTGGCACTGCTGGACACCATGACCTTCCTGGCTGAAGTGGTGGCAGAAGCCAGAATACAGCTTAACCATAGAACCCTGAAGGTGACACCTTCTCGCCATAGTGGGGGCCAGCTGGACAGTGGGGGATGGAGGCTCCTCACCTATGGGCTCTTCTGTTCCTCTGACATCACTGCAGGCTATCAGGCAGCCCTTTCTAGAGTCTGAGTGTCTGTTCCCCTAGTCCCTTTCTCCCTTTGGACACCTGTCTCCAAGGTCATGGGGTGTGGAGAAGACCTGGTGCTGGGCTTACATGGGGAGTTGGGGAAAGGCAGGAAGGGGTATGAAGACGTGAGTACAGAGGCATCCATGCACACGCAAACATGCGGATATGACGTTGATGATGCCCCTCACCCCAAACACACACACAAAGTACCTACATGGAGATCATCAAGCACAGGCAGGTTTGCTGGATGCACCTAAATCAGCTCTCCCTGTGGGCTTCAGTGGAGTGGGTGACCCATAAACTACAGCCAAAAGAATAGCCAGAGGCAATGATATCACACCCCCTTCACGTCTGGGAAGACACATCCTGTGTGGGTGCACAGCTGTGCTTGTGGTCTGCCACTTCAGAACATCATGCCTCCACCACAGACAGCACCCTCCCTAACTTTACAGATCTATAGGGGTCTTCTTACCTGGGGTGGCCCAAGGGATGGCCCCAGGGCTTTCAGACAGAGGGCACAGGAGACCATGTGCTTGAAGACGCCCCCAAGCAGTTGGCTCAACAGCTCCCATTCTTCCTATCTTCCTAACCCTTCACAGGCCCTCTTCCTCTCCTCCTTTTCTCCCCAGTGTTGGGTGTTGCACTGGACTAGGAAGGGTAGGTTTCTGGGTCTTTAGTTTCCAGCTCCCTGGCTCAGTGCTATGGGCTCCTCTCTGTTGTGTACTGCAGGATCTCCTGATAGGCACAGACAAGATCCTAGACTTGGACACAAATTCTCTGTGGACCCCAGCTCAGGCCCAGAAGTCCTCGGCAAGCTCAGCTCTCCTGCTGGCTGTGGAGACCCTGGCACATAGCCTGTGCTCACAGGATCACCCCTTCTTCTTCACCTAGTCTAACATGCAGCTGCAGTCCCAGCTCCTTGGACCCACATTTCCTGCTGACTGCAGGATCTTTTTCTCCACTCAGCCCCCACTGTGGGCAGAGATTTCCAGGCACTCACTGGCCACACCGGTCCATAGCAGAGCCACCATTAGTATTACTAGCCTGGTGCTGCAGAAACTGGACCACCTTCTGTCCTCAAACTATGGATGAGGGCTGAGGGACTCCCTGTATGCCACTCCTGGCAGATGGCCAGGCCTTCAACCAAGGAGAGGTCATCATGGACTTTGGGGACAGAAATGGCACCCCCCCACTGTGTTTTCTGGGACCATGATCTCTTCCAAGGTGAGGGGGGCTGGTCAGATTAAGGGTGCCAGGCACAGGCAGCTAGGGCCAATTCCACCACTCAGTGTGTCTGTCAGCATCTCGCTGCCTTCTCCGTCCTCATGTCCCAATGCAGTGTTCCAGACAGCCCTACTCTGGAGCTGCTGAGCAAACTCAGCTTGGGGGCCTCCATCCTGGCACTGCTTGTCTGCCTGGGTGTGTACAGGCTTGTGTGGAGAGTCGTGGTACGGAACAAAGTCGCCTACTTCCACCACGCAGCCCTGCTCAACATGGTGCTCTGCCTGCTGGCTGCAGACACCTGCTTTCTGGGAGCCTCGCTGCTTCCCCCAGAGCCCCACAGTCCACTCTGCCTGGCCACTGCCTTCCTCTGTCATTTCCTCTATCTGGCTGCCTTTTTATGGATGCTGGCACAGGCCCTGGTGTTAGCCCACCAGCTGCTTTTCATCTTCCATCAGCTGTCCAAGCACCAGGTATTCCCTCTGATGGTGGTCCTAGGTTATCTGTGCCCACTGCGATTTGCAGGGGGTGCCCTGGGCCTCTACCTACCCTGGGGGCAATACCTGAAGGAGGGGGCATGCTGGCTGGATGAGAAGGGAGGGGCACTCTATACCTTCATGGGGCCAGTGTTGGCCATTGTGGGCATGAACGGGCTGGTACTAGCCATGGCTGTGCTGAAGTTGCTGAGACCTTCACTGTCAGAGGGACCTCAGGTGGAGAAGCACCAAGCCCTTCTGGGGGTGATCAAAGCCCTGCTCTTTCTCACACCCATCTTTGGCCTCACCTGGGGGCTGGGCCTGGCCACTCTGGTAGAAGAAGTCTCCGAAGTCCCCCACTACATCTTCACCATTCTCAACACCTCCCAGGTGGGTGATAGGATGGTGGCTGTGTTTTTTGCCCTTTTAGGTGTTCTAAGTCACTGCTAGTCCCTTCATGGTGGTATCATAGTGGAGCAGAAAAAACATGTTATTGTTGGTGGTGGTGGTTGTCATTGATTCCAACTCATGGTGATCCCATGTGTGCAAAGTAGAACTGTTACGTAGCATTTCCAAGGCTGTGACCTTTTGGAAGCAGATCACCAGGTCTTTCTTCATGGTGACACTGTTGTTGTTGTTAGGTGCCATCAAGTCATTCCGACTCATAGTGACCCTATAGGACAGAGTAGAACTGCCCCATAGGGTTTACAAGGAGTGGCTGGTGGATTTGAACTGCCGATCTTTTGGTTAGCAGCTCAGCTCTTAACCACTACACAACCAGTGCTCCAAGGTGACGCTTGGTGGGTTCCAACCGCCAACCTTTTAGCTAGTAATTGAGTGCTTAACCATTTGCACCACCCAGGGACTCAATAATATGCTTCTTATAGGCTTGAGAATTTTAGAAGGCTTAGGTTTGGATCCTATTCCTCCACTGCCTGGCTAGAAAACTCTGGACACATCACATAACCTCTCTGAGCTTTGGTTTTCTTGTCTGTAAAACAGAGATACCAATAAATACCTGCTCTGCTTGCTCTCCAGCTTGTGAGCTCAAAAGGTTTGTGAACTCTGAAACCCCTGCATCGGAATTAAGAAGGAGCTCAGATCAAGGTAGCTGGAGGAAGAAAGGGAGAGGATGATAATGGCTCCTGGCTCTGGTTTGGCCCTAGTCAGCATCCTACGCACTCAGCTTGAACAACCCTCCCACCTTGTCTCCCACTCCCGCCCTCCTGCCCTTATTTGCCCAGGGGCTCTGTGTTCTTCAGGGACAACAGTGACTTCCCTTGAGCCCCACTGTGGTGAGACTGCCCAGGAGAGGCACATTTCTGGAAACCGGGAACAGCTATCCCCTCCTCTTGCCTCCCTCTCCCCGCATTTGGGACTTACATTGGCATTATTCTTTCTTGTTTTATTGTCTCCGTCTCTAAGGAACTTTGCTTTTAGCTAAAGGAATTCCCATGGGTCTCAATCCTGCCTCTTCCCTTCAAATGCTAGAGGCAGATTTTTAGGTGGGGAAACCAAAGGACAAGAGGGTCACAAGGAGTGCAGGTTATAATCGGCCCCAGGAATTTGATCCTGAGTACACTCACGGGGCTGCTCCCTGCTTCTTTGGAGAGCTGGAGCCAGAAACATGCTCATTCTTTCTTCATTGCCTGCCTTCTCTGCAAAATAGCTCAGTCTCTAATTCCATTGAAAAGGTGAATGAGATCGTGCCAATCATTAACATCAACAGTTATTCATCTGAGAACTCACTCTAGAGGGTTATGTAGCAAGGGGAAAAACACTAAATAGAAGTCATACATCATACATGTTCTTAACATGTGCCGTGATCTCACTGAATCCTTTCTACAAACTTGTGAATGAGGTACTATTCTTATCCCCATTTTATATGTGAGGAAACTGAAGTGCAGAGAGGTTCATAACCTGCTCAAGGTCACACAGCTAAGCAGGATGGAGTGCACTTGAACCAGGTGTGACTGATTCTGGCCCATGCTCTTCACTACATCGCCTCAAAGAGAAGCCAGGGAACTGTCAATACCCAATCCTTGGATAACCGCTTTGCAACTTTAACAGTAAAAGAAGAGTAAAAAAAATACCAGATACCAAGGAATGGGGGAAGAAGGGGTGGGAGGAAAATCATCAGTGTCCACTTAAATTTGGTGAATTGTATTTTATGTGAATTATCCCTCAATAAAGATTAAAAATAAACAAACAGAAAGGAGGAAAGAGTTTGGATTACAAAAAGAAAATCACCAGAAATTGATCCTATGCACCAAATGAGGCTAAAGTACAGAAGAAGAGAGATGGGAAGCCTCAAGACATGAATTCGACAAGAGGAGGGAGATTAAGGCAAGAGGGGATTTGGGCTGATTGCTTCCTCCTTGACCAGCTTTTCCCTATGTCCCTCTTCTCAGGGTGTCTACATCTTACTGTTTGGTTGTCTCATGGACAAGAAGGTGCGTCTGCCTGCCTAACCCTCTCTTGACCTGCAGTCTGAAAGCTGGACTTTGGCTGACATAGCCGGGGCACTTACCTCTCCTGCAGGTACAAGAGGCTTTACTCTTCTGCGGCACCCTGCCCCCAGCTCCACCAGCTTCCTGGTGAGTTGCTGGCTTCAAAGCCTCAGTTCTCCCCCTGAGAGCAGGTCAGAAGGAGGTGTTCTACTCTCTTCCCCAGCGGAAATAGGCAGAGCCCAAAGTCAAGGGCTGTTGTTTAGAATGGGCAGGTTTCAGGTTCAAGCTCTCCAAAGAGGGAGGGAGCAGCCTAGTTCGGGCACTCAGAATCCATCCACATTCCTGGGTTCCTAGTCACAACCTGGGCTCCTCCTGGCACTTGTCTCTTCATTTTCCAGTTTTTCCAAGCCTCCAGTTAGCATTTGAAGGGAAAAGGTGGAATCCATACACGTAAGAGCTACCGTAACTGAGAGCTAAGTTCCTAGAATCACTGCAGCCCAGGCAGGAGGGCACATGGCATGTGAAAATGGGCACTATCTCTCCAAAGGAGAGCTGACTATAGTAATCATTGCCCGCAACTGGGCCTCTCCACCCCTTCCTAGGCCACTAACGAAACCTGTTTCTCGGTACATAGCAAGGGAAGAAGCAAAAATGCCAGGTGAGAATTCAGCTTTCTTGGGAACAGGGTGAGCAGTGTGGAGTGGGGATGGGTGTAGCAAAGGGCTTCTGGCAAAGCTCTCAACAGAAGTCTCCTCTGCATGCACCTCTCCAGCCCACAGGGTAGAGAGCAGGCTTTTCTAGGGCAGGCATTTCCAAATGGGCTGGGGAAAGTGGAGGCCTCAGAGAGCAGATGACTTGAAGAACATTCTATTGCTTTCCCAGAGAGCTGGAGGGAGTTTCACCACTACCAATCCTTGATTCAGTTCACTCTGAAAATTCCTTTCCACACTGTCAAATTCTCAGTTGTCCTGGAAAACCTTAGGGACGTTCTTTATGTTCTTTACTTGAAGGAATTGCCAGTGGTGAGCTTGGCATCCAGAGGGTAGAGCACCCTGCAGAGGTGGGGCAAGGTGGCCCAAGAGCTTCAGGGCTTCTCTTTCACAAGGAAGGCAGAAGCTTCTGAGTGACCTACACAGAGAGCCCATGTTCCTGCAAGGCAGTTGAGGGCGTGTGCCTCAATTTACCATGATGCGCCCTGGCTCAATTCTCTGAACCCTCCCCCAACTCAGAGCTCAGCCCTTGGGAAAGGCAGGCATATATTTCTATTAGTCACACTCATTTCTCCTACAGCTCATTCGTCCCCTCCCCAAAACTATCCAAGCAAGAATAGCATGAAAAGTTAGTTAAAATCATCTAATAAGCATGCCTCTGCTGTAAAAATAATCAACAGATATCAAAGTTCAAAACAATTGCAAGTAATACTGCCTGAACCAGTTTCTAACTTATGCAACAATACGTGCTACATATATGTTTGATGAAAATGGTTTTAACTATTCAGTGATTTCTGATGATTTTTTCTCGATAGTTACGAAGAAAGGATGACTTGACAGGAACTCTGATCGTCCATACATTGGCGGAGAAGGGCTGAATTTGGTTTGTTTCTTTTCAAAGTTTAGAAGAAGGTGAAGTTAATAGGTTCTTCTTTCTTTTTTTAAAAAAATGAATGCAAAGTGTAAGTTTCATAGACATATGCATGTTTACAAAGAGACACATAGGAGCACATTTGTAAGAACGCATAATACAATTCTAAAGTAGAGGGGAAGGTACCACAAACTGCCGAGACTTAAGGGGAAAAATTGACACCCACTAACATTTAAAAGTGACAGGATCAAGCTGAGACTAGATATAGAGAAGAAAGATTCAAGAAAAGCCTTTCGAGGACACCAAGACACCTGGCTGAATTAACTTAGGGAATTCTGAGGAGGAAGGTAATAGGATTCTGAAATTTTTCAAACTAGCTTTAAAAATTCTGATGAATCAGGCTTTGCTAATTATAAAATTCATGAGTTTTTAAAAATGAAATGGAACGGGAAATTTTTCTCTTAAAATAATGCATATGCTACTACATGCTGTTGAGAACATTTTTCTTACAAACATCATACTTTCATGTAATGATTTATGTGAGTATTTTGTGTATAAACTGCCAAAATATTTCCTTAAATGGATTCAATAATTCTTTCAAATAGAAAATACCACTCCCAGGGCAACTGCAATGTTTCTGTTCCCTCCTGTTTGTTCCAGCCCCCAAACGGCAGGCAGCTATTAAAATAGTGAAGGTTCTACCTCCCTGATTTCCCCTGCCACATAGTCCTGTCTCAATTTTACTTTATTTCACTTTCACTTCATTAATATTTATGGTCTTAATTTTTAAAATTATAAAAGCAATCATTTTTGGTTACAAACTCAAACAATACGCTCTTTTACTCTGGAAGCAGCAGAGACCCTTTTCTGAGTGTAGATGTATTCTGGTTTTCCTTCTCAAATGACTGCACATACTCAATGCTTGCTCTGCTGGTAGAAACACACATTTGGAATTGATGCATGAAATGACAGTAAGCCTTTGTTCACTTGGCTCTCACTGGAAAAAAATAAATTGTTAAAAGGACTGAAAAAGAAGGCTGTGGCGGTAAAGATGAGAAACTGACATTTAGCATTTAGTAGGAATTCATTTCTAAAAAGAGGGCCTAAAGAAATAAATGGACGAGTGAACCGGTGTATGGACTGAATTGTGTCCCCCCAAAATATGTGTTGTAAATCCTAACCTCTATGCCTGTGGTTATAATCTCATTTGGGAATGGGTAGTCTGTGTTCTGTTAATGAGGCAGGATTAGTGTAGGTTGTGTTTTGAGTCAATCTCTTGCAAGACAGAAAAGGAGCAGACTGAGTAAGCAGAGATGGGGGAAGATAGATGCCAAGCTACATGGAGATCACCAAGGAACCAGGAAACAGCAGCTGAAGAGACAGAAAACCTTCCCCTAGGGCCGGCATCCTGAATTCGGACTTCTAGCCTCCTAAACTGAGAAAATAAATTTGTTTGTCAAAGCCGTCCACTTGTGGTATTTCTGTAATAGCAGCACGAGATAACTAAGACAACAGGTAAATGTGCGAAGGATGGACATTCCAGTGTGTTTACATAATTTAAAAACTGGGAACCAAGAGGCACCTGGTAAAATATGTTAGGATATGGCCATACAAAGGAATACTATGTAGTTAAAAATGATGATGTATAGCTACCTATGCTTACTGATATGGAAAAACATTTGGATTATATAGCTAGTAAAACAGAAAGTTTCCAAAACAGCATTATACTATGCAATTTTAGTCCATATGTCCATTCAAGTGTGTGTATTGAAAAAGAGGGATATCAAGATGTTAACAGTGCGTATCTCTACTTGATTTTTTCATTTTCTTCCTATTCTGTCTTTAAAGATTATTTGAATTATTTTTACAGTGAGCATGTATTTTTTTTGCTATATATGTTTTTTGAGCATGCATTTTTATATTTAAAACATAAAATGATTTTGAAAGTTCTCCTGAACATTTTTGCATATTTAAAATATAAACTTGGCCAGCAAACAGACAAAATATCCCCTGGAATTTAGGTTTACATGGACGGGTGGACTGCATTAGGGGGTCCTGAGGAAGCGCTGAACCCCTATTTGGAGTTCTGCTTTGGGAACCAGTTGTTTGACCACTGACAGTCCTTTAAGTGTGGAGGCAAAAATGGCTCCTGGTTGAGTTCACCATAGTTACAAACATCACCAGCAGGTCTAAATGCTTCTTCTTTTCCACAGTAATATATTTCCTTTCACAGTAGTATCTCTGCTCACAATTTTTTTTCCCCTTCATTCCCACCTTCTCCCCTTTCCTCTCAATGATCCCTGTTCATTAATTGAAAAAAGCAACATTTCAATGAAATTCTTCACTGAAAAAGCAGAATACACCAGTTCAGAGCCCCAAATAAACCACAGTGGATACAGGCAGAGGATTTCTGGCCCATTCATGAAAAGCTGAGAGAGAGACTGGGAGGCCATGCTACTGCTTTTCACTCCTCGAGAAAGACCAGAATTTGAGAGGCCTGGAAAAAACAAGCAAAACTGAGAAATGATAGAGGGAGAAGATGGGCTGAGAATTAGGATTCTTTGGAAAGACAGAAACAAAGAAGGCAGGGATTCTTCTCTGTTTTGCTAGCTGCTGTAGCCTTAGCCACCTAGAATAGGGCCTGACACATAATAGGCACTCACCAAGTATTTGTTGAATAGATGAACCATACAGACCATAGGAAGAACATAAACTTTGACTCAGAATCAGAGACCATCAGAAGCAAATAGCTGGAGGAGGTGAGGAACAGCAAACTTTTTGAAGCCACTCCAAAATGGTTATTTGGTGGCATGGAGGTCTAATTAAAGTTTTACATGAAGAGAGACATCTAAGTTGGAATCTTTAAGAATAGCATAACCAGGCGTCTAAGGATGAACATCAAGGGCTACAATCAGATGGAGGCACCTATAATCAGCACAGTCACAGATGGTCTTTTGTTGTAGTGATAATGAAAATAACCTGGCTTTCTCTTATCTGTATCAACTGTTTCAAAACAGTATGTAACTTATGTAAACTTGGGTGAGCCTACAACCCAACATCGGAACTAGAACATTAGCAATATCACTGAAGCTACCTGTGCTCCTTTCCAATTCCACTGCCCCCAACCTCCCAAAGTAACCTCTATCCTGAATATGTCCTCCCCCGTCCTTTTTTAAATACTATTATCTAAACTCCAGACATATTCAGATTTCACCAGTTTCCCCATGAATGTCCTTTTCCTGCTTCAGAATCCAATCCAAGACACCACGTTGCATTTAGTTGTCATGTCTCCTTAGTCTCCTTTGGTCTGTGAGTTTCTGTCTCCCCTTGTTTTTCATGACCTTATCATTTTGAGTACTGGTCAAGTATTTTGTAGACTGTCCAGAAATTTGAGTTTGTCTAATGTTTTCCCATAATTTGTATGGTTATGAGTATCTGGAAAGAATACCAGAAGGGTGAAGTGCCCCTTTCATCACATCATATCAAGAAGTGTATGACATCCACATAACACCACTGATGATGTAAATTTGATCACTTGGTTAAGGTAGTGCTCGCCAGATTTCTCCACCCTAAATTTGCTGTTTTTCTCTTTCCATACTCTGTTCATTGGAGGCGAGTCACTAAGTCCAGCCCACACTCAAAGGAAAGGGTTATGCTCCCCTGTTGGAGGGGGAGTATCTGCGTATATTATTTGGAATTCTTCTGAAAGGAGTATTTGTCTCTTCTACCATCCCTTAACTTTTTTAGAAAATATTTTTACCTCATCTGTAGGCATCTTACACATGTACTTAAGTCTTGTTTTTGAGCCCTTCCTGTCAATAGACATTAGTTATTTACAATATTTTGCTATTAAGAGCAATGCCGCTATGAACACTTGTGTTTCCTATACTCACATGAAAAGTTTCTTTAGAGAATATACCTAACAGTGGAAATGCTGGGCCACAGACCATGCGCCATATTCAGATGTATAAGATACTGCCACACTGCTTCCCAAAGTGAGTGTACTTATTTGCATTCTCACCAGCAGGGTATAAAAGTTCCTGTTGGTCCACCTCCTCACCAACACTTGGTATTCTCAGTCTTATTTTTGCCAGTCTGGTGGGTAAAAAAGATTATCTCATTATGATCTTAATTTGGGTTTTCTTGATTACTAACGGGCATCTTTTCATGTTTATTCCCCATTTGTGTATCATTTCTAAAAATGTCTGTTTGCATCATTTACCTATTTTTCTGCAGAGTTATCTTATTTTTATTGACTTGTAGTTCTTCATATATCCTGGATCCTTTGTAAGATATATCTATTACAGATATCATCTTTACCTCATCTGGGGCTTGTCTTTCCATTCTATATCATATAAAAAACAGAAGTTCTTATTTTAACATAATCAAATTTATAAATCTTTTCTTTTATGGTGAGCACTTTAAATGTCCTTTTAAGGAATCTCCTCCAACCCTAAGGTCATAGTGGCATTTTTTTCAAAAATTTTAAAAGATTTTTACCTTTTATATCTAACCTAGTTCATCTAGAGTTGATTTCTGCAATATGTGTATGTGTGTGTATAGTGTCTTTCAGTATTGAAAACTCATTATGTTGAAATTACCAATAGAAATATAGGGAAAACGATGCTGGAACTCTCAAATATCCTTGCAACAGGATCACATTAGGTCCTTCGTTCAATCTGTCCCTGAACTAGACGGTGACTTTGACTGCCAGTAACTTTCATAGACCTAACAACACAACAAGTTGTCAAGGACTTCATTTTACTTGGATCCACAATCAATGCCCATGGAACCAGCAGTCAAGAAATCAAATGACATACTGCACTGGGCAAATCTGCCACAAAAGATTTCTTTAAAGTGTTAAAAAGCAAGGATGTCACTTTGAGGACTAAGGTACACCTGACCCAAGCCACGGTATTTTCAATCACCTCATATGCATGTGAAGGCTGGACAATGAATAAGGAATACCAAAGAAGAATTGATGCCTCTGAATTATGGTATTGGCGAAGAATACTGAATATACCATGGATGGCCAGAAGAGCGAACAAACCTGTCTTGGAAGAAGTATAGCCAGAATGCTCTTCAGAAGCAAGAATGGCAAGACTCTGTCTCATATACTCTGGACATATTATCAGGAGGGACCAATCCCTGGAGAAGGACGTCATGCTTGGTAAAGTGGAAGGTCAGCAAAAAAGAAGACGACATTCAACGAGATGGACTGACACAGTGGCTGCAATAATGGACTCAAACATAGCAACGATTGTGAGTATGGCGCAGGACCAGATAGTGTTTCGTTATGTCATACGTAAGATTGCTATGAGTCAGAACCAACTCGACGGCACCTAACAACAACACACCATTCACACAAGTGGCCACAATTGAGCCTTTGATTCTTCAAAACACTAGCATACATATTTAGTACAGTTTGGTTGTCGAAAAACTGAGAGGATTTATAGTATGTCAGTCAAAATAAAAAATTTCTTTACATTTCAATTTAATCCTGATAAACAGAAGCATCTCCAAAAGGTGAAATGAATTTACTACAATCAAGCAATGGGGGGAAAAAAGGTGTTATTCTGAATCCATACAATCTTTGTGTTCCTAGCAGCCTCACAGTTGACTAACATGATTAGAAGTTATGAATAATGAATTAAAGACAAACTTTGTCCCTAAGCCAAAAGAACCACCTCCCTCCTTCTAATAAAAAATAAAGCAAATAGTTCTCTAATACTTCTTCATTTTATTAAGGTTGGTCAAGATGGTATTTATGTATCTAAACATTTACTGTTAGTTTTCAGTGTGGCTTAGATTCATAATTTAGGCACACTGGTTTATTTTATAGTAACACTTAACTTTAGGACACAAATAGGAATGAGTATAATTTGCAAATTTCAGCTAACTGCTTTCGGAAACTGCAACCACTGACTTAGTGTTTAATGAAAATAGAGACCAAAAACAATTGCTTAAATGTATCACTGTGTGAGATTCCGGTGACTAAGAAACCCGTGAAAGAGCAGGAAGCCATGATTATTGAAAAGCTCAGAACACTGGCAAGGCTTAAGTGAAAAATATTTAACAGAAGGCCACAAATTTTGCTCTCCTAAGAGGGCTAGGAACTATAGACATCATTTATCAATGCATTGAAATGGCATTGCCTAGTGTGAGTGTTTCACAGAAACTTCAGGTCACCTCTTCTTGATTATTTTGGATAAGCTTCAACTATCATAGCATGGCCCTGTAAAAGAAAAAAAAACTCAGTTAGAGCTGTGAATACCGCCAGTAAGCATAACACTGAGGTAGCAGAGAACAATGGGAAGCACACAGACTTTGAATTATGATCCTGGCTCTGCCTTTCAATTTGCTGTGTGATCTTGGGAGTTATTCTGAACCTCAATTGCCTCATCTATAAGAAGGGGCTCATTGTGCCTAGTTCACAGTGGTTTTGTGAGCATTAAATTCAATAACATACTACAGTAAGTCCCCAGGTTACCAATGTCCGACTTAGGAAAACTCACATTTGCTGTTTAATTTCCCTCCCTTTAAAACGATTGAACCAATCCCTACTTGCAACAAATTCATCGCAAGCCCTTCACTTGCTGCACGTGCAGCTTTTAAATCATTGAAAGGCTTTGAGCCTTTTCTTGCACTAAAGTAAGGCTAAATAAGAACTGTATGCACCTGTTCCAACTTACCTACAAATTCAACTTAAAGACACAGTTAGGAACAAAATCTCGTTCAGAACCCAGGGACTGCCTGTATATATAAAGTCCTCGTACAGAGTCTGGTTCCTAGTAGATGGTCTACAAATGGTTTCAAGTAAGATGAGGACTCACTGGGGCTTTTTTTAGCTATACAAAAATAAACATTAAACAGTGAATGCTAACAAAGGTAGATTTCTAGATAAGAAACAAGAATCTTTGAAAGGTTAGGTAACTCACTCAAATCACAAAATCATTAAATAACAGGACCAGGATTTGAAACTAGATCTAGATGATTCCAAAGCCTGGGCCCTTCCCCTCTTCATTATTCTACACAGGTTAGGAAGATAAAGATAGGCCAATTTATGATTCCGTGAGTATAAATCCTATCTGATATCACACACATTTTATCTTTTGGACTGCCATCAAACTAGTTAAAAGACTAATCTCCCCTCCTTCTAGGTTCAATTCAAATCCCCACAAATATTAAGCAGCTATGTGTATAAGGCACCAAGGTGAACACTGTATGGGTATAAATATTTGCAACATAGTCCCTGTCTTAAATCTGGTATAACTGTAGTTTGAAACGGTTAAGTACTTTGATAAAGGCGCAAGCAAACAAACAAACAAAAAAGAACAAGGATGGGTAGGTTTGACTGCTTGGGGTGGTCCTGGAAGGACTCGTAACAAGGTAGACTACCTCTTCTCCAGCTTTATCTAAAAGCACTGTTTTTATGTTCCAACATCTTCTCTTGCTCTACGTCAGTGGTTCTCAAATGGGAGCAATTCTGCCCCCTGCCAGGGGACATTTGTCATTGTCTGGAGACATTTGGGCATTGGCTGTCCCAAATCGGGGTGGAGGTACTGCTTCTAGTATCTAGCGGGCAGAGGCTAGGTATGCAGCTAAACATTCTATAAAGCACGGGACAGTCCCTCACAATAAAGAATTATCTGGCCCAAAAATGTCATAGTGCCAAAGTTGAAAAACCATGCTGAAGACTCACAATGATTGATTCCTTCTCTGATCTCCTAATAATGTTTGTACCACTCGTCTGGCTCTTGATGTAATAACGCCAGGTTTAACCTAGCTTCTCAGATACAGTATGTCCTCTCTCCTCACTATGCTGCAAGCTTCTAGAAGAAAGGTACTGGGTATTACTCTTTGTTCACTCAAAAAAGGGCCTCATATTGTGTTATACATACTCTGTGCTCAATAAAAAAATTAGGTAACACTCAAAACCAAAGGATATTAACCTATGTGGCTTACGTATTATGTACAGTGCTACGTACTAGTTACCTCCTTAGTTTCAATGTGCCATAGAAAGATAAAAGGGCAGAAACCCTAGTGGCGTACTGGTTAAGAGCTATGTCTGCTAACCAAAAGGTTGCCGGTTCGAATCTACCAGGCACTCCTTGGAAACTCTATGGAGCAGTTCTAGTCCATCCTATAGGATTGCTACGACTTGGAATCGACTCGATTCGGTTTTGGGGTTTTTTTTATAGTTGTAACTGACTCCAATTTTCTGTAGATGAAGCCACACAGATAAAAAAATGTTTTGATCACAAAGTCTAAAATGTTTAACCTATAAGTAACTGATCCTTTGTTTTTTCAAAGTCTCTGAGGAAAAGCTATAAATAAAGGCTTTAAAAAGTAAAATGTTTGTGCTTTTATACGTCTTATTTATTCATCCTGACCAGCAAGTTTCTGTAATCTGGAGGAAAAGAGAATCTTTTCACATCAGGGAAAAAAAAAAGACAAGACCACAGCCAGCCGTCTTTTTGATTTTATTTCCAGGTAGGAAGCTGTGTCTGTAATCCAAGTGAGTTAGGTAGGAAAAATTTGTCTGAATAACATAATTTCCCTCAGCTAAATAGTTACCCAGAGGCAAATTAATTTCCCAATTAAGGTATAGTTCAGTGCTCTAGAAAGATAGTTTACCTCTTGGAGAGTTCTTACAGGTAAGGTCTCAGGGTGATTAGATTAAAACAAAAAAGCTTGAACTTAGATAGCACATTCTTTCCAAAGTATTATCAGAA
This sequence comes from Dugong dugon, assembly GCA_030035585.1. Lineage (NCBI taxonomy): Eukaryota > Metazoa > Chordata > Mammalia > Sirenia > Dugongidae > Dugong > Dugong dugon. The sequence continues at coordinate 74,291,660 of CM057473.1, forward strand.
TTAAAGCTGTACAACTCCCATCACCCTGCCCCTGCCCAAAGGCTGCCTTTTTCTAGCTGCCTGTCATCAGAAATATTGTTTTAAGAACGTTTGGAACTAAACTAAACCAAAACTCTTAGAAAATGAGTTTCTGGAATGTCCTATGAAGCTACTGTGACATACCTGCCCTCCAGCTGCACAGGCAGCCACCAAGCCGTACTGGCCTCCGTCCCTCTGTAATCTGTTGGCAGCTGCCATGACCAACCGGCAGCCGGTGGCTCCAAACGGGTGTCCCAGGGACAGCGATCCACCCCAGGTGTTAAACTTCTCCAAAGGAGGTGATCCAACCTGACTCCCACAAAAATAAAGACACAAATGTAAAGATGAGTTTACTTAAGAATCAGGCCAGGCTCTTCCTGTTAGGAAGCAATAGAGATGGTGGGAAATAACTAACTTTAGAAACATCACAAATAATTTTACTGCAAAAGAAGACTCCAGGTCAATTCTGAAAGTCAGGGGTCTACTTACTTTATAACTAACGTCAGAATGTGAAGAACAAAAGACAATGTAGAATTTTGCTTTTATTTTTGCTAAAGAATTTCCAGTGATAATTTTTAACTAAGAAATAAACATACTTAATCAAACATAAAATTCTTCATAAGAAGGAGATGTTTTCCCCCTCATATTCTTACTATCAGGTAACTAAGCTCCAATATTTATGTGTTTTGGAAACTCAAGTACATTATTAATCAGAAACTTACCTTGGTTTTTCCAGCCATGTAGTTTTGTGCAAACCAGTCAGAATCCATGGCTTTCAAATTAGCCAAAATCTGGCCCTAGAAGGGAAAATAATTCAATAGGGATCTTGTTATTAATGTCCTTCTAGGCTTTCTTTTAGGCATAGGTTCACCTAACTTTAAAGTTCAGCAAATCTTTAAATCAGTTTTCAGAGAAGATTTCCTAAAGAAACAATTTGGTACTTTTGAAGACCTCTAAGAGAGAATCTCAAAAGGTATGCTTCCGACACTGTATGTATGACACTCGATTCCTTCCCCTGCAGCTCCCCCAGCAATGCAGGTCAGTTAGACTTCAAATGCAGAGTGGCACCTCTGTGTATTCATATTACAAACCGTGCCTTGCTCTCTCCCACAAACATGGACTACATTTACTATGATTATAGTCCTTTGATATGTATCTTTAAAATGACTTACTGAGAAAGCTTCGTGAAATTCAAAAGCATCAAGATCATTCATTGTTAACCCCGCCTTTTCTAGAACTTTTGGAGTTGCATATGCTGGTCTGAAAAGAAAAAAATAAGAAATACCTTAACACTTTAATTTTTTGACCTAAGTGGTCCTTCATATACCCCAAACTGAGTTTTACATACATATTCTAATGTCCTCCATTCACTGATTCCACTGTACAAACATTTAGTAAGTGTTGGGGACACAACAGTAAATTAAACAGACATGGCTCCTGCCCTTATGAAGTTTATATTCTAGCGTTGGGAAAACATAATTAACAAGAGAACAAATAAACAAGATAAATACAGATTGTGTTCATCAGTGTCATGAGGAAAGTAAATAGCGAAATGAGACACAGAGTAACTAAGGGAGGCCTCTTTTGATAGGGTGGTCAGGGAAGTCTTCTTTGAGATGACGTTTCATCTGATACCTAAAGGGTAAGGACAAGCTAATGATGTGAAGAGCTAGAAGAACACAGAGCTCAAAGGGTAAGGCATGGGAAAGGGCTTGGCTAGTGTGAAGGACATAGGGAGACCAATGAAGCTAGAGCCTTGTGTGAGGGGATGACCTAAATACTATGAGGTTTTTATAAAAAGCTGTTATGAAGATTGGGTAGAAGATTATGTAGCAACATGGAAAAAATGCTTATGGACTCTTCATACAAAAAACAGAATACAAAGTTGTATCTTTAAGTAAAAAAAAACAGAAAAAAAGAGAATAATTCAAAACTGTAAAATGATATATCAACATAAAGAATTATTATTTTAAAAAACCCTACACAACCCAATAATAAAAATTTTAAAGTTACTTTAAAACTTGTGGAAAAATGTGGGTAATTGTGATTATAGTCCAGGAGTATAAATACTGCTGCCTACCCAAGTAAAAGTTGGTCTTTCGGATCCTGAGACACATACACAAAATCCCTAGGTAAAAAAATAGAGGGGTTAGTTCCACTGATAAAATACAGAAATCAGAGGCAATTCATGTGAACATTTTACTTCACCTCAAATATGCCTTTGGTTTATAGCCCATGGCCAGAGCTTTTTCCTCTGCCATAATCAGCATTGCAGATGCACCATCAGTCTGAAATGGTAGCCAGAACAATAATGTTACACTTTTTATCCTGTCTGGAGGTCCTTCTACAGCCATCTTCTATATTCTGTTCCTGAACCTACCAACTAATTAGATTTACACAGTAATTCTAAATAACAAAACTTATTTAATCTTCTTCATCATTAAATCGCAATTTAAACACATACTGGCATACCTCAAAGATAACTGCAGGTTTGGTTCCAGACCACTGCAATAAAGTGAATATTTCAATAAAGCGAGTCATACGAGTTTTTTAGTTTCCCAGTGAATATAAAAGTCAAGTTTATGCTATACTGTAGTCTATTAGGTCTGCAATAGCATTGAGTCTAAAACAACAACGCATACTTGATTAAAAAATACTTTATTGCTAAAAAATGCTAATCGTCATCTGAGCCTGCAGGGAGTCGTAAACTTTTTGCTGGTGGAGAGTCTTGCCTCGACGTTAATGGCTGCTGACTGATCAGGGTGGTGGTTGCTGAAGGCTGAGTTGGCTGTGGCAATTTCTTAAAATAAGACAACAGTGAAGTCTGCTGCATCAATTGACTATTCCTTTCACGAAAGATTTCTCTGTAGCATGCGATGCTGTTTGATAGCATTTTATCCACAGTAGAACTTCTTTCAAAATTGGAGTAAGTCCTCTCAAACCCTGCCACTACTTTATCAACTAAGTTTCTGTAATACTCTGAATCCTTTGTTGTCATTTCAAAAATGCATCTTCACTAGGAGTCATTCCATCTCAAGAAACTACTTTCTTTGCTTATCCGTAAGAAGCAACTCCTCATCCATTAAAGTTTTATCATGAGATTGCAGCAATTCAGTCATATCTTCAGGCTCCACTTCTAATTCTAGTTCTCTTGTTATTTCCACCACATCTGCAGTTACCTCCTCCACTGAAGTCTTGAACCCCTCAAAATCATCCATGAGGGTTGGAATCAACTTTTTCCAAACTTCTGTTAATGTTGATATTTTGACCTACTCCCATGAATCATGAATGTTCTTCATGGCATTGTCTTAGTCATCTAGTGCTGCTCCAACAGAAATACCACAAGTGGATGGCTTTAACAAAGAGAAGTTTATTCTCTCACAGTCCAGTAGGCTACAAGTTCATATTCAGGGCATCAGCTCCAGGGAAAGGCCTTCTCTCTCTGTCAGCTCTGGAGGAAAGATCCTGTCATCAGTCTTCCCTTGGTCTGGGAGCATCTCTGCACAGGAACCTCAGGTCCAAAGGACGTGCCCTGCTCCCGGCACTGCTTTTTTGGTGGTATGAGGTTCTCATGTGTCTCTGCTTGCTTCTCTCTTTTATATCTCAAAAGAGATTGGCTTAAGACACTATCCAATCTTGCAGATGTCATGAGTATGACCTCATCATAGTGATAGAGTTTACAACACATAAGGAAATCACATCAGATTACAAAATCATACAATACTGGGAATCATGACCCAGCCAAGCTGACAGACATTTTTGGGGGACACAATTCAATCCACAACAGGCATCTAGAATGGTGAATCCTTTCCACAAGGTTTTCATTTTACTTTGCCCAGATCCATCAGAGAAATCACTATGGCAGCTATAGGCTTACAAAATGTATTTCTTAAATAATAAGACTTGAAGGTCAAAATTACTCCTTGATCCATGGGCTGCAAAATGGATGCTGTGTTAGCAGGCATAAAAACAACATTAATCTCCTTGTACATCTCCATCAGAGCTCTTGGGTGACCAGGTGCATTGCCAATGAGCAGTCATATTTTGGAAGGAATCTTTTTTTTCTAAGCAGTAGGTCTTAACAGCAGGCTTAAAATGTTCAGTAAACCATGTTGTAAACAGATGTGCTGTCATCCAGGCTTTGTTATTCTATTTACAGAGCACAGGTAGAGTAGATTTAGCATTATTCTTAAGGGCCCTAGGATTTTTAGAATGATAAATGAGCATTGGCTTCAACTTAAAGTCACCAGCTGCATCAGCTTCTAACAAGAGAGTCAGCCTGTCCTTTGAAGCTTTGAAGCCAGGCATTGACTTCTCCCCTCTAGCTATCAAAGTCCTAGATGGCATCTTCTTCCAATATAAGGCTGTTCTGTCTACATGGAAAACCTGCTGTTTAGGGTAGCCACCATCATCTCAGCTAGATCTTCTGGATAACTTGCTGTAGCTTTCACATCAGCCCTTGCTGCTTCACCTTGCACTTCTATGTTATGGAGATGGCATCTTTCCTTAAACTTTATGAACCAACCTCTGCTAGCTTCAAACTTCTTTTCTGCAGCTTCCTCACCTCTCTCAGCCTTCATAGAATTGAAAAGAGTTAGGGTTTTGCTTTGGACTAGGCTTTGGCTTAAGGGAATGCTGTGGCTGGTTTGATCTTCTATCCAGACCACTAAAACTTTCTCCATATTGGCAATAAGTCTGTTTCACTTTCTTATCATTCGTGTGTTCACTGGAGTAGCACTTTTAATTTCCTTTAAGAACTTTTCCTTTGCATTCACAACCTGGCTGTTTGGCACAAAAGGCCTAGCTTTTGGCCTATCTTGGATTTTGACATGCCTTCCTCACTAAGCTTAATCACTTCTAGCTTTTGATTTAAAGTGAGAGACCTTTCAGTTAGCAGCCGAGCACTTAGCCACTGTGCCACCAGGACTCCTCATAGGGACTATTAAAAAAAGCCCATTGCCGTCAAGCTGATTCCGACTCATAGTGACCCTATAGAACAGAGCAGAACTCCCCCATAGGGTTTCCAAGGAGTGGCTAGTGGATTTGAACTGCTGACCCTTTGGTTAGTAGCCATAGCACTTAACTACCCATACAGTTCAGTGGTTTTAGTATATATCCAGCATCATATCTAGTTTTAGAACGTTTTCAGCAAAACTCCATACTCATTAGCAGCCTGTCCTCCCAGGCCCTGGCAACCATATAGAATGTTACTTAATACAATAGAGTGCGATCTGGTTACTTCTAAACTAATATATATATATAATTTGTTCTTAATATTGCCAAATTTCCTAAGAGGCAAGGAACTGTCACACTCTGGAAAGCAGCTTAAAATTCTAGCATGATTACACAGATTGGCATGAATCCCTCTTTGTTCTTTTGAATGAAAATCTCTCAGACTATTCAATTTATATCCCTGTGGCAAGATGGATCGCTTTCGTGTGGACTTTCTCACCATGGTCTTCTAACTTCCACCAAATGATTGGGTGGGACCATGCTTATAAGGTATATGGAACCCTAATGAGGAGACTGGTCAGTTTTGCTATTCTGCTAGGCTTAAAATGAGCCATCCCAGAGGCAAGAGGGAGAGGATCTCACCACCACCAAGGAATAAGGGCCAAAAGCGGAGCATGTCCTTTGGACCCAGGATCCCTGTGCTAAGAAGCTCCTGGAACTAGGAGACTGAGTCAGCTGAGTGCCTTTGGTAGGCAGCTTGCTGGAGAAATACGGTGCCTCCAGGCACTCGGTAGAGCTACGTTTGTTGACATGTAGATCTGGAGCTAAGTGCCTTTGGGCAAGGCTTATTGGCAGAGTGGGTGCCTTTGGGGCACTTATTGGCAGAGCTAAAAGAGATCTGTTAACACTTGCCAGAGCAGAGGCTGAAGGGCTAGAGAGAGGTGTGCCTGCAGACACAGATGAAAAGAGGTTGTCCTGATTGAAGAGCTATATCCTGAGTGCTCCTCAACCTGAACTGTAACTGTTACTTCCCTAATAAACCCTATAATCATGAGTATTGTCTGTGAGTTCTGTGGGGCCATTGCAATGAATTATCGAACCCAGCAGAGAAGTAATGAGTGCAGTGCTGAGAACAGCTAGGGACAGAAAATGCCTTAAGCAACAAGTTGTGTCAGTTAAAAATTTTCTAGAAGAATGGTGTCAACCACAGAACACTTTTACCTCGCTTGTGGTTAAAGTTTAAGCACAGTGTCGTCTGCTTTCTCCTAATCTTTCCACTTGCAGCTGTCTTTCAGATCAACGAGCTAAAACTAGAATCCTGGGCATGCATGATAAGAGACCAGGTTGACCGCCAGATGGCCTCATCCCATAATAAGTATTGCCTAGGAACCAAAAGACTCATGCCAAGGAACCAAAATCACACCGGACATACATCATCCAGCGGTGACCGAGCCCGTTTTGGAAGTGAGAAGTCCGTCAGCCACTTTGTGCCAAATCCTAGCCCGACCTCTTTTTGAATATGTATGAAATTAATTAATACGTATGACTTCACCTTTCCTGCACAGCATAAGAACCTCCTCCAGCCTTTTGTTCAAGGAGACAGTGCTTTGAGAGTAATGTCCCTGTCTTCTTACTCGCTGCGAGTAATAAACTATGCCTGTCTTTAAATTCACTTGACTCTTAGTTATTCTTAAGTACAAGCAGAGAACCCATTGTGTTCAGTAACAGTGCGAGGGGGGGTTGGTGTCAGAATTGGTAAAGATGGCAAAGAGAGGAGGCATGTCTGACCTCCTCTTCACAGGAAATCAGCCTTGGGCTGTTGATCTTGATTCTCCTTCCCCCTTGTAAAGTTACAGGCGGTCAGATGCAGCTCCCACGCCATTTTTATAATCCCTAAGGGCTAATTCCTAATAACTAACCTATCCTACAAATTGATAAGAAAAAGACTAATAACAGTAAAAAAATGGGCTAAAGGATATGAAACGGAAAGGAAAAGGGATAATCACTTGGATTTGAGACAAGACTAGCTTTCTAGCTTGTAATAGCAATACATGAGGTTGCCTTAGGACTATCTCTGTAAAGGGAAAAGAGAGGTCGACTAATTGAAAATCATATTTTCAGCCGGTCCTGAGCTACTACTACTGATTTCCCTGTCGTCTATTCTCTTCCGCCAATTTTCCTTACATGAACTTCTTGACTCAAGAGCTCAGGGAGGGTCCCTCATTTCCTTACCTAGAGAGCAGAGAAAGGGTCAATTGAGGCTTAGAGCCCCAGAGGCTGCTTCTGGTTAAAAAAAAAAAAAAAAAAAAAAAGTTGAATATAGCACAGGTACATATTTGCTTGGGTAGAAGCAAATACCTAGGTGTGGTCAGTGAATTCCATTTTCCATCCCTGAATCAGTAAATTTACAACAAATTAATGCTCCCTTTATTTTCTGGGTTGTGGAACAGTCTCACTTTCCTAACATTGTTTAAATAATCTGTTTTCCTTTCTCTAATATACTTAAGCACTCTGAAGAACTAAAATAAATACACAATGGATAGTCTCTACCTTACTCTATCTCTGAAAAGAATAAATATTTTGTCATCTGGTATACCCAAAGTATCTGATTAGTACCTGTATTTTTAATGTAAAGCAAGGAAGAAGGACCATAAAAACTCAAGTAAAATTTTAAAAATTTTTGGTAAAAATATAAAGGAGTAAAATCTCCCAGAAATCAACAAATGAACCTCAGAAGCTTAAATGAGTGAGAATTAGCAGGAGAGAAGGACCACTCACAAAGCTGGTCTAATCCTGTTCTGGTGAGCTTTACCTTCCACTCTAGAAAGGAGACTGTTTCCCTGGGGCTACTGAGAGTACATCTGGAGTATTGCGATCAGCTAGGGTAGTTATATTGTAAAAGAAACACTGACCACCCAGACTTTATCCTGATCACATCCAAGGTGGTAAGAATAGAAACCACATCTCACAGGCAACAGCAGTATATCAATAGAAATATTTATTGAGGAGGAGCCAGAAAAAAAAAAAAAAAAACAAAGACAGATATCAGAGTTACACGTAAATAAGTAAAAAGGAAATGGTGGTAGATTTATTCTATGATGCTTACAAGAAAGTAATTTTGGGGTTAGTATAATGCCCCATTTTCTAACTATCAGTGCTAGAAAAGATAGCTCATTAATTTTTCTGCCTATTCTTTTCTGTATCTTTATGCCACTCCCCAATTCATATTCTATGCTTCAACTAAGTTTTTCCCCAAAGAGGCCCTGGCTCCCAAACCTCCTTGATGCTGTATTTGCCTAGAGTGCCTCTTAGTCTCTCATACATAAGTATTTTATCTTCTTGGGGGCTACTGTAAATGGTATTGATTTGGTGATTTCCTCTTCGAAGTTCTCTTTGTTGGTGTAGAGGCATCCAACTGATTTTTGTATGTTTATCTTGTATCCTGATACGTTGCCGAAATCTTCTATTAGTTCCAGTAGTTTTCTTGTGGATTCTCTGGGGTTTTCTGTGTACAAGAGTATACCATCTGCAGAGATACTTTTACTTCTTCCTTACCATTATGGATGCCCTTTCTTTCTTTTTCTAGCCTAATTGTTCTGGCTAGGACCTCCAGTACAATGTTGAATAAGCGTGATGATAAAGGGCATTCTTGTCTGGTTCCTGTTCTCAAGGAGAATGCTTTCAGACTCTCTCCATTTAGGATGATGTTGGCTATTGGCTTTGTATAAATTCTCTTAATTATGTTGAGGAATTTCCCTTCTATTCCTATTTTGCTGAGAGTTTTTATCATGAATGGGTGTTGGACTTTGTCAAATGCCTTTTCTGCATCAATTCATTAAGGTCATGTGGTTCTTGTCTTTTTTTTTTCTTTATGTGATGGATTACATTGATTGTTTTTCTAATGTTGAACCATCCCTACATACCTGGTATAAATCCCACTTGATCATGGTGAATTATCTTTTTGGTATGTTGTTGAATTCTATTGGCTACAATTTTGTTGAGGATTTCTGCGTCAATGTTCATGAGGGATATTGGTCTGTAATTTTCTTTTTTGGTGGTGTCTTTACCTGGTTTTGGTATCAGGCTTCACAGAATGAGTTTGGGGGTATTCCATCCTTTTCTATGCTCTGAAATACCTTTAGTAGTAGTGGTGTTAACTCTTCTCTGAAAGTTTGGTAGAATTCTCCAGTGAAACCATCCGGGCCAGGGCTTTTGTTTGTTGGGAGTTTTTTAATGACCTTTTCAATCTCTTCTTTTGTTACAGGTTTAGCTGTTCTACCTCTGTTAGCAATACATGTTTTTTAATTGAGTTTAAGTGCCTGAAGAAAACAGCTTTCTGTGTCAGAATGGTGGCTAGATTAGGTGACTTCTAAGGATGATTCAATTTTTTTATTATAATTTTAACACTACCTTTATTATGAATAACTATATTCTTTAAGTTTCTATTCAAAACACACAAATAATTATATTTTAGGCTTTTCTATTGGAAGTACACAAATGTAGAAGTCACTTCTAAACACAAACAGCATTGACAGTTACCAGGAAAGAAGAATTTGCAGCTGTCACTGTGCCATAGGGCTTGATGAAAGCAGGTTTCAGCTTGGCCATCTGCTCCAGTGAAGAAGGACGGATGCCATTATCTTTGGTAACTGTATCTTTTCCTACAAAAATATGGCCTTTTTAGCTCTAAGGAACTACAAGCATTAGATATCATCTCCAGATAATGAACAAATGAAGTGTAAACTATACCTATTCACTAGAAAGGAAGCCTTTTATAGCCATCAAGACATTATCACATTTTGAACTAAACATTTAAGAGATTTGAGAAAGAAAACGATTTAACAGAAAAAGTACATCCTATTTTCTTAAGATATTCATTCACATTTAGTTACCCTATACAGAAGTCATATGAATCAGGAATTTTAGAAATAGACATGTACATACAAACTAAAATATATCAGAAAAATCTGCAAAGAGACTCTTATAAAAACTTCTCTTTTTAAAATGTTTACCAATTATCACAACATAAATCAAAACTTGAGTCTACGTTTAAGAATGAAGGTTAAGTATTCAAGGACAGAAACAATATACTTACTGAAAAGGCATTTGAGGTTTTTTGCGCTTGAGAAGCAATTCAGAGCTCCCTGACAAGGACCATGAAGCATTCCCCTTTACAAAGTCACGCAAACCATTTTACCTGGTACTTTGAAGGGTACAACGTCAGAAAGGAGTCCTTCATCCTGTGCCTTCTTGGCCAGACTGTGAGACCGCAGTGCGTATTCATCCTGTTCCAGTCGAGAAATAGCAAAAGCAGCGGCCAATCGGTCTGCAGAGTGACCCATGGTCTCACTGGTGGAGAACTCAGCCACCGCAGGGAGCTGGGGAAGGAGACACACAAGGACCAGGAACGCTGTTAACAGGTGTTAAACAACATCTGGAGTTGTTCTGTTTTATTTGGAAAAATTAAAATCTACTACTTGTTTACTATTTCTCAATCAAAGCCAGGAAAGCTCTTTGTGTGTAGGACTTCCATAAGGAGGGCTTACAAGTTCAAATTTTCTGACCACTATCTCTTTTTTTCCTTCATCTTGACTAAATAATCAACCCTTCCTTGTACCTAAGAGAATCTATAACTATTTAGAACACACCCAAGCCCACAACGTCTTACTTAACTCTAAATCTCTGCAGTGAGATGCTCTGGAAATGCAAGTCTTTCTGTAAGAGTTCACAAGTCTTACCTCAGGTGCTAGGAAATTCAGTCTGAATTTAGAGATCAGTGACAGTCGCTGACCCATAGTTTTGGCCTTATTGAAATCAAGCATCATTTTCCTCATTTTCCTCGAATGACGAATAGGGACGTCAGACATTAACTCTACGCCACCTGCCACAACCACATCACACTGGCCAGAAGCAATCAAGCCAACACCTACAGGGCACAGGTTATACATACATTAACATCTTTTGCAGAAAACAATGTACCATTGACAATTCAAGTTCCTTGATTAAAAAGCTGTACAGTAGTTACCAGCACTGTATGACATCTCTAAGATTTTTATCTTTTCAGAGGAACTAAGATACAATTTTTTTAAATGACTAAAAATATGTTCAACATATTGGAGAAAAACAAGTTTCACTCAGGCCATATAGACATCAACTTCCGGAAATATCCATTGGACCAACTCTCCAACAAATCACATTCTAAACTAGAACATTTCACTTATTTTATATGCCCCTAGCTTTAGTTTTTGGGAGGATTTTTTTCTTCCTATAAAGGGAATTTTAATTTCTACTTGGATTTTTACTTACTTCTATCCTTCAGAGAAATTCTAGCTTTTGAGATGTAAGGCAGCCCACCTCCCTTTTTATGGCCACTAGGAAGTCTTCTGGTGCTCTAACTGGGAGTTGGTCACATGCTGTCTAGTGTGGAGAAGGACCCTAATCACTGCCTTTGGCATGATTCCCCCACACTCATGAGGCAGGCTGTCCAAACTGGCCTAGATGTTACAAGAGAGCACATGGTTACTAATTCTTTCAGGTTTCCTGTCTTTTCACACTAAGACTGGATGCTACAAAATGTCCCGTAATTTTGCTAAAGTTTGTTAAGAGAATTTGCAACTAATTACAAAAATGCCAAGGACATGAGGAGAAAGTGAAGGAAAGAGCTGCACCATCTAAAGCAGTCATTTGTAACCATGGGAATGGTGGAGACAGGAGCCACATCTTCCTGGGGGACACCAGATCAGAATCACAGAGGGAGCAGGTGGTACACTATTCATGCTTTGAATTCCGAAGCACTCTCCTAGAGACAGAATCCTCCAGTTGACAATCCTGATGTAGCCAGCCACATTACTGACAGAGAAACCACATATGTGGTTGTGCCCCTCAGGTATGGAGAATAGGAAAAAGGTTGAGAACTACCGTCAAACGTCCAATTTTTAAAATGTTACAAATTCAGAGATTTCTGCTAATCATTTACTTATATTAAAGAGTACTTTTTTTTTAAAACCCTTTTTTATTATGGTAAAAAAACATTCACCATTTCAACATTTTTTACACCTACAATTTAGTGACATTAATTACACCCATCAGGTTGTACAATCATTACCATTATCCGTTTCCAAATTTTTCTATCGCCCTTAACAGAAACTCAGTGCCCCTTAAGGAATACCTGCTCCTTTCTCACTCCTACCTGCCTCTGGTAACTACTAACCAACTTTGGCCTCTATGCATCTGCCAATTCTAGATATTTCATATCAGTGGAATCATGCAATATTTGCCCTTTTGTGACTGACTTATTTCATTCAGCATGTTTTCAAGGTTCATCCATGCTGTAGCATGTATCAGAACTTCATTTCTAAGAAGAGTACTTTTTGATGATCATATCAAGGTCAAGGAGAAGAACTAATATGTACCTTTTGCTTTGAAGTAAACATACCTGTGGTCATGGCTTGATTGGCAGAGATGCATGCCATTGTGACGGTGTGAGCAGGAGTCCTGTCAGAAAAGCCAGCTCCCAGGGCGGCCTTTAGGAAGTTTAACAGTCAGTGATTACTTATAAAGAAAGTATGACATGTAAAAGATGCTTTGAGCACTACTACTTTGTGTGGTAAATCAGGAGAGGGTTTTACTTTAATACGCTACAGAGTAACACTGCACTGAAAATCAAATGAAGCCCGTCACAGAAATGGTTTACTAATTTTTCATCTAGCTATTAATTGACAGGCATTCTGCAAAATTCCTGGAAGCCTGTTTCTAGTGTGGCATACCAGGCTTCAATATGTTTCTATTTTACATAGTTTCTTAGCAATGCTTTGCTCAGAGCCTTCAAACATATCAATATATAATTTGACTTTAACTTGTTCACATTTTCAAATAAAGTAAATCTGTTAAATACAGTTCATGGAATAATGAAATATATTATAGGGTGGAGGGTCCTCATTATCTGTGCCCCTGCTTAGGCCTAGTAGTCAAGCAAAAGTTGTCAAACATGAAAATAACTTGTGAAGAATCGACCATCAAAAAACAAGAGCTCCCACATAGGCACTACCCTGCCCTGCACTAAGGTCTACACTCATTGCCAGCTAGTCTTGCTCACCAACTCCCAATATTTCAGATGACACAATGCAGCTTATTGCGAAGCAGAACTGAAAACTTGCCAAATGTGCAGGATCTTCAGTTGAAACTTTGGAAAACTGAGTCACAAGTAAGCCACAGAAAATAAGGGTTAGACCAGTTAACAGCTAGAAAAGAGGAAACTGGTCAAGATGATGACATGATATGTGCTTCAAAAGAGAGTAATTAAAGAAGCCTTGAGGAAGCCATGTCATCTGCCAGTTAACCTTATAAAAGTGGCCTCTGTTATGCTGGCACAGTAAAAGTCAAGCATGCAATGGCAATATCTATTATTTTGTTACATTATTTACGGGGAAATTACAGTGCCAAAAAAAACCAATCAATGCCTGATTTCATTTTTGTTTATGTATAGAATTAATGCATAGGTGCAATAATGAAATACTCACTTTTTATAATACTAAAGTTTCACCTTAAAAATAAAGCTCCCGACTTCTGGACAACATGGCGCTATAGTCAGAAGCACCACGCCATCCCTCCGCAGCAAAGATCAGAAAAACTAAGTCAAACAGAGTCACACGTCAATCCTGAAACCCTAAACATCAAATGAAGAGATAAAGAACTCAGCCAAGCACCATATGGAATAAGAAACTGACCGAGAACAGAGGGCAAGGAGAGATACATGCAGAGGTCTCCTATTAGCTACCGCAGCATGGATCCGCCATCTTGGACTATCGGAGATCAGCCAACAGGGGGTATGAGAAAGCAGCTTCACAGAGCTTCCAGCAGGAGACAGAATGACCAGTACCAGCGATATAGGCTTTTCCACCCCCCACCCTTCTTCACCCCCACTTAGCCTCCTCTGCTTTCTGCAGCCACAGTCTCTTGGCCAGGAATCACCAGCTTCACCCTGGTGTCACTTGGATTCCACCTGCCCGCACTGGCCAACTCCCTGAGTGCCTTCTGTTGGCTGTTGGTGTTGCTTTTTTCCACTTCTTTAGATTTCTTCCTTACCTCTAACCACCTCCTCCTCCTTTTTCTCAAATACCTGGCTCTGCGCGCCATCTTTGCTTCTTCCTGAAAGGCTGCGAAACACCTCTTGACTGTGAAACTGCTTCCCAACCTGTGCCCCCATGCTGGTGGGACCCCTGGGGCTTTTTTGTTTGTTTGCTCTGATTTGTTCTGTTTTGATTTGCTTGTTTGTTTTCTTTTTCTTTTCTCAGCTTGGGAGTGCCTTCTAGCTGGGCAGTGCTGCGGAGCTTGGAAGCTACTCCCTTACTCTGAGCAGACGCACAGGGACATCCCCGGGGACACTTCTTTCTTCTTGTTTTTGGTATTTTTTTGTTTCTTTGTTTTGTTTTGTTTTCTCTCTTATTCCCTTTTTGTCTTTCTTCATTTCCAGTTTATTGATTTATTCATTTCTTTATTTTACCTTTTTTCTTTTTCATTTTTGTTTTTCCTCATTTCTCAGTCTCTCATCTCTCCACTCCAATGGCAAGCTTCCTTAGCACTCTTTTTTGTTTGTGTGTATGTTTTTGGCTCTCTCCTCTCTCTCATCTTTCCCATACCCATCTTAGCTCCACACATCACAATCTACCCCCTCCTTCCTGCCTACCTATACCATGTACTGAACATCACACTCCCAAGCAGCACAGGTATGGCCTACTGGAACCTGCCCTGCACCGATTCCCGGGCCGCAGTGGCAGCCTTGGTACATGCCACAAACAACCCATCCCAGCAACTCCCCTTCAGCTGGATCTGCCCTGCTGTACCATACCTGAGTGACTGACCCTGCCGATTGGAGAAGGAGGTGAAAACTATCGTGCCCACAGACAAGCGAACAACAAAGAATGCACAGCCCACCTGCTCAGACGTAACCAAATAAAACAGAAAAACAGGACAAAACAAACAAAACTACAATCAATAAATGAGGAAAATAACCACTGAATGCCCTGAAGACAGCAGACAATATCAAAACATTTACAAAAACAGGACAAGATGGTTCCAGTAGGCATCCAAAATAAAACGCCAGATGACCTTCCAGTAGAAGAAAAGGCACTAGACCTAACTGATAGGGAATTCAAACCTCTAATATTCAGAATTATCCAAGAGTTGAAGCAAAAAGCAGACAAAAATGAGAAAAAGAATACACAAATTCATGGAAAAGGCAGACAAATTCATGAAAAATACCAACAAAACATTGGAAGAATTCAAGAAAATAATACAAGAACAAAATGCTAAAATAAATTCACAACTAGACATCATACAAAAACAACAATTAGAAATCCAAAAGATAAACAACAAGATTTCAGAAATGGACAGTGTCATAGAAGGGCTGAGGAAGAGGTCTGAAACAGTGGAAGACAGGATTAGTGAAACTGAAGACAAATACTTGGACACAACTCTGTCCAGGGAAAACTCAGAAAAAAGAACGAAGAAAAATGAAGAAACCCTGAGAATTATGTGGGATACAATCAAAACCAAAAATCTACAAGTGATCGAAGTTCCAGAACAGGGGGAGAAAACAGAAAACACAGAGAGGATCACTGAAGAATTGCTGACAGAAAACTTCCCCAATTTCATGAAAGATGAAAAGCTGACCATCCAAGAAGCTCAACGAACCCCATATAGGATAGACCCCAAAAGAAAATCACCAAGGCATATCATAATCACACTCGCTAAAACCAAAGACAAACAAAGAATCCTGAGAGCAGCTGGAGAACAACAAAAAGTCATATACAGAGGAGAAACAATAAGACTAAGCATGGATTATTCAGCAAAAACCACACAGGCAAGAAGGCAATGGGATGACATATATAAAACCTTGAAAGAAAAAAATTGCCAACCAAGAATAATATATCCTGCAAAACTCTCGTTCACGTATGATGGTGAAATTGGGTCATTTCCAGATAAACAGAAATTAAGGGACTATGAAAAAACCAAACCAAACTTACAAGACTTATTAAAGGGAGTCCTTCGATCTGAGAACAAACAACATCAGACCACAGGCTGAATATAGGACACAGGATTGTACTAGCCAGATACCAACCTAGGAAATGAACTCTTAAGGACTATGCAAAACCAAAAGAATTACAACAGGGAACCCGAAAGATTAATCTGTAAATGACCAGGGCATCAGAACAATAAAAGAGGAAATAAATGGTGTAGGTATAGAATCTTCTAATGGAGAGAAAGGCAAGGTGATACCAAGTAATAATAGACTGGTTCAAATCTAGGAAGATAAGGGTAAATTCCAAGGTAACCACAAAGAAAGTTAACAAACCTACTCATCAATATAAAGAAGAAAAACATAAAGTCTTAGTAAAAACAAAACCTACAGAAACAAAAGAAATGGAAAAAAAAAATCCACAAACAAAAGGAACACAGTACAGGAGAGTAAGAGGAACAAAGAAAACATCAGCCCCACAAAAAAAAAAAAAAAGCACTACAAATGCAATCCCATTTCTAGGAATATATCCTAGAGAAATAAGAGCCATCACACGAATAGACATATGCACACCCATATTCATTACAGCACTGTTCACAATAGCAAAAAGATGGGAACAACCTAGATGCCCATTAACAGATGAATGAATAAACAAACTATGGTACATACACACAATGGAGTATTATGCAAAGATAAAGAACAATGATGAACTGTGAAGCATCTCATAACATGGATGAAACTGGAGGACATTATGCTGAGTGAAATAAGTCAATCACATAAGGACAAATATTGTATGAGACCTCTACTGTAAAAACTCATGTAAAAGGTTTACATACAAAAAGGAACAATCTTTGTTGGTTATGAGGGATGAGAAGGGTGGGGGGGAACTAAATAGACAATAGATAAGTAGTAACTTTGGTGAAGGGTAAGACAGTACGTAATACGGGGAAGCCAGCACAACTTGTACAAGGAAAGGTCATGGAAGCTCCATAGACACATCCAAACTCCCTGAGGGACTGAATTACCAGGGGGAGGGCTGTGGGGACCATGGTCTCGGGGAACATCTAGCTCAACTGGCATAACGCAGTTCATAAAGACAATGTTCTACATTCTACCTTGGTGTGTAAGCGTCTGGGGTCTTAAAAGCCTGAGAGCAGCCATCTAAGATACTCCACTGGTCTCATTCCTTTGGGAGCAAGGGAGAATGAAGAGAACAAGATACAAGGAAAAGATTAGTCCAAAGGACTAATGGACCACAGCTACCACAGCCTCCACCAGACTGAGTCCAGTACAGCTAGATGGTGCCTGGCTTACCACCACTGACTGTTCTGACCAGGATCACAATAGAGTGCCCTGGACAGAGGTGGAAGAGGATGTAGAACAAAATTCTAACTCAAAAAAAAAAAAAAAAAAAAAAAAAAAAAAAAAAACCAGTTTTACTGGCCTGATAGACGGGAGAAATCCCTGAGAGTATGGCACCCAGACACCCTTTTAGCTCAGTGGTGAAGTCACTCCCGAAGTTCACTGTTCAGCCAGGGACTGGCCAACCTCATAAAACAAAATGGGACTAATGAAGCACAGCAGTCCAGGGACAAGGACTAGAGGGCAGGAGGGGACAGGAAAGCTGGTGATAGGGTAGGGAACCCAAGGTTGAGAAGGGACAGTGTTGACATGTCCTGGGGTTGTTAACCATTGTCACAGGGTAGTATGTGTACGAATTGTTTAATGAGAAACTATTTGTTCTGCACACCTTCATCTAAGGTACGAAAAAAAAGAATTATCTATGTGAGATCAAATTGACAACAGCAACTCAAAAGGTTTGATGGGAAGCCTAGGGGGGAGTGAGTTGAAGATAATGGTGATGGAATAATTTGGAAAAGGATAGTGAGAATAGCAGCACAACTGGAAGAATGCGATCAATGTCACTGAATTGTACCTGTAGAAACTTTTGAAATGGTCTAACTTTGGCTATGTATATTTTCACCAAAAAAAAGGTCCTCCAAGGTCGAGAAGGAAGAGTGTTGACATGTCATGGGGTTGTTAACCAATGTCATAAAACAATATGTCTACTGACTGTTTAATGAGAAACTATTTGTTCTGTAAACCTTCATCTAAAGTATAATAAACATAAATAAATAAATAAAGCTCCCATCTCTAAACCATTTACTATGAAATTCTGGTTTTTGGTAAAGGGAGCTCTGAAACTATTTAATTATCCTCAGATAGCAAGGCTCTCGTATAATCTGGTAAAATAAACATGTTTTCAAAGTCTGAATTAAAGAGGTTCAATGGTTTTTTAACTGATATTAACTTACATTACCTTTTCACTATTTACCATATGTTTCACACTATTTATCATGCACCTTACCCCCACACTACCTTTGTACTGTTTACCATAATCTATAGAAATATAAACGTGTTACCATAGTGTCACGTAACATGACCGTATTCTGGTCTTCCCAGGTAGGCCTGATATCAAGTGCCCAACCTAAGTCTTATATGGAAACAATTTGCTGAAAACTACCCCTTGGCAACTTATGTCAGCCTTTCAACTTAGACTAATACAAAAAGAAGTAAGAGGCACGCCTTCAGAGAGCAGGAGGAGAGCTCTCCAATGGGGCAAGGGCAAGGGCACTCTGAGGTCACAGCAGCCTGATCGTCACAATGTCCTTTCCAGCATGTGTGACCCCTGGCCCCAGATGACTCTCAGGACTGAAGGAGCTTTTAATAGAAGTGGCTGCTGGTAACCCTTGTCCGCATGCTTCTATTTAAAGTTTGAACAGCTCCCAAGGCAAGCTTAGCCCCTAGATAAGTACACTACCTGGAAGGAGGAAGATGCCTCTTCGTTAAACTAGAGAGCAGGGAAACACGC
The DNA here is from genome assembly GCA_030035585.1 of Dugong dugon. Taxonomy (NCBI): domain Eukaryota; kingdom Metazoa; phylum Chordata; class Mammalia; order Sirenia; family Dugongidae; genus Dugong; species Dugong dugon. Next base: position 74,310,520 of record CM057473.1, read on the forward strand.
TGAGGCCTTTCAGTAAAGTCAGGTTCATGGAAACTCAGCACCAGAAGCCTTTTAGGATCTCATATTAACATAACTAATACAGACAAGTGCTAAAGAAATTCTTGTTGGCAAAAATACTAGCTTTTAGGCCAAAATGCAACTTTTGAGTTACACTCTCATAACGTATTCCCTTCCCCCAACTTTCCCCGCAGCTCCTGCAAAAATGACCCAGAGCTCAGCACAACTGGCATTAGTATAGGGCTATTATTGTTAGTTGCCGTTGAGTTTATTTCAACTCATGGCGACCCCATATGTGCAGAGTAGAAATATGCTCCTTAGGGTTTTCAAGGCTGTGACCTTTCAGAAGCACACTGACAGGCCTGTCCTCCAAGGTGCTTCTGGGTGGATCTGAACTGCCAACCTCTCAGCTGGTAGCTGAGTGTTTAACCGTCTGCACCACCTAGGGTCTCCCAGGATAGGGCAGGTAGAGGGAAAATTTCCAGAAAATGATCAGTGGGAGCTCCTTCAACTAGCTCCTGTGTATCTTTTGTTTTTTAATATAATATTTTTTAGGTATAATTTACATACAGTATTTTGGGGCAAAAATTCCAGAAAAAAAGTTATGAAAAAAAACATTCTCACTTTAGTTTTAGGATAAAAGAATAGAAATATGGAGAAATTTGAAACCAATTTAATATTTACTTTGCAACTTCTCTTATAAGAGTCAGTCTGTTATTTTCAGAATATGGAAATGAAAATGTATCGTGAACACCTTGATGCATTCCTAAAATTGTCATATTTGGTACATTTAGAAATGTGGAGGTCCAGGGAAAAACAAACAAAAATTTCAGGGGGAAAATAAACATCTTACTGTTCTTAATTCTTTCCTGCCCCCCAAAAATACACAGTTGATTTTTTGTGGGCTACAGTAATGCCAGGCCTTCTGCAGTTTCAACATTTACCAACAGGTACGAAGGCCGGGTAGAACAAGTTCTTTCAGTCCTGCTCATTTCCCCTTCTGTTTAGAATGACACAGATGGATGTTAGCACCCTTACAACTATACTGCCAAACGTATTGCCAAACAACATGGCAAGCATGGTCAAGAAACAAAGATAATGTTTAGCATGCTGAAATGAGCCAACTTTATCCAAATAATCACTTTCAAACTGAAACAAAACCCAGAAGATGTGTTTGGACTCTGTTCACTGTGAAATGCCTCTAGGACATGTCACAGAAAGTCCAAGGCCTGTCATTATCTAGATTACCTAATAAACATCCCATGGAACTGCACCAATTAGGGTAAAAGTAAACCTCTTTAAAATATTTTTTTTATAAAACTGCCTTATGTGCCCTTCTAGCCATTGGAACAAATGAGTAAGCAAGGCTACTTCCAACTAACAAAAACCAAGTTATGAAATGAGTCCTTTGTAAAATATTGAAAATTTAAGTAAATTAAAGAAGCCATGATACCTAATGCTACTAAGAATAACATCAGCCAGTTTTCTCATAATCTCTATTTTCCTAACATGAGCAGCAGAAAAATTAGCATTTCTAAAACCAGCTCCAATAACAGGATGTCATTTGATTTATAGTATAATTCTTTGAAATGTTAAATAACATTCATTATTCAATTTGTGCATATGTGTTTAGACGCTAAAAAACTTAAGTTTGATTTGAACCGGCATGGTCAAAGCCAACAAGAAAGCATAAAAGCAGCTTTCTTCCTTCCCTCATGGTTCTCATGCTAATGATGAAGCTGTACTCCACTGCATTACCCTACACTGGGATGGGGAGTCTACGGAGACTCTTAAATATCATCCAAATTGTAAAATCATGCTTTCAGTCAAATGTAACTTACTTAATGGATTTTAAGAAGTAAATTATATTAATTGAAATCCAAAATGACTTTCCCATCAGTCTTTTTAAAACTATAAACTTTGTTCTACCTACCTCTCTTGCAACATTGCTTGTTTTCACTTCCTGAATAACTGTGCCAAAGATGAGATAATCAACAACTTCCTTTGGGAGACTGGTCCGATGCAACAAACCCCTGAGAGCAGAAATCCCAAGCAAAGAAACATTTCATACATCAAGGTAGTAATACAAATCATCACATAAAACACTATACTTCTTTAAAAAGGTTAGCCTTGAATTTAAAAAGGCCAAGACTATCTTTTCATTAATTCCACAGGTGTTTGGAACCTTACAAAAAAAGAAATGTATGAAACACAGTTTAAAAAGGTCAACATTTGATGCTCAATTGGCAAGGAAGTTAGAGAGCAGAATCAAAAATAACTTGGAATAGGATAAAACAAACATATTAATGTGAGTAGAAACAAAAGTTTTCAGTAAGAAGAGCGAAAAGAGGCAAATATAAAATCAAAGAAATGAAGTAAAAGCCCAGGTTTATTAAATTTAATTTGAAATATCAATATAAAAACATGATTTAAACAATACAAACATTTTTCTAGCTCTGCTCACTGACAGAAACTAGAAGCAATGACACTCCAGTAGTAATGAGGCCACTTCGTACCCAGACTTGATTTCCAAATGCCATTCCCCATTAAAGGAACCAAGCCTTCTTAAAAAAATGACCCATCTCAGGTCTGAGGCAGGGAAAGTACAAAGTGAACCTCATTCACCTTTTTGTGCCAGAAAGTAAGGAAGCACTCGAAAACTAGTGGGGCCATCTCAAAAACAGGAACATAGCTGTACACATTTGCCAAAACTCATTAAACTGTACACTTAAAATCAATGCATTTTATGGTATGTAAATTATATCTTAAAAATATTATATTAAAAAACAAAAGGGACACAGGAGCCAGCTTGAAGGAGCTTCCACCAATAAAACGTGGGATAATCCAAGCATCGAAAAGAACGAACCATTAAATTTGGTTTTCACACAATAAATAAATAAAGATGCATATGTTCCTATAATTTCAAAAAATAAAAAAGGACAGCTGTTCTTTACCGAAAAATGTGGTTGTTAGGTGGCATCGAGTTGATTTTGAGTCATAAAAAAAAATCAGCCAATAAACGTAGGAAGAATAATAGAATTAGAAAAATTACAGATCTGCAATCTCTAATGTAATAACTGATTCAGGCAAAAAGTATCAATGCATGTTAAAACCATCTGGTGAAAGGTTGATGGGGAACAAGATATTCAGTGGTGCTAAGGTATCACTTTACAGATTACTAATTACAAAGGGAGGAACGTACCTTTACAATCAAAAGATCTGACCAGTACAGAGTGGTCAGACTTAGCATCACACATTGTCTGTCTTTTGATGTGATGCAATATGAACTACATTCACACATGAAGCATTCTTACCAAAAAATGTTTAAACTGAATCTAATCAAGCCCCTAGATCCAAAGGCCAGTTTATAGAAAACTCAGAGGGCAGAAAAGTTAAATATCATCACAAAGAAAAATCCAGAATATGGAACATTTTATAGGATAGCTGGCATGGACTTTCCAAAAAGTCTATGTCACAGGGGGGAAAATGTTCTAAATTAAGAGACTAAAGAGACATATTCATCTGTAATATGAACCTTGATTGGATCTTGGTTTTGAAAAAAAAAAAAACTATTAAAAAAGACATTCTTGGTGGTGTATCTTTGGCTATGTATATTTTCACCAAAAAAAAAAAAAAGTCAAGAAGGGAAAGGGTTGACATGTCATGGGGTTGTTAACCAATATCATAAAACAATATGTGTACTACTGTTTAATGAGAAACTTTATTTGTTCTGTAAACCTTCACCTGAAGTACAGTAAAAAAAAAAAAAAGAAAAAAAAAGACATTCTTGGAGCAATTGCATGGAATCTAAACATGAACTGAGTATTAGAAGTTATCATGGAATCATTGCTATTATCTTAGCTGTGATAATGGTATTGTGTTTAGCAGGAAGGGTCCTTATTCCTAGGGAAGTATTTAGGGCTGAAGTGTCAGGACTTACTGTCAAATGGTCCAAACAGCATAGATACAGCAAAGGCGGCAAAATGGTAACAATTACTGAATCTAGATGAAGGGTATTTGGGTAGTCACTGTATTATTCTTTCAATTTTACTGTACATGACTCTTTTTAAAATAAAAAGTTGAGGAAAATCTTGTAAACTTCTAGCCTGTGAGCCAATTAATCCCCCTTAATAAGCCAATTTGAGCTGAATTTTCTATTATTTGCAACTAAAAGTCTCCTTCCTGATACATGATCAGAAAGAAAAATGAGCAAACAAGCAATTTACAGGATAAAAATGGCCAATAAACAAACTAAAAAAAGCTCAACCTCAGCAACAAAACTCTTTAAAAATTTAAACAAGACATTATTTTTGACTTATCAAATCAGCAAAAATTAAAAATATGGCTGATACCCAATTCTGGTGAGAATGTATCTAACTAAATAGGCTCTTCCATACACAATTGATAGAAATGTAAATTGTTATAGCCTTTATAGTGCTATAAACAGGAAAATAAGCTGGCTTGGGGCAAAAGATGATTTTGATTTTTGACATGCTGAGCTTGAGGTGTTTAAGAAAATAGATCAAATTTAGAGATATGGGAGTTTTCTACATGACAAAATAAATGAGATTTTTTAAGGGAAAGCTTGCATACAGAGAAAGCAAAGCTCTGAGGACTGAAACTTGCAGAATACCTTTTAAAAGGAGAAAAAGGAAAAGGATACCTTTTAAAAGGAGAAAGAGGAAAAGATTTAGCTAGGGAGATGGGAGTAAAATCATAAAACATTAAGAAGTCAAAGGAAGACAGTTTCATGTAGGGCTGACAGTATCAAGTGCTAGAGTACAAAGAGACCTAAGCCTGAGAAAAGAATGATGCATTTAGTGATTACAAAGTCATTATTAAGAAAAGCTTCAAAGCGTGGTTACTGTACAGCAATGAGAGTGGAAACCAGATTATTATGGGATTAAGAAAAGTAAACAGACAGTAAAGAAAAGGAAGTAACTGCTGTAGATCACTTATTCTTGAAGTGTGGCAGGAAGAGAAGAAATAGAACCCGAGTTGGTAGAAAGGTCACCTGAGGTCCCACCCCATCTGCAGAAAGGGAGAATGAAGAAAACCAAAGACACAAGAGAAAGATTTGTCCAAAGAACACAACTTCCACAGCCTCCACCAGACTGAGTTCAGCACAACTAGATGGTACCCGGCTACCACCACCGACTACTCTGACAGGGATCACAACAGGGGTACCGGACAGAGCTGGAGAAAATTTAGAACGAAATTCTAACCCACAAAAAAAAGACTAGACTTACTGATCTGGCAGAGACTGGAGACACCCAGAGAGTATGGGCCCCCAGACACCCTTTTAACTCAGTACTGAAGTCACTCCTGAGGTTCACCCTTCAGCCAAAGATTAGACAGGCCCATAAAACAAAAGGAGACTAAATGAGCACACCAGCCCAGGGCAAGAATGAGAAGGCAGGAGGGGATAGGAAAGCTGGATGGATGGAAATGGGAAACCCAAGGTCGAGAAGTGGAGAGTGTTGACAGCTCATGGGATTGGCAATCAATGTCACAAAACAATATGCGTATTAATTGTTTAATGAGAAACTAATTTGCTCTATAAATCTTCACCTAAAGCACAATTAAAAAAAAAAAAAGGTCAGCTGAAGGGTTTTTCAAGCTAGAAAAGATGTGTGGCTGGTTGAAGACACAATGGCAAGATGTCAATGGAAAAGGAATGAGAGCGCCTTATTGTTATTTGTACCACAGAAACAAGTATACGATTTACGACTCCGACCAAACTATTCATCTATCTCAATCTCATTTACCACATCTAATTTTACATTTTTACTTGACTTGCACATGACTTTCTTGGCTTCTTTCTACATTAATATTGGCATAGTCTGTTCAGCTACTCCTGTACAGTCATTGAGTTTCCGTTTTTTTTTTTTTAAAAATCAAATATATAAATCGTGTTTAAGTTGATCAATCCAGATCTGCATTGTTTACTTAAATAACTTATGGCTAGCTAGGGTACTCATTAAATATTGTCAGGCCAAGAGATTATTTATTAAGCCTACAAGATAAAGATAACTGACATTCATCAGCTGATTAAAATGGAGAATAAATAAATCTTGTAAAAAGTTAATCAGAGTTTTTTCTTACCACATAAAAGCTAACAAATCCTGGATATGAACATTCTACTAAATGTTATTTTAGTGTAAAAACTGGAGAAAAATGTCTTTAATACAAGAAGAACTAAAGTAAAATTGCATCTACTTACGTAAGTGCTGCTCTAGCCAAATCATGTGGCATCAGGTCTTTGTATCTGGGGAAAGGAAACAAATAATTTCAACTAAAATCCTAGCACTTTAATAAAACATTTTTTCATTCTATTTGAAACACCCAAAGAGTATTTGTTAACATATGCTGCTGCATCTAACAATGTACTTGTCTCCAGATAAGTAAACTGTTGGAAGCAAGCTATCTGGACTCACTCCAGACTTTTCAAAACAAGGCTTGTTCAAGCTGAAAGTACGCTAGGCTTGTTCATGAGAAAGGATGTAAAACAAATTTTGCCATGTTATTTCACTGCTGGCTTTACTTATTCCGTATTAATTTCATGAAAATGCTATCCATGAATTAGTCCACTAACAGTATTATTACCTACTGGGTTATATTTACAAAGACCACTTTTGAAAGTGTCTTAAAAGAAGGGATAAATAACACAACCATTTATACTTACAAAGTGCCTGACAGCAAAAATGGAATGCGAACCCCATCAACCACCACGATATTCCTCATGTTGGGCTTGGCTAAGGTCTTCTTTGACTTGGTCTGGGCGGCTTTAACATAAAGTTCAAAGAACTATCAATTAAAATATACGAAGTCAGACGTCTTGTTACATTTTTAAATTACAGACATTCTAAGAAGAATTACATCATTCTGTATCACGTTGATTTGCCATTTAGCACACTACTTCAATATTAAAAAGGCTAAGAAATTGATTAGCATTTATAAGTTTCTAACTAACATTCAAAGAAAACAGAGATTATACTCAATGGGAGCATTTATGCCATTAACAAAGTTGTTTATTTTTATCAGGTGTGGACAATCTACCATATTAAAAACAACCAATTTTACACATAAATCTGCCGGTAATATTAGAAGTTGCAATGACTAATGTTGCTCACTCTTCGTACAGCTTGATAATCTTGCCTTTATATGTAGAAATAAACGCCACTTAGTTGCTAACTATCGCCAGTCTGCAAAAACTTAGAATGCTTCCTGATTCTGTTTCACTCTATTTGCCTAATTATTTTTTATCCTCAAAAAAAGCAATATTCAATTTTTTTAAAATTAAAGAATAACACATGAATATACACATGTAATTCACGGAAGTAAACAATACAAAAATATGGAGAGTGAACACTAAAGTTCCCTTTTTATGCCCTCCACCTCCTTTTTATTTCCTTCCCAGAAGTAAATTCTGCTAATTTGGTATATATACTTTCAAACCTTTTTTTTAATGCATGTACATTCATTTATCATGTATACTTTTTGACTTGCTGTTTTATCTTAACAATATAGCTTCAAGATGTTTCCATGTTAGTATATCTACCTCATTCTTTTCTTAACCAACTGTTAATGTTAGAATCCACTTACCATCATTGCTCCTTCATTATCAGATGGAGAAAAATCCTGAATCATTAGGAATAAAATTTCAACAACCCACACCCACTAACATCATAGAGACGTATTTATGGTTAAGTGTTCCTATGGTTGCAACAACATATATTCTACAACCAACTTGAAGAAAATAGTAGTCATAGCTAAGAGTCATGATAAAATGGGGTACAAAGATGATCCTGGCAGCTCCAATGGAGATGTGCTGGCGAAGGAGACAAAGGCAATGAGGAGATAAGTGGCAAACTCAAGCATGAAGTCTAAACACCAGGACAACCCGTTGCCCTTGCTATCGAGTTGATTCCAACTCATAGCAACCCTACAGGATGGAGTAGAACTGCCCTATAGGGTTTCCAAGGAGCAGCTGGTGGATTCGAACTGCCAATCTTTCGGTAAGCAGCCGTGCTCTTAACCACTGCGTCACCAGGGCTCCAAAGGCCAGGACAAAGGTAATATTAATGTGAATGGAAAGGATGGGACCAATACAAGAGATTTTCTAAAGGAAGACCAAGTATCTTGGTGAATAACTGGATATGGGATGAAAGGAAAACAGTGTTATAAAGGAAGCTTAGCGACTAAGAAAACCTGGCTACTCTACATAGAATGAGAATGGTTTTCCAAGAAAGAGGACATCATTTTTAAACATGCTGACTTCAAGGTGATGGAGAAATATCCAGGTGGAGAAGTTCACTTGGCAGGCAGCTAGAGATGCAAAACTAAAACTCTTAAGTGAGGTATAGATTTGTAAGCCATGAGATACGGAAAGTTCAGAATACAGAAAAAGAAAAGCAAAGGCATATTTTGCAGTGCCTGCTCACCCACAGTCTCCTCTAAAGGGAGTTGTCCTGCTCATTGTCCCTGCCAAAGGGCAGCCTAGACGGCCATATCCCTAAGCCCTGAGCTACAGTTGATTAGATTCAACCCAACAGTCAACCCATAGGGTGGCTGGCCAGTACCCTGTGTTGTCTATCCAAAAAGCATATTATAAAGTAATTAAACTAATTGGAGAAAAGATTGAAGTTGTCAAGGATTTCATTTTACTTGGATCCACAATCAATGCTCATGGAAGCAACAATCAAGAAATCAAATGACGCATTGCATTGGGCAAATCTGCTGCAAAAGATCTCTTTGAGGTGTTAAAAAGCAAAGATGAAACTTTAAAGACTAAGGTGTGCCTGACCCATGCCATGGTGTTTTCAATCACCTCATATGCGTGTGAAAGCTGGACAATGAATAAGCAAGACTAAGAAGAATTGATGTCTTTGAATTATGGTGTTGGCAAAGAATACTGAATATATCATGGACTGCCAGAAGAATGAACAAATCTGTCTTGAAAGAAGTACAGCCAGAATGCTCCTTAAAAGCAAGGATGGCAAGACTTCGTCTCACATACTTTGGACATGTTATCAGGAGGGACCAGTCCCTGGAGAAGGTTATCATGCTTGGTGAAGTAGAGGGTCAGGGAAAAAGAGGAAGGCCCTCAAGGAGATGGACTGGCACAGTGGCTCCAACAATGGGTTCAAACATAGCAATGATTGTGAGGATGGTGGAGGACCGAGCAGAGTTTTGTTCTATTGTACACAGGGTCTCTATGAGTCGGAGCTGACTCAACGGCACCTAACAACAACAAACTACAGTCTTTTTATATATTCCACGGTGCTATGGGCACAATAGCAATGTAGTATAAGAATCTCAATTGGAGGTTAAAATATTTAGGTTCTAGTCCCTGCTCTGTCAAAGCTTTCTCAATTGCAAATATGGGAGCTAGACTAGATGACCTCAAAGGCTCCTCCAAACTCCAAAACCTAGAATTCTACAGCTGACTGATATACATTCTATATTCTATATATAAAATCAAAATCAAAGCAGACAAAATAAAAGGTGTGTCATGTATAATCAACTGATATGTGCATGTGTGTGGATATGTAACCATCTCACCTGTCAAAATTTCTATCAGATATTTACATTTTCAGTACATCAGATAACTGAAAACATCACTTTTACCTTGCTATTTCAATTCCTTCATCCTAACAGCTCTGTCAAGCAGGGGTTGTCATGTGAACTTCAGGAGGAATGAGTTATAAAGTTACTGCAACCTAAAACCTGCTCAGCACAGGCACACATGCCTGCTCTCTCCCCTCACGTCAGCTGGTCACACTTCTGTGTCTTATCATGTGCCTTCTCGAATCACTACCACTGTCAGTGTAAAAACAAACTACACGCAAGACACTGTATTAGACACTGGGGATACAAAAAGGCTGAAGTCTCCCAGGCACTTACTATATAATTGGGGAGACAGAAACATACGAAAAAAGTTAAAGAGCAGTATAAAGAAGGATACTCTAAATGTGAGATAAATGCTGGTATTCAGCATTTATGCCAGATAATGCCAGACAAATGCTTTACCTCTGTTGGTATTCAGTATGACCATTCTCCCAGTTGGCAAGGATCAAGTCTATTTGTGTGACTTTGCAAAGCAATGGCCTAGATGAGCAGTAGAATTAGGGAAAAGGTGAAATGAGACAGAAAGAAATTATTCTTTCTGAGGCTAATGGAAGTCTATATTCTGGTTAGAATTTGGAGGGCACAGGAAATATATTTGTTATATGACAACATGAAACTTCCCTAGTTAGGCTTAGGCAACAGACTTCTAGAACACAGTGAAACTTTGACAGCCGGAACTCAACGGGACTGCCTTGTTATTCTGGGTCTTGCAAGTTTTCCACCTTGGACAGGGTACAGTTACCACTTTTCCATTGCTCTCTATTTAGTGGAAAATATTTCAGTTTTCCTTCTTTGACAGGTTTCTGCCTTACACAGGTTCTGGGTTTCGCAGGTTTTACTGTACTAAATGTTAAATCAAATAAAAGAAAAATATCATCCTGCATTTATATCAAGTTTATGGTTTTCAAAGTGCTTCTAGTTATCTTCATAACTGCATGCGGTTAACAAGACTATAATTATTATATTTCTTTCTTAGATGAAGAAACTAAAGCACAGTGAGTAAAGTGAATAGGTCAAGCCCACATTACCCAGAAAGAGGTAGAACTGGAATAAAGTCCAGGTCTTCTGAATCTAGGTAAAATGCCTTTTCCATTAAGTTATGCAAGTAGATACAATGAAACAGAAATCAGAAGTTACAGGTCAATAGAGAACCTGGGCAAGCAGAATCAGTGTTACGAGTTTGTCAGAGTATGTTCAGCACTAGCCACTGAAGATACATACTTACAGCAAGTTCTGCAAAAGTATGTAGTCCACAAAGTAGAGATGGTTAATCCATTGGTTCTACTGATGACCTAAACGACCTTTTAAAAATCAACTAATTTCCTTACTTGTCCATTTCACATTGACTAAAGAGCCTTTTTATTAACTGAGTTCTTCAGTCATCACTATTTCAGGAATGGGTCCTCTTGTATATGGGAAGAGAAGACATTCAACAATAGAGAAGCTGATCACTAACAGCAAATTTAAAAAGTTAACTTTTGACTCAAAAATGGTCTCAGGAGTATTTATAAACTATTAATCTCCAGGAATGACAGCCAGGGGGTGAATACTATGATCAGCAAGGTACATGGAACCTCCATCAGGCTCCGAATCCCAGAAAGCAGCCTCCTGTCAACATCCTTGAGTCCAACGCCACATCATATTGTATTATTATTGACTGACCCTATGTACTTTTTTTAATTTGAAGGCAGTAGTGATGTTCATGCTACTCACAAAAAGGGAAAATGAGTAAATTAGTTTTGCTTTTTATTTGTAACACAGGAATCTGTAAATTGACATTTAAATCAGAAATGTTTATTTTACAAATTACTTTACCTGGTGCAGCTCGCAGCTGGGAGGAACAGCTCAGAGGTCTCATAGCTGGAAACAAAATAAACTGTTTTACAAAAAAATAATACAAAGTTTATGTAAGATGCTTATAAATCCAAATCTAATCTTTAAAAAGAAAGGAACATTTAAACTTACAGAATCTGAGGGCCCATTCTGATGTACTGGGAAGATTTTTAAAAGCGCAAGTCAAAATGGAAGTCATTCTGAAATCTAAGGAGAGAAGAACAAAACCATATTCTGGGATACTTGAACATCTTATAGCTTATATCGTAGTCTAAAAGGCCATGGGTGGCACAAGCAGTGTACTCTCAGCTACTAACCTAAAAATTGCAGTTCAAACCAACTCAGTGGTGCTATGGAAGAAAGGACTGGTGATCTGCTTCCGTAAAGATTACAGCCAGGAGAGCTCTATGGAGCTGTTCTACTCCGTAATACATGAGGTCGCCATTGAGTATGAATCAACTCGACAGCAATGGATTTTGTTTTTTGTTATTATAGTCTATGATCTTCAATAACCTCATCTGTGGCTATTCTAACATGCTATAAAATGTAACCTATTACCAATTACTCTTCCTCTAATAATAATAGTTATATTGATATAGCTTTTACATTATGACATCCACTGTTTTGTGTGTGTGTGTGTGCTTTAGGCAAAAGTTCACAGCTCAAGTTAATTTCTCAGAACGAAAATTTATACAATATTGTTTGGTGACATTAGCTGCAATCCCCACAATGTGACAGCACACTCCCCCTTTCCACCCCAGGTTCCCTGTGTCCATTCGACCAGTTCCTGTCCCTTCCTGCCTTCTCAGGACAGGAGCTGCCCATTTGGTCTCTTACATCTGATTGAATAAGCAGCACATTCCTCATGTGTATTATTTTTGTTTTATAGTCCTGTCTAATCTTTGTCTGAAGGGTGGGCTTTGGGAATGGTTTCAGTTCTAGGTTAACAGTGCATCCAGGGGCCATAGTTTTGGGAGTTCCTCCAGTCTCTGTCAGACCATTAAGGCTGATCTTTTTACATGAATTTGAGTTCTGTTCTACATTTTTCTCCTGCTCTGTCCAGGACTCTCTGTTGCATTCTATCAGGACAGTCATTGGTGGTAGCTGGGCACCATCCAGTTCTTCTGGTCTCAGGCTGGTGGAGTCTCTGGTTCATGTGATCCCTTAGTCCTTTGGGCTAATATTTTCTGTGTGTCTTCGGTTTTCTCCAATCTCCTTTGCTCCAAGTGGGGTGGGACCAGTTGATGTATCTCAGATGGCAGCTCGCTAGCTTTTAAGATCTCAGATGCCACTCACCAAAGTGGGTTGTAGAACACTTTCTTAATAAACTTTGTTATGCCAATCAACCTAGATGTTCCCTGAAACTATGGTCCCCACACCCCAGTCCCAGCTACTATGTCCCTCAAAGTGTTCCGATGTGTCCAGGAAACTTCTTAGCTTTTGCTCTGGTCTAGTTGTGCTGACTTCCCATTTTGTGTGTTGTCCTTCCCTTCACCAAAGTTGATCTCTGTCTGCTATCTAGTTAGTGATTTCCCTTCCTTCTCCCTCCCCATTCTTGTAACCATCAAAGAATGCTTTTTTCTGTATTTAAACTTTTTCTTGAGTTCTTGTAATAGTGGTCTCATACAATATTTGTCCTTTTGTGACTAATTTCACTCAGCATAATGCCCTCCAGATTTATCATGTTGTGGGATGTTTCAAGGATTCATCATTGTTCTTTATCACTGCATAGTATTCCACTGTGTGTACGCATCATAATTTGTTTATCCATTCATCTGCTGATGGGCATTTAGGCTGTTTCCATCTTTTTGCTATTGTGAACAGTGCTTCAATGAACATGGGTGTGCATATGTCCATTCGTGTGATGGCTCTTATTTCTCTAGGATATATTCCTGGGAGTGGGATTGTTGGATTGTATGGTAGCTTTTTAAGGAAGCACCAAATTGTTTTCCAAAGTGGTTGTACCATTTTACTTTCCCACTAGCAGGGCATAAGAGTTCTAATCTCTTCACAACCTCTCCAACACTTGTGATTTCGTGTTTTTTGAATTACAGCCTTGTTGGGATGAAATGGTATCTCATTGTGGTTTTGATTTGCATTTCTCTAATGGCTAACTGTCCCTGGCAGCAGGGTGGCTGGTTTTAGGCACTGGTAAGGCATACTACTGCATAGGTTCGAATCCCCACTGGACCTCTGAGTAATGGTGCGACTTTTTGTAAACTCTGGTGGTGCAGTGGTTAAAAGCTATGGCTGCTAACCAAAAGGCTGACAGTTCAAATCCACTAGGTACTCCTTGGGAACCCTATGGGGCAGTTCTGCTGTCCTATAGGGTCGCTATGAGTCAGGATCCACTCGATGGCAATGGATTTGGGTTTTTTTTTTTTACGGCTGAAGATCGTGAGCATTTCCTCACGTCTGTTAGTTGACTGAATGTCTTCATTGGTGAAGTGTCTGTTCATATCCTTCGCCCATTTTTTCATTGGATTATTTGTCTTTTTGTTGTTCAGGGATTGCCATATCTTGATTTTAGAGATTAGACCCTTATCAGACATGCCGTAGCCAAAAATTTGTTCCCATTCTGTAGGTTCTCTTTTTACTCTTTTGGTGAAGTCTTTTCATGGGTGTAAGTGTTTGATTTTTAGGAGCTCCCAGTTGTCTAGTTTCTCTTCTGGTGTTTGTGCATTGCTAGTTATGGTTTGTATACTATTTATGACATGTATTAGGGCTTCTAGCATGTGACAACGACTATTCTAAGCATTAACTCATCTAATTACCACACCAACCTATGAAATATGCATTATTATTCTACCCTTTGTAAGAGATAAGGAAAGGGAGGCACAGAGGGGTTGAGTGAATTGCCCAAAGACCCACATCTAGTAAGTGGCAGAGCTGAAATTTGAACCCAAGCAGTCTAGCTTCAGAGTATGTGCCCTTCTCCTCTAGGGCCAAAGGGGCAGAGAGACTGCTGGGCATGATCATGACACCATCGATGTTAAATCTCTGATCTAGAAGGGTGTATTGTGGAGCTACAGCTGCTAACCAAAAGGTCAGCAGTTGGAATCCACTAGCAGCTCCTTGGAAATCCTATGCGGCAGTTCTACTCTGTCCTATAGTCACTGAGTCGGAATCAACTCAACAGCAGCAGGTTTTTTATTGTGATTATGAGGAGCCCTGGTGGCACAGTGGTTAAGTGCTGGGCTACTAACCAAAAAGTCAGCAGTTTGAACTCACCAGCTGCTCCGAGGGAGAAAGGTGTGGCAATCTGCTTCTTTAAAGATTAAACCAAACCAAACTCATGGCTATGTAGTCTATTCTGACTCACAGTGACCCCACAGGACAGAGTAGAACTGCCCTGTAGGGTTTCCAATGTTGTAATCTTTATGGAAACAGACTGCCACATCTTTCTCTAGTGGAGCAGCTGGTGGGTTCAAACCATTAACTTTTTGGTTAGCAGCTGAGCGCTTCAACCACTGCACCACTCCTCTCCTTAAAGGTTACAGCCTTGAAAACCCTATGTGGTAGTTCTATTTTGACCTATAGGGTCGTTATGAGTCAGGATCAACCTAACTTCAACAGGTTTGGCTTACATGCTTTACTGTGATTATGTCACCACTTGTCTGACAGTTTGCTTTACCGTGGTGGTCTGCAAATTGCTGTGATGCTGGAAGCTAGTATTTCAAATACCAGCAGGGTCATTCATGACGGACAGGTTTCAGTGGAGCTTCCAGACTAAGACAGACTAGGAAGAAAGGCCTGGTGACTTACTTCCAAAAATTAGCCAATGACAACCTTATACATCACAACAGAAGCTCGTCCCATATAGTGCTGGAAGATGAGCTTCCTAGGTTGGAAGGTACTACACAATGAGCACAACAATAGACTCAAACATACCAATAATCATGAACATGGTGCAGGACTGGATGACATTTCGTTTTGTCATACATAAGGTTGCCAGAAGTTGGAGTTGACGTGACGACAACCAACAACATTGTGATTATGCAGACTGAATCATGGAATGTTTGTATTTGAGGGAAATACACACTAGAGCATTCAGGGATGGTGATACATCATGTCAGCAACTTACTCTCAGCTGGTGCAGGAAAAAAACATTCTTCATAATGCACTTGCAACTTTTTGTAAGTTTGATGCTGCTTCAAAATAATTTAAAAAATTAAAAATCTACATATAAAAATGAATATGTTAAGAAATATATTTAAAATATAAAACCATTCTCCTTTTAAAAAAGGGCTAAAGTCCTAATAATGCGTTCCTGCAAATCAGTAAGGAAAAAAAAAAACAACAGATAAATGGGCAAAGGATATGAACAGGCATTCACAGAAATGGAAATACAAATGGCTCTCACTTCTACACATAGGATTTGACCTATGTCAGCACTGTATGTAACAGCAAAAGATTAGAACAACCAACAGATAGAGAACTGGTTAAGTAAATCATGCTACAATCGCCCAAGAAATAAAAGATAAGGAAATGAGTATGTACCAATATGGTACCACTTCTAAGCTAAATTATTAAGTGAAAAAGCAAGGGGCAAAATAGTGTGTACGGCATGTTATCATTTGTGTTAAAAACAGAAAATATATATGTTTCCTTGTATACGTATAATATACCTGGATGCATAAAGATTAAAGGTAAAAGTTGGATGGAAGGGAACACAGTAACTAAGGGAAGGGGGTGAGAGATGACTTTTCGTTGTACTTCTTTTTTTAAATTAATATACTTTATTTTTTTAGTTTCAGGTTTACAGAAAAATCGCATAGTTCTTCCTATTAACGTCTTGCATTCCTGTGGTACATTTGCTACAACTAATGAACCAATACTGATACACTGTTATCGACTAGAGTCCATAGCTCACACTAGGGTTCACTTTTTGTGTTGTACATAGTTTTATGGGTTTTCAAATATATATAATGACATGTGTGCACCAATACAGTATCATACAGAATAGTTTCACTGCCCTAACTATGCCCTGTGCCCTCTCTATTCACCTCTCTCCCCTCCCCCTGAACTCCCGGCAACCACTGATCTTTTTACGGTCTCTACGTTGTTGTTAGATGCCATGAAGTGGATTCCATCTTACAGCAACCCCGTGTGACAAAGTACAACTGCCCCATAGGGTTTCCTAGGCTGTATTCTTTATGTTGGTTTTGTTTTACTTTGTTGCTGCTCTTGAGAATATAGATAACAAAACATACACCAATTCAACAGTTTCTACATGTACAATTTAGTGACATTTGATTACATTCTTCCAGTTGTGCAACCATTCTCACCCTCCTTTTCTGAGTTGTTATCCCCCCATTAACATAAACTCACTGCCCCCCTGAAGTTCCTATGTAATCTTTCAAGTTGCTGTTGTCAATTTGATCCCATACAGATAGCTCCTAAAAGAGCATAATACTTAAGGCAGACTTGTTTTGCTAGTTAAGCTAAAACTACTGTTTGGTTTTAAGCAGACTTCAGGGAATATTTTTGGCTTAAGGTTTAAAGATTATCTGAGGGCAATAGTTTCAGGGGTTTATCCACCTTCCATGGCTCCAGGAAGTCTGGAGTCCATGAGAATTTGAAATTCCACAGTTTTCCCATTTTGATCAGGACTCTTCTCAAAATGTTCAGGAATGTAGCCAGGCACCATCCAGTTCTTCTGGTCTTATGGCAAAACAGGCAGTTGTTCATGGAGGCAATTAGCTACACATTCTATATCCTCCTCCTATTCCTGACTCTCCTTCCTCAAGTGAATAGAGACCAACTATTGTGCCTTGGATGGCAGCTTGTAAGCTTTTAAGATGCCAGGCACTACACAACGAACTAGGAGGTAGAAAAGAAGCACTACACACGTTATTAGGCCTCAACTGGGATGTGCCATGAAACCATGACCCTAACCCTCCAAACCAAGTGAATAAATCCCAAGAAGTGTTTATACATAAGCAGCCTCAGCAGCTTTTCCCTCTTTGTCATTATTGTAAATATATCTCTCACACAACTTCTGCCACTTCAATTTTTACAAGCATACAACTTATTGACAATTACAATTGGCTGTGCAGACCTACTCTTTTTAAGGTAATTTTTCCAACACCATTAACACCCCTCCTTCCTACCCCTGGTAACCACTACTAAACTTTGGTCTCTGTACATTTGCCTTTTCTTGTCTTTTTATATAAATGAGGTCAGATAATATTTGTCCTTTTGTGATTGGCTTATCTCACTCAGCACGTCTTCAAGCTCCATCTATACCGTAGGATGAGTCAAGACTTCGTTTCT
Organism: Dugong dugon; assembly: GCA_030035585.1. NCBI lineage: Eukaryota > Metazoa > Chordata > Mammalia > Sirenia > Dugongidae > Dugong > Dugong dugon. The sequence goes on from CM057473.1 coordinate 74,328,256, forward strand.
TCTACTGGCTGAGTAGTATTCCAGTGTATGTATGTAACACACTTTTATCCATTCATCTGTTGATGGGCATTCAGGCTGTTTTCATCTTTTGGCTATTCTGAACAGTGCTGCAGTGAACACTGGTGTACAAGTCTCTTTTTGAGTCTTTGCTTCCAAGTCTTTTAGGTATATACCCATGAGTGGAATTGCTCAGTCATATGTAGTTCTACTTATAGTTTTCTGAGGAACCACCACACTGTTTTCCACAATAGCTGTACCATTTTGCATTCCCACCAGCAACGGATAAAGGTTCCAATTTCCCCTCATCCTTGCCAACATTTGTTATTTTCTGTTGTTGTTTTTTTTAAAAAAAAATCTTAGCCATCCTAGTGGGAATGAAATGGTATCTCATGGTGGTTTTGATTTGCATCGTTCTGATGGCTAATGACACTGAGCATCCTTTCATGTGTATTAATGTCTTCTTTGGTGAAATGTCCATTAAAGTCCTTTGCGCATTTTATGATAGGGTCATTGTGTATCTTTTTTAATTTTTTTAAAATTTTGAACACATTTTAACTTAAAAAAGAAAACAACAAACTTGCGAGATTTGCCTACGAAGGCAGTGGTAGCCAGTCTCCAACATGGTCCCCAATAATCTCCACTTCTTGGTATTGACATCCTGTGTGATATCCTTCCACATTGTACCCTAGTTGGTCTGTGAAACCAAAAGAATTCATCAGAAATGACAGTGTGTCACTTCTAAGATTATGGCTTAGACACTGCAGCTTCCGTCTTGGTCCCTCTCTCAGATCACTATTCTGAGGGCAGCCAGCTACCACATCATGAGCAGTCCCTAGGAAGAGGTCCACTGGTGAGGAACTGAAGCCTTCTGCCAACAGTCATGCAAGTGAGCTTGGAAGCAAGTGAGCTTAGAAGCAGATCCTCTAGCCCAGCCAAGCTTTCAGATGATTATAGGCCTGGTCAACATTCTGACTGCAGCCTCATGAGAAACTAAGTCAGAACAATCCAGCTATGTCATCCCCAGATTCTTGACCCTCAGAAACTGTATGAGATAATAAATATTTATTGCTTTGAGCTAAGTTTTGGGGTAATTTGTTACACAGCAAATAGATTTCTAACACAAAGGCCTTAAGGTTTATTTTCACTGGGGTCTTATAAACTAAAAGGAGAATGCCCTATGGCTCCCTAAAAGAAGAAAATCATGTTCTAAGCATGCGAACTGGAAAGAGATGGGGAAGTTCAACTCTAGGCTCACCAGCCTAGGAGCATTCAAGGGACTCTGGCCAAGGAGATACATGAGATGGGCACCACTGTTTCCAAAAGCTACTAATGATGCCACATGGGTCTGGTACAAATTCCCTTAAGTAAAGTTCATCTTGAAATAAAATTCATGAAAATAGTTAAGAAAATTTTGAAAAAGAAAAAGGGAAACCTTGCTGTAATAGATATTAAAACTTTCTATAAAGCACCAGTAATGAAAACAATGTAGTTCTTGCACAGGAATAAGTGAAACTGATCAGCAGAACAAGATACAACAAGTTCAGAAGCATATCTACACAGATGAGAATTTACAGTAAAGATGATGTTTCAAATAAGTAGAAGAAAGATGAATTATTCAATAAGTTTGCTGGGAAAATGGCAAACCATTTGGAAAAAAAGTAAAGTTAGGCCCATAGCTCACACCATACGCACAAATAAATCCCAGATGGATTAAACATCTAGATATATTTTGTAAACTATAAAAGTCCCAGAAGAAAATACCAGAGAATATTTTTATAATCTTGGACAGGGAGGGGCTTCCAACATATGGCACAAAGCCCAGGAGCCATAATGGAAAAGAATAACTAACAGATCTGATTACACAAACATTCGAAGTATCTACAAAGCAAAAGACTATAAGTTAAAAGGCAGACAACAGATTAGGAGGAAATATTTACAATATGTAAAACAGACATATTCCACAAAGAACGTCTACAAATTATAGGAAAATGAGCAACAATCCATATAGAATGTGTGGTTATCACGCCAATATCCATTCCACCCCATTTTGTAGTTACCATGTGGTTTACATGGGACTGAACCCAGTCCAACCACAGGGTTTAAACCAATCAGAATAATCTCACTCTCTTGCCAAGATCACTGGCTTAGGTAACCAATGCCTAAACCAATCAGTGCATGGTATTCCTCTAAACATCTGTATTGATTTGTTGTTATTAGGTGCCATTGAGTCGGTTGATAGCGAACCTGTGTACAACAGAATGAAACACTGCCCGGGCCTGCGCCATGCTCACAATCGTTATGCTTGAGCCCATTATTGCAGCTACACAGTGTCAACCCATCTCACTGAAGGTCTTCCTCTTTTTCACTGACCCTCTACTCTACCAAGCATGATGTCCTTCTCCAGGGACTGGTCCCTCCTGACAACATGTCCAAAGCATGTGAGACGGAGTCTCACCATCCTTGCTTCTAAGGAGCATTCTGGCTGTACTTCTTCCAAGACAGACTTGTTCATTCTTCTTGCAGTCCATGGTATAGTCAATATTCTTTGCCAACACCATAATTCAAAGGCATCGATTTTTCAGTCTTCCTTATTCACTGCCCAGCTTTCACATGCATATGAGGTGACTGAAAACATCATGGCTTGGGACAGGTGCACCTTAGTCCTTAAAGTGGTATCTTTGCTTTAATACTTTAAAGAAATCTTTTGCAGCAGATTTGCCCAACGTAATGCATCGTTTGATTTCTTGACTGTTGCTTCCATGGGCGTTGATTGTGGATCCAAGTAAAATGAAATCCTTGACAATTTCAATATTTTCTCTGTTTATCATGATGTTGCTTATTGGTCCAGTTGTGAGGATTTTTGTTTTCTTTATGTTGAGATATAATCCATACTGAAGGCTGGGGTCATTGATCTTCATCAGTAAGTGCTTCAAGTCCTCTTCACTTCCAGCAAGCCAGGTTGTGTCATCTGCATATCACAGGTTGTCAATGAGTCTTCCTCCAGTCCTGATGCAGTGTTCTTCATATAGTCCAACTTCTCAGATTATCTGGTCAGCATACAGATTGAATAAGTATGGTGAAAGGATACAACCCTGAGGCACACCTTTCTTGACTTTAATCCATGCAGTATTCCTTTGTTCTGTTTGAAGGACTGCCTCTTGGTCTAAGCATAGCTTCCTCATGAGCACAATTAAGTGTTCTGGAATTCCCATTCTTTGTAATGTTATCCATAATTTGTTATGATCTACCCAGATGAATGCCTTTGCATAGTCAATAAAACACAGGTATGTACTGATTCAGGGATGGTCTAGTCAATATGACATTTGGGACCTCTGCCTGGAATTCTGAGACACAAATTGTCTTTCCTTCTAAGACTTGGCACTACTACAGCAGCTTGCAAACATGAGAAACATTTGTCTAACGATAGAGCGGGCTCCAAAAGTGGACAGAGCTGAGAATTTCAGAAAAAGAAACTACAGCCCTGATCATATTACATCTGAAACCCATTCTACCACTGTGCTTCTCAGTTCAATAAGCCAATAAATCCCCCTCAATAAGCTAACTTGAGTTGAATTTCTGTTATTTGCAACTGTAAGTCTCCTTCCATGACTAACAGGAAAAATGAGCAAACAAGCAATTCACAGAAGAAATAAAGATGGCCAATAAACAAAATTAAAAATGCTCGCCCTCAAATACATCATACCAAAACCTTTGGGACACAGCAATGGCAGTCCTCAGAGGATAATTTATAGCAATAGATGCAGAAGAAAGGGACAAAATCAAAACATTAACTACACAACTCAAACAAATAGAAAGACAACAGCAAAAAAAGCCCACAGCCACCGGAACAAAGGAAATAATAAAGATCACAGCAGAAATAAATGAAATAGAGAACAGAAAAACAATAGAAAGAATCAACAAAACCAAAAGTTGGTTCTTTGAAAGAATCAACAAAATCGACAAACCACTGGCCAGACTGACAAAAGAAAAACAGGAGAGGACGCAAATAACCTAAAAATGAAATGGGAGACATTACAACAGACCCAACTGAAAAATGCTTGCCCTCGGTGACAATACAACTTTTAAGAAATTAAAATAAGGTATCATTTTTGGCTTATCAGATTGGCAAAAATTAAAAATATGGTTGCTATCCAATTCATATGAGTCAGAATTGACTTGACTGCAACCAGTTTGGTTTTTTTTATCCAATTCGAGTAAGACTGTATCTAACTAAATAATTGGCTCTTCTATACACAATTGATCTAAGTGTATATTGTTATAGCCTTTTTGGAAGGCAATTTTGTAGTTATCTATCAAAATTTGAGTCTCTAGCTTATAGAAATACTCAAAATGTTCACTGTAGCATTGCATTTGTGGTAAACTGGAACTAATCTATATGCACATCAACAGGAAACGGTTAAATAAATTACAGTACATACTATGGAATACTGTTTAGCAGTCTGAAGAAAAAAATGAAACAATGTATATATATGCTGACATGAAAAGATGTTAACAATATATAAAATAAAAAAGCAAGCTGCAGGGCAGTATGTATAGTAAGACCCCATGTTATGGGTTGAATTGTGTCCCCCCAAAATGTGTGTCAACTTGGCTAGACCATGATTCTCAGTATTGTGTGACTGTCCACCATTTTGTCATCCGATTTGATTTTCCTATGCGTTGTAAATTCTACCTCTATGATGTTAATGAGGCAGGATTAGAGGCAATTATGTTAATGTGGCAGGATTCAATCTATAAGATTAGATTGTATTTTGAGTCAATCTCTCTTGAGATACAAGAGCAGCCAGCAGAGAGACAGGAGGACCTCACACCACCAAGACAGTAGTACAGGGAGCAGAACTCATCCTTTGTGCTGGGGGTTCCTGAGCTGAGATGCTCCCAGACCAGGGGAAGATCAATGACAAGGACCAGGAAACAGCAGCTGAAGAGACAAGGACGTTCCCCTGGAGCTGACAGAGAAAGAAAGCCTTCCCCTAAGAGCTGGCACCCTGAATTTGAACTGCCAGCCTCCTTAACCATGAGAGAATAAATTTGTTTGTTAAAGCCATCCACTTGTGGTATTTCTGTTATAGCACTAGATGACTAAGAGACCTCATTTTGTGACAGAAAATAAAAGACAGAAAAGCTCACAATGATATGAGTCTGAATACCAAAGGGACAAAAAAAGGACTTTTATTTTATACTCTTCTGTATTCTTTGATTTTTTTAATAATGAGCATTTTGCTTTTTATGTCCTGTATAATTCTGTTTTTAAAAAAGTCTACATATATATTAATACATTATATAGTTACATAAAAACATACAAATGTGTAAAAATGTCCAGAAAAAATACATAGCAAAATGTTATCTGAGTGGTAGAATTACAGATGTATTTTCTTTAGACTTTTCCATAGTTTCTGGGGGAAAAATTACATGGAATGTGTAATCCTTCAATAATTAATAATCAGGAGAGAGAGAGAGAAATAGATTGATTTCAAAATTAAGAGAGACTAAGAAACCTACTCTATGGGAGGGCTGACCTTTACTATCATTTGCTCTAAGCCTAGGAAACAGAATTTTGGAAACAGGATTTTTGGATCACAGAAACTTGAGGGTAGAGTAGGTTTGAGCATGGTGTGGAACTATGGACATATACACCTGGGAGCAAGGGAAAAGATGAACGGGGTACGCAAGTTATGAAAGCAAGACGGGGTGGCGGTAATAGATCAGTATTGTAACCTCATTAAGACAGTGTAATGGCTAAGTGCACAAACTCTAATGCCAAACTGCTGGAGTCCAAATCCTGGCTCCACCCTAGGTGTATGGGGTTAAGCAAGTTACTTAACTTTTCTTTGCTTTAGATGTCTTATCTGTAAAAGGCAAATAATTCCAGGTGTCATGAGGATTTAGTAAAATACATATACTGCACTTAGAACAGTGTCTGACACATACTAAGGATTATGTGGTAGCATAAATGTACTTAGTTCCTACTCTGTTTAAGCCACTGTAAAAACGTACTGAGGATCAAACAAGCATTATAACATTTCTGGAGCTTACAATTTTCTTGAGAGTTCCAGGCACAAAAAATCAAGAACTGAAGGGTAATCTAAATCAGCAAATGGCAAATTACAGTACATGGGCCTCTAGTTAAGAATAGTTTGTACATTTTTAGACACGGGAAATCCAGGGTGGAAAGGAAGAGTGTGGTGTCACAGTATCGGGAGAGCAAGTAGAATCACAAAACAACGTGTGTATAAATTTTTGTATAAGAGACTAACTTGAATTGTAAACTTTCACTTAAAGCACAACAGTAAAAAATTTAAAAAAGAATAGTTTGTACATTTTTAAAGAGTCTTGAAACAAAGAGGACTATATGAGAGATCTACGTGGGCTATTTACTATCTGACTCTTTACAGGAAAAGTTTGCCATCCCTGATCTAAATAAGTGCTACATGTAATTAGGTGCAGAAGAGAGCATTATGTGGGCAGGAGGCAGGCCTTGAACTGTAAAAATGTGTTGGAGGGCTTTGGAGGTCATCAAGAGTCCTTTTTACAATTTCCTAAGAAGTGATCACTGGTCATTCAGTTTCTGCACAAAGCACTCAAAGCGATGAACCTGCTGCCGTCGAGTCCGTTGTGACTCATAGCAACCCTACAGGACAGAGGAGAACTGCCTCACGGGGTTTCTAAGGAGCAACTGGTGGATCTGAACTGCTAACCTGTTGGTTAGCAGCTGAGTTCTACACCACCAGGGCTCCTCAAAGCGATGAGGGATTCACTACCTGCCGTGAGCAGAAACCTCTCTTCTTTCTTTCCATACTTCCCATCTCAGTCTCAACTTCCCTGCCATTTCTCCCTGCCCCTTCTTGCTTTCTCTCTTGCCAGAATGTCAATCTAGTGAGTAGTGAGACTCAGATTTATGTCTGAATCCTAGTTCTACTACCTACCAGAAAATTTACCTGATTTCTCTGGGCTTCCCATACTTCATCTAGAAAATGCAAATGATTATAAAACGTTTAGGGTTGCGAGCATTAAATGAGATGACGTGAAAGTGTCTGGAGCACAGTAGGCCCTCAAGGTTACTTCTTTTTGGAATGCATCACCTTATTCACGGGACTCTGGAGCACAAAAGTAGCTGTCCAGCAGCGTAGAGCTCTTGACTAGAAGTTGGTAGACCTAGGTTCTAGTTCTATTTCTACTACCTGTGACCCTGGGTAAAATCACTCTGTCTGATTTATGGGCTTCAGTTTCCTCATCGATAAAGTGAAGGGAGTGAATGACCAGATGATCTCCAGGTTCCTTCTGCATTTGAAAATCCTCCCATGCACCGCATATGCGAGCAGTCCCAAAAGGTCACATGATTAGCTCGACCCTTTATACCAGAAAACCAGGTAGACCTGTGGCTCCCTTCCCAACCTCTGTAAGAACCACCCACTACCACCCATTTGCAGGGGAGTTAACTCAGTCATGCCGACCGTTTGCTTGTCATAGTAGAACTGGGCACCACAGAATTTTCAGTGGCTGATTTTTCGGAAGTAGATCGCCAGGCCCTTCTTCCCAGTAGCCTCTAGAACCTCCAACCTTTAAGTTAGCAGCTCAGCTGGTTAACGATTTGCACCACTCAGGGACTCCTGTGAACCTCTATTAACAAACAAACAAAAAAACCGAAACCCGTTACCATCGAGTCGATTCCGACTCATAGCGACCCTACAGACGTTGGTAAAAACAACACTCCAAAGTAGCCCAGTTTCGTATGCGACAGAAACAAGCAAACTGTTCGTTAAGTTGCCATGACAAATTAAAACATACAGGTGACACTGCTGCTCAGAGATACATATACAACGCTAGCACAGTTACAGCCCTAATACGAATTGCTCTTGGTACTGCAAACCTTATCCGACGAGCTTCTTTCCGCTTTCCGGAATTCGAGGATATCCCGGGCTGGCGGCCGCGGGCACTGGCGCAGTCGGTTGCAAAGGAAGTGTGGATCTCACCTGAGGGAAAGGCTAGGCGGAGTTGAGCACACGTACCTCAACTAGCGTCTGCCAACCCCCCCCCCCGACTCCGGACAAGTTTCGGAACCAAGTGACAAGACTCCACCGGACCGAATAGCAGGCCCTTCCCAGAAAGGACCCTTGCTCCCCACGCCCCGCCCACGAGCTACGCAGGTGCCCGCCGACCGCCTGACTGGAAGGCTCGGCTTCCCCACCCCACCCCATCCCGCGCCCCTTCACTGGTGAAGAAAGCACCCTTTCAGTTCAGTCAGCCGGAAGCGAAGGATAGGCCAGTGTCAACTCTACATCTGAGTGTTAGTTAGGCAGTACGTTGGGCGCCTGTTAAGGGACAGATTACAGGAAGAAAAGTCCTCTGCTCTGCCTCTCTGGCTTGTCGCGCCTTCTACTTTCGTTCTCTTCTCAAGATGGTGGCCTCCCGAGCGATTGGCAGCCTCCGCCACTTCACTGCCTCCAGGACCTTCCGCTCCCCAGGTGAGGCGTAGCGGAGGTCGCCCAGGAGGCCAGGACAGAGCCCCTGCGGGGACTAGGGCGACTCTGGAGCTGCGTCTTCCCCTCGTTGTCTCTTCCCGGCACTGTCCTGGGGATCCAGCTCTCGGGGCGGGGGGGGGGGGGGGGGGCGGAGACTTTGCCCGGAGACCCCATCCCCTGTGTCCTTGTGAAGCGATTGTGACTTCCTCTCCTACAACTCCGAGCCATGCGGCGACTTCAGGCTCCGTAACCCCTAACTTTTCCCAGACCGTTTCACTCAGCCTGACGCTTACTGCAGATCTCCCGCTGGGCTTACGCCCTTCTTATTTTCTTTGATGAAAGCCTTGGACATGCCCCTCTAGATTGGGAGTTTCAGGAGGACTGAGACCCAGTCTGTCACGTCTTTGTGGCTTCACCGCACCTGCCTGTAACAAGCACTGTCTTAAACCCCTCTTAGGTGGAATTAACCAGCCTTGCAGATTACTGTAATTCCTTGCTCTTTCCCCGCAAAACCGTTTTTGTATGTATTATTACTTTTGCAGTTCCAGGAATCCAGTGTGAACGTATATGTTGAATTTCGACGAGAGGTTCTGCAGCTCGTTAGAAGAGACACTACAATGTCCATGTGTTTGTATCTTAAAGAATAAAGTGTTAGATCATTTTAAGTGCTATTTCTAATCTTGTTTCTGGCAATTCCCGGTCAGCGTGCATTAGTTATATTATCTTTTTCTTCTTTAAACTGGCAGTTAAAGGGTTAAAGTGGGTGCTTTGTAGAAACCAAACTTTTTCTTCCCCTCCCAAATCTGTAAGGCGAAATGTGACTAACTTCCTATTGCATGTTGAAGTTACTTCGAATTACTTAATTAGAAATTTAATTTGTATTATGAATTCCTTCTCCTTCCTCCTCCTGAACCACCTGGGTAGCATGCTGCTTTTAGAAGGGTAGCTGGAATTTCCCTTTACTAAAGGGATTCGTTTGGAATGATTGAATCTTTTTCTGCTTTCTCCTTTGACCGCTGGGTTTTGTCTTCACAGGAGCTTTTTCACTGTGTTCTTTCTCTCTCTCTCTGTCTGTGTGCACCAATCATAATGTAAACCACATTTCAGAAAATTGAAATATTTAAAGATTGGGAAAGGGGTTAAGAAAAACAACCACCAGTTCTCTTACTACTCATATGCCAAGTGTTTCCTTACAGTTTTTTGTTTTCCTGTTTTCCACACTTATGGTTCAACCGTTTTTAAAAATCAGATGTATACTTGTGAACTTGTCCCTGCATTGGTTTGGAGGTTCTTTTTATGGGTTGCATCACTGAACTGGTTGTATGATTTCTAGTCACCAGCCTTTCACTAATTAGCTGTGTGACTTTGAACAAATTTCTTAACGTAACTGGGCTTTATTTTCCTCATATATAAAATAAATGACTGAGACTGGATTTTCTTTGACATGGGAAGTAGCATGACAGAGCAGTTAAAAGCATAAAATTTGGAGTCTGACTTTGAGGTTTGAATCAGGCTCTGCCTTTTACCCTCTGGTGACCTTGGGCAATTATTTTGTATGTCTTTTTTCTTATCTGTTAAATGCAGAGTAACACCCCCTTATTGCATAGGGTTGTTGACTTCACGGCAATAGCTTGTATTTTTTGGTTTATATGGTTGTTGGAGCCCTGGTGACGCAGTGGTTAAGAGCTTGGCTGCTAACCAGAAGGTCGGCAGTTGGAATCCACCAGCCACTCCTTGCAAACCATATGCGGCAGTTCTGCTCTGCCCTATAGGGTCACTATGAGTCAGAATCGACTTGACGGAAACGGGTTTATAGGGTTTTTGAGGAATCTAAAGAAGTTAGTTTAGATGTAAAGCAGGTTTTCATGAAGTAAGTAGTCAGTAGTTGTTAGCTATTTTTAATTCTTCCCAGCCCTGAAGAACTATGATTCTGTACATACAGGATTTTTTAAAGGTAGTTTTTACATATTACATATGTGGAATAAAAAAGCTACAAGCTTAGTTTTTTATGTTTTCTGTATAGAAATATATACATACATGTATAAACGTGCATGTATTTTGCATTGTGTTTTCACCAATGAGTATGGCTCATTATAATTACTGCCTCTTTTAATAGCAATTTATAAATTTTGAAAAATTGTCTAGAATGTTTATTTAAAATTATCTGCACACCTGGATTGCCTTTTAGACTCAACAGATTGATCTCTCACCCTTAAAGTTTGTGCCAAAACATTGCCAGACAGTTAATGGGTGATTAAGTTCCTGTGCAACTGACTTTTAATCCCTGAATTTTTAATCTGCTCTTGCACTACTAGTGCAGTAATTCTGAAATATGACTGTCAAATAATCATGTCTTGACCAAAATATCTTGTCTAATTCCCACTTCTATCATAAGTCTAAATTCTTAATAATTATGTAAGTCTCAAAATAATTTAACAGGAAATGAATTTGAGGCAAATGCCTTAGTAGACTAGGTACATTTAAATTTGACTCTCACTTCTCTAATCCCATCCCTTTTCCCACGGTTAAATATGAGAAAAACTGTTAATTATTATAACTGAAGTAACATTTTCAAGTTTGTAATCCAACGGTCTTCACTGACTGTAGTTTTATGAGGTCTTTTAGGTATTTTCTTGAGTTAAATTACAAAGATTGTTAAAAAGTAGGGCAAAGGTGTCTCGGGCTGGCACAATAGATATAGGCTAAAGTTCACCCAACTGCTCTAAAGTAAACTGATGATTAAGTGGTGGATAAGGCTGGATTCCAACAGCAAAGCTACCTTGTACTCCAACTTGATTGAGTTTACTGTAGTTTGGAGTTCTTTTCCTGGCCAGATATAGGCCATTTTCATCTGGGAACTGGGCATAGTTCTGAGGTTTGTTACTAAATCTTGCAGAATGTGTTTTTGGTAGAGTTAATGTTTCAAATTGCATTTAGAATACCCACTGTGTACATTTTCTGATTTTCTCTTTGTTTTTTGTCTCTATTGATTTAGAGGTTTTTTTGTGTATTGGGGGGGGGGGCAAAGGTAGGTTAGTGGGTAAGAGCTGAAATGGTTTAAACTGCAGACTAGTAAGCACTAACCTGTTGTCGCAAATATTTGATCTTCAAAATTGCAACCCATGCGCAAGCCCCCTCATCTGCTTTATTTTCTTTTTTGCTTAGGCACTTATCTTCTAACATACTTATTTACATACTTATCGTATTTCTTGGTTTTTGTCTGTATTTCCACCCCATTCCTCCCAACCAGTCCATTCATGTTATCCTGCTCTAGTTAGAATTACCTATCCCCTGCTTGTCCTCCCACTGGAATTTTTAGTACATTACAGGCAAACTTTTTTTATTTTTATTTTTTTATTGTACTTTAGATGAAGATTTATAGAGCAAATTAGTTTCTCGTTAAACAATACATATATTGTTTTGTGACATTGGTTGCCACCCCCATGACATGTCAACAGTCTTCCCTTCTCGACCTTGGGCTCCCCATTACCAGGTTTCCTGTCCCCTCCTGCCTTCTCATCCTTGCCCCTGGGTTGGTGTGCCCATTTTGTCTCATTTCGTTTTATGGGCCTGTCTTATCTTTGACTGAAGGATGAACCTCGGGAGTGACTTCATTACTGAGCTAAAAGTGTGTCTGGGGGCCATACTGTTGGAGTTTCTCCAGTCTCTGTCAGTCCTGTAAGTCTGGTCTTTTTTTTATGAGTTAAAATTTTGTTCTACATTTTTCTCCAGCTCTGTCTGGGACCCTCTATTGTTATCCCCGTCAGAGCAGTCAGTGGTGGTAGCCAGGCACCATCTAGTTGTACTGGACTCTGTCTGGTGGAGGCTGTGGTACTTGTGGTTCATTAGTCCTTTGGACTAATCTTTCCCTTGTGTCTTTGGTTTTCTTCATTCTCCCTTGCTGCAGACAGGGTGAGACCAGTGGAGTATCTCAGATGGCCTCTCACAAGTTTTTAAGACCCCAAATGCTACTCACCAAAGTAGAATGTAGACCATTTTCTTTATAGACTATGCTATGCCAGTAGGGCTAGATGTTCCCCAAGATCATGGTCCCCAGCCCTCAGCCCAGTAATTCAGTCCCTCAGGGAGGCAAACTTGTTTTTATGCAAGGTGTATTTTCACTTCTCATTTAACTCCACTAAGTAGAGCCAATTCAGGGATTTTAGTCTTTTTGTTCACTCTGAGTGTTTAGAACAGTGCATGGACATGGTAGAGACCACAGTCCATATTTTTGTTGAATAAATGTCTATGAGATGATGTTGGAAGAGATTGCAGTTTAGATAGGGAAACACCTGCTACAGACGGGAGGTTAGAGAATGAAACAGTAAAAAGTATCAAAATGCAGGCAGGGAGGGAAAGGTTGTTGTAGATTGGAATCTGAAGTTAACACTTTGTGTGAAAAATTGGAGTTATGACACAGATATAAGAAGGAGGAGTGGTAAATACAGACGACACAGATTTCAAATGATGGAAACCAAAGAAGAGAAGTATATCATTAGTGAAGTAGAGGCACTGGGGATTGAGGAGCTGGCTGGCTTCTACTACCTTACGTTCGTATATAGCACTTTGACTTACAGATACTTTTACAATCATTACATCACTTTTATTCCCGTCTTTATGAAAACACTGAGTTTCACTAAGAGGCTTGTTCATTGTCACACAGCTAGAAATGATAAACCTGATGTTTGAACCCATGTCTCTTGACTCTCAAAATCCTTTGTCTTTGAATTGAGTTGGCTGACTTGGGTTGCTTAAAGAAGAAATGCAGCAATAATTTGAGATCACTCCAGTCTAATTCTGATGCTATTCACACAGATTTCTTTTCTTTCTTTTTTTTTTTTTTTTTTTTAAATAATATGCTGTCTTGCCTTTCAGACCAGTATAAAGCTTCTATTTTCTGTGCCTTCTCTTTTCTTCCCTTAAATAACTGTGGGATAGAAGATGTAGGAAGCAAGAACCTTAGCTGCTTTGATTGTCCTCCCCTGCCCTACCCCACCATCATTGGGTTCTGCAAATCAGTGGTTCTCAAATGTACATTTGTGTACTGTCTACTTCAGAGTCACCTTTTAAAAAATGCAGATTCTGAGGCCCAACTCCATTAAATTCTGATGCTGTGGTTCTGGGTTGGAGCCTAGGAATTTGTGAGTATGTTTGAACCTCCCCATCTTATTCTAATATTCAACTAGGTTCTAGAATCACTTCTCAATACTGCTGTGGGAATTGCAATCCAACTGTATACATTGGGTAGTCTCTTGGGTTCTGTGTGGAGCTGTGTGATAGTTCCCAGCTCCGGAAGAGTCCCTGCCTCCTGACCAAATATAGGCCATTTTCAACTTGGAACTGGGCATAGTTCTAAGGTTTGTTTCTAAATCATGTAGGAAGTGTTTTTGGTAGAGTTAATGTTTTAAATTGCATTCAGAATAAAATGTCCACCGTGATGTAAAATGACCATTGGATTTTATTGGCCATGGTCTTGAGTTTTGCACGCTAAGGCTAAAAATCTCAGACCCTTGTTTGACATCTTCCAAATTTTGAACCATAAGAAGAAAGGCAGTTTGTGGAATGGGAGAGGAAGCACAGAGAGAGGCAGGTAGACCCAGGCTGATGGAGAGGTATAACCACTGAGAGGTTGCTAGGGATTTTAACTTTTTTTTTTCAATAATAGCAAGAAACAGTTATGTCCCTACCTACTCTTCTAAATTATGTCCATGGATTCCAAGACCATATAGCCCCTGAGGTAGCCCCAAATGCCATATATTTAATTAAAAATTAGATACAAAAAGTTTTAATGCTAGTAATTAAGAATTAAACAACTAGTACTTGAGGAAACACTAGTATAATCAGAGGAAGTACATGAAGGAAACACTGGATATTATTAAAGCATTAGTTCTTTATTGTATTTGATATTACTTTAAAACATATACATTTTCTTGGGTACAAATATTTCACGTGTACAACTATTAAATGATGAATTGTTAAAGGGTGATTTGTTTTTATTGTTAGAACCAAAGAAAGAGGAAACTTTTTCTAAGATAATTGGGCCAAGATATGGAAGATGTGGGCATGGAGGAGTAAGGAGTTAAAGACGTACAGAGGAGAAATGGTTTGAGGTAAACCATGAATGGGAAAGGCAAGGGAAGAAAGAGCAGAGTTTATTTTAAAAAAATTTCTTTGATTGTACTTTAGATGAAGGTTTACAGAACAAATAGTTTCTCATTAAACAGTCACTACACATACTGTTTTAAGACATTGGTTAACAACCCCATGGCATGTCAACACTCTCCCTTCTCGACCCTGGAGGACCTTTTGTTTGGTGAAAATATACATAGCCCAATATACACCATTTCAAAAGTTTCTACATGTACAATTCAGTGACATCGATCACATTCTTCCAGTTGTGCTGCTCTTCTCACTATTCTTCTCCAAATTATTCCATCACCATTGTCTTCAACTCGCTACCCCCAGGCTTCCCATCAAAGCTTTTGAGTTGCTGTTGTCAGTTTGATCTCACATGGATAATTCTTTTTTTTGTATCTTAGATGAAGGTTTACAGAACAAATAGTTTCGCATTAAACGGTACACATATTGCCTTATGACAATGGTTAACAACCCCAGGACATGTCAGCACTGTCCCTTCTCAACCTTGGGTTCCCTATCACCAGCTTTCCTGTCCCCTCCTGCCTTCTAGTCCTTGTCCCTGGACTGCTGTGCCTCATTAGTCCCATTTTGTTTTTTGGGGCCACCCAATCCCCGGCTGAACGGTGAACTTCGGGAGTGACTTCACCACTGAGCTAAAAGGGTGTCCGGGGGCCATACTCTCGGGGTTTCTCCAGTCTGCCAGGCCGGTAAATCTGGTAGAGCAGAGTGTTTTTGAAGAAGACTGAAAGTTGTTATTAAGAGATGTTGAGCCTTTGCTGGCCTCCAGAACAGCCTGGTTGCCACCTGGAGCAAGATGTTTGGATGAGAGCAGGGCAAAGGGGAGCCTTTAATCGTAGAAAAGAGGTAGAGTAATGCCCAAAACAAACTTGGAAAGTTTTGCATAGAATTTCAAAATGTTCCTTACCTTCTATCCAGAGTCCAGATTGAAGGGCCTTCTTCTGGAGCTTCTCTTGGAATAGAACCTGTTGCCACTGAGTTGATTCCAATCTCTTGTGAAATAAGCTTACCAATTTGGCAGAAATATTATATGAGCTTACAATTTTGATAGTTATAGCTTGTGCTGTGTCTTTCCAGTACAGCTGGTGAGCCTAAGGTAGTGAAGTGATTAGAGACGAGGGTAGTTGGTCTTTGTTATCCAAGGAGTAGGAGTATTGCTGATGGAGTGCAGCATAGTCTTGTTCAATTAGAAATACTTGTGCATGACCCCATTTTAAAATATTTTATCTTTTCTTCTTGACCTTTGTAAAGCCCAGTGCCTCGAAGGATTGGGCCCACAGTAAGCCAGTGATGACAATAGGAGATAATCACAGAGAGATAGGTAAGGACATGGAGCATGATGTACAATAGTTTGTATCTGGTCAGGGATCACCAGTCAGTTTTAGAGGTATTATGGGTTTTAATCATCAGAACTCTGAACTTGAAATTACTTTAACTTCTCTATGAACATCTTTCTAATTTGATTGGTCTTGCTTTTTAGTAGAAATCGATAAATAAGAAGCTTAGAGGGGAGTTACTGACACAAATTACACTTTGACCAGCCTAATAGTTGGTGGATAGTTGTGCATAGTCCTAATTTGAAAATAGCAAGGCATGGTATGGAATGTTTCATTTATAATAGCCACTGCTGCTCCTTAATTTTACTTTTGATAAAAGTGGAAAGTCCATCTTTCCAGAAAAATGCAAGAGGAAGTGGCTGGAGAATATAGTTGTGATATATTTGGAATACATTTAAAACTGATGTTTTGGATTGCTTTGTAGGTTACTTATTGCTTAATGTGTTAGTCTGCTATTGCTGTTGTAACAAATTACTACAAACTTTGGTGTCTCAAACAATATAAAATTTATTATCTTACAGTTCTGGAGATCAGAAGTCTGAAATGGGTCTCACTGGGCTAAAATCAAGGTGTTGGCAGGGCTGCATTCCTTCTGGATGCTCTAGGGGAGAATCCATTTCTTTTCCTTTTCCAGCATCTGGAGGCTCCCTGCGTTCTTTGGTGTGTTGCTTACTTCCTCCTACTGTAAAGCCAGCAACGTTGGACTGAATCCTCACACTACCGTCTCTAGTTGTCTTCTGCCACCCTCTTCCCCTTTGCGATTACATTGGGTTCACTGGATAATCCATTCTAATCTCCCTGTATTAAGGTCAGCTGGTTAGCAACCTTAATTTCTTCAAAACCTTAATTCCCCTTTGTCGTGTAATTTAACATAGTCAGAGATTCTGGGGATTTAGAACGTGGACATCTTTACCGGTTGCCGTCAAGTTGGTTTTGACTCATAGTGACCCTATAGGACAGAGTAGAGCTGCCCTATAGGGTTTTCAAGGCTATGAGTCTTTACAGAAGCAGACTGCACCATCTTTCTCCCGAGGAGCAGCTGGTGGGATGGGTATGCCAACCTTTTGGTTAGCAGCCAGTGCTTAACCACTGCCCATTGAGGGGGGTGCATTCTTCTTCCTACCACATTTAGTATCCAAATAACCAAATAACCTGATCATTGAAATTAAAAAGGTATGATAGCAGTTACAATAATGACCTCGAATACATTGCTCTGGTTTTTTTTCCCCTGGTAAATTCCAGCTTTGTTATGTATAACAGGTGCTACAGAAATTCTGTTTTGCAAAATAATTAATTTTGAAATACTTTTTTTTTTATAGGTTATATTTGCCGCAACTTTACAAGGTCCTCTGCTTTGCTGGGTAAGTTTAATTTCTTGTTGACATGCTTACACTGATTTTCAGATTTATTTAGCTATAAACATGTTTACAAATATGTTTTCCTTTTCTTTCTAGCCAGAACTCACATTAACTATGGAGTCAAAGGAGATGTGGCAGTTATTCGAATTAATTCACCCAATTCAAAGGTACCTAATTTAACTCGCTGCAGTTTATTTTTACTACCTTATAAATTCAGTCCTGAATGAGAATGAAGTAAATGCACCAATCTGGCAGTAATATTATTATACGGGCTTACAATTTTGATAAATTGATTAGGGTTCTACAAGGAAGGCAGATTTCTGAAGCAGGGGTCCTTGTGTAAGATTTCTTCTAGTTGACCTTAGGTGTCAGGTTAACAGCAAGAATTAATAAGACTGGCCTTCTGTTACAGTGTAGAACAGGGAGGTGACTTATTAAGAGAAGAACTGACGTACAGGCTTAGTTTATAAGAATCAGAAGTCGCCTTTCCATCTTAAATATGAGGTTATAAAATCCACTTTCTTCCTTACTTTCCTCTGACATAGATTGTTATTTATTGTGAGTAAGCTGGCAGGCTTCAACGTGGACAGTGACGCTTATGCTTCCTGAGTGATCTGAATAACTCAGTGCAGTTCATGTAATGGAAGTCAGATTCTGTTCAAAATGGAACTTGGTTTGTTCCTGGCACTTCAACAAAGCATAAAGCGTTATCCAGTCTTTTGCTAAGAAGAGCTTTATTGCGGGGACTCATGCTTTTCCCCCATCTGAAATTGGTGTAAAGGTTTGCTACTTTAGAAATCTTGTAACCAAAGGCGTAGATGAAGTAGAAAGACCTAGATGGAAGCAATTGACAACTATCACAAATTAAAAAAATAGGAGCCATTCCTTTTCACTAGAGTAAATTTTAGCACCCACTGACTGGTAATTCAAATTTTAGATATTTTTTCAGAGTCTCTTCAAGTTGAGTATTTTTCCTGAACACAAAAATAATACATGTCTGTGGTTGGAAATTTTAAAACCAGGAAAAATTATAAAGAAGAAGATAGCAAACATTCATAATCCAAATCCAATGATAACCACTTTTAACATTTAATCCAGTTTCAGCCAGTTGTATGTCTGATTTTGATTCCTTTCTCCCCTTAATGTTATACGATGTTTCTCCATGCCAGTAGACATTTGTAGAC
Source organism: Dugong dugon (assembly GCA_030035585.1). Taxonomy (NCBI): domain Eukaryota; kingdom Metazoa; phylum Chordata; class Mammalia; order Sirenia; family Dugongidae; genus Dugong; species Dugong dugon. Next base: position 74,346,774 of record CM057473.1, read on the forward strand.
TTTATAGCCTGCATATGATTCAAACTCTTAGGAATAAGAACCTGAGTTCCTCCTTTGACTAGACGTGTTTAAAGGGAAGGGTGCTTAGAGTTGGCCAAAGCTGCCTGAACAGAAAGCTACTGGGTTGGTTTTTTTTTTTTTAAGGGGTTGGGTGGCCTGAAGGCAATTTCTGCCTCTCTTTCCTTGCTTCTAACACTATATTTCTGTTGGATAAACATATTTCCTACTATTAAAATAGCATCTGATGGTGATATGTGCATCTGGTGCTTTGAATTTAAATTCTTAGATTTATATGCATTTCCCTTTGGCAGGTAAATACACTGAATAAAGAGCTGCACACCGAGTTGGTAGAAGTAATGAATGAAATCTGGGCTAGTGATCAAATCAGAAGTGCCGTCCTTATTTCATCAAAGCCAGGCTGCTTTATTGCAGGTGCTGATATCAAGTAAGTTTTAGGAAGTTTAAAGTCACCTTTTATCTTGGTTAATAGTATGTTTCTTGGGCTTAATAACTTCTTCTTTTAAAAGAAGATAGAAATAAATTCCCTGAAAGGTTTCTTCTTGAGTTGGTTTCATGAGTATAGTAAGGTTGATAAAATAGAGGGGCTTATTGCTTCAACTAGCCTTTCCTTGAAGAATCTGAAACCAGGTCAAGAAGGAATTTGATTAGAAGAATTGAATAGAATAAAAAATACTATAAAATTAAACTGACAATGAGATGCCATTTTTTACCCATCAAACCAGCAAGCGTTTAAACCCATTGCCGTTGAGTCAATTCTGACTCTTAAGGACCCTATAGCACAGAGTAGAAATGCCCCATAGGGTTTCCTGGAGTCACTGGGGGATTTGAACTGCCGACCTTTTAATTAGCAGCCGAATGCTTAACCACTGTGCCACCAGGGCTCCTAGCAAGCATTTAAAAGTCTGAAAATATCATGTGTTAGCAAAGACTTAGAGAAATGAGCGAGTTAATTACTAGTAGGAATGCCAGTTCCTTCAGCCACTTTGGAGAGCAATTTGGCAGCATTTAGTAAAATTAAAAATGCGTATATCATATGATCCAGCAGTACTTCTACATATATACACTAGAGAAATTTCACCCTTTGTTCATAAGGACCTATGTTTGAGGCTATTCAGTTCAGTGTAGTTTAAAATAATGAATTTGAAACAAGCTAAATATCAGTCAGTAGGGAAATGATAAGTAAATTGTGGAATATTCTTGTGATAAAATACTACAAAACAGTTAAAAGGAATTAACTAAATCCACAACATGATAGATCTCCAAAACATGATGTTAAGTTAAAAAAAGCAAGGTGCAGAATGTTTCATACAGTGTACCATTTATATAAATGCCTTTAAACCACATATGAAATCGTTCTTTACATTATTTATGGATACAAATGTATATAATTGGTCTGGAAGGATGTGAACATACGAAACATAAAAAGCTTTCAGAGAAAATGAAGTAGGTGGTAGGCCTAGAAGAGGTGATCAAAGGGAACTTTACAAACGCATCTCATGTGTCCTTTCCCTTTTTCAAATGGTAGCTTGTGTGCGTATCTAGCTTGTTTAAAATTCTTAAGGGTGTAGAAGAGGAAATGATATCTTATTGTTAGTTTAATGGGTTAAATGTTAGCAGTTGTTAATTCTGTCAAAATTTGGGTATTTGTTCAAAAATCAGTTGGATTCCTTTACACCAACAAAGAGAACCTCAAAGAGGAAATCACCAAATCAGTACCATTTATAATAGCCCCCAAGAAAATAAAATACTTAGGAAGAAATCTAACCAGAGACGTAAAAGACCTATACAATGAAAACTGCAAGACACTACTGCAAAAAACCAGAAGAGATCAGCGTAAGTGGAAAAACATACTTGCTCATGGATAGGAAGACTCAACATTGTAAAAATGGCAATTCCATGCAAAGCGATCTACGGATACAATGCAATCCCAATCGTTCCAACGGCATTTTTTAATGAGATGGAGAAACAAATCACCAACTTCATATGGAAGGGAAGAGGCCCCAGATAAGTACAGTATTACTGAAGAAGGAGAACAAAGTGGGAGGCCTCACACTACCTGATTTTAGAACTTACACTGCCATGGTAGTCAAAACAGCCTAGTACTGGTACAACAACAGATACTTAGACCAATGGAACAGAGTTGAGAATCCAGACATAAATTCATCCACCTATGAGCTGCTGATATTTGACAAAGGCCCAAAGTCCATTAATTGGGGAAAAGACAGTCTCTTTAACAAATCGTGCTGGCATAACTGGATGTCCATCTACAAAAAACTGAAACAAGACCCATACCTCACACCATGCACAAAAACTAACTCAAAATGGATCAAAGACCCAAATATAAAATTGAAAATGATAAAGATCATGGAAGAAAAAATAGGGACAATGCTAGAAGCCCTAATACATGGCATAAACACAATATGAACCATAAGTAACAATGCACAAGCGCTAGAAGAGAGACTAGATAACTGGGAGCTTCTAAAAGTCAAACACTTATGCTCTTCAGAAGACTTCACCAAAAGAGTAAAAAGACAACCTACAGTCTGGGAAAAAATTTTTGGCTACAACTAATCTGATCAGTGTCTAATCTCTAAAATCCACAAGATACTGAAAAACCTCGACAACAAAAAGACAAATAACCCAATTAAAAAATGGGCAAAGGATATGAACAGCACTTTGCCAAAGAAGATATTCAGGCGGCTAACAGACATGTGAAGAAATGCTCACGATCATTAGCCGTTAGAGAAATGCAGATCAAAACTACAATGAGATCATCTCACCCCCACAAGGCTAGCATTAATCCAAAAAATACAAAATAATAAATGTTGGAGAGGTTGTGGAGAGACTGGAACACTTATACACTGTTGGTAGGAATGTAAAATGGTACAACCACTTTGGAAATTGATTTGGCGCTTCCTTAAAAAGCTAGAAATAGAAGTACCACACAATCCAGCTATCCTGCTCCTTGGAACATATTGTAGAGAAATAAGAGCCATCACACGAATAGATAAATGCACACCCATGTTCATTGTGGCACTATTCACAATAGAAAAAAGATGGAAATAACCTAGGTGCCCATCAACGGATGAAGGGATAAACAAATTGTGGTATATCCACACAATGGAATACTATGCAACGATAAAGAACAACGATGAAGCAGTGAAACATAACATGGAGGAATCTGGAGGGCATTATGCTGAGTGAATTTAGTCAGTCACAGAAGGACAAATATTGTATAAGACTGTTATTATGACAACTCAAAAAAAGGTTTAAACACAGAAGAAGAGATCCTTTGATGGTTAAGAGGGTGGGGAGGAAGGGTGAGGATTATTCACCAGCTAGATAGTAGACAAGTTTTATCTTAGGTGAAGGGAAGGACAGCACACACTACAGGGGAAGTCAGCACAACTGGACTAAACCAAAGCTAAGAAGTTTCCTGAATACAGTCAAACACTTTGAGGGACAGAGTAGCAGGGGTAGGGATCTGGGGACCATGGTTTCGGGACATCTAAGTCAATTGGCATGACAAAGCTTATTAAGAAATGTTCTACATCCTATTTTAGTGAGTGGTGTCTGGGGTCTTAAACGCTTGCAAGCAGCCATCTAAGATGCATCAATTGGTCCCAGCCACCTGGAGTAAAGCAGAATGAAGAACACCAAAGACACAAGGAAAGTATTAGCCCAAGAGACAGAAAGGGCCGCATAAACCAGAGGGTTTATCAGCCTGAGACCAGAAGAACTAGATGGTGCCCTGACAGGGAACACAACAGAGAGTCCCTGAGGGAGCAGGAGAAAGGCGGGGTGCAGAACTCAAATTCATGTAAGAAGAGCAGACTTAATGGTCTGCCTGAGACTGGAGGAACCCTGGAAAGCATGGCCTCCGGATTCTCTATCAGCCCAGAACCAAAACAGTTTCTGAGCCCAACTCTTCAGACAAGGATTGGACTGGACTGTGGGAAATTAAGTGATACTCGTGAGGAGTATGCCTCTTGCCTCAAGTAGATATAAGAGACTAAACGGGCAGCTTCTGTCCAGAGGTGAGATGAGAAGGCAGAGGGCGTTAGGACCTGGTTGAATGGACATGGGGAATCGGGTGGAAAGGAGGCGTTTGCTGTCACAGTATGGGGAGAGCAGTTAGGGTCACAGAACAAAGTATGTATAAATTTTTGTATGGGAGACTAACTTGAAATGTAAACGTCATCTAAACTACAACAAGAAAAAAAAAATTTGGATATTTGTTACATTATTCCTTGTACTTTAGGCAATGATGGCCGGCATTATAAGCTTAGTAATTTGTACTTACGATGTTTGTATTTTTTTTTTTTTAAGTTTGTTACACATCGTGTACCTTTCTTATTGATATATAATAATTCAAAATTAATGAAATACTGTTTATTTAATGTTTATTGTTTAGAAAAAGGAAAATTATATGTATCAAATGCTTTTTCTTCTAACTCAGTTATTTGAGCCCAGCGAGACACTAATGACCTGGCAGTAGCTACCTTTTTTTATTCATAGGAAAATACCTGTTCCTTCTGTGAGGCTAGTTGAGCACCTACCAGTGTATAAAATGCAGAAAATACTAGTTATCTTTGGTCAAAACTACAAAATTCAAAGCTTAAATGAGTTTAGAAACCAAGTAAGTAGCAAATGAAGCAAACTGAAATTAAAGGACATAGAGTACAACATTATTGTACAAAATCTTTTTGATTATTAGGGGATTTATTTAAAGGTTTTAGATCCCTCTAAACAACTTGAACCTTTTTTTTTTTTTTGCTATCATTTTGATTGCTGCTTAATCTGATAGCTACTTGATAGTGAAAATGTTTAATCTGATAGTGAAAATATTTACCAGAAGATGGTTTTCTCATCTACAGAGCTTTGTAATCTAATGACTTATTATAGAAGCAAAAATGAATTATGGAAAACTGTTTCATGTTCTATGGGTCCAGAAATTTAACTTCTTTAAAAAGAGACAGTGTTGCTGATATTAGTGTGCATTCATCTTTGGGACAAAAATCACTCTTAAACTTCTGAGTGTTTGAAGATTCACTACCAAATATTGGTATATGATAGGGTAAGTACAGTGAAACCCGTGAGAGCCAGAACGCTATAGGACCGCCTTGTTTTTCCAGGTCTCACAAGTTTTCTGCCTTTGACAGGGTACAGTCTTAATACTTTTCTATTGTCGTTTTAGTGGAAAATATTTGAGTTTTCTTTCTCTGACCAGTTTCCTTCTCACACTGGTTCCAGCTTTTTTGGCTTTTACTATGGATGAGGTATTGAACAAAGTAGGCTATAGTTTCAGCTTTGTTTTTTTTTGTTCTCTGCTTTTCATTGATACTGCAGCATGTTAGCCGGTTGCAAGACCTCTCAAGAAGTAGTGCAAATATCACAGGAAGGACAGAAAATATTTGAGAAACTTGAGAAGTCCACCAAGCCTATTGTGGCCGCCATCAGTGGATCCTGCTTGGGAGGAGGACTTGAGGTATAGATTTTTTTCCAGTCATTGAGACACTATCTAGCTCATTCCTGGGAGTCACCAGCAGTAAACCCTCTTTAGGAGGAGAATCAACTTTCTTTTTAATTATAAGCTTCTGGATAGATTTGAACCCTGATTCTGTCATTAACTAGCTTTGTGGCAAAGCAAGTGAACCGGTATGTCTGAAACATGTTTTCATTTATAAATTGAGAAGGTTTGGACTAGATCTCTTAAGCTTCCCTTCAGTTCTAAAAACCTGGTGCACGTTTGCAGGGCCAAGATTCAGAAGCGTGATCCATGCTCTTAAACTATTTAAGTCTAGCTGAGACATGCTAAACAATATGTTTAAGTGCTTTGTGAGTCGTAAAGTTGATAAATATAAGATTTGAGAGAAGAGATGCTCTCTAGACTGGAGCGTGTGAAGGAAGGGGAAAAAGGAAAATAACAATCGAGCACTTATCATGTGCTGGGCTGTATGCTAGAAATGTTCACATACATTATTTAGGGAAACCTGGGCCTGGCCCTAAAAAATGAGCAAAATCTGATTAATCAGAGAATAGTGGAGAAAATATTTCACATTTGGCGTGGTGTAAACAAAGGCAAGGATAAGCAAAGCCTATTAGAATACCGTAAGTAGACCTGCGTGGTTGCAAAGGAGAGGGTGTATAGAGTACAGGACTTCTTAACCTGAGATCCGTATAAAATTGTGTGTGTGTTTTTCTATCGAGAGCTTCCATAGCTTTCAGCAGATTGCCAAGGAGATGTGCAACCCAAAAAGAGGTTAATAAGGGGGAAAGTGTGAAGTAAGACTGAGAAGGTACATTATAGAAAGCATCAAATGCCAGCCTAAGGAATTTCAGTTTATTCTGTGGGCATTTTCCTGCTTTAAAGTAATGTTTAGACCTGCACAGATCCTAAAATATTATAAAGCTACATTTTCTAAAATCACATTGATGCTGGGTAGAGTTGCACAGCTGATTACTGTAATCCCTGTCAGTAAGTTGTATACCTGTAAAAAAGTTGAATTGGCAAAAGGTGTGTGATAGATATATTTACAAAAATGACCCCCCCCCCAAAAAAAAAAAAAGAGTAGCTGCCGAGGCTGCTTATGTGCAGCCAAACACCTCATGGGATTTGGCTCCTTGGTTTGGAGGTTTAGGGTCATAGTTTCATGGGACATCCCAGTTAACTCACCTAATAACGTGTTTAATACTTCTGTCTTCTAGTTCGTTGCATAGTGCCTGGGGTCTTAAAAGCTTGCAGGTAGCCATCCAAGGCACAACAGTTGGTTTCTATTCACCTGGAGCAACTAAGGAAGAAGGAGAGTCAGGAATAGAGGAGGATATGGAATAGATGGCTAATTACCTCCATGAACAATTACCTCCTTTGCCATGAGACCAGAAGAACTAGATGGTGCCCAGCTACCATTACTGAACATTTTGATCAAAGAGTTCATAGACGAATCCTGATCAAAAGGGGAAAAATGTAGAACAGAATTTCAAATTCTCATGGACTCTAGACCTTCTGGAGCCACAGAGGGTAGATGAACCCCTGAAACTGTGGCCCTTAGATAATCTTTAAACCTTAAACCAAAGGTATTCCCTGAAGCCTTCTTAAAACCAAACAATAGTTTAGCTTAACTAGTAAAAAATGTCTGCCTTGAGCATTATGTTCTTTTAAGAACTGTCTATATGGGATCAAATTGACAACAGCAACTCAAAAGATTAGATGGGAACCTTAGGGGGCAGGGAATTTATGTTAATGAGAGAGGAACAACTCAGAAAAGGAGGGTGAGAATGGTTGCACAAGTTGAAGAATGTAATTAATGTCACTAAATTGTACATGTAGAAACTGTTGAATTGGTGTATGTTTTGCTGTGTATATTCTCAGCAACAACAACAAAATAAATAAAAGGGGAAAAAAGCTACATTTTCTAACATTCTAATTTTCTATGTTTGTTTGAAGCTTGCCATTTCATGCCATTACAGAATAGCAACAAAAGATAAAAAAACAGTATTAGGTGCTCCTGAAGTCCTGCTGGGGATATTACCGGGAGCAGGAGGCACACAGAGGCTCCCCAAAATGGTGAGTTTAAGACCCCCTGTGAACTTGGGAACCTCTGTACCTGTATGCTCCTTTAGATCTATTTCCTCATACCAGAATGCATACTACAGGTATTTATTATAGAATTTGGAAGCCAAATAATATGTGAGTATGTAAAATCAATGACAGACTTCTATTCCTGGTATTTGTTTTTTCACTTCCTCAGAATGTTTGACCAGGGCCCTTTTTTAGATCTGAAGAAAGATAAAGATGAGTAAGGTACATGTCTTGCCCCTCTGAAGCTTATGGTTTAATTTGTTCCTTCTCTGCACAGTACCATCTTACCAGTTTTTCAAATTCATGGATCATCTTTCATACTGAGTATAAGAGGGAGGGAAACCCTGGGGGCATAGTGGTTAAGAGTTACAGCTGCTAACCAAAAGGTCGACAGTTCAAATCCACCAGCCACTCCTTGGAAACCCGATGGGGCAGTTCTATGCTGTCCTATAGGGTTGCTATGAGTCGGAATCGACTGGATGGCAACAGGTTTGTATGTTGTTGTTTTTTTTAATAAGAGACAGACCATTTCCAGCATTGTGTGATTTGGGTGATCTCATTGCTGTATTCTATAGAACCAAAAAAGGCCCATCAGGCTTTTGAATTCTTAAGGAGAAGGGGAGGACAGTCAGACCTGGATGCTGTAGAGCAATCTTAATACTAAATTTGAGAGCCCAGTGAACCTCATAGCTTCTGACTCGAGGCTCAGCAGAAATAACTCTTTGGAGGGAAGTTGATATGAACTGAAGACAGAAAAATAGAAAGGTTTATGGTGTTAGTTTTCAGACTCTTGTGCATTCCTTCATAGGATTGTCAGGAGGGTTCATTGAGTGAATGAATAAGCCTATATGTGCAGAAAATATTTGCTGAAGTTTGTTTGCTGTAGTTCATATCTGAATGTTGCTTGAAGCCACTAGTATTTCATGTGAGAAACTGTAGCTGAGTTCTATTTTTGTTAAGCCTAAAATTCTTTCTATAGACATTGTCAAAACTATCAGATTTCTCATAGTCTCTACTAGTTCCAATGTAGGAATTTTTAATATTATGTAAACTCAGAATGACATAAATGCACAATTTTAGAAAACATATCCAATTCTTCACTTTATCAGTCCTGTAAGATAGCAATCCTACGTACTGAGTTAAAAGAGGTAAAGGCTTTTGCTTCAGTTTCAAGTTTCTAATTCCAAAGTTACCTAAACTGTATCAGTGTATCAGATTAACTATTGATCACCACTACCAGTTGCCGTTGAGTTGATTCCAACTCATGGCAGCCCCACGTGCGTCAAAGTAGAACTGCGCTTCATAGGGTTGTCAGTGACTGATGTTTTGGAAATAGATCTCCAGGCCTTTCTTCCAAGATGCCTCTGAGTGGACTTGAACCTCTAACCTTTAGGTTAACAGCTGAACACTTAACCATTTGCAACACTCAGACATTCAACTTACTGACAAATAACATAAAAATCTGGTTTGACTTTTTTCAATTTAATATTTAGTTTGCTCATTTGAATTATTTGCAAACTATAGTTGTGACTCTGATTTTTTTCCCAATACCTTTATCTTTGCTTGCATACTAGGTGGGTATTCCTGCTGCTTTTGACATGATGCTGACTGGTAGAAATATTCGAGCAGACAAAGCAAAGAAAATGGGACTGGTTGACCAATTGGTGGAACCCCTGGGTAAGTGTTAGCATGTCTCAGAATTGAACTTTATAAAGTTTATTTATTTTCTTAAGAGCTAATCTCTTTAATATTGGTTCTAGTGAAATGAGCTCTTAAGAAATAAGTAATTCCGAAGAGTGAAGTTTTATAGAATAGATAGTATTAAATTACTTTCACCATCACCCCAGTTTGTATTTTACTTTATTTATAATTTGGACATCAGAGTATAGAATTCAATCAAGTCATTATTCTTGGTTCTTGAGTTACCTGTATCGTTGACCATGCATAACCCTTGTTCAGTTTTTTGTGTCTGTTTTAGTAGTGTGATAAACATATATAAAACAACCAATCTAAGAACTAGTATATTAACAATAATTAACGTCTACCAATGTACTACTTCTCCCATATAATTTCTTTGCCTTCCCTCACCCCAGGAAACTGCTATTCTGAATCACATGTTCATCACCTTGCATGTTTTAAAAATCAGCATTATTGAGATATTTACATAATAATAAATTCACTAATCTTAAATGTACAGTTTGAGTTGTGATAGGTGTATATAGTTGTGTAAATACCACCGCAGTCATAAAATAGAACGTTTCCAGTATGTAGCCTTTTCTGTCTTCTTTCATTTAGTATAATGCTTTTGAAATTTGTCCATGTTGTCATATGTATCAGCAATTGTTCCTTCTTATTGCTCAGTGTTATTCCATTGCATAGGTACACCATAATTTGTTTATCCATTCTCCAAATGATGGGCATCTGAGTTGTTTTTTAGTTTGGAGCTATTCTAAATAAAGCTGCTGTGAACATTCATTTGCAAGTCTTTGTGTAGACATACATTTCATTTCTGCTAAATAAATACCAAAGAGTGGATTGACCGGGCTTTATGACAGATGTATGTTTAGCTTTTGAGAAACTGCCACTGTTTTCCCAAAGTGGATGTATCCTTTTGCATTCCTACTAGCAGTGTATGAGTTCCAGTTACTAACCACTTAGTATGGCCAGTCTTTTTAATTTTATACATTCTAATAGGAGAGTAGTAATATCTCATTGAGGGTTTAATTTGTACTACCTAATGACTAATGGTATTGAGTACTTTTTCATATGCCTATATGCCATCTGCATATCTTCTTTGGTGAAGTGTCTATTTAAATCTTTTGCCCATTTTGTTTGATTGGATTCTTTGTTTTCTCATTACTGAGTTTGAGAGTTCTTTATAGAGGATACAGGTCTTTTATCAGATAACTGATTTGCAAATATTTTCTCCCAATCTGTGGCTTGTCTTTTCATTCTCTAAGAGCAGAAGTTCTTAGTTTTGATGAAGTCCAGTTTATCAGTTTTATGGATCATGCTGTTGGTGTTGTATCTAAGAAATTTTTTCCTAACCCCAAATCACAGAGGATTTCTTCTCCAAGTTTTATAGTTTGAGTTCTTAGATTTTGGTATGTGATCCATTTCAAGTTAACTTTTGTATATGGTATGGTTTTGTTTTTGTTTTTGGCGTAAGACTGTCCAGTTGTTCCAGTACTTGTGGTTAATCACTGATCTGCTAACCAAAAGACAACCGTTCAAACCCACCAGCGACTCCGTGGGAGAAAGAGATGTGGCATTCTGCTTCTGTAAAGATCACAACCTTGGAAACTCTTTTGGCAGTTCTACTTTGTCCCCTAGGATCACTATGAGTTGGAATAGATTCAACGGCAATTCATTATATCCATACACACCCACTCCTCACTTATCAACATGGTTAGGGTCCAAAGACCAGGTTGTTATGTGAAAATTGGCATTATGCAAAAATAGAAGATGACCACATCAGATCACAGAATGGAGGATGACTACATCATAACATAACTGCCAAATTTCATCATTACATAACTGTCAAATTATATCATTACATAATTGCCAAACCACTGAGAATCATGACCCAACTAAGTTGACACATAACCTTACCCATCACAGCCGACATTACTCTCACCTTGTACTTCGGAGTTCGTTATTGCCAGATGTACATTGTTAATGCGCAAAATAGTCAGGTAGTAGATTTTTTACTGTTGTCGTAAATGCAAAATGTCGGATGATGAGGTAGTTGATAAGTGAGGAGTAGGTGTAATTAGTTTTAAATCTACCATTATGTATTTTGTTTCCTATTTTTGTCTGATCATTGTTCCTTTTTTTCTTCCTCCTGCTTTCCTTTGGATTAATAATTTTTTATCTTTGCTATTGGCCTTTTATTTTGTGTTACCTTTTTAATGTTTGCTCTAGGGTTTATATTACACATCTTTAACTTATTACTGTTTGCCTTCAAATGATATATCATCTCACATATGTCATATGTAAGAACCTTAAAAGAATATACTTCCATTTTTCCCTATCCTTGGTGATATCGTTGTTGTATGTTTTACTTCTGTATATTATAAATCCTTCAATATATTGGGTTTTTGTTTGTTTTGGTTCTTATTTATTTATTTGCTTTAAACAATTATCTTTTTAAAAGATTTAAAAATGAGAAAGCGATCTTTTTATATTTACTTACATATTTACCATTTTCAGTGCTCATTATCTTTTCTATAGATCCAGATTCCCATCTGGTGGGGTTTTCTTCTAATCTGAAGAACTTCCTTTAACATTTCCTACAGTGTACTTCTACTGGCAATGGATTCTCTCTTACCTTTTGGATTTTTTGACAAGGTCTTTTTATTTCAACTTTACTTTTCAAAGAAACTTTTACTGGGTATAGAACTCTAGGTTGCCACTTCACTATTGTTCTCTTTGTTCCACTGTACGAAATGTGTCTTTTTTTTCCCCCCCTTTGGCTGTTCTAAGATTTTCCGTTTATTTTTGATTTTAGCCATTTGTTTATGATGTGCCTTGGTGGTTTTTTAAAATAATGTTTGTTATATGTGGAATTCATTGAACTTCTTGGATATGTGGGTTTATAGCTTTCATCAAACTTTTTGGTTATTATTTCAGCTATTTTTCTTTTAAATTATGATTTAGGTGAAAGTTTACAGAGCAAATTAGTTTCTTTTGTGACATGGGTTGCCAGCCCTGTTCGAATATTTTTCTGTCTCCTTACCCCTGCCCTTTCTCTTTTTTTTTTTTTTAATTTTTTTATTGTAATTTATATGAAGGTTTACAGAACAAATAGTTTCTCATTAAATAGTCAGTACACATATCATTTTACGACATTGGTTAAGAACCCCATGACATGTCATCACTCTCCCTTCTCGACCTTGGAGGACTATTTTTGGTGAAAATATACATAGCCAAAGTTACACCATTTCAAAAGTGTCTACATGTATGATTTAGTGACATCGATTGCATTCTTCCAGTTGTGCTGCTATTCTCACTATCCTTTTCCAAATTATTCCATCACCATTGTCTTCAACTCACTGCCCCCAGGCTTCCCATCAAACCTTTTGAGTTGCTGTTGTCGATTTGATCTCAGATAGTTAATTTTTTTTTTTTTGTACCTTAGATGAAAGATTGCAGAACAAATAGTTTCTCATTAAACTTCTAGTACACATATTGCCCTATGATAATGGTTAACAACCCCACAACATGTCAACACTGTCCTATCTCAACCTTGGATTCCCTATCACCAGCTATCCTGTCCCCTCCTGCCTTCCAGTCCTTGTCCTTGGACGGCTGTGCCTCATTAGTCCCATTTTGTTTTATGAGGCTGTTGAATCCCTGGCTAAACACTGAACTTTGTGAGTGACTTCACCACTGAGCTAAAAAGGTGTCTGGGGGCCATACTCTCAGGGTTTCTCCAGTCTGTCAGGCCAGTAAATCTGGTCTTTTTTTTGTGAGTTAGAATTTTGTTCTGCATCCTTTTCCATCTCTGTCCAGGACCCTCGGTTGTGATCCCAGTCAGAGCAGTCAGTGGTGGTAGTCGGGCACCATCTATCTGTACTGGACTCAGTCTGGTGGAGACCTTGGTAGCTGTGGTCCATTAGTCCTTTGGACTAATCTTTTCCTTGTATCCTGTTCTCTTCATTCTCCCTTGCTCCAGAACAAGTGAGACAAGTAGAGTATCTTAGATGGCTGCTCACAGGCTTTTAAGACCCCAGACACTACTCACCAAGGTAGAATGTAGAACATTGTCTTTATAGACTGTGTTATGCAAATTGAGCTAGACATGCCCCGATACCATGGTCCCCATAGCCCTCCGCCCAGCAATTCAGTCCCTCAGGGAGTTTGGAAGTGTCTATGGAGCTTCCATGACCTTTCCTTGTACAAGTTGTGGTGGCTTCCCCAGTATTGTGTACTGTCTTACCCTTCACCAAAGTTACCACTTATCTATTGTCTATTTAGTTCCCCTGCACCCCCCCATTCCTAGTAACCAACGAAGATTGTTTCTTTTTGTATGTAAATTTTACATGAGTTTTTACAGTAGAGGTCTCATACAATATTTGTCCTTTTGTGATTGACTTATTTCACTCAGCATAATGTCCTCCAGTTTCATCCATGTTATGAGATGCTTCACAGGTTCATCATTGTTCTTTATCTTTGCCTAGTAGTCCATTGTGTGTATGTGCCTTAGTTTGTTTATCGATTTGTCTGTTGATGGGCGCCTAGGTGGTTTCCATCTTTTTGCTGTTGTGAACAGTGCTGCAGTAAACATGGGTGTGCATATGTCTATTCGTGTGACAGCTCTTATTTCTCTAGGATATATTCCTAGGAGTGGGATTGCATTTTGTAGTGCTGACGTTTTCTTTGTTCCTCTTACTCTTCTGTGCTGAGTTCCTTTTGTTTGTGGATTTTTTTTTTTTTTCATTTTTTCTGTTTCTGTAGGTTTTGTTTTTACTGAGACTATTTTTCTTCTTTATATTCATGACTAGGTTTGTTAACTTTCTTTGTGGTTACCTTGGAATTTACCCTTCCTAGATTGGAACCAGTCCATTATTACTTGGTATCGCCTTGCCTTCCTCTCCATTAGAAGATTCTATACCTACACCATTTATTCCCTCTTTTATTGTTCTGATGCCGTTGTCATTTACAGATTAATCTCTCGGGTTCCCTGTTGTAATTCTTTTGGTTTTGCGTAGTCCTTAAGAGTTCATTTCCTAGGTTGGTATCTGGCTAGTACGATCCTGTGTCCTATATTCAGCCTGTGGTCTGATGTTGTTTGTTCTCAGATCGAAGGACTCCCTTTAATAAGTCTTGTAAGTTTGGTTTGGTTTTTTCATAGTCCCTTAATTTCTGTTTATCTGGAAATGACCCAATTTCACCATCATACGTGAACGAGAGTTTTGCAGGATATATTATTCTTGGTTGGCAATTTTTTTCTTTCAAGGTTTTATATATGTCATCCCATTGCCTTCTTGCCTGTGTGGTTTTTGCTGAATAATCCATGCTTAGTCTTATTGTTTCTCCTCTGTATGTGACTTTTTGTTTTTCTCCAGCTGCTCTCAGGATTCTTTGTTTGTCTTTGGTTTTAGTGAGTGTGATTATGATATGCCTTGGTGATTTTCTTTTGGGGTCTATCCTATATGGGCTTCGTTGAGCTTCTTGGATGGTCAGCTTTTCATCTTTCATGAAATTGGGGAAGTTTTCTGTCAGTAATTCTTCAATGATCCTCTCTGTGTTTTCTGTTTTCTCCCCCTGTTCTGGAACTCTGATCACTCATAGATTTTTGGTTTTGATTGTATCCCACATAATTCTCAGGGTTTCTTCATTCTTTTTTCTGATTTTTCCTCAGACAGAGTTGTGTCCAAGTGCTTGTCTTCAATTTCACTGATCCTATCTTGCGTCGTTTCAAACCTCCTCCTCCGCCCTTCGATGACACTGTCCATTTCTGAAGTCTTGTTGTTTATCTTTTGGTTTTCTAATTGTTGTTTTTGTATGATTTCTAGTTGTGAATTTATTTTAGCATTTTGTTCCTGTATTATTTTCTTTAATTCTTCCAATTTTTTGTCTATTTTTCATGAGTTTGTCTGCCTTTTCCATGAATTTGCCTATTTTTTCCTCATTTTTGTCTGCTTTTTGCTTCAACTCTTGGGTAATTCTGAATTTTAGAGATTTGAATTCTCTATCACTTAGATTTAGTGCCTTTTCTTCTACTGGAAGGTCATCTGGTGTTCTGTTTTGGACGCCTACTGGAGCCATCCTGTCCTGTTTTTATAAGTGTTTTGATATTGTCTGCTGTCTTCAGGGCATTCAGTGGTTATTTTCCTCATTTATTGATTGTAGATTTGTTTGTTTCTTCCTGCTTTTTTGTTTTATTTGGTTATGTCTGAGCAGGTGGGCTGTGTGTTCTTTGTTATTTGCTTGTCTGTGGGCACGATACTTTTCACCTGCTTCTCCAGTGGGCAGGGTCAGTCACTCAGGTATGGTGCAGCAGGGCAGGTCCAGCTGAAGGGGAGTTGCTGAGATGGGTTGTTTGTGGCACATACCAGGGCTGACAGTGTGGACCAGGAATCAGTGCAGGCCTGCCCTTTTTCTATGACTCTAATTTCACATGTTAGATCACTTGAAATTTTACCAAAATGAATCCCCCACCCCTACCACCAGTCTTCTTTGTCTCTGGGTTTCATTTTGGATACTTTATTGCCATGTATTCAAGTTTACTGATGTTTTTTTTTTTTTTTACTTCAGCGTACAATCTGTTGTTAATCAATCCTGTGTATTTTTCATTTCACGTATTGTTTTTTCATATCTAGAAGTAACATTTAATTCTTTTGTATCTTCAATTTCTCCTCATTGTGTTCCTGTTTTCCTGTACCTTCTTAAATATATGGCATATGTTTATAACCTTTTTAATGTGTAATTGCTAATTCTGTCATCTCTGTCTCATCTGGATCTGTCTTTATCAGTTGATTTCTCTCCATTATGGGTCATTTTTTTCTTGCTTATTTTCATATCTAGTAATTTTTATTGGACATTGTGAATTTTACATAGTTGAGTGCTAGATTTCATTCTATTCCTTTAGCTGTTCCTGGATTTTATTCTGGTATGTGGTCAAATTTCTTGCAGACCATCTGGATCCTCTTAAGCTTTGTTAGGGCAGGTCGAGAGCAACGTTCAGTCTCGGCTAATTTAGTGCCACTATTAAGGACTTCTGAGACCTCTACCACATATATCACAAGGTCTTTCCATGCTGTTTTTCAGAAACATAAGCAATTTCCAGCCCTGTATGTGACTACTGGAAATTTTTTGTCCTACTCCTTTATGGTGGTTCTTTCCCCAGCCTCAGGTTGTTTCTTCTCATGCATGTGCAGAGCAGTACTAGGGCAGCGTTTCCAGAGGCCTATCTTGGTGTCCTGGGCCTTATGTAACAAAATACCACAAAGTTGGTGCTTTAAAGAATAGATATTTATTGTCTCAGTTGTTGAGGCTAGAAGTATAAATCAGGGTATTAACCATGTCAGTCCTTCTGAGGGCTCTGAGAGAGGAGCTGTTCCATGCTTCTCTCCTGGTTTCTGGTGGCTGCTGGTAATCCTTGGCATTTCTTTACTGCTTATAGATGCACGTGCCTCCTTCGTCACATGGCATCTGGCATCCCCCTGTGTGAGACTCTCCTATAAGACACTACTCAGAAGGGATTTGGACCCACCCAGCTCCCATATGACCTCATTTAATTTAACTGATAACATCTGCAGAGAAAACCCTATTTCCCCAAACAAGGTCCCACTGACAGATATAGGAGTTAGGACATCAGCATATCTTTGAGGGACACAACTCAATCCATAACAGGGCCCTCTGTAGATCACCAGAACTCTCTTTCGGTAGAGCAACTGGTCTCCTATATTCTGCCTCGCAAATTGCAGTTGCCTTGGCCTCCCTGTGGAGTTGCATTATAACTTTTATGGGCCCTTTGAACTTTTGCTATTCAAAGGTCAAAACAGGGCAGATGTCATGAAAGGGAAATTGGTTGTGTGTTTGTTGCAGGCTCCACCCTCTCTTGGGATTTTGTCTCCTGAGTACAAAAAGCCTGCACAAAATTACCTTTCCCACCCCAGCCACCTCCTCCTCCAGTGTGGCTCTTCCAGGCTCTTGATTGGAGCCTGGTGGGTTTGTTTTCTTAGCCCTGTAAATTCTGCTGTTTGAATTTTTTGAGCCTCACTCTTCAGCCTCCTGCCTCAAGCAGGCGCAAAATCTGGCAAATACCTGGAGTGGGAAGTCAGCTGCATGTTTATTGCAGGCCCTCTTCTTTACAGAAGTATTTTGTGTCCTAAACGTCATGACACCTTGAGAGATTCCACTCTACCTTTCTAACCCAGTCCCTTGGCCTCCTACACCACCCTTAAACTCCATAGATGTTCCAGGGGAAAACTGGCCTTATGTTTGGTTTCTTCTAGCTTATGATCTGTTTGCAACCATTAAAAACTCTGATAGTTTCACTCTTCCCCAGTAGCATCCTTCTGCTTGAGCCAAGTCCAGCTTTTAAGCCACAACAAGATCATTACATACTACCAGGGAAGAGAATGAGCAGGAATCATCACTTCACCTCAGAAAGGCTCTTCTGTCTCTAGAATTTTAGTTCTTTTCACCCTTGTTGCTTCCACCACCCTCCAGTGTCTTTAAAAGATGTGATTTTTGCAATTTATTCATTTTTTTCCAGTTTTACAGAAAGAGTACATGCCTCATGAGACATGCTACATCTTCTTGGAAGTGGAAGCTAGACTGAGATGGTTTCAGACCTTGTTTTCTGCCTACAGCATGTTGTTGCATGCTTGCTCAGTGTTATTCCCCTTCTCTGAGCCCATAGCTCATGGTCTGCTATCTACCATTCTCTAGTCTGAAATGGAAAGGTGTGCTGCAAATGGTTGCTAGAGCCTCTGACTTTGGCTGCCTAGGTTTTTGCCTACCTAGGACGAGATACGAGCCTGATTAGCATTCTAGTCTATTATTGCTCATCTTTATAGGACCAGGAATAAAACCTCCAGAGGAGCGGACAATCGAATACCTAGAAGAAGTTGCAGTTACTTTTGCCAAAGGACTAGCTGATAAGAAGATTTCTGCAAAGAGAGACAAGGGATTGGTGGAAAGTGAGTGCCATTGTTAAAGACAAAGCCTCTTTTTGGGGACTTTAGTTTTATTAGCTATAGATTGAAAATGAGGAAGCGGTAAATACATTATTTACATACTCTGAGCTTAAAGTCATCCTTAAAGGGTATGACACCTCTGCTGTAGAGTCAAGTCCTGAGCCTTACACTGGTCAGTTGAAGCCATTTTCTTTAAACTTTTTATTTTGGAAAATTTTATACATTAATACAAAATGATACTATGGCAGGGAGTAGTGGATAGGACCATATACACAATGCCGTTACACCTACCCAGCTTTAATCTTTATCAGCTAACTCAGCTGTGTTTAAAGAAGTGCCTAGGTTGAAATTTAGATTGTGTATATCCCAGTAAAAAGCACTTCTTTCACATAGTTAGAATTACTATATTTTAATGGAGTTTACAAAACAAGCTAACAAGGGAGGCTAGGCTCTTTTCAGTAAGTGTCTGAAGCATTTTTTACCTTACAGAATTGACATCGTACGCCATGACTATTCCATTTGTCAGACAACAAGTTTACAAAAAGGTGGAAGAAAAAGTACAAAAGCAGACCAAAGGCCTTTATCCTGCGCCTCTGAAAATAATCGATGTGAGTCGTCACCCCATACTCCCACATTTTTCATATTTCCTCCCTTTGTGTAGAGCAGTGCTCTTTGTTGGTGTTCTGGACCATGTATGTCAGCACTAAAGTTCTTAATTTTATTAAAGTACTTACCAAAAGTATGAGAAGAGCACAGCAGGCTACAGGACTATATAAAGTGATACATTTGAGGGATGTTAGAGCTCGGCATACTCATTGGTTAATGGGTTCAAAGCTGTCAGTTATAAACCAGGAAAGGAACCTAAGTCATATCAGTGCAATAAGGCCAGTAAAATATGGGCATTAATTAAGAGGTAGTTGAAACAAAACTGATGGCTACATTCTACCCTTAGTCAAAATCATTACCAGTACCTAAAGTGTCTCATTGCTCCAATTATAAAGAGATATAATGAATATAGGGGAGTTCTGAAAAAGATCAAGAAAAATAATTAAAATGATCACAAGGTTGAAGAAACTTCCATCTAAAGGTAGACTTTAAAACTTAGAACTCTTTGTTCTGGGGAGATTAAGAGAGCATATAATCAAGGGCTGTTGGGACCATGGTCGTGGGGAACATCTAGCTCAATTGGCATAACACTGTTCATAAAGATAATGTTCTACGTTCTACCTTGGTGAGTAGTGTCTGGGGTCTTAAAAGCCTGTGAGCAGCCATCTAAGATACTCCACTGGTCTCATCCCTTCGGGAGCAAGGGAGAATGAAGAGAACAGGATACAAGGAAAAGATTAGTCCAAAGGACTAATCGACCACAGCTACCAAGGCCTCCACCAGACTGAGTCTAGTACAGCTAGATGGTGCCCAGCTACCACCACTGACTGCTCTGACCAGGATCACAACAGAGGGTTCTGGACAGAGCTGGAGAAGGATGTAGAACAAAATTCTAACTCACAAAAAAAAGACCAGATTTACTGGCCTAAAGAATACTGGAGAAACCCCAAGAGTATGGCCCCCAAACACCCTTTTAGCTCAGTGGTGAAGTCATCTCCAAGGTTCACCGTTCAGCCGGGGAGTGGACAGCTCCATAAAACCAGATGGGACTGATGAGGTACAGCAGTCCAGGGACAAGGGCCAGAAGGCAGAAGGGAACAAGGAAGCTCATGATAGGGAACCCAAGGTTGAGTAAGGATAGTGTTGATGTGTTGTGAGGTTGTTAACCATTGTCATAGGGCAACATGTGTACTAACTGTTAAATGAGAAACTATTTTGTTCTGTACGCATTCATCTAAAGTGAAAATAGCAGCACAATTGGGAGAGCGTAGTCGATGTCACTGAACTGTGCATGTGGAAATTTTTGAAATGGTGTATCTTTGGCTATGTATATTTTCACCAAAAAAAAAAAAAAGGTCGAGAAGGGAGAGGGTTGACATGTTGTGGGGTTGTTAACCAATGTCATGAAACAATATGTGTACTACTGTTTCATGAGAAACTATTTGTTCTGTAAGCCTTCATCTGAAGTACAATTAAAAAAAAAAAAAAGTATATAATCAGGGACTTCAAAATTGAGAATGGGTCAGTCAATAAATATTTTTTGAACAGAAGAGACCAGAGAACATAAAATATAAGTCATAGTCTCCTGCCTACGTTCATCTCAATTTCTGGGCTGGGGTGTTAGACATATATATGTGGTAAGGCAGGTAACAGTATAAGAGACACATAGCAGCATAGGGTTAATTGCCAGATAATTGGGACAGGGAAATTGCTAAGTGCTCAAGAGAGGGAACAATCACTGTGAGCCAAAGAGATCAGGAAGAGCCTTATGGGATTTGACGTAAGGCCTGAAGAACAGGTAGAGAACAGGTGAAGGAAAAGTAGTGCCGGGTAGGGTGGGCATTTTGAGCAGAGTTACAGAAGCAGGAAAACATCAGGCTTCTTCAAGGAACATTTTGTGAGACTAGTTTTTGTAGGGGGATAGTGAGATGTTAGTCTGCAAAAAGGCAGATTGAATCCAGATTTTGGAAGGCTGTCAACAATAAACTGAGAAATTTGGCCTTTGTCCTATGTAGATTATTAGGGAGCCATTTTCGTGGTAATGGGTTAAAACGGATTAGAAGGAGAAAAAAGTAAAGCAATAAAGTAGGCAGCTACTTTGGTAATTCAAGCTTGAAATTTGAATAAGATGCTAACATATAACAGTACAGGTAAAAATGTGAAGGTCGAGACTTGCCAAAGAGAGATTCTGAGTTAAGTTTAGACATGTTGTTTAGATGTTGTGGGAAATTCAGGCAACAGTAGTTTGGACTGAGAAGTTGGGGTTAGGGATGCAGATTTGTGTTTTTTTTTTTTTTTTTAATTTGTCATCCCCATAACTTGTGATGATTGAGTGCAGGGTCATCTTCATTTTTTTATATTTGCCATTGTAGACAGGATAGTACTTAACCCCAAATATTAAATTGAATTTCATAGAGTTAATGATTAATAAATTAGATGATGTGTCTGAAGGAGAAAAGGACTGAAAATGGAATTTTGGGGATTGCCTACATTTGGAGAACAGCAGGGAAGCTGGAAGAGTAATTTAAGCTGGAGGGAAGGTAATTAAGAGGAAAAGCTAAAGACAGTGGGCTTGGAAAGGGGTGATAATCCTTCTTTCTCTGACAAAATAGCAGGATTCAGAGGTGGATGTGGAAGAAGAGTTTGAGCTATGGAAGCTTTGTTCTCTTCCTATTCTGATTTTCTTCCCCCTCTTCCTACTTCCATTTATGCTAGGTTTAGCAGTAGTGTCCGAGATGGAGAATTAAGTCCCTCTTAAGCAACCAGGCACTCAGTCATCTTTTTTTCTCATTCCAGTCTAGACTTTTGACTTACTCTTTGAAAGCTAACAACACTAGCAATTTTATTTAGCATTATTGTATATTTCGCCAATCTATTCCAGCACTGAACAAGTGCTTTATATGTTTTTTAGGTGGTGAAGACTGGTATCGAGCAAGGGAGTGATGCTGGCTACCTTTATGAATCTCAGGTAAAGTTAGTTATTTCCTTTTATTTTTTTTTTAGTATTAGTTACATTATAGGAGAACCAAAGATCCAGTTCTCTGTATAAAGCTGAAAAAAGAAAAAGTATCCCAAGCTTAAGAACATTTTTATCTTCCAGTAGTTATCATGTCTTATGATTAACCTGAGTGAGCAGTAGATGCTAAGGAACGATGGGAGTTTGCAGATGTTTGAACTCGCTTTCAGTAGTGAGGATGTAACTAGAAGTAGCAGGAGCAGAGTTACAGTCCTTTCAGAATGAATTCATTTGGATATTTTTGTCCCATGATTGGTTTCGTTGTTATAAAGTGAATACATTAAGAGGATGTTAGGGCTTTGAGATGATACTGAAGCCCAGCCTCTTTTTGGTGAATTAGAAAATGAAAGGAGGTATTTTGTACCCAATAAAAGAAGAAGACAGCAGTGACACCTGACCCACCCTCTCCCCTCCCACTTTTCTAGCTAGTTTGATGGTATCTGAGATTTAAGTGGATCCAGTGGTTTTTAGGTTTTAAGTGGGGAGGATTAAGCAAAATTAAAAAATGATTACTCTTTGACAATAGGGCATAAGATATCTGAAGAGCTCAGGACAGGTTCTACAGACAGTATTTCTTTTTTCTAGAGTGTTTATTGAAGTGCATTTGTATGTATATTTTTTTAATATCATAATCAAATACTCATATACATGTATATAAAAAAATTGAAACATAAGTTTCATAAATCAATAATTGTCCTTACTGTATGCATTGCACTCAGTATTTTCTATGTATTTTACTTTATATATATAAAATGCTTATCACAGCCCACTAAATACATGGCCGCTGATGGATCTCTGCACACGCTTTGAAAACACCGGTTTATTGAATAGAACGTGCTGAGTCAAGATTAGTAAAGCATTGCTTCCATGCAACATTGTTTCATTATCTATTAGGGCCTGAAAAATAACTTTATTCAAGGGATTCTTCTTTGAAATGTCTTTTGTAACAATGTACTCTTACCAGTACATGCTAGTAGTATTAACCATAATAGCTAAAGTTGAGCTCCTAGACATTTTACTAGTGTTCTCATTTAATCCCCCCAACAGTATTGTAAAATAGGTATTGTTTTTCCCATTTTAAGAAGGAAGAAAGCTTCATAGCTGGGAAATGACAGAGCCAGGATTTAAACCCAGTTCTGTCAAACCCAGACTTTAAATCTCATGCTCTTAACCACAAAATTGAGACTTGTTCTCCATAAGTGTTAAGATGCTTTTTAAAATGGAAGGCATCATGTGGGGTAGCCTGCTGCGGTAGAAAGAGAACTGGAATTGGGAGTCATACCACCTGAGTTCAAGTTCCATTTCTGCCACTTAGAGGCAGTGCAGCTTTGAGCAAAATCACTTCATTTCTCTGGGCCTCCTTTTCTCAATCTTTAAAATGAGAGAGATGGATGAGATGATTGTGAAGGTCCCTTCTAACTCTGACACTCTGATTCTGTGAAAAAGATTACCACAGCCTCTTGGTGTAGACAATCTGAGAGCTCAGTTATACCCAAAACCTTTTTCAAAGCAGTGGTCTGAAAGTGCTCCAGTGAAGAAGAATAAAGGAGAGACGCATCCGTGGAGGACAGACTTCTGCAGCCCAGACACCACTGAGGCCCTCCGAGGAACTCGGGCTTTGCATGAGTTACCTCTGCTCTGCATAGAGACGTGAACCAAAGGTATCACATCACCTAGACTGCCAAGTCGTACATTCTGCTGTTCCCCTTCACTTTTCAGAAATTTGGAGAGCTTGCAATGACCAAAGAATCAAAGGCCTTGATGGGACTCTACCATAGTCAGGTCCAATGCAAGAGGAATAGATTTGGAGCTCCTCAGAAGGATGTTAAGTAAGTTAAACTGTACCTATGAAAACACTTGTGAATTTTATAATGTGGCAGAGTTTATAGATGTCTTGAAGACCAATGTTGTTGTTGTCAGGTGCTATCGAGTCAGTTCCAATTCATAGCAACCCTACGCACCACAGAACGAAACACTGTCTGGTCCTACACCATGCTCACGGTCGTCGTTATGCTTGAGCCCATTGTTGGGCCACTGTGTCAGTCCATCTCGTTGGGTGTCTTCCTCTTTTTCGCTGACCCTGTACTTTACCAAGCATGATGTCCTTGTCCAGGGACTGATCCCTCCTAACAACACGTCCAAAGTATGTAAGACCCAGTCTCGCCATCCTTCCTTCTAAGGAGCATTCTGGTTGTACTTCTTCCAGGACATATTTGTTCGTTCTTTTGGCGGTCCACGGTATATTCAATATTCTTCGCCAACTCCACAATTCAAAGGTGTCAGTTCTTCTTCAGTCTTCTTTATTCATTATTCAGCTTTCGCATGCGTATGATGAGATTGAAAATACCATGGCTTGGATCAGGCATACCTTAGTCTTTAAGGTGACATCTTTGCTTTTCAACACTTTAAAGAGGTCTTTTGCAGCAGATTTGCCCAATGCGGTGCATCTTTGATTTCCTGACTGCTACTTCCGTGGGTGTTGATTGTGGATCCAAGTAAAATGAAATCCTTGACAACTTCAGTCTTTTCTCTGTTTATCATGATGTTGCTTATTGGTCCAGTTGTGAGGCTTTTTGTTTTCTTTATGTTGAGGTCTAATCCATACTGAAGTCTGTGGTCCTTTATCTGCACCAGTTAAGTGCTTCAAGTCCTCTTCACTTTCAGCAAGCAAGGTTGTGTCATCTGCATATCTCAGGTTGTTAATGAGTCTTCCTCCAATCCTGATGCCCCTTTCTTCTTCATATAGTCCACACAAGCCCCCACATGTCTGTCAGTTTGTTGTACTATGGGGGCTTGTGTGTTGCTGTGATGCTGGAAGCTATGCCACCGAAATTCAGATACCAGCAGGATCACCTGTGGCGGACGGTTCCAGCTGAGCTTCCAGACTCATAGAGACTAGGAAGAAGGACCCGGCAGTCTACTTATGAAAAGAATTAGCCAGTGAAAACCTTATGAAAACCTTATAGCAGCAGAATATTGTCTGAAGACCAATAGAGCTTGATTTATATCTTAATTCAGTCTTGCCTTAAACCTTTTCTATCCTGATCACATTAGGGCGCTGAATCCTACCAAGAACCTTTTAACTTTCAAAGTTCTGCCTATTCTGAGTTTCCTCCAGAGCCCTCGAATGGCTCTTACAGAGACTGATGCTTGTCTTGCTGTTGATGTCCCCTAGAAGTCCAATTTAGGCCCCCCTTCCTAAACCAAGCACACGTAAGTATGCAGTATTTAATGACGTTGTCTATCCTTGTGACTCGAGATACCATCTCTGGGTACTCACACTTTTCCTCATTAAAAAACATAAAGCCCCATAGCCTTATTGTAGTCGTTAAAGTCTTGTCCTTCTTAAGCCTACAACCTAAGAATTTTAGATTCTGCTTGCCTGTTTCGTGTCTGTTCTCTCCAAGTAGCTTTTAATGTTACACTGCCTATGTGGCTTCTTCTGCGTCTTCAGTTTAATAATGCACATGAAGCCATTCTAGAATACTAAAGGGTCAACCAAGTAGTCCTGACAAGTTCAAGAGGAATCCAGGGGTGGAAAAAAGAAGAATTTACGTATATGAGGGTAGTTGAGGCGGAGTAAGGTCCAGAAGAGACCATCCAGGACGCTTTTGAAATAATCCAGGTGAGAGGTGGTAAAGGCACAGGTTAGGTTGGTGACTGAATGATGGAGAGAAGAAAAGGGCAAATTTCAGAAGAAATCAAAGATGACTGGAAAATTGTAAAATCACCAACAAGTAAGTAACTGGGAGAAGAGAGGTTAGTATTTGGGCATAACTCTGCAAGTTGGTTTTGTTTGGAAAACAGAAATACTCATGTTTACTTAAGCATAAACTAGGTTGTTTTGTTTTCCGTGATCTCCAGACATGATCGAAGATCAATATAATTCTGTCCTCTTGGGTATACCAATTCTTTTAGACCTCGTGGATTTTTGCACTGAACTTGGAAAGTTGGTTATCTACTGAAGTGTATTTTTTACGGATAAAAATTATTTTAAACACCTTATTGCTGTGCCTGCTTTTGTTGGCTTATTGGAGGCTCTCTCTCTTTTTGGATGATAACTTGGGCAATCTCCTACTTTTACTGAAATGAGTAAGAGTTGGTTACCGAAAGCCATTTTTTCTTTTCCTTTCAGGCATCTAGCTATCCTTGGTGCAGGGCTGATGGGAGCCGGCATTGCCCAGGTCTCTGTGGATAAGGGGCTAAAAACTGTACTTAAAGATGCTACACTAGCTGGGCTAGACCGAGGACAGCAACAAGTGTTCAAAGGGTAAGTCTGCTCTCTGCCTTGTCTCTCCTTTGCTAGGAGTTAGACTTGTTCTTTCCCTCTCAGAGGTTCCTTTCTCCTGAACATAATGCACACTAGCCAAGTTTCCTTTGATTTTTAGAAGCACTAATTCCTTCTTTCACCTATTTTTTACAGATGCTATAGACCATTAACATCTTTGTAGTCTTTGAGTACAGATCTATTAGATATTTTTAAATGCCATTTACCTTATGCTTTTCTGTCAGATGAGAGATTCTCAAGTTTGTGCGTTTTGATACTGTCCCCATTTAACTGCTGTAATGTTATGGAACGCTGAAACAGCATGGGTTTGTCTCTTTTGAGAGAACTAAGGCATTTGAGGTAGCAGCATGCTGTAGATGGGGCTAGGATCACAACTCTTGAACCTTGTATTTCTTGACTGGCATTACTGTAGAAAAGCAGGTGACTGATTTGGCTCTGCAGTGTCAGACTTAACACACTGTGTCTTCATCTTACCTCTAAATTAATTAATAAAGTGTGGTATTATTCTCCTTTCTCCCTGCCCTCCTTCCCTGCTCCCACCCCGCCGTCCCCCGGCCACAAACACACCACATTGCCTAGAGGGGAAAAATGGAGCAGCAGCTTGGGCAAATTGGAATTGGTTTCAGCATAGTTCTCTGCTCAAATATAATGGACAAGCTGGCTGCGCTTAGTTTGTCCTGCATGTGATTTTTAGCTGAGTGGGCTATTTTTTTATTTTTAAATGGATTATGCACCATAAGTATGTTGTTATCCCTTTTCTGCAGGGAGGCTCATATACTGCTACCGTAACACTAACCAGGACCTGGCAGGTTGAATTGTGTTGGCAGGTTATTGTAAGATAGCAAAGAGTTGTAGTAAAAGATTCTGACCCCACTCCCCAAAAAATAGCATGTGCTAGATAATAATATTGTCCTGAGGCTAGCATCTAAGCATCCCAAAACAGCATTCCACACAGTCAC
Organism: Dugong dugon; assembly: GCA_030035585.1. NCBI lineage: Eukaryota > Metazoa > Chordata > Mammalia > Sirenia > Dugongidae > Dugong > Dugong dugon. The sequence goes on from CM057473.1 coordinate 74,373,898, forward strand.
CAAAATGGGAAATTGCTGCTCTAGAATAGCTTCCTACCCTTGGTCTCCTTTGGACACAGCTGTCCCAGGTTTTCCTTCTCACCTCGGAAACATCAGCCTCTCCAAGTGCCCTTCACCATACTGCTGACTTAGGACATAAACATGTTTCCTGTCCTCTCTTGGAAGTAGTTTCATTAGACATTAGAATCAGAGCAACTATTAATGTTTTAAACTCTGACAAGCATCTTGCTTGCTGCTTGCTGCCTGCTGACATGCTCATCAGAAACCAAGAGGTTTGAGCCCATACTTTTAAGACCTTAACTGAATCTTTCTTTGAACTTATCTGGTGTTTTTAATTGTTCTTCTGGTTAAGGAAATTAGTGAATGGAGGTTAGCGTCATTCTTCATTCAGAGGAAAATTCTAGTTCGTTCACTCTGAAAGTGTGGTCAAATTGAAAGCTAAGAGAGCCTGCCTGTTTTCCTTGACAATAAAAAATAATCAGTTAAATGTCTGAGTAGAACTAGATAGTAGACAAGAATTATCTTAGTTCAAGGGAAGGACAGCACACACTACCGGGGAAGTCAGCGCAACTGGACTAAACCAATGCTAAGAAGCTTCCTGAATACAATCAAACACTTCGAGGGACAGAGTAGCAGGGGTGGGGGTCTGGGGACCATGCTTTCAGGGGACATCTAGGTCAATTGGCATAACAAAGTTTATTAAGAAAATGTTCTGCATCCTTCTTTGGTGAGTGGTGTCTGGGGTCTTAAAAGCTTGCAAGCGGCCGTCTAAGTTGGTCCCAGCCACCTGGAGTAAAGCAGAATGAAGAACACCAAAGACACAAGGAAAGTATTAGCCCAAGAGACAGAAAGGGGCACCTAAACTAGAGACTTCATCAGCCTGAGACCAGAAGAACTAGATGGTGCCCAGCTACCACCAATGACTGCCCTGACAGGGAACACAACAGAGAGTCCCTGATGGAGCAGGAGAAAGGTGGGGTGCAGAACTCAAATTCTAGTTAAAAGACTAGACTTAATGGTCTGACTGAGACTGGAGGAACCCCAGAAAGCATGGTATCCGGATTCTCTGTCAGCCCAGAACTAAAACAGTTTCCAAGGCCAACTCTTCAGACAAGGATTGTACTGGACCGTGGGACATAAAGCGATACTCGTGAAGAGTGTGCTTCTTAGCTCAAGTAGATACAAGAGACTAAACGGGCAGCTTCTGTCCAGAGGTGAGATGAGAAGGCAGAAAGGGTTAGGAGCTGGTTGAATGGACATGGGAAATCAGAGGTGGAAAGGAGGAGTGTGCTGTCACAGTATAGGGAGAGCAATTAAGGTCACATAACAATGTATGTATAAATTTTTGTATAAGAGTGACTAACTTGAAGTGTAAACTTTCACTTAAACTCCAACAATAAACAAACAAAAAAACGTCTGAGTAGCTCCCTGTGGGAGAGAAGAAACCCTGAGTTAATATTTTATGTAATCAGTGTGCCACTAGTGCCGAGAGGGAAGTGGATTGAGAATATAAGAAATAATGCTTGGTATCTGCCCTCTAGGAGATTATAATTACAAAATAACATAAAATGATAGACATGCAAGTATAAATCCATGTGGCCTAGGTCACCCATTAACTGTTTCTCCTGTTGTAGATAATTACCAGAGCTGCTCTTTGGTTTTTCACTTCGTATTGGTGTTATTTATTCCCCTTGGCAAATTTAACTGTTTTATAAGTGGTGCAGTATATGTAAGTTAGGCATTCAAAGGCTTCTTGTAGTGGAAGAGCGTGGACCTGGAGGTCAACCTGACTTTGAATACCAGGACCTCCCTTAATAGCTATTGGACCATGAGTCCCTCTGAGCCTCTTTGAGCAACTCAGCTCTCTCAAAATGGGTGTAATATAATAACTACCTCATAGAGTTGGTGAAAAACACACAGTATGCTGTCTGATTTGTGGACATTCAATAAATATTAGTTTCCTGTTCTTCCCCTTTGACTAGGAATGTGTTTTTTCTAGATTGAATGATAAAGTGAAGAAGAAAGCTCTAACATCATTTGAAAGGGACTCCATTTTCAGCAACTTTACTGGGCAGCTTGATTACCAGGGTTTTGAAAAGGCTGACATGGTGATTGAAGCTGTTTTCGAGGACCTTAATCTTAAGCACAAAGTGCTAAAGGAAGTAGAGGCGGTAAGTAAGGGGCCCTGTGTACTTGAATCCTAGTGTAGTGAGTGGAGGACACTGAGGTGGTTTTTTGTTTGTTTGTTTGTTTGTTTGTTTTAAAGGAACAATAGGAAACTCAAGATTCTTTTTCTAGGACTATTCATTTCTAAACATAAATCTTTATGTGAGCCCATGCACTCTGCATATGCTATCAAGATCATGTCTAAGTCCTAAGGGAAGAAAATCAAGTAGCACAGGGCTCATTAGCCTTATTCTTAGGGAGTCTAGTTACCCAAGGATACAAATAATAATGTTATGGAGCAAGATGTCTTGAGATTTTTGGCTGACTGCAAACCATAACTAATCTTCCTCAGGTCTAGGCAACAAAGGAAGTTGGGGAGAAGCAGCTTCCCCAGGCAGGATTCAGATGCTCTTTCCTTGGAATTGCTGCTTTGGTTCTGATCCCAAATGCTCTATAATAGCCAGCTCTTGAGATAGCAGATGATGTGAACAAAACAAGTACTTAACGTGATGGGTATAAAGCACCCAGAAAAGTAGAAATGGCAGTAATCCAGGCCTGCGATAGAACCAGGGCCTAGACTAACCTAGTCAGATAAATGCAATGTGAGTTAGTAAACAGGATAAATGAACTGATACTGATGTAGCAACCCTCTGGGTGTCTGGAGTAATCAACTGTGACAATCAGGCGCTACTCCCAAGTTGCCCTTCTGTGTGGGGACAGTCCCTGTTCTCCTATTGACTCTGAACCCAACAAAGGTTTAGAAACTAAAGAGAAGCAGCTCTGTTGGCAACAAATTTCACTTGTGAGACACGCTTTCCAAAATCTTTTCTTTCTTTCTTTTTCTTCCTTTTTCGAGATTTATTTGACTGTTCTAGTTATATGACATTCCATATACATTTTAGAATCAGCTTGTCAGTATCTTAAAAGCATAAAAAAGGCCTTCTGGAATTTTGGTGGTGATTATGTTGAATCTGTAGAGCAATTTGGTAAGAATCAATATCTTAACAATATTGGGTCTTCCAGTCCATGAACGTAGAATCTCTCCATTTATTTATATCTTCTTTAATCGCTGTCAGCAATGTTTTATAGTTTTCAGTACAGAGGCCTTGCATGTGTTTTCTTAGATTCTTTCCCAAGTACTTTGTTTTCTGATGCTATTATAAATGAAACGTTATTTTAAATTTCAGTTTCCAACTGTCTGCTGCAACTGGTTTTTGTGTAATCACCTTGTATCCTGTGACTTTGCTAATAATTCATTATTTCTAATAGTTGATTTCTAGATTACTTAGAATTTTTTATGTAAACAGTCCTACCATGTGCATGATATTTATGTCTTTTGTTTCTTGTTCTTGCCTTGTCGGAATGTCTAGGCCCTCCAGTTACAATCTTTTCTTTAGGCAAAGCACAATGCTAGATTCATCTGAGAGAGAAAGTTCGGGAGCGCTGTGTAGATTTGTGTCCCATCTGTGCTAGATGGCATTTCAGCTTAGCAATCTGGAGGATGTTCCCAGGACCCTTGAGGGTACTGCTCAGCCAGTGGCGGGTGGGTTCTGAGAGCATCTAAAGCAGACACACCCAGGGTGGGGAGGAGGGCATTGACCAATTAGGTGGTCGTATTTTCTTCTGGAAAATCTGGGCTTAAGGATATTAGAATGGAGAAAAGTTTGTTAGTTTTAGCAGTTAGGAAGCCATTGGTCAAGGGAAAGAGGAAGAAGAGGGATCAAATCAAGAGAACTGTGGATGAAGAGAAAATCATTAGAGGCAGTTGAAGCATAAAGGTTAAGGGGGGGAAGGGGTGGGACAGAGCCTGGAAGGGAAAGAGAAAGAAAAGAAAAGGAGTTTTATCTGAGCATGTAGGACACAGAGGGGAAGTAACTAGGTGTCTGATAAAAGAGATGAGGAAGTGGCGATACTAAGGGATTATTGATTCTTAGCGGATAGTTAAAAAAAAAAAAAAAAGAGAGAGATACCAGCTCTAAGCAGAACAATTATTACTACAGAGAATGGTAAAATTCAAAATGTTATGCTATGTATGTTGTGGTTATTTATATTGTCATATGCCCGTTGTTTTTTTTTTTAGTGAAGCTAAGGAAATCATCTGAAGTAGGAGATACTTGAAGAAGTTAGATTGAGAGATGGGGAAAGAATGAAGTCCAGAACAGATGTGTACTTATAAAATCAGAAAATATTAGGTGAAAGACCTTTAGGAGGGCATCCAGCCCATCCTCCCATTGGTAGGAAAATCCTTCCATTGTTCTTGGCCTTTGCTTTCTTTAGAAGAAAATTTTAAAAGTTGAATCTACATGGCAGTCCTTCACGGATTTAAAATTTATCTTTCCTTACTCCCCACAGACCTAAACAAAGCTCCTTCCTCTGAAATCCTTCATTAGACATTAATTCTAGATCTTTGACTGTCTGGTTGTCTTCTTTAGTGTCTTCATCATGTCTCAGTGTTCTACTGCTGTGTAACAAACCACTGCAAAATTTAGTGGCTTAAAACAGCTGTTTATTTTCTCACAATTCTGTAATTTGGGCAGGGCTCGCTCAGCAGAGACAGCTGGTCAGTCCTTAACTCCTTGTGGTGTAGGCTGGAGTCACTCGTGTGACTGCTTTCAGCCGGGAGCCGGGTGGGGCATGCCGATGCTCCTCCACATGGCCTCCCTCTACTTGTGGCATCTAGTCACTAGCAGTTGAGCCAGAGCTTCTCTACAGCCTGGCTGCTGGCTTCCAAGGAAGAAAAAGCAGAGCTACTGGGCTTAAGGCTGCACCTGGAACTGGCAGACACTTCCGCTGCATCCCGTTGGTCATAGCAAGTCACAGGCTAACGCAGATTCAAGGGGAGGGGAAACAGACTTCACCTCTGGATGGGGGGAAGACATGCCTGTCTCCAGCCATCTTTAGAGACATTGTCTGCCCCACTTAGAGGATTAGACACCATGTCACTATTAATGCAGCTGGAGACTGTGTTAGCTTTCTTACAGTCATGTTGTACTGCCGACTCACAGCACACTTTTGATTAACAAAATCATAGGATCTTTATTACAAGTTTATTGCCTAGTTGGGTCTTACCTGTCACGTACCTATACAATTCTATTTTTTTTTTCCTTTTTTTTAAATCTTAATGAAATACTTTACCTTTATCCATATTATAATAGATGTTATTTTACACTCAACTTTTCAACATGTTAAATGTATCTTGAATCTTGATTCTCTTCTCTGATTCTTTCTGTCCCAGATTTGCATAAATTTGGTAGGTGTGCCTTCCATGTATTTGATCCAAGCATCTGAATAAAAGCATGAATAAGTTGGGATCATGGACAGAATGCTTAGACAGTCTGCATTAGAGGCTGTTCTCCAGGGTGATAAAGCTAATAGTTAACAGTATTCATGTACTGCAGGCGTAATTACAGTGTGGTTTATATGGTTCTGTAGTAACACACTGTATAAAACAAGGCAGGCATGCACGCTCTGGCTTGTTCTTATAAAGGTGAGGGGTGGGGGATGTCAAGTCATCAGAAGCTTTCAGACTTGAAGGCAGATCCAAATAAGAAAGGGGCTTGACACCTGTGCTTGGTCTTGAAATGAATGAGACTTGATTCAAAGCCATCTTTTCAGTGTTTATCTGAGGTCTAAGATGTAGTCCCCAGCTCAGGCTTAGATGACTTATGATGGGCCATAACTAGAGGAAGGCTGGGAATGGGGCCAAGAACAAGGAAAGCCAACACATTCTCCCATCATAGAGCCTCTAGTAATCCTGAAATGTCTGGGTGAATGGAATCTACTGCATGAGCAATTCTGGGTGAGAGGGTGGGCTGGGCCCAGGTGTCACTCGTTAGCTCTGCTTTGGACTCTAGTCATCCCACAGGCCTACATGACACATTCTTAAATGCTTTTCCCTGCAGGTGATTCCAGATCACTGTGTCTTTGCCAGTAACACTTCTGCTCTCCCGATCAATAAAATTGCTGCTGTCAGCAAAAGACCTGAAAAGGTAAATTCTGAACAGAGGAAAACCCTGAAATGGTTTACTGATGAAGGCTTGGAACACGAGTGGAGAAGGGATTGGTGTGGGTTATGAAGTGGATGAGGGTGACAATGTACAGGCGGTCCCTAGGTTACCGACGTCTGACTTATGGACAACTCATACTTGCCCTTTAATGTTATGTAAATCTCCCCTCACTTTGAAATGCTTGAACCAACCCCTACTCGCAAGGAATTCTTCATCACAGTCGCCTTCATTTGCTGCATGTACAGCTTTTAAATTATTTAAAAAGGCTTTGGAGCTTTTTCTTGCACTAAAGTACATGTAAGGCTAAATAAGAACTGCATGCACCTGTTCCGACTTACCTACAGATTTGACTGAAAGAAAGTTAGGAACGGATCTCATTCGTAACCCAGGGACTGCCTGTATTCCCAAAAACTGGGCACAGAAAAGCCAGTGCCAGGACCAGTGTGAGATGCAGGAATAAGTGAAGTACAGCTAAAGTGTATCTTTATAAGTGATTCATATCCCTAGTGCATATTGCCTTTCAGATGCAGAGTGCAGACTTTAAAACTTACCTTTATCCTACCATTAGGCCTTGACGGATAGGCCCTAAAATAAGAAGATATGCTCCCAAAGATGGCTTCTGCTGCAGAGCAGGCCTAGGGGCTGTCCAGGATGGGTTTGGTTCCAACTGCAGATCTGGGAATGGAGGATCAGGGTGTGACAGAAGGTCACCACCTGTGGGTTCACTTAGACCTTCTGCCCAGGACATGAACAGCGTGGGTATAGAATAATTTCAGTGAGTGTTTGGAGTGATACCTAGAAAGCTGTCTTTGGATTTTGGTATCTACCAGAGTAAGGGGGAGTGAAATCATTTAAGGAAGAATAAAACATTTCACTTTTCTAGAAGATACCAGCTAGCCTCAGCTAACCAGAACCAGCCAGAGGCAGGCAGGAAACATAGGACCTTTCAGCAGCGGAAACTTAATACAGAGTCCATGTGCTAAAAACACAAAAGCCTGTTTGTTCTTACTCTGTTTATCCAAGCTTGCTAATACAGGGTAATCTAGTTTCCTAGCACATAGCTGATTAGAAGCCATGTGGGCCTGATGAAGCAGGCTCAGCGATGGCAGAGCAGAGATCATAGGGAGAAGTGGCAGCTCATTGTCTGTCACTGAGGGAGACACAAACCCAGTATACAGTGGCCATGTCCCATCACTCAGAGCACCCCTGCAGCATTTAAAATCCATAACAGAGAATTGCCATTGTTCATTTGATGCTAACTTCTCAGTCCCCGAGAGAGTGGAACAAGCATTTTACTTTGCTGTCCTCGCCTCCAGTTATCTTGGGTATCGTGCCTCATGTCATTCAGATGAAAGTAAGGCCACAGCAAGGTGACCAACCATCTCGGTTTGTTCAGGACTGAGGGGTTTCCCAGGACACAGGTCCTCTGTGTTATGATTGGGAAAGTCCCAGGCAATCCAGGACAAGTTGGTCACCTTAGCCACCGTCTTCTTGAGTGATATATTTTGTTTGGGGTAGTGATTACATAGGTGGATATACAATTGTCACAGCTCAAACTGAACACTTTAAGATCTTTGCTTTTTATTGTATATAAATTATACATCAGTAAAGTCTATTTTCTTCTGCTCAGGAGTACTGAGTCTGAGTCAGGTCCCGTGCTTTTAAGCGTTTTAGACATAAGTAAAAGTTTAGGGGTTAGAAGCAATTTTAGGATTGATAAATTTACATGGCATTGAAGTGATTTGTGTATTTATTACATAGCAGTCAGTGGTCAGGCTTTGGAGAAGGCAGACGTGTGATGGAATCCCACTCTGCCATTTGCTAACTGACCCTGAGCTACTCATTTTAACTTCTTGATGTCTTTGTTTCCCATCTGCATAGTTCACAGGGCTGTGATGGATTGATGTAAGGAATAAATAAATGATAAATATATTAAAGAACAGGTAGCTGGTGGATAGTAAGCAGCTGATAAATGGTACGTGTTATCAGTTACACCTTACAGCTAAAGTAGGGGAAAAGGCAAAACTACAAATTAATGGATTAGACTTCCTTCACAATTCTCTTGTGAAGACTGTTAGTTTAAAGAGGTGGTTCTCAAACTTTAGCATGCATCTGAATCTCTGGAGGGCTTATTACATAAAGCACCGCTCTGCGTCCCACCCATCGAGAGTCTGATGCAGTAAGTTTGGGATGGGCCTGAGAAGCTGTAATTCTAACACTCCCAGGTGTGCTGGTGCTGCTGGTCCAGGACCACACTTGGAAAATCACTGGTTTAATGAGTCTTCAAGTGTTATCTGAGTACTGGAAAGTTGTTATTTAAACCCAGTGTCCTGGTGGTGAGAGCCATCTGTGTAAAATCCAAATACATCTCTGACAGTCCAGCGATCAACTTATTCTCCTCCTTGCCTTCTCCCCCCGTCCCTCTCCCCCCTCAAAAAATAGTAGACTCTGTCACCTAAACTATCAGCATCATTAACATAAGTGGAACCTTCATCCATTCTTCCCTGCTGAGTCTCATTTGGCTGTGGTTTTGGCACTGGTTGTTGGTAGGATCAGATGCCCGCAGTGAAAAGCTCCAGAAACAGACAGAAGAAGAGGAATCCAGTAAGCTCTCCCTGAACACACTGAACTTTTGATCAAAGAACCATGGGACCAAGACACCTGACTATAGCAAGCAGTGTTGTCATCACAACCACCTTTCTCTCCACCATTTTCCCTGGAAACAAGGAATGCTTTTAGGTTCCCTCCTTGGCATCCTGACTGTTGGCTTTTTGTTCCCCTTGCCAGGTGATTGGCATGCACTACTTCTCTCCCGTGGACAAGATGCAGCTGCTAGAGATCGTCACAACTGAAAAAACGTCTAAGGACACAACTGCTTCCGCTGCCACAGTTGGTCTCAAGCAGGGGAAGGTCATCATCGTGGTTAAGGTAAGGAGCTGGGTGACAGTGGCAGGTTGTAAAAAGTTCTGTTAAAGCTCCTTATACCTCCAGGCTCATTTATAACAAGATTTTTTTTTTTTTTTAATTGTACTTCAGGTGAAGGCTTACAGAACAAATAGTTTCTCATGAAACAGAAGTACACATGTTGTTTTATGACATTGCTTAACAACCCCACAACATGTCAACCCTCTAACTTGTCAACATTTTTTTTTTTGTGAAAATACACATAGCCAAAGATACACCATTTCAAAAATTTCTACATGCACAGTTCAGTGACATTGACTACACTCTTCCAATTGTGCTGTTATTCTCACTTAAGATGAAGGCTTACAGAACAAAATAGTTTCTCATTTAACAGTTACTACAAATGTTGCCCTATGACAATGGTTAACAATCTCACAACACATCAACAATATCCTTACTCAACCTTGGGTTCCCTATCACCAGCTTCCTTGTCCCCTTCTGCCTTCTGGCCCCTGTCACTGGACTCCTGTACCTCGTTAGTCTCATTTGGTTTTACGGGGCTGTCCACTCCCAGGCTGAACAGTGAACCTCTGAGGTAACTTCACCACTGAGCTAAAAGGGTGTCTGGGGGCCATACTCTCGGGGTTTCTTCAGTCTCCTTTAGGCCAGTAAATCTGGTCTTTTTTTTGTGAGTTAGAATTATGCTCTACATCCTTCTCCAGCTCTGTCCAGAACCCTCTGTTGTGATCCTGGTCAGAGCAGTCAGTGGTGGTAGCTGGGCACCATCTAGCTGTACTGGACTCAGTCCGGTGGAGGCCTTGGTAGCTGTGGACAATCAGTCCTTCAGACTGATTTTTTCCTTGTATCCTGTTCTCTTCATTCCCCCTTGCTCCCGAAGGGATGAGACCAGTGGAGTATCTTAGATGGCCGCTCACAGGCTTTTAAGACCCTAGACACTACTCACCAAGGTAGAATGTAGAGCATTGTCTTTATAAGCTGTGTCATGCCAATTGAGCTAGATGTTCCCCGAGACCATGATCCCCACAGCCCTCCGCCTAGCAATTCAGTCCCTCGGGGAGTTTGGATGTGTCTATGGGGCTTCCATGACCTTTCCTTGTACAGGTTGTGCTAGTTTCTCCTGTATTGTGTACTGTCTCACCCTTCACCCAAGATACCACTTATCTATTGTCTATTTACTATTCCCCCCCAACCCCTCCCATCCCTGGTAACCAACAAAGATTGTTACATTTTGTGTGTGAACTTTTTCATGGGTTTTTACAACAGAGGTCTCATACAATATTTGTCCTTTTGTGATTGACTTATTTCACTCAGCATAATGTCCTCCAGTTTCATCCATGTTATGAGATGCTTCACAGATGCATTGCTGTTCTTTCTCATTGCATAGTACTCCATTGTGTGTATGTACCATAGTTTGTTTATCCACTCATCTGTTGATGGGCATCTAGGTTGTTTCCATCGTTTTGCTATTGCGAACAATGCTGCCATGAACATAGGTGTGCATATGTCTATTCGAGTGACGACTCTTATTTCTCTAGGATATATTCCTAGGAGTGGGATTGCTGGATCGAATGGTATGTCTATTTCTAGCTTTCTGAGGAAGCGCCATATCATTTTCCAAAATGGTTGTATCATTTTGCATTCCTACCAGCAGTGCATAAGTGTTCTGATCTCCCTGCAGCCCCTCCAACATTTGTTATTTCCAGTGTTTTTGATTCGTGCCAGTAATGCCGAGGTGAGATGGTATCTCATTGTGGTTTTAATTTGCATTTCTCTAATGGCTAGTGATCGCGAGCATTTCCTCATGTGTCTGTTGGCCATTTGAATGTCTTCTTTGGTGAAGTGTCTGTTCATTTCCTTTGCCCATTTTTTAATAGGATTATTTGTGTTTTTGTTGTAGAGGTGTTGGATTTTCTTGTAGATTATGGAGATTAGACCTTTGTCTGACTTGTACTGTCCAAAAATCTTTTCCCAGTCTGTAGGTTGTCTTTTTACTCTTTTGGTGAAGTCTTTTGAAGAGCATAGGTATTTGATTTTTAGAAGATCCCAGTTATCTAGCTTATCTATTGGGTTTTGTGCGTTGATGGTTACGGTTTATATCCTGTTAATGCCATGTATTAAGGCCTGAAGTGTTGGTCCTATTTTTTCTTCTATGAACTTTATAGTTTTAGGCTTTATATTCAGGTCTTTGATCCATTTTGAAGTAGTTTTTGTATACGGTGTGAGGTATGGGTCCTGTTTCATTTTTTTGCAGATGGATATCCAGTTTTGCCAGCACCATTTGTTAAAGACTGTCTTTTTCCCATTTGATGGACTTTGGGCCCTTGTCGAAGATCAGGTGACTGTAGGTGGATGGATTTACATCTGGGTTCTCAATTTTGTTCCATTGGTCAATGTGTCTGTCGTGGTACCAGTACCAGGCTGTTTTGACTACTGTAGCTATATAGTAGATTCTGAAGTCAGGTAGTGTGAGTCCTCCTACTTTATTCTTCTTCTTCAGTAGTGCTTTACTTATTCAGGGCTTCTTCCCTTTCCATATAAAGTTAATGATTAGTTTTTCCATCTCTTTGAAGATATAAGCAGCTTTTGATGTGATTTTTCCCCGTGGTTTTCAATAATGTGGACATTGGTTTGGGTGGGAGTGGGGAGTGTCTGGGGCGTGGCAGGGCCCTCCTAGCCACCCAAGACCTTTCAGGTGACCATGAAACTATATGCTGTGCTGACTGATTCAAACCGTGCTGTCCCTGGGATGGCTTCCCCTACAGTTTAACGTAAAGACTCTGATTGAGATTATAAATCACCTTCAGTTTTGAAATGACATCTGGGAACAGGAGAGTGGTTTCAGACTTAGCAGCAGAGGACCAGCAAGCTCATGTTCTCTCCCTTGGCAGGACGGACCTGGCTTCTATACCACCAGGTGTCTTGCCCCAATGATGTCTGAAGTCATGAGGATTCTCCAGGTTAGTGTTGCTGTCTGGGATGTTTGAGGCATCATCCCCTCCTTAAATCAACCCTCCAAACTGGTAATGTCAAGATGAGGAACAAGCTTTCTTCTACTATACTAACTCCTGGCTCTTCTCTGGGAAGGCCTCTGTGCTGTGTCTGTACCGCAGTGGGAGGTCATGAGGCTTATGCTGCACTGGAATGGGCATAGTTTTAACTCTGCTCCCTTAGCTTCCTTATTGCTGCGTTCAGCCAGAGACCTCCCTACACTCTTCATGTGCTGTTCCCATGTCCCCTTTGAGGCAGGGACCGTCTAGATCAGGGCCCACCCGTTCTGTCCAGTGCTGCATTTGCTTCTGCTGCACATAGACCCCTCTGCTGGCCATGCAGGTCATTCACTTGCAGGTAGTGTTTCTGGGTACTTAACCCAGACATGGGATCATGGTGCTCTGTGGCACTGTTCCCTGGTCATGTTTCTTTTCTCAGTCACGGGAAACATGACTGCCATGGAATCTTACTATTATTGAGATTCAGATTTGAAAACAAGAAGGAAATGAATAATTTGTTCACCTCTAACTGTTCTTAAACTACTGTAGGTTAGGGAAGGCTCTGATTTTCCACAGGTTGACACCCAAAAGCAAAGTGGGTTTGCACCAGGCTGAATCTGGGGCAGCACAGGGAGCCCTTGGTAGGGGTCTTGGGTGGCCTTCCTCTGAGGTCCCTGCTGCACCCGCCCCCCTTCAGGAAGGAGTTGGCCCCAAGAAACTGGACTCCCTGACCACAGGCTTTGGCTTTCCTGTGGGTGCTGCCACCCTGATGGATGAAGTAGGTGTGGATGTAGCTCACCATGTATCAGAAGACCTAGGCAAAGCCTTTGGGGAGCGGTTTGGAGGTGGAAGCGTGGAGCTGCTGAAGCAGATGGTGTCCAAGGGCTTCCTCGGTGAGTAGCCTCAGGGAACATGACCCGTGACCTCGCACTGAGTTCTGAGCAGTTTCAGAGCCCAGGGAATTGCTGAGTTCCCGTGCAGAAGAGTACTTCCTAAACCTAGAACCCACTGTCACAGGGAATTTCAAAAATGATTTCATGAAAACCTCTTCTTAGGCTGGGCCTGCAGACTTTGGACCAAAGGCAGAGCTCTAGCCCTCTGGGGCTGTGCCATCCCCAGCCCACATCATGCAAGACTGACAGGTGTTTTCTCCTTCCCAAGACCTTTCGTATATCTCTGATACTTGAGGAGCAAGCCCTGTGGCCAGGCTTTATCTGCTGTCTGGCCACCCGTGTGAAAAGCAAAACCTTTCAACACAGAATACAAGGAGGCCCACTTGAGAGGTAGCTTTCTGTCTTGGCAAAGTGGCACAAAATCAACACTCAGGCCTGGGCATTAAAACTCACCCAAGTGCTCCTTTCTCATCCAGATACACAGATCTCCAATCTCCAGGAGACACAAGAGCATAAATGCTCAATTTCTAAGGTTAGCTAGATAAACACATTCAGGAATACAAAATACAAAAGCAGCTAGAGCTTTATACAAGACCAGCAGAGGAGAGAATTCTCAGTCGAGGGCTGAGAACTTGAACTGTCCCTTTTACTGCTTCTTTTAGGTCGCAAATCTGGGAAGGGCTTTTACATCTATGAGAAGGGTGTGAAGAGTAAGAATTTGAATTCTGACATGGATAGTATTTTGGCAAGTCTGAAGGTGCCTCCCAAGCCTGATGTGTAAGTCATTTGGGGTAGCTAACGGCATGGAAACAGCCGCATCTCGGGTGGCGTGAGGCTTCTTTGCTGTGATCACCATCCCTAAGCAGAAAGAAATTCCCGACGCTGGCAGAGCACTATACCCTTTGAGCCCTTCCCCATCACTCCCCCTCCTCTGCTAGAAGGTGAGAACTGCAGTTGAACCTTGCTCACCCCTCACTGTGAGGGTCGCAGAGAGCAGCTGGAAAGGTGGATTGTCTCAGGCTCTCCACCTTCCCAAATCCTGTATCATCATTTGTGAGCAGGTGACAATTGCAAAGGTCAAGAAACATTTATTGATTACCTACTCCCTGCCAAGCTCTGTTCTAGGTGCTGGTTCATGTTCGTTAGGGCCAGTGACTATGCTGAGGAAAAGCGGGGACTCCCAGAGAGGGTCTTCTCGGCAGAGGCGGAGGGTCAGTGCCGCCTGTCCTTGGAGCTCTGCCACACCAACCTCTCATCCCATTCTGCACTTGCAGCTCCTGCCTTCCTCCCCTTTCACTCTTCTGTACCTGATGTCTCTTCTGTTGACAGCTCCTCTGATGAGGACGTTCAGTACCGCCTGGTGACAAGGTTTGTGAATGAGGCTGTCATGTGTCTGCAAGAAGGGATCTTGGCCACACCTGCCGAGGGAGACATCGGAGCTGTCTTTGGGCTGGGCTTCCCCCCTTGTCTTGGAGGTTGGTCTTACAAATCGGGCCGTTAGCTTGCTTCATCTCAGAGCTCGTGTTGCTGTCTTCTTCAACCAAGTCCTGTTTCTCCATGCAGGGCCCTTCCGCTTTGTGGATCTGTACGGTGCTCAGAAGGCAGTGGACAGGCTCAGGAAGTATGAGGCTGCCTACGGCAAACAGTTTAGCCCATGCCAGCTGCTAATTGACCACGCTAAAAGCCCCAACAAGAAGTTTTACCAGTGAGCCGCTTCATGCTGCTTGGTGAGCCCATTCATCCCAGCTGCAGGCAGTGCTGGTCCTCTAACAAGAGTAGTGTCGAGATTCATCAGCTACCAGAAGGAAGACAAACTCAGGCATCAGATTTGCTCCGATTAAAGTGCCTTCAGTTGACTGTCTCCCGTCCTGTGAAGTCTGACTGTGAACTGGATTTTGCACTTCATGTTGGAAACTAGACCCTCTGTGCTTATGATTTTATAAGGCCCAAGGTGACTGCATCTCTGGAGCCACCTTTGCTGCCTGTTCCTACCCAGGAGGCTGATGGTGGTGAGGGCAGCTTTGCACTCAGCTGAACACATGATAACAATAAAAACTACACTCTATTATCAGCCTCTGCCTGTTTGCTCCTTTTTCTTCTATCTTTGCCCGTCCAGTGTAAACTCCTCTTTTAAGAAGTGAGCTGGAATAAAGCCCTGTATTTTTGGGGTAAGAAAATGCTGAGAGAATTCTAGGTGGCAACTTAAAAGGACTGTGATGATAGGAAGTGGAACTTTATAAGCCTAAAGTTAAATGCTTTGGCTGAGCTTCTGCCTAAAGCAACAGAAATGTAGTAGGTACAGCATAAACCCAAACCCGTTGTCATCGAGTTGATTCCAACTTACGGTGACTCCCTGTGTTACAGAGTAGGACTGCTCCATAGGGTTTCCTTGGCTGTGATTTTTACAGAAGCAGATCTCCAGGGCTTTCTTCCGCAGCACTGCTGGCTATGCTCAAACCACCAACCTTTAGGTTAGTAGTTTAGGGCAAATACTTTGCATTACCCAGGGACCTTCAGGTATCACATGCCAGGGTATAAAAAATACTTCTCTTCCCAAGTTGGATTTCCTCATGGCATGATTTTACCCAGTCTTTTCTTGGTGCGACTCATAGGTGGTGCACACACGCTCATCAGAATGTTTGTGGGTATGTTGGAGTTAAGCAGAGGAGGTAACATGGCCCTGATGTTCACTATATCCTGTACCTCTTTGCTGCCCCAGAGTATGGAAAGTGGGTCTAAAGTCACTAGTTCTGCCTCCGCAGTGACCATATGAGCAGTCCAGGGAACGCTGATGTGACCCACCTCCACCACCCGGCCTTGGCCCTTCCCTGTCCCGCCTGCGCCCTCCTGGTGTGGAGCGTTCCTACCCTGTGGTCTGTGCTCGGTCTGGGGAAACAGTGCTGGGGCTCTAACTGGGCCTGCGAAGGAGCCACTGGATGTGTACAGAATCGTAACTTAAGGCCTGTCACACTTGACGCATTCTCAACTTTCAGATACTTCCAATCCTTCCAGCCTGTGCTCCGCTGCAGAACTACGAATATTTTCTATTCCAGCTCTGTTTTTGGGACTGGCAGGCATGTTGCTTAGCGCTGGCTCTAATAAACACTGACAGTTACTAGGAAGCCAGACCCTCAAACCAAGTTATCTCTGAGTTGGGGTTTTCAGATGACGAGTAGGAGGTAGAGAACTGATTCCCTGGCCTGAGCCTACCCTCAGGCATGGAAGTGTGGGATCTGAGAGCCTCAAGGCAGGCATCCTGCCAGGGCTGGGAAGGCAGCTTGGGCCCTAGCTGGTGCCATTGTGCTCGGAAGTCTAGGTTTTTCCATCCAGCAGCACTAGGTGGCTGCGGATTCTGCTGCAACATGAGTGAGAGCTGGAGGGTTTTTGTCGGGTAGGGACAGGTGAGGGGCTTTCAGAGGGCAAGGAAGGCTGGCACTTCAGCTGCTTCCAGGGACATGAATGGGCCGTGTGCACAACCATTCTAAAGTCCTCTCCTGCCCAGCGGCACAGACATCGTGCCTGTTGGTCCCTGTGGTCCTTCACAAGAAAGAGCAGTTGACATCCAGAACCCCACTTGCATTATTCATCTGTGGTCTAGCATTTATTTCACTACCCATGAGGAGTTACTAAGTCATCTGCAGGAAAACCACAGGTCTCAGCTCCTCTGTTTTGTGCCCTTCCGCCGGCTGCCCTCCCTCAGCTGAGGCAGCCTGCTCAGGGCACGGCACCAGTGTGGCTTTGCTGCTCTAAAGACAAAACACTGAGGACATAAGTATCTATGTCGACTAGGTAAAACAGAAGAGAAGGCTGGTACCTCGGGGCCCTGACACTAGTGGGCATGAAGAGAATTAGCGTGGCTCTGGTTAGTGAGAGCAGGTGGCAGTGGTGTGGGTGGGCGGGTGGTTGTACACAAGACGGAAGCGCTGGGCAGCAAGCAGACCACCATGCTCAAGATCCATGTAAACATGCGCAGGACAAGTGAGCTCCATGAGGGGGATAAAAGGTTGGCTTTCCCAAGCCACACCCACCTGTGCCAGTGACAAAAAAAAGCAAACCTGGAAGGGTACCACGTGTTCTTCAGTCCAATGATGAGGGCAGGAGAATGGCAAAGAGGGAGGGACTGGATACCACTCCCCTCTAGAATCAAGGAGCAGCTGACCTCAACAGAGTCTGGACACAACCCAACCTCAGAGGCTGAACAACCGACTGCAGAGCCAGAGAAGGAGCCGGGCGCTCTAGACTCCAGGGAGCACCTGCCTCCCTAACTTGATAAGCAGGTCAAGGGCAGAGCTGTACTTTCCAAAGTCGTCACCCACAACCAGAACCCTGAAGCAGAGCCTCTCAGGTGCTGGGCTGATGGTTGTGCTAGATGCACCTACACTTGGCCCGGGAGCCTCAGTCAGGGTAGAACAGATGAGGAAAGAAGGACATCCCACGTACAGACGTGGGCTCCTCTGACTCTGGGCAGCTTAGGCCCAAAGCCCACAGAGCACAGAGAGAGGGCATCTGGGGAATTTGTGCTTCAGTTACAGACCATCCTTTCCTTGTCTCTAACCTGAACCTACAAGCTTGAGAAGTGCAAGATGTCTGTGAAGTCCTGCAGCAGGGCTTGAGGCCAGCTACCCGCCCTACAGGAATTGCAGCAAGTGCCTCACCAGGCCCAGGCGGACACTGGTGCCTCCAGCCCCCTCACCCTCTACTCTGCACACTCAGAAGGCAAGACGTCCCTGTGCTGAGGGGTCTGATCCCAGAGGCCCACATCCCCAAGTGTGTCTCCCCCGGATTCACTCTGTGTGGCTGCCTAGCAGCCTCAGTCCTGGCATGGATTCCTCCTGCAGGCAGGACCACCAGCCACGCAGGGAGTGCCGTCCCTAGCAGGCGCATGCTGTGCCCCAGGGCCCCTGCACCAGCCTTCTGGTCATGCAGCTGGGCAGCTCAGATCTTGGGCCGCCAGCCTTTGATGAACTGCATGATCTTCTTGACTTGCAGCTTGGTGAGGTGGAAGTCGTCTGCCAGGATGTCCTCGCTGAGCTGCACAAAGATGCTACCATCGATGCGTTCTCGGGCAAAGAAGCTCACCACGTCCTCTGAGAGCCCAATGAAACGCAGGCTGCAAGAGACCTCCTCCAGGGAGAGCGCAGACAGGTCCGTGGGGGGCTGCCAGGAGGAGGCATCCCGGCCTCCCCAGCCTGCAACTCCATCCCCGGGACTGGCAGGAGGCCCTTCCAGGCGCCCCTGGGTGAGAGAGAGTCGTGCCCCACCTCCCTCGGGCCCCTGCAGGGCAGCTGGTGACAGTGGGGTGGGGACCTGCCGCAGCGCCAGACCTTCAGGCTCAAAGGCCCTGGGAGGACCAAGGGGTGAAAGGCAGGGTCCAGGCCCAGGTGCTCCTACAGCTCTGGGCTCTTGATAGCGCAGCAGCTCGGGCTCTGGAGAACCGCCCTGCCCCAGCTCAAAGGGATCAAAGGGCTCCAGGGCTGGTTCCTGCCACTCAGAGGAGGAGGAGGAGGAGGTGGGGCAGGAGGAAGTGGGAACAGCTGAGTAGGCCTGGCCTGGAGAGGCTGGGCCTGGAGAATAAGCGGGGCTCGAGGTAGCCAGGGCACCCGAGGTGGTCATGGGCCCAGAAAAGGAGGTGGCTGAAGGGCCTGAGGGGTAGGCAGGCCCAGAAAAGGGGTTGAGAGCTCCAAATGGAGCAAAGCGTTTCTGGGGGTGGGAGGGCTTGAACAGAGGCGGGCAGCTATGGTATGTCTTGACAGGGGTGTCAGTCCCCAAGACGGAGGCAGCTCGACTGCTTAGGGGCTCAGTGTGGGCCCAGGAGGCTTGGCAGGGCTGTGTGGTAGAGGGCAGGGGTCCTGAGGTCGGGCGGCTGGAGGCTTCGCCCACCTTACAGTCCCCCCAGGTGCAGGGGTAGCAGTAGAGAGAGTATGCGTCCGGGGATGGGGAGCCGCTACCACTGTGGGAGCCTGCCCTGTAGGCAGAGACAGACACACACAGGCAGGAGGTAAGACAGAGCGAGAGGGGCACGCTCTCCACGCAGCCAACCACCACTCTGATCTCAGAATCCCTGGCCTACAGCCCAGCCCCCGGGGCCTGAGACCCTCTGGGATTCCCATCCAGTCCTTGTCACTTAGGAAAAAAGGAGACATAAGCAGGAAGGAGGCCAAGCAGGCCCCAGACTCCCAGACAGCAGTGCCCTCTCCCCTGCCTACTGCACTGGGACCCTCCCTCTGCCCTTCCCAGGCGCAAAGCCTTCCTCTTCCTCAGCACTGCTCCCCACCTCATCCCCTGCCACAACCCACCTTAGAAGGACGCGGGACCATGAGAAGGAAGGGACTCACCCATCCTGAAGGCCAGAAGAGTAGTAGGAGAGGCTGGAGCCGGGTGAGTGGACAGGCTGCAGCTTGGGAAAGCGCAGAGGCACAGGGGGGCTGCCCGAGAGCCGGCCCCCGCCGCTGCCACCCCGGGGAGGGACAGGCGGGGCATTCAGCAGGCGGCACTCCTCCTTCACCTGCAAGCAGAGGGCAAAGCAGGATCAATGAGGCAGGCAGGAGCCCTGACACCACCCCTGAACTTGGCAGCAACATTCCTTACCTTCCCTTTCCCAAGCAGCTGGGTAAGGAGGGGGTCTGGGCAATCAAGGGCTGCCTCGCCCTACACCCTAACAGCTCACCCAGCCACCTGCCACCGTCTACCCTTTCTTGCCTCTCCAGCCTGCTTCATTCACCAAGAGCCCACAACACACACCGTCTTCTATTCCCTTAGAAATTCATCATGAATGTAAAAAAGGAATATAGAAGTACTGGTCCAATACAATCAGACAAGTAGACATATTCCTGCCTCAAGAAAAAGGAGACAAAAAAGTGGAAAAGGGTGTGACAGGACAGAAAAGGAAGGAAAGTATCCACCATCTGGACCCCTTCCTTAGAGATCAAAATTCCCCAAAGTGGACTCCATGGGGTGCTAAAAGGTGTTATGTGGCAGGGGAAATGTCCTGTGGACAAATAAATTTGGGAAATCATGCATTTAACAAAAGCGAACAGATTTCCCTGGTGCAGAACTTCTCAGAGCTTTCAGTATACCAATGCTCTGTAACCAAGGTGAAGACAAGAGAGAGCTAGCAATCGTATATAACAGCTTCTCAACTTATTTCACCAAGGAACCTTCTTTTCACTGGACAACTCAAAAAACTCCTGTACAACCTTCTGGGCAATACTGTTCTAGCCTCATCCCAAATTCTCTGAGGCCAGGAACCTACTTTTCATCTTTGTCGCACAATTCCTGATGCCACCATCCCTAGAATGCACCACCACAAATGTTCTTGCGTGTCTTCCCCCACATCTCTACCATCCTCTGTCACCCACACCAGGGGCTGGAGATCGGGATGTCAAGGCTGGGTCCAGGAGAACTAGCTTTTCAGGGCCAACTCTGTCCCTTGGCTGAGCAGCCTCCCTAAAGAGTCAAGAGGGCTCAACTCCCCGGTTCCCACCCTTTGCCTCAACTGCATCCACTCACCGCCTCGGATTTGGGAGGGACGGGCGGCGGTGGCGCCTGGGGCTCCAGGCAGGGTGGGCCGTTGGCCCCAAAGGAGATGAGGTCGGGCCCTGGGGGCGGCCTGGCCCTGCCCTCAGCGAGGCTCTCGGCTGCCTGGTGAGTCCACAGCTCCTCGTAGGGGATCTCAGGGGGCAGCGCAGCAGGCTCGGTCGTAGCCCAGTCGGGGCTCACGTACTCCTGGTCGCCGTTGCTGGCGGGCAGATGCAGACCGAGGAGAGTGGGCATCCGGGCAGGGGCGGGGACGCGCGGCGCGGCCAGGCAGAGGCGCGCGCGGCGCGGGCTGGCGCAGTCGTCGGCGAGCTCGGCGGGCGCCTCGCGCACAGCGATTGAGTACTCGTCCGGGTCGAAGCGCTCGCGGCAGTAGGAGGCGCTGTCTCGCACCAGGCGCTCGACGCGTGGGTCCCCGGCCAGCAAGCCCTGCGGCAGCGCGAAGCGCGGCGTATCGGTGAGCAGTAGAAAGTGCAGCGGTGCCGGGCCCTCGCGGCGCAGCACCAGCCCCAGCACCACGGTCTTGGAGATGATGCTGACGAGCTTGTAGCAGTGGCCCTCGCGCACCGGATGCAGGTCGTAGGGGTTGCGAGGCGGCCGGCTGGGCACCAGCACGTTCACCGGAAGCCGCACGCGCTCGATGATGGCGCGCACCGTGTGCTCGCCCTCCTGCATCTGCAACTCCAGCGGGCTGCGCGTGCTGAAGCGGCCCTGGCACTGGAAGGGCAGGCTCAGGCTCTCGTTGGTGCGGTGGTTCATGCAAATGAGGCAGGGCATCTTGCCCTTGATGGGCCTGGCGCTCCCGCCCGCGCCCGCGCCCGCGCCCCCCGGGCCGCCGCCGGCCACCCCGGCCAGCGCCCCGGCCCGGCCCAGCTTGCGCAGGAGGGTGGTAAAGCGCGAGCGCTCCTTGGTGGTCTTGGCGCACAAAATCTCGGCCTGGCCCATGAGGGTGAGCTCGTCGCCTGCATGCAGCGTAAAGTTGTACACCTCGCTGTCCTCACTGAACTCGCCTGACACCACCTGGGAATCCCAGAAACGAAGGCCTGAGCCAGGGCTCCGAGGAAAGCCACGCAGCCAGCCAGGCAGGGCCCCGGATTGGGGTCAGGAGCCCCACGGTCTATCCTAGAGAGGTCTAACCTAACCTTAAGTTAGTTGCCCTGCTGGGCTTTAGTTACCTCACGTAATATTCCTGCTTGGAAGAGCTGATCTAAAGATTAAATCACTAAATATATATACAGTGACATACTTTAAAAGTACTCAATAAAAGGCAACTTTTCTTATCGTTTTCTTTAAAATGGGGATAATAATGCCCCACCCACCCAACAAGGCTACTGTGATGAGAAAGGAATTGATGGATAACAAAGGATTTGTAAACAGGCTCTATCTGTGCACAAGCGTGGAATTGTTTGCACTGCATGCTTCCCCACAACCACCACCTCTGCCAGTGGATGCTAGGAGAGCAAGGATGCTAGGACAGGCCGCCCTGAAAGGTCCCAAAATCAGGGATGACCTTCCACACACATACTTCCTCCAGCTTCACCACCTTTTGCAGGAAGTTCTTCAGCCTGGTGGGTCATCTCCTCTGACATGGTCCAACTATGCCAAAGGCCCTCAAGGGGTTGCCAGAAGCCACAGTGGACACCTCTCCTTCCAGGACCATAAAGAGTCCCTCCAACTGGGGTCAGGGTTGCTCCTGAGGGGCGGGGTGAGGGCAGCATGCCTGGTGCAGGGAAGACTGACCTTGACACTGAAGGTGATGGCTTCCATCACAAAGATGCGGTCAGGGAAGACGCTGGCCACTTCCTCCACGCTGCTGAAGTACCTCACCGGCTCCCGCACATCCCGGGCCTGCTCCAGGAGCTTGAACTTCCCTGCACAGGGGGATGCAGGCCGCTGGGACGGGTGCGCCTGCTGGGAGCCTGGTCTGCATCCTGAGAGCCCTCACGGTTCCTCCTTCTTGCTGCTGTCACTCAGCCAGCTCCTCTAGAACTCAGGTGGGCAGAGGTCTGCACTAGCATGAGGTGGAGGGGGCTGCTCATGTGGCTTAAGGCTTAGTGAGGGGGCAAGCACAGGTCTCTGGCAACTAGAACACAGCCCTCCCCCCACTGCAGAGCTGTGGGTGAGAGCAGTGGCTGCCTGCCCAGAGAAACCCAACTGCAAACTGGCCCCAAACACCTGGACACAGAGCTGGCCTCTGACAGAAGCATCAGTATGGCCTTGGGGATGCTGGCTCATAGCTTAGTCCCAGCTGGCCACTGGCTTGCTGTGACCCTGGCCACATCACTCCCCTTTCTGGGCCTCTGGCTCTTCATCTAAGGAGCTGGAGCTGACAATCCTGGGACTGCATCCTGTGCATGCACCCTGGGGTGTCGCTCTACACCAATGGCCAGACCAGAGGCCCAGCCCCAAGCCTTGGAGGACTTCGGAGTGCCGCTCTGACCCTAGCTTGGTTTCCAGGCCCTCCTCTGATCCAATGTCTGGTCCCATGTCTGAGAGGCCTCAGAGCTTGGCCCAGCAAAGCCACCTCCCTCATATGAGGCCTTCCCAAGCTGCATCCAGGGCTTTTTCTGGCTAACTCAGCACATGCCTCCAGGAGACACAGATTTTAAAGAAGTGATGATGCTCAGTGAGGCTGATGCTCCCATGTAAACTGTCACACCTTGTGTGTGCCCCCTACATGAGCACAGAAGACAACGCTGTGAACCCCCTGCATCTGGATGGATGGCCTCTTCTCAGAGCTGACATGGACGGAAAAGACACTTGCTGGGTGAGGGAATAAAAAAGAGAAAGAAGGAAAGGTGACTCTAGCTTCTGGAGCACTCCCTGTGGTTGCTCCAGTCATAGTTCATCCACTGATTTAGTCCACAAACATTGGTGGAGCACCTACTACATGCCAGATGCTATGCTAGGCCCTACATAGGGTACGATTTGTGTAAAATACAGTCTTCCCTCAAGGAAGTCAAGATATAGTGGGTGAGATGGTAAGTACCCAGTGGTTGCTGGAGGTGATGGGAGCTACAAAAGAGGCATGAAAAAAGAGCTAGGGGGTCACTGAAAAGGGAGACAGACACCTGTCTGGCAGTCAGACGGGATCACTGACCTGAACCTTAAGAATGAAAAGGGTTTTACAGAATGGGCATTCCAGCTGGAAGAAATAATGTAAGCAAAGACATAGAGACACAAAGGCAGACTGCATGCCTGGAGTGGGGAGTGTGTGGAGGGGAGTGCGTGGAGGGGAGGGTAGCAGGGGGTAAGGCAGACAGCAGCTGGGTTGTGGACGGCTTGGAATGCCATGCTAAGGCAGTAGGATGTGTGTGTGTGTGTGTGTGTGTGTGTGTGTGTGTCCTTTGCCTGTCGTATTATCTGTACCTGACAAAGAATATCCCTCAATAAATATTTTTTGGATGGATGGGTGGATGGAAGGGAGGGAGAATGAATGGATACATGGATGAATGACTGAATTTTTTTTTTAAATTGTGCTTTAGGTGAAAGTTTACAGCTCAAATCAATTTCTCATACAAAAACTTTATACACATATGGTATGTGACATTAGCTGCAATCCCCACTATGAGGACTGTATTCTATGGGAAGTGAGACCTGTCCGGGAGATACCATGATCCAGGTTGAACTCTATAAAAATCACTGGAAATCCAGTCTGGCAATTAAGCCAGTGATGGAGAAGAGCTGAGGCAGCGACCATGGGAAGAGCAAGAAGTGAACAAACCAAGAGAGACTGGGAGGGAGACTCATCAGCTTGGGTGACTCAATGACGGGTGGGTGGGGAAGGAAGAAACTGAGGAGGATGTACTCAGGCTACCAGCCTGGGCAGAAGTGGAGACGGCAGAGCTGTTAACCCAAACTAGGGGCCGGGGAAGAACAAGTTGTGGGCAGAGGGAGATCCCAGGGAGGCCCAAGAGGGATCTCCAGGTGATACTGTCCCAGGGAGGCCTGGTCAGGAGGAACAGACTAAAGGTCAAGGCCCATAGGTGGCAGCTTTAGCTGTGGACATGTGAGAAGGATCGGGGAAGGAGAAGGCAGACTGTCTTAACCCTTGGGGGAGAGCTTCCCAGAAAAATACCCTCACTGTACTCAGATCATGAACGCACACGATTTTGTCAGGTTTGGGGGTTCCTGGAGCCCCCAAAAGGAGCTCTGGTGGCACAGTGGTTAAAGCACTCAGCTGCCAACCAAAAGGTCGGCAGTTCGAACCCACCAGCTGCTCCGTGGGAGGAAGATGTGACAGTCTGCTCCTGTAAAGATTTACAGCCTTGGAAACCCTGTGGGGCAGTTCTACTTTGTCCTATAGGGTCGCTATGAGTCGGAATCAACTGAACAGAAACGGGAGCCCCCAAAGCCCAGCCAGGGACCCAGATTAAGGCCCCTCCTGGCGCAGAGAATGAAGAACAGAAGGCCAAGGGCTGAGCCTGCAGCATCAACATCTAGGAGCCGCAAAAGACAAGGGAAAACATGTAGGAAATATCCTGCAGAAAGCTGGAAGGGGAGCCCCCCAGTCCTGCCCTAACCACCCTGAGACCTTTGTGGGAAGAGGCCTCAGATGTGCCACAACCTGAGGGGACCTGCAGGGAGTGTCAGTCTGGGAGCAAGGAGCAGGAGTTTCAGACAGTGTGCAGACCCCTTCCTCATGCCACCTTCCCCCCAGCCCATAGCCACACACAAACCCCCCAACACCTCCCAGATGGCGGCTGGGAAGAGTGAGGGGCTGTGTCCCAACCATGAGCAGCCAGGCAGGGAGAAATGCCCCCATGCCCCCTGTGGGGAGAGCTGGAGCTGAGTCAGGGCAGGAATCTGGGAGGATGTGGCCATGAGGATCGATGTAACCGTGGCACCCAGCCCCCTCCCTCTGCCGCAGCCGGAGTCCAGCGCTTGCCATTAAGGCTGGGAAGAAGGAAGAGAGACCTCCCAGGAGCCAGCTCTGGCCCCCTGGAAGCCTCCTCCTCCCCGCAGCCCTGAAGCCAGGCCAGGGGCAGCTTCCTCTCCTGCCTCCCCCTACGTAAGGCCTGAGCTCCCCTCCACTCCAGAGAACAGCCTCGCCCTGGCCTGCCCCTCCTCCCTGTCCTTGACCCCCAGAACATATTGGCACCTGCCTGATTGTCCCTTCCAGCCTGAAGCACTTGAGGGCTAAAGCAGGGTCTCCTTTATAACCCACCCCCCTCAGCACCTGGCCGATAGAAGATGCTTAATAAGGAATGGTGGGTAAAAATACAGGCTTTGGAATCGGACAGACCTGGCTGAATCCCAGCTCTGCCACCAACCAGCTCTGTGACCTTGGGCAAATTATTTAATCTCTGGGCTTCAGTTTTCCCATCTGTAAAATGGAAGCATACTACTTAGCTCGCAGGACAGGGCACATATGACAGGTGCTTCCCAGGGCACAAAGCCAATAGTCCAGATGTGGCACCATGCTCAAGGAAGAAGCCTGGGCCCTTCCAGCAGGACCTGTGGGGCTGTTTCAGGGCAGCCAGGTCTCCCCACCTCTCTGAGGGAGGCTGGGGTGGGGCACTCACAGCCTCGCAGCGCCCCACCTCCAACTCCCCACAGGGCGCCACCCTCCCCGCCTTCTTGGGCGGACCATTCTCTCTGCGGTCCGCAGCCAGTCCGCCCCTCCAGCTCAGCTTTCATTATTAATTCATTAGGAGAAATCAGCGTTGGGCAGTGCACTCAGCGCATCCTCGTTAACCTGGCGGTGCCCTGGCCCTTCCCCCTCCTAGGGGGCTTCCGCCTTCCCTACCCCACCCAGGCGGGCTGGAGCCACCCACAGGAAAAATGAAGCTAGGGATGCAACACCTCTGCAGACCAACTGTCACCCTATTACCACCACCATACACATGCACTCGCGGGAACCAAAAGAGATGGAGGAAAAGAGCTAAGAGCCCCCTGGACTCCTAATTCCCTAGGAGACTGTGTGCCTTGGTTTCCCTCTCTGTAAAAAGGGGACTTAATCTTCACCAGAGGTCCCTGGGTGATGCAAACTGTTTGTGATGGCCTACTAATTGAAAGGTTGACAGTAGGAACCCACCAAGTGGTGTCGTGGAAGAAAGTCCTGGCAATCTGCTTCTGTAAAGATTACAGCCAAGAAAACCCTACAGAGCTCAGTTCTACTCTGTGGCCATGAGTCGGAATCCACTGGAAGGCAACGCATTTGGTTTTTGGTTTGGTAATCCTCACTAGAGCTTTAATGATACAACTGAAAGGTGGAGTCCCTGAAATCACGCTTCTGTCCGTGAGGCATTTTCCAGCCTTTTCTTTTTTATCCCAAGAAGACCTGGGACCTCTCCCTGGGCCAATGCCAGATTCCCAGGCTGGGAGAGTTCTAGCTTGGAGAAGGCCCTGCCCTACTCCCCATTCAGCAAGGGCTGCAGGCCCAGGGAGGACCCTAAGACAGAAAGACATTTGAGACACTTTTCCTCATCTTTTAAGTGAGGTTTGATGGGGACAGTGGTACCACCTTCACAGGGTTGCTTTAAAGAGCAAAAGAGAGCATGCATGTAAAGGGCTGAGCCCTGTCCCACTGGCTCAGGGGAAACCCAGGGCAGAGAAACGTACTGAGCATTCCCCAGCTCAAAGGGTTCCCAGCCTTCACTGTCCACCCATTGGAGGCAGCGTACACAGTGTCCTATAGCAATTAAGAACACAGACCTGGACAATCTACTGAAACTCTCGCAGCCTCAGCTTCCTTGTGAGATAAAAGGAGTTGCTAAGGCGTTCACATAGGGTTGCTACCAGGATGAAATGGAAAAAACTCTCAGCACAGCGTCTGGAAAGGCTCAGCCAAGCCCAGTAGCTGCAGGATCCTGAGCTTACAGTCGGCATCTCTGGGAGGGGGGCCACCGACGCCCATGCATCCGAACAGCAGACAGCACCCTGTGGCCATTGCACCCCCGGTGTGGTGCAGCGATAGTCAGGACACCTAGGTCTGGCCCTGGCTTTGCCCCTTTCTAGCTATGTGACTCTAGGCAAGCCACTTCCCTTCTTAGGCCGTCTATTTCATCCTCTGTAAAACAGAAGCACTGTACTTTCCTTTTTGGCAGCAGAATCCTTTCTTCAAACAAAAACCTTATGTAAGATGTCAACTCCATATATAAGACAGACAAAAGCAGAAGCTCATTAGCATAATCTTATTTGAAAGTCTGAAGTTTTAATAGTCACTCATAAAGTCAATCAGTGAAGACAATGAGCTGTTTGACTAACACAAAAATTGGGAAAAACAGGATTAGAGCTGACAGGGGCAGCCATAACATCAGCCTGAGCATCTCATTTGTTTCTCAAGTTTTTTGGTTGCACGATATTGAGAAAATCCTGGCAGAGGTTCTCTGAGAGTCTGCACAAAAAAGGGCTAATGAGGCACCTCAAGGTACTCACTGAAGGTGTGTGAGAACCGTGGTCAAGGTTTGATTTGTAGCAATTTGGGGGGTGGGTATTTTTTTAATCATTAAACTCTGCAAACCTGCGGGCCACCTCGCCAGAAGCCCAGAGCACCACAGAGCAATATGAAAACCACTGGGTTAGGTAATCGTCACCCCACCACCCATGGGGCTTTAACTTCATGTCCTCTCTCATTCCTGCAGCTCCAAGGCCAGGCTGGTCACCAACAGCTCCCCCCAAGCCTTCCCCACCCCCTACCCTTGGCTCCAGACCCTCCTGCCTCTACACCCCCACACTGGCCTTACACCCCAGCTGGGCACACCTGGGTACTGCAGGGGGATGTCGATCTTGGGCCCGATGACGTAGTGGCCTTCCTCCAGGGTGTGGGCAGTCACTGTTGTCCACTGGCGGCAAGAGTGGATGAGCAGGATGTCACGCTCACTGACGCCCTCGGCATACTCCCCTGGTGGGGGGGGGGGGCAGCAGAGGAGGAGGGAAGAGAGGATGTTAGGAGGGACAGAAAGAACAGGCAGGGTGACCTCCTCACCAAGCTACTGCTACTGGGACAGCCCCCCACGATCCCTATCCAGGCCAGCTATGCTCAATGGGCAGGCGGGCTGCCAGCTGTGGCCTCAGGGCTGTGAGTCAGACCCCATGCATATCTCGTGCTCCAGCTCCCGATGGGTCCACGGCAGCCAGCCCAGCCACCATTCCTCATCCCTCATTCAGTTTGGGCCCCGCTGTTCCAGGCCCTGTGTTAGAGCCTGGGGGCTCCCAGTGGATGAGCCCAGCCCTGCCCTCCAAGACTGCTAAGGCCCACGGAGAGGTGGGAAGACATGTGAACAGTAAATCCAGGGCCAGTTTGAGGCACTGGATGGAGGATGTCTGGGGCACTCACAGAGGGGAGCAGCAGACTGGCTGGGGGTGGGGTAGGAAGGGAGGCTTCCCTGAACAGGAGACCAGCAGAGTTCACACTAGCCCCTAAGTTAGTGCCAGGCCAGGCAAGGGGGGCCTTATTGAGGGAGTAGACAGGGCTCAGAAGAGGCTTCTGTTGTGGGTGCCAGCTGGGAGGGCTCCCCCAGAGCCATGGGTCACTTGGGTCAGGAGAATGGCAGGGCTTTGAGGTGCTGATTCCTAGCTCTCCAGCACAGCCCCTGTCTTTTCACCCCATGCCATGGGCAGGCTTCTGCATTCAGGGGACCTCAAAGGAGGGGAATAAGCCCTCAGACACCCTAACCCTCTCCCAGGCCCTTCATCCTCGCAGCTTTTGGAACACTGGAGGAGGGGGATTTAGAAGGTGGGAGGATGGAGAGGGCTGGAGGGCCTAGTCTTGGTACAAGCTGCGCTGGGGCAGATGTGTTGGGAGGGGCCTGGGCCCCCCCAGGCTCCAACCCCGGCAACAGTTTCCAGGGGAGCAGAGGGGCTGGCCGAGCTTCCAGAAGGCTGGTGGGCTGTCTCCTGGCTGCAGCTGGTGGGCAGGGTTGGGGTGGGGGATGCCTTCTTCCCAGCCTCCTCAGGCACAATTTACTAAATTCCTGCCCCCTAACCGAACGGGAAATGGTTCACCCTGTTGCCTTTAGGTGTGTGTATACTTGGTGTGCATATGTGTGTGTGTGGGGAGGTCGTTCAGGGCCTGCAGGAGGACCTGACTCCCACTGTGTATGGGGGGTGAGGTCTGAGCCTTCCTTCCCAGCTCCTCACCTCCTGGGGCAAAGCAGATGAGCTTGCCTAAGCCCCAGTCCACCCTTCTATAGGGACACAGGCCACAGTGACACTGGCACACAACAGCCATGGGTTATGGTCACCAACAGTTGAGCCACCACAGCTATCTGGCCCACAGTGACAGGTTCTTGTCCCCAGCAAGACAACTCAGTCCCATGGTCTACTAAAAGATTCCTCCCAAATGCTCAGCCACCCAGGGACCTTTAAGGCCACACATTTTTATTCACATTCACACTTGAGGGTGACCATGGCCACACATTGTCACAGACAGTTGAGTCATCAATCACACCAGTCGCTCATACCCTGATCATTCATTCATTCAATCCATGTATATTTGTTAAGCAGGATGAGTCTGCAGCCCAGTGGGAAGACAATAAATGGCCATTCTAATGGGGCACGCAGTAGGAGACAGCACTGGGATGCCACGAGGTGTCAAGGGAGCCCAGAGGAGCCCCTACGCAGGCTGAAAAGCTTGGAGAAAACGCCAGGGAGGAGCGGAGATACCATAGACGATGCGCGCGCGCGCGCGCGCGCGCGCACGCACACACACACACACACACACACACACACACACACACACACACACACACACACACACACACACACACACACACACACACACACACACACACACACACACACACACACACACACACACACAGCCTTGCTGCTGACACTAAGTGTCAGGATCACACGCTGACGATCTGGTGAGCCACAAGGTACCCAGCCCGACGGCCCGGACGTGGGCGCTCCCAGAGAGCCTGCTCCCGGGACGCATTGAAGTTCACTGTGCCCACTCTTCGCCGCTGCGGGTCAGAGGAGGGGCTGCCGGGCCCCGCTGAGCCGAGCGGAGCCGGCTGCCGCGGGCCCCATTAGCATTCCGGGAAGCGTGTGTGCCAACGCGGGCCAAACCGCTATTCTTCTCACACACAAAACCCCCGGCCGGGCTGCCAGCCCCGGCTCCTGCCCCTCCCCCAGCCAAGCAGCCCCCTTCCCCCAAACGGCCCCCCCGCTCCGTACAACCTCCAGGCATCCCCTCTCGGGCCCCCACGCACTGTCCCCTCATTAGAGCCTCCCGGGCCCCATGGAGAGGCGTGGGGGAGAGCCGGAGGTCCTGGGGGGCACGCCCGGCGGGACTGGCCGCTCCCTCGGGCTTCTCACGAAGGTAGCCTGCCCGCCCCCGAGTACCAGAGGCTGCCCATGGGACGCGAAAGGAGGGTGCGAGGAGGGTCACAAGAGAGAGGCCAAACGGGGCTGGGGGTCACGGCGGTGAGAAGATAATCTGAGGCACAAGAGATGCGGAAGGATCGAGGTGAGAGGCTGGAGACAAAGGGACAGAGGGGGTGCAGCTGAGGCGAGGGTCCTGAGGGGTGCGGGGGAAAGGGGTGCGCCGACGGGGCGGGCGCAATGTCTCGGCAGCGCTTCGAGCTCCAGTTGAGCCGGAAAACTCCGCTCCGGCCCAGGCTCCGCTTTCGGTCCCTGTGACCGTCCGTGGACCCAGGAGGAGGCAGACCCCGGCTCACGGGCCCCAGGTCTCGGTGGAGGCGCGCCGGAGCAGCGCGGAGCCCGCACGGGAAAGCGGAGAGGGCGGGAACCACATCCTCATGGTCACGCTCGCACCTGCCTGGAGAGTCTCCGACTTCCCCTCGGATTCCCCAACTCCCCTCCCCAGCAGCCCCGGTACCTGGCCCGAGGCAGGCGAGCGTGGGCAGGCGGCAGCGGCTGACGATGAGGTCGAGGGGGAAGGCGCCCATGCTCCAGCGCAGGCCGGCCAGTCCAGCCGCCAGCTTCTCCATGGCATGGGCGCCCCCGGGGCCACTGTTCCGGGGCCCCGACGGCCAGTCCCGCGCGGCCGGGCTCCCGCGCCCGCCGCCACCTCCTAGAGCCGCCGCAGCCCTCCGGCTCAGCCGCCTAGCCCCGGCGGCGGCGTCACGTGGCCGGCCTCCCCGCGGGGCGCCGGCCCCACCGCCCCTCGCCCCACCCCCGGCCCGCGCCTCCTGCCGCTGCCAAGTCCCGCCCCCCATTCCCCCCAGGCCCGTCCTCGGATCGCCAGCCTCCCCCTCTTTGAGCGTCCAGGTGACAGCCGGTGACAGACAACTCCAGGAGCGGCGCCTGGAAGGGAGACGAAGACGCAAAGCAGCATCTGTGGGGTTGCGGGGCGGCCTCTTCTTCCGGGCTGAGTGTGTCTGGGTCCCCCCTTTCCCTGCCGGGGGCGGTGCGTCTCCGCGCCCGCTCGTGCCGCGGCCTCCTGAGTCCCCTCCCACCCGCGCCGGCCCTGATCTGCTTCCCAGGGCGCGTGCCCTGACCTCAGCCGTCGCGATCCCAGCAGCGGTCGCTGCTAGGCGGGCACGGCGCGGACTACCTCCAGCTTTACACGGACGGGCGAGGCAGCCTTATTAGCCTCATTTTACTGATGAGCAACTGAGGCTTAGAAAGGCCAAGTGGCAGTCAGGATTTGAACCCAGGTTTGGCTCCAAATCCTATTGCCTTCCGCTCGAGTCGTAGCAGCCTTGCACCACCTCAACCTCCACTGTAGGGAACTTTACATGTTCCTAGCGCCTCTTACCCGATTTTCACAACAGTCCTATGAACAAGATAGCGCCAGCATATGCACAGCACACGGTATATGATTGCTCCCACTTTATAAATGAGAAACTGAGTCTCAGACGCAACGAAAGGTGGAGTCCACGCTCTCAGGAGGTTTACCAGAGCCCCTGTGCCTTCTCTCTTCTTCCCTTCTCTTAATTGCTCTTCCTTTTCTTCCCTCTTCACCTTATTCCAGCCCCTTGGCTCCGGGGATCCCCTTGGGAACCCTTCCCAGAAGCTGTGGTGGCTTTGTCTGCGTAGGCCCCAAGTAGGCCTGAGTCCACCCCCACCTCTTCTCCCTCAGTGTGTCTGCAGCGCGCTCTGCAGGTGGCCAGGGACTGGTGCAGGCCTGTCGCGGCACCTGCTGACCGCACTGGGCTGTGTGGCTGCCGAGAAGCGGGCCTGAGTTCCCAGGCTAGTCCTTGAAGGGCTCCATCTGACTCTAGCCCTCAGTTCAGTAACCTAGGGAGATCCCTCAAATATGCATACAGAACCCTCTCTTCTGAAGTGGCTGACTTCTGGCATCATATGACCGGAACTCCAAGAGAAATGCACCAGATAAGATGCACAAAGCTTCTCAGCTGGAAGAGACATTTCAGATCACTGGTTCATCCCCATTTTTTGCAGAGGAAGGAACTGAGACTCCAAGAGCAGAAATGCTTTGCTCTCAGGTCACACAGCAAGAAACAAGCAGAGCAGTGACTAGAAGACAGGTCTCCTGCTCCCAGCCAGTGCTAAGTCCATCATTCCAGCCTAGCCCAGCCACCCTAACCGCCTCACTCCTGACCACAGGTGGAGCGGCTGAGTAGCTAGTCCTCAGGCTTTCTCTTGTGGGTCAGCCACACCAGAGGTGTGACTTAGGGGTAACCCAGATGGACTGAAGCTCTCTTGGGTCTGTGGGAGTGGGATGGGGGAAGTGGGGAGGAGAGACATGGCAGAAGGGAAGAATAGAGGAAGGAGAAAATGTGAGAGTCTAAGGATGGGATAGCTCAGAAGAAAGGCCTGGTGGTCTACTTCCAAAAAATTGGCCACTGAAAACCCTGTGGAACACAGTTCTACTCTGACACATGTGGGGTCGCCATGACTTGGAATCAACTCAAAAGCAACTTGTACCGGTACACTGGTAAAGAGTGAATGGAGAGGGTGAGGTAGGAGGGTGAGGAGAATGAAAGGGACTGGCCTTAGATTTGCTTTTCTTTCCCCACCTGCCAGGTCTCTCTTCAGTAGGATGAACAGACAATTTGACATCCAAACTAGGACACTTTGGAAAGTGAAGGGGTGCTAACTGGGACAACAGGCATAAACCAACCACCAAGACAGCAGGTGTAAGCTGAGCTGGGCCATATGGTCACCCTATCCCTGAGAGACACCCACCTCTGAGCCTATTATGAATTGAATTGTGCCCCCCCCCAAAAATATGTGTTATAAATCCTAACCTCTATGCCTATAGTTATAATTCCATTTGGGAATGGATTGTCTTTGTTATGTTAATGAGGCAGGATTAGTGTAGGGTATGTCTTAAGTCAATCTCTTACAAGATATAAAATGAGCAGATTGAGAAAACAGAGATGGGGGAAGATAGATGCAAAGCCACATGAAGATGTCCAAGGAACCAGGAAATGGAAGTCGAAGAGACAAGTACCTTCCTCCAGAGCCAACAGAGAGAAAAAGCTTTCCCCTAGAGCTGGCACCCTGTATTCAGACTTCTAGCCCACTAAACTGTGAGAAAATAAATTTCTGTTTGTTAAAGCCATCAACTTGTGGTATTTCTGTTATAGCAGCATTAGATAACTAAGACAGAACCCTAATTGTAGACGCCACCTTGACAGTGGCTTCTCTTACTCAGCATCATACCAGCTGACCTCACCTCTAGACTTCCATTAACTCTGTGCTCCCTCTTCTAAACCAAGGCATTCACAGGCACTTCAACTTCAACAACCACACTTGAATTAGGTCCTCTCATATTTTCTATCCCAGCTAAGGTCATGGCATTTCACCCTGTTCCTCAGTCTGAAAATCTTCCTGTTGTGTAGAGAAAAACTTGAACGCTGTTTCAGGTTAAATCAGAGAGGTTTATTAGGGGTTTAAGACAATTGAAATTGGGGAATCACATAGCCCCTTGAAAATAGAACCAGGTAGTCTCAGTGCAGTTTCGTTATACAAATATTTTTATGGGATAAAAAGGAACCAAACCATAGAGAGGGCAATTACAGGAAAATCAATGAATATTGTAATTATCACATTGATTGGTTGTTGATTATTAACAGCATAGTTAGTGATTACAGATAGTTTCACAGGATGCTTAGATCATGATCAGAAGATGCTTGCAGGTATTTTCTTTGTCTATCTTGCAAAAGCATATCTTGTTGGCAACAGCATCCAAACAGCACTCTTTCTGAATACATTTATTTTGAGGGGTGCAGATAGTCACTTGGTTAAGACCCCTGGGGGCATATGGTTTCACATCCTGGTTTTGACCACTGAGGAAAAACATGTTTTTCTCAAAAAACATAGCTGTTAGTCTAGATATCCAGATTAAAATTTGATATCATGGTCAGCACATTATGCCTCTGTCTCACTGACTGCACTGAAAGTTGTCTTTTCCTGAGACGCTTCCCTCATTTTGGTCAAAGATCTCACAGAGCATCTTTTGATCACTGATGAAACAAGTAGTCACTCTCACATGGACATGTTTGCTACTATTGTTTATTCTAGTGGCTGCTTGAATTATCAAGTATTTAAGACATCGGATGCCACACTGTAATTGTTTTCATTTTACCTTGACATGGTGGAGTTCTCCTCTTCAGGCCAGGCTGGCCTCATGTCGCATACAGAGGAGTAACTCATCTTCTGCAAGGTTTTCCTTAGCTTCACCATGCTTTAGAGGGAGATACTCTGGTGGGCCTCAAAAGAGGGAGGGAAAGAGGTGACAGTGTCAGGTACAATGGATCAGAGGCACAAAGGGCTGACTTATTTTTTCAGTCCCTCAGGTGGAGTTTCATCAAGATCATTGCTGACCTGGATGGTTTCTATATACATAATCTTTTTCATGGGCATCATGTTAGTTCCCATGGTCAAAACACAAGTGGTTGATTTTATGTAACATTTAACAGTGTCTACTATGATGACAAAGACCATTAAAATCATAATTCTAGCGAACAAAATTGTCCCTAAAAGTTATGTTTATAAAAAGAGGTCTGGGTTCCAAAGGAAAAACCAAAATGTCAAAACAGGGGATTTATGCTAAAATTGCAATTTGAAAATGGTGAAAAGGAAGGTTTGATGACAGAAAGGAAACCCTAAGAATTTTAACAGCTCATATCTGAAATATCTAATTCATCTAGAAATTTTAAGCAATAGGTATAATTGTCATAGTGGAACATGAGACAAATAAGGTAGTTGATCTGTTCAGTTAACAATAAGCAAGTGCACTAGGCAGCATTAACTTCTATCATTTACATGGGAAAAACATATCAAAACATGGAATAACTTGAAGTTTATGGAGTAAAGTAATTAAAAACAATATAGAGAATAAAACAAATAGAACAGCAAAGAGATTAATATAAGTAAACTTCATCTATGTGTTTAATTTAAATATTTTTTTAGTTTACTTAGTCACATGTAGCTAATTTTGGTCCCATGTTATTCTGGATTAGCTGCAGTCTGTGAATCTGTCAGCTTCTACGTAAGAGTTCTGGAAATCGTGATTTAGTCTGGTCACAGTCCTTTTCATGAGTCAAATATAGTTCATCTTTTTGGTGAGATAATTTGGTGAAAGTTTTCAGCAAATTAGTAAAGTAAAACTTATCTGCGGATGACAAAACTTAATATGGCCATGGTTAACTTATAATAGTAATAGCTCTTAAAAGTGAAGACTTGATGGGAATTACAAAAGTAATTTAAAGCCAAAAGTCATTTAAAAAATATCTCTAAACATGATGACTAGCCTTATTTTCAAAAGAGCTTCAGATATAACATATAATATCTTGAGACATAATACTATACAGTCAGGATATACCAAGAATATACTAATATTACCAAGTCTGTAAATATCTGAAGACATTGAAGATATTGGCGAAGAATATTGAAAATCCCACGGACTGCCAAAAGAACGAACAGATCTGTCCTGGAAGAAGTACAACCAGAATGCTCCTTGGAAGCAAGGATGGTGAGACTACATCTTACATACTTTGGACATGTTGTCAGGAGAGATCAGTCCCTGGAGAAGGACATCATGCTTGGTAAAGTACAGGGTCAGTGAAAAAGAGGAAGACCCTCAGTGAGATGGATTGACACACTGGCTGCAACAATGGGCTCAAGCATAATGATTGTGAGGATGGTGCAGGACTGGGCAGTGTTTCGTTCTGTTGTTCATAGCGTTGCTGAGTCAGAACCAACTCGACAGCACCTAACAACAACAACAAATATCTAAACAGTAGTAAAAAAAAAAATTTTATGGGTAAATATTATGAATTCCCTAGTCAAATCATTGGCTTTGATGATGCTGGATTAAAAAATAAACAAATAAAGTTGTAACTAAGTTAGCAATTGAAATAATAAAACTATGACATAATATTATGTGTTGGCAATCCAGTATCAGGCGTATATTACTAACATATGAATTCTAACTTAAAGA
The DNA here is from genome assembly GCA_030035585.1 of Dugong dugon. Lineage (NCBI taxonomy): Eukaryota > Metazoa > Chordata > Mammalia > Sirenia > Dugongidae > Dugong > Dugong dugon. The sequence goes on from CM057473.1 coordinate 74,410,739, forward strand.
AAATTTAGTATTTTTCTTGATTTGACAACGTGTTTCATATAATTCATAACATTTTAAATAAACCCTTTGGGCTTTTTATGAAGTTTTAAAGTTGTCATAAGCTTATCAGAGATTATTGAAAAGCAATACTTAAGTTATTTAAAGCAAAGATTTTAAAGGTATTTAAAAGATTTTAGTCCTCTTAAAACTATGATACTTTATTTCAACCTAGGGAGTTTAATTTAATGAGGTTAAACACTTGTCTTTGGGGCAGATTTTATAAAGAATAAAATTAACCTCTTAGTAACTAAGGAAGATCTTGTTATTTTAATCATGAGAAATTTAATTCTTGGTTTCATATGCTATTTGACATTGAAAGCTCTTAACATTTTTATGAATTAATCTACTAAACCTTTAGTTGTAATAAATAAGAATTTTAACTATTTTAAATAAATTTCTTTTTAAAATTCTCTTCTAGTTGTTTATTGTTAGAAAAGTAAAATTTAAATCTTTAATTAGCAAAATGAATTTATTTTTACCTTTTTCTAAAAACAATGAGACTTTTTAATTTTACAAGTACTTATTTATCATCAAACTAACTAGAAACATTATAACTGAAATCCAACAATACCATGTAGAGCTAGAAAACTATTGCCTTCCCTTTTGCATGTTTTATATAGATTCTGGTAAAGTGAGACTTTGTGAAGAGATAGTTTGGAATAAATTAAAGGCCTGGTTGTACCAACCAACCGAACAATTTATCTTCTTCCATGCACTTTTAAATAGACTATTCTGTAGCTACTGTAAGCCCAAGTCATGGCTTTTAAGACAAGATAAACTTAGACAAAAATTATATAAATTGATACTATTATTTATTGAGAACCAAGAATTACATCATAAGTTTCATGAAATTAAGGCAAATCTGAAAAATAAAAAACTATGGACATTTGTTGATAAACAGACATTTACTAATAAGCAATTAGGTGGGCTGAGTTTGAGGGAGGAAAGAACAAACATCTGCATACAGCAAACAACTTCCTATTCTTAAATGTTATAAATTTTTCTTTAAACTATGGATGGAAATTTAATTTAGATCACTTATTCTCCCCTTTTCATGGTATCCTAAAGAACTTGGGCCACCCGTGAAACTATTTTGAGAGATCATGAGTGTTTGGAGGGTAGAAGGAGTTGTTTCTAATTAATGACTCTCTCTTTTTTTTGTAGTTTAATGTTATCAAAGGAAAAATCTCTGTTAATTCCCCAGAGGCTGGTTATGCTGATGATTGCTGGCCTCCTGTGGGCAGTAGAGAGTTGAATTTGTTCCTGTTCTCTCTTTTTTAACCTAAAACATTTTTTCTAAGATGATCTGGTTTTAACAAAAAACAAACAATAGTTTTGCAGTCTAAAAAATTGTTGGGTTGTATTTGAAGTTGTTGGAGTTGTAAAGCTATAAGCTTATCTGGTTATCCTGTAATAGCATTTAGGAATGTACCCCAGCAGCTAGGATAACGCTCAGGAATTTTCCAAGGTTTTTTTTTTTGCCTGAAAAGCAGAAGTTAAGGTCTCTGGCAGCTTCTAGCCAGAACAGAAAAATTGTGTACACTTTAGAAAGCAGAAGTTAAAAGATCTTTCAGGTTTTCAACTCTGAAAAATTCAGGCATTAGCTCTGAAATATCAGACTTTAGATTTTTAAATTTTCTTATATATTTAATTTAGCTTAAGTTACTTAAAAGGGTTCTGGAGCCTAATTTAAGTTTACATATTATAAAACAATAAAAACTTTACCAGAATGAGTTTATATTAAAGTCTTCAAAGTAGCTATTAGAAGCTTAGGCGTGTTAAGCAGTTTCTCCAAGACTTAAAAGACTTCCTTATGAGAAAAAAACTAACAACTGCTAGTCATGGATTTTGAGACAAGACACACAAAAATTTAAACATGTAATGGGACAAACAATTACATAAATTTACTATTCTGTAAGGCTATTTTAAATAATATACAAGACAACATATGGGGTATTCTTTTTAACTTAATTTATCTTGCCAGCTAAAGGCCTAGGCTCTTATTTTAAATATATTAGTCTCTTTTCTTGAAAAGTACTTAAAAATGGTCAAAACATTTGAGGAAACAAAAATGGTGCACCACAGATTAAAAGAAAACTTACGTTTCTCTCAGACAATCTTATGCCAGTGGATAGTAGTGCAGATCTAAAATTAGAGGGAGAAACTGTTCAAACTGATTTTAATTTAGAGACTCTTAGATCCTAATTCATTCCACAGAAAACTCAAAATTCCCCTTAATGAGTACATACTGTGGTTAATGGTACTCTCTATCCTCACTAAGACAGCAACCACACCTGTGAAAACCACACTGGAGACTTTTCACCAAAAAACACACCTGGAGAAACTTTAATGGGCATTTAGAGAAAAACACAGTGAGTTCATACAGCCTGAAACAAGCTGCAAACTTATCAAAATGCTCTCGAGCAAGCTGAAAGTAAAGAGATAAAAGACCGTTAACAAACCTCAGAGGACTTCAAATGCAAAGAGGGTGAATGTCCTTGGTCCAAGAGGTTTTACCTGGAGATGACTTCTAAGAGCTGGGAAAGTGGATTGAGCATGCAAAGGGCTCATACATGCATTGACATTCCACAGTACCCTCCTGGGGTCATTTAGCAGGCAAATTGCCTTTGATCCCACTTCTGACACCAAAACGTTGTAGAGAAAAACTTGAGCACTATTTCAAGTTAAATCAGAGAGGTTTATTAGGGGTTTAAAACAATTACACTTATGGAACCACATAATCCATTGAAAATGGAACCAGGTAGTCCAGGTGCAGTTTCGTTATACAAGTATTCTTATGGAGTAAAAACAGGAACCAAATCATAGGCAGTGCAATTACAGGAAAATCAATGAATATTGTAATAATCACATTCTGATTGGTTATTGATTATTATTAATATAGTAAGTGATTACAAACAGTTTCACAGGATGCTTAGATCATGATCACAAGATGCTTACATGTATTTTCTTTGTCTATCTTGCAAAAATATCTTGTTGGCAACAGGACCCAGACAACACTCTTCCTGAATACATTTATTTTGAGGGGTGCAGATGGTCACTTGGTTAAGACCCCTGGGGGCATATGGTTTCACATCCTGGTTTTGACCTCCAAGGAAAAACATGTTTTTCTCAAAAAACATAGCTGTTAGTCTAGAAATCCAGATTAAAATTAGATAGCAAGGTCAGCATATTATGCCTCTGTTTCACAGACTGCACTGAAAGCTTTCTTTTCCTGAGACACTGCTAAGCCTTACATCCAACTAGTCACCAAGTGTCATGTACTGAATTGTGTCCCCCAAAAATATGTGTATCAATTTGGCTGGGCCATGATTCCCATATTGTGTAATTGTCCACCACTTTGTCATCTGATGTGATTTTCCTGTGTGTTGTAAATCCTACCTCTATGATGTTAATGAGGTGGGATAGGTGACAGTTGTGTTAGTGAGGCAGGGCTCAATCTACGAGACTGGACTGTGTCTTGAGGCAATCCCTTTTGCGATATAAAAGAGAGAAGTGAGCAGAGAGACAGGGGGACCTCACACCACCAAGAAAGCAGTGCTGGGAGAAGGGCATGTCCTCTGGACCCAGGGTTCCTGCACAGAGAAGCTCCTAGTCCAGGGGAAGATTGATGAGAAGGACCTTCCTCCAGAGCAGACAGAGAGAGAAAGCCTTCCCCTGGAGCTGACACCCTGAATTTGGACTTCTTGCCTATTTTACTGTGAGGAAATAAATTTCTCTTTTTTAAAGCCATCCACTTGTGATATTTCTGTTATAGCAGTGCTAGATAACTAAGACACCAATTCCTGGAAATTCTGCTTCTACCATGTGTTATGTAGCCTCTTTTCCTCCTCTCCAACACTTCTGTCTCAGCTGTGCTTCAGTTCCTTAACATATCTTCTCCCCTAGGCCACCCTTTAAATTTTATACCCAAGTCCCTGTAACCCTGGGTTTTGGCTGAGTCAGGTACAACACCAATGTGAAATATCAGGCAGATTCACCTAACTAGACAGACTCACCTCCTAACTATTGTAGAATGTTACAGAGCCTCTCCAGATCTTCTTGACTGTGAACAGGAAAATCAATGACTATTGTAATAATCACATTCTGATTGGTTATTGATTATGTCCAGTGACCTGACAGTATTGCCCCAACACCTTCCTTGATTTGACTGGGGCACAGGAGTCCTGTAGGGGAGGAAGGAACTCAGCCTCAATTGCAGTCAGAGATGTTTAGCTCCCTCCTTGGACAGATATTGCTGGAACAAGGCTGGCAGGAAGGAAAGCAAGAAAGCACCAAGAAGAAGACATTCGGCAGAGACTGAGCATCTGGGTCTGGAAAGTGAGAGAGCCAAAGGGCCTCAGTTGTGTTTGGGGCTGTGCCTGAGCTTTGCTCTTTGACATAGTCTGTGTAGGAAAAGAGAGGGCTAAGGAGCAGGGAAAAGAGCTAGCTCACTTGCATCCCAGCTGCTCTGCTGTGGGTTTGACCTTTGACAGGGTTGGTGGTGACAAGAAGGTGGTTCTCTACTCACTGGGAGAGAGGAGGCAAGAGAGGTCAGCGGTCTAGAGGAGGGAAAAGAGGGGGTCACAGTCATGGCAGAGGCATTTTCCCAGAGGCCAGGCCATGGCTGAGTGGGACAGAGTGGTCAGTGAAGTAGAAAGATGGCAAAAGCTGCTGGCAGCAGCTGGGGTTGTATGTGAAACATCTCCTACCTACCCTTTCTAGAGGGCAGATGGACTTTCTGGGCCTACAAACTGGGGGAGGCCAGGGAACATTTGGGTTCCTGGGTAAGCAGTTCTGAGAATTTCAGAAAATATTGTATTTAACTTTTTGTCTAAGAAAATTCTAGACATAAACCAAAGTAGAGGTAAGAGTATAATGAACTTCAATTTCTCCAAAGAGAAAGCTACTTGTCTGCCATGGCTGATCATATTTCTATGTACCTCCTACTAAATACTCCTTTAGTATTTTTTTTTTAATTTTATCAAGATATAGTTCATATACTATACAATTCACCTATTTCAAGTGTACAATTCAATGTTTTAGAATATTCACAGGATTGTGCAACTATCACCACTATCTAATTTTCGAGCATATTTGTCTCCCCTAAAAGAAAGCCCGTGCCCATTAGTAGTTAATCTGCATTCTAACCCCGTACCCACCCCCAGCCCTAAGCAACCACTAATCTACTTTCTGTATCTATAAATTTGCCTTTTGCAGACATTTCATATAAATGGAATCATATGGCTGGCTTCTTTCACTTTGCATTATTTTTTCAAGGTTCATCCATGTTGTAGCATGTATCAGTACTTCATTCCTTTTTATGGCTGAATTGCATTGTATGGATATACTAAATTTTATTTATCTATTCACCAGTTGGTGGACACTTGGGTTACTTCCATTTTCTGGCTATTATGAATAATGCTGCTATGAACATTGGTGTACAAGTTGTTTGTGTGGAAATATATTTTCATTTCTCAACATAGGAGTAGAATTGTTTTGCTCAGTCATATGGAAACTCTATGTTTAACTTTTGGAGCAACTGTCGAACTGTTTTCCAAAGTGGCTGGAGCATTTAGCATTTCTACCAGCAATATATGAGAGTTCCAATTTCTTCACATCCTCGTCAACACTTGTGATTGTCTGGCTTTTTGATTATAGCCACTCTATTGACTGTGAAGTGTTATCTCAACTGTAGTTTTTATTTGCATTTCCCTAATGGCTAATGATGTTGAGCATCTTTTCACGTGCTTGTTGAACATTTGTGTATGTTATTTGGAGAAGTGTCAGTTCAGATCCTTTGCCTCTCCTCACACCCCTCTTTTTAAGAGTGCTGGTGGCACAGTGATTAAGAGCTCAGACTGCTAACCAAAAGGCTGGCAGTTTGAATCCACCAGCTGCTTCTTGGAAACCCTATGGGGCAGTTCTACTCTGTCCTATAGGGTCACTATGAATCGGAATTGACTTGATGGCAACAGGTTGGGTTTTTTTTTGTTTGTTTGTTTATGGGCCCATTTTTAAATTGGGTTATTTGTCTTTCTATTGTTGAGTTTTAAGTTATTTATATATTCTGGATATATATGATTTGCAAATAGTTTCTTCCATTCTTGTAGGTTGTCTTTTCACTTCCTTGATGGTGTCCATTGAAGCACAAAAGTATTAAATTTTGATGGAGTCCAATATATCTCTTTTTTCTTTTCTTGCTTGTGCTTTCAGTATCATATTGAAGAAACCATTGCTTAATCCAAGGTCTAGAAGATTTACAACTATATTTTCTTCTAAGAGTTTTATAGTTTTAGCTCTTACATTTATGCCTATGATCCATTTTGAATTAATTTTTGTATGTGGTGTGAGGAAGAGGTCCAGCCTCATTCTTTTGCATGTGGAAATCCAGTTGTCCCAGCACCTTTTGTTGAAAAGACTGTTTTTTCCCCTATTTAAATTCATTCTGGCACCCTTGTCAATAGTCAGCTAACCAAAAATGTCCTCATAGAATTTTGAAATGGATATTTGATATCTTATTATTTCATCTTTAAATATTTCAATATTTATTTTTATATAACCACAATAATATTACACAACTAAAACATTAATAGTATTTTTCTGATATCATAAGATACTTAGTTGGAGTTTATGCTTCCCAACCATCTTGTTCATATTTTAAAAAAAAAACTGTTTCTTTATTTGAACCAGGGTCTCAACAAGTTCCATACATTTTCCTTCCTTGCCATGTATTTGTAGAATAAACCAAATCAAATGTCCTGCAGTGTTTCCTACTGTCTGGATTTTGTTGGTTTAGTATTGCTCTGACCCCCAATTTTCTCTAAATTGGGAGTTGAATGTAGTGACAGAAATCAAATTCAGGTTATTTTATTTTTGTTTGTATTTATTTATTTTTGCATAACTATGTCATAGGAAGTGGTGGTTCTCTCATCAGGAGACACAAAATCTCAGCTTGTCTCTTTTTGTGATGTCAGCAGCAGCCATTGTTGACATTGCTGAAGTGTCACTTCCCTTTAAAACTTAGCCCAGTTCCCCAGGAGAGGACTGGCTCATTTCTTCTCTGTGCTCACATGACACTTTGAACACACACTGCCATAGTATTTATGACAGTGCATGATAGCCATTTACTTAGATATACCCCCATTGTATCTGTTCATCTCTAGGACTAACATGGTGTCTGGCTTATGAAAGGCATCAGCAGGTAAGGCAAAATTGCCCTAGAGCTGTGTTATGGATTTAATTGTGTCCCGTAGAAAGACATGTTGAAGTCCTAGTCCCCGGTACCTGTGACTGTAACCTTGTTTCGAAATAGGGTCTTCGAAGATATTATCAGTTAACGTGAGGTCATACTAGAGTAGGGTGGGCCCTAATCCCATATGAGTGGTGTCCTCATAAAAAAGAAGCAAAGACACAGAGACCAAGACACAGAGGGAAGATGGCCATGTGAAGATTGAGGCAGAAATTTGGAGTGATGCATCTAGAAGTCCAGGAATGACAAAGATCACAGGCAGTCACCAGAAGCTAGTACACAGGCATGGAGCAGATTCTCCCTCAGAGCCCTCAGAAGGAATCAACACAGCTGACACCCTGATTTCATACTCCTAGCCTCCAGAACTGTAAGACAATAAGTTTCTGTTCTTATAAGTCACCCAGTTTGTGGTACTTCGTCACAGCAGTCCTAAGAAACTAGTACAGGCTGAGAGGATGACATTTTAAGTCCAATAGCTGTGCAAGTCACTTTACCTTTCTCCAGTGGTGGCAAAAGCCAACAGTCAAAATTTCAGGAATTTTGTAAGTGGGTTATTAAACACAGCCATTATTAAAAATTAAAGTATAAAAAGTTACAAATTAAAACAACCATAGTAAATACTTACAATGTGTCGCTTCTTCATTATTTTATTATTTTCTATGCTCCTGAGATTATTGATGTCTATAGTATCTGTAGGTGGGCAAATCATATAATGGTGTGCTACTGTGTAACTCTTCCCAACTCTGCATTCAGCAATGTCACATTGATAGTTTGAAATCGACAATGGTGTGGGTATTTACACCATGGAAATTGGAAAATGAATTAGGCTATGAATCAGGACTCCCCTTTCTCCATGCCCCCTCCCCAAGAGTGGCTGTAAAATGTTTACCAGCACTCCACTGTCTCTGACTGTAAAAGAAGGATGAAAATGGTACCCACTTCATGTAGGATGTATATAAAACCCTTAGCACAGTGTCAAGTACACATTTTAATAAGCGGTAACCACTAATAAAATAAAATTTGTATTTCTTTCTTACCTCTGGACTGGGCAGCTGAGGGCAAATGTATTGTCATTAGGCATTTCAAAGGCAAATGTACATAGAACACTACACACCCTTTAGAAGTGTTACTTACAAAAGAATTGTAATGACAAGAGGAAATTCTCATGCTGTATTTATATAGTATTATGTGAAAATTCAGGATACAGAATTATATATATGAAAACATTTCATGAATGAAGGATAAAAAAGGAACAATCAAAAGTAGCACGCTCTAACATTAAAAGTGTGCCTGGGTCATGGAATAAGTGATGTTGTTTTTCTGATTCTTCATACTTTTCAACATTTTATATAGTGAAGAGGCATTTCCTTGAGAATTAAATAAAGCTAGTTCAAACTGCAGAGTCCATGGGCGGTGCAAACAGTTAATGAGCTCAGCTGCTAACCAAAAGGTTGGCAGTTCAAGTCCACCCAGAAGTACCTAGGAAAAAAGGACTGGCAATCTACTTCCAAAAAATCAGCCATTAAAAACCCTATGGAGCACAGTTCTACTCTGACACACATGAGGTCGCCATGAGTGAGTGTCGATTCCACAGCAACTGGTTACTGGTTAGTTCAAGCTTTTAAAATGAGGGAATGGGGCTCAATGGTTTCTGAAGCTCTGCCCAACTCTAACATTTTGATATTTGGATATTCTCTAAGCAGACCTCTCACTGCCCACCAAAGGGAGCCACTAAGCCTCACAATAAAGCTGGTCCCGCCTTGGGTGAAGGCCCATGGGGCACAGGAGCTTGGAGAGAGGAGGTCAAGATGAGGGTTTGTGGAGATAGGGGGTCCTCTACAGCAGGGCACAGCAAGCTTGCCTCCTCACAGGGTAAGGACCTGCCCGGACCACACACATGGGCACCTACGCAGGCTACTACACCTTGCCCTCATTCAACCTAAATCTCTTTAATAGAAAAATTCTTTCATTACCATCTGTATTTCAAATTTAAGTATTTATTACTTGAACTAAACATAAATAACCTTTTGATTTACTGGGACTTGTCTCTCATTTCATTTAGGTCAAGCTGGGTTCTCTAAAGAAGCAAAACCAGTGAAAAATATATATGTATATATATATATATATAGAGAGAGAGAGAGAGATTTATACCAAGAAAATATGTCACACGGTTGTAGAGGCTAGAAAGTCCCAAGTCTGTGAGTCAAGCTGGAGGCTTCTCCCAACTCATGTAGCTGCAGGGGCTGATGAACTTAAGATTGGCAGGTCAGATGGCAGGCCTCTGACTCACAGTCTGTGGAGGCTGACAAATCCAAGATCAGCAGGTAAGCTGCTAGCTCAAGTCCCAAGTACTGGAGGTCAGATGATGACCAAGATGCAACACCCAGACCAAGCAAAAGCCAGCAAGCTTAGCCAGAAAGTCCACATTATGGGAGGCAGGCCACACCGCCAAAGAAATTTCCTTTCAACTGATTGGCTGCTCATAGAAGATCTCATCCCAGGGGTGTTACGTTATATTAGATCTCATTATGGAGGTGATTACATCATTACATAACTGTCAAACCACATCCTAACTGCCAAACCACTGAGAATCATGGCCCAGCCAAGTTGACACACAACCTTAACCATCGCAACTCACAATCACTAAGCAATTTCCATGGATACAGTTCCAACATTTTGTTCAAACTGTGTTTTCTATTCTCTTTCAGTTTCTCTTCTTGCAAGATTTAGGACCAGACAACTTATGGGGGATATGATTTAGATAATATAATAACTGCTCATCACAATGAGCAGAATCCACCTATGCATTATTTGGACTCAGAATTGTGACTGTATCCTTGGGCATCTGTCAAATTGAATGCTCTCAAGGTAGGCAGAACCATTCTCATTGCAGGGGGTTGCCATAAGGTGGTTGCCATAAACATGTGCAACAGAAATAGGGCCAGTTATATAAAGATGGCACAAGCAGTTAAGCATTCGACTACTACTGAAAGGTTGATGGTTTGAACCCACCCAGAGGCTTCTCAGAAGACAGGCCTTGTGATCTGCTTCTGAAAAGTCACAGCCTTGAAAACCCTATGGAGCACAGTTCTGCTCTGCACACACGGGATCACCATGAGTCAGAATCAACTGGACAGCAGCTGACAACTATGTAAGAAGTTGCATGTGGACACCTAAGGTAACTGGCACCACGGTTCTTATTTATTTCAGTGATATTTTAGTACCTATATAGAGGATACCAAAACCCAAAACCCACTGCCGTCTAGTTGATCCTGACTCATAGCAACCCTATAGGGCAGAGTAGAACTGCCCCACAGGGTTTCTAAGGCTGTAAATCTTTACGGGAGCAGACTGCCACATCTTTATCCTGCAGAGCATCTTGTGGGTTCAAACCAACGATCTTTCGAATAGCAGCAGAGTGCTTTAACCACCCAGGGCTCCTGTATAGAGGATACCTGCTATTTCTTTCCTGTGAACAATTTGATACTATATCGCAACAGCCTTAAAAATGTGTGTATCACTCCTAGGAATATATGCTAGAGAAATAAGCGTCGTCACACGAATAGACATATGCACATCCATGTTCATTGCAGAATTGTTCTCTGTCAGTTTATTCCAATGAATTAGTTGAGTTCTTTATCTCTTCATTTGATGCTTAGGGTTCCAGGACTGATGTTTGTCTCTGTTTTACTTAGTTTTTCAGGTCTTTGCTGTGGAAGGATGGCATGGTGCTTCTTTCTATAGCAGTGTGTTGGTTCCGCCTATAGTTTTTAAATTTTGATGTCCAGTTTTTCATTGTTAGTAAATAAAACTAAACCAAAAAACCAAACCCATTGCCATCCAGTTGATTCTGACTCATACTGACCCCATAGGGTTTCCAAGGAGTGGCTGGTGGATTCGGACTTTGACTTTTTGGTTAGCAGCTGAGCTCTCAACCTCTGCGCCTACAATTGGTTTTTATGTATTGGCCTTGTATCCTGCAATTGTGCTAGACTGGTTATTAGTTCCAGCAGCTGTTTTTAGAGATTTCATCAGATTTTCTACATAGATAATCATGTTTGCAAATAAAGACAACTTTATTTCTTTCTTTTCAATCTGTGTGCCTTTTCTGTTGCCTGTTGTACTCTATCTAGTACGATGTTAAACAGGAATGGTGAGAGCTGAAGTCTTTGCTTTGTTCCTGATCTGGGGAGGGAGAAAAGCATTCAGTCTTTTACTAATAAGTTCGATGTGGTTGTTGTTAGGTGCCATCGAGTCGGCTCCAACTCATGGCAACCCTATGTATAACAGAACAAAACACTGCCCGGTCCTGCACCATTATGTTTGAGTCTATTGTTGCAACCACCATGTCAGTTCATCTCGTCAAGTATCTTCTGCTTTTTCGCTGACCCTCTATGAAGCATGATGTCCTTCTCCAGGGACTGGTCCCTCCTGATAACATGTCCAAAATATGTAAGATAAAGTCTCACCATCCTCGCTTCCAAGGAGCATTCTGGCTGTGTTTCTTCCACGACAGACTTGTTCGTTCTTCTGACAGTCCATGTTATATTCAATATTCTTTGCCAACACCGTAATTCAAAGGCCTCAAATTCTTTTTGGTCTTCCTTATTCATTGTCCAACTTTTGCATTGCATATGAGGCGATTGAAAATATCATGGCTTGGGTCAGGTGTACCTTAGTCCTCAAAGTGACATCTTTGCTGTTTCACATTTTAAAGAGGTCTTTCGCAGCAGATTTGCCCGATGCAATACATCGTTTGATTTCCTGACTGCTGCTTCCATGGACATTGATTGTGGATCTAAGTAAAATGAAATTCTTGACAACTTCAATCTTTTCTCGATTTATCATGATGTTGCTTATTGGTCCAGTTGTGAGGATTTTTGTTTTATTTATGTTGAGGTGCAATCCATACTGAAGGCTGTGGTCTTTGATCTTCATCAGTAAGTGCTTCAAATCCTCTTCATTTCAGCAAGCAAGGTTGTGTCATCTGCATAACGCAGGTTGTTAATGAGTCTTCCTTCAATCCTGATGCCACATTTTTCTTCAAACAGGCCAGCTTCTCAAATTATTTGTTCAGCATACAGATTGAATAAGTATGGTGAAAGGGTGAAACCCTGATGCACACATTTCCTGATTTTAAACCACTCAATATCCCTTTGTTCTGTTCGATCAACTGTCACTTGGTCTATGTACAGGTTCCGCATGAGCACAATGAAGTGTTCTGAAATTTCCATTCTTCTCAATGTTATCCATAATTTGTTATGATCCACACAGTTCGATGTTAGTTGTAGGCTTTTTGTAGGTGCCTTTTATCAAGTTGAGGAAGGTCCATTCTAATTTTAGTTTTCTGAGAATTTTTTAAATCACAAATGGATTTTGAATTATGAATTTTGTCAACTTATTTTTCTGCATCTGTTGAGATGATCATGTGGCTTTCCTTTTTAGTCTTTTGATATGGCAAATTGCATTGATAAATTTTCACATGTTGAACTAGCGTTGCATTCCCAGGATAAGCCACACTTGGTCATGATGTATTATCTTTTTTAACTTTTGCTGTATTTGCTTTGTTAATATTTTATTGTGGATATTTGCATATACATTCATGAAGAATTTCAGTCTGTATTTTTCTTTACTTGTAATATCTCTGTCTGGTCTTGATGTAAGAGTAATCCTGGCCTTATATGATGAGTTTTGAAGTGTTTACTCTTCCATTTTCCAGAAGAGTTTGTATAGAATTTGTATTATTTTCTTCTTAAATATTTGATAGAATTCATAAGTGAAATCATCCAGAACTAGATTTTTTTTGGAAGATTCTTACTAAAAATTTAATTTCTTTAATATATTTTGAATTTTAAGGTTATTTATTCCTACTTGACTGAGCTTTGGTAGTTTGTCTTTCAATAAATTAGTGTGTTTCATTAAAATTGTCAAATGTACAGACATAAAGTTGTTCATAATATTCTCTTATACTTTTAATGTCTGTGGAGTCTGTAGTAATGGCATCACTTTTATTCCAGATATTGGAAATTTGTGTTTTTGTTCTTTTTTTTTTTTTTTTCTCTTGGTCAGTCTGGCTAAAAGTTTATCAATTTTATTGATCTTTTCAAAGAATCTGCTTGAGTTTCTCTTTTAAATGTTTTCTGTTTTCAATTTCATTGATTTCTGCTCTGATCTTTATGATCTCCTTCATTCTCCTCGGTTTGGATTTAATTTGTTCATTTTCTTAAGGTGGAAGTGTAGGTCTTTCTTGTTTTGTAATATAAGCACTTAATGAACACTGCTTCAGCGATATCCCACAAATTTCAACTGTTGTATTTTCATTTTCATTCAGTTCAAAATTTTTTTATAAATTTCTTTGCAACTCTCTGTTTGACCCATGACTTATTTAAAAGTGTGTTGTTTAATTTCCAAATATTTGAGGTTTTTCCAGATTTTTTTCTGTTTTAGGTTTCTATTATGGTCACAGAACATATTTTGTATGATTGCAATTTTTTTAGTTTTTAAGATTTGTTTTAAGCCTCAAAACATGGTCTATCTTGTGCACTTGGAAAAAAATGTGTATTCCACTGTTAGCTGGAGTGTTATATAAATGTCAGTTAAGTCAAATGATTGATACTATTGTTCAAGTCAATATCCTTGCTGATTTTCTATCAACTCATTCTATTGATATAATTGTAGATTTGTCTATATCCCTTTTTAAGTGTCTCAGTTTTTGTTTTGTGTATGTTGGAGCTCTACTCTTAAGTGCATAAAAATTAAGATTGTTATGTCTTTTTGGAAAATTGATACTTTTATCATTATGCAATGTCCTTCTTTATCCCTGGTAATATTCTTTGTTCTGAAGTATACTTTGATAGTAACATAGCCTTTTCTGTGTCTTGTAGACAGTTTATAGTTAGATCTTGATTTTTTATCTACTCTGTCAATCAATTTTAGTTTCTATGTGTAGATCACTTACATTTTTTGTAATTGAAAACTTTGGATTAAAATCTACAATATTGCTAGTTGTTTTATATGTTTTTCCATTTTTTCTTTGTTCCTTTTCTTTTTCTGCATGCTTATGACTTGATTGTGGGTTTTTTGTGTGTGTCTTGAATCCGTTTTATCTCACGATTGGCTTGTTATTCATACTTTTTTTAAAAAGGTAGTTTACCTTTGGGTCTACAACATACATCTTTAACTAATCATAGACTATGTTCAAATAATATTTTACCACTTTACATGTAGAGTAGAACTTTACAACAGTAAAACAGTAAAATGTGCTATAAATCTATAGTGATTAAAAATAAGGAAAAAAGCCTTCTATATTTACCTTCTCTTTAACCATTTCTGGAAATCTTCACTTTTACATGTGCATGGAGATCCAAGTTTCTGTCTGGTACTATATTACTTCTGTCTGGAGAACTTCCTTTATCAATTTTTTATAGTGCAAGTCTGGTGGTACCGAATTCTCTACTTTTAGCTTTCCTGAAAAAAATCTTTATTTCTCTTTCACTATTAAAAGACTAATTGCTTGGTATAGAATTCTGGGTTGACAGTTTTTCTTTTTGTTTTGGTGTTTTGAAGATGTCATTCAAATGACTTCTGGCTTGCATATATTCTTTTTTTTTTTTAAATTATACTTCAGGTGAAGGTTTACAGAACGAATAGTTTCTCATTAAACAGTAGTACACATATTGTTTTATGACATTGGTTAACAACCCCACGACATGTCCACCCTCTCCCTTCTTGACCTTTTTATTTTTTATTTTTTTGGTGAAAATATACATAGCCAAAAATACACCATTTCAAAAATTTCTACATGCACAGTTCAGTGACAGTGACTACTGTCTTCCAATTGTGCTGCTATTCTCACTTTAGATGAAGGTTTACAGAGCAAAACAGTTTCTCATTAAACAGTTAGTACACATGTTGCCCTGTGACAATGGTTAACAACCTCACTACACATCAACACTGTCCTTACTCAACCTTGGGTTCCCTATCACCAGCTTTCCTGTCCCCTTCTGCCTTCCGGCCCTTGTCGCTGGACTGCTGTACCTCATTAGTCCCATTTTGTTTTATGGGGCTGTCCAATCCCCAGCTGAACGGTGAACCTCGGAAGTGACTTCACCACTGAGCTAAAAGGGTGTCTGGGGGCCATACTCTCGGGGTTTCTCCAGTCTCCTTTAGGCCAGTAAATCTGGTCTTTTTTTTGTGTGTTAGAATGTTGTTCTACATCCTTCTCCAGCTCTGTCCAGAACCCTCTGTTGGGATCCCAGTCAGAGCAGCCAGTGGTGGTAGCTGGGCACCATCTAGCTGTTCTGGACTCAGTCTGGTGGAGGCCTTTGTAGCTGTGGCCCATTAGTCCTTTGGACTAATCTTTCCCTTGTATCCTGTTCTCTTCATTCTCCCTTGCTCCCGAAGGGATGAGACTAGTGGAGTATCTTAGATGGCTGCTCACAGGCCTTTAAGACCCCCGATGCTGCTCGCCAAGGTAGAATGTAGAACATTATCTTTATAAACTGTGTTATGCCAATTGAGCTAGATGTTCCCTGAAACCATGGTCCCCACAGCCCTCCCCCCAGCAATTCAGTCCCGCAGGGAGTTTGGATGTGTCTATGGAGCTTCCATGACCTTTCCTTGTACAAGTTGTGCTGGTTTCCCCAGTATTGTGTACTGTCTCACCCTTCACCAAAGATACCACTTACCTATTGCCTATTTAGTATTTCCCCCCACCCCATCCCTTGTAACCAACAAAGATTACTTTTTGTGTGCAAACTTTTTCATGGGTTTTTACAATAGAGGTCTCATACAATGTTTGTCCTTTTGTGATTGACTTATTTCACTCAGCATGATGCCCTCCAGTTTCATCCATGTTAT
The DNA here is from genome assembly GCA_030035585.1 of Dugong dugon. NCBI lineage: Eukaryota > Metazoa > Chordata > Mammalia > Sirenia > Dugongidae > Dugong > Dugong dugon. Next base: position 74,426,886 of record CM057473.1, read on the forward strand.
GAGATGCTTCACAGATTCATCATTGTTCTTTCTCATTGCATAGTACTCCACCATGTGTATGTACCATAGTTTGTTTATCTATTCATCTATTGATGGGCATCTGGGTGGTTTCCATCCTTTTGCTATTGTGAACAATGCTGCCATGAACATAGGTGTGCATATGTCTATTCGAGTGACGACTCTTATTTATCTAGGATATATTCCTAGGAGTGGGATTGCTGGATCGTATGGTATATCTATTTCTAGCTTTCTAAGGAAGTGTCGTATCATTTTCCAAAATGGCTGTAGCATTTGCAATCCCATCAGCAGTGCATAAGAGTTCTGATCTCCCCGCAGCACCCTGAACATTTGTTAGTTCCAGTGTTTTTGATTCGTGCCAGTAATGCCAGGGTGAGATAGTATCTCATTGTGGTTTTAATTTGCATTTCTCCAATGGCTAGTGATCACCAGTATTTCCTCATGTACCTGTTGGTCGCTTGAATGTCTTCTTTGGTGAAGTGGCTGTTCATTTCCTTTGCCCATTTTTAAATAGGACTATTTGTTTTTTTATTGTAGAGGTGTTGGATTTTCAGTAGATTTTAGAGATTAGACCTTTGTCTGACTTGTACTGTCCAAAATTTTTTTCCCAGTCTGTAGGTTCTCTTTTTGCTCTTTTGGTGAAGTCTTTTGAAGAGCATAGGTGTTTGATATTTAGAAGATCCCAGTTATCTAGCTTATCTTCTGGGGTTTCTGTGTTGATGGTTATGCTTTGTATCCTGTTGATGCCATGTATTAGGGCCTGTAGCGTGGTTCCTATTTTTTCTTCTATGAACTTTATAGCTTTAGCCTTTACATTTAGGTCTTTGATCCATTTTGAATTAGTTTTTGTATATGGTGTGAGGTATGGGTCCTGTTTCATTTTTTTGCAGATGGATATCCAGTTTTGCCAGCACCATTTGTTAAAAAGACTGTCTTTTCCCCATCTGATGGTCTTTGGGCCCTTGTTGAAGATCAGGTGACCGTAGGTGGATGAATTTACATCTGGGTTCTCAATTCTCTTCCATTGGTCAAGGTATCTGTCGTTGTACCAGTACCAGGCTGTTTTGACTACCGAAGCTGTATAGTAGGCTCTGAGGTCAGGTAGTGTGAGTCCTCCAACTTTATTCTTCTTCTTCAGTAGTGCATTACTTATTCGGGGCTTGTCTTAGTCATCTAGTGCTGCTATAACAGAAACACCACAAGTGGATGGTTTTAATGAAGAGAAGTTTATTTCCTCATAATCAAAGTAGGCTAAAAGTCCAAATTCAAGGTGTCAGCTCCAGGGGAAGGCTTTCTCTCTCTCGGCCTTCTCATCAGTGTTCCCCCAGACTAGGAGCTTCTCGGCACAGGAACCCCAGTCCAAAAGATGCACTCTGCTCCCAGCACTGCTTTCTTGATGGTATGAGGTCCCCCTGTCTCACTGCTCACTTCTGTCTTTTATATCTCAAGAGATTGCCTCAGGACACAATCCAGTCTTGTAGATCCAGTCCTGCCTTACGAACACAACTGCCACCCATCCTCCCTCATTAACATCATAGAGGCAGGTTTACAACATACAAGAAAATCACACAGTACCAGGAATCATGGCCTAGCCAAACTGATACACACATTTTTTGGGAGGACATAATTCAAACCATGACAGGGCTTCTTCCCTTTCCATATAATGATTAGTTTCTCCATCTCTTTGAAGAATGTTGTTGGTATTTGGACTAGGATTGGGTTGTATTTGTAAACTGCTTTGGGTAGAATTGTCATTCTCACAATGTTGAGTCCACCTATCCATGAGCATGATATGTTTTTCCATTTATATAGATATGTTTTCATTTCTTGCAGTAGTGTTTTGTAGTTTACTTTGTATAGGTCTTTTACATCCTTGGTTAGATTTATTCCTAAGTATTTTCGTTTTTAGGGGCTATTATAAATGGTATTGTTTTCCTGGTTTCCTTTTCATCGTTCTCTTTATTGGTGGTTAGGAATCCAACTGATTTTTGTATGTTTATCTTGTATCAAGTTACTCTGCTGAATCTTTCTATTAGTTCCAGTAGATTTCTCATGGAGTCTTTAGGGTTTTCTATGTATAGTATCATATCATCTGCAGACAGGGACAGTTTAACTTCTTCATTACCAATTTGGATGCCCTTTATTTCTTTTTCTTGCCTTATTGCTCTAGCTAGAACTTCCAACACAATGTTAAATAGGAGTGGTGATAAAGGGCATCCTTGTCTTGTTCCTGTTCTCAAGGGGAATGTTTTCAGCCTCTCTCCATTTTGAATGATGCTGGCCTTTGGTTTTGCAGAGATGCCCTTCATTATGTTGAGAAATTACCCTTCTATACCTATTTTATTGAGAGTTTTTATCAGGAATGGGTGCTGGACTTTGTCGAAGCTTTGTCTGCATCAATTGAGATGATCGTGTGATTCTTTTCTTTCCTTTTATTTATGTGGTGGATTACGTTGATTGATTTTCTAATGTTGAACCATCCTTGCATACCTGGTATGAATCCTACTTGGTTGTGGTGTATTATTTTTTTGATATGATGCTGAATTCTATTGGCTAGAATTTTGTTAAGAATTTTTGCATCTATATTCATGAAAGATATTGGTCTGTAATTTTCTTTTTTTTTTTTTGGCGTCTTTGCCTGGTTTGGGTGTCAGCGTTATGCTGGCTTCATAGAATGAAGTGTTGCTTCCTTTTCTATGTTCTGAAATAGGTTGAGTAGTACTGGTACAAGCTCTTCTGTGAATGTTTTGTAGAATTCTCCAGTGAAGCCATCTAGGCCAGGGGTTTTTTTGTTAGGAGTTTTTTTTATTACCTTTTCAATCTCTTCTCTTGTTATGCATCTGTTCAGATTTTCAACATCACTTTGTTGTAGTTTGGGTAGGTAGTGTGTTTCTAGAAATTTATCCATTTCTTCTAGGTTTTCAAATTTGTTGGAGTATAGTTTTTCATAATATTCTGTTATGATCTTTTTTATTTCAGTTGGGTCTCTTATAATGTCGCCCATTTCATTTCTTATTTGGGTTATTTGTGTCCTATTCTGTTTTTCTTTTGTCAGTCTGGCCAGTGGTTTGTCAATTTTGTTGATCCTTTCAAAGAACCTACTTTTGGTTTTGTTGATTCTTTCTATTGTTTTTCTGTTCTCTATTTCATTTACTTCTACTCTGATCTTTATTATTTCCTTTCTTTTGGTGGCTGTGGGCTTTTTTTTTTTTTTCTGTTCTCTTTCTATTTTTTTGAGTTCTGTAGTTAATGTTTTGATTTTGTCACCTTCTTCTTTTTTGGTATGCGCATTTATTGCTATAAATTGTCCTCTGAGGACTGCCTTTGCTGTGTCCCAAAGGTTTTGGTATGATGTGTTTTAATTCTCGTTTGATTCTAGGAATTTTTTAATTCCATCTCTGATTTCTTCTACTACCCAGTGATGTGTAAGCAGGGTATTATTCAGTTTCCATGTAATTGATTTTTTTTCCTTGCTCTTTCTGTTGTTAATTTCTACCTTGATGGCATTGTGGTCAGAGAAGGTACTTTAAATCATCTTAATGTTTTGGATCTTGTTGAGGATTGCTCTGTGGCCTAAGATGTGGTCTATTCTGGAGAACTTTCCATGTGCATTGGAAAAGAATGTGTACTTTGCAACTGTTGGATGGAGTGTTCTATATATGTCTATGAGGTCAAGTTGGCTGATTGTGCCCTTTAGGTCTTCTGTATCTTTGCTGAGTTTCTTTTTAGTTGTTCTGTCCTTTACTGAGCGTGGTGTGTTGAAGTCTCCTACTATTATTGTGGAACTGTCAATTTCTCTTTTCAGTGTTGTTAGAGTTTGTTTTATGTATTTTGGAGCCCTGTCATTGGGTGCGCAGATGTTTATTATGGTTATGTCTTCATGATGGATCGTCACCTTAATCATTATATAATGTCCTTTGTCATTTACTATGGATTTTGTTTTAAAGTCTATTTTATCTGAGATTAGTATTGCCACTCCTGCTCTTTTTTGGTAGTAGTTAACTTGATATATTTTTTTCCAAACTTTGATTTTTAATAAATTCACATCTTTGTTTCTAAGATGTGTCTCTTGCAGACAGCATACTGATGGATCTTGTTTTTTTTATCCATTCTGTCACTCTCCGTCTCTTTATGGGTGCATTGAGTCCATTTACATTCACTGTAATTATTGATAGATGTGAATTTGTTGCTGTCATTTTGTAGTGCTTTTTTTTTTGTGGTGCTGACATGTTCTTTGTCCCTCTTACTCTCCTGTGCAGAATTCCTTTTGTTTGTGGATTTTTTTCCATCTCTTTTGTTTTTGCTGAGACTTTATGTTTTTCCTCTTTATTTTTATGAGTATGTTTGTTAACTTTCTTTGTGGTTACCGTGAAATTTACCCTTATGTTCCTAGATTTGAACCAGTCTATTATTACTTGGTATTGCCTTGCCTTCCTCTCCATTAGAAGGTTCTATACCTACTCCATTTATTCCCTCTTTTATTGTTCTGATGTTGTTGTCATTTACAGATTAACTGCTCTGATTCCCTGTTGTATTTCTTTTGGTTTTGGATAGTCCTTGAGAGTTCATTTCCTAGATTGGTATCTGGCTGGTACGAGCCTGCGTCTTCGATTCATCCTGTGAGCTGAAGTTGTTTGTTCTCAGATCAAAGGCTCCCTTTAATAAGTCTTGTAAATTTGGTTTGGTTTTTACATAGTCCCTTAATTTCTGTTTATCTGGAAATGGGCTAATTTCACCATCATATTTGAACAAGAGTTTTGAAGGATATATTATTCTTGGCTGGCAATTTTTTTCTTTCAAGGTTTTATATATGTCACCCCATTGCCTTCTTGCCTGCGTGGTTTGTGCTGAATAATCCATGCTTAGTCTTATTGTTTCTCCTCTGTATGTGACTTTTTGTTTTTCTCCAGCTGCTCTCAGGATTCTTTGTTTGTCTTTGGTTTTAGCGAGTGTGATTATGATATGCCTTGGTGATTTTCTTTTGGGGTCTATCCTATATGGGCTTTGTTGAGCTTCTTGGATGGTCAGCTTTTCATCTTTCATGAAATTGGGGAAGTTTTCTGTCAGTAATTCTTCAATGATCCTCTCTGTGTTTTCTGTTTTTTCTCCCTGTTCTGGAACTCCGATCACTCGTAGATTTTTGCTTTTGTTTGTATCCCACATAATTCTCAGGGTTTCTTTCATTCTTTTTTCTGATTTTTCCTCAGACAGAGTTGTGTCCAAGTGTTTGTCTTCAATTTCACCGATGCTATCTTGCATCGTTTCAAACCTCCTCCTCCACCCTTCGATGACACTGTCCATTTCTGAAATCTTGTTGTTTATCTTTTGGTTTTCTGATTGTTGTTTTTGTATGATTTCTAGTTGTGAATTTATTTTAGCATTTTGTTCCTGTATTATTTTCTTGAGTTCTTCCAATTTTTTGTCTGCATTTTTCATGAATTTGTCTGCCTTTTCCATGAATTTGTCTATTTTTTCCTCATTTTTGTCTGCTTTTTCCTTCAATTCTTGGATAATTCTGAGTATTAGAGATTTGAATTCCCTATCAGGTAGTTCTAGTGCCTTTTCTTCCGCTGGAAAGTCATCTGGTGTTTTATTTTGGATGCCTTCTGGAACCATCCTGTCCTGTTTTTGTAAATGTTTTGATATTGTCTGCTGTCTTCGGGGCTTTCAGTAGTTATTTTTCTCATTTATTGATTGTAGATTTGTTTGTTTCATGCTTTTTTAAAATTTTGGCTATGTCTGCGCAGGCAGGCTGTGTGTTCTTTGTTGTTTGCTCACCTGTGGGCATGATACTTTTTGTCTGCTTCTCCAATTGGCAGGGTCAGTCGCTCAGATATGTTACAGCAGGACAGGTCTAGCTGAAGAGGAGTTGCTGGGATGGGTTGTTTGTGGCACTTACTACAGCCACCAGCGCAGGTCGGTAATCAGTGCAGGGCCGGTTTGGGTAGGCCGTGCCTGTGCTGCTTGATGGTGTGATGTTAAGCACATGGTGTAGGTAGGCAGGATGGAAGGGGGAGATTGTTATGTGTGGAGCTAAGATGGATATGGGAGAGAGGAGAGAGGAACAGGAGCCAAAAACATACAAACAAAACAGTGCTAGGGGAGCTTGCCACTGGAGTGGAGAGATGAGAGACTATGAAATGGAGAAAAACAAAAAGGGGAAGAAGAAGAAGAAAAAAGAAAAGAATGAATAAATAAAAATCAGAAAGAAAAAAGAATAGAAAACCTTCCAGAGATCCCACTGGTGGCGCTACAAGGTCTGGGGAAGTTGTTCCCATGTGTTGAAGTACAGCCTGGCTAGAAGGCATAGAGGTATTCAGCACCAGGTATACAGGGAACAGGAAGAGAAGGAAAGCATAGAGAGATGAGAAAATGAGTAATGAAGAAAGACAAAAAGGGAAAAAGAGGGAAAAGAAAACAAAACAGATTAAAAAAAAAAAAGAACAAGAAAAGCCCTCCAAAAAACAGGAAAAAAAAAAAAACCCACAAAGAAAGAAATGCCCCCAGGGATCCCTCTGCGCATGTGTGCAAGCTGAGGGGGTAGGTCCCAAGCCATGTAGCACTGACCAGCCAGAACAGGTTCCCAACTCGAGAAAATAAAAGAAAACAAACAAACAATTCAAAACAAACAAACAAAAGCCCCGGGATCCCACCAGCGTGGCAGCCCAGACCGGGAAGAAGTTCCACACTCGAACGGAGCTCCACAGCCCGTTAGGAAGAAGCAAAGATGGCGCATGGAGCCAGGTATTTGAATGAAAGGAGGGGGAGGTGGTGAGAGGTAAGGAAGAAATCAAAAGAAGCAGAAAAAAAGCAACACCAGTAGCCAACAAATGGCACTCAGGGAGCCGGCCAGAGTGGGCGGGTGGAATCCAAGCAGCTGGTGCTTCCCGGCCAAGAGACTGCGGCCGCAGGAAGCAGAGGAGGCCGAGTGGGGGTGAAGAAGGGTGGGGGGTGGGAAAGCGTATACTGCAAATTACTGGTTGTTTTGTCTCCTGCTGGAAGTTCCTCAAAGCTGCTTTCTCATACCTGCTGGAAATTCCTTGAAGCTGCTTTCTCATACCTGCTGGAAGTTCCTTGAAGCTGCTTTCTCGTACCCCCTATTTGCTGGTCTCTGATAGGAGTCCAAGATGGCAGATCCGTGCTGTGTTAGCTGATTGGGGACCTCTGCATGAATCTCTCCTCGTTCTCCATTCTCTGTCAGTTTTCTCACTCCATTTGTTGCTTGGCTGAGTTCTTTATCTCTTCATTTGACGTTTTAGGGTTTCAGGATTGCTGTTTTCTCTGTTCGGCTTAGTTTTTTGGGTCTTTGCTGTGGAGGAACGGCGTGGTACTTCTGCCTAGAGCACCATTTTTCCAGAAGTCTCCTGGCTTGCATATATTCTAATAATAAATTTGCTATAATTCTCATTGTCTTTGTTCCTCTGTGCATAATATGTCATTTTTCTCTGGTTCCCTTCAAGACTTTTACTTTGTTCTTGATTTTCAACTATTTGAATATGATTTATCTAGTTTGCTTTAAGAAGAAAATCATGCTTAATGTTCTCAGAGATTCTTGGATTTATAGTTTGATGTCTTTCAACAAAACTTTTTAAAAATTCTTGGCAATTATCTCAACAAATATTTCTTCTCTTTTCCTCCTGGAAATCCAATTCAATGCATGTTAGACCATTTGATATTGTCCCACAGCTCTTAGATGCTCTGTTCTGTTTTGTTTACTTTTCTCTTTTTGTGTTTTAATTTGGATAAATCTATTGATTTATATTTAGGTTCACAGATTCTTTCTTTGGCTGTATTGAGTCTACTAATGAGCCCTTTGAAGGAAGTCTCCATTTCTGTTCTTGTGGGTTTTTTTGGTTTGTTTTTTTTTTTTTTTTTTTTTTTTTAGCATGTTTATTCTACTCTGATGGTTTCCATTTCTCTGCTGAAATTCCCCATCTGTCTATGTATGTCATCCCTTCCCCATGGGGTAGAGCGTTTTTTCTTCTCCCTTTCTCCAAGACACTTTATCTGTGCCTGGTGTGTGATAGGGCTTGTGCCTTTCCCCAGAGGCCCAAGGCTTTTATTCTGCAGGAGAAATGGGTACAGGGAGTTTTCTGCCTTTACTGCATAGTGGCTGTTCCCCTCACTCAGACCAGCACTGTGATGGAGGCTTTTTCTGATCTCTCACCCTGTCCTGAATCTTTCTCGTCAGCACCCAATGAAGGTCCATGGAGAAGAGCCTGTAAACCAAACCAAACCCATTGCCATCAAGCTGATTTCATCTCCTAGTGACCCTATAGGACAGAGTAGAACTGCCCGATAGGGTTTCCAAGGAGCGGCTGGTGGATTTGAACTGCTGACCTTTTGGTTAGCAGCTGAGCTCTTAACCACTGCACCAGTAGGACTCCGAGAACAGCCTGTAAGTGGGTACAGATTATGTAGCTCCCACTAGTTCTACACATTCACACTAGCCCACAATCAGCTTTTGACAATGCACTAACGTTTTTAGCTCAGTTCTTCTTGCCCACTGGTATGGTAGCCTTGTATTTCTCTCATGCTGTGATGCAGTAAGTCAGAGCTTGCCTCCCATCTCTCCTTGGCCACCTGCTTTTTTATTAGATTTCAGGTTATTTTGTTGCCCTGCAATCTTTGGTGAGTTCAAGAAAAGTTATGGTTTTATAGATTATCAAAGTTTTTCTTATTGTTGGAGTGGGAATAGTGTTTTCCCCAACTTTCTACATTCTAAATTGAAATGGGAAGTCAGTAAGTTCTTTCTTGAAGGGAGATCCCAGAAGTGCACCATTATGGTGGCCACAGGTTCATGTGGCAGTCTCTCTTAGCTACTTTACTTCACCAAGGATGAGTACCAATTCCATTGCTTTTCCTTTTGGGGGGAAATTCCCTACCAGAAGCCTGTGTATCTTGTTATTCTTCAGAGTGTGTGCCTCCTCTATGTCAGAGCATTGCAGGCTTTGAGATCTGCAGCTTTAGTCATCTAGTCTCAGCAATTTCCCACACCTCTGTCTAACCTTCACAACCTGTCCTTATAACAGTGTAATTTAAGGTAACACAGTTTTCCTTTCCTTGAAGATGGAATTTATGTTTCCTTCTCATTCTTTGTACTGCTTTTGAGTGATTTCCAGGACGTGAAAGGATGAGGTGGGAGAAGGGAATTGCAGGGAAGTGTATGCGGTTGTAAAAGAGCAGCATGAGGGACCCTTGAAGTGTTGGAACTGTTCAGTATTTTGACTGCATTGGTGGATGTGTGAACTTACACAGGTGATAAAATTGTACAGACCTTACTACACACACACTTGAATACTGGTAAAAAAGTAAAACTGGGGAAATCCAAGTCTATATCCTGGTTGTGATATTATACAAGAGTTGTGCAACCATTGAGGAAAACTGGGCAACATCTGCAAAGGATATCTCCATATTATTTCTTACAACTGCATGTGAATCTACAAGTATCTCAATGAAATTTTCAATGAAAAATATAAATGTTGATCAATTTTAGGCATTTTTGTCTAAATTCTTGTAGAAAAGAATTAGATGTAACCACTCCTAATCTTCTCAATTTCATTATGTCATGAATTTTAGTGAAACTAGTAGTTAGTATTTACATTATTATGGACATTTATTTCATTGCTGAGTCAAGTAGTATACTATGATTCCATTTCCTTTTATTCTTTGTGGGGTGTGTGTGTGGTGGTCATTGCTTTTTGTTAATTTGCTTGAATTTTTGTTTCTGATTCTTCATTATTTTCACAGGTCCGTCATTTACGTAACACACCTATCAATATTATTTCCCCGATTTGTTTTCTTGAAGACCAGGTCTTCATGATCCTCTCTGGACTGGTTGCTTCCTAGACCAAGTACATGGTCCCTCCAGGGCTTTCCCATGTTTGACTTTCTGTTTCCTGAGTCTCCTTGGAAGAAAGGCCTGGCAATCTATTTCTGAAAGATTACAGCCATCGAAGACCCTATGGCTCTACTCTGAAATACACGAGGTTGCCATGAGTTGAAATCGACTCAATGGTAACTGATTTTGTTTTTGTTTTCGGAGCCTCAAGTCTTCCTCTTTCTTGGTGTTCTCTCTCATTTTGCTGGAGTATGTTCTCTAACACTTTTCTGAGAAGAGGGCCAAGGAAAGAAAAAATTTACCTTTTTGCATATCTGAAAATATCATCTATTTTACTTTCACATTTGACAGATAATTTGAATGGGTATAGACTTCTACATAGAAAATCTTTCTCACTAAGAATTTTGAAGACATTGTTCCATTGTTTTCTAGCTGTCAGTGTTACTTTGAGAAAACTTGTATCATTCAGATTCTGGATTCTTTGTATGTGACCTATTGCTTCCCTCTGGAAGCATCATTTATTTATTTATTAGATCTTTTCTCTTCTCCATGGAATTCTGAAATGACATGATGACATTCCTTGGTGCAGGTAATTTTTTTTTTTTCTTCTTTTTTTGGTACTAGGCCTTTTCAATCTGGAAACTAGTATCCTTCAGTTCTGGGACATTTGCTTGCATTATTTCTCAGATAATTGTCTTCCTTCTGCTTTCCTCCCTATTTTCTTTTTCTGAAACTCGAATTAGTCAAATTTTGGCCTCTGGATTGGTCCTCTAGTTTTCTTATCATTCCTCCCCTTTTCCATTTCTCTCTTTTTTGTTTGTGTGTATTACTTTCTGGGAGATTTCCTTGACTTTTATCTTCTAATTCTTCTGTTCAGTCTTTTATTTCAGCTGACAATTTTTATTTTAGAGAATTCTTTCTCATACTGTGTTAATTTTTTATAGCATCTTATTCTTGCTTTTTTTTGGAATCTGTCAAAAATGAAATGGAACACTTGAAGATCGATATCCTAGGCATTAGTGAGCTTAAATGAATTGGTATTGGCCATTTTGAATCAGACAATCATATGGTCTACTATGCTGGGAATGACAAATTGAAGAGGAATGGCATCGCATTCGTAGTAAAAAACATTTCAAGAGTTACCCTGAAATACGATGCTGTCAGTGATAGTATAATATTCATACACCTATAAGGAAGACCAGTTAGTGTGACTATTATTCAAATTTACCCACAACCACTAACACCAAGGATGAAGAAATTGAAGATTTTTTACTAACTTCTGCAGTTTGAGATTGATCGAACATGCAATCAAGATGCACTGATAATTACTCGTGACTGGAACACGAAAGTTGGAAAGAAAGAAGGATCAGTAGTTAGAAAATATGGCCTTGGTGATAGAAATGATGCCAGAGATTGCATAATAGAATTTTGCAAGACCTAGGACCTATTCACTGGAGATGCTTTTTTCAACAATATAAATGGCATCTATACACATGGACCTCACCAGATGGAATACACAGGAATCAAATCGACAATATCTGTGGAAAGAGATGATGGAGAAGCTCAGTATTATCAGTCAGAACAAGGCCGGGGCCAACTGCAGAACAGACCATCAATTGCTCATACGGAAGTTCAAGCTGAAGCTGAAGAAAATTAGAACAAGTCCACAAAAGCCAAAGTATGACCTTGAGTACACCCCACCTGAATTTAGAGACTAGCTCAAGGATAGATTTGATGCATTAAACACTAATGACTGAAGACCAGACAAGCTGTGGGATCACATCAAGGACATCATACATGAAGAAAGCAAGAAGTCATTAAAAAGACGGAAGACAGAGAGGAAAAAAAAGATCAAAATAGATGTCAGAAGAGACTCTGAACATTGCTCTTGAACACAGAGTAGCTAAAGTGAATGGAAGAAATGATGAAGTAAAAGCTGAACAGAAGATTTTAAAGGGCAGCTCCAGAAGACAAAGTAAAGTATTATAATGAAATGTACAAAGATCTGGAGTTAGAAAATCAAAAGGGAAGAATACACTTGGCATTTCTCAAGCTGAAAGAACTGAAGAAAAATTCAAGCCTCAAGGTGCAATATTGAAGGATTCTATGGACAAAAAGAATGGGAATTCCAGAACACTTAATTGTGCTCATGAGGAACCTGTACATGGGTCAAAAAGCAGTTGTTTGGACAGAACAAGGGGATATTGCATGGTTTAAAGTCAGGAAGGGAGTGGGTCAGGGTTGTATCCTTTCACCATACCTATTCAATCTGTATGCTGAGCAAGTAATCCGAGAAACTGGATATATGAAGAAGAACAGGGCATCAGGACTGCAGGAAGACTCATTAACAGCCTGTGTTATGCAGATGACACAATGTTGCTTGCTGAAAGTGAAGAGGACTTGAAGCACTTACTGACAAAGATCGAAGACCACAGCCTTCAGTATGGATTACACCTGAACATAAAGAAAACAAAAATCCTCACAACTGGACCAATAAGCGACGTCATGATGAATGGAGAAAAGATTGAAGTTGTCAAGGATTTTATTTTACTTGGATCCACAATCAACACCCATGGAAGCAGCAGTGAAGAAATGAAAAACGCATTGCATTGGGCAAATCTGCTGCAAAAGACCTCTTTAAAGTGTTCAAAAGCAAACACGTCACCTTGAAGACTAAGGTACGCCTGACCCAAGCCATGAGTGTACAATCGCCTCATATGCATGTGAAAGCTGGATAATGAATAAGGAAGATTGAAGAAGAATTGATGCCTTTAAATTGTGGTGTTGGTGAAGAATATTGACTATACCATGGACTGCCAGAGGAAAAAACAAATCTGTCTTGGAGAAGTAAAACCAGAATGCTCCTTGGACGCAAGGATGGCGAGACTACATCTTACGTACTTTGAACATGTTGTCAGGAGGTATCAGTCCCTGGAGAAGGAAGGACATCATGCTTGGTAAAGTACAGGGTCAGCGAAAAAGAGGAAGACCCTCAACAAGATGGCTTTACACAGTGGCTGCAGCAATGGGCTCAAGCATAACGATCTGAGGACAGTGCAGGGTTGGGTAATGTTTCTTTCTGTAGTACATAGGATGGCTATGAGTCAGAACCGACCCGATGGCACCCTAATAACAACAACAACAACATGGACAAAAAATTGAACAACACAGGAAGCATCAAAAGAAAATGGAAGGAACACACAGACTCAATGTACAGAGAAGAACTGGTTGACATTCAACTGGTTAGGAAGTAACATATGATCAAGAACCTATGGTATTGAAGGAAGAAGTCCAAGCTGCACTCAAGACACTGGCAGAAAACTAGGCTCCAGGTATTGACAGAATACCAACGGAGATGTTTCAACAAATGAATGTAATACTGGAAGCACTCACTCAACGATGTCAAGAAATTTGGAAGACAGCTGTCTGACCAATCGACCGGAAGAGATCCATATTCTTGCCTATTCCAAACAAAGGCAATCCAACAGAATGTGGAAATTATTGAACAATATCATTATTATCACACACAAGCAAAATTATGCTGAATATAATTTAAAAATGGTTGCAGCAGTACATCAACAGAGAACTGTCAGAAATTCGAGCCAGATTCAGAAGAAGACATGGAACAAGGGATATCATTGCTGATGTCAGGTGGGTCTTGGCTGAAAGCAGAGAATACCAGAAAGATGTTTACCTGTGTTTTATTGACTACGCAAAGGCATTCGACTGTGTGGATCATAACAAATTATGGATAACATTGTAAAGAATGGGAATTCCAGGACACTTAATTCCAGATCACTTAACTGTACATAGAGCAAGAGGCAGTTGTTGGAATAGAAGGGGATACTGTGTGGTTTAAAGTCAGGAAAGGTGTGTGTCAGGGTTGTACCCTTTCACCACACTTATTCAATCTGCATGCTGAGCAAATAATCCGAGAAGCTGGACTATATGAAGAAGAACAGGGCATCAGGATTGCAGGAAGACTCATTAACAACCTGCGTTATGCAGATGACATGATGTTGCTTACTGAAAGTGAAGAGCACTTGAAGCACTTACTGAAGAAGATCAAAGACTACAGCCTTCAGTATGGATTACATCTCAACATAAAGAAAACAAAACCCCTCACAAATGGGCCAATAACCAACATCATGATAAATGGAGAAAATATTAAAATTGTCAAATATTTCATTTTACTTGGATCCACATTCAATGCAGCAGTGAAGAAATCAAAAATGCATTGCATTCGGCAAATCTGCTGCAAAAGACCTCTTTAAAGTGTTCAAAAGCAAAGATGTCACCTTGAGGACCTTATATGCATGCGAAAGCTGGTCAATGAATAAGGAAGATCGAAGTAGAACTGATACCTTTGAATTGTGGTGTTGGCGAAGAATACTGAATATACCATGGACTGCCAGAAGAATGAACAAATCCGTCTTGGAAGAAGTACAGCCAGAACGCTCCTTAGAAGCCAGGATGGCGTGACTTCGTTTCATGTACTTTGGACACTTTATCAGGAGGAACTAGTCCCGGGAGAAGGACCTCATGCTTCGTAGAGGGCAGAGAAAGAGAGGAAGACCCTCAACAACATGGATTGACACAGTGGCTGCAATAATGGGCTCAAGCACAGCAATGATTGTGAGGATGGCGAAGGACCAGGCAGTGTTTTATTCTGTTGTACATAGGGTTACTACAAGTTGGAGCCGACTAGACGGCACCTAATGACAACATTCTTGCTTTGTGAGTTCAACAGTATCGCATATCCAAGAATATTACGTAAAGTGAGTTTGGGGCTTTTCTTTGGTTTTCTGCAGTGTCTTTTTTTTCCATTTTAAGTTTCTTTTCTCTGTTTTGTTTGTTTTGTGTTCTCTCTTTTTATGTTAGCATAAAGAATTGAATATCTGATTTAATGCAAATATTTGTTAAATCTAGGTGTCAGGTATGTGGATATCTATTAATGTCTGTACTTTTCTATATGTTTGAATAATTTTATATTATGTTTTAAGTAGATTGGAAATTTTATGTGTGTTTTTGTATTTTGATGACTACAGACCTCAGAGTAGATTAAGCTGCAGTGAGCTGGCCTTTCAGTTGGTAAACCTCCCAGTGAGAGTATTTGATCTTTTCTTTTGGACCAAGTTTTCCAGGGAAGAATTTCTTAATCCTCTCCCTGGGTACATTTGCCTGGTTGCCAAAATTCTTGGAAAGGGAGAGAAGAACAAAGAAAAGAACTGGAGGAACCATCATTTAAGATACAGGTGCCCACTTAATTCCTTGTTTTCAATATTGAATTTTGTTCATTTGTTCATTCTTCTGACAGTCCATGGTACATTCAATTTTGAATATAGAATATATTCAACCCTCTGACTTGCCTCCACCTGGTGTCCTCAAGTCTGATGTCTCTGTAGTTCAATTTCTGCAAATCATATACCTCTTAGGAGGGGTGGGAGCTTCCCATGGCTGTGGGGAGTAGGAATAAACATGTGAGCATCCCACTATTTCCTATACAGACTTCCTACCAGTCCCCATTTTTAGCCCACTGCCATGTGCTTGACTTCCTCCCGGTACCTGCTGCCTATAAATCCTGAAGTCTCGGGATTCCTAAGGGCAAATTTGCTCACTTTTTATTGGCATCCCCATCTGAAAATATTTAGGTTTTAACTTCTGCTCTAGGACAGCTGAAGGAGTCCTGGTGGTGCAGTGGTTAAGCGTTTAGCTGCTAACTGAAAGGTCAGTGGTTTGAACCCACCAGCCATTCCATGGGAGAAAGATGTGGCAATCTGCTTCCATAAAGATTACAGCCTTGGGGTCCCGGACAGAGCTGGAGAAAAATGTAGAACAAAATTCTAACTCACAAACAAAGATCAGACTTGCTGGCCTGACAGAGACTGGAGAAAACCCAGGAGTATGGCCCTGGGCACCATTTAGCTCAGTAATGAAGTCACTCCTGAGGTTCATTGTTCAGCCAAAGATTAGACAGCCCCATAACACAAAACGAGACTAATGGGGCACAACAGCCCAGGGACAAGGACTAGAAGGCAGGAGGGGACAGGAAAGCTGGTAATAGGGAACCCAAGGTCAAGAAGGGAGAGTGTTGACATGTCATGGTGTTGTTAACCAATTCATAAAACAATATGTGTACTAACTGTTTAACAAGAAACTACTTGTTCTGTAAACCTTCGTCAAAAGTATAATCAAAAAAAAAAAAAGATTACAGCCTTGGAAACC
This sequence comes from Dugong dugon, assembly GCA_030035585.1. Taxonomy (NCBI): domain Eukaryota; kingdom Metazoa; phylum Chordata; class Mammalia; order Sirenia; family Dugongidae; genus Dugong; species Dugong dugon. The sequence goes on from CM057473.1 coordinate 74,442,970, forward strand.
CTATGAGGTCAGTTCTAATCTGTCCTGTAGGGTCGTTATGAGTTGGAATCAACTTGACAGCAATGAGGCTAGGGCAGTTAGCACTTTATCTATTTCGCATCTTTCAGTTATTTTTTTTTCTCCCCATTTTCCAGTTTTTAGAGACTTAGTTGTTCAATATTAGCAGAAATAACATTTTTAATTCTCACTTGCAGATGTCTATTGCCTCCTTTTTTTGTCCTTGTAGGCTTATACTTCTAAATTTCCATTACTGGAATTTTAGTGGATTTGGGAGAGAGAATTTAATTTTTTGTGGCTGTGTTTACCATAAATTCTTGCTGATGGGATCACAGACCCATGGGCCCAGGAGAGTTTCTCATGAAACACAGGAGAAATGCAGTTCCCAGGAGTGGTCACAAGGTGGCTCAGTAGCTCGGTATTTAATTTATAGTTTCTCCATGGGAGCAAAGCCAACCCAGGAGTTGTAGTATTCTGTGTCTTGGTTAAACCAGCAAAGGGGAAACACAGAATCATAGACTATTTACACTGTACTGAACCTCAGAGAGCTTTCTAGGCCACTTTCTTTTAGAACAAGGAAACGGAGATCCACAGAAGTTAACCAATATATCCAACATCCGGAGATAATCAGTTGTAGTAAAATTGTGTTTGAGTTTTAAAGTTCTTTTAAAGTTATGTTGAAACGGCCTTTAAATACAAAAGCGAATGCATGAAAGAGGGGGTAGGAAAAGGATACCAGTGCATGCCCTGCTGAGTGTGGCAGGAGAAAGCAGCTGGAGGCAATCACTGAGCCACTTACCACAATGCCCGGAGCACCTTCTCTGTGGGGAGCATTGCACTAAGCACTGTGACAACACAAAGACAGACAAGACATAGTCCCTGCCCACCAGATGCTTACAGTCTGCTAAGGATGTAAACCATACCGAAGGCAATTAACTACAACCAAGGAAATATACAATAAACGCCCAATGGAAATGCAGGTGAAAAGTGCTCTTCTAAACATGGAGAAGGCAGGGGGCACTTCCCTGCTTAGGAGTGGGGAACATCCTTGAGAGTGGGATTTAGGCTGGCCTTGGAAGAATAGTGGTCAGCGCTTCTCAGATGGTAATGTTGCTGAACCGTAGAACGTGGGTTCTGTCCACAGGCTCAGGACTGCCAATAATCTGGACACTGGCTTTTAAGAGAACGTCTTTATTGCAATGAGCAGAGCAAGGAGCCAGGAGGAAGTTCCTCAGATCCACTCCCTGAGCTATGGGAAAGCAGGGCTTACATGTGATTTGGGCAGCAAGATGGCGGCCACACAGGTGTACTGGGGAGGGAAAATTCTAGAAGGAATACGTAGGGATGATGTTGCAGGAATTATAGCCACCCGGAAAGAGGAGGTGACATGGTTCTTGTCGGACCTCTTGCTTTGGAATGGGGTCTGTATGATGATTTTTCTTCTGATTCATTCCACCTGTTGCTGTGTCCTCTGTTGAGGTCAATTAATGGTCACAGCTGGCCCTCTCCGCATGTGGGGTGGGCCAAATCTGGCTTGGGCTAGTTTAAGGCAGGCTTTTCTGACTAATGGAAATTTACTGACATTCTAGGGTCAGGTTACAGTAATGTGCCTAAGAATCACCTAGGGATCTAGTTTAAGTGTTTAGATTCTGACTCAGTAGGTCTAGGGTAGGGCCTGAGATTCTGCATTTCTAACAAGTGCCCCAGGTGATTATCTGAAGACCACACTTTGTGTAGCAAGGGTGTAGGGCACGGGCTTGCAAACTGGGCTGCACATTGGAATCATCTAGTGGTTAACAACTAACAAAAGCCTACTAACACCTGACTGTCACCCCAGAGATTCAGTTTTAATTGCGCTGGGTGCAACCTTGGCATTGGTATCTTTAAAAGCACTCCCTGGCTGGTTCTAATGCACAGCAAGGTTTGAACACCATTGGTGTAGAGGACATTTGTCACTCTGTCTACCCAGCACCTGAATCCTCCACCTTAGGAGTCAGAGCCACCTCCCACTATTGAAACTGAAAACAAGAGATATGCCCTTTTTCTCACACACTTGGGCTTTACTGCCCAATGTAACTGTCTTAGACTTTGAACCAGAACCTACTGAAACAAAGAAGTGGAGGCCACATGGGCAGCTGCATCATTTCCAGAGGCAGTAGTGACAATTCTTAGGTAGGATGTCTGTGTTCAGCAGCAGTGACAGTAGGGCCTTAGCAGGATCAACTCTGCAGTCTGATTTTGGGTGTTGGTATCGGCTGCACAGCCCCTAAGACTGGTTCTTTTGTCCTGGAGATTATGAGCTACCTGCTATAATTTTTAACACCCACACACACCTTTATGGTTAAATGTAATACAAATTTGAAAACCCACATAACACAAATGTGTAGCTTAATGAGTTGTTATAAGGTAAAGATCCTTGTAACCAACAACCATGCCAGGAAATCGGATTTTGCTATTCACTCTAGAAATCCTCCATGGACTCCCACCAATTATAGCCCCTCCCTCCCTGCTCAGAGTGAGCAGTTTGCACACAACTGGTGTAGGGGACACTTGCTACTCTTCCTTGTAATTTTATTGTTGGAGACTGGATCAATTGTAAAGTTTACATAGTCTGGATTTTACTGACTGATGAAGTTTAATATGTTGCTCTGTCCTCAGATTTCCTATAAATTTGTAGTTGGATCTAGACTAGTTGGATCTGATTGAAATCTGTTTTTTTGGGGTTGGGGTGGGGGGACACGGCCTCACCATAGAAGTATTATGTCTTTCATCAGAAGGCACGTAAATGTGTGGATGGCTCTTTTTGTGATGTAGCCATTGATGATCATTGCCTAGATTCATTACAGGTTGCAAAATAGTTAACCTTCTAATTTTATAATCTCTTCTTTATTTGTTGGAATACTTCTCTATAGAGATACTTCACCTTATTTACTATTTAGTTACCCACTGGTATAGTTTGTACAGGGAAGGCCAGATAAATTTTTGATCTTTTATTCGGTGTAGTGAGAGAGAGAGATCTCTTTCCCTGGCATTCTCCAATAGTGACCAGTTAGGGGTGTGTGTGTGTGTGTTTGTGTGTTTGTTTGGCATCTTTATAGGCTCATAGATTTAAACATGTTTGATGTATTCAAATTGTACTATCTTTGCCAACAGAAGGCTCCCATGTTGGCTCCCAAGCCCTTATTGACACACCCTTAGAGGACCTGGGGAATTCTTTGTTGTCTGATATAATAATATATTACAGGGTTATTTTACAACAGCAGCAACCAAGGTGAGGGGTGGGGAGGAGAAAGGATGCAGTTGCTGAAAATACTTAGGTACAACCAAATACCTCATAAGATTAGTTCTCTTGGTTTGAAGGCTTAGGGTCATGGCTTCATGGGACTGTCCAGCTAATTAACCTAACACTGTTTTTAGATTCTGTTCTATCCTCCCTCACCCCGCCATCCCATCCCCAGTTTGGTGAACAGTGCCTGTGGTCTTAAAAGCTTGCAAGCAACCACTCAAGACACAACAATTGGTTTCTATTTGGCTGGAGCAGCAGAGAAAGAAGGAGACACAGGAATAGGAGAAGGAACTGGACTGAAGATCTAGTTGCCTCTATGAACTACTGCCACCTTTGTCATGAGACCAGAAGAACTGGATGGTGTCTGGCTACTATTACTGAACCTTTTGATCAAGGACTGAACAGATGAGTCCTTGATCAAAAAGGTGGAAATGTGGAACAGATTTTCAAATTGCTCATGGAATCCAGACTCACTGGACCCACTGAGGCTAAAGGAACCCCGAAGTCTGTCACCCTGAGAAAATTTTTGAATCTTGAACTGAAACTATCCCCAGAAGTCATCTTCAAACTAAACAACAGTTTAACTGAATTAGTAAAGTATGTTCACCTTGAGTGTTGCACTCTTTTAAAGAATTATCTATATCAAATCAAATTGACAATAGTAATTCTGAAGCATAGATAAGTAAGTAGTTTATGGGTCAGTGAGTCTAAGTCAGTGACAGTGAAACATGGGGAGAGACAGGGAGAATGGTGACACAACATGAGGAATGTAAGCAATGTCACTGAACTCTACACGTAGAAATTGTTGAACGGGTGTGTATGATCTACTGTGCACATTTTCACCAAAAATAAAATATTTAGAAAAAAAGGTATTTCATGGTCATCTTACACATTTCCTGCCACAAACTTGGAATCAGCCATTTCTTCAAGAAGCCCTGGTTTCTTTTAGTGGGAAAATGGAATTTCATAGGGCCCAGACTGCTGCAGCCTTCCTACAGCTTACTGTGGATTCCTGCACTCACTTGCTATTTGACTGTGCAAATCGCTTCGCAGCTTCAGCTTCTGCTCTCAGATTGCTTGCAGAACCTACAAGCACCTGCTGTTACTTTGGAGTTCTTAGATCCATCAGACGCCCCAGTGTTTCCCTTTGCTTTCTCCTGTACAGATGCTGATATTAGGCAGGTCTTTTTCCTGTCAGAGGTTCGTCCCAATCTGCTTGTTGTTTGAGGATTTGTGGGGATAGTCACCTAGTTTTGCTGTACGTGTTGTTCATGGGTTTTGCTATCCTAGTTGTACTTTTATAGAGGGATTTGTAGAAAATGAAAAATTATGCCACTGATACCACCTTTTTATCAGAATCCAACCTTAATATCCTTTTAATAATGCCCTTTTCTGCTTAAATTAACTGATACAGATGGTTGTTAATTAAGGTAATGGTAGAAGAGAAGAATTTGTTGCCTGTTTTGAGGCCTATAAATAGCTGAGTGGATTTGCGCAGCACTTTGGTGAAAGCGAAGGCTGTTAACAATGGGTTGGGGCCTGGCTAAGGTCCCCAACTGTTGGATCAGGAGTCACTGCTCTATTTCCCTGAAAGCTTGGACAGTGACAAACTATGATTGTGCCATGGCAGATCCTCGTGGTAGGTAGTGGAAGCCAATGCAGATTCTTGAGCAGGAAAGCGTGTTAGCAAGATTAACCTCCTCATCTGTGCAAGATGGGCTAGACCTGTGTGATCAGTTAGGAAACTACCACAGTGATCCAGAATGGAGGTACAAGTAACAAAACTAGAGAAGCAGGAATATAAAAGGGGAGACTCAAGACAATGCAAGAAAGTCAAACAGTACTAGATCATTGAATGAGGCAGAGGAGTCATCAATGTTTGAGGTTTCAAGGCTGGGTGTTTAGAAAGTAAGACAAGTGAAAGAATATTAATGTAATCTTCCACATGAATGATCTAGAGTGTCCCTATCCTAGGAGCTTGTTCCTTAAACAGTTCTAATAATTTATTTCTTAGGCAACACTTAACTGGCCTGTTGGGAAGAAAAAACAGTGCTTAGGCTGTTACGGGATGAGTGGATAGCCCCCGCTTGGGTTCTCACAACTGCAGGAATGTGAGAGACACAGTAAAGACACAGAACCACAGTCTCTAGTTACTTTCCATCTGTCTCTAACACATCCCCAATAAGCTCACCTGGAGGCAGCACTGCTCAGTCAGCACCTTTGCCATGCAGGTGAAGTGCAACATCCGCCTTCAGAACCTTCCAGGCCTAAGTCATTTCTGTGACCATGTGAAACTTAAAAGAGGCTTTCATGGAATACTTTGGGAACTTTAGAAGACACACAGGTGAAATGGCCTCTCTTTCCCTCTCATTTTCAAAGCAGTTATCAAATCTGCTACCTGCAAAACTTGTATCTAAAGCAAATGGGTGCTTCCATTTAACACTAAAACCTGCGCTTCATTCAAGAGCTTTATCTTGAAATGACTACTCTCAAGCTCTAGTCAAAAGACCAATTAAGATTGATTTCATCTAATATTAACTATCCTTCTTTAAGAAAATAAACTGTATGTCTACAGCAAGTCAGATCACCAAAAAGCTACACAGCTAGAATTCATTACTTTAGTCCCCTGTAGAAATGCCACCATCCATTTACAATTTTTGCCTTTTACCGATTCGATAAATGATTGAGGATGTTTTCACTGTTGTTCAGTGACAATTGTTGAAACTTCTGAGTTTCAAGATTTTCTTTCCTTCGCAACTGTTATACTCTCTTGAATCAGATACAACTGAAACACTGTCTCCTTTTTTATCTTGGTGCTAGAAATCTCAGATCTCAATTTACTCTTTGGTTTAGATCTTCAGCGTAACTGCCTCCCTCCCCTCCCCTCTGTGGCTCTTGGTCTTATTTCAAGTTACACCGTACTAGTCATTTATAAACTATCTCAAATCCTACCTAGGAAGTTGGCATAAACTCTATCCTCCTCTGTTTTGTGCTATTTTACCACTATTATTGTTATAACCACTCTTAAATAACAGCAGTACCCCTCGAAGTAGAACCTCTCAAAGCCAATTAAGAGAATTGTAAAAAGCAACTGTGTTACTTTTTATACTTGGCCAAAAGATGGTTTGGACCAGGAGGAAGCCTAGTAAAATTACGTGGTGAGGGGTAATATAGGTCTAAAGTAAAAACAGTAATAAACTGAGATAGGTATTTTCAAGGGCTTTTTAGAAGTTACCAAGGCGAGGCTAACGGTTACACTAACTAGGTAAGCCTACAGCCCAGAGTTCTACTTTTGTTTGCTCTGGCACATTTATCACTCCTATTACAATCATTACAACCAAACTCTAGAACCTTATCCTGAGAAACTGTCATATGGTGAAGTGAAAACAGGATGAACACTGGTGTCAGGCCTAGTTTCAACATCCAACTCCACTGGCTGTGACACCTTAAGCAAATTACTGAATCTGAGACAGTTTATTTTGTAAAATGGGTTATTCATACTTATTTCACCAGGTTGCTGATGACATAACAGAGAACCTAGAACACTGCCACAGCACCTAACAGGCTCACAAGAAATATATCGTCTTTCCCCTTCACACACTGCCCTTAACTTTAACCCCACATTTCTCCTCTTCCAAACCATCTAGAATTGTTTTTCTCAAACTCGAGGCTCCCACCACTCTTAAGAGCCTATGACTCCCCACTGCCTACTGGGATCTCTGGTTTCTCACATCTGCTCAACTCGTTTCTAACTTGCTTCTGTAGTCCCTTCTCTCTGCCCAAGACAACCAATCTACACGCCTAAGAACCAGTTCACGTCCCTCCTCCCCAAAAAGCCAACCCAACTACTCTCACCAACTGAATGTGCTCTTCTGTTAATACAGCACTTCCAATCTAGATCACAGCTATTTGGCTCTTGTATATGCTTGCTGTTGTGTGCCGTCGAGTCGATTCCAACTCATAGCAACCCTACAGAACAGAGTAGAACTTCCCTATAGGGTTTTCAAGGAGTAGCTGGTGGATTCGAACTGCTGACCTTTTGGTTAGCAGCCTAAGCTCTTAACTAATTTGCCACGAGGGCTCTAAAAGCTTTGCATTGCCCGGTAACCCTGGTGGTACAGTGGTTAAGAGCTATGGCTGCTAACAAAAAGGTCGACTGTTCGAATCCACCAGCTGCTCCTTGGAAACTCTATGGAGCAGTTCTACTCTGCCCTATGGGGTCACAATGAACCGGAATTGATTTGATGGTCATGGGTTTTTTGTATGTGCTTAGCTGGTATTGATTGATTACTTTTGCTTTCTAAACTAGATCACATAAATTTAAAGGCAGAGGCTATGTCTTATTTTCCTATACCAATGTCAAAGGCAGATAGATTCCTAGGCCCCACTCTAGACATATTATCAGAAATAAATTGCAGGGGGGGGGAGGGGGGGGCAAGAAATAAGCCAGCATATACGAACATCTCTACATAGGATTCTTCCAGCAGAGATAATCTTACCAACAAATATTTATTGTCTGAAAAGGTCTTAATACAGGATTAATTTTTACTGCCAAGACTATAAAGCCAAAGTTGTGGCTTATGGTTCACGAAAAAACTAGGGAATGCTTTAGAGAAGAGCCACTGTGAAAACGAGGCTTTGTCTTCCCTCTGGTGAAGCTGCCTTGGCGCTCTGGGTCACCAGCTGACTTCAGCTGAAGCTGGCCTTTGGCTCAGCTGGGGGTTGACTAGGGCCAGGGCACCTCTCATTGTGACACCAAGATGATTCTACTTTACTGTTCCAGAGATAATTTTTTTTTTAATATTATTTTTTACCAAAGATAATTTATGAAGACGCTTTCCCAGTTTTCCACAGGCTGAGGAAGTTATTTCCATTCTACCCGCCCCCCCCCCAATATTTAGCTTGCTAATTTTATACTATTTACAGAAATAATCCATCTTCAACACCATAAATAAATGAAAACCAAACCACACAGCTGGAAATCAAGTTTTGTTTTTATATGAACAGAAGTAGACCATCTAGAAATATTTCAGTTTATTTAAATTGTTAAGTAGAATATGAAACCGAATTTGTAGCTAGTACCAGAGAATGGACTTAACTGTTTGGTGTTTAATGATAACAGCTTCTACACAGGAACCCAAGAGACTTACAGAAAAAGGGCAAAGCCCTAATATTAAGCAAATAAAACTCATGTTTCAAACAGATCATACAAAAATTGATTTATACTCCATTTCCCTTTTTTGATATTTAGAAAGTGCAGATTTAACAAAAGGTAGCCATATCCTTTCTATGTACAATGCCAATTATAGTTATGCAAACAACACAACTGTCAGTCTGTTACCCAAAAATCCCAGTGTTTAGCTCTCAAACCTTAAGTCACTAAATTTAACAAGGATTAAAGAGAGTTAAAAATAAAAAAGCTACTACCACATTCCAGATAAAGGGAAGAAACAAATACATTAAAAGTTAATCTAACAACAGTAGGTTTAACCTAAAACTTGAGAAGCTTAACATCATTTCAGTATTTTTAGTGGAAAATTAGGCATTATTTGGCAATGTTGCTTTTACTAGTAGTAAACAATGATAAAGTCAAGTGAGGAAAACACCTAAAAACAACCACCAGTGAGGCATATAAAATTGTTTTTAGGGCACTATCTGAAAAATTCATGGATTTTCATAGCAGATATGTCCGTATGTTGTTTATGTGAGCCAAGAGGGCATTAAAATGCTCTCCACGACACAAAAAGACTCTTCAATGGAAACTGCTGTCCTAAACTCAGCCTCTGCTAGAAATGAATCATGCTATTCACAATTATTTCAAGAAAGGTGTATTGTTAGGATGCTAGCAATGTAGCAAACTTAGTTTATCCTATCCTAATGACAAGCAATGAAGCAAAACTAGAAAAATGAAAGGAGAAAAGGACAGGGTTAGAGAAAAGCCTTTTGCTGTCCTTTGTCCAGATCCATGGTAATACAACTTTCCAAAACGATGTCAAGATAGGTCTTAAAATTATTAATATTCTAAAGTATTTCTAATCTTAAGGTAAAGACAACTTAACACTGAAAAAGTGTTCTTCAGAGGCCAAATCTTAATACATTTGGCAAAGATGTTAATAAATTTTACTCCTCCTTCCCTGTCTTTTTTTTTCTTCTTCTTTGAACAACCTTTACTGGGCTACCAAACTGCTAGAGGAGTTGCCAAAATGGAGACTACTCAGATTTCAGACGGACAGATCCCGTCTAGGAAAAGCGAACAGGCTACACACCTACTTAGAAAGACAAACCACAACACCCTCCAAACACTAGTGCATGCAATTAACTCTTCCATTTCATAAACTCAATGGACAGACAGGAGGGGAACAGAAAGGGCGGGAGAAGAACAACACAGCAGGAAAACAGCAAATGAAGGAATCTGGGGCCAAGTCTTAGGCGAGAGAACAAATGAGGGAAAGACACTAAATAACTGACAGCTGATAGTAGGCAGTTAGAACTTAACTTTGTTTACTTAGCAAGTTAAATCAGTGCTTTGTGTTATATCTGACAAACCTACCAGTTTGCCCCTTTCATTTTTAAATAACTCAGACCATGGGTTGGGGAGAGAGAAGCAAAAAAGCAGCATGCAGGAAGAAGAGAAAGAAAAAAGTGGCCGAGGAAAAGAAATGGTGGGCAGGAATAATTTTAAATATCAAGGCCACTTAAAATGAGACTCAGCAAACCAAAGCTATCATTTCTGCATTATCCTTTGTCCTCAATGAACTACTCTGAAAATTACAGCCAAGCAAACCACAAACATTTTAATGGTTTATGTTTGGATATGTCATGCTTCCACCAAAACAAAGAAAGAAAAACCAAAGAAGTTCCTTTCCACATAAGGCACAGGACAAAATTAATCCCATTTACATATTCAAGGCGAAATGAGTGTCTTCCTGGCATTTGTTTTTTTTTTGTTATCGCATGTCTATAGATTACAGGGACTCAAGCACATTATCCAAGACAGAAAATTCCACTGTTGTACAAAATAAAATTGTTAATTCTAACTTTTATTCTTATACAATTTGCAGAATAGAGTTGAAATGATTGCTATAGGTTTAATGTTGATAAGAAGAACCAGACTATAATACAACTGAAATGCAGTGGTGAGCTGAGCAAGTACATTTAAAAATGAAGTCACAGACATGATTTTTCTACACATTATTTTTGTAGTTGTTTGAAGAAAATTATAAAGTCAGCTAAGCAGTCACAGATGAAAGAACAAATAAAACAGGTGGACTGGATAGTTAAGATGAGGAACAAAAATATCCGTTTAGGGTTAAAAATGGACAGAGTGGTTTATTTTTGCAGCAAGAGAAAACGGGGTGGTGGATGGCAATTGATGGAACAGGAGAACACTCAGCAACATTTGCTCTTCCAGCCTGTCACGCCTCCTCCACTGCTGATATCTACATTTTCACTGTTGGGCTCTTTTACAGGGGTCTGGAACAAACACACAAGGAAAGTACCCGTAAAAAAAATGTCACCACGGATAAATCAAGATTCAACAGAAGTATTCTCATAAATATCAATTTATGCAACAAAATGCAATTATGGTCACATGAGATAAGTTTTCTTTTCCCCCATACAAAATAAAGATTTGGAACCTTCCTTTTTGGCCTTCATTTTGCCTGTTTCTTCTAAGCTATGAAATGTCTGGAGGCCTTCTGGCATCCCTTTATAGTTTTTTGACATCTTCCCTGCCCTAACTCTTTTGAATAGAGGTTTGTTATCTCTTAGCCCTGACCTCTGAGTACTTTTAGTACTTGAAAAGCATTATCAAGCATATTAGTCAATGCTGGGTCATGTTTAACCTTACATTAGTGAAACAAAGCAGGCCTTTTTGGTTTAGTAAGTTGCCATTTGTGTTACTGTACCATAGCTTAAGAAAGGCAATCCCAATTACGACATACTAACATTAACGGGCGGGGGAGGAGAGGAAGGAGGGTGGAGGAAGGCAGAACGCAAGCTGTATAATTGATGTTTCCCTACATTCTAAACATTACTTTTAAAATCAGAATACACTGTTTTAAATGGGCAGCCTCATAGAGTATACATAAAAGTATTTTTTTTAGTGGTAACTTATACAGTAAAGTGCATAAACTGTAAGTATACATCTTGGTGGCTTTTTAGTATATGCTGTGAAACTACCTGATCAAGATATAGAACATTCTCAACACCCCCAGAAGGCCACCTCACGCCTCTTTCCAGTCAAGACTACTCTCTCAAAGATAACTGATATTTTAATTTCTATTACCATAAATTAGGTTTTTTCTCGGTTCCTGACTTTCATATACATGGAACCATATTTAATGTATTATTTTGTGTCTAGCTTCCTTTACTCGATCTGTGAGATTTACCCATTCTACTGTATATAACAGTAGTTCATCATAAATGGAATTTAAAAATCTAGGACATAACTGGGAATGTATTCTCTCAGGGACACATTATAAAGTTAAGGTCTTGAGTAGGCCAGAGAGAAAAAAATAAAAATATTTGAAAAACTCAGGTAGCCCAAGAGAAGCCTACTTAACTCATGCTGTTGTTGTTCATTGCCATCAAGTCAATTCCAACTCATGATGACCCCACGTGTACAGAGTAGAACTGCTCCATAACGTTTTCACAGCTGTGGCCTTTCCAATACAGATTGTCAGGCCGGTCTTCCAAGGCGTCTCTGGGTGGGTTTGAAATTTCTGCTATTGCTCAACCATTTGAGCTACCCAGGGACTCCACTTAACTCATAATGAGGTGAACTTTCTACTTGCCCTTTGAGCTCACCTACTTACTCTCAAGGCCTTCTAGGATTCTTCCCCTCCTTGTATGTTAAAGCTGCAAGTTATGCATTAAAAGGCCTTTGTGGGCTTTCTGGAACTCACTTTGCTACCCAATACAGATGTGTGAGAAAAAATGTACAGAAGAAGAGAAAGAGCTATCTCAGCACCCAGCCCACAAGAAAAGAATATGCTTGCATAAGAAATACTCTTTCCCTGGGAACTTCCAGGTGTGGGTCAGCTGTTAAATATACAGGGGTGCTTGTAGGTAGGGCGGTGCCTATATTTACTCATTCAACACCTCACTCACAGGCTCTCTTTTTACAATTTAACTTAGGTCCTTCAAACAGACTCTCTAAAAAAGGAAAGTATTTCTTGCAGAGCAAAATATTTTAGAGTCAAGGTATTAACCAAGTTTATTAAATCGAACTGGCTCCTAGCCAGTAACAAGAAAAAGGCCACTGAAAAAGAAATGCTAAAGTGATTCTTACACATGCAAAAACATGCCCAACCTCACTCAGAAGAGAACTGCAAATTAAATCTACATTTTCTACATTGTTGGACTGGCAAAGACATGAAAGTCTTGTCATCCACTGTGTTGGCCAGGGTGTAAGTAAACAGATGCTCTCATGCACTGTGGTGGGAGTACAGACTGGTATAACCACCATGACAGAATCTGACACATCTATCAAAATTCCACAAATATAATATATATGCTCTTTGAGCACTTTGGGGAATATGTCCTTCAAATATACTTACACATGTGTAAAATGATTTAAACGTAAAATTATTCACTACAACACAGTTTATAAGACTATAAGATTGGAAATCACCTGCTATGGTTTGAGTTGTGTCCCCCAAAAATGTGTTGTAAATCCTAATCTCTATGCCTGTGGCTATAATCCCATTTGGGAATGGGATGTCTTTGTTATGTTAATGAGGCAGGACTGGTGTAGAGTGTGCTTTGAGTCCATCTCTTTTGAAATATAAAAGATACTAAAACAAGCTAGCCAGCAACAGAGACCGGGGAAGAGAGATGCCAAGCCACATGAAGACTGCCCAGGGGCAGAAGCTCAGAAGAGACAAAGACCTTCCTCCAGAGACGACAGAAGGAGAAAGCCTTCCGCTAGAGCCGGCACCCTGAATTCTGACTTCTAGCCTCCTAAACTTACGTGAAAATATTTGTTTGTTAAAGCCATCCACTTGTGGTATTTCTGTTATAGTAGCACTAGACAACTAAGACATCACCTAAATGTCCCTCATTAGGAGACTTGTTCAATTATGATATATCCATTCTAAGGAATAGTAATTATTTAAAAAGTAGAATTACTTAAGTGAAAAAAAGCAATATGCCAAACAGTATGCAGTATTTTACCGTATCTGTAAAAAAGGGGGGTAGGTGGGAATAAAAATATATGTTCATATTTACTCACACGGCTACCTATGGGGAAGGGATGAGGACTTGGCAACTGAGGGCACTGGGGTAATAAATGGAAGACTTTTCTGTACTTTTTATTTTGAATGTTTGAACCATGTGAATCAATTACTCATTCAAATAATTAAGTTAAATGTCGTCAGAAATTGCTTTCATTCTAAAGTTAATTTTTCTTATAATCAACTCAGTGAGAAAGCAAGGCACAAGAGGATGCTAGTCAGAAATCACTACCTGTATTTCACATCTCCTAAGGCAGGAGCCCCGGTGGTGCAGTAGTTAAGAGCTTGGCTGCTAACCAAAAGGTTGGCAGTTCAAATTCACCAGCAGCTCCTTGGAAATCCCACAGGGTAGTTTTATTCTGTCCTATAGGGTCGCTATGAGTCAGAACTGACTCGACGGTAACAAGTTTGGTTTAATGTAAGGCAAAGGAGCCCTGGTGATGCAGTGGTTAAGCACTTGGCTACTAACCAAAAGGTCGGTGATCTGAACCCACCAGCCGCTCCTCAGGAGAAAGTTGTGGCAGTCTGTCACAGCCTTGGAAACCTAGTTACAGACATCCTTCATATTTATTTAACTGGTCTCAGCCTCTCTCATTCTCTGCAATTAAATTCAATTTTTCATCTGAATGGATTCTCATGGAAAGCTTTATCTACGGAAGCAGTATTTTCCAAAACATGATATACAGGATGCTGACACACACAACTTATTTTTACAGTCACTTTGAACAGCAGTAACTGATGAATTCGCAGTTTTGAACAATCAGTTGTAGTTACCAGATATCTACATCTCACTCTAAAATTAAGTTGCTTGGTTTTAATGATTTTAGTCCAGGATTTAATTTATGTCAGTATAAATATTAAACTCAATTTCTTATAATTGGCTCAGAAATTCTACCAGATTTATATTTGATACATCACCTCTATTACAGCTTATGTTCTACAGATATATACCTTTTTTTGGTCTATGGGCTGGTTTTTGAAAAAATACTGGTATTTCAAATATAAAAACAGGAAGGTTGCCAGAAGCAATGAAAAATTCTCCTGTTCAATGTTCACTTCTTCTTTAGCATTCGTGTCACATTTTCTCTTTACTTGCATTCAAAATACACAACAGGTTAAACAGAGAATTAAGGACACATTGCCAAATCTGGATTATAGCTAATCACCTGAGGTAAAGCATGAAAATCAGGACCAGATGAAAAGCTTGAAAAAGGATTGTGAAATTGGGAACCAGAGTGAGTGTGAGAGCAGAGAATACTAGTTATTACTACTAACTAGATCCTTCAGATTTCAAGATGGACCTAATCTCTCCCAGTTCCTTACATCACTTTGGAGAATTAGATTTTGATAATATTGTTGAACTTCTGGCAACCCTACTCCCCAAACATAATTTCTATATGTCAGCCCAATACTTCAGAAGAGACTGAATGTTCAACTAAGCCACCCAGGTACTTAGCAGTCAAGTAAAAATAAGAACTTACCTTTCGAAGGATATCTTCAGCTAACGTGAGGAACGCCTTTTCGATGTTTATATTTGCTTTTGCACTAGTCTCAAAAAATCTAATACCATGCTCCCTTGCAATCTAAAACAGAAGCAAGATATCACAAAATTATCAAGTATCCTCTGGCAACCCATACTTAGCACCTTACAGGAAATACTAATAAAGACAAGTCTCAACAAGATTATATAAAACAGATTGTTTCAATGGGTCAAGATTACAGAGCTCTTTAAAAAAAATAAAAAAGATAATCAAAAGAATCCTCTCACAACACCAATAGTTTATTTTCAGATATTTTACTGTGTTGGTAAGCGTAAAAGAAGCTTAAAGTGACTTAAGCAGTCTCTAATAACTTCTGCTTATCACATGTTCTTGATTACCAAATTTGGAGGCATACTAATTGAAACATTTCTTTAAAATCCTAAGTTGAAAAACTGAGCATCACTGATTTCCATTTTCCTCTATGTGTAGTTTAAATAAGGCTAAAAATACCACTGCCACATATCTGATTCTCCCATACCTACTGAATGCACACTGAAAAATTCACTCAAATGATAAGCTGTTGGTTCCAACAAGCACACACACAGAAAGACATGTGAACAGCTCAGCACATGCCATATCACCACTGTAAAAGCAATCAAAAGCACCACCATCTTCAGAAAGGAAGGGCAGCACATCAGTTTCATTCAGAGCTTCTCACCTGTTCTCCTTTGCCTTTCGGTACAACTCTTTTATCATCCATATCACACTTGTTTCCTAGTAACATTCTTTCCACATCTTCATTGGCATGCTAAAATGGAAAAAAATTGTACTTTTACACACTTCCATGAACTACATATGGTTTAATATTCTCTAAAAATAATTTTATCTCTAAAAACAATTCTCAGTTTAGGGTGTCATTTCTATACTCTGAAAGTTTTAAAGCAGCCACCCTGAAATTACCCCATGCTAAAACTGTACACAAATGCTTACATTACCTAGGAAAAGAAGCACAATTAACTAAGACGTATACCTATCAGTTATTATTTTTCCCCTACAGAGGCTGTCTAGTTTCTAGGTATGTTCTCACCAAAAGAGAGGACATAGGCAGAAGATCTGAAATTGGAATATACTTTATCTATAACCTATATCCAAACTGGGTCATGTTTTTAGATAATGTGAATTATCCTTGAAAAAGCTTAGTTAAAAATTTTAGAGACCTTGAAGTCTCAAATAGCAACACTGCATGGGCAAAAGATGATGATCCCACATGGAAAAATCAGTTAAAAACGAAATGGCTGCAGCTGAGCCACTCTGTTTGCTACAGCTGTGAAAGAGTAAATCTAGCAAAGTTACAAAATGTGTTCTTAATGGCCTTAAAAAATCAAGCTTTAGAAGGGGGAAAAAAAAGTGTGAGTAGGGAGGGTACCTCTTTATGTAGGGGGAGATACCCTTAATAGAATCACAAACTTAAAGAAGAAAAGAAGGAAACTTCCTACTTAGAAGTTCCATGCGCTTATCTGAACTTTAAAAAAACAGCTGCCATCGACTTCAACTTATGGTGACCCCATGTGTGGCAGAGCAGAACTGTGTTCCACAGAATTTTCTTTTTCTTTACAACATATTTTGTTGTTGTTGTTGAGAATATACAATCCATAGGGCTTTCAATGCTTTATTTTTTGGAAGCAGATCACTGGGCCTTTCTTCTGAGGTGCCTCTGGGTGGATCTGAGCCTCCAACCTCTCGATTAGCAGCTGAGTGCATTAAGCATTTGCACCAGCCAGCGCCCCTATCTGAATTTAGTGCCTCCTGATTTGTTAGTGCTAAAACAAAGGCAACTTGGAAAATATCCAATAATAATCAGTAAAACACCAGATGCTCCTAATACTCTGCGATGTGCTAAGAGGCAATAAGAGGCATTCTTAACCTGGAATCTAGGGATGGACTTCAGGGACCTTCAAGGATTCCCAGTAACCACGTACAAAACTTTGTGAGCTATGTGAAGAAGTCTATTTTTCTGGGAAGATTCTAAATTCTCAGAGGGGTCTATGATGAAAAAAAAGGTACAGAATCATTGCCGACAAAGGCTCCCAGCCCCCATCTGGACAAATCAGAGTCATCTAAAATAATCTACCAATACCTTGATCACTATCAGACAATGCATGCTGCCAGAGATACTAACAAGAGCCTCCACTAAGACAGAAAACAATTTATCTAAGTCCTATGCTTTAAGGGCCATTTATTCTTATAATAAGGAGCACTGGTGGTGCAGTGGTTAAGAGCTCCACTGCTAACCAAAAGGTTAGCAGTTTGAATCCACCAGCTGTTCCCTGGAAACCCTATGGGGCAGTTCTACTTTGTCCTACAGAGTTGCTATGAGTTGGAATGGACTTGATGGCATCTAACAACAACAACATTCTTCTCACAAAGGATACTTATAAGTTAAGGAGTAAGCAGGCCGGAGAAAAGAGGTCAATAAATAAGTGATTGATAAAGCAGAAAAAAAGGTAAAATTACCTTAGATGTAAATTTTTTTTACAAGTGTTAGGGCATTTTGAGACCAGTAAAAAAATAATCATAAAGCTTTAGCAATATGAATACCAATTTACAACCCTGCAGCCTCATGCTCACATACAATATTCTGGGGCTATCGTGGGTGCAACAATGGGCTCAAACAGCAACAATTGTGAGCATGGCACATGAATGGGCAGTGTTTCAATCTGTCATACACAGGGTTGCTATGAATCAGAACTGATTCGATGGCACCTAACAACAACAACAGAGAGGGAATGCGTAAAATTCCTTATACATTTATGGAATTTTAGAGCAGAAATACGGCTCTCACTCAAATATAGATTTAAAAGTAAGCCTGAAAAAGACCTCAGAGCTCTGAACTCCTTCCTGAAATACTGCAAACATGCTTGTAGGGCAGCACCACGTAACGCAGTGATGACCACACTGTGGTGAGTGCATTATGATGTTTTTTTCTGGCCCTGCACAAACAAAATTGACTACACTGTGCCAGGTCTCCCAAGATAAGCTTTTCCTTTACTCAGCCTTGGATTCCTGCTGGGTTTTAGGAGCGTTTTAGGGAGCCTCTTACCAAAAGGGGGCAGGGAAACCCATGATGACAGCAGGTCCCAGTATCAAAAAAACTTAGTATCCTTCAGGAAGGCTTTTTCTGTCTCAAATGTTCCTTTCTCTTTAGAATTAGTAAGTAACCTCATTTGAGGAGGAAACGTGGAATTGAATTTGGACTGACTCAAGGCAGATTATCACATATTTATTGTTAATTCTCATTAGCAAGTTAAGTCTCTGTCGCATTACTGTTGTAGGAGCCAGCACCTCTTGGTATAAACAATAATCCACAAAGCATTCAGCTTCATAAAATGTGTTATGACATTCTGAGGTCTTATCACAATTCTTAGCTAGATGTCAAGACTGTCAGAAATACTTTGCGATGTTATATTTTAGAAGCATATCAAACAAAAACCAAACCTACTGCCATCAAGTCAGTTCCAACTCATGGTGACCCCATGTATTATACAACAGCTCCAGAGACTTTCCTTGGCTGTAATTTTTTTCTTTATTGTACTTTAGATGAAGGTTTACAGAACATATAGTTTCCCATTAAACAGTTAGTACACATACTGTCAATTAGTACACATTTATGACATTGGTTAAGAACACCACAACATGTCAACACTCTCCCTTCCTGACCTTGGGTTTCCTATTACCAGCTTTCCTGTCCCCTCCTGCCTTCTAGTCCTTGTCCTGGGCTGTTATGCCCCATTAGTCTTGTTTTGTATTAGGGGCCTGTCTAACCTTTGGCTGAAGGGTGAACCTCGAGAGTGATTTCATTACTGAGCTAAAATGGTGTCCGGGGGCCATACTCTCAGGGTTTCTCCAGTATCTGTCAGGCCATTAACTCTGGTCTTTTTTTGTGAGTTACAATTTTGTTCTAAATTTTTCTCCAGTTCTGTCTGGGACTCTCTGTTGTGATCCCTGTCAGAGCAGTCAGTGGTGGTAACGGGCCACCATCTAGTTGTACTTGACTCAGTCTGGTGGGGGCCGTGGTAGTTGTGGTCCATTAGTCCTCGGGACTCATCTTTCCCCTGTATCTTTATTTTCTTCATTGTTCCTTGTTCTTGAAGGGGTGAGACCAGTGGAGTATCTTAGATGGCTGCTCACAGACTTTTAAGACTCCAGACACTACTCACCAAGGTAGAATGTAGAACATTTTCTTTATAAACTATGTTATGCCAATTGAGCCAGATGTTCCCCGAGACCATGGTCCCCACAGCCCTCAGCCCAGCAATTTGGTCCCTCAGGGAGTTTGGATGTGTTTATGGAGCTTCCATGACCGTTCCTTGTACAAGTTGTGCTGGTTCCCCAGTATTATGTACTGACTTTACCCTTCACCGAAGTTACCACTTATTGTCTATTTAGTGTTCCGTCCCACCCCGCCCCTCCCTTGTAACCATCAAAGATTGTTTCCTTTTGTGTGTAAATCTTTTCATGAGTTTTTACAGTAGTGGTCTCATACAGTATTTGTCCTTTTGTGATTGACTTATTTCACTCAGCATTAATGCCCTCCAGATTCATCCATGTTATGAGATGCTTCACAGATTCACCATTGTTCTTTATCATTGTGTAATACTCCACTGTGTGTATGTACCATAGTTCGTTTATCCATTCATCTGTTGATGGGCATCTAGGTTGTTTCCATCTTTTTGCTATTGTGAACAATGCTGCAATGAACACGGATGTGCATATGTCTAGTCGGGTGATGGCTCTTATCTCTCTAGAATATATTCCTAGGAGTGGGACTGCTGGATCGTATGGTACTTCTATTTCTAGCTTTCTAAGGAAGTGCCATATCGTTTTCCAAAATGGTTGTATCATTTTGCATTCCCACCAGCAGTGCGTAAGAGTTCCGATCTCCCAGCAGGCTCTCCAACATTTGTTATTTCCAGTTTTTTTTTTTTGTTTGTTTTTTTTGACTCATGCCAGTAATGCCGGGGTGAGATGGTATCTCACTGCAGTTTCGATGTGCATTTTCTCTAATGGCTAGTGATCACGAGCATTTCTTCATGTGTCTGTTGGCTGCTTGAATGTCTTCTTTGGTGAAGTGTCTGTTCATTTCCTTTGCCCATTTTTTAATTGGATTATTTGTCTTTTTTTCTTGTAGAGGTGTTGGATTTTCTTGTAGATTTTAGAGATTAGACCTTTGTCTGATTTGTAATTGCCAAAATTTTTTCCCAGTCTGTAGGATTTCTTTTTACTCTTTTGGTGAAGTCTTTTGATGAGCCTAAGTGTTTAATTTTTAAAAGATCCCAGTTATCTAGCTTACCTTCTGGAGTTTGTGTGTTGTTGGTTATGGTTTGTATCCTGTTAATGCTGTATATTAGGGCCTCTAGCGTTGATCCTATTTTTTCTTCTATGAACTTTATAGTTTTTGGCTTTGTATTTAGGTCTTTGATCCATTTTGAACTAGTTTTTGTATATGGCATGAGGTATGGGTCCTGTTTCATTTTTTGCAGATGGGCATCTAGTTCTGCCAGCACCATTTGTTAAAAAGACTGTCTGTTCCCCATTTGATGGACTTTGGGCCCTTGTCAAAGATCAGGTAACTACAGGTGGATGGATTTGCATCTGGGTTCTCAATTCTGTTCCACTGGTCAATGTATCTGTCATTGTACCAGTACCAGGCTCTTTTAACTACCGTAGCTGTACAGTAGGTTCTGAGGTCAGGTACTGTGAGTCCTCCTACTTTATTCTTCTTCAATAGTGCTTTACTTATCCAGGGCTTCTTCCCTTTCCATATATAGTTAATGATCAGTTTTTCCATCTCTTTAAAGAATGTGGTTGGTATCTGGATTGGGATTGCACTGTATTTGTAGATTGCTTTGGGTAGAATTGTCGTTTTCATAATGTTGAGTCTACCTACCCATGAGCATGGTATGTTTTTCCATTTATGTAGATCTCTTTTGGTTTCCTGCAGTAGTGTTTTGTAGTTTTCTTTGTCTATGTTTTTTATATCCCTGAATAGATTTATTGCTAAGTATTTTATCTTTTTAGGGGCTATTGAAAATGATGTTGATTTCCTGATTTCCTTTTCATCGTTCTCCTTACCAGTGTATAGGAATCCAACTGATTTTTGAATGTTTATCTTGTATCCTGCTACTCTGCTGAATCTTTCTATCAGTTCCAGTAGTTTTCTCGTGGAGTCTTTTGGGTTTTCTATGTATACTATCATATCATCTGCAAACAGGGACAGTTTAACTTCTTCATTACCAATTTGGATGCCCTTTATTTCTTTTTCATGCCTTATTGCTCTAGCTAGGACTTCCAGCACAATATTAAATAGGAGTGGTGAGAAAGGGCATCCTTGTCTTGTTCCTGTTCTCAAGGGGAATGTTTTCAGTCACTCTCCATTAAGAATGATGCTGGCCATTGGTTTTGCATAGATGCCCCTTATTATGTTGAGAAATTACCCTTCTATACCTATTTTACTGAGAGTTTTTATCAGGAATGGGTGTTGGACTTTGTCAAATACCTTTTCTGCATCAACTGAGATGATCATGTGCTTCTTTTCTTTCCTTTTATTTATGTAGTGGATTACATTGATTGATTTTCTAATATTGAACCATCCTTGCATACCTGGTATGATGTTCTAATATTGAACCATCCTTGCATACCTGGTACGAATCCTACTTGGTTGTGGTGTATTATTTTTTTGATATGATGCTGAATTCTACTGGCTAGAATTTTGTTCAGAATTTTTGCATCTATATTCATGAGAGATGTTGGTCTGTAATCTTTTTTTGTGGCATCATTGCCTGGTTTTGGTTTCAGGGTTATGCTGGCTTCATAGAATGAATTTGGAAACCTTGCTTCCTTTTCTGTGTTCTGAAATAGTTTGAGTAGAACTGGTGTAAGCTCTTCTCTGAAAGTTTGGTAGAATTCTCCAGTGACGCCATCTGTGCCAGGGCTTTTTTTTGTTGGAAGTTTTTTTTTTATTACCTTTTCAATCTCTTCTCTTGTTATGGGTCTGTTCACATGTTCAACATCACTTTGTGTCAGTTTGGGTAGGTAGTGTGTTTCTAGAAATTTATCCATTTCCTCTAGGTTTTCCAATTTGTTGGAGTATAGTTTTTCATGATACTCTGTTATGATCCTTTTTATTTCAGTTGGGTCTGTTGTAATGTGGCCCATTTCATTTTGTATTTGGGTTATTTGCATCCTCTCCTGTTTTTCTTTTGTCAGTCTGGCCCATGGTTTGTCGATTTTGTTGATCCTTTCAAAGAACCATCTTTTGGTTTTGTTGATTCTATTGTTTTTCTAGTCTCTATTTCATTTATTTCTGCTCTGATCTTTATTATTTCCTTTCTTCTGGTGGCTGTGGGCTTTTTTTTTGCTGTTCTCTATTTGTTCGAGTTGTGTAGTTAATGTTTTGATTTTTTCCCTTTCTTCTTTTTTGATGTGTGCATCTGTTGCTAAAAACTGTCCTCTGAGGACTACCTGTGCTATGTCCCAAAGGTTTTGGTATGATGTGTTTACATTCTTGTTTCATTCTAGGAACTTTTTAATTCCATCTCTGATATCTTTTATTACCAGTGGGGTCTGTAATCAGGTCTTGGCTGTAATCTTAATGGAAGCAGATTACCAGGCCTTTCTTCTGTGGTACCACTGGGTAGGTTTGAACCACCAACCTTTATGTCAGCAATGGAGCACAGACTGTTTGTGTCCCCTAGGGACCTTACCTAAACCTGGTTCCTTATCTGTGTATGACTCAACTTTCCTTAAAAACTCAGTCTCAGATACAGAAATGACAGACTATTATGTATCAAGCAAGTGACATATTTCTCTCTTCATTAAGTAATAACACACTCCATTAGAAACTTTTGAGTTATTATCTTCTTGGCTTAGATGATTATTACAGTAAAACCTGCAAAAGCTGGAACCTGTGTAAGGCAGAAACCTACCAGAGAAAGAAAACTCCAATATTTTCCACTAAAAAGAGAGATAGAAAAGTGGCAAGACTTTACCCTGTCAAAGGTGGAAAGCTTGTGAGATCTGGAAAAAACAAGGTGATCCCGTCAAGTTCTGGCTTTCATAGGTTTCACTGTATTTTTCTAACTACGGCCCCCTTGGTGGTACAAACGGTTAACAAAGCTAAATGAAAGGTGCCTCGGAAAAGGCCTGGTGATCTACTTCTGGGGGAAAAAAAAATTGGCCATTGAAAATCCCCGTAGAACACAGTTCTACTCTGACACACGACTTGAGCTGACTTGACAGCAACTGATTTCTTGTTTTGTTTTGTTTTGTTTTTTGTACATGGTGCCAAAGAGATACTAGGAAGGCTAAGAATGAAGGGACTTGAAAAACAGCTGCGATACGCTCCTCTGAGTACAAACACAAAACCAAAAAAAGGGTCAAAACAGTATTTAACAAATTTTTACAGCTAAGATCATCCTTACTTGACAATGCTGACAATAATAATCGAGCAAGATGAGGTTAAAGTAGGCCTCACTGTCAAACTGTTGTTGTTGCTGTTAGGTGCTGTTGCCTCTGACTCATAGCGACCCTGTGTACAACAGAATAAAAACTGCCCTGTCCGGTGCCATTCTCACAATCGTTGCTACGTTTGAGCCCACTGTTGCAGCCACTGTGTCAGTCCACATCGTTGAGGGTCTTCCTTTTTCAGTGCCCTCTACTTTACCAAGCACGATGTTCTTCTCCAGAGACTGGTCCCTCATCACTGCCATACTAGGAGACCACTAAAACAGCATTCAGATGTACAGAGCTTCTCAAAAGCTTTCTTATGCACATTATACCTTTTCATTCAGATTCACAGAACTTGTGTTTACAACCATATCAGGCAAAACCACACTAAGAAAGATAGGTAAGTACTCCACAAAGACATGTCCGTAAAGAGACATATGTTTACACAAAACCACACACATCTCTATCTATATAAAATTACACACCTGGAGTGTAAACTAGCTAAAAAACTGGCTAATATTCCAAGGTATTAATACAGAAAGATGAGTTTAAATTAGAGTTTCTCAGCTTCAGAACTCTTAACACTTGGGCCGGGTAAGTCTATGCTGGGGATGGGGGATCATGCTATGTGCTGTAGGATGTTTAGCAGCATCGCTGGCCTCTACACACTAGATGCCAGTAGCATCCCTCTTGCTCCTCAGTTGTGACAACCAAAAAACCCTCCAGACACTGCCAAACTGCTAAATGTCCACCAGGAGATAAAATCATCCCTGGCTGAGAACCACTGATTCAGATAAAGACTAAAACACAAAAAACCAAACGCGTTGCTGTCAAGTTGATTATGACTCACAGCGACCCTACAGGACAGAGTAGAACTGCCCCATATGGTTTCCAAGGAGCACCTGATGGATGTGAACTGCTGACCTTTTGGTTAGCAGTCGTAGGTCTTAACCACTACCCACCAGGGTTTCCAGATAAAGACTAGTGGGCATCATTCAGTCAAATTAGAGGCTCCAGGTAACTCAAAAGTCTCAGGAATTACCTGTGAAACAATTCAGAAGTAAAGGTGCTATTTCACAAACATGAGCCTCAAAGTTGTTTTAATATACAAATAGTAACAATAACCTGTTAAATTTTAAAAAAAATCATAACGCTGTAAAAATTGAAGCTAAGAGACACCTTACTGTTAGAGAGAACCCATGAGTTGGATAAGTTTATAAAGACTTGTCTCAAACTAAGGTCATAAGATCTTTGGTCCAAAGCGCCTTTCCCTGAATATACCCACAGCAAGGTAGCTGTGTTTCCTGAATACCAAAAGTAATTTATGATATTTGATTTGCCTTAAATTTAAATCCATCAGTCTCTTTCCACAGCCCCAGCCTCGCATGTGTAACTTCTACTCATCTCCTTTAGGTCTCAGCTTAAATGTCATTCCCCTCACTTACCAGGATGAGGTATTTTTTTTTATACACTAACAAAGCCCTTAACTCAGTAGAGGATCATTTATATTGCCATGCTGCATCCCCAGCCTCTAAGAAAGTGCCCAACATAAAGTAGGAGATCCATAAATATTGGCTAATTGTTTTTTAAAAATTGCCTCCATGACTCAAGCCTTATAGGAACCATAGTCTTAGGCAGAAGTATAAAATTCTTTACTTTTATAGTCTCAAGAGTTTTTTTCTGTATCATTTTATAATTCATGTAATCTGAGCAACATGGGGGTGGCTGCTCTCCCCATGCCCACAACACACGTGTGCACTTGTGCAAGACGGTAGGCTGATCAAATAGTACTATGAATCTTCAGTGTTTTTTAATAAAACTGAGTCCTTTCAACTATTACTCAGTGGAATAACTACCAGTGAATGAGTTCTTACTACTGAGCTCTCTGGCTTTCATTAGGACATTTTCCAATCGGTTAAAGGCACAGTCAAAATCAATTTTTAGCAGCAATGAGTTCAAACCTTTTTAAGTCATAGACACTCCTTCCCTCTGCCCCAGACAAAATCCTACTTGAAACGCTAATATATAAAACAAACCAAAGGAGATGGCTGATTGAAGAGAAGGTGGGTGAATCAAACCCCTACCCTGTCTGTTCACTCTTAGCCTCATCATCAAGGAAATTGTTGGAGGATCTTTAAGGAATCCTAAACTCTGCAGGCCATGGAGAAAACCTTTCATCCAAGGCAGTCCTTCTCAAACTTTAATGTACATATTAGTCACCTGGACATCTTGTCAAAATGCAAATTCTAATTCAAATAGGTCTAGAGAGGGGTTCCAGATTCTTATTTCTAACAAAATCCCTGAAAATGCTGATGCTGCTGAGTCTACCAATCTCTTTGGAAAGCAAGGATCTAGATCACTGGCCTCACCGAAAGAGCACCTTTATTTAGATTTGGTCCTTTGTTCTACTATACGTACACATGTATTTGAAACAAGCAAGAGGTAAGTGACAGGATGGCATATATCTTCAACATGCTTTTAAACATTAATTTTTTTCACTGGATCATTCAAATATAATAATTTGTAAAATACCCATGAAAAAAAGCCCTACTCCACCGTGAATTAATTTTACGTTGACCAGGTGACTATGAAGCGCATTACTCCTACCATTCCTCTGGCTGTTTTATTGCACTTTTATCAGAAGGAAGTACAAGGAAGTAAAGCTGTCTAAAATAAAACAGTGATTTGAAAAAACTTATTTCATGAAATCTTAACAAATAAGACGTGAAAATATCTTAAGTTGTTTGGTTTGGAAATCTACCTTATCCATGACACCATCATAGGTGAATCAAGATCCCCTGATATAATGAAAAAACAAAACTGTTTTGGTCATGTGAGCACTGTGGGTCTCCCATGCAGTTATATATATTAGTGCCCTGTAAGGCATTAAAGATGAGGAAATTAAGGTTCAGAGCAATGGTTCTCAAACTTTTGTGAGCATCAGAATCACCCAGATAGCTTCTTAAAACACAGATTGCTGGGCCCTCACCTAATTCAGAAGGTCTGGGATAGGGCATGAGAATTTGCATTTCTCAAATTCCCAGGGGATGATGATGCTGCCGACTGGTTTAGAGCAATGTTTCCCAAGTGTAATGAGTAAAACACTGATTCCAAGATTTGTTCCTTGATACAAACTCTCATTGTGAACCATGTAACCAAGTTTGGCAAAAACTACTTACTACAAAAAAAAACAAAAACAAAAAAAAACTACTTACTATAACTTCCTTCTTAAACATTCACCATACACTAGAGCATATGGAAGACTCAAAAGGCCCATGATAAAGAGATCTGTTTAACTTATTTCTCCATAGAACTCTTTATGCCAAATAATACTACAATGTAGAACACACTTTAGAAAAAACAGAATTATGAGATTAAGCAAGATCACACTACTGAAAACAGCAGGACTAGGATTCTAACTCAGCTGCTGTGACTTCTCCTCACCTCTTTCCATTATTCCAAAGCAAAGAAAACTTGTACTTATCTCCTTTTGCTAAAGAAATAATTGTAATGCAAGGTATTAAAGCTCAATATAGATTTTTAAAAATAACAGCTTTGTTGACATATAATTCATATATGATAAATCCACTCTTTTAAAATACACAATTCAGTATTTTTTTTTTATATTCACAATGCAGTGCAACTGCCATCACTATCTAATTTCAGAATATTTTCATTATGCCCCCAAAACACTCATACCCATTAGCAGTCACTCCCCTTTCCCCCCACCTATGTCCATAGCCCTAGGCAACTATTAAAATCTACTTTCAGTCTCTATGCACTTGCCTATTATGGATGTTTCATATAAAGGGAATCATACAATATATAGTCTTTTGTGTCTGGCTTCTTTCATGTTTTCAAGATCTGTCCATGTTGCAGCATGTATTAGTACTTCATTCCTTTTTATTGCTGAGTAACATTCCATTGTATGGGTAAATCACATTGTATTTATCCACCCATCAGTTGATGGACATCTGGGTTGTTTCCACCTTTTTGGCTATTATGAATAATGCTACTGTGAACACTCGTGTACGAGTTTTTCAGTGGACATATGTTTTCATTTTTCTTTGGTATACACCAGGAGTGGAACTGTTGGGTTATACAGTAAACTGCCTCTATGTTTAACCTTTTGAGGAACTGCCAGATTGTTTTCCAAAGCAGCATATCAGTTTAATTACCACCACCAGCAGTGTTTAAGAGTATCAACTTCTCCACATCTTCATCAATGTTACTGTCCACTTTTTTTTGTTGTTCTGCTTTTGTCCACCTTTTTTATTATATCCATTCTAGTGCATATGAGGTGGTTTCTCATTGTAGATTTGTCTTTCCCTAATGACTAGTGATGTTGAAAATTTCTTCACGTGCTTACTAGTCATTTGTATACCTTTTTGGGAGAAATGTCTATTCAGATCCTTTGCCCAATTTTTAACTGGGTTATGTCTTTTTATTGTTAAGTTCTAGGAATTATCTGTATATTTTACATATGCAAGTTCCTTATCAGATATATGTTAATATTAATATTTTCTTCCATTCTATGAGTTGTCTTTTCACTTTCTTGATGGTGTCCTTTGAAGCACAAAAGTTCCTGATTTTGATGGAATAATTTATCTAATTTTCCTTTTCTTTCTTGTGTTTTGGTGTCATAACTAAGAAATCATTGCCTGTTCCAAGGTCAAGAAGATTTACTCCTAGATTTTCTTCCAAGAGTTTTATAGTTTTAGCTCTTACATTTATGGGTATGATCCATTTTGAATTAATTTTTGTGTATGGTATGAGGTAGGGTTCCAACTTTTTTCTTTTGCATGGCGATATCTAGTTGTCCCAGTACCATCTGTTGAAAATACTAGTCTTTCCCCTTGAATTGTTCTGGCATCCCTGTCAAAAGTCAGCTGACCAAAACTGTAAGGGTTTATTTCTGGATTCTCAATTCTATTCCACTGATGTATGAATATGCCAGTACCACACTGTCTCATTTACTGTAGCTCTGCAGTTCAGTTTTAAAATTGGGATATGTCAGTCCTCCAACTCTGTTCTCTTTTTCAACACTGTATTGACTATTCTGGCTCCCTTGAATTCCTGTATGAATTTTAGAATCAGCTTGTCAATTTCTGCAAAAAAAAAAAAAAAAGGCAGCTGGAATTTTAATAGGGATTGCATTTATTTGTAGATTGCTTTGGGTAGTACCGCCAACGTAATAATATTAAGTCTTCCAATTCATGAACATGGGATGTCTTTCCAATTACGTAGGTCTTCTTTAATTTCTTTCAATGATGTTTTCTGGTTTTCAGTGCACAGAGTCTTACACCCTTTTGTTAAATTTATTCCTAAGTATTCTATTCTTTTCGATGCTATTGCAAATGAAACTGTTTTCTTAATTGTATTTTCGGATTGTTCATTGCTAGTGTACAGAAATATAACTGGTATTTGTATATTGATCTTGTTTCCTGCAACATCACTGAACTCATTTATTACTTCTGATAGGTTTGTGTGTGTGCATGTGTGAATTCCTTAGGATTTTCTATATACAAGATCACATCATCTGCAAACTGAAACAGTTTTAACTTTCCAATCTAGATGCCTTTTCCTCCCTTGCCTGACTGCCCCAGCTAGAACCTCCAGTACAACATTGACTGAAGTGACAGGGCAGACATCCTTGTCATGTCCCTGATCTTAGAGGACAAGTTTTCAGTTTTTCACTATTAAATCACTATTTAGTGATTTCAGCTGTGGGATTTTTGTAGCTGTTCATTATTAGGTTGAGGAAGTTCCCTTCTATTCCTAGTTTGTTCAATGTTTTTATCATGAAAGGGTACTGGATTTTGTCAAATGCTTTTTCTATGTCTATTGAGACGATCAAGTGGTTTTTATCCTTCATTCTATTAACATACTGTATTACATTGTTGATTTCATATGTTTAACCACCCTTGCATTTTCTGGGATAAATCCCACCTGGACATGGTATATAGTCTTTTTATATGTTACTTCTTTTTTTATATATTCAGTTTCATTTGGTTAAAGTTTTATCTCTGTAACAAAATAAAAATTAAGTAAAGCCAACCTTGTATGTCAGAAAAAAAAGTATCTCAGTTGGTTTTGGGAAACTTAAGCTATCCAGGCTACCAAATAAAGTGAACAAGTTTTTGAATAAACTGTTCTTATTAAACATGCTCTCTGGTCAAACTATAAAATAAATGCTAAGGAAATTCAAAACAGAGGCCTCCTCCTGCCCACCCAAGATCTGTGTTTATCTTTAATCATTAAAAAATAAAAACACACTCCCCCCTGAAGATACAGCAATGAACCCTTAGGATTGCTGCCACTGAAGATATTATTCTTGAATCTAATATGGGCTTAAGACTCAGTCTTTGTATCCACTCAAAACCTGCTTTAAATAGTTGGTCTTATTTTCAAAGCCTAGAAGGCAGCACTAAGGCATGAATAATAATTCCAACAAGAAGCCACATATGCTGTTGCACAGACAGACATGCTTTGACACACTACTTTGCCTTATGAAAACTGACATCTTCACATGCAATGATATAGCACAATTTTCTTGGTTAGATTTTTACCTTATTAGTACACTCTTTCAAAATGTCTAGAAGTAATATCACATTTCTATAACTTAAAAAATAAGTTCTGAAATTTCTATGAAAAAAATTTATTCAATAAAAATCAACGGAGAAAGAATCCATTTAGAATTTAGAGAGAGGCACTGTAAAACCACTGGTAACTACTATTTGGGGCCATAAGACTGTTGCATAGAGTTTTGGTGTTATTTAGTAATTTCCTTGGACAGGGTTCAACACAGACCTGCCAAAATGTTTAAGAAAAAGATAGGCCAAGAGTAACATTAAGCTTTAAAAGTATAAATATCTCAATAAGACTACTTCAATAATAATAATAATACATTATATACTAAATATCGGTTAAAATACTTATTCTTCCCAACCAGGCACACAAATGTGGGTTCATGAAGGGTTTATACACTTTCTTGGTCTTACCTCATCTATGTTTCTAAGCCATTTGCTGATGTTTTCAAAACTTTTACCATTGGTGATGTCATATACTAGCATAATACCCATTGCTCCTCTGTAGTAGGAGGTTGTGATGGTGTGAAATCGCTCCTGGCCTGCTGTATCCCTGAAATAAACAGCCAAGAATTTATATTAAGCATTTTGATATCACTGTAGTCCAGATAAAGAACAAAAGAGTAGAAGAGCTCTGCAAGATAAACACAGACTAAAACCCACTGTATATCACAATACAAAACAGAATGGCCACTCATTTAATTCTTAGGTGGTCAACAACTGTGGCTCTTATACATGTGAAAAAAATAAATTAGTGACCTACCCATACTGAATGGAAACAAAGAAGTAAAAACAGCAGAAAACAGAAACATGTTAAACTCTTGAAGTTATTTAATGAACACCAGCAAGCACCATGAAAACTGTTGGAAATCATTTTACTTAGTGACTTAGTTGCTAATGAAATACAAAAGCATGTGGGATTTTTAAAACTTTAAAGGACTATGGTATAGCTATATTTATTTAAAATTTACAAAAAGTTTTAAAGATAACCTCATTTGTAAAACACAAAACTATGTAAATAGGAATATTTATCTTTTCTTTTCTTTTAAATATTATTTAATTGTGTTTTCAGTGAAAGTTTATACACCAAATTAGGTTCCCATTTAACAATTTCTACACAAATTGTTCAGTGACATTGGTTACATTTTTCACAATGTGTCAACATTCTTATTATTTCCATTCTGGTTGTTTTGTCTCCAGTAATCTAGTTTCCTTGCCCTGTTACATTGTCATCTTTGCTTTAGAATAACTGTTGACTGTTTCAATTCATATAGGTGATTTTTTAAAGGAGCGCAGTACTCACGGGTAATATTCTTTATTTTATGAGCCAATCTGTTATTTAGCTAAAAGACCTCAGGAGACAGTTTCAGTTCAAGGTGTAGAGTATCTCAGGGTGACAATCTGGGGAAGGCCTCTAATCTCAACTGGCCCAGTAAATCTGGACTTTTTAAGAATCTGAGTTTTGTATTACATTTTTCTCCCATTCTATCAGGGTCTATCTATTGTAGCCCTGATAAGAATGGCTGGTAGTGGTAGCTGGGCACCATCTAGTTCTTCTGGTCTCAGGGTAGATGAGGCCATGGTTCGTGTAGACTGTTAGTCCTGTAGACTACTTTCTTCTGAGTCTTTGGTTTCCTTACTTCTCTTTTGCTCCAGACAAGTAGAGACCAACACTTCTATCTTAGATGGCCACTCACAAACTTTTAAGACCCCAGACACTACTCACCAAACCAGGATGTAGAACATAAACTTTATGAACTATGGTCTTACGCCTTCAAGCCCAGAAAACCTATTCTGCAAGGTGTTTGATTATGTCTAGGAAGTATCTGTAACTGTGCTGTTATGTGCTTTATTATATATATGAATATATATGCATGCACACACATACAGATACACCTATATATGCACACAAATATACGTACCTATACAAGCACACGCATATTTTTTGTTGCAAAATTATGTATGTGATAGTATTTACCAAAAACGTCCTTCTTTCTTGTATACTTCTTAATGACATCATTTACCTTGTTAAAGCTGTGTGTACTTCACCCACATTTGGTGTTACCCTTCTCATCATCAAAAATAACAAGTGTCTACTATCTAGAGAGTGATTTCTCCCTCACCCCCATAACACATCCCTGGTAACTACCAGTGAACATTGGTTTTTGTATTGTATACCTATTCTTGTCTTTTTATAAAAGTGAGATCATACGATACTTGTCCTTTTGTGATTGACTTATTTCACTCAGCATAATGTCCTCTGGATTCATCCTTGTTCTAAGATGGTTCGAGTGGACATCTAAGATACTCCACTGGTCCCACCAATCTGGAGCAAGGGAGAATGAAGAAAACCACAGACACAAGGGAAAGATTAGTCCAAAGGACTAATGGACCACAACTACCATGGCCTCCACCAGACCGAGTCAAGCACAACTAGGTGGTGCCCAGCTACCAACACCGACTGCTCTGACAGAGATCACAATAGAGAGTCCAGGACAGAGCAGGAGAAAAGTGTAGAACAAAATTGTAACTCACAGAGCAAGACCAGACTTACTGGTCTGACAGAGACTGGAGAAACCCCGAGAGCATGGCCCCTAGGAACCCTTTTAACTCAGTACTGAAGTCACTCCCTTCAGTCAAAGATTAGATAGGCCCATAAAACCAGACTTAATGGGCATACCAGCCCAAGGGCAAGGACGAGAAGGCAAGAGGGGACAGGAAAGCTGGTAATGGGGAACCCAAGGTCAAGAAGGGGCGAGTGTTGACACGTCGTGGGGCTGGCAACCAATGTTACAAAACAATGTGTATTAACTGTTTAATGAGAAACTAATTTTCTCTGTAAACCTTCATCTAGAGTACAATAAAAAATTAAATTAAATTAAAGCTGTTTAGAGAACTCATCATTATTCTTTGTGGCTGCGTAGTATTCCACTGTATGTATGTACCACATTTTGCTTATCCATTCATCAGTTGTTGGGCACTTAGTTGTTTCCATCTTTTTGCTATTGTGAATAGTGCTGCAATGAACATAGGTGTGCACATTGTTTGTGTCTCTTCTATTAGATCTTTAGGGTGCATTCCTAGGAGGGGGACTGCTGGACCATAAGGCAGTTCTATTTCTTGTTTTTTCAAGAAACACCATATTGTCTTCCATGTGGTTGTACAATTTTACAATCCCAACAGCAATGGATAAGGGTTCTAATCTCCCTATATCCTTTCCAGCATTCGTTGTTTTCTGTTTTGTTTCGATCAGTGCCATTTTAGCAGGGGTGAGATGGTATCTCATTGTAGTTTTGATTTGCTTCTCTCAGATGGCTAATGATTGCGAGCATTTTTTCACGTTTTTTGGCTGCTTGAATGTCCTCTTTGATGAAGTGTTTGTTCGTGACCTTTGCCCATTTTTTAATTGGGTTGTCTTTTTGTTGTTGAGCTACTGAGGTTATCTACATATTTCAGAGATCAGACCCTTATTGGACATGGCCTTCCTGGAGATTTTTTTCCCACTCTGTAGGTTATCTTTTTACTCTGTCGATAAAGTCTTTTGATGAGCATAAGTATTCATTTTTATGAGGTTCCAATTATCTAATTTTTCTTCTGTTGTTCATGCATTTATAATTCTGTTTGATATAATTTTTAAATTAGGCCCCGTAGTTTTGTCCCTATGTTTTCCTCCAAAAAACTTTACAGTTTTAGGTTTAACATTTAGATCTTTGATCCATTTCAAGTTAGTTTTTGTGTATGGTGTGAGGTATAGGTACCATTATTTTTTTAATGCCTTCAAACCAAAAGTTGAGGATGTATTTTGCTCCTGTAATTATCTCCTATCATTTGCATCACCAATTTCTTCATCTTTTATGATCATTTTCATCAGCATACAAACATGTTTTAGTATTTCATTAAAAAAATAAAAAGTGGAACAACAAAAAAAAACCCTCAACCCCACACCCCCTCCAGCTAACACTTCATTCCTCTGTCCCCCTACCCAGCAAACTTTTTAAAAGCTTCTAATTTTGAAATAACTACAGGCTCAAAGGAAGCTGTAAAAATACAGCTTTCCCCAACAATAACATTTTATATTAACTATAGTACAATGAGTAAAACCAGGAAATTGACAGGTGCAATCTACAGAACTTACTCAAGTTTCATCAGTTTTTACATGCACTCATGTATGTGTGTGTGGGTGTGTATGTACAATTCTCTGCAATTTTATCACACGTACAGATTTGTATAACCACCACCACAAATAAGATAGAGACCTGTTCCATCACCATAGGGAACGTCTTCATGCTCTACCACTTTATGGTTGTAGCCCCCCTCTCCCCTCAATTTCCATCAATACCTAACCTTGCCCATTAATCTGCTTTCCATTTCTAAAATTCTGTCATTTCCAGAGTGTTACATAAATGTAATCACGTAGTATGAGACCTTTGGAAACTGGCTTTGTTCAGTATAATGCCCTTGAGATCCATCTCAGGTTGGTTCATGTATCACTAGTCTGCTCCTTTTTATTGCTAAGTAGTGTTCTATGGTATGACGCACCGCCGCTTGTTTAAACATTCACCCGTTGAAGGACAGTTGAGTTGTTTCCAGTATTTTCCTATTACAAATAAAGCTAGCTGCCATGAACTTTTATACACAGGTTTTTGTATAGGACATTAGGAATATTATTGTTAGGTCATATGGTAAGTGACCCTTTATAAGACACTGCCAAACTTTTCCACAGTGGCTGTATCACTTTACACTCCCAATAGCAATGTATGAGAGATCCAGCTTATTTGCCATGTCCCCAGCATTTGGTGTTGTCATATTTTTTACTTTAGCTGTTGTAATGGGCATGTAGTAACATCTCATCATCATTTAATTTGTATTTCCCCAATAGCTAATGATGCTGAACATCTTTTCATGTGCTTGTCATCCATGTATCCTCCTGATGAAATGTCTGTTCATGTCTTTTACCTACTTTCTATTTGGATTGTTTGCTTTTTCTTTTACTGTTGAATTTTGAAAGTTCTTTACATACATGTCTGTTGTCAGATACGTAGTCTGCAAATATTTTCTCCCAAATATTGAAATACAAGTCTCTAGAGCTTGTCTTTTCATTCTTTGTACAGGGTCTTCTGTAGAGTTAAAGTTTTTAATTTTGTTGAAGTCTAATTTATTGATTTTTTTTCTTTTATGGATTACACTTCTGGTGTCATGTCTAAGAACTTTTCACCTAATCCTAGGTCCCAAAGATTTCCTATGTTTTCTTCTAAAAGTTTTATAATTTTATATTTAAGTTGATGACATCAAGTTAATTTTGGTATATGGTGTGAATTTTAGGTAGAGGTTCATTTTTTTGGCCTATGGATGTCCAATTAGGAGCTCTGGTGGTGATTTGAGCCCACCAGCCGCTCCCCAGGAGAAAGATGTGGCAGTTTGCTTCTGTAAAGATTACAGCCTTGGAAATCCTGTGGAACAGTTCTACTCCGTCTTAAGGGTTGCTAATCGACAGCAATGGGTCTGGTTTGGTTTATGGATGTCCAATTTACTCCAGCACCACTTGTTGAAAAAGACTCTCCTTCCTCCACTGAACTGCTTTTATACTTTTATCAAAAATCAGTTGGTTGAACTTGTGAAGAGGTCTATTTCTGGATTCTTTATCCTGCTCCATTGGACTATGCATCTATCCCATCATCAATACCATACTGTGTTAATAAGTGTACCTAAATAAAAAGTCTTAAAACCATACAGCAGTGATTCTTCTAACTTTAACATTCTTTCAGTTATTCTAGACTTTCCATATAAATTTTAAGATAAGCTTGTCTACATCTACCAAAAAAAAAATCTTAGCAGTAAAACTTTTTAAGGAGTTGTTTCTAGTTGCTTTCTCCTCAAATTCATTCCTCAACTAATTCCAACTGGACTGCTGTAACTACGACACTACTAAGACTGCTCTTCAAATATGTTTCCAATGACCTTCCAATTACCAAATCCAGTGATTACTTCCCTTTTATGTATCTTAATAACTCAGCACAATTCCACACAGTTGACTACCTTCTCTTTCTTGAAACACTTTATTCTCTTGACTTTTCAAATGTCACATGTTTTTTGCTCTTCATTCTATGTCATTGGTTACTCATTCTCTGTCTTTGTCACTAGCTCCTACATCTCCCTCTGAGTATTAGAAAGCCCAGAACTCTGTCATGGACCTCCTCCTCTCCCTTATTTATAGTATCACTCTAGTGACTTCATCTATTTCCATAGCATAAATATGTCACATATTAAAGCTACCAATATGACTTCCAAATTTACCTTTCTAACCCTTATGTCTCCTAGAAACTCCAGATTTTTATGCTCAACTACCTCTTGATAAGTGCAAATAAATGTTACCTTAAACTTAATAGACTCTAAAATAAATACAGTACATCGACAGGGAACTGTCAGAAACTCAAGCCAGATTCAGAAGAGGACATGGAACCAGGGATACCATTGCTGATGTCAGATTGATCGCGGCTGCAAGCAGAGAATACCAGAAAGATGTTTACCTGTGCTTTATCAACTATGCAAAGGCATTCGACTATGTGGATCACAACAAATTATGGATAACACTGCAAAAAATGGGAATTCCAGAACACTTAAATTGTGCTCATGAGGAACCTGTACATGAGTCAAGAAGCAGTTGTTTGGACAGAACAAGGGATATCGCATGGTTTAAAGTCAGGAAAGGTGTGCATCAGGGTCGTATCCTTTCACCATATTTATTCAGTCTGTATGCTGAGCAAATAATCCAAAAAGCTGGACTGTACGAAGAAGAACACTGCATCAGGATTGGAAGAAGACTCATCAACAACCTGTCTTTATGTAGATGACACAACTTTCCTTGCTGACAGTGAAGAGGACTTGAAGTGCTTACTGATGAAGATCAAAGATTACAGCCTTCAGTATGGATGAAACCTCAACATAAAGAAAACAAAAATCCTCACAACTGGACCAATAAGCAACATCATTATAAACAGAGAAAATACTGAAGTAGTCAAGGATTTCATTTTACTTGGATCCACAATTCAATGCCCACAGAAGGAGCAGTCAAGAAATCAAACGACACATTGCACTGGGCAAATCTGCCACAAAAGACCTCTTTAAAGTGTTAAAAAGCAAAGGGGTCACTTTAAGGACTAAGGTATGTCTGACCCAAGCCATGGTGTTTTCAACTGCCTCTTACGCATGCGAAAGCTGGACAATGAATACGTAAGACTGAAGAAGAACTGACACCTTTGTATTGTGGTGCTGGCAAAGAATACTGAATATACCATGTGCCAAAAAAACAAACAAATCTGTCTTGGAAGAAGTATAGCCAGGATGCTCCTTAGAAGCAAAGATGGCAAGCCTCTGTCTCACATACTTTGGACATGTTGTCAGGAGGGACCAGTCCCTGGAGAAGGATATCATGCTTGGTAAAGTAGAGGGTCAGTGAAAAAGAGGAAGACCCTCAACGTGACAGACTGACACAGTAGCTACAACAATGGGCTCAAACATAACAACGATTATGAGGATGGCAAAGGACCAGGCAGTGTTTCATTCTGTTGTACATAGGGTCACTAGGAGTCTGAACCGACTCGACAGCACCTAACAACAACAATAACAAAATAAATAAGCAGAACTCTTCTTTTCTCCTATAACCTACTCCTCCCTCAATGTTCCCATCTCAGTAAATGACAACATCATCTGGACAGATGCTCAAAGCAAAAATATAGGAGTTATTGTTGATTGCTGGTTTCTTCACCCCTACAGCCATCAAGTCCTTTGCCTCTACCTACAAAGAATACACTAAATGTGTCCTCTGGTTGTTATCTCCCTATTACCACTCTATTACAACGTAATTTATTGGGGAACCGCTCCCCTCCTGCCAAGATGTTCAAAGTTAATTTTACAAACTAATCACAGTAACTAAGTTGTCCTTTAGAGAGAGTGTATTTCTATTTTCTATTTTTCTCATTTTCAATTTCTTATTTTATCTTTTATTAATCTTATCATGTATTCAGTTACAAGATGTCTTCAATCAGGTGTAATTATAAACGCTCTCATGAAAAAAACAGTCAAAGATTTGTCTCATCAAAGTAGTAGAAATAGCCTAGTTCTTTTCTAAAAACAATAAATTAACTAATAATTCCATTCCTTAAGAGAGGGGTTAAAATCTCCTACTTAAAATCCAGGCTGGAACTGTACTTATCCAAGACAAAGAGTGTGAGGGACCTGGACTAGAGTAGTGCCTCACAGCTATAGTGTAGGAGGGGCAGAAAACCTTCACGTCCATTTTTGTCATAAGTAATAACCATTTAGAGAGAATATATTCCACAGCACTACACTAAGAACACCACCCCAACATTCCAGCTATTATATACTTCCTCCTTCCCTGCTCACTCACATTACACAATCAGCATATTATATACACACTTCAAATCTATGACTAAATTCTCCACCATGAAAGAATACACTGCGAAAGGGACTTGTACTTTGCAAAACCTAAATCAAGAGGACCTAGAGAGAGGATTTAATATTATGCTGATCAGTTATAAAATATCAAAATAAAAGATTTTGAAACATTAATGCTCCTTCCAAAAAGAAAGGTAATCACTACTTATGTTCAAAGTTTCTGTTTTGATCCATGGCATACTTCTGATTTTTTTGTCTACTCCATTCTTCCAGAACCTCTTACCTAATTTTCCTCTCTTTTTAATATGATCCTCTCACTAAAAAAATCTTAAGCTTTTTATACCTCGTTTTCATTTGTATATGTATTTCATACATTTATACTTTTTCAATATGGCTGTATCTGCCCACAAAATGTCCTGGCTTCTTGATTCCTTGATGTCAAATTATTCTTTTCCTGGGTCCTGCCTGGATTCTCATTTCACTGGCTCCTGCCAATTGTTAAGGCAATCAACAATTTATTTCAAATCTGGGAAAAGGGGCATCACTTCACTACTTCAAGGCCAATCAGTGACCCTTTGCCCAGGGTTAAAAATAGCCACAGCTGCTGGTTCATCTGTCAAATTATTTTTAGGTTTGCATGAACACATATGGCCAGGTCTAAAAGCAGCAGGTTGAATCCAATAAGCAAAACCTAAAAAACTCATTGCCATGGAGTCAATTCCGACTCATAGCGACCCTATAGGACAGAACAGAACTACCCCATAGAGTTTCCAAGGAGTGGCTGGTGGATTTTAACTGCTGACCTTCTGCTTGGCAGCCAAACTCTTAACCACTGCACCACCCAGGCTCCCCAATAAGCAAAAGTAAGTGTTAAATAACTGAAGAGCAATTAAACAACGTACATGTTCACAATGTCTTTTTATGTCACCATAATACACGTTTTTAATTGTTTTCAAAACCACTCACTTTGTCTTCTTCAGATATTAAAAACTTTCCCCAGCCTGTACAGTATGATCAAGTATCTGAAATTACTAGCCAACGGCAGTAGAATTTTCCTTACATAAAATAAGAGTTTCACAAGGAGGGGGAGCCAACATGGCACTAAAGACAGAAGCAACACGCCGTCCCTCCACAGCCAAGACCTGAAAAACTAAGTAAAACAGAGACAAACGTCAATCCTGGAACCCTAAGCATCAAATGAAGGGATAAAGAACTCAGCCAAGCAACGAATGGAATAAGAAACTGACAGAAAACAGAGAGCGAGTAGAGATACATGCAGAGGTCCTCTATCAGCTAATGCGGCACAGATTCGCCAACTTGGACTACTGTCAAATATCGGTGGACAGGGAGTATGCGAAAGCAGTTTCACAGAGCTCCCAGAAGAAGACAGAGCACCCGGTAATCAGCGATATATGCCTTCCCACCCTCCATCCTTCTCCCGCATGCTCCACCTCTGCTGCTTCATAGCTGGCTGCAGTAGCTCGGCCGGCCAGGAAGTGCAGGGTCCCTGCCACTTGGATTCACCCCACCCACATCAGAGATTGGCGGACAGGAAGTACAGGAAAGCAGCTTCACGGAGCTCCCAGCAGAAGACAGAAAAACCAGTAATCAGGGATATACGCTTTCCCACTCCTACCCTTCATCACCCCCACTCGGCCTCTCTGCTTCCTGCGGCCACAGTCTCCTGGCCGGGAGGCACCAGCTTCAGCCCTGTGCCACTTGGATTCGACCCGCTCACGATGGCCGGCTCCCTGAGTGCCACTTGTTTGTTGCTAGTGTTGCTTTTTTCCACTTCTTTTAGTTTCTTCCATACCTCTCACCACCTCTCCCTCCTCTCTCAAACACCTGGATCCGTGTACCATCTTTGCTTCTTCTTGAAAGGCTGTGAAGCGCAGCTCGACTGTGGAACTGCTTCCTGGCCCAAGCCGTCACACTGGTGGGATCCACAGGACTTTTTTTTTGGATTTGTACTGTTTTGTTGGTTTGTTTTCTTTTTCTTTTCTCAGCTTGGGAGCCCCTTCTAGTCGAGCTGTACTGCGCAGCTTGGGAGATACTTCACTGGTTTGCTTCGCCACGCGGTGGGATCTCTGGGGGCATTTTTCTTTTTTTTTCTTTTGTCTCTTTTTTCCTTTTTGTCTTTCATTTCTCAGTTTCTAGTCTCTCTATACTTACCTTCTCTTCCTGTCTCCTGAATACCTGGTGCTGTGTGACATCTATACCCCTTCTAGCCAGGCTGTACTTCACAGTCTGGGAGAAACTTCTCCAGTCTTTGCAGCTGCACCAGTGGGATCCCTGGGGGCTTTGCTTTTCCTTCCTTCCTTCTTTCTTTTCCTAATTTTTATTTATTTATTTATTTTCTTTCTCCTTTGTTTTTCTCCACTTCTCGGTTTCTCATCTCTCCACTCCAATGGCACCCTCCCTTAGGACTCCTTTGTTTGTTTGTTTTTGACTCCTGTTTCTCTCTCCTCTTTCCCATACCCATCTTAGCTCCACACATCACAATCTCCCTCTTCCTTCGTGCCTACCTACACCATGTGCTGAACATCAAACCCCCAAGCAGCACGTGTACAGCCTACTAGAACCTGTCCTGCACTGATTCCCAGCCCACCCTGTCGGTCCTAGTACTTGCCACAAACAACCCATCCCAGCAACTCCCCTTCAGCTGGACCTGCCCTGCTGCACCACAGCTGAGCGACTGGCCCTGCCCACTGGACAAGAAGGTGAAAAGTATTGTGCACACAGATGAGCCAGCACCAAAGAACGCACAGCCTACCTGCTCACACATAACCAAATAAAACAAAAAATCAGGACAAAACAAATGAATCTACAATCAATAAATGAAGAAAATAACTAGTGAATGTCCTGAAGACAGTAGATAATACCAAAACACATTAAAAAAAAAAAAAAAGACAGGATGGGTCCAGTAGGCATCCAAAATAAAATACCAGATGACTTTCCAGTAGAAGAAAAGGCACTAGAACTACCTGATAGGGAATTCAAATAGCTAATATTCAGAGCAATCCAAGAGTTGAAGCAAAAAGCAGACAAAAATTAGGAAAAAATAGACAAATTCATGGAAAAGGCAGACAAATAAATGGAAGAATTCAGGAAAATAACACAGAAACAAAATGCCAAAATAAATTCACAACTAGAAATCATACAAAAACAATAATTAGAAATCCAAAAGATGAGCAAGATTTCAGAAATAGACACTGTCATAGAAGGGCTGAGGAGCACGTCTGAAACAATGGAAGACACGATCAGCAAAACTGAAGACAAACACTTCAATATAACTCTATTTCAGGAAAAATTGGAAAAAAGAATGAAGAAACCCTGAGAATTACGTGGGATACAATCAAAAGTAAAAATCTGCAAGTGATCGGAGTTCTAGAACAGGGGGAGAAAACAGAAAACACAGAGAGGATCACTGAAGAACTGCTGACAGAAAACTTCCCCAATATCACGAAAGATGAAAAGCTGACCATCCAAGAAGCTCAACGAACCCCATATAGGACAGACCCCAAAAGAAAATCACCAAGGCATATCATAATCACACTCACTAAAACCAAAGACAAACAAAGAATCCTGAGAGCAGCTGGAGAAAAACAAAAAGTCACACACGGAGGAGAAACAATGAGACTAAGCTCGGATTATTCAGCAGAAACCATGCAAGCAAGAAGGCAATGGGATGACATACATAAAACCTTGAAAGACAAAGCTTGCCAGCCAAGAATAATGTATCCTGCAAAACTCTCATTCAGATATGATGGTGAAATTAGGACATTTCCAGATAAACAGAAATTAATAGACTATGTAAACACCAAACCAAATTTACAAGAATTATTAAAGGAAGTCCTTCGGTCTGAGAACAAACAACATCAGACCACAGGCTGAATCTAGGAAATGAACTCTCAAGGACTATCCAAAACCAAAGAATTACAGCAGGGAACCAGAGAGGTTAATCTGTAAATGACAACAACATCAGAACAAAAAAAGGGGGGGAAGAAACAGTGGAGGTATACAACTTTCTAATGGAGTGGAAGGCAAGGCGATACCAAGTAATAATA
The DNA here is from genome assembly GCA_030035585.1 of Dugong dugon. NCBI lineage: Eukaryota > Metazoa > Chordata > Mammalia > Sirenia > Dugongidae > Dugong > Dugong dugon. The sequence goes on from CM057473.1 coordinate 74,485,543, forward strand.
GACTGGTTCAAACCTAGGAAGACAAGGGTAAATTTCAAGGTAACCACAAAGAAAGTTAAAAAACCTACTCATCAAAATAAAGAAGAAAAACATAAAGTCTCCGTAAACACAAAATCTACAAAAACAAAAGAAATGGAAAAAAATCCACAAACAAAAGGAATTCAGCACATGAGAGTAAGCAGAACAAAACGTCAGCACCACAAAAAAAAAGCACAACAAAATGACAGCAATAAACTCACACCTATCAATAATTACACTGAATGTAAATAGCCTAAACGCACCCATAAAGAGACAGAGAGTAACAGAATGGATAAAAAACCAGAATCTATCAATTTGCTGTCTACAAGAGACACACTTCAGAAAAAGAGACTTAAATTTATTAAAAATCCAAGGATGGAAAAAAATATATCAAGCAAACAACTACCAACAAAGAGCAGGAGTGGCAATACTAATCTCAGATAAAATACACTTTAAACAAAATCCACCATAAAAGACAAAGGGCACTATATCATGATTAAAAAGATGATCCATCATGAAGACATAACCATAATAAACATCTATCTACACACCCAATGACAGGGCTAAAAAATACATAAAACAAACTCTAACAGCGCTGAACACACCACTCTCAGTGAAGGACAGAATATCTAGAAAGAAACTCAACAAAGATACAGAAGACCTAAAGGGCAAAATCAGCAAACTTGACCTCACAGACATATATAGAACGCTCCACCCAAAAGCTGCAAAGTACACAGTCTTTTCCAACACACATGGAACGTTCTCCAGAATAGACCACATCTTAGGCCACAGAGCAACCTTCAACAAAATCCGAAACACTGAGATAATACAAACTTATATTCTCTGACAACACCATCAAGGTAGACATTAACAACACGAAGAGTAGGGAAAAAAAATCAATCACATGGAAACTAAATAACACCCTGCTTACAAACCACTGGGTAATAGAAGAAATCAGAGACAGAATAAAAAAATTCCTAGAGTCAAACAAGAATAAAAACACACCGTACCAAAACCTTTGAGACACCACAAAGGCAGTCCTCAGAGGGCAATTTATAACAATAGATGCATACATCAAAAAAGAAGAAAGGGAAAAAATCAAAACATTAACTACACAACTCGAACAAATAGAGAACAGCAAAAAAAAAAAAAAAAGCCCACAGCCACCAGAAGAAAGGAAATAATAAAGATCAGAGCAGAAATAAATGAAATAGAGACTAGAAAAACAATAGAATCAACAAAACCAAAAGTTGGTTCTTAAAAGAATCAACAAAACCAAAAGATGGTTCTTTAAAAGAATCAACAAAACCAAAAGATCCTTTGAAAGGATCAACAAAATCGACAAACCATGGGCCAGACTGACAAAAGAAAAACAGGAGAGGATGCAAATAACCCAAATACAAAATGAAATGGGCCACATTACAACAGACCCAACTGAAATAAAAAGGATCATAACAGAGTATTATGAAAAACTATACTCCAACAAATTGGAAAACCTAGAGGAAACGGATAAATTTCTAGAAACACACTACCTACCCAAACTGACACAAAGTGATGTTGAAAATATGAACAGACCCATAACAAGAGAAGAGATTGTAAAGGAATAAAAAAAAGCCCTGGTATAGATGGTGTCACTGGAGAATTTTACCAAACATTCAGAGAAGAGCTTACACCAGTACTACTCAAACTATTTCAGAACACAGAAAAGGAAGCATCATTTCCAAATTCATTCTATGAAGCTAGCATAATCCTGATACCAAAACCAGGCAAAGACACCACAAAAACAAGAAAATTATAGACCAATATCTTTCATGAGCATAGATGCAAAAACTCTCAACAAAATTCTAGCCAGTAGAATTCAGCATCATATCAAAAAAATAATACACCACAACCAAGTAGGATTCATACCAGGTATGCAAGGGTGGTTCAACATTAGAAAATCAATCAACATAATCCACCACATAAATAAAAGGAAAGAAAAGAATCACACAATCATCTCAATTGACACAGAAAAGGCATTTGACAAAGTCCAACACCCATTCCTGACAAAAACTCTCAGTAAAATAGGTATAGAAGGGAAATTTCTCAACATAATAAAGGGCATCTATGCAAAACCAATGGCCAACATCATTCTTAATGGAGAGAGGCTGAAAATATTCCCCTTGAGAACAGGAACAAGACAAAGATGCCCTTTATCACCACTCTTATTTAACACTGTGCTGGAAGTCCTAGCTAGAGCAATAAGGCAAGAAAAAGAAATAAAGGGCATCCAAACTAGTAATGAAGAAGTTAAACTGTCCCTATTTGTGGATGATGTGATAGTATACATAGATAACCTGGAAGATTCCATGAGAAAACTACTGAAACAAATAGAAAGATTCAGCAGAGTAGCAGGATACAAGATAAGCATACAAAAGTCAGCTGGATTCCTATACACCAATAAACAGAACTATGAAAAGGAAATCAGGGAGACAATACCATTTATAATAGCCCCTAAAAAAATAAAATACTTAGGAATAAAATCTAGCCAGGATGTAAAAGACCTATACAACGAAAACTACAAAACATTATTGCAGGAAACCAAACGAGACCTATATAAATGGAAAAATATACCACGCTCATGGATAGGTAGACTTAACATTATGAAAATGTCAATTCTACCCAAAGTGATCTACAAATACAATGCCAATTCCGATCCAAATACCAACAGCATTCTTTAATGAGATGGAAAAATGAATCATTAATTTTATATGGAAGGGCAAGTGGCCCTGGATAAGTAAAACACTACTGAAGAAGAAGAATAATGTAGGAGGACTTTAACTACCTAACCTCAGAACCTACTATACAGCTATGGTAGTCAAAACAGTCTGGTGCTGGTACAAAGACAGACACACTGACCAATGGAACAGATTTGAGAACCCAGATGTAAATCCATCCACCTATAGTCACCTGATCTTCGACAAAGGCCCAAAGTCCATTAAATGAGGGAAAAGACAGCCTTTTTAACAAACAGTGCTGGCAAAACTAGATGTCCATCTGTAAGAAAAATGAAACAGGACCCATACCTCACACCATATACAAAAACTAATTCAAAATGGATCAAAGACCTAAATATAAAACCAAAAACTATAAAGATCATAGGAAAAAAAATAGGGTCAATGCTAGAGGCCTCAATACAAGGCATAAATAGAATACACACCATAACTAACAATACACAAACACCAAAAGATAAGCTAAATAACTGGATCTTCTAAAACTTAAACACTTATGCACATCAAAAGACTTCACCGAAAGAGTAAAAAGAGAACCTACAGACTGGGGAAAAATTTTTGGCCATTACATATCAGACAAAGATCTAATCTCTAAAATCTACAAGAAAATCCAACACCTCTGCAACAAAAATGCAAATAATCCAATTAAAAAATGGGCAAAGGAAATGAACAGACACTTCACCAAAGAAGACATTCAAGAAGCCAACAAACACATAAGGAAATCCTCGCCATCACAAGCCATTAGAGAAGTGCACGTCAAAACCACAATGAGATACCATCTCACCCCAGCATTACTGGCATGAATAAAAAAAAAAACTGGAAATAACAAATGTTGGAGAGACTGGGGGGAGATCGGAATTCTTATGCATTGCTGGTGGGAATGCAAAATGATACAACCATTTTGGAAAACAATTAGAAAGCTAGAAACAGAAATACCATATGACCCAGTAATCCCACTCCTAGGAATATATCCTAGACAAATAAGAGTCATCACACAACTAGACATATGCACACTCATGTTCAATGCGTCACTGTTCACGACAGCAAAAAGATGGAAACAACCTAGATGCCCATCAACAGATGAATGGATAGACAAACTATGGTACTACACACAGTGGAGTATTACACAATGATAAAGAACAATAATGAATCTGCGAAGCATCTCATAACATAGATGAAACTGGAGGACATTATGCTGAGTGAGATAAGTCAATCACAAAAGGACAAATGTTGTATGAGACGTCTATTGTAAAAACTCATGAAAAGGTTTACACACAAAAGGAAACAATCTTTGATGGTTACGAAGGAGGGGAGGCATGGGGGGAGGAGATACTAAATAGACAATAGGTAAGTGGTAATTTTGGTGAAGGGTAAGACAGTACACAATACTGGGGAACCAGCACAACTTGTAGAAGGCAAGGTCATGGAAGCTCCATAGACACATCCAAACTCCCTGAGGGACTGAATTGCTGGGCAGAGGGCTGTGGGGACCACAGTCTTGGGGAACATGTAGCTCAACTGGCATAACATAGTTTATAAAGAAAATGTTCTACATTCTACTTTGGTGAGTAGCTTCTGGGGTCTTAAAAGCCTGTGAGTGGCCATCTAAGACACTCCACTGGTCTCATCCCTTTAGAAGCAAGGGAGAATGAAGAAAACAAGATACAAGGGGAAGATGAGTCCAAAGGACTAATGGACTACATCTACCACAGCCTCCACCAGACTGAGTCCAGTACAACTAGATGGTGCCCAGCTACCACCACTGACTGCTCTGACAGAGATCACAATAGAGGGTCCTGGACAGAGCTGGAGAAAAATGTAGAACAAAACTGTAACTCACAAAAAAAGACCAGACTTACTGGTCTGACAGAGACTGGAGAAACTGTGACAGTACGGCCCCTGGACACCCTTTTAGCTCAGTAATCAAGTCATTCCAGAGGTTCACCCTTTAGCCAAAGATTAGACAGGCCCATAAAACAAAATGAGACTAAAGGGGCACAACAGCCCAGGGACAAGGACTAGACAGTAGGAGGGGACAGGAAAGCTGGTAACAGGTAACCCAAGGTTGAGAAAGGACAGTGTCAACATGTCATGGGGTTGTTAACCAATGTCATAAAACAATATGTGCACTAACTGTTCTATGAGAAACTAGTTTGTTCTGTAAACATTCATCTAAAGTACAACAACAAAAATATAATAGTTTCACAGCTGAAACAATGTTATGAAATCTTATTTTTTGCTCACCAACATACTACAAAAGGAGCAATACCTTCCTAGGAACTAAAATAGCTTACCTCCTTAATTGTGAGTTCTACTAGCAGGTCAGGGAAGCTGATGCCTCCGGTCACTATTACGCAGTTATTTTTAGTCTGGGCACTTGGCAGCACTGGGACAGGCCAGAGGCAACATCAATGTGAACTGCAAGGCAGAGACCCCAGATTTCCTAACTTTGTGTTTTTTGGTAATGCAATGAATTTATTCTCTGCTTTATAAATTAGGATGTGAAATTTCTAATGTTGAGTTTTACTGAAACAAGACCTACATTTCCTCACAGATACACAATTGTTCTACACCCAAAATACCGTAAGTTAAAATTATGCTTGTCTTCATTAAAAATACGTTTCAAAAGTAAAAAGCCTAATACCTGCCCTCTTGGAGCTTACATTCCAATAAGGACAAGAACAAACAAGTAAACAAATAATATAATCACAGTGGGATAAATGCTTAATTAATTGTGATATATGCTAGTAAGATAAATAGGGTTGAGTGATGGGGAATGGGCTAAGAAGGAGGAAATAATCAAGGAGGCCCTCTTTACAGAGCTGATGTTCAGAAGAGAAGTATGAAGCAATCAATGAAAGGCATTCAGTCAACAAATATTTACTAAGCATCTATATATTTGCCAGGCTCTGTTCTAAGTGCTGGGGACACAGCCATAAATAAGACAGATGGAGCCTCCACCATTAAAAAGCTTATATTCTAGTGAGGGAACAGTAATAAACACATTTTTAAAATATGTAAGTTCATATACGGAAAATAGATTACACCACAACATAAAGAAAACAAAAATCCTCACAACTGGACCAATAAGGAGTATCATGATAAATGGAGGAAAGATTGACGTTGTCAAGGATTTTGTTTTATTGAATCCACAATCAACACTCATGGAAGCAGCAGGAAAGAAATCAAATGACACATTACATTAGGTAAATCTACTGCAAAAGACCTCTTTAAAGTGTTAAAAAAGCAACGAGCCCTGGTGGTGCAGTGGTTAAGTGCTCAGCTGCGAACCAAAGGGTCACCAGCCATTCTGTGGGAGAAAGATCTAAGAGTCTGCTTCTGTAAGATTAAAAAAAAAAAAAAAAAAAAAAAAACCAAACCCACTGCCATCAAGTTGATTCCGACTCACAGTGACCCTACAGACCCTATAGGACCGAGTAGCATTGTCCCATGTGGTTTCCAAGGAGCACCTGGTGGATCTGAACTGCAGACCTAATGGTTAACCAATGTCATAAAACAATATGTGCACTAACTGTTCTATGAGAAACTAGTTTGTTCTGTAAACCTTCATCTAAAGTACAACAAGAATATAATAGTGTCACAGCTGAAACAATGTTATGAAATCTTATTTTTTGCTCACCAACATACTACAGAAGGAGCAATACCTTCCTAGGAACTAAAATAGCTTACCTCCTTAATTGTGAGTTCTACTAGCAGGTCAGGGAAGCTGAGGTCTCTGGTTTCTATTACGCAGTTAACCATTACAACAGTAGGGTTTCCTTTGTAAGAAAGATTACAGCCTTGGAAACAGTGGCATAACTAGGGTTGGTGTCACCCAGTGCAATAACTCATGTCATACTCCATCCTGTACCAGGGCATACAAAATTCTTCGTAAAATGTTAAAAAGTAAAGATGTCACTTTAAGAACGAAGGAGCAGCTGACCCAAGCTATGGTGTTTTCAATCACCTCATATGCATGTGAAAGCTGAACAATGAACAAGGAAGATGGAAGAATAATTGACACCTTTGAATTATGGTGTTGGCGAAGAATACTGAATATACCACGGACTGCCAGAATAAAGAACAAATCTATCCTGGAAGAAGTACAGCCAGAATGTTCCTCAGAAGCAAGGATGGCAAGACTTCGTCTCATGTACCCTGGACATGTTATCAGGAGGAACCAGTCCCTGGAGAAGGACATCATGCTTGGTAAAGGAGAGGGTCAGCAAAAAAGAGGGAGACCTTCAATAATACAGACTGACACAGTGGCTTCAACAACAGGTTCAAACATAACAATGACTGTGAGGATGGTGCAGGACCTGGCAGTTTCATTTCCATTGTACAGAGGGTCGCTATGAGGTGGAACTGACTCAACAGCACCTAACAATATACTGAAAAATACTATGACAAAGATAAACCAGGATAAATGTGATAATGCCCAGAGAGACTTGGCTGCTTTAGCTAGTCATCATGCATAAGTCTCTCTGAGGATAACAACGAATTGAGAGCAGGCAGCAGGGAAAAAAGGTGAAGTAAAGCATTCCAAGCAGAAGAACAGTAAGAGTGCAAAGGCCCTGAGATGGGAACATGCTTGGCATGCTAGAGGAAGACAAAAAGGCTGGAGTGGTTGAAGCACAGCTGGATGCCAGGATGTCAGGATGGCCAGAACTTAGAAGTTTTCAAATTTCATTTCTGTTGAAATGGGAAGCCTCTGGAATGGAGTGGTGCTTTAGAACATTCAGTCTAGCTACTGTGTGCGTATGTGTATGTGTGCCGGCGGGAGAGGGTAAGACAGGGCATGTACAGTCATCCTAAATTGGAAAAGAGCTGGTCATTTGCACTGACTTGAAAGGAGATCAGCTGGGATGGAGACGATAAATAGAAAACAGAGACAACGGCACGAGATCAGATCAGAGATGTGGGCAGAGGTCCATCCTGTAAACTGTGTGAAGGAATTTAGATTTAGAGTTTGAACTTTCATTTGCGATGCAATAGAAAGCCAAAAGGGTTATAAACAGGGGAAGGAATGACAATCATGATCAGATTTATATTTGAAAAAGGTTACTCTGGCTGTTACGTGGAAAAAGTATTGGAAGAAGGCAAAAAGCGAAGTAGAGAACCTGTTAGGATGTTAGGAAGCTACTACAATAGTTCAAAGAAGTTATGGTGGCTTGGACTGTGGAGGGGGTACATGGAAATGGAGAATTGAATATGGATTCTAGACATATTTTGGAGATAGAATCAAAAGGGCTTGCTAATGAATTGGATATTAAGGGACTGGGAAGAATCAACGGTATCTGGCATGAGCAAACAAGCAGCTAGATGGTCAATTCTTCACCAGTCAAATTACACTACTAGTTTCAGATGACTGTGTTGATGTTAAAATTTGCTTCTAGTACAAGATACAGATGCTGACAGTGGCAGACATCACACACACACACACACACACACACACACACACACACACACACACACACACACACACACACACACACCCCAAAAAGAGAGGCAGACTTGAACAAAAAGAGAGGCAGACTTGAAGTAACTCACAATGATTGTTTTCCTGGCAAGACCCGCTATTCTATGGAAAATATAGGTAGCAAAAGAGACTACGGTGGAAACTTTCTGCAGATCTGGGATTTAAAAAGCCACGGCTAACATTAAGAATGTAATCAATGTCACTGAATTGCAAATGCAGAATTTGTTGTGCTGGCAAATGTTTTGGTGTGTATAGTTTCACCACAATTAAAAAAAAAATGTTAAAAAAAAAAAGCCACAGCTGCTTCTCTCATCACCCAAAAGCTATTTTAGACCTAGACACATATGCCCTGGCCAGAGTAAGACACACCTCCACCCTTATGAACAAACAGATTGAAATTTTCCTAGAAAGAAAAAACAAGTGAAGATCATGGAGTAAAGAAAAATAAGATCAAGCACAAACTGAAGGAGGTTTCCAAAACTAATATTCTTCAATTATAGAACAGGAATTTTAGAGGATCTGAATACATTCATTTGGACTAGAGAGATATAAACATCACTGTGGTTTTTTATTTTAGTAACAAGTAGAAGCAAGCAAAGAAAAGGAGCCCTGGTGACAAAATGGTTAAGTGCTGGGCTACTAACTGAAAGGTGGGTAGTACGAACCCACCAGCAGTTCCGCAGGAAACAAGACCTGGTGAACTGCTCCCCTAAAGATTACAGTCTAGGAAACCCTATGGGTCAGTTCTACTCTGTCACAGGGGCTGCTATGAGTCAAAAATCGACTCCACAGCAACTAACAACAACAGAAGCAAAGCATTTTGCTTTGAGGACAGAGTTTTGCATTTCAGTGTATCTTAAGTTATAAGTAATGGGTTTTTCATGCTAAAAGCTTTTTTGAATTACTATGGTATATTCTAGATCTCTTAACCTGGAGCTAAAGGGCTTCTTTCTCCCTGGAATGTTAGCACAACTCAAGCAAAGAAACAAAATAAGCTGGCACAACGGTAACCTGTTAAGAACTATTAATTACAAATTTTAATCAGTCACTCATTTCTGATTTTCACAGGAAAATGGATACTTCAAATTAAGTCAGCTGTGTATGTGAAAACCTAGACTAAATAAAATTTTCCTTTTGAAGTGTTTACCTAAGAGAGGTTCTATTTAAAATGACTAAAAATTAAACAATTCTAGATATGTTACCATTTCTTTGCTATAATTTAGTTTTATAGGTACAGTAGAAATCTTTTTAGATTAATCTTGAAGGTCACGCTGGAGAACTTACTGTTCCAAAAAAGCATCTTTTAAGGGATGATCTCTTTTTAAAAACAAGTGTTAGTTATGTGTTACTGTTTACTTCCAAAAGCTGCACATGCATTAAAATGATAATAAGAGGAAAAAAATTTATAAATCCACAAGGTCAAGAACAGAAAAGCATGTGGAAGAGGGAGAGTAGGTGGAGGAACAGGACAAATTTAGTATGGCAAAGGTTTTACATATTAAGCAAAGCAGAATATATCTGAAAAAAAAAATTTTGTGAACTTTTGTTTGTTACATATACACTCATATGTACATGTATATGCACACCAAATCACAAAGTAAAATGTATCTCTTTACTGTCAAAAAAAGTCTAAAAATTACTGGCCTAAAATGTGTACAGAAAAGGATGCAGTTGAGATCAGAGCCAATCAAGGTGGCAGGTCTTAGGAGAGGCTTGGAACATAGACCATCATATGCAGAGCCAAGGCCCAGCATAACACATGGGACTTTCAAAAGGGGGGGCGGGGGGGGGGGGTTGAGGAAACACTGATTGAAATTCAAATAGTTGACAACCTTTCCCATAAGATCAGCCTTAATTATAATGAAACAAAACATGAATCAGAACCCACAGTTCATGTGCTGAATTATTTTCCAGATAAAATTAGTAAAAATCAATGATTATCAAGTGGATTTTGTTTCAGAGAATCGCTAGTCTTAGGAAACACTTTAAAACCTCTAAATTTTATCTGTATTTATATCAAATTTGAAAGATGTTATGGATTAAGATTATAACTTCTAATTACATGGTCAGGTAACGAAGGCATTCTGGGTATACACATCTTAATTCTAATATTAGCTTCCTTAAAAGGTAATGCTTAGCTTTTTGAAACTGTTTTTTTTTTCGGATTCTGTGACATTGTTCCCTCATCATTCTCCTTCTAACTCTCCAAGTACGGTTTTGTAATCTCTGTTGCTAACTTCCTCCTCTGCTCATCCCCTAAAATAAAATGTTATTATTCTTAGGGTTCTACCCTCGGAATGGGAGATCCCCAAATAATAACAACTACGATTTACTGAAATTATTTATGTGCCAGGCCCTGTTCTAAGTGCTTTACATAACCATCCTGTGATAGGTCCTATTACAGTAAAATCTGAGATAACATGAATTCAGACATTAAACAACTGAAGAAAGAAAAGTGACAGTAACTGGAAAGGTCAGCAAAAGGAATCGACAAACTGCACCATCTACAGGAGGCAGTATAGCAAATTATGAATGCCACTTCGGTGGTGAAGTCACTCCCAAGCTTCACCGTTCAGCTGGGGATTGGAGAGCCCCATAAAACAAAACAGGACTCATGATGCACAGCAGCCCAGGGACAAGGACAGGAAGGCTGGTGATAGGGAACTCAAGGTTAAGAAAGGACAGTGTTGACATATAGTGGGGTTCTTAACCATTTGTCATAGGCTGTATGTATACTGTTTAATGAGAAACTATGCTGTAAACCTTCATCTAAAGTACAAAAAAAAAAAAAGAATTATCTATGTGAGATCAAACTGACAACAGTAACTCAAAAGGTTTGATGAGAAAAGGTTTAGGGGGCAGTGAGTTGAAGATACTGGTGATGGAATAATTTGGAAAAGGATAGTGAGAATAGCAGCACAACTGGAAGAACGTAACTGACGTCACTGAACTGTACGTGTAGAACTTTTTGAAATGGTGTGTGTTTCGCTATGTATATTTTCACCAAAAAAGAAAAAAGGTCCTTCAAGGTCGAGGAGGGAGAGTGTTGACATGTTGTGGGGTTAACCAATGTCATAAAGCAATACGTGTACTGACCGTGTAATTAGAAACTATTTGTTCTGTAAACCTCCACCTAAAGTACGATTAAAAAAAAAAAGAATGTCACTTTGGAACCTACATTCTGAGCATGTTTGCATTCCAACCTGCCACTTACAGGCTGCGAGAGCTTGGTTAAATTATTTCAAAGTGTTTCTGTTTCATGATCTATAAAATAAGGATAATGCATGAGAAAAGAAAACATATGCCCATAAGAAGATGTGTACAGGAATGTTCACAGCAGCTTTATTAATAATATCCCAAAACTAGAACAATTCAAAGTTCATCAACAAATAAACAAACTGTGGTATATCCTAACAATGGAATCTTACTAAGCAATAAAATGTAAACAACTATTGATACACATAAAATCATTGATGAGTAAAAAAAGCCAGACACTCCCCCGTCCCACCCACCTAAAAAAAAGAAAAAGACCACAGCATATGATTTCATTTATGTAAAGTACTAAATCAAACCAAAACAAACCCGTCGCTGTCGAGTCGATTCTGACTCACAGCAACCCTGAAGGACAGAGTAGAACTGTCCCACAGGGTTTTCAAGGCTGTTATCTTTACAGAAGCAGACTGTCACGTTTCTCCTGAAGAGCAGCTAATGGGTTTGAACCACTGACCCGTTGCTGTCAAGTCGACTCCGACTCATACAGACCCTATAGGACAAAGGAGAACTGCCCCATAAGGTTTTCCAAGGAGTACTGGTGGATTCGAACTGCCAACCTTTTGGTTAGCAGCCGAGCTCTTAACCACTGTGCAAGCAGGGCTCCAGTGGGCCACAAGGGCTCCTTATATAAAGTATTAGAAAATGAAAACTAATCTATGATAAAAGAAAGCAAATCAGTGATTCCCTGTGGACTACGGGGGAAGGAGGGATTACAAAGGTATTACAAGGAGGCTTGAGGAAACTTTTGAGGTGACAGACATGTCCATTATCTTGATTGTGGTGATGGTTTTACAGGCTTATTCATATGTCGAAACTTACTAAATTCTATACTTTAAATATGTGCAGTTTTTTGTATGTAAGTTATACCTCAATAAAGCAGTTAAAAAAAAAGAATAACACATTCCTTACAGGATCATTATGACCATGTAATGCATTAGTACACATAACACAATTAAGACACATAATCACTGAACAATATTACTATTATAATTTTAAATAGTATACAACACAGACTTGAATACAAATTTAAAGAATTTTATTGTACTTCTATGCAGCAAAACCCTATACAATAAAAAGAATAATGCCTACAGAAGGTTATAAACACATTAAAAATATTTCATTTAAGACTTTTTATATTGTGTGTTTGTGAGCAAAACATTGTTCTAAATAAAGGCTTTACATACATTATTTCACACAACAATCTTTTGAGACAGGTGGCACTATCTCCATTTTACATATGCAGATATAAGAAGCTCACAGAGTATGAAACTTGCCCAAGTTCACATAATAAATGGTAAGAGGTAAAACACTCAGCCAGATCTGATGAACTCCAAAGTCCATGGCAGTAATTTTTTTTACTACACTGAAAGAATGTCACCTGACTGCTGGCTTTAGAAAGGCAAGTCTCACAGAATCTAAACAGATGACAAGGGAGAATTTCCAAACCTTCAGGAATCTGACATTCCAGTACATAAAAGTGAGTAAATTTGCATCACTTACCATATCTGTAGCTTGATCTTCTTTCCTTGTAATTCAACTGTTTTGATCTTAAAGTCTATTCCTACAACACAGAAAAAGGTAAATTTTTAACAGTGGCTCTGTGGCTGGCTGTACTAAAAAGTTTAACTGGGGTAAAAATGCTTACTTATACTTTTTAAATTTCTTTGTTGCCCTATGGATCATCACTAACTATGCAATTCTGAGCAAATGTGCCCAATTTTAAACCTGAATATAAGATCCAGGATAGCATGAGGAATGGCCATCCTGGAAAGAACAAGATTTTTACAAATTAAGAAATAAAGTACAGGCATACCTCAGTATTGCACTTCGCAGGTACTGTGTTTTTTACACAACTGAAGGTTTGTGGCAACCCTGTGTCCAATTGGTCTATTGGTGCCATTTTTCCAACAGCATGTGCTCACTTCCTCAAACTTTTTCATTATTATTGTATTTGTTATGGTGATCTGTGATCCATGATCTTTTATTACTACTGTAATTGTTCTGTAATTACTACTGTAATTGTTCTGGGGCACCATGAACCATGCCCATATAAGACAGAGAACTTAATTGATAAATAGTGTGTGTGTTCTGTCTGAATGCCCGTTCCACCCATCTCTCTCTCCCTCTCCTCGGGCCTCCCTATTCCCTGAGACACAACAATATCAAAATTAGGTCAATTAATAACCCTACAACGGCCTCTAAGTGTTCAAGTGAAAGGAAGAGTCACATGTCTCTCTCACTTTAAATCAAAAACTAGAAATGATTAAGCTTCATGAGGAAGGCTTGTCAAAAGCCGAGTCAGGCTAAAAGCTAGGCCTCTTGTGTCAAACAATTAGCCAAGATGTGAATGCAAAGGAAAAGTTCTTGAAGGAAATTTAAAGTGCTACTCCAGTGAACACACAAATGTAAGTGAAACAGCCTTATTGCTGATACGGGGAAAGTTTTAGTGGTCTGGGTAGAAGATCAAACCAGTCACAATATTCCCTTAAGCCAAAACCTAATCCAAAACAAGGCCCTAACTCTCTTCAATACCGTGAAGGCAGAAAGAGGTAAGGAAACTGCAGAAGTTTGAAGCTATCAGAGGCTGGTTCATGAAGTTTAAGAAGTCGTCTCCGTAACATAAAAGTGCAAGGTGAAGCAGCAAGTAGTGATGAAGAACTGCAGCAAGCTATCCAGAAGATGTAGCTAATAGTTGATGAAGATGGCTACACTAAACAGATTTTCGATGTAGATGAAACAGCCTTATACTAGGAGATGCCATCTAGGACTTTCATAGCTTGAGAGGAGAAGTCAATGCCTGGCTTCAAAGCTTCAAAGGTCAGGCTGCCTCTCTTGTGGGGCTAATGCAGCTGGTGACTTTAAGTTGAAGCCAATGTTCATTAACCATTCCAAAAATCCTAGGGCCCTTAAGAATTACGCTAAATCTACTCTGCCTGTGCTGTATAACTGGAACAAAGCCTGGATGACAGCACATCTGTTTACAACATGGTTTACTGAAAATTTTAAGCCCACTGTTGAGACCTAAAGGAGCTCTGGTGGCTCAGTGGTTAAAGTGCTCAGCTGCTAACCATAAGGTTGGCAGTTCAATTCCACCGGCCACTACATGGGAGAAAAGATGTGGCAGTCTGCTTCCATAAACATTACAGGCTTGGAAACCCTATAGAGTAGTTTTACTCTGTCCTATAGGGTTGCTGTGAGTGGGAATCAACTCGACGGCAGTGAGCTGGGTTGAGACCTACTGCTCAGAAAAAAAGATTCATTTCAAAATATTACTGTTCATTGACAATGCATCTGGTTACCCAAGAGCTCTGATGGAGATGTACAAGCAGATTAATGTTGTTTCATGACTGCTAATACAACATCCATTCTACAGCCAATCTAACAGAAAAAAAAAAAAGATACAAACACAAAGGGTGAGGTCTGGGAAGGGTCTTGGTGCAGAGCTTCCATGTCCAGAGGGGACCTTCTTGAGAGGAGATGTTGCCTCCCCCCACCCAGGAAGATCCAGTGAGCCTTGTCTTCCAAAGCCTTTTCCTGGCCTCACCATGTGGCCATGACAGATGTCATTATGCCTCCTAAAGCTCAGTCAGGATCAGGCCCCCAGGTGATCCCTCTTGGTCTAGTCAGCCCCCATTTATTGGCCTCAGGTGTGGTTAAGCTCTCAAGAACCAGGACCAAAGGCCAAATTGTTTACTGCAAAAGGATCCCACACCTCACACTTAGAAACAACTACAGCCTTAGTAAAAGGAAAAAAAAAAGCAAAACAAAAACCCGCTGCCGTCAAGCCAATTCCGACTTATAGCGACCCTACAGGACAGAGTAGAACTGCCCCACCGGGTTTCCAAGGAGTAGCTGGTGGATTCAAACTGCTGACCTTTTAGTTAGCAGCTGAACTCTTAACCACTGCACCACCAGGGCTCCTGAAACCAAAACCAAACCAAACCAAACCCACTGCCGTCAAGTCGATTCCAACTCCTAATGACCCTGTGGACCTTACAGGACACAGCAGAACTGCCCCATACAGTTTCTAAGGAGCACCTGGTGGATTCGAACTGCTGATCTTTTGGTTAGCAGCTGTAGCACTTAACCACTATGCCACCAGGATTTCCCCTCAGTAATCAGTCACCTAGAAAAAAAACTCATTATTAAAGAGAGACCATAAAGAAGCTTCTGATACCAGGATTTGTACCTGGTTCCGGTTTGAGGATTCAAATTTACATAAATAGTGGTGCTGGGCTGTAAACAGCAAATGTAATTACTGTCTGGAGGTATAAATCCTTTTACCAGACTGTACAGGACTCCCACCAATAAAGCGCTACTGAATATTAGCTCACTATTCAAAATTAAAAAACAGTAAATAATACACACAACTTAAGTAAGGTCAGCAGACACAAGCCAAACTGAATCCCGAAATCTTCAGACTATGGAATAATTATTTAATATGATTACAGTTACTAAGGGGGAGTAGAAGATTTTTATTTTTAAATGAGAAAAAAACATTTTAATATTAATTGATAAGAGTCTGAGATGACTTTGTTACTAGTACAAGGTAAACCAAGGTATTAAATTTCTTATAAAGTTTGATTTCTCATATCTCTCCCACAGTATATGCTATGTAAAATCTCTCCTCATCCCAGTCTTCTTTTCCTGATAAATTTCCATTTACCTTTCAAGACACAGCTTCTCTCCCATGAAACAGAAACGAAAAAAAGGTATATATATTCAAGTCTCGCCTGACAGCGAACAATTAATAAAGAAAACTATCTAAAGCATATAAACAGATCTGAAGATAAATCAAGCTTGATAAGAAGACATTTAGTATAATCTCAAAAAAGACTAACAGATAAAAGTTAATTAGAACCTGTTGTGTGGTTCTAATGAATATTGGTTTGATCTGTACCACTAGTATAGTTTTCCCATGGGTGACAGTATACTCCACTAATTAAAACTTCAAATATTTAAGGAATTCCAAACTTTTTCCAGGGGAGAAACTATTTTTGATTCAAATATTTTTTGAGGCTCCAGAGAAAGAAAGAGAAAGAAAAAAGACTAAAAGAAAGTCCCTGCCCATAGACCTCTAAGAGGGGAATTGGGGTGGGACAATGCTTGCCACGTAAAGGGGAGAAATAGAATTATTCGATGTTTTTCCTAAACACTCCTCCTTTCCTCTCACCAACCTCACCTCAACTCAAAAGGCTCCTACTCCTGTACCTCATTTTTTTCTCCCAACAGTTTCTACATGCACAATTTAGTGACAATGATTACACTGTTTGACTTGTGCAACCATTCTCACACTCCTTCTCTGAGCTGTTCCTCCCTCATTAACATAAACTCACTGCCCCCTGTGGTTCCTATCTAATCTTCCGAGTTGCTGCTGTCAATTTGATCTCATATAGATAGTTCTTAAAAGAGTATAATGCTCAAGGCAGACCTTTAGTTAAGCTATTGTTGGGTTTTAAGATAACTTCAGGGGATATTTTTGGTTTAAGATTTAAAGATTTTCTCAGGGAAATAGTTTCAGGGGTTCGTCCACCCTCCATGGCTCCAGAAAATCTAGAATCTATCAGGATTTGCAATCTTGTTCTGCGTAGTCCCTCTTTTGATCAGGATTTGTCTATGGAATCTTTGATCAAAATGTTCAGTAATGGTAGTCAGGCACCATCCAGTTCATTTGGTCTCATGGCAGAGGAGGTAGTTGTTCATGGAGGTAATTAGTCACACATTCCATTTCCTCCTCCAATTCCTGACTCTCCTTCTCCCTCTGTTGCTCCAGGTGAATAGGGACCAAATGTGCCTTAGATGGCCACCTGCAAGCTTTTAAGACCCCAGGCACTATGCAACAAACTAGGAGGCAGAACAGAAGCACTAAACACATCCGCTATTAGGTCAATTAACTGGGATGTTCCATGAAACCATAACACTAAACCTCCAAACCAAGGAAACCAAGTCCCATGAGGTGTTAGGTTGTATATAACCAGCCTCAGCAACTTTTTTTTTTTTTTGGGTCATTGCTGTAAATATATCTAACACACAACTTTTGCCAGTTCAACTTTTATAGGTGTACAACTTATTGACAGCAATTACAATAATCAGCTATGCAACCGTACCCTTAATCAATGCAACTTTTCCATCACCATTAATCCCTTCTCCCCTCTCCCTCCTGCCTCTGGTAACCACTAATAAACTCTAGTCTCTATACATTTGCCTCTTCTTGTCTTTTTATCTAAATGAGGTCATACAATATTTATCCTTTTGTGATTGACTTATTTTGCTCAGCATAATGTCTTCAAGCTCTGTCCATACTGTAGCATGTATCAAGACTTCATTTCTTCTACTGGCTGAGTAGTATTCCACTGTGTGTATGTACCACATTTTGTTTATCCATTCATCTGCTGATGAGCATTTAGGTTGTTTCCACCTTTTGGCTACTGTGAACAGAGCTGCAATGAACATGGAGGTATACAAGTATCTGTTTGAGTTGCCGCTTTCAAGTCTTTTGGGTACATACCTAAGAGTGGACTTGCTGGGTCATACGGCAGTTCCATTTTTAGTTTTTTGAGGAACTGCCACACTGTTTTCCACAATGGCTGAACCATCCTGCATTCCTACCAGCAATGGATAAGGGTTCCAATTTCCCCACATCCTCGCCAACATTTTTTTTTTTTTTTTTAATCTTAGCAATCCTAGTGGGAGTGAAATGGTATCTCATGGTAGTTTTGATTTACATCTCTCTGATGCTGAACATCTTTTCATGTGTTTGATGGCCAACTGAATGTCCTCTTTGGTGAAATGTCTGTTCAAGGCCTTTGCCCATTTTATGATTAGGCTGTCTTTGTGTTATTGTCAAAGTTTTCTATATATTTTGATTATTAGATTCTTGTCTGCTATATGGTTTCTGAAGATATTCTGCTAGTTGGTAGCTTGTCTTTTCACTTTTTTTGTAAAGTCTTATGAACAGAAGCTTTTAATTTTTATGAGGTCACATTTATTTTGTCTTTTGCCATTCAATCTATTGTTGAAAGCTAGGCCTGACAGCATTGCCCCTGCTTGTTCTTCTAAGAATTTTATGGTTTTAGTTTGCACATTTAGGTCCTTAATCCATTTTGATTTTTTTTTTTTTGTGTATAGTGTGAGGCATGGATCCTGTTTCATTTTTCTGCATTTGGAAATTCAATTTCCCCCAGCATGTTATATTGAAGAGAATATTCTTTCCCCATTGAATAGGGTTAGCACCCTTGTGAAAAATCAGCTGACTACAGATGTGTGGGTTTATTTCTGGACTCTCAATTCTATTTCATTAGTCTTTGTGTCTACTGTTACACTAGTACCAAGTTGTTTTGATTACTGTAGCTGTACGGTATGTTTTAAAATCAGGAAGTGTGAGTCCTCCTACTTTGTATGTTCTTCTCTTTCAACACTGTTATTTATTTATTTATTACTTATAGTTATTCAAAGCCTCTTGTAATTCCATATAAAGTTGAAGACTGGTTTTTCCCTTTCTGTCAAGAAGGCTGTTGGAATTTTGATCTGATTGTGTTGAAACTATAGATCGGTATAGTCTTCCAATCCATGAACACAGAACATCTTTCCATTTATTTAAGTCTTCTTTAATCTCTTTCAACAGTGATTTATAATTTTTACTGTGTTAAGTCCTTCATATCCTTCATAGATTTATTCCTAAGTATTTTAGTCTCTTATATGCTATTGTAAATGGAATTGTTTCCCTAAATGCCCTTTCAGATTTCTCATTGCTGGTGTATAGAAACCCAACTGATTTTTGTTTGTTAGCCTCATACCCTGCAACTTTGTTAAATTCCTCTATTAGCTCTAGAAGTTTTCTTGTGAACTCTTTTAGGATTTTTTAAATCTCATTTTTAATACCTACCCTCTCAGCAAGACAGGGTTTTAAATCAATCCTCATCGAAGCATGTTAACTACCTGTTCTTGGCCCCCTGGATTTGCAATGCCCCTAGCCTGCCAAGCTCTTGGGTTTACACTATCACTCCAGTCTTAATTTGAACCTGTGTACTCCTTAACCAGACAAAATCTTCTGCTTGTCCCCATTATGCTTCCCATACGCAATCAAAAGAAAAAAGGGTCATTTGGCTGGCATTTACCTCAGACTACATCTACAGTCCATATTTTTATTTCTCTAGAGAAATGAAATTAGGACACAGTCTGAAAGCTCTAACCTTCCAAGGATGAAAACTAGGTATCACTGGAAAACTTTTAAGAATTCAGGCTGTTTAAAGTCACCTACCTAATTGTTCAAGGTTGAAACTTCATCCTAGACGCCTTGGGATTTCCTTCACCATCTCATCTAGTCAATCACCCACAACTATCAGACCCTACTACTAAACCTCTTAAATTTGTTCTAGCGATTAAAGATCCTTCTCCCCTAGTTTCCTCTCCATCCCTCTTTTTCTTTATAGCAAAATTCTCTGAAAGCTACCTATACATGTTGTCTTTAGTTGTTTCTCTTCACATTTCTTTAATCTGTACAAATCAGGTTTTGTTGTTAGCCGCCTCCATAACACTCCCCTCCCCCGCCACAAGTCCACCAAAACTTTTCTCATTAAAATCAATAATCTCCATGTGGCTAAATCCAATGGTCATTTCTAAATCCTCATCTGACTTGACCTAATAAATCTTCTGCATGAAAACTCTCCTAGTTTTAGTATCTCTCTAGCCACTCTTCAACATTCATTGCTGGTTTCTTCTCTTTACCCTCTAAAAATTCGCAGTGAATTACTTCTTTTTTTCTATCTCCACTCATTTCCTTGGTAATTTTCCCTAGTTTCATGGCTTTACAATCCACGTACACACTGCTGACTCTACAATTTATATCAGACTGGACCTCTCCTCTAATTCCAAACTTAAGATACCTAACTGCTTTTTAGGTATTTCAAAATCCCACCTCCCAAAAAGAGTAAAGCAAAAGTCCTTTAAATGGCCCACAAGCCCCTTCACATTCTGCCCACCTCTCCCTTTCCGCCCTGACCTCATGATTTACTGCCTCATCTTACTTTGATCTAGCTAACCACACTGCCTTCTTTGTTGTTAAACTCTCCAATTAAAAGGCAGAGATTGGCAATTGGATTTTCAAAAATAAAACAAAACATAAATAATCTATATGCTGTCTACAAGAGACTCACTTTAGATACAAAAACACAAAGAGGATGAAAGTAAAAGGATGGAAACAGATATTCTAAGCAAATAATAACCAAAAGAGAGCAGGGGTAGGTTTATTATTGTCAGACAATATAGACTTTAAGTCAAAAAAAGGCATAAGACACAAAGAAAAACACTATATATTGATAAAAGGTTCAATCCATCAATAAGATACAACAATTATAAACATATATACACCTAACAATAAAAAAAAACCCTGTTGCCATCGAGTTGATTCGAACTCATAGCAGCCCTATAAGACAGAGTTGAACTACCTAACATGGTTTCCAAGGAGTGGTTAGTGGACTGGAACTGATGACCTTTTGGTTAGCAGCCAAGCTCTTAACCACTGTGCCACCAAGGCTCCCACCTAACAACAGAGTCCCAAAATATATGAAGCAAAAATAAACAAAATTGGGGGAAGAAATATAGTTCTACAATAATATGCCACTTTAAATAATGGATAGAACCAGATATAACAGCAATAAGGAAATAAAGGACTTGAACAACACTATAAACCCGTTAGACCTAATAGAACACTCCACCTCAAAACGGCGAAATGTATATTCTTCTCAACTATCCATGGAACATTCCCCAGGATAAACCATATGTTAGGACACAAAACAAGAACAAGTCTTAAAAATTAAAAAGACTGAAATCATATAAAGCATCCTTTCCCACCACAATGGAATGAAACGAAAAATCATTAACAGAAAGGAAATGGAAAACTCATGAATATATGGAAATTAAACAACATGCTCTTAAACCAATGGGTCAAAGAAGAAATCACAAGGGAAGTTAGAAAATAACCTTAAGCTGAATGAAAATAAAACAAAACATACCAAAAGTTATGGGATGCAGTGAAAGCAGTGCTCAGATGGAAAATTAAACCTGTAAACACCTGTATTTTAAAATGAAGAAAGATTTCAAATCAATAACCTAACTGTATACAAAGGTAGGGATTTTTTAAATCTAAACAGAACTAAACCGCTAAGTTAAATTCTCAGCACCTAGAACAATGCCCTGACATATAGCAGGCATTCAAAAATATTTGTTGTTGTTGAATAAACAGATAAATGACATTTTCTGGAGAAAGTAAAAAGGTCCCTGAGAAATAACATAAGAAGAAGTCTCCACTTAGCTTCCAATCTGGTTTTTAGTCTCAGGCCAAAATACAGAGAAAGAATCACCAAATATTTCCGTGAAGGCTGGAACATGAGATACAAAAACAGATAAGTGAAAAAAGGAACCTGAAGGAAACAGGGCAATGCAGAGGAAAGGAAGTAGTTTCTCTTATCTTCTCAGAACAGAATTAAAGAACAGAGGGAAGGAGAGGGAGGGAGAAGTTTCAAGAATGTCTCTTAAGGGAGGATGGGGGTGGGGATAGTACTAACAGAATCCATAAGGAAAACAGAATTCCCATGGATTTGACAATTCTGTTACACAGTTGGGATGAAGTAGGGATACCTTCGAGCCTATTCTGACTCACAGCAACCCTACAGGATAAATAACAAAAAACCCCACAGGGCTTCCAAGGCTGTAATCTTTACGGAAGAAGACTGCCACATCTTTCTCCCACAGAATGGCTTATGGGTTTGAACCGCTTACCTTTCGCCAGCAGCCGAGCACTTAAGCATTGCATCCACCAGGGCTCCTTAAAGTAGGGATCAAAACCAAAAAACCAAGCCCAGTGCCGTCAAGTCGATTCCAACTCATAGCGACCCTAAAGGACAGAGGAGAACTGCCCCACAGAGTTTCCAAGGAGCACCTGGTGGATTAGAACTTCGAGCTTTTGGTTAGCAGCCCCACTAGAGTTTCCAACGTAGGGACAGTGCCTTGAAATCTAGACAAGTGTAACAATGAGGGAACTGTAAACTACAGTGAGAACAAAAAGTTCTCCAAGAAAGGAAATTAATCATAGCAGTTAACCAAGCAGTTAAAATATGTATTTTATCATTTGAGAAGATGAAGGGAGAGGAGCTAGGAATGTCTCATGGTATAAGAAAATTAAATTCTCACCTTCAATAACAAGAGGGAATTTCTAAAAAAAAAAAAAAATTTTTTTTAAATTAAAAGTGTATGACTAGATAATATGGAAGAGTACTGGTGGTTCTATGGCAGAATTCTCACCTTTCACTATGGAGATCTGGGTTTGATTCCCAGCCAATGCACCCCATGTGTAGTCACCACCCATTTGTCAGTGGTGGATTGTGTGATACTATGAAGCTGAACAGGTTTCAGTGGAGCTTCCAGGCTAAGACGAACTAGGAAGAAAGGCCCGGTGAGCTACTTCCGAAAATCAGCCAATGAAAACCCTATGAATCAAAACGGTCCAATCCACAACTTATCATGGGGATGGTGCAGGACCAAACAGTATTTAGTTTCATTGTGCACAGGGTCGCCATGAGCAGGAGCAGGGGCTAACTCGACTGCAGCTAAGAACGACAGGTAATACAGAGTTGAATAACAAGGCCAAAAATGTTTGAGAAAAGTAACCCACGGGTGGGCATGGGGCAAGGATTTGTTTTGATGTTGTTGTTACTCATAGTAACATAGTACTCATAGTACTATATGACTTTTAAAATTATGTACTGATTACATCAATTAAAATAAAAATTAGGTAACAGAGGAGTGGGTATGCATACAAAATGTTCTCTACATTACTTAAACATCTCATTTTGATCATCGCTGTCTATGAATAAAGCACACATATTTCTTAGCATCGCCCTAACTCACCTCTCCAGTCTCATTCACCCAGTCATCCTCCTACAGTCATATTCAGACACAACTTTTACAGCTCTGCACTTTTTCCAAGTACCTTTGCCACGCCAACATGTACTTTCCACACTCCTAAACAACACACCTAAGCATGGAAAAACTTATAGTTAAGGTAAATAGAGTAGAAAAGCTCTTGATAAAATTTAGGAATGACAACAACATCATAGCTCAGCTGCCAAGAGAAGCTAGGAAAACCTACCCCTCTTTAAGATTCTGCCAGCAGGCTCTCCTGCAACCGTTATCATTTGCTTAATTACTACAGACTAGAACAATAATAGGGTATGAACCAAAGAGTGATTCCTTTTTTAGATTTTGCTTATGTAGAAACACACTAGAGAAAATTCCCACTTCTTACAGATTCTTGGAACCTAAGCCTAAGAGTATTTTATTTTACCACAGACTCATTCATCAATTTTCAGGCACTCAGGAAAGAGAAATAATATGAGGCAACGCATCTGTCTTAATGACGCTGCAGAAGCACCATCCAGTGGCAAGAGGAATAAATGCAACTTCTACCCACTATTAAGTATTAGTTTTCCAAAGCTTAGCTTCTGATGACACATCAGTATGTAATAATTAATGCAGACAAAAAAAGACCTTTATAATAAACTCCAGACAACCAAAGTTTAACTAACTTTAGAGCTGAAAGATCAGTAACTGTGGTTTTGATTCAAGTGAAAATCAGGTGTTTTCACCAAACCAGGAGCGGAAATAAGAATCACACACCTGCATCCTTTGAATGTTGCTTAGTCTGGGATTTAGGAGACCAGAATTCTAGTCCTTGCTCTGTCACTGATTAGCAATACAAATTTAGAAAAGGCCACTTCCCAACATGGACATTAGTTTCTTAATCTGTAGGCAGATGTAAAAAATGCAGAATGTGAAAAAGTTCCTTCTAAAGGTTTTTTCACATAATATGAATAATAGCTTAGTTACCATGTTGAGAACTTACAATGTGACTGGCACTATTCTAAGTCCTCTGCATGGATTATTGACTCATTAAATCCTCAGAAAAATCCTAGTCCATACTATTATTTCCGTTCTACAAATGAGAAATAAAATAAAAAATTAATAGTAACAGCAATAATAGCAGTAGCACTAATAACATTTACTGGATAATTACTAAGTGTGCTAAGCACTTCACATGCACTATCTCATTTAATACTCACAAAAATCCTCCAGGACAGTACTAATATGCCCATCTTACAGAAGAGAAAACTCGAGTAATTTACTTAAGGTCACAGGCCCAATAGATACAATAACCAGGACTCAATTCCCTGTCTGACTTCAGACAATGCATGCTCTTAGCCTTCATTAAGTTCCATAACTCTACTGATTTTAAGTTTTGAAATGCCTGAGAAGGAAGAAGTTCCTGGGAACAGAAAAATTCCTGATGACAGAACCAAAGCCAAATTCAACTTTTGCCAACTGCATACTAAGATGTAACAGAGCAATAACAAGCCTTTCTAACGCAATATAATACATGTTCCTGAAAAAACTTGGTGTTCTGCAAAATCACATACTAAAAATAACCAAGCCTATGTGAAAAATTAGGTTTGGGGCAGACCACTCATAGGCAATTTTGTTCAGTGCATTAAAATACCAGAACTATTAAAATGTTGAATTCTTAAAGAAACAACTGTAGTAAATATTGAGTTTTGCCCTTTAAAAAGATGAAGCAGTTTGATTAAAAGAGGTAAAGGAAATAATTGAAATGGCAGGATTATAAACACAGGTGCAAAATGTACAAAGATTGAAGAGAACCTCACAAGCTTTTGTCAGCCAATCTATGCCAAGGGCAAGAATGAAGGGTGAACTGGTATGCATACATTTCCGTATTCCATTGAGGCATACAGTGATCAGCTGTATTGGTGTACATAACTTACTTAGTGGTACAAAACTGTGGGGAAGCACATATAACCCAACATGACTTCCTCATTATTCTGATATCCTTTTCTTATTTAACAATTGACTATGAGCTAATTCACATCAATGTGTGTTCCAGCAGAATAAACCACTCTTACTATATACCCAACATTGAATGAAGTAGACGAAGTCCTTCTGTTGGGGAAACTTACATTCCAGAAAGGGGAGGGAAAGAAAAAAATCAAACCTCAAATGTCAGTAGTGATAAATGCTATGAACAAGATCCAGAGGGGAGCTATTATATATAAGAAGTCAGGGAATGCCTCATTGAGAAAGATCTTTGAGCCAAAAGACCTCAAGGAGATGAAGAAACAACCATGTGAGTATCTAGGAAGAGTCTTCTGGGCAGAGAAAACAGCAAATACAAAGGGTCCAAGGTGAGGATACACTTAGCATGTTCAAGAAACATAGGGAGGGTATTGAGCAAAGTGATATGAGCCTTCTAATCCCAGAACATAGTACAGCTCTCTGGGTCTTGTTTAAATTCTTTCAGCAATGTTTTATGGTTTTCAGTGTCAAGGTCTTACATATATTTTATTAAATTTATCCCTATTTCATTTTCATTTGTTGGATGCTATTGAAATGATAAGGAACACTGGTGGCACACCAGTTAAGTGCTCAGCTGCTAACAAAAGGGTTGACAGTTTAAACCCACCTAGCAGCTCCGCAGGAGAAAGATCCGGTGATCTGCTTCTGTAAAGATTACAGCCTAGAAAAAACTATGGGGCAGTTCCACTCTGTCACATGGGGTTGCTTTGAGTTGAAAATCAACTCAGTGGCACCCAACAACAACACTGTAAATGACATTTTTTGAAGTTTCATTTTTCCAAATGTTTGTTACTAAATATGGAGATACAAATGATTTTCGTATATTGACCTTGTATCCTGCAACCTTGCTACGTTGACTTATTTTTGAAGTTGCCTTTTTTGAAGGGGAAGGATAGACAGCTTAGGATTTTCTGTGCATATAATCACTCAGTCTGAGAATAAAGGCACTTTTATATCCTTCTTTCGAACCTCTATGACTTATTTCTTTCTTTTGCCTTATTGTACTAGCTAGGACCCTAGAAGGAGCCCTGGTGGTGCAACAGTTAAGCGCTCAGTTGCTAACCAAAAGGTCAGCGGTTTGAACTCACTAGCTGCTCGGAACCCAGCAGCCACTCCACAGACAAAAGATGTCACGGTCTGCTTCCGTAAAGATTACACCCCTGGAAACCTTATGGAGCAGTTCTACTCTGTCCTACAGGGTCCTTGTGAGTCGGAATCAACTTGACAGCAATGGGTTTGAGGACCTCTAGTACAATGTTATTCTGTACTTGATCTTAGGGAGAAAGCTTTCAGTCTTTCACCATTAAAGTAGCATGTTACCTGTACCTCTTTTAGCACGCTGAGGAAATGTCTCTTCCTAATCAGCTGAATTATTTTGTCAAATATTTTTTCTGTGTTTATTAAAATGATTGTATATTTTTGGTTATTCCATTAAAACAGTTAATTACATTGATTTCTGAATGTGAAACCAACCTTGCATTCCCAGAACAAAACCCACTTGGTCATGATGTATTGTTCTTTTTATAAATTCCTGGATTTCATTTGTTAATATTTAATTAAGAATTCTTATCTAAACGTCCAAGGACACGTCTTTGTCTGGTTTTAGTATCTTGGATAATGCTCGTCCAATAAAATGAATTGGAGAGTGTGCCTTCCTCCTTCATCTACATAAAAAGTTAAAAGATTGGTATTATTTCTTCCTTAAACATTTGATAAAATTCACCAGTGAAGACATCAGTACTTTGATGTTTCTTTCAGGAAGGGTTTTAATGAAGAATTTCAATGTCTTTAATATATATAATTACTTATTCTATTAATTATTAAGAAAAAAAGTTGAAATACCCAACGATATAATTGTGGATTGTCTATTTATCCTTTCAGTTCTGTCAGCTTTGTTTCTTTTATTTTGAAACTCTGTTATTAAGAACATAAATATATAAAATTTATCATTATGAAAAGATCCTCTTTATTCCTGGTAATATATTCCTTGCTCTGAAATCTACTTTGTCTAATATACCCACTCCAGCTTTTTTAAGATTTGTAGCTGTTAGATATACCTAAGTTTTTCTTTAGTGGTTGCTCTAGGATTTACAATACACATCTTTAACTCAGCACAGTTTACCTTCAAAGAGTTACTATACCACTTCTCACATAAGAACCTTACAGCAGTATACTTCCACCTTCCCCTCCCATCATTATACTATTATCATACATTTTATTTCTATATGTTATAAACTCCACAAAACATTATTTTTTTAATTTTTGCTTTTTAAACAGTTAATTGTCTTTGAAAGAAATTAAAAATGGGGGGGGGGTAGTATCTTACATTTCTCCACAGTTACCATCTTCAGTCCTCCTTATTCTTTTGTGTAGATCTGAGTTTCCATGTGGAATGACTTTTTTCCAGCCTCGAAAACTTCTTTAACATTTTATCATGCATGACTACCAGCAACAAATTCTCTCAGCTTTTGTTTGCCTGAACACTGTTTTTTTATTTTGCCTTCATTTTTGAAAGATATTTTTGTTAAGACTGGATTCTAAACTGATAATTTTTTTTCCCTTTCAGAAATAAAAATGTTAATTCCATTGTCTTGTGGCTTGCATTGTTTCTTTCTCCCCCTCCCCTCCTTTTTTGGGAGAAAATGTAGATTTTAAAAAACTTTTTATTTTGAAATAATTTTAGAGAAGTTGCAAAAATAGCAGAGAGTCCAGATATACCTTTTACCCATCTTCTTCTAATATTAATTTATATAACCAGAGTACATTTATCAAAAACAGGAAAGTAACAATAGCACAATGCAATTAACTAAACTACAGACCTCATTCGTCAATTTTGTCACTAAGGTCCTTTTTCTGTTCCAGAATCTAATCCAGGTTCCCACATTGCATTTAGCTGTCATGTCTCTTTAGTCTCTTCCAATCTGTGGCAATTCCTCAGGATCTTGTTGTCTTTCATTGCCCTGATACTTTTGAAGGGTACTTGGTAAGGTATTTTGTAGTCTCCCTCAATTTGGGTTGGTCTGGTATCTTCTCACAATTAGATTAAGGTTTTGCATTTTTGGCAAGAATACCATAGCGATGTTTTGCCTTTCTCAGTGCATCGTGTTAGGGGCTACAAATGTGATTATGTATTACTACCAGTGATACTTGGTGAAGTAGAGGGTCAGGGAAAAAGAGGAAGGCCCTCAAACGAGATGGAATGACACATGGTGGCTGCAACAACAGGCTCAAGCATAATGACAACTGTAAGGTTAGCACAGGACCAGGCAGTGTTTCGTTCTGTTGTTCATGGGGTCGCTATGAGTCAGAACCGACTCGACAGCAGCTAACAACAACTAGTGATACTAAGTTTGATGACTTAATGTGGTGTCTACAGAATTTCTCCATTGTAAATTTATAGCTTTTCTCTTTCTAATTAATAAATTACTTGGGAAGAGATACTTTAAGACTATGCAAATGTCATGTTTCTCATCATACCTTTACCCACTGATTTTAGCTTCCATCATTAGATCATGCCCACAACAATTACTATTGTAGTATTTGCCTAATGGCAATTTTGTGTTTCTCTCACTCCTTTTATATTAATTGGAATTCTTCTTTAAAGAAGATTTCTCCCTTCTATCCCATTCATTTCTTTATTCAATTGTTTATTTTTATCAGTAAGGACTCATGGATATTTTATTCTATTGGTTATTATGCAATACTATCATCACTTTGTAATGACAGTATTGCTTTGGCCACTGAAGTTCCTTCAGGTTAGTTCCTGTGTCCTTTAATTTCCTAAGCTCTTCTTTTTGTTTTCTGGCACCACAAGATGTTCCAGGGTCATCTTTTATTTTCCTCACCCCAGCTCTGTAATCAACCAGTTCTCCAAGGAACTCTGGTTTCTTTTACTGAAGAACAGTATTTAGAAACCAAGATCCGAACACTAGGTATATAGTCAGTGCTACTGGGTTGTCACTGCTTCTAGGCCTTCCCAATGGACAAAGCTTAGGAAATCTATGTTTGTATACTAACCCATGCACACACACAAATTTACATTTCTAAAACTACCTGCGTGTATTTCTGTGTGTGTGTGTGTGGAGGGTGTTGCAGATTGAATTGTGTCCCCCAAAAATATCTGTTGTACATCTTAACCCCTATATCTATGGTTATAATACCATTTGGAAATGGGTTTTCTGTTAACAGACAGGATTACTGTAGGGTGTGTCTTAAGTCAATCTCTTTTGAGATACAAAAGAGATTAAACAAGCAAGCTGGAGAAGCAGAGATGAGGAAAAGAGATGCCAAGCCACATGAAGACTGCCCAGGAACATAAACTCAGAAGAGACAAAGACCTTCCTCCAGAGCCAAGACAGAAAGAAAGCCTTTCCCTAGAGCTGGTGCCCTGAATTCAGACTTCTAGCCTACTAAACCGTGGGACAATAAATTTGTTTCGTTAAAGCCACCCACTTGCAGTATTTCTGTTACAGCAGCACTAGATAACAGAGGGAGAGATAGACAGATGGCCATAAATCATACTGATACTTCCAATTTTAATCCAATATCACAGAGTTCATTCTAGCCTTCCCCCTTTCCTAATTTGTAACCTCTTTCTTCAATAAGAAACCTGGCTCTCATAATCAAACATAAATTTACTAGTACACTCAATCCTAGTATAGACATAGTTTCAGATTTGCTAACCCATACCCCAGTGAGAAACCCGATTTATTAACTGGAATACTTATCTATGGTTCTTTTTGTCTTTAGACTTACAGTATCCAATCAAAATACTGTTTTGCAAAGTTACTTTATTATTCTTTTCCTCCCCCTCAGTGTGGTTATTCATTTGTATACAGTTACTTTCATTTGTTGGCTTACACTGTTTCTTTGCTTTGAGCAATTTGATAGGGTGTCTTGGTGTGATAGTTTCATCATATTTGGAAAAATATTAGCCCTTATTTCTTCAAATAGTTTTTATACACATCACTCCTCCCCTTCCTTCCTGGATTCTACTTACTTGCAGTTGTACCACTTGATATTTATTGTCCCACATATCACTGTGGCTCTCTTGACTTTTATTTTCAGTATTTTTTCCCTGTGCTTCAGTTTAGATAGTTTCTATTAACCTTTCTGCAGTATCTAGTCTGCTGTTAAGTCCATCAACTGACTTTTTTGCTTCAGATACCATATTTATCAGTTCTAGAAGTTCTACTGGGTCTTTTCTACAGCTTACATTTCTTTCCTCAAGTTCATGTTTTACTTTCAATGCTTCAACATATCCTTGTCTGCTAAATCTATCATCTCCATCAATTTTGGGTCTATCAGCTGACTTTTTCTGGTTAAGGGTTACACTTTCTGTTTCTTTGTGTGTCTAGTAATTTTGAATTGGATGAAGATTTTGTATGTTTCATCAATGAGCATTTGGATTTTGTTGTCTACCTTGTAAAAATATTGAGTTTTGTTCTGGTAAGCAGTTACTTTATTTTTACACAAATAACTCACATCTTCTATGTTGGTGTGCCAACCGTGCCCTCCCCCAACAAGGTCCCCCATGAGGTATTTTCATAAGCACCACTAAGCCAATTTATTTTTACATGCTGCTGTGAAAAAAAATTAGCATAGTGTGCTTATAAAAAATACCTTGGGGGGTGTGGCTGGCAAAATGTAGAAGGTACACATTACCTGCATAAAAATATGGTAAACTACTTGATCCTTTTGAGGCTTGCTTTTTCAGTTTTGTTTTGTCCTGTTTTTTAAATGAGAATGAAGTAACCTTTTTTCTAGAGTTACTTTAACTCTAGTCCTAAGGCTTGCTCTTCCTGGGGTCTCCAGTGAATGACCCTGCTGTTCAACAAGGTCTCTCCGCTCTGGCTGGTCAGAACTAGAACATTTCCCAACCAGGTGCAAGCTCCAATACTTCAACCACCTCCCTGGTAGTTGTTCTTCCCCTAATAGTTATTCTTTGCCCAGCCCATGAAACCTCATCGTATACACATGCAGCTTAGTATCCAGCCTATGACTCAAAGGGACCCCTCTGCAGATTTCTGGATCTGTCTGTATAACTCTATCTTCTATGGTAATCAACCTTGAAAATTCCAGCCTCACCCTGCTCCCCTGTACTCTGATTTCTATCTTCTCAGCTCAGCAAGACTGCTGTGTTCAGCTTGGGTCTATGCTGGAATCCAGTTTCAGATAGAAAGTCAGGGAGATAGCAGGCTCACCTCATTTGTTTTCCTTCTCTCCAGGATCACAATCCTGCCCTGCCTGTTACCCAACATCTAAAAACGGTTGTTTCCTATGTTTGGTCCAATTTCTTATCTGTTTATGGCTAGAGGGCCAGTCTGGTACCAGTTACACTGTAATGGTCAGAAGTGGAAGTACTGAACAACTATATTGTGTTTTAAAAGTTAAACAGTCCGTATTCTTTTCTGGAATACATTCCCATTTAAGAACTTAATGAAAACCAGACATATATACATAAAAATTTGGAATAAAATTTCAGGGGGTTCACAGTCTCTGCCCCACCCACCCACTCCCACCCACCTTATTATAATGTTCCAAAGGGCTACAATTCATAGCATTGGTGTACTAATGCTAACATTCTTGCAAAGTCTTATAGCCAATTTTAATTTACTGAAACTTGTTAAGGCTGGAATTAGGTTAAAAGTATGTGAGCCAGGGAAGGGTTTTTTTTTTTTTTCTTTATCAAAGGAGGACCCATCCTCTATTTTTTTTCATTAACTGAGACTATAGTGCAAAGCTCAGAAACAATGAGAAAATTATCCTTTTTCCACATATGGTATTCCTCACGTCTTCATGATACACAGTGGCAGTTTGATACTACAGAAAGAGCTGAAGTAATCTGGATTTTACTAAATTGTTTCCTAATCAGCCCTCTTTCATTTTATAATTGTTGAATGCAAATTATTTTCTTTCATTATTCCAAATCTAGCCACCAACACAGCAATACAGATACTGAATTTTATACATATATACATACACACAGAATGCATAAAGATCAATATCCTAGGCATTAGTGAGCTGAAATAGATTAATACTGACCATTTTGAATTGGACAATCATATGGTCTACTGTACCAGAAATGACAAATTGAAGAGGAATGGTGTCGAATTCAGTATCAAAAAGAACATTTCAAGACCTATCCTGAAGTACAATGCTGTCAGTGATAATACTCACATGCCTATAAAAAAGACCAGTTAATACGACTATTATTCAAATTTATGCACCAACCACTCATGCCAAAGATGAAGAAATTGAAGATTTCTACCAACTTCTGCAGTCTGAAATTGATCAAACATGCAATCAACATGCACTGATAATTCCTAGTGATTGGAACATGAACACTGAAACACAGATCAGTAGTTGGAAAATATGGCCTTGGTGACAGAAACGACACCAGAGATCCCATGATAGAATTTTGCAAGACCAATGACTTACTCATTGCAAATACTTTTCTTCAATAACATAAATGGCAAATACACATGAGGATCTCACCGGGTGGAAAACACAGGAATCAAATCAACTACAACTGTGGAAAGAGATGACAGAGAAGCTCAATATCATCAGTCAGAGCAAGGCCAGGGGCCGAATGAGGAACAGACTATCAATTGCTCATATGCAACTTCGAGTTGAAGCTGAAGAAGAGTAAAACAAGTTCACAAGAGCCAAAGCATGACCTTGAATATATATACCCCCCAGAATTTAGAGATCATTTCAAGAACAGATTTGATGCACTGAACACTTCTGAAGCCCAAACGAGTTGAGGGATGATATCAAGGATATCATACACGAAGAAAGCAAAAAGATCATTAAAAAGACATAAAAGAAGAAAAAGAACAAAATAGACGTCAGAAGAGACTCTGAAACTTGCTCTTGAACACAGAGTAGCTGAAGCAAATTAAAGAATGATGAAATAAAAGAGCTGAACAGAAGATTTCAAAGGGCAGCTTGAGAAGACAAAGTATTATAATGAAATGTGCAAAGACCTGGAGTTAGAAAACCAAAAGGGAAGAACACACTCAGCATCTCTCAAGCTGAAAGAACTGAATAAAAAATACATGCCTTGAGTTGCAGTACTGAAGGATCCTATGGCAAAAAACTGAACAATGCAGAAAACATCAAAAGAAGATAGAAGGAACGCACAGAATCAGTGTACCAAAAAGAACTGGTCAACGTTCAACCACTTCAGGAGGTAATATGATCAAGAACCAATGGTACTGAAGGAAGAAGTCCAAGCTGCACTGAAGGTACTGGCGAGAAACAAGGCTCCAGGAATTGACAGAATACCAACTGAGATATTTCAGCAAACGAATGCAACACTGGAAGTGCTCACTTGTCTATGTCAAGAAATTCAGAAGACAGTTACGTGGCCGAAAGACTGGAAGAGATCCATATACGTGCCCATTCCAAAGAAAGAAGATCCAACGGAATGCAGAAATTATCCAACAGTGGTTACGAGCTCAGCTGCTAACCAAAAGGCTGGCAGTTCGAATCCACTAGCCACTCCTTAGAAACCTTATGGGGCAGTTCTACTCTGTCCTATAGAGTCACTATGAGTTGGAACTGACTTGACAGCAACAGATTTGTTTTGTTTTTGTTTTTTTATCATTAATATACATGCAAGTAAAATTATGCTGGAGATAATTAAAAAACGGTTGCAGACTCAAGGAAGCAATTAGTCCAAAGGATCAACGAACCTCATGAACTGCAGCCTACACAACCCCAAGGACAGAAGTACTAGATGATGCCCGGCTACCACTACTAACTACTCTGACTAGGGTCACAACAGAGTGTCCTGGGCAAGGTGGGAGAAAATTGTAGAACAAAAAATCAAATTCACATAAAAGACCAGACTTACTGGTCTGACAGATTCTGCTGACAGATTCTGGAGGAACCCCTGAGACTGTGGCCCTAAGGCACCCTTCTGACCTGGAACTGAAGCCATTCCCGGAGACCACCTCCCAGCCAAACAATGGACAAGCACATAAGATAAATAATAACACCTGAGAGGACCATACTCCTTGGAACATGCTCCTCAGAACAATCAATTATATGACATCAAAAGGGCATTATCTACCCAAAAACAAAGATGAGAGGGGCAGTAAGGGGTAAAGTGCTGACACACATTGTGGGGAATAAAACCAAGGTCATGAAACACTTTATGTACAAACTACTGAATGGGGAACTAATTTCCTCTGTAAACTTTTACCTAATACACAATTAAAAAAAAAAAAAAGTTAAACACAGAATTACCATATGACCCAGTAATTCCACTCCTAGGTATATACCCAAAATACTTGAAAGCAGAGACTCAAACAGATACTCCTACATCAATGTTCACAGCAGCACTATAAACAATAGTAAAAGGTAGAAACAACCCAAGTACATCCATTAACAGATGAAGTAACAAAACTGGTGGCATATCCATACAATGGAATATTATTATCCAGCCATAAAAAGGAATGAGGTATGTTACAACGTACATGAACCTTGAAAATATTATGCTAAGTGAAGAAGCCAGGCACAAAAGGTCATATATTGTATGATTCCATTTCTATAAAATATCCAGAATAGGTAAATCCGTAAAGACAGAAAGCAGATTAGTGGCTGCCAGGAGACAGGGGAAGAGGACAATGGAGAATGACCTTTCAGTGGGTACAGGGTCTCCTTTGGGAGTGATGAAAATGTTCTGGAACTACACAGAGGTAATGTTTGCACAGCATTATGAATGTAATAAGTGCCAGTGAACTGTATGTTTTAAAACGGTTATGTTATTTACATTTAACCGCAGTTTTAAAAAAATGAATCTCTTAATTATCATATTTAATATACGACTTGATACAAACATACAGAAAGGTCAGAGTTAGAAAAATCTATATTTAATAACAGAAATTATTCTAAAGGAATCAATATTCATTCCAGAAAAAAAATACTTAAATTGTAAATTAAAGAGGTCTTTTACAATATACTTAAATGTTTTCTAATTATCTTAGTACTTCAAGGAAGGGTTCCTTAGTTGGACAAAAAATGCTTCTATTCCTGTTTCTAAATTCATTTTTAACTGTTCATATTATTATAATTTTATTCTTATTAAATATTAACTGTAGAAAATTTTGAAAATATACATAAACCTAACATGTTTATATGTATATGTATTCTGGTATATATCTTTGCACTTGCGTTTATCTTTTGAATTCACTTCCACAAATAAAAATTAAATCTTAATGTGCTTAAAAAAAAAAAAAAAAGATTGCAGCAGTACATAGACAGGGAACTGCCAGAAATTCAAGCCAAATTCAGAAGAGGATGTGGAACGAAAGATATCATTGCTGATGTCAGATGGACCTTGGCTGTAAGAAGAGAATAATAGACAAAAAGATGTTTACCAGTGTGTTACTGACTATACGATGGAATTCAACTGTGTGGATCATTACAGTTTATGGATAACATTGCAAAGAATGGGAATTCCAGAACACTTAACTGTGCTCATGTGGAACCTGTACATTGACCAGGAGGCAGCTGTTCGAAAAGAACAAGGGGATACTGCATAGTTTAAAACCAGGAAAGATATGTGTCAGGGTTGTATCCTTTCCCCATACTTATTTAATCTGTATGCTGGGCAAATAATCCGAAGCTGGACTATATGAAGAAGAATGGGGGCATCAGGATTGCAGGAAGACTCATTAACAACCTGCAATATGCAGATGACACAACCTTGCTTGCTGAAAGTGAAGAACACTTGAAGTACTTACTGATGAAGATCAAAGACTACAGCCTTCAGTACAGATTACACCTTGTAAAAACAGCTTAGGGACAGTGTCTGACCCCTTCCAACCTCACAAGGAGGAAGGAGAACCAAGATCAACAGCACAAGGCTGACCCTCATGAGGTGGAGGCCCTCCTCTCTCCAACATCTTTACTAATTCTACCAACTGTCCCTCATGCAGCACTTTACCTCTCTTCTGGGTTCAATAATTCATTGCAATGGCCACAGAGAACTCACAGATCATACTCACGATTGTGGGGTTTATTAGGAAGTAACAGTTACAATTCAGGCTCAGGAACACTGAAGATACAGTTCTTCCATCAGGATAGCTTCTTCCCAGCTATGCTTACAGGCAACCCTCTCCCTGGCCCTCAGTCTCTGCCCAAAGGCACAAAGCTTTCTCTCTCCGTGGGCTGAGAAGCCCACCTCACTGTTTACTGCTACCAGGTCTCTGCTGCCGGGTCTTTCCTGCTCGCTCGCTCTCTCTCTGCCTGCTGCTTCCAAGAGCTTCTCAGCACAGGGATCCCAAGTCCAACGGAGGCACTCTGCTCCTGGCTATTCTTCCTTGGTGGGCCACAACTTTACCTTATCACACAGTCCTGTCCGATTATATGGGTGGGAGTTACAAGACCATGGCTAGAAAGGCCACATACAAAAGCCAATTCATCGCACCGCATACCTCAACATTAAGAAAACAAAAATCGTCACAACATCATAAGAAACAGAGAAAAGACTGAAGTTGTCAAGGATTTCATTTTACTTGGATCCACTATCAACGCCCATGGAAGCAGAAGTCAAGAAATCAAAAGACGCGTTGCACTGGGCAAATCTCCTGCAAAAGACCTCTTTAAAGTGTTAAAAAGCAAAGATGTCACTTTAAGGTGAGCATGACCCAAGCCATGGTGTTTTCAATTGCCTCATATGCATGCAAAAGCTGGACAATGAACCTGGAAGAACAAAGAAGAATTGATGCCTTTGAATTATGGTGCTGGCAAAGAATACTGAATATACCATGGACTACCAAAAGAATAAACAAATCTGTCTTCGAAGAGGTACAGCCAGAATGCTCCTTGGGCAAGGATGGCGAGACTTCATCTCAAGTACTCTGGACACGTTATCAGAAGGGACCAGTCCCTGGAGAAGGACATCACGCTTGGTAAAGCTGAGGGTCAGCGAAAAAGAGGAAAACCTTCAAGGAGATGGATTAACACAGTGGCTGCAACAGGCTCAAGCATAACAATGATCGTGAGGATGGCACAGGACTGGGCAGTGTTTCGTTCTGTTGTACATAGGGTCACTACGAGTTGGAACAGACGTGATGGGACCTAACAACATAACACTTTGAAGAACTGCCAAATTGTTTTCCAAAGTGGTTGCACCGTTTTACATTCCCACAAGGATTCCATTTCTCCACATTCTCATCAACACTTGTTCTTGTTTGCCATTTTTATTATAGCCAACCTAGTGAGGAAGAGTGATATCTCACTGTGGTTTTGATTTGCATTTCCCTAAATGACTACAGGGTTGCTATGAGACGGAATCGACTCAAAGGCAATGGGTTTGGTTTCTTTGTTTTTTGAATGACTAATTAAAGGACTAATTAAAGCATCTTTTCATGTGCTTACTAGCTACTGTATATCTTCTTTAAGGAGCCCTGGTGGTACAAAGGGTAAGTGCTCAGCTACTAACTAAAAGGTTATCATCTCAAACCTACCCAGGGCTCTGCGGGAAAAAGTCCTGGCACTCCACCCCCATAAAGATTATAGCCTAGAAAACCCTCTGGGGCAGTTCTACTCTGTCACATGGTGTTGCTATGAGTCGAAACAACATTATCTTCTTTGGAGAAATGTCTATTCAGATTCTTTGCCAAATTTTTAATTGGGTTGTCTTTTGTTGTTGTTGAGTTGTAAGAGTTATTTATATATTCTGGATACACAAGTCCCTTATCAGATATATGATTTGCAATTATTTTCTTCCAATCTGTAGAGTGCCTTTTACTTTCTTGATAGTGTCCTTTGAAGTACAAAGGTTTTTAATTTTAATGAAGTTTAATTACCATTTTTTTTACCCTTTGGCTGCCTGTCTTTTGGTATCATATCTAAGAAATCACTGCCTTTTCCAAGGTCAAGAAGATTTACTTCTAGGTCTTCTTGTAAGAGTTTTATAGTTTTAGCTCTTACATTTAGGTCTATGACTCATTTTGAGTTAATTTTTGTATATAGTACGAGGTAGGGGTCCAACTTCATTCTTTTGCATGGAGATGTGCAGTTGTCCCAGTAACTTTTGTTGAAAAGACTATTCTTTCTCCACCCAAGTGTTCTGGCACCCTTGTCAAAAGTCAACTGACCATAAATATGAGGGTTTATTTCTGGACTCTCTATTCCACTGAAATCTATTCCTTGTGCCAATACTACACTGTCTTGATTACTGTAGCTCTGTAGTTAAGTTCTGAAACTGGCAAGTCTTCCAACTTTGTACTACTTTTTCAAGAATGTTTTGGCTACTGAGAGTCCTTCGCATTTTCATATGAATTTTAAGAGCTGACTGTCAATTTCTGCAAAAAAAAAAAAAAAAAATTATAGGGATTTTGATAGGGATTGCACTGAATCTGCTGACTGGGGAGTACTGCCATCTGAACACTATTAAATTTTCTGATTCATGAACTTGGGATGTCTTTCCACATATAAATCTTCTTTAATTTCTCTCAAAAGTGTTTTCTAGTTTTCAGTGTGCAAGTCTTTATTCCTAAGTATTTTATTCTTTTTGATATTATTGTAAATAGATGTTCTTAAATTTATTTTCAGATTGTTTACTGCTAATGTATAGAAATACAATTGATTTTTGTACACTGCTCTTGTATTTCATCTAGACTTTAAAAAAGCAAAGTAGCTGTAATACTCTGAAGCACCCACACATTGTTATATTAAAATTATATTACAATTTGCAAAAGTCATTCTAATAAACAATAATTTTATCCAAACAAAAGAAATTGACATTGCACAGTAAAACATCATAAAGTCTTGCTGCCCCAAACCAGATGAATCCATAGGTGTAAGTCAGGATTAAGAAAGTCTTATTTGTTATGCACTAGTTTTAGAGAGACTGCCCTAATTCAGAAGCAATATAGTTTAGGAAGACAGCTGGAAAAGGTGTTATTCTCATAAATTCTATAGTACCAGTTAATAAACGATACAAAAGTAAAAGAAGCAACATGATAAAAACAGAAAATTAACATGCCTTTCTATGCACAGAAGATGTGACACCTTTTCTCACCTTGCCAGATTAAGTTAAATTTTCTCATTTGAAAATTTAAAAGTATCTTTAATACCTAATATTTGTAATATCCATGTAGCATTTTTTAATATTTATTTGGCATCATTTGCCTTTCACCCAGTTTGGTAAAACTAAAAAAAAAAAAACACACACACAACCAATTTACGTTTCACAAGACTTCTGAAAAAGTAAAATACAAACACACTATATCTGAACTACTCTGAATTCAAAATTAGTGCAGAAGAAATTCATACAGCTTCATTTCACAGAAGTCTTAACACTTATCTCATTAGAGTCATATATTTCCAAAGACAGTTTTAAATTTGGCAAGTGTAGTTAACTCCTTGAAAGTCCATAATGAATTTCCCCTATTCCAAGCTCTCTTTCTATGCCTTTTTGACACTTTTCTATAAAAGGAAGAAGAAAATTTTTGGTGTCAAAGAACTGAGTAAGTAAATTCTGTGGAAAAATATCATTCTGCTGCTTTTGCTGTTACTTCCACTATCCAAAAATTGGGGGGCACTTTCCAGATAGAGGAGTTCTTCAGGACATGGAAGGATCTTTTCATGTATCAGTATTTGGTAGCAAAGCATCAATAGCAACCCTGCCTCAAATAACTATCTTAATGCCTACAAAGCTACTCTAATCAAGTTGTGATGATCTGTTAGGTTATAAACTGCACATCAATAAACAACTACAATTACAGCATTGACGGTGAATTCACTTTAGGAATTAAGAAAGGCAGCATATGGCATAGTGATCAAGAAGATTCAGACCAACATGGACTCAGACTCTGCCACTTGCTTCTCCCAGTTCAATCCTTCACCACTAGTTGGGTCAATCGTTCTTTTTGGCCTGCCCTTATCTTCTTCTGATACACTCTTTAATTGATCTAACCTAAACTGTTATCCCAGATAACAACATGACTCTCAGGCCTGCAACTCTCCTCAAGTTCAAAGATAACTTGCTCACTTACCTCCTAACCTGTCTGCTTGCCTTCCATTCCCCTCCACCTTTTAAGAATATTTATAACTTTTCACATATTGAAGATTTTTCTAAATCCTTAAAAAAAATGAATTCAAGCGCAATCTCTGAAGGCCACCAAATTTTTAGATTCTAAGACTTGTTGATTAACTGTTTCAAACTTATTGGTGCATTACTCCCCACAATGTCATGACAACTTGTCAATTGCTCATGATACTTTTACATCAGACTAATACTTTGCAATACTTTTTATTCTGTATTAGATAAAGCATAGTCACTTTAAATTCCTGCTAATTTACCTGACTTCACCAAACCTTTACCTATCCTCTTTCTCCCCTCTATCTTTCAGCTTAGGTTTTGTTTTATATTTTGTTTTTTTTCTAATAACCTTCTACACAAGCTGTTCTCTAGCTTATCAAAGGGTCATAACATCTGCTTAAACAAGTCCAATCTGGCTGATCCATTCAGGACACTACCAACCAAACCACAAAATCTTATCATTCCAACAGAGGAGCAGGGAGGAAGTGGGTAGGAAGGCATCAGGTAATAAATGACTTAATGGAGGGAATGAGGACTCCTGTCCCTACTGAAGAATGAAGACAACTCTACTTTTGGCACTGAAGAATTTAGGGGACAAGAGCCCGTTAAGAATGTCTGATGTGGAAAAAGTGGAGACAAATAGGCGCTAATAAAAATTGAGCATAATGTTCTCTAATTCCTTACCAATATTCCACCCTCAATTTATCTCATCTTGGCATCTTTTCTTCCTCTGCTCTCCAGGAAGCCTTGTACCCTCATATTGCCCAATCTAGCTGCTCCAAAATTTAGAACTAGCCTTATCTCTCAAAGAGCTCCAAATTAATCTCACTCACTGCTCCCAATCAATAGGGGAGAAGAAACTCTGCCTTTTCCCCAACTTCTTATCCCTCCAAGAGGCCCTTGGCTTTTGTTATTGTTTTACTTAACAAACATTTATATAGTTCTCACTATGTGCTAGACATATTAGAAGCATTTCACAAACATCAACTCATTTAGTCCTCATAGTAACTCTTAGGCTTTACAGCTGAGAAGAACTAAGGCACAGGAGGTTAAGTAACTTAGGCACAGGAGGTTAAGTAACTTACCCAAGGGCACACGATTCTAAGTGGCGGCACTGGCATTTTAACGCTGGCAGTTTGAATCCAAAGTCCATGCCTTTAACTACAGAATGCTATCTCTTCCTTTTTTATAACCTTAAAAAAAAAAACCATAACTGACAGAATGCCTCTACAAGAAACTAGAGCAAACACTCCTCCCTCCTTTACAGGACCAACCTTAGATTATATATTCACAGATGGTGGATGAAAAAGAAAAGGTGGGAAGATTAAAGGGGCTAGTGCTACCATAGCCTTTTACTTTACTGTTCCCTAACCAAAGCCTCAAAATAGGGTGTGAGTTATTTTGCATATCATTTCTTAAGTCACTTTTCTTCTAACTCTCCTAAAGAAACATTCCTTTATTCTCTCCCAAAGGCTTTATTAGTGACACAATGTTATTTCTCCACACACCAGGAATCTCTGGACATCATCTCTCAAACAGTGTGACTACAGGAACCAGAAAGAAAATACAATTTTTAAAAAACTGTTAACAAAGCTAGTTTTCTGTCTCCAGTCCAAGGTTCCTTCTACTATTTACATTATCAAAAGATTACTACAGGGCAGAACAAAGAAATATTCTAGTTTTTAGCTTTTCAGATTAGTTTAAAAAGCCGATGATTCATCCAGTCACTCAATCCTCAATCTCTACCTATCCCACAGTTTTCACCTCCAACTACTCTCTGTCTCCTGCTCTACAGAATTATGTAAGGCACAAATCAGAGTTCAGGCCCATTTCCAACTCACAATAGTTTACATCAACTTGCCTTTCACTGTAGCTTGGTTGTCATTTACTGGAAACCTAGAACAAATAAATTGGTTTTCCACTTGAGGGGTCCTAGACTGCTAGAAATAAACAGAGTATTTTATTTATAAACTTTTAAAATTAACAACTCTCTTTCCAAATCAAACAGAAATTAGCAATTTTAATAACCATACAGAAAGCACTAATTCCAGATAGACTGAAAGGAGTACCACATCTGCCCTTTACATTTCCTGAAACACTCCTGCCTGCCACCAGCACATGACATTGTGCTAACTGCTTCTGCTTACTGATTCCATAGCATCCCTACAGGAAGTCTTTCTTATCTAGACCCTGAGTCACAAGGTTGCACGAAGAAGCAAAAGTTCTACAATAACATGACAATACAAACAGACACTTTGCTAGCATCTACACCTCACCCATCACAAGGACAGTGTCATGTATCTCTTACCAGGTGTTTCAATAACACACTGCAAAGTTCACTACAAAGAGAGACTGCAAGTCCTATAAAAGATGCAGTGAAAAATGACAGGAAGAACTAACTGCTAAGCCAGTGGTAAGTGAGGAATGGACAGTTAACTGATGAACAAAAATACATAAGGATGATGGTATAACAGGGCTTAAAATTAAAAATTATGTGAACAAAGGATTAAGAGAGTCCCTTAAAGAAACTGATAATGCTTTTAAATACATTTGATGACTTTATGTTCATACTATAAAAGGTGAAAAGTCAGATTAAAGAGTTTTACCCACACATCTGTATCAGAAAAATTATGCCTATCTTCCCAACACTCGGTTCTTTCCCTCAGTGTTAAATAGTAAGTGAAAATTAAAATTATAATCTAAATTTTGTCAAACACAAGATAAAACAAACTTGCTTTCACATATTTTAATTTCATTTCTCAACAAGTTCCCAACATCTTTATTTTCTACTATTTGCTAGGAAAATATATTCCATGTTTTGAATGGATTCCCTTTAAGTGACTTTACCATTATTTCATGTCTTACCCTGTCATTTCACTTTTCATTCTGTGTCTGTCTCTCGCAACTAGATTATAAACTTAGCTAGTAGGGACCAGTGTCTATCTTGTTTACTGCTTTCTGCTAAGTGTATAACCACAAATGAAACTATTCTAAGCTTTGTTGTTTTAAGTTTTCCATCTTATACAATAGTTTAAAAGTACACTTCTCACCTTTTCTGCGCCCTCAATTACACAACTTACTTCCAATCTCAACTACACAATTTGAATAGATGCAAGCAGTTTAGAAACCTTGAAGTCATCTCTGATTTGCCTTCATTTGATCATTCATAATACAGACACTTCTCAAATCACATTGTTCCATTCAAAATACTTGTAACAGTCTCTTCTCCACTCCCATTCCATCATCTCGTCCTTAGATTACCAATGACCTCCGAGGTAGTCTTCCAGATATTCTCTTCTGCT
The DNA here is from genome assembly GCA_030035585.1 of Dugong dugon. NCBI lineage: Eukaryota > Metazoa > Chordata > Mammalia > Sirenia > Dugongidae > Dugong > Dugong dugon. The sequence goes on from CM057473.1 coordinate 74,529,373, forward strand.
CCATCCTGCATTCTCCCACTAGTCTGAATGTTCCTAACAATCACTTTAACTACATGCTTAAGCTTCTACTAACAAAGTGCAAATTCCTTTGCCAGTTTTTCATAGCACTACATATAAACTGCCCCTGGTCTCCATATTCAACCTGATTCCTAATTATTCATCAACATATATCCTCCTGTACATTCTAACCAATTTCCCCACTGTAATTCCCCTTTAGGCATACTGATCCGCCACCTGGAACGCCCTCCCTAATTCTTTCTGCCCAATCAAATTCTGTTTATCTCTTAAGGATCTGATCATATTTTATTTCCATTTTTAGCTTTCTCTATTAACACTGTAGCTCTAATCATTCCCTTCTGTACTTACTTTTCTCTTACCACAATGTAATATGGCCACCAGACCAGGAATCAGAAGCTCTGAGTTTGGAGCCCTTTCTTTCTTACGCTATGTTCACAGCCGACTGTACTAGTTATCTGTTGGATACTCTTAGCCCCTGCTCTCCATTCTGTTTTCTCATGTGTACTGCCAGTTCTAGAAGTCTACAGATTACAGTTCCCTGACTCTCTTGCAAGCTGTGTTCTGGTTAGGGTCTGTCAATGAAAGGCACTGACAGGATATTAGAAAGCAGGAATAAAGGAAAAGCCATTCTGATCCTAGCGGCAGCTCCAAAACAATCAGTGACTGGCTCCAGCTCAGCAACAACATCACAGTGGTGGGAAGCAGTCTGGTGCAGCTCAACAGTTTACCAGTGGCGGCAATGGAAACAGTTCTTACTTAAGCAACAGAAGGGGCACCTCTAGCAGTTCAGCAACAAGCACAGGCTCAGGGGTGGGCTCCAGCCCAGCTTCTTGCTGGATAATATCCCCTTCCTTCTTTCTTTTGTTCCTTCAGCCCTTCTATCACTTTTGAAACAATTCCTATATTAAATCCTTCTCTACTTTTAACATTAACAACTTTTTTCTTAAACCAAATCTAGAGTGGCTTCTGTCTTCCTGAATGGACACTAACTAGTACACCTAATCTTTTACTTTCTAGGGCTTATCTCATCACCAAAACCTGTATGAAACTATTACATAGAAGCAATGAAAGAAGTACACCTGCAGTTCTCAAACTTTTTTGTTCTGAAGACCCGCCTCCTGTTGCCGTCAAGTCGATTCTGACTCATAGCAATCCTGTGTTACAGAGTGGAACTGCTCCATATGGTTTTCTTGGCTGTAATCTTTACAGAAGCAGATCGTCAGGTCTTTCTTCTATGGCGCTGCAGGGTGGGTCAAACTGCCAATGTTTAGGTTAGTAGTTGAGAGCAAACTGCTTGCACCACCCAGGGACCTTGAGGACCCCTTCACATCCTTAAAATTACTGAAGATCCCAATAAGCCTTTGCTTATGTGGGTTGTGTCAATTTATACTTACTATATTAGAAATTAAAACTAAGAAAAAATATAACATTTATTAATGCATTTTAGAATAAACTCACTGTATGTTAACATATTTTTACCAAAAAAACCCATATTTTCCAAAACAAAAATGAACTTAATAAGAAGAGTGGCATGGTTTTACATTTTTGCAACTTTAATGTCTTAACTTAATAAATGACATCTGGATTCTCATATCTGCTTCTGCATTCAGTCTGCTGCAATGTGCTGTTTTGGTTAAAGAACACAAAGTATATGAAGAAAATCTGTTCATACATATATGCATATATATGTTGCTATACATATATATGTAGTTGGAAAAGGAAGGGATATCTGAAGAGTCTTTTCAGATAATGGTAAATATCCTTCTTTCACATTACATCCAAACTCAACAAGTGGTAGTTCCTTAAAGATTAGTTGCAATGTAGAATCTGAAACCGTATCAATGAACTTTTCATATTCTGTCACACTGAAATCCATCAGCTTACTTTACATTTCCAATGGATCTTTCATCCATGCATGATTTTATAATATTATATATTGATCATCTGGAAAATATTCATTCACTAAATTACACAGTTCTTCCAAATGTTCACACATTTCCTTACACAATGGGAAAAAAATCATATTCATTAATATCACCGTGGACCTCATCAGGAGTTAAGTACTGGAAAGCTGTCAAGCTTGGAGTGGTAGATACAAATTTTCCAAAATTCTAACTTTCATGTAAAAGCATGAATCTTATCATTGGCAGCAAACACTGTCAGTTATTCTCCCTCAAGTGATAGGTTGACTTTGTTTACCTCAGAAAGTGTCTGCCAAATACTCAGGTCTGAATAACCATGGTTTTGCCAGTTGTTTTTTTAAGTATAAATGGTGTTCATGAAAAAGGTAGCCAATTCAAACAATCTCACAAGTGCTTTTCCTTGAGACAATCATCACTGTCTCATAATGCAGCAAAAGTGTCTTACATGTACTTTCCATTTCATCACACAGCAACAAGATGTGTACTCCAGGGTCAAAAGTTTATAAAATTAAAAATTCTTTCTGCTTCATCAAGCATGCTATTCAGTGAAATTGGTTTTCTGTTTTTTTTCCTAAGAGTCCATGGTGGTGAAGAATACAATGAATACTAGTACAGTTTGGTGCCATTGCCTGGATTCATGCTAAGGCCAGGAGTTTTACACACCACTGTGTCTGCACTGAATAATGTCTTAGAATTATTATGAAAATAGTTTTGACCTTCTAGTTAAAAAAGATCTCAGGTACCCCTAAATGGGGGTCTCCAGGTACCTATACTTTGAGAACCATCAAGGTACACTAACATTTGTTGAGACCCACATGCCATGGTATGCATCAGATGCTTCCATTCTGTACTTCGTTTGCTCCTGTCAACAATACCAAAAGACTTCTTTTTTTTTAAACAAATGAGGAAATGTAGGTGGAGCAAAAAAAATCCAAATGTTTGTAATTTCAAAGCTTTCTATCATCATGTTCAAGATCCAGCTTGCATGTATTTATCAGATAATCAAGGGCAAATTATTAAATTCTACTTCCTTAACTGTAAAATGGTAATAGTTACCTACCTTGACCTCTTTACAACACTGTTCAAGGCTCATAAGTAGAAGTACTCTAAAATTCTCCCAAAACTATGTTAAGTGTTATGAAACATAAAAATCAATTCCTAGAACAAAAAAAAACCAAAATACTTGAGGTTCATAAAACTATCCCCTGAAGCCATCTTTAAACAACTGTTTAGCTAAATAAGTAAAAAATGTATGAGCACTGCACTCTTTTAAAGTATTATCTATATGCGATCAAATTGTTAACAGTAACTCTAAAGCACAGGGTTTAGGGACTACATCAATGATGGTGAAACAATATGGGCAGAGATAGGAGAACGGTGACACAACATGAAGAATGTAACCAATGTTATTGAATTGTATGTGCAGAAATTAATGAATGGGTTATGTTTTGCTCTATTTTCAGTAAAATTAAAAAAAAAAAAAAAAACAACCGCACCGCTGCCATCACCAAGGCCACTACCTGCAGGCCTTCACCATCTACACTGCTGTCACCACCTGCAAGTAGATGTAGGCACTTTACAAAATGGTCGTGAAAACTTACATATTTCTGTTTTAAAACAAGTGAAAAAGAGATAAAACCCACTGGTTTAACAGAAGATTTAATATTACTTTGCTCAAATCACAACTTCTTGATTTACTCTTATCTTTCCCATCATTTCCTACTGAGCTCTCAACTTATCCTTCTGGAGCAAGCTCTAATTTCTGAACTTCCTAGAAGAGCCAAAAGCAAGCTCTCTGCTCTTTGAGATAAAGTCAGAAAGCCAAGCCCAGAGAGAGAAACTTCAGGCCAAAAAGGCCAACTCAAGTAATAAAGCCAAGGATACATAACTTCAAGCCCAAGGAGCCTGATCCCTAAAACCAAAGATCTCTAGAATACTTATAGTCGTATATCCTTTATAGACCAATATAATAACACAGAGTGAAGATAAATCTAGGACTGAAACACACACAGTGCCCCAGAACCAAGACTATTATCATCAAAAGTATCTGAGCAGTTGAAGTTTTTCAATACCTTGTTATTATTCTCAAGATATGCCTCAGAAAGTTTAAATTATGAAAAAACGAAAATCTGCAGCCCTGAAAAACACTACAATCTAGCATTATTCCTGGGACAGTTAGGATTGTCTTTATTACTACAGAGGCAAAGACACAGTTTTGCTGATGCAACTAGCCAGGGGCCTGCAACTGGTGACAGAAACACTAGCCTCAACCACAGCCCTGCTGCAGAAGTTAATGGATACCATCTCTATTAAAGCCAACTTTTGGGGCATAAAAATTCAAAAGCATCTCAATGATGTTTAGAGGGAAAGAAAGTTGTATTAGACACAAAGAAATTGTATTGACTGAAATTTAAAATTTACACACACACACATATCCTCAATGCAGTGCTGGTGGGAGTATGAAATGGTATAGCCACTTGGAAAACAGTTGGGTAGCTCCTTAAAAGCTGCAAACAGAATTACCGTTATGAGCCAGCAATCCCAATCCTATGTATATACCCAGGAGTGAAAGCTGGAATGCAAACAGAAACCTGTACACCAATATTCATTGCAGCACTTTTCACAACAGCTAAAATGTGAAAACAGCCGAAATGTCCATCAACAGATGAAAGGCTAAATAAAACGTGGTATGTACACACAACGGAGTATTACTCATAAAGAGGAATGAAGTCCTGATGCATGCCACAACACGGATGAACCCTGAAAATATTATGCTGGGTGAAATAAGTCAGTCGCAAAAGGACAAATACCGTACTGTCTCACTTACATGAAATAAGCAAATAAATAAATAAAAAAAATCCAACCCGTTGCCCACAAGTCAATTCCAACTCATGGCAACCCTATAGGACACAGCAGAACTGCCCCATAAGGTTTCCCAAGTCCATAAATCTTTACAGAAGCAGACTGCAACATCTTTCTCCCAGGGAGCAGCTGATGGGTTCGAACTGCCTACCTTTCAGTTAGCGGCCGAGCACTTAACTACTGCGCAACCAGGGCTTCTTTCCCTAGCTATAGTGTACTGTATCATTCTCCCTCTTCAATAAATAGTCTGCATAAACTGATACACTAACTTCTCTGCCAAAAACAAACCAAAAAAATACTTTAATTAAAAATCACAAAATGAATAATAAAACATACACAAAATAAAGCCACCCCTACTTTCCTCTGACTTCTATAGAAGAGGCATGAGATGTCATTAAGTTTGCTTAGCTGGCTATAATTAAGCCTCACCCACACAGTCTGAGAAAATGAATCAGCAAGACTTAGCCACTGTGGTAACTAGAGTTAAGCGATTTAACAAAGTTAAACACATATTTCTCAAACATGCCCAATTTACAGATAAAGAAAGAGACTCAGGTTAAATGACTTGCTCAAGTTCACAAAGTAAATTAACCATGATTAGAACCCTGTCTCCCCGCTCAATATTCTGTCTACTATATTTGGCACTAAAAGATTAGTTCCAAATAAACATTAAAAGCTCCTTGTCACAGTCACTGATAGGCACTTTCACATACAGTCTCTCACGATCTTCAAAGATTAATCACTCAATGTATAAATAAGAGTTTAAAACACATCTCTGGCAAGTCTTTAACTACAAAATACCCAACTGTAATCCATTCTGCACACTGTGTAGCCATCTTTTGGAAGATGTGGCCAGCTACCTTTTAAAAATTTGAATCTAACCATGTCACATCTTTGTTCAAATCTTCAATGTAATTCAAATCCTCAGCATGGGGTCCCAGGCTCTTCATGGATCTGGCCCACAGCTATCTCTTCGACATCTACCTGTTCTGTTCTCCTTACCCCACTCACACCTGCAACACAGAGCTTTCAGTTCTTTGAACCCAATCAGCTTCCTTCATGACCAAGGACCTTTTCACAACTATTTCCTTTGGCTCCAATATTCCTCCTCCCCTCCACCCTCTTTTCTCCTAACCTCCAATGATCTCTTCTCAGATCGCGGCATAAATATCAATTCTTCAGGACACCATTCCATAAGCCACTGGACCACTCTCAGACATAGATTTATTCTGATTTTACACTGTATGTTTTCTTTATAGCAATTACCTAACTATAGAATTATTCTGACTTGGTGTTTTCGTTTGTTCGATGAATGTGTATCACTCTCACCAAACCAATGCAAGCACGGTGACCATACGTCTGTCTGAGCATAACAGTTTTCATTTATGATGTTTCCCAGCATCCTGTCCAAATTTACCATGTCTTAGGTTTACATTTTCAACAAAGTCGTATTAAAATAGCATGTCCTGGTAAACCCTGAATGGTACTTCCTACTTTTGTCAACGTCTTACCTAGCAGTATGTGAGACACTCATGTGCAGTGTGAACAGTTATCACTTTTAAACACATGGTTAAACCTACAAAGATGACCAATGATAACCTGTCTCTTTTCCCCAACCCTTTCTAAATGCAAACTAACTGACATATCCCTTTCAAGGACAGTAAGCTGGACACTAGCTGATATCAAGGCAGCTAACTCTCTCTGGTCTTGAGAGATGCTGGGAGAATGTTTGACGGATATTGCCCCTACCAACCAGCAGTGGTCAATGCCTCAGCCTACAAGATACAAGAAGCCATCAAGCTACCAGTCAGTGGGATTAGCGGGAAATGTGGAAAACTATATTAAATGTGGAATGTGGATGCGCAGTCCGGTCACAGAGTATACAGAGGTAGTTTAACTGCTTTTGCTACAGTGGTTTTTTTCATTTATTATGTGGTATATACCTATAACTGTTTATGTATTTTATAAAAAGCCCTTAAGACAGGAAGAATTCAAAAAAAAGCCCACGTGTAATGAAAAATTAAGCACAATTTCTCAAGAAAGCTGATGATGAATATGTACGTTGCACAAAAAGTTTGTTGATCTTTACCATCCAGTATGAGAGCCACGTTCCTGGATGGTGCAAACAGTTAACACACTCGGCTGCTAACCTAAAGTTGAAGGTTTGAGTCCACCCAGAGGTGCCTCAGAAGAAAGGCTGGCCAATCTATTTCCAAAAAATCAGCCACCAAAAACTCTATGGAGCCCAGCTCTACTCAAAGGCAAGGAGGGCTCACACGGGGTCATGAGTCAGAATCAACTCGACAGCAACTGGTACTGGTATGAGAGCCATAGTGATAACACTGACATGAAAAAGAAACAAATCTGAAGAAGCATCAGCATTTAACTCAAAAGGTAGTAGTTATTGTAAGATTGTCCCTGAAAATGACAAGATAACACATGCAGCTGCAAAGGGTGCCTTTATGTAACATTCTGTGAAGCTTGACTTTTTATTTAGATCACATGACTGTTCTTCTAAATTAATTTCTTTCATTGTTTTCAATTCCAAGTTTTCTTGTCCATTCAAAAAAAGAATAATTGTTAACCTGTTGACTTTATTAGCAGAATTTCACAAAAAGATAAGTGATACAAGTTTATCAGTATCAGGAGATGCTTCAGGTAGAAGTCTATTTAAGCTCATTCCATTAATGGTTTGGTTTCTTTTATTCATGTCATGGAATCAAAATAAAGCTTTTCAAAGTTCGTCCTGCTGAAGGTGAAACATCTGACATTACTGTGAATGGTACTATGAATCCAATTAAAAGTACATGTATGTAACACTGAAGATACAAGATTTTTTGCTCTAGTGATGATGCGAATACAAATTTTGATGGAGTACAGTAAAAACAATAGTAATATAGTAAAAAAAACAATATTCTCACTCAGCAACAAAAAAACCTATGGGACAAAAAATATACTTGAAACACTTGAGGAATATACATTATTCATAACTGCATATACAAAAAACTGCAATATTCTACCAATTGAAAGATATGCTTTAGCTGTCAAAATTTAGAAATATACACAGTAACTGAACTATAAAATTTGTGATCAAGCTGCTGATGAATGGCAGCATGTGATTTCTCTGTTACATGTCATCAATCATATTTTGGAAATGTTTAAATCTTTAAAAGAACTACTTCACAAATCAAACTAAGTGTCTTACAATGGCAATTTTTATAAATGGGTCTTCTAAATTTGGCTGCATTTTTTTAATCAATAGGAAATATTTAATCAAAGTATTCAATGAATTCAGAGTTCCAGCAAAATGGCGCTCTAGACAGAAGTACCACGCCATCCCTCCACAGCAAAGATCCGAAAAACTAAGCTGAACAGAGAATACAACAATCCTGAAAACCTTAAACATCAAACGAAGAGATAAAGAACTCAGCCAAGCACCAAATGGAGTGAGAAAACTGACAGAGAACGGAGAGGAAGGACAGATTCATGCAGAGGTCCCCTACCAGCTAACGCAGCGCGGATCCGCCATCTTGGACTCCTATCGGAGACCAGCAAACAGGGGGTACGAGAAAGCAGCCACGCGGAGCGTCCAGCGGGAGACAAAACCACGGGTAATTTGCGATATACGCTTTCCCACCCCCCACCCTTCTTCAACCCGACTCAGCCTCCTCTGCTTCCCACGGCCACAAGCTCTTGACCAGGAAACACCGGCTGCTTGGTTTCCACACACCTGAACGGGCCGGCTCTCTGAGTGCCATTTGTTGGCTGCTGGTGTTACTTTTTTCCATTTCTTTTGATTTCTTCCTTATCTCTCACCACCTCCCCTTCCTTTCGCTCAAATACCTGGCTCCATGCGCCATCTTTGCTTCTTCCTGAAGGGCTGCAGAGCTCCAGTAATTTGTGATATATGCTTTCCCACTCCCTACCCTTTTCCACCCACACTCGGCCCCCTCTGCTTCCCGCGGACACAGTCTCTTGTCCGAGAAACACCAGCCAGCACTAGCTGGTGCTCTGAGTGCCATTTGTTGGCTGCTAGTGTAGCTTTTTTCTCTGCTTCTTTTGATTTCTTCCTTACCTCTCGCCATCTCCCCTTCCTTTCACTCAAACACCTGGCTCCGTACGCCATTTTTGCTTCTTCCTGAGGGGCTGTGGAGCTCCGTTCGAGTGTGGAGCTGCTGCCCGGTCTGGGCTGCTGCACTGGCAGGATCCTGGGGCTTTTTTCCATTTGTTTTGAATTGTTTGTTTGTTTTCTTTTCCTTTTCTTGGGTTGGGAGCCCTTTCTGGCCAGGCAGTGATGTGCGGTGATGTGTGGCAAGGAGACGTCCCCCTCGGCTTGCAGAGACGTGCAGAGGGATCCCCGAGGACACTTCTTTTTTTGCTGGTTTTTTATTTTTATTTTTTGGCTTTTAGGGGGGGGCCGTTTTTTTTTTTAATTTGTTTTGTTTTCTTTCCCCTCTTTTTCCATTTTTGTCTTTCTTCATTGCTCAGTTTCTTGTCTCTCTATATCTTCCTTTTCTTTCTGTTCCCTGAATACCTGGCGTTGTATACCTCTAGGCCTTCTAGTCAGGCTGTACTGCAACACCTGAGAGCGACTTCCCCAGACCTCATAGCTGCACTGGTGGGATCCCTGGGAACTTTGCGGTTCGTCAATCTTTCCGATTTTTATTTATTCATTCTTTTCTTTTCTCCCTCTTCCCCGTTCTCTTTTTCTCCATTTCATAGTCTCTCATCTCTCCACTCCAACGGCAAGCTCCCCTAGCATTCTTTTTTGTTTGTTTGTATGTTTTTGGCTCCTGTTCCTCTCTCCTCTCTCCCATATCCATCTTAGCTCCACACATAACAATCTCCCCACTGCATCCTGCCTAACTGCACCGTGCGCTTGACATCACACCACCAAGCAGCACAGGCACAGCCTACTGGAACCTGCCCTGCACTGATTACCAACCCGCTCTGGTGGCTGTAGTAAGTGCCACAAACAACCCGTCCCAGTAACTCCTCTTCAGCTAGACCTGCCCTGCCATACCATATCTGAGAGACTGACCCTGCCAATTGGAGAAGGAGGCGGAAAGTACTGTGCCCACAGATGAGCAAACAACAAAAAACACACAGTCCACCTGCTCAGACATACTCAAAATTTTTTAAAAAGGGACAAAACAAACAAATCTACAATCAATAAATGAGAAAAATAACTACTGAATGCCCTGAAGACAGCAGACAATATCAAAACATTTACAAAAACAAGACACGATGGTTCCAGTAGGTGTCCAAAATAAAACACCAGATGACTCTCCTGTGGAAGAAAATGCACTAGAACAACCTGATAGGGAATTCAAATCTCTAATACTCAGAATTCTCCAAGAGCTGAGGCAAAAAGCTGACAAACATGAGGAAAAAATAGACAAATTCATAGAAAATACAGACAAAAAATTGGAAGAATTCAGGAAAATAATGCAGGAACAAAATATCAAAATAAATTCACAACTAGAAATTATACAAAGACAACAATTAGAAATCCAAAAGATAAACAACAAGATTTCAGAAATTGACGGTGTCACAGAAGGGCTGAGAAGCAGATTTGAAACAGTGGAAGACAGGATCAGTGGAATTGAAAACAAACACTTGGCTACAACTCTGTTTCAGGAAAACTCAGAAAAAAGAACAAAGAAAAATGAAGAGACCCTGAGAGTTACGTGGGATACAATCAAAAGCAAAAATTTGTGAGTGATTGGAATTCCATAACGGGGAGAAAAAAGAAAACAGAGAGGATCATTGAAGAATTGCTGACAGAAAACTTCCCCAATATCATGAAAGATGAAAAGCTGGCCATCCAAGAAGCTCAACGAACCCCACATAGGAGAGACCCCAAAAGAAAATCACCAAGGCATATCATAATCACACTCGCCAAAACCAAAGACAAACAAAGAATCCTGAGAGCAGCTCGTGAAAAACAAGAAGTCACATACAGAGGAGAAACAATAAGACTAAGCTCAGATTATTCGGCAGAAACCATGCAGGCAAGAAGGCAATGGGATGACATATACAAAATCTTGGAAGAAAAGAATTGCCAGCCAACAATAATATATCCTGCAAAACTCTCGTTCAAATTTGATGGTGAAATTAGGTCATTTCCAGACAAACAGAAATTAAGGGAATATGTAAAAGTCAAACCAAACTTACAAGAATTATTAAAGGGAATTCTTCGATCTGAGGACAAACAGCTTCAGCTCACAGGCAGAATCTAGGACGCAGGATCGTACCAGCCAGATATCAATCTAGGAAATGAACTCTCGAGGACTATCCAAAACCAAAAGAAATACAACAGGGAATCAGAGCAGTTAATCAGTAAATGACAACAACATCAAAACAATAAAAGAGGGAATAAATGGCATAGGTATAGAACCTTCTAATGGAGAGGAAGGCAGGGCAATACCAAGTAATGGTAGACTGCTTCAAACTTAAAAAGGTACGGGTAAAATTCATGGTAACCACAAAGAAAGTTAACAAACATACTTATTAAAAAAAGAGGAAAAACATTAAGTCTCAGCAAAAACAAAACCTACAAAAACAAAAGAAATGAAAAAAAAAAATCCACAAACAAAAGTAACACAGCACAAGAGAGTAAGAAGAACAAAGAAAACTTCAGCACCACAAAAAAAAAGCACTACAAAATAACAGCAACAAACTCACATCTATCAATAATTACACTGAATGTAAATGGACTCAATGCACCCATAAAGAGATGGAGAGTGACAGAATGGATAAGAAAACAGGATCCATCAATATGCTGTCTACAAGAGACACACCTTAGAAACAAAGATGTGAATTTATTAATAGTCAAAGGCTGGAAAAAAATATATCAAGCTAACAACTACCAAAAAAGAGCAGGAGTGGCAATTTTAATCTCAGACATACACACAATGGAGTACTGTGCAACGAGAACAAACAGCACTGCATCTGTGAAGCATCTCATAACATGGATGAAACTGGAGAACATTATGCTGAATGAAATAAGTCAATCACAAAAGGACAAATACTGTATGAGACCTCTATTGTAAAAACCCATGAAAAAGTTCACACACAAAATGTAACAATCTTTGTGGGAGGGGTGGAGGGGGGGAAATACTAAATAGGCAATAGATAAGTGGTATCTTGGGTGAAGGGTGAGACAGTACACAATACAGGGGAAACTAGCACAACTTGTACAAGGAAAGGTCATGGAAGCCCCACAGACACATCCAAACTCCCTGAGGGACTGAATTGCTGGGCGGAGGGCTGTGGGGACCATGGTCTCCGGGAACATCTAGCTCAAATGGCATGACACAGCTTATAAAGACAATGCTCTACATTCTGCCTTGGTGAGTAGTGTCTGGAGTCTTAAAAGCCTGTGAGGGTCCATCTAAGATACTCCACTGGTCTCATCCCTTCGGGAGCAAGGGAGAATGAAGAGAACAGGATACAAGGAAAGGATCAGTCCGAAGGACTAACTGTCCACAGCTACCAAGGCCTCCACCGGACTGAGTCCAGTACAGCTAGATGGTGCCCGGCTACCACCACTGACTGCTCTGACCAGGATCACAACAGAGGGTTCTGGACAGAGCTGGACAACGATGTAGAACATAATTCTAACTCACAAAAAAAAGACCAGATTTACTGGCCTAAAGGAGACTGGAGAAACCCCGAGAGTATGGCCCCCAGACACCCTTTTAGCTCAGTGGTGAAGTTATCTCCAAGGTTCACCGTTCAGCCTGGGAGTGGACAGCTCCGTAAAACCAAATGAGACTAACGAGGTACAGGAGTCCAGTGACAAGGGCCAGAAGGCAGAAGGGGACAAGGAAGTTGGTGATAGGGAACCCAAGCTTGAGTAAGGATATTGTTGATGTGTTGTGAGATTGTTAACCATTGTCATAGGGCAACATTTGTATAACTGTTAAATGAGAAACTATTTTGTTCTGTAAGCCTTCATTTTAAGTGAGAATAACAGCACAATTGGAAGAGCGTAGTCAATGTCACTGAACTGTGCATGTAGAAATTTTTGAAATGGTGTATCTTTGGCTATGTGTATTTTCACACACACACAAAAAAAAAAAAGGTTGAGAAGTTAGAGGGTTGACATGTTGTGGGGCTGTTAACCAATGTCATAAAACAATATGTGTACTACTGTTTCATGAGAAACTATTTGTTCTGTAAGCCTTCACCTGAAGTACAATAAAAATAATAATAATAATAAAAAGTATTCAATTAATTGAAGTGCCAAAAAAAAATCTTCAGGTTTGAAATCTTTGGCAAATCGCAATTATTGAACATAAAGGCTTGCACACAGAGAAGCGCCAACTGAAAGTATCAACAATTTCCAATTTATCAACCATAAAATACAACTAGAAGACTGCAGACATTGCTGTTAAAAATTAAGAATACAAATCACATTGGAAAAAACACCTTCTTCAGAAAAATACATGGGACAGCTAATAAAAGTACATGGATATACACTGGGAATCCAGAGTGGAAAGGTGAAGAGTGCTAACACATCGTGGGGATTGTAACCAATGTAACAGAACAATTTGTGTATAAACTTTGGAATGAGTAACTAATTTGCGCTGTAAACTTTCACTTAAAGCACAATAAAATTTTTTAAAAAAGCAGAAGAGGTAGAATCTATTTCGCCTCCCCTTGAACCTAGGCTGGCCCTGCAACTGCATTAGCCAATAGAATGAGGGGTCAGTGACATTCTGGGACTTCAAGTCCAGTCATTAACAAGAATGGGCAGGTTCCACTTGTGCACTCTGGGGGAAGCCAGCTGCCATGTAAGAAGTTTCACTACCCTGAAATGGCCATGCTGTGAGGAAGCCTGAGCTAAGTCACAGGGAAAGGCCACACAGAGATGCCCATCCAGGCCCGAGCTGGTCTAGCCACCCCGGCCTAGGCTCAGACATGTGGATGAAGAAGTCTTCTTGAATGTTCCAGCCCCAGCAGACTGCTCAAGGAGCACTGCCCAGCTGTCCTTGCTGAGCCCTCGCCAAACTGCAGACACATGAGCAAATAAATAATTGTTGTTATTTAAAAAAAAAAAAAAAAGGTACATGAATATGACATGAAGGATAATTCTGCTTAGGTCATGTTTTAACAGTCAAATACTCAATATTAAAAACATGTTTTGCTTTAATGAATACAGATATTCATTTTTAATAACTTTTTTGAAAATAGTTTTTGAATAGATAAATGCCAATCTGTCGAGTATTTCAACGAATTATGTAATTTAAATTATTTTTAGCACCTTCTTTCACACTCTCAAGAGTGTTCCAATTTAGATGATAAATTACAAGGTCACTCCAGCCACAAGGCATAATAATCCGTTTTATTATCTCCCCAGAACCTAGCACAGTGCCCATAGTGGGTATTCAATATATGCTTCCTGACTGAATGAACATCTCATTCCTTCAACCTTTCCAATAGGATTTATACAGATGAGTAGCAACAATAAATTAATTCACAAATGGAAGGGGGGAATCTCCATCCCTGTCCTGCCTCTCACCTACCATTCACTAGTTTCCTTTCTACTGTCAACAATCTCCTTTATGCAATACAATATTGGAAAGAAGTGAAATAAGCTATTTAAGAAGTTTCTCAAATCACCAACTTTTTCTAAAATAGAGTTTAATTTAAAGGTCTGTTGTATTTTCATTTAAAGTCATTTTTTATAAATCTGAAAATTAACTGACACATGCTATGAGCTAAAATTTAGCAATGCCCAAATACATTCTAAGTAAATACAGCTAATCTAAGATAAAACTAAAAAAAAATTATTTCTCAGTTTGTTTGGCAAAGGTGAAATTATTTACCAGCTTCCCAGCAAGAGTCATATTCTCTGAATTTAAGTATTACAGTATCGAGATCAACATCTTTATTTTAGAACCTTACAATTCCAGGCTAATTCTTTCTTTCTAAAAAAAAAAAAAAAATAGAACCAGTCTTTTTCAGGTATGACACTGGACTAATTTACTTCAGAACCTTAATATTCTTTCAAACACTGAACACCAACAAATGCCAAAAATGAAAAATAAGTTCCTGGCACATAATAGGTTCAGAAAAATATACAGACCCTATATTTCTGTCATGAAAAATAACAAGAATATCATATAGCTATAGAAAGGTATACATGAAAGAATAAGTTAAAACAATAAGATATACATTGATAAAAATATGTAAAATTGTTTATGCAGATAAGTAACTTCAAAATATGCTAGGAGGAAAAGTAAGCTGTTCCATTATTCAGGCAAAAGAGTCTGTCTGTATGTGTGTACACGAATGTCTTCCTTTAAGCTGATTTTTAACTATCCTTTAAAAAAATCAAGAAATCAAGATTACAAAACTAAAATTATAAAGACGAATTATAGATCATGCCAAAGAATAGCAGAATTAAAGAGACATGCATAGTAAATAAAACAAAAGATCTAGCTGCATCTACTAGAATAGAATATTCATCTTTTATAACGTAGACTAACAACATGGACTCTGGAACTGGATGTCTCAGTCCAAAATGCTCATTTTCCACAATGGGCAGTCAACAAATAATGACTAAAATTGATTTAAAAAGAAAACAGCAGTATAATCATATTATTTAGAAATACAATAGTAAATACCAGGAGAAATTAGCTAACAACTGAAAGTAGTTGTCTCAGGGAAGCAGGATTCACAGGTAGAAGAGTACTAAATGGAACTCCTGTTTTTCATTATAAGCCTTATAATACTAACTTTTTTAAACTATGTATAGTTACTGTTTTGATTAAACTTTTTTGAAATTTCTTTAAAGAAAGAAAAGACTTGAGAGACTAGCTCATAAATAACAACAGTTATGTACTGATTTTTTAAAAAAAGAAAAATGGTCGTTTAATCATGTCCATATTAACATAATACTGGCTATTGAAACATGAGAATAAGCTAGCCGATGAGATCCTGGTCAAAGTTTCTGTGCTCTTAAAAGAAGACAGAAAGGAGTAAGAGAAAAACAAACATTTTTGCGACCCACAAGGTAGTAACTGATTCAGTCACAGATCAAACCACTGGGTAAAATGTTATCGGAGAATAGGATATCCACACAGTCTCAAACCCTACGTATGTATTACTTATTAATTACAAAGGGGAAAAGTACCTTTAGTGGAGAAATTGGCAGACTACATAGTACCCAAGGGCTCAAACTCATTATCACCAATAATGGGGCAAGGTGACATTACACACCTCCTGAAGTGATGTATTGAGAAAGACACATCATCTATGTATTATTTTTGCCAAAATGTATAATATGAACCTAATTATGAGGAAACAATCAGACAAACCCAAATTATGGGACACTCTTTTAAAAAATATTTAGATGCATACAAAACTATCAACGTCACGGTCTGCTCTAGATTTAGGAAAGTAAAGAGACAGGACAACTAAATATAATGCAGGATCCTGAACTGAAACCTAAACCTCCCTCCCCCCAAAAACGGTCAAAATGTTGGGACAACTGCAGACACATTTAAATAAGGACTATAAAGCATATAATATTATTGACTAATATTAACCGTTTCAGTGTGATACTGATATCATGACTATGTAAGAGATTGCCCTTAGTTTTAGGAGATACATGCTGGAGTAGTTACGGATGAAATGTCATAGTATCTGCAGTTTACTTTCAAATTTTCAAATGATCTAGCAAAAAAATAAATACACACACAGCTTGAGTACACAAACGCAGCAAATGTTAATAATCAGAGAATCTATGTGAAGGGTATATGTGTGTTCACTGCACTATACTTTCAATTTTTCAGTAGATTTGACCGTTTTCAAAACAAAAAGCTGGAAGGGGAGGAAGAATGGTTCCTATTCTGGATGATGTTATGTCTCAACATGACTGAAGCCTGTTTACGTGATGTACTTATTTAATAGGGCAATCTTGGTTCGCAAACTTTAGCTTGCATCAAAATCACCCGGAGGGCTCTGTTAAAACACAGATGGCATGAGACCAGAAGAACTGGTTGGTGCCTGGCTACCCTTACTGAATGTCTTGATCAAAAATTCTATAGAAGAATCCTGATCAAAAGGGGAAAAATGCAGAACTGAATTTCAAATTCTCATGGAATCCAGACCTTCTGGAGTCATGGAGACTGAATGAACCCCCAAAACTACTAACCTGAGATAATCTTTAACCTTAACTCTTTCAAGACTCTATTACTATCTCTTTAAAAAAATTTTTTGATACTATGTGTTCTCAGTAATGGAAAGCAGGCTCAATCAAGGAGTCCTTCTGAATTTATGTTATAAAATATGGATTTTGACATATATTTTGTGGGGAGTATATGTCCCAAAGAATGTGCCAAAATATGGTGCCCTATTTTGTTGGGAACATATGTCCCAAAGAATGCACCTAAGTATGGCACCCTTATTTGTGGGACAACAATGTCCCAACAATAATCCGAGGCACTATTTGGTTATACCGGGCACCTCTGATTTTCTAAATATGGCACACCGAAAAAAAAAAAAAAAAACCACCTTTATCTAGCTGTACAAAAGCCAAGAGGGACAAAAGTTTAACCCAATCACACTTCCTGGATGCACTGCCTCATACATAAGCCTCTTCTCCACCTTACAGAATTTTTGCCAAAGAACACCTCATTCACTGTTCACTGTTACACAAACCCCCCTGGTAAAATTGCAAATACTTTCAGTGGGAAAATAAGGTAGCCTCCCAAGAAACCTGAGAGCCTGAAAATGTTTGTGGGGATCTTCTGTCCCAATATGCACGAAAGGGTAAAACCAAAAATACCTCTGAAGTCTTCTTAAAACCAAATAATAGTTTAGCTTAATTAGTAAAGAATGTCTGCCTTCAGCATTGTGCTCTTTCTTTTTATCTATTATGGATCAATTTGACGATAGCAACTAGAAAGGTTAGATGGGAAACTTAGGGGCAGTGAGTTTATGTTTATGAGAGAGAAACAACTTAGAAAGGGAGGGTGAGAATGGTTGTACAACTTAACGTAATCAATGTCACTGAACTGTACATGTAGAAATTGTTGAATTGGTGTATGTTCTACTGGGTATATTCTCAACAAAAAAATGAGGGGAAAAAAAGCCCCACAAATGGCTGGGTCCTACCCAAGTAGTTTCCGATTCAATAGGTCAGAGGCAGAACGCAAGAATTTGCATTTCCAACACATTTCCAGGTGATGCTGATGCTGCTGGTAAGGGATCCACACTTTGGAACCACTGTTTTCACCCTCATTAAAACACATTTCAAAAAATACATAATTCTTTGCCATCTTTAGAGAAAATCAACTGACCACAAACCAATCAAATTAAATAATGGTTGAGGAAACTAAATACTGCCTAAAAGCAAATCATCCACTGAAGCAGATCATTGCAATTACATGATAAAATGAAACTGACAAATTGCAAGGGGGTGAGCCAAGCTGTAATACTATTCCATGATGCATTTCAAAATCTACAAAACAACATATGATCATGCAATATCAAGAATGCACACCACACCACTGCATTCAGAAACATGTTTTATAGTAGAAGACTCAAGAACAACTTAACAAAAATATTAAACTATTTTCTCTTGAAATTAAGTTAGCTATAATTCTTTCCCTTAAGATTAATGTTTAAAACTTCCCAAGCCTATATAAAAAAATTTTACCAATTCTTTCTTTCCACTCATTCCCATTAATCAACAAACAAATCCACCTAACAGCAAACAATAAAACAAACTGTATTTGAGAATACAGTCCCCTAAAAAATTCTCACTCAAATGGGCAATTTCAAATTCCCTAAATTCACTAAAATTCAACAGAAGACCTGGGGAAACAAAAAAAAGACATTGTATAGGGCTAAAGAGAAATATTCCAAGGATCCGTCTGTCACCTAACTCTGAAGACAATGCTAAAGGGCAAACTGTATTTCATTAAATAATTGTAAATCATCACTGAACAGGAATACCACATCATAGGCCAAAATGTAAGAACATTCATATACATATACTGCACCTCATCACCAATGATCTAAAACAAACCCCCAAAAAACCAAACCCACTGCCGTCAAGTCGATTCCAACTCATTGTGACCAGTGCCTGCTAAAAAACATAACCTAGAAAAAAGTCTAAATCAGTTCAATAAAGTATGTATTGGGGACTAAAGAAGAAAGTTTAAAATGCCTTGTATTTAAAAAAAAAAAAAGTCTCATAATTTGTGGTACCTACACATAAAAAAACTTAAAGGAAATTTTTCAGAAGAGAAACTGAAGAAAAATTAAAACAGGGAAGTAATGATATTGTCTAAAAATTAGTTATATTGGATTTTATCAGGTTAACACTGAAATTATTTTTATTCCCTTAAGCACATATTAACTATTAGTCACAAATAGTCCTAGAAAGTAAACAGTCCACATGTTGCTTAACTTATACTTACCTGTATTATATATTACTGTTTGATTTTTTTTAAAAACATTTTATTGTATGGAGAAACACAAACTGCCAAATCCTGCCTGACATCTGATCTAAAAGGTCCACTACTCCTCTGAGGGAGGCATATTAAGTTAAGAGCATGGCTGACCTCACCAAATCCATCTTAAAGGTTAGGCATAAGCCAGTTTCACCAAGATGCTATTTATGGCTTTGACATTCACACATCTGTGCAGACCCTTTTTTAATCATTTACTATAAAGAATTACTTCTTTAAATGTATCATTCAGTATGGAAAAAGTCTTTTATTTAGCCCCAAAACCAGCTCACTCACATTTCAAAGGATAACCCTCCAATAATCCTAATACTTGAGAATTGGTGAATAAGTCTTAAGAAGTGTACCTTATCCAAACTCATAATTTTCTTTTTGAATTATATTTACTCTCAGGCTTCACCTTCCCATGGATACAACCCAACTTTTTTTATTTATCCCTTTGAATATAATAACTCATTTTTATTATTTTATAATAAATCATTTATCCAGCATCTTATGGAAAAAATTATTCCACATAAGCTAAACTGATTATACTTAAAGCACCAAAACTTAGTCATTTTTTATTATGTCTCTAAACGTATCAAACTTTCTCACCTTTACCAAGACTATTGAAGATAAAAGAATTTCTTCTCATTAATCATAATAATCAATTCCCAAATCCATAATGGTATGGAATAATAATACAATCTTTAACCTACATTTTAGTTTTCTGGTCTCCTCCCTAGATGTCTGACTAGCTGGTGTCATTTCCACTGGCTAGACGTGCTACCTACATAACTGTGAAAGTTTGCTGTTTCTCAATTGCTTTGGGCTTCAGAAAATGGAGTTAAAAATCAGTCATGCCCCCAGACACCCTTTTAGCTCAGTGGTGAAGTTACCTCTGAGATTCACTGTTCAGCCTGGGAGTGGACAGGCCGTAAAACCAAATGAGACTAACGAGGTACAGTAGTCCAGTGACAAGGGCCGGAGGGCAGAAGGGGACAGGGAAGCTGGTGATAGGGAACCCA
This sequence comes from Dugong dugon, assembly GCA_030035585.1. Lineage (NCBI taxonomy): Eukaryota > Metazoa > Chordata > Mammalia > Sirenia > Dugongidae > Dugong > Dugong dugon. The sequence continues at coordinate 74,549,671 of CM057473.1, forward strand.
AGCTTGAGTAAGGATATTGTTGATGTGTTGTGAGATTGTTAACCATTGTCATGGGGCAACATCTGTAGTAACTGTTAAATGAGAAACTATTTTGTTCTGTAAGCCTTCATCTTAAGTGAGAATAACAGCACAATTGGAAGAGCGTAGTCAATGTCACTGAACTGTGCATGTAGAAATTTTTGAAATGGTGTATCTTTGGCTATGTGTATTTTCACCAAAAAAAAAGGTTGAGAAGTTAGAGGGTTGATATGTTGTGGGGTTGTTAACCAATGTCATAAAACAACATGTGTACTACTGTTTCACGAGAAACTATTTGTTCCGTAAGCCTTCACCTGAAGTACAATTAAAAAATAAAATAAAAAAAGAATTATGAGAGAAAAAAAAAAAATCAGTCAGTAAGGCACTAAGAAAAGACCATGTGCTGTATGTAACTGGCTTTAATTTATGGGACTTGTTCATGTATAATTTGTTTATTTTGAGTCTGGATGTATTCGGAGATTGATGGAAGACTATCTCTAGATAAGTATGATGTTACTAACCTAGCTGTTTAAAATTTTACATCTTTCTTGAGGTACAGCAACCACAACTATATAAGACAAGAAAACAGAAAAATAGGCTATCTTAAAAAGCATAAAGCTTGTAGCTCCTATAATACCAGGTGTATTAAAAGAACAGAAAAGGAATTGAAAATCAGATTCTAACTTCGGGTGCTAAGAAAGTTATGACATTTAAAGTCATGACACGTTTTCCAGAATCTCCCACTACACCTGAAACTACAACGACAGGCATCAAGTTCGCACTACTCACTATTGCATCTCTAGTGCTTAGTTTAAGTGCTGCCTGAAATTGTAAAAACTAATTTTCTTCCCTTAAATAAATGACAAATGCATGGGCCTACAGCTTAATTTCCTAGTTTTTTTTTTTTTTAAATTAATACATTCACCACAAAATACACATCTTTAATTTGATTTGAATCAGACATCACATCATACTTAAACTCCTCTGAGAGACCTAAGACCAAACGTGGCAAAATGTTGACAACTGGTAAATCTAAAGAAAGGCTATAAGAGATTTCATTGTAACAATTTACTTAAATTCTTCTGTAGGTTTCAAATATTTCAAAATAAAAAAGTTGAGAAAAGTTTTAAAAACTCTTAATCACTTAGGCAAAGAGTTGATGTTTGAACAATTACTTTGATATTTACATTTTACAGCACTCTTTAAGGTGCCGTGGTAGCACCATGGTTAATCCCTCAGGTGTTAATGGGGAGGTCGGCAGCAGCTCCATCAGAGAAAGGACACAGGATGTGCTCCCGTAAAGCTTACAGCCTAGGAAACCTCATGAGGCAGTTCTACTCTGTCATGTAGGGTCGCTATGAGTTGGAATTGACTTGACAGCACACAACAACAGGACCCTTACCCACTTACCGTGCTAAATATATTCCCACACACTAATCTAGGCGAAAAGACACCATTCAACTAATGTCTAATTTACGGAAGGCAAAGGCATTTTTTGGAAGACTAAGAATATATTAAAAGGGTTTCAAAATACATAAAGCAAACTCTAACCGCTCTGAAGAGAGAGATAGACAGCTACACAATAGTAGTAGAAGACTTCAACACGCCACTTTCAGTGAAGGACAGAACATCCAGAAAGAAGCTCAACAAAGACACAGAAGAGCTAAATGCTACAATCAACCAACTTGATCTCACAGACATATACCGAACACTCCACCCAACAGCAGCCAAGCATACGTTCTTTTCTAACACACGTGGAACATTCTCCGGAATAGACCACATATTAAGCCATAAAGCAAGCCTTGACAAGATCCAAAACATCAAAGTATTACAAAGCATCTTTTCTGACCATAAAGCCATAAAAGTAGAAATCAACAACACAAAAAGCAAGGGAAAAAAATCAAACACATGGAAACTGAACAACACCTTGCTCAAAAACTACTGGGTTATAGAAGAAATTAAGGATGGAATAAAGAAATTCATAGACTCAAACGAGAATGAAAACACATCCTACCAGAACCTTTGGGACACAGCAAAAGCAGTGCTCAGAAGTCAGTTTATAGCAATAAATGCACACATCCAAAAACAAGAAAGGCTCATAATCAAAGCATTAACCCTACAACTGGAACAAGTAGAAAGAGAGCAGCAAAAGAAGCCCTCAGGCACCAGAGGAAGGAAATAATAAGATTTAGAGAAGAATTAAATGAAATAGAGAATAGAACAACAATTGAAAGAGTTAACAAGTCCAAAAGCTGGTTCTTTGAAAAGATCAACAAAATTGACAAACCACTGGCCAAACTGACAAAATAAAAACTTGAGAGGAGGCAGATAACCCATATAAGAAATAAGATGGGTGATATCACAACAGACCCAACTGAAATTAAAAGAATCATAACAGATTACTATAAAAAATTGCACTCTGACAGATTTGAAAACCTAGAGGAAATGGACAAATTTCTAGAAACTCACTACCTACCTAAATTAACACAAACAGAGATAGAACAACTAAATAAACCCACAACAAAAGAAGAGATTGAAAAGGTTATTAAAAAACTGCCAACAAAAAAAAGCCCTGGCCCAGATGGCTTCACTGGAGAATTCTACCAAACTTTCAGAGAAGAGATAACACCACTTCTATTAAAGGTATTTCAGAGCACAGAAAATGATGGGATACTCCCAAACTCATTCTATGAAGCCAGCATAATCCTAATACCAAAACCAGGTAAAGACACCACAAAAAAAAACAAACCAATATCCCTCATGAACACTGACACAAAAATCCTCAACAAAATTTTAGCCAATAGAATTCAGCAACATATCAAAAAAATAATTCACCATGACCAAGTGGGATTTATACCAGGTATGCAGAGATGGTTCAACATTAGAAAAACAATTAACGTAATCCATCACATAAATCAAACAGAAGACAAGAACCACATGATCTTATCAATCGATGCAGAAAAGGCATTCGAGGAAGTCCCAACACCTATTCATGATAAAAACTCTCAACAAAATAGGAATAGAAGGGAAATTCCTCAACATAATTAAGGGCATTTATATAAAACCAACAGCCAACATCATCCTGAATGGAGAGACTTTGAAAGCATTCCCCTTGAGAACAGGAACCAGACAAGGATGCCCTTTATCACCACTATTATTCAACATTGTGCTGAAGGTCCTAGTCAGAGCAGTTAGGCTAGAAAAAGAAATAAAGGGCATCCAAATAGGTAGGGAAGAAGTCAGAGTATCTCTATTTGCAGATGATATGATCTTATACCCAGAAAACCCCAAGGAATCCACAAGAAAACTACTGGAACTAATAGAAGATTTCAGCAAAGTTTCAGGATACAAGATAAACATACAAAAATCAATTGGATTCCTTTACACCAACAAAGAGAACCTTGAAGATGAAATCACCAAATCAATACCATTTACAATAGCCCCCAAGAAGATAAAATACTTAGGAATAAATCTAACCAGAGATGTAAAAGATCTTTACAGAGAAAACTACGAGGCTCTACATCAAGAAACTAAGAGACCTGCATAAGTGGAAAAATATACCTTGCTCTTGGATAGGCAGACTCAACAAAGTGAAAATGTCAATTCTACCCAAAGCAATCTACAGATACAATGCAATCCCGATCCAAATTCCACCAGCATTTTTTAATGAGATGGAGAAACGAAGCACCAATTTCATATGGAAAGGGAAGAGTCCCCGAATAAATAAAGCATTACTCAAGAAGAACAAAGCGGGAGTCCTCACACTACCTGATTTTAGGACCTACTATACTGCCACAGTAGTCAAGACAGCCTGGTACTGTACAACAACAGATACACAGACCAATGGAACAGAATTGAGAATCCAGATATAAGCTCACCCACCTATGAGCAGCTAATATTTGACAAAGGCCCAAAGTCCATTAATTGGGGAAAAGACAGTCTCTTTAACAAATGGTACTGGCATAACTGGATAACTGTATGCAAAAAACTGAAACAACACCCATATCTCACACCATGTACAAAAACTAACTCAAAGTGGATCAAAGACTTAAATATAAAATCAAAAACGATAAAGATCATGGAACAAAAAATAGGGACAATGCTAGGAGCCCTAATACATGGCATAGACACAATACGAACCATAAGTAGCAATACACAAGCACCAGAAGAGAGACTAGATAAATGGGAGCTCCTAAAAATCAAACACTTATGCTGGTCAAAAGACTTCACCAAAAGAGTCAAAAGACAATCTACAGACTGGGAAAAAATTTTTGGCTACAACAAATCCAATCAGCGTTCAATCTCTAAAATCTACATGATACTGCAAAACCTCAACAGCAAAAAGACAAAGAACCCAATTAAAAAATGGGCAAAGGATATGAACAGGCACTTCACCAAAGATATTCAAGCAGCTAACAGACACATGAAGAAATGCTCACAATCATTAGCCATTAGAGAAATGCAGATCAAAACTACAATGAGATACCATCTCACCCCAACAAGGATAGCATTAATCCAAAAAACACAAAATAACAAATGCTGAAGAGACTGTGGAGAGACTGGAACACTTATACACTATTGATGGGAATGTAAAATGATACAACCACTTTGGAAATCGATTTGGCGCTTCCTTAAAAAGCTAGAAATAGAAGTATCATAAGATCCAGCTATCCTGCTCCTTGGAATATATCCTAGAGAAGCAAAAGCCGTCACACAAATAGATATATGCACACCCATGTTCATCACAGCACTGTTCACAATAGCAAAAAGATGGAAGCAACCTAAGTGCCCATCAATGGACGAATGGATAAACAAACTATGGTATATCCACACAATGGAATATTACGCACCGATAAAGAACAATGATGAAGCTGTGAAACATCGTTTAATATGGTGGAAGCTGGAACTTATTATGCTGAGTGAATTTAGTCAGTCACAGAAGGACAAATACTGTATAAGACCACTATTATAAGAACTCAAGAAAAGGTTTAAACACAGAAGAAAACATTCTTTAATGGTTACGGGGGTGGGGAGGGAGAGTGAGGGTTAGTCACTAACTAGATAGTAGATAAGAATCATCTTAGGTGACCGGAAGGACGGCACACACTACAGGGGAAGCCAGCACAACTGGACTAAACCAAAGCTAAGAAGTTTCCTCAATACAATCAAATACTTGGAGAGACAGAGTAGCAGGGATGCAGGGTCTGGGGACCATACTTTCAGGGGACAGCTACATCAACTGGCATAACAAAGCTTATTAAGAAAATGTTCTGCATCCTACTTCGGTAAGTGGCGTCTGGGGTTAACAGCTTGCAAGCGACCATCTAAGATGCATCAACTGGTCCCAACCATCTGAAGTAAAGGAGAATGAGACCACCAAAGACACAAAGAAAATATTAGCCCAAGAGACAGAATGGGCCACATAAACCACAGACTTCATCAGCCTGAGACCAGAAGAACTAGATGGTGCCGGCTATCACCAATGAACGTCCTGACAGGGAACACAACAGAGGGTCCCTGATGGAGCAGCAGAATGATGGGAGCAGAACTCAAATTCTAGTAAGAAGACCAGACTTAATGGTCTGAGACTGGAGGCGCCCCGGAAAGCATGGCCCCTGGTCTTTCTATCACCCCAGAACTAAAACAATTTCCAAGGCCAACTCTTCAGACAGGGATTGGACTGGACTGTCAGACATGAAGTGATACTTGTGAAGAATGTGCCTCTTAGTCAAGTAGATACAAGAGACCAAAGGGGCGGCTTCTGCCCAGAGGTGAGATGGAAAGGCAGAGAGAGTTAGGAGCTGGTTGAATGTTTCATGGGGAATCAGGGGCGGAGGGGAGGAGTGTGCTGTCGCAGAAAGGGGTGAGTGGTTAGGGTCTCATAACAATGTATGTAAAAAAATAAAATAAAATTCTGTATGGGAGACTAACTTGAAATGTAAACGTCATTTAATTACAACAATAAAAAAAAAAGAATACATTAAAAACCCACTGCTGAAGAATCGATTCCAATGTATAGCGACCCTATAGGACAGAGAACTGTTCCATAGGGTTCCCAAGGCTGTAATCTTTATGGGAGCAGATTACTTCACCTTTCTCCCGCAGAGAAGCTGGTTAAGTTCAAACCACCAACCTTTTCATTAACAGCCAAGCCCTTAACCACTTTACCATTAGAGCTCCTTAAGAATATATACAGTAAAGAGGTAAAATAACTCAAGAGACTTCAAAGCAGCAAAATCAAAAGTTAGATACTTTATCATTCAATCCCAAGTGCTATAATTCACGGGTCCCACTGCAGTCCTCTGACAGATTATGAATTTGCTCAATCCTTTTTTTTTCTTTTGTATACTATAAAAAAGAATACATCAAGAGTATGAGACTGAAATTAAGACTACAGTCATACTTCGCTCAAAAAGCAGAAATACTCCTTTGCTTCCCAAGTAAATCAGCCAAGAATTGGTTAAGACTGTTTCCTTTAAATGCCACTCTTCTGAATCGTAGTGGAACTACTCTGACTCCCTACCACATTTGTTTGACTATCCTAAGTAAAAAAAATCTTGATATTTTGAGGATGGACTGAATACTTACAGAAACAGTAGCAAGATATCATTCATCTCTAACTCTACTAGATATTATGAATTAAAACATGGGATCAAAAGCCATTTGGAGTCAAAAATTATTTCAAATTCCAGTTAAGATAGTGAAGACAGACCTTTTCACCTCCTTCTCTCCAAAGTCACACCAAAACAATAAGAAGAACAAGAAATAAAAATACATTCCACCTTCACTTCAATAAAAAGATATTTGTAACCCTAGGGGCCCTGGTGGCACCATAGTTAAACATTTGGCTGCTAACCAAAAGGCCAGCAGTTCAAATCCACCAGTCGCTCCTTAGAAACCCTATGGGGCAGTTCTACTCTGTCCTATAGGGTCGCTATAAGTCAGAATTGACTCAACAGCAATGGATTTTTTTAACCACAATATATGAAGACAAAAAATCTTACAATAACCTCTGGGCATGCTAAAGAAGATACCATGAAGAGCAAGCCAACTCATGCCTCCGAACCCTGGGAAAGGCTTAGCAATAGGAGGTATCAGATACCACACAGAAACTGAGGGCCTGGCTAAAGGTCACCACCAAGACGCAGCCTCTATCTCACATAGCCAGAAACTGTTGTTGTTAGATGCCATCAAGTTGGTTCCCATTCATAGCAACCCTATGTTCAACAGAATGAAACACTGATCGGTCCTGAGCCATCCTCACAATTGTTGCTATGTTTGAGCCCACTGTTGCAGCCATTGTCAAGCTAGATATTACCAGTCCTCAAATCCAAGCAGAACTCTAAAGGTTTATTCTCTGGAAAACTTGAAATAGATAATCTGAATTCAGGAACACCAGCCTCAATGGAGTCTGGGGATAAGAACTCAGACTAACAACCGAAAACAAAAACCAAACGTTGAGTCGATTCTGACACATGGCCAACCCCACGTGTGCAGAATAAAAAAACTACACTCCACAGGATTTTCAAGGCTGTGACCTTTCAGAAGCAGATTACAAGGCGTTTCTACTGAGGCATCTTTGGGAGGGTTCAAACTGTCAATCTTTCAGTTAGTAGTCAAGTGCTTAATCATTTGTACAACCCAGAGACTCTTAAAACTAAAAACAGGGAGACTAAAAAAATAAAGACTAAGTACAAATATGTATAATGAAACTATAACTAACACCCACCCATCCACCCAAATCCACTTAGATGTTCAGATTCAAGAACACAGGTACCCAGACTGATTACCCACTGCCCCTAAAGGCAGGAGATCTGAGCATCTTTCTCTGGAGAAACTGAATGGTTCCAGATACTAAAGGCCTATCGATATTAATGCTTTGGGTGCTTCCCCAATAAAAAAAAATAGGTTCTGTTCCATCTGTAGCAGAGCCCACCAATTAAAAGCCCTTCCTAAGCAGAGCTTGCAAACATCTTTTTAATGATCCATCCTTAACTGTGAATGTAGCCTGAAATCACCAATCATTTGAGGAAAGCTTTCTAAAATAAAACACAGATCAAAATAAACAGGGAGAAAAAAGAAGTTGAAGAAAAGAGAAAGCAAGGAAACGTCAAAAAAGCCATCCTCCAAGAAGTAAGATGCTCAAAACGAGAACAAGATGCCTAAGAAAAAGAAAATAAGAAAAAGCTATTAAAAATATGGCAGCCAAAAAAAAATCCTCAGTAGAAAAGTTAGAAGGTAAAGTCAAGGAAATCTCCCAGAAAGTAGAATAAATTAAGACTGTAAAATAGGAAATTAGGCAACGAATGCAGGAAGTCCGATATCCAATTAAAGAGAAAACAGAAAATAAAGAGAAGGAAATTATAGGAAAAAATGCAAGAAAACTCTTAAGAACTGAAGGATCTGAAAAGGTCCACCAAGTACCCAGCACTATGGTTTTATAAAAAGACCTACCCACTTAGGCCCACCATTGTGAAATGTGTTACTAGGAATTACGACGGGAAAAAAAAACTAAAAACTTCCAGATACAAACTAGGATAAAGAATCAGAATGATGACATCAAACTTGCCAGCAACATCAGAAACTAGAAGACAAGGGAGCGATGCCTTCCAAATCCCAAGGGAACCCATACACCTATGGCAACAGATTTTCAACAAGAGAGTTAAGTCCATCCAATGGGTAAAGAATAGTTTCTTCAATAAATGGGCCTGGGACAACTGGATTTCCACATGTAGAAGAATGAAGTCAGACCCTATGTCACACCACATACAAAAATTAATTCAAAATGGATCAACAAGCTAAATATAAGAGCTAAAATCATAAAACTCTCATAAGAAAACATAGGGATAAACCCTCAGGACTTTGTATCTGGCAATGGATTCTTAGGGCACCAAAAGCACAAGCAAGAAAATAAACTGGACTTCATCAAAATAAAAACTTTCTTGCCTCAAAGGACATTATCAAGAAAGTGTAAAAGACAACCTACAAAACAGGAGAAAATACTTGAGAATCATATATTTGATGAGGGTTTAATATCCAAAATAAATTTAAAAAAAAAAAACTTTCACAACTCAGTAGCCATACAAGGTACAAAAATTGGTCTCTACTCACCTGGAGCAACAGAGGAAGGAGAGACAGGAATAAGAGGAAATGGAATGTGTGGCTAACTGCCTCCGTGAAAAACAGCCTCCTCTGCCATTAGACCAGAAGAACTGGATGGTGCCCAGCTACCACTACTGAATATTTTGATAAGATTCTATAGGGGAATCCTGATCAAAATGGGAAAAATGCAGAACAGAATTCCAAATCCTGATGGAATCCAGACTTTCTGCAGTCACTGAAGCTGGTGAACCCCTGAAACTACTGCCCTGAGATAATCTTTAAACCTTAAATCTTAAACCAAAAATATCCCCTGAAGCCTTCCTTAACCAAAGAACAATTTAGCTTAATTAGTAAAGAATGCCTACCTTGAGCAATGTGCTCTTCTAACCAACTATATGGGATCAAATTGACAACAGCAACTAGAAAGGTTAGATAGGAAACTTAAGAGGGCAGTGAGTTTATGTTAATGGAGGAGGAATAACTCAGAAAAGGAGAGTGAGAATGGATGCACAACTTGAAAAACATAATCAATATCACTGAATTGCACATGTAGAAATTGCTGAATTGGTGCATGTTCTGCTGTGTATACTCTCAACAACAACAAAAGAATCTTCCCAACTCAACAACAAAAAGACAAACAACTCAATTAAAAAATGTGCAAAGGATTTGAATACACATTTCTCTAAAGATATACAAATGACCAATAAGCCCATGAAAAGATGCTCAACATCATTAGTCATTAGGGAAATGCAAATCAAAACCACAATGAGATAACACTAACACTCACTATGATGGCTATAAAACTAATAATAAGTGTTGGCAAGGATGTTGAGAAACTGAACCCTTGTCCATTGCTGATACAAATGTAAAATGATGCTGCCATTTCGAAAAACAATTTGATGGTTCCTCAAAAAGTTAATCATAGAATTAACATATGACTCAGCAACTCCACTTCTGGGTATATACCCAAAAGAATGGAAAGCAGGGACTCAAACAGATACTTGTACACCAATGTCCACTGCAGCACTATTCACCATAGTCAAAAGGTGGAAACAACCCAAGTGTCCATCAACAGATGAATGGATAAACAAAATGTGGTATATGCATACAAAGGAATAATATTCAGCCAAAAAGAGAAAAGAAGTTCTGATACATACTATGACATATATGAACCATGAAAACATTATGCAAGGTGAATTTAAGTCAGACACAAAAGGATAAATATTGCATGATCCCACTTATATGAAATATCTAGAATAGGCAAATCCATAGAGACCAAAGTAGCTTAGTGGTTATCAAGGAATGGAGAGGAGGATGAAAAGGGAGTTACTGCTTAATGGTTACTTAGTTTCATTTGGAGTGTTGAAAAAGTTCTGGAAATAGCAGTGATGACTCCATAACCCTGTGAATTAATGCTGTTGAATGGTACACTTAAAATGGCAAAATTTTGTTATGTATGAAAAAGGTAAATAAAATAAAAAAGGTAAAAAAAAAAAAAATCCTAAAGGAAAATTGTTTTCAATCTAGAATTCTATGCCTGTTAAACTTTTAATCACATGTTAAGTAATATAATTAAGACAATGTCAAATATTCAAAGTCTCAAAAAATTTACTCTGCCATGCACCCTTTTCTCAAGAAGCTACTAGAGGATAATATGCTCCACCAAAAAAGGTAGTAAACCAACAAAAAGGCATGGCAAAAACAGGGTATCACACACAGGAGAGAGGCTGAGGGAATTCTCAAGGCAATAGGTGTGCAACTATCCTACTTCCATAACCTACATGATATGTGATAAAATTACATAGAATATACACACAAAAATGAGCACGAGTAATAGTCTAGCTTAACTAGTAAAGAATGTCTGCATTAAGCATTGTGCTCTTTCCAGATCTATCTATATGGAATCAAATTGAAAACAGCAACTCGGAAGATTAGATAGAAACACTTAGGGGGCAGTGAGTTCATGTTAATGGAGGAGGAACAACTCAGAAAAGGAGGATGAGAATGGCTGCATAGCTCAAAGAATGTAATCAATGAATCAATGTCACTAAACTGTACATGGAGAAATTGTTGAATTGATGTATGTTTTGCTGTGTATATTCTCAACAACAATAACAAAACAAATAAATATTTTTTAAAAATGAGCACAAATAAAACTGGGAAATCTAAATGAGACTGTCCTATTGCACCGATGTCAATATCCTGGTTGTGATACTATACTACAGTTCTATAAAATGTTACCATTGGGAGAAACCGGGTAAAGCGTACAAGAGATTTCTCTGTATTATTTCTTAAAACTGCATGTGAATGTACAATTATCTCAATAAAAATATCAATTTAAAGAAGTCTGCATAAGCACAGTTATTAATATGAAAGAAACAAATCAACACTGTCCTCTGTTCTGATTTTGATACGTTGTACTTTTTGGATCTCCAGAATAATGGCTTTTCCATTTTCAAATGTTTTACAACCTTGGATGCTCTGTTTCTGGGTCATACTGGAAACTTAAGTGTTCCATCATCAGTTGCTATTTTCCTTAAAAACATACTCTTTCATCTCTGGAGAGAGGAATAAACATCAAGCACTCACATTTGCATGCAACCCAAAATACGTGGCACTGTCTTTAAAACAAAATTTTTTTTCTCATTTCAGATATCCCTTAAGAATGAGTTTTCTTCATCAGAATTTCATTCTAATCATCTTTATAAGGGAAGAATTTATTTCATCAGCCCAATTGCTTATCTATTTAAAAGGAACAAAATCCACGACTTTACAAGACTTTTATCAGTCTTAGGGGTTCAGACAATGTTCTGTTGACCTAAAACACCCTTGCAGCTCCATTAAACTATTTATGGCTTAATCATCTCCATAAGCCGTTTTCACATGTAGATATCTTAGTCACACAATTTATATTTTGTGCTAAATAAAGGTCTCTTATTTGGAAATCCACACTCAACAAGCCCCCGCTTCTCTGTTCATCACAGCTGCTAACACAGCACTAAAGGGGCAACTTTGTAGCACTGCAAGTTTAAACACATTGCCAGCATTTCTCCAATCACGCCTTCCCTTTTACAAACCGAACAAGAATATTTACCTTGCACACCATTATACATCGTAATCTTTGAAAAGAAAATAATTATTCTTAACATTACTGGCTCTGCTCTGTTATGCTTTGCAAAGGACAAGTAAAACCTTCATATTTGGTGCTGAGGTATGTTCCTCACTCCTGCAAATAAAATAATAAAACTACTTTTATTCTTTTTCCATTATTATCATCTACTTTTCAAACTATTCTATCAATAAACTTTTTCAAACAAAACAATGAAAAAATTCTCAGAATGAGAATTATGGCCATGAACAAGATTTTATCTGGGTGTAATCTTTACAGAAGCCGACTGCCACAACTTTCTCCCGTGAAGCGGCTAGTGAGTTCGAACCGCTGACCTTCTGGCTGGCAGCCAAGGGCTTTAATCACTGTGCCACCAGTGCTCCTTAAGTACAAGACCAGTGAACTTAAAGTATGGGAAAGCACCACAGAGGATCCCCTTGACTTAATGACCACCCGTTAACAGTAGCTATCACCTGTAACACCGATGGGCTATCTGTGAAAAATACTTTGAAAGAGCTGGGTCAAGTGTTGGACAGTTTTTATTCATTCTAAAAGTAGATGTTCAAAGGAGAGAAATTCCTTAGGAGCGCTGGCCATTCCTGCAGCATGAGTTGCTGCCTTAGTATCACAGCAGAGGTCAGACACGTTTGATTTGACAAAGGTTTTCCTCATTTCTGTAAAAAAGTAGCCCTCCATACATAAAGGGCTAAGCTCAATTTAATCAACTGGTTCTTAAATGCAGGTCACTGGAACCAACCTAATCTTCCAAAGGTTAGCAAAAACAAACACTCAGAAAGACAACAAAAAGGATGCATTACACCTCTTCAGGGGCAAGAGCCTTTACCAATTTAATTTCCTGCATGAAGCCCAGAGACTCCATTCCATGATGGAAGATATTCCCTATGGAAAAAGTAATAAATCTAGGGGTGGAGGGAGGATTAACAGACACCAAAAGGTAACATGCCCGGTAGGAAACAGCCCACTAAACATTTGTGCTTTGGGGACAGAACTTAAAGAAACGGACTTAAAAATGAACTGTACAAAATGAAAACAGAACTTAAAGATTTGGAAAATTCTGTTGTACAAATTAAGTCTTACAGTGTTCACCAAGGACATGGCTACACAATCTTTTGTTAAAGAGATTAAGCCTGTGATTGGTGGATCTAACCAACTACCACAGCAAAAAACTAACAGCTTAGACTGAAGGACACAAAGAAATAACTAAGTTAAGAACGCTGTCTGCCTCTTCGAATTCTACAGGCAGGAAACAGGAGATCAGCAGGGCTTTCTCAGTTTGAAAGGGTGGGGCCACGGGTCTCCTGGATCTCAAAGGGTGGGGCTACATCCTCCTAAGTTTCAAAGAGTTGGATCTTCACTGGAGTGTGGGGCTGCCTTTAAGGTGCCAGGGGTGTGGGGCTGCCACCCAAACTCAAGGGGCAGGGCTGCCATGCCCAAGGGGCAGAAGAATGGAAACTGCAGAGGCCGAGGGGGTAGGGTCGCCACTCAGATGGACTAGGAGAATGGGGCCGCCTAAAGCCGAGGAAGCAAAGCTGCCATCTCAGAGGGCCTGGAAGGCAGAGCTGAAACCCAAGGCTAGGGGGCCTCCACCCAGAATGCAGAGGGCATGGCCCATACCCAGAGTCTAGAAGACAGGGTCATTGCCCAGATGGTCCCAAAGAACAGAGGATTTGTTTTCAAGCCTTGAGAGCTAATGTAAATCGTTCTACTGGGTTTTAGATTTGCTTGGCACTGGTTATCCCTTCTGTCCCTCCAATTTCTCCCATTTGTAAAGGAAACGTCTACCCTGTTCTACCATGGTACAGTCATGTACCGCATAACATCCATTAGGGCAACACAGCATATACATATATGATCAGGCACGCACCCTCCAGGGGATGCCCACAGCCCAATTCGGCAGCGAGCCCACTCCACCACCCCCTGCCCCACGGACTCAAATCACATAACATCCTATTTCACAGAAAGTATCTGGATTTTAAGCAACGCATGACTGTACTTTGGAAACCTACAACTTTTTGTATTCTAGATTTCACAGGTTCACAAATGTAGAGGAATTCTGCCCCAGGATGGAATATGCCTAAAGTCTCACCCATATTTGATTTAGATGATTCAGAAGATGAGATTTTAGACTTGGAGTTGATTTAAGACTTTTGGGATGATGTGATGGGGTGACTATGTTTTTGTATATGGCAAGGATGTGAATTTTGGGGGGTCAAACGGTGAAATGTTATGGACTGAATTATGTCCTCCAAAAATATGTGTTATAAATCCTAACCCCTAGTTGCACAATGGTTAAACCACTCGGCTGCTAACCAAAAGGTTAGCAGTTCAAACCCACCAGCCACTCCACCCACTCAGCGGGAGAAAGATGTGGCAGTTTGCTTCCGTAAAGATTCACAGCTTGGAAACCCTATGGGGCAGTTCTACTCTGTCTCATAGGATCGCTATGAGTCAGATTCCACTTGATGGCACTGGGTTTGGTTTTGGTTATGCGTGTGGTTATAATCCCATTTGGGAATGGGTTGTCTTTTTTATGTTAATGAGGAAGGATTAGTGTAGGGTGTATCTTGAGTCAATCTCTTTTGAGATACAAAAGAGATTAAACAAGAGAGGAGAGGAAAGATGGAATAAATAGATGTCAAGACATACAGAGATCTCCAAGAAACCAGGAAGCAGAAACTGAAGAGACAAGGATCTTCCTCCAGAGCTGACAAAGAAAGCCTTCCCCTAAAGTTGGCACTCTAAATTCAGACTTCTAGCCTCCTAAACTACGAGAAAATAGATTTCGGTTTGTTAAAGCCACCTATCTGTGGTATTTCTGTTATAGCCAAAAAAGAAAAAACAAACCTGTTGCCATCGAGTTGATTTTGACTCACAGTGACCCTACAGAACACAGGAGAACTGCCCCACAGGGTTTCGAAGGTGTGGCTGGTGGATTTGAACTGCCAACCTTTTAGTTAGCAACCAAGCTCTTAACCACTGCGCCACCAGGGCTCCTCTGTTACAGCAGCAATAAATAACTAAGACAAGGGCTAATATGCCCTGCGCTCCTACGATGTGACTAACACCATGCTCTGCTCTCATGGACCCATAAAATCTTCACAACCACCCTACTTGGTAGGTACTATTATTAACATTATTTAAGAAAGAAACTGAGACACAGACAGGTTAAGTAACTTTCCCAAAGTCTCACAGCTACTAACCTGTGGTACCAGAATTCCAACCAACCCAGCAGGCCTGATCCAAAACCACCACACACTTTCCCAAAAAAAAAGAGATTATGCCATTATTGTACAGGATGGGGTTTTGGTTGTGGGTATGCATCCTTTACAAAAAGTTTAAAGTAGATGAAGCTAGCATTTTGCTTCCTACTTTCCAACCCCACTTTCTCAGTGGCAGATAAATCTCTTACCTTACTATAGGTTTTGTTCAATATTCCTTTTCCAGAAAGGCCCTATCCCACCCCTCTGACCCAATTTCTATTTGTCCTTCAGGCTTTATCTTAAACATCATCTCCTGCAGGCAAGCCTCCTCAAACTTAGGCTGGCTACTCACCCCTCCTCTCTTTGCTTACCCCTATTGTAGCACTTCCCATACTCTATTGTGATTGCCCTCACTAGATTGCTCCTCAAGGCAATCTCACATACTCCTAGTGCCTGAAACAGCACCTAGTATTAGGCGCTCAAAAAATACATGCTTGACAATCTAACTACCTGACTACCCAGCTACAGCTAAAAGACGAACGCTAAAGCAAACTTAGTGCTAGCAAGTGCTAACCCACAAGGCAGAGAACAAGTTCTAAGTTTCATGAAATTTTTAACAGACTATTTCTCCAAAAAAAGATGAATTCAAAAATTTAAATAATCACTTGCCCAATTCAATTTCAGTGTTTCCTATGCAAATGAATTAAGCAGTTGACGAATATTTGTCATAAGAATCCAAAATCAATGATTTCAGTAATGCTATAAATCGTCTGAAATCAGTTCAATTTTGACAATTCCCAATGTTCAAAGAAGTCTGCAGTTGCTTTTTAAAGTCATATCAATATTAGTTACACTTAAAATGGATTTCACTGCACTGCCCCAATGCTGAGTGCTGGGCTCCAAGTGACAGAGGTACCCATGTCTCCTTTAAGAAATTTACTGTGTGTGAAAAAAACATGGGTTTCCCATACAATTCATTCAACATGATTAGTGCTGATAGCACAAAATCTTCCAATCGGTGTCAAAAGGGACTTTCCTAGAACCTTCCCTTTTTTGTTCCTAAACGGGAAACCAATTAAAAAGGTCAATCTTTATTTATTAGCTTTTACTTCCACACCAAATAATTCTGAAACAAGAGGTGAAAGTACATTGTAAGTCCTTACGGCTATGACTGGCAAAATAATTTCCCGTAAATTACAGCGCAAAGCAAAAGGAAAGGGAGAAGTTAGACTTCATTCCGTCGCGTTTGAGGACAAAATCTGATCATCTCCCTTAGATTACTGCTTCTGCTCGTGTCTCGAATAGCACTGTGAAGCAAACATGCCATACAGAGTCCCACCCCAAGCGCCAAGAGCCTCCGATTGTTTGACACATCAATGGATTAGTCAACGCGGGGCAACTCACTTTTCTCTCTAATTTGCTTTATTCTTCACACAAACCCTCAAGTTTACTCTAAGTTATGACCATATGAAATCTTCTCTTTGCCCCAAATATAAATTCAGGCCTTTACCAAATGACTAATAACTGCTGCAATCCCAACCACTAAAATACACCCCTTACAAATATCATACATCCAGTAACTTCGCACAAATATGAAAAAAGTCAGTTTGGCGCTTAAAGAAATAGGATTCTGGAATGTTGTTAAATGCTGACTATCTTGTAACAGCAGGAACTAAGCAGAGTAGGAGACTAGAAAGCCAGAGACCGGATGGAAAGCATGGGCAGACCCCGCCCCAGTAAGCTCAATGCCGATTCAAACAGTAACTTGGGTCTCTCGCTTGGAATTGGAATCAGTGAAACAAAGGCGTACATTACGGGAAGCAAGATGTCTGGAGTAAAAGGAACAGTTTGCAACTACAAAGACTGTACACCATCCTCCCACAGGTCTTACCTATGGTGGAAATAAAGGTGGTATTGAAGGCATCATCCGAAAAACGAAAAAGGACGCAGGTCTTCCCCACTCCTGAATCCCCGATCAGGAGCAGCTTGAAAAGCAGGTCGTACGTCTTCTTCGCCATTGGGAGGAGCGGCTCAGGCTCTCGCCGCCGGCGGCACCAAGGGATCGGTCCCTCTCACTACGGCCAACTCCTCACTCCGACGTTCTCAGGCCGGAGGACAAGGGAAGCGTGGGAAAAAGGAGAGCTCGAGAGGGCGCGGGCGATCTATGAACGGCCTCGTTGAGGAAGCCCCGACGGTGGCGGCGTCCGGTGCCTCCAAGGGCGGCGACAGCAGCTCCGCAGCCTCTCCCAGCCGCTCCGCCCGGTTCCGGGGAGTCGGTCGGGACAAAATGGCCTCCCCTCCCCCCTCAGGGCTGCTCGGCCGGGACGCTCCCACGGGCGAGCAAGCAAGCTCTGCCGTCGAGGGAGCGCGGCGGGGTTGAGGACGGTCTCTCTCCCGAGCAGCAACTCCGCGCTAGAACGCGGCGATGGCAGCGAAGGAGAACCCTGGCCCGACAAGCTCAGCTACATAGCCGCAGGAAACCGAGCCGCCCCGACCAGAGCCACCTTTTCCCCGTGCCCTCTCACGCCGGCGTGCGCGCTGCCTGAGACGCACGCAAGAACGTGCGCCCGCCCTTCCCTCTCGCTCTCAGCCTGCGGTCTGCCTCTGCGCACGCGCGCAAAAGGGTGTGGAGGGGTGGCACACAGGGGTGGAGAGTGGAGCGCTCGGTCTCCAAGCCTACTTTTAAAGCCAAGCCTAGACGAGAGAAGGGAGAGGCGAGAGAGGGCGAGGCCGCGGGCGCGCTCCCTGTGGCCGTCTGATAGGGAGTGTTGCGTTACGAGCACGCCCTGCGGGTAGAGGCTGCCTATTGACTGCGCAGGCGCAGCACGATGGAGTAGCCCCTTGACCCTCACCGCCTTCCCGGCGGTCGCCCTCGGGACTGTGTTAGGTTGGACCGTCTGTTGTGGATGTCGAGCCAAGGTTCTTGGCTCAGCGAGGGGCTTGGTGGCCATGTGTTCCTGTGTAGGTATAACTCGTAAACTCGAGAAAAGGTCGCGCCCTGGGTTATTTAATAACCTCTTTGCTAAATTGAGACGCATCGGAGTGCCCTCCTTCAGGAGATAGTAGCGACAAGGGAGGCATTAGAGCTCCGTCCCGGTTTACTTAAGGAACAACAGTCGGCGTTCATGAGACCAGGAGTTTGAAATGGAAAAACTGGCCCTGCTGCTCAGGTTAAAATGATGTAATCGGCCTTCCTGGGTGAGGAGAGGAAGGCTGAGAACACTTGGGCACAGGGAGAACTTCCCCGCAGAGTGGAAGCTTCGGTGCGGTGCTGTGCAGGGAACACCCGCTCCAGTGTTTACCGTCCTTTTGGAATCCCGGAGAGCCTAAGAGCTCTACACCGGAGGCAGGGCCCCTCCCTGCCCCCAAAATTGAACCACTAGTGTCAAAAATTGAAGGGTGGTGAAGCCTACCCCAACCTCACGCAGGTCTGTTCCTTGCACTTTCTTTTCATATGCCTTAACCCCTTGTCCCTTCCCTCTCGCCACCAATCTTATTTATACCTCCCTTTTCTTCTTTCTTTCTGTTGTTCAATTATTCATACTTCTACCCTACCATTCTCACTTCTCAGCATGCTTCACTCCAAAGCACGCTTAGGATGTGAGGGCAGAGGAGTGGAACCTGGTGGGCTGGTTCCACCTGTTACAGTAGAAACCCTAGGACATCTGGAAAGCAAGAAACATGGATTGGGAGAGAGGGAAGTAAAAATGTACTTTTACCCCCCCCCCCCCCCCCCCACACACAACATGTTTGTGTATTTAGTATATATTTAAAACTAATCTTTCAGGCAGTTGTTGTTAGGTGCCATCCGTTGGTTCTGACTCTTAGGGACCCTACATACAACAGAACGAAATGCTGCCCCATCCTGCACTACCCTCACAATCATTGCTATGTTTGAGCCCATTGTTGCAGTCTCTGTGTCACTGCATCTCCTTGAGGGTCTTCCTGTTTTTCACTGACCATCTACCTTACCAAGCATGATCTCCTCCTCCAGGGACTGGTCAGTCCCTCCTGATAGCATGTCCAATGTATGTGAGATGAAGTCTCACCATCCTCACTTCCAAGGAGCACTCTGGCTGCACTTATTCCAAGATGGATTTGTTCGTTCTTCTGGCATACCATGGTATATCCAATATTCTTCGCCATCACCATAATTCAAAGGCATCAATTCTTTTCAGTCTTCCTTATTCATTGTCCAGCTTTCACATGCATCTGATGTAATTGAAAATACATGGCTTAGGTCTGCTGCACCTTAGTCCTCAAAGTGACATCTTTGCTTTTTAACACTTTAAAGAGGTCTTTTGCAGCAGATTTGCCCAATGTAATATGTCATTTGATTTCTTGATTGCTGTGTCCATGGGCGTTGATTGTAGATCGAAGTAAAATGAAATCCTTGACAACTTCAGTCTTTTCTCTGTCTATGATGATGTTGCTTATTGGCCCAGTTGGGAGGATTTTTGTTTTCTTTATGGTGAGATGTAATTCATACTGAAAGCTGTAGTCTTTGATCTTCATCAGTAGGTGCTTCAAGTCCTCTTCACTTTCAGCAAGCAAGGTTGTATCATCTGCATTTCACAGGTTGTTAATGAGTCTTCCTCTAATCCTGATGCTGAGTTCTTCTTCATATCATCCAGCTTCTCAGATTAGTTGCTCAGCACACAGATTAAATAAGTATGGTGAAAGGATACAACCCTGACGCACACCTTTCCTGACTTTAAACCATGCAGTACCCCCTTGTTCTGTTCAAACAATTGCCTCTTGGTCTATGTACAGGTTCCTCATGAGCACAATTAAGTGTTCTGGAATTCTCATACTTTGCAATGTTACCCATAATTTACTATGATCCACACAATCAAATGTCTTTGCATAGTCAATAAAACACAGGTAAACATCTTTCTGGTATTCTCTGCCTTCAGCCAAGATCCATCTGACATTGGTTACAGTAATCATATTTTATTCTACTGTTTAAAGATTTGTCTTACATCCTTCCTGTCCATACCTAAACTTCCATTACTGAGGATGCTTGTCTTCTCTAATATGTCTCGCTCTTAAGCTCATTTCTCTGATTGCTTTTCTTAATCCTGTCACTTAAACCCTCTTAACCTCTATGAGTCATTCTTCCTCCAGTTGGGAATGCCTTATTATGATAGTACCAACAATTCTAAAATAGACTAGCTGTGTTTTTAGCTGCCGTCCAGTCAACTCATGGCCACCTTATGTACAACAGAATGAAGCTCTGTCCTGCATCATTCTCACAGTCACCAACATGTTCAAGTCCGTCATTATGGCTACTGTGCCAGTCCATCTCCCCAAGGGTCTCCCATGCTCTCATTGGCCCTCTCCTTCACGAAACGTAGTGTCCTCCTCTAATGATATGTCCCTTCTGATAACATGTCCAGAGCAAGCAAGTCAGACAATGTTCTTTTGTGATCCATAATGTTTTCACTGTCTAATTTTTGGAAGTAGATTGCCAGGCCTTTCTTCCTAGTCTGTCTTAGTATGTAAGCTCTGCTGAAACCTGTCCACCATGGGTGACCCTGCTGGTATTTGAAATACTGATGTCATAGCTTCCAGCATCATAACAACATGTAAGCCACCACAGTATGACAAACTGACAGAGGGATGGTGGAGACTAGCTGTACAAATCACAAAATAAATTATGGTCAGTGCTTCACAGGTTTGTGATTGATTCAGAGTCATAACAATGAACACTTCAGGAAAATGTTCAGTGTTAGCTTGATCCTTCCTTTTGAAACTACATCGTAACTACCAAACCACTGAGAATCATGGCACAGCCAAGTTGACATCCAATTGACTCAAGCCCCCATATTGTAAAGCATTTTAGAATTTTTTCTTAATGTAGAAAATCTAATTTGAGAGTACTACCAGTACGTAAACTTTGGGGATTGTTAAAAATAATCAAACGTTAAAGAAATTGAAACATAAGGTTTATTCTGAGCAGTTATTCTATATGCATATAGGGAGACTATTCTGATTACAAAAACAAACAAACAAACAAATGGCTGGAAATAAGCTAGTTGCAATGAAGTTTATAAAAAGAAGAAGAGGGAGAAGAACAGAAGATCAACCATTGGCTAATCTTAACATGACTGATTGAACTCTGCCCTCCCTCTTTTACCGGAATCAACTGATAGCAGGTGTCTTAGGCTACTGGATCAAGTCCCAAGAACTGGATGTTAGATGATGACAAGCCAAATGCAGGATCCAGAGCAGAGAAAAAGCCAGTGAGCTTTGCCAGAAAGTCCATATATATCGGATGCAGGCCACACCCCAAAAGATACTCCCTTTCAACTGATTGGTGCTCATAGCAGATCTCATCATGGAGGTGATTTCATCATTACATAACTGCCAAACTACATCGTAACTACCAAACCACTGAGAATCATGGCACAGCCAAGTTGACATTCAACCTTAAAGTCTACCCCTTGTCAGCTTGGCACCTGTACACATCTCCTAAATAATATGTAATCTCTGAATAAAACAATTATTAAGTCATACCTGCACCTAACATGATACAACTGATGTGTACAACCAAAAATTCACTAGCCCTGTTTACATCTTATATTTCATAAGTGAAGAAAACAAAAATATTTTATGCACACATGCAAGGAAGAAATACTCATAACAATTACAGTCCTTGTTTCTGCAACTGGTCACGTGGTCATAGCTGGTACTGAGAACTACCTTCTTCCACCACCCATTTCGTATTTACTTTACCTTCAGTGAGCACCTCAGCTGGTCGTGGTTCTTTGCCTGGCAGAGTGACCCAAACCTTCATTCCTGAAAGGTCTGGGCCATTAGTAGTCATGGTGGAATTGGGTTGCTGTAGTTTTCCTCTGACTTTAATCACAGGGCATGGTAGTACTAGGAGACACCCTAAGGGGTCTCCTACATTCCAAACATACTCTTCTTTACCTTCATTATATAATGTCACTATGATTTCCTCTTGGTAATCAAGATCAATCACACTAGCCAATATGGTAACTCCCTTCTTTGTTGATCCAGAAGCATAAGGAGCCCACAGTGGCCAGGTGGCATTCTTAACTTCCAGATCAATGGAGTAAGTGATGCGTCTCCAGGTGGGAGCATTCCTCTCTTTGGAACTAAGACTGCTCTACCCACACAGCATAGGGGTGTGAGGACAGGAAGCCAAAATTTTGCAAGTCGGTCACTAGGGGTAATGGTGAGCTGTGCTACTCTCATTTCCACCCCTTGATTCTTGGACCCATGAATCCTGGCTAAGGGAGAAATGGCACCATATGTTGGATGCTGGTTTAGAGCATACAGCCTCCTGGAGAACATTGCCTCAACCCTGCAAGGTATTGACACCTAGCTGGCACCATAATTGTGTCTTTAGAAGGCCATTCCATCACTCTCTCAAGCCAGCTGCTTCAGGATGGTAGGGAACATGGTAAAACCAGTGAATTCTATGAGCAAGGGCCCATTGCTGCACTTCATTTGCGGTCAAGTGAGCTCCTTGATCTGAGGCGATGCTGTGTGAGATACCACGACATTGGATAAGTGGATAAGTCCATGGATGGTAGTTTTGGCAGAAGCATTGCATGCAGGGAAGGCAAATCTGTATCCAGAATGTCTATTCCAGTAAGAACAAAACGCTGCCCTTCCCATGATGGAGGCAGTCCACAGGTTTTCCAGTCAACCTGCCACCAGGTTGCTGGCTGATCACCTTGAGAAATGGTGCTGTATCAGGGACCCAGTGTTGGTCTCTGCTGCTGGCGGATTGGGCACTCAGCAATGGCTGTAGCCAAGTCAGCCTTGGTGACTGGAAGTCCATGTTGCTGAGTCTATGGGTTACCTCCATCCCTTCCTCCATGGCCACTTTGTTCATGAGCCCATTCACAGGAGTGACTGGGGAAAGAGGATGACTCGTTTCCACAGAATGCGTCACCCTATCCACTTGATTGTTAAAATCCTCCTCTGCTGAGGTCACCCTTTGGTAAGCATTCACATGAGACACAAATATCTTCACTTCTTTAGCCCATTCAGAGAGGTCTACCCACACACCTCTTCCCCATACCTCCTTGTCTCCAATTTTCCAATCATGTTCCTTCCAAGTCCCTGACCATCCAGCTAAACCATTGACCACAGGCCATGAATCGGTATACAGTCACACATCTGGCCATTTTTCCTTCCAAGCAAAGTGAACAGCCAGGTGAACTGCTTGAAGTTCTGCCCATTGGTAGGATTTCCCTTCACCACTGGCCTTCAGGGGAGCCCCAGAAAGGGAGCTCTAGTGCTGCTGCTATACACTTTCGAGTGGTGCCTGCATATCATGCAGAACCATCTGTAAACCAGGCACAAGTTTTCTCTTCTTCAGTCAACTCATCATAAGGAACTCCCCGTAAGGCCATAGGTGCAGACTGGGAGATGGAAGGTAATGTGACAGGAGTGGAGACCATGAGCATTTGGGCCACTTCCTCATGCAACTTACTTGTGCCTTCAGATCCTGCTCTGCCCCATCTCGTATATACCACTTCCATTTAATGATGGAGTGCTGCTGTGCACGTCCAACTTTGTGGCTTGCTGGGTCAGACAACACTCAGCTCATAATGGGCAGCTCAGGCCACGTAGTGACTTGGCCAGAGTAGCACACCCAAATGAGGAATGTGTTGCCTCCAAAATCCAAAGAGTCCCTTTTCCCCCTGGGCCCCATATTCTGAAACTTTAGGAATTAAGTACATTTATTAATAAATTTTATTTATTATAGGTTAGGATCATGGAATTTTCACGCTGCCATAATCTTTTAAGTCGTAATTCAACCCCTCCAAGTAGTTTAGAAATGAGGAGTCTGAGGCTCAGAGAGGTTAGGGACTTGTCAAAGTCTCACAATGTTAGTAGCAGAGCCAGGACTATATGGGCAAAGGAAAAGGGAGGAAAACCTGCAAAGGACATCATATGACAAGAAGGTGAGAATTGAGAGACTCAGCCAGTATTGAATGTTTGGCTGTTAATTAAAAGTTAATTAAAGGTTTCAATGGAGTGAGACCTAAACATCAAGCCACATCTCTGCTGCTGAAGCCACCTGAAGTGATCAAGGCATGGAAGATCTGACTCTAGAAAAAAGAATAAAGTGGGGATCTATGTAGGCCTATCGGGTCACTGTAAGTTGGAATCTACTTGACGGCAATGGGTTTGGTTGATTTTTATGTAGGCCTCAAAGGTAAACCTAAAGTTGTTAAGTAATATTTGATAATAATTAAAACTTGGTGAAAGAAAACGCCTATCTAGTACTCACTTAGGGCTTATGCCTTTTCCAGAATTGCTCTATAAAGAATCCAGTCCGAACAAAACGATAATTTAGTCCAGATGTTTGTAAAACAAGAGAACTAATAGATATATTTATACGTCTGTATTATTAATTAAAGGAGCCCTAGTGGCGCAATGGTTAAGCGAAAAATGTACAGTTCGACTCTACCAGCCATTACACAGGAGACAAGACCTGGCAATCTGCTGGTAAAGATTTCAGCCTAAGAAACTCTACTCTGTCCTGTAGGGTCTCTGTGAATTGGAATCAGCTCAACTGCACACAGCATCAATAACACAACATTATTAAGGTGGTGTTTCTATATTTTCCTGGAAAAATTACAGCTGACCAGCTCATGGCTCTAGTCTTCAGCTTAAGCTTTCAGCACCTGCCCCACAGCTTATAAAAAAATCCTTGTCTCAAAAAAAAAAAAAAAATTGCTTAGGTTCATCTTTGCCGCTATTTCTTCCTGTGTATATTTTGCCAGTCTCTGTGCCTGAGTTCTTGTTTGCTTATTCCTTTGTCTCATTCTCTCTGTTCTCCCTGAGAATGGAGTCTTCCCCTGAACCACAGCCCCACTCTTAAGTCCTCACCTTGCTTGAAAACCTACTCCTCCAGTCTCTGGGACTTTGCCTATTAACTATAATTTCCTCTGTTCACACTCACCATCTTCCTGCTGGGACTTCCTTGAGGAAGGTCTTTGTACTGATTGCCTACAGGCTACCACTGTCCTTGTCTCCGTATCACGTCAATATCCTGCTGGCCTGCATATGTCAAGTTAGTCCTACTTCCTGTTGGCTTCCCTGTTGGCTCAGGGGCTAACCAAAAGGTTGGAGATTCAAGTCCACCCAGAGATGCCTTGAAAGAAAATTCATTGCTGTGGAGTCAATTCTGACTCATAGGGTTTCCAAGTCTGTAAATCTTTACAGAAGCAGACTGCCACATCTTTCTCTCATGGAGTGGCTAGTGGGTAGGAACCACCGATCTTTCAGTTAGCAGCCAAGCACTTAACCATCGTGCCACCAGGGCTCATTCAGAAGAAAGACCTGGCAATCCACTTAAGAAAAATCAGCCACTGAAAACCCTATGGAGCAACAGTTCTACTCTGACACACATGAGGTTACCATGAGTCAGAATCTGCTTGATGGCAACTGGTTAGGCCTTAGCCACTAGCTTTATTCCTATTCTAGCTTCCATACACAAGTCTTCAGACAAATTAAAGTGGACTTCTTTCCCGTAGTTAATGTGTATCTTCTTGATTTCATGCTTAATTAATGTAGTTTTCTCCATTCAAAATGCCCCCTCTTTTCATTCTATCTACCATCTCTTCAGACTTCAGCTTAAATGCCTCCAGCATGGGCTGTCTTTCCCAGTGTCCTCACCAGAAGAAACTTGTTTTTTCTTTAAACTCTCATAAAAACCAAATCAAACCAAACCTGTTGCGTCTAGTCGATTCCGACTCAGAGTGACACTATGGGACAGAGTAGAACTACCCCATAGGGTTTCCAAAGAGCAGCTGGTGGATTCAAACTGATGACCTTTTGGTTAGTAGCTGTAGCTCTTGACCACTGTGCCATCAGGGCTCCTTAAACTCCCATAAACTTTGTGAAACCAGTTTTATATCCTCCTTTTTGTTTCACAATCAATACATATTTATTTCAGACACTTAGAAAATGCAGATAAGCAAAGCAAAACAAAAAATTGTAACTATCCAAACAAACAAAAAATTCTACCCCCAGAGATAACCACTATTAGTGTTTTGGTGAATAGACATGTGGATATTTTTCTTCCCGTAGCTCTTTATTTAGACATTTCTTAAGACATATGTTCTACATTTTATGAAGGATATTTGTATACATGTCTTATCTCAAATTAGAATTCTCTTGAGGGCTTTGAGTGTTCTATGCATCACTTAACAAAGTGTCTTGAACATATCAGAGAATCAAAACATATCTGTCAAAGGAAAAAGCAAATAAAACTCAGAGAATCCCTTTTTTTCTCCGGAAAATAATACTATTTTGGAGAAATTTTCAAAACGTTGAAAAAAACTGATAATTCAAAAGAAGTGAAAGGAAGGATAATACATTTGGAGTAATATTTTTACAAATTTTAGTGAATATCTGAAGAACTCACCTAAGTCCAGTACAGAATTAATTTCTATGAACGAGAAATACTATTAAGGCAATAGGGCAGCTGTGATATAGCTGAAGGAGCACTGAACTTGGGGTCAGACTACATAGGTTCAAGAACCAGCTCTGCCACTCACTAGGTCTGTGACAATGGATGGTTCATTTAACCTTACTAAATGTATTTTCCTCATATGTTAAAAGGGTATAGTACCTCATGGGATTGTTTTGAGAATTAAATAAGATAATGTATTCAGGTGTACTTTGTACAGTGTAAAACACTATGCAAATGTAAGTTATTACTATTATTATTATTAGGAGGTAAGAGTGATAAATTGCACCATAAGGTAATAGGGAGCAGAAATGTTTCAAGTAAAATTAGAGTACTTATAAATTATCAAAGCAGCAAGCCATTCTGGAAGGAAAATCGTGCCAAAGGAAGTTGAACCAATAACAGAAATAGGTCTGAAGGAGGAGAAATGACAGAATAAAACAGGAAGAAGCAAGATCAGAACTGACTTGAGTTGTAAAGATTTAATGACATCATCAAAAGGAGTAATGAGACCAAAAGAAAGAAATTCGATGGTTGAAGGTAACAGAGCACCCCTTCCCCAAATAAAATAAAAGACCTCACACCATTGACTCCAGCACATGATTCCCAACTCTTCTCCCCTATATTGGAACAATTAGTCTAGCACGGTGGTTAAAATATGAGCTTCAGATTAGATATAAACCTTAGGGGGCAATAAATTTATGTTAATTAGGGAGGAACTACTCAGAAAAGGAGGGTAAGCATGATTGCACAACTTGAAGAATGTAATCAGTATCACTAAATGGTACGTGTAGAAATTGTCGAATTGGTGTATGTTTTGCTGTGTATGGTCTTAACAACAACAACAAAATCAATAAAATTATATTAAAAAATGAACTTTTATAAGACTATACAATGTAAAGGGTGAACCCTAATGTGACCTATGGACTATAGGTAATAACAATGTATCAATATTGGTTCAACAATGTTAACAATTGTCAGATGTTAATAATAGGAGAAACAGTGTGCAGGGGAGAGAGAGGGGATATAGAAACTTTCTGTACTTTCTGCACAGTTTTTCTCTATACCTAAAACTGCTCTAAAAAATAAAAGTCTATTAAAAAAAAAAAGGAGAAAGAAAGAAACTTGGCTATTGAGTCCACTAAACCTAGAATTCTAGATCTATCACTTTGTTGAAAAGAAACCTTGGTAAGTTACCAACCTCTCTAAGCCTATTTTCTGTAAAGTGGGACCAAAACAGAAGCCACCATAGGGTTGTGTGAGGATTGAGTGACACCATGTTTCGTCTTTAATTAATGCTCAGAAATGTTACTATCACTGCTAGAGCTGAGAAAGCTTTTTCCTCTTGAGAATCATTGGCTTGTTGAGAAAAGTAAATCTAGAGGGACATAAGTAAAAAATCACTTATCTGGAGACATGGAAGGCATGTCTGTGATTCCATGGGGATATTCTAGAAGGGAAAAGACTTCTAAATCTGTCCTCACAATCTTTTGCTTCCTCTAAAAGTGATTATGGGGGCAGTGGTGATTCAGTGGTAGAATTTTCACATTCCATACAGGAGGATCACAATAGTCCAATCTGCCACAAATCATGGAGATGGCACAAGACCATTCCGTTGTGCATGGGGTCACTATAAGTCCGGCTGACTCAGGGCAGCTAACAACAAAAACAACAACAACAAAAGTTATTATGGATCAAGTAGGAACCAAAACCAGCCTGGGGACTGCATATTTACATATTAAAATGTAAATATAATACGTGAGTTAACCTCTTTTTAACGTCTAAGGGAAACAACAGAATCATCCAAGGCCAAAAAACCTACCTGTTGTCGTCGGGTCGATTCCGACTCATACCGACCCTACAGGACAGGGTAGAATGCCCCATAGGGTCTCCAAGGAGCAGCTGGTGAATTTGAACTGCCTACCTTTCAGTTAGCAGCCAAGCTCTTAGCCACTGCGCCACCAGGGCTTCAAGGCAAAAGGATGATTATCTGTTTTCTAATTATTGGCTATTCGACTATTTATAAAGTAATAAATGCCCAGTTCATGCTGCTTAGAAAATGGAGAGCACCAAGAAATAAACACTGTGGTTAAAAACGTGAAGGTGTGCACAGGAAATCCTGTGCACATCATAGATCAATGAAAAAATAGAGCTACAAGACACACTTCCTGAGTCAGAGGAACCTGAGGTATTTATGGTGGCAAGAGTCAGAGCTCTGAAGAGCAAAAAGGGCTTTAGCTAACTGACAGGGACAGGAACAGAAAGCATAGGGTATGGAAATTTGGCCTATGAGCTGTCTGAAAAAATAGTAGAAGCAACTAAAAGCCAGGACAGAAGAGTTAGAGATGGAGAGAAAAGATACTTCCTGTAGTCAGAACCCAGGGGAGCACTGAGAAAGAAAGGGAAGGGGGCTGCTCAGGGAGGAGCTCG
Organism: Dugong dugon; assembly: GCA_030035585.1. NCBI lineage: Eukaryota > Metazoa > Chordata > Mammalia > Sirenia > Dugongidae > Dugong > Dugong dugon. The sequence continues at coordinate 74,579,015 of CM057473.1, forward strand.
GGGTCCAAATGGAAGAGAAACTAATTCAGGCTTAAATATCTCTCTAGAAATCTATCTCATTAAATGTCAAGACCTGGAGGAAGACCCATCAGACTTAAAAAGACAATGACAAGAGACAGGTGCTTTAACCCTGTTCCAAGGTAAGAAATGTGCAGCAGCATTTATGAATTATGAACTCACAGACTCATGATATGATATAAAGGAGTCACAGTCATCTGTTCTTTCTTTTAATTAAAAAAAATTTATTGTAGTGAAAATATACACAACAAAACATACACCGTCTTAATTTCTACATGTACCATTCAGTGACATCCATTACTTTCTTCAAGTTGTACAACCATTCTTGCTATCCAAGTCATTCCACTACCATTAACATGAACTCAGTGCCCCCTAAGCAAAAACTCCCTCTTTCACCCTACTTCCCACTCCTGATAACCACTAATAATTTTTAGTTTCTATGTATTTGCTTTGTTCTTTTGTGACTGATTGACTTATTTCACTCAGCATGATGTTTTCAAGGTTCATCCACATTTTGGCATACATCGGGACTTCATTTCTCTTTATGACTGAATAGTATTCTATTGTGTGTATATACCACATTTTATTTATCCATTCATCTGTTGATGGACATTTAGGTTGTTTCCACCTTCTGGCTATTGTGAAAAGTGCTGCAGTGAACATTTAGTGTGCAGGTTTCTGTTTGCATTCCTGTCTTCACTTCTTCTGGGTAAGCACCTAAGGTTGGGATTGCCAGGTCATATGATAGTTCTATGTTCAACATTTTGAGGAATTACTGAACTGTTTTCCACAATTTTACATTCCCACCAGCAATGCACAAGGGTAGCAATCTAATCTGGAATCCTTGTCCCACCTCATTTTAGCTGGGTGACCTTAGACAATTACTTAATCATTCTGAACTTCAGCTTCCTCATCTTGGAAAGTGGGGTTATCAGTTGCTACTGAATCAGGCTGTTGTGAAAATTAAGCAATCCATGCAAAGAATCTGGCAAGGGGGCTAGCAGTTTATTAAATATTGATTCTCTTCCCCCTACAGGATTGTAAACTAAGAGCAGCAACCACTGTTGTATCTCTTACAATACTTAGACCAGTGTCTTGCATTTAGTAGGGGCTCAATAAATATTATTAAATTGAATTACATCTGCATTAGAAGGAATCTTGGAAGTCATCTAATTTCCTGTTGCATGCAGAAATGTCCTAACCAACCAATGATCTGTCCAACCTATGTGTGAACACCACCAATGAACTTGCTGATGCCAAGCAGGCTGATTGCAGCTCTGGGTAGGTATCTGTCTTTGTTATCTAGTGCTGCTATAACAGAAATACCACAAGTGTATGGCTTTAACAAAAAAAATTTATTCTCTCACAGTTGAGGAGGGTAGAAGTCCAAATTCAGGCTGCCAGCTCCAGGGGAAGGATTTCTCTCTCTGTCTGCTCTGGAGGAAGGTCCCTGTCATCAATCTTCCCCTAGCTTAGGAGCTTCTCAGCAAAGGACGTGCTGTTCTCCTGGCTGTTGTTTCTTGATGGTACGAGGTCCCCATGTGTCTCTGCTCACTTCTCTCTTTTATATCTCAAAAGAGATTGGTTTAAGACACAACCTAATTTTGTAGATTGAGTCCTGCCTCATTAACATAACTGCCGCTAATCCCACCTTATTAACATCATAGAGGCAGGATTTACAACACAGAGGAAAATCACAACAGATGACAAAATGGTGGACAATCACACAATACTGGGAATCATGGGCTAGCAAGTTGACACACATTTTGGAGGGGCACAATTCAATCCATAACAGTATCTCTGACAGAAATCTGATTCATATACCGAGTCTAAGTCTGCTTCCCTGTAACTATCATCCATTTGTTTTAATTCTGTCCTCTGGACCAACACAGAACAAGTCTTTCTCCACTTTCATGTGACTATTCCTCAACTATTTGAAGATATGATCGGTGTTTCCCTCTAACCTGCTCCTGGATAACTATCTCCATATAAGACAATTTGCAGATACCTATCACCACTACCATCCTGGTTTGCTTACGTCCCTTTTGGAGTGTGGCACCCACAATTAAACACTGCGCTTGCATTGGGGACATAACCCTGAGGAAATGACCAGATCAGGATACCACTAGTAGGTTACAGAAATAAGGGTCAGTTGGGATATTGTCTAGGACTCAGGTAGTTTGGTGCCTGATTGAGAAGAAACCACCTTCCAGATCAACTTTGCCTTGTAACTTTCTGTGTATGTGTGCATTAGGTGAAAGTTTGCAGAGCAACTTAGTTTCCCATTCTCTGGTTTGTACATGAAGTGTTTCATGACCTTGGTTTTATTCCCCACAATGTGTCAGCACTCTCCCTGTTTCTGTTCTGGGTTCCCCATTTCCTTTTGTCCTGATTTTCTACCCCTTCTCATCTTTGCTTTTGGGTAGATATTGCCCTTCTGAGCTCGTATAATTGTTCTAAGGAGTACATTCCTCTCGGGTGTTATTGTTTATCTTATGTGCTTGTCTATTGTTTGGCTGGGAGGCGGTCTCAGGGAATGGCTTCAGTTCTAGGTCAGATGTGTCTTAGGGCCATAGTCTCAGAGGTTCCTCTAGTCTCTATCAGACCAGTAAGTCTGGTCTTTTTTGTGAATTTGATTTTTTGTTCTACATTTTTCTCTTGCTCTGTCCAGGACCCTCTGTTGTGATCCCAGTCAGAACAGTTGGTAGTGGTTGCCAGATACCATCTAATTCTTCTGGTCTTGGGGTTGTGTAGGCTATAGTTTATGTCTTCCATTAGTCCTTTGGACTAATTATTCCCTTGAGTCTTTGATTTTCTTCACTCTTCTTTGCTCTGGTCAGGAAGAGACCAGTAGTTGTATCTTAGATGGCCCCTTGCAAGCTTTTAAGACCCCAGACACTACTCACCAAAGTAGCATGCAGAACTTTGTCTTTATGAACTACTTGTGCCAATTGATGTAGATATCCCCCGAGTCTATGGTCCTTTGTCTTCTATCCTAGGAACTTCGTCCTTCGAGGTGTTTAGTTATGTCCAAGAGGTTTCCCTGACTGTACCCCTTGCGTGCTCTATCTAAGCCATACCTACAAGCATGTATATAGAAATTTCCACCATCAAACCTGTATCTGCCAGTGAGTGTGTTCCCTTATACCCTCCCACGTCTCTTAGTGTATCTGTCTACCTATTTATCCATTTATAAATTATTGTTTGTTAATTCTATTGTTGCAGGGTTGTCTAAGCTGTGGTAGTTACCATAGTTGCCCTTTATGCTTGTGTTCCTCACAGTGTGCTCTCCTGCCTTGGTGCCTTATAACTATTCTTAATTTACTTAAGCTAGTCAGTAAATTAGGATAAAAATCAACATCTTACATATACAAATTTAAAATAAACCAACAAAAAAAAATAGGTAATTCACAGAAGCATATGAAGAGGTATATAAAAGTCAAAGGTTCAAACTCATCTGTAATCAGAGAAATGCATGTTAAAACAATTGTTATTGGATGCCGAGGAGTCCATTCCTACTCATAGCGACCCTATGTGATAGAACTGCCCCACAGGGTTTTCTTGGCTCTAATCTTTATGTAAGCAGATCACCAAGTCCTTTAGGTTAGCAGCGGAGGGCTTAGTTGTTTGTGCCACCAGGGCTCCTTAAAACAACAAGTTCATGTTTTCCACCCATGGGAACAGCAAAAATTACAAAGATGGTTAATAGCAAGCGTTGGTGAGGATGTGGAGAGACAAGAACTCTCATGCATAGCTGATGGGAGTGTAATCTGGTCCAACCATTCTGAAAAGCAATCAGGCAATATTTACTAAAATGATGTACATGCCTGTGACACAATACCACTCCTGGCTGTGTCCTACAGAAATTCTCACAATTTCATCATGGCTTTGTTTGTGGTAACAGAATGTTGGAAGCAACCTAAGTGTTCATTACTAGGGGAATGAGTAAGTAAATTGTGGCAGACGCATATCAAGTTAATCCAGATCACAAAGTGTGGGCCTGGGTTTGAGCATTGTCCAGATCAAGGTTGCTCTCACTTCAGTTCACTGATAAACTAGCAAAGAAAGCAAGCAAAGAGCAATGCTCTTGTAGTTTCTCACAGAGACACGCTCACATTCTGGTGGCCAGTGCAGCCCGCTCCAAGGGAGAACACCAGCCTATTGAGTTCAGAGCTGGGACTAAGTTTTTATAAGATTAGGCTTGAGAATGGGCCAAGTCAGCATTCGAGGATCTACTTTCTACCATATAAGAAAATTATTTGCTGCGCCATTGGGCCTATGTAGCAGGCCTTCCCAAGGCCTATCACACATGCCATAGAATACTGTGTGGCAATAAGAAGCTGCTAACTAGCTGCACATTCAGCAACACAGAGAACTCTGGAAAACATGGTGAGAAGCAAAGGAAACAGAAAATGATTTTTAATACAATGCCAGTCATGAAAATTAAAAACTCACAAAACCATACTTTATATTTTATAAAGTTTAACACATATTTACTAACATACATCAAACATGTTAGAGAAGGAACCTATGGAGAGGGAGGGCAATGAGAGGGGAAAGAAGGGGAAAATAGAAAACAGAATAAAGTGAGAGGAACCTTGCACCGACTAAAGATTCTGTGGTCTGTGTGCTAGGAAGTGAGGAATAGGATTAACTCAATGCCCTGTACCCCCGATCTAAATTTTTAAACAAAACAAAAGTTAAGAAGGAATTAAATTGTATATAGAGGTGGAGAAATTTGATAGTGATACTCCTTATAGGTATCAGAAAAATAGCAAAGTGAGAAAAAGAAATACTTGTTTGGTTTGATAAAAGAAATACAGATTCAGACTGCTTGCTATTTATACCTAATCACTGTACAGCATCACAACAGTCATGCAAATGTTAAACTGTGTGACAGATTTATTTGATCATGGAAGCTCAGACTTCATGTAGTTGTCTGCTCACGAAGCTTGGTGCTCAGCTCTCAGCTGTCAGCTCTTATCCTGCCCTGTCTGGTCCTCTCTTTGGAGTAAGCACCCAATTGTTTACAGGTGCTCCCGTCTCTTTCTTGGTGCCAGAGAGAAGGGAGAAGCACGGTTTATCAAAAGCCTCCGGATAATATCTGAGAGCAGCCATCCCTGCGGTCCAAAGTACCCCCAAGAGGAAACCAGGCCCTTGCCCACGTAGCTTGTGCATCCTGGTCCCACTACTTTTTCTCTGTCTCAGAGCACTGGTAAACCTATCCTCTGTCCCTGACAGCCAAATGGGGCTCCTGTTTTTTTTTTCCTTGTTCCTGCAAATGCCATCCCCTCACCGCTTGCCCATATTCACACTCACTTCTTTGTGTAATGGACGTTTGTCAGCTCTTTGGCTGCCCAGTATTGAATCCTCTTCCTTTGACTAGGAAACTCTCCACCATGAGTTTTTCGTACACAGAGCCCACCCCGCATTGTATTCCTTTCCCTAGCACTGTGCCCCAACCCCATCCTACCTCCAAACACACATCTAGGCTGTGAGGACTAGAGCTAGGCTCCACCAATCAGAAGCATCAGCCCAAAATCTTGACTCAAGGGCTAATGACCGAAGAACCAGGCATGAGGAGGAGGTATTGAGACGGCAGCAGTGGTGCAGCAGCAACAATTGGTTTCTGGGTCACCTTTGGGCACCAGAACCACATGGTATCCAGGGTCCAGAAGTACTGCAAGGAGCAGAATCTCTCTGGTATCCAGCAAGGCCGTGATGGCCTCACCTTTTGTCCTCAACAGACTGTCTTTGTGGCCTGTTTCTGCCCCCTATTCCTGAGCCAGATTCTCCAGACTTCCCAGTACTTCTGAGAGCTTCTCAATAATCTTTCAGTAAATTCACTTTCTGCTTCTATCTGCCAAAGTCAGTTTCTGTTGCAGTCAGGACTCCTGACTAACATGCTTATTTTTGACAGAACTCCTAGGGTGACTCCAACTTTACCTGACATTCCCACCATGTCCGCTTTCTCCTTCCCATCTTCTGCTGGCCTTTCCACTTCGACCTGCTGCCCCTCTGCTCAAACTTGGCCCCTGTCTGCCAACCTCTCTCCAGAGAGTGCTGCAGTTTTGATCCTTCTTTCCGGGTCCCTACTGTCTCTCTCTGGCCCCTTCTTCTGGACTCAGGCCCCTCATGCTCCCAGCACATTGTGAGGTCCTGGTAGCTGGGTGGTCCTCCTAACCCCGACATGATGTCAGCACTGGCAGGGGAGAGGCTCCTCAGACAGCAGGAGGAAAGAAAGGCACAGGCAGAGATGGGAGGGTAACAGAGACTGACTTTTCCTATTTGTGTATTTTATCAAATAGTACGAGCCGTGGTTTACTGATTTCCTACCCTGTGCAAGCCCTTTACATGCGTGACCTCACAATAATGCTTGAGAAAGGGACTATTATAATCACCATTTTCAGATGAGGAAGGAAGGACTTAAAGAAGTTAAGAGGGTGAGAATGAGAGGATGCCTGGGGTCCCTTTCAAAATAATTGTGTGTGAGTGGAGAGGCGTGAGTAGGATACAGAAGAAACAAGATTGGCCATGGATTGATAATTGTTCAAGCTGGATAATGGGTATGTGAAGGTTCATTATATTATTATGTCAACTTTGTATGTATTTGAAAATTTCCATAATCAAAAGTTTTTTTAAGTTAAACTTGATCAAAGTCAGAAATAATAAGTGATAAAGTCAGGTTTTGATCTCCAGCCCTCCTGACTTCAATACTTTCTCTCTTAACCTCTACTCTGGATTCCTGGCAAGGTGCCTAAATAACCTATGGGCATCTATCCTTATTTAAGAAGAAAAGGATAGTGATTTTCAGAAGACTCAAAAGGGAGTTGGAGGCCTCTTGACTAATCTGCTCCTGTTTTCCAGGTACATCATGAGTAGACTCAACAAGAATATAACCAGATATTAATACCTCTCGCCCAGGGCTCTGTGTAAAGAAAATGCCCTTGTTTTCTCTGCCTGCTTCTGAGTAGGTGCAGAAGAGTCTTTGGCAGCCAAAGTCTTCTAAAAACACCCAGGCAACAGCTGTCCTTCATTGTCACCTGACTTGCCAGGCCCTGAGTCAGCGTCACTCCCCTACCCAACCTCATCTACTGAGCCAGATCTGACTCGCCCTTTCCTGGGTGGGCTGAACCGGTTGGGCCAGTGGGGTTCCCACCCTTGCACTGCCCTTGTCACCCAGGGCAGCAACCTCATGCATGAAACTTTAGCTCTAAAGGGAACTAATAGACCATCTCTGGAATCTGTTCCTTGATAGGAAGAATGAGCTGAGCACCAGCATCTCCTACCATCTGCCATGGAAAGACTTACTTCTCTGGGTAACTCTGGAATTTGCTTTCAGAAGAAAATATAAAAACACCCTCCCCTCCCATAGAGGAGGGTTCCACCCATAGGTTCAAGTCCAGAGAAAGCCAGGGCCTGGGCAATGCGGGAACAAAATTCTTGGTCTGTGTTTCCATAGAGAAACTCTCATGGGTCCACTCAACACACTCTTTTCATGGTGTAGACATGAAGCTACAGAAATGCCAATGCAGCATATTCCCCAGGTCTTGGTGCAGACTGAGCCTGACCTCGCCATGGAGGATACAGATACCTCATTGCTAAGTCACTAAGGTTAGCCTGCTCCCTGACATCAGCCTCCTCCTCAAGCCCTCCAGGTCAGCCTGGCCTGAATTCTGGCTCTCCCACTTAGATGTGCATGACCTTGGGCTACATAACCTTTCTGAGCCTCAGTGTTTGTCATCTGTAAGTAGGAGTAAAATACCTACTTTGCAGGGTTGTTGCGATGTACGTAATGTAACATAACACATGTAAAGTAATGTATATAAAGCTCTTGGTTTTGTTGTTGTTAGGTGCTGTGAAGTTGATTTGAACTCACAGTGACTCCATTAGACAGAGTAGAACTGCCCATAGGGTTTTCTAGGCTATAATTTTTACAGAAGAAGATTGCCAGGACTTTTCCCCCAAAAAGTGATTGGTTGAGTTTCAACTGTGAACCTTTTCGTCAGCTGCCAGGTACTTAACCATTTGTGCCACCAAGGCTCCTTAAAGAAGTAAGTGTGCAGTGAAGATTAGTTTTCTTTACCTTGCCTTGGGATCGACCCCTGCTCAGGAAAGACTGATATCAAAGCTTTTGGGCCTGAGACCAATTGCTGCCCTCGCTCTCAGGACTTGATTCTTGGCATTCAAGCCTACCTTCCCACTGAGTCCCACATGGACCAGTTTCTTTCTGATCATCTGCCAACCTAGATCACACCAACCACTGTCCTGATTCCATGATTCTGCACACTCTTGATGTGAGCCTATCCCCTTGGCTACCACCACATAGTCAGACCTGATTAACTCTGGATACTCTCTCACTAACTGACCTAACATCACTTTTTTCCTCTTCTTTAACCTCAACACTCCTGAATGTGAGTGCTCCAGGTCCCCTACTCCCACCACCCTCTTCCATGCAAACCCATTGTCTAAGGATCCATGCCTTGAGTCTCCAGCCGGCTCCTCCTTCCCCTTCTCCTCTCCCTGCTCCCTGGCTGAGTGGTGTTACAGCTCTCTTCCCAGGGTCAAGCTTTTGTCTAAGCACTCCAGTTTTTCAGAGTTCCTCTTAAAATGTGGAAGCCATAACCAGGCACAATACCCCAGGCATGGTCTGACCAGGTATGGTAGAAAGGACTAGTATGGCTCTTGATTTGACCATGTACTGAGGTTAATGTAACCTAAGTGTATATTAGAACTTTGACAGCTGTGTCATAGAGTTGATTCTTGGGTTTGTGATCAACGAAAGGTCCTAGGCATTTTTTCTACAAACTGCAGATAATTCTCCCACATTTTGTACTATTATAGGTGATTTTACAAAATCTAAGTTTAGTATGAGCCCTGGTGGTGCAGTGGTTAAAAGTGCTCAGCTGTTAACCAAAAGGTAGGCATTTCAAACCCACCAGCTACTCCATGGGAGAACGATGTGGTAGTCTGCTTCTGTAAAGATTTACAGCCTTGGAAACCCAATGGGCAGTTCTACTCTGTCCCACAGGGTCGCTATGAGTTGGGATTGACTAGACAACAACAGGTATGGAACTTCAGTATTATATCTATTTTTCTCTACTAAATATCATTTTGTTATTAAGATTATTTGGTCCTTCAACAAATAAATTGTAAGGTAGAAAGGAGTAGAGAGCAATTGTAGATTTAAAGAGACTTAAATGACCTACCAACCAGTTGCAATGTACGGACCTTGTTTGAATCCTAATTTAAACACATAAATTGTAAAAAGAAAAAATGGTTTTTATGTATCCATGAGACAATTGGAAACCTTAGCAATCGGTATTTCATGATGTTAAAGAATTATTGAGGCTTCTTAAGTGTGATAATAGTGTTAGAGTTTTGTTTTTAAAAAATGATATGATGTCTGGGAGTTGCTTCAAAATAAAATAAGGAAGGGGAAGTTGATACAGATATAGGAGAAACAAGACTGACCTTGGGTTGAAAATTGTTGAAGCTGGATGAATGGTACATGAGGGTTTATTATACTGTTATGTCTGCCTTTGTGAATGTTGGTTGGAAATTCTCCAAAACAAAAATTCAAAAGAAAATTTTGAATCTTGCCTCTGTCATTCAACATATTAACTGTTCTCAGTCTTGCACCCCCCTTGAATATAGTAAGTGTGATTTCTTTGTCTATGTCTAAATAGTTGAAACGAGTTGAACAGGTTTAAACTAAGACTGCTGTCTGTGACCCACCAAGATCCACTAATAGATTGACCCAGTGAGTCTGCTTTGAAAATGGCTCGTCAGTGAACTAAGACTCCACCTTACTCAATTAGCCAGTCTTTGTTTACAAGGCTATCACGAAAGACTTGTCAAGTGCCTTGCTAAAATAAAAATGCAAACTTTTAAGCATTTCTTTGATCTGCCAATTTTCCAATCTATTTTTTTTAATTAAAAGTTTTGATCCATTTGTTCTAAGTGAATCAATATCCCCCACCCCCAGTGGTCCCTCTTTCTATTTTTCCAAAACACTCAAAAGTCACTGGTTTTAGTAATCCGATTTTGAAAATTATAGCATCAACACTAACTCACTATAAGCTTGTCTCCTGCCATAAGGCCTGGCCAAAAAGAATATTACATTCCCCTGGCCACACGCATGATCCATGCCAGGCTAGTTAAGTCTAATCCTAGATTTTTGTTTGGAAAGATATTTTCTTTCACTGCTGAATTGGAAAATTGTAAACCTCTAGATGCTGGTGGCCATCTTGCTACCACCTGGAGAAAGTCTGCCTGAAAATGAAAGCTACACTGAGGAAAGTAGAGCTGAAGGATGAAAACAAAGGGATTCTTCAATTACATCATTTGAGCCTCTAGCTCAGCTATGCTTAAACTGGAGCCCTGGTAGTGCAGTGGTTAAGAGCTCAGGCTGCTAACCAAAAGGTCAGCAGTTTGAATCCACCAGTCCACTCTTGGAAACCCTATGGGGAAGTTTTCCTCTGTCCTATACGTCGACTCAACAGTACCTAACAACAAAACCTAACAACCCCTGAAATTTTCAGCGATATGAGCCAATATATCCTACCTTCTGCTTAAACTAGTTTAAGCAGGATTTCTGTCACTTACAAAAGACGTCTCGAATAATATGCTGTGTGTGTTGCTGGTAAAACAATGGATACATTCCATTAAACTAAAATGTTTTATTTTGTGTAAGAATGTTTGATATGATCATATTGTATATGCAACATTATTTTTTTATATATGTAACAGCTTTATCAGTTGCCATGAGTTGATTTCCTCTCATGGTGCATAAAATTCACCCATTTAAGTGTGTTGTTGTTGTTAGGTGCCTTTGAGTCAGTTCCAACTCACAGCGACTCTGTGTACAACAGAACAAAACACTGTCATCCTCACAATCATTGCTGTTTGAGCCCATTGCTGCAGCCACCGTATCAATCCATCTCATTGAGGGTCTTCCTTTTTTTTGCTGACCCTCTGCTTTAGCAAGCATGATGTTCTTCTCCAGGAATTAGTCCCTCCTGATAACACGTCCAAAGTACATAAGACATAGTATCACCATCCTCATTTTTAAGAAGCATTCTGGCTATGCTTCTTTCAAGACAGACTTGTTCATTCTTCTAGCAGTCTGTGGTATATTCAATATTTTCTCCAGCACCATAATTCAAATGCATCAATTCTTTGGTCTTTCTTATTCATTTCCAGCTTCCCCATACATACGAGGTGACTGAAAATACCATGGCTTGGGTCAGATGCATCTTAGTCCTTAAGGTGACGTCTTTGCTTTTCAGCGCTTCAAAGAAGTCTTCTGCAGCAGATTTGCCCAATGCAATGTGTCATTTGATTTCTTGACTGCTGCTTCCATGGGCATTGATTGTGGATCCAAGTAAAATGAAACCCTTGACAACTTCAATCTTTTCTCCGTTTATCATCATGTTGCTTATTGGTCCAGTTGTGAGGATTTTTGTTTTCTTTATGTTGAGATGTAATCTATACTGAAGGCTATAGTCTTTGATCTTCATCGTTAACTGCTTCAGGTCCTCTTCAATTTCAGCAAGCAAGGTTGTATCATCTGCATATCGCAGGTTGTTAATGAGTCTTCCTCCAATCCTGATGCCTCATTCTTCTTTATATAGTCCAGTTTCTTGGATTATTTGCTCAGCATATAGATTGAATAAGTATGGTGAAAGGATACAACCCTGATGCACACCTCTTCGAAGGACTGCCTCTTGGTGTAAGTACAGGTTCCTTGTGAGCACAATTAAGTGTTCTGGAATTCCCATTCTTTGCTTATTGGTCAATCATATATCTTCTTTGGAGAATGTCTATTCAAATTCTTTACAGTTTACCTAATTTGGTTATTTGTATTCTTATTGTTGATTTATAAGAGTTATTAATATATTCTGGATACCAGTCCATTATGAAATATGTGATTTGCAAATATTTTCTCCCATTCTGTCTTCACTTTCTTGATGGTGCCCACTGAAGCACAAACATTTTTAATAGAGTACAGTGTATCCTTTTTTTTTGTTGTTGCTTTTGCTTCAAGTGTCATATCTAACAAACCATTGACTAATGCAAAATGAAGAAGATTTACTCCTCTGTTTTATTCTAATACTTTTATAGTTTTAGCTCCTACATTTAAGTCTATGATCCATTTTCAGTTAATTTTTGTATATGGTGAAATGGATCCATTTTGTATGCAGGCCCAACTTCATTCTTTTATATGTGAACATCCAATAGTCCCAGAACCATTTGTCAAAAAGACTATTCTTTTCCCCGTTGATGCAACATTACTTCTAAACATATTTTACTTAGGTTAATGTTAATGTGAGTTTACATTCTCTGAGCACACCCCAATTGCTGCTGTCAGCAACATTGCCTGCTGAGGATTGGGTGTGTGTGTGATTTTTCTGTGGGTGAGTAAGAATGTGATGGAAAATGGTGAGTGGGTGTACAACAATGTCCAAAGGCTGGTGAGCATCACAACAATCCAGGAGAATTTTTAAAATATGGAGTGCCTTGGTTATCCAGTGCTGCTATAACAGAAATGCCACAAGTGGATGGCTTTAAAAAAGAGAAATTTATTCTCAAGCAGTGTAGTGTCTCCACCCTTTGAGACTCCAGAGGTGGTGGTCTTACTCTTTGAGACGGAGGCAGCTCTGCTTCCTGTGTTTCTTGTCTCTTCAGCTTCTGCTTCCTGGTTCCTTGGCCTCTCGAGTCTGCCCAGCTCCGGCAAGTGTTCCAAAGCTCTGTATCTCCACCAGTAAATACCTAGAGGCACCCCACTCCACCAGTAAACTTCAGTCAGAAGGCATTCATCTCTGCTCCATGGGCCGGCAAGCGTAGCTCCACCAGTAAGTGTTCAGAGGCACCCCACTCTGCCAGGAAGCCTCATGGACAAAGGCATTCAACTCTCTTGCTCATGGGTCGGCTCCAGCGCTGTCTAGCACTGCTCTCCTCTTTCTGCCGCTGACACTTCTCTGTCACTGCCACTTCTTGCCATCTGTGCCATCTCCAGTGTAACAGCTCTCCACACTTCCTTCTGAGTCGTTACCAGAATTGTCTTTGATGTCCACAATGCCACCAACAGTCTCTTCAAGGGAATCTTTTTTCTTCTCTTTCTTTTAAGTTTAATATAACAGTCATACATACTTTTCTTATGTGTATAGCTTATTTTTTATTGCTGTACTTTAAGTGAAAGTTTACAATTCAAGTTAGTCTCTTATACAAAAATTTATACATACATTATTATGTGACCCTAATTGCTCTCCCTTTACTGTGACAGCACAGTCCTACTTTCCACCCCTGATTTCCTGTGTCCATTCAACCAGCTTCTGACCCTCTCTGCCTTCTCATCTCACCTCTGGACAGGAACTGCCCATTTAATTTCATGTATCTACTTGAGCTAAGAAGCACACTCTTCACGAGTATCATTTTATGTCCCATAGTCCAGTCTAAACTTTGTCTGAAGAGTTGGCCTTGGGAATGGTTTTAGTTCTGGCTTGACAGAGAGTCTGGGGGCCATACTTTTGGGGTTCTCTAGTCTCAATGAAACCATTAAGTCTGGTCTTTTTACTAGAATTTGAGTTCTGCACCCTACTTTTATCCTGCTCCATAAGGGACTTTCTGTTGTATTCTCTGTCAGGGAGGTCATTGGTGGTAGCCAGGCACCATCTAGTTCTTCTGGTCTCAGGCTGATGAAGTCTCTGGTTTATGTGGCCCTTTCTGTCTCTTGGGCTAATACTTTCTTCAAGGGAACCTTAAAACTCTTCCAGCCTCTACCCATTCACAATTTCAAAACCACTTCCACATTATAGGTATCTGCTAGAGCAGCACCCCACTCTCTTGGTACCACATTCTGTCTTGGTCATCTAGTACTGCTATAACAGAAGTACTGCAAATGGATGGCTCTAACAAAGAGAAATCTATTCTCTCTCAATGTAGGGGGCTAGAAGTCCAAATTCAGGGTGTCAGCTCTAGGGGAAGGCTTTCTCTCTTTGTCAGCTCTGGGGGAAGAGTCTTGTTATCAATCTTCCCTGGTCAAGGGTAGTCTTAGCACAGGAACCCCGGGTCCAAAGGATGTGCTCTTCTCCTAGCTGCTCTTGTTTCTTGGTGGTATAAGGTCCCCATGCCTCTTTGCTTGCTACTCTCTTTTATATCTCAAAACAGATTGACTTACGACACAGCCTAATTTTGTAGATTGAATCCTGCTTCATTGACATTGTAGAGGTAGGATTTACAACATGTAGAAAAATCACATCAGATGACAAAATGGTGGGAAATCACACAACACTGGGAATCATGACCTAACCAAATTGACACACATTTTTGGGGGACACAAGTCAATCCATAACATGAAGATTCTTGAGCCTCATCCCAACCTACTGCATTAGAATCTCCTAGCAACAGTCTGTCTCTTCCATACATAGAATCACAGAACATTATAGATGGAAGAGCCCATAAACATCACCTTCTCATTTTTAAATTGATCATATAACCAGAAGATGATTGGCCTTTGCTCTCAGTCTCTATTCACCTCAAGGCCAGAGTGAACACTTTGTTTGTATCCCCCCAACATATTCCCACCCAAAAGTACTTGTGATTAATGAGATTTTGCTGAAGTTTCATGGGAAGATAGAGAGGAGGATTACATGACACGCCACAAAGAACTTAATTAGATTCCTCCATTTAACTAGCTATACCTCTTCTCCCTCCAAAAGATATCTCCTTTGTGGCCATATTGTCAAATCTCCTCTCTTCATCCTTCCCCTACACAATTTTTGAAATTTCCTTTTTCCCAAGACCATTCAGATATGGTCCCAAGTTTATATACCGCACTAAACAAAACAAAAGCACAAATTAAAAAAAATAAAAATAAACCAAATCCATTATCATCAAGTCGATTCTGACTCATAGTGACCCTATAGGACAGAGTAGAACTGCCACATAGTGTTTCCAAGGAGCACCTGGTGGATTTGAACGGCCAACCTTTCGTTAGCAGCCATAGATCTAAACCACTATGCCACCAGGGTTTCCAAAACCATAATAGTTACCTAAAAAGCAGCTATTTATTTTTCTTCAAGTGTACTTCTTGGGAAAGAGAGAGGGGTGTTTCAGTTCATTCCATAATAATAGAGCCTTAACAATAGCAGCTAACATTTCTTGAAGACTCCTTAAGAACAGCTTTCAAGCCACTCATATTCATCTTCATCTTCATCAACTTCTTCTACTTAACAGCCCTGTTGTATAGATGCAAAACATGTTATTATTTCATTTTCTAAAGGCAGGGAAATTGAGGTACAATGACAGTGAGTGACTTTGCAACTCAGATAGTGGAAGGTCTTGATCTGGGTCTAGAATTTTTTATCTTTAGCAGAATATGTGAAATTGTTACTGAAATCTCATTGGGAATTCACAATGGAAAATGTATCTAATAAGGGACACTGTAATCTGGTCCTGTAACATGAAGTCACGTCAAAAGGACTGAAGCATTGTGACTGATAAGGAGCTCTGAGAAGGCGTAGTGGGAGAGTACAGACTGTCAGCATTTCTCCTACGGGGACAGGAAAGAGGATACCAGCATTGAGCAGAGAAGGATCCTGTTCAACAAGGGATGTCCTTCCCTGTGTGAGAAAGCACGACTCATTAGGGTGCCACAGCTCTTAAGATCTTCCCTTAGCCCGCCACTATATTTACCAGCAACTCTTAGATCTACTCTTAGCTTCTGAAGTAGGCCTTCCCATGGGTAAAGAATGTGCTGACTGGGGTTTCTTAAGGCCTATTGTCAACTGTACTTTACAAGATGAATGAATAAGCCTGCATCTCGTTTCTCCCTGGTGGGTTTGGTTTAGAGTGAGTGTGTTCATTCAACATTAATTCAACAAATATTTATTGAGTGCCATCTACCACCAGGTATTGGTCCAAGCCTTTGTGATACAAGTCAGATAAAATATCTACCCTCATGGAGTCCACATGCTAATGAGGGGCTGACATATAGCACAGAAGCAAACAAAGAAATAGATAATTTTAAACAGTGATTGTCCACACCTAGGGTTATTGAAAGGAGCTCTGGTGGCCCAATGGTTCAGTACTCGGCTGCTAACTGAAAGGTCAGCAGTTTAAACCCACCAGCCACTTCCAGGGAGAGAATACCTGGCAATCTGCTCCGGTAAAGTGTACAGGCTAGGAATACCTAAGCGGCAGTTCTACCCTGTCCTGTAGGGTTGCTATGAGTCAGAATCAACTCAATGGCATGCAACAACAAGGTTACTGAATTCCTTTCTACAGGCTCAGCTGTACACCGGATTCTGAGATTCTCCCCTTCTCATCCTCACCAGGAAGACTTAAGAAACTTTAACCAGTTTCAGAGGATGTAGCATCAATTTTTTCTTCTAGAACCTTGAGAGGCTGTGTTCCAGTAACTAGACTTAAGAACCAGTGTTTCCTTCACAACTGAACGTCTGACCCCTGAACCTCAGTCACGTTTCCTTGGCCTTGGCCTGAGTCCATGAATTGTGTCAAAAAAAACTAAATACGCCAACACCAAAAATTAGTGTAACAGAATATATTTATTATGAGTAGATATGATTCAAATCAAGGAACATCAATCCAAAGGTATAGGGAAGGCACTCCTAAGGGGGGATGGTGAAAGCAGGTTATATAGGCGGGGTCTAGACAGGGCAGTCTCGTGAAGGTCACTGTTATTCTCCAGAAGAGTCCAATGCCTAGGGAAAAATAGTATCCTCTAAGTTGCTTACTAGGCTATTGCTTGACTTGAAGGTGACTTTAGGAAAACAGTTCCTTAAAGGCAACAGGTTCAAAAAGACACCCAAAGGCAAATGGCCTGGGTAGGTCACCCCAACTTCACGGACCCAGAAATCCGAATTCCTGAATTAAAATGGTTTCTCACTTGATAACATCATCCATCCATCTATTCATTCATTCAACAGGCACGTTCTGATGTCCTGTTGTTGTTGTTGTTAGCTGTCATGGAATCGGTTCTGACTCATAGTTGACCCTATGTACAACAGAAAGAAACATTGCCTGGTCCTGCGTCATCCCCACAATCATTGCTATGGTTGAGCTCGTTGTTGCAGTCACTGTGTCAATCCATCACATTGAGGGTCTTCCTCTTTTTTGCTGACCATCTACTTTACCAAGCATGATGTCCTTTTCCAGTGACTGGTCCCTCCTGATAGCATGTCCAAAGTAAGAGAGGCAAAGTCTCGCCATCCTTGCTTCTAAGGAGCATTATGGTTGTCCTTCTTCTAAGACAGATTTATACGTTCTTCTGGCAGTCCATGGTACATTCTTCATCAACACCATAATTCAGAGGCATCAACTCTTCTTCGGTCTTCTTTATTTGTTGTCCAGCTTTTGCATGCATATGAGGGGATTGAAAACACCATGGCTTGGGTCAGGTGCACCTTAGTCCTCAAGGTGACATCTTTGCTTTTCAACACTTTAAAGAGGTCTTTTGCAGCAGATTTGCCCAATGCAATACATTGTTTGATCTCTTGACTTCTGCTTCCATGGGCCCTGATTGTGGATTCAAGCAAAATGAAACCCTTGACAACTTCAATCTTTTTTCTGTTTATCATAATGTTGTTTATTGGTCCAGTCGTGAGGATTTTTGCTTTCTTTATGTTGAGGTGTAATCCATACTGAAGGCTGTGGTCTTCGATCTTTGTCAGTAAGTGCTTCAAGTCCTCTTCACTTTCAGCAAGTAAGGTTGTGTCATCTGTATCTCCCAGGTTGTTAATGAGTCTTCCTCCAGTCCTGATGCTCTGTTCTTCTTCATATAGCCCAGCTTCTCAGATTATTTGCTCAGCATACAGATTGAATAAGTTTGGTTTAAAATCAGGAAAGGCATGTGCCAGGTTTGTATACTTTCTGAACTCCTATTGTGTGCCAAGTATTGTGTTTGGGGCTGGGGATTCAGAAATGACTAAGACATGGTCTCTGCCCTTCATTCAGTTCACAGTCCAGGAGAAGAGACACACATAGATAATCCCCGTGCTTGTCCTATGGGCTAGGAGAGAGGTAAATGCAGGGTGCTTGGAAGTATAGAAGAGGGATCCCTAAGTTACACTGGAGAGAAGAGTCATCAGGGAAGCGTTTCCTATTTAAATGCTTTAAACTGAGAGGCTTTTGTTTTTTTTTTTAATTCCAAACAATCGTTATCTTTATCTTGTTTCCATGTGTACTTTTTTTAAACTGTGATAAAATATATGTATAACAAAACATTTGCCATTTCAACATTTTTTACACGTATAATTCAGTAACATTAATTACATTCATCATGTTGTGCAACTGTATCCGTTTCCAAGTTTTCATCATCCTTAACAGAAACTCAGTGACCCTTAAGCAATAACTCCCTTTATCCCCCTTCCTCCCAACTCTGGTATCCACTGTTTTTTAAGTAACTTCTATTGTTTTTTTCTTTACAAAAATAACACTTGAATGGTGAAACTTTAGAAAACCAAAGGGCATTTAAAGCCACCCATAAACCCGCTAGTCTTTTCACTGTTGGAGCTTAGTTTTTAAGTATTAACTTGACAGTGAAGGCAGGAAGGAGAAAATATTTGGTAAAGACAACTATCCTTAGGTTGGACTCTCTAACAGATAAAGACACAAGTATATATTTGCTTCATTCGCTGGTATTATCACTGGCACCTAGCCCGTGCAGGGTACACAGTAGTTGCTCAACATCCAAAAAGATTAATTGCAGTGGAGTTGATTCCAACTCGTAGTGACCCTATAGGACAGAGGAGAACTACTGCCCCATGGGGTTTCCGAAGAACAGCTGGTAGATTCGGACTGCCAACCTTTTGGTTAGCATCCGTAGCTCTTAACCATTAAGCCACCGGGGCTCCAACAAATATATGTTGATATAGATATATACATTTGTTGAAGCCCTGGTGGTATAGTAGTTTGGAGCTTGGCTGCTAACCAAAAGGTTGGCAATTCCAATCCACCAGCCACTCCTTGGAAACCCCATGGGGCAGTAGTTCTTCTCTGTCCTATAGGGTCTCTATGAGTCAGAATTGACTTGATGGCAACAGGTTTTATATATTTGTTAATTGAAAAAAAGGGGAACAAGATGCAACCGAAATGTGAGCCTTTGAATATTAACGTATAAAAATGCAAAGCTTCTTCACGGCCTGGCATCTGCAAGGTTGAAGAGGAAGGACTATGTTAGACAAGGCCTCTTGTCAGCCCCAGTGTGAACTATAAACTGATGTTCTCGCTACTTTGGGAGATAGGATGTCAGAGGGAAGTAGGAGGCTTCTGGGTGGTCAGATAGGAAGGCCAGAGGAGGCTCCACCTGCTACATGTGGTGGCCTGGGCCCAGGCATGGCGGCAGCCTATGTGGCATACTCACCTGCCCCCTGCAGCTCCTCCTGGTACTGTGTGGAGAAGTTGGCATGGAGACTCAGATCTACTCATTAAGTAACTGGCATTTAGGAGGGTGTGGGAAGAAAAGAGATGGCGTCCCTTCCTTGCTTCTCAGGTAACTTGGAGGGGTTTCTTCTAAGGAAAAAGAAGGAGAGGTTTTAGGAAGCCTTACCCACGACCGCTAGGAACAGCAGTTCACAATGAACACTGTACAACGGCTCCACATTGAAGAAGGCAATATTCACAGTCAGACATATACCAACCTGAATGAGAGTAGGCATGAACATTCTAGGCCTCCTGGACGGAGCAGCCTCCACCTACGTAAACCCCATCTGCACACACAATCATGCACAGACAAGTGAGTGAATGCTTGCACGCACTCATTGGCACACACACCAGTGCACCGTCATGTCGTCTCAAGTGCACTGTGAGTGTTCCTGAGGTCTCTTCTCTCACCACCTGCTGCTCTCAGAGGCTCAGCTTCTAACACCCACCCCGCCGCCTACTCTAAACCTGACACAGTCACCTCACCTAGCAAGCTTGGGGAGGGTGAAGTTGTGATGGGCTCAGAGTGGCACCTGAGTTATGTGTGAAAGGGCAAGGGCATGAGTGTGCCTGAGCCTAGTCAAGGCTGCCACCTGTCAGGACTCTAGAAAGCTCTCTGGGCCAAGTCAAGGAGTTGAGCTGCCTTACACCACTGCTCAGATTGTCCAAAAATGTATACTAATTGAAAATGTTTTTAACTTGAGGAAAGGTACTTTTCCTAATGTGCAGAAGCTAGAAGCAGTCCTGCCTTGCCCCATAGTTCCCCTCCCCTCTTTTTACACCTTAACCAGTTGTATAACTTCTGCTCCCTCTTGGATTCCAAGAAGATAGCTTTTGAAAGACCGATTCTCATGTTTCCAAACCTCAGCTAGCATAACACATTAAATCAAGAGTATGGAAAATCTCTGAAAACATAAAATACTACTCAGGGATTGCAAACTCACATGCACGCTGGAGGCAGAGAGGAGACAAACAGTTAATCTACACGTGTAAAGTGAACCTTTCATTTATTTATTCTTTGGTCAACTTTATTGAGGTATAATTTACATACTGCGGTGCCATAGATCACTTTTGTGTGGGCTTTCTCACCATGGTCTTGTAACTCCCACTCAAGTGATTGGATGGGGCTGTGCAAATGAGGTAATTGTCGCCCACCAAGGGGATTAGATAGCTTTGCCTTAAAAGAGAGCCAATTCCAGAGCAGGAGAGGATCTCACCACAACTAAGGAAGAACAGCCAGGAGTGAAGAGCATGTCATTTGGACCCGGGAGACAGAGAGTGAGCTGTAACCCTGAAGATGGCAAGAAGCAGTGGCAGGAGAGACTGCGGTGAGCTCCCAGCCCCACAGAACGAGAAAGCTGAGTGCCTTTGGGCAGAGGCAGAGGGCCAGGAAAAGGCGTGCCTGCGAGCATGGCTGAGAAGAGGCTGTCCTGATGGAAGAACTGTATCCTGAGCATTCCTAAACCTGAATTGTAACCTGTTACTTCCCTAATAAACCTCATAATCGTGATTATTGTCTTTAAGCTCTGTGTGGCCATTGCAATGGATTATGAAACCCAGCAGAGAAGTAGAGAGGGACAGCTGGTGTCAGATTGGTAAAGATGGTGGAGACAAGGAGGCATGTCTGATCTTTGCCTCATAGAAATCAGCCTTGGGCTGTTGATCTTGATTCTTCTTCCCCCTTGTGAAGTAAGAGAAGGTCAGATACCGCCTCCACCCCATTGTCATGCCATTGTTACAATCAAATTCACCAAATTCAAGTGTACAATTCAATGAGTTTTGACAAACCTATACAGACATGCAAATACCATCACAATCATGATACAGAACATTTCCATTACTCTTAAAAGTTCCCTCATGGCCCTTAGCAACCAATTCCCTCCCCATATCTTCTGGCCCCTGGAAAATACTGATCTGCTTTCTATCACTATTGTTTTGCCTTTTCTGGAATTTCATATAAGTAGAATCATACAGTATGTAGTCTTTTGTGTCTGACTTCTTTCGCACAGCAGAATGCTTTAAGACTCATTTATGTTATTACATGTATCAGTAGTTTCTTCCTTTTAATTGCTGAGTCATATTACATTGAATAGGAGCCCTGGTGGTGTAGTGGTTAAGCCCCTGGCTGCTAACCAAAATGTTAACAGTTTGAACCCACCAGCCACTCTGTGGGAGAAAGATAATCTGTGGCAATCTGCTTCCATAAAGTTTACAGCCTTGGAAACCCAAAGGAGCAGTTCTACTCTGTCCTATAGGGTTGCAATGAGTCCAAATAGACAAGATAGCAATGGGATTCCAGTGAATGGAGTCCCTAGGTGGTGCAAACAATTCATACGTTTGGCTGCTAACTGAAAGGTTGGCATGTCAAGTCCACCCAGAGGCACTTTAGAAGAAAGGCTTGACAATCTACCTCCAAAAACTCAGCTATTGAAAACCCTTTGAGCACAGTTCTACTCTGACTCACAAGAATTGACTTGATAGCAACTGTTTTTTTATTCCATTGAATGAACTTACTACAAATTGTTTATCAATTCATTGGTTTATGGACATTTTGGGTTGTTTCTAGATTTTTGGCTATTATAAATAACATTACTATAAACCTTCATGTACATGTTTCTATGTATATATATTTTGTCCCTTGTCTTGGATACATGTGCGTTTCATTTTATAAGAAGTCACAAACTGTTTTCCAAAGTTGCTGTACCATTTTGAATTTCTACCAGCAAAGAATGAAAGTGCTAGTTAACTCCACATGTTTTGCCAACACTAGGTATTGTTGCTATGAGTCAGAATCAACTTGACAGCAGTGGGCTTGGTTTTTGGGTTGGGTATTGTCAGTGTTTATATTTTTGGCCTTTTAGTGAGTGTGTTCAATTCATCAAATCCATTCTTGAGATGGTCTCTAAATTCAGGTGGGATATACTCGAGGTCATACTTTGGCTCTCATGGACGTGTTTTAATTTTTCTTCAGCTTCAACCTGAACTTGTATATGAGCAATTGATGACCTGTTCCACAGCTGGCCCTTGGCCTTGTTCTGCTTGATGATATTGAGCTTTTCCATCATCTCATTCCACAGATATAGTTGATTTGATTCATGTGTATTCCATCTTGGGAGGTCCAAGTGTATAGTCACTGCTTATATTGCTGAAAAAAAGGTATTTCCAATTAATAGGTCATAGATCTTGAGTTGCAATCAACTTGACAGTAACGGGGGTAATGTCTTGCAAACAGAGCCCTGGTGGTGTAGTGGTTAACAGCTCTGCTGCTAACCAAATGTCGGCAGTTCAAATCCACCAGCCACTATTTGGGGCAGTTGTACTCTGTCCTATGGGGTCACTATGAGTCGGAATCGACTCAACGGTACCCAACAACAACAACAGGTCTTGCAAAATTCTATCATGCAATCTCCAGTGTCATTTATATCACCAAGCTGATATTTCCCAACTACTGATTCTTCTTCTTTGTTTCCAACTTTTGCATTCCAATCACCAGTAATTATCATAGCATCTTGATTGCATGTTTGATCAATTTCAGACTGCAGAAGTTGGTAAAAATCTTCAGTTTCCTCATTTTTGGCATTAGTGGTTGGTGTGTAAATTTGAATAATACTCATATTAACTGGACTTCTTTGTAGGCATATGAATGTTATGCTATCACTGACAGCACTGTACTTCAGGATAGATCTTGAAACGTTCTTTTTGATAATGGACATGACACTCTTCCTCTTCAATTTGTCATTTACGGCATAGTAGACCATATGATTGTCCGATTCAAAATGGCCCATACCGGTTCATTTCAGCTCACTAACATCTAGGATATCTATCTTTAAGCCTTCCATTTCATTTTTGACAACTTCCAATTTTCCTACATTCATACTTTGTACATTTCAAGTTTCTATTATTAATGGATGTTTGCAGCTGTTTCTTCTCATTTTGAGTCATGCCACCTCAGCAAATGAAGATCACAAAAACTTTACTCCATCCACATCATTAAGGTTGACTCTACTTCGAGGAGGTAGCTCTACAGTTGTCTTTTGCATGTCTTCCAACCTGAGGAGCTCATCTTCTGGCACCATATCAGACAATGTTCTGCTGCTATTCATAAGGTTTTCACTGGCCAACTTTTTCAAAAGTAGACCGCCAAGTCCTTCTTCCTAGTCTGTCTTAGTCTGGAAGCTCCACTGAAACCTGTCCACCATGGGCGACCCTGCTGGTATTTGAATACTGGTGGCATAGCTTCCAGCATCAGAACAACAAGCAAGCTACCATTGTACGACAAACTGACAGACGAGTGGTGGGATGACACATTGAACACTAATGACTGAAGACCAGATGAGTTGTGTAATGACATCAAGGACATCACACATGAAGAAAGTAAAATGGTAATTAAAAAGGCAGGAAAGAAAAAAAGAGCAAAATGGATGTCAGAAGAGACTATGAAACTTACTCTTGAATGTCGAGTAGCTAAAGCGAAGGGAAGAAATGATCACGTAGAAGAGCTGAACTGAAGATTCAATGGGAGGCTCCAGAAGACAAAGTAAATCATTATAATGAAATATGTGAAGACCTGGCATTAGAAAATCAAAAGAGAAGAACATGCTCGGCATTTCTCAAGCTGAAAGAACCGAAGAAAAAAATTGAAGCCCCGAGTTGCAGTATTGAAGGATTCTATGGGCAAAATATTGAACAACACAAGAAGCATCAAAAGAAGATGGAAGAGTACATAGAGTCACTGAACCATAAAGAATTGGTCAATGTTCAACCATTTCAGGAGGTAGGATATGATCCAGAGCTTACAGTATTGAAGGAAGAAGTCCAAGCTCCACTGAAGGCATTGGCCAAAAACAAGACTCCAGGAATTGACAGGATACCAACTGAGATGTTTCAACAAACAGATGCAGTGCGTGAAGCACTCAGTCATCTACGCCAAGAAATTTGGAAGACAGCTACCTGGCCAACCAACTGGAAGAGACCCATATTTATGCCTATTCCCAAGAAAGATGATCCCACCGAAGGCAGAAATTATTGAACAGTATCATTAATATTACACGCAGGAAAAATTTTGCTGAAGATCATTCAGAAATGGCTGCAGCAGTATATTGACAGGGAACAGCCAGAAAGTCAAGCCAGATTCAGAATAAGACATGGAACCAGGAATATTATTGATGTCAGATGGATCCTAGCTGAAAGCAGGGAATACCAGAAAGATATTTAGTTGTGTTTTATTGACTATGCAAAGACATTCGACTGTGTGGATCATAACAAATTATGTATAACATTTCGAAGAATGGGAATTCCAGAACACTTAATTATGCTCATGAGGAACCTGTACATAGACAAAGAGGCAGTCGTTCCAACAGGACAAGGGGATACCACATGGTTTAAAATCAGGAAATGTGTGTGTCAGGGTTGCATTCTTTCACCATACTTATTCAATCTGTATGCTGAGCAAATACTCTGAGAAGCTGGACTATATGAAGAAGAATGCAGCATCAGGATTGGAGGAAGACTCATTAACAACCTGCATTATTCAGATGACACAAACTTCCTTGCAGAAAGTGAAGAGGATTTGAAGTACTTACTGATGAAGAACAAAGACGTCAGTAAGAGTTACATCTTAACATAAAAAAAAAAAAAAATCCTCACCTCTGGACCAATGAGCTACATCATGATAAACAGAGAAAAGATTGAAGTTGACAATGATTTCATTTTACATGGATTCACAACCAATGCCCATGGAAGCCCCAGTCAAGAAATCAAATGACATAAGCATTGGGCAAATCTGTTGCAAAAGACCTCTTTAAACTGTTAAAAGCAAAGATGTCATTTTGAGGACTAAGGTGCACCTGACTCAAGCCATGGTATTTTCAATTGCCTCACATGCATGCAAAAGCTAGATGATGAATAAGGAAGATCAAAGAAGGACTGATGAATTTAAATCATGGTGTCGGTGAAGAATATTGAATATACCATGAAATTCCAGAAGAACAAACAAGTCTGTCTTGGAAGAAGTACAGCAAGAATGCTCCTTAGAAGTGATGATGGAGAGTCTTTGTCTCAAGTACTTTGGACATGTTATCAGGAGGGACCAGTCCCTGGAGAAGGACATTATGCTTGATAAAGTAGAGGGTCAGCGAAAAAGAGGAAGACCTTCAAGGAGATGGATCAACACAGTGACTGTAACAATGGGCTCAAACATACCAGTGATAGTGAGGATGGCGCAGGACCAGGTATTGTTTCATTCTGTTATATATAGGGTCGCTGTCTTAGGCTAGGTCCTCCTCTAGAGAAGCAAAACCAGTGAGCGATGTATACACACATACATACATACATACATATATATAGAGAGAGAGAGAAAGAAAGAGAGAGAGATTTATCTCAAGAAAATGACTCACGCAGTTGTAGAGGATGGCAAGTCCCAAGACCATGGGTCAGGTGTCAGGCTGGAGACTTCTCCTGACTAATGTAGCTGCAAGGGTTGACAAACCCAAGATTAGCATGTCAGACAGCAGGCTGCTGGCTCACAGGCTGCGGTTGCTGATGAATCCAAAATCGGCAAGCAATATGATAGGCTGCTGGCTTGAGTCCAAAGAATTGAGGTCAGATGATGATGAGCCGAGTGCAAGATCCACAGCAAGCAAGGGAGCTTTGCTAGAACATATATATATATGTTATATATATATATATATATATATATATATATATAAACGCCCCTGAGGAAATTCCCCTTACAACTGATTGGCTGATCACATCATATCACATCATGGAGGATGATTACATTGTTACATAACTGCCAAATTACATCATTGCGTTACTGTCTAACTACATCATTACATACCTGCCAAACCACTGAGAATCATGGCCCAACCAGGCTGACACACAACTTTAACCATCACAGTATCTATGAGTCGGAACCAACTCAACGGCACCTAACAACAGCAACAACATTGAGTGTGTAATAGTATCTTGTTGCAGTTTTGATTTGCGTTTCCCTAATGACTAATGATGTTGAGCCACTTTTCATGTGCTTATTGGCCATTTGCATATCTTCTTTTGTGAAATGTCTGTTCAAGTCTTTGCCCATTTTACTTTGGACTGTTCATCTTTTTATAATCGAGTTGTAAGAATTCTTTACATATTCTGTATCCAAACTTTTGTTGAATATACGTGTTGTAAAAATTTCTAACATTCCATGATTTCACCATTTATTTAATCATGTCTTTGGAAGTGTAAGGTTTTTAATCTCTAAGAAATTCTTTCAATCAATTTTTTTTCCTTTTTTTTTAAAATTGTACTTTAGGTGAAGATTTACAGAACAAATAGCTTCTCATTAAACAGTCAGTACAGGTATTGTTTTATGACATTGGTTAACAACCCCACAATGTAACAACCCCATGACTTATCAACCTTTTCCCTTCTCAACCTTTTTTTTCTTTTTTCTTTTTTTTTAGTGAAAATGTACATAGCTAAAGATACACCATTTCAAAAATTTCTACATGTACAATTCAGTAACATCAATTATGTTCTTCCAGTTGTGCTGCTATTCTCACTTTAGATGAAGGTTTACAGAATAAAATAGTTTCTCATTAAACAGTTAGTATGCATGTTGCCCTATGACAACAGTTAAGAACCCCACGACATGTCAACACTGTCCTTACTCAACCTTGGGTTCCCTATCACCAGCTTTCTTGTCCCCTTCTGCCTTCTAGTCCTTGTCCCTGGACTGCTGTGCCCGTTAGTCCCATTTTGTTTTATGGGGCTGTATGATGAACCTCAGGAGTGACTTCACCACTGAGTTAAAAGGGTGTCTGGGGGGCATACTCGCTGAATTTCCTCAGTCTCTGTCAGGCCAGTAAATCTGGTCTTTTTTTGTGTGTGTTAGAATTTTGTTCTACATTCTTCGTCAGCTCTGTTCAGGACCCTCTGTTGTGATCCCGGTCAGAGCAGTCCCTGGTGGTAGCCAGGCACCATCTAGCTGTACTGGATTCAGTCTGGTGGAGGCCTTGGTAGCTGTGGTCCATTAGTCCTTTGGACTAATCTTTTCCTTGTATCCTGTTCTCTTCATTCTCCCTTCCTCCCGAAGGGATGAGACCAGTTGGAGTATCTTAGATGGCTGCTCACAGGCTTTTAAGACCCCAGACGCTACTCACCAAGGTAGAGTGTAGAACATTGTCTTTATAAACTGTCTTATGCCAGTTGAGCTAGGTGTTCCCCCAAGATCGTGGTCCCCACAGCCCTCTGCCCAGCAATTCAGTCCCTCAGGGAGTTTGGATGTGTCTATGGAGCTTCCATGACTT
Source organism: Dugong dugon (assembly GCA_030035585.1). Taxonomy (NCBI): domain Eukaryota; kingdom Metazoa; phylum Chordata; class Mammalia; order Sirenia; family Dugongidae; genus Dugong; species Dugong dugon. Next base: position 74,606,776 of record CM057473.1, read on the forward strand.
TTCCTAGTGCAAGCTGTGCTGGCTTCCCCAGTATTCTGTACTGTCTTACCCTTCACCAAAGTTACCACTTATCTATTGTCTGTTTAGTATTTCCCTCCACCCCTCCCACCCCTTGTAACCAACAACGATTGATTCTTTTTGTGTGTAAACTTTTTCATGAGTTTTTACAGTAGAGGTCTCATACAATATTTGTCCTTTTGTGATTGACTTACTTCACTCAGCATAATGTCCTCCAGTTTCATCCATGTTATGAGATGCTTCACAGGTTCATCATTGTTCTTTATTGTTGCATAGTATTCCATTGTGTGTATGTACCATAGTTTGTTTATCCATTCACCTGTTGATGGGCATCTGGGTGGTTTCCATCTTTTTGCTATTGTGAACAATGCTGCCACGAACATGGGTGTGCATATGTCTATTCATGTGAAGGCTCTTATTTCTCTGGGATATGTTCCTAGGAGTGGGATTGCTGGATCGTATGGTATTTCTATTTCTAGCTTTCTAAGGAGGTGTTGTATCATTTTCCAAAATGGTTGTATCATTTGCGTTCCCACCAGCAGTGCATAAGAGTTCTGATCTCCCTGCAGGCTCTCCAACATTTGTTATTTCCAGTGTTTCTGATTCGTGCCAGTAATGCCGGGGTGAGATGGTATCTCACTGTGGTTTTAATTTGCATTTCTCTAATGTCCAGTGACTGCCAGCATTTCCTCATGTGTCTGTTGGCTGCTTGAATGTTTTCTTTGGTGAAGTGTGTGTTCATTTCCCTTGTCCATTTTTTAATAGGCTTATTTGTCTTTTTGTTGTAGAGGTGTTGGATTTTCAGTAGATTTTAGAGATTAGAACTTTGTCTGACTTTTGTCCAAAAATTTTTTCCCATTCTGTAGGTTCTCTTTTTACTCTTTCGGTGAAGTCTTTTGAAGAGCATAGGTGTTTGATTTTTAGAAGATCCCAGTTGTCTAGCTTATCTTCTGGGGTTTGTGTGTTGATGGTTATGGTTTGTATCTTGTTAATGCTGTGTATTAGGGCCTGTAGCGTTGGTCCTCTTTTTTCTTCTATGAACTTTATAGTTTTGGGCTTTATATTTAGGTCTTTGATCCATTTTTAATTAGTTTTTGTATATAGTGTAAGGTATGGGTCCTCTTTCATTTTTTTGGAGATGGACATCCAGCTTTGCCAGCACCATTTGTTAAAAAGACTGTCTTTTCCCCATTTGATGGACTTTGGGCCCTTGTCAAAGATCAGGTGACCGTAGGTGGATGGATTTACATCTGGGTTCTCAACTGTGTTCCACTGGTCAATGTATCTGTCATTGTACCAGTACCAGGCTGTTCTGACTACCGTAGCTGTATAGTAGGTTCTGAGGTCAGGTAGTGTGAGTCCTACTTTATTCTTCAGTAGTGCTTTACTTATTTGGGGCTTCTTCACTTTCCATATAAAGTTAATGATTAGTTTTTCCATCTCTTTGAAGAATGTTGTCGGTATTTGGATCGGGATTGCATTGTATTTGTAAATTGCTTTGGGTAGAATTGTCATTTTCACAATGTTGAGTCTACCTATCCATGAGCATGGTATGTTTTTCCATTTATTTAGATCCCTTTGGGTTTCTTGCAGTAGTGTTTTGTAGTTTTCTTTGTATGGGTCTTTTATAGCCATGGTTAGATTTGTTACTAAGTATTTTATTTTTTTAGGGGCTATTATAAGTGGTATTTTTTTCCTGATTTCCTTTTTGTAGTTCTCTTTATTGGTGTATAGGAATCTGACTGATTTTTGTACATTTATCTTGTATCCTGCTACTCTGCTGAATCTTTCCATTAGTTCCAGTAGATTTCTCGTGGAGTCTTTAGGGTTTTCTGTGTATAGTATCATATCATCTGCAAACAGGGACAGTTTAACTTCTTCGTTACCAATTTGGATGCCCTTTATTTCTTTTTCTTCCCTTATTGCTCTAGCTAGAACTTCCAGCACAATGTTAAATAGGAGTGGTGATAAAGGGCATCCTTGTCTTGTTCCTGTTCTCAAGGGGAATGTTTTCAGCCTCTCTCCATTAAGAATGATGTTGGCTATTGGTTTTGCATAGATGCCCTTTGTTACGTTGAGAAATTTCCCTTCTATACCTATTTTATTGAGAGTTTTTATCAAGAATGGGTGTTGGACTTTGTCGAATGCATTTTCTGCATCAGTTCATCAATTGAGATGATCATGTGCTACTTTTCTTTCCTTTTATTTATGTAGTGGATTACTTTGATTGATTTTCTAATGTTGAACCATCCTTGCATACCTGGTATGAATCCTACTTGGTCATGGTGTATTATTTTTTTGATATGATGCTGAATTCTATTGGCTAGAATTTTGTTAAGAATTTTTACATCTATATTCATGAGAGATATTGGTCTGTAATTTTCTTTTTTTGTGGCATCATTGCCTGGTTTTGGTATCAGGGTTATGCTGCTTCATAGAATGAATTCGGAAGTGTTGCTTCCTTTTTTATGCTCTGAAATAGTTTGACTAGTACTGGTACATGCTCTTCTTTGAATGTTTTGTAGAATTCTCCAGTGAAGCCATCTGGGCCAGGACTTTTTTTGTTGGGAGTTTTTTTTTTTTATTACTTTTTCAATCTCTTCTCATGTTATGGGTCTGTTCAGATTTCCAACATCACTTTGTGGTAGTTGGCGTAGGTAGTGTGGTTCTAGAAATTTATCCATTTCTTCTAGGTTTTCAAATTTGTTGGAGTATAGTTTTTCATAATATTCTGTTATGATCCTTTTTATTTCAGTTGGGTCTGTTGTAATGTCACCCATTTCATTTCTTATTTGGGTTATTTGCATCCTCTCCTGTTTTTCTTTTGTCAGTCTGGCCAGTGATTTGTCTATTTTGCTGATTATTTCAAAGAACCAACTTTTGGTTTTGTTGATTCTTTCTATTGTTTTTGTATTCTCTATTTCATTTATTTCTGCTCTGATCTTTATTATTTCCTTTCTTCTGGTGGCTGTGGGCTTTTTTTTGCTGTTCTCTTTCAATTTTTTGAGTTGTGTAGTTAATGTTTTGATTTTATCCCTTTCTTCTTTTTTGATGTGTGCATCTATTGCTATAAATTGTCCTCTGAGGACTGCCTTTGCTGTGTCCCAAAGGTTTTTGTCTGATGTGTTTTCATTCTTGTTTGATTCTAGGAATTTTTTTATTCCATCTCTGATTTCTTCTATTACCCAGTGGTTTGTAAGCATGGTGTTATTCAGTTTCCATGTAATTGATTTTTTTCCCCTTGTTCTTCCTGTTGTTAATTTCTACCTTGAGGGTGTTGTGGTTAGAGAAGATACTTTGTATTATCTCAGCGTTTTGGGTCCTGTTGAGGATTGCTCTGTGGCCTAAGATGTGGTCTATTCTGAAGAACATTCCATGTGCATTGGAAAAGAACGTGTACTTTGCAGCTGTTGGATGGAGTGTTCTATATATGTCTGTGAGGTCAAGTTGGCTGCTTGTGCCCTTTAACTCTTCTGTATCTTTGCTGAGTTTCTTTTTAGATGTTCTGTCCTTTACTGAGAGTGGTGTGTTTAAGTCTTCTACGATTATTGTGGAACTTTCAGTTTCTCTTTCAGTACTGTTAGAGTTTATTTTATGTATTTTGGAGCCCTGTTGTTGGGTACGTAGATGTTTATCACGGTTATGTTTCATGGTGGATCATCCCCTTAATCATTATATAGTGTCCTTCTTTGTATTTTATGGTGTATTTTGTTTTAAAGTCTTTTTTATCTGAGATTAGTATTGCCACTCCTGCTCTTTTTGGTAGTTGTTAGCTTGATATATTCTTTTCCAACCTTTGATTTTTAATAAACTCATATCTTTGTTTCTAAAGTGTGTCTCTGTAGACAGCTTATTAATGGATCCTGTTTTTTTATCCATTCTGTCACTTTCTGTCTCTTTATGGGTGCATTGAAGCCATTTACATTCAGTGTAATTATTGATAGATGTGAGTTTATTGTGTCACTTTTTTTGTGCTTTTTTTTGTGGTGCTAACGTTTTCTTTGTTCCTCTTACTCTCCTGTGCTGAATTCCTTTTGTTTGTGGATTTTTTTTTCATTTCTTTTGTTTTTGTAGGTTTTGTTTTTACTGAGAACGTATGTTTTTCCTCTTTATTTTTATGAGTAGGTTTGTTAACTTTCTTTGTGGTTACCGTGAAATTTACCCTTATCTTTCTAAGTTTGAAGCAGTCTATTATTACTTGGTATCACCTTGTCTTCCTCTCCATTAGAAGGTTCTATACCTATACCATTTATTCCCTCTTTTATTGTTCTGATGTTGTTGTCATTTACAGATTAACTGCCCTGATTCCCTACTGTATTTCTTTTGTTTTTGAATAGTCCTTGAGAGTTCATTTCCTAGGTTGGTATCTGGCTGGTACAATCCTGTGTCCTAGATTCAGCCTGTGGTCTGATGGTGTTTGTTCTCACATTGACGGACTCCCTTTAATAATTCTTGTAATTTTTGTTTGCTTTTTACATAGTCCCTTAATTTCTGTTTATCTGGAAATGACTAATTTCACCATCATGTTTGAACGAGACTTTTGCAGGATATATTATTCTTGGCTAGCATTTTTTTTCTTTCAAAGTTTTATATATGTCATCACATTGCCTTCTTGCCTGCATGGTTTCTGCCGAATAATCTGAGCCTAGTCTTATTGTTTCTCCTCTATATGTGACTTTTTGTTTTTCTTGAGCTGCTCTCAGGATTCTTTGTTTGTCTTTGGTTTTAGTGAGTGTGATTATGCTATGCCTTGGTGATTTTCTTTTGGGGTCTATCCTATATAGGGCTCGTTGAGCTTCTTGGATGGTCAGCTTTTCATCTTTCATGATATTGGGGAAGTTTTCTGTCAGCAATTCTTCAATGATCCTCTCCATGTTTTCTGTTTTCTTCCCCTGTTCTGGAACTCCGATCACTTGCAGATTTTTGCTTTTGATTGTATCCCTCGTAATTCTCAGGGTTTCTTCATGTTTCTTCGTTCTTTTTTCTGATTTTTCCTCAAACAGAGTTGTATCCAAGTGTTTGTCTTCAATTTCGCTGATCCTGTCTTCCGTCATTTGGAACCTGCTCCTCAGCCCTCCTATGACACTGTCCATTTCTGAAATCTTGTTGTTTTTCTTTTGGATTTCTAATTGTAGTTTTTGTATGATTTCTAGTTGTGAATTTATTTTAGCATTTTGTTCCTGTATTATTTTCTTGAATTCTTCTGTTTTTTGTCTGTATTTTCCATGAATTTGTCTGCCTTTTCCATAAATTTGTCTATTTTTTCTTCATTTTTGTCTGCTTTTTGCTTCAACTCTTGGATAATTCTGAGTATTATAGATTTGAATTCCCTCACCGATAGTTCTAGTGCATTTTCTTCTACTGGCAAGTCATCTGGTGTTTTATTTTGGACACCTACTGGAACCATCCTTTCCTGTTTTTGTAAATGTTTTGATAATGTCTGCTGTCTTCAGGGCATTCAGTAGTTATTTTCCTCATCTATTGATTGTAGATTTGTTTGTTTCATCCTGCTTTTTTGTTTTATTTGGTTATGTCTCTGTGCTTTCTTTGTTGTTTGCTCATCTGTGGGCACAATACTTTTCATGTTCTTTTCTAATGGGCAGGGTCAGTCACTCAGGTATGGTACAACAGGGCAGGTCCAGCTGAAGGGGAGTTGCTGGGATGGGTTGTTTGTGGCAAGTACTAAGGCTGACAGGGCAGGCTGTGAATCAGTGCCGGGCAGGTTCCAGTAGGCCATACCTGTCCTGCTTGGGGGTGTGAAGTTCAGCACACAGTGCAGATAGGCAGGAAGGAGGGGGCAGATTGTGATGTGTGGAGCTAAGATGGGTATGGGAAAGAGGAGAGAGGAACAGTAGCCAAAAACATTCAAGCAAACAAACAAACAAGAGTGCTAAGGGCATTTGGTGTTGGCGAGGAGAGATGAGAGACTGAGAAATGGAGAAAAACAAAAAGGAAAAAAAGAAAAAGGGTAAAAGAAAAAATGAATAAATAAAATTTACAGAAAAAAAGAAAAAAAAAGCTCCCAGGGATCCCACCGGTGCTGCTTGTAGGACTGGGGAAGTTGCTCCCAGCCCGTGAAGTACAGCCTCACTAGAAGGGGTAGAGATATCACACAGCGTGAGGTATTCAGGAGACAGGAGGAGAAGGTAAGTATAGAGAGACAAGAAACTGAAAGTGAAGAAAGACAAAAAGGGAAAAAGAGAGAGAAGAAAACAAAACAAAGTAACAAACCAAAAAACCCCCACAAAAACCAAGAAAAAAGAAATGCCTCCAGGGATGTCACTGTGTGTCTTTGCAGAGCAAGGGAGTAACGCCCGAGCCACAGAGTACTGCTCAGCTAGAAGTTGGCTCCCAAGCTGAGAAAAGAAAAAGAAAACAAACAAATCAAAACAGAACAAACAATCAAACAAACTAAAAAAGCCCCGGGGGTGCCACCAGCCTGGCGGCACTGGCTGGGAAGCATTTTCACAGTCGAGGGGCCTTTCCCAGCCTTTCAGGAAGAAGCAAAGATGGGATACTAGGTATTTGAGTGAAAAGGGGGGTGGTGGTGAGACGTAAGGAAGAAATCTAAAGAAGCAGAAAAAAACAACAGCAGCCAACAAATGGCACTCAATGAGCCGGCCAGTGTGGGTGGGTGGAATCCAAGCGACACATGAATGAAGCTGGTGCTTCCTGGCCTAGAGACTGTGGCTGCAGGAAGCCGAGGAGGCCGAGTGGGGGTGAAGAAGGGTGGGAGGTGGCAAGCATATATCACTGGCTACTAGTTGTTCTGCCTCCTACTGGAAACTCCGTGAAGCTGCTTTCTTATACCCCCCATTCACCGATCTCTGATAGGAGTCCAAGATGGCGGATCTGTGCTGAGGTAGCTGATAGGGGACCTCTGCATGTATCTCTCCTCACTCTCTATTCTTGGTCAGTTTCTTATTCCATTCAGTGCTTGGCTGAGTTCTTTATCTCTTCATTTGATGCATAGGGTTTCAGGATTGACCTGTGTCTCTGTTTGACTTACTTTTTCGGATCTTTGCTGTGGAGGGACAGCGTGGTGCTTCTGTCTATAGAGCCATGTTGCCCAGAAATGAGACGTCTTCACTTTTGAAAGATTGTTTTTTCTTGTTGCTTTTGTTGTTAGGTGCTGTCGAGTCAGTTCTGACTCATAGCAACCCTATGTACAACAGATTGGAACACTGCCCAGTTCTGCGCCATCCTCATGATCATTGTTTTTTCTTAGTTGACAGTTCTTCTTTCAGTGCTTTAATGATGTCTCTCTGCTATCTTCTGGCTTCATTGTTTCCAACAAGATGTCTGCTACCATCCTTATCTTTGTTCCTCTAGACATTTTCTGTGTTTTCCCTCTGGCTGCTTTTAAAGTTTTCTCTTTATCGTTGGTTTTTAGCAATTTGATTATAATGTACCTTGGTGTGGTTTTCTTTGTGTTTTTTTCTGCTTGGGGTTTGTCAAACTTCTTAGATATATGGGTTTTCAGCCTCGGAAGACAGGCCTAGCATTCTGCTTCTAAGAGATCACAGCCTTGAAAATCCTATGGAACAGTTCTGCTCTGCACACATAGGATTGCCATAAGTTGGAATCAACTCAACAGCAACTAACAACAATAGTTTCCATCAAATTTGGAAAAATTTCAAGGATTATTTCTTTAAATATTTTTCTAACCCCTTCTTATGGGATGATTTGTGTCCCCAAAAAAGATAGGCTCAAGTCCTAACCTCCAGTGCCTGTGAAAGTGATCTTGTTTGGAAACAGCATCTTTGCAGTTGCAATTAGTTAACATGAGGTTGTACTGGAGTAGGGTGGACCCTAATTCAGCATGACTGGAGATGAGACATAGAGAAACACAGGGAAGAATGCCATGTAACAACGGAGGCAGAGATTGGTGCTACGCTGCCACAAGCCAAGGAATACCTTGGGGCTACCAGAAGCTGGAAGAAGCAAGGAAAGAGCCTCTGCCAGAGGCTTCTGTGGGAGCATGATCCTGCCAAAACCTTGATTTTGAACTTCTAACCTCCAGAACTGTGAGAGAACAAATTCCTGTTGTTTTACGCCACCCAGTTTGTTGTGCTTTGTTAGGGCAGCCCTAGGAAATTAATACATCTTTGCTTTCTGGGGCTCCAGTAAAACTACTTATGTTGTATCATAGCCTACTGATGTTGATTTTTTTTTTTAATCAATCTTTTTCTCTGTGTTTTATTCTAGATCATTTCAGCTGCTATGTTTTCACATTTACTAATCTTTTCTTATTTACTGTCTAATCTGCTGTAATGAGGAGGCCTGGTGGCACAGTGGTTAAAGTGCTTGGCTGCTAACCAGAACGACAGTGGTTCAAACCCACCAACTGCTCTGCAGGAAAAAGATGTGGCAGACTGCTTTCATAAAGATTTACAGCCTTGTAGTCTGGTTAATATAAGAAAAGACTTGAAGATAATTAAAAAATATATATCTATATCTATATCTATATCTATATCTATATCTATATCTATATATATATATATTTGCAGCCTTGGAAACCCAATAGAGCAATTCTACTCTGTCTTATAGGGTCACTTTGAGTCAGAATCAACTTGATGGCAGTGGGTTTTTTTTTTTTTAATCTGATATTATTTTCATTTGGTTTATATTTTATCTCTTTTATATCTTCTATGTCTCTCCTTATGATGATTATGCTTTCTTCTACCTTTTTGAATATTTGAACATACGGAATATATTTGTAGTAACTTTTAATGTCCTTGTCTGCTAATTCTATTATCTGTGACTTTTCTGGATTTGTTTCTATTGATTGATTTTTCTCCTGCTTCTTTGAACAACTGGTTTTTTTTTTTTTTTTTTTTTTTTTGGATGCGAGCTATTTTGAATTTTATGTTATTTGGTGCTATAATTTAAAAAAAATTTAAGTATTTTGGGGCTTTTTTATGGGATGCAGTTAAGTTACTTGTAAATAGTTTGATCCTTTCAAGGCTTGCTTTTGACCTGACTGCTGAGGTAATTTCCTTCTGAGGACTCCAGGCCCAGTATATTGAGAAGTCTTTCCACTTTCGCTTATAAGAACACAAACTCTTCCCAGGCTGTGTAATCTCTGGCGACTCTTTCATCTGCTCCTTTCCAGTGCTTCTTTCACCAACATTAGTAGTTTCTTCACACACGTACAAACAAAGATTCAAGAAGTCTCCTCTACAGATCTCTAGAGTTCTCTTTCTCTCTGTGTGTGTGCATCACTCTCCATTCCCATACTCTGTCTCACAAATTCTAACCACCTTGGTCTCTCTGAACTATGTCCTCTTAACTCAAAAAGACTGACAGGATCTGCTTGGGTTTTCTCTTCCTGGAAACTCTCTCCACACAGTGATCTGGAACACTTGTAGAGTTCACTTCATTGTTTCCCTTCTCTTAGGGATCATTGTCCTGTGTTTTCTTTTATCCAATGTCTTAAAACTGTTGTCTCACATATTTTGCTAATTTTTTTAATTGATTAAGGCAGGAAAAAATCCAGTCCCTGTTACTCCATCATGGCCAAAAGCAGAAGTTGCCTTTATTCTTTTAAGAGATCTTTTTATTGAATCATAACATCCATACATAAAAGTATACAGATCCTAAATGTACGGCTCAATTATCACAAAATGAACATACCTGTGTAACTGCTTCCCATGTCAATAAACAAAACATTACTAGTGCCCCCAGAAACTTCCTTCATGCTCCTTTCCACTCACTACCCATCTTCCCAGGGTAACTGCTATTGTAACTGCTAACATCTTTAGTGCCTGTTTTCTAACTTTATATAAATGTAATCACGCAACATGTACTCTTTCATGTCTACCTTCTTTCACTTCACGTTTTTTGTCAGATTCATCCATGTTGTTGTGTGGAGAAATAATTAATTCATTTTCATTGCTGTGTAATATTTCATTGTATAGTATGCCACAATTATTCATCTACTCTACCGTTGATGGGCATTTGGGTTGTTTCCAGTTCGGGACTCTTATAAAGAGTGCTGCTGACACACAGACCAATTGAATAGAATCGAGGGTCCAGAAATAAACCCACACATCTATGGTCAACTAATTTTTGACAAGGGTGCTAAGTCCATTCAATGGGGAAAGAAGAGTCTCTTCAATAAATGGTGCTGGGAAAATTGAATTTCCAAGTACAGAAAAATGAAACAGGATTCATGCCTCATACCATACACAAAAACAAATTCTAAATGGATTAAGGGCCTAAATATGAAAACTAAAACCATAAAATTCTTAGAAGAAACTGCAGGGGCAACACTGTCAGGTCTAGCTTTTAACAATAGATTATCTAATATCATAACAGAAGTACAAATAGCAAAAGACAACATAAATAAATGGGATATCATAAAAATTAAAAACTTGGTTCATCAAAAGACTTTACCAAAAAAGTGAAAAGACAAGCTACTGACTGGGAGAATATCTTTGGAAATCATATATCCAATAAGAATCCAATAATCAAAATATATATAAAACTTTGACAACTTAACACCAAAAAGACAAATGACCTAATCATAAAATGGGCAAAGAACTTGAACAAACATTTTACCAAAGAGGACATTCAAATGGCCACTAAACACATGAAAAGATGCCCAACATCATTGGTAGTCAGAGAGATGCAAATCAAAACCAAAATGAGATATCATTTCACTCCCACTAGGATAGCTAAGATGGAAAAAAAAAAAAAATTAAAGGAAAAAAAAACAGAAAATAATAAATGTTGAGAAGATGTGAGGAAATTGGGACCCTTATCCATTGCTGGTGGGAATGCAAAATGGTACAGCCATTGTGGAAAACTGTGACGGTTCCTAAAAAAACTAAAAATAGAACTGGGACACCCTTTTAGTTCAGTAATGAAGTCACTCCCCAGGTTCACCCTTCAGCCAAAAGATTAGACAACCCTATAAAATCAAATGAGACAAATGGGGCACAATAGGCCAGGGACAAGGACTAGAAGGCAGGAGGGGACAGGAAAGCTGGTAATAGGGAACCCAAAGTCAAGAAGGGGCGAATGTTGACATGTTGTGGGGTTGTTAACCACTGTCAATAAAAAATAAATAAATAAAACTAAAGATAGAACTACCATATGACCCAGCCATTTCACTCCTAGGTATATAACCAAAAGAATTGAAAGTAGAGATTCAAACAGATACTTTTACACCAGTGTTCATTGCAGCACTATTCACAATAACCAAAAGGTGGAATAACCTAAAAGTCCATCAACAGATGAATGGATAAACAAAATGTGGTACATACATACAGTGGAATACTACTCAGCCAGTAGAAGAAATGAAGTCTTGATACATGGCTACAATATGGACGGAGCTTGAAGACATGCTGAGTGAAATAAGTCAGTCATAAAAGGACAAATATTGTACAACCTCGTTTAGATAAAAAGACAAGAAAAGACAAATGTATAGACACCAAAGTTTATTGGTGGTTACCAAGGACAGGTATCACGTTGATTAAAGGTAGGGCTGTGCAGTCAATTATTGTAATTGCTGTCAATAAGTTGTACACCTATAAAAAGTTGAACTGGCAAAAGTTGAGTGATAGATATATTTACAACAATGACAAAAAAAAAAAAAAAAGAGTAGTTGCTGAGGCTGCTTATGTACAACCAACACCTCATGGGATTTAGTTTCTTAGTGTGGAGGTTGAGTGTCATGGTTTCATAGGACATCCCAGTTAATTAGCCTACTAAAGTGTTTAATGCTTCTGTTCTACTTCCTAGTTAGTTGCTAGTGCCTGGGTTCTTAAAAGCTTGCAAGTGGCCATCCAAGGCATAGCAATTGGTCTCTGTTTTCCCTGGCACAACAAAGAAAGAAGGAAAGAATAGGAGGAGGATATAGAATGTGTGGCTAATTGTTTCCATGAACAAACACCTCCTTTGCCATGAGACCAGAAGAACTGGATGGTGCCTGGCTACCACTACTGAACATTTTGATCAAAGATTCTATAGAAGAATCCTGATCAAAAGTGGGAAAATGCAGAACAGAATTTCAAATTCTCATATAATCCAGATTTTCAGGAGCCATGGAGGCTGGATGAACCCCCTAAACTATTGCCCTGAGTTAATCTTTAATCATTAAGCCAAAAATATCCCCTGAAGCTTTCTTAAAATCAAACAATAGTTTAACTTAACCAATAAAGAATGTCTGCCTTGAGCATTATGCTCTCAGTTTCTGTCCAGACGGGATCTACTTGACAACAGCAACTTGAAAGATTAGCTAGGAACCTTAGGGGGCAGTGACTTTGTGTTAATGATGGAGGAACATCTCAGAAAAGGAGGGTGAGAATGGTTGCACAACTCGAAGAATGTAATCAATGTTACTGAATTGTACTTGTAGAAACTGTTGAATTGGTGTATGTTTTGTGGTGTATATTCTCAACAACAACAAATAAAATAAACTTTATAAAAAAATAGTGCTGCCAAGATAATTTCTGCACATGTTTTTTATGCACATATGTGTGTATTTATAGGAGTAGAATTGCTGGAACACAGGCTATGCATCTCTTCTGCTTTATTGTCGTTATTGTCAGCTGCTGTCTAGTTGATCCCTGACTCATGTTGACCATATTCACAAGGGGATTGGACCATTGTGATCAGGCTGGTTTTTGGGAGTAGATTGCCAGGCTTTTTTTTCTAGTCTATTTTAGTCTGAAAGCTCCACTAAAATCTGTTCAGCATCATATTATGAAAGCCTTTTCTGATAGACAATCGGTGGTTGTGTTTGAGGAGAATTGGCCGGGAACAAACCAGGGTTTCTCATGTGAAAGTCATAAATTCTACCACTGAACCCTCTTCTACTCTATTAGACACTACCAAATAGTTTTCCAAAGTAGTTAATTTACACTCTCAATAGCAGTCTATGAGAGGTCTAGTTGCTTCACATTCTCACCAACACTTGGTATTATGTCTTTTTCATTTAAGCTGTTCTGATGACCTTTACTTACATTGCCTTTTAGAACATCCCATAGGCATAATAAAACTACCAGGTTGAATGAGCTAATAGTGTGCCAGTTTGAAATTCCTATATGTAAGGTGTTTCTTCTCAATAGCTTTGAGCATTCCCAAAAGCATTCAGTTGTTACCTTTGTGTTCACCAACATTATTTGAACAAAATTTAATAGTTAAGAGTTAGGTGGTTCACGAGATGAAGGTGGTGGGAGGGAAGTCAAGCAAGGAAATTCTTGGCAGAGGAAAGAAGTTGTAAAGGGCCTAGCTCACGGCTGCCTCTTCAAATGGTGCATGATTCTTGGAGTTGCTAATTTCTCCTTTGTCTATGGGAATGGCAACTCCTGGAATTGTGTAGTGCACAATCTTTGAAGCTGTACACAGCAGCCATGCTTGTCATGTTAAGGGATGATAAGAATTTTGGTGTGACTGGGGCCAGGGTGGGTAGGGTACAGCAGCAAGAGAAGCCAGATCCAGAGTTAGAGCAATATAACTGATTCAGCCTTTGTCAGAGGCTTACTTTAAAGCCCCACCCCACCCCCGCCCATATACATGAGGAATTGTACAAGCTTCCTCCTCCTAGATCCCTCACCCTTCTGAGCCAATAGGGCTTTCACTAAACTGGGGCCAAGGTGAAACCCAAGCCAGGAAGGAGAAATGCTAAGCACACTCTGGCTTGTCTTGCTACACAACTCTGGTCTCAACAAGTTGAGGAACCAACACCCTGTCCTTCCTCTATCTTGGGCTTCCTCTCTTGCCTGCAGCCTCAGCACACTCCTTTGCCTGGGAAAACTGGGTAAGCCTGGATGGGAAGCTGTGCCCCACTTGCCTAACCACTGGGTTGGGATTGCTGAGTCACTCGGGGTGGATTCTGAGTGCACAAGAAAGTGAAAGGAAAATCCCAGGGTCCTCGAGTGTCTTTCCCCATGTCCTGCCACTGTAAAAGGGATCCCTCTAAAAGAAACACTTTGGGTTGACACTTTTTGCCTCTAAGCCCCTACTACCTTTTGTATGTGTATGTGTTGTTGCATGCTTGTTGAGGGCATTGAATGCTTGAGGTAGAACCTTCCTTTTGGGCTACAAGGGACTGCTTACTGTCTGTCTGAGAGATGAGGTTCATATTCAAGTCCTGTCTTCCTTCCAGCTACCTGGACAAATGGTGCATTTCTTAAAGTAGAAACTGGGACTGATGAAAAGTCTCCAGGGAGTGGTAGGGCAAGAATCCCTCTTGGCTCCGGCTGCAAAGGGAGTAGGAGGCAAGAAAAGCCAGGACAAGTAACCCAGGGAAGGTGTCCATAGTTGTACCAGGACTCTGGGGCTAGAGTATGTGTTTACTTAATGAGACCAGATGTCAACAAAAGGCTTGTGAGCCCTGGAACTAAGTTAACGATGGTATGAGTAGGGACCTTTCCAACGTAGCTTTTTGGTTCATTTTTCTGATTCCTACAAGTTCGACTTTTAAATCAACCTACAGGGATATACTGCACATTTAAAATGTGTTCAAAAGTGGCTTAGGCCGTCTGAGGAGTAGAGGACAAGAGACACTGGTTCTTCCCTTAAAGTGGCTACTCAACAATGTGTGCAAAACTCCTAAGGAAGAGTACAACTGCAGATGACTTTTGTGCCTATTTTAGGCCAAAATTAATACTAGCGTGACTCTCTGAGCAGATACAAGCTGCGCAATGGTGAGAGTGTAAAGCATCCCAGGAAGAGAGGAGAAGCTATCCTAGCACTCAGAAGTGTTTCCAGTTCATCCATAAATGTTGATGATCCATGGGCGTGAGCTGTCAAATAAACTGTAATATTCTTAAGAAACAAGTGAACAAGGACAATGAAAGATAGCATCTAATTAAATGCTAAATTATGTGCTCTGACTAAATGCTGGGGCTGGCAATTGTCCACAGGCACCCAAGAGGCTCTAGGCTTTGGAAATTGTCCAGTTCTTACTGAACTGGAGGCTAATGAAAGGGTTGGCTTTGGATAAACAAGCGAAGGGCATCGTGAACAGGTGAATAGTGTGTGGAAAAAGACAATCCATCATCATCAAAATCACTTCCATTTATGCTGAACTTTTAAGTTTTCAAAGAACATTTATATGATTGATCTTTTTTGACCTTCACAACAGCCTTGAGAATTTGGCAGAACAGAGATTCCCACTCATAAGAAAAGAGAGAGCTGGAGAGTATTTTTGCTTACTAAGCATCTCTTCCTCCCATCTTCTGCAGCTAGAACTCTGGTTTTCCTTGGGGAAGCATCTCTGTCCACTCTCAGACCGACCAGGTGTCTGACTCTACCTTGGCAGAGCACATGACCCAAGTAGGCTAATCAAATTCACATCCAGAACCTCTGCTGGAACAATTGGGAAAGAGAATAAAGCCAACACAGAAGAAAGCAGAGCCAAGGGACCATTTCCTAGTGACATTGTTTGGGCCCTTCGATCCAGCTGTGCCTGAAATCAGACCTATCCTAGAATTTTCACTGAGGTGAGCCATTACATTTCCTTCTTTATTTAAGCAGTTTGAATTTGGTTTCTGTTGCTTGCTACCAAAAGAATCCTGACTAATTCAGAAAGCTTAGACAATACATTTAAATTTAGACAGCTAATGGATGACAGAGAAGGGACTAGAATATAGGTTTTTATGACCTCTGATCCAGTTCTCTTAGCCTAAGTGTAATGACTGCAGTGAAGGCAGTGTGGGACAGGATTATTAAGCATGGTAGCTCTAGGGTCAGACTGATGGGGCCTGAGTAAAAGATAGGCTGGGAAAATTAGGCTAGGAAATAGGGAACCTCAGAAGGTTCTTGAGCAATTTAAAAAAACTCATTGCCGTTGAGTCTATTCCAACTCATAGCAATCCTGTAGGACAGAGCAGAACTGCGCCATAGAGTTCCCATGGCTGTAATCCTTACGGAAGCAGACTGCCACATCTTTCTCCCGTGGAGTGACTGGTGGGTTCTAACAACTGACCTTTTGGTTAGCAGCCAAGGATTTAACCACTGTGCCACCAGGTCTCCTCCAGCAATTTAAAAGATGCATTTAAAGAAGATAATAGGTAGTGAAAAGGTTCTGCTTCTTAACAGGCTGATGGTTATATCCCCCACATATGCTTGCTCTAAATTATGC
Source organism: Dugong dugon (assembly GCA_030035585.1). Classification (NCBI taxonomy): domain Eukaryota; kingdom Metazoa; phylum Chordata; class Mammalia; order Sirenia; family Dugongidae; genus Dugong; species Dugong dugon. The sequence continues at coordinate 74,622,890 of CM057473.1, forward strand.
ATATAGGTTTTGTACACTTTTCTGAATAACTACATTTCAGAGTAACTATAATTCAGAATTTTGAAAAATGAAAAATGAAATAAACAATGTGATGGTCTGCAGAATTGGTGGGGGAAGGGAGACCCTGGAATCAGAGATTCAGGAAGGCAGCTGGTATTGAGATGGGGGCTTAGGGTAAGTGTATCAGTCAGGGATCTCCAGAGAAACAGAACCAATAGAAGAGATATATTTCTAAATTATATTTATATATTATATTTAATTATATATAGTTATAATCATGTATTTATAAATATATAAATACTGAAACCTAACCCATTGTCATTGAGTTGATTCTGACTCATGGCATAAATGCATATACTTATTTACTCATTTTTTTTTAAAGAATTGGCTCATGTAATCATTGAGGTTGGTAAGGCAGAAATATGTGGGGCAGGCTGGCAGGCTGGAATCTCAGGCAGGATTTCTATGTTACAATCTTGAGGCAGAATTCCTTCCTCTCCAGGTAACCTCAGTTTTTGCTCTTTAAGGTCTTCAACTGATTGAATGAGGCCAACCCACATTATCAAAGGTAATCTCCTTTACTTAGAGTCAACTGATTGTAGATATTAATCCCGTCAGTAAAATAACTTCACAGCAACATCAAGATTAGTGTTTAACCAAACAAGTGGGCTCCATAGCCTTGCCAAGTTGACACATAAGATTACCCATTACAGTAAGGAAGGTTATAGAGCAGAACAGTGGGAATAGGGCTGGAGGGGAATGGAAAGATGAGAGACACTTCACAGGTCCATGGAGGCAGGAGTAAAATATAACTTCAAATAACGGTAAAGATGACAGAAACAGGGTAGTTGAGAGTAAGAGACTTTCTTGCCAGTATTAAGGGATGTGTGAGTGTATGTGTGTGTGTGTGTGGCTACGTTTTGAATTTGTTCAGGTGGGAATGTCCAGGCTGTGGATCTGTAGCATCATTTGGTTGGAAAGAACCAAAGCCTACTAGAGCTCAAGGAACTGGAAAGCCAGAAACAGGGGCTCCTGCCTGTGTATCTCTGGGCCCATGTGATTGTTCCTCTGCTCTTCTCTGCTTCTCCATAGAAAGGACAGACATGACAGAAGCTGGAGGGCCCTGAGAGTCCAGGGGGAGGAAGGATCACCGTTCAAGCAGCTGGGCAGGGTGTGCCAGCTGGAAAGGGTGTTGAAAATGTCTAGAAGTGATGAACTGAGTGAAGCAGAGCTTGAAGTCCTGGTGTGGGCAGGTGTAGGTCTGTGGTCAAAGAGAGCAAGAGAAAAGAGAGACGGATTTTAGTTTGGGAAGAGGAAGCCACAAGGTCAAGATCTGAGGCAAAGCAATGCTGGTGTGGATGAGGACATGAGAAGGCCTTGATGGTGGGTGACATTATCTACAGGACTCTTCCTTTGAGCTTCCAAACAGGCTTTCTCATCCCCACCTCCACCCTGCCCCTCACCCTCTGTTATGGATTGAATTGTATCCCACCAAAGTACATATTAAAATCCTGGCCATATGCTATTATGATTTAGCCATCTGATTAAATCAGTTGGCCTTGGGCAAATTGGATTATCTTCCATAACATAATCTAATGTAATGTGATCAATCAATCGGTTGAGGTCATACAAACCAAATCATGTCTGAGTTATAAAAACAGCAGATTAGACACAGACCCGCACATCACGGGAAGACAGATGCCATGTGAGGATTGCCCAGGAAAGCAGAAGGCTACCAACAAGGAAGGAAGCAACAGGGCTGAGATCCTGATTTGAACTTTTAGCCTCCAGAACTGTGAGAAAATAAATGTCTGTTCTTTAAAGCCATCTACTTGTGGTATTTCTGTTACAGCAGCTCTAGGTAACTAAGACACCCTCTCCTACTGCCTCCTCTCCTTCACTCCAAGCACCTTAAAAGCTGCCCATGCTCCCTTCTGTTTCCTCACCTCCTTCCTACACACTCCCCCACCCACAGCACCCAGCCTGCCCTGCCCACGGTCCTTAAAAACACCCTCCCCGAGGTCTCCAAGGACTTTCTTGTTTCTATATCCAGGCAATGGATACTCTTCGATTCTAATGTTGTTTCATTCATTCACTGTTCATTCATTCATTTACTCAACAAAGATTTATTACTTGCCTGGTGTTGGGGATACAATATTGAGCAAGATCAATTTGGCAGAAATTCTCCATAAAGACAGTTGTGTACTTTTTCCTCCCAAACTGCCACACACACACACATATACACACACACACACACACACACACACACACGTGCACTTGCACACACAGACAGGCATGTGCTATCTTTCTATTTATATGCTACCCAGAGCCTCTGACTTGGGACCCACCTGCCAGGCATGCGATCTACCTGGGACATGTGGGACACCAGGACAAAGTGGGAAGGAAAATTGGCCTGGTAGACTGGAGCACTCCAGGATGTGCTCATCAGCTGCCTGACCATTTGCTAGTGGCCCAGGAAGGCGCAACTCTGAACGGCCGGCACTAGCAGAGAAGGGCATGTGACCAGAATGTCAGGTTCTGGGCCACCTCAGGCAATTCTCAAGGCAAGGCCTTTCCAGAGGATGAGGGGGTCTGCAGGAGCCTGGTTTCAGCTTTTCTGGAGGTAGGCAGCCCAGAGACATGCCCACAGCACTGCACTCCTTACTCAGTCCTGCCCTTGCTCCTGGGGCAGGAAGTTCTGGGTACTGCCCCTGGAGAGGGGAGCCTGGGCTCCTATAAGGCAAGGAGCCAGCCAGTCAGGGCACCAGGTGGCTGAATGCTTTCTTTCTCTTGCCTAGGGAATTTTATAAAGTAAATGAAGAATACAGAGGACAGGAGAAAGAGGGTAGGGCAGAAGAAGGAGGGGGAGAAAAGTAAGGAAGAGGTGGAGGAGAACATTAAAAAAAAAGAACATAAAACCAACTCCATTGCTGTTGAGTCAATCCTGACTCATAGCGACCCTATAGGACAGAGTAGAACTACCCCATGGGGTTTCCAAAGCTGTGATCTTTGCAGAGGCAGACTGCCACATCTTTCTCCCTTGGAGTGGCTGGTGGATTCAAACCACCACCGTTTTTGGGTAGCAGCTGAGCACTTAACCACTGAACAACCAAGACTCCTCTTCATCATACCATTCCTCTGCTTAAAACCTTTTAACAACTTTCCACTGCTCATTAAATAACCACACCCCCTCCCTATTGTCCTTCTTCCCCTCCTTCCAGCCATATTGGGGTTCTGTGACCTGTTAGGGTGCGTTCACACAGACTTTGTGGGGAATTGCTGCATGGGATTGCAGCAACGGAAACAGAGTGAGCACCATAATGGGCCCATGATAAGGAGCATGGGGAGCAAGGTAAAAGGGGGTCTCAGCCCCAGCTCTGTGGCCATGGGGCCTTGGGAGAATCCTGTCCCCTCTCTAAGCCTCCATTTCCTCACCTGCTCACTGGCCAAGAATAATCCCCACCCTGCCTACCTTACTGAGTTATTGTGAGGCTCAAGTGAGATAAAGGACCTAGAAACCCTTTGTAAATTATCAAGTACTGAACAAATAAGGGATTGTTCCTTCCGCTGACTAAATCACATTTCATCTCTCAGTGCTTTTCTTTCTAATAACCCTTCATGTCATTATAGCACTCTAAGCTTTTCAAAGTACTTTTATATATAGTGTCATTTGCTCCTAACAAGGTCCCTATGCAGGTGGCTAGGCAGGGCTGCCCCTTGTTGGGCATATAAGGGCACAGGCTGAGAGGGGTGAAGTCAAAGTGAGGCCCAGTGTCACGGGGCGCATTGTGGCCCAGCCAGGCCAGAGCTCAGGTTTCCTGACTCCAGGCTCTGGGCCTGCTGCCGGCTTTGGGGACTACTCTGTTCCCAGCATGTACCACCTGTTGTCCTCTTTCGATTCTAAACCCTCAGAAAGCACAGACAGGATCTTAGGGGGATTAACTTCCCCAGAGCAGTTCACACAGCCTTTGGGTGGAGCTATTTCAGAGGACACTTAAGCCTTTGCCAGCGAGACAGACTTGGGTTTTATGCTATTAGTCGGAAGGCATAGCCTTAGAAAATCTCATCTTGGGCCTGTGGGAGTTTGCCCAGCTCCTTTGTAAGTGACAGTGGTCAGCCAACAGTCAGGCCGAAGGTGCTGATTTTGGAAGCCTTCTTCCAGGTGTGATTCTTTTTTTTTTTTTCCCTAGAAAGTTGACCGTGTTTAGTTGCTAACATAATTTTATTAATTCCCACAGATACCATTCCCAACGTTACCATTCAAAGACAATGCTTTTTTAATGCTCTTGAGTAAGACGTGGGAGTATCTTGCTTAAGGGTTTCCAATTCTCTTTTCACTTAGCTTTTGAAGTCAATGACTTAAAGAATATAGGACAAAAAGCCTCTTGGCCTTTTCTTTCTAATCTCTACTCAGAACTTCGAAATCCCCGTTGTGGCAATATGCATTTCTGGGTGGCTCTACCTGCTGAAGACTGCTTCTTCAAATGGCCATGAGTCTACTTCTCACTTTTCACTGCTCCAGCCTCTGCTGGCTCCCTTGAATCTTTGTTTCCACTCTTGAATTTCTTTTTATTCTTTGCCTTTTGTTTGAGGTTACACTGAGCAATCTCTTCATTTTTCTCGGTGATATATTTTAGCAGTGAATTTCTCCTCCAGGCTAAGAGCTTCACATTGTTGGTGTTAATTGTGCTTCATATTGCACTTCTGGCAAACATTTCAAGGTCGTTTGCAAAACTTTCCTACTGTCAAAAAGTCACCTCCGAAATCACTGCAGTGGTTTGTTTGCTGAACTGTATCTCTTTGTCTGATGCGACTTCCTCACAAAGACAACGAACAGTGTGGTGAACCGCTGCCTTTAGCCTTTGTTGGTAAGAGAATTGCTGCTGCTCCTCAGCCTCCACGTCCATCACAGCAGGCTGGCTGGGGCAGAAAGAACCTCCAGGCGTGATTCTAACTACAAAGTGTGCTTAGAGAGTGAGTACTCCACAAACATCACTTGATGAATCAGTTACACATCTAGTGAGTGTTATCTCTATCCAGCACATTGGGTTAGGGCTGGGCACAGATATACAAGCAGGTTCGCTGATCTGGAGTTGCTCATTTACAATCGGAGTAGAACTGGGATCCATGGGGTTTTCAACGGCTGATTTTTTGGGTGTAGATCGTCAGGTTTTTCTTCCGAAATACCTCTGGGTGGACTCGAACTTCCAACCTTTTGGTTAGTAGCCAAACGGGTTAACCATTTGTACCACTCAGGGACTCCAAAAAAAGAGCACTACCCACGGAAATAACAGCAAAGACGATGGTGTGAGTGCCCTCTCGAGGAGCAGCATGATGACCCTCTGGGATGAGAGGTGGTGCCTCAGGCTACTATGAGCTCAGAAAGGCTCCCCGCTCTCTGGGGACCAGGAGGCTCTGTGGAAGCTTGCTGACTGAGGACAGCCCTCCTCCACCCAACACATCAGTCTCCGTGTCAGACTGAAACATTATTGCTGTTTGTGAATCACATCAAGAAACTGCCCCTGCAACATTCCGGATGCAAGAGCCAGGACCTTGGTCTGACTGCTGATTGATGGTAAGTCAGGGCAGAGGGCACCAAAGGGCAGCCAGGAGATGCAGGACCCTGCGCCTTGCTCTACAAATGAGCCAGGAGGGACAGAGACAGCCAGGGGCTCTTCCTTTCAGGGTCAAATGCCAGGGTGCCCTCAACCTGGGTCTCCAGATTTTCTGGTACAGCTTCCTCCTCTCAGTCGTCATCAAGTTGGTGATGATGGCAAAGCATTCAACAGGGAATGCTGGGCAGGTGTTGGGAGGCTCAAGAGAGCAAAAAAAAAGGGCAGTTTATGTTAATGGAGAGAAGTCCTGGTGGCACAGTGGTTAAGCACTCGGCTGCTAACAAAAAGGTGGGCAGTTCAAACCCACCAGTTGCTCTGTGAGTTGGAATCGATTTAACGGCAGTGGGTAGGTTTATGTTAATGGTGGTGGAATGATTTGGAAATGGATAGCGAGAATGGCTGTACAACTTGAAGAATGTAATCAATGTCACTGACTTATACATGTAGAAATTGTTGAGATAGCGCATGTTTTGTTACGTATATTTTCACCATAATAAATTTTTTTTTTTTAATTATGAGAAGAAACCAAAATCTTAAAACACACACACACAAAAAAAGAAAGAAAGAAAGAAAGAGCAAAGCTAGAATGCTAGTAGCCAGGTTGACACTACCCACCCATCTGACCTTCCACTTCCTTTTACTGAGTCATAGACGGTTTGAATGAGACAAGGGAAGAGTGACGGGAGAGGTAGAAAAGAACCTCACATCGTTGTAAATGTTTACTGAGTATTGAACAGGAAGAAGGCACTGAGGATACAAAGTATAACAATAGCTATTACTCCTAGAGCCCTATAGTTTTGGCTTTGAGATCCTTCCCCTTTTACAGTGAAAAAGGTTCAGAGAGGGTAAGTGACTGACTCAGGGTCCCATAGTTTGTACATAACAGGGCTGGGGCTTGAACTCAGGTCTTCTGACTCCAGTTCTCATACTTCATTTTCCACATTACTGTGCCTCCCTGACCTAACACCTGTGTAAATGCTGTACAGTCTGCAACACACTTGTGAGCATTATGGGAAACAGTTCTGCCCTCAAGGAAACTTAAAATTTAGTTGAGCCTTAGTGGAAATCATTTTGAAAGTATGAATTGTTGTTGTTAGCTGCCATGGAGTGGCTTTTGACTCATGGCAACCCCACGTGTACAGAGTAGAACTCCTCTGCAGGGTTTTCAAGACTGTGACCTCTCAGAAGCAGATAGCCAGGCCTTACTTCCAAGATGCCTCTGGGTGGGTTTGAACCACCAACCTTTTGGTTAGTAGTCCAATGCTTAACCATTTGCATCACCCAGGGACTCTGAAAATATGAGTAAAGAGCTTTTTGCTTTCTTTGTTTTCACTTTTGGAGATCTGGCCTGAGGAAATTATTGTAAAAACAGAGAAAGCTATACACGCAGTTTTTCACCACATCATTTATAATAGTTGCAAAAAAAATCAGAGACAGCCTAAATGTGCAACAATCAAGAGAATGACTGAAATAAACTATGGTGCATAGAATTATAATGACATGTGCAAAGACCTGGAAATGGAAAACCAAAAGGGAAGAACATGCTCTGCATTTCTCAAGCTGAAAGAACTGAAGAAAAAAATTCAAGCCTCGAGTTGCAATATTAAAGGATTCTATGGGGAAAATATTAAATGACTCAGGAAACATCAAAAGAAGATGGAAGGAATACACAGAGTCACTATACCAAAAAGAATTGGTCAATGTTCAACCATTTCAGGAGGTACCATATAAGCAAGAACCAATGGTACTGAAGGAAGAAGTCCAAGTTGCACTGAAGGCATTGGCCAAAAACAAGGCTCCAGGAATTGACAGAATACTAACTGAGATGTTTCAACAAACGGATGCAGTGCTGGAAGTACTCACTTGTCTATGCCAAGAAATTTGAAGAAAGCTACCTGGCCAACCAACTGGAAGAGACCCATATTTATGCCTATTCCCAAGAAAGATGATCCCACCGAAGGTGGAAAGTATTGAACAATATCATTAATATCACACACAAGTAAAATTTTGCTGAAGATCATTCAAAAGCAGCTTCAGCAGTATATCGACAGGGAACTGCTAGAAATTCAAGCCAGATTCACAACAGGATGTGGACCCAGGGATATCATTGCTGATGTCAGATGGAACCTGGCTAAAAGCAGAGAATACCAGAAAGATGTTTACCTGTGTTTTATTGACTATGCAAAGACATTTGACTGTGTGGATCATAACAAATTATGGATAACATTGCGAAGAATAGGGATTCCAGAACACTTAACTGTGCTCATGAGGAATCTGTACATAGATCAAGAGGCAGTTGTTTGAACAGAACAAGGGGATACTGTGTGGTTTAAAGTCAGGAAAGGTGTGTGTCAGGGTTGTATCCTTTCACCATACCTATTCAATCTGTATGCTGAGCAAATAATCTGAGAAGCTGGACTATATGTAGAAGAATGGGGCATCAGGATTGGAGGAAGACTCATTAACAACCTGCGTTATGCAGATGACACAACCTTGCTTGCTGAAAGTGAAGAGGACTCGAAGCACTTACTGATAAAGACTAAAGACCATAGTCTTCAGTATGGATTATACCTCCATATAAAGAAAACAAAAATACTCAAAACTAGACCAATAAGCAACATCATGATAAACAGGGAAAAGACTGAAGTTGTCAAGGATTTCATTTTACTTGGATCCACAATCAACACCCATGGAAGCAGCAGTCAAGAAATCAAAAGACGCATTACATTGGGCAAATCTGCTGCAAAAGACCTCTCTGAAGTGTTGAAAAGCAAAGATGTCACCTTGCAGACTAAGGTGTGCCTGACCCAAGTCATGGTGTTTTCAATCACCTCCTATGCATGTGAAAGCTGGACAATGAGTAAGGAAGGCCGAGGAAGAATTGAAGCCTTTGAATTGTAGTGCTGGAGAATATTGAATATACCATGGACTGCCAGAAGAACAAACAAACGTGTCTTAGAAGAAGTACAACCAGAATGCTCCTTAGAAGCAAGGATGGGCAGACTACAACTCACATAGTTTAGACATGTTGTCAGGAGGGATCAGTCCCTGGAGAAGGACATCATGCTTGTTAAAATAGAGCGTCAGCAAAAAACAGGAAGACCCTCAATGAGATGGATTGACACAGTGGCTGCAACAATGGGCTTAAGCATAACAACCATTGTGAAGATGGTGCAGGACTGGGCAGTGTTTCGTTCTGGTGTACATAGTGTTGCTATGAGTCAGAATTGACTCAACGGCACCTAACAACAACAACAACAACAACATAGAGTTAAGTAACCATTAAAAATAACAAAGTCCTTAGAAAATAATGTAGAAGAATATCTTTGTGACCTCAGTTCAAACCCCAGCCCTACTATATACAAACTATGAGATCCTGAGCCTGTAGAGAAAGAGTTTTTAAACAAGACACAAGAAGTATGAATCAAAGGAAAAGATTGGTAAGTGTGTCTATGTTAAAATTAAAAAAGTCCTGGTTATGAAAAGATATCATGAAAATAATGAAAAGTCAAGCCACAGAGTGGGAGAAGATATTTCCAATGCATAAAAGCAACACGAAGTTCAAATCCAGAATATAAAAAGAGAGCCCATAAAGCAAAAAGAAAAAGATAGGCAACTCAGTACAAAAATGAGCAAGAGACTTGAACAGGCAATTCAGAAAAGAAGATGTCCAAATGCCAATAAGCATATGAAAAGATGTTCACCTTTATTTGTTAGCAGAGAAGTTAAAATTAAAACCACAATGACATACCACTATATATTCACCAAATAGCTAATGCTAAGAATGACAATACTAAGTGTGGTATGGATGTAAAGCATCTGGAACTTTCATACACTGCTGGAAGTGCAAATTGTTACACCCACTTTGGAAAACAGTTTGACATTATCAATGAAAGCTGAAGATATTTGTTCCCTATGAGCCAGCAATTCCACTCCTAGGTACACACCCAATAGAAATGTGTTCAATGTGCACAGGAGACAGGAACAAGAATGTTCATAGTAGCTTGTAATAACCTCAAACTGGAAACAACCCAAATGTCCATCAAGAATAGACCATAGGTACTATATTCATGCAATGAGATATTATATAATAATGATAATAAATGGGCTACATTGTCATTATTACATAATATTGGATGAATCTCACAAACAAAAGAAGCCAGAAAAAAAAAAATATATATATACACTGTATGAGTTTATATAAAGTTCCAAAACAGGAAAAAACCAAAAAACCATAATCTTTATCCGTTGCCTTTGAGCTGATTCCGACTCATAGTGACCCTGAAGAACAGAGTAAAACTGCCCCATAGGGTTCTCAAGGCTGTAATCTTTATGGGAGCAGCCTGCCACTTCTTTTTCCCACAGATCAGCTGGTGGATTCAAACTGCTGACCTTTCGGTTAGCAGCCGAATGCTAACCACTGCGACACCAGGGCTGGTTAGCAGCCGAACACTTAGCCATTGTGACACCAGGGCTCCTTACCATAATCTTTAGGTGGTAAAAATACTAAGAAAAGCAAGCAGGTGATTATCATAAAGGTCAGGAGAGTGGTTACCTTAGAGAGGAAGAGGAGGGAATTGTGACTACAGAGGGTCCTGCAGGAGGCTTGTGGGATGTTGGCAGTGTCCTATTTTTGACCTGGGTAGTAGATACATGGGTGTTTGTTTTATAATAATTCTTTAAGCGGTATGTTTATGTACCCTGCAAGTTTCTGGGTATGTCTTTTACCCAGTTCAACTATGTGAAACTGCAAATATTCAACCACTTTAACTTGCTAAATGGCAATTTCATATGGTTCAATCTAATATTTCACAAGAAAAAATATTTTGCATTAAGTTAAGCAGCCATTCTAAATGATAGTTGTAAAGGCTATTAATAACTTAGAAAAATATGATACTGTCCCCTCATTTATTCATTAACCAAATATTTCCTTGGGGCTTATGAATCAGGTGTATTTCTAGGCATGGGGATACAGAATAAAATTCTCTTCTGGTGCTTGTGTTCTGATGTGAAGATCATCCACAGACAAATAAAGAAACAGAGAATATCATACTGTGGTAAGTGCTATGCAGAAAATTGAAATGGAGTAAGGATATTATAAGGAGCCTTGGTGGGTAGTGGAGCCCTGGTGGTACAGTGGTTAAGAGCTCAGCTGCTAACCAAGAGGTTGGCAGTTTGAATCTACCAGCTGCTCCTTGGAAACCCTGTAGGGCAGTTCTACTCTGTCCTACAGGGTCTGTATGAGTCAGAATCGATTTGACGGCAATGAATACCATGGACATCTTTAATATCCAGACTTTAAAATTCCTTTTCTTCTTTTTTTTTTTGGTTGACTCAAATCCCATTCACCAGAAATTACAGCAGAGACAGGAAGAAATAAGGTGTCAGTATAAAAGGAGCTATTAGAAATCTATGCTTGGACACATTTGGGGGACTCTTGAGTTAGACAATGCCATGGGGATTTATAGCCCAGAAACTTGGATTTCATGCAATGATTTTTGTCACAGAATTATGTCGTCCTCTACTGGCAGAGCTTGGTTTTGCAGAGTAAATCTAAATCCTGAATTAATTGTACCTGAAATTTGCACACTGCAGAATTACTAGAAGACACCCCTGTCTTCTTAGCATAAGCTTATCCTGATTCTGACTGGGACCATGCTGGAAGAAGAGGCTGGTATAAGAATGCCCTGGGAAAGAAGAACTTTCATTGTCAAAGGAAATGGTGCAAAGAAACTTCTTCCCCCCACCAAGCCAGTGGTGGGTCTAGACTCCTGTGAAGCTATGATTCACACTAGGGCTGGGAATCAATTGATCTGCCATCTCCACAATAAGCTCAGCCCCTTTGGTTTAGGGGCAAGACTGCCAGGTTTGCAGTCTGAAGCCTGACTCTCTCCTTCCCTAGCCACTTTATCAGCCTGAAGCTTGGGTTCCTCCCTATAACATGTTGCTATTAATTAATATTTGACCCTTTTACTGGGGTTGATGTGAGCATCAAGTGAATAATATATGTGGTAATTCTTTATTAACTGTAAATTGCTCTACAAATATAATGACATATTGCTGTTGCTTCTTTGTCTCACCATTTTCTTGTCCAGAGGATCTTGGGACACTCATTCATTTACTTAACAATCTATATTGATTACTCACATTATGGTGAGGGAGATAGACTTAGTTAGTTAATCATAGTAGAAGTCAGACTATGATAAATACTATAAACGTAGTTAAACAATAAACTATAGAATCATAAGGAAAGGAAATGTTAATCCTGGTAGAATCAGGGGAGTCAAAAAAGGCTTCCCAGGAGAGGTGATATTCGTGCTAGGGCTTTCATTTACTTCATATTTTAAAAATATTTATTGAATGCATACTATTTGCCAGGAACTGGGCTAGTCATTGTAGATACAAAGGTAAATGAGGCAGACATGGCCCAAGTCCTTACACACCGACTCCTCAGTTATCGACTGTCTCATTATCCAACATTTCTCATTTACGACAATAGTGAAAAATCTGCTATCTGACTATTTTGCGTATTAACGGCCTATGCCTGGCAGTAACAAATGCTAAGGTGAGAGTAACGCTGGCTGTGATGGTTAAGGTTATGTGTCAACTTGGCTTGGCCATGAGTCTCAGTGGTTTGACAGTTATGTAATGATGTAATTTGGAAGTTATGTAATAATGTAATTTGGTAGTTATGTAATGATGTAATTTGGCAGTTATGCAATGATGAGGTCATCCTCCATTTTGTGATCTGATGTGATCATCCTCCATTTTTGCATAATGCTGATTTTCACATAATGACCTGGTCTTTGGAACCTAACCATATTGATAAGTGAGGAGAAGGGGGAAATAAAACAGGAGAGATGTACGAATAATTATTTAATTATAATTATGCTAAGCTGTATGAAGAAAAGTTCAAGGAACGATAAGAGCATATTACAGAAAGATCTAAGATAGGTGGGGAAGTCAAGAAAGTTACCCTAAAGGAAATGACATTCAACTTGAGATTCGAAGGATGAGGGTAGTTACCTAAGCAAAGACACGGGCATAAATGTTCTATACAGTGAAAACAGAATGCGAAAAAGTCCTGTGGTAGGAAGCTGGGAGGAAGCTGAAGAAGGCCATTATAACTAGAACACAAGGAACAAGGTGAAGAGTGGCATGGGATGTGACTGGAGACATAGACAGTTTCCAGATTGTGCAGGGCCTCGGGGGCTACGTTAATCATTTGGACTTTACCTTAAGAACAGTGAGAAGCATTAAAAAGTTTTAAGCATGAGCTAACATGATTAGATATGTGTTTTTAAAAGATTGCTTTGTACAGAATGAATTAGCAGGCGTGTCTTAGTCATCTAGTGCTGCTGTAACAGAAATACCACAAGTGGATGGCTTTAACAAACAGAAGTTTATTCTCTCACAGTCTAGTATGCTAGAAGTTCAAATTCAGGGCGTCAGCTCTGGGAGAAGGCTTTCTCTCTCTGTCAGCTCTGGAGGAAGTTCCTTGTCATCAATCTTCCCCTGGACTAGGAGCTTCTCTGTGCAGGAACCCCAGGTCCAAGGGGTGCACTCTGCTCCTGGTGCTGCTTTCTTGGTGGTATGAAGTCCCCATCTCTCTGCTTGCTTCCCTTTCCTTTTATCTCTTGTAAGATAAAAGGTGGTGCAGGCCACACCCCAGGGAAACTCCATTTACATTGGATCAGGGATGTAACCTGAGCAAGGGTGTTACATCCCACCCTAATCCTCTTTAATCTAATCTAATCTTGGCTCATTAACCACAGACAGAGATTAGGATTTACAATACATAGGAAAATTGTATCAATCACAAAATGGAGGACAATCATACAATACTGGGAATCATGGCCTCACCAAGTTAACACATATTTTTTGGGGGCACAATTCAATCCATGACAGGGGGCAAGTACAGACCTAGGGAGACTATATTGGAGGCTATTGTAGGAGGCCAGGCCAGAGAAGATGACGGCTTGGGCCATGGTAGTGGTCATGGAAATGCGGAAATTGTCAGATCCAAGAAATATTTAGGAAATCGAGTTAACAAGAGTTGGTGCTTGAATGGATATATTGGGGTGGGGAAGTGTTTTTTACAGAGTTAGGGACCATTCTGGGAGGAGAGTTTGGAGGGGAGGACGATGAGTTCAGTGTGAAAAATGGGGTTTCAGGTGCCTGGGAGCCATCCAAGTGGTTATGTCTATTAGAGAATTGGATGTATAGGTTTGGAGCTCAGAAGAGAAGTCTGGGCTGGATATACAAATTTAGAAGTCATTTGGACAATAATTGAAGCCATAAGCTTGAGTGATCATGGGTTTGGAAGAAAGAAAGGCTTAGGACCAAGCCTTAATGAACTCCAACATTTAACACTGAGTTTGAAGGGAACATTCCTTTGATGTGACCAAAATTGAGCAACTAGAACTCATAGGAACTGTAGGAACAAAACCATAAAAGTGCAGAGTCATGGAAGTCATGGGAAGCAAGAGTTTCATAAAGAAGGGAATAGTCAGTTGTGTTAAATGTCCCCATTGAAAAGGATCTACCAAAATTGGCACCATGGAATTCAGTGCTGTCCTTGGTAATAGAGTGGTGGGGGTGGAAGTCATATGGTATCGAGCTGCAGAATAAATAGAAGGTAAGATGGTATAGCCAGAAATAGACAAAATTAGGAGGACAAAATTGCAGGCAGAGGAGCAGAATGAGCAAAGGCAAGGAGACACAAAAAAAATATGGGATGTTCGAGGGACCTCAAGCAAATCGGAGTGGCTGGAGCTTTGAGACTAAGAAGAGGAGGAGTGGCTGAACACAATGCTGAGAACGGAGACAGGATCTGAACAGCCTTGAATGCGAAAGACAAAAAGATGGAAAACGACTATTTCTTGAGTACCTTCTATGTCCCGGGAGTTCTCACAGACATTATCTCACTTGATGCTCAGGAAGCCCTGTGACTAAGGTAAGCATTCGTATCCTTAGCGCTTTTCCCAATGAGAAAATAGCTGTTCAGGGAAGTTAAACAATTTACTCAGGGTCAAAACCAAAATCAAACCCATTTCCATTGAGTCAATTCTGATTCATAGCAACCCTGTAGGACAGAGTAGAACTGCACCACAGGGCTTCTAAGGGTGTAGTCTTTATGGAAGCAGATTGTTACATCCTTCTCCTGAAGAGCCATTGGTGGGCTGGAACTGCTGACATTTTGGTTAGCACTTAACCACTGCATAACCAGGGCTCCTTACTCAGGGTCACACATCTTATAAACAATGGTATTCCAATGTTCCTCCCATATAGGCGGAGCTGGGCAAATGCCCTGTCAGGTGATGACACTGGATGGGGAGAGTAGGCAGGGATCCCTTTTACTCTGCTGGCATAGTGGTTAAGAGCTCCGCTGCTAATCAAAAGGTTGGCAGTTCGAACCCACCAGGCACTCCTTGGAAACCTTATGGGGCAGTTCTGTTCTGTCCTATAGGGTCACTATGAGTTGGACTCGACCTGATGGCAACGGGTTTGGTTTTTGGTTTATAGTGTCAGGCAGATTAGCCAAAGCAAAGAAAGGGTAGTCCAAAGAGCAAAGCCAAGGGCAACAAGAAAATAGTTCAAGAGCCAAACGGTCTTAGGTTGCCAGAGCCAAGAGAGTTTAAGTCTACAAAGTCAAAACCCCACCCAGATAATCATAAGCTGTAGAGCTTGATCAAAGAGAAGGCAGAGGAAGGCCAGGAAACTTCAGAAGTGGGCAAGCAAGCAACTCATCGTCAAGCCTCCAGCCTAGCTGACATCCAGTTCCTTGGGACTTGGAAATGGAGGAGAGGTAAAGTGACAGGCTTAGGAGAGTTAAAGGACTAAACAGACCCTCTAGAGAATAACAAGATTGAAAATGTTTTGTAGAAAGACTATTTTAGTGCCTCTGCGAAGAAGGCCTCGAGGTTTCAGATGATAGCGCTTCCTTGCTTCTTTTCGTCTCCAGCCGCCTCACGAAGAAGAGCTGCGCCATGGCGCATCTGCAGTGGACGGTGGTGCGTAACTGCTCCAGTTTCCTTCCTGATCAAAGGGAACAAGCAGATGTACAGCACCAAGCCCAGTAACCTGAAGGTCCGCAACTCTTTCCGCTACAACGGGCTGATTCATCGCAACATTGTGGGCGTGCAGCCGGAGCTGACGGCAAAGGGGTAGAGATGGTACTGGAGTGGAGATGGGACAAGAGGAAGGAAACCACCTCCTCCGTGCAGACCACAATCAACAAAAACACCCGGGCCACTCTCAGCACCATCTGGCACCTGATCTGCAAGAACAAGTACCTCCTGGATCTGCGCATGGCTGCCTGCACAGCCAGAAGCCGGTGATGGTGAAGAGGAAGCGAACTGTCCCACCAAGAGCTCCTGAGCGCTACCCCCCCCCCATCCCGCCCCAGAGCAATGAAAATAACTTCTCAAAAAAAAAAAAAAAAATTAGCGCCTATTTGATCTGGATCTCCAATTGGAAGTAAAGACAGTTTGGTCTCCGTCCATAGATTAAACTCTCCTCTGCAGAGTAGTACGTGAATAGGACTGGCTGTACTTTTGGAAATACACTTAATTTGCACCCTAGAAGGGGCAAATATGAAGATTCCATAGAGGAACACAAAACACAGACCTGGATACTCAAGAAAGCAGGAGGTGTAAGGGTATCAAAGCCAGGTCAGGTGCATGTATTAAGTGCTTGCTTTGTAAGTCTTCTCATGGCTACAATACTTGGTTTCCTCTGAGGCTCACAACCACTCTCCGAAGTAGGTATTATCCCCCACCCCCACCTCTCTGATTTTTTTAATAGATGAGGAAACTAAGACTGGGGCAGAGAAAGGGACTGCTCAAAGTCACACCGTTGGATGGAGGTCAGAACTGGAACGTGAATTCAGGTTTTGTGTTATGCCAATTCTGTGTCTCTTTTTTTGCCATGGAAGAGCAATTGGCCAGGGAAGGCTTCATGGAGGAGGTGGTGCTTGAACTGCCCAAGTGGCAGGGAACCAAGTGCAGAAGGGTGTCAGGGTCCTCTGGGCAAAGGCACAGAAATGCAACACAGCACCAGCAGTTAAGGAAACAAAACATAGTTTCTAGAACGTGAGTTCCTTAAGAACAGAGTCCAGCTCCTAGGATGGGGCCTGAGGCTTAGCAGGCACTCAGTAACTATTCGTTGAAAAAACCAGTGTCTGAAACACATATTCTGTATAGGACAGGAGCTGGTGGCCAGACTAGGCAGTTTGGCCTTTTGTACAACATGGAAGGTGGGAGAGGGAGGAGGAGAGAGGACCAGGTGCACATGCGGTGATGAAATTAAGAGAGAAGCAGCTGGAAGGTGGTTCCAGGAGCGCTAAGAAGAGAGTAAGCTAGGGTAAGGAAGAGAAATAACAGGGCAAGAGACATTTAGAGGTTAGGCTCCACGAGGCCTGGCAACACCCTTAAGGAAAGAGGTGACATGTACCGGTCTGCAGGCAGAAAAACAAGAGCAATGGAGAACCGAGAATGGTAGCTGTGCAGGGAACAAGTGTGGGTAGTGGATACCCCCACAGGGTGTCTGCAACCTCAGCAGTCATTGCGGGGGTTGCAGGCCGGAGAGGGAGGGGCCACCCGGACTGGAAAAGGCATTAGCAACCTGCCAGCACCCGGTTAACAAAGACGGGACTACAACTCCCAGCATGCTCGACCCGGTGGGGTGACGGCGGGCTGTGGCTGCGCTGCACCGGACTGGTGGGCGCAGGACTTGGGTCGGCACCGGAGCCTGTCATTACGGAGAGGTCCGCGGGGGTGCGGAGCCGGCAATGCCCCGCTCTCCCCCGCACACCGGCGGCGCCTGGCTCGCGTCTCCGGCCCAGCGGCCCCGCCCCTGGCCCCACCCCAGCCGAGAGGCTTAGCCGGGACCGCAGCGCGGCGGCAACATCACTCTCGCCGCCGCTGCTCCGCCCCATCCCCTTCTGTTTTTCTGTCTCATTCTCGGGTGGCGGCGGCGGTGAAGGCGGAGGCAGAGGCAGAGGCAGCCGCCTTGGCTGCAATGAATGATCCCCCAGCTAGTGGGGAGGACTCCAGGTGAGCCTCTGCCCTCTGGAGGGCCGGGACCCCCGGCCGCCCAGGACCCGCCGCCTCCGCTATGGATCCCTAGACGAAGGAGGAGGAGGAGAAGACAGCTCTGCTGCCCACCCCCATCCCTTTTTCCTCGTCCTTTATCTCATTGTTGCCGTCGCTGTTTACCGCAGCGCTCCCTCTGCCCCAGCATGGGGCGGGCTCCGGGCACTGCCATTCGGCCGGTGGTGCTCCCGCTGTTCCTGCGGCTGCCCGGGGATTCTGCCTAATTCTCGCTCCCCCGGCCGGTGCAGCGAGGACCGGAGAGCAGTGGAGGCCCGGACTGCAGCAGCGGCGGGGCCACCTCCCAGCATCCCCACCCTAGGAGGCTGCATGCGGATTGAAGAGCGGCGCCTGGGGGCTGGGTCAGCCCCGCGGATCCTGACCTAGGGAGGAGGACAGAAAGACCGCCTAGGCTGCAGAGGGGGGCGGGGGCAGGAAGGGCAGAGCACCAAAATGGCCAGTAAAACCAAGGCCAGCGAGGCCCTCAAGGTGGTGGCCCGGTGCCGCCCCCTCAACCGGAAGGAGGAGGCTGCTGGTCACGAGCAGATCCTGACCATGGATGTGAAGCTGGGCCAGGTAACCCTGCGAAACCCACGCGCTGCCCCGGGGGAGCTGCCCAAGACCTTCACATTTGACGCCGTGTATGACCCCAGCTCCAAACAGGCAGACCTCTATGATGAAACTGTGAGGCCCCTGGTAGACTCGGTGCTTCAGGGTTTCAATGGCACGGTGTTTGCTTACGGCCAGACAGGTACTGGCAAGACCTATACTATGCAGGGCACCTGGGTGGAGCCCGAGCTCCGTGGGGTCATCCCCAACACCTTTGAGCACATCTTCACCCACATCTCCCGCTCCCAGAACCAGCAGTACCTGGTCCGGGCCTCCTACCTGGAGATCTACCAGGAGGAGATTCGAGACCTGCTCTCCAAGGAGCCAGGCAAGAGGCTAGAGCTGAAGGAGAACCCCGAGACGGGTGTCTACATCAAGGACCTCTCCTCCTTTGTCACCAAGAATGTCAAGGAGATTGAGCATGTGATGAACCTGGGGAACCAGACGCGAGCAGTGGGCAGCACACACATGAATGAGGTCAGCTCCCGCTCCCACGCCATCTTCGTCATCACGGTGGAGTGCAGTGAGCGTGGCGCTGATGGCCAGGACCACATCCGTGTGGGCAAGCTCAACCTGGTGGACCTGGCTGGCAGTGAGAGGCAGAACAAGGCAGGCCCCAACACAGCTGGAGGGACAGCCACACAGTCCTCAGGGGGTGGCGGTGGCGGTGGAGGCAGTGGTGGTGGTGGAGAGAGGCCTAAGGAAGCCTCCAAGATCAACCTGTCACTGTCTGCCCTGGGCAACGTGATTGCTGCTCTGGCTGGCAATAGGAGCACACACATCCCCTACAGGGACTCCAAGCTCACCCGACTGCTCCAGGACTCTCTGGGGGGGAATGCTAAGACCATCATGGTGGCCACACTAGGGCCAGCTTCTCACAGCTATGACGAGAGCCTTTCCACCCTGCGCTTTGCCAACCGAGCCAAGAACATCAAGAACAAGCCTCGAGTGAATGAGGACCCCAAGGACACGCTGCTGCGGGAGTTCCAGGAGGAGATTGCCCGCCTGAAGGCACAGCTGGAGAAGAAGGGCATGCTGGGGAAGCGGCCCCGGAGGAAGAGCAGCCGCAGGAAGAAGGCCGTGTCAGCCCCAGCAGGTTACCCTGAGGGGCCAGTGATTGAGGCCTGGGTGGCCGAAGAGGAGGATGACAACAACAACAACCACCGCCCGCCCCAGCCCATCCTGGAGTCAGCCTTGGAGAAGAACATGGAGAATTACCTGCAGGAGCAGAAAGAGAGGCTGGAGGAGGAGAAGGCGGCCATCCAGGACGACCGCAGCCTGGTGAGCGAGGAGAAGCAGAAGCTGCTGGAGGAGAAGGAGAAGATGCTGGAGGACCTGTGGCGGGAGCAGCAGGCCACAGAGCTGCTTGCTGCCAAGTACAAGGTAAGGTCCCAAAGGGAATGGGGGACTACGAGAAGTGCCGGGGGTCTGTGGGTCTTTGAGGGTCTGTGGCCTGGCATGCAGTGGGATATCCTCCCTCAGCATCACATGCTGCTCTCCTGCCAAATGTGGTCCTGGAGCAACCAGGCAGATTCCTGTGATACCAGACTGACAGGTAGAGCCTCCAGGGAGGGCTTGGTGGGGACACACACACACGCTAAGAAAAGCAGAGCAGACAGGTGGTCTCTCAAGCCAGTGAGCTTGGGTGGTCTGACCTGCTGCCTGTCAGTCTCTGCTGGTGGCCCCAGCATCAGTCAGGTCAGTGGGATGGCCAGGCAGGAGCTCAGCCTCTCTTGAGTTCTCCTGACTAGCCTCCTCCCCTGCAACTTCCTTCCTCTACAGCACCTTCAGACCTCACCTCATTTTAATAATATCTGACATTTGGATAGCACCTCACAGTTTACAAAATGCCCCCACATACGTGATCTCATCTGATCCTAACAACAGCCATCCAGGTTGGCGATTCTTAAATCTCCATTTTACAGATGAAGGACTAAGACTCAGAGAAGTGATGTGACCAAGGTTCCATCATACAAGGTGGCAGAGCTGAGCTGGAACCCATGAGCCTCATGCTTGTTCATTTCTTGGGTGGCAGAGTGGGACCACGAGTGGATCCTGTTCCCTGTGAAAATAGTCCACTGGACTCATGTGGTGGGGTCTATTGCTTTGTGTCACTGGAAGGAGATTCAAAGGGATCACACAGGAGGTAGGGTGGAAAGAACACCAGAGTGTATACTGGAGACCTGGAGTCTAGGCCTAGTTATTCTACAGCTCATTGAGTGACCTTGTGCAAATTACTTCCCCATCTCTTGGGCCTCAGTTTCCCTTTGTGTAAAATAGAAGGTTGGCCTGGGTCATCTCACAGGCTCTTCCAACCTGACAATCCCATCACCTGTATTAATCTCAGAAGCAAACGAACTGGCTCCACACCCAGGCCTCATCCCAGTAAGGTCCAATTCCCTATTGCTCTGAGAGATGCCAGGGCCTCAGCATCCTTCCTGAGCTTCCGTGTGGGCCTCCAGGCTCTAGGAGGGGCTCAGCTATGGAGGCCGCCTCATGGTCATCCACAGACCTGTTACATTTCAGTGCTGCAAATGCCACAACTCAAAGTTCCAGGTATTTACAGGTCCCTGGGGCCCTCAACAGAGCCCTGGTGGTGCAGTGGTTAAGAGCTTGGCTGCTAACCAAAAGGTCGGCAGTTTGAATCTACCAGCTGCTCCTTGGAAACCCTTTGGGGCAGTTCTACTCTGTTCTATAAGGTTGCTATGAGTTGGAATTGACTCAGTGACAATGGGTTTGGTTTGGTTTTGGGGCCCTCAACACTGGGGGTTGGAGGAAGGATGTGGGGAACCATGAGCTGTTCACTGGCTGGGAAAAGCAAAGCATTACCATTTCTCATTCCCTCACATGAGTGTGAGCTGGGGAGGGGAAGCCCCGGCTGGAGAGGGAGAGCTGCAGCCTCTGAGGCGCGGCCCATGAGCTTTTTGCCATTGTCTGTGTCATGGGAATGTGCTGTTGCACTAGGGGCTCCAGCCTTACATGTTTAATATTTAATTCACCTTCATGAGCTCAGCAAGGGTTATGCTGAGCTGCTTCCTCAAGGAAAGGCTCAGGGGCTATCCTGGGAGAAGCAGAATGTCAAAGACAGGGCAGCCAGGGCCCACATTTCCCTGGGATGGAGGGAAGCCAAACAGTCTGATGCTTTCAAATGAGAAGTCTTGCACTGGGCAATCCGTCATTGGTTTTATGACCAAGAGCCCCCCTCCCCACAGCTGCCACCACACAGCCTGTGGGTCTTAAAGCTGGGGGGCAATGGAGCCTGAGAGGAGAGGACAGTGCGGAAGCGTACTTCATCCTCCTGAGGAAATGGGTAGAGGGGATGGAGCCACGGTTCCCCTTACTGGGAACTGGTTGGCTCTGTTCAATAAAGCCCTTGGATCTAAGGCAGTTATGGGGCACAGACAGCAGGGCAGTCAAGGGATTGGGGCGGCCAAGCCAGAACTCTTGTACCAGAAGAAGTGTAGCCACAGAACCCCACAATCTCATAGCAGGCAGGGGCCTTAAAAAGCAGGCTCTGACTTGCCGGGTGTTACACAGGTGATGTGAGGACAGCTGGGACTTTTTTTTAAATTGTAGTCAATATGTATGTAACCAAACACCTGCCATTTTAACCTTCCAGTCTGCATTCAGTGACATTAACTTGTATTCATCGTGTTGTTCAATCATCACCCTTATCCACACCCAGATTTTTCCACTGAGCCAGGACTCTATACTTGCTCCAGTCTCTTTCCATTATGGCAGACCCTGTTACCCATGCTACTTGATAATCGTAGTAATTTGTTTTGATATAACACTTTATATTTAAAGAGTACTTTGGCATCTTAACCTCATTTAATCCTCTGAGTAACCCCAAGAACCAAAACCAAACCTGTTGCCGTCGAGTCGATTCCAACTTGCGGCGATCCTATAGGACAAAGTAGAACTGCCCCATAGGGTTTCCAATGAGTGGCTGGTAGATTCAAACTGCTGACCTTTTGGTTAGCAGCCGAGCTCTTAACCACTGTGCCACCAGGGCTCCAACAACCCCAAGAGATGGGTATTATTATTTCCACTAGACAGTTATGAAAACCCAGACTGGGGAAGTTGAATGACTGTCTTGGTGACCCCGGCTGATAAATGGCAGACCCGAGGCTGGAACCCAGGCCTTTTGACACCCCAGACCTGTGCTCTTCCTGCTTCATCACATATCCCTCCAGGTTTGCTCACTGGCTGACTCAGGCCAAAGGCCTTCGCCTCTCTCAGTCTCAGGTTTCCATTTGCCTAATGAGGAGAAAGAAGCCTGACGTAGCCCCCTGGGGAGTGGGTGCAATTGTCCTTATGTGCCTGGCTTTCAGATATAAGCAAAGGGGGAGGGTGCCTGGGAAATTCCAGGAAGGGAATGAGTCTGTATCTTGTGACTTCTTGTCAGCCCAGGACAATCTGTCTAGAGAAGGATCCAAACCTTCCAGAGCCCCTAAGGCACCGCCTGCTTCAGCGTTGGCTGTTTCCAGGATGGCAGAAACAATTTGAGGGCTCTTGAGCGATCCACAGGGTAAAGAGGAAGGAGCATGTTAGAGATAATAATCCCAGTCCTGCCTGTTTCACAGGGTTGCTTGAAGATTAAATGAGATCATTAGTCTGAGGGCATTGGAAATAAGTTGAAAGCACCAAATAAATTGAGGGCATTAGCAGCCACAGGGTGGCTTCTGTCTGGCCAAGCAGGAGTCCACCTATCCCCAGGATTGACATCTTTGTTGTTCGCGCAGGCCTTAACCCCTTCCTCACCCTGCCGTCCCAGCCGCCCGTACCTGCAGCAGCTGGGAGAAGAGCCAGACAGGAAAGGTCTAGGAGATCTCAGAGGGCAGGAGCTCGAGTCCCTTCCAGAAATTAGCTGAGCCTTTGCTTCCCGTCTGTAATCCACTCTTCCCCACTTTCCGAGTTATGGCATCAACTCCCCCTCCTTCTCCTTTCCCTTCTTCCAGTTCACGACACCCTCTGGGGGCAGCTAAGTGTACTTGATGTGACCCAGTACCCTCATTTGCTCTGACTCATCTTACAGTCTGTCTCGCCTGCTTTCCCTGCCCGCCACCTCAGAGGCGCCCGTTCCCTTTGTTCTCCCCTCACTGTGTACAGACACCGAGCAGGTCTCCTTGGAATCTGCCTTCATTTCTCCATTTGCCGCGTGCCTCAGGGAATGTTAAGGTGTGCCGCTGTGTGAGGGCCTGTGATTGTGATTGGCCCTCACATCTGTTGTTAATCATTAGCAATCTATACTTAAGGAGTATCTGGGGGGAGGGGGTGGGGAGGGACTTGAGACCATACTAGGCCTATCAGGTAGGAGGATGTTAGCAAGAGTAAGTCACAGACCAACAACTGAGGTTATTGTGCTGCACAGTTAAAGCCCAAATGTTTGTGCACAGTCCATGCACTGCGGTGAGGACTGGTAAATGCACATAGGTTGGTTGGGGAAAGGCCCAGTTTACTCAAATAATTGTGCAAGAATGTGATTTTTATGACTGCTTTGATTTTGAAACTAAACTTTTTTGGACTGGATGATTTGTAAAACTTTGATTCTAGGTACTTAGGAGGGAAGGAGAGTGTTTTGGGAAGGCAGAGACTGCAGTGATAGAAATGCAGGCTTGAACTGAGAAGAGGTAGAACAATGGCGCTGACTGTGATCCCCAAGGAAGTAGTTCTAGAAGGAGAAGAGCAGGGGGTTCTTGGTTAGAGCTGGATTCTTTACATGGTGGGTGTAGAAAAGAAATCCTGCAGAAGCAGCCCCAAGCCAGAGGGATGAGGTCACCCCAGGAAGCACAAACCACCGAAGTTTTACTCTCCCCTTTGTGGGTCCCTCTTCTTTCTCCTACTTCCCAGCGTGGGGTTTAACCATAAATGTGGATGCAAGGGAGGGAGTTTCAAGCCTGAGAAGTAACAGGTACAGCAATAATAATGACATTCACTGAACACTTGCTATGAGCCAGGCACTGTACTATATACTATATACAAAATATCTCATTTAGTCCCTCCCAGAAAGGTGTTATGGTTTGTATATGGCAGATCTATTTGAACCCAGGTCAGTTTGACGTGAAATTTGGTGGTCTTTTATGCTTAAAGAATTAGGAAAACTAGGTTGAGGGCTGGTTGCTGGAAGGTGGTGATGTGTTGATGTATTGAGTTTGAGGTGACAAGAGTCCAGTGGGCAGCTGGAGATGTATCAGTAGAATTGAAAAGCAAGCACAGGACTGGAAATGGAGATTGGGGCTCATCTTTAGAAGAGACCTCAGGTTAGAACCAGGGTCCTCTGCTCTTGACACCCTCTCCCTCTGTGTAGTGACTTCCAAATCCAGGTCTCCTGACTTGGTCTCCGGGCTGACCTCATTATGTGGAGTGCTATGCTCAGAGCACAGGCCTTGGAGTCAGACAAGCTGGGTTCCGTCACTTACTAGTTCTGGGACTTCTGAGCCCCAGTTTTCTCATCTATAACATGGGATAATAGTACTGATGTCACAGTGCTTTTGAGAGGATTAAACAAGATAATCAATATAAAGCACTTGGCACAGTTTCTGGCACATAGTAAGTGTTCTTACTGTTATTATCCAACTGCCTATGGATATAGGTAAGTAGATGTTTTCACTCGACTGCCTTCCTGATACATCAAACACATCGTATTTTAGCCTGACATTCAAGGCCTACAGGCATCTAACGGCAGTATACCTTTTCAATCTTGCGTACCTAAACAAGCTACTCCAGTAGGAGAACGCCACAGCCAGCTGGTCTACCCCTTGTCCCTTGAACCCATCATGTATCTCTCTGTTCTTCTGCTGGTTGCACTGTTTTCATATCCTGGATTGTCCCTGGTAACCAGGGAGTGGGAATTATGGTAGCAGATTAAGTTTAATATAAAGAAGAACTTTTTTCAGAATTGAGCTGCCTTAAGAAGTAATGGGCTTCCATCCCTGGACGTGTTCTGGGAGAGACTGAATATCAGAGCTATTCTGACGGGATTCATATTTCAGGAAAAGCCATTGAATTAGATGATCTTTAAAGTCCCCTCCTCTTTAAAGTCCTTAATTTTTAAAAATAGTGATTTTTTAGAGCAAAATATAAAATGTTCAGTTCATCTTCTTTGAAAATTAAGACCAGAGTTTCAAATTTAATGTAATGTGAATTTAACCAATAATAAAAGATATTTCAGCTCTCTATCATGGCCAATTAGAGAAGAGTCAACGACAATGAGGAGAAAAGGGAGGAAGAGACAGAAAAAGAGGGAAGGACAGGAGAGACATAAAGAGGGACAATGGAGAGAGGAAAGCGAAATACAGCCGTAGAGGCAGGGAGAAAGGAGGAGAGAGAGTTGGGGAGAGGGTTGAGCAGCAGGGTTTCTGGGGAGAAGAAACCTAGATTGGTAGAGAAAGTGCTGTAGAGGAGAGTTAAATACTCAGTATCATTCTCCTGGTCAGGATGTTAGTCTCCAAATAGGGCTTTACCTAGTCTCCAGAGAGTCCCCAATAGCCTAGGGAGCATCCACTTTCCAAAACTGCTCTAGTTCCATCCACATGTCCCCAAGAACACCAGCCCCATGCAGGACACTCTGGGATTCGTGGGACTAGGTGATCAGGGAACTGTGTGCACCCTCTCCCACCCTACCCCACCCTGCTCAGTCCTCCAGGGTCAGACCCTTGAGAGAAGCCTTGTGATAAGAAGTGATCTGCAGGTCGAGTTTTTGCCTAGGGGTCACTGAGTTTATTTTAACGGTGGTGGAATGATTTGGAAAAGGATAGCGAGAATAGTTGTACAACTTGAAGACTGTAATCAGTGCCTCTGAATTCTATACGTAAAATGGTTGAATTGGCCTATGTTTTGTAGTGCGTATTTTCACAATAGAGAAAAGAATAGTGACCTGCACTCCCGCTGGCTCTGGCATCTAGGTCAGAATCTGCAGCCTGTTGGTATTGGTGGGAGCAGGGACTTTTATTCCTTCCCACCACTGACGGTTGTGGTTGGTTACAATTGTGTTGAGCCAGGGGCAGTTTGTAACACCAAGATTTGACCAACAAGAAGTATATACAGCTAATACATTTGCTTCCCTTGGAAGTTTTGGGCTTTCTGTTATTTGGGGGCTCAGCAGACCTTTTGGTGCAGTGTTGGATTTCTCATGATGTTGTGTTGGCTGGAGGAGTGTATTATCAAGTCATTTCCAGCCCCATATAGTAAAGGAGTGGATGAAGTGGCTGTGATAATGTTCTCATTGTGCTCTGAGGACTAGGAGGAAGGGCCTGGAATTCAGCTGGAGTGGGGCACCCTTCTTTCGCCTGTGCCCCGCCAGCCTGCTGTGCCTGGCCAGTCTGGGCACCTCTTTTGGATCTTCTAGGGCTGGAGAGCTGCTGAACCAGATGTTTGAGTGGGTAAGAAAATGGGCCTTCTTCCCACAGATCCAGCCTTTTGGATTTGGGGCCTGTGCAAGGCAGACCCCTACACTCAGATCTTATAGGACACTTGCACTTAAGGTTTGATGTATCTAGAATTTTTAATATAGGACACCTGTACTTGAGGTTTGGTGTATCAACAGTTTTTAATATCCTGAGAAATTCCTGGCCATTAACTCCTGGTCAGACTACAGAGTTACTTTCTATTTGTCTCTCTTTCCTCCCAGATGTACTTGACAGAGGAGTACCAAGCCCTGGGTTGAGATGTTTCTATAGCACTAGGTCATGGACCTGCAGGCTTTCTCCTTTCTTCAGGTGGGCCAGCAGAATAGTAATAACACCACCAACAACAGTAATCATAATGGTAGCGACCATTTCTTCAGTGCATGCTTAATGCCGAGCACTCCGTTTCTTTATGTGCATTATTTTATTCTATCATCGCCATAGCATCGTGAAGTAGTACTGTTTTAATCTCCATGTGACAGATGGATACTGAAGCACATTAAGGAATGAACAACCCAAGGTCACACACATGGGATGTGGTGGGACCAGAATATGAGCCTGTGTCAGCCAGACTACAAAACCCACAATCTTCACCTGCACATTGTAATACTGGCTTGGAAAGGAAGGATTTGTGCCAGATCTCTGGCTAATGGGCCCCGTTGGGAACTCTTGTCTCTCAAGATGATTAACTCATCTCTGTCCTTCCATATGATGCAAACCCCCAGCCTCTGACCTCAGCCCAGCACCATTCGTTCATTCCTATAATCAACAAATCTTTTTGAGTACCCATGACCAAGAATATAAATCACTAGATACAGTTAACTTAGTCTTTAAATTATTTCAGTTTCTGGAAGGAATCACAAGAACTCACTTTTGTGGTTATCTCTAGGGATTGAGATAGAGGGTTGACTTTTATTTTTCTCTTTATACTTTTTTTGGTATATATATATTTTTTACAACAAGTATATACTGCTTTCATAATTAAACAAAAACCACTCTAAAATTCTGAAGGAGGAAAAACCTTCGTTACTGAATTTCTGCTAAGGGATGATGAAAAAATTTGGAAACGGATAGTGGTGATGGCTACACAAAATGGTTAATGTCATAAATGTCACTGAATTGTACATGTTAAAATGGTTGAAATGACAAATGGTCTGTTGTATATATTTCAGCATAATTTAAAAAAATAACCCTTTGTCAAAAGTCTATGATTCAAGCTGTTTTTAAACAGGAGGGAAAAAATATAACAGAAATGCATTAACACCTATTTGGAAGATTTGCTTAAAAGTAATGAATACTTGGTAGATAATCCTGGGTTGCTAATAATCTTCAATTAGACCCAGTTATTAGTAATCCTGTGACGTTGGGCAGGTCACTTCCCCACCAAAGGGTTCTAAGAGACAGTCATTAGATGCTTCCATCTCTGCACTATTTGCTGGTTCACCTTGGAAGCAGCAGGCCAGGAGCCCAGGCTCAGGGACCAGCCTCACTGGAGGCAGTAGAGGCATGGAGAGGAATGGTTGAGCCTTGCCTGGGAGCCTGGAGGCTCTATGACCCAGGAGGCCCACCTAACCCCTCTGGGCCCTGCACCTCATCTGTAAAATGCCCAAAAAACAGTTGCCATTGAGTTGTTTCCAACTCATGGCAACCCCACGTGTTGCAGAGTAGAACTGTTCCATGGGGTTTTCAAGGCTATCACCTTTCAGAAGCAGATTGCCAGGCTTTTCTTTGGAGGTGCCTCTGGGTTGGTTCAAACCACCAACCTTTCAGTTAGTAATCGAGCACTTAACTGTTTATACCACCTAGGGACTGTAAAATGCCCAGGCTGCACTATACATCCTTAGGTCTCATCCCGTTCTGACATCGTTGCATTCTAGGGTCTGGCTAGATGTCATCTGCAGCCCTGGTGCTGGCGAGAGATCTTTTAGAAAGTCACAAATAAGAGAGGGAAATGGGGGAGAAAGAATGAAGGTCAGGATCAGAATTGAGGTGCTTGTGGTTTTCTCACCAAAGTGAAAAGTCTGATTTTTTTTCCTCCTGCTGGTGGCACAGTGGTTAAGTGCTTGACTGCTAACGAAAAGATCTGCAGTTTGAACCTACCAGCTGTTCTGAGGGAGAAAGATGTGGCAATCTGTTTCTGTAAAGATTACAGCCTTGGAAACCCTATGGGGCAGTTTTACTCTGTCCTATAGAGTTGCTATGAGTCACAATCAACTCGATGGCAGTGGGTTTATCAGCTTTTCTCCAAGGTGGAGTGGACTGAGGTGCTTCTGTGCACTCACATCTTGTCCAGAACAAGGCAGGGACTAGAGTCCAGCTCACCTCACTCCCTGGCCAGTATTTTTCCTCATCTCTAGTTGTTCTGTCTTTTATTTGATTTTTTAAAATTTTATGGTACTTTAGGTGGAAGTTTACAGTTCAAGTTAATTTCTCATTAAAAAATTTATACACCATTCTGTCTTCTTGATGAGAGAATTCTGACACTTGAAACATCATTGTGCTTTTATTTTGGACCATCCTAGAGGAGACTCAATCTCCTAGCTTAGGTCCCCCAGGGTAGAGAATCACTGAAAATAGCAGTATCCATTCCCCCCCACCAAATGTTTATTTCATTTCTTCTGCCCTCACCTCCAGCTCCTCAGGATCTGCAGTCAGGGACCATGAAAGGAGAACTAAGTCTTTGAAGGTGGGAGTAGCTGTTTTTCCAAAGGAATGGAAGCAGGGACTGTTGAGCTGGTGGTTTTGTTTTGCTGGTTGTGGTGGGTGGTGGGTAAATGCTGACAAGGTAGTGAGGCAGCAAGTCAGTACTGACCTTTGGTGTACTTTATCAGTTTCCAAGCACTTTCACATCTGTATCTGACTCGCCATCCTTACCCAAAGCCTACAGAGTAGGGGATATCCTGTCCATTTTCTAGATGAGAAAACTGAAGTCCAGAGGGCTGGTGTGTACCAGGATTCAGGCCGTCTGGTTCACGTGCCCAGTTCTCTTTGTCACTCCACACTGGGACTGAGAGGTAGCCCTGCAATAAGCCTTCCAGGTTTTAGCCTCTGTCTGGACTCTAGCAGTACTGACAGCCTGCTCCTACAGCATACAATTGAAAGCTCCCCTCCCATAGCATATGGTTGAGAGCTCTGCTCCCATAGCATGTGGTTGAGAGCTCCGAAGCTCTCATAAGAGTCTCAAAAGCAGAAGCATCTTCAGCAGAGCCCTGCCTGTTTCACCTGGAAGAGAGAGAGATGGTACTCTCAGCTTTCCTTATGGTTCCTGAGTTGGCTAAAGTGCAAATACCAAATGCTCCAAGGCCCCTTCCTGCCTAAACCTGGGAGAAAGCTGCAGAACAGGGAAAAGGACACCACTCAGAATTGGAGTCCCTGGGTGGTACAAATGGTTAAGTGCCCGACTCCTAACCTAAAGGTTGGTGATTTGAATCCACCCAGAGGCACCTTGGAAGAAAGGCCTGGTAATCTGCTTCTGAAAGATGACGACCTTGAAAATCCTATGGGGTACAGTTCTACTGTGTTCACATGGGGTCACCATGAGTCTGAATCGACTGGTTTGGTTTGGTTTGGACTTAGAGTTAGGAGGTCCGCATTTAACTGTTATTTCTGCCATTCATGCCTTAATCAAAGTCACTTCACCTGTCTGAGCCTTAGTTTTCTCTTATGTCAAATGGGGGTCATAATCATTGTCTCATAAGATTCTTGTGATGATTGAATGGGATGATTAACGTGAAAAGCACCTAGCCCACCCACAGTCACATGGCAGCTTGCATCTGAGACTCCTGTCTCCTCCAAAATGTCATACATTAGCTGGCAGTGGCAGGGCCGAGCCTGTTTGGCTTCTCTGTCCTTATAAAGTCATATTTGATGGTATCTTCCCAGAAGAGTGGCTGGCCAGGGCTGGCTGTCTCTGTTCTAGCTTTCCAGATCAGCACTTAGTAAGTACTGGGGCCCCATCCTCCTCCCTCTGGCTTTACACTCCAGTTGTTCCTGGATTAGGAAAAGGCGAGCCTCTGAGTATCCCAGGCTGTGTCCAGAAGCTGACATGGCCCCTCTGGTCATCTTGTTGGGTAACTGTGGCAGCAGCCCATCTGCCTCTGGAGTCGGGGCCCTGATCAAATTGGGAAATTATTTGGAAAGTGCATAGTCAATGTAGGAGCGGAGATACACATAAAAATTCCTAAATTGTGAGACTCCAGGCTTATGGTACTCCTTCTCTGGGCCTCAGTTTCCTCTTCTGTAAAGCAAAGGGAAGGAGCCCTGGTGGCACAATGGTTAAGAGCTCGGCTGCTGACCGAAAAGTCGGCAGTTCGAACCCACCAGCGGCTCTTCGGGAGAAAGACCTGGCCATCTGCTCCTAGGAAACCCTGTGGGGCAGTTCTGCTCTGCCCTATAGGGTCACTGTGAGTCGGAATCAACTCAACGGCACACAACAACAACAACAACAAAGCTAAAGGGGTTAGGGTCAATGGTCCCTGAGGTCCCTTTGGCTGGTTCCCTGTAATTGGTATCCCTCTCTCAAGAGGCAGACATGATGCCCTGGAGCTCACATGGCTGTGTCTTCTGCCCCCACAGTCTCTGCTGACCTTTTAGTTGCAGTGGACTTATTTAGAACCAGCAATATCAAACCCAGCCTTGTCCATATGCCCCACCCACCTGTACCCTTTTGACTGGAGATCACAAAGGAAGCATTGACTTGGCCGCTGAGAGCTTCAGGGAACTTTTCTTGGGAACTAAGAACTCCATCTTCCCAGCCCCTCTGTTTTGTACACCTCAGCCTGACTTGGGCCTAGGGATTTCAGGCATCCCTGTCCCTCCCTGATGGTTAAGGATAGAGACCTCTGAGGGAGAGCAGGAGATGGCTACTGGTACCCTCATAAAATGGGGAAAATAAAGGGAAAAGAAAAAAAAAAAGCTTCCTCAGTAAAGAATTGAAGCTCGTATGTGACATATTTCAGTGCGTGGGGTGAAGGAATAGTATAGGTTGAGACTGGGAAGAAGGAGGGGGCTGAGACCATGTACCTGGATTGAAGCCCACCCACAGACATCATGCCAGGGCCAGCCCCCTTTTCTAGCACAAGACAGGTTCTGTAAGGCAGGCTTGGCTGATAGTGTGGGCTTGGGCAAGTGGGCAAGACTTGGCGGGCAAATGGTAAGGCAGATTCGGTTGTGATTCAGACCACGTCTATGCTGGGTCTCAGCGGGGCTGGCAGAGCTCAGCATCGGGGCACTGGACAAATGGAATAGGGTAATGATGGGCGGCCAGCCATCATCCAGGAATGCTATTCAGGGAGCCCAGGGCCCGCCAGGAGGAGAGATTCTGAAGCAGAGCTCTAGTTCAAGGAGGAGGCCTAACATGAAGGCAGATTAGCAAGACCAACGCAGAAACCAGTCCTGGGAATTATATAATAGGGGCGGAGGTGGGAGGGGGCTGGGACTTTGGGAACTGCATGGGAGCCCAGTAATCTTGGCTAATGCAGGCCTGATGGGCAGCTCAAATTCTGCTGACAATGGTGGGGCCTTTGAGTGAGGAGAGTGTGGGCCTAGGTGTGGTGGCTGGGGAAGGTAGAGACTGAATAAACAAAGAATTCTGTTTAGAATCCTCACTTAAAAATCACTCAGTGGCACAAAAGAGTATATTGTGAAAGGACAGACTAGACCTCCACAAGACCTCAAAGAAATAGCCAATATAAAATAAATGGGGAGGCTCATTGTGTATCTATTGTAATAGCAAATATAAAAAATAATGATAATACTTCCTGCCTATGAGGTATAATAAAAATGATTCCATTATTTATTGCTGGCAGTAGTTTAAGGGGTATAACCCGTTAGGAAGGTAATATGACAACATGTTCCAAGATACACAAAATGTTTTTAGCCCTTTATCCACTCCTGAAATTTCCTTCTAAGAAAATCATCTAAAAAAAGGAAAAAATTATATGCACAAGGATGTTTATTGCAAACATGGTAAATAACCTAAGTAACTTGCAATGGGGTTAATTAAATAAATTATAACTTGTCTACTCCAAATATTATGTACTCATTAAAATTATAATAATAAATATTATGGAAGTAATATAAAATGCTTGAGATATTAGATAAATAGAAATAGGATATAAGCTTATATTTATACCATGTCTGTAGATGTAAAAAAATGACGTGCATATGGAAAAATCTGGGGGGAAAAAAACAAGGAAAACTAAAGAAGCTGATTAGTTATGGGGGGAAGTATGTGAGGTTTTTTTCTCTGTTTTATTTCTGTGGTTATTTTGATGTTAGTGTGATTTTTTTTTTTTTTTCCTAAATGGAAGGAAAGACAATACAAGATTAAAAACGTGTCCCCAGAGTCCCTTAGTAAACTGTTTAGTATTTAATCCAGTAGCTACTCCTGAGATAACAAATTCCATGAATTTACCTTCTCTGAATAGTAAGACTTACTTTTATTTGTCCTAAAAACTGCTGCTTTCAAAACTCAAGGTGTAAGCTCTTACTCTGTGTACCAGAATTGAGTGGAAAAGTCTGGATTTTTCCTTTTCACACCTTTTGTGGTTGTGCAGTTTCCAGGCCTATCCTCCTAACCTTTCTTTGCCTTTGCAGACTACAGAGTCCTATTTTTTTTTTTAAAGTATCTTAGAATAGCCCTTGGACGGTTTTAGCTGCCCTTCTCTGGGTCTTCTTTCTCCTTTGTGTCTCTGGAGACGCAGGGATGGAGACCATACAGTGTACTCGAGATTCAGCTGCATCATGGTTTTATACAAGGGTATGATGTTTTCTGTTTTCTTTCCAAAAAGCCTTCATGATGGTACCCAGCCAGATGCTATTGGTGTTTTTAGCTGTGGCAGCATATTAAGCAGCATATTAAGCCAATGTCTTCTGGAACAATATATAAGTACTCCCTGCCCCCCTGCTTTGTTTTTGTTTTTGTTTTTTTTTTTGGCTTATAACTGATTGCTCACAGCTATCATTTAATGAGTAGGGACTTAAGGATTGTTTTCCTCCAAAATGTAAAACTAATTGAACCTCATCTGCCATTTTTTGGTCAGCTCCCATGACCTAGTAATTCTCTTGCACTTTGCCACCTGGGAGGATCTGGGGATATCTCACCAGTGCACTCTGGCACAATTTCTAACAGAGGCAGTCCTGTCGTTTAACCCTTGAACATTTTTCCATCTAGAGAAATGCCTCTTTATTTCTGTTTCCTTTCGTTATTATGAGAAAGCTCTTCCCTTTCTCCATTTCCTCTCCTGGCTTCTGGTGACAGCCGGTGATCTTCTTTGACCCATGGCAGCATCACTCCAAATCTCTGCCTCCGTCTTCACGTAGCTGTCTTCCCTCTTTGTGTCTCTCTGTGTCTCTTTTCCTTTTATAAGGATACCAGTCATATTGGATTAGGACCCACCCTACTGTAGTATGAGTACATTATGTTAACTGATAACATCTTCAAAGACCCTATTTCTTTTTTTTTATTGTTGTGCTTTAAGCGAAAGTTTACAATTCAAGTTAGTCTCTCATACAAAAGTTTATACATACATTGTTATGTGACCCTAGTTGCTCTCCCTATACTGTGACAGCACACTTTTCCTTTCCATCCTGGATTTCCCGTGTCTATTCAACCAGCTCCTGTCCCTTTCTGCCTTCTCATCTCTCCTCTGGACAGGAGCTGCCCATTTAGTCTCATGTATCTACTTGAGCTAAGAAGCACACTCTTCACGAGTATCATTTTATGTCGCATAGTCCAGTCTAATCTTTGTCTGAAGAGTTGGCCTTGGGAATGGTTTTAGTTTTGGGCTAACAGAGAGTCTTGGGGCCATGTCTTCTGAGGTCCCTCCAGTCTCAATCAAACCATTAAGTCTGGTCTTTTTACTAGAATTTGAGTTCTGCTCCCTACTTTTCTTCTGCTCTGTCAGGGACTCTCTGTTGTGTTCTCTGTTAGGGTGGTCATTGGTGGTAGCCAGGCACCATCTTGTTCTTCTGGTCTCAGGCTGATAGAGTCTCTAGTTTACGTTGCCCTTTGTGTCTCTTGGGCTAATACTTTCCTTGTGTCTGTGGTGTTCTCATTCTCCTTTGGGACCAGTTGATGCATCTTAGATGGCCACTCACCAAAGTAGGATGCAGAACATTTTCTTAATAAACTTTGTTATGCCAGTTGACGTAGATGTCCCCTGAAACCATGGTCCCCAGACCCTAGCCCCTGCTACTCTGTCCCTCAAAGTGTTTAGTTGTATTCAGGAAACTTCTTAGCTTTTGGTTTAGTCCATTTGTGCTGACTTGCCCTGTAGTTTCTGTTGTCCTTCCCTTCACCTAAGATAATTCTTGTCTACCATCTCGTTAGTGAATACCCCTCTTCCTCCCTCCCCACCCTCGTAACCATCAAAGAATGTTTTCTTCTGTGTTTAAACCTTCCCTTGAGTTCTTATAATAGTGGTCTTATACAGTATTTGTCCTTTTGTGACTGACTAAATTCACTCAGCATAATGCCTTCCAGATTCCTCCATGTTATGTTTCACGAATTCATCATTGTTCTTGATTGTTGCGTAGTATTCCATTGTGTAAATATACCACAATTTCTTTATCCATTCATCCATTGATGGACACTTAGGTTGTTTCCATCTTTTTGCTATTGTGAACAGTGCTGAATAAACATGGGTGTGCATACATCTATTTGTGTGATGGCTCTTATTTCTCTAGGATATATTCCAAGTAGTGGGATTGCTGGATCATATGGTACTTCTATTTCTAGCTTTTTAAGGAAGCACCAAATCGATTTCCAGAGTAAAAGACCCTATTTCTAAATAAGGTCATGTTCACAGGTACCAGGGATTAGGACTTCAGCATATCTTTTTGGAGGACACAGTTCATAACAGATGGCAAAGAGTAAAGAAGACTAGAGTCACATAAATGCTGAGAGAAGTGCAAGGACTCAGGGCTGAAGTGGACAAGTATGTCCCAGAATGGGAGGTCAGGCCAGATCCTGAGTCCCCCTAAGACTCCATTGCACAGCGGTTAAAGGGATTAGTTATCTTTGGCCCACAACAGGAAGGGGCTTTCTTTGCATACAGGAGAGGGTCCTGGCTTCTCTCTTTTCTCTCATCCTTCCCTCTTCACGCCCACCTCACTCCCTCCCACCAGGTTTCCTCCGCTACTAGACCCCATTGCATTGCCCTTTTTGCCCTGAATGGTGGGTGTGAATTGGTCGTGTAGGAACCCTGGGCCTGTTCTGGGTTGAGGGAGCCCAGAAAAGAACCAGGACTCACCCTTTAGGACCACCCCCTGCCCCACCAAGGATTCAGTTCAGTTCATCGAACATTATGTGCCAAGCACTGTGCTAAGCCCCCTGAGATACTAATAAGACATGACTCTTGCCCTGAAGGAGCTTACAGGGCAAATAATGGCCATATTATGTGAAAATAGTAGAACTATGTCCTGGTTACAGAGGAGGCCCAGAGGAGGACATGTGCAGCTTTAGGGGGGTCAGGAAACCTTCCCAAGATGCTGGTTCTGTGTCTTGCAGGATGAGGATGGGGCAGTGGAAGGAGAAGCCCAGAGTTGTGAAATAACTCAGCACATTCAGGGAGCTGGAATTCTTTGGGAAAAGCTGGTGCACAGAGCACACATGGGGCATGAATAGGAGGAGAGGAGGCAGGGAGGCTGTTCAGCCCAGGGGCTTGCTGCCCTGCTGCAGACTTCAGCCTTTATCTTAGAAGGAATGGAGGCCGCTTAAGTGCTTTGCAGCAGAGGAACGGCAGCTTCAGACTGGTGTTTTTGGTGGATCCCCCTGGGTGTGATGTGGAGGAGGAATGGAAGGGGGAGACTGAGGCAGAGGGAGACCACCATCTGCAGAATGGCCTGCTTGGCCTCTGAGGCTGCCTGGGGCTGGCATGAGGCCTGGGTGTCTCTGATTGGCCCAGCTTTGCTCAGTGTCGTCTGGTACCTCAGATAGTCCAACCTCCAGAAAATGGCCCTTCACCCCTGTTCTATTGGTCGTCAATGATAGGTCTCTCACAGGTGTTGCAGGGGTCCCTTGCTTCTCTAGTCTGATGACACCCCCTGCCTTGGGAGCCCTCAGGCAGGTCAGCTGTTTCCACTGGGAGAAATTCCACTGGGGAGGCAGCCAATTTCTTCTGGTGGCTTAAGGTGATTTCAACCTTCAGGGAAGCCTATGATGAAATCAGAGGACAGCTGGGGTGGGGCAGCAGCCTCTTACTTGTTTTTGTTGTTTACTGTGGTTGTATTGGAACCCTGGTGGTGCAGTGGTTAAGAGCTAGGCTGCTAACCAAAAGGTCAGCAGTTCGAATCCACCAGCCACTCCTTGGAAACCCTATGGGACAGTTCTACTCTGTCCTACAGGGTCACTATGAGTCAGAATCGACTCAGTGGCAATGGGTTTGGTTTTTTTGGGTGGTGGAGTCAGCTCCAGACTCATGGCAATCCCATGCATAGTGGAACGAAATGCTGTCCAGTCCTGCACCATCCCCTTTATTGTCTGTGGATCGGACCGTTGTGATCCGAAGGGTTTTCAGTGGCTGATTTTGGAAGTACATCACCAAGCTTTTTTCTTCCTAGTCCATCTTAGTGTGGAAACTCTGCTGAACACTTGTTCAGCATCACAGCAACACACCAAGCCCCCACTAACAGATGAGTGGTGGCTGTGCATGAAGTGCATTGGCCAGGAACTGAACCCTGGTCTCCTGCATGGAAGGTGGGAACTTTACCACTGAACCACCACTGCTTCATACCCTCTTACACACTAGTAGAAATGCATTTTATGTAGTCACAATGTTTACAATGCCAATGTCATTGAAGCTTCAGATTCAACAAGCCCCTACCAAATATCTGTGTCAAGCACTGGGCTAGCGGCTTTCACATAGCCAAGGGGCTCCTAGCACCGGCTGGGAGTGAGTCTAGGGGAGGGGAGGTTCAAACCTCATCTCTGTGCCACTTACTGAGCTGCACAACCATAGGCTAGTTACTCTCAGTTTCTTCATTTGTTAATGGGGAGAGGAACAGTACCTCTCTCTTAGGGTGAGGATGGAGATAATGTCTGTTAAGGGCTTAGTTCAGCACCTGGCAAATGGTGCTCAGCAAATGTTTGTTGGCCATCCTGGAACGTAGGCAGTGTGTATGCTGCAGTGTTTGTTACAGGTGTGAGAACTGAAGGGAGCACCTTGCCCGAGGCCACCCAGTTAGTGAGCAGAACGAGGGTTTCAAACTGGTTCATTCCGCTTTGAACCCCTGCTGAGAATTTATTATGAGAACCATAATTTATTGGCCTTAGTATTTCTAAGAAGTTCCCAGGTGTCTTAGTCATCTAGCACTGCTCTAACAGAAATACCACAAGTGGATGGATTTAGCAAAGAGAAGTTTATTCTCTCACAGTCCAGTAGGCTACAAGTCCAAATTCAGGGCATCAGCTCCAGGGGAACGCTTTCTCTGTTGGCTCTGGAGGAAGGTCCGTGTCATCAATCTTCTTTTGGCCTGGGAGCTTCTCTGCACAGGAACCTCAGGTCCAAAGGACGCGCTCTGCTCCCGGCACTGCTTTCTTGGTGGTATGAGTTTCCCATGTGTCTCTGTTCGCTTCTCTCTTTTATATCTCAAAAGAGATTGCATTAAGACACTATCTAATCTTGTCAACCTCATCAGTATAACCTCATCACAGTGGTAGAATTTACAACACATAAGGAGATCACATATAATCTCATCATAGTGATAGAGTTTACAACACATAAGGAAATCACATCAGATTACACAATCATACAACACTGGGAATCATGACCCAGCCAAGCTGACAGACATTTTTGGGGACACAACTTAATCCATGACACCAGGCAATGCTAATACTGCTGGTTAGGGACCAATTCTGAGAACCACTAGTTGAGCAGTGGCTCTCAAAATTTATTATACATAAGAATCACCTGAGGATCTTTTTAAAATGTAGATTCTGATTCAGTATATCTGGGGTGGAAATGCAAATTCTCGACAGGGGTTCTGACTGGAATGAACCAGTCTGAAGCCCTGGCAGAACCCAGGTCATTCCGGCCGTCTCCAAAGCTCATGCTACTTCTGGCCACATATTGCCCCTGTTGCTGCAGAGTCTTCTCTCTTTGACTTGTCTGCTTTCCATACCACATAAAGATGAGACCCTTGTTTGCTGAGAGCTCTGTTCCTGAGTCAGGGGCTAGTCAGCTAAAGGGCTGGGCTGCCCAGTGACTGTGTCTTCTATCTTTTCCCCTCCTGCACATCAGCTGGTCCTGGTTGCCAGGATTAGATTGCGCCTATGCCCCACTCCCCAGCATGATGACCCAGCCTTCCCTCTGTATCCCAAGCAAGCAGATCGGTGCCCTATACTTCCTGAGGGGTTCCCTCTCTCTGCCACACCTAATGGTCCTTGTGGAAAAATCCATTCTTATTGAGGGCCATGAGAACACCATCTAGGACACACCTTGTGTCCACTCCTGGTAGGAGCACAGAGCAGAGAAGTAAAACCTCTCAAGCTGGGGATGCTATGGTCCTTTGAAAATCCCATTTCTTTGCCCTCCTATGTCCCCAGGCCATGGAGAGCAAGCTGCTCATCGGGGGCAGGAACATCATGGATCATACCAATGAGCAGCAGAAGATGCTGGAACTGAAGAGGCAGGAGATCGCCGAGCAGGTGGGGCTACCAGGTCTCAGGTCCCCTGGGGACACATGGCCTTAAGGTCATGTCTAGGGGGGCACAGGCAGGGAGCCCTCATGAACTCAGGATCCTGGGACTATAGAGCTGAACCTAAGACATGCCCCCTTGGTTCCATGGGCCTTCCCCGCCCAGGGTCCTGGCAGGGGGACTGCAGGCTGTTAGGGAGAGGAAGTAGTGGCTCTCCATGATGTTGGCTTCCACAAGGTATCTGGGACTAATTACTGGGCCTTCCACAAGGGCAAAAATTCTTGCCAACTGTACGACTATTTCCTAAATCATCAAGAACCATAATTTATTGGTCTTAGCAGTCAACCACGACACCAGATGGGGAGAGGGTGAAGCAGCCTGGAGGTATGTGGCTATCCATATGTGTGGCTGACACCTATGAGATTTGGGCCTCCATCCACATGGAGCAGTGCCTGGCAAAGGCAGGGCCATACGAGCTGAGAGGAGGGAGGGCTCACAGAGGTTCCACTTAGGATTGGATGGGAGCAGTGGACATGGACCATTGGAAGCCCCCTTCTCCCTCCTGGCACCTGTGGCCACAGTGAAGCCAGGTCTCATGACAGCCGAGTGAGCCAGCCCCCAAGCTCCCTTGGGCCTCCCCCAGTACGTGCTACTCTGCTGAGGCCCTGTGCCCTGCCTTGGCCTAGAAACGCCGTGAGCGGGAAATGCAGCAGGAGATGATGCTCCGAGATGAGGAGACCATGGAGCTCCGGGGCACCTACACATCCCTGCAGCAGGAGGTGGAGGTCAAAACCAAGAAACTCAAGAAGGTGAGATACCTCAGCAGGACAGGGCCAAGGTGTGCTGATAGCTCGGTAACCCCTGCCCAAGCAGTCAGCCTCCTGAAGGCGTGTGCTTCAGGGACCCCTCCCCACTTTGCCTGAACTGCTGCACCCCTGAGCTGTAGTGCCTGGGCTGCTGGGATGAGGAATGGGAGTGGGAGTGGGGGTAGGGCTTTGGTATTGGGGGGCACAGAGCCTTTTCTACTGGGCAAGGCGGGGCCTGATAGGCTGGGAATGCTGGCACTTCCAGTCTCTACAGTGCCATCCTCATGGTCCTGAGAAACTTCCCCTTTACTGTGTCATCAGTGAGTAACAGCTTGGATGGCCAGGCTGCAGCAGGGCCAGGGGAGTAGAGGTCTGAGGAGGCCTGAGAAGGAGACTCAAGCCTGGGGGTGCTCAGGAAGGGAGCACAAACATCCTCGAGGACATGTCAATGGATGGGGACATCTGGTCACCAGGACCCTGGAAAGTCCCTGGCAGGGAAAGACATGTCCATGAGATGAAGGTCTAGGGCAGAAGTGGCATGTTCCAGTTCAGGTTCTGGGCAGAACCTGGAGAGCCTTGGGGTTGCCCACAGGGTTGGCCTGGAGCAGTCACACAATGGCAGTTACCGTGGACACGCCTCTCAGTGGGTCTTGAGTGGAACAAGAGGCTCAGTGCTGCCCTCCACACGCCACTTTTGAGAGGAATGGGATGGGTCACCTTCCAGACTCGCTTAGGCCCCCTTCTGGGACTCCCTGAGCCCTGGGTCTCCGAATGAGCCCTGGACCAGCAGTCCTGATAGTTGGGTCCTGGTTCTGGCTCTGCTGTTAATTAGTTGTATGACTTTGTGAAAGTCTCGGATTCAGTTTCCTTATCCGTAAAAAGAATGTGTCAGACCAAAAAGTCCGTCAGGTTCCTCCCAGTCCCAACATTATAGGATTTCATCGTCTAACAGCAGCTGGGAGAGAGTAGGTGACAGTGACAGGCCTTCGCCTTCTGTTGGTGGGGTGGGTGTGGCCCTTGAAACAGCCCTGCCTGATTCAAGGTGGGGCAGCAGGAGGGAGGTCCAGACTCGGCCCAGGCCTCTTCCTGGGCTGCCATGGTGGCCCCTGAGCCTGCAGCCCTGGGGCCCAGGCTGGGTGACCGGTCTCATGGCCACACTGTGCAGCCCCTGAACCTCACCTGTCTACACCCAGCTCTACGCCAAGCTGCAGGCGGTGAAGGCGGAGATCCAGGACCAGCATGATGAGTACATCCGTGTGCGGCAGGACCTGGAAGAGGCTCAGAATGAGCAGACCCGGGAACTCAAACTCAAGTATGCCTCCTGCTCTTCCCGTTGAGGGCCCTCACAGCCATCCCTCATTCCCCAGGCCCTCTCTCTGACAGACTCTTCTCCTATCTGAAGGCCTCATACTTGCCCATGAGTCCATATGTCTGAGGAACAAAACATGTCTGAAGGATGAGAGATAGCCCCAGTTCTCGAGTTTCTTCTACTGCCTCTACTTCCTTCTCCTTCCTCTCCTCTGCCTGTATTTGATGAATGCCCCCCTCCCCCCACCCCATGCAGCTGAGTACTGGCCGAAATTAACCCCTAAGGCCCTGCATTTATCTTTGCTTTAGATGCAGTGATTTCCAAGCTCCATTATTTCTGTAGGGACACTCCCCCTTCTTTGCGTTTCCACCTCCTGCGTTCCCTCTGCCTCTGCTTGTTGCTTATAATCCTTCACCTTCACATACCATGTGGTCTCTTACTCCCAACTTCCCATCCCTGCCTCCTTCCTGCTCCCAGGTACCTAATCATTGAGAATTTTATCCCCCCTGAGGAGAAGAACAAGATCATGAACCGGCTTTTCCTGGACTGTGAAGAGGAGCAGTGGAAATTCCAGCCACTTGTGCCAGCTGGAGTGTGAGTCTGTTTGCCCAGTTGTTTGGGCCTAGGGACTCCGGTTGGGGGTGGTGAGGGGCCTGAGGCCCTGCCTGAGGGAAGACACAGGTGTTTTGTGGATTGGGGAGGGGGTTGTCAGGATGGGGGCAGATGGAAGGTGAATTTCTAAGGACCTAATTTCGAGTACCTAGGTAGTGCAAAGCATTAATGCATTCAGCTGCTAACTGTTCAAGTCCTTCCAGAGGTGCCTTGGAAGAAAGGCCTGGCAGTCTACTTCCAAAAAATCAGCCATTGAAAACCCTGTGGAGCACAGTTCTACTCTGACACACACAGGGTTGCCATGAG
Organism: Dugong dugon; assembly: GCA_030035585.1. Classification (NCBI taxonomy): domain Eukaryota; kingdom Metazoa; phylum Chordata; class Mammalia; order Sirenia; family Dugongidae; genus Dugong; species Dugong dugon. The sequence goes on from CM057473.1 coordinate 74,665,287, forward strand.
TTGGAATCGACTCCATGACAACTAGTTTGAATTCATAGAGGTCTCAGTGAAGGAAGAGTGCTCTGAAAAAAAACAAAACAAAGTATCTCATTGGCCTGAGACGCTGAATACCCTGAGGGACCTAAGGAGGGGAGGAAGAGATCTCAGCCTCTTGACCATCCCAGCGAATGCTAACGCTCAGCCAGTTCTCATGACTACTCATTTGTTGAGTGCCAAAAACAGCAACAACAATAGTCAGTATTTGCCAAGCCCCTGTTGTGTGCCTGGGCACTGTGCTAGACTCTGCAGACAGAAGGTGAAAAAGACCCAGCCCCAGTCAGACCTTACAGTCCAGTGGGAACTACAGAGAAGTAATCACATCATGAAATGACAGAGGTGTGATCCAGTCTCCATAGCCTCACTGACTTGGTGTTTGAGCATTTCCACTTGTTTCTGTATCCTAGCCCTTAGGTGCAGTCTGCAGCACCCTCTGCTGGTGGCTGAAGATGACTATTCAAGCCCAAAAGAGTGACTGCCTGCTTCACCCAACCCGACCACTGTCCCTTAATTGCAGTCTGTATACAGAGGTGCTTAGGAGGCCAGACACTGATGCACTTCCCTGGAGACTCTTTGCTCTCTCTGACCTAGGATGTTAATGCCAAGATATGGCAGGAGTCTCCAAAACTGAGTGGGAAGCTAGCAGGATTCTCCTGCTTCTTACTGGAATATCAGATGCCTACTTAATCTGGCTACTTTCTGAAAGATTGATCCTAGGTCCAAGGTGATCACCATTTTTGTAAGTAACAGGTCATGAGCAGAGGAGATTGTCAGTGGTGTCTCCTTGGATTTACAGTCCACCTTTCCCGTCTGCGTAGAGACCTGCACCATCTCATGCAGAGCTTCTCCGCTCTGGTTGCAGCTAGAATCACCCGTAAATTGGGCTCCTGAGAGTCTGATTTCTGATTTAAAGGGTCTTGGTAGAATCTAAGGAGCCCTGATTGCACAGTGGTTAAAGCGCTCGACTGTTAACCAAAAGGGAGAAAGATATGGCAGTCTGATTATGTAAAGATGTACAGCCTTGGAAACTGTACAGGGCAGTTCTACTCTGTCCTATAGGGTCGCTATGAGTCGGAATCGACTCGACAGCAGTGGGTTTTTTGGTTTGGTGGTTGACAGGCCTTCATTTGTTTTTGCCAAAGCTTCCAGGTGTTTCTGCAATAAAGCCAGGCTTAAGAACCGCTGCTCCAGTGCCATCTGCTGGAGGCAGATGCTGGGAGTCTTCTGCTCCACTGGGTTATTTTGTGCTCAATTCCTGAGCTGAACGTTTGCAGGTGGAGCAGTTTCTTTACATTGGATGCTGTAGTGTCATCAACATGTTCAGCTAGAGACAGAGACCCAGACTGAGAGAGGCCCTCAGAAGGCATGTGTTTGCTAACGTTTTCTTTTGAAACGTAAGAATTGCAAGAAGAGTACAAACAATTCCTCTATACCCTTCACCAAAATTTATCAATAGTTAACATTTTGCCACATTTTGCTTTATTAATTTCTCTCTCTCCCCCTCCCTCTTCCCTCCCTCCTCCCTCCCTCTGTCCATCCCTCAAACATTTGAGATTAAGTTGCAGACATCCTGACCCTTTACCTATATTTCCTAAGAAGGAGGACATTCTCTTACATAACCACAGTACAGTGACCGAATTCAGGAAATTTTATATAGACACAATATGGTTATCGTATAGATACTCTTTGATTTTTGTCAGTTATCCGGATAATGTCCTTTATGGCAATTTCCTCCCTCTCCCTACCCGTGATCATGTACTGCATTTAATTGTCAAGCCTCTTTAGTCTCCTTTAATCTAGAACTGAGAAGGACTCTTGATTTGAGCTTTGCAGTTTCGTGGGTCAGAGAAGTTTATTCATTTCTCAAAACATTGTCCCTGCAATTTTGCAGTGAGCCAACTGCCTCAAGCATATGACCCAGACTCAAAGTGTGGTGTGTGCTGTGCCTGAAGCTAACATGCGCTTTCTGCTTGATCCTATGAAGTCCCATTTCTTATTTATACTTTTTTAAAGTTTATTTTCTTCCTTTTATATAGCTCTTACTTAAATTGCAAACGTAATATGTTTTGTTATGGAAAATTAAGATAAGCAGAAAGAATGAAAATTCTCTCTGTCTAGATAGAGGTAGCCTCTGCTAACATTTAGATATAAACTTTCTCCTTTTTTCTATGCATAGATAAACAATCCTTTTTTTTTTTCAAAAATGGCATCGTACACTGAAAAACCATTCAGTTTTTTTTTTTTTTTAACAATTAAAGCAGCACTATCTTAAAATAAAATTAAAATTAAAAAAACCAAGCCTGTTGCCATGGAGTCGATTCCAACTCATAGCAACCCAAAAGCACAGAGCAGAACTGCCCCATAGGGTTTCCAAGGAGGAGCTGGTGAATTCGTACTGCCAACCTTTTGGTTAGCAGCCGAACTCTTAACCACTGTGCCACCAGGGCCCCAAGGATATGAATCTTTAGGGAAGCAGACTGCCACATATTTCTCCCGCTGAGTGGCTGGTGGGTTCGAACCACCTAACTGCCGGTTAGCAGCCAAGTGCTTGATCACTGCGCCACCAGGACTCTTAAAATAGTACACTTCAAATCATTTTTAGAGTAGATGCCAGTAACAGCTATTAAAAAGAAAGAAGTCCTCCAAAATATGGAGGTCTTTACTGCTTGGAGCTCTGGTGGTGCAGTGGTTAAGAGCTCAGCTGCTAACCAAAAGGTTAGCAGTTCGAATCCACCAGCTGCTCCTTGGAAACCCCATGGGGCAGTTCTACTTTGTCCTGTAGAGTTGCTTTGAGTTGGAATTGACTCAGTGGAAACCGGTTCTTCACTGCTTAACTGTTGCCACTTCTAGTCCTTAGTCTCTTTTACCCTTGTCTACTGCTTTAAAGGCAAATTTGTGCTCTTTTCCAGCACTTTTGTATGTATGAGGGAGGCCTTTTGGCAACAGTTCTAGGGATGGGCACATTAGAGCTTGATTTTTGCAGTGCTTTTTTTCCCACTTTCCCTCTCTTCTATGGTTCCCTCCGATTCAGCATTTTCTGATCATTCCTTAAAAGCTTCTTGTTTCAGCCTACCTCTGTAGTGTTTCTTTTCTTTGGGAAGACTCGCTCCTGACACACCCCCATTGACTTACATCTGCGTCTAGCGCCCTCTTCAGCCTGCCTTTGCAGGTTCATGTTAGCAGCTCATTGAGCTGGATCCCAATCCCTAAATATTTTATTTCAAAGATTTAAAGATATAAATACATTTACAAATTTTTCTAAAATTATAAAAGTATATTCACAGCTAGGAGTCCCTGGGTGGCACAGATGGGTAAGCACTCCACTACTGGCTGAAGGGTAGGTGGTTCGAATCCACCCAGAGGCGTCTCAGAAGACAGGGCTGATGATGTGCTTCTGATAGGTCATAGCCTTGAAAACCCTGCAGAGCAGGTCTACTGGAATTGACTCCGTGACAACTAACAACAACAACAACACGGTTTAACCATGTTCTTTTATATAGAATATGTATGTATCTGTTAGAATACCCACAGATTATATATTTCAAATAGAAAATATTCAAACTATATCTGTTTAAGGGTAAACGATTTAAGGCAATTATAACACACCAGTGTTCTCTATGACACTTAAATACAAATTATATAAACAGTTATTATAGACTGCTCTAAGAAAGAACTCCAAGGAGTAAATTACTTCAAAAAGACTTATTCGTAAATACTAGGAAACCAACTATATGCTATTCTGAATTACCACTGTATATATGCATATATTTTCTTTCTTTTTCTTTTTTTTTTTTTAATGTCACCATCCAGTTGGCCATGCCTGATGCTGCAATATTTAATACTTTTTTCAGAACGTAAAACATCAAAATGTGAAAAAGAAAACAAACATAAAAATGGATCTAGGATGTTTTTACATGAAACAAGTTTTTTAAATTACTTTTTTTATTTTTAAAGCAGTTGGTGGTTAAAATGAAGTAAAAACAATTCCATCATACTTGGAATCTCAGTTGTGATTCTGACTCAGCAGAGGGCCGCTAGGGCAGCATCCTGGAGCAGGGAGTTGCTGGACCAGATCTCTGAGATCATTTGGCACAAGACTGTCATTTCATACAGAAAGCGGAGGGCCAGGGAGGCCCCTGGACGTAGCTTTCCCAGGGTCAGGGCATGGCAGGGTCTGAAGCTGCAGTTTAAGCTGCCTCACTGGGAGGAAAGATGCCATCCCTCAGCAGTGGAGCCCACCATTTGCAACATAACTTAACTAGGGCTCAAAGCACACAGAAAATCCCTTTCTTTCCAAACCATATTTAACTAATCAGGGTATTGTTCCATTTGCTCAATTCAAGTGTGGAATATTTTGCTTTACTTTGGCCTGAAGTCTTCTGGGGTTGAGAACACTGGAGGCTGCTCAAAGCAATTTCCTAACATCATGCTGTCCTTTTAGGAAGCTCTTACTTGAGAAAATGTTTTCTCTCCTTCTGCTCTAGCTACCAGGAGTCCCTGGGTGGCACGAACAGGTGAGCACTCAACTACCAGCTGATGGTTGGTGGCTGGAACCCACCCAGAGGCGCCTTGGAAGACAGGCCTGGCGATCTGCTTCTGAAAGGTCACAGCCTTGAAAACCCTGTGTAACAGTTCTACTTTGCACACGTGGGGTTGCATGAGTTAGCATCAACTTGACAGGAGCTGACAACAGCAACACTCCAGCTATAGGGCAGTGGTCGAATTCTCCGCTTCCATGTGGGAGACCCGAATGTACCTCAAGTGTAGCCCCACCTGTCTGTTGGTGAAGACTTGCATGTTGCTGTGATGCTAAACAGGTCTTAGAAGAAAGGCCTCATGATCTGCTTCTGAAAAAAATCAACCAGTGAAAACCCTATGGATCACAATGGTCTCAAGACTGGGCAGCATTTCATTTCGTTGTGCGTGGGGTCAACTGAGTTGGGGCCAGCTCTGTGGCAGTTAACAAAAACACTAGCTACAAGCATCCCCATCTTACAGCAGAAGGCTGAGGGCTGGGGAGGCCCTTGAACACATACTCTTTTAACTGTGCCTTTCTCGAACAAGGAGTAACTGTGAGGCAACTCTTGAGACATGCCCATATCAACTTACTTTGGAAGTCCATCTCTTTTTTCTCCACTGTCGATGCAGCCACTAGTAGATACACAATTTCAAGTGAGGTGCCTTCTACAATTATGGACAATTTTATATTAAAGTTATTTGGAAAAAAAGTATTTCTACAACCATCCCCAGCAATAGCTACTTTACAAGTATGGCGGTTTACTTTTAGTTTCTCATAATGGACTTTATTTTTAATTGTGTTTATGTAAAATTGTTTTCTAAGGGTTAGATATTTGTCAGTGTCCCCAGCCAATGTCTGTCCCCAGTCTGCAGTTCATAAAATTCTATTTGTACCTTTAGCCCTTTGGTCTTTTTGATCCCAGCCACCCTAGATTCATTTCAGAGGCATCATGGTGCAGTAGAAAGAGACTGGACTTTTGATTTAGAACAATCTGAATTCTTGCCCTGCTCTGCCACTCATCTGTGGCCTTGAGGAAGTTATTTAACCTCTCTGTAGCCAAGCTTCTTCACCTGTAAAGTGGGGATAAATAATATAGACTTTGCATAGTTATTGAGGTTGAAATGAGATAATGTGTGTTAAGTCCCAGGCTGGTGCCTGGCACAGAGGAGATGATCAATAAATGGTTGCAGTCATATCGATAAGCCAGTTATAATTGTGGAGACTCCAGAGAAACCAGTCTGGTGCCATCCCTTAGAAATGCCATAGAAGAGAAGTTTGGTTTGTTGTTTTTGTTTTAGGTTTTTTTTTTTCCCCCCAGACTGCTTCCAAGTTTAAAGAAAGAGCATAAATAGAATCGGGAAAGAAAGTTAAACTGGTTTCATTACAGGGGCAAAGTTGACCTCAGTAGAAACATTCTCAGTTCTGGGTTGAGTCCCTAGATTTCTTCACAGGCCTGTGAGAATTGAAGAGAATCTGAAACAGGGAGAAGTTTCAGCCTTCTCAGGCAGAGTGTGGAGAGGCGGGAAGATGAGTGAGAAGAAAGAGTGAGAGTTTAGACATACAAGTACAAGGTGGCAGCTGGCCTTCTGGGAGCCGTAGAAGCACAGAGAAAAGTCCGTGGTGGCGAGGGTCTGGAAAGAGGATACACCTATAGTGTTGAAAGCCTGTTTTCAGAACAGGAGAGGAAAGGGGGTGATGAGATCACACAGAGCCAGTCATGAGAATGGTGGCAACCGTTAAGAGGGAGATGAGAGATTACTTCTTGATATTAAGGGGAAAAAACATTATGGTAGCAGCCAAGACTTTGGAGGAAGGGCCCTAGGAGAACTCTTAGGATCTGCCAAGCACGTGAGAACTGTTGTCCTGGGTCTCTGTGGGAGGGGTGGGTAAATGCACAGCCAGGCCTCAGCTCTGGGCTGTCAGCCACAACCTGCTCACTATTGAGAAGGGATCAATCATGGAAAGTAGGCCTGGGGCAAAAGAGGGAGTAGATGGGAAGATTTGGTGTCCCAATTACAGACTCCCCTCCACCAGACCCCTTTTCTTACCCACATGCCACCCAGAATAGCCCTGGCGCTTCACTGGGTCAGGCTGCCAGCTCACACTGATCTGCTGCCCTGCTCACCCAGCCCCATCTCCCTGTCCTGGTTCCCAGGGCCTGCCACCTTCAGGGGGCTCTTTGGCCTGAGACTATTCCTGTGTGTTCCTGAGAAACAGTGACCTGTTGCTGTGGAGTTGATTCTGACTCATGACAACTCCATGTGTTACAGACTAGAACTGCCCCGTAGGATTTTCTTGGCTGTAATCTTTATGGAAGCAGATCAGCAGACCTTTCTTCCATGGTGCCACTGGGTGGGTTTGAACTGCCAACCTTTAGGTTAGCAGCCAATCGCAAACCTCTTGCACCACCCAAGTACCATCATAAGAGACATAGGAACAGTACACCATCATGAAAAGACTATTCAGAAAGGTTCAGATTCCGAGTCTCTTCCTAATCAGACGCAAAAGGCACTTGGTTTTCTGAGCCTCAGCTTCCCTGCCTGCTCTGTCTACACTTCAGGAGGTTGTTGTAAAGTCCAAATGAGATGTGTAGAAGCGCTTTCTAAATGATAAGTCATCATTTCCTGATTTTCAACTCCACTCTTAGAGGGGCGGCCCTGCCTTTCCGCCAGCATGTAGGAGAGCTGCCCCTCCATGTGCTCAGCGGCCCTGTCATCCTGTAGGCTCCTGAGGCTTTGTCCTTCCTTGTTTTCATTTATAAAGAGGAGTCAGCAGAGATTCCCCCATTGGGGCCCAGCACTCTTTTATATGCTTGATGAAATGGACCATGGAATGTTGTCTGGTCACTCCCCTCTGCAGACAACAGACATTGTTCTGTTGGCTCCTGCACAGCTTTTTCTACTGTTCAAGGACAGAGCGTCCTATCCGTGAGTTACTCGGTCTGCTTCTTCTCTTCTGCCTTCCAACTGTCTGCCTTTTGGCTTTTCTCATTGCTCACTTGTATCCCCACTTGAAATTAGCAAGTGGAATTGAGAATAAATAATACAGGCAGTCCCCAGGTTACGAACAAGATCCTTTCCTAAGAGTGTCTTTAAGTCGAATTTGTAGGTAAGTTGGAACAAGTGCATAAGGTTCTTATTTAGCCTTACTTTAGTGCAAGAAAAAAGGAGCCCTGGTGGCACAGTGGTTGAGTGCTCAGCTGCTAACTGAAAGGTCAGCAGTTCAAACCCACCAGCCGCTCTGCAGGAGAAAGATGTGGCAGTCTGCTTCCAGAAAGATTTACAGCCTTGGAAACCCTATGGGGCAGTTCTACTCTGTCCTATAGGGTCACTATGAGTCATAATCGACTCAATTGTGGTGGGTTTAGTAGGGGTTGGTTCAATCATTTCAAAGTGAGGGCAAATGTACTTAACATTAAAGGGCAAGTATGAGTTGTCCACAAGTCAGAAGGAAGTCAGACGTTCGTAACCCAGGGACTGCCTGTAGTCACATCTGCCATGTGTTGAACCTTTTACAGTGTACTGTGCTAAGCGCCTATCTTGTTATCTTTCTCAACAATTTTATGTGACATGGATTATATATCTGAGGCACCGAGATATCAAGCCACTTCCCAAGGTGTCTTAGTTATCTAGTGCTGCTATAACAAATAGCACAAGTGGATGGCTTTAAGAAACAGAAATTTATTCTCTCACAGTTTAGGAGGCTAGAAGTCCGAATTCAGGACGCCAGGTCTAGGGGAAGGCCTTGTCTCTCTGTCAGCTCTGGGAGAAAGTCCTTCCCCTGGTCTAGGAGCTTTTCAGCCCAGGGACCCCGGGTCCAAAGGATATGCTGCTCTTGGCACTTCTTTCTTGATTGTAGGAGGTCCCTATCTCTCTGCTTGCTTCTCTCTTATCTCTTGTAAGATAAAAGGTGATGCAGGCCACACCCTAGAGAAACTCCTCTTACATCAGATCAGGCCTGTAACCTGAGAAAGGGTGCTACATCCCACCCTAATCCTCTTTAACATAACCTGATCTTGCCTCTTTAACCACCGGCAAAGATTAGGATTTACAACATAGAGGACAATTACATCAGATTACAAAATGGAGGACAACCACATAATACTGGGAATCATGGCCTAGCCGAGTTGACACACATTTTGGGGGGACACAATTCAATCCATAACACAGGTAACAAAGCTTTAAAGGGCAGAGCCAGCATTCAAACCCAGGTCTGCCTCACTCCAAAACTTGTGTTGTTTTTAAAAATGGAAACAGCTTTCTTGTTTTCTTTCCTTTCTTAGTTTTTTAAATTAGTTTTTGATAATAAAAGTAATACATCACACTCATCAAATTGGCTGAAAGAAGAAAGCCTGACATACCATTGGTTAGGTAGGATATACAGCAACAGAAACTTTCATACATTGGCAGGAGTGGAAATAAGTATCACCACTTTGAAAGCAATTTGGCAGTATCTAGTGAAGTTGAAAATGCACATATCCTGCAGCTCAACAATTCCATTCCTTTTGAACACATACATGAAGATACCTGTACAGAAATGTTCACAGCAGCACTGTATGTAATAGCAAAAACAAAAAGTCTAATAAGTAATGACATTCAACATCTTTTCATGTGCTTATTGGCCATTTGTATATCTTCTTTGGTGAAATGTCTATTTAAGTCCTTTGCCCATTTTTCGATTGGGTTGTTTGTCTTTATTGTTGAGTTGTAGGAATTCTTTATATATTCTAGACAGTAAACCCTTATCAGATATATGGTTCCCAAATATTTCCTCCCATCCTGTAAGTTGTCTCTTCACTTCCATGATAAAGTTCTTTGATGCACAAAAGTTCTTAATTTTGATGAAGTCAGATTTATCTAGTTTGTCTTATGTTGATTGTGCTTGTGGTGTCATATCTAAGAATCTATTTTCAAAAACTATGTCCCGAAGCATTACCCCTATGTTTTTTTCTAAGAGTTTTAAGGTTTTAATCCTTACATTTGGTTGTTGATCCACTTTGATTTAATTTTCATATACGGTATGAGGTATGGGTCTAGCTTCATTCTTTTTGCATGTGGAGATCCAGTTGTCCCATCACCATTTATAGAAGAGACTATTCTTTACCCATTGCATGGACTTAGCCCCTGTTATGGATTGACTTGTGTCCCCCCAAAATGAGTGTCTTCTTGGCAAGGCCATGATTCCCAGTATTGTGTGGTTGCCTCCATTTTGTGCTCTGATATATTTATCCTATGTGTTGTAAATCCTCTATGATTTTAACAGGGATTAAATTTTTAATCATAAAAATTTTATGATTTTCAATTAGAGGCAGTTATGTTAATGAAGCAGGACACAATCTACAGGATTATGTTGTATCTTGAGTCAATCTCTTTTGAGGTATGAAAGAGAGAAGTAAGCAGAGAGGAGGCCTCAAACCAATAAGAAAGAAGTGCCAGAAGCGGAGCGTGTCCTTTGGAACTGAGGTCCCTGCACTAACAAGCTCCTAGACCAGGGGAAGATTGATGACAAGGACCTTCCCCCAGAACCAACAGAGAGGGGAAGCCTTCCCCGGGAGCTGGTGCCCTGAATTTGGACTTCTAGCCTCCCAGACTGTGAGAGAATAAATTTGTTTGTTAAAGCCATCCGCTTGTGGTATTTCTGTTATAGCAGCACTAGATAACTAAGACAGAATTTGGTACCGCTAGAGTGGGGTGCTGCTCTAGCAGATACCTAAAATGTAGAAGCAGTTTTGGAATTGAGTAATGGGTAGATGCTGGAAGAGTTTTAAAGTGCCTAATAGTAAAAGCCTAGATTGCCTTGAAGGGACTGTTGGTGGAATTATGGACATCAAAAACAATTCTGGTGAGGACTCAGAAGTGAGGAGAGCTGTAACACAGGAGACGGTGCAGACGGCTAGAAGCAGCAGCAAAGAAATGGCAGCAGCTGAACCAGGAGACCAGCTCAAGATGGCACAGGAGCCGAACCACGTAGTGAGAGAGCTGAGTGCCTTTGCACAGGAGGCTTCCTGGCAAGTGGGGAGCCTCTGGGAACTTAACAGTGAAGCTAGGCTTGCTGACCCATGGAGCAAGAGAGCTGAGTGCCTTCCAGCTGAGGTTTACTGGCAGAGTGGGGTGCCTCCAGGCACTTACCGGTAGAGCTGAAGAGCTTTGGAACACTTGCCCGAGCAGGGCAGACACTGGGTGGGCCCAAGGGCTGAGGGGTCAAGAGCCCAAGGAACCAGGAAGCAGAGGCTGAAGAGACAAGGATCATGGGATGCAGAGCTACCTCAGTCTCAGTGTGTAGGGCCATGACCTCTGGAGTCTCAAAAGATGGAACCACCACCTGCTGAGTCTCAAAGGGTGGGACCACAGCCTCCTAGATTTCAAAGAGTCAGAGCTTCACCAACTTGGTTCTAGACTGGGGCTGCCTTTCACAAGTGCCAGTGGGATGGGGCCAGATCTGCTGCCCAAAGCTGAGGGGGTGGGGCTGCCATGCCCAGGGGGCAGTAGGACAGGGCCTGCTGGGGCCAAGGGGGTGGGTTTGCTGCTCAGACAGTCTAGCAAAATGTGGCTACCCAAAGCCGAGAGAAGAGAGTTGCCATTCCAGTGGACCTGGAAGGTGGAGTTGAAGCCCAGGGCCAAGAATCCAGAGAGTGTGGCCAACACCCACAGTCTGAAGGGCAGGGCCATTGCCTAGATGGTCTTAAAGAACAGAAGATTATTTTCAAGCCTTGAGAGCTAATTTAATGTGTTCTGCTGACTTGCTTTGTGCCTGTTATCCCATTTTTTCCTCCAGTTTCTCCAATTTGTAATGGAAATGTCTGGCTTGTGCCTGTTCCACCATTGTACTTTGGAAGCAGTTAACTTGTTAACTAGATTTCACAGATGAAGAGGAATTTTGTCCCAGGATAGAATTTGGACTTGGAGTTGATTTAAGACTTTTGGGATGATATGATGGGGTGAGTGTGTTTTACACGTGGCAAGGACATGAATTTTGGGGGGCCAAATGGTGGAATGTTATGAATTAAACTGTGTCCCCCAAAAATGTGTCTCTTCTTGGCTAGACCATGATTCCCAGTATTGTGTAGTTGTCCTCCATTTTATGATCTGATGTTTTTATCCTGTGTTATAAATCCTTTATGATGTTGATGAGGCAGGATTAGAGGCAGTCACGTTAATGAGGCAGGACATAATCTACAGGATTAGGTTGTATCTTGAGTCAATCTCTTCTGAGATATAAAAGAGAGAAGCAAGAGAGGAGAGGGACCTCATACCCATGAGAAAGGTGCCAGGAGCGGAGCATGTCCTTTGGAACCGAGGTCCCTGCACTGAGAAGCTCCTAGACAAGGGGAAGATTGACGACAAGGACCTTCCTCCAAAACTAACAGAAAGAGAAAGCCTTCCCCAGGAGCTGGCACCCTGAATTTGGACTTCAAGCCTCCTAGACTGTGAGAGAATAAATTTGTTTGTTAAAGTGATCCACTTATGGTATTTCTATTATAGCAGCACTAGAGAACTAAGCCAGCCCCCTTGAAAACCAGTTGGTCATAGATGTATAGGTTTATTTCTGGACTCTAATTCTATTCCATTGGTCTATATGTCTGTTATTATACCAGTACCAGACTGTTTAGATTACTGTGGCTTTATAGTGCATTTTGTAATTGGGTAGTGTGAGTCCTCCTACTTTGTTCTTTTTTTCAAGATTGTTTTGGCTATTCAGGCCCCTCGAAATTCCGTATAAATTTGAGGACTGGCTTTTTCATTTCTGCAAGAAGACTGTTGGAATTTTGATAGGAATTATGTTGAATCTGTAGATCACTTTGGTAGTACTGATATATTAACAATATTAAGTCTTCTATCCATGAACATAGAATGTCCTTCCATTTATTTAGATCTTCTTTAATTTCTTTCAGCAGTGTTTTGCAGTTTCCAGTATACAAGTCTTTTAACCTCCCTTATTAAAATTATTCCCAGGTATTTTATTCCTCTAGATGCTATTGTAAATAGAATTTCTTTGTGGTTTTGATTTGCATTTCCCTAAGGGTCGCCATGAGTCAGAATCGACTTGATGGCATCCGGTTTGGTTTTTGGGCCCTAGTGGTGCCATGGATAAGCGTTTGGCTGCTAAGCAAAAGGCAGCAGTTTGAATCCACCAGCCACTCCTTGGAAACCCCATGGGGCAGTTGTACTCTGTCCTATAGGGTCACTATGAGTCGGAATTGACTCAACGGCAATGGATTTTTTAATGACTAATAATGTTGAGCATCTTTTATGCACTTATTGGCAATTTTTATATCTTCTTTGGAGAAATGTCTATTCAAAGCCTTCGCCCATCTTTAAATTGGGTTATTTGTCTTTTTATTGTTAATTTGTCAGAGTTCTTTATATATTCTGGATATAAGTCACTTATTAGGTACATGATTTGCAAATATTTTCTATTCTGTGGGTTATATTTTCACTTTCTTGGTAGTATTTTTTGAAGCACAAAGTCTTTAATTTTGATGGAGTTCAGTTTATCTATTTTTTTCTTTTGTTGCTTGTGCTTTTGAGGTTGTATCTAAGAAACCATTACCTATTCCAAGGTCATGAAGATTTACTCCAATGTTTTCTTCTAAGAGTTTTATATGTTTAGCTTTTACATTTAAGTCTATGATCCATTTTTGAGTTACTTTTTGTATATGGTGTAACTTCATTCTTTTGCATGTGACTATCCAGCACCATTTGATGATAAAAGCTATTCTTTCCCTATTGAATTGTCCTGGCATCCTTGTCTAAAATTAGTTGGCCATAAATGTAATGGTTTATTTATGGACTCTTAATTCTGTTCTATTGATCTATATGCCTATCCTATGCCTGCACCACAGTGTCTTAATTAATGTAGCTCTGTAGTAAACTTTGAAATCAGGTAGTGTGAGTTCTCCAATCTTGTTCTTCTTTTTCAGGATTGTTTTGGCTATTCTTGGACCCCCGCGTTTCAAGCCTGAGTTTTTAACCATTTTCTTATGCTGCATCCCATGAAGGAAAATGAAAAGCAAAGTCACCAATCAGCAACAGTTTTTTGTAGTGTGTGAAGTCAGTATATGAATCTGAAAGCTAAAAGAGATTGGATTCCCTTTCTCCATCCCAGCCTTCAATAAGCCCTCTTTACTGTGGAAAAAAATTAGAGCAACAGGGGTGAAGAAATATGTGCTTCCTTGTGTCATGCCAGTTTTAGTTGTCAGGTCACATGAGAGCAAGGAGAAGAAAAAATTTCAGAACCTGTGATCTGCAGGGCCTCCTGGCTACCTCAGTGATACTTAATTCCTTGTGATATCATTTTTTCTTTGTTTTCCAAGGAAAACTATTCTAATACAGCCTCTTTCCTACAGCAGTAACAGCCAAATGAAGAAGCGGCCAACTTCTGCAGTGGGCTACAAGAGGCCTATCAGCCAGTATGCTCGGGTTGCCATGGCAATGGGGTCCCACCCCAGATACAGGGTAAGAAGCTGGGAAATGGGAGAGGGGAGGGGAGGTCGAGTTCAAGGGAGGCAATGATCCCAGCTTCTGCTTCCTCTTACTACTTCATCCCCTCACTATACGCAATATTTTCCGAGTGCCCAGAAGGTATAGTCATCAGGGACTCTGCTCATGTCTGATATGATATTTCCACCACAGGCTGAAAACATAATGTTTTTGGAGTTGGACGTGTCCCCTCCAGCTGTCTTCGAGATGGAATTCTCTCATGACCAAGAACAAGACCCCCGTGCACTACATATGGAGAGGCTCATGCGGTTGGACAGCTTTCTCGAAAGACCTTCCACCTCTAAAGTCCGAAAGTCCAGATCCTGGTTAGTATCATCATGGTCAGGGTGAACATCGGGCTTAGGAGGCAGGGGAACTCCATGGACTTGTTGAGGCTGAAGAGGGTGTTGGTTGTACCCAAAGGGCTGGAGATAGGGTGATGACTGGGGCTGTGGGGGAGAAGTTCCTACAGCAAGAGGATGAGGGGAAGGAAAGACCTCACTTTTCTGTTTCCTGCACTTGCCTAACCTCTCCTTCGCCATACCTTGTCCCCACCCCCTGCAGGTGTCAGAGTTCTCAGCGGCCTCCATCCTCCACCACACATGCCTCGCTGGCCTCCACTTCTCTGCACCCCACGACAGTACTAGAACATGAGTGACAACCTTCCTGGTCAGGCTGCCCATCCAACAGACTCTAGGGACAGGGCAGTCAACCCTGGATCATCTCATCTGCCACTTGGTGTGTGTGCGTGTGTGCATGTGTGTGTGTATGTGTGAAGGGGTGAGAATCAGGCAGACAGTGCCTCTGTCTGCTCTTCTTAGCCTCCTTTATTTAATTCATGTTATTTATTCATGGAGCTCAGTTAGTATGGGGGAGATGCCCACACCTGAGCTGTCTGGGCCTACAGTGGTCACTGCGTAGCCTCATTTTCTTCTGACTTTGGACCCTCAGTCAGACCTCAAGCTCCTCCCCGTTTCAGCTGCCCCAGAAGTGAAGGTGGCCAGTGCCTGAGAAGAGAGTATGCCTTCTACCTGTCCTACTCCACAATTTCCATCTCCTTCTACACTGACAGTGAGCAGGTCCTAAGCACTTCCCGGGACTAGAAAAATGCTGGGTGTCCACTGAGGACAAGAGATGTCCTGACAGCATTGGGCCTATGCTCTCAGTGGAGAGAGCCCTGCTCTCCACTTTCTGGGGCCCAGACAGCCTCTTTCCGCCTCTCAACTCTTTTTCAAGGACTTAAGTGGCCTCACTGGCACAGCCCAGGCCCTTCAGCTTTGGCAAGAACTCAGTCATGGCTTCTTAAATTCTGCTTCCTTCCCACCTTCCCAACTCCTGGGTGGGAATTTCAAACTAACTATTTGCTGCCTCCTCCAGACCTGCAGAAACTGGAATAGTAATCGAGACAAGCTGGATGGTCATCAAGGAAAGTCCTTCTTATGGGTCCCTTTGTTTCTTCCCCTCTGAGGAGTCACTTTGGTCAGCAAGAGATCAAGCTGACTCCCCATTTTTGAGAGGATGCTCCTTACTGCTCTGATCTTCCTTCCCTGCAGCTACCTGGATCCCAGTTCATAGTGGAAAGGATCGGTGTCTTTCTACCCCTGGCTCAACAAAGGTATCTAAATCTGTTGCTTTTCCTCCTCATTTCACACAGGAGAAAGAGACCCAGGCACAATCTTTGCCAGCTTTGCCTGTTACCCGTTTCTGAATCAAATTTTGGGGACACTATTTTGTTGGAAAATGCACTTTTTTCAGCAGTTGTGCAATTTCATCTGTAGGGCAGTATTCCTCACTTCCCTTTGTGACATCCCAAAATGTCTCCTGCTATCTAAAGTGATAACTAAATTTCTATTTTAAAAAAAGATTAATTTTCTTTGTCTTATAAGTGCATATCTTGGTTGAAGGGGGGAGGGGTAATCATGAAAGCAAACAAGTGATTTAGAATTTCAAAATGCTGAAATAGCGGGAGTCTCCAGATCCCTGAATATGAGGAATTTCATCTTTGGGGTAAGGACATGAGACTGACAGATCTACTGAAATTTGATGTGTGGGTAGTAGAAGTGGGGGCTGATTACCTGATGATTCTCTTTACATCAGGAAATGAGCCCTTCTTACACAGCTCAAATTTGGCTCAGAGGATTAAGGTTTGGTTTGGTTTAGCTCAGCAATGCTATCATTTCTACTGTCATCACTGGACTATGTGGTTGGGCAACTCCATTGCCATTTGCTCCTGTCCTCCAAAGAAATTACATTTTTCATCAGAGCCCAAGGGATTATTTGAGACTCAGGAGTCAGATGAGAGGTTTGGTTGTGGCTGGGACAGGAGTTGTGTATAAAATGCCCCAGGCGGCCTGCTCGCAGAGGGACTGCCATGGCTGTGTCGAGCAGCCTCTCCTGCTGACCTCTGTCTCGTTTGTGGATGAAGCAGCACATGTCATCCCCATTCATCACTTGGATACATTGATTGTACATTGTCTGTTCACTCGTTCCTCACAGTCTTATAGCACAATATTCCCAGCTTCACCACTCTGTCTGAGGTCTGGGCCTGAGGTGTGGTTTGAGGAGGAACTCCTGCCTGCGGCTTTGTGTACGTGTGTATGTGTGTGTGTGTTTGTGTGTGTGTTTACCTCCACAGGGGATATTCCACACTCATCCTAAGATATACTGGGAGCAGGGCCACTGCGGGTGGCTGGATCTCAGTCTCTCTCTTTCCTCCTCCTTTTCCTTTTGATGTACCAGACATTTGATTGACAAAATAAGGGCCTTGATTAGGACCAAATTTCCGTGTCTGTTGCTATGGTCTTTATTTAGGACAACAGTTAAAAATGCAGTGGCCCATTCTTGTCACTCTATACGTATGACTATAACAGACATATGTAATATATAAATATATATAAAAAAACATTACCATCTGTCCCCTTGGCTTAGGATGGAGACCTCTCTGTTGAGCTGAAATGCACCCGCAACTGGGTGCTGCCAGCAACCTGCAGGCCCCAGCCATGTTCAAGTCAACACAGTCGACAATAAAGGAATGAGTATCATTACGGAGTTGGTTGCCTTTCTTCTCTTCTCTTTGCTTAATTCTTCTTTTTCTTCCTACCTTTTTCATTTTCTCCCTTCTCTCCCTTCCTCATTTGCCCCATAGGGATGCAAGTGTTTTTGGAGCCCTAGCTACACCTTGGAAAAGAACTGGCTGCTTAATAAAAGGGGATCTGTGTGCCCAACAGGACTGAGGGACAGGTCCCAGGCCCTAGTCTGAAGTCTGTGCCGGGGCTGTGGTAGCAGCTGCACATGTTCTAGGCTTGCGGCCCCCAACCAGTTAATTCTGAGCTCTTAGTAGATTTCAGGAGTCCCTGGGTGGCCCGAACAGTTAAGCATTTGGCTGCTAACCAAAAGGTTGGTGGTTTGAGTCCATCCAGGGGTGCCTTGGAAGAAAGGCCTGGTGATCTACTTCTGAAAAATCAGCCACTGAAAACCCTACGGAGCATAGTCTTACTCTGACATACATGGGGTCACCATGAGTCAGGATCAACTTGAGGGCAACTGGTTTAGTTTTTTGATTAGCAGATTTCAGAACTGCCCAGTTGGTATCCAGATTAGCTGTCAATACCACACGCCTCTCTGTCCCTCCATTTATCAGCAAGAAGTAATTAAAGCAGGAAATAATGCATGCAAAGCACATAGGGAGCCCCTGGGTGGTGCAAACAGTTAAAGCACTTGGCTGGCAACTAAAAGTTCGGAGGTTTTGGTCCACCTGGAGGAGCCTCAAAAGAAAGGCTTGGCGACAGATGGATCCTGAAACCAGGGATTGAAATCTGCCTACCTTCCCATGAGAGACTTGTTGAAGTCACCACATCTGGAAATAACCTTGAGACAACAAAGGAGAAGAAACCTGAGTGAGGCTGGAAGGACCCATCACAAGGGACCTGTCACAAAAGGCTATGGACTTATTTGCTACCACTTTGCATTTAGTGTTCCTTTTACTTTTTGACGCTGTGTTGTATGAAACCCTTTTTCTTTTGACTTTGTTTTTTATATATATTTTTTCACCCAGGAAAAAAAAAAAAAAAGCCTGGCAATCTACTTCTGAAAAAAAATAAATCAGTCACTGAAAACTCTATGGAGCACAGCTCTACTCTGACACACATGGGTTGCCATGGGTTGGAATTGACTTGACGGCAACTGGTTTAAAGCACATAGATGTGCCTAGCACATTGTGGGTGCTGAATTAAAAGACTAGCCTCCCCTTAGTCTCTCTCCCAAGGGTCTGTCTTCCCTCCCTCTGGGTTCTAGCTATTGGCTCCCTGTAAAGTTGAAATCTTACAGAAAATGAAAAGCAGTTATTGCTAAAAAAAACCAAATAAACAAAGCTGTCAACTCTGACTCCCAGGGGAGTGCTGAGGTTAGCCTGGTGCAAAAAATACTGCAGCGAGCCAGCTGTTTTGGCACTGACAGCTTCCTGGAGGGGCTACCTGCCTCTGCTCCAGGCCTTAGCACTGACATCTAGCATGGCCAGGAATGATGTTGTGCTGTTTAAGAGGGATTTGTCAGGTGTTGTGTTAGGTGCTTTACACACACTATTGCAGGTGATCCTCCCCAGGTGGGAATTATTGCCACCGGTTTACAGATGAGATTTAGAGAAATGAACTAACTTGGCTAAAGACATACAGTTAGTGATGAAGCTGGACTTCCAGATTCTAAGGCCCATCTGCTTTTCCTCTGAGCCACACTGCCTCTCTAGCCTACCTGTACCTCAGGAAAACAAATGGGCACCCTTCATGTTTTACAAGTAGTGAAAGCTAGAGATGGAGGGGCAGAGTATTTATCTCAATGTACATGGTTGGGAATAAAACCAACTCTCCAGACCCTTAGCCTAGAAGTCCTAGTGTACAAAACACTCATTTTTCCCATTATCAGTGGGTCACTAGGGTATATAAGATAGGTGGATTTCTAGAGTCCCACGACAACAGCCAGAGGGTAGGAACTCTCCCTTGGGTCTTTCCTAAGACCAATTTGTTGATAAGAAAATGGCCATGTTTCACTTCTTCCTCCAAGACTGGGCACCTGATCTCCACAGAGTCACTTCTTTCTCTTCTCAGAAGCACAGGGCCGGGGTATGAATTAGAACTCTTGGTCACAACCAAAGATTCATTTAAGCTGTTCTGAACAAATAAGGGCACAGACTCCAACAAAGGCAAGGACAGTACAGGCCTCAGGAATGACCTAGTACCAGAGACTCAACCACAAAGACTATTTCACCACACTTTCTGTGTGGGGTTCGTGTTCTTTCCTCAGCTGCTCCAGTTCATGAGGCAGAAGGTCCGGCTGCCAGCAGCACTCTATCTACGTGATCCAGCCATCAGGAGAGACTTCACATTTCAGTTCCAATGCCAAAGTCACGGGAATGGGGCTCTGATTGAGCAGTTTGGGTCAGGTGGGTGGGAACATGATATATGAACAAGACCTCCAAGAGTCCTACTGCTGTAACCATGTGTTTGGGGGGCAGTGGAAATACAGGTATTTCTCAGAAAAAAATGATGGATGTACGAGTAGGGGTGGAGTGTGCTCTGGGAAGCCAGCATAACAGATGTCCAAGACCAGTGCATCCATCACCCCAGGATGGCTTATGAAAATGTGGGTCTGGGCTCATTCTATGGCTCTAGCTGTTTTTCTTACAATGTAGTCCAAGGATCACCTGCATCAGAGATTCAGCTTTATTAGTTCCAAAATGGACCCATGTGGTTGCCTTTCCAATATCCATTCTTCCCTTCTTCCTTATGAAATGATTTTGCTTAAGGAGGACAGTGGGCCCAGCTAAAAACATTCATATTCCCAGACTCCCTTGCAGCAATGGGTGACCATATGATATGGTTTGACTAAGGAAGTGTAAGTGGAAGTCTGCTGGGGTTTCTGGGAATGTTTTTGCTTTCCTCACATAGACACCACCCATTTCTGCTCTTCCCTTTTCTTCTTCCTGCCTAGAACTCAAATGCACTTCCTGGAAGTGCATTTATTTATTCATTCAACAAATATTTATTGAGCACCTATTACTCGGATATTCCAGGTACTACCTAAGTACTGGGAATACAACCGTGAAAAGAATAGACAGAAGCCCCAGCCCTCACGGTGTTTACATTGTAGGGTTGGGGGAAAGACATTAAACAAGAAAAACATATTGCATGTCAGATGGTGACAAGTGCTGTCAAGAAAATAAAACAGAGAAGGAAGATGGAGCATTCCAGAGACTTGGGATAGGGGTGGAGTGTTGCAGTTTTAAAGCCCTCACCGAGAGGGTGACTATTGAGCAAATTCCTGAAGGAGGTAAGGAAGTGGACCGTGCAGCTATCTGGAGGAAGAGGACTTCAGGCAGAGTAGAATGCAAGACTCCAGGGAGGGAGTGCGCCTGGCTTGTTCACGGAGTGGCAGCCACGTTGCAACCTGAGGCAATGAGCACAAGCACAGTGGGTCAAGGTTGATGGTGTGGAGAGAAAGAGGAGTCAAGACTCTGATGGGGTTTGAGCTGCTGCACCAGCCAAATCTGTCCACTTCTGAACTTCTAACAGTGTGGGGCAAATAAACCCCTATGTGTTTAAACCAGGGTTAGGCAGATTTGCCGTTTGTCTTAATTATCTAGTGCTGCTATAACAGAAATACCACAACTGGATGGCTTGAACAAACAAAAGTTTACTCTCACAGTCTAGTAGGCTAGAAGTCAAATTCAGGGCATCAGCTCCAAGGGAAAGCTTTCTCTCTCTGTGGGCTCAGGAGGGAGGTCCTTGTTATCAATCTTCCCCCGGACTAGGAGCTTCTCAGCACAGGGACCCCAGGTCCAAAGGATGCGCTCTTCTCCTAGCACTACTTTATTGGTGATATGAGGTCCCCGTCTCTCTGCTCGTTTCTGTCTTTTATATCTCAAAAGAAATTGACTTAAGACACAACCTAATCTTGTAGATTGAGTCCTGCCTCATTAGCGTAACTGCCTCTAATCCTCCCTCATTAATATCATAGAGGTAGGATTTACAACACATAGGAAAATCACATCAGATGACAGTGGTGGACAATCACACAATACTGGGAATCATGGCTTGGCAAGGTTGACACACATTTTTGGGGGGCACAATTCAATCCATAACACCAGGGATCTGCATTTTAAATAAGCACCCCCAGGTGATTTCAAGGAACACTCACTAAAGTATGAGAATCTCATTTCTAGCCAATTGTGATTCAGAGTCCCCCTCACCCTCACGGTGAGCCCAGGCCTTCAAACAGCACCAACATTGGGTGGTCTGCCTGTGTAAATACCAAGATTGTGCTCAAGGACAGTGGAGGCAGAGGACCATAAAGCCACTCTAGGGCATCTTAGGAGCCCCTATGCTCAGCCACATGTCCCTTCTTCAAACTTGGGGGAGGGTGTTGGGGGGCGTGTGGGGTGCTACCATGTTTGGACTAGAATAGTAGAAGTGATTATTTGTTATATCCAGAGGTCTTGTTTTGCAGTGAGGAAGAGTAGCCTCAGAAAAGGAAAGTCATTTTCCAAAAGGCCCCAAAATGTGTTAGCAGGCGAGATGGGAGTGGAATGCAACAAGGACCTACAAGTCAGACACTCGAGTCCCTGGATGTCACAAACAGTTAAGGCCTCAGCTACTAACTGAAAGGTTGATGGTTTGAATTCACTTGGAGCTACCCTGGAAGAAAGGACTCCAAAAGATCACAGCCATTGTAAATCCTATGTTGCACAGTTCTACTCTGAAACACTTGGAGCCACCATGAATTGCAATCAACTCAACAGTAACTGGTCAGAATCAGACACAGTTTACGATTTTTTTTTTATTTTTAGTGGTTTTAAACTTACAGAAAAGTTGCAAGAATAGTTTCCCATATATTCTTCACTCAGAGATGCCATGCGAGTATTGGCAACTGTCCCAAAATGACATTTATAGCAAAAGGATCCAATCCAGGATCACGTGTTGCCTTTAATTATCATGTCTCTTTAGTTTTCTTCTATCTAGAAGAGTTCCTCAGTCTGTTCTTGACTTTTATGACCTTAACATTTTTTAAATATTGTTGTTGTTGTGTGCCGTTGATTCTGACTCATAGTGAGCAGTTAATTTGTAGACTGTCCATCGATTCAGGTTTGTCTGATGTCTCCTCATGATTAGACTCAGGTGATGCACAGAAGTGATGCTGTGGTCTTCTCACGTGGTGGCACATGATGTCACTGTCCCATTACTGACGATGTTAACTTCAATCCCTTGAGTAAGGTGGTGTCTGTCAGACTTCTCCACTGTAAAGTTACACTTTATCCCTTTGTAATTAATAAGCATTTTGTGAGGCAATATCTTGAGAATATGTAAATTGCACTCCTCATCTAAATTTCACGCACTAGCTTTAGCATCCATTGATGTTTCTTGCCTGAGTTAATTATTGCTATGATGGTTGATAAATAGTGGTTTTCTGATTCCATTATTTCTTCTACATTTATTAGTTGGCATTAACTTTTCAGAAACAGCTTTCTCTTCTTCCTATTTATTTATTCATTTATTTCTTTATATCAGTGTGGACTCAGGGGTTCCTATTTTATTCAATGGGTTACAGTCCATTACTATCATCATTTGTTTGATACTCAAGTTATCCCAGATTTGGTCAAGTGCAGTCCTTTCAAGCTGGCTTCTGCGACCTACTGAAACCTCACCATCATTCTTTGAGCATTTCCTTACTTTCTTGCACAAAAAGATGTTCCAGACTCACTTTATACTTCCCTGCTCCAACCCTGGAATCAGTCCTTTCTCCAAGGAGCCCTGTTTCCTTTAAGTGGAGGATGGTGTGCATTGCTAATGCTGTCTCTGTTCCCAGAATCTCTCAGTGACAGAGGTCTGAAATATGTATGTGTGTAAACACACTTACACATACATGCAAATACACTCCCCTAGTCTCCTAGGGCAGCGATAGCAAAGCACCGCAACCTGAGTGGTGTTAAAGAACAGATAGGTATCGTCTCATTGTTCTGAGGCTATAAATCCAAATCAGGGTCTGGACTTTGGGGAAGGGTTCTTGCTCCTCAGTACCCCGGGTGTTCCTGGGAATTCCGTGCCTTGAAGATAGTTCCTCACACGGTCTCTTCTCCCTCTGTGTTTGTGTCTATTCTGCTTTTTCTCTTTTTTTTTTTTATAAAATGCCACTTAGGATTAGGACTAGGACCTGTCCTATTCTGGCATGACTTCATTAATATAACAAAAGAAGACCCTTATTT
Source organism: Dugong dugon (assembly GCA_030035585.1). Lineage (NCBI taxonomy): Eukaryota > Metazoa > Chordata > Mammalia > Sirenia > Dugongidae > Dugong > Dugong dugon. The sequence continues at coordinate 74,688,571 of CM057473.1, forward strand.
CCAAACAGCTTAGGACTTCAATGTAACTTTTTTGGGGGACACAATTCAAGCCATAACACACACCTACACACACTACAATTGTATTTACTTTTACATCTGCCTGTCTCATCACGAATTCACACTGATTGCTCCAATTTCAACCCACTAGCACAGGGTTCATTCCAGTTCCTGTTTTTCATATTCGTAACTCTTTTACACTGAGAAACCTGGCCTTTTTAACCTCAGTATGTTTGCTTATTTGCCTAATGCCCTGGGAATGGCCAGTCTCTTAAACCCCACAGGGCTGTTGCCCGCTCAGCTGTCCTCCCCACACGGGCACTGACCCTTGCCAGGCCACTGCTCGGTGAGGCCCCCTCCTAGCTTGGGCCCTTCTAATAGCTTTCTGGCTAAATTATTAAGGGAGGTAGAACAAGAGGAAGACAGGGAGGGAGAGACACATTATACTGGAAGCAGGAACTCTCCCTATCTTCTATCCCTCTCTGTGTTCTGCAGCAAATTTAGAAAAGCATAAGAAGATGAGGGAGGAAAGGCTGTGAACTGTCCCTATCCTGGGAACTTAAAAACTGAGTAATCGGGGGGAAATTTTCCCTAAATGCTAAGAGAAAAAACCCAGAGTATTCATCACTCACACGCTCTTCACACATTTGGCTTCCACCTGGCACTTGTCCTCACTGGAAAGTTTGCTGTATCAGAAGCCCTCCACTGCACATTCCTAAGCAAGCCATTCACCTCCAAGGGCCTCAGGTTCCTCATATATAAAATTTAAAAAACCCATTTCAGTGGAGTCAATTCTGACAGGGACTCCACGTACTTCATAGCAGAACTGAGCTCCATATGGTTTTCAATGGCTGTAAACTCACGAAAGTAGATTGGCAGGACTTTTTTCCATGGCACCACTAGGTGGATTTGAACCACCAACCTTTCATTTAGTAGTTGAGAGCAAACCATTTGCACCAACCAGTGACCTATTCCCCACCCCACATTTACCAGCAGCTACTCATGGTAAGACATGTTGCAGAACTTTACAAGGAATAAAGATGGGCCTGGCACTTGGTCCCTGGCCATCAGGATGGTTGCCATGTTCCAAGCAATGGAGCTACCAGTTGATATTGCCCATTTGGATGCTTGCCTGATCATCAAGGAGACATATACTTACACACACGCAAGGAGGCAAAGGCAGCAGGTGCAAGCATCTTGGCCCTGGATGACCCTTCTTAACAAACCGATAGTAGAGGAAAAATATGCTCCATTTTTTTCTAAAAGGTTGTAGACAAATTATACGAGCATCAGTCATTCGATGTGGAACAATGGATATCATTGCTGATGCCAGATGGATCTTGGCTGAAATCAGAGAACACCAGAAAGATGTTTACCTGTGTTTTATTGACTAAGCAAAGCATTCGACTGTGTGGATCATGACAAATTACAAATAACATTGTGAAGAATGGGAATTCCAGAACACTTTATGCACAACCTGCACATAGACCAAGAGGCAGTTGATTGAACAGAACAAGGGGATACTGTGTGGTTTAAAATCATGAAAGGTGTGTGTCAGGGTTGTATCCTTCCACTACACTTATTCAATCTGTATGCCGAGCAAATAATCTGAGAAGCTGGACTATATGAAGAAGAATGAGAGGTCAGTCTTGAAGGAAGACTCATTAGCAATCTGTGATGTGCTTATGACACCATCTTGCTTACTGAAAGCAACGAGGACTTGAAGCATTTACTGATGAAGGTCAAAGACTACAGCCTTCAGTATGGATTACATCTCAACATAAAGAAAACAAAAATCGTCACAGGTGGACCAATAAGCAACATCATGATAAACAGAGATAATATTTGAAATTGTCAAGGATTTCATTTTACTTGGATCCACAATCAACACCTATAAAACCAGCAGTCAAGAAATCAAACGAGAAGGTGGGGACAAGATGGCGGAGTAGTCAGACACTTCCTGTGGTCCCTCTTACAATAAAGATCCGAAAAAAACAGTGAATTGACCATATATGGCAATCTAGGAGCCCTGAACATCAAAGGAAAAGTTGAGGACTCAGACTGAGAGAGAGATGGTTTGGAAACAGCAAGGAGTTACCAAACCTAACCCAGCGGGAGCTGGGGCCCTTCAGCCAGGATCAGGTCGGAGTGTGTGGTGAGGCAGGCAAGCAGCGGTGCTCGTGAGGCATTTCCCACATTGGGAGAGACCCAGCAGCAGAGAGTCTACTCAGCCATCCAGAACCAGTGAGAAGGAGCCCTCGATCGGCAGGCGAAAGATAAGTATTTGCGTCTGGCTTACCGCACAGATCAAAAACACCCCTCTTAGGGAAAAACCTCTCTCCCATTTACCTCCCCACTCCCTGCTCTGCATTGGGTCAAGGACAGCTTCAGCAATTGCCAAGTCCCCTGGGCCAGAAGTAGGACCCATCACGCGCCCTGAGCCATTCTCCTGGCCTTGGAGAGGGAACAAATTAACAAATGGGGGAAAAATAATCTGCTGGCTCCCCTAAGCCGGGAACTCAGGGTAGGCACAGCTCTTTTGCCTAAGCACAGGCATAAGGGATCCACGGACTTTCAGTGCCCTTCCCCTTGCATAGAGTTGTGTGGGCCCATTTCAACAGCGTAGGCCCTAATTACCACAGTACAACAGCATATATACCTGAAGTCTAACTTTAACTGTTTCAGCTGTGAAGTGGCAGGTTTGTGACATACGACACTGCTCTGCCCATTAAGCAGGGTCTTTACCTCCCCACATCAGGGACCTGAGGACCGGTGGCTCCACCCACGTCACCTAGCCACCTGTGACAGGGACCCAAGAACAAGAGATGCCCCCCAGTCCTTACAGCCAACAGCACTGGGTGCTCATAGTCCAGCTGCAAAACCCATCCACCTACGTGCTCTAGGGAACAGGGACATTTTTTCATTCTGGACACTCGGGGGCAGCCACCAGCCCCCTGCCTTGCTCAGTGTATGTCCCCCTGCTGCAGCCAGATGCCTGCACCTACACCAATCACCCATGCCTGTCTAGGACTGTAGGTGAGAGCCTACACCACACACTTGGTGGCAGACTACCTGGACACCTGAGCTGAATCCATACAGGAGGAGTGGGCAGACTCCTGGGCTCACATACTTAGTGGCAGGTCTGGCCACCTGGTGGCAGAACGTTGGAGCTTCATGTGTGCCAGTGGCTGGGCTAGCTCACACGAGCAGCCTATTTGGGCATATCAAAACAAAACAAAACAAGAAGCTAGGACACAGTAAGCAAACATAAAATAAATATAATAATTTACTGATGGCTCGGAGACAACAGCCGATATCAAATCACATACAAAGGCAGACCATGATGGCTTCAGCAAGTTCCCAAAATAAAGAATCTAGAAACTTTCTGGAGGAAGAAAATTTCTTGGAATCACTGGAGGCAGAATACAAAAGATTAATATACAGAACTCTTCAAGACATCAGGAAGGAAATTAGGCAAAATGGAGACTTCACAATAGAGAAACTTAAAAAGATTAGAGAAGAGCATAATGACAGATTTAACAGGCTGCAAGAATCCGTAGAGAGACAGCAATCAGAAATCCAGAAGATTAACAAATGTCAGAATTAGACAACTCAGTAGAAAGTCATAGGAGCAGAACTGAGGTGACGGAAGTCAGAATTAGTGAGATTGAAGATAAAGCACTTGACACCAACTTATTTGAGGAAAAATCAGATAAAACAATTTAAAAAATGAAGAAACCCTAAGAATTACGTGGGACTGTATCAAGAGGAATAATCTACGAGTGACTGGAATACCAGAACAGGAGGGAATAACAGAAAACACAGAGGGAATTGTTGAAGATTTGTTGGCAGAAAAATTCCCTGATATCATGAAAGATGAGAAATTATCTATTCAAGATGCTCATTGAACCCCACATAAGGTAGATCCCAAAAGAAAGTCACCAAGACGTATTATAATCAAACTTGCCAAAACCAAAGATAAAGAGAGAATTTTAAGAGCAGCTAGGGAGAAACAAAAAGGCATCTACAAAGGAGAGTCAATAAGAATAAGCTTGGACTACTCAGCAGAAACCATGCAGGCGAGAAAGCAATGGGATGACATACATAGAGCCTTGAAGGAAAAAAATTGCCAGCCAAGAATTATATATCCAGAAAAACTGTCTCTCAAATATGATGGTGAAATTAGGGCATTTCCAGATAAACAGAAGTTTAGGGAATTTGCAACCACCAAACCAAAATTACAAGAAATACTAAAGAGAGTCCTCCGGTTAAATAATCAGTAACATCAGATAACAACCCAAGACTAGAACACAGGACAGAGCAACCAGATATCAACCAGGACAGGGAAGTCACAACAATAAATCAAAGCTAAAATACTGAAAATAGGGAAACAGAGATGTCAATATGTAAAAGGTGACAACATTAAAACAAAAAAAGGGACTAAAAAATGTAGACATAGATTTTTCACATGGAGAGGAAATCAAGGTGATAGAAAGAAATAAAAGACTGGTTTAAACTTAGAACAATAGGGGTAAATGTTAAGGTACCCACAAAGGAAACCAACAATCCTACAAGTCAAAATAAAAATCTAGAAAAATATAAAGACTCAGCAAATACAAAATCAACAGCAATGAAAAAGATGAAAAGAAAATACATAAAGAAAAATGACTCAGCACAGAAAATTAAATGGAACAAAGAAACTGTCAACAACACACACAAAAAGACATCAAATGACAGCACTAAACTCATACCTATCAAAAATCACACTGAATGTAAATGGACTAAACGCACCAATAAAGACAGAGAGTGGCAGATTGGATTAAAAAACAAGATCCATCTATATGCTGCCTACAACAGACACAATTTAGACTTAAAGACACAAACAAACTAAAACTCAAAGGATGGAAGAAAATATATCAAGCAAACAACACTCAAAAAAGAGCAGGAGTGGCAATATTAATCTCTGACAAAATAGACTTTAAAGTAAAATCCACCACAAAGGATAAGGAAGGACATGATATAATGATTAATGGGTCAACACACCAGGAGGACATAACTATAATAAATACTTACTTACCCAATGACAGGGATCCAAAATACATAAACTCTAACAGCATTGAAAAGGGAGATAGACAGCTCCACAATAATACTAGATTTCAACACACCACTTTCAGTGAAGGACAGAACATCCAGAAAGAAGCTCAACAAAGACACAGACGATCCAAATGCTACCATCAACCAACCTGATCTCATCGGCATATACCTAACACTCCACCCAACAGCAGCCAAGTATACTTTCTTTTCCAATGCACATGGAACACTCTCCAGAATAGACCACACATTAGGCCATAAAGCAAGCCTTAACAGAATCCAAAGCATTGAAATATCGCAAAGCATCTTTTTGTGACCATAATGCCATAAAAGCAGAAATCAACAACAGAAAAAGCAAGGAAAAAAAATTAAGCACATGGAAACTGAACAACACCTTGCTCAAAAACTACTGGGTTATAGAACAAACTTTAAGGACAGAATAAAGAAATTCATAGAATCAAATGAGAATGAAAACACATCCTACCAGAACCTTTGGGACACAGCAAAAGCAGTGCTCAGAGGTCAGTTTATAGCAATAAATGTACACATCCAAAAAGAAGAAAGGACCAAAATCAAAACATTAACCCTACAACTGGAACAAGTAGAAAGAGAGCAGCAAAAGAAGCCCTCAGGTGCCAGAAGAAAGGCAATAATAAGAATTACAGCAGAATTAAATAAAATAGAGAATAGAAAAACAATTGAAAGAGTTAACAAGACCAAATCTGGTTCTTTGAAAAGATCAACAAAATTGATAAACCATGGCCAAACTGACAAAAGAAAAACAGCAGAGGAAGCAAATAACCTGTATAAGAAATGAGATGTGTGATATCACCACAAACCCAACTGACATTAAAAGAATCATAACAGAATACTACGAAAAATTGTAGTCTAACAAATTTGAAAATCTAAAGGAGATGGACAAATTTCTAGAAACTCATTACCTACCTAAACTAACACAAACAGATATAGAGCAACTAAATAAACCTATAACAAAGGAGATTGAAAAGGTAATTTAAAAAAACTCGCAACCAAAAAAAGCCCTGCCCCGGACGGCTTCACTGGAGAATTCTACCAAATTTTCAGAGAGGAGTTAACACCACTACTACTAAAGGTATTTCAGAGCATAGAAAATGATGGAATGCTCCCAAACTCATTCTATGAAGCCTGCATAACCCTGATACCAAAACCAGGTAAAGACACCACAAAAAAACAAAATTACACACCAATATCCCTCAGGAACATTGATGCAAAAATCCTCAACAAAATTCCAGCCAATAGAATTCAGCAGCATATCAAAAAAATAATTCACCATTATCAAGTGGGATTTATACCAGGTATGCAGGGATGGTTCAACATTAGAAAAACAATCAAGGTAATCCATCACATAAATAAAACAAAAGACAAGAAGCACATGATCTTATCAATTGATGCAGAAAAGGCATTTGACAAAGTCCAACACCCATTCATGATAAAAACTCTCAACAAAATAGGCATAGAAAGGGAATTCCTCAATATAATTAATGGCATTTATACAAAGCCAACAGCAAACATCATCCTAAATGGAGAGACTTTGAAAGCATTCCCCTTGACAATGGGAACCAGACAAGGATGCTATTTATCACCACTCTTATTCAACATTGTGCTGGAGGTCCTAGCCAGAGCAATTAGGCTAGAAAAAGAAATAAAAGGCATCCAGAATAGTAGGGAAGAAGTCAAAGTATCTCTATTTGCAGATGATATGATCTTATATGCAGAAAACCCCAAAGAATCCACAAGAAAACTACTGGAACTAATAGAAGATTTCAGCAAAGTTTCAGGACACAAGATAAACATACAAAAATCAGTTGGATTCCTTTACACCAACAAAGAGAACCTCAAAGAGGAAATCACCAAATCAATACCATTTACAATAGCCCCCAAGAAGATAAAATACTTAGGAATAAATTAAGCAGAGATGTAAAAGATCTATATGTGAAAACTACAAGACACTACTGCAAGAAACCAAAAGAGACCTGCCTAAGTGGAAAAACATACCTTATTCATGGATAGGTAGACTCAACATTGTAAAAATGTCAATTCTACCCAAAGCAATCTACAGATACAATGCAATACCTATCCAAATTCCACTGGCATTTTTTAATGAGATGGATAAACAAATCACCAACTTCATATGGAAAAGGAAGAGGCCCCGGATAAATAAAGCATTACTCAAGAAGAAGAACAAAGTGGGAGGCCCCACACTACCTGATTTTAGAACCTATTATACTGCCACGGTAGTCAAAACAGCCTGGTACCGGTACAACAACAGATACATAGACCAATGGAACAGAATTGAGAATCCAGACATAAATTCATGTACCTATGAGCAGCTGATATTTGACAAAGGCCCAAGGTCCATTAATTGGGGAAAAGACAGTCTCTTTAACAAATGGTGCTGGCATCACTGGATATCCATCTGCAAAAAACTGAAACAAGACCATACCTCACACCATGCACAAAAACTAACTCAACATGGATCAAAGACCTAAATATAAAATTCAAAACAATAAAGATCATGGAAGGAAAAACAGGGACAATACTAGGGGCCCTAAAACATGGCATAAATGGAATACAAACCATAAGTAACAATGCACAAATACTGGAAGAGAAACTAGATAATTGGGAGCTCCTAAAAAATCAAACACTTATGCTCATCAAAAGACTTCAACAAAAGAGTCAAAAGACAACCTACAGACTGGGAAAAAATGTTTGACTACGACAAATCTGATCAGTGCCTAATCTCTAAAATCTACAAGATACTTCAAAACCTCAACAACAAAAAGACAAATAACCCAATTAAAAAATGGGCAAAGGATATGAATAGGCACTTCGCCAAAGAAGACATTCAGGTGGCTAACAGACACATGAAGAAATGCTCCCGATCATTAGCCATTAGAGAAATGCAAATCAAAACTACAATGAGATACTATCTCACCCCAACAGGGCTAGCATTAATTAATCCAAAAAGCACAAAATAATACATGTTGGAGAGGTTGTGGAGAGACTGGAACACTTATACACAGTTGGTGGGAACGTAAAATGGTACAACCACTTTGGAAATCGATTTCACGCTTCCTTAAAAAGCTAGAAATAGAAGTACCATACGATCCAGCAATCCTGCTCCTTGGAATATATCCTAGAGAAATAAGAGCCATCACACGAATAGATATATGCACACCCATGTTCATTGCAGTACTGTTCATGATAGCAAAAAGATGGAAACAACCTAGGTGCCCATCAACAGACGAATGGTATATGGTATAGTCACACAATGGAATATTATGCAATGATAACAAGGATGAATCCATGAAACATAACATGGAGGAACCTGGATGACATTATGCTGAGTGAATTTAGTCAGTCACAGAAGGACAAATATTGTACAAGACCACTATTATGAGAACTCAAGGAAAGGTTTAAACACAGAAGAAAACATTCTTTGATGGTTTTGAGGGTGGGGAGGGAGGGTGAGGGTTATTCACTAACTAGATAGTAGACAAAAATTATCTTAGGTGAAGGGAAGGACAGCACACACTACAGGGGAAGTCAGCACAATGGGGCTAAACCAAAGCTAAGAAGTTTCCTGAATACAACCAAACACTTCAGGAGACAGAGTAGCAGGGGCGAGGGTCTGGAGACCATGGTTTCAGGGGACATCTAGGTCAACTGGCATAACAAAGTTTATTAAGAAAAGTTCTGTATCCTACTTTGGTGGGTGGTGTCTAGGGTCTTAAAAGCTAGTGAGTTGTCATCTAAGATGCATCAATTGGTTCCAAACCACCTGGAGTGAAGGAGAATGAAGAACACCAAAGACACGAGGAAAATATTAGCCCAAGAGACAGAAAGGGCCACATAAACCAGAGACTCCATCAGCCTGAGACCAGAAGAACTAGATGGTGCCTGGCTACCACCAATGACCATCCTGACAGGGAACAGAACACAGTCCCTGATGGAGCAGGAGAAAAGTGGGGTACAGAACTCAAATTCTAGTAAAAAGATCAGACTTAATGGTCTGACTGAGACTGGAGGAACCCTGGAAAGCATGGCCCCCAGACTCTCTGTCAACCCAGAACTGAAACCATTCCTGAGGCCAACTCTTCAGACAAAGAGTAGACTGAACTATGGGACATAAAGTGATACTTGTGAAGAGTATGCTTCTTAGCTCAAGTACATACATGAGACTAAATGGGCAGCGTCTATCCGGAGGTGAGAAGAGAAGGTGGAGATGGTCAGGAGCTTGTTGAACGGACACGGGAAATCAGGAGTGGAAAGCAGGAGTGTGCTGTCACAGTATAGGGAGAGAAATTAGGGTCACATAACAATGTATGTATAAGTTTTTGTATGAGAGACTAACTTGAATGTAAACTTTCACTTAAACTACAACAATAAAAAAAAAAGGAAAAAAGAAAAAGAAATCAAATGATGTATTGAATTTTCTGCAAAAGAACTCTTTAAAGTGTTAAAAACCAAAGATGTTACTTTGAGGACTAAGGTGCGCCTCACCCAAGCCATGATATTTTCAATCATCTCATATGCATGCAAAAGATGGACAGTGAATAAGGAAGACATAAAGAAGAATTGATATCTTTGAATTATGGTATTGGTGAAGAATATTGAATATACCATGGACTGCCAGAAGAACAAACAAATCTGTCTTGAAGAAAGTGCAGCCAGAATGCCCCTTAGATGCGAGGATGACAAGACTTTGTCTCATGTATTTTGGACATGTTATCAGGAGGGACCAGATCCTGGAGAAGGGACATCATGCTTGGTAAAGTGAGGGTCAGCGAAATAGAGGAAGACCCTTAATGAGATGGATTGACACAGCACTGCAACAATGGGTTCAAACATAGCAATGATTGTGAGGATGGCACAGGAGGGGGCAGTGTTTCATTCTGTTGAACACAGGGTTGCTATGAGTTGGAACCAACTGGAAGGCTCCTAACAAGAACATTTGACAAAACTTAATTTCCCCTGATATCACTTTATCATATATTAAATACTGTCTATACTAAAGTCTAAGGTTAAGTGCTTGCATACTACCTGAAAAGTTGGTGGTTTGAACCCTGCCAGAGGCACCTCAGGAGACAGGCCTGGTGATCTGCTTCTGAAAGGACAGAGTTTTGAAAACCCTGTGGAGCACAGTTCTACTGTGCACACATGGGATCACCATGAGTCAGAATTGACTCCACGGCAACTAACAACAACTTCCTATGTTGGTATTTATGGGGATGCATGCATAAAACATACAACAAACACGCAGATGGGACTGACACAAGGTTGTTCTCTGTAAACACAAGAATTCTGGTAAATTCTTTTGCACAATTCCCATCAAAAAAAGAAAAATGAATTGGGTGTTTATAATTATATAAATATAATGTACATTCCTGACAGGAAACAACTGACATTTTGACCAGGCATTGATGAGAACCGAATGCTTTGCAGTTTTACATATCTGGTAACTGGAAGAATTTCCCACAGACTGGCTTTTGGCTCTGCAAATATCCAATGTTTTCTCTCCTTCACTACCCACCAATGTCCGTTGCTATAGGATATGATCTCTGGCCTTGCACTTTCATACTTCTCCACCAGGTGAGCTGGGAGAGTGGGCGAAAGGGAGGAGTATTTCTGAGAGCCATTCCTACACTAGGTTCAGTTAGCAGTAATTAATCCATATATGAGAGTAACTGTGGACCACATAAACATATCCACTAAACAGAACTTAATGACTTCATAACACAACTTCCCCTTAGCTAGATCCTAAAAATGCCTGCAGCCCCTCTGGTGCCATGAGGGTATGAGGGAACTAGGAGTAGTGAAAATATCTTACTTTCAGAACTTTTAAAAAACATATATGACTGTGTGAATAAATCATCAGAGTCATTTACTGGAACCTGGAAGCAACCCACACCAGTGGCTGGTCCTGGGGGTTTAGCTTCAGTCACTTCACAGTAAACCTGCGTTTGGTCTCTTTCCAGAGGAGGGATGAGCAGTTTCTATGTCCCCACCTATTCAAACAGACTTCATTTCTGGTGCCTAGTCCATGTGAGCTCCCTTTCTAGAGCGCCAAACCCGGAATGTAGCTGGTTAGAGAACATGGTTATATTCCAGCAGGCACAAAGCCCCACGACACAAGTAGGCTGCCCTCATAGCGGGGAATTAAGTGCACAGTTAGGGCGGGGAGGGGCAGTTTTCTTTCCTCTTCTCCCTCTCCGTCCTTTCACTGTCTCTCTCTTTTTCTCTTCTTTTTTCATTGAGGGCCAGTGGCCCACAGGAAGAGAAATCAGTGAGTTAAAAATTAAACAGAATATTTTTATTTTTGAAAAAGAATAATATATTTTACTTATCCACATTTCTAATGAAGAACAGAGAACATAAAACCATTTAATAGTGAAGCATATAAAAAAAGAACTTCTGTAATTTGGCTAGTTTTGCATTTAGTTAGTTAAGATATATGCATACATATGGATATGATAGGTATATGAGAGAGAGAGTGGGTTTGCAGGAAAGAGATAAAGAAAGATGTCAGTAAGAAAGCTATCCAGGGACCTCATCTGGAAAAACAGCATTCAGAAAGGGCAATACACCGAGAGCAAGGTAGTGGCAGGAGAGTGAGGAGACGTAGGGAGCTCCGCAGGACGCACTTTGTGCTCAAGTACCACTCTCCTCCTGGGCCCTGGGAGCTAAAGCAAGTTAAAAGTGGCCTTAGTGAAGCCTTTCGACTGGTACAACAATTTAAATGTCATCTCTGCAAAAAGAAACAGTTCTTCTGCTTTCATTATTATTTAACTTTTGGAACAGACTGCCACTAAAACAAGGTTTGGTTTCCCAGGGAATTCAGAAGGTTTGCTAGCTTTCTAAGGAATGACTTGGTTTCAGATATTTTCTTCCATGCTTAATAGGCACGTCAGTTGAGCAGTGTGACAGTTCCCTTTGACGTACAGAAAGCAGGCTTCGTGACTCATCTTTGTTCTTGCAGAGATGAGGGCCGTCATATTGCACAGAACTGGCAGCTTTACGATGGCCCTTTCCCCTGCCAGACTGAATCTATTTTTGATTGCATTTCGTTCTAATAGGAAAGAGATGCAATGGAAATGACAATTAAAACAATACAGTGAAAAAACTTACAGGAACGCATTGATTAATGCCCTCAGTGCACCAGGGAAGAGTGGCTTACCAATCCCGGAGCTCAACATTCGCCTCTCCCAGCAACAAGAGCCCCTGGAGGCCAACCAGCTCCTCACACCTCCCAACAACTGCAGCGCTCCAAGCCTGCCCCCACTCAATTTGCTTTACAAAGGGAGAATACTTCTTACCGAGCTGTTAGAAACCTACTTTCTAGCTGAAAAAAAGTTGGGGTAGGAGTAAAATGTTTGAAAAGTGAGCTAGAGCGTGGCGGGGGACATGATATACAAAAAATCCAACTAACGCGCGCACACACATCCACACACACCCTTACAAAACCTGTTACCAAATATATATAGAATCCAGTTTTGGAAATGATAATTTACAATTTCCTTCACTTCATCAGTGAAATGAAGGGTTATAATCATGGTATTTTAGAAAGGAATGAAGCTTCATTCATTTATTCATGAATTTGTTCATTCATGAATTCATTCATTCATTCATTTGCTGAACACCTACAATGAGCGAGGTATTATGCTAAGTGGCATTTGCCACGTTTCATCTGTCAGCAAGTCCACTTACGTATTATCCATTGCCATGGAGTTAGTTGATTCTGACTCATGGCAAGTCCATGTGTTGCAGAGTGGAATTGCCCCATAGAGAAGTAGACTGCCAGACCTTTCTTCCAAGGCACCACTAGGTGGGTTCAAACCACCAACCTTTAGGTTAGAAGTGGAATACAAACTGTTTGTGCCACCTAGGAACCTCACTTATGCATCCCATTGCCATCAACTTGATTCTGACCCATAGCGACCCTATAAGACAGTAGAACTGCCCCACAGGATTTCCAAGGCTGTAATTCTTATGGAAGCATACCGCCACATCCTTCTCCCTCAGAGCGGCTGGCGGGTTCAAACCACTGACCTTTCGGTTAGCAGCCGGGTGCTTAACCACTGTGCAACCAGGGCTTCTATAAAAAAACAAAACAAAAACCAAACCCATTGCCGATTAGTCGATTCCGACTCATAGTGACCTTATAGGATAGAGTAGAACTGCCCCATAGTGTTTCCAAGGAGTGGCTGGTGGATTTGAACTGCCAACCTTTAAGGTTAGCAGCTGTAGCTCTTAACCACTGCACCACCAGGGCTCCTGTACTTTACCCTTTTTTCATGATTTCCACTGCTACTCCCCCTGCTCTCATCAAATCTTGTCCCAGATACTGCAGGAGCCTCCTAACTGATCTCTCAGCTTCTTCTGTTACTCCCACTCCACCGTGCAGCATTCCTCACACAGTAACCAAAGAGATATTTTATGGCAAAGAATATACAATTTAAAATGTAAAATAAAGTGACAAGAGTCTCCCGCTTAAAGCCCTCCAATGGCTTTATGTCGCATTTTAAAAACTAGACGTTTTACAATGCTTTACAAGATCCTACATGATCAGATTTCTGTCTGTTTCTGACAAACCATGGCAAGATTGTCAAACTACTCTGCAGCTTAACTGGCATTTTTATTGTCTTCTTTTGTTCTTGAATCATGCTTAGTTATCTAGTGCTGCTATAACAAATACCAAAAGTGGATGGTTTTAACAAACAGACATTTATTCTCTCACAGTCTAAGAGGCTAGAAGTCCAAATTCAGGGCGCCAGCTCCAGGGGAAGGTTTTCTCTCTTTGTCACTTCTGGGGGAAAGTCCTTGTCATCAATCTTCCCCTGGTCTCAGTGCAGGGACCCCAGGTCCAACTGCTCTGCTCCAGGCCCTTCTTTCTTGGTGGCATGAGGTCCCTCTCCTCTCTGCTTGCTTCTCTCTTTTATATCTCAAAAGAGATTGACTCAAAATACAACCTAATCTTGTAGATTGAGTCTTGCTTCATTAACATAACTACCTCTAATCCTGCCTTATTAACATTATAGAAGTAGGATTTAAAACACATAGGAAAATCACATCAGATCACAAAATGGTGGACAACCACACAACACTGGGAATCATGGCTCAGCCAAGTTGACACACAGTTTTGGGGGACACAATTCAATCCATAACACATTCTATGCCTGCTCCCTGCTCAGGGCCTTTGCACTTGCTGTTTCCTTTTCTTGGAATGTCTTTCCCCCACATTTTTAGATGGCTGGCTCCTTTTCATCATTCAGGGCTCAAATCAAATGTCACCTTAGAAAAGACTTCCCTGGTCACCCAATCTAGTTACCCACCCAAGTAACTTTTATTTTCTAAAAGCACACAACTCATCATTATCTGGAGGTATGCTGCTTATTTGTTTGCTAGTCGTTCACAAGTGGTCCCTGACTAGCAGCATCAGCAAGAGGTGGGAGCCTGTTAGAACTGCATATTCTTGGGCTCCACCTTACCCATACCCATTGCCATGGTGTCAATTCCAACTCATAGCTACCCTACAGGAGAGAGTAGAACTGCCCCACAGCGTTTCCAAGACTATAATCTTTATGGAAGCAGACTGTCACATCTTTCTCCTGCGGAGCAGCTGGTAGGTTTGAACTGCCAACCTTTCAGTTAGAAGCCAAGCACTTAACCACCACGCCACCAGGACTCCTTTGGGCTCCACCTTAGACCGCTCATTCAGAAAGTCTGGGGGTAGGTCCCAGCAATCTACATTTTAACAAACCCTCCAGGTGATTCTGATGAAAACTAAAGTTTGAGTACCACCAGTTTACACGATTTTTGCTTTTTTCCCTCATCTACCCTAGAAGGTAAACTCCAAGGAAATGAAAGTCCATCTGTCTCGTTCAGCACAGTACCCCTAGCACTAGACACATAGTAGGCACTCAATAAATAGTTGCTGAATGCTGACAGATTGAATGAATGAATGATGAATGCATGATCTAGTGCCCTGGGTTCTGTGTCTCAGGGGTCAGGTGGGGGAGACCTAGTAGAAAGCCCAGTGGAGCGGGGCCCCAGGGACCTGTCTGCCACCTTTCCGCCAGAGTTTTTGTCTGTCTAACATATCTTTCAGCTTACATAAACCTAAAGAAGAGATTTTGAGGTTAAAGAAATGCTTGAAAACTATTGTTCAAACTGTTATTTATTAGAGTTTGGAAACTGTGCTTGAAAGCCTGTTCCAAGGTTTTCATCAGAAAACCAGAAGGTTTGTGGATTGTATCTAATTAGAGGGCACGGATAATGTCCTTTTCTTCTACATTCTCTACAGTGCTTGCTACATTAATCCCAGAGCAGCCTGCTGATTGACAAAGTGGCTTTCTCTTCCCTCAGTCTTTCTGCTTTATATCAATGCTGGTATCTTAAATAAAAGCTCTAAACCAATTAATCCTACCTCCAGTGGTTTCTAAAAGCTTTCAGATTTTAAACACCAAGTCAACTCCCAGACCAGACGGGGGAGGGGAAGACACTATCTTTGAAAAAGACATTGAACTTTAAAAAAGGTTAGATCAACACCGAGAACAATGGAAAAGGCCTTGAGAATTCTTCTTTAGAAATAATATGCTGACTTTAAGCAAATCCTATGGGCCAGGCACCATGCTAGGTACTGGGGTTACAAAGACCAAGAAAATGTAGTCAATTTCTTCAAGGAGCTCACAATCTGGAGGAAAGACAGATGCGTATACAAATATTTAGAACACAACGTTAGTGCTTATAGTAATGACTAACTCTTTAATTCTGCCAGGAAAGGCTTCCTGGAGGAAGTGATATTTGAGCAGATCTAGAAGGCTGTGTTTTATTACGGAGGCAAGAAAGGCCAATCTAGGCAGAGTAGCACTGTGCTTCATAGGGTTTTCTTGGCTGTAATCGTTATGGAAGCAGATTGGCAGGCCTTTCTTTTGTGGCACCACTGGGTGGATTCGAACCACCAATCTCTCTGTTACCAGCAGAGTGCAAATTTTACAGTCCAGATATATATATATATATATACCTATACACTTGCATGCATATATATATATATATATACAGAGAGAGAGAGACTCTCCCTGGGTAGTGCAAACAGTTAAGTGCTCCATTACTAGCCTAAAAATTGGTGGTTTCAACCACCCAAAGGTGCCTCAGAAGAAAGAACTGGTGATCCGCTTCCAAAAGGTCAGAGCCTTGAAAACCTTATGGAGCAGTTCTACTCTGTACACATGGGGTTGCCATTAGTTGGAGCCAACTCAATTGCAACTAACAACAATAACATATATACATATATGTGTGTATGTGTTGGTTTAAAATCAGAAAAGGTGTGCGTCAGGTTTACATCCTTTCACCATACTTATTTAATCTGTATGCTGAGCAAATAATCTGAGAAGGTGGACTATATGAAGAAGAACGCTGCAGCAGCGTTGGAGGAAGACGCATTAACAACCTGTGTTGTGCAGATGACAGAATCTTTCTTGCTGAAAGTGAAGAGGACTTGAAGCACTTACTGATGAAGATCAAAGACTACAGTCTTCAGAATGGATTACACTTCAACATAAAGAAAATAAAAATCTCCACAACTGGACCAATAAGCAATATCGTGATAAATAGAGAAAATACTGAAGTTGTCAAGGATTTCATTTTACTTGGATCCACAATCAATGCCCATGGAAGCAGCAGTCAAGAAATCAAATGACACATTGCATGGGACAGATCTGCTGCAAAAGACCTCTTCAAAGTGTTAAAAAGCAAAGATGTCACTTTGAGGACTACAGTGTGCCTCACCCAAGCCATGGTATTTTCAATCACCTCACAATCATGTGTATGCTAGACAATGAATAAGAAAGACTGAAGAAGAATTGATGCCTTTGGATTATGGTGTTGGTGAAGAATACTGAATATACCATGGACTACTAGAAGAACGAACAAATCTGTTTTGGAGGAAGTACAGCCAGACTGCTCCTTAGAAGCAAGGATTGAGAAACTATGTCTCACTTACTTTGAACATGTTATCAGGAGGGACCAGTCCCTGGAGAAGGATATCATGCCTGGTAAAATAGAGGGTCAGTGAAAAAGAGAAAGACCCTCAATGAGATGAACTGACACAGTGGCTACAACAATGGGCTCAAGCATAACAATGATTGTGAGGATGGCGCAGGACCGGGCAATGCTTCGTTCTGTTGTACATAAGGGTCACTATGAGCTGGAACCGACTTGAGGGCACCTAATAACTACAGTGTGTGTATGTACACATATGTATATATAAAAATGTGTATAACTATATAACTATAACTACTATATATATAAAACAATTAGGGAATTCAAACACTGACTGGCTATTTGATGATATTAAGAAATTACTGCTAATTTTTAGAAGTATGTTAATGATATGTGATTATGTTGTAAAATAGTTCTTATCTTTTGGAGATACATACTAAAATATTATTTCTGGATGAAATAAGATATCTGGAGTTTGCTTCAGAATAACATGGGGCAGAGCAAGAGTAGGTATGGGTAAAGATGAATCAAGGTTGACCATGAGTTAAGTAATTGTTGAGATTGAGTGATGGGTACATGAGGGTTCCTTATACGATTTTTTGTACTTTTGTATGTATTTGGAAAAAGCTTTTGGGAAAAGCTGAGCTAGTCACTCTGATGCTTTTCCTAGCCTGAGCCCTGCGTCTCTGTGGTTACTTTTTTACTCATTGTTTGAAGCAAAGACCACAAAAGTTGCCCTTAGTTAGACATAGGAGAGGCTGTTTGCCCCCAAAGTCAGTGCAGGCTTATTTTCCTGGAATCCTGCCGAAGGCCAGCCCAAGAGAGGAGACACACTTGATTAGGGCTCCCCTGGAGCTCCAGCTCCTGGGCTCACAGAGCAGCAAAAAGGTCAGCTTCCTCAGGGTCTGCCTTTCTTTTCTTTTTTGTCCGCGCATTTTTTTTTTTAATTGTGCTTTAGATGAAGGTTTACAGAGCAAATTAGTTTCTTCTCATTAAACAATTAATACACACATTGTTTTGTGACATTGGTTGCCAACCCTGCAATGTGTCAACACTCTCCCCTTCTCGACATTGGGTTCCCCATTTCCATTCATCCAGCTTTCCTGACCCCTCCTCCCTTCTCATCCTTGCCCCTGGGCTGGTGTGCCCATTTAGTCTTGTATATGTAGTTAAGCTATGTGTGTTAGTTTGTTTTATGGGCCTGTCTAATATTTGGCTGAAAGCTGAACCTCAGGAGTGACTTCAGTACTGAGTTAAAAGGGTGTCCGGGGGCGATACTCTCAGGGTTTCTACAGCCTGTGTCAGACCAGTAAGTCTGGTCTTTTTTAGTGAGAATTTTCTTCTACATTTTTCTTCGGCTCTGTCCAGCACCCTCTACTGCGATCCCTGTCAGTGTTGCTCACATTACTGGGAGCCATTTTTATTAGTCTACTACACTGCACTGTAGAAATGAAACAGGTTTTCAAAAAACTTAAAAAAATATGTAACATAAAACCAGTGGTTGTCAAGTCGATCCAGACTCCAAGTGACACTATCAGACAGAGTAGAACTGTCCCACAAGATTTCCAAGGCTGTAATCTTTACAGAAGCAGACTGCCGCATCTTTCTCCTGCGGAGCAACTCATAGGTTCAAATCGCCGACCTTTCAGTTAGCAGCTGAGCGCTCAACTGCTGCACCACGAGGACTCCTATAACATACATAGAAAAAACTGTACAAACCTCAGGCACATAGCTTGATGAATTTTCACAAACGGAGCACACCCATGTAATCAACATCTTGATGAAGAAAGATGATTCCAGCAGCCCACAAACCTCCCCCTCCTTCACGCTCTTTTCCAGTCACTACCCCAAGGGTAACCACTATCCTGACTTCTAATAACACAGATTCATTTTGCCTGTTTATATACTTTACATAAATGAAATTATACAGTGTGTATTCTTTTGTGCCTGGCTTCTTTCACTTAATATTATGTTTGTGAGATTCATCCATAGTGTAATGCTTTATTATAGGTCATACATTCTCACTGTGTAGATTTTTTAACTCAGTAATTCTCAAGGATGTTGGAGAGGAATATATGAAAATCTTAGCTATCCCTACCCCAAGATTCTGGAATGTAGTATTTCTCAAACTTTTGACTGCTGTACTAGGCTGGGGCTCTCAAAAGCAGACTCTGGGACAAGAACATAAGGGCAAGTAGTCTACTTGGGAGTTGATCCCAGGAAGCATTGATAGGGGAGTAAGGAAGGGAAAAGCAGAAGGAAGGAAATCAAAGCAGGCATATTATTGAGTAGCTACTATTGCGGGCAACTGGAGCTCAATCCCACTGGGGACCTCTGGGAGACTGTGTACAATATGCTTCAGAGCTGTTCTTCTCTAAGCAAAGAAGCTGGGGTATTTATACACTACTTCCTTTAGTTATTGGTTGAGAGCTGCTTCTGGGTACATTAACACCCTGGCAATTGCAGTCTGCCCAGGTGTGGGCTATGTATGTGCTTTGGTCAATGGAAGCTGTCAGACAGAGGGCTGCAGGTTGCCGGCAGGAAAAAGCCATCAGAGTGAGGAAGAGTCCTATGCTAAGGGAATATGAGAAGACCACCAATACACCTTACACCACTTATATTCATCATTAAGTCCGTTCTGGCACTGACTCTTGAAGTGGTAGTCAGCAACAACAACAACAACAAAGAATTAATAGAACCAGCCTCAGTCTCTGTGGCTGCACTGGTCCTGAGTTCATCTCTCCTTCTACCACTCATTCTGGCTCCTCCTCACCCTCAGTCAATATTTTGCCTAGATCTTTGAGGGGTCTGAGTCTTTGGTTACTGTGCCTTTGACTAGAATCCCAGGTCTTCCAATCCAGTAGCTCCTCCACTAGGAAATCATGTTGGTGTTTTGGTCACCCACAGTCCTCGAAAGATCTGGATATTCCTTTTCCCCCATTGTACAGCTATTCTAGTAAATGGCCTTAAGTCTTTGGTGGAAGGATTAAGGGAATCACTACTGTATAAACTTGTGGCATCGCAGGGTCCTTCCTCAAGAGCACTTGGCTTCCTCTTCAGTTGATGGGCTCTAGATGTGAGAACTGGCTCAGGTCTGGAAACTGGGTAAGAGTACCAAATGTCATGATTTTCCATTGTAGTGACTAACCTCAGTTTTCTCCTCACTCACTGTGTTAGTTTGCTACTGCTGTGTAACAACTTACCACAAACTAAGAGGCTTAAACAACCCTTACTTTATTATCTCACAGTTTCCACGGGTTCCATGGGTCAGAAGTATGAGCATGGTTATCTGGGTCCTCTGCTCAAGGTTTCATGAGGCTGCAAGCAAGATGTCACCTGGGCTGTGTTTTTTTCTGGAACTTGGAGAACTCTTCCAAATTCACGTAGTTATTGGCAGAATTCATTTCCTTGAGATTGTGGGACTGAGGGGTCTACTCTTGCCACATGGCCTGTGGGATAAAGAATTTAATTTTACCTAAAGAATTTGGTCTTTATCCTCGGTTCCTGAGAAATAATCTCTAAAACCTTGGAAATTCCCCAGTGATTGAAATGTCTTTGATGATGCTCCAGACCACATCTAATCGAACAGGAAATGCTAATGAAGTGCCTCTTGGGTGGGCCTGCCCAGGCCAAAAAGACCACCAACTGGCATGATAACAACTTGGTGATAACAACCTACCTCAGGGTAGAAGGGCTAAAACCCATTGCCATGGAGTCGAATTTTGACTCATAGCAACTCTATAGGACAGAGTAGAACTACCCCATAGGGTTTCCAAGGCTGTAAATCTTTACTACGGAAGCAGGCTGCCACATCCTTCTCCCATGCAGTGGCTGGTAGGTTTGAACTACTGATCTTTCAGTTAGCAGCCCAGTGCTTAACTATTGTGCAATCAGAGCTCCTTGGAGAAAGGCTTGTTGTTGTTGTTAGGTGCTGTGGAGGTGGTTCCAACTCACAGTGACCCTACGTACAATAGAATGAAACACTGCCCAGTCCTGTGCCATCCTCACAATGATTGTTATGCTTGAGCCCATTGTTGCAGCCACTGTGTCAATCCATCTTATTGAGAGTCTTCCTCTTTTGTGCTGACCC
Source organism: Dugong dugon (assembly GCA_030035585.1). NCBI lineage: Eukaryota > Metazoa > Chordata > Mammalia > Sirenia > Dugongidae > Dugong > Dugong dugon. The sequence continues at coordinate 74,709,788 of CM057473.1, forward strand.
TCTACTTTACCAAGTATGATATCCTTCTCCAGGGACTGGTCCCTCGTGATAACAAGTCCAAAGCACATGAGATGAAGTCTCACCATCCTTGCTTCTAAGGAGCATTCTGGCTGTACTTCCTCCAAGATAGATTTGTTTGTTCCTCTGGCAGTCCATGGTATATTCAATATTCTTCGCCAATACCATAATTCAAAGGCATCAATTCTTTGATCTTCTTTATTCACTGTCCAGCTTTCGCATGCATGAGGTGATTGAAAACACCATGACTTGGGTCAGGTGCACCTTAGTCCTCAAAGTGCCATCTTTGCTTTTTAACACTTCAAGGAAGTCTTTTGCTGGAGACCCTCAATAAAAGCTCTGGACACTGAAGCTCCATGGACTTCTTAGTTGGTGAAAAACATTGATGCACATGGGAGGAGTTGTGTCCCTTTTTAGGTCATGGAAGCCCTGTGTTGGGAATCCTCCCAGACCTTGCCCTATGCATCTATTCATTTGTATCTTTTTTCCTATAATAAAACTGTAATCCTAAATATAGTACTTACCGTGAGTTCTGTGAGTCATTCTAGGGAATTATTGAATTCAAAGGAGTAGTGGGAGCTAGCAGGTCAGAAGTAAGGGAGCCTGGGAACCCCTGAGGTTTAAGTTGGTATTCTGAGGTGATAGAAGAAAACACCAGGTTTGCAGCCAGCAGGTCAAAAGTGAGGGTGTCGTGGGGATGTCCAAGCTTGAAGCTGGCATCTGAGGTCTTGGGCTGACTTGGCAGTCTGAAGGACTATGTTCTTTAACTTGTGAGCACTGACCTAGCTCTGGGTGGTTAGGGTCAGAGGAAGGAGTGTTGGGTGTGCAGCTGGTGTCAGTACAGAAGTGGAACAGAGGGGAACAGAAATAATAATACATTGATCAACATATATTTGGTGTCAGAGAAGTAGGATTTGATTTCCCCAGTATGGCCCGCTCACAGGCAGTTCATATTTTAGCAGCTTGCTTCTTCAAGGTCAACAGGAGACTCTCTCACCCCAGTAGGCTAAGATGTAGTCTTATATAATGTAACCTAATTAAGGGTTTGATGATCGTATCACCTTTGCCAGATTCTATTGGCTAGAAGCAAAGCTCTGATTCTCAAAAACCAAAAAACCAAACCTGCTGCCACTGAGTTGATTCTGACTCATAGCAACCCTATAGGACAGAGAAGAACTGCCACATAGAGTTCCCTAGGAGCAGCTGGTGGATTTCAACTGCCGACATTTTGGTTAGCAGCTGTAGCTTTTAACCACTATGCCATCAGGGTTTCCTCTGATTCTCAAAGGAAGAGGTTATACAGATATGGGGGAGGAGGGGAATTGAGGTGTGTCTATATGCCTGCCACACTCTTTCTTGATCTTTTTTTATTGTAAAAATTAAGCAATACCCTTCTTGTCTGCCCATCTATTTTGCCTGTGGGAACACCATTGTCTGTTAACCATTGCTTCTTGAATTTAGGCTGATCTTGTGACTTGCTCTGGCTAAAAGAAATGGTAGAAGTGACATTAAGCAAGTTACAGAGCCCAGACCTTGAGACTCTTTGAAGCTTCTGCCTTTGCCCTCTTGAAATGCTGAGATCTTCATGTGAGGAAGCTGGTGTAGCCTAGTAGAAAAGAGAGGCCATGTAGGGGAGAACCAAAGTGTCCCAAGCCAACAGCCAGCACCATTTATGAGACATGTGAACGAGGCCATCTTGTATCTTTCAGCCCAGCCAACTCTCCAGTTGAATGCAGCTACATGAGTGAGCCCAGGCAAAACCAGAAGAGGAACCATCCAGCACACCCGTAGTATCATGAAAAATAATAAATCATTATTGTTTTAAGCCGCTGAGTTTTGAGGTGGTTTGTTACATAGCAATAGATAATCGAAATACATATTTATATACCAAGTCAAGTCAGTCATTGCTTGACGGTTGCTCACGGGGCATTAACACCCTGGCTTTTCTGGTCTGCTCTGTTCATGAGTCAAGCGTCTCCAGGGACCAGAGAAAACGCTTAGGCAGAGAGTCCCAGATGCTTGCAGGAAGAAGTTGTTAGCATATACAGGAATAGCGACTGACGGGTGAATGTGATGGGGACCGACAGCATTTGCTGCAAACTCAGAACCTCTTTTTCTTCAACTTATAAACATCATGTGGCGTGGGAATGGTGGTGGGGCAGGTGTGGAGAGGAACCAAGAACACTGGAGTGGGGATGGTCCCTCTGGGAGACACCACTACCTAAGGGGAGAAAGGGTTTGCAGAAAATGGAGATGGGGCTACCAAAGACACTCAAGTTGCTCTGAGATTGGGGACCCACCTTGTTCTTTGTAGCCTCTCTAACTGTGTAAGAGCAGGGACATTGGTGGTTCAGTGGTAGAATCTTACCTTCCATGTGGGACACCCGGGTTTGATTCCCACCCAATGTTCCTCAACCTCATGTACAGCCACTAGGCTTGTGTATTGTTGCTATGATGCCGAACAGGGTTTAGTGAAGCTGCCAGACTAACATGGACCAGGAAGAAAGACCTGGCAATCTAGTACCGAAAATCAGCCAATAAAAACTCTATGGATCGCAATGGTCTGATCATCCCCAACCAATCACAGAGATGGCGCAGGACCAGGCAGTGTTTAGTTCCCTTGTGCATGGAGTCACCATGAGTCAGGGGTCACTCCAGGACAACTAACAGCAACAACTGTGTAAGAGCTGGAGTTCTCACAGTCTGTGGCCTGCTGTCAGACTCCGTGTTTAGAATCCCACATATTGCTTGCTCTCATATTCCTCACCATTGCTCTCTGCCCTCTAGTTGGAGCACGCACTTATTATCCCTGCTGGACTCCTCTCTAGCCTCCTCCAGTTGTCATTCTCACCTCTCAGCAGCTACCTGCCTCCCAATCCCCTGTAGGAGAGAACCCTACCTACTAAGTGCCCCATCCTCAAGCCTGTCTCCAGGTTCTGTCCTGTGTAAATCTAGTGCCTTTCTGATATTAGGACTTTTAAACCTTAAGAAAAGGAGTCCTAGTGGTGCAACAATTAAGTGCTTGGCTGTTAACCAAAAGGTTGGCAGTTCGAACCCACCCAGCAGCTCTGCAGGAGAAAGACCTGGCAATCTGCTTCCATAGAGATTACAGTCGAGAAAACACCATGGGCGGTTCCACTCTGTCACATGGGATCACTATGAGTTGGAGTTGCCTCGACGGCACCCAACAACAACAACAAACCTTAAAGCGGTTTAAAAAGGGGTTTGTCTAAAAACATCTCATCAGTGAGACGAAATTACAGGAAATCTCAGGCCCAATTTTCTCCATTTCTGCCATGTAAGGGAAATTACATTTAAAATTGCAATAGGTGTGATATTCTAGGTTGCAGAATTGTTCTCAAGTACCAAATATTGTGGATTAGCATTTCAAAACATCTTGGAAGTTTACCAGAAGAAATATTTCTTTTATCTGAACACTCAAAAAGAGAAGCAAATTTGGGGTATATAGTAAGATGAGCAGAGTTCCTGTATTTGGAATATAAGGAAGTGGTTCTACAAGGGACTGACCAAAGAAACGTACTTCCAGTTTATTAAGACAACAAGAGCAAAAATCACAGCTTTTTACATTAGGTATGCAAAAACCAGTCAGGTTAAAAATATCCAGATGTGAACAACTTACTCTAGAAGAAAACTTTAGCCTTAAATCAAAGATCAGAATACATAGTTTATTATGTACCTCTTCTGTGAGTTGCAAATGGTAGCAAAAATAAAGGAGATGGTTTAGTTTTCCTCAGCTTAATATTTTTTACCTTTTATGATAGCTGGTTAACATTTTTGAGTGTCTGCTATGTATCAAGAACTTCCAGTCCTCAGAACAACATCCACCATGCCAACTAGTTCTAGTTTAAATTCATGACCATGAACCTCAAAAGAAGTCTCAATGTTGCCAAGCAACCCTACTACACTTCCCAGTATGTTCTCTTCCCCATTTTCCAAAACAACTATTTCACACATTCTCAGCTCTCCCCAAATCTCCCACATCCTCCTCCACTTCCTCATTCTTGCCTACCTTTCCCTCTTTGTCCCAGATCCCTCTTTACTTTACTCCATTCTAGATCTTCTGTATGTTCCTCTGACAGACCATACTCTATCCTCTGCCTTAGGGCCTTTGAAATTTCCCTTCCCTCTCACTGGGCTAGTTTCAGCTCAAATGTCAATTTCTCAGACAGGCTTTCCCTAGTAATCTAAAGATGATCCCACCCAGCCATTCTCTTTCACATCAATTTATTTTACTGTCTTCCTAGAATTTATCAATATCTGCTATTGCCTTGTCTAGTTATTTCTCCCCCTTCTCCACTTGAATAAAGCTCTAGGACAATAGGACCTTATCTGTCTGGTTTACTTCTTTATCCTCAGCACCCAAATCTGAGCCTGTCACTTAATGGATACTCAAAAATGAATGCTTGTTGAATGAATTATCCCAATTTTTGATAGACAAGGGAACTGAAGATTAGAGAATCTAAATAAAGTGCTTAAGGTCACTTAAAACCTATCGACATAGCATCGATTCTGACCTGTAGTTCACTTCGTAAATGGCAAAGTTTGGATTTGACCTTAAATCTACGTAGGCCCAGGCTGTCTCCCCATCTATGTAGAAATCTCTTGTTAGGATCAGCATGTAAAAACGTATTTGGCCTCTGAGGGCTATTTGTGAATGTGGAGAGCATTTAAGACAACTTCAGAAAGAATAGTCAAATTCCTCAGGCAGAAAACCAAGGAGATGCTGAGATATCTGGCTGGACAAAAGCCCCTGGTAACTAAGGAGCAGTGTGGCCTGGCTATGCCTAGCTTGCTCCTGGCCAGCCTCCAATTCTTCTGCCTTCCTTCCAGCTCTCTACAGTCTCTGAGCTTTTGACCAGTACAGTACAATTTAAGTTGGAGTGCTGGTTTTTCCTTCATGCCCATGAGGTGGGCTAGTTCATAACCTGTCAATAGCGTTTAGATTTGTGCTTTAGAGAACCTGGAATAGAATATTTTCCACAGGGGTCCATCCACTCTAAGTCCAAGTTTCTACCAAACCAAAAAAACCAAACCTGTTGTTGTTGAGTCGATTCCAACTCATAGCGACCCTATAGGACAGAGTAGAACTGCCCCATAGAGTTTCAAAGGAGTGCCTGGTGGATTCAAACTGCCAACCTTTTGTTTAGCAGCTGTAGCACTTAACCACTATGCCACCAGGGTTTCCTGAGTTTCTACATTAGCCTTAATTCTCAAGGAGTTGCAGTTTCAGTTGTCTGCAGAAAATGGGAACCTTGTGTTGATGTTTCATTGATCTCAAATTGACTAATAAAGTAAAAAGGGAAGGAGAGAAAACAGGGACCTCTTTAGGTGTTCCTTTAACTATCCTTCAAGGAAATTCTTCACAGATAGGCTAGAGTCTCAGAGACTCAAGGAATGCTGGACCTTAGGGATCATTTGTTGAATTTTCTTCAGAAGCCAAGATCCAGACAGGTTATGATATTTTCACCTATTCAACATTTACTACATGCCTGGCATTATTCTAAGCTCTTTATGTATATTTATTTTATCTTTACAACCTTATGAAGTAGATGCTAGCAATATTATATCCATTTTCCACATGAGAAAACTGAGATTCAGAGAGATTTTAAAAATTTGCCTAAAATTATATACTACTATGTGGTGGAACCAGGATTTCACCCACTTGATCTGACTCTGGAGTAGGGTTCTTAATCACCCCAGCCTCTGTTTTTGTTACCACCCATGGCACCCATTGGCACTTTGGTGAAGCCTATGAACCCCTTTCCAGAATCTTTTTAAATGTGTAAATAAAATGCATAGGATTACAAAGAAAACCAATTATAGTAAAATACAGTGATCAACTTATTAAAAAACAAAATTTGTGATACAGTGATATATGTGCTTCATTATAAATGCATCAAATAACAAAATCTAGTGGCAGGTCTAATAATCTTGAAATTTCAAAGTGACAATAAATATAAAAATATTTCTAGACATCTACAATAACCGTGATATGATGTGGAAATATCTGCGATTTGTGCTGGTGAGAAAGTCATGGGTGACAAATCAGTTTGAAGTTAGTGAAAATAAAATTGTAATTTTTCCCTATCCAAGTTAAGGGTGGGGAAAACCCTCAATGAGATGGATTGGCATGGTAGCTGCAACAGTGGGCTCAAACCTGGAAATGACTATGAGGATGACACAGGACCGGGCAGTTTCGTTCTGTTGTACACAGGATTGCTATGAGTTGGAACCGACTCAACAATACCTGACAGCAACAACAAGTTAATGAACCCCTTCCCTGGACCCCAGATTAAGAACCCTGATCTAGAACTTGAGGACATAATGCCCCCTAAAGTGTTGTAAAGCCCTCCAACTGGTTTCCCTGCTTCTAACCTCATTTATCCTCCCTCCCTAGTTCATTCTTAATACTGGCTGTCATTCTGAATCACAATCTAAAAGCCTCCTCCTTGGAGCATTGCTAGACACCTTGCCCACCACTAATCCATACAGACTTTATCATTCTTTCCTCTATGCCACTTTAACCAGTTGCCTTTGAGTCAATTCCGATTCATAGCAACCCCATGTGTGTCAAAATAGAATTGGACTCCATAGGGTTTTCAGTGGCTGATTTTTCGGAAGTAGGTCACAAGGCCTTTCTTCTGAGGTGCCTCTGGGTGGACTGGAACTGCCAGCCTTTCAGTTATTGGGCAGGTAAACTATTTGCATCACCCAGGGACTCCCTACGCCACTTAAAAAAACCAAAACCAGCTGGCGCTGAGTCAATGCCAACTCATGGTTACCCCATGTGTTGCAGAGTAGAGGTGTGCTCCATAGGGTTTTCAAGGTTGTGACCTTCAGAAGCAGATCAGCAAGCCTTACTTCCTAGGCATCTCTGGGTGGGTTCTAACCACTAACCTTTCCAATAGTAGCTGAACACTTAACCATTTGCACCACCCATGGTCTCCTTCCTTAAGATCTTGAATATACTTTTGTGGTATGGTTTTTATGGTTGCATGTATGACAATGTATGGTATTTGATTTGTTTATAGGTCTATCTTACTTTAATATGAGCTACTTGGGAGTAGAGACTGTGTCTACTTCATTTACTCATTCATCTATTCATTCATTTAATAAAAATCTATTGAGCACCTCCTACTATAAGGAGCTATTCTGGACACTGTGATTATAATAATGAACATGACAGACATAGTCACTGCCCTCTGCCCCCACTGCTTTGCCTAGTTTATTATTTGGTTCATGGTTGAAACAAATTAATGTATTCAATTGGATTGAATTGAGTGTTTCAAGGTCATAGTATTAGCTGGTGGCAGAAATTGCCACTAAAGAAAATGTTTCTTGAGAAATTCCTTTATTTTCACATCCTGATATAAATTTTGTGGTATACAGCAGACATTCAATAGTCAACTCCTTTCTTCTCCTTCCCTCTAGGTTCTTAGTGGCCTGGTCACTGTACTTGTTGCTACCAAGTCAATTCCGACTCATAGCAGCCCTACAGGACAGAGTAGAACTGCCCCCACAGGGTTTCCAAGGAGCAGCTGGTGGATTTGAACTGCCAACCTTTTTATTAGCAGCTGAGCTCTTAACTGCTATGCCACTAGGGCTCTACTTGGTCACCATATAAGCTAAATTAGTGGAGAAATGGTAACAGATAGGTATTCAAGAGGAGTTGAGAAGGTCTATTTTTGCCCTCTTTGCTGACCAGGTAGGATATAAGAGCTAACATGGCTTACAATACACCAGGCATTGTTCTAAGTGCTTTACATGTATCACCTCATTCAGACCTCAAAATAACCACAGTAGAGGAAACTGAGGCTTAAAGAGCTTAAGTGACTTGCCCAAGTTCCCATAGGTAAAAAGTACTCAAGTGGGGGAATTTCAACCCAGGCTATCTGATTCTAGCACCTCTTGCTCTATGCAGACACCGCTACTGACCTATATACAGTCAGAGGCATGGACTTTGAACAAGACCCACCCACAGCCTGCCTCCTCATCACAACCTAACTCAAGGCAGATGTGTTTTAGATGACACGCTGGTCAAGGTTGAAGTCTGTGGCTGGGGCAGAGCTAACGAGGACCTCAGCAGCCTCATGCTCTGGGGTACTTATACTATACTGTTTACTTAATATTGTGTTTTTAAAACAATTATCAATCTATTTCTCCCTAGAACTGATGTGGGTTCTATTGTTTGTGAGGCTACTGGAAATTTCTTAAAAAGGAGATAGTATTTTCTGCACTGCCATTAGACAGAATTGGATAAATTCTACCAACTTAGTTCTTGTGGTGTTGATTTAAATTAATTGTAATGCATTCTGATTAATTATTTACCTGGTCTAGGCCCAAACAAAAACATAAAACAGAAATATATGGAGTCCTTGAATATCTTTTTTAACATAGGGACAGAAACAATTTTAAAAAACAGTTTTCTCTGATTATAATACATGTAGGGAGAAATCATCTATGATTTCTTTAAGAGCTATTGAGGTGAATTTATTATTTTTTTTAATGCTTATTAACCATTTAAATTGCCTTCATCTGTGAACTGTCTTTTCATGCCTTCTGACATTTTTTAATGGGGTAGTAGTGTTAAAGCTTAGTAAATGTGAGAAAAATATAATCCAAGAATAAAAAATAGTCTTTTCCAAGAAAGAACAGTTGACAACCTTACACACACACACACACACACACACACACACACACACACACACACACAGAAGTAAAAACAACAGATTTTTTTGGTCTGAGATTATGTTCTTCCAATTTTTCCTCCAACTTATTGCTGTTAAAATATCCTTTCTTTCCTGACATTATGGAGATAGTAGATGAAGGTTTATTTTTATAAAAATGTATTTGTTTATAAGAATAAAAAATTGAAAATTTTATGTTAGTTCCCCCCATTTAAAAATTGTTCTGCTTGTCCACAAAATCTAAAGGTTTGTAAACCACTGTGCCAGCTATCGTTCTCAGAGCTAAAGATACAATGGTAAGTAATACAGGATCCTACTCCTGAGTGTTGGCAATGGATGTGTTGTTGTTAGTTGCTGTTGAGTTGACTCTGACTCATGGCGACCCTGTGTGTGCAAAGTGGAACTGCTCCATAAGGTTTTCAAGGCTGTGATGTTTCAGAAGCAGATGATCAGGCCTTACTTCTGAGGCACCTTCAGGTGGGTCTGAACTGCCAACCTTTCGGTTAGTAGTCAAATGCTTAATCATTTGCACAACCAGTCTTGACTCCAAAGGGAAGCCAGGCTACAAAATGGATGCTATGCTTTATATTAATTACAAATGTAATAAAATTGACATCTATGGGAGATATATTGCCCTAATAAAATAGGCTCCATGCTTGGAGTATTAGTAAGTATTAGTAATCACTTATACGAAAAAGTGCCCATGCTTTATGTAGTCAAAGGAAACTAGATATAGGAATAAGAACATTGATGTGTTTAGAATTATAACAGATTACAGAAAATTAACAAACCTACTCATCATAATAAAAAAGAAGAAAATAATTAAGACTCAGTAAACACAGAATCAACAACAACGAAGGAAATGAAAAGAAAATCCACAAACAAAAAGAACTCAGCATAGAAAATTAAACGGAACAAAGAAACTGTCAATACCACAAAAAAAGCATAACAAATGACAGCAGTAAATCCACACCTGTCGATAATCATACTGGATGTAAATGGTTTAAATGCACCAGTCAAGAGAAACAAAGTGTTAGGATGGATAAAAAACATGACCCATCAATACATTGTCTGCAAGAGACACATCTTAGACACAAAGATATAAATAAGCTAAAAATCAAAGGATGGAAAAAATATATCAAGCAAACAGTAACCAAAAAAAAGCAGGAGTGGCAATATTATAATTTCTGATAAAATATACTTTAAGGCAAAATCTACCACAAAAGATAAAGAAGAGCATTATATAACAATTAAAGGGTCAATTCACCAAGAAGGCATAACCATAATAAATACTTATGCACTCAATGACAGAGCTCCAAAATACATAAAACAAACTCTAACAGCATTGAAAAGAGAAGTAGACAGTTTCACGATAATAGTAGGAGACTTTAACACACCACTTTCGATGAAGGACAGAACAATTAGAAAGTAATTCAACAAAGATACAGATGCTCTAAATAACACAATCAGCCAACTTGACCTCATAGACATATACAGAACACTCCACCCAACAGCAGTGCAATACACATTCTTTTCCAACACACATGGATCATTCTCCAGAATAGACCATGTATTAAGCCACAAAGCAGGCCTCAATAAATTAAAAAACATTGAAATAATACAAGCATCTTCTCTGATCACAATGCTATAAAATTAGAAATCAATAATAGAATTATATCAGATCAACATTCAGGACACCATCAGATCTGAAAGTTTTGATGGAAAACAAAAACAGACTAATAAGGTAGATAAGGATGATGTGAACCAAGGGTTCAATATCCAGGACTGTATCCAAGATATAATAATAGCATCATTATCTACCTTGAAGGAGCCCCAGTGGCACAGTGGTTAAAGTGCTCAGCTGCTAACCGAAAGATAGCAGTTCAAAACCAACTGCTCTGCTCTGCAGAGAAAGATGTGGCAGTCTGCTTCCGTAGAGATTACAGCCTTGGAAACCCTATGCGGCAGTTCTACTCTGTCCTATAGAGTCGCTATGAGTCGGAATCTACTTGACAGCAGTGGGTTTGGTTTGGAATCTACCTTGAAGGGACAGGTAGACGATCAGAAGGGAAGGGACAATCAGAGATCCAGGTGGCGTGGAGGGACAGGATGGGACAGCAGGGATTAATTACAGCTATGAAAGCCTGAGGAATGTGCTCATGTAAAGTGATAGCTTTGGCATCCAGAATTTTTTTTTTTTTTGGTCAAAAGTCAATTTATGGCTTTGAGGCATAGCTACAAAACATTTAATATCAAGCATCACAGAAACTGCAAATCAGATCTACACATTAGTTATTAATATACTTTACCTGTTTACTCTGGTTCCAGGTAATATGAAATCACAAATACCAGTGAGGATTTTCTGTGAATTTAATGACTAACCTTGATGTATATATTTATATACAAATAGGTTTAAATACGAAGTTACAAATACTAATCTAAATATATATACCTGTATCTTCCAAAAGGAGCCCTGGTGGCGCAGTGGTTAAGCGCTCAGCTGCTAACCGGAAGGTCAGCAGTTTGAACCCACCAGCTGCTCTGCAGAGAAAGATGTGGCAGTCTGCTTCCATAAAGATTACAGCCTTGGAAACCCTATGGAGCAGTTCTACTCTGTCTTACAGGGTCGCTATGTGATGGAATCTACTCAAAGGCAACAGGGTTTGGTTTGGTATCTACCAAAGTTGCATAAATAATTTCTCATTCTGTCGCTGTATCATCCCTTTACAATTTTTCCCTTTCCCCTTTCAGTTCTTTTATTTATTTATTTTTTGCTCCTTGTTTTAATCGATAATCCTGTCAATGCAGGGGTGAAACCAGAGTGATCTCTCCTTCACCCCTCTCTGCCAAAGCAGCAAGCCAAAAGACCGATTTCCTGGCCAATGACGAGTTCCTACAGGTGCAGCAAAACTACTGCCTCTTTCTTAATGTTCATAAGTAAAGTTTCCAATTAGAACTTCATGAAAAGCAGTTGATTTCAAGTTACAGGGACATTTTTTTTGCCAATTTCTCACAAAAGAAGACTCTGGAAACTTAATCTGTACCCCTGATGGGCCTGGCACTTGGCCCTGGCCATCAGGATGGTTGACATGTTCTAGGCAATGGAGCTCCCAATAGATATTGCCTGTTTGGACTGTGGTCTGACCAACAAGGAGATATATACTTACACACACGGAAGGAGGCAAAGACAGCAGGCACAGGCACCTAGGCCCTGGTTGACCTTTCCTGGCTGTCATGGATTGAATTGTGTCCCCCCAAAATGTGTGTCAACTTGACTAGGTCATGATTCCTAGTGTTGGGTGGTTGTCCTCTATTTTGTGATTTGATGTAATTATCCTATATGTTCTAAATCCTAACCTCTATGATGTTAAGTGAGGCAGGATTAGAGGTAGTTATGTTAATAAGGCGGGACTCAATCTACAGAATTAGGTTGTATCTTGGGCCAATCTCTCTTTTTTTTTTAATATTTTATTGTACTTCAGGTGAAGGCTTACAGAACAAACAGTTTCTCATGTAACAGTAGTACACAAGCTGTTTTATCACTTTGGTTAACAACCCCACAACATTTTAACCCCCTGAATTCTCAGCTTTTTTTTTTTTTTTTTTTTGTGAAAATACACATAGCCAAAGATACACCATTTCAAAACTTTTTACGTACACATTTAAGTGACATTGACTATGCTTTTCCAATTGTGCTGCCATTCTCACCCAAGATGAAGGCTTACAGGACAAAATAGCCTCCCATTTAACAGTTACTACAAATGTTGCCCTATAACAATGGTTAACAATCTCACAACACATCAACAGTATCCTTACTCAACTTTGTGTTCCCTATCATCAGCTTCCTACTCCCCCTCTGCCTTCTGGCCCTTGTCACTGGACTCCTATATCTCGTTAGTCTCATTTAGTTTTACTGGGCTGTCCACTCCCAGGCTGAACAGTGAACCTCGAAGGTAACTTCACCTCTGAGCTGAAAGGGTGTCTGGGGGCCATACTCTTGAGGTTTCTCCAGTCTCCTTTAGGCCAGTAAATCTGGTCTTTTTTTTTTTTTTTTTTTTGTGAGTTAGAATTATGCTCTACATCCTTCTCCAGCTCTGTCCAGAACCCTCTGTTGTGATCCTGGTCAGAGCAGTCAGCGGTGGTAGCCGGGCACCATCTAGCTGTACTGGACTCAGTCCGGTGGAGGTCTTGGTAGCTGTGGACAATTAGTCCTTTGGACTAATCTTTTCGTTGTAGAGCCAATCTCTTTTGAGATATAAAAGAGAGAGAGAGAGGGACCTCATACTACCGAGAAAGAATAGCCAGGAGAGGAGCTCATCCTTTGGACCCACAGTCCCTGTGCTGAGAATCTCCTAGACCAGGGGAAGATTGATGACAATGACCTACCCCCAGAGCCAACAGAGACACAAAGCTTTCCCCTGGAGCTGATGCCCTGAATTTGGACTTCTAGCCTCCTGAAGTGTGAGAGAATAAACTTCTGTTTCTTAAAGCCATCCATTTGTGGTATTTCTGTTATAGCAGCACTAGATAACTGAGACACTGACAAACGAAGAGTAGAGGAGAAATATGCTCTATTTTCTTCTGAAGAGTTGTAGACAAATTACATAAGCATCATTCATTGAACAAAATTTAATTTCCCGACTGATATTGATTTTATCATAAATACTATTGTACTAAAGTCTAAGGTTAAGTGCTTGACAACTAGCTGAAATGTTGGCTATTTGAATTCACTCAGAGGCACCTCAGGAGGCAGGCCTGTTGATCTGCTTCTGAAATGTCACAACCTTGACAACCCTATGGAGCAGTTTTACTCTGCACACATGCCGTGAGTCAGAATTGACTTGATAGCAATGGGTACACTAAGTCTGTTTCTGAGTTATCTATAGTATTCTGTTCACTGATTTTCCTGTCAGTTTAGAATCATTTTCCAAAGTCTTGATTATTAATCCTTTAACACATGTTTCATTATTGGCAGGGCAAACCTCCCTGCATTACTCTTCTTTTTTCAAAAATATATTGGTTGATTTTAAGTTGTTTATTATTTGAGATGAACTTTAACATTATTTTGTTTAATTCCACCCAAATACTACTAAGATATGAATTGAAATTAAAAACATTTAAAATAGTAAGTCTTCTTATCTAAGAACATGGTTTGTATATTTATTGAGTCTTATTTTAGCTCCTTCCATAGAATTTAGTTATTTACTGAACAGTCCAAACGTTTTTTCTTGAGGTTATTTTTAATTTTAGGTATGAATATATAAATACGTACGATTTATATATATGAAAAACAAATCAAACCCATTGCCAATGAATCAATTCCAACTCATAGCGACCCTATAGGACAGAGTACAATGACCACACAAGGTTTCCAAGCAGACTGCCACATCTTTCTCCCGCAGAGCAGCCGGTGGTTTGAACCGCTGACCTTTCGGTTTAGCAGCTGAACTAAACATTTGTGCCACCAGTCTTGAATCCATGTTGTAAATACGTAAATATGAGTACATTCACATATATACATATTCTTTTCTTCTAAATTTTTAAAATTTTGTTGTTGTTGAGAATATACACAGCAAAACATATACCGATTCAACAGTTTCTACATGTATACTTTAGTAACATTGATTATATTCGAGTTGTGCGACCATTCTCACCCTCCTTTTCTGAGTTGTTCCTCCCTCCTTAACATAACTTCACTGCCCCTTAAGGTTCCTATCCAATGTTTCAAGATGCTGTTGTCAATTTGATCCCATACAGATAGTTCTTAAAAGAGCATAATGCTCAAGGCAGGACTTTTTTTACTAGTTAAGCTAAAACTACTGTTCAGTTTTAAGAAGAATTCAGGGAATATTTTTGGTTTAAGGTTTAAAGATTATGTCAGGGCAATAGTTTCAGTGATTCACCTATCCTCCATGGCCCCAGAAAGTCTAGAGTCCATGAGAATTTGAAATTCTGTTCTGCATTTTCCCCCTTTTAATCAGGATTCTTCTATGGAATCTTTGATCAAAATGTTCAGTAATGGTAGCTGGGCACCATCCAGTTCTTCTGGTCTCCTGGCCAAGGAGGTAGGTTTTTGTTTTTGTTTTTTTATGTTTCCAAAGAATGTTTAATAACATTGGAAATGCTTACAACAAAATTATAAAAGTTTTTTATCCATCTGGAAAGAAATACACCTAAAAGTTAAAGGTTGACACCTTTGGTTGGTAGGGTTGCTGGTGATTTTTTTTTAATTGGGCTATTTGTCTTTTTGTTAAGTTGTTGAAGTTTTATATATATTTTTTGCTTATGAGATTCTTTTTTTTTCTTTTATTGTACTTTAGATGAAGGTTTACAGAGCAAATTAATTTTTCATTAAATAACCAATACACATTGTTTTGTGACATTGAATGCCAACCCCATGACATGTCAACACTCTCCCCTTCTCGACCTTGGGTTCCCTGTTACCAGCTTTCCAGTCCACTCCTGCTTCTTGTCCTTGCCCCTGGGCTGGTGTGCCCATTTAGTCTCATTTTGTCTTATGGGCCTGTCTAATCTTTGGCTGAAAGATGAACCTCAGGAGTGACTTCAGTACTGAGTTAAAGACTGTCTAGGGGCCATACTCTTGGGGTTTCTCCAGTCTCTGTCAGAACAGTAAGTCTGGTCTTTTTTCTGGTTAGAATTTTCTTCTACATTTTTCTCCAGCTCTGTCTGGGACCCTCTACTGTGATCTCTGTCAGAGCAGTCAATGGTGGTAGCTGGGCACCATCTAGTTGTGCTGGACTCAGTCTGGTGGAGGCTGTGGTAGTTGTGGTCCATTAGTGCTTTGCACTAATCTTTCCCTGTGTCTATGGTTTTCCTCATTCTCCCTTGCCCAAGGAGACAATTTTTCATGGAGGCAATTAGCCATGCATTCCATATCCTTCCTCTATTCCTGACTCTCCTTCTTCCTCTGTTGTTCCAGGTGAATAGAGATCAATTGTTGTGCCTTGGATGGCCACTTGAAAGCTTTTAAGATTCCAGGCACTACGTAATGAACTAGAAGGTAGGAGAGAAGCACTGAACACGTTATTAGGCCAATTAACTGGAATGTCCCATGAAACCATGACACTAAACCTCCAAACCAAAGAATCAAATCCCATGAGGTGTTTGATTGTACATAAGCAGGCTCAGCAGCTACTCTGTTTTTTTTTTTTGGCCATTGTAAATATATCTATCTCACAGCCTTTGTCAATTTAACTTTTTACAGGTGTACAATTTATTGACAACAATTACAATAATCAGCTGTGTTATACCCTTAATCAATCAATGTGATTTTTCCATCACCATTAACCTCCTTTCTCCTCCTCCCGCCTGCCCCTGGTAATCACCGATAAACTTTGGTCTCTATACATTTGCCTTTTCTTGTCTTTTTATATAAGTGAGGCCATACAATATTTGTCCTTTTGTAATTGGCTTATTTTGCTCAGCATAATGTCTTCAAGCTCCATGCATATGTGGCAGGTATCAAGCCTTCATTTCTCCTACTGGCTGAATAGTATTCCATCGTATGTCTGTACCACATTTTGTTTATCCATTCATTTGATGGGCATTGTCTTAGTCATCTAGTGCTGCTATAACAGAAATACCACAAGTGGATGGCTTCAACAAAGAGTAATTTATTTCTTCACAGTAAAGTGGGCTAAAAGTCCAAATTCAGGGCATCGGCTCCGGGGGAAGGCTTTCTGTCTCTGTCAGCCTTCTCATCAATGTTCCCCCGGGACAAGGAGCTTCTCCACACAGGGACCCCAGGTCCAAAGGACATGCTCTGCTCCTGGCACTGCTTTCTTGGTGGTATGAGGTCCCCCTGTCTCTCTGCTCACTTCTCTCTTTTATATCTCAGGAGATTGCCTCAGGACACAATCCAGTCTTGTAGACTGAGTCCCGCCTCACTAACACAACTGCCACCCATCCTCCCTCATTAACATCATAGAGGCAGGATTTACAATATATAGGAAAATCACACAATACCAGGAATCATGGCCCAGCCAAACTGATACATTTTTGGGGGACATAATTCAGGCATTGAGATTGTTTCCACCTTTTGGCTATTGTGAATAGTGCTGCAATCAACATTGATGTGCAAGTCTCTTTTTGAGTTTCTGCTTCCAAGTCTTTTGAGTATATACCTAAGAGTGGAATTGCTGGGACATATGGTAGTTTGAAGATTTTTACTAACTTCTGCAGTCTGAAATTGATCAAACGTGCAATCAAGATACATTGATAATTATTGGTGATTGGAATGCGAAAGTTGGAAACAAAGAAGGATTGGTAGTTGGACAGTACGGCCTTGGTGATAGAAATGACGCTGGAGATTGCACGATAGAATTTTGCAAGACCAATGACTTCATAGCAAATATCTTTTTCAACAACATAAATGGTGACTATACAAGTTGACCTCACCAGATGGAATATACAGGAGTCAAATCAACGACATCTGTGGAAAGACACAATGGAAAAGTTCAATATCATCAGTCAGAACAAGGCCAGGGGTTGACTGCAGAACAAACCATCAATTGCTCATATGCAAGTTCAAGTTGAAGCTGAAGAAAATTAGAATAAGTCCACAAGAGCCAAAGTACGACCTTGAGTATATCCCATCTGAATTTAGACACCATCTCAAGAACGGATTTGACACACTGAATACTAATGACCGAAGACCAGACGAGTTGTGAAATGACATCAAGGACATCGTACATAAAGCAAGAGGCCATTAAAAAGACAGGAAAGAAAGGAGAGACCAAAATGGATGTCAGAACAGACTTTGAAACTTGTTCTTGAATGTAGAGTAGCCAAAGTGAATGGAAGAAATGGTCACGTAAAAGAGCTGAACAGAGGATTTCAAAGGGCAGCTCAAGAAAACAAAGTAAAGTATTATAATGAAATGTGCAAAGACCTGGAGTTAGAAAATCAGAAGAGAAAAACGCGGTCAGCATTTCTCGAGCTGAAAGAACTGAAGAAAAAATTCAATACTGAAGAATTCTATGGGGAAACTATTGAACGATGCAGGAAGCATCAAAAGAAGATAGAAGGAATACGCAGAGTCACTGTACTAAAAAGAATCGATCGACAATCAACCATTTCAGGAGGTAGCATAAGATCAAGAACCGATGGTACTGAAGGAAGAAGCCCAGGCTGCACTGAAGGCATTGGCGAAAACAACGCTCCAGGAATTTACAGAATACCAATTGAGATATTTCAATAAATGGATGTAGTGCTGGAGGTGCTCACTTATCTATGCCAAGAAATTGGGAAGATAGCTACCAGGCCAACCTACTGGAAGAGGTCCATATTTGTGCCTATTCCAAGGAAAGGTGATCCAACAGAACACGGAAATTATCGAGCAATATCATTAATATTATATGCAAGTAAAATGTTGCTGAAGATCATTCAAAAGCAGTTGCAGCAGTGCATCGACAGGGAACTGCCAGAAATTCAAGCTAGATTCAGAAGAGGGCGTGGAATGAGGGATATCATTGCTGATGTCAGGTGGATCTTGGCTGAAAGCAGAGAATACCAGTAAGATGTTTACCTGTGTTTTATTGACTATGCAAAGACATTCAACTGTGTGGATCATAACGAATTACGAATAACATTGTGAAGAATGGGAATTCCAGAACACTTAATTATGCTCATGAGGAACCTGTATATAGACCAGGAGGCAGTTGTTCAAACAGAACAAGGGCATACTATGTGGTTTAAAATCAGGAAACTTGTGTGTCCGGGTTGTATTCATTCATTATACTTATTAATCTGTATGCTGAGCAAATAATCTGAGAAGCTGGACTATATGAAGAAGAATGAGACATCAGGATTGGAGGAAGATTCCTTAACAACCTGCAAAATGCAGATGACACAACCTTGCTTGCTGAAAGCAGGGAGAACTTGAAGCACTTACTGATGAAGGTCAAAGACTACAGCCTTCAGTATGGATTACATCTCAACATAAAGAAAACAAAAATCCTCACAATTAGACCAATAAGCAACATCATGATAAACGGAGAAAATATTTTACTCGGATCCACACATAAAAATGCCCATGGAAGCAGCAGTCAAGAAATCAAATGACATATTGCACTGGGCAAATCTGCTGCAAAAGACCTCTTTAAAGTGTTAAAAAGCAAAGATATCACTTTGAGGACTAAGGTTGCTCCTGACCCAAGCCATGGTATTTTCAATCACCTCATAATCATGCGTAAGCTGGACAATGAATAAGGAAGACCAAAAAGAATTGATGCCTTCGAATTATGGTGTTGGTGAAGAATATCGAATATACTATGGACTACCAGAAGAACGAGTAAGTCTGTCTTGGAAGAAGTACAGCCAGAATGCTCCTTAGAAGCGAGGATGGTGAGACTTCATCTCACATACTTTGGACATGTTATCACGAGGGATCAGTCCCTGGAGAAGGACATCATGCTTGGTAAAGTAGAAGGTGAATGAAAAAGAGGAAGACCCTCAATTAGATGGATTTACATAGTGGCTGCAACAATGGGATCAAGTACAGCAATGATTGTGAGGATGGCACAGGACCAGGCAGTGTTTGATTCTGTTGTAGGTAGAGTCGTTATGATTGGAACTGACCCAACGGCACCTAACAACAACAATAAAACCAAAAACCAAAGCTGTTGCCGTCGAGTAGATTCTGACTCATAGGGTCGCTATGAATTGTCTATTTTTAGTTTTTTGAGGAACCATCACACTGTTTTCCACAACAGCTGTACCATTTTGCATTCCCACCATCAGTGAATAAAGATCCCAATTTCCCCATTTCCTTGCCAATATTTGTTATTTTCTGTTTTATTTTAGCTATCCTAGTTTGAGTGTAATGGTATCTCATTTTGGTTTTGATTTGCATCTCTCTGATGGCTAATGACGCTGAGTATCTTTTCATTCGTTTGGTGGCCATATGAATGTCTTCTTTGGTGAAATGTCTATTCAAGTTCTTTAACCATTTTATGATTCGGTTTTTTGTCTCTTTGTTGTTAAATTATCAAAGTTTTATATATATACTGGTTTTTAGATTCTTGTAGGATATATGATTTCCAAAGATATTCTCCCAGTCCATAGCTTGTCTTTTCACTTTTTTTGTAAAGCCTTTTTATGAACAAAAGTTTTTAATTTTTATGAGGTCCTGTTTATTTACTTTGTCTTTTGCTTTTTGTGCTTTTGTTATTCTATTACATAATCCATTGTTGAAAGCTAGGCCTGACAACATTGCCCGTGCTTTTTTTTTCTAAGAATTTTATGGTTTTAGTTTTCACATTTAGGTCCTTAATCCATTTTGAATTTGTTTTTGTGTATGGTGTGAGGCATGGATCCTGTTTCATTTTTCTGTATGTGGAAATCCAATTTTCCCAGCACCATTTATTGAAGAGACTCTTCTTTCCCCATTGAATGGACTTCAAACCCTTGTCAAAAATCAGTTGACCATAGATGTATGGGTTTATTTCTGAACTCTCAATTCTATTCCATTGGTCTATGTGTCAATTGTTATTCTAGTATCAGGCTGTTTCAATTACTGTAGTTGTATACTATGTTTTAAAATCAGGAAGTATGAGTCCTCCTTACTTTGTTCTTCTCTCTCAACATTGTTTTAGCTATACATATTCAGAGTATGCATGTTCTTATGTAACTACTGGGAATGGGAGCTTTTTAAGATCTGATTTCTAATCAGTTATTACTGACATACAGAACTCCTGTTAATTTTTTTTAAATTTTTTGTTGTTGTACTTTAAGTGAATGTTTACAATTGAAGTTAGTCTCTCATACAGAAATTTATACATCATTGTTATGTGACCCTAATTGCTCTCCCTATACTGTGACAGCACACTCCTCCTTTCCACCCCTGATTTCCCATGTCCATTCAACCAGCTCCTGACCCTCTCTGCCTTCCCATCTCACCTCTGGACAGAAGCTGCCCATTTAGTCTCATGTATCTACTTGAACTAAGAAGCACACTCTTCACAAGTATCATTTTATGTTCCATAGTCCAGTCTAATCTTTGTCTGAAAAGTTGGCCTTGGGAATTGCTTTAGTTCTGGGTTGACAAAGAGTCTGCAGGCCGTGTCCTCTGGGGACAGAAGACCTGTTAATTTTTATAGAAGTATTTTTAATCAGGATTCTTAGATGAACTCTTTTATTAATCATTAATTTTTGGATATTACTGATACTCATGAAGTATAAATTGTCTTTATATGTTTATTGCCTAATTAAATTTTCTCTTTTGTGAATTGTCTGTTCATATTTTCCCATTTTCCTTTTGGGGGCTAATGTATTGTTTCAGTAAGGGCATTGTAATGTTCATTCTTCCTATGGGACAAAAACAATTTAATTCAATCAATATTAGATTATCTCCCAGAGAAAACCCAGGAAGAAAAGGATGAGTAAAATCCCCTTTCTCTCTCTCTCTTTTTTAAAATACTAGTTAGCTCTCAGCAACAACCATAAGTAATATATCCTATGCTTTGTTTAAAAAGAAACAAAAAGTCTTCTTCCCATAATCCTCAACCATAAGTCCCACTACCCTGAGTTAATCACTGTTAACAATTTCTTGTGTAGCCTTCTAGAAATTTTATATATATGTATGCAAGCATTGCTGCAGAGTGGAATTCCCAGGAAGCAGGCCATGAGATGGAGATTAGTGTGTAGGTTAGAGAGTGCCCTCAGGAGCAACACTTGTAGGGGAAGGGAAAGGAGAAGGATTGGGCAGAAAGAAAAGTTGAGCTTTGATGCTGTCTCATCAAATGCCTCAGCCAACTCCATGGGGAAATCTAAGGTTGGAGTAGTGCTTCAGGGTTGTCCTGAGTTGGGGTGAAGTGGCTAGGCCTTTATACCCCAACATCAACCAGTCATTGGATGCAAGCTGCACTGAGAAGTGTCCTTGGACAAAGTGACTCTCCTCAGCTGAGAAGAATTCTCAGAGAGAACTCCCAATAAGTGGGGGAATACGTCCTTCAGCCCTGAAGGGAGATATAGGAAGCAAATCATAGTATCCACTATAGTCCACTTCTTATTTGTATGACTTCAGGGTGCAGTGCCTCCAGCATTCTGGTGGCTTCTTTTCCTGAGGGATGTGTATAAGCAGAGAGTAGTGGGAAGAACTATAGCCTCCACTACTGCAACTGATCTTGAGGCTGCAACTATACTCACTGTCTCCTTCCTCTACACTCCATTCTAGACTCCTCTTGCCCTCTGTTGGTGCCTCTGCTGGTCTAGGTGACTTACCTGGTGATGTGACCCATACTCTCATACCTGATGTGTCTGGGCCCTGTACTAATGCCCTCTATAGTCTGTGGCTAATATACTTATCCGTTTACTAACAAAACTGGGTAACGAAGTACCAAGGGACACCCAAGTGATCCACCAAGTGATCCAAGTCAAACATAGTCCTTCTTGCTCCCATTACATAACAGAATTCTAACTTCCTCCTAATGATGAGAGTCATTTACTTCTGCCAGGATGGTGACTTCTTTTCATGTTTGCTGGTCCCTTGATATACACACCCTGAAGTGAGTAGGCAGCAAGTATAGCTTAAAATTCAATGGGGCCCTTGCTGTGACTCTTGGTAGAAGTGTTCCGTGTCGGGAACCAGGCTTTCTAAACTCACAGACCCCAGAGTTGAGGGGATAGAATGTACATAGTGGGGCCACTCCTACTTTTTACTCCTTTGTTTCCCGATCTATGTATTCTACCTATTGAGGACAAAAACAAAAACCAAACAAAAACCAAACAAACAAAAAAAACCCAAAACCAAACCCATTGCCATCAATTTGATCTGACTCACAGTAATACTACAGGACAAAGTGGAACTTCCCTATAGGGTTTCCAAAGCTGTAATCTTTATGGAAGCAGACTATCACATCTTTCTCCCATGCAGCGGCTGGTGGATTCAAACCACCAACCTTTCTGTGAGCAGCCAAGCGCTTAACCACTGCACCACCAGGGCCCCTACTGAAGACAAAGCACCATATATTGGTCATTGATTTAGAGTATATAAACGTGTTCTTGAGGATGGTGCCTCATCCTTATAGTATCATCTCTGAGCTGGCATCTCAGTTGTGCCTTCAATAGGTCATTCCATTGCCTGATCAGGCCCACAGTTTTTCAGACTATCACAAACGGAATCAGTTAGAAGTCCCAATTGCTACATGCAGGAGAAGAAATATCTCCTGTGAACAGAGGACCTACTGTCATGAGTCCACTGCCACATCTCCTTTGCTGTAAAATGGGTCCCTTGTTTTGATGCACCGTTATGTGCGGTCTTGTGTAGGTGGATCAAACACTCTGTAGGCCCTTGAAAGTGGTGTCAGCAGAAGCTCTACAGGCAGGAAAGGCAAACCTGTATCTCATATACATGTCTATTCAAGTTAGAATAAATTCCTGGCCCTTCTAAGGCAGAGGGCACCTAGTCAATTTGCCACCAAGTGGCTGATTGGTCTCCTTGAGGAATGGTATCAAATCAGGGGTTCAGCTTTTCTCTTTTTGTTGGCAGGTTAGACATTCAGTAGTAGCAGTAGGTAGATCAGCCTTGTTGAGTGGGAGCCTTGCTGTTGTGCCCATTCATAGCCTCCATCCCTGCCATCTTGGTTACCATGTTCTTGGGTGAATTGTGCAAGTGCTGGAGTGGCCAATGACAGAGGCTGGCTGATGTCAACTGGCTGAGTCATTCTGTCTGCTTGTTGCTTAATGCTTTTTCTAGTGTCGGAGCCCTGGTGGCACAGTGGTTAAGAGCTACGGCAAGCTACTGCTGCTAACTAAAAGGTTGGCAGTTTGAATCCACCAGCCACTACTTGGAAACACTATGGAGCAGTTTTACTCTGTCCTATAGGGTCTCTATGAGTCAGAATCAACTTGAAGGCAATGGGTCTTCCAGTGAGTATTAACATGTGATATAAAGATCCTCACAATTTGTGCTCATATTTACATCCATATTCCTGTACACCAGCCTCCTAATTTCTGATTTTATAGTCTTTTTCTTTCCAGGCCCCTGACCACTCAGCCAAGCCATTCTCCACTGACCATAAATCTGTTTAGATTTTGATCTTGGGCCATTTCTCTTTTCACGCAAAGTAGACAATCTAGTATACTGCCTAGAACCCAGCCCACTGGGAGGATTTTCCCTCACTTCTGTCTTTCAAGGCCATCCCTGAGTGGGACTGTAATGCAGTTGAGGTCCACTTTCTTTCTTTTTTTATATAGACTTTTTTTGTTTAAACTGTGCTTCAGATAAAGGTTTCCAGAGCAAATTAGTTTCTCATTAAACAATTAATACACATATTATTTTGTGACATTGGTTGCCAACCTCACGATGTGTCGACACTCTCCCCTTCTCGACCTTAGGTTTCCCATTACCAGCTTTCCTGTCCCCTACTGCCTTCTTGTCCTTGCTCCTGGCCTGGTGTGCTCATTTAGTCTTGTTTTGTTTTATGGGCCTGTCTAATCCTTGGCTAAAGGGTGAATTTCAGGAATGACTTCATTACTGAGCTAAAAGGGTGTCTGGGGGCCATACTCTTGGGGCTCAGGGTTTCTCCAGTCTCTGTCAGGCCAGTAAGTCTGGTCTTTTTTTGTGAGTTAGAATTTTGTTCTGTATTTTTCTCCAGTCCAGAACTTTCTACTGTGATCCCTGTCAGACCAGTCGGTGGTGGTAGCTGGGCACCATCTAGTTGTGTTGGACTCAGTCTGTTGGAGGCTGTGGTAGTTCTGGTCCCTTAGTCCTTTGGACTAATCTTTTCCTTGTGTGTCTCTGGTGTTATTCATTCTCCCTTGCTCCAGATGGTGTGGGACCAATGGAGTATCGTAGACGGCCGCTTGCAAACTTTTAAGACCCAGGATGCTACTCACCAAAGTAGGATGTAGAACATTTTCTTTATAAACTATGTTATGCCTGTTGAGCTAAATGTCCCCTGAGATTATGGTTCCCAGCCCTCAGCCCAGTAATTTGGCCCCTCAGGGAATCTGGATTTGTCTATGAAGCTTCTATGATACTGAGGTCCATTTTCATCTTACACGAATAACTTCAAATATAAGAATCAGTACAAAGCCAATTCCTATGAGGTGGAGATCAACTATATCCCAGATTTCCATATTCTCCAAGCTTCTGTACCACTCTATCTCTGACACTGCCCAGTCTTCCATCCCTCAGCACCCTATCTCTCCCCGTTTGGGTTCGGCAATTCACGGCAACATCTCCTAGAACTCACGAACTGCACTTAGAGTTAAGTGGTTTATTAAGGAAGTAACGGTACAATTCGGGATCAAGATCAACAGGCTGCAACTCAGGACAGGCCTTCTCTTGCCCCCTGAGGACAAACTTCTTCTTGGTGCCCTAAGAAAAGGCTTCTCTCAGCCGCTACAGTACAGGCCTCCTCTAGGCCCCCTGAGGATAGGCCTTTCTGCTTTTGGCCTTATTGCCATCACCACTGACATTGCCACAGGGCCCCTTCCAGGCCTGTCATCACTGATCCTGTTGCAGAGCCCTTTCTGGGCCTGTTGCCACTGGCTCTGCCTTCAGTGTTACAGCTCTTGACCTGTGTTACAGCTCTTTTAGGAGGTTCCTTGCCTCCTGTCTGTCTGCTTCTTCTCTCTTCTCTCTTCCTTCTGCCAACCTCTGTGGGGTTGGCTGCATATATAAGCAAACTCCTCATCAATGTCAAGGCACGGCCTTCCCACCAGGGCCACGAACTGACCAATCAATCCCCTCTTGGTAGGCCATATCACCTCATTTGCTTGGTAGGCTATAGTCACTTCATTTGCATAGTATATCAACCAATCCCTGCAAGATACATACCAATCACAGGGCAGGCTATAGCCCAGGGCCAGACAAAAAGTCAAGTTATTTAGAGCTTGCCCAGGAAATGTCAATCAACCTAGACAAAAGTAACAAACCCTATGGGGTAGAAAACTAGGGCAAAGTAACTCCTCAGGAAAAATCTCTCAAGTTGTTTTTCCAAAGAACCAAGGCAAAAGGCAACATAAAGGAACTCATTTCACCACACACCTACATACTAAGCTGACCTATCCATAAACAAAGCTTAGATTTTCTTCTCCTCTTTCAGCTGGTCACAGTGAAGTGCCCCATCCTTCCCACCATGCAGCCGTACTGTGAGCTGAAGGAGAGTTACCAGTACCACAGTGGTACGTGAGATGGGGACCTGGACTGCCTGTTAATGTGGCTTACTTGTGCTCTTTCTGATCTGCTTTTGCCCCATCCCAGATATACAACTTCCATCTTACAATGGATTGCTGCTGGGCCCATCTGACCTTATGACTTGGTGGATCTGACTGACAGAATCCAGCTTACTACAGACACATCTGGCAGCATGGTCAGGTGCTCCATCTCTATCAGGGATAAATATCATGGCAGGAGCTATTTTTTCAAGAGGTGTTTCTTCACTACACATGACAACTGAGACTGCTATTTGACTGCACTTTTGGTATTCTACTGTCATCCTCCTGCATCTATCTGTTTTATGTAGGGGCAAGATTAGTGAATTAAATGGGAATATGATGAAAACTTTTTTCTTCCAGTTGCCATCGAGTTGATCCCAACACGTGAAGACCCCCCTATGTGTCAGAGTAGAACTTTCACAGTAGGGTTTTCAATGCTTGATTTTTCAGAAGTGGACTGCTAGGCCTTTCTTTTGAGGTGCCTGAAGGGGAAACAGGATTTGTGAGACTGAACATGAGCACCCTCATGTGTTCTGCTAGTTCACTACTGTGTGCTAAATCATTCTTATGTAAGGCGTTGGCAGGTAGCACTATTGTTCACCATCACTATAAAACCTCTGCCCTCCCACTGCAGGGCATGGAGATCAGTTCAGTCCTGCTGCTGCCCAGAGCCCACCTCATATGTCAGTCTCCCTAATAAACTCCTCTGCTCCACCCTGGAGTTGCCTACCTCTTTCTTCAGTCTCTTGGCACCCTCCATTTTTGTAGGTAAGTTTCATGTTACATGTGTGGACAGTTGGTGAGCCTGCCAGGAGACTGAGAAAATGGTGAGTGGGAGTCCTCTGCAGGGGAAATCCCATGTTGGCCAGTGACCTCCATGTGGGAAGGTCTGCCTGTATGCTTAATGTGTGCAGACCACCACGTGAATACAAGGATGCCCAAAAAATGCCAAGTGGCATAGCACGGTTCTGGGAAGATACACACCTTCATAAATGTGGAAAAGAAGCTAGGAAAGCAATAGCAGCCATAGGGTGGTTGCTGCTCTGGGCCATTCAGCTGGCCACGGACACCCAGCTAGTTGCTGAAGCATGCATAAGAGCTTTGCAGGAATAGTTATAGTTGGAAAGGGATATGTGGCATTTGTGTGTGACCATGACTGATATATTGAGCAACCATGTCCACAAACAGGGTGAGCAGCTAGAAACACTTGCCTGCATGTTTGTAAAGATGGGGGGAAGGAAAGTGCCAAAGGCAAAGACGAGGGTAGTGCTGATGAAAGGTGACTGGGATGCAAAAATGTCGAATCCTTGGGAGAGCAAATCTAGTAGTGACTCAGATGTGGAAGTAATTGCTGAGGAGGAGCCAGGCCTTGCAGAGCAGCCCCTCTGAGCTTGGTCGCTCATTACCCATAAGATGAAAGCTACCAGCAAGCCCGATGACTACAGACAAGAAATCCTGTCACCAGTTCCATGACAATGTGGAAATACACCCCCAATGAGTTGACTGATTTCTGTGGGAAATTCCAGCAGAAAGGAAAGGAAACTGTTCCAGCTTGGTTATTGCATCTGTGGGATATTGGGGGAGATGATGTCTCTTTAAATGGAGCCTAGGCAGAAAAAATGAGTAGTATAACTACCCACCCTGCCCTCTGGCAGTGTTTATATGCAGCTCAGAACAGAGGGCATACATGCCTTCATGGATTGGATCATCTTGTATTGTAGAAAGGTGTGGCCAAATGAGGGGGATCTTCCTAGTACAGTTGGGAATTGGTCTTCTGTAGAGGAGTTACAGCAGCTAATATGGGAGTTAGTTATGCGCTACACCATTTATGCCAAGCACTTCTGGATACCAGACAATGAATTCCTTACTGCAGTAATGAAAACAAAGATCCTACAGGCAGCCCCGCCCTCCTGGTGCAGCACGCTGGTGGCTATAGATAGTCTCTTAGTGGGCCAGACAGTCTACCAGGTGGACAAGCCATAGCCAACTTGGGTGAAACTGAGAGGGCTAGAGAGAAGTGGGTGCAAGTCGTGGAAAGAGAGAAAGAAAGGCTGAAAACCCTGTAAGATGACATCCAAGGGCCCCTTGAAAGTAACCTGAAAGCAGATGTGGGTGGACTTAGTGGTTGCTGGAACAGCAGTAGAAAAGATAGGTAAGCAACCAAATGTGGTTTTGGCTAGCCTTTGGAAGAATCTGAAGCTGGAGCAACAATATCACCCTCTGGGTCTCACTGCCCTCCACAAGGAAGTGCCCCTTGCCACTGGGTGGGCCCGCCAATCCCTAGGGACTAGGGATGGGGCCGAGGTTACCCACAGTTCAGGGCCTTGCAGGAGGACCGGAAGCCCCATGTATAGGTCACAATACATTGGTTAAGAATAAACAAACAGCAAATGCTAGCTCTGGTTGATACAGTGGTAGAGTGTACCCTTATCTCTGGAAACCCTGAATGGTTTTGAGGACCCCTCTCCTTTGCAATTGATGCGTATGGCAGGAAGTCCATATGTGTACGTCAGGTACTCCTGACCCTACAAATAGAACATACTCCCCCTAAACTGTATCAGGTTTATATTTCCCCAATACCAGAATACATTCTAGGGCTGGAGACTGACTCTGACCATGTCTGTGGGAGAATTCTTACTGCAGATGAGGGTGGTAAAGGCTGTCTTGAGAGGGAATGTGGCATGGGAACCAGTGAACCTGCCCCACCTTGAAGAATGGTAGACATCAGGTAATATAAGTTGCCCAGAAGACACAAAAAATCAGTGAAATCATTTTGGAATTGAAAAGGGTAGGCATCCTCTGGAAAGCCCACAATGCTTTCAATAGCCCTGTGTGGTCTGTGAAGAAACCAGATGGGTCCTGATGTATGACCATGGACTATAGGGAACTTAACAAGGTGTAACTATACATGCTGTAGTCCCAAACATAACTTCGTTGTTAGAAACCCTTAGTAGAGACCTGGACATGTATCATGCTGTGTTAGACCTGACCAATGCATTCTTTAACATCCCTCTAGCAGGACCATTTTACCTTCACCTGGGAGGGACAGCAATGTACGTTCAGGTGCTACCCCAAGGGTATCTTCATAGTCTCACTATTTGCCATGGTATGGTTGCTAGGGATCTGACTCTTTTCCCCTTTCCTGCTACTATCAGTTGGTTTCATTATGTTGATGATATCATGTTAACTGCTAAAGATGTTTCTCAGTTACAGGAGTGCCTAGATGCCCTAATCATCTACCTACAGGGGAAACGATGGGCCATAATCCCCAAAAGGTACAGGGGCCAGGAACGTTGATAAAATTACTAGGGGTCATGTAGTTGAATAAGATCCATGTGTTGCCTGAAGCCATAGTCCGTAAGATACAAGCTTACCCCACACATAGGATGCCAAAAGAAGTACAAGCCTTCATGGGTCTTTTGGAGTATTGGAGGGTATTTATTCTCCACTTGGCCCAGTGCTTGAGATCACTCTATCGACTAGCAAAAAAGGGCACCTCTTGGGATTGGGGTAATGAACAGCAGCAAGCTTTTGAGAAGGCAAAGGTGTTCGATGCACAAGTGAAAGTGCTAGGTACAATACAGGAAGCGTTACCCTTCCGGTTAGATGTAAGCAGCACCGAGAATGACTTTGGCTGGGCTCTGTGGCAAGATCAAGATGGAACCAAAATCCCTCTAGGTTTTTGGTCCCAACTGTGGAGGGGAGCAGAAGACTGATGCAGTCCCATGGAGAAACAGGTAGAGCTGTTAACAAGGGTGTGAGCTGTAACCCTTCATACAGCTCTGCCAATAAATGGGTGGGTCAGTGGGCTATTTTCTAAGCAATCATTAGCTATTGCCCAGACAGCTATGCTGACCAAATGGCATGCATGCCTGCAATAGCACAGTGCCCCTTCTGCCAGTCCACTGTCCCTAGAGTTACAGGTTGTACTTGGTCCAGTGACATACAAAGATGACCACCCCAGCACAGGCTAGTGTGCCACTGGTTCTATCTCCCCTCTCTTCTAAGAAAGGGGAAGGCGTGTTGCTGGCGGACACCTGGTACACAGATGGCTCTAGCCAAGCGTGCCGCCACTGTGGACAGCGGTGGTTGTGCAAGCTTCCACTGATACCATTTGGTTTGAAATTGGCTCAGGGCGAAGTAGTCAATTGGCCAAATTAAGAGCTGCATGGATGATCATCACCCACAAACCCTGGCCCTTACCTTTGAGTATGGACAGTTGGGTGGTAGCCTGTGAGTTAATTATGTGGATAGGCCAATGGCATAAGGAGCAGTGGACTGTAATGGGTAAAGTCCTGTGGGGGAAAGCCTTGTGGCAGGACATCTGGGATTGCCTCCAAAGCTCAGGCACTAACCTGTCTTTCATGTAGCTAGCTGCACATTCACCTCTTTCTCCACCAGGAAACCAACAAACAGACACTATAGCAAAAGTTAGAATGGTGCATTCCAAAGGGGAAGATGCCCATTGGATTCATCGTAAAAGCAGACACCACAGGGTCCATGTTAGTTGGAAAACAGCTGAAGAGGCAGGCATGGCAGTGAAGTACAGTGATTTGGTGGTTGCTGTACAAAATTGGGAGCCCTGGTGGCACAGTGGTTAAGAGCTTGGCTGCTAACCAAAAGGTCAGCAGTTTGAATCCACCATCTACTCCTTGGAAACTCTATGGGGTAGTTCTTCTCTGTCCTATAGGGTAGCTATAAGTCAGAATCAACTCGACGGCAACAGATTTGAGTTTTTTGGGATACGACATTGTCCTGTGTGCTCACGCCAATGCCCAAGGCATCTGCCCCCAAATCCTGGGAAGATACATAAGGAAACTGTTATGGATTGAATTGTGTCCCCCAAAAATGTGTTTCAATTTGGCTAGGCCATGATTCCCAGTGTTATGTGGTTGTCCTCCATTTTGTAATCTGCTGTAATTATCCTGTGTGTTGTAAATCCTAACTTCTATGATGTTAATGAGGCAGGATTAGAGGCAGTTATGTTAATGAGGTAGGACACAATCTACGGAATTAGGTTGTATCCTGAGTGACTTTACTCACAGCCCCTCAAGTGACCTCCCCAGGGCAGCACGTATGGTACACTCAGCCAGGAAAAATGCCTAAAGCAGCTGCTGTTTCATCACCTGAAGGTAAGCCACCAGTGTGATCCTAATATAAGGGAAAATTTACCCTTCTTGGTACCTACTAAACACCTGTCTTTCTGACTGTAGATATGGCCTACTCTGCTTTCTTCCCTTTGGAGCTGCCAACGTCTTCTTAGAGTGGGCTCACAGCTTCGCTGTAGTCCACAACAAAAGCAGCTGCTGGGTCTGTGGACAACTCCCTTCTCAAGTACCAAAGGCATGCCTTGGAACGTGCAGCCCCTGACCAGAACTGATTGGACAGCTGTGAGAGACATGAAGGAGGGGATGGAAGCCTCTTTAACTAATTGGGGTACAATGATGGGGGGGCACAACATCACCTTTCCCTGGACTCAGACTGTCATGGACAACCACATCTTGGTAAGAGACCACCTCTCAGTTGTAGCCACGAGAGGGTGCTTACCACCTCTGGGATGGTTTAGGTTGGTTGGTACCCTAACAGGGTGTGTTAGGGAAACAAACCCACTTCTGTTTTGAACCAAGTAAAACCCCATGGGTTCCCCTGTCTCCCTCCAATTCCTCCTCCTGCATAGTGGGCTGCAGTCTTGTGTCATACTGCTGACGGGTGATAACCCCTAATACCACTGAATGGTTGCAGTATAAAAACCCCAACAGGATGGCAGAAGCATACCTTGTTCCTAACAGCACTTGATGGCTGTGTGGCCACTACTTGTGGCCCTGGTCACTGTATGATTGGATATGGCGTTGCACTTTGTGGTTACCCTATGCTGCAGGAACTATTAGAGAAACTATATCAAAACCTTTGAATTACCCCATGGTAAAAGCCAGGTGGACCACGCGTAGTCTTTTCTACTGGTATGATTTCCTTTTAACTGTTTTGCATGTCTGCCCACTCCCCCCCCCACCACCATTGGCTCCTTAGAAGTAATGGGACAACTTGAAGCTCTGACTAATTTTACTAAACAGGCCCTGAATGATAGCAGAGAAAGCTTGTAGCTATTAACTGCTGAAACCACCCAAATGAGTAAGGTAAGCCTTCAGAACTGAATGGCTCTAGACATTCTAACAGCTGCTCAAGGTGGGACATGTCCCATAGTAAAAACTGAATGTTGTACCTATATATCAGACTACCACCAGAACATAACTGATTTATCAGGTCACATGAAGAAAGAGATAGAAGCCTTGGACATACGTGATGGCTGGTCTGCTGTGACCACCTGGTTTTCCTCTTTTCCCTCTGGCTGGCGAGGTTTTTTGTTGGGTTTTGGTCTTTTCCTGGGTATAGGGATTTTCTATTGTGTTTGTCTATACTGCTGGTGTGGTCTGTGCCTCCAACTACAGCAATGCTGTCATGACCTGCAAAGGTGAGACACCTCCTCTTGGGGCCCTCAGGGAACTTGCAGAAGAGGGAGAATGTGCCAGATTGTAAGAGCCGGACTTGAGGGGTGGACTGAAGAGGAAACAGGCTTTGCGAGGTTGAACATGAATGCCCTCATGCATTCTGCTAGTTCACTACCGTTTGCTAAGTAAGTCCCTAGCATATAGCCACTATTGTTCACTGCCATCATGAAACCTCTGCCCTCCCACTGTGTGGCATGGAGATCTGCTCCGTCCTGCTGCTGCCCAGTGACTGCTTTGTATATAAGTCTCCTTAACAAACTCCTTTGCTGCCATCCTGGAGGTACCCACCTCTTTCTTTGGTCTCTCAGTGCCCTCCATTTTTGGAGGCAAGTTTCATGTTACAAGTTCATGCTGGGACAGCACCTCTGGGTAGACTCAAACCTCCAACCTTTTGTTTAGCAGCCAATGTGTTAACCATTTGCACTACTCAGGGACTCCTTGATGAGGACTACCACCCCACTGTTTGTCCACCTGATGACCATTTCCTTGGTCCTCAAATAACTAGAATAGACATACTTGGTAGTTGGCACAACCTTCACATTGGTTCATTGGCCTGTGCTGTAAGAGCTATCAAGGTGGGGAAGGCCAGATAGAAGTCTCTGAATCTCTATCCCCATCTCCCTTGCAGCAGCTAAGGTGGTAAATCAAAACAATACCCCCAGCCAGGGGGAATGCCAGATACTAGTTCCACCCCTAAAAATGAAAGGATTCAGAGGTGGTAGTGGTATGATAAAGAGCCCTGGTGATGCAATGGTTAAGTGCATAGCTGCTAACCAAAAGGTCAGAGGTTCAAACCCACCAGTTGCTTCCTGGGAGAAAAGGCTTGGCAATCTGCTCCTGTAAAGATTACAGTCTAGGAAACCCTAAGAGCAGTTCCACTCTGTCCTATAGGGTCACTGTGAGTTGGAATTGATTCAGTAGCACACAATAACAACAGTGGTGTGATGAGGTTTGCTCTCAGCTGCTAACCAAAATCCATTCAGTGGTGCTGCAGAAGAAAGGCCTAGTGATCTACTTCTGTAATACTACAGAATTGAAAACCCTATGGAGTGCAGTTCTGTGCTGAAACACATGGGGTTGCCATGAGTCGGAATCAACTGGACAGCAACGGGTTTAGGGTCTGAGAACAAATTAGGGTAGAGCTCTCAGGCCCAAGCCGACAGGGCTGGATGGCAAGCCCCAGTCAACAGCTGGGGATAGAGAAGGGCTTCTTGAACTGACAACAGACAGGATTCAGAGGGAGGTGGTACATCTTATCAGTGTTATGAATACTGCTGAGTTACTAAAGGAGCTTGTGAAAATATATCCATGGCAATTGCTGAAATAGAGCTGATTGATCAATGACTGCAGGAGGAATATCAGGGAGTGTCTACTTGGCTTCTCAAACTTCCTTTTAAACATTTTTTTGGTGTATCAAACACACCCTTTCTGAAAAACTGAGGAAAATTTATGAATTTTCTTTTCAAAAAATACAGATTAACATACACAAAATATCATCCAGGATTTTAGGGGTTCATGAACTTTGGAATTCATCCACAGACTCCAAGTTAAGTATTGCTTTAAGCTGTCATTTCTCCCAAGAGGCAGCCCAACCTTCAGCCCTATTTCAGGCATAGGTACGTTTGGAGGCAATGAATAAGGAAGACCGAAGAATTGACGCCTTTGAATTATGGTGTTGGCAAAAAATACTGACTATACTATGAACTGCCAGAAGAACTGGAGCACTGGTGGCACAGTGGTTAAGACCAATGGCTGCTAACCAGAAGGCTGGCAGTTTGAATCCACTAGCTGCTCCTTGGAAACTCTATGAGGCAGTTCTACTTTTTTTGGTTTGGCCAGAAAAATGAACAAATCTGTCTTAGAGAAAGTACAGCCAGAATGCTCCCTAGAAGAGAGGATGGCGAGACCGTCTAACTGTACTTTGGACATGTTATTAGGAGGGACCAGTCCCTGGAGAAAGATATCATGCTTGGTAAAGTAGACCGTCAGTGGAAAAGAAGACCTCAGCAAGATGGAGAGACACAGTGGCTGCCAACAATGGGCTCAAGCATAACGATTGTGAGAATAGCGCAGGACTGGGCAGTGTTTGGTTTTGTTGTACATATGGTCGTTATGAGTCCAATCGACTCAATGGCACCTAACAACAAGAAGTTTGGCGGCAACTTCTGTTAGATCAGTAGGCATTCTACCCATTCTTTTTACTTAGCAAAGTATAGAAACGCGGCTAATGTGACGGGAGATGCCAAATTCTGGATCTTTCAGGAGGCTGTCATGGACACTACAAATGATGGTTTCTGACCACAGACGCAGTTGCATCATCCAATAAATATTTATTGGGCACCTCATATGTACAGGCACTCTGCCAGGGACTGAGTTTAGAGAGAAATAAGACTTCATTTCTGTCCCTGATGAGACGAAACATGAATGTAATCACTGGTGGTCTTAAAACAAAAGTCACCTAGTTTGAGAGACATTCTGGGGAGATGTAAACGGCTCTGAGCTTGCAATTTGATTTTTGGTGTCTCTACATCCTAGACTCACGAGCTTGGCAAGTCACTCAATCTCAATTACTTCTGCCGAATGGGGTTAACAAATAGAGAATTACTGCGGATCTTCAAACAGGTAAACTTTGTAAAAAAATGCACTGAAAAACGTTAATTAGGAAATGATAAAACACAACTACGAGGCTTATTAAAAGCGATAGTTAGAAATGTCAACCTTTGAGGGAAGAGAACAGACCTCCATGCCGCTGCAGCCACCTCGGCGACTCTCACGCGGTCGAGAACCGCTCAATAAAACTTCCCGGGCGAATCAAGTTCCGCTTCCGCAGACGGCTTTTCGCGGTAGGCGTGAGCCCCGTCGCCCGACGCAAAGCAGCGTCTGCCCCTTCCCTCACGCGCATGCTCCTGAGGAGAGGCGGAGACCGGAAGGGCGGGGGAGTGGCGAGGGGTTGCAGCCGGCCGGCTCTCTAGCTGCAACCCCGCGCGGGAGGCGGGGACGCGCGCGCGCGCGCGCTCGTTCGCGCGACTGGCTGCGTACAGTAGTGACGGCCGCGCGGGAGCGGTCACATGACCGTAGCGGCTGCCTGTACAGTAAGAACCCAATATGGCAGCGGCGGTAGCAGTGGCAACGGCAGCAGGAGGACCGGCCGCCCTATAGACCCCCCCCCCCCGCGCACCACCCTCGCCGCTTCCTCTGCTTGGGTGCTTCTCCGGCCTGACTTCCCCTTTCTCCTATCTTTCCCGGCACCGCGGGAAAAGCAGCGCAGGGCAGAACAGGCAGAGAGGGCGGCCGGAGCCCGAACACAGGAGCCTCCCAGTCAGTTCAAGACCCGACATGAGGGAAAAGGGACGTAGGAAGAAGGGCAGGACCTGGGCGGAGGCCGCCAAGACGGTAAGGGGGAGGGAGCAAAGGGGAAGGCCGGGAGGATTTTGTCCCCATGCCACCCGCAATCGCAGGGTAAAGAGAGGTCACTGGCTCAGCGACCCGTCTGAGGGGGCGCAAAACCGCGCTGAGAGGGCGACGGTTAGTGTCGGGATTGTGATCCCTGTGGGAGTGGAGGCGCCCAGCGGGAAGGGGTCGTCGTGGGGTTGTGGCTTCTCCAGCATCAGCGACGAGTCCTCTTGGTGTTTTGAGGCTGTCTCTCGGGATCAAGTCACTATCACCCCCACGCTGTGGTAGCCTCCGCCCCAGCTCAGGGAAGTCTGTTGTGCTTGCATAGTAACCCGTTCTTCTCCCTTGTGCGGCTGAAGAGCCCCCATTGGATGCAGATAGAAGGATTGTGCGTGCATACAGCCCCGGAAAGGGGAGCGCTGAGCTCGATAGAATTTACCGGCTAGAGCA
The DNA here is from genome assembly GCA_030035585.1 of Dugong dugon. Taxonomy (NCBI): domain Eukaryota; kingdom Metazoa; phylum Chordata; class Mammalia; order Sirenia; family Dugongidae; genus Dugong; species Dugong dugon. The sequence continues at coordinate 74,746,047 of CM057473.1, forward strand.
GACATGCCGCGGTCCCCCCGCTCCTCTACTTATCTGGGCTCTCAGATCCGGCGTGAAATCACGAGGCTTTTGTTTTTGTTTGCTGTTGGAGCTGAACTGCGGGAGGTGTTTAGAAACGAAGTAACAGGTGGGACTTGTAGAATTTTTTTTTTCTGTTTCCGTAGAGACCTACTCTGAACAAGCAGCAATGCATGGTGGGATGTGTAGTTTACCCGGCCTTTACTTTTCCGTAGCTAAATGTTGGTGGCCTAACGAAGTTGTAATTAGTGGGTAAAACACTCCTTTACAAATTCTGTAATTACGAAATTTAGAGGTAGGTTTAAAAAAAAAAAAGGAATATTGAGAATTAGCAAGAGTTTTTGCTATTTTAAGCAAAATTAAAAGCTTAGATGTGTGTACAAGTGAAACATTAGGAGAAATAGAAGTTTATTCCAACGTTGAGCGTGCAGCAGAAAAGTAATAGGACATTAAACAGCAGATTTCAGTGTTGGGAAGTGAGAATGTGTAGACATTATCTTTAATGGCGAATCATGTCAGTAATACTTGGACAACATGAAGAGCCCTTCTAAATGACCCTTTATTGTCTGTTATATGGTTTGTATTTTTAAATGAGTTTTTTTTCTGAACATAAAAGTAATAAATGTTCAGTGTGGGAAATTTGGAAAATTATAGGAAAGTATAAAAACGAAAAGGTCATTTATCTTACCTGTGAGCTGTATCTGTTAATGTTTTGGTATATTACCATCTAATCTTTAAAATTTATTTTCCCAAATTTGGGTCATATTGCTTATGAATCTTGTGTATTTGTTTTGTAAACTTTATGTGTTAGGGGGTTGCTAAATGTTAATTTGCATTTCTGTTTTAGTTGGAAATGTGAAAAAATAATAGCACTTTTATTTGAGTGTTTTCACTGTATCTTCGTAATTGTGATTGTAGTTTCCCTATAAAATATAAAGCTCTAGAAGTAATTTTTTTGGTACCAGGAAGGTTGCTCTTCCAGAAAAGATTATCTTACTTTGTTCTACAAGACCTCTTTCTGTTATTAAAAGAAGCATGGTAAATTTTAATTATAAGTAAGCAGACTCCACCTCCTAATTATGCTAATTACTGTTAATTGTCTAGAATTTAAGAGTACTTTTTGAATTGTCTCGTTGGGTAAAATAGTCTAAACATTGGGAAATTGTGGCAAATAGGAAAAATTAGTCTGGATCTACTGGCTTGAATTTCCTATATAAATTAGTAATTTTGTATGTTTATAATTGACATTTCATGCCCTAGTTAGCTATGTGAGAAATATCATTTAAAAGATGCAAAGGCTAGTTTGATCAATAGAGTTCTGAGTGAGACCAGTATATTTGTGGGTTGGTATTTTTATTTGATTCTGACAAATATGTAAGTCCTCAGTCTAAGTAAGAATAAATTTTTAGAAAGAGAATGGTGACACCAAAACTTTTTTTCCTTCTAGTCAAAAACCTAGAAAACACCCTTTCTTTTTGGGTTGTTTTCATAATCTATAAAATGAAAGAATTGAACTAAACCTCGGGGTTCAAAAGATTTCTGTTTGTAGGAGGAATACAGAGAAGTAAATTTAGGAGGAATAGATAAAAGTAAATTTTTACTGCAGAATAATGAAATCAGAAAATTAGTAATTTGAAAAATGAAAGTAACTTTGACCTAAATTAAGAAATAGTGCACATATTTAGAAGATCAAGATAATCAGAAGAGGTTTTAAGGCATAAATTCTTATTTCCTGGCATCAAAGTCAAGTGTTCTAGGAACAGAGTTTCGACAAGGAAATAATAAAATGATAAAATACGAGTACAGGCAATATCTGCTGCTTATTTCATTGTATTTTTGGTACCTGCATTATAAAGGTATCCTGTTTTAGCGAACACTATTAAAATGGGCTTGTATTCCTGATCACTAATGTAGCAATGAATGAATAAATTTATTCAATAAGCTTTTGTGTATATATGTATGCATATACATGTATATAAATAAAATGCTGAGTATGTGGGTATGGGGGAGAGCTACATAGATTTATGTAAGATTCTTATAAACAACAATCTAAAAAAGGAAACTAATTGGACTCATTATATAATAATTATATAATAGCAAGATTATGCCAAAAAAGACTAATAAACTGAACTTAAATGTAGACTATAGACTGGTAAACCAGAGAGAAGAGTAATGGAGCTGAGATTCAACTGAACTTCAGTGCTCATTCACTACATTGGACTGTCTCCTTACTGATTTAAAGTTTGTCATATCAAAATACACCACAGGTTGTCCCTGACTTATGACAGGGTTCCCTTTTGACAACTCTCGTAAGTTCTGACATAAGTCAAATACTTTTTTTTTTTCATTCTCATTATTATTGCCTTTCATTATCAGTATCTTTATAAATCTGATCTTTATTTGTCTTTGGGGGTTGGAAACATTACATGTAAACTTACAGGTTTTTAAAATACATATATAAAAAATACACAAATCATGAAAATTTACTCCAACGATGAAAAAGAGTTGGACAATGGTGTTTTGTCAGTTGTCGTAATAACTCCACTTGTGGAAGGTTCTGGATCATCTGAATTATTCCTGGGAATGAGGATGGCGTTTCTAGTCAGAAAATTAGTGAGAGTGTCTGTCTGGTCCTTTTCTTTTTTTCTTCATATATTTTGTGGTAACATCTCACTGCTTCCTGAATTTTCCTATCTAGTATAGAGATCTATGTTTGGGTCTATGTTTTCAAGTAACTGAAGCCCCTGATTTAGTTTAGAAAAAAGTCCAGCTAATCCTTTCACTGTAAAATTTTTTGACAACTTCTCTCCTTCCTCTTCCTCACTGTTTTCCTTCTTCAGCATTTCTTTCCGCTTCAAAATCCATTAAGTCCTGATCTGTCAATTCCCCTTCTTTGTGATCTATGAGCTGTTCTGTATTGGAACAAATTCAGTGTTCTTGCCATCATATTAATCCTGATCAATCACTTGGAGCATGTTTACAAAGCTAAGCAATTTTTTCCATATCCCCTGCACGCATTTTCCTGTAACTTCCAGGAAGATGCTGTGTTCCAGATATACTGACGGTCTTAAGTGCTGTTTGTTGTAACTGGAATATGTCGTAGGCTGGGGACTACCTGTAGTTATAAAAATAATTGTTCAAATATTTATCAGTTTCACATGTGTTAAATTTTGAGGGGAGTAGTGTTGGTGGGGAATCATCCATGGGTGGTGCAGACTGTTAATGCACTTGGCTGCTGACAATGAGTCCACCCAGAGGCACCTTGGGAAAAAGGCCTAATGATCTACTTCCAAAAAATCAGCTATTGAAAACTTTGTGGAGCACAGTTCTACTCCTAACACACATGGGGTCGCCATGAGTCAGAATTGACTGGACGGCAGTTGGCTTAGTGATGGTGGTGTTGCAATAATTTCGATGACAAATCTGTAGAGTAGGTGTTAGTGCATTTTACATTAAAAAATTTGTAGTAAGCCAGAGATATTGAGAACTATTACATTGACTTTAAAACTATGCTGAAAGTTAGGCTGATTCTTAAAAAAAAAAAAAAAAAAAAAGACATTGTATCACCTAAATATTTAATGGCTTCTGTGATGGTTAAGGTTGTGTGTCAGCTTAGCTGAGCTGTGATTCTCAGTGGTTTGGCAGTTAGGTAATGATGTAATTTGGCAATTATGTAATGGTGTAGTTATCCTCCATTTTGTGATATGTAATTATCTCCATGACATGATCTGGTGTGATCAGCCAATGAGTTGTAAGGGGAGTTTCTTTGGGGGTGTGGCCTGCATCCAGTATATATGGACGTTCTGGCAAACTTGCTGGCTTTTGCTTGCTGTGGGTCCTGCATCTGGCTCATCATCATCTAATGTCTTGTTATTGGAACTTCAGTCAGCATCCTGCCATGTTGTCTGCCGATCTTGGGATTTGTTGACCTCCACAGCTTGTGAGCCAGCAGCCTGCCATCTTACCTGCCAGTCATGGATTCGTCAGCCTCCACAGCCCATGAGCCAGCAGCCTGCCGTCTGACCAGCTGATCTTGGGTTCATCAGCCCCTGCAGTTACAGGAGTCAGAAGAAGCCTCCATCCTGACGTCTGACCCATGGACTTGGGACTTGTCAGTCTCTACAACGTCATGAGTAATTTCTTTGAGATAAATCTCTCTCTCGCTCTCTCTCTCTGTATATATATATATATATATATATATATATATATATATATATATATATATATATATATATATATATATATACGCTTCACTGGTTTTGCTTCTCTGGAGAATAGCATCCATGAGGATTTTAGCTGCTCTTTTTACAAAGCAAAACCTTTGAAATAACACAATCTTGTTGATCCTGTTTTCTTTTTGACTTCTATCCTTAAACCAACCACAACTAGGGAAGTGTTAAAAGGAAAATTGTCCTAAAAGGACAATTGGCATGCCAGTGCGTGTATGCATGGGTTTGTAGGTGGAAGGGTCAGAGAGGCAGACCTTGGAGATTGTACTGTAGAGGTATCTTTGGGTATCTTTTGGTAGTAAAGAGGTCAGAGGGTGAGAAGTGAAGTACAGGTACTAGACATGAGGACTACAGTAGTATAAATCTTTCACAGTTGATTTCAAGATGGAAGGACATGTTTCTTTTTATTTTTAATTCTATCTAGAGATTTTGTTCTCCTAGTGGTTATTATTTTGAATGTACACAAGATTTTTATTTATCATCTACCTTAAGTCATTTATCTTTAGACAATAAGGTGGAAGATAGAAAATTTCCATTAAAGGGATAATAAACTGATAGATTGTGAGGTAGGAAGTGTAGAAAATGGGAAATAATTATTTAAAAAATATACTGATTAGATGTTTAGAAACGCATCCTAACAGAAAACACTTTGGAAAAACAGACACTTGTTAACTTAGAAATTTTTTATCTCTTAGTCTTTACCAGAAGGAGCCTTGGTGGCATGATGGTTTTAAGCGCTTAGCTGCTAACTGAAAGATTGGTGGTTTGAACCCTCCCAACTGCTCCATGGGAGAAATACCTGGTGATCTGCTTCCATAAAGATTACAGCCAAGAAAACCCTATGAGGCAATTCTATTCTGTTACATGGGGTCACTAGGAGTTGGAATCGAGTTATTGGCAAACAACAGTCTTTACCATGAATACTTTTTTTCTTACAAAATGTTTTTTGAACATATGTATTGATAGAGCCAGAGTCCTGTTAAATATGTGTTTGTGTTTATAGTTGTATTAGAATCTCCAGAAGAGAGTGGCAGCTTGAAAAAACATTCAGTAAGCCTATTGTTTTTATAATACAAACTATAGAAAGTAAAACCAGGCAAAATCTTCTTGACTTGTGGAGTACATAAAAAATAGAAAGTATAAGAAAGGACATGGGTTAAAAATGGAAGAACACTGCTCTGATGTATAATTTTCAAACCAATAACTGCATATTTGCATTTATTAAGTTGCTATCTGTGAACCTATTTGTGCTAGATGATTTGATGCAGCACTCTTTCTGGATTACCATGTTGGTTGAGTGATCATTTTTCTTGCTATAGAAGTAAAATTCTTCTGCATTTTGCTTCTCAAAATTTGTATTATTTTTATGTTCATCCTTTCTTCTATCCTGTTTTTATGTTCTTGTCCTGAAAGCCCACAAACCTCCTAGCTTGTTGAAGGGAAAAAAATCAAAATCTTTTTTGAACATGTACGTTAAAAATTTCTATGAAAGGTGCTACTGCTGCTTGAATCTCTCCTAGAATTCTGACAGGAGCTGAGAAAATAACCTCGATTTGCAGAAGTCCTTGCTGCTTCCTCATCCGCAAATTCTGTCTACTCTTAAGAGCTGTGCAATTTTGCAGAAATTTTGGTGAAAGGGTGTTATGTTTTCACTACAAAAGCTGTCTGGAAAGAGGTCAGAGTGTGGAAGATGTAACTACAGGGAACTGATCAGTAAGATGGTATGTTAAAACCTGTTTTTTTGGTACTTTTTATAGAAGAGCTCTGAATGCCCCTCTAGTTTTGTATTCTTTCTTTCCACATCTCATAGAAGCCATTTCATTGTTTATGGTATAGTACGAGTTAGTATTGTACTATGGTGAAACCTGTGAGAGTGGGAACTCAACAGGACTGCCTTGTTTTTCCAGGTCTTGTGAGTTTTCCAGCTTTGACAGGGTGCAGTCTTAACTACTTTTCCGTCAGTTGTTTTGGTGGAAGATACTTGAGTTTTTCTTCTCTGATAGGTTTCTGCCTTATACAGTTTCTGGCTTTCACAGGTTTTATCATATTTAGTATTTTTGGTACAGTGTGATTAATTATGTTTTAAACAACTAAATTTTAGAAACCTTTAAATATGACTTAAAAATAAATGCTATTACTTACTTAAAATAGAGTTTCTTTTTAAGTGACACAGGCTCATTATTTGATAAAAAAAAGTGTAACAAGTGTGTAAAGAGTTAATCCTGGGTAAGTCATGGTACTGAAAACGGATTAAATGAAAGTCTGCATAGTGAAATACTGAGAATATTTAGTTACCATACTGAAATGAACTGTGTTGTTGTTGGGTACTGTTAGTTGATTCTAATAGTTTAATGTATCCTTCTGCATATTTAATTATGCATAAACATGTATGCCTATATATATTTTATACACAGTTCTCCTATTTGCTTTCTGCACTTTATGAATGTCATGGATATCTTTTCATGCCCTTGCTTACGTATCTGCCTCATTTTTTAAAATGGTTTGTTAGTATTCTCCCCCTTTTTTCTTAGATACACCGTCATTTTAAAAATCAGTTCCTGCTTATTTGACGTATAGGACAAATACAGGTTTTTTCCTGTTGTAACAAATGCTTCAGTACATATAGCTGGCTGTGTGTCTGTGCATATACATTGTTGGTGGTGTGTGTTTGTGTGAATGGAATTCTTAGGATAATGAGTGTGTAAACTTGAACTTCTGATATATCTTTACAAATTTTTAAAACTTTGTGCATTTATATTTCCCTCCAAAATTTGGAAGGTTCCTTTTTTTCATATTTCTCTGTAATCTGAGGAACATATCAGTCTCACTGTGCCATTACGATATATTAATAGAAGTTGTATACAGTCGGCCTTCTGTATCTGTGGTTCTGCATCTGCAGATTCAACCAACCGCGGTTCAGAAGTTTCAGGAGATAAAAAGTTCCAAAAAGCAAAACTTGAATTTGCCACATGCCCAGCACTACGCTGAATCCACGAAATGAAATAATGTGTAGGCATCCCCTGTTGTAGCCTCCTACCATTTCGAAGATTGTCAGACTCTCTCTAGTACTCGTTGAGCATTGCTTGTCTAGAGTCTTGTAATTATCCCCTAAACAATACAGTATAACAACTGTTTACATAGCATTTACATTGTATTAGGTAATCTAGAGATGATTTAAAGTATACAGGAGGATTGTGTAGGTTATGTGCAAATACTACACCATTTTATACAACAGACTTGAGCATTTTGTATAAGGGAAGTCCGCAGAGGGTCCTGGAACCAAACCTCTGTGGATACTGAGGGACTACTGTAATTTGATGTGCATTTTTTGCTGTATTGTTCAGTAGAACTTGATGGAAGTATTCTGTATCTATGCTGTTCAATGCAGTAGTCATTAGTCATATGTGACCATTAAGCACTTAAAATGTTGCTAGTGTGACTGAATTTTAAATTTTATTTATTTTTAATTAGCTTAAATTTAAATAGGCACATTTGGAGTGTCCTTATTGGACAATGAAGATGTAAGGTGACTTGCTATGCTTATTGACTTATTTGTATTATTATTATTTTTTTTTTCAGTAAACTTGTCTATTCGGATTTTTTGCCTTTTTTTTTAAATTTCCTGTCTTTTTTATAATAATTTCTGCGAGCGCTTTGTATATTAAGGAAAACAGCCGTTTGTTACAGGTGTATTTTCACAGTTTTGTCTTTTGGTCTGATTTATGGAGTTATTTTGTTGCCCAGACATTTTTTTTCCTGTAAAGCATTAAAAAAAAAAAAAAATTATGATAAATATATGTGTAAGAAAACATTTGCCATTTCAACATTTTTTCGTGTGTAATTCAGTGACATTAATTGAGTTTATGTTGTTCAGTTATCACCAATATGCGCAGACATTTTTTAATGTTCATGTGAACAAATTTCTCAGTCTTTACCTTTTATACTTTCTAGATTTGGGGTCCTGTTAATAAAGCATTCCTTCTCAAAGGTTATAAATTGAGTACTTTTCAATGTTTTTGCCTGAGGGCATGTATTCCCTAAATAAAATACATATTTTATTGTGGACAAACAGGAGAAAATATGATTTATACACCAGTTTTTTGTGCCCCAAAAAGAGAGTTTCTAGTAAAATGTTTCTACCTATAGTGCTTACCTCAACATCTTGAACCAGAGTAGGGGGAAAAAAACCACGTTGCTGCATAGTGACCCTATGGGACAGAGTAGAACTGCCCCATAGGGTTTCCAAGGAATGGCTGGTGGATTTGAACTGCCGACCTTTTGGTTACCAGTCCAGCTCTTAGCTACTGTGCCACCAGGCCTCCAATATCTTGCCCAGAAGTGCTAAGTTTCTTTTTTTTAAATTGAAAATAGTAGAGAAGACACTGCTCTCCCTTTCAAGAGGGTACACCTTTCAAGAGGGTACATCTTGAATAAAGTTAGTCAACTGTATAAAGGATTATTTGACAGGAATATTGGTTGAGTATCTCTCTTATTTGTGAAAGAAAATTATTCTAACATACACAGGATATTTGCCTTTAAAGACCCTTTTCAGTTACATTTGGACATTGGGAAATGTCTGTTGATGATTCTTACTTCTGACCTTGCTTGACAAAAACTAAAATTGGTTAATGGTAAATACACATGTACTTAGTCCTGAACTTAACCATATAATTATAGTGTCATTTGAGTAATTTGATCAATCTTTTGATAAAAATTATGTTGTGAAAGACTTCATTTGAAAATCCTTTGTTGACATTTAACAGTTGATACTACATTTAGAATGGACTCTCATTGGAGTTCACAGTTGGGTTTGGCTCAAATCATCTTGAATCTTTAACCCGCTGATGTCTGAATTGTTCAGCTTGTTTAGCCATATTCAGTTTCAAATAAAGTGTTCAGTGGTGTTAATGACTTATTTCTAAATACTAACACAAATTTTTAAATGCATTGCCATTGTATTATAGTGACTAGTTTCCTCTCTGGTTTGAGAGGTTCTGATTGGCAAATTTTGTAAGTTTAAAATGGATGGTACCCATGAATTGTATTAATGTGTTATGAAAGGTTTTCTCTTTTGTAGTGTGTGTGTTCGTGTGTGTAGATGTAATGAAGGGATAGATTACAAGATAAAGATACTAAAAGTTTTTATACATATCAGTAATCACCTATGAAGGACTTAGCAGGGAAAAATGTATATTTAATAGCAATTTGGAAATAACCTTAATAAATGTATGGGCCCTATTTAAGAAAACTACATAATTATTAGTTTGTAGTTAAGAACATGGACTTTTTATCAAAAGAGTAAAAAGATAATCTACAGACTGGGAAAAAATCCTTGGGAACCATATATCCAATAAGGATCTAATACCCAAAACGTGTATGAAACTTTTACAACTTAACAACAAAAAGACAAATAATCCAGTCAAAAAATGGGCAAAGGACTTGAACACATATTTCACTGAACAGAATATTCAGGCAGCCAGCCAGCACATGAAAAGATGTTCAGTGTCATTAGCCATTAGATGAAAAATCAGAACTACAGTGAGATACCACCCACTGTGGTAACCACTCATAGAATAGCAATGATAAAAAACAAACAAACAGAATAACAATGTTGGCAAGGATGTGGGGAGACTGGAACCCTTATCCATTGTTGGTGGGAATGTAAAATGGTACAACCATTGTGAAAAACAGTATGACAATTCCTCAGAAAATTAAAAATAGAACTATCATATGACCCAGCAATTCCACTCCTACATATATACTCTAGGGGCCTAAAAGTGACGTGAACAGACATATGTACCCCTATATTCATTGCAGCACAATATTTACGATAGCAAAAAGGTAGGAACAACCTAAGTTCCCGTCAATAGATGGATAAACAAAATGTGGTACATAGATACAATGGAATACTACTCAGCCATAAAAGGAAGTGAAGTCCTTATACATGCTGCAACATGGATGAATCTCAAAGACATTATGCTTAGTGAAATAAGTCAATCACAAAATGACAAATATTGTATGACCTCACTTAAATGTCAAGACTAGGATAACTTGGTGGTTACCAGGGGAGGAGGGGCAGGGAGAGGGGGAACCATTCTCTGGGAAGTAGTGAGTTTATGGTGATGGGAAAATTGACATTGATTAAGTGTAATGGTTATACTGCTTGACTAATGTAACTGACACAACTAAGCTGTACCCTAGAGAAAGGGCGAATTGGCAGATGTATATAATTTTACAACAACAAAACAAAACAACCCACCAAAAAAAGGGAGCAGCTGTTGACACAAATCGGGTACAACCAAACACCTCATGGGATTAGTTTTCTTGGTTTGAAATTTTAGGGTCATGGTTTTCTGGGACAGTCCAGTCATTTGGCCTAATAACTGTTTTTAGAATTTATGTTCTACATCCTAGTCCGTTGAGTAGTTCCTGGTACCTTAAAAGCTTGCATTTGGCCGTCTAAGATAAAACAATTGGTGTCTGTTTGCCTGGAGCAGTTAAAGGAGACCTGAAATTGGGGGAGGAACTGGAACTATAGGTCTGGTTGCCTCCATGAACTACTGCCTCCTTTGCCATGAGATGAGAAGAACTACATGGTACCCAGCTACCATTATTGAATGTTTTGGCCAAGGACTCAATTGATAGATCTTGATCAAAAGGGGAAAATGTGGAACAGAATTTAAAATACTTCTGCAGTCCAGGCTTACTGGGCGCATTGAGACTGGAGGAATCCCTGAGTCTATTGCCTTGATCTGTGTAAACCTTGAACCAACACTATCCTCTGAAGCCATCTTTAAACCAAACAACAGTTTAGCTCAATCATTAAAGATTGTTTGCCTTAAGCATTGTGCACTTTTAAAGAATTACCTGTATGAATCCAAATTGACAACCATAACTCTAAAGCTAGATGAGAAGTTTAGGGGGCAGTGAGTCTTAAGTTAATGGTGGTAAAATAATTTGGGGAAAGATAGAATGGTGATACAATGTGAAGAATGTAACCAATGTCACTGAATTGTACCTGTGGAAATTGTGGAATGGGTGTATGTTTCTGTATATAATTTCACCATAACAAAACAAGTTAATATGTTAACTTAGATGAGTTATTTAAACCAGTGTTCAAACATTAATGTGCGTATAAATCATCTGGGGGGATCTTGTTATAATGCACATTTTGATCAGTAGGTCTGGACTATGGCCACAGATTCTGCATTTCTAACAAGTTCCCAGGAGTTGCCGATCCTGCTGGTCCACAAACCACATCTGGAGTTGTAAGGATTTGCACTATCCAAGCTTTGCCAATTTTCCCATCTTTAGATGAGGATAATAACAGAACCTTCCATTTGGGGTGTTAGGTGGTTAGGTGATAATATATGTTCTTTGTACAATGCCTGGTATGTTGTAAGTAATGTTAATATTACTGAAAAATAATGTGGATCAAACCATTTCTGAACGAGAAGACTAAATATTGTAAACATTTTACGGGCATACCTCATTTTATGGTGCTTTGCTTTATTGTGCTTCGCAGATACTGTGTTTTTTACAAATTGAAGGTTTGTGGCAACCCTGCATTGAGCAAGTCTGTCAGCACCATTTTCCCGACAGCATGTACTCACTTCGTGTCTCTGTCCCATTTTGGTAATTCTCACAATGTTTCAAACTTTTTCATTATTATTATATGTTATGGTGATCTGTGATTAGTGAGCTTTGATATTACTATTGTAATTGTTTTGGGGTACCACAAACTGTACCCATATAAGACGATGAACTAAATTGATATATGTTGTGTGTGTTGTGACTGTTCCATGGACCAGCTGTTCCTCCGTCTCTCTTCCTGTCTCAGGCCTCCCTATTCCCTGAGACACGACAATATTGAAATTAGGCCAGTTAATAACCCTGCAATGGCCTCTAAAGTGTCCAAGTGAAAGGAAGAGTCGAACGTTTCTCACTTTAAATCAAAAGCTAGTGAGGAAGGCATGACGAAAGCTGAGATGGGCCTCTTGCGCCAAACAGTCAGCCAACTTGTGAACGCAAAGGAAGTGAAGGAAATTAAAAGTGCTACTCCAGTGAACATATGAATGATAAGAAAGTGAAGCAGCCTTATTGCTGATGTGGGGAAAGTTTTAGTGGCCTGAATAGAAGATCAAACCAGCCACAACATTCCCTTAAGCTGAAGCCTGATCCAGAGGAAGGCCCTAACTCTTCGATTTTATGAAGGTAGAGAGAGGTGAGAAAGCTGTAGAAGAAAAATTTGAAGCTAGCAGAGGTTGGTTCGTGAGGTTTAAGGAAAGAAGCCGTCTCCATAACATAAAAGTGCAAGATGAAGCAGCAAGTGCTGATGTAGAAGCTGCAACCAGTTATCCAGAAGATCTAGCTAAGATAGTTATGAAGGTAGCTACACTAAACAACAGATTTTCAATGTAGACACAACAGCCTTATATTGGAAGAAGATGCCATCTAGGACCTTAAGAGCTAGAGAGGAGAAATCAATGCCTGGCTTCAAAGCTTCAAAGGACAGCTGACTCTCTTGTTCAGGGGTAATGCAGTTGGTGACTTTTAAGTTGAAGCCAGTGCTCGTTTACTGTTCTGAAATCCTAGGGCCCTTTAGAATTACGCTAAATCTATTCTCCCTGTGCTTCGTAAATGGAACGACAAAGCCTGGATGGCAGTACATCTGTTTAAAACATGGTTTACTGAATTTTTTAAGCCCACTGTTGAGACCTACTGCTCAGAAAAAAAGATTCCTTTCAAAATATTAACTGCTCGTTGACAGTGCACCTGGTCACCCAAGAGTTCTGATGGAGATGTAGAAGATTAGTGTTGTTTTCATGCCTGCTAACACAACACCCATTTTGCAGCCCATGGGTCAAGGAGTAATTTTGACTTTCAAGTCTTATTATTTAAGAAATATATTTCATAATAGTTTCCATAATGATTCCTCTGATGGATCTGGGCAAAGTAAATTGAAAATCTTCTGGAAAGGATTCACCATTCTAGATGCCATTAAGAACGTTTGTGATTCATGGGAGGAGGACAAAATATCAACATTAACAGGAGTTTGAAAGAAGTTGATTCCAACTCTCATGGATGACTTTGAGGGGTTCAAGACTTCAGTGGAGAAAGTAACTGCAGATATAGTGGAAATAACAAGAGAACTAGAATTAGAAGTGGAGCCTGAAGATATGACTGAATTGCTGCAATCTCATGATAAAACTTTAATGGATGAGGAGTTGCTTCTTATGCATGAGCAAAGAAAGTGGTTTCTTGAGATGGAATCTACTCCTGGTGAAGATGCTGTGAATGTTGTTGAAATGACAACAAAGAATTTAGAATGTTACGTAAACTTAGTTGATAAAGCAGTGGCATGGTTTGAGAGGATGGACTCCAATTTTGAAAGAAGTTCTACCGTGGGTAAAATGCTGTCAACCAGCATCGCATGCTACAGAGAAATCTTTTGTGAAAGGAAGAGTCAATTGATGTGGCAAACTTCATTGTTGTCTTATCTTAAGAATTTGCCACAGTCACCCCAACCTTCAGCAGCCACCACCCTGGTCAGTCAGCTCCCATCAACATGGAGGCAAGACTTTCCACCAGGAAAAAGATTACAACTTGCTGGAGACTCAGATGATGGTTAGCATTTTTTTTTTTTTTTAGCAATAACGTATTTTTTAATTAGGTAGGTACGTTGTTTTTAGATGTAATGCTATTGCACACTTAATACACTACAGTACAGTGTAAAGGTAACTTTTATACGCACTGGTAAACCAAAAAATTTGTGTGAGTCACTTTATTGCAATATTTGCTTTATTGCAGTGGTCTGGAACTGAACCCAGAATATCTCTGAGGTATGCCCATGTTAGCAAATAAATGCAAGAGTTTGAGGCAATTCAAATGAAAAACTTTTTAACCCAAGGGATCCCGTTTGCTGTCTGTTTCCTAAGGTCAGTGTGGAACCACAGGCTTAAACTAGTTACGAACAAGTTTGGGAACTCACTCATCCCTGTCATGTGACTGAAACGTCCCTCTCCTGCCCATAGGGAGATTCTGCACAAAAGCCCGCTCTCTTGCCTTACACCTAAATTGCAGACATTCCTACCCTAGATCTGTACCCTAGGTTTACACAAATAATTCTTCAACTCCTCCTTGTGTGTGTTTAGTAATGGTGTTTAGGTGTGAGTTCAACTATATTTTATTACAAAACTCTTTAGCTCCACTGATAAGTACCCAGAGGCACCCCACTCCACCAGTAAGTGTTGGCCTGAAGGCGCTCAGCTCTCTAGTTCATGACTCGGCAAGCCTAGCTCCACAGGACAAGTGCCTGGAGGCACCCTACTCTGCCACCAAGCCTCCTGCCTGAAGGCACTGATCTTTCTCACCTTTGGAGCCAGGAATACCACTCTGCATTCTTCTGCCATTCTCCTGGTTCCTGCCTTCTTGCATCACTGTTGCTCTTGCTGCTGCTGCGCTGCTTGTCTTCTGTGTTACAGCTCCTCCCTCTCTCTGCGTCTCCCTTTAAGCCTACCTGAATGGCAAAGCTGACCAATCCCCTCATTAGTGTTCCATACACCTTATTTGCATTAGTAGTAAGCTGTCCAATTCTCTTTGTGGGCCACAAGCACCTTATTTGCGTTCTCCCACCCAGTCATCATGTGGGAGTCACAAAGACTATGGCTAGGAGGGCCATATAAAATAATCTCACTGCACTGCATGTATGAATAGTTCATTCCTTGTTTATTGCTGAGTAGTAGTGCATTATGTAGCTGCACAATAGTTAGCCATTCACTAGCTGAAGCACATTTGAGTTGTTTCTGTTTCTGGCGATTAACGATGAAATTGCAGTAAACATTTTTGGGCAAGTTTTTCTTTGAACCTAAGTTTTCTTTTCTGTAGCATGAAAGTTAAGATTCCTGGGTAATATGATGAGTATATGTTTATAAGAAACTGCCAAACCGTATTTTCAGAGTGGCTGTTATCATTTTGCTTTCTCACTAGCAGTGAAACTCCCACCATAGTGAAATCCAGTTGCTTCACCTCCTTGCTAGCACTTGGTATTGTCAGTACTTTTTATTTTAGTCATTCTAATAGGCATGTAGGAAACCCTGGTGGTTAAGAGCTACGGCTGCTAACCAAAAGATCGGCAGTTCAAATCCACCAGGTGCTCCTTGGAAACCCTGTGGGCAGTTCTACTCTGTTCTGTAGGGTTGCTATGAGACGGTAATGGCAGCGGGTTTGTTTGGTTTTGTTTTTTAATAGATGTGTAGTGATACATCACTATGGTTTTTATTTGCATTTCTTAAAGGCTAATGCTGTTGAGCATCTTTTCATGTGCTTGTTTGCCATCCTTATATCCTCTTTGGTGAAGTGTCTGTTCAGATTTTTGCCCGTGGTTTAATTGGGTTGTTTGTTTTCTTGCTGTTAAGGTTTGAGAGTTCTTTATATATTCTGGATACAAGTTTTTTGAGGAATATGTGATTTGTAGTTATTTTCTACCAGTCTGTAGCTTTTCATTGTCTTAACAGATCTTTTTCAGGGCAAAATTACTTAATTTGTTGCAGTCCAATGTTTCAGTTTTTACTTTTATAGATCATAATTTTGGTGTCAGTCTAAGACTGCGTAACCCCAAGTCAGGAAGATTTTCTCCTTTGTTTTCTTCCAAAAATTTTATAATTTCGAGTTAACTTTTCATCAATTTTGAGTTAATTTTTATATAAGTTGTTTAGGTTTAAGCTTGTTTTTCTACAGACAGATGTCCAACTTCTTCAGCACTGTTTGTTGTAAAGACTATTCTTTCTACACTGAATTGCCTTTGGACCTTTGTGAAAAATCAATTGATTGTATTTGTGTGGAATTTCTTGAAGTGTTATTCTGTTCCATTGATTTCCATGTCTATCCGTTTGCCAGTATCATTGGATTACTATTGCTTTTGGTAAGCCTTAGAAAGGGTAGTGTGATTTGCTCAACTTTATTATTTTTCAAAATTGTTTTGGTTATTGTAGTTCCTTTATCTGTCCATATAAATTTTAGAATAAGATTGCTTATATCAGCAAAAAAACCCAGCTGGAATTTTGAGCAGAATAACATTAAATCTACAGACCAGTTCAGGAAGTGTTGAGATTTTTACTATGTTGAGTCTTCCAATCCAAGTTTATGGTATGTATCTCCATTTATTTAGGTCTTTGATTTGTTTCATCAGTGGTTTCTGTAGTTTTCAGCATCCAGATTTAGATTTATACCTAAATATTTTATTTTGGGGGGGCTATTGTAAATGATGCATTAAAAAAAAACTTTTGCTTTAGTTGTTTATTGATAATAGGAATCATAATGGAAATTTTTTTTTGTGTGTTGATCTTGTACCCCATGACTTTTCTAAGCTCATTAATTCTTGGAGTTTTTTTTGGTGGATGTCTTGAGGTTTTCTATAGACAATATTACGTTGTCTGTGAGCAGGGACAGTTGTGCTTCTTCCTTTCCAATCTCTGTGCCTTTTCTTTTCCTTGCCTTATTGGCTAGAACTTTCAGTATTATGCTGAATAGAGTGGTAAGAGTGGATGTTCTTTGCCTTGTTCCCGGTTAGAGAGGAAAGCATTCAGTCTTTCGTTAGAACTATATTAGTCATAGATTTTTTGTAAATGCTCATTATCAGGTTGAAGAAGTGCCCTTTTATTTCTTGTTTGCTGAGAATTTTTATCATGAATGGATGTTGAATTTTGTCATGTTTTTTTCTGAATCAACTGATGTGATCACGTGACGTTTCTTTCTAGGCCATTAACATCGTTGATGACGTTGATTTTTGAATTTTGAATCAGCTTTGCATTCCTTGGGAACATCTCACTTGGTTGTGGTATATTACGCTTTTTATATATTGCTGGATTTGATTTGCTAATAATTTGGTTGAGGACTGTTGCGCTGATGTTCATAGGTATATTTGTCTGTACTTTTCTTGTACTGTTTATGTTTGGTTTTGGCATCAAGATCTTGCTGCCCTCTCAAAAATGAATTGGGACATCTTCCCTCCTCTTCTCAAGAGATTATGTAGAATTGGTATTGTTTCTTTTAATGTTCGATAGAATTCACCAGTGAAACCATATGGACCAGGAAATTTTTCTCTGAAAGTTTTTAACTGTAAATTTAATTTTTTCTGTAGTTATAGAACTAATAGAACGTTTAGATTCTCTATGCACTCTCGGGTGAGTTTTGGTAGTTTGTGGTTTTCTCGGAACTGGTTATTTCATATAAGTTGTTAAATTTATATTTGTAGAATTATTTGTAGTATTCCTTTATTCCTTTGTTTTCTGCAGGGTCTGTAGTGGTATTTTGTCTTTATTTCTGATATCGGTAATTCGTTTCTTCTCTTTTTTTCTTTGTCAGTTTTACCAGAGGTTTATCAATTTTACTGATTCATTCAAAGAACCAGCTTTTGGTTTCATTAATTTTTCTATTTTTAATCTTATTAATATCTACTCTTAATTTTTCGTTTAGGTTTATTTTGGTTTTCATTTTCTAGTTTCTTAACGTGAAAGCTTAGGTTTTTTTTTTTTCCTTTTTAATTGAGGTAAAATTCATGTAACATAAAATTAACCATTTTAAAGTGTGCAGTTGCTGTTAGATGCTGTTGAGTCAATTTTCAACTCATAACAACACCATGTGACAGACTAGAGCTGCCTCATAGGGTTTTCTAGACTATGATCTTTATAGGAGCAGATTTCCAGGTCTTTCTTCCGAGGAGCCAGTGGGGGGTTCGAACTGCCAACCTTTTGGTTAACAGCTGAACGCTTAACCATTGTGCTGTCAGGGATCCATAAGTGTACAATACAGTGACATTCAGTACATTCACATTGTTTTCTAATGGCTGTTGTTAGGTGCCATGGAGTCAATTCTGACTCTTAGTGACCCCATGTCACAGAGTAGAACTGCCCCCTATGGTTTTACTGACTGTAATCTTAAAAAAATATCCTCACAACTGGACCAATTATCAGCATCATGATAAGTGGAGAAGATACTGAAGTTGCCAAGGATTTCATTTTACTTAAGATCCACAGTCAACGCCCATGGAAGCAGCAGTTAAGAAATCAAACGACACATTGCATTGGGCAAATCTGCTGCAAAAGACCTCTTTAAAGTGTTAAGAAGCAAAGATGTCATCTTGAGGACTAAGGTGTGCCTGACCACGGTATTGTCAATCGCGAAAGCGGGGCAATGAATAAGGAAGATCAAAGAAGAATTGATGCATTTGAATTATGGTGTTGGTGAAGAATATTGAATATACCATGTACTTCCAGAAGAATGAATAAATTTGTCTTGGAGGATGTACAGCCAGAATGCTTTTTAGAAGCGAGGATGGTGAGACTTTGTCTCATGTACTTTGGACCAGTCCCTTGAGAGGACCAGTCCCTTGCGAAGGACATCGCACTTGGTAAAGCGGAGGGTCAGCGAAAAAGAGGAAAATCTTCAGCAAGATGGATTGACGGTGGCTGTAACAATGGTCTCTAACATAGCAATGATTGTGATAATGGTGAGAATGGTGCAGGACCAGGCGTTGTTTCGTTCTGTTGTACATAGGGTCACTATGAGTTGGAACCAACCGGATGACACCTAACAACAACAACCAACAATCTTCGCAGAAGCAAATCATTACGTCTTTCTTCCTGCTGGATGAGTTTGAACCACTAACCTGTTGGTTAGCAGCCAAGCACTTAACTGTTACACCACCAGGGATCCTAGTGCAACAACTACCTCTGTCTAATTCCACATTGTTTTCATTACTCCAAAAGAAAACCTGTATTTTCTCTCTATTTCCCCCCCCCTCCCTAGCACCCACCAATCTGCTCTCTATCTCTCTGGATTTCTCTGTTCTGGACATTATATGTAAATGAAATCATATAATACGTGGCCTTTTGTATCTGACTTTTTTCACTTAGCATAATGCTTGAAGTTTCATTCATGTTATTGTATATATCATTACGTCATTTCTTTTTATGGCTGAATAATATTCCATTGTGTGTGTGTACCACATTT
This sequence comes from Dugong dugon, assembly GCA_030035585.1. Taxonomy (NCBI): domain Eukaryota; kingdom Metazoa; phylum Chordata; class Mammalia; order Sirenia; family Dugongidae; genus Dugong; species Dugong dugon. The sequence goes on from CM057473.1 coordinate 74,765,306, forward strand.
TGTTTCTTTGTTCATCTGTTGATGTGCATTTGGATTGTTTCCACCTTTGAGGTATTGTGAATAGTGCTGCTATGAACATTTGTATACAAGTTTTGTTTTGAGTACCTGTTTTCAATTTTTGGGGTGTATACCTAGGACTGGAATTGCTGAGCCATATGGTAATACTCTAACTTTCTGAAGTACTGAAAGCTTAGGTTTTTGATTTGTTATTTTTCTTTTCTGTTATAGACATTTAAAGGTATATATTTTTCTCTAAGCACTATGTTAGCTGTAGCCTGCTAATTTTGGTATGTTATGTTTTCATCTTTGATTAATTCAAAATGTCTCCTAATTACTCTTTGAGCCATGGACTGTTTAGAAGTATGTTGTTTAATTTCCAGGTGTTTGGAGATTTTCCTGTAATCTCTATATTGATTTCTAGTCTAATTTCATTATGGTCAGAGAACATTAATTTGTACGATTTTAATAATTATATTTGTCAAACTTTTTTTTATGATAGAATATGGTGAATATTCTTTGTACACTTTAAAAGAATGTGCATTGTGCTGTTGTTTAGTGGCATGTTGTGTAAATGTCAATTAGATCCAGTTGGTTAATGGTGTTATTCAGTTCCTCAGTATCGTTGCTGATTCTGTTGATTACAGACAGGAGCCTTGGCATGTCCAACTATGATTGTGGATATATTTGTTCCTTCTTTAATTCCATTAGGTTTTGAAGCTCTGTTGTTAGGTACACACACACTTAGGATTATTGTGTCTTCTTAATGAATTGATCCTTTTATTATTTTGCAGTGTTCCTGTCTATCCCTGATAATTTTATTTGCTTTGAAGCCCACTTTTTCTAGTATTAATGTAGGTACTCTAGCTTTCGTTTGAAAGTTGGCATTGTGTATCTTTTTCCATCCTTGTACTTTTAACTTACCTATATGATTATATTTGAAGTGAATTTCTTACAGACAGCATATAGTCAGTTCATGTTTTTTTTCTAAATCCATTATGATAATCTCTTAGTGTGTTTAGACCATTAGCATTTAATATAATTGTTATGTTTTTATTTAGATCTGCCATTTTATTGGTTGTTTTCTGTTTTTGATGTTTCAAATTCCCTTCTGTCATTTCTTTTCTGCCTGAAGAACTTCTTTTAGGGTAGGTCTTTTAGCAACAAATTCTTAGTTTCCTGTCCCAAGACCACCTCCAGGTTTGGTGATTGACTAGGAGGGCTCATAGGACTCAGCATATAGTTGTAAGCTGTGATTAATTACAGTGAAAGGATGCAGAGCAAAATCAGCATAGGGAAAAGGCACTTGGGGTGAAGTCCCTAGTAAAAGCAGATGCAAGCTTTTGAGAGTTCTTTCCCAGTGGAGTCATATGGGATGCACTTAATTTCTCCAGCAGTGCACTGTGGTTCATTAGAGACTTAGTGCCCAGGTTTTTTTTCGTTTGTTCGTTTGTTTTTTTAATAAGCCCAGGGTTTTAATCAGGGACTGGTCACCTTCTGCTTGGCATGTACCAAAGTTCCAGACCCCCAGAAGGAAAGTAGGTGTTCACCATAAACCACATTGTTGGCACAGTTTAGGCACAGTGAGCTGCTCTTATCAGTTCTGGAATAGTGGGAATTTCCCAACATCCAACTTCCTAGACGTCAACAAGGGCCAGCCTTGCAGTCAAACCTTCTAAGATAGCAGTCACAGGCCTGCTACGTTAATTCTTTTCTGCACACCCTTCGTATGAGAATATCTTTCCCTCATTCCTAAGGGATATTTTTGTTGTACATGAAATTCTGGCTTGATAATTCTTTTAACACTTTAGAAATATTGCTCCATTGCCTTCTGACCTCCATGATTTCCAATGAAACGTGGTCATTTGAATCATTATTTCCCTAAAAGACACGTGTCTCCCCTCCTCCCCCCATTGCTTTCAAGATTTTTTTTGTTTAGTTTTCAGCAGTTTGATTATGATGTGTCTGTACATGGATTTCTTTGTGTTTATCCTGTTTAGGGTTTGCTGAGATTATTGAATCTGTACCTTTGTCTTTTACTGAAATTAGATGAATTTTCAGCCATATTTTCTTAAAGTATTTTTTCTTCCCTGCTGTCATTCTCATCTCCGTCTAGGACTCTGATGACAGGAATATTAGACTACCTTTTGGTATTGTTTTACTAAGTCCTGAAGCTCTGTTTATTTTTATTGATACTAATTTACATACCATAAAATTCACCATTTTAACATATATAATTCGGTGGGTTTTAGTATATTCACAAGGTTCTGCAGCCATCACCACCATCTAATTCCTGAGTATTTTCATAACCCCCAAAAGAAACCCCATACCCATTAGCAGTCACTCCTCATTCTCCTCACCCTGCGACCCTGGCAACCACTAATCTACTTTTTGTCTCTACGGATTTGCCTATTCTGGACCGTATATATGTATGGAATCATACACTATGTAGCCTTGTGTGTCTGGCTTTTTTCACTTAGCATAATGTTTTCAAAATTCATCCATGTTGTAGCATGCGTCCTTTCTATGGCTGAAAAATATTGCATTATATGGATGTACTGCATTTTGTTTATTCATCAGTTGATGGACATTTGAGTTGTTTGTACTTTTTGACTATTATGAGTAATGCTGCTATGAACATTGTTGTACAAGTTTTTGTATGAATACTGTTTTCAGTTCTCCTGGATATATATCTAGGAGTGAAATTGCCAGGTTATATGTTAACTCTGTGTTTACTTTTTTGAGGAACTGCCGAACTGTTTTCTACAGTGGCTGTACCATTTTACATTCCCACGAGCAGTGTATGAGGGCTTCAATTTCTGCATGTTCTCACCAACATTATTTTTGTTTCTTTCTCTCTTTTTCTTTTTTCTCTCTCTCTCCCCCTTCCCCCTCTCTGCCATTTGTGTGTGTGTATATATATATATATATATTTTTTTTTTTTTTTTGAGAAATGTCTGTTCAAATCAGTCCTTTCCTCATTTTAAAATTCAGTTATTTACCCTTCGTTGACTTTTTAGAGTTCATTTATATTCCACATACAAATCCCTAATCAGATAGATGATCTGTACATATTTTCTCCCTTTCTGTGGATTATCCTTTCACTTTCTTGATATGTCATTTGTTGTACAAAAGTTTTTGATTTTGCTGAAGTGTTTATTTTTTTATTCAATCATTAGGTAATTTCTACATCTCAGTTTTTGTATTCATGGACCCTGTCTGCTGTTGATTCTATTCAGTGATTTTTAAAAAAAATTGGATTATTATATTTTTCAGTTCCAAAATTTCCATTTGATTCTTTTTTCTTCTACTTTGCTGAGACTTTGTATCTTTCCATTTACTACAAGAGTGTTTACTCTTACTTGCAGCATTTTTATAATAGCTGCTTTAGAGTGTTTGCTAGACAGTTCTGTCAGTGTCTTCTTGACATTTGTCTTTTTTATTTTCTTTTCCCAAGCAAGTTGAGATTTTCCTGAGTTTTTGTATACCAAGTACATTTAGATTGCATTCTGTCCATTTTGAATATTATGTTATGAGACTCTAGGTCTCATTTAAGTTCCGTGGAGAATATTAATAGTTTTATTTTAGCAGGCAGTTTACCGGATTGGGTTCAGGCCTCAGATTCTGACCAGCCTTCTGTGGGTTATGGTTTCAATGTCAGTTATGTTTTCAAAGCCTTTTTAATGCTATTTGGATATTTCCCTTGTGTGCACCATGTAGTGGCCCTTCTGGGACTTGGGTGGTGGTCTTCCCCAAGGGTTGTAAAACTATGGTCTGTGGGCGAAATGCATTCCACTGTTTATTTTTGTCAATAAAATCTTATTGGAACACAGCCATGTCCATTTGTTTATGTATTGTCTGTGGCTGTTTTCATGTTCTAATGGTCATAAGTTGAGCAGTTGTGACAAATACTATATGACCCACCTACAAAACCTAAAATATTTACTATCTGGTCCTTTATAGAAAAGATTTGTTGACCATTGGTCTATCCCTTTGTTCAATTCTCAAAGTCTGTATATGCTGTTTAGGTTCTGATCATATATGCAAAGTTCAGGGGTCAGCCAAGGAGTTCCTAAGCAACTTTAAGAGGCTGCTTTCCTGAGTTCTTCCCTCTCTGCAGTCTCTCCAGTACTTTCAGATTCCCTTTTCAGTTCTTTGGCCAAGATCTGGGGCATTCTTTATCCCACTGTACTGTGCACTTCCTATAACTATGCCTCTCTTGGGCCAAGTGGCCAGAGGGGAAGGGAGAAAAAGCAGTGGGGTTTTGTCTTACTCTCTTGGGACTGCAGCTCCTCCCACTGGGGGGAAAGTTTCCCACCTTTTACAGTTTTAGGCACCTGCTTGCCCAGTTGTCCGTGCTGCCACAGGATTGTTTCGAAGTTGGGGTGGAGAGAACAGGAAAAAAATTTAAAAAAGGGGAGAGGGAGAATTCCGTTCTGTCTCTGAGCCTTAGGAGATTCCCCTTCCCAGTCTTGAGCTAGAACTTGATTGTCTTCTGGAGCCCTCTTTGTTGATGCTAATGCCTGTTTACAGGTTTCAGGCTGTATGGAGTGCAGACTGAGAGATACTGGAGGGGAAAAAATGGTAAACTCACTGCTGGTTTGGTAGCTGCTCCATGCATTCTACCCAGGTTTTATAGCTAATTTAGCGGGAGTGACATGGTGGAATGTGTTTATCCCATCTTACCTGGCACTGATCTTTATATTTTGGAGTATTTCCTTGGGAAAGATTAGAAATATTGTTACTTGTAATTTGCTTCTTGATATATTGCTTTACTGAAGGATTAAATCAGTTCATAATGCCACCACCAGGCTGTGCTTTTTCCATGTGCTCTCTTCTCTGGTTGGATGCCCAGAACTCTATGGCCTAGAGCATGGTGCACCACATGTTGTTAAGATCCTGGTTTCTTAAATCCCTTCTTTGAGAAAAGCTGCCCACTGACCAGGAATTGCCTGTGTTTAACTGTTATGTGAATAAGAAATAACCTTTAGCGTGTTAAGCAAATAAACTTTTTGGATTTGGTTACAGCACCTAGTGTTATAAGCCCTATGATTATCTGTGTTCAAAGGCAATTATTAAAATTCAAAATCTGTTTAAATCTTTTAAAGAAAGCATTAAACACATACATACCCAAGCAGATAAACTTAAGTAGAATTTTTTTCTTTTTCTGGGTGATTTAGATATAGTTGACTGTATGTTTAGTTTTTGTTATGTTTATTTTCTACCTAAAACAGCAAATCTTGGGAATAGTGGAAATAACCCTCAGCATATTACTTGTTTTATAATACAGTACAACAGATGTTCCATTGTGGCCACTTCTGTTTTATTCTGAGTTTAAACAGAATGATACTTCTATAACATAAAGAATATTTCGAACTACTAGCCAACATGGAAGTGACAGTAAAACACTAGAGACAAATCTATGAAAAAGTTAGAAATATGACAAGGAAACTTGCTATCACTACTGTTATTTAGTATTGTTCTAGAAGTTGTCACCAGTGTAGTTAGTCATGAAAAATAAATGATATATATACATTAGAAGAAGAGACCGAAAGTGCTGTTTACAGATATTATGATTGCTTTTTTAGAAATCCCGAAAGAATCAACTAAAAACCTGTTACAGATTTTGGTAAGAAAGATGATTGTTAAAGTAAATACATAAAAGTCAGTAGCTTTCCTATATACCAGTAATTGGAGCCCCAGTGGCTCAGTGGTTAAGAGCTCAGCTGCTAACCAAAAGGTTGGCAGTTTGAATCCGCCAGCCGCTCCTTGAAAACCCCATTGGGCAGTTCTGCTTTGTCCTATGTGGTCACTGTGAGTTGGAATTGACTCGACAGCAACGGGTTTATGGGTACCAGTAATTAATAGAAAGTATAACGGAGAAAACAGAAATAAATTGAATAAGAAATGGTAGGAGGTAGATGAAGAAAATTAAAACTCAGGAAACCACAGGGGAAAGACTTGAAAAATTGAAGTCAGTTTGAGAGCCAATTTGTATCTGGATGGGAAGAATCAATATGATAAAGATTTCAGTTCTAATCAAGTAAATTTATAAATTTAAAGCAATTCTACTTGACAAAACAAATCAAAAGTTTATCTGGATTAGACTAAGAATTATTTCTTTAAAAGAAGAACAGTGAGGCTTAACTTGTATTATTAGATATTAAAAAATTTAGTGCAGAGATATAATGATTAAAGCAGCATTATACTGATGTGGGAATAGACAAGACTGGTGAATAGTGTAGACTTGAAAAACCAGAGACAGTCACGTGTACCCAAAAATTCAGTCCCTGATTAAATTTCTATTTTAATGCAGTAAAGAAATGTTGGATTATATGAGTGATGTTGAGACAGCTAATCATTTTGAGAGAAAAAAGTTATATCCCTGCCTCATACTATATACCAAAATAAATTACAGAAAGAGTGTAATTTTGAACATTAAAAAAAGATGAAGCCATAGAACTAGATGTCAATAAGGTGAATATTTGCTTTGCAGTGGGGGCAAATAGGGGTGGATGGTAAGAGTATGACTGAATATATGTATTTGTTTACAATAAAAGTAATACATGCTCATGGCAAAAATCCCAAATATTTAAGAATGTAAAGACTTTTAAGTCGCAGGCTCCCTCTTTCCAGAGCTAAACACTGATCATGGTTTCTAGGTTATATGTCCAGAAATTTTCTCTGCGCATATCTAACTCCTCTCCCTGCTTTATAAATTTTATTATGGTAAGTTACATATAACAAAATATTGGCCATTTTGACCATTCTTAAGTGTACAATTCAGTGACTTTAATTACCTATTCACCATGATGTGCCACTATCACTACTATTTCCAAATGTTTTTCATCACCCCAAACAGAAACTCATACCCATTAAGTAATAACTTACCATTTCCCCTCCCCCCAGTCCCTGCTAACAAATAATAAACTTTTGTCTCCATGCATTTCCTTATTCTGGATATTTTATGTAAGTGGGCTCATACAATACTTGACCTTTCGTATCTGACCTGTTTCACTCAGCATAATGTTTTCACGGTTCATCCATGTCGTAGCATGTGTTAGAAATTTATTTTTCTTTATGGCTGATACCCTCCCCCCTTTTTTTAATGGGTAAGGAATAGAATATATACTTTTCCTGCAACTTGCATTTTTTACTTAATAATGTGTAACTATCTTTGCTTGTCTACATATAAAGCACTACTTTGTTCTCCCCCCCACAACATTTTACTATGAAAAACTTAAAACATGCAGCAAATTTGAAAGAATTTTACAGTGAATACTCATATACCCACTACTTAGATTCTGCCATTAACATTTCACTATCTATTCAGTGACTTTAATTATATCCACATTGCTCTTTGTTTTTTCCACATTGCTCTTTTTGATCGTGCTGTCTTCTCTCATGGAGCCCTGGTTGCACAGTGGTTAAGCGTTCAGCTGCTAACCAGAAGGCTAGCAGTTCAAATCCACCAGCCGCTCCTTGGAAACCCTATGGAGCAGTTCTACTCTGTCCTGTAGGGTCGCTATGAGTCAGAATCAACTCAATGGCAACCGTTTTTTTTTTTTGGGTATATTCTTCTGTTGTTTGGTAGTTCATCGATCTATTTTACTAATTCTGTGTTGGAATTTAGATAATTTCCAGTTTTATGATATTACAAACATGGCGTCAGTATTTTACATGTTTATTTGTGTACTTGTGGGATATAGCCATAGAATTAATTTTTATATTGGAATTGCTGGGTCAGAGGTGTATCCAACCAGGGCTGGAGAGTGCCAAAATGTGCTCCAAAAAGGTTATACCATTTTACAGCAGTGGATGATGGTATCTGTTCCCACATCCTAATATTGGGCTTTCAGTCCTTCTAACTTTTGCCAATTCAGTAGGTGAAAAATACCTGGTTTTTAATTTTTGTATTTATGGTTGTAGTAGAACATTTTTTAAGATGTTTATTGGCCATTTGTATTTCTGTTTCTCTGAACGGTCTATATTCTTTGCTAGTTCTATTTTTGAATTGTTGTTTTTCTCATTGATTCATAACAACTCTGTGTATGATGTTTTCTAATTATTTCTTTTCCCTAGTTTCTTTTCACACTTTTTTTATGGATTTGTATGTGTGTGCTCTTGTGTGTGCGCACACAAATAGATAACACCACACCACACAAAGTTTTCCATTTTTATGTATCACATTTGCTATTTTTCCTCATACGGCTTTGTCTTGTGTCATTCATCGGAAAGCATACATAAAAAAGGAAAAATCCATAAGGGATAAGATTTGACTACATAAAAATGAAAAACTTTTCTAGGTAAAAATAAGACATATATAGTTCTAGTACGCAGTGGAAGCTACTGTTTATATATTAGCACAATTTTTTTCCTAGTATTTTCCCCCTACTTAACCTTGTTTTAGTTCGTGAATAGTCATTAGTATGTAACATGTTCACTAACCTTGAGAAGATACTACTCTACTTATTGATTGTGGAGGAATGGATCTCTCTTGTGTGAACTCCTAATGTAGTTCACCAAACCTGTCAGCTAGAATAGAAAGTGCAGAAGAAGCTAGGGAAGGGCGTATTAATATTAGATGGTCATTATGATGAGATTCAGAAACTTGCTTATATAAACATGATTACAAGTTGGATTTTCTTTCCTCTTCCTTCTGTTGTGTAGCTTTCCTTCACTGTTTAGTAAAGTTTTCTTTTTACAATGCCTGCTTTTTTTTTTTTTCTTTTAAACTATGCAATGGAGAGCCAAAGAAAAAAGCTATTTTATTTCATGTTTGAGCTGTAGCTTTAAAAGAAATCATTGCCCCTCTGGGGGGCCATTATGGTGGTGGCAGTATTATTCACAGTGAGAAAACTGAGTTTTCTCCTAAAAGGAAGATGAAATTCAGGAAATCTAAGTTGGGATTTGGTTAGCTGTCCTCTGCTTTAGGAGGTTTCTTTCCAGTTCTCTCTTGATTAAAACCTTGGCTGTTTTTGCCTCAGCAAATAAGGGCATTCCACTATGTGGCGACAAGCATAAGAGACTAAAGTCATTAGAAACAATAAAAAATAATATGTGATTAACTGCTGAAATTGCACACCTTAAGTACCTAAGGAAAGGAGCCCTGAAGGTACAGTGGTTAAGTGCTTGGCTAACCGAAAGGTCTGTGGTTTGAACCCACCAGCCACTCTGGGAGAAAGATGTGGCAGTCTGCTTCTGTAAAGATTACAGCCTTGGAAACCCTATGGGGCATTTCTACACTGTCCTGTAGGGTTGGTGAGAGTCGGAATCGACTCGACAGCAGTGAGTTTGGTTTGAAGTACCTAAGGTAGTTCAGAAGGGAGAGTGTCATTGAGGATCAGAGCTGACTTCGTGGGAAAAGGTGAGGTTTTATCTGAGTTTGGCTGTTTTGAACAGGGACGTAGAAGCACAGATTTGGTTTGACATCTGGGAAACTGCAGTCCTAAGACAAGTGCCTTGTCTTGGTAGCTTCAGGGCATTGCTTTGACTGGTTTGTGGGAATATTTCCTCATCTCAGTAATTTATAAAACTTCAATTAAAAAAAAAGTGAAGATTTTTTGCTAGTATGGTTAAAAGTTTTTTATGACTATTAGTGTTACAGCAATAGTGCATATTGGAGCTGCCTGCTGCAATAGCTAATTCTGAGACCGGTGAGGTGAGCAGCAAGAGTTTTATTGTACGTTGATACATAGGAGACAGAAGGGAATAGATTCCTCCAAAAAACCTGTCTCCTCGACTAGAGACTGGCCCAAGGCTTTATAGGGAGAGGATTATGAGTCTTAGAAGTTTGTGTTAGTTCCTTCTTGAGGTAGTCACAGTGGTCACCTCCCAGACAAGTTAACCTTTTACTTGTATTCTTGAGGGTAATCTGGCGACATCCTGGTTTTCTTGTCCTAAGACGGGTGCTTTGTTCAGCTTTTCATTCCTAGATTGTTATCACTTGTTTTTACACCCTCCAAGGAAGCACATCAGTTAATCTTAAACTTTTTATAGAGATTGGAATAGGAGGGAAAAAAAAAAATCATGAGACAACATGGGGGTTAGCAATGGGGAGTAATAATGATGAGCCAGTCCTATGCAGCCTCTTCCAGTAGGCTCTGATTATTGTCACCCTATTCACCATAATTATCTTTACTGTTATGACTCCATATAGATGGATTCAGAATATAGATTTGTCATCTACTCCAGGAGTTCCTAACCCTGGTTTAGGGATGGACTCAAGACTGTCTGTTCTGGTTGCAGGTGATGGAAGACCTGTCCCAAAGTGGTAGAAGGAAGAAAAGGGAATTTATTGATTGCTGTCACTGAAATATCTGAAGATAGACCTTCAGATATGATTGGATTCAGTGTTTTAGAGACATTATCAAGATTTTATTTCTTTCTGTCTTTTTGGTTGGTCTTGAGGTGTGGGTTTGCTTCTCAAACTCTGTGGTGCAAGAAAGCTATTAGCAGCTTTAGCTTCACATGACTGGGTTTCCATTACTGGATGGAAAGTGCTGATTGGTTTAGGCTTAGGTCTTGTGCTCTACAACTAGTGTTGGTTCCTACCATATATGGATGGAAATGAAGAAAGGGTGGATCCTCAAAAGAAAATCGGCTTTTTTTATCAGGAGAATGTTGAAGGTGGGTTGATAAAAGCACAGATTCGCTTTAGGTTTCATGGGGTCTGTGGGCCCACAGAAACTAACCATAAAAATTATGATTATTTATGAGAAGAGTCTTCATAGATGTGATCAGACTCTGAAAGGGAGAAACTCTGCACTCATAAAAAAGTTTGAGTATTGATATGGATCTGGGGAGAAAAAGGCATTTTAACTGAGGATTGGTACATTACTAAAGGCATAGGTGAGAATTTGGAGACAGTAGAATTGGATTAACTTAATACAGTGAAGGTAATATTTTGAGGATAACTGGTTGCCATAGAGTCAGTTCTGACTCGTAGCGACCCCATGTGTTTTGAAGTAGAACTTTGCTCCATTGAGTTTTCAGTGGCTGATTTTTCAGAAGTAGATTGCCAGATCTTTCTTCTGAGGTGCTTCTGGGTGGATTCAAACTGCCAACCTTTGGTTAGTAGCGGATCATTTAACTGTTTCTGCCACCCAGGTATTCCATGTTGAGGATAGTAGAATATAAACTTGGATAGTCAAAGTACAACCATATTTTGGAGTGCTTGCCAGGCAACGGAACTGTAGTAGATGCTCAGATATTTGTTAAACTCAATTACCATATTTTTTTGGTGAATAGCTCACCCATGTAAATAATGCACACACATATAATGCATAAGTGACGAAATTATCTAAAAAAGTTCTGGCATAGCGTGCCCATGCATATATTGTGCATCTGGTGACATTTCCAGAAGTGAAATACGGCCACATTCTCCCTTACTCAATAGTCCGAAAATGTTGCTTTCGATCATACTTGTAGTAATAAAGTATAAGCCATAGTCAAGAAGTCATGAATCGAGTTTGGTAGTACCCCAGTAATCAGAAAATAAACAGTTGAAACTGCTTTTGCTCTGGGGCAGTTTGTGACCGGGCCTGAGAGTGGTGGCGTTCCTTGTAGCTGATCTGTACCCAGGTACCTTGTGCCGGAGACGGATGGAGGGGCCAATGGAGGGCTGCATACAGAGCTGCCATGGTGGGTGGGGTCCGTTTCCTTTGCGTGCTCAGGCCCTGGAGTGCCAGGCCCACATGAAGCGAGGTGGCAGAACGATGCGGGTGCGGGCTCGCATTGCTCTGGCCCCTGGGTGGCCAGTCGTCTGAGTCAGGGACCGTGACCCCTCCGCGCCTGCAGCTCTCAGGCATCCACGCGGGTGAGAGAGTCAAACGACTTGAATGGCGGCTGGCCAGTCAGATGGCAGGATGGAATGTGCACGGCTGCGGCGCACTGGTCTTGCCCGCCTGAGTGGCCTCTCTGGTCCAGGATGCACGGACCTATGCACCTCCTGGACTAGGCCCGGCTGCCCTGGTGAGGGCTGTTTCTGAGGCAGAAAAAATGAATTTCTTCCTACATTGGAGAAAGTGGTTTGCAGAGCAGGGAAGGAATAGTGCCAGGAAAGGAGCTGCTTTAGAAGCTGGAGGGTAGGCTGGTAAAGGTTTGCTGCTGGGAATGAAACCCCTGCGTCAGCAGGCACCCAGATGAAGACTTAACATTAAATCCATTGGACAGAAAAATAATTGAAGTTAGCAACATGTAAAAAAATATTGGTATAGTACGCCTATGAAAATAATGCCCGAGGGAGTGGGTTGTGTGGTATGCAAAAAACGTATAACATGTGCATTATTTGCATTAAAATACGATAAATGTGTTAAAGAATAATCAGCGTTGTTATCTTGTTAGGTGCCGTGGAGTGGGTTCTGACTTACAGCAACCCTGTATGCAACAGAACTACCCAGTCCTGAGCCATCCTTACAATCGTTGCTATGTTTGAGCCCATTGTTGCAGCCACGGTGTCAATCCATCTTGTTGAGGGTCTTCCTCTTTTTTGCTTATCCTTTGCTTTACCAAGCATAGTATCCTTCTTTAGGGACTGGTTGCTCCTGATAACTTGTCCAAAGTATGTGAGACGAAGTCTTTTGCCATCCTGGCTTCTAAGGAGCATTCTGGCTGTACTTCTTAGGAGACAGATTTGCTCATTCTGGCAGTCCATGGTGTATTCAATGTTCTTTACCAACACCATAATTCAAAGCCATCAGTTCTTCTTTGGGATTCCGTATTTATTGTCCATAATCAATAGTTTAAGAGAATAAAACACAGACATCCACAAATAATAAATTGCCTTCTTTTTCCAGTATACCTTTCGTTTAATTTTCTTGTCTAGGTATTAAAATTGTGATTTCCTTCTTGGTCCAGGATTATTTTAGGGGAGGTGGGTGGGGGTTGGGTAGAGATTTGAAACAGTATTAGGGAATTATTTTACCTTTTTTTTTTTTTCTTTTTTAACTGTGATTTAGGTGAAAGTTTACAGCACAAATTAGTTTCTCATTCAAAAATTCATACACAAATTGTTTCATGACATTGATTACAATATGCCCAATGTGTCAGCACTCTCCTTCTTTATGCCCTGGGTTCCCTGTTTCCATTTGTTCAGTTTTGCTGTCCCTTCCTGCTTTCTCATCTTTGTTTTGGGCAGGTGTTGCCCATTTGATCTTATATACTTGATTGATCTAAGAAGCATGTTCCTCACATGTATAATTGTTCGTTTTATAGGCCCGTCTAATCTTTAGCTGAAAGGAGAACTTGGGAGTGGTTTCAGATCTGAGTTAGAAGGGTATCTGGGGGCCGTAGTTTTGGGGGTTCCTCCATGCTCTGTCAGACCAGCAAGTCTGGTCTTTGTTGGTAACTTGGATTTTGTCCTTTTTTCTCCCACTCTGTCCGGGATGCTTTATTGTAATCGTGGTAGCCGGGCACCATCTAGTTCTCCTGGGCCCAGGCTGGTGGAGGCTATGGTTCATGTGATCCATTAGTCCTTTGGACTAATATTTTCCTTGTCTTTAGTTTTTTTCTTTATCCTTTGCTCCAGATGGGATGGAGACAACAGATGTATCTTAGATGGCCACTCACAATCTTTTAAGACCACAGATGCTACTCACCAAAGAAGGATGTAGAACATTTTCTTTACGGACCGTGTTATGCCAGTTGACCTAAATGTCCCCCAAGACTTAGTCCCCAGCCCTCAGCCCCAGTAACTCGGTCCCTCAAGGTGTTTGAATATGTCTAAAAAGCTTCTATTACTGTGCCCCCTTTGTGCTCTGTTAGTATATGAATATACATGGCAGTACATACAAATATGTATGTAAAAATATCCTCATCCTAACCTATATATGTACATAGGTATATTCTTATACACTCTCCTTCCCCTATTCAGCATTCTTATCTGCCTGCCTATGTTTCTGCTTGTAAGTTGTTATTTTCTAAGTAAGTTGTTGTAGGGTTGTATTTACTGTGGTTGCTTTTTTTTAAAATTGTGTTCCTCTAAGTGTCGTCCTTTGCCTTGGTCAAGTGGTGCTGACTTCTTCTGTATTGTGTATTGTCTTTTCCTTCAACAAAGTCAACACTTGTCTACTATCTAGTTAGTGATTTCCTTTCCCCACCCTCCCTCCCTTGTAACCATCAATGATAGCTTCCTTCTGTGTGTAAACCTTTTCTTGAGTTTTTGTAATAGTGGTCTCCTACAGTATTTGGACTTTTGTGATTGACTTATTGCACTCAGCCTAATGCCCTCCAGATTCATCAAAGTTGTGGAATATTTCATGAACTCATCATTGTTCTCTATCACTGTGTAGTATTCCACTGTGTACATGTACCATAATTTGTTTGTCTGTTGATGGACACCTAGGTATTTTCCTACTTTTTGCTGTTGTGAATAATACTGTAATGAACATGGGTGTGTATATGTCTATTCGTGTGACAGCCCTTATTTCGATAGGATATATTCCTAGGAGTGGGATTGCTGGATCAGATGGTATTTCTATTTGTAGCTTCTTAAGGCAGTGCCATTTTGTTTTTCGTAGTGGTTGTACCATTCTGCATTCCCAACAGCTGTGTATGAGAGTTCCAATCTCCCCACAACCTCACTAGCATTTGTTTTCTGAATTTTTGATAAGGGTGAGATAGTATCTTATTGTGATTTTGATTTGCATCTCTCTAATTGGAGCCCTGCTGGTGCAGTGGTTAAGAGCTCCCTTGCTAATCAAAAGGTTGGTAGTACAAATCCACCAGCTGCTGCTTAGAAACTCTATGGGGCAGTTCTACATTCTGTGGGGTCGCTGTGAGTCAGAATTGACTCCCTGGCAGTGGGTTTGGTTTGAGGTTTTGTTTTTTTGTTTTTTTTTTTTTTAATTGTGCTTTAAATGAAAGTTTATAGTTCAGGTTAGTTCCTTATACAAAAATTTATACACTCACTGCTATGTGACCGTAGTTGCTCTTTCTATACTGTGACAGCACACTCCTCCTTTCCACCCTAGATTTCCCGTGTCCATTCAAGCAGCTCCTGTCCCTTTCTGCCTTCTCATCTTGCCTCTGGAAAGGAGCTGTCCATTTAGACACATGTATCTACTTGAGCTAAGTCTTATAGTTTATAGTCCAGTCTAATCTTTGAAGAGTTGGCTTCCAGAATGGCTTTAGTTTTGGGCTAACAGAATCTGGAGACCATGTCTTCCAGGGTCCCTCCAGTCTCAGTCAGACCATTAAGTCTGGTCTTTTTACTAGAGTTTGAGATCTGCACCCCACTTTTATTCTGCTCCGTCAGGGACTCTCTGTTGTGTTCCCTGTCAGGACGGTCATTGGTAGCTGGGCACCATCTAGTTCTTCTGGTTGCAGGCTGATGGAGTCTTTGGTTTATGTGGCCCTTTCTGTCTCTCGGGCTAATATTTTCTTGTGTCTTTGGTGTTCTTCATTCTCCTCTGCTCCAGGTGGGTTAGGACCAATTAATGCATCTTAGGTGGCTGCTCACTAGCTTTTAAGACCCCAGATACCACTCACCAAAGTGGGATGCAGAACATTTTCTTAAAAACTTTGTTATGCCAGATGAGCTAGCTGTCCACTGAAACCATGGTTCCCAGACCCCCACCCCTGCTACTCGGTCTCTCAAAGTGTTTGGTTGTATTCAGGAAACTTCTTAGCTTTGGTTTAGTCCAGTTGTGCTGACTTCCCCTGTAGTCTGTGTTGCCTTTCCCTTCACCTAAGATAATTCTTGTCTACTATCTAGTTAGTGAGTCCCCCCTCCCTCCCTCCCCACCCTCATAACCATCAAAGAATGTTTTCTTCTGTGTTTAAACCTTTTCTTCACTTCTTGTAATAGTGGTCTTACACAGTATTTGTCCTTTTGTGACTGACTGGTTTCACTCAACATAATGCCTTCCAGATTCATCCATGTGATGAGATGTTTCACGGATTCATCGTTATTTTTTATTGTTGCATAGTATTCCATTGTGTGACTATACCATAATTTGTTTATTAATTTGTCTGTTGATAGGCACCTAGGTTGTTTCTATCTTTTTGCTATTGTGAACAGTGCTGCAATGAACACGGGTGTGCATATATCTATTTGTGTGATGGCTCTTATTTCTCTAGGATATATTCCAAGGAGTGGGATTGCTGGATCGTATGGTACTTCTATTTCTAGCTTTTTAAGGAAGTGCCATATCGATTTCCAAAGTGGTTGTACCATTTTACATTCCCACCAGCAGTGCATAAGTGTTCCAGTCTCTCCACAACCTCTCCAACATTTATTATTTTGTGTTTTTTGGATTAATGCTAGCCTTGTTGGGGTGAGATGGTATCTCATTGTAGTTTTGATTTGCATTTTTTTAATGGCTAATTATCGTGAGCATTTCTTCATGTGTCTTTTAGCCGCCTGAATGTCTTCTTTGGTGAAGTGCCTGTTCATACCCTTTGCCCATTTCTAAACTGGGTTATTTGGCTTTTTGTTGTTGAAGTTTTGCAGTATCTTGTAGATTTTAGAGATTAGACCCTGATCGAATTTGTCGTTGCCAAAATTTCTTCCCAGTCTGCAGGTTGTCTTTTGATTCTTTTGGTAAAGTCTTTTGATGAGCGTAAGTGATTTTTAGGTGCTCCCAGTTATTTAGTTTCTCTTCTGGTGTTTGTGCATTGTTACTAATGTTTTGTATTCTGTTTATGCCAAGTATTAGGACTCCTCGTGTTGTCCCTACTTTTTCTTCCATGATCTTTATCATTTTAGATTTTATATGTAGATCTCTGATCTATTTTGAGTTAGTTTTTGTGCATGGTGTGAGGTATGGGTTTTGTTTCAATTCTTTACAGATGGATATCCAGCTATGCCAGCACCATTTGTTTAAAGAGACTGTCTTTCCCCCAATTAATGGACTTTGGGCCTTTCTCAAATATTAGCTGCTCATAGGTGGATGAGCTTATATCTGGATTCTCAACTGTGTTCCATTGGTCTATGTATCTGTTGTTGTACCAGTACCAGGCTGTTTTGACTACCATGGCAGTATAATAGGTCCCAAAATCAGGTAGTGTGAGGCCTTCCACTTTGTTCTTCTTCAGTAACGCTTTATTTATCTGGGGCCTCTTCCCTTTCCACATGAAGTTGGTGATTTGTTTCTCCATCTCCTTAAAAAATGTTGTTGGAATTTGGAGCAGGATTGCGTTGTATTTGTAGATCGCTTTGGGTAGAATTGACATTTTCACAATGTTGCATCTTCCCATCCATGAGCTAGGTATGTTTTTCCACTTATGCAGGTCTTTTTTGGTTTCTTGCTGTAGTGTCTTGTAGTTTTCTTTATATAGGTCTTTTACATCTGTCATGGATTGAATTACGTCCCCCCAAAAATGTGTGTATCAGTTTGGCTGGGCCATGATTCCTGGTATTGTGTGATTTTTCACTTATGTTGTAAATCCTGCCTCTGTGATGTTAATGAGGGGGAATGGGTGGCAGTTATTTCAGTAAGGCAGGACTCAATCTACAAGATTGGATTGTGTTCTGAGGCAGTCTCTTGAGATATAAAAGAGAGAAGTGAGCAGAGAGACAGGGGGACCTCATACCACCAAGAAAGCAGTGCCAGGAGCAGAGTGAGTTATTTGGACCTGGGGTCCCTATGTGGAGAAGCTCCTAGTCCGGAGGACCATTGATGAGAAGGCCAACAGAGAGAGAGTAAGCCTTCCCCTGGAGGTGATGCCCTGAATTTGGACTTTTAGCCCACTTTACTGTGAAGAAGTAAATTTCTCTTTGTTAAAGCCATCCACTTCTGGTATTTCTGTTGTAGCAGCACTAGATGACTAAGACAACGTCTCTGGTTAGATTTATTGCTAAGTATTTTATCTTCTTGGGAGCTGTTGTAAATGGCATTGATTTGGTAGTTTCCTTTTTGAAGTTCTCTTTGTTGGTGTACAGGAATCCAAGTGATTGTTGTATGTTTATCTTGTATCCTGAAACTTTGCTGAAATTTTCTATTAGCTCCAGTAGTTTTCTTGTGGATTCTTTGGGGTTTTCTGTGTATAGGATCGTATCATCTGCAAGTAGAGATGCTTTTACTTCTTTGGATGCCCTTTGTTTCATTTTCTAGCCTAATTGCTCTGGCTAGGACTTCCAGCACAATGTTGAATAAGAGTGGTGATAAAGGGCATCCTTGTCTGGTTCCCATTCTCAAGGGGAATGCTCTCAGCCTCTCTCCATTTAGGATGATGTTGGCTGTTGGCTTTGTATAAATGCCCTTAATTATGTTGAGGAATTTCCCTTCTATTCCTATTTTGCTGAGAGTTTTTATCATGAATGGGTGTTGGACTTTGTCATATGTCTTTTCTGTATCAATTAATGAGATCATGTGGTTCTTGTCTTTCGTTTTATTTATCTGATGAATTTCATTGTTTTTCTAATGTTGAAGCATCCCTGTGTACATGGTATGAATCCACTTGATCATGGTGAATTATTTTTTTGATATGTTGTTGAATTGTAACTGACTAGAATTTTGTTGAGGATTTTTGCGTCAGTGTTCATGAGGGATATTGGTGTGTATTTTTTCTTTTTTGGGGGTGTCTTTACTTGGTTTTGGTATGCTGGCTTTATAGAGTGAGTTTGGGAATATTCCATCCTTTTCTATACTCTGAAATACCTTTAGTAGTAGTGGTGTTAACTATTCTCTGAAAGTTTGGTAGAATTCTTCAGTGAAACCTTGAGGGCTAGAGCTTTTTTTTTTTGGTTGGGAGTTTTTTAGTTACCTTTTCAATCTCTTTTTCTGTTACAGGTTTATTTAGTTGTTCTACCTCTGTTTGTGTTAGTTTAGGTAGGTAGTGTGTTTCTAGAAATTTGTCCATTTCCTCTAGGTTTCCAAATTTGTTAAAGTACAATTTTCTGTAGTCTTCTGTTACGATACTTTTAATTTCAGTCGGGTCTTTTGTGATATTGCTCATCTCATTTCTTATTCGGGTTATTTGCTGCTTCTCCTATTTTTCTTTTGTCAGTTTGGCCAAGGGTTTATTGATTTTGTTGATCTTTTCAACGATCCAGCTTTTGGTCTTGCTAACTCTTTCAATTGTTTTATTCTCTATTTCATTTAATTCTTCTCTAATCTTTATTATTTCCTTTCTTCTGGTGCCCAAGGGCTTCTTTTGCTGCTCTTTATTTGTTGGAGTTGTAGGGTTAATGTTTTGATCTTTTTGGATGTGTCCAGTTATTGCTATAAATTGACCTCTGAGCACTACTTTTGCTGTGTTCCAAGGGTTCTGGTAGGATGTGTTTTCATTCTTATTTGATTCTGTGAATTTCTTTATTCCGTCCTTAGTTTCTTCTGTATCTTAGTAGTTTTTGAGCAAGGTGTTGTTCAGTTTCCATGTGTTTGATTTTTTTTTTTTCCTTGCTTTTTCTGTTACTGATTTCTACTTTTATGGCTTTATGGTCAGAAAAGATGCTTTTAAATATTTCGATACTTTGGACTCTGTTTAAGGCCTCCTTTATGGCCTAATATGTGGTCTGTTCAGGAGAATGTTCAATGTGCGTTGGAAAAGAAAATATATTTGTCTGCTGTTGAGTGGAATGTTCTGTATATGTCTGTGAGATCAAGTTGTATGATTGTGGCATTTAGATCTTCCATGTCTTTATTGAGCTTCTTTCTGGATGTTCTGTCCTTCACCAGAGTGGTGTGTTAAAGTCTCCTACTGTTATTATGGAGCTGTCTGTCTTTCTTTTCAGTGCTGTTAGAGTTTTTTATGTATTTTGGAGCCTGTCATTGGGTGCGTAAATATTCATTATGGTTATGTCCTCCTGGTGTATTGAGCCTTTAATCATTATTTATAGTGTCCTTCCTTATCCTTTGTGGTGGATTTTACTTTAAAGTGTTTGTTTGTCAGAGATTAATATAGCCACTTCTGCTCTTTTTTGAGTGTTGTTTGCTTGATATATTTTTTTCCATCCTTTGAGTTTCAGTTTGTGTTTGAAAGTCTAAGGTGTGTTTCTTATAGGCCGCATGTAGATGGAACATGGTTTTTTATCCATTCTGCCACTCTCTGTATCTTTATGGATGCATTTAGCCCGTTTACATTCAGCATAGTTAACTGATAGGTATGAGTTTAGTGCTGTCATTTTGATGTCTTTTTTTTTGTGTTATTGACAGTTTCTTTGTTCCACTTTTCTGTGCTGCGTCATTTTTCTTTTTGTCTTTTTGCTTGTTGTTAATTTTGTATTTGGTGAGTCTGTATGTTTTTCTGGGTTTTTATTTTGATGTGTTGGATTGTTAGTTTCCTTTGTGGTTACCTTAATAGTTACCCCAGTTTTTCTGAGTTTAAACCAGTCTTTTATTTCTTTATATTGTCTTGTCTTCCTCTGCATATGAAAGATCTATGACTACATTTTTTAGTCCCCCTTTTTTGTTTTAATGTCATCTTTTACATACTGACATCTGTTTCCCTATTTTCAGCATTTTGGCTTTGATTTATTTTTGTGTCTTCCCCATCTGGGCTGATATCTGGTTGCTCTGTCCTGTGTTCTAGTCTTGGGTTGTTAGCTGATGTTATTGATTTTCTACCCGGATGACTCACTGTAGTATTGCTTGTAGTTTTGGTTTGGTTTTTGCAAATTACCTAAACTTGTGTTTATCTGGAAATGTCCGAATTTCTCCGTCATATTTGAGAGAGAGTCTTGCTGGATATATAATTCTTGGCTGGCAATATTTTTCTTTCAAAGCTTTATATATTTCATCCCATTGCCTTCTTGCCTGCATGGTTTCTGCTGAGTAGTCCGAGCTTAGTCTTGTTGACTCTGCTTTGTAGATAACTTTCGTTTATCCCTAGCTGCTCTTAAAATTTTGTCTTTGGTTTTTGCAAGTTTGATTATAATATGTCTTGGTAACTTTCTTTTGGGATCTACTTTATGTGGGGTTCGATGAGCATCCTGGGTAGATATCTTCTCATTTTTCATGAAATCAGGGAAGTTTCCTGCCAACAAATCTTTAACAATTCTCTCTGTATTTTCTGTTATCCTACCTATTCTGGTACTCCAATCGCTCGTTGGTTATTCCTCTTGATAGAGTCCCATGTAATTCTTAGGGTTTCTTCATTTTTTTAAAATTCTTTTATCTGATCTTTCCTCAGATAAGTTGGTGTCAAGTGCTTTATCTTCATTCTCACTAATTCTGACTTCCATTGCCTCAGTTCTGCTTGTATGACTTTCTATTGAGTTGTCTAATTCTGAGATTTTATTGTTAATCTTCTGGATTTCTGTTTGCTGTCTCTCTCTGGATTCTTGCAGCTTGTTAAATTTGTCATTATTCTTTTCTCTAATCTTATAAGTTCCTCTATTGCTTTGTCTGTGTATTCTTTGACTAGTTTTGTTTCGTGCCTAATCTCCTTTCTGATCTCTTGAAGAGTTCTGTATGTTAATCTTTTGTACTGTACCTCCGATAATTCCAAGATGTTCTCTTCGTCTAGAAAGTTTCTTGATTTGTTGTTTTGGGAGCTCATTGAAGCCATCATGGTCTGCCTCTTTACGTGATTTGATATTGACAGTTGTCTCTGAGCCATCAATAAGTTATTGTATTTATTTCTTTTGTTTGCTTTACTCTGTCCTAGCTTCTTGTTTTGTTTTGTTTTGATATGCCAAAATTGGCTGCTTGTGTGAGCTAGTTTGTTTATTGGTGCCTTTGAAGCGCTAACGTCCTGTCACCAGGTGGTTAGATCTGTTACTAGGTATGTGAGCCCAGGAGTCCGTTTACTTTTCTTATATGGATTCAGCTCAGGTGTCCAGGTAGTTGGTTACCAAGTGTGTCGTGCAGGCTCTCACCTACAGTCCTTGATGGGCAGGGGTGATTGGTGTAGGCACAGGTATCTGGCTGCAGTATGGGGTTATGTGCTGAGCAAGGCAGGGGGCTGATGGCTGCCCCTGAGTGTCTATGAAGAAATCGTGTTGCTGTTCCCTAGAGTGCATACGTGGGTGGGTTTTGCTGCCAGACTGTGGGCACCCAGTGCTGTTGGCTGTAAGGACTGGGAGCCACCACTTATTCTTGGACCGTTGTCATGGGTGGCCAGGTGGCGTGGGTGGAGCCACCAGTCCTCAGGCCCCTGATGTGGGTAGGTGAGGACCCTGCTTAATGAGCAGAGTGGTGTTAAATGTCATGAACCTGCCACTCCACCATATAGCTGATACTGTTGAAATTAGGCTTCAGTTATGTATCCTATTGTATTGTGGTAATGAGGGCCTACGCTGTTGAAATAGGCCCACACAGGTCTATGCAGGGGTTAAAGGCATTCAAAGTCTGTGGACCCCATATGCGTGTGCCTAGGTAAAGGAGCTACACCTATCCTAAGTTCCCAGTTGAGGGGAGCTGGCAGATTATTCACGTTTGCTAATTTGTTCCTTCTCCATGGCCAGTAATATGGCTCAGGGCACCTTGTAGGTCCTTACTTCCTGCCCAGGGGACATGGCAATGCCTGAAGCTGGCCCAGGACCTGGTGCAGAGGTGGGGGTTGGGCAGATAAATGGGAAAGAGTTTTTTCCCAAAGGGGGTGTTTTTTAATCTGTGCGGTAAGTTAGACATGTACTTATCTTTTGCCGATTGAGCGCCACTTTTCACTGGTTCTGGAGACTTGAGTAGTCTTTGCCACTCGGCTTCTCCCAATGTTGAAAATGCATCCCGAGCGCCACTGCTTGCTTCACCACGTGCACTGGCTGCAGGGTACTGGTTCCCACCAGCTCAGATCTGGCAACTCCTCACTGCTTCTGAATCTTCTCTCCCTCCCCCTACTGCTCAGTCTGATTCCTTAACTTTGCCTTTGATGTTCAGGGCTCCTAGATTGTCATGTATAATTGATTCACTTGTTTTTTTTGGTGTTTATTGTAATAGGGACCACAGGAAGCATCTGACTACTCTGCCATCTTGGCGCCATCCCCTGGTTCGGGTTTTTAAACGGCTGATGGGGAGCCCTCGTGACATAGTGGTTAAGCATTTTGTTACTAACCAAAACGTTGGCGGTTTGAATCCACCAGCTGCTCCTTGGAAATCCTATGGGGCAGTTCTGTGCTGTCCTGTAGGGTTGTTAACTAGTTGAAATCAAATCAGCAATGGGTTGATTGCTAATGGAAGACTTGGTGGCACAGCGCTTAAAAGCTTAGCTGCTAACCAAAAGGTCGGCAGTTTGAATCCACTAGCTACTCCTTGGAAGCCCTGTGGGGCAGTTCTACTCTGTTCTATAGGGTTGCTATGAGTCAGAATTGACTCGATGGCAATGGGTTCATTTTGGATTTTGGAATGGCTGATGATCATGAGCATCTTTTCATGTATTTGTTGGCTGCCTAGATGTCCTCTTTGGTGAAATGTTTGTTTGTGTCCTTTGCCCATTTTGTGATTAGGTTGTTTGTCCTTTTTTTGTTGGAAGTTTTCTGTATATTTTGGAGATTAAGCCTTTATCAGATATGTCATTGCCAAAGTTTTCTTTTTGCAGTCTGTAGGTTCTCCTTTTACTCTTTTGGTGACCGTAAGTGTTTAATTTTTAAGAGCTCTTTATCTAATTTATCTTCTGGTGTTTGTGCATTGCTAGTTATGGTTTGTATTGTATTTATGCCATGTATTAGGGCCCCTCGTGTTGTCTCTATTTTTTCTTCCATAATCTTTATCGTTTTAGGTTTTATATTTAGGTCTTTGGCATTTTGAGTTAGTTTTTTGTGAATGGTGTGGGGTATATTTCATTTTTTTACAGATGAACTTCCAGTTTTGCCAGCACCATTTGTTAAAAAGACTGTCTTTTCCCCATCTAATGGACTTTGGTCCTTTGTCAAAGATCAGCTGACCATAGGTGCATGGATTTACGTCTGGTTTCTTGATTCTCCTCCATTGGTCCCTGTGTCTATGGTTGTACCAGTAGCAGACTGTTTTGACTAACGTGACTGTATAGTAGGTTCTGAGATCAGATAGTGTGAAGCCTCCTACTTTGTTCCTTTTTTTCAGTAATGTTTTGCTTATCTGGGGCGTCTTTCTTTTCCATATAAAGTTGGTGATTAGTTTTTCCATGTTGTTAAAGAATGCTGTTGGCATTTGGAGTGAGATGGCATTATATCTGTAGATCTCTTTGGGTTGATTTCATTTTTAATTTCTTCTATTACCCAGTTGTTTTTAAGCATGCCATTGTTCAGTTTTCAAATACTTGATTTTTTTCCTTGTTCTTCCTATTATTGATTTCTAATTTTATAGCATTGTGATCTGAGAAGATGCTTTGTATTATTTCAATATTTTTTAATTCATTGAGGCTTCTTTTGTGGCCTAGGATATGGTCTTATTCTAGAGAATGATATGTGCTGGAGAGGAATGCATAGTGCACTGCTGTTGGGTCATGCGCTCTGTATATGTCTGTGAGGTCAAGAAGGGTTGATTGTGTCATTTAGATCTTTTGTATCTTGAGTTTCTTTCTAGTTGTTCTGTCCATCTTCAAAAGTGGTATGTTAAATTTCCTAGTGTTTAGAGCTGTCTGTTTCTCTTTTCATTTCTGTTGGAGTTTGTTTTATGTATTTTGGAGCTCTGTCATTGGATGTGTAGATATTTATTATGGTTATGTTCCCTTGGTAGATTGATCTCTTAATCGTTATGTAATGTTCTTCCTTGTCTGTTATGATGGAGTTTGTTTTAAAGGCTATTTTATCAGAGACCGATATTGCTACTCCTGCTGTATTTTGGTTACTGTTTGCTTGATATATTTTTTCCATCCTTTTTAACCTCTTTATGTCTTTGTGTCTAAGTGTATCTCTTCTAGGCAATATGTTGATGGGTTATTTTTTTAATCCAGCTTGCCACTCCCTGTCTCTTGACTGGTACATTTAACCTGTTTACATTCAGTGTGATTATTGATAGATATGAATTTACTACTGTCATTTTTTACTTTTTTTTTTAATTGTACTTTAGGTGAAGGCTTACAGAACAAATAGTTTCTCATGAAACAGTAGTACACGTATTGTTTTATGACATTGGTTAACAATCCCACAACATGTCAACCCTCTAACTTCTCAACCTTTTTTTTTTGTGTGTGTGTGAAAATACACATAGCCAAAGATACATCATTTCAAAAATTTCTATATGCACAGTTCAGTGACATTGACTACTGCTCTTCCAATTGTGCTGCTATTCCCACTTAAGATGAGGGCTTACGGAACAAAATAGTTTCTCATTTAACCGTTACTACACATGTTGCCCCATGACAATGGTTAACAATCTCACAACACATCAACAATATCCTTACTCAACCTTGGGTTCCCTGTCACCAGCTTCCTTGTCCCCTTCTGCCTTCTGGCCCTTGTCACTGGACTGCTGTACCTCATTAGTCCCATTTGGTTTTACAGGGCTGTCCACTCCCAGGCTGAACAGTGAACCTTGGAGATAACTTCACCACTGAGCTAAAAGGGTGTCTGGGGGCCATACTCTCGGGGTTTCTCCAGTCTCCTTTAGGCCAGTAAATCTGGTCTTTTTTTTGTGAGTTAGAATTATGTTCTACATCGTTGTCCAGCTCTGTCCAGAACCCTCTGTTGTGATCCTGTTCAGAGCAGTCAGTGGTGGTAGCTGGGCACCATCTAGCTGTACTGTACTCAGTCTGGTGGAAGCCTTGGTAGCATGGACCATTAGTCCTTCAGACTGATCTTTTCCTTGTATCCTGTTCTCTTCATTCTCCCTTGCTCCCGAAGGGATGAGACCAGTGGAGTATCTTAAATGGCCACTCACAGGCTTTTAAGACCCCACACAGTACTCACCAAGGTAGAATGTAGAACATTGTCTTCATAAACTGTGCTATGCCAGTTGAACTAGATGTTCCCCGAGACCATGGTCCCCACCGCCCTCTGCCCAGCAATTCAGTCCCTCACAGAGTTAGGATGTGTCTATGGAGCTTTCATGACCTTTCCTTGTGCAAGTTGTGCTAGTTTCCCCTGTATTGTGTACTGTCTCACCCTTCACCCAAGATACCACTTATCTATTGCCTATTTAGTATTTTCCCCACACCCCTCCCATCCCTGGTAACCAACAAAGATTACTACTGTCATTTTGTGCTTTTTTTTTTTTTTTTTTGGTTATGATGTTGACACTTTCTTTGTTCCACTTAATTTTGTGTGCTGAGTTCTTTTTGTTCACAGATTGTCTTTTTTATTTCCTTTGTTGTTGTTGATTTTGTATACTGAGTCTTTTTTTTTCCTTATTTTTGTGGGTAAGTTTGTTAACTTTCGTTATGATTACGGTGAGGTTTACTTATCCTGTGTTTAAAACTGTTATTTTTAGATATCACCTTGACTTCCTCTCTACATGGAAGTTCTGTAACTGTACTATTCGTTCCCCCTTTTTGTTTTGAAGTTGTTGTCCATTTCAGATTGACATGTCTGGTTCCCTGGTTTTGGTTTTATAGCTTTATTTTACTTTTGAGATTTCTGTAACTGGATTTGCATCTTAATGATGTCATTGTGTGGCCTGCTGTCGGGTTGTTGTCTGCTGTCGTTGATTCTCTATCTCAAGGACTTACTTTAATATTTCTTGTAAGGATGGTCTGGATTTTACAAATTCCCTTCATTGCTGTCTATCAGGTGATGTCCTAATTTAGTCATTTTATTTGAGAGACAAGTTTGCTGCATATATGATTCTCGGTTGGTGATTCTTTTCTTTCAGGATTTTATATATGTGATCCCGTTGCCTTCTTACCTGCATGGTCTCTGCTGAGAAATCAGAGCTTAGTCTTATTGGAGTCCCTTTGTAGGTTATAATTTCATTTTTCCCAAGCTACTCAGAATTCTTTATCTTTGGACTTGGAAAGATTGATTATGATATGTTTTCGTGATTTTCTTTTGGGGTCTGTCCTTTCTGGGCTTCATTGAGCTTTTTGGATGGAAATCTTCTTGTCTTTTGTGATATTTGGGCAGTTTTCTTCCAGGAAATCTTCAAAAATTCTCTGTGTTGTTGTTGTTTTTTTGGTCTCCTCCTGTTCCAGGATTCCTGTCAAAAGTAAATTATTCCTCTTCGTAGTGCCCCACGTAACTCTTAGGTTTTCTTCATGTTTTTCATTCTTTTTTCTGATCGTTCCTCAAACATGTCATGTAGGTGCTCTCCCAAGTTGGGGAGTAGAGGGACGACCAGCAGGGGGTCACAGAGGCAGTCTTTCCTGTGGAGGAGGGGTGGGGCGGGTGGGTGGTTATGAGGCGCACAGATATTTTCTGGTGGTGGGGGGGCGAGGCAGGTGGCCAGGAGCTGGGGAGAGAGAAAAAGAAAAAAGGAGTGGTTCATCTATTGTTCTGTGCTTGTCACCCGTCCTTCCGGTCAGGTACCTACGCGGGAGAGTCACCCTGTTTCTGGGTCCTGGCTCCCTCCCTGGTCTATGTTTGCTGGATCCCTGAAGCTCTCATCCTCCTTCCTGTACTTTCTCTCCTTTGCTTCTGTTCATGTCCTCATTTTGTTTCACTCCGGGTGTGTTGACAGTTTCTCTGACTCCTACTGGGAGTTCTGTGATGTTGTCTTACTGTGCTCCTCATCCAGGGTAGCTGCTGGCTTTGTCTCAAAATGGCCCTGCTGTGCTGGGCTGTCTGACTGGGCATCTCTACTCTATATCTCTCTCCTTTCACTGCTGTCATTCAGTTTCTTTTTCCAGTCAGCGTTTGGTCTCATTTTGTATCCTTTCAGGTGATGCTCAGGATTCCAGGGTTGTCATCTGTATCTGTTTCACTTTGTTTCTTAGGTCTTTCCTGTAGAGGGATGGCATGGTGGCATGGTGCGTCTGGGCTGCCATCTTGAATCTCCCAGGAATTATTTTACTATTTGTTAATTTATGTTTTTATTGCGTTGCCATCTGAAAGTATAGTTTGACCACTTTATGGTTTTGTAATTATTGAGGCTTTCTAATAAACAACTTTTCTAACCATTCCATAAATAACTGGGAGAAAAAGTAGAATATTTCTGAAGAACTTAAAGTTTGATAAATCTTTGAAATCAATCATGGTGGTTTTATTGCGTGTATATTTTTATTTCTGTCCTGTAGTTATGGTTGATAGTTGTAGTAGAGAAAGGGTTGGCATGAGAGATGCCGTTTTAACTAGGACCTATAATTG
Organism: Dugong dugon; assembly: GCA_030035585.1. Classification (NCBI taxonomy): domain Eukaryota; kingdom Metazoa; phylum Chordata; class Mammalia; order Sirenia; family Dugongidae; genus Dugong; species Dugong dugon. Next base: position 74,793,345 of record CM057473.1, read on the forward strand.
CTGTATTAGCTGGTGGCACAATGGATAAAGTGCTCAACTGCTAACCTGAAGGTCAGTGGTTCGAAACTACCAGTGGCTCCATGGGAGAAAGCTTTGGCAGTCTGCTTCTGTAAAGATTTACAGCCTTGGAAACCCTGTGTGGTCTCTATGACTTGGAATCAACTCAACGACGTGGGTTTGAGGTTTTTTTTTTAATCCCCAATGTATTGCTTAGCCTACTTCATTTTATTGGAAATTTACCTCAGGGATGGCCTCACAGCCATAGAATGTGGAGCCCATTTTTTAGCTTAAACATAGAATCTTTTTACTGAAATCCTTTTGTGATAGTAGCAGGTTATATTTGTAGAGTGATACTACCAACATTGGTTTTTTTCTATTCTTTCTCTCACTGATTGGACCCAGTTCATACTAGACTTTGATCTGGAGTGTAATAAGAATATGAAATCTTGACGCTCCGGTATGGATGGACAAGAGTTGAGGAAAGTGGAAATGTTGTTTAAGACAAACTGAAATTATATGTTTTGAGATGATAGAAAATTTAAAGAATTGTCCAAATATGTAGATCCTTTAACTTTTCTGTTAGGGATTAATCACTTACTTTTGTGAACTTTGGATACTGTTTTACCTAATTTACCTCCTGGATTACTGCCTAATAACATGTTTTGAGGGCAGTTTAAGAACAGAAGATTGTGAAGAAACAAAGAAAATAAAATCGTAATTCTACCACATAGAGGATTCTTAATCGTTTTGCGGTCCAGTTTCCCTTTTGGAATTGGAGAAAAACTGTGGATCTTCTCCCCAGAAAAAGATGCATTAAATACTGTACGTAATTCCAAAGAGGTTCATGGAATCCTGAAGTCTTATCTGTGTATCCTATTGGCCTAGACTGTAAGTTAATAATACTGATCTAAGGTAATACCATTAACATTTTGACATTTGTTTCTAATTTTTTTTTTTTTTACTTAATTGAAATCTTATCATATATTCAAATTTTGTGTGTAGCTTTTGTCATTCTTTAATAGTGTGTATCATAAGCATTTCCTCATCATTGAAAACTACCTAAAAATAATTTTTAATGACAACATAATATCCATTGTTTTCAATTTAGAAATAATTTATTGGGTTACTCCTGAGTTCCAGGTATTGTGCTAACTGGGAGGACACAGATACAGAGGCCAGTGGTCTCTGCTGTGCTCTTAAACTAAGGATATCTTCGGGAGGGAAGTAAAATTGATTTACATTATTATCTTAATATTGGATATTTAGATTGTTTATTTTTTCCACTATTACAAATAATACTTTAGTGAACAGCTTTGTGCTTAGATCTCTTAGTATATTTCTGTTATTTTGATTTTATAGATTGCTAGAAGAAAAGTTAATGGGTAAAAGGATGTCAGTCTTTGAAAGACTCTTAAGTTACACATTACCAAATTGCTTTCCAGAAAGGTGTATCTGTTTACCTTCCCAGCTGTGTAATGTATAAGTACCTGTCTTTTTCAACCATTGAAGAACTAAATATTATCATTTTTAAAAATCTTTAGTGTTTTGTTAAATGGTAGCCATTGAAAGGAGTGGGAAAGGGATGTCAGATACAGAAGCAGCATGAGCAAAGATGAGATGTTGGCAGTCTGAGAAGAACTGTCTACCAGAGAGAGCTTCAGCAGAAATCAGAGTGGAGGGGAAGTATAAGGGATGTGTTGCAGGACACTGAAAGCATCTGTTTTAGTCTACTTCTTGTACAGCTTATGCTCTTCTTCAAGCCCAGTCTTCACTCTAGCTCTTCAAGATGGAGGCTGGCAGCAGTTTCTTAAAATGACTTAATGGAACAAGTTATAGTCTCTGCTGTGGCAGCTGGTTTAAAGGCTGTATTGATAGTCATCATCTCCCTTCACCACCACCATTCTAGATCACTTTCACCCTTTGCCAACTTTCAGATGCTTTAGAGTGATCCATACCTTATTGGGCGATGACTCCTGCAGTTGTCTGTATCCTGGGAATCTCAAGAGTTTCAGACTTCCTTCTTTCTGCTCTCATATGTAGCAGCAAACATAGCTACCAGAGCTAGTGACCTATTGTAATAACTCTCTTTTGCCTGCTGATCCACCAGTTGTAACTTCAGATTCAGATTAATGATAACCTGATAAAAATGTTTCCCCCAAGGAATAAGGATCTGTACTCCTACCAGAGCATAGAATTAGGAAACAAGTTTCTTTATTTGGTTACTAAGATTATAGGAGCCAATCCTTCTTCCACTCATATCTCTTTGTTGTAAATGCATTTATCAGTGCATTTACTGCATCTCAGAGGCCATTCCAATGCTCTATCATGCTTACTGCTTCTTGGTGATATAGTGTATGGTGAGATCAATGGTCTTCTCTGCGGAAAGGATCCTTTGGTCTCAGGTGATATTATGGTAAATCAGACACTGTTGGATAGTGTTGCTGGCTAAGCACTGAAGGTAGGAAAAGGCAAACTCATTTGGAATGGTTATCAATGCCAGTAGGGACAAATTGCTGCCCCTTTCAGGGTGGAAGAAGTCCATTGTACTCAACTTGCCACATAAATGGCTGACTGGTCTCCTTGAGGGATAGTAACATATAGGGGCCTCAGAGTTGGCCTTTGCTGGTGACATGTTGGGATCTCAGCTCCAACAGTAACTAAGCTATGTCAGTTTTGGTGAGAGGAAGGCCTTCATCTCTGTCACTGTGGCTTCTTTATTAGTGGGACTATTGTGTGGTCACAAGGTGGTTTAAGACCAAATCTGGTGCATTTATCCACCAGTTTCCACACCTACATCGGTTGAAGATTGGCCCTAAGGGTGCTAACTTCCTTGTTCTTCTGGGTTGCCTTACTTGTGCTTGCATTCCCTTTGCAGAAAAATGGAAAGACTCAGAGAACTTTGATGAATGTCTTAGTCATCTAGTGCTGCTGTAACAGAAATACCACAAGTGGATGGCTTTAACAAACAGAAGTTTTTTCTCTTAGAGTCTAGTGGGCTAGAAGTCCAAATTTAGGGCATCAGCTCCAGGGGAAGGCTTTCTCTCTTTGTCAGCTCTGGAGGAAGGTCTTTCTCATCAATCTTCCCTGGATTAGGAGCTTCTCTGCATGGGAACCTCAAGTCCAAAGGATGAGCTCTGCTCCCTGTATTGTGTTCTTGGTGGTATGAGGTCCCCCTGTCTCTCTGCTGACTTCTTTCTTTTATATTTCAAAAGAGATTGGCTCAAGACACAATCCTATCTTGTAGAGTGAGTCCTGCCTCATTAACATAACTGCTGCCTCTCTCACCTCATTAACATCATAGAGGTAAGATTTACAACACATAGGAAAATCACATCAGATGACAAAATGGTGGACAATCACACAATACTGGGAATCATGGCCTAGCCAAATTGATGTACATGTTTTTGGGGGACACAGTTCAATCTATGACATTCCACCCTTTGGCCCCCCAAAATTCATGTCCTTGTTACGTGTAGCACATATTCACCCCATCGTATCATTCCAAAAGTCTTAACTCCAAGTCCAAAATCCAAAAATTCCTCTTCATCTGTGAAATCTAGAATACAAGTTATCTGCTTCCAAAGTACAATAGTGAAACAGGCACAAGCTAGATATTTTCATTACAAATGGGAGAAATTGGAGGGAAAGAAGGGATAACAGGCACCAAACAAGTCAGCAGAACTCGTTACATTAACCCTCAAGGCTTGAAAATAATCCTCTGTTCTCTGAGACCATTTATACAATGGCCCTGCCCTCTGGACTCTAGGTATTGGCTACACTCTTGGGATTCTGAGTGGAGCCCCTTGGCTCTGGGCTTCAGCTCCACCTTCAAGGCCCACTGATACACATATTTTTTGGGGGGCACAATTCAGTCCATGACAGTGGGTTACTGTCATCATGAGGTGGGACGCTGTCGGTGGGAACTGCCCACAGCAACTGTGGCTGAATTCATCACAGCAACCGGGCTGAGGGGATATGATCCAAGGCTCTACTTGTTTTCACTATAAACCGTGCAAAAGATGGGACACAGCCCTAAAATCCATCATTAGGAGATTGGTTGGATAAATTGTGGTATATCCATATAATGGCATATTAAGTAGCTGTAAAAAGGAATGGATGCATTCTGTATACATACAAGGAAAGATCTCCAATATAAAGTGAGAAAAGCCAGGTATTTAATATTGTATGTGATGTGCAGCCTTTTGTGTACAAAAGTGAGAAAGTAAAAAATATTTGTATATGCTTATGATTGGTGTTTGAGGAAGGGATGGATGGGAATGGGGTTATGGAAGATAAGGTGGAAGGAAACTTTTCACTTTATAGCTTTTAATTTGTTTTCTTTTAAAATATTATGTTTGTTTTTGTAAAACCACCCCGGTGAGATACTTGTTACTGGATTTAAATCTTATTTTCAATATTACTAAATAACCACCACTCATCTGTCAGTTTGTCACACTGTGGTGGCTTGCATGTTGCCATGATGCTGGAAGCTATGCCAATGGTGTTTCAAGTACCAGCAGAGTCATCCATGGTGAACAAGTTTCAGTGGAGCTTCCAGACTAAGACAGACTAGGAAGAAGGACCTGGCGGTCTACTTCTGAAAAAATTGGCCAGTGAAAACCTTACAATTAGCAGCAAAACATTGTCTGATATAGTGCTGGAAGATGAGCCCATCTGGTTGGAAGGCATTCAAAATACAACTGGGGAATAGTGCCCTCCTCAAAGTGGAGTCAACCTTAATGATGTGGATGGAGTTAAGCTTTTGGGACCTTCATTTGCTGATGTAGCACGACTCAAAATGAGAAGAAACAGCTGCAAACATCCATTAATAATTGGAACATGGTGTGTACAAAGTATGAACGTAGGAAAATTGGAAGTCATCAAAATGAAAAGGAACAAATAAAGATCAATATCCTAGGCATCAGTGAGCTGAAATGAACTGGTATTGGCCGTTTTGAGTCCAACAGTCATATGGTCTGCTATGCCAGTAATGACAAATTGAAGAGGAATGGCTTCACATTACATCATCAAAAAGAACATCATGAGATTTATCCTGAAGTATGATGCTGTCAGTGATAGGATAATATCCGTACGCCTACAAGGAAGACCAGTTAATACGCTTATTATTCAAATTTATGCACCAACCACAAAGGCCAAAGATGAAGAAATTGAAGATTTTTACTAACTTCTATACTCCGAAATTGAAATTGACCAAACATGCAATCAAGATGCATTGATAATTATTGGTGATTAGAATGTGAAAGTTGGAAACAAAGAAGAAGCATTGGTGGTTGGAAATTATGGCCTTGGTGATAGAAACGATGACAGAGATTGCATGACAGAATTTTGCAAGACCAACAACTTCATTGCAAATACCTTTCTTCAACAACATAAATGGTGACTATACACGTGGACCTTGTCGGATGGAAAACAGGAATCAGATTGACTACATCTGTGGAAAGAGCCGATGGAGAAGCCCAGTATCATCAGTCAGAACAAGACTGCGGAACAGACCATTAGTTGCTTATATGCAAGTTCAAGTTGGTAGTAAAGAGGTAGGAGGGAAACAACGAGAGTCTGGTGTCACAGAAGCCAAGTTGTCTTATTTATCTAGTGCTACTATAACAGAAATACTACAAGTACGTGGCTTTAACAAACAAGTTTATTCTCTCAGTTTAGGAGGCTGGAAGTCCGATTCAGGGTGCCAGCTCCTGGGGAAGACTTTCTCTTTCTGTTGGTTCTCAGGGAAGGTCCTTGTCATTAGTCTTCCCCTGGTCTAGGAACTTCTCAGTACGGGGACCCTGGGTCCAAATGATGCACTCCACTCCCTGCACTTCTTTCTTGGTGGCATGAGGTCCCATGTCTCTCTCCTTGATTCTCTCTTTTATATCTTTTATATGACTCAAGATACAACCTAATCTTGTAGATTGTGTCCTTTCTCTTTACCATAACTGTCTCTAATCCTGCTACATTAACATCAAAGAGGTTAGGGTTTACAACACATAGAATAATTACATCAGATCACAAAATGGTAGAGAACCACACAATGCTGGGAATCATGGCCTAGCCAAGTTGACAAACATTTTGGAGGGCACAGTTCAATCCATAACACAAGCAGAGGATTGTATTTCAGTACACAAGTAGTGATCAACAGATACTACTAAGCAATAAAGTGTAAGATCTTTCCTCTTAAGATATTTGGGTCTAGTAGTTATTCCTTCTCTCTAAATTACATGTATTCCTTGTTCTCATCTGTTCAATTCCTGAACATAGTGAGTGTGTGTATAGTGAGCTTGTTAGGTAAGGGATATTGCATCTTCTGAATTCATTTTGTTCCTGAGTGTCAAATTTTAAGTAGCACAAGTCTGGGTAATGAGGGATTTGTTAAAAACTGTATCTGAATCTTTTTACCTCTTGTGTTGGGGTGAGCGCTGAATCCTAATCACTAGTCTAATGACCTCTTGTTTTGGGATTGGGAATAAAGTTGGAATAGCCAGGGATACTTCTGTCTCCTTTTCTACAGGTTCACTGAAACAGGTTCATGTCCATTTGACAAAACACTTGTTCCTTGACTTCACTGTTTTAGGAAGCATTGTTTTCACTTCCTTTCGCCACTTCCAGACTTTCGTTTCAGTGCTAAACTTGCTCAAGTCTAATCTCTCTTCTCCTGATTAAATGCATCTGAACTTGTAAAGCTAACTAAAGATCTCCTTGTTGGTAGAGTGGATATTTTTCTGTTATTACCTCAACTTCTAGGCCGCTTTTGACACCACTGACCACTTTATCCTTCTTATAATGCCTTTTTTTTTTTTAATAGTATTTCATTTTGTTTGGTGAAAGTTTACACAACAAATTAGGTTCCTATTTAACAATTTTTACAGTAGATTTTCCATAACATTGGTTACAGTTTTCACAGTGTATCAGCATTCTTATTATTTCCATTCTGTTTGTTCTGTTTCCATTCATCTAGCTTCCCTGTCCCTCCTTGCCTTCTCATCTTTGCTTTAGGGTAAAGGTTGACCGTTTGGTCTCATACAGTCAATTGCTTAAGGGAGCACATTACTCATGGGTGATACTGATTATTTTATAAGCCGATCTATTATTTGGCTGAAAGATGACATGCAGAAATAGCTTCAATTCCAAGTTCAAAGATTATTTTAGACCAGTAGTCTTAGGAGTTCCTCTAGTCTCTGTTGGTCTTGTAGGTCTGGGCTTTTTTAGCAATTTGAGTTTTATTCTACAGTTTTCTCCTGTTCTGTCTGGGGACCTTCTATTGTGTCCCTGGTCAGAATGGTTGGTAGTGGTAGCAGGCACCGCCTAGTTCTGGTCTCAGGCTAGATAAGGCTGTGGTTCATGAGGGCTAGTCCTGTGGACTAGTTTCTTCTTTGAGTCTTTGGTTTCCTTCATTATCTTTTGCTCCAGACAAGTAGAGACCAATCAATACACCTTCTCCTCACTTATTATCTCGTTATCTGATGTTTTGCATTTACAACAATAGTGAAAAATATCTGACTGTTCTGCTCATTAACAGTGTATGTCTGGCAATAACAAATGCCAAGGTGCTGGCTTTGATAGTTAAGGTTATATGTCAGCTTGGCTGTGATTCTCAGTGGTTTGGCAGTTATGTAATAAGGTAATTTAGCATTTGTGTAATGATGTAGTCACCCTGCATTTTGTGATCTAATATAGTCATCCTCAATTTTCGCATAACACTAATTTCACATAATGACTTGGTCTTTGGAACCTGACCGTGTCGGTAAGTGAGGAGAGGGTGAAGTTGTATCTTAGATGGCTATTCACAAGCTTTTAAGACCCCAGATGTTATTCACCAAACTAGGATGTAGAATGTTATTTTTATGAACTATGTTGTACCAGTTGAGCGAGTTGTCCCATGAGACTATGGTCCTAAGCCTTTTAACCCAGTAAACCAATCCTGCGAGGTGTTTGGATATGTCTAGGAGGTCTCTGTAACTGTGTCTCCTATTGCTTTTGTCTTTTCTGAGGCACTGTATTTTTCTGGTTTGCTTCATACCCCTCTGGCCACTCCTTAGTTTATTCGCTAGTTTTTTCCTCTGACTTAAACATTGGTGTATTTCAGGGTTTTCTAGTATAGGCCCCCCATCTCGTTTCACTCTGTATATTCTCTGAGTGATCTTGTTTACTACTGTGGCATTAACCTGTTGCCGTCAAGTTGATTCTGACTCATAGCGACCCTATAGGACAGGGTAGAACTGCCCTATAGGGTTTCCAAGGAGCAGCTGGTGGATTTGAACTGCTGACCTTTTGGTTAGTAGCCTGAGTTCTTAACCAGTACATCACCAGTGCACCTACTATGGCATTAGTTACCCTAATTAATGCTTTTGGACAGCAAATAAGCCAGTCAGCACTGATACAAATCTGTAAAGACTGCCATGTTATTAAGTTGGACATTTTGCATGTAAAATTATCATATACAGAATTCAGGCTATACACCTGTGTGTATCTGCAATGAACTCATAGATGCAACAGTAATTGAAATAGTGTTGTTATTTAGGTTAGACTCAAACTTGAGTCTTATGGATACCTAGATTATTCTTGAGTACTCAGAAAATACAATTTTTAAAATCTTTTTCATTAGCTGAGTTGAGAATCCACAAGCTAAAAAGTAGATATGTTAAACACGTTAAAAACGAATTTATTCAGTATTTTAATTCTGTATAGTGTTGATTTTAATTTTTCCTAATGGTTGTTCATATTGTCGTAAAGTAATTCCTAAAAATTGTGTTTTGTAGTTCCATGAACTGTTCCAGTGAATAAGGTTTTGTTTGATCAACACTGCCCTCATGTGGTTAAAGTCAGCTAAATGTTTTGTATAGTCTTTCTACTTACGTTAAACTTGTGGTAGAAAGAATAGTTTAATTCAGTATTTTTACTGAGAATTACATATGGCCATTTTGCTGTTCTCTCCTTTCTGTCCTGTGTTTCTGTAGTATGTCTCTGCACATTTTTCTCATTTCTCTCTATGTACACATTCTCACATGAAATCAGAAGAGCTAAATGTAAATGAAAAGGTGGAAAATTTTTATTAAACTATTGAAGAGAGGAAAGCTACACATAAGTATAGAAGTGTTATAAGAAATAAAAAGAAAAGACTAACCAGTTGCAATATGTAAAATTAATAAAAACCTCTAACAAAAGCAATAGTAATGAAAACATAAAGAATAAACTGGAAAGAGTATTTGCAGTAAATGTGAGAGTAAAAGCTTTAATATATTTAATATAAAAAGTAGAGCTCATACAACTGGTATATAAGTAAGTGTGGACAATGGTCATGAATAAGGAGTTCACAAATGAGAAGATACAGTTGTTAAAGCACAAAAAATATATTAAAGTCCATAACGGTGCTCTGTAAAATGGGATTCGTAACATTCATAATGGTACTTCGAACAAACAAATGAACAAAGAAACCTCACTGGTCACTTTTGGAGCATGGTTGAAAACCAGCTAATTACTCTGAAAACCGGTAAATATAAGGACAGAATCAAGCACTTACCTTGCTTTTTCTGTATGAACTGTACCTCAGGTAACCAGATAGTTCATGGAGGAAGACACTTCTATTTAAAAGGATTTTAGCTTAGAAATGAAGAAGTGATAGACTGTCGCTACTTTTCAACCCCTGAGTGAGATAATATGTCTATATAGTGATCATCAGTGGCTGCTAAAACAATTAGGTTGAAGGTTGATGGCAAGCTTTATAATAGATGGATCGAGAGGACAGCATCTGAACCCACTGATTGTTCTTGGGGCATCTTGTGTTGTTAGCTGCCAGTGAGTTATTTCCCAATTCATGACAATCATATGTACAATGGGTTTGGACCATTGTGATCCATAGGGTTTTCATTTGCTGATTTTTGGAAATAGATTTCCAGGCCTTTCTTCCTACTCTGTTTTAGTCTGGAAGCTCCACTGAACCCTGTTCAGCATCATAGTACTATGCATGCCTCCACTGACAGGGTGGTAGTGGCTGCACTTGAGATACATTGACCAGGAATCCAGCCTCAGTCTTCTGCATGGAAGGTGAGACTTCTACCACTGAACCACCACTGCCCCCCGTGAAAAAACAGAGACCACCAGATACTTTGTGTATTCTGATGTGGTGTGACAGGAAAGATGCAACACTGCCAGTGAAGTTTTTTTTTTTTTTTTTTGTTTATTTATTTATTTATTTATTTTTATTTTATTTAAACATCATTTCAAAACTTTTTACTTACACATTTAAGTGATATTGACTATGCTCTTCCAATTGTGCTGCCATTCTCGCCCAAGATGAAGGCTTACAGGACAAAACAGCCTCCCATTTAATAGTTACTACAAATGTTGCCCTATAGCAGTGGTCAACAATCTCACAATACATCGACAGTGTCCTTATTCAATCTGTGTTCCTTATCATCAGTTTCCTACTCTCCCTCTGCCTTCTGGCCCTTGTCACCGGACTCCTGTACCTCGTTAGTCCCATTTAGTTTTACTGGGGTGTCCATTCCCAGGCTTAACATCGAACCTTGAAGGTAACTTCACCTCTGAGCTAAAAGGGTGTCTGGGGGCCACACTCTCGAGGTTTCTCTAGTATTCTTTAGGCCAGTATATCTGGTCTTTTTTTTTTTTTTTTTTTTGGGAGTTAAAATTATGCTCTACATCCTACTCCAGCTCTGCCCAGAACCCTCTGTTGTGATCCTGGTCAGAGCAGTCAGTGGTGGTAGCCGGGCACCATCCAGCTGTACTGGGCTCAGTCCCGTGGAGGCCTTGGTAGCTGTGGACCATTAGTCCTTCGGACTAATCTTTTCCTTGTATCCTGTTCTCTTCGTTCTCCCTTGTTCCCGAAGGGATGAGATCAGTGGAGTATCTTAGATGGCCGCTCATAGGCTTTTAAGACCCCAGACACTACTCACCAAGGTAGAATGTAGAGCATTATCTTTATAAGTAGTGTCATGCCAATTGAGCTAGATGTTCCCCGAGATCATGGTCCCCAGAGCCCTCCGTCCAACAACTCAGTCCCTCGGGGGGTTTGGATGTGTCTATAGGGCCTCCATGACCTTTCCTTGTGCAGGTTGTGTTAGTTTCCCCTGTACTATGTACTATCTCATCTCTCACCCAAGTTACCACTTACCTATTACCTATTTAGTATTTCCCCCCCCCCCCCATCCCTGGTAACCAACAAGGATTGTTACATTTTGCATGTGAATTTTTTCATGGGTTTTTACAATAGAGGTCTCATACAATATTTGTCCTTTTGTGATTGACTTATTTCACTCAGCATGATGTCCTCCAGTTTCATCCATGTTATGAGATGGTTCACCGATTCATTGTTCTTTCTCGTTGCATAGTACTCCATTGTGTGTATGTACCATAGTTTGTGTATCCATTCGTCTGTTGATGGACATCGAGGTTGTTTCCATCGTTTTGCTATTGTGAATAATGCTGCCATGAACATAGGTGTGCATATGTCTATTCGAGTGATGACTCTTATTTCTCTAGGATATATTCCTAGGAGTGGGATTGCTGGATCGAATGGTACGTCTATTTCTAGCTTTCTGAGGAAACGCCATATCATTTTCCAAAATGGCTGTATCATTTTGCATTCCCACCAGCAGTGTATAAGAGTTCCCGTCTCCCCGCAGCCCCTCCAACATTTGTTATTTCCAGTGTTTTTGATTCGTGCCAGTAATGCCGGGGTGAGATGGTATCTCATTGTGGTTTTAATTTGCATTTCTCTAATGGCTAGTGATCGCGAGCATTTCCTCATGTGTCTGTTGGCCATTTGAACGTCTTCCTTGGTGAAGTGTCTGTTCATTCCAGTGAAGTATTTTTTGCTAAAACAAAATCCTGGCATGTATCTAGGTGTCAGTTCTAGTTTTTAGGAAATGCAGGGAATGGAGGAACATACAGTTAGCAAAATACAGAATGGGGGAAACTGTAGTACGATCTGCTTGGTTTCTTTTATAAATAAATTGGAAGAAAAAGAATGGGAGAAATCTGTAGATTAAAAGAGATTTTAGGACACGTGTCAACCAAATGCAATATGTGTGGGCCTTTTTGGATACTCATTTGAAAAAACCAATTGTTAAATTTTTTTTTTTTTCATGAAAATTGGAGACATTGACTAAAAATTTTTGTATTAAGGAATTATAGTTATTTTCTGAGGTATAAAATGGTATTGTTGAATTTGTATTTTATTCTCTATACTTGCTGGAGTTTAAGAGTTTAAAAAAAAAGGGCTCTTTAAAAGAATTACAGAGGCTTGGACGATTCCACGTCCCCCTTTGAAATTTCTCTCTCCTTTGACCTCGTTTAGTACGTACAGACATTTTTACCTGCTTGCTCGGAAGTTTTAGTTCAGACATGAAACAAACCCTTTTTGAACAGACACATTTAAATGTTTGGACGTTCTGTACGTCCTGCTCTTACATGATCTGATGGTATGTCAAAATATATGAAAGATGTTTTGTTTATCTCTCTTTCTCTACCTTTTATCTCTTATAAAAACTCCTAGCTTTTCTCTATTTGGCGGAACACATCTCAGTGAGACTGTACTGCCAATTCATGAATCTTTTCTGAAATAAAATAAATTCTATAAATTTTACTTTGTCAGAATTTTTTGTTTTAACAGTATTTTTTTTTAAAGACTCATTGTCCTTTTTTTTTACAGATACATATTAAAGTATTTATGGATGAAATAATGTCTGAGCGTTGCTTCAGAATAACCCAGTTTGTGAAGGGGGAGTTGGCTGGGGGTAGAGATGAAACAGTATAGGCCATGCGTTGATAATTGTTGAAGATGGATAATAAGAACCTGGTGGTTCATTGTGGTGTTTTCACTACTTTCATAAATGTTTTGAAATCTCCATAATAAAAAGGTAAAAAATACAGTATTTAAGTCTCTCAATGAAAGATTTCTTTTTCTCCCTCAAACTAAGAGATTTTTAGTTTTAAACATTCTGAGAAAATTTAAATAATTTTCTAAATTAAAACAAATTCTAAATGCCTAATATTTAAAAGAATCAGTGATAAACCATTTTCAGTGGAAAACAACTATCCCTTAAGCAGCTTTAACTAATTGGTTTCCTTCATTTTATTAAAGAACGGAAAACCAGTGAAACCCTCACTAAAAAGGCATACAAAAAGTTGACGTCTCCAACCATTCCAAGGAGCCTTATGTTGCACACTTAAGTATTTCTATATAAACAGCAAAATTCAACCATATGAAAATCAAGTAATTCCTTGCTTTAGATAATAAATTAGAAAATATTAATTTTTATCATTACCATGGTTGTTGTTAGGTGCCATCAAGTTGATTTCAACTCATAGTGACTCCATGTGACAGAGTAGAACTGCCCCATATGCTTTTCTAAGCTGCAGTCTTTACATAAGCAGATCACCAGGTCTTTCTCCCACAGAGCTGCTAGCTGGGTTTGAACTGGCAACCTTTAGGTTAGCAGCCGAGTGCTTACCATTTCACCGCCAGCGTTCCTTACCATTATCATGGATAATATAACTTTTAAATTCTGAATATGGTGCATTCTGATAGTGGTTTAATAGTCACCTTTCAATTAAGATTTCAAATGCCAGAGAAATGACAATCCAGAAAATTTTTACTATTTTCTATTTTCTAGTTCTTTGAATAATGTTTGTAGTTAAAAGCAAACATTAGGGCAAGCCCATTCCCCAGATTTGCTCATCACCACATTCTGGCAGAAATGAGATTTAAACTCAGGTAGTCTGCCTCATTATGATTAATTAACCAAAATTTTTTGCATATGAATGCAAATGTCTTATTCTGTGATATTTTAACGTTTTTTCTTATAGAATATCTTAATATCTAGAATTTATATTTGGATACCTGTAATGTAAATGGGCTTAAAAGAGCAAAAATATGACTACACAACTGTGAAGTTTTGGTCAAAATCAGATTTTGGTTCTTGTCTGTATGTTTTAGTATTACTGGTAGGAATTACTATAAAGTATTGTTAGCTAATTTTTGATGAAAATAGTGGAAAAATCAAAGGGCAGGTAGCCTGAGAAGCATGCCTTTTTTTTTTTTCCTCTCTTCCCTCTTAGGGACATGGTGGATTTTTAGGTGAGGGTGATATCAGAAATGGGAGCTGGCAAAGATATTTGTCATACAGTTGATTAATAATAATGAAAGCTAGCGCTTATCAGTCACTTACTATAAGTTAAGAATATTGTAAAATGTTTTACTTATGTTCCTACCTATAAACCTCAATGTTTATTACAGAGGAGGAATTGGGTTTTAGAGCTTTTAAGTCACCTATATATCTCCCACAAGAATCCCTGGTAGCACAATGGTTGAGAGCTTGGCTCCTAACCTGAAGGTTGGTGGTTCGAACCCAGCCAGTGACTCCATGGGAGAAAGACCTGGAGATCTGCTTCCATAAAGATTCTGTTGCCGTCAGCCTAGGAAACCCTATGGGGCAGTCTTCTCTGTCGTATTGGGTTGCTATGAATCAGAATCGACTTGACAGCACCTAACAACAACAAAATATGTCTCACAGCTGTTAGATGCAGGCTGTTTGACCTCCACACCTACGCTCTGAAGCACTTTCATATTCTGCCTCAGTTAAGAAATATTTTTCCAATCCCTTCATTATATTAATAACCTTTATAGAGAGCACCGGAATCGAGCTGTTGTTTTTGGTATGGAGTGGAATATTTGTTATAAGCACTTAATACTATTTAACAAAATTAAGCTTCAAGCAAATTCCTCGTTTGCACTACGATTTCAGTTCGTGTCATAAACATTTGAGTGCTCAGGATTTCCTAATAATAGAAAGAGAGTAAAATTTTATTGCCAAATAGATGATTGTATCAGCTGATTTCCCAACAGATCCTTTCTGTTTTTTTACTGGGTCAAGCATAATACCTATTGCACAAAGTGTTTTCCTTATGTCAACTGCAGCATTTTTCAGTATGGCATAGCAAAACCTCTGTGTTTTCTTACTTTGACCCAGGCAGGAGTTAGTTGTAGGCAACAGAGTTCCTTTCAGATCTCACTGGCAACTTGTTACCTTCCAGCAACCAATTCAAGTGGGATTGTTTGAGGGGAAGTTCTATGCTGGATATTTCAGTGATGGCTTTTCCCACTTGCTGGCGGTTGGGGAGTCTACTGTTTCTGCCTGGAGCAACAGCTAAGCACAGAGCATCACTTACACTCATGCCAAACCCTACAATGCTTTTCATACATTTAGCTGCTTTTGGCTAAGAAGCTGTGCATTTTCACTCTTTTAGCTCTTAGGGAGAAATAGTTTTTGTTTAGGAGGTGATTATTAGTTGCCATGAAGTCAATTCTGACTCATGGTGACCCCACGTGTGCAGAGTAGAGCTGCTTCATGGGGTTTTCAAGGCTGTGACCTTTCAGAAGCAGGTCGCCGGGCCTGTCTTCCTAGGTACCTCTGGGCGTGTTTGAACTGCCAACTTTTCGGCTGGTAGTCAAGTGCTTAACCGTTTGCGCCACCCAAGGACTCCCTTGTTTAGGTAGAGGTTGTGATTTTATTTGGCAAATCATTGAAGGTACTACTTTCTGAAATGGAATAAAAGCTGTTTATTTTTAGTGTTGAAACAGCTTTCTGATTTTTGTATGATTTTGTATGATGATCTGACCTTTATACTTGATGGTCCATGCCACCTCATCTCAGTCAAAATAGGCAAGTGACATTTCTGCAGTCCTGTTAGTTTTTCTGCTTCAGCAAGGAAGAACCAACCCATCGTTGAGCAGAGGCGTGTCTTTAATCATTCCAATGTATATATTTTTTTCCTCATTGAACTCTTTGCTTTATATAAAGATTTATTACTTCCCTCTTTCATTTGGGGAAAATAAGAGTTCTGCTAAGCTCAGGCTATACTACATAACTTCTCTATGTCTCAGTTTTCTTCCTGGTGAAATAGACGTAACTAAACCTGCTCTGCTCTTTCTTGGATTGTTGTGAGGATCACATGAAATACGATGGCTGTGCAGTGTTTAGAAACTGTAAGGCAGTTATAAATATGTAGAGATTAAGGAAGAGAAGTACAGTTCTTGTATATATTACTTGGGCAGCCCTAGTGGCGCAGTGGTTAAGAACTTGGCTGCCAACCAAAAGGTCAACAGTTCAAATCCACTGGCCGCTCCTTGGAAACCCTATGGGGTAGTTCTCCTCTGTCCTACAGGGTCGCTTTGAGTCAGAATCAACTCGACGGCAACAGGTTTGGGTATTTGGTTTGGTTGTAGGAAGGCATGTCTTTAATATTTTTTGTGAGTTTGTTTTTTTTTTCAAATATATGTATTGGTCTTTTGTATTCCTTTTTGATCATCTTTTATACATATCTATGTATTAAAAGCTCTTTGTATGCTACAGGATATTCTTGTAATAAGTATCAAATACTTTTCCAGTTTGTTTTTTAAGTTTATTAATAACACTTTTCACCCCACAAAGTACCTACCCTATTTACTTCCCACAACAAAGTTTGTAGGACAGTATGTTATCCCCATTTTATAGATGTGAAAACTGATGCTCAGAGAGATTAATATTTTCATCCAAGATCATTTCAATATTATAAACAACACTTACTTAGACTTAATTTTTTTGATTCTTTAAATTCTTATTTCTCACTTCTTTTGAGTTCTTGTTGGAATTTATTTTCTAATTCATTTAGAGAAGGTCTTTTAGTAGTAATTACTCTAAATTCTTTAGAATCTGAAATTTTTTTTCTAATAGGTGAATGATAGACAGAGTAAAAATTTGGATTTAAAACATTTTCTCCTTTATAAATCTAAAGAAGTTGCTCTGTTTCCTTTATGTAACTACTATTGCTGATGAGAGGCCTACCATCAAACTGATTTTCATTCTGTAAGAGTTCCCCTGGTTTGTTTGTTTTCCTTCCCTTTGAAGTCTTTCAGAATTCCCTCACTTTCTCTTTTTTTATTGTCACAAAATATATATGACAAAAAATGTGCTGCTTCAGCCACTCTTAGAAAATTGAAGAAAATTTTATTGTGTAAAACATTTGCCATTTTAACCATTTTAAAGCATACAATTCAATGACATTAATTATACGTTCACCATCTAGTTCAGCTATCACCACTGTCTATTCCCAAATGATTTGCAGCCCCTTAAACAGAAACTCGGAGCCCTGGTGGCTCAGTGGTTAAGAGCTTGGCAAGCTATGGCTGCTAACCAAAAGGTCGGTGGTTCAAATCCACCAGCTGCTCCCTGAAACCCTATGGGGCAGTTCTACTCTGTCCTATAGGGTTGCTATGAGTCAGAATCGACTCGACAGCCATGAGTTAAACAGAAACTCAGTACTCCTTAAGTAATAACTTCCCATATTCCCCCTCCTTGCAGCCCTGGTAACCACTAATAAATGTTTGTCTCTGTGCATTTGCCTGTTCTAGATATTTTCTATAAGTAGGATTGTACAATATTTGTCCTTTTGTGTCTGACTTATTTAGCTTAATGTTTTCAAGGTTAATCCATGTAATAGCATGTATCAGAACTTCATTTTTCTTTATGGCTAAAATAATATGCCATTGTATGGATATACCACACTTTGTTTATCCATTTATCTGTTGATGGACACTTGGGTTGTTTCCACTTCTGTTGTGTATAATGATGCAGTACACATTAGTGTACTAATATCTGAGTACCTATTTTCAATTCTTTTGGGTATATACCTAGGAGTTGAATTGCTGGGTCATATGGTAATTTTATGTTTAACTTCTTGTTTTCCATAGTGGTTGCACCATTCTACATTCCCACTAGTAATGAACAGGGTTCCAGTTTCTCCACATCCTCTCCAACACATCTTCACATCCTTACCAACACTTGCTTCCGTTTTTCTGATAACAGCCCTCCTAGTGGATGTGAAGTGATATCTCATTGTGGCTTGATTTGCATTTTCCTAGTAACTAATGACCTTGAGCATCTTTTCATGTGCTTACTGGCCATTTGCATATCTTTTTTGGAGAAATATCTATGCAAGTCCTTTGCCCATTTATAGCTTGGGTTGGTTGTCTTTTTGTTGTTGAGCTGTAGAAGTTCTTTATATATATTCTGGGTATTAAACCTTTATCAGATATATGGTTCCCAAATATTTTTTCCCATTCTGTAGGTTGTCTTTTCACTTTCTTCATAAAGTTCGTTGTTGCACATACATTTTTAATTTTGGTAAAGTCCAGTTTATCCTTTTTTTCTTTTGTTGCCCTCACATCTGGTGTCATTCTTAAATGTCTAAGAATCCATTATTAAAAACAAGGTCTTTAAGTTTTACCCCTATGTTTTCTTCTAAGAGTTTTATGGTTTTAGTTCTTATGTTTAGGTCGTTGATCCATTTTGAGTTAATTTTTTGTATATGGTGTGAGGTATTGGTCCAACTTCATTCTTTGGAAATCCAGTTGTCCGAGCACTATTTATTCTTTCCCCACTGAATGGACTTGGCACCCATGTCAGAAATCATTTGGCTTATCACTTCTTCCATTTTCAAAATACCACTTTCTTCACATTCTGTTTTCTAGAACTTTCATTCCACATCTAGCTTTGAGGGAAGCTGAGAGCTAAGACTTCCGCCCACCCTCAGAAGTCACATTTTCTTATCTTTTATGATATATAAAATGTAATCATGTGGATATGCCAGTTTCCTTAATATCTTCATATTATTAGGTATGTAACCTTTAAATTTTTTCTTTATTAAGTAACATCATAATGACTATTGTTTTAGAATAGATCCTCAATAATTGAAGTACTGGATTGTATGTAGCTAACCATTTTATAGTGTTCATTTATTATTGCCATGTTCTTTCTGTATTAAGTTAGCAGGAAAAAAATGCATTGAAATGTGATTTTTGTATTTGACTGGTTATAAAGTCAAACCTTCTATTTAATTTTTTTCATGAACTTTTGTTATGGGAAACTGAAATGTACACACATGTAAACAATATACTGAGTATCTATACACATCAACTTATATCCAATCTTGCTATGTTTAAATCTCTATCCATTTCCTTCTGTATAATTTTGAAGCAAATTCCAGACATCATATGATTTCATCTGTAAAAATATTTCAGTATTCAAATGCTCTTGTATATAGTTGTTTTCCAGTTAACTCTTTTGTGAATATCCACGTCCATATTGTACTTTTCTTCCTTTTCAGTAATTTTACACATTTTTAGTATGTAAACAATAAATAAAGGCCCAGTTTTCTCTGTGGGCCTTAATTTTGAGAAAGATAATAAAATTCAGCTTTGGACTTAAACATCTAAGCATTGATGTTTAATAGGCAGTTTTATACAGACTGCTGCTTCTTCAGAGTGTGGGTGATTGGTTAAGACTTGGAAATGGATGATGTTATTTAGGGAGAGGTGGTGGACTGAGAAGTGAAATCTGCATATGGATGCTTGTAAAATATGTAAGGGATGGGCACTGGAAAAGACATCCACAAAGAAAGACTAAGAAGAAACATTTTGGGAAAAAGAAAGTCTAGAGAGAGCAATGTCTAAGGAGAGAAAGGTTAACAACGTCAGATGTAACAGAAAAGTTAAGGAAGATGATAAACAGAACTGTTTGTTGGACTCTGTGATTGAACAGATGAGAAAATAGATGCAGACACTGACCATGATGTAGTATAGTGATGCCCAGATAGACTTCGGTTTGAATTCTACATACCTTTTGGAAATTTACGTACTGAGCTTAGTTATCCTACTTTTTAAGTGGGAATAATAATGCTTTTTAAGGTTACTGAGGTATTTAAATGAGGTGTAATATAAAGTACTTGGTTTTATCTTTTTTGTAAATGGTAGCTATTTAAGGTCACATCATTGTGATATCTAAGTGGCTGATCTAGGATATGTGACTTCTATGATTTCTATTAAACAAGTACTGTATCTTATTTTTGAGTTACTATACCACACTTAGCTGCAAGGGAGGCTGGAAAATGTAATCTTTAGCTAGGTGTCAGTGTGCCTAGCAAAACGTCTAAAGAACAAGAGAACATATAATTTAGGACAAGGACTAGTGTCTTCTCCCACCATCACCTCCTGATTTGAAGTTGGCCAGGCTGGAGCAAGAGGTTGCTTGTTGCCTCGTCTCTATCCCTGTAATTTGCACAGGATGCCACTAAAGGGTGGTGGTGCCTTGGTTGAAATCTTGTGATTTTTCCGATAGGTGGAGTATACTGAGTGAAAGAAAATAAAGCGCTTATTCTTACTCAGTTATAATTTTCTACATTAATAATAATACAGCCAGGGATCAACATTAAAGGGCAATATATTTTTCTGTCCCCAAGTTGTTTATAGTTCTTTTATATATATTTTTTTATTGTTCTTTAGATGAAGGTTTACAGAACAAATAGTTTCTCATTAAACAGTTAGTACACATATTGTTTTATGACAATGGTTAACAATGCCACAACATGTCAGCACTGTCCCTTCTCAACCTTGGGTTCCCTATTATTACCAGCTTTCCTGTCCCCTCTTGCCTTCTAGTCCTTGTCCCTGGACTGTTGTGCCCCATTAGTCTTGTTTTGTTTTATGAGGCTGTCTAATCTTTGGTTGAAGGGTGAACCTTGGGAGTGACTTCATTACTGAGCTAAAACGGTGTCTGAGGGCCATACTCTCAGGGTTTCTCCAGTCTCTGTCAGGCCAGTAAGTCTGGTCATTTATTGATTGATCGATTGATTGTACTTCAGGTGAAGGCTTATAGAACAAATAGTTTCTCATGAAACAGTAGTACACATATTGTTTTATGACGTTGGTTAACAACCACACAACATGTCAACCCTCTCCCTTCTTGACCTTTTTTTTTTTTTCAGTGAAAATATACGTAGCCAGAGATACACCATTTCAAAAATTTCTGCATGCACAGTTCAGTGACATCGACTGCGCTCTTCCAATTGTGCTGCCATTCTCACTTTAGACGAAGGCTTACAGAACAAAATAGTTTCTCATTTAACAGTTAGTACACATGTTGCCCTATGACAATGGTTAACAACCTCACAACACATCAACACTATCCTTACTCAACCTTGGGTTCCCTATCACCAGCTTTCCTGTCCCCTTCTGCCTTCTGGCCCTTGTCGCTGGACTGCTGTACCTCATTAGTCCCATTTGGTTTTATGGGGCTGTCCACTCCCCGGCTGAACGGTGAACCTCGGAAATGACCACCACTGAGCTAAGAGGGTGTCTGGGGGCCATACTCTCGGGGTTTCTCCAGTCTGTTTTAGGCCAGTAAATCTGGTCTTTTTTTTTTTGTGAGTTAAAAGGTCTGGTCTTTTTTTGTGAGTTAGAATTTTGTTCTACATTTTTCTCCATCTCTGTCCGGGACCCTCTGTTGTGATCCCAGTCAGAGCAGTCAGTGGTGGTAGCCACGTGTCCTCTGGTTTTAGTTTCTCTGCTTTGCCACACATTTCCTGTGACAGCATCTGCCTTTGATGCCAAGCAACAGGATGGTAGACAGAGACTATAAGCCATGGGGATTCTCTCCTTGAACATTGGACCACAGTATCTGGTGTTATAGAGAAGAGTTCCCCTTTCTTGAAGTTGTAGGTGCCTGTCTAACCACTGCTGGTACCATCACTACCACAGCTGCTGCCCTGGGACCTGGGGTGGAGAGTATGGAGAGAGAAAAAAAACTCCAAGGGTTTCCCCACTTCCCCTTATGGGTCCCCTTTCCTACTCCTCAGACTAGAAGGAGAAGGCTTATCTTGGAACATTCTGTCTGTATTTAGTGTGCAGTTTTGGGTTTTGGGCTGCCTTGGAGTCCAGGTCAGGAGGTGCCAGAGAAAACAAAATCAGGAAACTCTTCGCAGTTTAGTGGCACTTGGAGCTGTGGTTTCCTCCCCACAAGCCATCTGCTACCATTTTCAGAGTCCATGTGTTCTGTCCAGGTTTTTTGTTGGCATTTAGTTGGAGAGACATATCATTTTAATTTCATTATAACCTTATTGTTTATTGTTTTGGTTAATAATTTATTATCTATTCTGTACTGGGCTTTGCTGGAGATGCAAAGATGGGTTATTTTTGAAGTGCCAGTAGTAGGTCACAGTGGGGGACGGGCTGTGGGAGTGGAAGCAGAAAGTAAACAATTTAACACTATGCATTAACAATAATAACTCAGCCTTTTTTGATCAATTTCTGTTTCAGGATTTGAATTATTGTTACTTAGGGAAAGAAGATCCTACTTATACTTGGTTAATTTTCCACCTATTACCCTAAAATATAAGGGATGAAAAGTCTTTGAATATGTCTGTGCTGGATTTAATTATTAAGACATAATTATAACAGAAGAATAAGAAATGTCATTATGTATACATATGATAAGAATAAGAATTTATAATAAATAATTATTATTATATACTTATTTCTTAGGTCTTAGAAAAATACCCCAATACACCCATGAGTCATAAAGAAATTCTTCAAGTTATCCAGAGAGAAGGACTAAAAGAAATCAGGTGAGTTATTTGAATATTATTAATAATAGTTACAATACTTAATTAGAGTGTTTGGTAGTACATAACAGTATACTTTAGTCCTCAAAATTGATTATTTAGTAATAAGTGCTTTGTTAAATTCTGACTTACTCAGCTGTTAGATCTTTGAAGTTCTCCATCATAGCACAGTTACAAAACTAAAAGTAAGTTAAAACAAAAAATAGTTCTTCATGAGAAGGAAGGTAGCTATCTCCAAGTCCATGCACTTGAATTCTTAGGAAGGCCTGGAGCCATCTTCAAGCCTTCATCTCTTAGTTGAGGCTTTTGATTTAATATGCGTGATTATTAGCAGATAAAAAGTACACTAGTGCAGGGGGGTTGCTAAAGGTAGACAAATAGTCTAGGAAGGAATGACCTTGGCCAAAAAGAACAGAATAGAAAAGGGATATAAAGCAGATAATGTTTGCAGTGTAATATCCTGGGATCAATCAGTACAGGACCAAAGGTACCACATACTTTGAATTCTAAGAGCATTATTATGTTATAATAATAGTCATTTTTCTAATCAATACCTTCAGTGATCAAGAAATGGTGAAATTATGTTAAGTATACTTTGTTTATTAAGACAGAAATCTGAGAGTCTAGAGAGATTTTCATTAAGATAGAAAAAGGTTGTGGTGCTTTAAAACTGGTACTAGTGGTTCTCACTGAAGATGGTATTGTGTAACACCCCTGGGGAAGAGTTCAAAATTTAGGTGGAGATATTTTTTATTGTCACAGTGACTAGGGAGAGGGGAGCCCTGTGTTATTTAACAGGCCGGTAACAGGCTCGTTAAAGTCTTTTGGACAGTCCTTCACATTGAAGAATTGTTAAGCTTAGATGCCAGTAGTGTCTCTGTTGAGAAACAAGGAGTTACACTCAAATACTTAGAAATGTTCTGCAAGATATTGCTTGATAAATAGCCATTGTATATTCTAGATTTAAATTCTAATCTTCTTTCTTTTTTTAATATGGAATTCAATTTTAGATTTTTTTCTTGGCCCTTCTTTTCTAAAGCAGTTAAAAAAATTTTTTTTTTTTTTTTAAATTAATGACCCCACTTTAGTAGGCCATGCATAAATTAGGTTTGGTTTATTACTATAAAACAGTGAAGTACAAGTTATAAGTTAGTATGTCTCACTTTGTATAGTATATGTCCCTGAAAAATTATATATAAACATTTGTAAATTAAAACATCAAAATGCTTTTGAAGAATTAGCTTTTAAAAATATCTTTTTGTAAATTATTTTAAAAAATGAATCACTCTTTAATTTGTTGATAATATGATTCTGAATATTTATTTGAGTTAGATTAGATTTAATAGATTAGGATTAATTAAAAGCACAATACCCATTTAATCACAGATCCATTTGTACAAAGCTATAGGAGAAAAGGGTAGTGATTTTGTGATTCTAAGGAACAAGTTCTGCTAAGGTATTCTAACCACTGCTGGTACCATCACTACCACAGCTGCTGCCCTGGGACCTGGGGTGGAGAGTATGGAGAGAAAAAAAAAACTCCAAGGGTTTCCCCACTTCCCCTTATGGGTCCCCTTTCCTACTTCTCAGACTAGAAGGAGAAGGCTTATCTTTTATAACACTGTTTTATAACACTGTTGGGTCTTCTAGAATAGGAATAAACAAGAGATTTCATTTCTCTTGTTATTTAGAGTTTTATACACTCTAGGTAAATAAGACTAGGAATTCTAGGGTATAGAAATCAGACTCCATCGGTCTCATTAGGCCTAAATGTCAATTGTAGTATCATTCACCTCTAACATAGTGAAACAAGAGATTTCATTTCTCTTGTTATTTAAACTTTTATACCCTCTGGGTAGATAAGACTAGGAATTCTGAGGTATAGAAATCAGACACATCAGTCTCATTAGGCCTAAATGTCAATTGCAGTATCATTCACCTCTAATATAGTGAGGCTCAAGTTTTGTTTATCCATTCATCTGGTGGTGGACATTTTGGTGGTTTTTACAGCTATTCTGAAAAGTGCTGCAGTGAACACTGTTGTACAGATTTCTGTTTGTGTTCCTGCTTTCAAATTTTCTGGGATTGCTAAGCCATATGGTAGTTAGCCATAAATTTTTTAAATAGTGTTTTAAAAACTTAAGATACTTTCTTTTTGTCCCAGGATGCAGATTTTACAGTTTGTAGGGAAACTGAGAGCACTTAGTTTCTCTTAACCTGAGTCCTGTATCTTTGGTTATGAAATGTCAAGAGAGATTCAAACCCTGGCCTCCCATATACACTTACATAAGTCACTCGCCTACAGCTTCAGGTAGCTGTTTCCCTACCTTTGGGCAATAATTTTTTTTATCTTTTTAAATTAAGAGTTTGATTTAGATGTTCTTTGCAGTCTTTTAGCTATACAATTCTGTAGTTCTTACAGTCCAGCCAGGAGACAGAAACTACATAGTAATTTGAACAGGAAAGTTTTATGTAAAGATTTATTAATTGGTTAACCAGGAATTAGTTACTAAAAGGTAAAGAGAACACAAAAGAATACAGTAATGGTAGATACAGGAAGCAGCCACTACCCCTAGGGCTGAGACAGTGAACCCCAGGAGGGAACAACTTTTGAGGAGGCCCCTCTGTGCCCCAGGCTGTGATTTAGATCTCCTTCTAGAGGATGGAGCTTTGGCCCACTGGATGACACAGAAGTTCACTGAGGTGCTGTAGTCCTGGGTGGCACATAGGAAGCTGCCTGTTGGTGCCTAGAAGATCCTGGAAAGCCACCTGCTGGAGTACTATCCAACTTGCTGGGGAGCCAGCTGAGGCACCAGCAGAGTTTTCTGGGAAGCTCAGAACCATAAGCATTCTGCGAAACCTTGCTGAACAATGTGCGCCATTGGGTGTTCCTCATGCTACTGGTTGCCACATGCCACAGGAGCAAGCAGGCAAGAGAACACTGCAACTAGAAAGAGAAGCTCCTACTACAGTATTCCTCCACCACTCTGTGACAAAAATTTAATACTGCGCCAGCTGGCAAAGGAGAAATGTTTACAGGGCCCAGCTCCACTATCACAGAGAATAGCAAAGAAGGGCAAATTGGACTGAAAGTCAGTAAATTGATAACTGGCATAGAAGCCTTTAGTAGTTTTTCCATAAAATAAGGGTTCTCCTCCACTGACTGGTCCCACATACCAATTTTGTTTTCATGATTCCTTTCCACCTATACACCAGCTAAACTGACACACTGCTGTTCCTGGTACAGGATCTAAAATTTCTCACCTTTACTCAGGACTTTGAGCAATCTTTTATCTTCATCACTTCATGAACAAAACCTGACTCTTTCAAAATCAACACAGATGTTAACTTCCACAAAGTTGGCCCTTTCCTCTACAGCTCAGTGTAATCTTACCCTTTCTGAATCTTTTTTAAAGAAGGAATTAAAAAAAAAAACAACAAAAAAACAGTTCATTGCTGTTGAGTCAGTTCCGACTCATAGTGACCCTATAGGACAGTAGAACTGCCTCATAGAGTTTCCAAGGAGCATCTAGTGGATTTGAGCTGCTGACCTTTTGGTTAGCAGCTGTAGCTCTTAACTACTATGCCACCAGGATTTCCAAAGGAGAATTAGGACCTTCTATTTTATATTGGAAACCCTGGTGGCGTAGTGGTTAAGAGCTACGACTGCTAACTCAAAGGTCGGCAGTTCGAATCTACCAGGCGCTCCTTGGAAAGCTAATGGGACAGTTCTATTCTGTCCTATGAGTCAGAATAAATTCAACAGCAGTGGGTTTTATTTTATATTATGGAGTCCCTGAGTGGTGCAGAGAGTTAACTGAAAGGTTGGAGGTCTGAGTTCACCCAGAAGAAAGGTCTGATGATCTACTTCTCAAAAATGAGTCATTGAAAAGTCTATGGAGCACAGTTCTACTCTGACACACATGGAGGTCGCCATGAATTAGAATCAACTTGATGGCAACTGGGATTTATATTACATTTAGCATGTTTTCACTTCCTTTACTAGATTGATTTTTTAAATTAAGATTTATGATCAGTTTTCTTCAGAATGGGTAATCAATACCAAAGACAAATGAGATCTCACTATTTGAATTATTCATAGAATTTCAGAGAAAGCAGGTAAGGGATACCATAGTTATATTTTTAAACAGAAAATTCAAATTCTTTATACTAAAAAAAAAAACCTGTTGCCGGCGAGTTGATTCTGACTCATAGCGACCCTATAGGACAGAGTAGAACTGCCCTATAGAGCTTCCAAGGAGCACCTGGTTTTGGTTACCACTTAACCACTACGCCACTAGGGTTTCCTTCTTTACACTAAGTACTTTAAAAAAAAGAAAATTGAGAATGGTAAATTTTTATATGGAAAATAGAATAAGAAAATTTTAGAACTGAGATGACTTTAGAGATTATCTGATTCTAATTTATAATTTTGGATGGAATGAGAACCATTGCACACACACACACCCCCCAAAAAAAAAACAAAAAACAAAACAGTGTCTCTAAATTGGAATTCATTGGGTTTTTTTTTTCCCCCTTGCAACCCTCTCCTATTTTCTTTTGGTTTAAGTTAAAATTTTATTCCAAGAAATATTTTAAATTTAGAATACGTGTAACATATATAAATTATAAAACAATAACAAGGACACTTGTGAAGTGTCCCCATCACCAGTACCATTGGAGGTGCTTCTGTGCTCCTCCACTATCTCATTCATCCACCTTATTGTGCTGGTTAGAACTTCCGGTACTATGTTGAATAAGAGTCGTGAGAATGTATACCTTTGCTTTGCTCCTGGTCTTATGGGGGAGAGCATCCGGTCTTTCACCATTAAGTTGTAGGTGTTTTGTAGATGCTTTTTATCAAAGTGAGGAAAATTTCCTTCTCTGTTACTTTCCTAGGGCTGCTGTAACAAAGTACCACACCAGAAATTCATTCTATTATAGTTCTGGAGGCTGAAATCAAGGTGTCATCAGGGTTGATTCCTTCCAGAGGCTCAGGGAAAATTTGTTCCATGCCTCTCTCCTAGCCTGTGGTGTTTACTGGCAATCCTTGGCATTTCTTGACTTAATAGATGTTTCACTCTAATCTTCCTCCATTTTCATATGATATTGTTCTCTCTGTGTGTCTCTGTCCAAATCTCCCTCTTCTCTTAAGGATATCAGTCATTGGATTAGGGCCCACCCTAATTCAGTATGACTTCATCCGACCTTGATTACATTTGCAAAAATCCTATTTCCAAATAAGGCTGTATTCATAGGTACCAGAGGTTAGGACTTGAACATATCTTTTTGGGGAACATGAAATGGAATGCTTGAAGATCCTAGGCATTAGTAAGCTGAAATAGACTGCTGTTGGCCATTTTGAATCAGACAGTCAAATGGTCTGCCATGCCAGGAATGATAAATTGAAGAGGTATGGTGTTGTATTCACTGTCAGAAAGAACATCACAAGATCTATCCTGAAGTACGACTCTGTCAGTGATAGAATAATATCCATAGGCCTACAAGGAAGACCAGTTAGTATGACTCTTATTCAAGCTTACGCACTAACCCCTAATGCCAAAGATGAAGAAATTGAAGATTTTTACCAACTTCTGCAGTCCAAAATTAATCAAACACGCAATCAAGATGTATTGATAATTACTGGTGATTGGAATGCAAAAGTTGGAAACAAAGAAGAAAGATCTATAGCTGGAAAATATGGCCTTGGTGATAGAAACGATGCCAGAGATTGCATGATAGAATGTTGCAAGACCAGCGACCTATTCACTGGAAATACGTTTTTCAACAACATACTTGGCTACTATACACCTGGACCTTGCCAGATGGAGTGCACAGGAATCAAATAGACTACATCAGTGGATAGAGATGATGGAGAAGCCTAATATCATCAGTCAGAATAAGGCAGGGGTCACCTGTGAAACAGACCATCAGCTGCTCATATGCAAGTTCAGGGTGAAGCTGAAGAAAATTAGAACAAGTCTACAAGAGCCAAAATACGACCTTGAGTATATCCCACCCTAATTTAGTGATGATCTCAAGAATAGATTTGATGCATTGAATACTAATAATGGAAGACCAGATGAGTTGTGGAATGACATCAGGGACATCATACATGAAGAAAGCAGAAGGTCATTAAAAAGACAGGAAAGAAATAAAAGACCAAAATGAATGTCAGAAGAGACTCTTGAAAGTTGCTCTTGAACGTAGAGTAGCTAAAGTGAATGGAAGAACTGAAGAAATAAAAGAGCTGAACAGAAGATTTCAAAGGGCACTTGAGAAAACAAAGTATTATAATGAAATGTACAAAGACCTGCAGTTAGAAAACCAAAAGGGAAGAAGGCACTTGGCATTTCTCAAGCTGAAAGAACAGAAGAAAAAATTCAAGTGTCAAGTTGCAATATTGAAGGATTCTATGGACAAAGTATTGAATGATGCAGAAAGCATCAAAAGAAGATGGCAGGAATATATAGAGTCGCTGTGCTAAAAAGAATTGGTTGATGTTCAGCTATTTCAGCAGGTAGCATATGATCAAGAACCGATGATACTGAAGGAAGAAGTCCAAGCTGCACTGAAGGCATTGACTTAAAACAAGGCTCCAGGAATTGATGGAATACCAATTGAGATGTTTTCAACAAACAGATGCAATGCTGGAATCACTCACTTATCTATGCCGAGAAATTTGGAAGACGGCTACTTGGCCCAGCAACTGAAGAGATCCATATTTGCACCTATTTCAAAGAAAGACAGTTTAACAGAATGTGGAAACTACTGAACAATATCATTAATACCACACATAAGTAAAATTTTGCTGAAGATAATTCAAAAATGGTTGCAGCTGTTCATTGACTGGGTACTGCCAGAAATTCAAGCCGGATTCAGAAGAGGACGTGGAGCAAGGGATATCATCGCTGATGTCAAATGAATCTTGGCTGAACGCAGAGAATACCAGAAAGATGTTTACCTCTGTTTTATCGACTACGCAGAGGCACTCAACTGGATCATAACGAATTATGGATAACATTGCAAAGAATGGGAATTCCAGAACATTTAATTGTGCTCGTGCAGAACCTGTACATAGACCAAGAGGGTCATTTGAACAGAAACGGGATACTGTGTAGTGGCTAAGTGTTACAGCTGCTAACCAAAAGGTCGGCAGTTCAGATCCACCAGGCGCTCCTTGGAAACTCTATGGGGCAGTTCTACTCTGTCCTATAGGGTTGCTATGAGTTGGAATTGGTTCGATGGCAATGGGTTTTTTTTGTTTGTTTGTTTTGTTTTTTTAGGGGATACTTCATGTTTTAAAATCAGGAATGGTGTACATCAGGGTTGTATCCTTTCACCGTACTTATTCAATTTGTATGCTGAGCAGATAATCCAAGAAACTAGACTATATGAAGAACATGGCATCAGGATTGGTGGAAGACTCATTAACAACCTGCGATATGCAGGTGACACAACCTTGCTTGCTGAAAGTGAAGGAGACTTGAAGCACTTATTGATGAAGATCAAAGACTAGAGCCTTCAGTATGGATTACACTTCAACATAAAGAAAACAAAAATCCTCACAACCAGACCAATAAACAACATCATGAGGAACAGAGAAAAGATTGAAGTTGTCTAGGATTTCATTCTGCTTGGATCCGCAATCAGTACTCATGGAAGCAGCAGTCAAGAAATCAAATGACATATTGTGTTGGGCAGATCTGCTGCAGAAGACCTCTTTAAAGTGTTAAAAAGCAAAGATCTGACTTTGAGGACTAAGGTGTGCCTGTCTCAAGCCATGGTATTTTCAATCGCCTAGTATGCATGCAAAAGCTGGACGATGAATAAGGAAGACCGAAGAAGAATTGACGCCTTTGAATTACGGTGTTGGTGAAGAATATTGAATATACCATGGACTGCCAGAAGAACGAACAAGTCTGTCTTGGAAGAAGTACAGCCAGAGTGCTCTTTGGAAGTGAGGATGGCAAGACTTTGTTTCATGTACCTTGGACATGTTATCAGGAGGGACCAGCCCTGGAGAAGGATATCATGCTTGGTAAAGTAGAGGGTCAGCGAAAGAGAGGAACGCCCTCGAGGAGATATATTGACACAGTAGCTGGAACAGCAGGCTGAAACATAGCAACCATTGTCACGACTGGGCAGTGTTTTCTTCTGTTGTACATAGGGTCACTACGAGTCGCAAGTGACTCGATGGCAACTAACAACGTCCATATTTGACCCACAACACCCTCCATTCCAAGTTAACTTTTATCATGAATGGTAGCTTTTATCATGAATGGGAGTTGGGTTTTTCTAATGCTTCTTTTTGTCAATTGATATGATCATGATTTTTCTTGTTTATGCTGTTGGTTAGATGTATTACATCAATTGCTTTTTGAATACTTAGCCTTGCATGCCTGTGATAAATCCCACTTGTTTGTGGTGTGTAATTGTTTTTATATAAGGCTGGATTTGATTTAAGGTCCCTAGGTGGCACAGGTGGTGAAGTGGTTAAGAGCTCGGCTGCTAACCAAAAGGTTCGCGGTTTGAATCCACCAGCCACTCCTTGGAAGCCCTATGGGGCTGTTCTACCCTGTTCTGCAGGGTTGCTGTGAGTCAGAATCGACTCAACAGCAGTGGGTTTTAGGTGACACAAAGGGTTTGCTCTCGACTACTAACCTAAAGTTTGGCTGTTTGAAACCCACGCAGGGGTGCCATGGGAGAAAGGCCCGGCAATCTGCTTTCATAAAGATCATAGCCAAGAAAACCCTATGGAGCAGTTACACTCTGTAACACATGTTGGAATCGACTCAAATCCCTGGGTTTGTTTTCTAGGTTTGGATTTGATATGCTCATATTTTCTTGAGGATTTTTGTGTTAAGTTCATGAGAGATACTGGTGTGTAGTTTTCTTTTATTGTACTGCTATTGTCTTGATTTTGGTAATACTGACATCATAAAATGAATTGGGAAGTGTTCCCTCTTCTGTTCTCTGGAAGAGATTGTGTAAAATTGGTGTTCTGTTCTTGGAAGAGATTGTGTAAAATTGGTCTTCTTCAAATGTTTGGTGGAATTCTCAAGTGAAACCATCTCCTGGAGGTTTCTTTTTTGGGAGCTTTTCTTCATTTTTTTCCCCCAGGTGCTTTTTAATATCAAATTCAGTTTCTTTAGTGGTTATAGGACATTCAGATTACCTATTTCATCTTGGTTGAGTTGTGTTAGTTTGTGGACTTTGTCCGTTTCTTGTAAGTTGTTGAATTAATGAGTGTAACGTTATTCATAGTATCTCCTTATTATTCTTTCAATGCCTACAAAATCTTTAGTGACACCTTGTTTCATTCCTGATATTGATGATTTGTGTCTTCTCTCCTATCTTTGTCAGTCTTCCTAGGTTTGTCAATTTTACTGATATTTTAGAAAGAAATCAGAATTTTGCTTTATTGCGTTTCTTTGTTTGTTTTTGTCATTATGTTTTTATCATTTGTTTTATGACCCATGACAGTCCTGGTGTATGTGAATGTTTCATATCTGCTTGAAAAGAATGTGTATGTGTATCTGGCTGTTGTTGGGTAGTCTTCTTTAAATGTCACTTAGGTCAAGTTGGTTGATAGTGGTGGTGTTCAGGTGTTCTGTATAATTATTTATTTTCTGTCTACTTATTCTGTTGGTTATTGGAAGAGATTGCAGTCTCCAAGTATAGTTGTGTATTTGCCTCTTTCTTTTACGTCGTTCAGTTTTTGCTTCGTGTATTTTGAATATTTGTTGTTGGTGTATATGTATACTAAAGGCATTAGATTTCCTTAGTGAATTGACCCTTAGATCATTATGGATCATTACGTAATGTCCCTCTTTGTCTCTGGTAATATCTTTTGTCCTGAAATTTATTTTTTCTGATATTAACATAGCTGCTCTTGCTTTCTTTTGATTAGTGTTTTTGTGGTATATATATATTTTTCCATTTTTGAATTTATCTTTGTTTTTATATATTTAAAGTAAGGTTTTTGTAGACAACATATAGTCGAGTAATTTTTTTAACCCAATATGATAGTTATTGACATGATTAGATTTAGTCTACCATTTATTATTTTTTTGTTTTTCCTCCATTTTTGTTCTTGTTTGTTTCTCTGTCCTCTATCTACTGCCTTCTTTTGAATTAGAGTATTTTGTAGTATTCCACTTTATTGACTTTTTTGCTATATCTCTTTGTATTATTTTTTTAGCAGTAGCTCTTGAGATTGTAATAAACACACTAAACCTTTTACAACCTTCTTGGGGTTAATATTTACCACTTCAAAATGTAGTAGCCTGATACAAACATATAGGTCCCTTTACCCATCTCCTTTACATTATAGTTGTCATATGCATTACATCTACATACATGGAAAACCCCACTAGACAGTGTTAGTTGATTGTCCTTTCCACAGTCCTAGATAGTTCATAGACTAAGTTTATGCAGATGTTTACCATTTCTTTTGCTCTTGCCTTCATTACTTAAGTTCTACATTTTCTTCTAGTGTCGTTTCCCTTCAGCCTGAAGAATTTCCTTTTAGCATTTAGAGCACGCATGCTAGTAATGAATTCTTTAGTTTTCCTTCACCTGAGAATGTCTTTTTTTTTTTTTTTTTGTCTTTATTTTGAACAATATTTTTGCTGGATATAGAATTCTCTATTGACAGTTCTTTCCTTTCAGTGCTTTAAAGATGTTTCACTGCCTTTTGACCTCCGTGGTTTGTGATGAGAAGTCCATGATTGTTCGAATTATTGTCCTCCTGTAAGAAATGCATTACTTTTCTGGGTTGATTTAAAGATAATTTCTTTATCTTTAGTTTTCAATTATTTGATTTTAATGTTTCTGGGTGTGAATTTTTTTATGTTTAATCTGTTTGGGATGCACTGAGCTTCTTGAATCTGTAATGTTATGTTTTTCACCAAATTCGGCAAGTTTTCAAATGGTTTTTCTTTACCCTACTCTGTATCTTCTTCTGGGATTCCAATGACATGAATACCTTTCTGTATTTTACCACACATCTCTCAGTCTCTCGTCATTTTTTCCCAACTTCTTTTTCTCTGTGATTCAGATTGGATAATTTCTGTTCTATCCTCACATTTTCCAACTCTTCTCTCTTTCATCTCCATTCAGATATTGAGCCCATTCAATGATATTTCTATTACTGATGTTATGTCTTTTAATTCTTAAATTCCTATTTGGTTCTTCATTTATAGTTTCTATTTTTCTGCCTGAAATCCCTCTTTATGTTAATTTCATGTGTGTTTATTTTATAGGTATGCCTATAATTATAGTGGGTGCTTTAAAGTTTTTATATGGTAATTCAAACATCTGGGTGATCCTCAGGGTTAGCATCAGTTGATTGTCTTTTCCCTTGATAGTTTGTCAAATTTGTCTGGATTTTTGTATATCAAGAAACTTATTTAAGATTGTATTCTGGACATTTTGAATATTATGTTGTTTAGGCTCTGTGTTTTTGTTAAAGTTTTTATTTCTTTTTAAGTAGGCAAATCTACTTAAGCCACTTGGTCTCAGACTACATGTTCTCTTTCACCTTCTGTGGGTATTGGTTCAACATCAATTTTCAAAGCCTTTCTCTGCTGTTTTGGGTCTGTGCCATGCACGCACCACTCACAGTTTGTCTGATACTGGAGAGATGATTCAGTTATTAAAGCCTTTGTTGTGTTGGTTGGGCATGTCCCAAGTCTGCACAGCTCAGGGATGAGACCAGGCCTTGTGCAGAATCATACCTACAATTAGGGAATTCCCTTCTCTAATACTCTCCTCTTCAGGATTCCCCCCACATTCTTTAGCTTTCAGGACCTTATTTTTCTGTCTCCAGCCAGAAAGACAGGGCTTCTCTCAGAGTTTGCCTTTCCCCTGCTGTGGCTCCCCACAAATAGGGCCGCCCTTTGTCAATGCAGCAAGAGAAAAGCTCAGGAAATTCATCCTTTGAGAGTTTAGTCAACTGTGAAGTTAGAGGGAGCAGTCCATACGACCACCCTCACTTTTGACACAAACTGCATTGTTTGGGAGTCTCCAAGACCTCTCGCTGAAGGTTTGATAACTTGCCAAGAAGGACTCACATAACCGACTGAAAGTTGTTATACTCATGGTTACAGTGTATTACACAAAAGGATGCAGATTAAAATTACTCAAGTGAAGAGATGCATGGGGCAGAGTCCAGGAAAAGTATCAAACATAGAGCTTCCAGTTATTTTATCTCTGTGGAGTCAGGACAGTGTTACTTTCCTGGAATCAGTATGGGACAATATGCATGGAGTATTGCCAATTAGGGAAGCCCACCCAAGCCTTGTTGTCCGGAGTTTTGATTGAGGCTCCATCATGTAGACATCATCTCAGTCTCCAGCCACTGTGTGACTCAAAGCCCTCACCCTAAACCACATTGTTGGCATGGCTCAAAGCTCCTGTTCTAAATCATGTTTAGAGGCCCAAGGATTCCAGGTAAACAGAATCATGAGATTACCTCCCAGAAGCTGAGGGCAAAGGCCAGACATCACTTTGGTAGAGGTAAATTCTTTTTTTTTTTTTTTCCTTCCTTTTTCTTTATTTATTATTGTACTTTAGATGAAGGTTTACAGAACAAACTAGCTTCCTATTAAACAGTACATGTATTATTTTGTAACATTGGTTACCAACCCCATGACATGTCAACACTCTCCGTTCTCGACCCTGGGTTCCCCTTTACCAGCTTTCCTGTCCCTGCCTGCCTTCTAGTCATTGTCCCCTGGCTGGTGTGCCCTTTTAGTCTCCTTTTGTTTTATGGGCCTCTCTAATCTTTGGGTGAAAGGTAAACCTCAGGAGTGACTTCATTACTGAGCTAAAAGGGTGTCCGGGGGCCATACTGTCAGGGTTTCTCTGGTCTCTGTCAGGCCAGTAACTCTGGTCTTTTTTTTTGTGAGTTAGAATTTTGTTCTACATTTTTCTCCAGCTCTATCCAGGACCCTCTGTTGTGATCCCGGTCAGAGCAGTTGTTGGTGGTAGCCGGGCACCATCTAGTTATGCTGGACTCAGTCTGGTGGAGGCTGTGGTAGTTGTGGTCCATTAGTCCTTTGGACTAATCTTTCCCTTGTGTCTTTGTTTTTCTTCATTCTCCCTTGCTCCCAAAGGGGTGAGACCACTGGAGTATCTTAGATGGCTGCCCACAAGGTTTTTAAGACCCCAGACGCTACTCACCAAAGTAGAATGTAGAACATTTTCTTTATAAACTATGTTATACCAGTTAAGCTAGATGTTCCCTGAGATCATAGTCCCCACAGCCCTCGGCCCGGTAATTCGATCCCTCAAGGAGTTTGGATGTGTCAGTGGAGCTGTCATGACCTTGCCTTGTACAAATTGTGCTGGCTTCCCCAGTATTATGTACTGTTTTACCCTTCACCAAAGTTACCACTTATATATTGTCTATTTAGTGTTTTGTCCATCCCCATGGCAGGGGTAAATTCTTAACTATACATCCCATATGAGTCAAGTTTTGACTCTCCTCTCCGGTGCACCAGCTTTTGTTAATTTTCAGTGTCTTAGGTAGTTGCTTTAAAAAATTAAGATATAAGTGGACACATGTGGAACACAAGAAACCATTGTAAATTCATTGCCATGGTTAAATGTTCATGTCTTGCCCTGTCCAAATGGGTAGCCTGTCCTCAGAGGGAAATAATACACCCACCTCAGATATTTGCATCTGACAATAACAAGATGATGTGTAGTTAGACTTACATTTTAGATAAAACACTAAACCTGTTGCTGTTGAGTCGATTCCAACTCATAGCGACCCTATGGAACAGAGTAGAACTGCCACATAGCGTTTCCTAGGAGTGGCTGGTGAATTTGAACTGACGACGTTTTGGTTAGCAGCCATAAAACATTATGGGTTCCTTTATGAAGAATGGACTGGAGCAGTCAGGAGTCTAAGGAATTATGAGACTAATAAGGAGGCTGTTGTAGTAGATTACGCAAGATATTATTTTGGTTTGGATCAGAGTGAAGGTAAGTGGAGCTGGAGAGAATAGACAGATTTGAGGTATGTGTTTCAGGTAGAGTAGACAAGAGTTGCTGATGAATCAGATGTGGGAGGTGAAAGAAAACAAGCGGAAAAAACAAAAAGTATTTCTAGGCTCCTGATTGAACAGCTGCCATTTACTGTTGAACTGAGGGATCAACTGGTAAATTGAGGGGGCCAATTAATTAAGGGTTCACAGAGAGTATGTTGTGGACAAAGAAAATAAAATATAAACCTTATGAGGGACAAGAAGGTATTCAAGTATAGAGAAGTGGTTTTGTTATAAATGTCAAGGCAGCAATTAAAAGGGAGCAACAATCTGGGGCTGAGAGTACGTATCCATTTTCAAAGGTTAATACCTAATATTTGTTTTCGATGTTGATGAGTAAATACTTCCTGATGTATTATAATCTAGAAACACACCCATTTCCTTTTTTGATAATATACTTTCACTTATGTTACGAGTTTCAGTTTACAAGTTAGATAATGAAGAGATGTTTTTAAATATTCATTTTAATTTTGAAAAATTCCAAACAAAAACAGAAGTATGTATCACACAACATAAAATATAAGTAGTCCTCCCACTGTAGACTGTTTTGAAGTAACTCTCAGGTATTTTACCACTTCGTCATTCTAGTATGTATCTAATGGACAAGAACTCGAGACTAGTTTATTTGTGTGCATTTAGGGTAGTCTGGCTTATTATAAAAAATAGAACAATTAAACAGGCACTTTAAGTATACACACTACTGACAAGACACATACACAGAATAGCGCATAGAACAAGTTCTTCAGTGTACTTTTGAGACCATTCTCACTAATTTTTTACTGTTACCACTCAGTACGCTTTCTATTCTTAGGCTGGATGTACAGCAGATTTCCCCCTTAGTCAGCTGTGGCTGCCATTTATGTTTACAAATGTGCTTTTACGGCATTAGTAAGTGTGGAAGGACTTCAAGCCTTCCTTCTAATGTAGCCATTACCTTTAGGGCTTTTTCCCCCCACTGGAGTTTTCGTAACCTAGTTTGTTCATCTTATTAGCTGCGTTATCTGGACTCTTCTTATATCAGCTAATAGAGTTTTTAGGAAGGAAGTGAAAAACAGTGAGTAAAATATTTCCTGAGACCTTCTTCTCTTACTAGTTTTTCTTGTTTTTCCATTCATGAATAGAAAAGAAAAAGATTCTTGGTGTTCATGAATTTAACATCCACAAATTGAACATTTTCTGGTTTAGACTAACCACAAGTGATCTCAAAGGTGTGTAAGTTTGGTGAGGCATGAATTTGAAACTTTTACACCATAAATTTGGTGTGGAGGAATAAATTATGTAGCCAGCGAGTGAGCCTAGCCAACTGCCTAGCCTCTGAATATAGGTTGACTCTTATTTATTTGCCACCTCTGCAAGAAGTCAGGGAATGCATAAAAGCATTGGGTTTTTATGGAAAAGACCCAAAAAGTGCTGGCCAGTTTAGGGACAAGCAGATGACTTGAACATGTATCCCTTGCAAATGAAGTTTATCTATTTGTATTACATATGCCCTTGACTAATATTACCTCAAAATGTGTAATCTCTATTGCATTCCACATTGTCTCCCTGCTCCTCTTTTCCTTATCAATTGCATTATTTTAGTCATAGAATGTCATAGCTAGAAAAGATAATTGAGATACTATAGTTAATCTCATTTTATTA
Organism: Dugong dugon; assembly: GCA_030035585.1. Lineage (NCBI taxonomy): Eukaryota > Metazoa > Chordata > Mammalia > Sirenia > Dugongidae > Dugong > Dugong dugon. The sequence continues at coordinate 74,831,510 of CM057473.1, forward strand.
TTGAGGAGATGAAGGCCCGTGGAGATTGAGATTTGGCCAAGGTCATACAACTACAACAGTGAAACTAGAAACCCAGTCTTACTGCTTCTGGTTTTTGTTCTTTTCAGTATATTTTACTGCCTCTGTATCCACAGTTCTCCTTACCTTTCTGATTAGTATACTTGCTCTATTATTTTTCAATTCAAACCCATATTGTGTGCTAACATATGACATTAGGTTAATTGCTATCTAATTATAAATTAGGGAGCTCTGGTGGTGCAGTGGTTAAGTGTTCGGCTGCTAACTGAAAGGTCAGCCGTTCGAACCCACCAGCCACTCCGTGGGAGAAAGATGTGGCAGTCTGCTTCCATAAAGATTACAGCCTTGGAAACCCTATGGGGCACTTCTGCTCTGTCCTGTAAGGTCATTATGAGTTGGAGTAGACAGCAATGGGTTTTGAGTATTTTAATTATAAATTGCTTTCTGGAAGATATTGAAATAAAAACCTCAGTCATTATAATAATGACTTCTGAAAGTGCAGTACATTTTTTAATAGAATTATCCTAACTGTACATTTAAACCTTCTATGTGTTGTTTTGCAGAGCTCAAAATTGTTATCTAGCGAGAAGTTTTTCTTACATACCAGTCTTGTATCCCAGGCAAGGTATTAAGCTCCTTTAGCGTTAGAATTGTTAAGAACATTGAGAGCCCTCTAGCAAAGATCATGCTCAGTAAACATTTGCCAGATCGAAACTTTACCTATTTGGGAGTCCCAGTCGCATCTGATTAGTACTAATATAATTCATCACAAAATAATCTCTCTCACATGGTATTTAAGGTTATAATGTTTTATCTCATTTCTCACCCAAACTGCTTAGAGTACGTGTTTCTTCGCCTCTCCTTATTCAGGAGTATATAGCAGGGAAATAAAGTCTACATTGTCTACTACTTCTCAGCAGAAATTATTATTCCTGCAGGGTGTTTCATTTGGCTATTTAGCAAGCTGAATTTCCTTGAGGTGATTAAGAGTGAAGAAAATTATTAGTTAATTGATATGATATTAATCTGAGGTTGATTGATACCTTGGCCTGTATCATCTTTATCTACTAATTGCAGTCTGCCTTAAGCCTGCAAACCTGGGTAGGAATGTCAAAAAGGATTAAAAACAAAAAAATAGTGTTTAGATATTTACAGAAAAGATGATACTTACCCATTGTTAATTCACATGCACAGTGAGTTTCATCATGGATTTCATTATGCATCAAAGGGAAGCTAATAAACCTTAGGGTCTATAGCTGATGGCTTTATGATGGCTCCTTGAAATCGAAATGCATGGGAATATTCCACATTTAACTCTAAACTCAAATAGTTTTACTTTACCACGTAATTAAGGTACTGCAACTGTTTTCTGAACTGGTTTATACTATTCAGCAGAACTTAATTGTGTAGTTTTAGATGCAGTTATATTTTGGACTAACTTGTAAATTTTAAAGAAGCAATTAATGTTTTATGAAAACATAAATGGGGGGTGCTAATTTGAGGAATGGTGGATATTGCTGGGCGGGAAAGGGAGAGTTTATTTTTTGGCTTTATTATTGCTTTATAAAGAAAAATTAAAAGCTTTTTTTTTTTTCTTCTTTCATTTTCTTGGGTTGCATTCCAACTCCAGAAGGTAAGAAGTATTACTTTATTCTAAAGAAGTATTATGTATGCAATTATAAAGCACAATTTTAGAAGCTTAAATGAACTTAACCTTTACAAGTATGGTTTTTACTTTATAAAACCAAATAATTAGTCTAGAAACTAAATAATAGTGATATTAGTATGAAAGTTTATTTATTAAATATGCTTTATTTGTGCTTGCAGTTCGTAATAATCTTTGGTTATAATTTTAGAAACCAATCTACATTTAGGCTTATAAAAATCACAGTTTGACTTATTGGCATTGGGATGCCTAGTATTCTGAAGATTGATAATGAAAATATTTAAGAGATTGGAAATGTATAAGTTAACATTTGCTTTATGGCTGTAAAATTGAAAATGTGTGTTTATTATCTGACCGATTTAGAGAGAATATTGGTAAATCCTCTAACGGAATGATAATTAAAACTAGGTGAGAACAGGTGAAACTTCAGTCTGGTTCCTTTATTGAATTTGCTTTTCATCTGTGTTGGCCTAAGCGTTTTAAATATACCTCTTTTCATAGCAGTTCACATGTTATATAATAGCTGTTTATTCTCGTTATCTGACTAGCCCGTGAAAGGTCAGAACAGGAGCTGTATCCATGTATTTTCATATCGCTTACATGTAGTATGCTTGGCTTATAGTTAGAGCTCAATACATCTTTTTAACTGTAGTTAAATTTGCATTTCATTCAGTTCATTTACAAGATCCCATTCTTTCGTTTTGATTTTTGCTTTGCTTTTTAAAGTTTTATTGTGGTAAAATATATGTAACAAAATATGCCGTTTTAACCATTTTTAAGTGTACAGGAAGTCCCCAGGTTACAAATGAGGTCAGTTCCTAACTGTGCCTTTAAGTCAATAACAGATGCATACAGTTCTCACTTAGTTTAGTGCAGGAAAAGGCTCGAAGCTTTTCCATGATTTAAAAGCTGCACATGCAGCAAGTGAAGGTGATTGTGATGAAGAAATTGTTGGGTGTAAGGATAGGTGTTCAGTCGTCTCAAAGTGAGGACAAATTTACATAGCTGTAAAGTGCAAGTACAAGTTGTCCGTAAATTGGACGTTTGTAACCCAGGGGACTGCCTGTACAAAACAGGGGTAGTAATTACATTCACAGTGTTGTGCAACTTTCACCACTCTGTACTCCCAAAACTTTTTCATCATGCCAAACATAAACTCTGTACCCATTAAGCAATAACTCTGTAGTCTTTGCTCCCCCTTCCCCAGCTCCTTGTAGCTTCTGATCTTCTTTCTTTCTGTCTGCATTTCCGTGTTCTAGATATGTCATATAAGTGGAATCGTATATTTGTCTAGCTTATTTCACTTAGTATGTTTTCAAGGTTCATCCATGTTGTAGGTAGCATGTATTAGAATTTAATTCCTTTTTATGGTGGAATGATATTTTATTGTGTATATATACCAGGGCTTCGAACCGATTTGTTCCAGTTTGAACCCCTGCTGATAATTTGCATGTCTAACAAGTTCCCTGCTGATAATTTATATTTCTACCACAGATATACTGAATCAGAATCTACATTTTAACAAGATTGCCAGGTGATTCTTACATATGACTTCTTGGGAACTTGTTAACCCATTGCCTTTGAGTCTATTTCGACTCATAGTGACACTGTAGGACAGAGTAGAACTGCCCCATAGAGTTTCCAAGGAGCGGTTGGTGGATTCTAACTGCCGACCTTTTGGTTAGCAGCCCAATGTTTAACCACTGTGCCACCAGGGCTCCAGGAACTTGTTAGAAATGCAAATTCTCAACAAGGGTTCAAACCCAAATCGACCAGTTCAAAGCTCTGATATATACCACATTTTGTTTATCCATTCATCTGCTGGTGGAAACTTGGGTTGTTTCTATCTTTTGGCTATTGTGGTTAAAGCTGCTATGAACATTGGTGTTGAGAATCTGTTTGATTGTCTTGGGTATGTATCTAGGAGTGGAATTATTGGGTCACCTGACAATTCCATGTTTAACTTTTTGAAGAACTGCCAAACTACACCATTTTACATTCCTACCAGCAATGCACAAAGGTTTCATTTTCACCAACACCTGTTATTTTCATACTTTTTAATAATACTCATCCTAGTGGGTGTGCCTGTTGGCCATTATGTATGTCTTCTTTGGTGCAATGTCTATTCAAGTCCTTTGCCCATTTTTTAATTGTCTTCCTGTTGAGTTGTAGGAGCTCTTTATATATTCTAGATATTAAAGCCTTATTACATATATGCTTTGCAAATATTTTCTCCCATTACGTAGGTTATCTTTTCACCATCTTGATAATGTCCTTTGATGTACAGAGATTTTTAATTTTATGAAATTCAATTTATCTTTTTTGTTGTTGTCATCATTGTTGCTCATGCTTTTGGTGTTGTATCTAAGAATTCATTGTGAAAAACAAGATTTTGAAGCTTTACCCCTATGTTTTCTTCTAAGAGTTTCATGCTTTTAGCACTTATATTTAAGTGTTATCCATTTTGAGATTTTTTTTTATATGGGGTGAGGAAGGTATCCAACCTCATTCTTTTGCATATTGACATCTAGTTGTCCCAGCACCATTTATTGAAGAGACTGTTATTGTTCTCCCATTGAGTGGGCTTGGCACCCTTGTTGAAAAACAATCGTCCATAGATGTATAGACCAAGAGGCAGTTGTTCTAACAGAATAAGGGGATACTGCGTTGTTTAAAATCAGGAAAGGTGTGCATCAGGGTTGTATCCTTTCACCATACTTATTCAGTCTGTATGCTGAACAAATAATCTGAGAAGCTGGACTGTATGAAGAAGAACATGGCATCAAGATTGGCAAAAGACTCATTAACAACCTGCGTTATGCAGATGACACAACCTTCCTTGCTGAAAGTGAAGAGGGCTTGAAGCACTTACTGATGAAGATCACAGACTACAGCCTTCGGTATGGATTACACCTCAACATAAAGAAAACAAAAATCCTCACAACTGGACCAGTAAGCAACATCATGATAAAAGGAGAAAATATTGAAGTTGTCAAGGATTTCATTTTACTTGGATCCACTATCAACACCCGTGAAAGCAACAGTCAAGAAATTAAATGACATGTTGCTTTGGGCAATCTGTTGTAAAGGATCTCTTTAAAGCGTTAAAAAGCAGAGATGTCACTTTGAGGACTAAGGTACACCTGACCCAAACCGTGGTATTTTCAGTCACCTCAAATGTATGAGAAAGCTGGACAACGAATAAGGAAGACCGAAGAAGAATTGATGCATTTGAATTATGGTGTTGGTGAAGAATATTGAATATACTACGGACTGCCAGAAGAATGAACAAGTCGGTCTTGGAAGAAGTACAGCCACAATGCTCCTTAGAAGTGAGGGTGGTGAGACTTCGTCTTACGTACCTTGGACATGTTATCAGTAGAGACCAGCCCCTGGAGAAGAACATCATGCTTGGTAAAGTAGAGGGTCAGTGAAAAAGAGGAAGACCCTCAGGGAGATGGATTGACACAGTGCCTGCAACTGTGGGCTCAAACATACCAACAATTGTGAGGATGGTGCAGGACCGGCTAGTGTTTCGTTCAGTTGTACATGGAGTTGCTTTGAGTCAGAACCAACTTAATGGCACCTAACAACAACATAGATGTATGGATTTATTTTTGGAATCTCAGTTCTATTCCATTGGCCTGTATGTCTACCCTTATGCCAGTTCCATACTTTTTTAATTACTATAGCTTCATGTAGTAAGTTTTGACATTGGGGAAATGTGAGTCCCCTAAGTTTGTTCTTTTTCAAAATTGTTCTGGCTCTTCAAATTCTGTATGAATTTGAGAGTCAGCTTTTCCATTTTTGCAAAAAGGTTGTTTTAATTTTAACAGGGATTGTGTTGAATCTATAGATCACTTTGTGTAATGTTGACACTGTTTTCTTGACATCTTAACTCTATTGTCTTGCAGTCCATGAACAGGGAATATCATTCCATTATTTAGGTCTTTAAATTTTTTCATCAATGTTTTGTATTTTTTTGTGAAGTCTTTTCACTTCCTTGGTTAATTTATACCCATTTGTTTTTGAACAAGTTTATGAAGGAAAGCTTGATTCAGGTCTTACAAATAATTTAAATTAAATTAAAAAAATGAAAAACTAGTTTAAAAAATTTTGGGGTGATAATTTTGTTTGACAGGTGCTTATATTTGATTGGATACTTTAGGTGCAATAATAGGAACCATATTTGAACAAACAAGCCCTGGTGGTGCAATGGTTAAGCAGTTGGCTGCTAACTGAAAGGTGGGCGGTTCAAACCCACCAGCAGCTCTGCGGGAGAAAAGACCTGGTGATCTTCTCCCATAAAGATTACAGCCTAGGAAATCCTACGGGGGCAGTTCTCCTCTGTTCTATAGGGTCACAATGAGTTGGAATAGACTCACGGGCACACAACAACATATTTGAACAACTGAAGCAAAATGGGATTTATTTGAAGACTATTGGGTAGCTCATAGGCCCAAAGGGAAGAACGGGCTCTGAAATTAAGAGAACAGCGCAGCTTCAGAGATTTAGGTAGCTAGAACTAACTGCTGGTCTCATCAAGGCACTCCAGCTGGGAGAAAGTAGTCTTTGTGCTACTCTGCTCCAGGCTGAAATTCATGAAAGAGTGCATTTAGTTGGCCCGGTGCTTAGGTATGGTCAGACATCTTGATGGATATTCCTACCAAAATTATTTCCAGTGGGTTAGGGCAAAGTTCCCCAGAACAAAATTGGGCATTGTTTTGGAGGAAGAGGGAATGGATACTAGTCAGACAATAACAACAGATGCCCACTGCATTGTTCACCTTAGAAAATTAAAGTACAGAAGAAAAACATAAAATAAAAAATAACAAATGAAGGTTTTCAAACAGTACATCATTGTTCTTGTGATAATTCTCTAACGTGTATTGTTTGTACAATTTTTTTTTTTTGTCATTTCATTTTTTAATGAAACTTTTTATTTTGCAGTAAGTGTGAGCCCTGGTGGCACACTGGTTAAGAGCTTGGCTACTAACCAAAAAGGTCAGCAGTTCGAATCTACCAGCTGCTCCTTAGAAACCCTGTGGGGCAATTCTACTCTGACCTATAGGGTCACTATCAGTCGGAATCAATTTGATGGCAACAGGTTTGGTTTTTTTGGTTTTGGTGAAGTCACAAGCAGTTGAAAGAGAGAACCCTTTACACAGATTCCCCCAATGGTAGCTTTATGCAAAACTGTAGAATAATACCACAACCAGAGTATTCTCTTCAGTACAATCCAGTCAGTTTTACTTGTACTTATTTGTATGTGTATTTAGTTCTATGCAGTTTTATCACATGTATAGGCTCATGTATTTGCCACCTCAGTTAAGATACAGAGTGGTTTCATACACACAAGGATACCTTGTGTTGTGTTTTTATAGCCACAACTACCTTCCTAATGCCCTTTCCCTCCTGTCTCTGACCCCTGACAACCACTAATCTATTCTCCATTTCTATAATTTTGTCATTTCAAGAATGTTTTTTGGTGAAATCATAAGGTAATTAAGCATTTGATAGTGGCTTTTTTCCACTCAGTGTAATTTCCTAGAGATTCATCTAAGTTATTTTGTGTATCAAGAGTTTGTTTCTTTTTCTTGCTGAGTAGTATTCCATGGCATAAATATACCACACTTCGTTTAACCATTCACTTATGTAAGGACATCTGAATTTTTTTCAGTTTTTGGCTATTACAAATAAAGCTTCTGCGAACATTTGTGTATGTGTCTTTGAGTGGACCTAAGTTTTCCTCTTACAAATGTCCAGAAGTGCACTTCCTATGATGTGTGGTAAGTGCATTTTTAGTTTTAAAGAAATGCCAGACTTTTCCAGAGTGGCTGTACCACTTTACATTCCCACCAGCAATATATGTGTGATCTAGTTTTATCTGAATTTGAAATTAGTTTATTGTAAGCAGCATGTAGTTGGGTTGTGGGTTTTTTTTTTTAACCTACTCTTCCAATCTCTGCCTTTTGATTTGTACTTTTCCACTATTTGCATTTAAGATAATTATTGACATGTGAGGGCTTAAGTTTGCTATGTTACTATTTGTTTCCTCTCTTTCTTGTTCCTCTGTTTTTGGATTATTTTTTAGAATTCCATCTTGATTTTTTTTTTTTTTTTTTTTGAATAGTGTATTTGTATGTATCTCTGTAGTTTTCCTAGTGTTTGCTCTAGGTGTTACAGTATATCTATGTGATTTTAGGTTGGCGAAAGCTAAGAAGTTTCCTGAATACAACCAAACACTTTGAGGGACAGAGTAGCAGTGGCAGGGGTCTGGGGACCATGGTTTCAGAGGACATCTAGGTCAATTGACGTAACAAAGCTTATTAAGAAAATGTTCTGCATCCCACTTTGGTGAGTGGTGTCTAGGTTCTTAAAAGCTAGTGAGTTGTCATCTAAGATGCATCAGTTGGTCCCAAACCACCTGGAGTGAAGGAGAATGAAGAACACCAAAGACACGAGGAAAATATTTGCCCAGGAGACAGAAAGGGCCACATAAACCAGAGACTCCATCAGCCTGAGACCAGAAGAACTAGATGGTGCCCGGCTACCACCAATGACCATCCTGACGGGGAACAGAACAGAGTCCCTGATGGAGCAGGAGAAAAGTGGGATACAGAACTCAAACTCTAGTAAAAAGACCAGACTTAGTGGTCTGACTGAGACTGGAGGAACCCTGGAAAGCATGGCCCCCAGACTCTCTGTCAAGCCAGAACTGAAACCATTCCCGAGGCCAACTCTTCTGACAAAGATTAGGGTGAACTATGGGATATAAAATGTTACTCAGGAGGAGTGTGCTTCTTAGCTCAAGTAGATACATGAGACTAAATGGGCGGCTCCTGTCTGGAGGCGAGATGAGAAGGCAGAGAGGGTCAGGAGCTGGTGGAATGGACATAGGAAATCCAGGGTGGAAAGTAGGAGTGTGCTGTCACAGTATAGAGAGAGCAGCTAAGGTCGGATAGCAATGTGTATATAAATTTTTGTATGAGAAACTGACTTGAATTGCAAACTTTCACTTAAAGCACAATTAAAAAGTAGGTCAGCTAGCAACATATTCTTTTAGTTTAGTTTTCCTTCTTTTGAGAATGTCTTTATCCTTCATTCCTGAAAGATAGTTTCATTAGATACAGAATTTGTGATGATACTTCTTTTCTTTTGGCGCTTGTAAAATGTGCCATTTCCTTCTGGCCTCCATTGTTTCATATAGGAAATCTGCCATCTTTAGAAGTGGTGTTCCCTTATATGTAATGTGTTGATTTCCTGACTGCTTTCAGGATTTTGTTTTGTTTTGTTTTTAGAATTTTAATTTTGACGTATCTTTGCATAGATTTCTTTGGGTTTGCCCCATTTGGGTTCACTCAGTTTCTTCAATCTGTAGATTTCACCAAATAAGATGTTTCCAGCCATTAATTCTTCAAATACCCTTTCTGTCCTACTTTCTTTCTTCTCTCCTTCTGGGACTTCATGATATGAATGCTGAATCATTTGTTATTTTCCCATAAGTCTGTAAGGATCTGTTAATTTTTTTTTTCAATATTTCTTTTCTCTGTTGGTTCTCAAGGTCACTGATTGTATCCTCTGCCATCTCTGCTTTACAACTGAGCCCATCCAGTGAGGTGTATTTTTTTTTTTTAATTTCTATGATTATATTTTCCAGTTTTATAATTTTTATCTGATTCTTTTTGTAATTTATATATTTTTTTGCTGCTGAGGTTTTCTATTCTTTCATTTCAAGAGAATTTGGATATGCTTGTTGAAGCATTTTTATGATAAGAACTTAAAAAATTTTTGTCTTTCAATTCTAGTATCTGTTTTGTTAGTGTTGGCGTAAATTGTCTTTCTTCACTGAGGTTGTGAATTTTCCTGGTTCTTGGTATGACGTCTGGTATTTGATTGAATCCTGGACATTTTGGCTGTAATGTGAGGAGACGTTGAGCCCTGTTTAATTTAAATCTTTTATTTAAGCAGGCAGTCACCCTCAGGTTAGCATACAAGTCCTAGACTACCTTGGTGGGCTGTGGTTCCAATAACAATTTTCAGAGCCCTTGCGTTGTTATTTTGGTCTGCTTTGTTTATCTGGTGCTACAGAGGCTTCCACTGATCTCTGCAGCCTCTGTTTGAGAGGTGGAAGGAATTTTCATAGGCTGGGCTGCCTGATGCCTCTAGGTGGGGAAAAGAGAGTCTGTGGGGACAAAGAGGTGTCCTAGGCCAGGTGCTTGTGGTAGAATCACCTTGCCTGTGCTGCCAGCTGCCCAGCAACTGTGGGGGGGGGGGGGGGGAGGTAGTCTCAGACCTGAGGGGACAAAGAGGCTTCCTGGTTTGGGTGCTTCTTGTGGTTTGATCTTACTTGATGGTGCCACCTGGCTTCCCCTATTTTGTCTTTATTTTTGAGGTTTGAGGGACAGTAACTTGAAGCCAAACGATTCAGTAGTTTCCTAAGATTTACCACGTCTCTGAATTTCTTCTGTTAGTTGGAAGATCCAAGCACTGGTAGAATGTACAGACCAATTGACTACTTCAAAATTCTGAATTTCAGCATAAGTGGTCACATCAAGACTGATAGTTCTTGTTCAGAAGTGGAAAACAGTTATATAAGTAGCTTTAACTGTTTTGATATATAAATTACGTTGTTCAATCTACAAAAAAATCAAATAGGACAAAGATACAAAATTATAACAAATTCCTTTCTTTTGATGTCTTAATCAAATTTGTTAAATTTCATTTTCTCTTTCCAGCTCAGTTCTTTCAGAACTCTGTCTGTAGCTTATATTTACATTCTTTTTTTTAAGTTTGTTTTTGTCACCATTACTTTTTTTTTACCCAAAATAGTATTCCCTCATATGCAACCCTCTACACCTCTTCAGTCAGAAACATATCATATTAGGAACTTGGCCCAGCCAGTTAATAAATATTATCATCCTGATCATCTTGAAATAAAGGCAGTTGAGAGTTCTTTATATATAATAGATACAGAGTGACCTTCCTTACAGTATTGGAGAAGTGTTCTGTTTCTTTTAAAGTATGCTTTTTCTTTACTGATTCCTCGTAAGTTTGAAAAGCAAGATGCTGTAATAAACCAATAGTGGATATGGTCATGGACTAAGAAGGAATTCAGGCACTTTATGCATATGATCTATTTAATCTTTATTTCATAAAGGGATTGAAGCATTGAGAAAGTACTTAGCTAGTGATAGAAGTTGAACCTATGTCTGTCTGACTCCAAACCGTGTTACTTCTGCTGCTTCACTTTTGAGTAGGAAACAAGAGATTGGTCAAGGATTTTAATTAACTATCTTGTATTTCTTTTTAGGTGGAAAGTTATGGTATTTTCCATGGTCCTTCTATATCAAGAGTTTGTAATGATCTAATTTAAATAAAACTGAACCATCTTGTTTCATATAACTATTTAAAAATAGACCATAGAATCATTGGGCTCTTTTTTCTCATTTAAATGTTTTGTTCGGGTTTTACTGATAGTGCACATACCATGTTCTTTAAACAATAATAATGGGAAGATAAAGAGAGTGAAAATGTATGTCCAAATATTAAGAGTATAGAGAGAATAAATAAGCAAAATTTCTAAGGAATCTTTTTTTTTTTTTGTTTCCATGACCTCCTTCTTCAGGCTTTCCCTGAATTGCTCTCCTTATTTGTTCTGTGTCCTTCTGCTATTCTGTTAGTCCAGAATCTTTCATTTTGGTGGCCGAACTGGGCCTATTTTCCCAAAATTCCCTGTTTAAAATTTTTCCTGCACGTCTTTCTTCCCCCTTTCCAGTGGGTTCAGTTCCATGATGTTTGATGGTATGTTTGGTGAGGGAAACAATTTAAGGAAACTGATTCACTAAAGTATGATGAGTCATGATTTTTAAATGAAACTTTTAAAATGAAACATTACATTTATATTCTTTTTTAAAAGCAGATTAATTGTTAACCCAAATGTATTTATTATTGGTAGAATTGCAGGTAATATGACCAAGGGGAAACAAAAGGTTTTACGAAACAGCTGGTAAGAATACAAAAATTTTCAGTGAATTTAAAACCTACCAAGACTACTTATTAATTTGGTGATTTCTAAACTCTGTTTTCCAACATAATATGGTTGTGTTGAGTTCAGTTTGTTTTGTATGTTCTGTTTAAAAGGCAGGTAAATATGCATCCATCAAAGACCATAAAAATCTGTTCTTGGTTTTAAAGTTACTTGACGCTGAATTTTGGGAGTTTGTATACATATAATAATTATGGAATGTGTGTATGTGTGTGTGTGTCTGTCTATAGGTATATATAGGTGTTTATATTATGTGACTGAAAGCATAGTGTTTACACTGACCCACGTGTAAGTTTATTTTCTCTTTACATTTAAAATTAACTTGAAGTGGGGGCATTGAGCCATCTGTTTGGGAACTGAACTAGGTGACTTATACGTTTCTTTTAACCTTGAGAGTCTTAAGTTTATTATTTAATCCTATTGAAATTTAGGAAACCCTAGTGGCATAGTGGTTAAGAGCTACAGCTGCTAACAAAAAGGTCAGCAGTTCGAATCCACAAGGTGCTCCTTGGAAACTCTATAGGGAAGTTCTACTCTGTCCTGTAGGGTCGCTATGAGTTGGAATTGACTCGACGGTAATGGGTGTTTTGGTATTGAAATTCAAGAGATTGAGCTTTGAAAGATAAATATAAAGTCTATAATAGTTCAACCAGGGAGAAGGAAGCTGATTAAGGCCTAGTATTGACAACGCTGTCCTGTAGGAGGGAGTATGGAAAAATGAACAAGAGATTGGGAGTTAAAGTAGGGATTAGGCAGGATAGTCTACTGCAAAGGAGAATATTTATAGGATTAAATGCATTAAAGCTCTATATCAAAGGTTTAAAATGGGGATAATAAATTTTGTGGGACATGGCAAATTTTGAGGATGGGCAGTAAATGTTTATAAAAATTCCTTGATTGGTTGGTTACAGCAGGGAATACCAGTGGGTAGACTAAAAATAATCTGGAAAGGAGTAGACCTCAGGATTTCATGAGAGTCTTAAAATACTTGAAGGGCTGTCATATGGAATAATGAAATAATATTGAACTTTTCTTTTTTTTAAACATTCAAAGATAAATTATTGTAAAGTCATTTTATAAAATTCACATAGTCCAAAAAATCACAGGGGAAATTAAAGATGCCCCCAGATTTTTTCACCATGATAACCACTGATTTCCACCGTAAATCCAGACTAGTGAATGGAGTTACAGAAAGATTATTTGGCTTAGCTTAAGGAAGAATTTGTGAATAATTGGGAGTATTTGAGGAAATATAGTTCTCCATTACATTCTATCTTCTGAAAAACACAGTGAATGATTACCTGTTTAAGAGTTAGGATTTTAGAGGGGATGCAGCATCTGTAGGTGAATGGATGCTCCCTTGTCAACCTATGGATTATCTGATTCTTGTCTGAAGATACTGAGACCAGAGAGATGGTTTTATTTATTTTTTTAATAATTTATTTTTGTTGTTGAGAATACATGTAGCAGAATGTACACCAATTCAACTGTTTCTATGTGTACAATTCAGTAACATTGATTACATTAATTATGTTGAGAATGGTTGTGCAACCACTCTCACCCTCATTTTCTGAGTCGTTCCTCCTCCATTAACATAAACGTTGCCCAGTGAGGTTCCTATAATCTTTGAGTTGCTGTTACCAAATTGATCCCATATATAGATAGATCTTAAAAGAGCACAGTGCTCACGGCAGACATTCTTTACTACTTAGGCTAAACTATTGTTTGATTTTAAGAAGACTTCAGAGGATGTTTTTGGTTTAAGGTTTAAAGATTATCTCGGGGAATAGTTTCAGGGGTTCGTCAAGCCTCCATGGCTCCAGAAAGTCTGGAGTCCATGAGAATTTGAAATTCTGTCCTGCATTTTCCCCGTTTTGATCAGGATTCTTCTGTAGAATCTTTGATCAAAATGTTCACTAATGGTAGTCTGGCACTATCCAGGTCTTTGGTCTCATGGCAGAGGAGCTAGTTGTTCGTGGAGGCAGTTAACCACATGTTCCATTTCCTCCTCCTATTCTTTTTTTTTCCTTCTGAATTTTATTTATTTTGTTACTATTATTGAGAATATACACAGCAGAACATACACCAGTTCAGCAATTTTTGCATGTACAGTTTAGTGACAGTGATTATATTCTTTGAATTGTGTAACCATTCTCACCTTCCTTTTTTGTGTTGTTCCTCCCTCATTAACATAAACTCACTGCCCTCTAAGGTTCCCATCTAATCTTTCCAGTTGCGATTGTCCTTTGATCCCATATAGGTAGTTCTTAACAGACCATAATACTCAAGGCTGACCTTTTTTTTTTCTTTTTACTAGTTAAGCTAAATTGTTGTTTGATTTTAAGATGACTTCAGGAGATATTTTTAGTTTAAGGTTTAAAGATTATCTCAGGACAGTAGTTTCAAGGGTTTATCCACCCTCCATGGATAAAGTTGATAAAGTCTTTTGATGAAGTGTTTTCAATTTTTATGAGGTCCTATTTGTTTATTTTGTCTTTTGCTGTTTGTGCTTTTTTTTATTATATTAGACAATCCACTGTTAAAAGCTAGGCCCAACAGTGCTGCCCTTTCATTTTCTTCTAAGAGTTTTATGGTTTTAGTTTGCACATTTAGGTCCTTAATCCGTTTTGAATTTGTTTTTGTGTATGGTGTGAGACATGGATCCTGTTTCATTCTTCTGCATGTGGCAATCTAGTTTTCCCAAAACCATTTATTGAAGAGACTCTCCTTTTCCCATTGACTGGATTTAGCACCCTTGTCAAAAGTCAGTTGACCAAAGATGTTTCGATTTATTTCTGGACTCTCAATTCTATTCCATTGGTCTGTGGGTCAGAGAGAATATTTTGTAAACTGAGAATAAGTTAAAGAATGATTAAAAGTTGTAGGATTCTGTAGTTACTTAAGTAAGGCACATTTTAACCTAACGTGGGACGGACAGCCAAGGTGTTGTATTAGTAGGAAAAAATAACATTTACCTAAAGTAGAGCGGATGAGCACCAGTACTTCTTCAACTTTTTGGAGAAAGTAGGAAATGTTTATTTTGCTTTTCTAAATTTAAAACCCAGGTAGTAATGGTAGGTTGAAGAAGTAAAGGATGAGAGTGTGAATTTTTATTAACTTCTGCCTACAGTATGATGGTGAAAGAACTGAGTAAATTCTTTAAAAATGCTTGCAAGGTCATTTAGAATGAGGAGAGCTGTAGACAAGATAAAGCAAGCTAAAGCTGAAGAATTGACTTTTTTTACTGAGAGTTCATGGGTCCTGTATGAACTCTACTCCAGATTTCATTTGGATTTTTAATTTGTATCTTCAAGCCCCAGAAAGAAACTAAAAATGAAAACAGCAACACAAAATGCCCCCCCCCACCCCCCCACCCCCCAAAAAGTGAAAATATCGGTGTAGAAATTGGGCATGATTAGTCATGGTAAACACTATCAGTTTATTTTTAGAAGACATCTCCTGTTTTTTGAAAAAATAGAAAACATTAAGAATGACTATTTTCCTGCAAGTGCTGCTATATTCAGAATTGAATATATTGTTTGTAATCAAGGGTGGTGGGGGTTGGTCACTGACAAATTAGAAAACCTGGTATGTTCTAAACCTGAGTTTCTGTATTTGTTCAATTCTTGAATTGACAGCAAAATTTAAAATGTAGCTCAAGTTTTTATATACTGTAGATTTTAAACTTGTACCAACTTGCCTCAACTCTCTAGGCAAAAAAAAAAAAATTACAGATTAAATGATCCTGTAATTTGTGTGTGTGTACACGTGCACACACATGCCAGCAAATAAAGAGACAGTGTGTAAAAATGGTGTGGGGGCAGTGTCTGACCTCCTCCAACCCCACAAGGGGGAAGGAGAACCAAGATCAATAACACAAGGCTAACTGCCATGAGGTGGAGGCCAGACAAGCCTCCTCTCTCCGCTATCTTTACTAATTCTGACACCTACCTTCCCTCGCACAGCACTCTCTACTTCTCTGCTGGGTTCGATAATTCATTGCAATAGCCACACAGAACTCACAGACCATACTCAGGATTATGGGGTTTATTAGGAAAGTAACAGTTATGGTTCAGGCTCAGGAACACTCAAGATAGTTCTTCCTTCAGTACAGTCTCTTTCCAACCATGCTGGCAGGTGCGCCTATCCCTGGCCCTAGGCCTCTCCAGAGGCTCTCAGGTTTCTCTCTCCATGGACCAGGAAGCCCATTGCGCCGTCTCCTGCTGCCAGATCTCTACTCTCTCTCTCTCTCTCTCTCCTTCTTATGGGACTTCTACTTCCTTTTTTATATCGCAGCACTTAACACGTTGCTGACACATGGTAGGTCCTTTGGGAATGTTCACTGAATGAGAAAACAAGTCAGCTTCTTTTTTACCTTTTTTTTTTGGTAAACAACTTTACACCCATTTTAATTGTGCAACTCAGTGATTTTTATTAAATTTACTAATTTGTGCAACCATCACCACAGTCCAGTTTTAGAACATTTTCATCACCTGAATGAGTTCTGTCATATCCGTACACAGTTAATACTTGTTCCCGCTGCCAGCTCCTAATCTACACTCAGCTTAGTCTCTGTAGATTCGCCTTTTGTGGACATTTCATATGAATGGAATCATAAAATATGTGGTCTTCTGAGGTTCATGCATGTTGTAGCATGTATCAGGACTTCATTTTTTTATTGCTATACATCTTTTTATAGTTTTTCCTCATATATAGCATGCTTTTAACTTTTTATTTTGAAGAAGTAATTTTAGACTTTGAGAAAATTTGCAAAAATATAACCTTTACTTAGATCCCCCAAATGTTAACATTTTAGCTTACTTGCTTTATCATTTTATCTGCCTGTCCATTTATCTATCTGTTATTATTTATGTTTCTGAAATGTCTGAGTGATGCTTCATTCACTTTTAAATACTTCAGAATGTATTTTCTAAAGGCAGGTGCATTCTCTTATTTAGCCGTAGTGTAGCTATGAAAATCAGAAAATTAACATTGATACAATATTATTATTTATAAACAAGTTTTATTCAGATTTGGTAGTTCTTCTGCTAATGTCTTTATCTAGGATCACACTTTGTATTTGGTTTTCATGTATCTTTAGTCTCCAGATGGATCTTAGCTGAAAGCAGAGAATACCAGAAAGATGTTTACCTATATTTTATCAACTATGTCAAGGCACTTGTTTGGATCATAACAAATTATGGATAAGATTACAAAGAATGACAATTCCAGAAAACTTAATTGTGTGCTCGCTGAATGAGAAACCAAGTCAGCTTCTTTCCACATTTTTTTTTTTAAACAACTTTACTCCGGTAAAATCACTATACCATAAACTTATCCTGTATGTGGATCGGGAGGCAATCATTTGAACAGAGCAAGGAGACTCTGCATGGTTCACAGTTAGAAACGGTTGTATCCTTTTACCTTACTTATTCGATCTGTATACTGAACAGATAATCCGAGAAGCTGGACTATATGAAGAAGAATGCAGTATCAGGATTGGAGGAAGACTCATTAACAACCTGAGATGTGCAGTGGCACAGTCTTGCTTACTAAAAATGAAGATGACTTGAAACATGTACTGATGAAGGTCGAAGACTATAGCCTTCAAAATGAATTACACCTGAATCTGAATAAAATGAAAATCTACACAGCAGGACCAGTAAACATCGTGATAAATTAGGAGGAAATTGAAGTTATCAGTGATTTAATTCTGCTCGGATCAACAATCAACGTCCATAGAAGCAGCAGTCAAGAAATCAAATGACATATTCCATTGGGCAAATGTGCTTCAAAAGCAAAGATGTCACTGTTATAACTAAGGCGGTCCTGACTCAAGCCATGGTCTTTTCAGTTGCCTCATATGTGTGCAAAAGCTGGGCAATGGAAAAGGAAGATAGAAGAAATATCGATGCATTTAAACTGTGGTGTTGGCTAAGAACATTGAATATACCGTGGACAACTAGAAGAACGAACAGATCAGTCTTATAAGAAATACAACTAGAATGTCCTTAGAAGTGAAGATGGCAAGACTTCAGCTTGCCTACTTAGGACTGTCATCAGGAACGACCAATTGCTAGCAAAGGACCTTATGTTTGGTAATTTAGATGATGTAAAAACAGTGTGGGGCGGTGTCTGACCTCTTTAAGTTCACAAGCAGGAAGGAGAATCAAGATCAACAGCCCAAGGCTGATTCCTGTGAGGTGAAGGTCAGACATGCCCTCCTCTCTCCACCATCTTTACTAATTCTAACACCAACTGTCCCTCCCATGGCACTGTCTACTTCTCTACTGGGTTCAATAACGCATTGTAATGGTCGCGCAACTCATAGACGGTACTCAGGATTATGGAGTTTATTAGGGAAGTAACAGATTAAAATTCGGGTTCAGGAATGCTCAGGATACAGTTCTTCCATCTGGGCAGCCTCTTCCCAGCTGTGCTCGCAGGCACACCTCTTTCTGGCCCTCAGCCTCTTCCCTGCTCAGGCAAGTGTTACAAAGCTCTTCTTAGCACTGCTGGTAAGTACCCAGAGGCACCCCACTCCACCATTAAGCCTCTGCCCGAAGGCACTCGGCTTTCTTGCTCCGTGTGTCTGCAACTTAGGTCCACCAAGTGCCTGGAAGCACCCTACTCCAACAGCAAGCCTCTTGCCCAAAGGCATTCACCTTTCTCGCTCTGTGGGCAGGGAAGCCCACTGAGCCTTCTCCTGCCAATCTCTCCCACTGTTGTTTCTGTATCACTGCTTCTCACTGTCTTCTGTGTTATAGCTATCTGTTTCTCGGTCTCCTGGTTCCAGAAGCTTCTCAGCGCAGGGATCCTGGGTCCAAAAGACATGCTGGCTCTTCTTCCTTGGTGGTGGTGGGGTCTTCTCTTTCCCGCCTCTGGGGTGGCTCATTTCAAGCCCAATGGGATGGCAAAACTGACCAATCCCCTTGGTGGGCTACAGTTATCCTGTTTCCACAGTCCCAACCAAGTTACAAGAGAAAGGCCACACAAAAGCGATTTCATCACGCCACAGAGGGTTAGTAAACATGAGGGAAACCTTTAATGAGATGATTTGACACAATAGCCAAAGCAATGGACTCAAACATACCAACAATAATGAAGATGGCACAGGACCAGGCAACATTTCATTGTTATTTATAAGGCCATTATGAGTCAGAGCCTACTCGACAGCACCTAACAACAATAATCTGGAACCATACTTCAGTCTTTGTCTTTTGTGACCTTGACGTTTGTGAAATGTAGGCCAGCAGTTTTGTAGAATGTCCCTCAATTTGAGTATGTATGATATTTTTTCATGACTAGATTCAGGTTATACATTTTTGTCAGGAATATCCCAGAAATGATCTTTGATTTACTGTATCAGGAGGCATATGATTTCAGTTTATCCCTTTATTGTGATAATGTTGACCACTTGATTCAGGTAATGTCTACCAGGTTTATCCACTGTAAAGGTGTTTAGATGATGTCTGCCAAGTTTCTCCAATGTACATGTTTCCCCTTTTAATTAGTGACTGTCCTATAGGGAGATACTTTGAGACTATGTAAATAGCTTGTTTCTCATTGTACCTTTGTCTGCTAGTTTCAGCGTCTGTATTATCTATTGCTGCTTAACAATATTACCATAAATTTAGCAGTTTAAAACAACACAAATTTATTATCTCAGTTTCTGTGGGTCATGAGTCTGGGCACAGGTTTAATGGGTAATCAGTAAAGCTGCAGTCAAGGTGTTGTACCGCGTTGCGTTCTTATTTGAAGATTCCATTGTGGAAGAATCTACTTCCAAGCTCACGTGGTTGTTGGCAGGATTCAGATCCTTGCGGGTCATCATTCTGAGGGCCTCAGTTCTGAGCTGGCTTTTGGTCAGAGGCTACCTTGAATTCTTCCCACATAGGCCTCACCAACACAGCCATGTGATTTCTCAAAGCAGCAATATTGAGAGTCATCTAGCAAGTGCACTGCATTCTTATGTAGTATAGTCACAGAAGTGACATCCCGTCACCTTTGGTGCATTTTCATTAGAAACAATTCACAGGTCCCACCCACATTCAGGGGAGTAGGATTATATAAGGGCATGAGTACCAGGAAGCAGGGATAATTAGGGATTATCTTAAGAGTTTGTCTACCACAGCATCGGTTGATAATTTTTCCTGAAACAATTATTACTATGGTGGTTGCCACATTTAGTGATTTTTTTCAAATTTTATTTTTCCTTCTGTATTTATTAGTTGGAATTTTACTGTAAGGAATTCTCCATTGATTTGTCTATTTATATCAGTATGGATTGATGGATTTTTATTTTTATAAGTTATTTGCTACTATAACAATTTATTTTGTTGCTTGAGGATAGTAGCTGTTTAATCCTTCTGATAACAGCACCAAGAGAAGCCTTTAGAATGAGCATCTAAACAGATTTGAGGTATAATGAATCATTTGTCAGATATATTTTAAATTAAGGGTACATTTTAACATGTAAGCCATTCTATCATAGATTTGCAAAGCCTCTGTAAGTCTGTTTGAAAATATACTTTGACATAACCAACTTTGAAGTTATCATCAAAATACCCAAAATGGTTTGGAATGAACAAATCTGTCTTGAAAGAAGTACAGCCGGAATGCTCCTTAGAAACAAAGATGGCAAGACTTCATCTCACGGACTTTGGACACGTTATCAGGAGGGACCAGTCCCTGGAGACAGACATCATGCTTCGTGAGGTAGAGGGTCAGTGTAAAAGTGGAAGACCCTTGATGAGATGGGTTGACACAGTGCCTGCAACAATGGGCTCAAACATAGCAATGATGGTGAGAATGGCGCAGGATTGGGCACTGTTTGGTTCTTTTGTACATAGAGTAGCTATGAGTGGGAACCGACTCTAGGGCACCACCAACACCAGCAATGTCCGTTTGGGTGGTGTCCTACAGCATATATGTCCATGGTCCAGCTCATGTGCTCCGGGGAATGCCCACCGGGGAGTGCTCAACAGCTTTGGCCCCAATGGCATGCACTGTGCTCATGGCCACTATGCTCCAGAACCTGTTCTCCATTAACGTGCACAAGGTAAACCTGAACACCATCAATTGCTGCTTCCTGATCATCCAGCTCCCAGGAGCTGGATTTCTGCCATTATAGTGTCAGAGTCGTTCCTGTCAGGGCAGGTCGTAGATGAAGAATCTTCTCTAGGAGAATCTTCTCTAGGAATCCGCAGGACATTAGCAAGCTGCTGGCCAGGTGCGGGGCTGTCGGAGACCAAGTCAGAGCCTGACAGAGCCAGATCCAGGAGGTTGTGGAGGAAGGGAACGTGCTGTTCCGCAGTTTTGTGTACAAGATGGAGGAGTTGCAGGCCATCCTGGCAGGCAGAGGAGAGGCTACAGCTAAAGGACCAGAGGCAGGACCAGCAGGCCCACAACATGCAGTGCAAGCTGGAGCAGTGAGAGGCCCACAAGAAGAGCCTGGCAGGCATGAAGAGGGCATGGAGTAGAGGCCAATGGGGACAGTAATGCTGAGGACCCTGGGGCCCTGCTGGAGGCCGAGGGGGCCAGCCCACCTGAGGAGGAGGAGGATGAAGCTGAGTATTTCTGCCAGGTGTCCACCCAAGAAGCAGCAGGTAAAGGATCAGAGACCAGGCCAAAGCAGTGACCAGAGGTCTCGAAAGCCCAAGGGCAGGTCTCGCAGAGTCCAGGCCAAGCTGGGGTCCAGAGGGGCTGCCCGGGGCTGTTTGCAGGGCCGGGCACGGCTGCCTAAGAGAGGCACCCGAGCCTCAGTCCCAGCAAGGCTGACTGAATGCCCCAGATTGAGGCTGAAAGACACTGCCCTGGGACTCCTGCCGGGCTCCAGTTGCAGCCTTTGGTTTCCTTTTATAAAAGAGCTGTTTCCCTAACTCCACCCCAACTCCCACAATAAATGACTGACCTTCCCAAAAAGAGGAGGAGGGGAAAAAAAAAAAAAAAAAAGTCCCTTTCTTTAGGGGATGCCCACAGCCTAACTCCCCCACAGTCCCCCACCCTGGGGAACAGGCCCCAGCCTCTGGGAGGAGTGTGCACCAAGGTCGACAGGCATGGAGGCACCTGGTCAGGGCGGTGCCACCTGGTCCTGGAGGACACTCTCCTGACGCTAGGCTCTCGCTGAAGCCTCTCCACTGTGGCTGCGAGGTACACACTGGGCAGGTCTCAGAGCACTCACCTGAGGCATCTGCAGTGGGAGCTGCCGTGCTGCACAGCAACCCCCTGGCCAGCGACAGCCCAGAGCCATGGACCAATGGCTCAAAGTTCAATTCATGATTTGGACGTTAAGCGGCACATACCTGTATTTCTGTTTTCTTCTTCACGTCTTTAGGTTAGCTGGGGTTCTGCAGTTGTTGGCTGTGCTAGGCTCTACGCTATGGGTTGTTTTCTCCTCCTGAAACCAGTGGCTTTTATCATGGTGATCATAGGACTAAGCCAAACAATGCAAGCACATTTATAGCCTCTGTTTCCTTTTTGTGTGTTGTTATTTCATTGACCAAAGCAAGTTTTGTGGCCAAGTTCAACATCAATGGGGTAGGGAACTATATCTCACCCACTTTACTGTAATGCAGTCACTTGATAAAGTGAGTGAATGATGAATTTAAAACAGCAAGTCAGCCTGCCACTCTTGCTTTCCTGCCTTGTTGTCAGTTTAATTCTTTCTTAATCTTTGAAGTTCAAGATTTAGAAAAAACTTAAGATAAATGTTTCTGAATATTTGGGTACTTGGGTTTCTCTGAACAAGTTCATAGCATCTTTCCTCTCCTTACATTATCATTTAATATTCATTATTGAGTCATAAAGATAATATTTTTCCCCTTTGTAGCAGAGAGTTTTTTTACCTTTCAGTATTTTCTGGTACCTTTCTTCTATTTTGAGCTCTGGTACCACAGTGGTTAAAAGCTTGGCTGCTAACCAAAAGGTTGGCAGTTCGAATCCACCAGCCACTCATTGGAAACCCTCTGGGGCAGTTCTACTCTGTCATATAGGTTGACTATAAGTCAGAATCCACTTGACAGCAACGGGTTGATGTTTTTTTGGTTTCTTTTATTTGCCTTTTGTTTCTCTGTAAATTTGAATGCTTTTACTTAGGTGCTTTGTATCCTTTAAGATGTTTTCAGTTGCAAATAATAGGAAACACAACGCAAACTGGCTTAAACATTGAAGGAAATTCATCATCTTATGTAACTGAAAAAACCAGGCAAAACTTGATCCAGGTGCTCCAGCAGTATGATCAGTTTCTCAGCTCTGCTTTCTTTATTTTGGTCCTCTTCTCAGCAAGCTCATCTATCATAATTATAAGATGTCTCCTTGCAGCTCCCAGAGCTGTGTGCTTTTGGGCCCAAATATAGAGGGGAAGAGAGAATCTGCTTCCCAGAGAACTTAAATGAAATCACACACCATTGAATCTGGCTAACCCAAAATGAAGTCAGATGTTACACAAAAAATTTTTAATTACAATTTACATAGTTATAATATGTATTTAGGAGACTTACAGGATTCTGCAGAACATAGAGTTGGCTTCCTTAAGCAAGACACATTAAGGCTGAAATCTGAAGGGTGATTGGAGCTTGCTGGGAGAAAAGGTGAGGGTTATTGTAAGCAGAAGTGTTAACTTGTGCAAAGATGAAGAAATCAGAAGAATTTTAACTTACAAAATGAAAAGGCTAGAGGAGGCTGGAGCAGAGACGGTGAGAGAGAATGGTCAAAGTAAGATCATGTAGGGATAGAGCTTTATAGGTCATGTTAAGAATTTTGGACTTTATCCTAAGAACATTATGATATCATAGATTAATTTTAAGCTGGACAGGGGGTGGAATTATTACATTTGTTTTTGAAGGTCATTTTGGCTTCAGCATGGAAGATAGGTGGAGTTGAGGGTGAAATTATATCAGTTGAGGTTGAGACACTGGGACATCACCAGACTGGGGTAGGGAGCAAGACGTTAAAGTAACTACCACATTTACTGAATGTGTACTCTGTGACATACCCTTTATATATATTATCAATAATCTACATACTCATTTAACAAAGTACTGGTATTCTGTTTTACAGATGAGAAGAGTAAGAGTCAGGGTGTTTAAAGTGACTTGCTCATGGCCACACTTAGATCTGAATTCAGATCTGTATGAATACCTAAGCTTGACTCTCTTTGCCACACAAGGATACTTCTTTCAAGGAGTTTGTATATTTACTTCATGTGAGCAGTGCCATAATAGACCTCAGGCCTCTCGGCCCTCCTAGCTACAGTTATGGAACCACTTTCACTGCAAAGAGAGCTAAATAAGTTAATTCATTCTTTCAGCTTTGTGTATAAAAACATCTTAGTACATTTTCTTATACGAGGCAGGTTCAGCATAAATTTATAGCGTGGGGGTCCTTAAAATAACTCCCACCTCTTTAACTCTGATTTCTTGAGTATGGGCAAGAAAAATTAGAAGCTATCTTATTTGATGATAGTTATGTAATCTTTTGAAGTATTCTTGTGTTATCTTTGCTGCTTCTGGTGTCAATACTTAGCTTCTATTATATTTACTTGACTTTACATTAGTATTGATATCCTCAGTAGTATGGTTTTATCCCCTGTGCACGTGATGCCTTCAACTATTTTAGTTATTTTTATTAAATTATTAATTCTGGAGTTACTTCCCTGTGAAGATACATTCCTGCCATCATGGGCAGTCTAGCACTATTTCACTTCTCTGCCATTGCTTTATTGTTCATAAAAATAAACCCTGCTAGGTTTCTGAGGTAGCCGTTGACTTTTTATATTTTCCTAAAATCAAATCTGAGTTTTGTTTTAGATGGCACAGTGTTCTGTATGTCCTATGGGTTTTTCGAAACTTTGTTTTCTTCAAAGGAAAATTATACCCAGATTTGCAAGGAAAATATTATGACAGTGACTATATAGTTCTTCACCACATCTTTTCACCAGATGTGTGTACCATTTCCTTTCATTTTACAGGTTTCACTTTAAAGGACTACTCTACCCCCTCCCCCACTTTGGTCCTGAGTACTAAGGCCCAGACCAAATTATTTGTTCCTTTGTCTCTGATTTATACTTTATATATACAGGACAACAACCTCTTATCTATAATTCCAAAATCGAAAATGCTTGAAAAATCAAATTTATTTATATATTTAGCCCCAAAACTCATTAGACAACAGTTCTCTTGAACTGACAGAAGACTATACATAATCTATGTTTATTCCACTTAGTGTGAGTCTTCCTATGTTTTACAGCATTTGGTTATGGCATGCTGCCTTTAATCCACCTGCAGGCGTTACATAAGATACGACATAGCATGTTATCTTTCTAAAATCCAAAAAATGCTTACGTCTCAAACATATTTGGCCTTAGGTGTTTTGTATCAGGGATTGTAGTGTGCTGTGGCTACTTGTTTCCTTGTCTGTGTTCCTTATTAGACCCTGAGCTAAGAAAGTTTTCCTCTTTAGATCCATATACCTTAATTTATTGACCTAAGTAGAACTAGTACTTAATATTGAAATTGAATACCATTAATCAGGGCAAACTTTTACCAGATGGGTTATTGAACTATAGATTATAATATTTTTTTTCCTTAGTTATGTGTTCTGTTTTAAAGCAGTCTCTCTCCTGCTCTGCTTCTGTTTTCTTTCTCCTTACTGGAAACTTGGCTTTACCATTTACTAACTACGTGATCTTGAGCCGCTTACGTAACACCTCTATTCATTAGTTTCATTATTTGTACAATGCTGTAATAATTTTGCCTGCCTCATAGGATTATTATGAGGGCTAAACAGAATGCTTCCTGGAACTTATTTAATGATTCTTTAGCTAGTAATGTAGCTTTTATTGATTCATATCCTGTTGGTTACTTTACTAACATATGATCAACTGTTCCCTTACTAGTGGACCTTGAGATAATTTTGTTTGCTTTGACACTTCTAACAATACTGGAGTAAATCCTTGTACATATCTCCCTAAGTCCTTGTGGCCTTATTTTTATAAGATAGATTCAAGTGAGATTGTTGGGTCAGTGGTCCCATATATTTTCATTTTCAGTGGATACTTCCATATTACTTTCCTAAGGCAGAATTGAGAAGTGGAGAAATGGTAACAGTTTTCAGTTCTGCCGGTAGTCCACAAGAGTGCTCATTTGCTTATAACTTTACCAGCAATGGATCTTATCAGTACACTTTTTTCTTTCTTTTTATTTTGAAATGCAGACTCACAAGAAATTACAAAAATAATAGTAGAGTTCCTTCTACACTAAATCCAGCTTCTTCCAATGGGAACATCTTATATAACTGTAGAATAATTATCAAAACCAGGAAATTGTAATTGGTGCAATACTGTTAACTGAGACTTCAATTCATTTGATTTCTCCTAGTCTGACCAGTGGCATCTCTATTTAATTTGCTTTCCTTTGACTGCTATTAAGTGTGAGTTTCTTTTCATGTGATTTATTGGCCATTTACATTGTATTTTTTCTGAATCACTTGTTCATATCTTTTATACATTTTTTTCTAATGGGATGTTTGTATTTTCCTAAAAGAAGTTCTTATTTTAAGACTGTTAATCGTTTTTTTACTGAATTTTTTTTAACTGAGTGAAAATATAGACAACAAAACATTCGCCAGTTCAATTTCTACACGTATAATTCGGTAATATCGATTACATTCTTCAAATTGTGCAGCCATTCTTGCAATTCTTTTCCAGATTATTCTGTTACATTAACATAAACTCAATGCTCCCTAAGCAAAAGCTCCCTCTTTCCCCCTCCCTCTTTCCCCTGGTAACCAAACTCATTATCATTGAGTCAGTTCTGACTCATAGCAACATTATAGCGTAGAGTAGAACTGCCCTATAGGGTTTCTAAGGCTGTAAATCTTTACGGGAACAGATACCCACATCTTTCTCCCGCAGAGCAGCAAGTGGGTTTGAATCGCCCACCGTTTGGTTGACAGCCAAGCATTTAAATACTGCATCACCAGGACTCCTTCCCTGGTAACCACTAGGACTATTAATCTTTTCTCCATGTATTTTGCAGGTATTTATTTTACCATCATATATTTTCTAGGGTTTTCTTTATTGTATTTGTTTCCTGTATCAAAAATTTTTTTTGTTTAGTATGTTTCTTTAATTTTTTACATTTGGGTTTTCTAATCCATTTGGAATATGTTTTTATATATACTTTGAGGAAACCCACCCACCCCCACCCAATATACAACGAGATACGCCAGTACTGTTTATTAAATAAAGTATTTTATTCAGGATTCTTTCAGTTGCTTGTGACTTAAAACCTCAACAAGGGGAAGCGGGGCCAAGATGGCGGAGTAGTCAGGCACTTGCGGTGGACCCTCTTACAACAAAGACCCCAAAAAAACAAGTGATTTGATTATATATGGCTAACTGGGAGCCCTGAACATCAAAGGCAGAGTTGAGGAACCGGACTGAGTCGCGGTGGGGGGAGAGACAGTTCGAAAGCAGTGAGGAGTTGCCAGACGTGACCCGGCAAGAGCCTGAGCCCTTTAGGCCTGATCAGCTCAGGGGTGAGCGGTGAGGCAGGCAAGCAGCTGTGCTCAGGAGGCGCGTTTTCCACACTGGGAGAGAACCAGCACCAGAGACTCTACACGGCCACCCAGAACCAAAGAGAAGCAGCCCTCCACGAAAGATAAGTACTTGCGTAAGGCTTGCCATGCGGATCAGAAACACTCCCCTTAGGGAAAAACCTCTCTCCCATTTACCTCCCTGCTCCCTGCTCCCTGCTCTGCACTGGGTCCCGGCTTCAGCAATTGCCGAGTCCCCTGAGCTGGAAGTAGGATCCATCACACGCCAGGAGCCATTCTCCCTACCTTGGAGAGAGAACAAATTAACAAATGGGAAAAAATAAACTGCCTGCTCCCCTAAGCCAGGAACCCAGGGTAGGCACAGCTTCTTTGCCTAGGTACGGGCATAAAGGATCCGTGGACTTTGAGTGCCTTTCCCCCTGCATAGACTTGTGTGGTCCCATCTCAACAGCGTAGGCCCTTGTTACTGCAGTACAACAGGGTATATACCGGAAGTCTAACTACAGCTGTTGCAGCATGAAGTGGCAGGTTCTTGACATTTGTCACTGCTCTGCGCATTAAGCAGGGTCTTCGCCTACCCACATCAGGGGCCTGAGGACTGGTGGCTTCACCCATGCCACCTAGCCACCTGTGACAGGGGTCCAAGAAATAAGAGGTGTCCCCCAGTCCTTACAGCCAACAGCATTAGGTGGTCATAGTCCAGCTACAAAACCCACCCACCTGTGTGTGCTAGGGAACAGGGACATGCCTTCCTCCTGGACACTAGGAGGTGGCTGTCAGCCCCCTGCCTTGCTCAGAATGTGTCCCCCTGCTGCAGCCACATGCTGGTGGCTATCTACCTTGGCATCTGAGCTGAATCCATACAGGAGGAGTGGGTGGACTTCTGAGCTCACATACCTAGTAACAGATCTGACCACCTGGTGACAGGATATTAGAGCTTCAGAGGTGCCAATAGTCAAACTAGCTCATATGAGCAGCCTATTTGAGCATATCAAAACAGAATCAGAAGCTAGGACACAGTAAGCAAACATAAAATAAATAAATGTAATAACTTATTGATGGCTCGCAGACAACAGTCAATATCAATTCACAGAAAGAGGCAGGCCATGATGGTTTCAGCAAGCTCCCAGAATAAAGAATCTAGAAATTTTCCAGAGGAGGAAAATTTCTTGGAATTACCAGAGGCAGAATACAAAAGATTAATATACAGAACTCTTTAAGAAATTAGGAAGGAAATTAACCAAAATGTGGAACACACAATAGAGGAAATTTAAAAGATTAAAGAGCATAATGACAAATTTAACAGGCCGCAAGAATACATAGAGAGACAGCAATCAGAAATCCAGAAGGTTAACAATATCAGAATTAGACAACTCAATAAAAAGTCATAGGAGCAGAATTGTGGCAATGGAAGTCAGAATTAGTGAGATTGAAGATAAAGCACCTGACACAACTTATCTGAGGAAAAATCAGATAAAAAGATTTAAAAAAATGAAGAAACCCTAAGAATTCTGTGGAGTTCTATCAAGAGGAATAACCTATGAGTGACTGGAGTACCAGAACAGGGGAGGATAACAGAAAATACAGAGAGGATGGTTGAAGATTTGTTGGCAGAAAACTTCCCTGATATTGGGAAAGATGACAAGATATCTATCCAGTATGCTCATTGAGCGCCACATAAGGTAGATCCCAAAAGAAAGTCACCAAGACGACTTATAATCAAACTTGCCAAAACCGAAGATAAAGAGAGAATTTTAAGAGCGGATAGGGAGAAACGAAAAGGACTCTCTCTACAAAGGAGAGTCAATAAGAATATGCTTGGACTACTCAGCAGAAACCATGCAGGCAGGAAGGCAATGGGATGACATATATAAAGCCTTGAAGGAAAAAACCTGCCAGCCAAGAATTATATATCCAGCCAAACTATCTCTCAAATATGATGGCGAAATTAGGACATTTCCAGATAAACAGAAATTAGGGAATTTGCAAAACCCAAACCAAAATTAACAAGAAATACTAAAGGAGTCCTCCAGTTAGAAGATCAGTAACATCAGATAACAACCCAAGACTAGAACACAGGACAAAGATACCAGATTTCAACCCAGATAGGGAAGTCACAAAAATAAATCAAAGCTAAAGCACTGAAAATAGGGAAGCAGATGTCAATATGTAAAAGATGACAACATTAAAACAAAAAAGAGGGACTTAAAAAATATCGACATAGATTTTTCATATGGAGAGGAAGTCAAGGTGATATAAAGAAATAAAAGACTGGTTTAAACTTAGAAAAATAGCGGTAAACATTAAGGTAACCACAAAGAAAACCAACAATCCTACAAGTCAAAATAAAAAACTAGAAAAATTTAAAGACTCAGCAAACACAAAATCAACAACAATGGAAAAGATGAAAAGAAAATACATAAAGAGAAACCACTCAGCACAGAAAATTAAGTGGAACAAAGAAACTGTGAACAACACACACAAAAAAGACATCAAAATGAAAGCACTAAACTCATACCTATCAATAATTACGCTGTATGTAAATGGACTAAATGCACCAATAAAGAGACAGATTGGATAAAAAAATGCGATCCGTCTATATGCTGCCTACAGGAGACACTCCTTAGACTTAAAGACACAAACTAAACCTCAAAGGATGGAAAACAAAGTAGAACAAACAAACAACACTCAAAAAAGAGCAGGAGTGGCAATATTAATTTTGGACAAAATAGACTTTAAACTAAAATCCACCAGAAAGGGCAAGGAAGGACACTATATAATAATTAAAGGGTCAATACACCAATAGGACATAAGTATAATAAATATTCATGTACCCAACGACAGGGCCCCAAAATACATAAAACAAACTCTAATAGCACTGAAAGGAGAAAGAGACAGCTCCACAATAGCACTAGGAGACTTCAACACACCACTTTCAGTGAAGGACAAAACATCCGGAAAGAAGCTCAACAAAGACACAAAAGAGCTAAGTGCTACAATCAACCAACTTGATCTCATAGATACATACTGAACACTCCACCCAGCAGCAACCAAGTATACTTTCTTTTCTAGTGCACATGTAACATTCTCCAGAATAGACCAAATATTAGTCCATAAAGCAAGCCTTAACAAAATCCAAAGCATCGAAATATTACAAAGCATCTTTTCTGACCATAAAGCCATTAAAGTAGAAATCAGTAACAGAAAAAGCAAGGAAAAAAAGTCAAACACATGGAAACTTGACAACACCTTACTCAAAAACTACTGGCTTATAGAAGAAGTTAAGGATGGAATAAAGAAACTCATAGAATCAAACGAGAATGAAAACACATCCTACCAGAACCTTTGGGACACAGCAAAAGCAGTGCTCAGAGGTCAGTTTATAGCAATAAATGCACACATCCAAAAAGAAGAAAGGGCCATAATCAAAACATTAACCCTACAACTGGAATAAGTAGAAAGAGAGCAGCAAAAGAAGTCCTCAGAGGCTAGAAGAAAGGAAATAATAAGAATTAGAGCAAAATTAAATGAAATAGAGAATAGAAAAACAATTGAAAGGGTTAACAAGACCAAAAGCTGGTTCTTTGAAAAGATCAACAAAATTGATAAACCATTGGCCAAACTGACAAAAACAGGAGAGGAAGCAGATAACCCGTATAAGAAATGAGATGGGTGATATTACAACAGACCCAACTGAAATTAAAAGAATCATAACAGTACTATGAAAAATTGTACTCTTAACAAATTTGAAAACCTAGAGGAAATGGAAAAATTTCTAGAAACTTACCACCTACCTAAACTAACACAAACAGAGGTAGAACAACTAAATAAACCATAACAAAAGAAGAGATTGAAAAAGTAATTAAAAAACTGCCAACAAAAAAAAAGCCCTGGCCCGGACGCTTCACTGCAGAATTCTATCAGACTTTCAGAGATGAGTTAACACTACTACTCTAAAAGTATTTCAGAGCATAGAAAAGGATAGAATACTGCCAAACTCATTCTGTGAAGCTAGCATAGCCCTGATAACCAAAACCAGGTCAAGACACCACAAAAAAAGAAAGTGACCAGTATCCCTCATGAACATGGACGCAGAAATCCTCAACAAAATTGTAGCCAATAGAATTCAGCAACATATCAAAAACATAATTTACCATGATCAAGTGGGATTTATACCAGGTATGCAGGGGTGGTTCAACATTAGAAAAACAATCAATGTAATCCATCACATAAAACAAAAGACAAGAAGCACGTGATCTTATCGGTCGATGCAGAAAAGGCATTTGACAAAGTCCAACACACCTTCATGATATAAACTCTCAACAAAATAGGAATAGAAGGGAAATTCCTCAGTATAATTAAGGGCATTTATATAAAGCCAACAGCCAACATCATCCTAAATGGAGAGAGTCTGAAAGCCTTCCCCTTGAGAATGGGAACCAGACAAGGATGCCCTGTATCACCACTCTTATTCAACATTGTGCTGGAGGTTCTAGCCAGAGCAGTTAGACTAGAAAAGGAAATAAAGGGTATCCAAATTGATAGGGAAGAAGTCAAAGTATCTCTATTTGTAGATAATATGATCTTATACACAGAAAACCCCAAATAATCCCCAAGAAAACTATTGGAACTAACAGAAGATTTCAGCAGAGTTTCAGGACACAAGATAAACATACAAAAATCAGTTGGATTCCCTTACACCAACAAAGAGAACCTTGAAGAGGAAGTCACCAAATCAATACCATTTACAATAGCCCCCAAGAAGATAAAATACTTAGGAATAAATCTAACCAGAGAGGTCAAAGATCTATACAATGAAAACTACAAGACACTACCGCAAGAAACCAGAATAGACCAGCATAAGTGGAAAAACATACCTTGCTCATGGGTAGGTAGACTCAACATTGTGAAAATGTCAATTCTACCCAAAGTGATCTACAGATACAGTGCAATCCTGATCCAGATTCCACCGGCATTTTTTAATGAGATGGGGAAACAAGTCACCAACTTTATATGGAAAGGGAAGAGGCTCCAAATAAGTAAAGCATTACTCAAGAAGAAGAACAAAGTGGGAAGCCTCATGCTACCTAATTTTAGAACCTATTATACCCCCATGGTAGTCAAAACAGCCTGGTACTGGTACAAAAACAGCTACATAGACCAATGGAACAGAGTTGGGAATCCAGACATAAATGCATCCACCTATGAGAAGCCGGTATTTTACAAAGGCCCAAAGTCCGTTAATTGGGGAAAAAGACAGTCTCTTTAACAAATGGTGCTGGCACAACTGGATATCCATCTGCAAAAAACTGAAACAAGACCCATACCTCACACCATGCACAAAAACTAACTCAGAATGGATCAGAGACTTAAATATAAAATCTAACACAATAAAGATCATGGAACTAAAAATAGGGACAACTCTAGGAGCCCTAATACACGGCATAAACACAATAGAAACCATAAGTAACAATGCACAAGCACCAGAAGAGAGATCAGATAAATGGGAGCTCCTAAAAATCAAACACTTACGCTCATCAAAAGACTTCACCAAAAGAGTAAAAAGACAACCTACAGACTTGGAAAAACATTTTGGCTATGACAAATCTGATCAACATCTAATCTCTAAAATCTACAAGATACTGCAAACAACAAAAAAACCAAGAACCCAATTAAAAAACAGGCAAAGGATGTGAACAGGCACTTCACCAAAGAAGATATTCAGGCTACTAACAGACACATGAAGAAATGCTCACGATCATTAGCCATTAGACAAATGTAGATCAAAACTGCAATGAGATATCATCTCACCCCTGCAAGGCTAGCATTAATCCAAAAAACACAAAACAATAAATGCTGGAGAGGTTGTGGAGAGGCTGGAACACTTATACACTGTTGGTGGGAATGTAAAATGGTACATCCACTTTGAAAATTGATTTGGCACTTCCTTAAAAAGCTAGAAATACAGTAGCATACATTCCAGCTATCCTGCTCCTTGGAATGTATCCTAGAGAAATAAGAGCCGTCACATGAATAGATATATGCACACCCATGTTCATTGCAGCAGTGTTCACAATAGCAAAAAGATGGAAACAACCTAGGTGCCCATCAGTGGATGAGTGGCTAAACAAATTATGGGATAGCCACACAATGGAATACTACACAACGATAAAGAACGATGAAGCCGTGAAACGTAACATGGAGGAAGCTGGAGGTCATTATGCTGAGTGAATTTCATGAGTCACAGAAGGACAAATATTGTATAAGATCTCTATTATAAGAACTCTAGAAAAAGTTTAAACACAGAAGGGGACATTCTTGGATGGTTATGAGAGTGGAAAGGGAGGGAGAGGGGTATTTACTAACTTGATAGTAGATAAGAATTAAGTGAAGGGAGGACAGCACAAACTACAGGGGAAGTCAGCACAACTGGGGTAATCAAAGCTACGAAGTTTACTGAATACAGTCAAACTCTTTAAGGGACAGAGTAGCAGGGGTAAGGGTCTGGGGACCATGTTTTCAGGGGACATCTAGGTCAATTGGCATAACAAAGCTTAAGAAAATGTTCTGCATCCTACTTTGGTGAGTGGCACCTGGGATCTTAAAAGCTTGCAGCCAGCCATCTGAGGTACATCAGTTGGTCCCAACCACATGGAGTAAAGGATAATGAAGAGAACGAAAGACACAAGGAAAGTATTAGCCCAAGAGACAGAAGGGGCCACATAAACCAGAGACTTCATCAGCCTGAGATCAGAAGTACTAGATGGTGCCTGGCTAACACCAATGACCGTCCTAACAGGGAACACAAAAGAGAGTCCCGGATAGAGTAGGAGAAAGGTGGGTTGTAGAACTCAAATTCTAATAAGAACTCCAGACTTAATGGTCAGACTGAGATTGGTGGTGCACCAGGAAGCATGGCCTCTGGATTCTCTGTCATCCCAGAACTAAAACAATTTCCGAGGCCAACTCTTCAGACAGGTATTGGACTGGACTGTGGGACATAAAGTGATATTCGTGAGGAGTGTGCCTCTTAGCTCAAGTAGATACAAGAGACCAAACGGGCAGCTTATGTCTGGAGGTGAGATGGGAAGGCAGAGAGCGTTAGGAGCTGGTTGAATGGACATGGGGAATCAGGTGGAAAGGCGGAGTCACAGTATGGGAAGAGCAGTTAGAGTCACATAACTATGTATAAATTTTTGTATGGGAAAAAATAAAAAAATATTAAAAAATGAAAGCAATTTCTAAATAAATAATAATAAACAAAACAAACTTCAGCAAAATTCCAAAGGTAGTATTGGCTTAAGGGAAGACTTGATACAGTGGCACAAGCGATATGTCTAAAGAAAGCATTGTTTCTCAGTTCTGCCCTTTTTGATGTTATATTTCTCTTCATACTCATTACCTTGTCCTTTCTCTGTTTGTCTTGTGTGTTGTTCCACCACCATTTCAGATCCTTTCTTAATGGTCACAATATAACTATGAAAATTTTACGTCTTCCTTATACCACTGGTTTCAGGGGAAGAGAGAGGTTGTCTTTCAGAAGCTTCCCTGGGAGCGTATTTCTTTTCCAAAAATGTCCAAGGAAATAGCCCCTTAGATCATTGGTCCTGATTAAGTCATGTATGTGTTCCTGAATGTCATTTACTGGGGGAATGGAATATGTTGATTGGTTTAACCCCTTTGATGAGCATGGGATTAAGTTCCTATAAACCACATGTCAGAGTGGGAGAGGGATAATATTTCACAGGAAATTTTAAGTACTGTTTCCAGAAGAAGGGAGAACAGTTTCCAGGTATAAAACCACAGGTAATCATGGCATGACCCTAATTTCTTCCCACTAAATGGAAATAGTACCTTTTACATTTATTATGATCTGTTTTTACATTTTCTACTCTATTCCACCACCAGTCTGTGAGAATGCTCATTTGTCCATTTATCTCTTCCTGCCCCAGTAGCATATTGCTTCAATAATAGTGGCTTAGCATACATTTTATTGTCTTCTTAGGCAAGCCTCATCATTCTTTCCCCTAGAAATTTCTTGACAATTTTAGTGTTTTTTTAATATAAACTTGGTGATTTTGATTAGAATTGCTGTATATAATATATATCCAAATTAGATAAACATAACTATGAAAATCAACTGGATATGTGTAACACTTCTTTCACCAAGATTTTATTTCTTGTTTCCCATCTGTATTATGGGAAAGGCAAGCCTTGTCTCTAGTTTTTGACCCTCAACACTTTCATAGTACCCAAAGGCAGTTGGCCCATGCCCCTTTTCTCCCAACAGAGAATTCCTATCCTTAGGTATACTGAAAATATCTAGCAGCCTATTCTAATAAGCTTATTTTGGTTTTTGGGTAGCACGAGCATAGAACTGAGAGGGAGAAGGGTTTGAAATGTGCAGTTAAGCTGCCTTCTTAGGAGTCCCTGGGTAGTGCAAACAAGTAAGCGTTCAACTACTAGCCGACAGGCCTGGTGATCTGCTTTTGAAAGGTCCCAGCCTTGAAAATTCTCTGGAGTAGTTCTACTCTGCACACACGGGGTTATCATGAGTCGGAGTCAGTTCGATGACAACTGAGAACAGCAATCCCTTGGGTATTATGAGAAAAATTTTAAAACAAGTTTAGGTATGCCATACATCTGCAGTTAGAGACTCCAGACCACTAACTGATTCTTTCTAGATGGTTGCTACGGTAGGGACTTTCCACATGTTTGTTTGCTCTGTATATTTTTTCTTGTGTTAAATGTCTTAGTATTTTATCTAATGATGCTTTTGGTGTTTAGAAAAATGAACATGTTCTTTAAATACTACAGCACTGTATTTAAATACTACAACTCATAACCTTTTGATAGTACTTGATTTTTAACAATATTTTTCTATAGTTTTTTATATTTGAATAGTGTTCTCATCTAGAAGCTTTTATTTCAATATTATCTAATTTCTTGATTTTTTATAATTCTTGTGTACAAGCTGAAGATTAATGATTCATTTGAGAAAAACTATTTTCTATTTTATACTAGTTAATCTACAATTTGATAGTTTATACTGAACTCTTTATTACATGTTGCTTCCATTTGGTGTATGTTAAACAAGTGTCTGATTTATAATTTGCCTTGCTCTTTCTTAATATGTGAATAATTGTGATAAATAAAAAAACAACATGATGCTCAGTGGTGAAACATTAGTGGCACTCCCTTAATACAGGAACAAACCAAGAATGCCCTTTAGTAATTTATATTGCTGTTGTTTTGGTAGATATGTACAAAAAGACATGAAATGAAATCTGATTACAGTTGGAAAGGAAAATAATATGTCTACTTTTTACAGATAATTTATTATATACCTAAAATACAGAAAATACAACAAATGTATACTCAAATAAACATTTAACCATGTTACTGCATACAAGATAAAATATTCAGACACCTGTGTAATACCTTTTCGAGTGATCTCATGATCAGTTTAAATGTAAGAGGCTACTGAAATGTGTTAGTTTCACAGCTCAGATTCCGTCTGGTACAGCAGTATGCAAGGGGGTTAATATTGTTTATTAGTGTTTGTGTGTATATGTGTGTGTTTTCCCCATTTTAATTCTAGAGAGTTAAAACTTGTGCTAAGTGAAATAGGATGTTTATAAAATATATTTCTGCTACTTCTGTGAGATAAATTTTCCTTGACTTAAATGTTAAATACTAAATAAAGAAAATTAAGGAATTGATTTTTCTTTGTATGTATGGTAATGACGTTTTACATCGTTTTCTCCATGGCAGCCTCTCTGTAGATTGATAGACATTTGTATAGTTTATTAAAAGTGTTTTAAGTCAAATGAATGCTGACTGTTAATTTTAAGTCAGTGTTACAGAGGATGTTCAGAGATGGAAACTAATCTGTGTGTGTGTGTTTTGCTTTGTTCTGTTTTACAGTGGGACTTCCCCTCTTGCATGCCTGAATGCAATGCTACACACAAACTCCCGCGGTGAAGAGGGCATCTTCTATAAGGTTCCAGGTAGAATGGGAGTGTATACATTGAAGGTAAATTTTTTTTTTTTTAAATTTTATTTTATTGTACTTCAGGTGAAGGCTTACAGAACAGATAGTTTCTCATGAAACAGTAGTACACATGTTGTTTTATGACATTGGTTAACAACCCCACAACATATTAAGCCTCTAAATTCTCAACCTTTTTTTTTTTTTTTTTTTTTTGATGAAAATACAGATAGCCAAAGATACACCGTTTCAAAAATTTCTACATACAGAGTTCAGTGACATTGACTACGCTCTTCCAACTGTGCTGTTATTCTCACTTAAGATGAAGGCTTACAGAACAAAATAGTTTCTCAATTAACAGTTACTACACATGTTGCCCTATGACAATGGTTAACAATCTCACAACACATCAAGAATATCCTTACTCCACCTTGTGTTCCCTATCACCAGGGGACTTCCTTGTCCCTGAAGGTAAATATTTTTGTTGAGAAGTCACTTAAAAAGAGAAGACAAGACGTGATTACATATAAATAAAATTTGAGTCAAATAGATAGAATTCTATTGTTTTTGAAGTGCTTACTTTCAGGACGAGCTAATAAGTAAAACCTGTGAAAGCCGGAACCCGTGTAAGGTAGAAATCTGTCAGAGAAGGAAAACGCAAGTATTTTTCACTAAAATGAGCAATAGATAAGTGGTAAGACTACACCCTGTAAAGGCAGAAAACTTGCGAGACCTGGCAGTTCTGTCAAGTTCTGGTTCACAGGTTTCACTGTATTTTCAGCCCTGTAGCCAGTACATTTTCTACCCGTAACTGTTTATAGGTAGGTTAGAGAAATAACTTTATTTTTTATTTTTTATGATCTTGAAAGAATGGAATAAAAATGATTTCACATTGACTGTTTAAAGAGCCTTCCAACATTTGGATAATATAGTGCTTAATGTGGAGCATACTGCCTAGATGATTTCTCATGTAATTCTTGACTACATTTGGAGTTGTGGTTATTCATTCCTTTTTTATGGTGGAGAAAGCCAAAGTTCAGAACACTGAATTTTTTTGCTCACTGTTAGCCAGATAATGTCAGAACCAGAATATGACCCCAGATCTAAATGAACTCCCAAACCCATATTCTTTCCACTGTAACAAACTTGCTATTTCTGATTCTTAACAATGGGAAGGGACCTGTATGTATCAGTGTCCTTTCAATTACAAGTGGCAGAACACCCAACTCAAATAAGCTTGAGTAAAACAGAATTTATTCGGTCATGTAACTCAAAAATCTAGGGTAACCCAACTGGGTGCAGGAGTCTCAAATGATGGCTTGGACTTCGTTCTCAGACAGGTTCTTTCCTCATCATACATAACTCCATTCCCAACCCCTACTCTGTGAGTTCTAAGTCTGGTGAGGAAAAAAGAAAAACCAAACCCGTTGCCGTCAAGTTGATTCCGACTCATAGCAACCCTATAGGACACAGTAGAACTGCCCCATATGGTTTCCAGGGAGCACCTGGTGGATTTGAACTGCTGACCTTTCGGTTAGCAGCCATAGCTCTTAACCAGTGAAGATTCCCCGGGACTAAAGCAGGAGTCCTTCAATTACTTCTGATTTGACTAAATTGGTTTGGCTTGGCTCGTGTGTCTGTACTTGAATGGTCACTGTTGTCAAATATATCAAATCTTTTTGACCAGCCGGTCTTAGGTTCATGAACACCCTTGATGGGAGGTTGAGGTTAAGCTCACTCAAGCCAGATGAATTGAGGAGAGGGGTTATACCCCAAAGGACATTCAGAGGGGTTTCATTAGCAGAAGGAGAATGAATGCTTGACAGGCGACGACAGTGTCCATGTATATGTGGGACTCTGTCCTCTCTTACTTTTTAAACTTTGAGTTGTACTCATCAGTGTACCGTGTAGTTGTATATAACTCACTCACATTGAAAGGATTTAACGTACCTATGATATCTCCTTTTTATATACTTTGTTGAACTTCCTGGAGTTAAGGGCTCTTTTCCCACATGGAGTTTTCTGCATTTCTTTTAGGTTTTAACTGTTCTGGTCCTTCCATAGTATTAATAACATTTATTAAATGCCTACTCTATGCTAGACGCTGTAGAGGCTCTAGAGAGGAATAAACTGTGGTCCCTGATCTCATGAATCTCACATTATAGTTATTGAAATAATTGCATAGTGACAAAATGTACTTAGTTTTAGAGTGTGCGTGTATGTGTGTTTGTGTGCTGAGGAGATGGTGAAGGTTTTTCAGAATAGCACAATTCAACTCATGTTTAGGAAGATAATTTAAGTAGGATATATTTAAGAGTATGAAGCAAGGAAACTTGCAGAAAAGTTGGTTATGGTTGTTTGGAAGAGATAACCAGGGCTTAAGCTAAGGGATGCAAGGGGTTTTAGAGAAATAAAATGTATAGCATTTGAAGTGGGTAAAAGAGGATGAAATGATTCTAAGATTTGAGACATGAGCTTTTGATCCTGGAGGGATAACAAGTTTAGGAAAAGAAGATAATTATATTTGTTTTAAGATACTAGTTGAATCTACAGGTCAGGATGTCTGGCTGGCAACTAACTATAAATACTATTCTGCATTTTGAAGGAAAGAACAGAAAAATACAGAGTGTGTATTTTAAGAACATGTGTAACATAAGAGATGGTTCAGGGAGTAATGGCACTAGGACGTAAATAAGCTTAAGTGAAAAGTAAGTGTTAGTTACAAGATCAGAGTTATGGTCTTGGCTATAATGTCATATGGGTGCAAATTGTAGGGTCACATTTTGTCAGAATTATTTTTGATCTGATTATAAAAATAAATTATTTGAGAAAATAAAGTATTGAAAGAGAAAAAAGAACCATTCATAGTTGTATAATTTAGAGATAACAATATGTGTTTATATGTATATATTTTTAAAATATATATATAATTGAGTTTTTGGTGAAAGTTTACACAGCAAGTAAGGTTCCCATTTAACAATTTCCACACAAATTGTTCAGTGATATTAGTTACATTTATCACAATCTGTCAACATTCTTTTTTTTAAAAAAACAGTTTCTACATGTACAATTTAGTGACGTTAATTACATTCTTTGAGTTGTACAACCATTGTCACCCTCCTTTTCTGAGTTGTTCTGCCCCAGTAACATAAATTCACTGCCCCTAATTTCCCATCTAATCTTTTGAGTTGCTGTTGTCAATTTGATTTTATATATATAGTTCTTAAAAGAGCATAATGCTCAAGGCAGACTTTTTTTTTTTTTTTTTAAACCAGTTAAGCTAAATTATTGTTTGGTTTGAAGAGGACTTCAGGGGACTTTTTTGGTTTAAGGTTTAAAGATTTTCTCAGGGCAGTAGGTTCAGGGGTTCATCCACCCTCCATGGCTCCAGGAAGTCTGGAGTCCATGAGAATTTGAAATTCTGTTCTACATTTTTCCTCTTTTGATCAGCATTCTTCTATGGAATGTTTGATCAAAACGTTAAGTAATGGTAGCCAGACACCATCCAGTTCTTCTGATCTCATGGCAAAGAAGGCAGTTTTTCATGGAGGCGATTAGCCGCACATTCAATATCCTCCTCCTTTTCCTGACTCTCCTTCTTTCTCTGTTGTTCCAGGCAAATAGAGACCAATTGTTGTGCCTTGGATGGCTACTTGGAAGCTTTTAAGACCCCAGGCACTATGCAGTGAACTAGGAGGTAGAACAGAAGCATTAAACATGTTATTAGGCCAGTTAACTGGGATGTCCCATGAAACCATGACCCTAAACCTCCAGATCAAGGAACCACATCCCATTAGGTGTTTGGTTGTACATAAGCAATTTCAGTAGCTACTCTCTTTTTTTCTTTTTTTGTCATCATTGTTGTAAATATATCTATCACACAACTTTTACCAGTTCAACTTTTTGCAGGTGTTATATTCTGGAGCCCTGGTGGCTCAGTGGTTAACTGCTCTGGCTGCTAACCAAAAGGTCAGCAGTTCAGATCCACCAGCCTCTCCTTGGAAACCCTGTGGGGCAGTTCTGCTCTGTCCTATAGGGCCACTATGAGTCGGAATCGACTCGACGGCAATAGGTTTGGTTTTTGGTTTGGTATATGTATTTTTGTGTACTACATAAACATGTAAATAATAACTAATATTTATTGAGCTCTTGTCATATGCCAGGAACTATTCTAAGCATTTTACATTTATTAACTCATTTGATTTCAGAATAATCTTTTCAGGTAGATACTATTATCACCCCCATTTTATAGACAGGGAAACTGAGGCATGAGAGGTTAACACTTTGACCAAGGCTACACAGTTAGGAAAAGATAAAGCTAGAATTCAAACCCAAGAAACCTTCATTTCCCAGTCCTTGATCTTGTAACTACCCTGTTATGTCTTTCACATACTGTGTTGACAGCAGGTATCCTTTCTGATTAGCATTCTCACTATTCAAGTGCAGAAACCATGTGATTTTTTTTCTAAATGATTGCCTGTCTCTTGCTGTCCAGACTCTGAATTCATAACACATAGTGATACTTATATACATTGAATGCGTGCATACATAGCATACACACACACGTATATAATATACATGGATGTATATACATTTTACAAAACTGTCATAACATAATTTTTTTATTCTGAACATTTCATAATTTACCTGGACTTATATCTGTCCAGTCTTTGTCTAACTTAAGCCAGTGTTTTTTTGCCTGCATGTGAATGTCATGTATCATTTTTATCTTTGGGTGTGGATGGAAACATTAGCTACTTTGACTCAAAGAAAAAGAAATGACAGGAATTCAGAAGATATTCTGCTACTGAGTTCTGTAATACTAAAAATTATCAGCACAGTTAGCTTGCAACAATACATAATCAAAAATTTAATTCCTATTTGCTGCAGTGATAATGATTAATTCTAATTGGATGCCTACATTTTCAGAAAGATGTGCCGGATGGGGTGAAAGAACTATCAGAAGGTTCAGAAGAAAGCAGTGATGGTCAGTCAGATTCCCAGAGCTCTGAGAACAGCAGCAGCAGCAGTGATGGTGGCAGCAACAAGGAGGGAAAAAAGAGCAGGTGGAAAAGGAAAGGTAAATCCACCTGACCCCTCACTAAAGTACTGAATGTTATGAGACAAATGCCTTTATTAGTAGTCCCTCTTTTCCCAGACTACATGTCAGCCAGTCTCTTTTCTTTTACCCTCTACAGCACAGTCCAACAGAATTTCCTGCAGTGATGAAAATGTTCTATCTCTATACCATCCAACATACCAAGATAGCCACTAGCCGCACGTGTCTGTTGAGGACTTGAAATATGGCTAGTATGACTGAGGAACTGAATTTTCAATTTTATTTTAACTTAAATAGCCACGTGTGGCTAGTGACTGCCACATTGGACAGCATGACTATAGGTTTTACCTGGGTTTATTCTTAGCTCTTGGCCATCCATGCCCTTTTTTAGGATACTTTTATTTTATTTGCCTTTCTAATCCTCTCTTCTAAAATTTGAGCACTTACTGCTCTAACACAACTCTCTCTTTCCTGAGAAAAGAATGCTTTTCATTTCTAGTAGCAAAGACTAAGTTTAGTCTGTTGGTCTTTGCTGTCATCCCCTCTTGGTATTTGCCTAATAGCTCACCCAAAACACTTCCTTTAGGGAGTAATGTCCTTGTTATTGCAGCTTCCTTCGGATGGTCTTTCCAGTTTTATTGCCTATTTCTGCTAATTATTCTGTAGCTTGTTGTTAGAGTTTTCTTGAAGAGGGCAAATCTTCCTTGTCTTAAAATGTATAGATTTAGCTGTACATAGCAAGGTAAATTTTAAGTCAACTTATGATGGTTCCTTCACAAGAACTGACGTAGTGATAATCCAGAGCAAAATAGACATCCAAAATTTCCTCTAGCTTGGATTTTGTCTTAGTTTTGAGTTATAGGTGAACTGTTTTTACACCTAGGAGCTAGGGTAATGTTTACTGGAATACTTGACTCATTAATTTTAAGTGCCTTTTGAAGTGTTGATATGCTTGTGTCAGAAAAATAATTCTGATTAATTACCATCCCTACTTTAACATATATATATGCCATTCCTGGAGAGAATTGAAATAATTTGTGGCATCATATGTTCTCTGTCTAGTATAGCTACTACTCATGCAGTTTGGAAAAACTTTGTAACCAGGGGATTTTAACTCTAAGATCACAACCAGTTAGAGAGCAACCCTGACCTCAGGTGTTAGGAACAAATGGCGTGAAGGCAAGACAAAGCTGGTGCTTCTGACCAGTATTGATGTACGTTTTAGAAGTGATCCCTGTCAGTAGTGGAAGGAGGAGTGATCCAGGGTCTTGCATTCCTCCGGGTTCACTAAGGACCTTTTTTGGAAGAAGGGAGCCAGAAGTGAGAAGGGCTCTGTCTCTCCTCTGCTTCTCCCCATTTTAAACTTTTCTTTTTAAGTTTGGAACTTGTTGATCAAAGATTAGGAACCAAGCCAAATCATCAGCCAAAGGGAAGCAATTAGAAAGAATCATGCTCTAGATGGCGTTGCAAACAGGGAAATCAGTATTAAAGGAGGTAGGTCTAATTACCTGGGCACAAAGTCATGGTCTTGGGATATACTAGGGGGTCCTTGCCTCTCAAGAGTTACCATATACTGCAGTAGC
Organism: Dugong dugon; assembly: GCA_030035585.1. Lineage (NCBI taxonomy): Eukaryota > Metazoa > Chordata > Mammalia > Sirenia > Dugongidae > Dugong > Dugong dugon. Next base: position 74,875,433 of record CM057473.1, read on the forward strand.
TATTTTAAATAGTGACTGTTACATCTGTGTTTCTTCTGCTCAGAGCTAACAGTGATTAATAGCTGTCTCTAAGAATTTGAATAGATGTATTATGATACAGGAAGAACTATCAGTAGAACCATTGTCAGTAGCTTAGTAGGTAGATTTGAATAACATAACCTTGTCTTACACGTGGCATAATAATGGAGGACATTAACAGCAAGCTAATAGCAGATTCAAAATTGTGGTCCAAATCAATTGTTTTTGAACTGACTTTGATTCATTCCTCTTCTGGAAATTGTTACAGTATTGAATATTCATCCTCAGTTTATATTAAGAAAAGACATTCTGTAAACTTCTTTTCTGGTTATGGGTAGTCTATTTTAATTTTATCCAGATAAACTGAGAATACCATTCTCAAATGGGGTATATGTGCAGTTCAGAAGGTGGGGACGAGAGGTGCACTTTGATGTCTCGTGTAATGCATGATTACTTGAAACCAAAACCAAACCCATTACCATTGAGTAAATTCTGACTCATAACGACCCTGTAGGACAGAATAGGGTTTCCAAGGCTGTAATTTTTAGGGAAGCAGACCGCCACATCTTTCTCCTGCTAAGTGGCTGGTGGCTTCAAACCACCAACCTTTTGGTTCGTAGCCGAGAGCTAAACCACTGCACCACCAGGGCTCCTATGTTTACTTTAGCAGATCTAATATCCTCAAGAAATGGATAAATTCTAAGCTACTGAATATGAATGATTTAGTCTTTTGTAGAATGTACATCTCTCATTCGTGTCACACACATGGTATATGGCATAGCTATCATGTAAATTTTTAGGTATATATTACATATTTATGAATTCTCTTTAAACACTGTAAAGTGAAAATGTGTATTCAGCACTGATAGTAGTAGCATGCAGTGTTTGGCTTGCAGAGCAGTTCTAAATCAGTTGCAGTTATCAATAAAGGTAAAGCAAACTAATTGTGCCTATTCCTTTTTCTTATTTAGGGCTTTTACTCTCATTCTGACATCACTTTATTTCAAATGCATTGTAAGACAGGAAGCACATTGAGATAGTATCAAAACCCACTTCCTTTTATGTACAAAAATAAAGAGCTCAGACAGCAAAACTGATACTTCTAGTTAAAAAATCGATGGAAGCTTTCTTGATAGCTATATGTTTCTGCCAATTAGGAACAGGGAACTGACTTTGAAATTCGGTCCAGTATTAAAACTAGTTTCTTGATTTCTATGTAAAGTGAAAGAACTTAGAAGTTTGCAGTTTTGGTTCCTAAATTTTCAGACAGGAAACAATGTTCAGAGGAGAGCTGTATGGAATTCCAAGCCAAGGTAAGATGGAGTAACTCCAGACAAATGACTATTAAAATCAGCTATTTCTGTTGCTTTCCTGTAGAATCAGAGATAAGTGAAGGCTCTGCCTTTTCCCCAAAATAAAACATAAATAATTACAGCATGAAGCAGCTGCAGAAGTACTGTTTTTATCTTCTGATACAGAAAAGTTTTGTTAGATTTTGGTCTGCTTTTAAAGTGTTTGAGGAGTAAAATTAATTATGTGAACTATACCTTTTCATCTCTAAGGAATTACCAGTTACTTTCTGGAGCATGAACTAATATAAATTTTACTGCTTATTCAGAACTAGTTTAAATCAGGAATTTGAAGCATATTGTGTCTGTAGTTATTTAAAATATCATAGACCCGCCTACCTTTAAAAAGCATTGTATATATGTTAATATACGGAGCAGGGGTGATTATGTATAGTAATGTCGCATTTAAAAAGTATAGTGGGTGGAAAAGTTAACATATGTGGGGAGAGACCTTTGGGAGATGTTCTTTTCTTCTTTGCGGTTGGCTATTGGTGGCTGGGTTGGAGATTTTTAGCTCTTTCGTATTAAAGAAGATGGTATGCTTTTAGGGCTTAGATAGTCAAGGTATCCAGAAGGAAGGAAGGTGTTCTGGTTCTCATCTTTCAGCAGGGGACTGTTTGAATATATTCAAGAACCACAGCCTGTCCAGTTTGGAGTAGACTGCACTTGATATGGGAAGAAAAGGCTTAGAGCTAAAAAGGGTCCATTACCTCTAGAAATGAAATTTCTATGAAGACTATTGGCTGGAATAAAAACTCTCCCTTAAGACCAGAATTACTGTTGTTGAAGATTACAACTGAAGTTTCCAAAATTAATCAGTCCTTCAACTATCAACCTTTTAACAGTGAAGTTTCCATTTTGACATTACTCCCCAAATGTTTCTGATAGTCTCTCTGCTACTTCAGAGGGACCCATTGAATGTCTTCAGGTGAAAATAAAAATTTCGGTCAGAGATTATTTACTAAAGATTTTAACTTAAATACATCTAATGTTAATAGTCCACGTCCTTTTGAACTGATTCAACGTAATCATCATCTGTTGAAATGGAAAATTCTCAGTGTTATAAAATATCTGAAAAATAGTTCCTTCTGAACTGATACTCGGTAGATGGAACATAAATATCCAACAACCTGGAAATACTTCAGTTGACTATGTAAAACTGGCTTTGATGAGTTTCAAGTTTTAAAATTTGTTTTAAATTTTTTTTTTCTTTTTCCTGAAATCACTTAATTTTAAGCTCTAAAAAAAAATACTAGGTTGCTGTGTTCCTTTTATGATGTTGGCTTTGGTTTTTTAAATCAAATAATGAGTAGCTGCTGATCTTTTGGTCAGAATTTGTTAATCATTTGTTGTGTTGTGCATGTATGAAAGCAAGCATTTTGTTTCTAAACAGATAAAAATGTTCTTAAATACGAGTGCTTTTAATCTTAAAATACGAGTTGCCCATTCCACATTGGATTATGATATAATTAATTATGATATAACTTTAAGGAGTATTATTTCGACCGTTAGTTTACTTACAATACCAAAGTAGTATTGTGTTGTTGTTAGGTGCTGTCGAGTCAGTTCTGACTCATAGCAACCCTATGTACAACAGAACGGAACACTGCCTGGTCCTGCGCCATCCTCACAATTGTTGCTATGTTTGAGCCCATTGTTGTCAGCCACTGTGCCAGTACATCTCATTGAGGGACTTGCTCTTTTTTGCTGACCCTCTACTTTACCAAGCATGATGTCCTCCTCCAGGGACTGATCCCTCCTGATAACATGTCCAGAGTATGTGAGACATAGTGTCGACATCCTTGCTTCTAAGAAGTATTCTGGCTATATTTCTTCTAAGACAAATTTGTTCATTCTTTTGGCAGTCCATGGTTGTCTTAGGCTGGGTTCTCTAGAGAAGCAAAACCAATGAAGTGTGTAAATATGTATATATAGAGAGAGATTATATCAAGGAAACAGCTCACGTGATTATAGAGGCTAGAATGTCCCAAGTCCGTGGATCAGGGTGGAGGCCTCTCCCAAGTCACACAGCTGCAGAAGCTGGCAAGCCCAAGATCAGCAGGTCAGAGAGCAGGGCTCCCACTCACAGGCTGTGCAGCTCGACGAATCCCAGGTTCAGCAGATAAGCTGACAGCTCAAGTCCCAAGAATGGGAGATGAGATGACAGGAAGCAGCCGCAGGATCCAGAGAGAGCAAGAAGCCAGAACGTCTGCTTATATACAGATGCAGGCTACACCTCCAAGGAGACTCCCCTTCATCTGATTGGCTACTCACAGCATATTCAGTCATGGGAATGATTACATTAAAACACTGAGAATCACAGCCCAGCCAAGTTGACACACAATCCCAACCATCATAGTTCACCCTTTGGCCACCAAAAATTCATATCCTTGCAACATGCAAAATATACTCATCTCATCATATCACAGCAAAAGTCTTAACTCCAAGTCCACATTCCAAAAATTCCTCTTCATCTGTGAAATCTAGAATACAAGATATCTGTTTCCAAAGGTACAATGGCAGAACAGGCACAAGCTAGACATTTCCATTACAAATGGGAGAAACTGGAGGGAAAGAAGGCGTAACAGGTACCAGGCAAGTCTGCAGAACACATTATGTTAGCCCTCAAGGCTTTGAAAAGAATCCTCTGTTCTCTGAGACAGTTTACACAGTAGCCCTGCCCTCCAGACTCTAGGTATTGGCCACAGTCTCCAGATTCTGAGTGGAGGCCCCTCGGCCCTGGGCTTCAGCACCACCTTCCAGGCCCACTGGGACGGCAACTCTGCTCCCTCGGCTTTAGGCACACCATTCTCCTAGTCCATCGGAGTGACAACTCCACCATTAGAAACACCAGGGGCCATGGCTCCACCCTTTGAAACCCCAGAGGTCTTGGCCATACCTTTTGAGACTGAGGCAGCTCAGCTTCTTGTGTTCCTTGTCTCTTCAGCTTCTACTTCCTGTGACCTCTTGGCCCTCGGGCCTCACGCCCGCATCTGCCCTACTAGCGCAAGTGTTCCAAAGCTCAGTAGCTCCACCGATTAAGTGCCTGGAGGCGCCCCACTCCTCCAGGAAGCCTCCTGCACACAGGCACTCAGCTCCCTCGCTCTGGGTCAGCAAGCCTAACTCCACTGATAAGTGCCTGAAGGCCCCCACTCTGCCAGGAAGCCTCCGGCGCACAGGCACTCAGCTCTCTCGCTCCGTGGGTCGGCTCCAGCACCATCTCGGGCTGGTCTCCTGGTCCTGCTACTGCTGGTTCTCTGTTGCTGCCCCTTCTGTGCTGCTGCAGGTTCTCTGCTGCTGCCACACCTCTATCCATTCACAGTTTCAAAACCTCATACCACCAAGAAAGCAGAGCAGGGAGCAGAGCGCGTCCTTTGGACCTGAGGTTCCTGCGCAGAGTAGCTCCCAGACCAGAGGAAGATTAATGACATGGACCTTCCTCCAGAGCCGACGGAGAAAGCGTTCCCCTGGAGCTGATGCCCTGAATTTGGACTTGAAGCCTACTGGACTGTGAAGAAATAAACTTCTCTTTGTTAAAGCCATCCACTTGTGGTATTTCTGTTGGAGCAGCACTAGATGACTAAGACAATGGTATATTCAGCACTCTTCACCAACATGAGTCTATTTAAATATACCTTATATATTTGAATATATGAGTCTATTTAAATATACCTTTATTCAACTACTTGCCATACTCATTCTTTCTCCAGTATGCACAATTTGCCAATTTTTGGGGGAATAAATTTATAAGGTGTGGACCCTACCCTTAAAAGTTCTCTCAGCATATCTAGAGGTATAGAAAGATAATGAGATAATTAGCAAATTACTTAATAGATTACATGTGTTTATATTTATCATATTATGGCAGCACAGTGGGGGGGAGTAGTCAGCTTTACCTTATTTGCTAAATATTGAATGAACTACAGAAAATTCTAAGATACAGTCCTTTCCTTGAAGAGTTTAATCACTAGGGAAGATGGGATGTATCATGGAAAGATGACATATATAAAGGCAGGAAGACCGGAATGTGTTTGGTGTTTTCGGAAAGCCAAAGGAAGATAATTTTGGATAGAAGAGGGAATTTGTGGAGGGAATGAGGTTGAGATCAAACTGTTAATCTTTAGTGCTAGTCCCATTATTTATAGATTATTGGTGTGCACAGAGTAGTGTTTTAAGGAAATTAGAGTGTGTACTATGGATTGGAAACCCTGGTGGCATAGTGGTTAAATGCTACAGCTGCTAACCAAAAGGTCTGTAGTTGGAATCCAGCAGGTGCTCCTTAGAAACTCTATGGAGCAGTTCTGCACTGTCTTATAGGGTCGCTATGAGTCGGAATCAACTCAGCAGCAATGGATTTTGGTTTTACTATGGATTGGAGAAGGGAGAGAGTGGTAATAATGGTGACTGTCCCAATATTCATAACTGCATACCAAGAGGAATATGATTATTGTTTATAGACCTTTTCCGATTGACTTCATCTTCTTGTCCATTTAGCATCTGAGTTAATATACTGGCATCTTTGATTTGTTTTTCTACTTATCATATTTAAGTTAGTATAATTGATTTCTAGTCACTGGTATATAGATTAAAACAATTCATTTCCATTCTGCTGTTGAAAATCATGCTGTGGGTAGTATATTTCCTTGGTGTAGGGCGACATTTAAAGTATACAGTAAAACTAATAATAAGGAGGCGTGAGTGATTATTTTTCTATAAGTGCCGCTTACCCAATAAGAAAAGATTATAAACAAGGCCTTAATGTAGTTAAAATGCAGTTTCAGTGTCCATTTTTCCAACAAGGTTTTATTTTTATATGTTTACGCATTTTAAGATGTAGTCCTAGAAAGCCTTGTCTGTGAACCTCATTTGAATAGCAGTGGTTTCGATGGACTGTATTTGAATAGCAGTGGCTTAAATGGTTTGTCAGCCTTAAAAAAGTATTGGAAATGCTGTTTTTCTTTTTTAAACAAAACATTGTACTAGTTGTTTTAAAGGAGGAAATATATGAAATGATGTCCCTTTTTTATTCAGACAGAAAATAACTACCTCCATGAGTAAATAATTAACTGTAAATTAACTGAAAGAAGGAAGTTGAAGGAATAAGTAAGAGAAAGATTATACACAGAGGAAAGAGGGCCATGGAGAGAGGAACTAGAACAGAAAGATACTAGTATTTTACTTTGTCCCTTATTAACAGCAAGGGAGATATCTCCATCAAAAACTTAGTTTTATCCACCCAGTTTGTCTCTTGTAGCCCAGTACACAGAAACTCAACAGTTGTACAACTGCAGTATGAGTGAATTTTGGAATATAAAATTGGAGTCCATGGACTTTTAAGGAAATGAACTATTTAGTTGAAAGTAGTAAAAAGAACTGAACATAAAAAAAAATCTTAGTCAATTTTGGTGAAATCATAACCTGGATAAAACTTTTTTTTTAATGTGTCAGAACAAAGTATAAGATAGATTTGGCAAACCTTATATAAAATATTTTTGTTGTTTTTGTCTTATAAAAAAAGAAACTTTTTTTAAACAAGTTTTTTATTGAAGTGTAACGTATTCAGAAAAGTATATAACTCATAAGCTCAGTGATTTTTCACATGGTGAACAAACCCATGTAATAGTGTCCTGATCAAGAAATAGAACATTACCAACACTAAAGAGACCTCTCCAGTCATGCCATTTCCCAGTTGTTACTCATCCTTCCTCAGAAGTAGCGACTAAGTATAAAACTTGTTGAATTTTCACAAACTGAACAGTACCATGAACCAACACAAAGATCAAGGAGCAAAACATTGTCAACACTCCAGTAACCCTCCTTGTGTTTCCTTCTGGTCGCAACCATTGCTCCAAAAGTAACCACTCTAACAGCTTCTAATAGGATGGAAAAGACTAATCTGGAACAGAGTAGTGTCCAGAAACAGTTTTAAACCTTATGTAAATCATATTATAGTAATGTATTTTTTTCTCAAGTAATATTTGTAAAGATTCGCCTACGTTCTTGTGTGTAGCAATACATCAGATTCTTAAAACATGAATATTCCATTCTATAAATATTCCGCAGTACCCCAATTTTTTATCCATTGTACCATTTATGAACATTTAGATTATTACTAGTTTTTGCTTATTACAATTAATTCTGCTATGAATCTTTTCCTATGTTGTTCTTTGGATATAAGCATTCACGTCTATTGGAATTACTAACTGTAGTATATACAGGTAGCCCCCAACTTACGATGTATCTGAGTTACAGCAAACCGCACTTGTGACCCCCTCTCTTTTTGTGGTACATTTTTTAGTTAATAATATGTACTACATACAGTGTTGCAGCACGTAATTTGCTGATATTATTCTCATGCCAACCCCCAAAGACAACTAAAGGCTGAATTTATAAAGATACTGATAATAAAAGGCAATAATAATGAAAACTTAAAAAAAAAAAAAATGAAGTATTCAACTTATGTCAGAACCAACTTGTGACAGAGTCTTTGGAATGGAACCCTGCTGTAAGTTGGGGACAACTCATATTGCCAGGCACTTTTCCAAAGTGGTTGTACCAATTTACACTCCCACTGCAGTGTATAAGAGTTTTGATTCTTTCCACGTTCTCTCCAGTACTTGGTATTGTCAGTCTTTAGAGTTTGGGTCAGTATGTATTAGTGTCTCAAGTTGCTTTTTTCCATAAGGGCTAGTGAAGTTGAACCCCTTTTCGTTGTTTTTTAGCCATTAAGGTAACTTTTGTGAAGTACCTGTTTTAGTCTTTGTCCATTTTCCTATGAATGTCTTTTTCTTAGTGACTTGTAGAAGTTCTTCATATATTCCTTTGTTGAATATATGTACACCCACTCCTCTCTTATCAGCATGGTTAGGTTCCAAAGATCAGATCTTTAGGCAAAAATGGAAGGTTTTTTTTTTTTTTTTTTTCCTCCAGACCATCCATTTGTCCAATTTTTTTTTTAGGAAATAAGATTATAGAAATAATAACAGCTAAGGTTTACTGATGTGCTCATTACTGTGAAAGTCCAGTTATGGATTATTCCTCTGTGGAGAAGGAGGCTTGGAGGAGACAAAGCTAGATAAAGCCAGGCTGTGTGACTGGAGGGCCCACAGCTTAGTCTCTTCACCTTCCTCCTGTGCTGGGTCAGAGCTTCCCTCACCCAGCCACCTCCAGGCTCCACTCCCACTCCTGCAAGCCTTGCATTCAGGATCCTGGAGCCTGCTCTGCCCTTCAGGCCTGGTTCAGGACTTCCTGTGAGGACACTGGCAGCCTGGCCACGCACCTGACCCCACTGAGGTGGAGGCTTCAGGCCCAGTTTGGCTCACTTTGGGATGTCATTAAACTTGTATGCATTTCTTCCAGACATCCTCTCCAATGCCTCTTTCTTTCCTCTCTTCACAGCAGTTTTGAGCTGCAGGGCCTCAGGCTGCATAGGAGCTGGGATCCCAGAACAAGTGCCTCATGGCTCGGTGCTACTGCGCATCTACCTGGAGCCTGTGGCTGGCCCCATGCAGCAGCTGGCTGCGATGGGGGCCGATAGGAGGGAGCAGAAGGCATGGGGCAGTGCAGCCTAGCTTCCCAGAGGCTGCCCGGAGACCCTCCTCAAGGGAGAGGATGCTCCACAGCCATTGCTGCCATGCCTGCCGCCTCATTAATGTGCAAAATAGTCGGTTAGTGATTTTTTTCCTATTGTCGTAAGAGTGAAACGTTGGATGATGAGATATTCGATAAGTGAGGAGTAGGTGTACTGCAAATAACTTCTCTCTCAGGCATGTCTTTTCAACCTCTTGAAGGTATCTTTTGATTACTAGAATTTCTTAATTTTAATGTAATGCAATACAGATATCCCCTGCTTTTCGAATATTGCCTTTCACCACTTCACTTTTACAAAAGACCTACATTAGTACTTGTTTTCGCCAACCAAAAGATATCCAAAGAGAGTTTTCACTTTTATGAAAAAAGGCTAAAAGCAGAAATGGTGTTCAGCGTTTGTTTTGCGGCGAGCCATTAAAGAGGCAGCACCCACCCCAAGCAGTGACAGTGGTATCACCAAGCTTCTTCCCCGGGAACTATACTCAGCATCAAGCCGCCATAGCTTTGAATTGTGTCTGTGAGCGTTTGTGCTTTATCTCAATTTATTGTGCATCCATTAGCAAAATGTATACTAAGGTATCAGAAAAGCCTAAGAGAGCTCATAAGGGTTTTTATGTGTTACTTGGTATGATTTGGTAGGTTATTTTTTGGGTCTGAGAATGCTCAAAAAATTTTCCCATGTAACTTAATGGTAATTATTTCTTCACTTACCCTGTTTTGGCTTACAAGAGGTTTCATAGAACGCTGTACTTTTGGATAGTGGGGGAAACCTTTTCTTTTTCTCAAGAAAATTGACTACCTCACTGACATAAAGATTTAATGAAAGTTTTATTCCTTTATATACCCAAAACAAATCAAATGGACAAAAAAGAAGCATATAGAACACTTAAAGTGACATAATCATTGAGATAGCTTTTTAGATATATATCAGACTCTGGGTCCCTGTAATACAGAACAAGTCTTCTTTTCAAATGCAAATAGAATATTCATAAAAATTCATATGTTAACTGCAAACAAGACATCAAATTCTAGATAATTAAAATAAAATACAACTTATGGAATAATACCAAAAATAACATGATAGAAAAAACACAAAGGCTCTTTCACCTGTGTTATCATTATTATATGCTGTTGAGTTGATTCTGACTCATAGTGACCCTATAGAACACCATAGGGTTTCCAAAGCTGTAATCTTTATGGAAGCAAATTGCCACATCTTTCTCCTGTGAAGTGGCTGGTTTCGGTTAGCAGCTGTGCTCTTAACCACCGTGCCACCAGGTCTCTTGGACGTTTTAAAACAGTGTATTAAATTTCCCTTAGGTCATAGGTGGTTTAAAAAACCTATTTCTAGAATATATTGTAACAGAATTTATGGGATGTGGCCAAAGAAGTTATCAGAAAACAATTTATGGTGTTGACTACTTCTGTCAATAAAAAGAAAATAGCATACAACTGAAAAAATAAAATAAAAAATCAGTAGAAAGCTAAAGAAATGAATAAAAACAAAACTGAAATTAGAAAGAGAAAAACAGTAGAAAGTTGGTTTTAAAATGAATCAACAGACTAAGCTACTCTTTGTGAAAAAGGAAAAAGCGTAAGTGTACAAATTAAGGTTGAGATAAATATCGAAACAAAATTCAGAAGACTACAAGACTGCTTTTCACAGTGCAATAAAAATTTAGATGAAAAGGGATACTTTTCTCAGAAAATAGAATGCACAGAAATGGAATCTAACCACATAGGGGTCGCCATGAGTCAGAATCAACTCAATAGCGACTAACGACAGCAGTGAGATACCACCTTACCCCCACTAGACTGATTATGATTTTTAGAAAAAGGAAAACAGCAGGTGTTGGTGAGGATATGGATATATTGGAACCCTCATTCCATTGCTGGTGGTAATGTTAAAGTGGTACAGCCGCTGTGGAAAAAAGTTTGGCCATTCCTCAAAAAGTTAAACACAGAACTATCATGTGACCCAGTAATCTCAATCCTAGGTATATTCCCAGGCGATTTCAAAGCAGGAATGCAAACAGAAACCTGTACACCAGTGTTCTTTGCAGCATTGTTCACAACAGCCAAAAGGTGGAAACAACCTAAATGTCCAACAACATGTAATGGATAAACAAAATATAGTACATAAATACAATGGAATATTACTCAGCTATAAAGAGTAATGAAGCCCTGATGCACGCCACAATATGGATGAACCTTGAAAACGTTATGCTGAACAAAATGTCAGTCACAAAAGAACAAATGCTGTATAATCTCATTTATATGAAATAAGCAAATATATAGCAACCAAAGATTATTAGTGACTGCCAGGGGTAGGCGGGAGGAAAAAAGGGGAGTTGCTGTTTAGGGGCCACAGAGTTAATGTTAATGCTGGTGTAATAATTCGGAAAAGGATAAAGAATGGTTGCACAAAGTGAAGAATGTTATCAGTGTAACCGAATTATACATGTAGAAATTATTGAATTGGCAAATGTTTTGATATGTATATTTGTACCACAATTAAAAAAAAAAAGAATCTAGTAAAGTTAGAAAATCTAAACAATAAATTTCCATAGCAGTAGAGAGAGTTATAGAAGTGCTTCCCTTCAAAAGAACACCCTGCCCAGATGGTTTTTCAAGAGAATTCAACCATATGTTTAAAAACAAGCCTGTGTTTTTAAAACTTATTCCAGAGCAGAGAAAAAAGAGATCTTTTAGATTCTATTTAGAAGCAAATTTTCAAAACTTGGCCAGAGATTACAGAAAAAAAAGAATTACAGAGCTGTCATGAATGTTCCACATCTAAGGTATACCCCACAGTTACTTACCTTTGTCATTATGCAACCAATTTGATATATACTTGGGTTTTTTAGAAGTTTATTTCAGACTTATAGAAAATATATTTTTTTTAATTTACTTGTCTAAAAAAACTGTGTAAAGCTATAAAACAAGTTACTTTCATACACGTCTAACTCCTTCCCTATCTACATCACCTAATTATCTTCCCCTATAGGAAATCATTTTTATTAGTTTTTTTGTTTATCCTTCCATTTTTCTTTTATTTGTATTTTTGCTTTTTGTATGTAAAAACATGCTGTATACATATTTTTTATACTTTTACTCATTTCTTTAAACAAAAAATCATGTGCTGTCAACACTGTCCAGCACTTTGACTTTTTAAGTTTCATCAAAGTTGTGAGGCCAGTAATTGGCATTAAGTCAGTTCCCTCACTGGTGGGTGCTGGAATTTTCATGATTTATTTCAATTGGCTTTGTGATATGCTGTAGTTTAATTTGTTAGAAAGCCTTTTTTGTCTTAAGGGGAAACATTCCAAGCCGTTTGCCCTGGTAATTACAGATAGTCTTATTGTTTCTTTTTTCCAGGCTGCAAGACAGAGCTCGTGTTGTATAATGGGGATATTTTGGTTGGTTGGTTGGTTTTCTGTTTATAATCAGGCAGTATTTGGGGGCCGGTTAAGAAAATACATATTCTCAGATTTCTGCAAGACATTAAAAAGAAAATAGACATAAGTAGATATTAATAGTTTTTATTATGTCCTTTTAAAAGCAGTGGTCAAATAAAAAAGACAATAGCAAGTGTTGGTGAGGAGGTGGAGATATTGAAACCCTCATATATTGCTGGTAGGATTGGAAATATAGTAGCAGGCACTTTCGAAAACAGTTTGGTAGTTCCTCAAAAAGTTAAACATAGAGTTACCATACCAAAACCAAAAAACCCATTGCTGTTGAGTCAATTCCGATTCATAGTGACTCTGTAGGACAGAATAGAACTGCCTCATAGGGTTTCCAAGGTTGTAATCTTTACAGAAGCAGACTGCCACATTGTTCTCTGTGGAGCGGCTGGTGGGTTCAAACTGCCAGTGTTTCGGTTAGCAGCTGAGTGCTTAACCATTGTGCCACCAGGGCTCCTTAGAATAACCATAAGACCCAGCAATTTCACTCCTAGTTTATACTCAAGAGACTTGAAAACATGTCCACACAAAAACCTGTTTGTGACTGATCTTCATAGCATTATTCATAAGAGCCAAAAAGTGGTACAACCCAAATGTCTGTCAGCTGATAAATGGATAAACAAAATGTGGTACAGTAAAACTTGCAAAAGGTGGAACCTGTGTGAGGTGGAAACCTGTCAGATAAGGAAAACTCAAATATTTTCCACTAATAGTGATAGAAAAGTGGTAAGACTGTATGTACCCTGTCAAAGGTGGGAAACCTGCGAGACCCAGAAAAACAAGGCACTTCCATTGAGTTCCAGCTCTCACAGGTTTCACTGTATATGCATATAGTGGTGTACCATTTGGCAATAAGAAGTGAGGTACTGATACATTTACAATGAGTGAACCTTCAAAACATGCTAAGTGAAAGAAGCCAGTCGTAAAGACCACATACCATTTATACGAAATATTCAGAATAGGCAAATTCATTAAGATTATAGAGTTGCCAAGGTTTGGGTCAGAGATGTGGACAAAGAGGAGTGACAGCTACTAGGTATGAAGATATTTTGGGGAATACTGAAATTTGATTGTGGTGATAGTTGCATAACTGAATATACTAAAAAACCATTGAACTGTACACTTTAAATAGGTGAATTGTTATAGTATGTAAATTATCTCAGTAAAAAACAAAAAAAAAGGTCAGCATATAAGCACACCAAGGATATGGTTTCTTTTTGCTGCACAACCATCTCAAGAATTATCTAACTCCATTTTTGTATGATACATTACATTGAACTATTTGCTCTTTTATTTCTATTATTTACTTAGTTTTATGTCAAACTGTGTCAATTCTTTCCCTTACGTATAAACTTTATCATAGAGCTCGGACACAAAGCTAAAGCTAAGTATGTGAATAAGTCATCTTTTTTTTTTTTATTGTACTTTAGATGAAGGTTTACAGAACAAACTAGCTTCTCATTAAACAGTACACATATTGTTTTATGACATTAACAACCCCACAACATGTCAACACTCTCCCTTCTTGACCTTGAGTTCCCTATTACCCGCTTTCTGTCCCCTCCTGCCCTCTAGTCCTTGTCCCTGGGCTATTGTGTCCCTTTAGTCTTGTTTTGTTCTATGGGCCTGTCTGATCTTTGGCTGAAGGGTGAACCTCAGGAGTGACTTCATTACTGAGCTAAAAGGGTGCCCAGGGGCCATACTCTCAGGGTTTCTCCAGTCTCTGTCAGGCCAGTAAGTCTGGTCTTTTTTTGTGAGTTAGAATTTTGTTCTACATTTTTCCCCAGCTCTGTCCGGGACCTTCTATTGTGATCCCTGTCAGAGCAGTCAGTGGTAGTAGCTGGGTACCTTTTAGTTGTACTGGACTCAGTCTGGTGGAGGCCATGGTAGTTGTGGTTCATTAGTCCTTTGAACTAATCTTTAGTTTTCTTCATTCTCCTTTGCTCCGGACAGGGTGACACCAGTGGAGTATCTTAGATGCCTACTCACAGGCTTTTAAGACCCCAGACGCTACTCATCAAAGTAGAATGTAGAACATTATCTTTATAAACTGTGTTATGCCAGTTGAGCTAGATGTACCCCGAGACCAAGGTTCCCACAGCCCTCGGCCCAGCAATTTCAGTCCCTCAGGGAGTTTGGATGTGTCTGTGGAGCTTCCATAACCTTGCCTTGTACAAGTTGTGCTGACTTCCCCAGTATTGTGTACTGTCTTACCCTTCACCAAAGTTACCACTTACCTATTGTCTAGTGTTTTTCCATCCACACCTCCCTTCCCTCGTAACCATCAAAGATTGTTTCTTTTTGAGTATAAACCTTTTCATGAATTTTTGTAGTAGTGGTCTCATACAATATTTGTCCTTTTGTGATTGACTTAATAAGTCATCTTCTTAACATTGCTTGCTGTTGTTTTAAATGTATATACTGTGTATTCCTTTCTCCAGACATCTAAGAGTAAATTGAAATGCTGTATTCCAAAACTTGTGTATTTCATTGAACCATGGTTCCTCATTATCATGTCAGGTAGCCACCTACAAGTACATACTTTATGTGATATCTGAAACCTCATTGGTCTTACCACTGGGTACTATTTTGCCACCCAGACCTTTTCAGTCCAACTACTATGAAAGGAGGAAGGCAATAGTAAACATGTACTCTTTACATCACTAGCAGTACTGATTATAATTGCAGTATTTTTATTACTAGGCAGTCTGAATCAGTAATTTTTGTGTTCTTCCTTATAAGTAATATACATTGTTGAAATTTAATAGAACATAATGAAGATCTACTTGCAATTTA
This sequence comes from Dugong dugon, assembly GCA_030035585.1. Lineage (NCBI taxonomy): Eukaryota > Metazoa > Chordata > Mammalia > Sirenia > Dugongidae > Dugong > Dugong dugon. Next base: position 74,890,653 of record CM057473.1, read on the forward strand.
TTGTAAGAGTTACAGGCTCTTGAAGGGAGAACCCTCATTCACATAAGACAGATTTGGCTAGACTCTGACAGGCTATAAAGCAGCTAATGATGAAGGAAATGGCAGATACATCCTGTACAGCCTACATTGCTTCTATTAGAGAAATGCCAAAACACCCTCTCACACTAAATCTAAAACCATTGATTTAAGAGGTGAAGGAATATAAGGATTAAAGCTATAGTAAAGTGTTTGAAATGGAATGGCCTTATTGCTTTCATTTTAAAGATGGGAAAACTGAGACCTGTTCTGTCAATCCAGGGCTCTTCCATTGTATCGTGCTGACCTTAGATTTACCTTTAGAACATTGGTACTATCAAAAGGAGTCTAGAATTTTTTCTACATTTTATCTAATTTGTTGACTCTCAGTTTGTTTCTACTTCCTGCTTCTTCAGTCAATCTATTGAAAAATTAAAGAATGGAAAGTAATGAATACTAACACACATCCCTTCCCCATCCTATCATCCTTCAATAGAGCTTTCTGATGAAATAAACTGAAAAGGGAGGCTGTTTGCAGTAGAACTCCAAAAAGAAGATCCTTCCCAAAAGTGTTTGATCACAGTTCTTAACACAGGTAGCAGCATATGATTGGGGAAGGAATGGTGCTTGATATCAACTCTGATGACATAATTGTTTATTGTCATTTTTCCCCCTAGTATCGTCTAGACTGTCACAGCCATCCTCCCCCCAGTCAGGCTGTCCATCACCCTCCATTCCAGCAGGTAAAGTCATTTCTCCATCACAGAAGCACAGCAAGAAGGCACTAAAGCAGGTAATCATGCTAGTCTGTGTTTATCAGAAATATAATCTCCTACATTAAAAATGCCTGACTCTGGCAATCTTTCAGAATTTCTTTAAAGCAACAGAATTAGGCTTTTAAAGAGAAAATTTCATACAATATTTTAATTTGGTCACTTAATAATTTATGTACCTTTGTGTATGATATCTGTTGTAGGTTTTTGGTAGTTACTCTTTTTATCACATTTTAAAAGTTCCTAATTTGTTTCTTATTTCCTAAGAGGTATTTTGCTTTTTTTTTTTAAGTCATGAATAGATGTTAAATTTTTGAAGGCTTTTTTTCCCCCCGCTGTGGATTTACTGACATGATCATGTAACTTTTCTTACGTTTGTTTTGTATGTTTTTAATACGTTATTAAAATCTCTCTAAGATTTTAGTTCGGATTTTGCAATTTTCTTGTATTATCCTTATACAGTTTTAGGATCAGGATTTTGCTAGCATCAGAAAATAAGTTATATGGCTTGCCATGTTTGGGACAAAATTGTAGAAATTATCCTATCCTTGAAAGTTTAGTAAATCTTACCTCTTAACATTGTTTTCCTAGCATTTCAGTTTCATCTAGGGTTATTGATCTGTTCTGATTTTCTGCTTTTTGAGCCAGTTTTGGAAATCTGTTTTTCTAAGAAAATGGCCCATTTTACCTAGTTTTTTCAAATATTGGTATAAAGTTGTATATAGTATTTTTTTATGTCTGCTATTGTTCCCTCAGTGTTCATTTATAATGGATCTTTTTTTCTTAGTAGTGCTTGGCAACAGTTTGTCTGTTTTGGGGAGCTTTTCAAAGAACTAACTCTGAATGTTTCTAAAAATGCAAATAACTAATAAATATAAATGCATATTAATTAGAGAAACATTAAAACAGATTATTTTTATTCTCAGATAAGTTAAAGAGCTTAATTATATCAAGCATTGGCAAGTTCGTGGGAAAACAGCTATTTGTAATTTGCTGGTGAATATAATTTATTATCGTCACTTTGGAGAGAAGTTATGCAGTACCTATTAAAATTTAAAATGCACATACTCCATGAACAACTGAAAGAACTTTTTGGAATCTAAGTTAGAAAAATACACACATACATACATACACAAACACACAGAAAGATATTTGCATTTAAGTTTTTTTTATAATTGTGCTTTAGGTGAAAGTTTACAGTGCAAATTAGTTTCTCTTTCAAAGGTTTATACACAGATTGTTTTGTGACATTGGTTGCAGTCCCCACAGTGGTCTCTCGTGGTAGTTTTGATTTGTATTTCTCTAAAGCTAGTGATCCCAAGCATTTCCTCGTGTGTCTGTTAGCCATCTAAATGTCTCCTTTGGTGAAGTATATCTGTTCATATTCTTTACCCATGTTTTAATTGGATTGTTTGTCTTTTTGTTGTTGAGGTGTTGAAGTATTCTGTAGATTTTAGGGATTAGACCCTTGTTGGCTATGTTGTAGCCAGAAGTTTTTCCCAGTCTGTAGGTTATCTTTTTACTCTCTTGGTGAAGTCTTTTGATGAGCATAAGTGTTTACTTTTTAGGAACTCCCAGTTATTTACTTTATCTTCTTGTGTTTGTGCATTGTTAGTTATGGTTGGTATTGTATTTATGCCATGTATTAGGACCCCTAGCTTTGTCTCTATTTTTTCTTTCGTGATCTTTATCGTTTTAGGTTTTATTGCATTCAAATTTTTAGCCGCAAGAACTTGGAAGTAGCCTAATGTATATTAATTAGGAAATTCTTTAATGAACAGTGGCACAGCCATATGCTGAATAATTATATAAGAGTAAAAGTTGATTTTATTTTGTAATAAGATTGATCTATATGTAGAAACTTGGAAAAATTACCAAGGTGAAATGTTGAATCATAAAATAAAGCTATAGTACAACATATAAGACATGATACCATTTATGAAAGCATACACATGTCCACAAAACAATATACGTTTTATAGATGTATGAATATATATACACATATATGTAAAAAAACAAGTTCAGTAAGGAAAATTAAATTTATGGGTAGAGTTATCTCTGAGAATTGAGAACCAAGACTAGGAGTGGTGGACATTGGAGAATGTAGCTTTATGTTTGAATTAAATGGTAAAAATATTTTCATGTATTACCTGTATTATTAAAAGTTAATAAAAATTTTTTAAAATTATGTATGTCTTAAAGTGCTTAAGCCAAAAATTAAAAGATACCCCCAAATTTGAGAAAATTAATTAACTGCCTACCTGAGTATTCTATAGCACTTGTATTTCTGTAAGTTCTTTGTAAAAAAAAAAAAAAAAAATGAAGTATAAGATGCTTCCTTTCCACAGGGAAAAGGCAAATATTTTCTTAAACTTTATTAGCTAATCTGTGAACATGTCATGCTACTCCCGTATTCATGTACTATACTTCTGTAATCAAATATCGTATTTAGGAATATCAGTGTGGAAAATTAAGTAAATTAGATTGTTGGTATACAAAGTTAAGTCATTGGTCACAGTGTCATAGTATTATCTGAGCAAAATTACTTCAATGGTAGTTATCCTTCACCACAAATGAGGGTTTTTTATTGTTTGTTTTTCAATTTTAAAACAGGAGAATTAGGAACAGGGTTTATAAACTACTGTGTACAGTTCTTGATTAGCGGAAGTTATTCCGCTTCTATCATGTGTCTGAATTTACATGATCACAGCAGAAATAGATGGATTTTGCACTGACCTCAGATAACCTAGGTATTTTCTGGTCTGGTTGCAAAGAATGAGAGAATAAACTATAGTTAATGGTCAGACAACACTACCACTTCTAACACATTGAGCCTCAGCCTCACCTATTGTAAATGTTGTCAGTGAGTCTAAGCAATATGTCTGCCTTTTCTGCATGATGGTCTTGAAGGTTAAAACTTGAACTGGCATTTAGCAAAATAAAAGCATTTCCAAACTTTCCCTGAAATGTAGCTTTACTTTCTTGGGGTTTTTTTTTTTTAAACCTTGACTTTTAAAAGTTGCCTTTATCTATTTTCAGGATTAAAACTGGGGAAGGTTCAGGTTTTTCTGCTGATTAGTATTGTTTAGTATATTCTATAACATAATAGAAATAAAAATATTCTGAAATAGGAGGAATCACACTATTATTAGAACCGGTATTTTCTAATCTTCCTTCTCTTCTGTTTACTGCATTGCCATAGGTCATTGGGCCAAATCTCGTTGCTCTTACCTGGTATATAACTCAAGCAGTCATTTACAACCATTTCAATAATAATATAATCTGAAACATACATAAACTAAATATTTGCATTTCTACATAGAAGTGATGCAAATGGGACTCATCTTGGTGCAGGGCTTAGAATTCTGTATACAGAAATGATTGAAAATGTACAAGTCTGTGTTAAGATTCTACTTCTTCTACAAGTTTGGGAAGTCCTTGGCTTACTGGTGATTTTTAAGTTCTAAAATATGTAAATGATCATTTATCATATATATATATAATATAGAGGCAAAAAAAAAACCACCAACCTTTAAGGGTCATTTAGGCATTGTCGTATTTAGTTGGTTTAATTTAGTTTTTTGTTTCCTTAGATAGAATTCAACAAAATTGGATGCTCACCACTTAAAAAGAAGTCACTTTTTATTATTACTAAAAACTGATTTGTTTCTTATAGTCAGTTTTCTCATTATAGGCTCTAAAGCAGCAACAGCAGAAGAAGCAGCAGCAGCAATGCAGGCCAAGCATGTCCATCTCCACCAACCAGCATCTTTTAAAGACTGTCAAAGCTACCAGTGACTCAGTGCCTACCAAGCCTGGTAGGCATATTGGGCATTTTTTTAATGGAAGTTTCTTTTGTCAGTGTTTTTGTGTTGGTTTTCCAAATTTGTATACCACATTATTTATCTTTAAATTATCATATTATTTACATAATCTTTCTACTGCCAAATCATCAATATAAATCTTTCCAGGAAAAATGGGGAAATTTTTGTGCAGAATAATCATGCAGTTATTAATAAAAAACATCAATGGAATTTGCATGTAGGAATGAGATCAGTGACTAAATTCCAAGATGTCTAAACAAATAATACTTGGAAGCCTCTGTAACCTTATAAAGCTGATGTTTCCAAGAGGCTCAAACTGAACTCTTTACCAACTCTCTCCTTTAAAAATAAAAAGTTTTCTTAAGAATACATGCTACCTTTGAGTTTCCATTGGACGTGTTCATAAAGCCTTTGGATTTTTATTGTTGTTGTTGCTACTTGTTGTCTTTTTAATCTGAGCTACTCTAGACACAGACTTTGTATTTTATTACATAATTATGTAAAAATAAATTCAGTTTGATGCCATAGACTGATAATACGGGTCTGCCATACTTAGTCCGTGACTTGTAGAACTTTGACTATGTTTAGGAAGGAAATTTACACCCAAGAGCAAATGGTATGCTGGGAGGAAGGAAAGAGCTTTATTTTATTTATTTATTTTTTGCTTTAGGTGGAAGTTTACAGAGAAAATTAGTTTCTAATTCAAAAATTTATACACAAATTATTTTGTGGCATTGGTTGCAATCCCGCATTGTGTCAGCACTCTTCTCCTTTCCCTTTCCACCTTGGGTTCCCTATTTCCATTCATCCAGTTTTCCTGTCCCTTCCTGTCTTATCTTTGTTTTTGGGCAGGTGTTGTCCATTTCATCTTGTATACTTCACTGATCTAAGAAGCACATTCCTCACGTGTTATTGTTTGTTTATATTTTAATTTTTGACCCCTAATTCTCAGACTCAAAAGACATTAGTAGGGTTACATAGCCTCATATATAACTCTATTTAGTTAACACTGAATGATTGATTGATTGATTTCTCTCTGTAACCTTAGTGCCGCTAGTCACTACATATTTTTCCCCTAGCAATATGGGAAGGAAAGCAATCTGATGGACAGTCAAGCAGCCCCCAGAACTCAAACTCCAGCTTTTGTTCCTCAGTTAAAGTGGAAAACCCTTTGCTCGGCTTGGGGAAGAAGTCATTCCAGAGGTCTGACAGGCTGCACACAAGTAAGTGAATTTACAAAGACTTCAGTTGCCTTAATTCGTCAACTGTCTGTATGTTTGAAATTCTTTGGCAATTTTGCTTAGATTTAGAGCATGATCTGTGTATATAGCAAAGATTAGACATTATTTCTGTATTTTTAACACTATTACTTTTAAGAAGCAAAAAGCAACATGAAAGGAATTGAGCTACCATGTCTTTTCCCCCTTCTTGTTCTTTGCTTGTCATCTTTGAGCTCTTGCCTGTCTTCCTGTTCTCCTTGTCCTACCCTTATCAAACTTCATTTCAGAGAAATATCTGAATCAGCCATTTTGTCGTTTCTTTTTCTGCCAATACATTTTCCATCATTATTTACATTTTAAGCCTTGTTTCTGTGTACAGAAAGGTAGAAGGGCTTAGAGTTAAACATGACAAACTGAATCTTCCTTTCTCTGCTCCGTCTGAAATTCCACTAAAATGAGAGTATGGAAATAGAAAAGATTAAATCCATAAGGGTCAAGAAAACAAGGAGACAACAGATAGACAGGCAATGTGAACAAATTTTGAAAGATGGACCTGGTTAGAGGTTTTCACAGAGCTTAGAATGCCTGAGGAGCAAATGCCAGTAAGAAGCAAGCCAGTTACGGCTGCAGAACACCAGAAAGGCTCAAGAATGGGAGATATCATGTATCACAGAAGAGAAGGGTGAAGCATAGGGTTGAAAAGAAGGATGTTTGTTGAAAGTAGTAAGAAGTAGTTTAATACCTCACCCCAGCAGCAAACGAGCTTTAATGAGGTGAAATTGATCCGTAGCGATTCCAAATTGAGGGACACCACACGTAGCCGAGGGCAGAGAATGAGACACATACTAAAGTCAGGGTAAACAAGTGAAAGTACAAATACTGAGTAGTGGTCTTTCTGCTTAGCTTCCAGAACGCTAGTTGTTGTTAGTTGCTGTGGAGTTGATCCCTAACTCATGGCAATCCCATGCACAACTGAAAGAAACATTGCCTGGTTCTTTGCCTTTCTCATGATGGGTTGTGGATCAGACTGTTGTGATCCAAAGGGTTTTCACTGGCTGATTTTCGGAAGTAGATCACCAGGCCTTTCTTCTTAGTCTGTCTTGGGCTGGAAGCTTCATAGCTTCCATCATAGCATCATAGCAGTGTACAAGCCTCCACTAACAGATGGGTGATGGCTGAACTTGAGATGCGTTGGCCAGGAATCTAACCTGGGGTCTCCCACATGGAAGGCAAGAATTCTACCACTGAGCCACTACAACCCCCCAGAGTGCTAGTAGTGAGGCATATTTCTACCATAACTGCTTCCTTTCTCCTCCCACCATGTTTTTGAAGCAAGAGATTGGTGGGTTAGTTCCTAGAGAAATTGAGTAGCCTGAGAAAAATACCTTCAGGCAAGTTTGTAGGTTAGCAACTAAACAGAGATTGTCTTGATCACACTTCTATGAAGCTCAGCAGTCTACAAGACCCACCTATGCACCCAAAGTTTCCAGTCTGCTTTTTGTGCTTCTCTTAATTAGGATTACTAAAGATCACCAGATATTTGAGAAGAACTTCCATCATAAGAGATAGAATCTGAAATATAGGAACTGGGAGGAAAGTGAGACAATTCAAGAAGCTGGAGAAACCTTCATCTAAAGTACAATTAAAAAAAAAAAAAAACACTTTGAGGGACAGAGTAGCAGGGGTAGGGGTCTGGGGACCATGCTTTCAGGGGATATCTAGGTCAACTGGCATAACAAAGCTTATTAAGAAAATATTTTGCATCCTACTTTGGAGAGTGGCATCTGGGGTCTTAAAAGCTTGCAAGCGGCCATCTAAGATGCATCAATTGGTCCCAGCCACCTGCAGTAAAGCAGAACGAAGAACACCAAAGACACAACAAAAGAATTAGCCCAAGAGACAGAAAGGGCCACATAAACCAGAGAATTCATCAGCCTGAGACCAGAAGAACTAGATGGTGCCCAGCTACCACCAGTGACCGCCCTGACAGGGAACACAGCAGAGTCCCGGATGGAGCAGGAGAAGGGAGGGGTACAGAACTCAAATTCTAGTAAGAAGATGAGACTTAATGGTTTGACTGAGACTGGAGGAACCCTGGAAAGCATGGCCCCTGGATTCTCTATCATCTCAGAACTAAAACAATTTCCGAGGCCAACTCTTCGGACAGGGATTGGACTGGACTATGGGACATAAAGTGATATTCATGAGGAGTGTGCCTCTTAGCTCAAGTAGATATAAAAGACTAAATGGGCAGCTTCTGTCCAGAGGTGAGATAGGAAGGCAGAGAGCGTTAGGAGCTGGTTGAATGGACATGGGGAATCGGGCGGAAAGGAAGAGTGTACTGTCACAGTATGGGGAGAGCAATTAGAGTCACATAACAATGTATGTATAAATTTTTGTATGGGAAAAAATAAAATTAAAAAAAAAAAGCTGGAGAAAATTTTCAAACCATACTAAGAAATGGGAGCCCTGATGGTGTAGTGGTTAGAGAGCTTGACTGCTAACCAAAAGGTTGGCAGTTCAAATCCACCAGCTGCTCCTTGGAAACCCTAAGGAGCAGTTCTACTCTGTCCAATAGGGTCGCTGTGAGTTGGAATTGACTCGACGACAATGGGTTTAGTTTGTTTGGTTTAATAAGAAATGAGACAATGTTGCATCCATGAAAGAACAGAATGCTATTTTAAAAATCATAAAATAAAAGGGTTCCAGGATATTAAATAATATGGTAGCTGAAATTAAAAAATTAAATAGAAATACTGAAAGGTAAAGTTGAAGTAATTTCCCAGAAAATAGTTCAAAGAGATGAACAGATGTTTAATAGGAGGGAAGAGGTAAGAAAATTAAGCACCAGTGCAGGCTGTCTAATACCTTTAAAATAGGACTATCAGAAAGAACAAAAATTGGAAGGGAAGTAGTTATGAGAGAAATAGTATGAGAACATTTCTTAGAATTGAAAGCCACAGAATTAGAGATTGCAAGTATAATAAATAACAGGTGTCAAGAAACATGAATAAAAAGAAACCTACACCAAGGCATATTCTTTTGAAATTTTAGAATACCAAGAATAAATAATAAGAAGATTCCAAAAAGCCTGCAGAGAGAAAGAAATACTTTATATACAACGGTTGAAGAATTGGGATGGCAGACAGTTCTTTTAGCTTGGAAGCCAAAAGGCAGTGCAGCAATGCTGACAAAGTTCTGAGAGAAATTTATACTTATCTGTATCTATATATCTAAGATCCATCTAAACCATTAAGTGTGAGAATAAAATCATTTTCAGACATTGTTTTTGGAAACCTGTTTGATTCTAGGTGTATTTATAAATTTGTGTATTTTTCTGGGAGGCAATTTGGAAGTATCACCCATTTTTAAACGTAATGCCCTTTGATCATTGATTCTGCCACTAGGAATTAAAAATATTCATTTATTAAACAAATATTTATAGAAGGTATGTTAATATGCCAAGCACAGGCTTAGGACCCCAGGGATATGGTGATGAATAGAACAAAGTTCTTTCCTTAAAGAGCCAGTATTCTACTTAAACTCACAGTTTTAGTTTCTTCATTCAGTTGGAGTAGAAATGGGATATACAAAATGGAGAAATTATGAAAAGAGAATTCGTAACTTTCATGCAAGACTAGGAAAAATCAACCATAATAAAGAAGACATGGTGTCTTTGAGTTTGACCTAATAGCCAAGAAGTAAATGAAAGTCTGTCTTCTCTCATGCAAATAAATAAGCTTAAATTAAAGGAAATAGTACAAGAGTATTGACAACATTAGTTTCAATGGAAGAAGCTATTTTATGTAAAGCATAAATTAGATCATTTATTGGAAAATACTTTTTAGTTAACATTGGTACAGTTTGTATTAACTTGGATAAAATCGATTGCATATCATATATTTTTACATCTCAGATTCAGTCAGAAGAGCCCAGATTTCAAGTACAATATAATAGAATAAGGCATCCTAAACTGAAAAAAAAAAAAAAATGAGGTCAAACTTACCAAAATTAGAGGACTTAAACTTTAAATTCTAAAAATGAACTGCTTTGTCTAAGGCACATAATAATATCTTCAGGGTACACTTTGGTCCATAATAGATCAGAGTAGTTTTACCTGAAGTATGATTCAGTTGTGAAGGCACACAATGAATACAAAAATAACAAAAATTATTACAGGAAGGCTGACACTCTGATTCCATCAATTATGGAAAAGGGAACTAGGATGTTGCTTTCTGGTCTATAGAGCCATGGCAACGTTGATTATACAAACAAAAAAAACCAACTGGTAACCACCTATATGACTGTCACTGAGAATCCAGTTAATTTATTTATGGTACGTCCATATGTTGGAATACTATGCAGCTTTTAAAAAAGAAAATTTTGAATTTTGTAGATGATATGTCAAAGTGTCCAAGATACTCAGTGGAAGAAAAACAAAATAGGATTAGTATGTACAGTGTGATTTCATTTGTTCAAATTCAAAAATGTGTTTGTGGAGGGATGGGGCTTGAAGGTAGAAACTTTAATTTTTCGGTACTGTTTGAATTTTTTTGCCATGTATAGTATCTTTTTTTTAGGTTAAAACTTATTTTCCTTTAAAATAAATGAAAAGATAGTTTTGATGCATATGCCAGAAAAAATATGAAAATTAAAAGGATAAACAAAAAATACTTGCATGGTCCCCACAGCCCTCCGCCCAGCAATTCAGTCCCTCAGGGAGTTTCGATGTATCTCTGGAGCATCCTTGACCTTTTCTTGTACAGGCTGTGCTGGTTTCCCCACTATCGTGTACTGTCTCACCCTTCACCCAAGATACCACTTATCTATTGCCTATTAAGTATTTTCACCTCACCCCTCCCATCCCTGGTAACCAAGAAAGATGGTTACTTTTTGTGTGTGAACTTTTCCATGGGTTTTTAGAATACAGGTCTCATACAATATTTGTCCTTTTGTGATTGACCTATTTCATTCAGCATAATGTCCTGCAGTTTGATCCATGTTGTGAGATGCTTCACAGATTCATCATTGTTCTTTATCTTCCCATAGTACTCCATTGTGTGTATGTACCATAGTTTGTTTATCCATTCATCTGTTGATGGGCATCTAGGTTGTTTCCATCTTTTTGCTGTTGGGAACAGTGCTGCCACGAACATGGGTGTGCATATGTCTATTCGAGTGACGACTCTTATTTCTCTAGGATATATTCCTAGGAGTGGGATTGCTGGATCGTATGGTATTTCTATTTCTAGCTTCTAAGGAAGCGCCATGTCATTTTCCATAATGGTTGTATCACTTTGCATTCCCACCAGCAGTGCGTAAGAGTTCCAGTCTCCCCGCAGCCTCTCCAACATTTGTCATTTCCAATGTTTTTGATTCGTGACAGTAATGCTGGGGTGAGATGGTTTTAATTTGCATTTCTCTAATGGCTAGTGAACGCGAGCATTTCCTCATGTGTCTGTTGGCAGCTCAACTGTCTTCTTTGGTGAAGTGTCTGTTCATTTCCTTTGCCCATTTTTTAATAGGATTATTTGTCTTTTTGTTGTAGAGGTGTTGGATTTTCTTGTCGATTATGGAGATTAGACCTTTGTCTGACTTGTACTGTCCAAAAATTTTTTCCCAGTCTGTAGGTTCTCTTTTTACTCTTTTGGTGAAGTCTTTTGAAGAACATAGGTATTTGATTTTTAGAGGATCCCAGTTATCTAGCTTATCTTCTGGGGTTTGTGTGTTGATGGTTATGGTTTGTATCCTGTTAATGCTGTGTATTAGGGCCTGTAGCGTTGGTCCTATTTTTTCTTCTATGAACTTTATAGTTTTTGGCTTTATATTTAGGTCTCTGATCCATTTTGCATTAGTTTTTGTATATAGCGTGAGGTATGGGTCCTGTTTTCATTTTTTTGCAGATGGATATCCAGTTTTGCTGCACCATTTGTTAAAAAGACTGTCTTTTCCCCATTTGATGGACTTTGAGCCCTTGTCGAAGATCCGGTGACCGTAGGTAGATGGAGTTACATTTGTTTCCTCAGTTCTGTTCCATTGGTGAATATATCTGTTGTTGTACCAGTACCAGGCTGTTTTGACTACTGTAGCTGTGTAGTAGATTCTGAAGTCAGGAAGTGTGAGTCCTCCTACTTTATTATTCTTCTTTAGTAGTGCTTTACTTATTCAAGGCTTCTTCCCTTTCCTTATAAAGTTAATGATTAGTTTTTCCATCTCTTCGAAGAATGTTGTTGGTAATTGGATCGGGATTGCATTGTATTTCTAAAGCACTTTGGGTCGGATTGTCATTTTCACAGTGATGAGTCTACCTATCCATGAGCATGGTATGTTTTTCCATTTATGTAGCTCCCTTTGGCTTTCTTCCAGTAGTGTTTTGTAGTTTTCTTTGTGTAAGTCTTTTACATCACTGGTTAGATTTATTCCTAAGTATTTTATTTTTTTAGGGGCTATTATAAATGGTATTGTTTTCCTAATTTCCTTTTCATAGTTTTCTTTATTGGTGTATAGGAATCCAACTGATTTTTGTATGTTTATCTTGTATCCTGCTACTCTGCTGAATCTTTCTATTAGTTCCAGGAGATTTCTCATGGAGGCTTTAGGGTTTTCTATGTATAGTATCATACCATCCACAAACAGGGACAGTTTAACTTCTTCATTACAATTTGGATGCCCTTGATTTCTCTTTCTTGCCTTATTGCTCTAGCTAGGACTTTCAGCACAATGTTAAATAGGAGTGGTGATAAAGGGCATCCTTGTCTTGTTCCTGTTCTCAAGGAGAGAGTTTTCAGCCTCTCTCCATTAAGAATGATGTTGGCCATTGGTTTTGCAGAGATGCACTTTATTATATTGAGAAATTTTCCTTCTGTACCTATTTTATTGAGAGTTTTTATCAGGAATGGGTGTTGGACTTTGTGAAATGCCTTTTCTGCATCAATTGAGATGATCATGTGATTCTTTTCTTTCCTTTTATTTATGTGGTGGATTATGTTGATTGATTTTCTAATGTTGAACCATCCTTGCATACCTGGTATGAATCCTACTTGGTCATGGTGTATTATTTTTTTGATATGATGCTGGATTCTGTTGGCTAGAATTTTGTTGAGAATTTTTGCATCTATATTCATGAGAGATACTGGTCTGTAATTTTCTTTTATTGTGACGTTTTTGCCTGGTTTTGGTTTCAGGGTTATGCTGGCTTCATAGAATGAATTTGGAAGTGTCACTTCCTTTTCTATGTTCAGAAATAGTTTGAGTAGTACTGGTACAAGCTCTTCTCTGCATGTTTGGTAGAATGCTCCAGTGAAGTCATCTGGGCCAGGGTTTTTTTTTGTTGGGAGTTTTTTTTTTTATTACCTTTTCAATCTCTCCTGTTGTTATGGGTCTGTTCAGATTTTCAACATCAGTTTGTTGTCGTTTGGGTAGGTAGTGTGTTTCTAGAAATTTATCCATTTTCTCTAGGTTTTCAAATTTATTGGAGTATAGTTTTTCATAATCTGTTATGATCCTTTTTATTTCAGTTGGGTCTGTTGTAATGTCAACCATTTCATTTCTTATTTGGGTTATTTGTTTCCTCTCCTGTTTTTCTTTTGTCAGTCTGGCCAGTGGTTTGTCAATTTTGTTGATTCTTTCAAAGAACCAACTTTTGTTTTTGTTGATTCTTTCTCTTAGTTTTCTGTTCTCTATTTCATATATCCCTGCTCTGATCTTTATTATTTCCTTTCTTCTGGTGGCTGTGGGCTTTTTTTGCTGTTCTCTTTCTATTTGTTTGAGTTGTGTAGTTAATGTATTGATTTTGTCCCTTTCTTCTTTTTGGATGTGTGGATCTATTGCTATAAATTGTCCTCTGAGGACTGCCTTTGCTGTGTCCCAAAGGTTTTGATATGATGTGTTTTCATTCTCATTTGATTATAGGATTTTTTTGATTCCATCTCTGATTTCTTCTGTTACCCAGTGGTTTGTAAGCAGGGTGTTATTCAGTTTCCATGTAATTGATTTTTTCTTGGCTCTTTCTGTTGTTAATTTCTACCTTAATGGTAGAAGATACTTTGAATTATCTCAGCATTTTGGATCTTGTTGAGGATTGCTCTGTGGCCTAAGGTGTGGTTTATTCTGGAGAACGTTCCATGTGCATTGGAAAAGAATGTGTACTTTGCAGCTGTTGGTTGGAGTATTCTATATATGTTTATGAGGTCAAGTTGGCTGATTGTGCCCTTTAGGTTTTTTGTATCTTTGCTGAGTTTCTTTTTAGATGTTCTGTCCTTTAGTGAGAGTGGTGTGTTGAAGTCTCCTACTATTATTGTGGAACTGTCAATTTCTCTTTGCAGTACTGTTAGAGTTTGTTTTATGTATTTTGGAGCCCTGTCATTTGGGGCGTAGATGTTTTTTATGGTTATGTCTTCATGATGGATCCCCCCCTTAATCATTGTGTAGTGTCTTTCTTTGTTTTTTATGGCGGATTTTGTTTTAAAGTCTATTTTATCTGAGATTAGTATTGCCACTCCTGCTCTTTTTTGTAGATGATAGCTTGATATATTTTTTTCCAACCTTTGATTTTTCATAAATTTATGTCTTTGTTTCTAAGATGTGTCTCTTGTAGACAGCATGTTGATGAATCCTGTTTTTTATCCATACTGTCACTCTCCGTCCCTTTATGGGTGCATTTAGGCCAGTTACATTCATTGTTATTATTGATAGATGTGAGTTTATTGCTGTCATTTTTTAGAACTTTTTTTGTGGTGCTAATGTTTTCTTTGTTCCTCTTACTTTCCTGTGCTGAATTCCTTTTGTTTGTGGATTTTTTTTTTTTCCATTTCTTTTGTCTTTGTATGTTTTATTTTTACTGAGACTTTATATTTTTCCTCTTTATTTTTGTGAGTATATTTGTTAACTTTCTTTGTGGTTACCATGAAATGAAGCAGTCTATTGTTACTTGGTATCGCCTTGTCTTCCTCTCCATTAGAAGGTTCTATACCTACGCCATTTATTCCCTCTTTTATTGTTCTGGTGTTTTTATCGTTTACAGAGTAACTGCTCTGATTCCCTGTTGTATTCCTTTTGGTTTTGGATAGTCATTGAGACTTCATTTCCTAGATTGGTATCTGGCTGGTACAATCCTGCGTCCTAGATTCAGCCTGTGAGCTGAAGTTGTTTGTTCTCAGATCGAAGGACTCCCTTTAATAATTCTTGTAAGTTAGGTTTGTTTTTTACATATTCCCTTAGCTTCTGTTTATCTGGAAATGTCCTAATTTCTCCATCATATTTGAATGAGAGTTTTGCAGAATATATTATGTTTGGCTGGCAATTTTTTCTTTCAAAGTTTTATATATGTCATCCCATTGCCTTCTTGCCTGCATGGTTTCTGCCGAATAAGCTGAACTTAGTCTTATTGTTTCTCCTCTATATGTGACTTCTTGTTTTTCACGAGCTGCTCTCAGGATTCTTTGTTTGTCTTTGGTTTTGGTGAGTGTGATTATGATATGCCTTGGTGATTTTCTTTTGGGATCTATCCTATATGGGGTTCGTTGGGCTTCTTGGATGGTCAGCTTTTCATATTTCATGATATTGTGGAAGTTTTCTGTCAGCAGTTCTTCAGTGATCCTCTCTTGTGTTTTCTGTTTTCTCCCCCTGTTCTAGAACTCCGATCACTCGCAGATTTTTGCTTTTGATTGTATCCCACATGATTCTCAGGGTCTCTTTGTTTTTCTTCATTCTTTTTTCTGAGTTTTCCTGAAACAGAGTTGTATCCAAGTGTTTGTCTTCAGTTCTGCTGATCCTGTCTTCCACCGCCTCAAATCTGCTCCTCAGCCCTTCTATGACACTGTCCATCTCTGAAATCTTGTTGTTTTATCTTTTGGATTTCTAACTCTTGTCTTTCTATAATTTCTAGTTGTAAATTTATTTTGATATTTTGTTCCTGCAGTATTTTCCTGAATTCTCCCATTTTTTTTGTCTATATTTTCTATGAATTTGTCTGCCTTTTCCATGAATTTGCCTATTTTTTCCTCTTTTTTGTTTTCCTACTTTTTGCTTCAACTCTTGGATAATTCTCAGTATTAGAGATTTGAATTTCCTGTCCGTTAGTTCCAGTGCCTTTTCTTCTACTGGAAAGTCATCTGGTGTTTTATTTTGGACGCCTACTAGTACCATCCTGTCCTGTTTCTGTAAATGTTTTGATATTGTCTGCTGTCTTTGGGGCATTCTGTAGTTACTTTTCTCATTTATTGATTGTAGATTTGTTCGTTTCGTCTGTGTCTGAGCAGGCAGGCTGTGTGTTCTTTGTTGTTGGCTTATATGTGGGCACGATATCTTTCACCTCCTTCCCAATTGGCAGTGTCAGTCAGTCAGACATGGTACAGCAGAGCAGGTCTAGCTGAAGAGGAGCTGCTGGGATGGGTTGTTTGTGGCACTTACTACAGCCACCAGGGTGGGCTGGTAATCAGTGCAGGCAGGTTCCAGTAGGCCATGCCTGTACAGCTTGGTGTTGTGATGTTAAGTGCACGGTGCAGGTAGGCACGATGGAGGGGAGAGATTGTGATGTGTGGAGCTACGATGGGTATGGGAGAGGAGAGAGGAACAGGAGACAAAAACATACAAATAAAAAAAGAGTCTAGGGGAGCTTGCTGTTGGAATGGAGAGATGAGAGACCATGAAATGGAGAAAAACAAAAAGGCAAAGAAGAAGAAAAGAATAATAAAATAATAAAAATAGAAAATAAAAGTTAGATAGAAAATCAAAGCTCCCAGGGATCCCACCAGTGCAGCTGCAAGGTCTGGGGAAGTTGTTCGCAGGTGTTGAAGTACAGCCTGGCTAGACAGCGTAGAGGTGTTACTCAGCACCAAGTATTCAGGGGACAGGAAGAGAAGGAAGGTATAGAGAGATGAGAAACTGAGTCATGAAGAAAGAGGACAAGGGGAAAAGAAAACAAAACAAATTAAAAAAAAAAAAGAACAAGAAAACTCCCCAAAAAAACAGAGAAAAAGAAACACAAGAAAAGAAATGTCCTCAGGAATCCCTCCGCGCCTCTTTGCAAGCTGAGGGGTGAGGTCCCAATCTGCGCAGCACCGCCTGGCCAGAACAGGCCCCCACCTCAGGAAAAGAAAAAGAAAACAAACAATTCAAAACAAACAAACAACAAAGCCACGGGATCCCACCAGCGCGACAACACGGACCAGGATGCACCTCCACCCTCGAGCAGAGCTCCACAGCCTCTCAGGAAGAAGCAAAGATGGCGCACGGAGCCAGGCACTCGAGTGAAAGAAGTGGGAGGTGGTAAGAGGCAAGGAAGAAATCAAAAGAAGCAGTAAAAAGCAACACCAGCAGCCAACAAATGTCACCCAGGGAGACGGCCAGTGCTGGCGGGCAGAATCCAAGCAGCCAGTGCTTCCCGGCCAAGAGACCATGGCCACAGGAAGCAGAGGAGGCCGAGTAGGGGTGAAGAGGGGTGGGGGGTGGTAAAGTGTATATCATTGATTACCAGTTATTCTGTCTCCTGCTGGAAGCTCTGTGAAGCTCCTTTCTCTTACCCCCTGTACGCTGATCTGTGATAGGAGTCCAAGATGGCAGATCCATGCTGAGTTAGCTGATAGAGGACCTCTGCATGTATGTCTCTTCGCTCTCTGTTCTCTGTCAGTTTCTTATTCCATTTGGTGCTTGGGTGAATTCTTTATCTCTTCATTTGATGCTTAGGGTTTCAGGATTGCTATTCTCTCTGTTTGGATCTTTGCTATGGAGGGACAGTGTGGTGCTTCTGCCTAGAGCACCATGTTGCTAGAAGTCCTTATCTTTCCTGTTTTTGAACTTTATAAAAATCTTACATATAGTTTGTAGTCTTCAGCATGCTTTTTCGCTTAAGAAAGCAGAAACTCCCATTAGACAGTAAATGGGGAAGATGCTAAAAGTAAACCTTGTTAGTAAACATAGCAATGCAAATTAAAACAAACCCACAATATTGGAGACATGTGGAGCACCAGGAAATTTCATTTGCAGTTCACTGGGTTGTAAATTGGTACAACCACTTTGAGAAAATTGTGCCATGGTCAAGTAAAATGAAGATATCTGTACACTTGACTGGCAGTTCTCATCTAGAAAAACTCTTGCATATATGCACCAGGTTACTTGTATAAGAATGCTCATAGCACCATCTCTTGTAATGGCTAATACAAGCATGTGGTGGGGGCACATGTCTGTTAATAACAGAATGGATTAATGAATGGTCATAGAGTCATTAAATGAAATACTTTACAGTTATGAAAATGTTGGCTGCATACCCTGGGTTGGGAAGTTTTCAATTTTTTTTGGAGTTTGTATAATCATGGTATTGTTTCGTTCTTAAATGTTTAGAAGAATTTACACGTGATGCCATCACAGTCTGGACTTTGCTACGTAGGAAGTTTTTTGTTGTTGTTGTTGAGACTGTACATAATAAAACATACACCAACAGTTTCCACATGTGCAGTTCAGTGAAACTGATTACATTCTTCTAGTTGTGCAACCATTCTCACCCTCCTTTTCTGATTTATTCCTTTCTCATTAACATAAACTCACTGCTCCCTATGTTTCCTGTCTAATCTTTCCAATTGCTGTTGTCAGTTTGATCTCTTATAGATAAACCTTAAAAGAGCACAGTGCTCAAGGCAGACATTTCTTTACTAGTTAAGGTAAAGTATTGTTTGGTTTTAAGAAGACTTCAGGGGATATTTTTGGTTTGAAGTTTAAAGATTATCTCAGGGCAGTAGTTTCAGGGGTTCAGCCACCCTCCATGACTCCAGAAATGGAGTCCATGACAATCTGAAATTGTGTTCTGCATTCTCCCCATTTTGATCAGGATTCTTCTGTGGAATCTTTGATCAGAATTTTCAGTACTTGCAGCTGGGCACCATCCAGTTCTTCTGGTCTCATGGCCACAGAGGCAGTTTTTCACGGAAGCAATTAGCCACGCATTCCATTTCCTCCTCCTATTCCTGACTTTCCTTCCTCTGTATTGAAAAATTTTTTAAATAAATATTAAAAAATGTTGAAAGATAATAGACTATTTTCTATACTGTGCCAATTTTGGTAAATTAGAATTTTCTAGGAATTTTCCCATTTCATCTAAATTCTCAAATTTATTGACAAAGTTATTAATAAGAAGATAAAAAAAAATTTAAACCTTTTGTTATGAAATAAAGCACACAGATGAAACTGCCTGTAACAAGAACATAACTTAATAGATTATTATGAGGTAAATACCTTTATAAACCAAATCAACGATAACTCTGCCAGTTACTTCACAAGCCCCTCCACATACTTTACAACCCTTTTCCTCCATCTTTCAAGTAGCCAATATCCTCACTTTTACTGTAATCATTTCCTTGCATTCCTTTATAGTGTAATCACAAAAATGTTATTACCTAAACACTATAATTTAGTTTTGTCCTTTTTTTTTTTTTTTTGATGTAGTGTTAATTTTTCTTTTAGGTCCATTTTAATCTTAAGATTCCCTTCCATCTCTTTTATTTTTCATTGCAGTGTGTTTATTGAAGAATAAGTCATTTGACCTGTAGTGTTTCTCACAGACTGGAATTTGCTGATTGCATCATTATGGTGTTCCTCTATCCAGTATCCTCTATTCAAATGTAATTTCCTCTAAAGTGTTAGTTGGTTCTAGGGTCTTGATTAGATTTGGGTCTGATTTTTGCTGATGGAGTGAGGGGTGACCAGAGAATACTGGTAGATGCAGATAGTATCTGTCAATATTTTTTTGTTGATAACAGCCATTGATTTTTTTTTTTTTTTTCCCCTTAGGAGTGAAGTAATTTATTCAAAAGGAATTTATGTGTTACCATAGTTTGTTACTCAACCAATAGGGAATAAGAGTTTCTCTACAACTGCGGAATGCTGTGTGTTTTTTTTTTTTTTTAAGTTTTGGTTCAATTTTTATGAATAATTTGTTTTGTTGTTGTTGAAATATACACAGTATATTCAACAATTTCTACATGTACAATTTAGTGACCAGACGAGTTATGGGATGACATCAAGAACATCATACATGAAGAAAGCAAAAGGTCATTAAAAAGACAGGGAAGAAAGAAAAGACCAAAGTGGGTGTCAGAAGAGACTCTGAAACTTGCTCTTGAATGTAGAGTGGCTAAAGCAAATGGAAGATGTGATGGAGTAAAAGATCTGGACAGAAGATTTCAAAGGGCGTCTTGAGAAGACAGAGTAAGGTATTATGATGAAATGTGCAAACACCTGGAGTTAGAAAACCAAAAGGCATTTTTCACGCTGAAAGAACTGAAGAAAAATATTCAGGCCGTGAGTTACAATATTGGAGTGTTCTGTGGGCAAGATATTGAATGACACAGGAAGCATCAAAAGAAGATGGAAGGAATACACAGAATCACTGTGCCAAAAAGAATGGGTCGACTTTCAGCTATTTCAGGAGGCAGCATATGATCAAAACCTATAGTACTGAAGGAAGAAGTTCAAGCTGCATTTAAGACATTAGCAAAAAACAAGGCTCCAGGAGTTGATGGAATACCAGTTGAGATGTTTCAGCAAATGGATGCAGTGTTGGGAGCATTAACTCGTGTGCCAAGGAATTTGGAAGATAGCTACCAGGCCAACCAATTGGAAGAGATCCATATTTGTGCCTATTCTAAAGAAAGGTGATCCAACAGAATGCAGAAATTATCAAAAATATCATTAATATCACACACAAGTAAAATTTTGCTGAAGATTATTCAGAAATCCAAACTGGATTCAGAAGAGGTTGTGCAACCCAGGGATATCATTGCTGATATCAGATGGGTCTTGCTGAAAGTGAAGAATACCATGAAGATGTTTACCTGTGTTTATTGACTGTGCAAAGGCATTTGTGTGGATCATAGCAAATTATGGATAACATTGCAAAGAATGGGAGTTCCAAAACACTTACTTGTGCTCACATGGAACCTGTACAGAGACCAAGAGGTAGTTGTTTGAACAGAACGAAGGGATACTATGTGGTTTACAGTCAGGAAAGGTGTGCATCAGGGTTGTATCCTTCCACTATACTTTTTCAATTTGTATGCTGAGCACGTAATCTGAGAAGCTAGACTATACAAAGAAGAATATGGCATCAGAATTGAAGGATGGCTCATTAACAACCTGCAATATGCAGATGACACAACCTTGCTTGCTGAAAGCAAAGAGAACTTAAACATTTCTTATGAAGATCAAAGACTACAGCCTTTAGTATGAATTACCCCTAAACATAAAGAAAATAAAAATCCTCACAACCAGACCAATAAGCAACATCATGATAAACAGAAAAGATTGAAATTGTCAAGGATTTCATTTTACTTGGATCCACAGTCAACACCTATGGAAGCAGCAGTCAGATCAGACAACATATTACATTGGGGAAATCTGCTGCAAAAGACCTCTTTAAAAAAGTGTGAAAAAGCAAAGATGTCATTTTGAGGACTAAGGTGCACCTGACCCAAGCCATGGTATTTTCACTCACTTCACATGCATACGAAAGCTGGACAATGAATAAGGAAGACCAAAGAAGAATTGATGCCTTTGAATTATGGTGCTGGTGGAGAATATTTGATATACCATGGACTGCCAGAAGAACGAACAAATCCGTCTTGGAAGAAGTAAAGCCAGAAGGCTCCCTAGAAGTGAGGATGGTGAGACTTCGTATTACGTACTTTGGACACATTATCAGGAGGGACTGTTCCCTGGAGAAGGACATCATACTTGATAAAGTACAGAGTCAGCAGAAATGTGGAAGACCCTCAACAAGATGGATGGACACAGTGGCTGCAACATTGTGCCCAAACATAGCAAAGATTGTGAGGATGGCACAGCCAGACAGTGTTTCATTCTGTTGTACGTAGGGTCACTTTGAATTGGAGTCAACTCGACAGCACCTAACAGCGACATTTTATTTATTGATTCATCTATTGATGGCCATTTAGGTTGTTTCCATCTTTTCGCTATTGTAAGTAGTGCTGCAGTGAACGTTGGTGTACCTGTGTTTGTTTATGTTGCTGCTTTTAAGCCCGTTGGATATATACCTAGGAGTGGGATGTCTGGGTCATATGGTAGTTCTGTTTTTTTTTAATTTCTTGAGGAACCATCACTCTGTTTTCTACAATGGATGTACCATTTTGCATTCTCATTAACGATAGATAAGGGCCCCAATTTCACCACATCATTGCCAACGTTTGTTATTTTCCTTTTATTCCCCCCCCTTAGCCATACTAGTGGGAGTGAAGTGGTATCTCATTATGGTTTTGATTTGCATCTCTTTGATGACTAAAAACGTTGAGCATCTTTCATGTGTTTGTTGGCCGTTTGAATATCTTCTTTGGTGAAATGTCTACTCAAGTCCTTAGTCTAGTCCATTTTTGATTGGGTTGTTTGTCATTTTGTTATTAAATTGCAAATATATGCCATTGATTCTTAATTTGTAAAGCCATTAAGGGTTCCAGATGTTGATCTAATTCTGTCATTTCTTCCTTATTAACTTGAACACTTCTCTAAAGGTACACTTTTGATTACAAAAGCATGAGAGCTTACATAGGAAAGGCAAGATAGAAATGCTAGTAGCATCTTTCTCTTTCTGTGATAGTTTTCAATGTAATAAATTGTTATTTTGTAACCCTCCAAAGGTGACAAGGTTTTTTTTGAGACTCATAAATTCATGGGTTTAAATATTTTTTATATATTTCCATAAATTTTAGTTATTATACTTATTATATATTGCCTCACCTTTGGTCAGTGAGAGCCTCTTCATGATGGCTTCCAAAGTCAGATGGCATAGTGATTAAAGCAATCGATTGCTAACTGAAAGGTAAACAATTTGAAACCACCAGTGGCTCAGTGGGAGAAAGAGATGGCAGTCTGCTTCCGTAGAGATTTACAGCCTTGGAAAGCCTATGGGGTCCCTTTGAGTTGGAATCAACTGTACAACAGTGGGGGTTTTTTAGTAGTATGTGATAGATTTCTTGCTATCTGGTGTGCCACAGTGTTCAGGTTTATCTTATACATATTTTGCTCCAGATTTGGAATCATCCATTTCTCAATATGCCCCAGTTCCTTTCAGTAGGAAGTAGTATAAGTTAGTCTGCCTTCATTTACTTAAAGATAAAATTTCTCATGAATTTGTATTTATAGTTCAGTTAGTTAAGACTGGATTTGTTATTACATCTGGATCTACTGTCTTCCACAGGAGGAATTGTGGCTCTCAAGGACACCAAAAAAAAAAAAAACAAAAACAAACTATCACCATCAAGTAAATTCCGACTCATAGTGACCCTATAGGACAGAGTAGAACTGCCTAGTAGGGTTTCTAAAGGACACAGTGAATGATAAAATTAGAAGATCCCATACTTAGTCATTTGCTTTATCCTTCATTACACACGCAGCAGTTTCAGAAGAATAGCAATACTGTTTACCAGTATGATCCCTTGTAAACAGTTTTAAATATTTTGTGCTTATGCTCCCCTCATTTTCCCCTCCATTTTTTGAAAGTAGTTGTTCACTCTCTATACTTTCAGAGTATACCATAGGCATTACATACTGTACTTTTTAGTCTTAGATCTGGAAAGCTATTTATTTATTTATTTTTTACACATATAGTTTTATGACATTGGTTAACAACCCCACAATATGTCAACCCTCTAACTCCTCAACCTTTTTTTTGGTGAAAATACACATAGCCAAAGATACACCATTTCAAAAATTTCTACATGCACAGTTCAGTGACATTGACTACTGCTCTTCCAATTGTACTGCTATTCTCACTTAAGATGAAGGCTTACAGAACAAAATAGTTTCTCATTTAACAGTTACTACACATGTTGCCCTATGACCATGGTTAACAATCTCACAACACATCAACAGTGTCCTTACTTAACCTTGGGTTCCCTATCACCAGCTTCCTTGTCCCCTTCTGCCTTCTGGCCCTTGTCACTGGACTGCTGTACCTCATTAGTCCCATTTGATTTTACAGGGCTGTCCACTCCCAGGCTGAATGGTGAACTTTGGAGATAACTTCACCACTGAGCTAAAAGGGTGTCTGGGGGCCATACTCTTGGGGTTTCTCCAGTCTCCTTTAGGCCAGTAAATCTGATCTTTCTTTTGTGAGTTAGAATTATGTCCTACATCCTTGTCCAGCTCTGTCCAGAACCCTCTGTTGTGATCCTGGTCAGAGCAGACAGTGGTGGTAGCCAGGCACCATCTAGCTGTACTCGACTCAGTCTGGTGGAGGCCTTGGTAGCTGTGGACCATTAGTCCTTCGGACTGATCTTTTCCTTGTATCCTGTTCTCTTCATTCTCCCTTCCTCCCGAAGGGATGAGATCAGTGGAGTATCTTAGATGGCCGCTCACAGGCTTTTAAGACCCCAGACACTACTCACCAAGGTGGAATGTAGAACATGGTCTTTATAAACTGTGTTATGCCAGTTGAGCTAGATGTTCCCCGAGACCATGATCCCCACAGCCCTCCGCCCAGCAGTTCAGTCCCTCAAGGAGTTTGGATGTGTCTGTGGGGCTTCCATGACCTGGAAAGCTATTTATTTAATGGTTACTGCCAGCCCTTATTTTGCTGTCTGTGTAGCCATTTTGATTGTCTGAAACTCATTTCCTCAGAAAAGGCTTATGGAAATGATGCTTGCTTAGTTCTTGTGTGCCGATATCAGTTTGTGGTGTTTATATATGAAGGTCAGTTTACCTGAGTACTAAATACTTGGGCCTACATTTTCTTTCCTTTGAGTGTCTTAAAATATATTACTCCATTTCTTTTGTTAAAATCAATAATAAAATTTTCTGTTCTTTATAAGTCATTTGGTCTTTATATAGATCCCAAAGATTTTTTTCTCATTGAAATCTAGTAATTTTTCTAGACTGTCTCGGTCATTCTGAATTGATATCCTTAAGTACATTGTATGTCCTTTTATTAATACGTGCTTGTCATCTGCTTCCATGTATTTTATTAGGGTTTATTCTTTTTTGTTTGTTTCTAACTTCATAAGTTGGATAATTGGTTGAATAATTTTCTAATACAAGCATTTATGGCTATACTCAGAGCTTCCCCACTCACTGCCTCCCACAAGTTTTAGTAAGGTCACCTAAAAATGGCAAATGACCAAGTAGTACATAAACTGGACATGCCAGGATTGTTTATTAGGAAAAACTCACAAGGCCATGAAAGGCTCTCCCATTGATCATCACATAACAGCATTCTGCCAACAACACAAAGGGTCATGAGACCCCAGGAGAGGTGCCCTGACTCTTGGGCTATCAGTCGTAATAAAGAAAGCACTATCCCCTCCTCTGGTTTGATCAGGAGCTGGGCAAAATAGTGATTTAATGTTAAGTTGCCAAGTAATGTTTTTATTATTTAGTTTTAATTTTATTGTGACTTCTGCCTTGTCCCAGGACTTATTTAGAAGTTTTTGTTTTTTAAACTTCCAGATATAGATATTTTTGTTTATGTTTTTCTTATTAATTTTTAAATACTGAGCTGTGTTATAGCTGTTCCTGTGTAGTATAACTTGAACAACAGACTCTGAAGCCTCAATATCTGGGTTCAGATACCTGCAGTATTACTAAATAGTGTAATTTTGAGCATGTTACCATATCTGGGACTCTCTCTACCTGTGAGATGAGATAATAATTACCTACTCCATAGACTTGTGTGAAAGTTAAATGAGTTAATACGTATAAATGCTTAGAATAGTGCCTGGAACACAGGAAGTGTTTGCTGCTGGTATTATTGATTGTATTGTTATTATTACTATTAATATTATTTGAAATTTATTGAGACCTCCTTTTTTAGGCTAATGATACTGAATTTTTGTGTATACTTTCTAGTTGTTCAGTATAGAATTCTATATTTGTTTATTGAATCAAGCTTCTTAATCTAAATTTTTTTTTTTTTTGGCTGCTACTTTTAGTTTGACTTATTTCTTAATAATTGAGAGATGTGTAGAAATCTATCATGATGGTAGATTTGTACAATCTCCTTGTTATATCAGTTTTTGTTTCACTTAATTTTGAAGCTGTTTTATTAGATGTTTCCATGTTTTCCTGGTGGATTGAACTCTTTATCATTATCTAGTTACCTTATTAATCACTGATTAGGCTTTTTACTTAAAGTGCTTTTTCTTTTTTCTTTTTTCTTTTTTAATATTATTGGAAGAATCCCAGCTTTCCTATGGTTAGTATTTACCTGGCATATTTTTCTACATTTCTTTGTCCTTATCTTTAGATATGTCTCTTTTACATAGCATATAGATGGCTGAATTTTCTTAATTTTTTTTTTTAATCTAATCTGGCAATCTTTTATTTGGTGAGTTTTATCCATTTATATTTATTGTTTTTGTTATTAATGTATTTGGAATTGGCTTTCAATCTTTTTATTGTTCTTTGTTTCACTTCTGTTTTTCTTCTTCCCTTTCTTGCCTTTTTGTTGGTTTGGTTTGACTGAGCTTTTTTTGCATGTTACTCATTTTAATTCCCTTTGTAGTCCTTTTTTTCTCTACTGAGCCTGATATTTATACATACTATTTTTATTCTTTTAGTGCTGATCCTTGAAATGGTACCATGCATATTTAACTAATTCTTGAAGTTAATCATCTTGATTTTTCTCTAGAACAGTGGAAGTACTTTACAGTTTAGCACTGATCTTTTCTGTCTGGACTTAAATAATAGTGTTGTCTAACATCTCTGTTCTTTATTTGTAATGTCACAAATTAGATACTAGAATACTGTCATTTTGTACAAACGATGTGGATGTGAAGTTATCTACATGTTTACTTTTCTCTGTTGTACTCCAGACCATCCTTCTGCAATGATTTGCCTTCTTAAAGTACAGTTTTTAAAGTTTATTTAGAGTAGTTCTCTTGGTGGTAAATGCCCTCAGTTTTTGTTTATCTTTACAAATGTCTTTGTTTCATGTTCATTCTTGAGGGATAGTTTGGTGGACATACCATTCTAGGTTGACAGTTATTTTCTGTCAGCATATGTGGATATTATCCACTTTGTTCTGGATTCCTTTGTTGTTAAGAAATTTGCTACTCTCATTTTTGTTATTGTTTTCTATGTAATCACTTTGTATGTAATTTCTCCCTGCTTTGTGGATGCTTTCGAGCTATTCTCCTTATCTTTGAAGAACTATTTTAAATTTTACTCAGTTGAGTCTAAGCATGAGTTTCTTTTTATCCTGCTTCAGATATCCTGTGCTTCTAGATCTCTAGGTCTTCATCGGTCTGGTAAATGTACAGCTGTCAATTCTTTAAATATTGCCTTTTCCCTATTTTCTTTATTTTCTCCTTCTGGATCTCTAATCAGGCATATGTTAGACCTTCTCATAACATTGTAACGAATGCAAATTAAAATCAGTGGGGAAAAAATTCTTAGGGAAAGGATAAAAAGGCCTCAGTATGATTCTTACATTGGGTTTTTTCTATTTTGTTAGTCATTCTGTGCATGTGTCATGTATCATAATCTTCTTGAGTTCCTTTTGGAAAACAGTCTCAAACATAAAATGTACTTTTAGTATGGCGTAAGGTCCACTTTATAGACCTTATTCTATCTGTTCAGAGAAGACAAATTGTATTCCTTATCCAATATGAATGAAAAAGGACTTAGATTTGTTAGTCTAGGTACTAGGAAGAAAATTTTAAGTCCTTGCATGTTACCTTCATCACAGTGTGATATTTAATTAAGTGCTTACAGCTGTGGTTTTTTGCATAGCAGAGCAGCAAGCTAGAGTTTAGGTAGAAACAAAAATGTGAGGAGGCCAAAATTATTCTTTTCCATTTTTTGTAGGGCAAATGAAAAGGACTAAATGTGCTGAAATCGATGTTGAGACACCAGACTCCATTCTGGTTAACACAAATCTGCGAGCATTGATCAACAAACACACCTTTTCAGTTCTACCTGGAGATTGCCAGCAGCGACTGCTTCTGCTGCTTCCAGAAGTAGATAGACAGGTATGTTAATTCAAGCCTAAGCAATTTGATAACCCTTCTGAATCTTCCCTAATTTTCTTTAGAATTCTTAAGAATTTTCTAGTTGTTTTTTTTTTTTTTGCTTTCTATCTACCTGTAGAAAAGTGATATTAGTATTTAAGAAGAAATAAGGCTGTTTTTATGTAAGCACTCTTAATAAGTGGGTCCTGTAAGGCTTATAAAACAAAATAAAAGTCTCTTACCAGAATGTCATGATTAAAGAATAAATTTGTCTAGTTGTCATTTACAGATGTAGGTCGGCATCAGTAGAATACAGCTTAGGGAGGGCTGGAGAGTTGTCTTGCTCCAGCATCTGCAGGATGTGGGCCAGCACCTCAGTGGAGTTTGAAATGTCAGGAATAAGCCAAAGACCTGGATTCAGATAATTATATACATCCAAAACAAGGAATTAACAATCAGTGGGATTATTTTAATTCTTTTGTTAATTTTTTCTAAAACATTTATTGCTTTCATAGTGCACAACTTAAGATAATATACATTATACTTTTAAACAAAAGTAGCAAGAACAAATACTAAAGATTTGGGAAGAGTCAAGGCAGAGACCACAGAGATTTAACTTGGTCAGGAATAAGGTGGATGTCTAAGACTGAGGCTTTCATCAAGGAAAGAGTGAATAACAAGTCCTTCCCCTTCTGAGCTTCTGTTTCTTCCTCTGCAAAAGGAAGGATAAGACCATTATGATTTTCTAAGATTTATTCAGTTCTAAGATTTTTTAAAATTATTATTTCTGTACACTTACTATGTTCTGGAGCCCTTGTGGTGTAGTGGTTAAGAGCTCGACTGCTAGCCAAAAGGTCAGCAGTTCAAATCCACCAGCCGCTCCTTAGAAACCCTGTTGAGGCAGTTCTGCTCTGTCCTGTAGGGTCGCTATGAGTCGGAATCGACTTGATGGCAGTAGGTTTGGTTTACTATGTTCTAAGTAACATGGTAGAGTTTTCTAATCCATGGAAGGGAGATATTTTCCCTAATTTATAGCAAGATGATTAAGATTAATGGAGAGTAAGTTAATGATACAAATCTATATAGTTAATTAATTCATTGGGATTCAAAACTAAATCTAATTCTGAAAATGACCTTTCTGCTAAAACTATATCAGTCTCAGTTATATAGAGTTATGAATCTGCAGGTCAGATTCCATTGTCTAGGAGTCCAAATAAATCACGTATACTGCGAGCAGCAGGAACAAAGAAGTGAAACTAATCCTTCCCAGTGACCTCTCTCTCTGCTTTAACACTTCTTACAGAAATTATAGCTCTCGGGATGCTCAGATCTTGGTTAGAACAGGTTGGGAGACTGAAGTTTCAACAGAGTCTTTAGAGAACCTCTCCTCAGAGATTGCTCTCATCTTTTTTTTAAGACTCAGGGTTATTAGGTTGTGTATAATAGCACAGGACCTAACTGAGGGCCAATTTGTGGAACTCTAGAGCAGGTTCTTCAGAACTGTCTTTTGACTGACAGCTTTTACGCTCTCGGAAAGAAGATTGCCACATATAATTTTAAAATTAAAAGGGATCTTAGAAGTTACCTGGTTCAGCTTCTCATAGAGTGCAAGCCTGTGAGATATTTTCAGTAGGAGGTTGCTTGGCCAGTGGTTTTCAGTTATTAGTATGGAAGGAGCGCATATAGTAATCTGAGAAATAATTATTTTATAGAGAGAGATTATAGAGTTCAAATCAAGTGAAATAGCAGCTCCACTGTCCGATGAAGTTTGGAGTGTTTATAAAGAATTCTAAGAGTACTGGGGTGGCACAAATGGTTAAGTGCTGGACTACTAACCAAAAAGTTGGTGGTTCACATCCAGCCAGAGGCCCCTGAGTAGTAAGCCCTGGTGGTCTGCTCTAAAAGGTCACAGCCTTGAAAACCCTATGGAGCAGTTCTACTCTGCACACATGAGGTTGCGATGAATCAGAATCGACTTGACTACAACTAACAACAACAAAGAATTTTGGCTGTCACTAAGATGAAATGTTGGAAATCATACTGCAGTGTTTGGAGTACCTAGCAATGAATAGTAGAAAAATATTTAGACCAGAGGAAGAATGAGGGGAATTAAAACGGCTATCTTCAGATCTATTTGAAGCTGTATCACATGGAAGAGGTTTAGGGTAAAAGTAACAACGTTTTAACAGTTTTAAAAAAAAAAAAAAAAAACACCACCACTGCCATTGAATGGATTCCAACTCATAGCAACCCAGTAGGGTTTCCAACGCTGTAAATCTTTATGGAAGCAGACTGCCCACATTGTTCTCCCAAGGAGCGGCTGGTGGTTTCAAACCACTGACCTTTAGGTCAGCAGTCAAGCACGTTAACCACTGCACCAACTTAACAGAGCTGTTAAACTGTGGAATGGATCGCCTTATTGTGGAGTAATTGCTTATCAGTGGAATATTCAAGCAGGGGTTGGATGATCTGTTCTCACAGGGAAACCTGTTACCCTTCTGCCAACATTCTAGTGCAAGGTTCGGAAACCACAGCCCTCGGGCCAGTTCCAGCCCACTGCTTATTTTTGTAAATAATTTTATTAGCACACAGACGCTTATTAGTGTACATATTGTCTGTGACTGCTTTTGTATTACAGTATCAGAGTTGAGTGGTTACAACAGAGGCTATATAGCCTGCAAAGCCCAAAATATTTGCAATGTAGCCCTTTATACAAGAAGTTTACCAACTCTTGCTCTAGACCAGGGTAAAATAATGTTGACTTAGATAGGTTGAGTAAATAAAGTGGGTTAAGAAGGTTTCCCTAATCCTTAGGTTTTCCAAATAGTTTCCTAAATTTTCTTCAAAAATTATTGACTTAAAATTTACATTTAGATTTTTTATCCTTCTGGATTTTTTTTTTTCTTTTTTTGCGTATGCTGTGAAATTAGGGCTCAACTTACTTTTCTACTCGATGGTTAGCCAGTTGATCCAGCACTATATATTTGTGTTTGAGATACCACCTTTGTCATATATCCTGTTCATTTGTATGCAGTGTCTATTTATAAGACGCTTCCTCCTCTTCCATTGGTTTCTTTTTTTCACTTTAATGCTGGTAAATAATACGGTTTTTTTTTTTTTGTTTTTTAAGCAATAATAGGGTTTTGTTCGCAGTGGCTTTGTGTGATATTTTATTAAGTCTTTTCGTCATCATCTTTTCAGATCTTGGGTTTTATGTGTTTAAATAAGATTTTATAGTTTTAACCAAGACAGGAAATTCAAAATCTCTAATATTAAAAGGAATATTTAAAAACCTCTGGCAAGATATCACAAATCAAGTCAGTAAACAGATTAATTGGGGAAAACATTTTCAACATATGTGAAAATAAGTTTTACTATGTATAATGTGCATAGGACTCTTAAAAATTAATAATACATGAAAATAGGCAACCTTATAGAAAAGTGGACAAATGATATGAATTGGCAATTCACGTGATAACAAATCTGAATTTTCAATAAACATGCAGAAAGTTGCATAGACACTCTAGTAGTCAAGAAAAAGGGAACTTTTACCATTTCAGACCCATTAGATTGACAGAATTAAATATCAGTATCTACTATTAGCAGGGAAGGTGTATGCTCACATATTGCTGGTATGTGAATTGTTTTAGCCTTTTTGGAAAATAATCGGATAATATCTAGTTAAACATACATACATTCTTTGATCTGGGAATCTATCCTAGAGAAATAAAAGCATGAATTTATTCATCTATACCAGAATGCTTATTGCAGCTTTGTTGATTTTGGGAAGACACTGGAAACAAAGTGTATGACTATCACTGGGGAGTGGGGAAATGAATTGGGGTACATTCATACAGTGAGACAATATGCAGCCGTTACAAAGAAGCCAAAACTATGCCTTTCAACTTGAAGAGATTACTATGCTGTATTAAGTGAGAAAAGTAAGATGCAAAACAGTGTGTATAACTTGGTCCCATTTTTATAGAACAAATAATGAACTGCCCCCCCCATAAAATGTATTTCATATATGTTTGTTTGCAAGTGGTTCTGCAAACAGGTTTTTAATCATTGGAGAATGGGATTGAAAGGGAGGAAAGGTAAGTAGGACAGGAAATATTTTAGAAAAATAGTAGATATTATATTAAAAAATAGAGATATCCATAATGTATTAACGATATTATTGGCATGATAGGGTCATCTTTCTATAAATTAAATATACTTACAGTCTTTTCTAGAAAGAAAGGAAAGTACCTTATGATACCTTAACTTTCTTTGTAAGCTTTCCTTTACTTATTCTCTGACCCAGGTTGGTCCAGATGGTTTGATGAAGTTAAACGGTTCAGCCCTTAACAATGAATTCTTCACTTCAGCAGCCCAAGGCTGGAAGGAGAGACTCTCAGAAGGTAAGTGTTCTACCTCACGTGTCTCCCAAGATGGCACTTGGAACCAGTGTATTTATATGTACCTGGAGCCACTCTGAGGACATATTGGCACCTCTCTGCATCAATAGACAATTAAGTAATTAAGGAAGTAATTAATTAATTAATTGAGTAATTAAGGAAGGCAAAGGACAGGATGTTTCCATAAGGTAGAACTAGTGATCCTGTATGAAACGTATTGCTGGACTCCCAACTGTAGCCAGTGTAATCAGGTTTGGCTCCAGGAGGAGTCCAGCAATATGTTTCTTGAATGATATAGAGTCGCTTCAGAAGCTAAAATAAAAACAGAGTTTCAGGCCCTATTCCTAGAGATTCTGATTTAGTAAGTCTAGGTAGTGCCTAAAAATTGAAATTTTAATAAGCAGAGTGTAGAATTAGAGTTATTTTATGGTGCTATTAGTCAACTGTTCAGTAAGCAGTGAGATAACATCCTTATTTTTGCCCAACCTTCATGAAACTAAGAGTTAAAAGAAGCAGTAAGAGTGTTTTTTAAAGCACTGAGATACATTGAGATATAAAATATAAATATATAAACAAATATTAAATATAAAATATTGAGATATATTCCACGTACTATTAAAATTCACCCACTTCAAGTATACAGTTCAGTGGCAATCAGAACATTTTAATAAATACAGATAATGGATGAGAATTACTGACTGTTGTCACTGGTTTGCCATGTGTGCCATGCTCATAACTTTGGTTTAACTCATTCACTAAGGGTAAATTATAAAATTAAAGGTAACTTTTTTTATTTGTCTGAGTACAACATGTCGTATCTGTCGGTATTAGCAGTTGTACATGAATGTTCATAGCCAAAAGGTGGAAACAGACCAGATGTCCAAATCCTGGCTACTCATTGTATAAATCACCTGTGATGTTTTTACTGATGCCCAGGCTCCATTCTCAATGATTGTGGTTTAACTGGTCTAGGATGCTTTATTAGTTTCTTGGGGTAACTAAGTAGCACAAACCTGGGTGGCTTAAAACAACAGGAATTAATTCTCTCACAGTTCCGGAGCCTAAAAGTCTGATTCATGGTGTTGGCAGGGCCAGGTTTTCTCTGAAGGGTCTAGGAGAAGACCCTTCCTTCTCTTCCAGCTTCTGGTAGCCCCCAGCATTCCTTGGTTTGTGGCAGCATAACTCCCATCTCTGCCTCCATCTTCCAAAACCACTTCCAAATTTTAGGTGTTTGTTAGAGCAGCACCACTTCTCGGTACCAATTTATGTCTTAGTTTCTTAGTGCTACTATAACAGAAGTACCAGAGGTGGGGAGCTTTAACAAATTTATTTTCTCCCAGTTTAGGAGACTAGAAGTCCAAATTCAGAGCACCAGCTTCCAGGGAAGGCTTTCTGTCTCTGTCGGCTCTAGGGGAAAGTCCTTGTCTCTTTCTTTTGTTCCTCGGCTCCTAGGTGATCTTCATGTGGAGTGGCGTCTGTCTTCCCCTATCTATATTTGATTGCTTCTGTGCCTGATTGACTCTTCTACATCTCGAAAGTCAGACACACTCTATGAGATATGTCCTCATTCACATGACAAAGAAAACCCTATTCCCAGATGGGATTGCATCCATAGCTACAGGGGTTAGGATATTTTTGGGGACACAATTCAATCCCTAACAGCCACCTTCTCTGTGCAGCTCCTGTGTCTGTGTCTCCTCTCCTCTCTTTTATAAAGATACCAGTCCACCTTACTCCAGTATGACCTCTTGTTAACTAATTACATCTGCAAAGATCCTGTTTTCAATAAGGTCACATTCACAGGTACCTGGGGTTAGGATTTCAACATATCTTTTGGGGGGACACCATTCAACCCATAACAGATGGGGCCTGAACTTCAGGTTGTTTTTTTTTTCCCCCAAGTAATTCTAATATGCAGCCATAATTAAAGTCACAGACTGTAATTTTTTTTTTTTTTTTAATTTCTATTGAGGTGAAATTCATAGAACATTAAATAAGCCATTTTAAAGTGTACACTTTAATGGCATTTAGTACACTGACAGTGTTGTGCAGTCACTACCTCTATCTAGTTCCAGAACATTTTCATCACTCCAAAAGAAAATCTGGTACCCAAAAAGCAGTCACTTCCTAAACTCCTCTTCCCCCAGTCCCAGGCAACCACGGGTCTACTTTCTGACTCTATGGATTTACCTATTCAGGATATTTCATATAAATGGAATCATATAATATGTGACCTTTTATATCTGGCTTCTTCACTTGGCATGTTTTTGGGATTCATCCGTATTATAGCATGTATCAGGAATTCATTCCTTTTTGTGACTGAGTGATATTCCATTATGCATACATACATACATACACACACATATATTAATTTTTTTTAATGTCTTTATCTGTTGATGTATACTTGAGTTGTTTCCACTTTTTAGCTATCGTAAGTAATGCTGCAATGAACACTGGTATACACGTATCTGTCAGTCTCTGCTTTCAAGTCTTTTGATCATATACTTATGAGTGGAAGTGCTGGGTCATATGGTAATTCTGTGTTTAACTTTTTGAGGAACCACTGAAGTGTTTTCCACAGTGGCTACACCACTTTACAACCCCATTAGCAATGGATGAGGGTTCCAGTTTCTCTACATCCTCACCAACACTTGTTGTTTTCAGTTTTTCTGGTAATAGCCAATAATGGGAGTAAAGTGGTATCTCACTGTGGTTTTGATTTGCGTTTTCCTTAGCACTAATGACCTTGAGCATGTTTTCATGTGCTTATTAGCCATTTGTGTATCCTCTTTGTTGAAATATCTATTCGAGTTCTTTTTTTTTTTTTTTTTTTTTTTGATTGTCTTTTTTTGTTGAGTTGTAGGAATTCTTTATGTATTCTGGATATTAAACCCTTACCAGATATATGGCTACCAAATATTTCCTCCCATTCTGTAGGTTATCGCTTCACTTTGTTGATAAAGTGGTTTGATGCACAAAAGTTTTTAATTTTGATGAAGTCCAGTTTATCTATTTTGTCTTTTGTTGCTTGTGCTTTTGGATAAGATCTAAAGATCGTCAAAAGCTAGGTACCAAAGCATTAGCCCTGTATTTTGTTCTAAGAGTTTTATGGTTTTAGATCTTACATTTAGGTTGTTGTTCCATTTTTAGTTGATTTCCTTATGTGTTATGGTCAATTCCCTACCTTTTTACTGGAACCTTAAATGCCTGTAAATGGGGCATAGCTTTTAATTCTGCAATTAGAGATAAAAGAGCTAAAAAATAAGTTGCTTTGGAGAAGCAAAACTTTAAAACTCACCCACAGTGGCTTTATTTACTGAAAGCACCTGCCATAGTGGAAAAGAAGTTAGAAATTAAAGGTTAGAGAGATAAGAAATCTGGAAGAATGTGATGTTTGGAGCAGGAGGGAGGTGCTGCAGAGGAAGCCCAGAGATCCTCTTGGCCTCAGCCAAGTACTGACAACCATTTGGAGTGATGTGCACATGTGTTTTTATTTCACTGATGGCACTTTCTTTTTAAATGGCACATAGGCACTACCTTACAGTGAAGAAATTTGAAAGCTTCTGTTACATTCATGTGATAGTATTCTGATTTCTGCATGAATCTTTCATGACTTACAGATAGCTTAAAGTTGCAGACAACATTTTTCTATTGAATATCTGGGTTTGTTTTTTTTTTTTTTTAACATTACAGGTGAGTTTACACCTGAGATGCAGGTGAGAATTCGACAGGAGATTGAAAAGGAGAAAAAAGTGGAGCTATGGAAAGAACAATTCTTTGAAAGCTACTATGGTCAGAGGTAATAACAAGACAAGTTCTATAAACCAGATGTTAATTCCTACATAGTTGTCATCTTGTGCTTCATCTCACTACCTTGCCAGAAAACCTAGTCCCCAGTTGCCTTCTATTTTTTATTTCACCTGTTCTTCTTTACTGAGGTTTTTTTGTTTTCTTTTTCTGAATCTCAGGTGCCCAGAATTGTATTACTTGTAATCCTTGACTCTTAACACATGATCATATGAGCAGGATGGTTTCTTTTTAAAAAAAAAAAAAAAAGATTTTATTATCTTGAATTAATGAGCAGCTCTTTCTTTGAAAGGATTGGCTTTTTCCCCCCTGTAACTTTATAAGATATAAGAATGCTAAGGTTCTGTACATTTTTTATAATATTGAAGCATCCCAAAATATGACAGCTTATCCAGAATCAACTAAGGGATCCTAGGAATTCTGTAATAATGGGCCCGTTAGATCCAAAGTGTAATTAAACAGGCTCTTCTCTGCAAAAGACACTCTGGGAGATGTACGTAGCTGAGTGAAAATACAAACCCTGTCCTCAAGGACCTGTAGTCTAAATCTTTTTTTCCTAACAGAAAATGCAAAGGAAATATTAATGGGAACTTGTAAACAGATGATAATGGGCCTGTTTTGTTTGAAATCACATCAAATACCCAAAGTCCTATTTGTTAAGTCTATCTACCTGCCTTTTGCATACTGCCTAGTTTTATTCTTAGCTGTTCCATCTCAGAGATGTAGTCCGAATTATTTGAAGTCACCTAACAAGGCTATACTGTTGTTTTTTTTTTTTGCCTATTATACAATATTCTAAAACATTAGGAGGAGTCTCTAGTGACCCTTAAGAAGTAGTCTAGCCCAGACAAACTAGAGAGTTCCCGGCTACCACCAATGACCACCCTGACAGGAAACACAACAGAGAGTCCCAGATGGAGCAGCAGAAAGATGGGATGCAGAACTCAAATTCTAGTAAGAAGGCCAAACTTAATGGTCTGACTGAGACTGGAGGTACTCCAGAAAGCATGGCCCCTGAATTCTCTATCAGCCCAGAACTAAAACAGTTTCTAAGGCCAACTTTTCAGACAGGGATTGGACTGGACTGTGGGACATAAAGTGATACTCGTGAGGAGTGTGCCTCTTAGCTCAAGTAGATACAAGAGACCAGAGGGGCAGCTTCTGTCCAGAGGTGAGATGGGAAGGCAGAGACGGCTAGGAGCTGGTTTAATAGACATGGGGAATCGGGTGGAAAGGAGGAGTGTGCTGTCGCGGAATGCGGTGAGCAATTAGGGTCACATAACAATGTATGTATAAAATTTTGTATGGGAGACTAACTTGAAATGTAAACTTCATTTAAACTACAACAATTAAAAAAAAAAAAAAGGTAGTAGTCTAGCTCTGTCAGGACACATCATGGAAATACCAATTGACTTATACCCCCAAGATAGCTCAGAGATGCTTGAACTTAGAATTTTGGAACTGTACCAAGTGGGGTTTAAACAGACTTTCTAAAAACCTCACAGAGTTGTAGTTCTCAACCTCTGGAAAGCATTAACAGCCAACTCTCCTACTATTCTTTTGGATTTCCTGGGATAGCCTTCCTATAGGTACTGCAGAGCATCATATTGGTCACAATTCAAACCCACAACCCCAGGGTGAATGGATCTTAGCCTTCTTTCAGTTCCCTTGTGGATAATCTGTGATGCATGCCTCTAGACCATGTGGCCCCTTTATAAGCAGAAGTAGTAATAATAACTATTATTGAGATTTTATTCTGTGCTAGGTTAGGTACTATTCTAAGTGCTTTTCATCATAGTAACACTATGAAGTAATTAATCTTTACAGTTAATCTGTACTTTGGTGTACAGTTGAGGAAACTGAGGTACAGAAGGCTACTAACTTAAGAGCACAGGGACAGTTTGTATCAGAGTGAGGATTTGAATCCAGGTACTCTGGCTCCAGAAATTGCAGTAATAAAAATATTATTCCATCTGAAGATAATGACATGAAGAATACCTGTTATGTGTCAGGGGTTCTTGTAGGCATTGTCATATTCCATTATTTTATAATGCCTTCAGTAACAGGGACCATTTCTCAACTAGAGTATTTCTTTCTTCCACTTTTTAGTTCTGGCCTGAGCCTTGAGGATTCAAAGAAATTGATAGCTTCAACCAGTGATCCCAAACTAAAGAAAATCCCAGCTGAGCAACCAAAATCCATGCTTCCTTCAGAGGCTTCTCCTATCAGAATAGCCCCAGTAGTTCCCCAGTCAGAGTCTAAAGAAGAAGCAGTACAAATGCCATCACCAGTGAAAAAAGAAGAGCATGATAGCCAAGTTAAGGTGCAGCCAAGCTTCTCCAAATCCACAGAGCTCCTGCTTTCCTCAGCTAGCAATACAAATGAGCTTAGCAGCACTTTTCCCATCAGATGCACAAAGGATGAGGATCTCTTGGAACAGAAGCGAGTTGCCTCTGCTGAACAGGAATCTGAAAAAGAGAATCATCTCAGCACAGCTTCTAATTGTAACAAAAGTGAAAGCCAGGATGCTTTAGTTACATCTCCAAGCAAACCCAAGAGTCCTGGGGTAGAAAAACCAGTAATGAAGCCCATAGTAGAAGCAGGTTCACAGGAGACCACTGTGAAAGAGCCTCTGTCAACGTTTGTTGATCAGAGCCCAGAAGGCCTCAAGAGGAAATCTTCTCTCACCCAAGAAGAGCCCCCTATGAGCTGGGAGAAGAGGCCACGTGTCGCTGACAATCACCAGCACCAGCAGCCATTTCAAGGCCCGCCACAGCCCTTTCTCAATAGAGGGGACAGGATCCAGGTGCGAAGAGTACCACCCCTCAAGGTAAGAGTAGGGAGGATTGAAAAGGAGAGATGGTCTGAACTCTTAGGTTTTTGGTCATGCCTACTAAATTTCAGGAAATTTGTAGTATTTCCTAATGTAGAAGCAGTTGTATATACTTTATATGCATGTAACTGTTCTTATAAGGAAAAAAGTATTGTTTCTGAAGAGATAAACAGTTAATTAGAACTGCATTCCTACAGATCATTATTGATATTTAAATAAGGAAAGAAACTAATCTAATGCCTCACCTACTCCCCATCCTGGCTGTCTTAAGACAGTTGTGGAAATTATTCCATCTTATATGACAAAATAAATATGAGAACAAGGCAGAGGAGGCCATTGGTTTGATTAAGAGATAATGTATTTTTTCCAAGAGCCATGATGTGAAAGTACACCTTGGCCTTCACTTACTGCTGTAACTGATTTGATGTTCTGTGGTCTATAGCTACTTTTAGCTGCCTCTTATTAAAGGACTTAATCACTGGTTACTTGAAGGATATTAGCAAGGTAGAATAATAGCCTTGCTAAGCTCTACTGGATAGCATATGTCATTAACTTCTGTTTAGACCTGTATTGCTGTGTATCAAATCCTTTTAATTCCTATAGGCAGTGTCTCTGACTGTCTTGGTATATAAAGACTGTATCTGACAGGGTTAAGCCCTTTAAAACTCAAATACATTTTTCCCCCTGACCTTAAAGGTTTATTAATACTTTAACTTGTGCTTAATATCAGTTTGTAGTTCATTCGTTCATGTAATAAATAGTATTGTGTGTCTACTATGTATAATGTATCTACTCACATTAGAATAAAAATAGAAAAATAAACCAAATAGAAATACTTTTTTCCCC
Organism: Dugong dugon; assembly: GCA_030035585.1. Taxonomy (NCBI): domain Eukaryota; kingdom Metazoa; phylum Chordata; class Mammalia; order Sirenia; family Dugongidae; genus Dugong; species Dugong dugon. The sequence goes on from CM057473.1 coordinate 74,930,318, forward strand.
TTTTCATTTAACTTGGATGAACAAAAGTTACATATTGGAAACATTTAATTGCTATTACTTCATCCATTCCATATACTCTGTGACTCCTCTTTCTCATCATAATTATTACTAATGGTACGACCTTTGTCATTACTTAATTTTAAGATTTATGGTTTCAGCATTTAGGAATCTGCTTTTTTTTTCCTTATTTTTTTATATTTTCTACCATTAACATACACTGTCTTGCTTTGCCAAAGATTCTGGTTTTTATGATAGTCAATTTTACTATTCTTATAAAAAGATTAGAAACCTTTCCATAATGAATGTGAATTAGATCTTATCTCCAGACACTAGAGCTGAGTTATAGTTTAGATTTTGCTATAAATGACACTGGGTAAAACAAATAAAGTCTGTTTCCTCATCTGTAAAGAGGTGGATACCATCATGTTCTGTATGCTTTTTGCTAATCCCAAGAGACTCAACACTGAAAATGTAAATCTCCTATGACTTAGTTAACATATTTTCCTTTTTTCCTTTGTTCTCACTCCTCATTCCCTGCTAAAAGACTTTCAGCCAGAAGTTGTATTAGTAACTCTTTAGCTGAGACCCCTATCTCAAATCCCACTTCCTTAGGCAAAGCTTGATGTAGTTTTATAACAGAACAAAACTTTTTAAACAAAATTTAAGTAGAAAACAAAAATGGAATTTTATTACAAGTGCTCTAACTTATTTATGTATATATGTGTACAAAAATGAAGCATACACACACATACACATAGATACGTTTTGTTTGTTTTTATCATTCTGTGTATAGTTAAAAAGAACAGGATCTAATCTGTTTGCCATACCACAGGTTGGTTTTCTCAGTAAGATAAATTGGTATCAATGCTTAGACAACTTTTAATGGTTTTTGTACTGAAAAAGAAGATAAAACATCTCATTTATTGTGCATACTTAGGTAATAGGATTATTTACAAAAATAACTAAAGTTTATTAAGTATTAAAACTATTTTAGCCATTTTTCATGATTGCCATTAATTTCAACATGTTATTAATGACCCTGTCATTATGATAGACATCATTTTTTGTGATAGGTATGGTGTTACTCTCAATGTTTCTTCTGTAAGGTTGTTTGTCCCTATATAAATTTCCCATAAACAACTACGCTTTTCTTATATTTAATTTGTCTAGATTTGTCTGTTTTTCCCTTACTAGTGGTCTCTTCTAGATGATGTCCCCAAGGGGCAACAGTTGCTTCTTTCTTCCTGTAAGCAGCTTCTCAAACACTATATACTGAGTAAGTCTGCTCTCTAGGCTTGTTAGAATTGGGTGTAAAATAGATTCGGCTCTAAAAGAGGGATTAATTACATCTCGTGGTGTAAAATACATGGACTTAGTGACAACTGTTACACAACCAGAGAGCCCTAATTCTGAATTACAGACGATCAGTTTTTCAGGACTGATGACCTTTTGATAAATGAATGTTGCAGAAATAATGACAAGTTGTTAGTTGTTTTATTATTCTTAATTTAAGGATTTGCAGAAAGGGGAAATGCATTTTCTTATTTAGAGTTCCATCGCTTAATTTTTTTAAATCAAATTTTCTAGATTGTCTATAACAGCTGTATGTTGTTGCTGTTAGGTGTCTATCTTGCTGAGGGTCTTCCTTTCTTTTGCTGACTCTCTGCTTTACCAAGCATGATTTCCTTCTCCAGGGACTGGTCCCTCCTGATAACATGTCCAAAGTACTTAAGATGAAGTCTCACCATCCTCACTTCCAAGGAGCATTCTGGCTGTACTTCTTCCAAGACAGATTTGTTCATTCTTCTGGCAGTTCATGGTATATTCAGTATTCTTCCTCAACACCGTAATTCAAAGGCATCAATTCTTCTTCGATCTTCCGTATTCGTTGTCCAGCTTCAGCATGCATATGAGGCGGTTGAAAATACCATGGCTTCCAACAGATGCACCTTAGTCCTCAGGTGACATCTTTGCTTTTTAGCACTTTAAAGAGATCTTTTGCAGCAGATTTTGCCCAGTGCAATGTCATTTGATTTTTCTGACTGCTGCTTCCATGGGTGTTGATTATGGATCCAAATAAAATGAAATCCTTGACAACTGCCATCTTTTTCCATTTATCATGATGTTGCTTATTGGTCCAGTTGTGAGGATTTTTGTTTTCTTTATGTTGAGGTGTAAGCCATACTGAAGGCTATAGTCTCTGATCTTTACTTGCATGTGATATTAATGATAGTGTTCGATAATTTCCACATTCTCTTAGATCACCTTTCTTTGGAAAGGGCAAAAACATGGATCTCTTACAGTTTGTTGGCCAGGTAGCTGTCTTCCAAATTTCTTGGCGTAGACAAATGAGCTCTTCAGCATTGTATCCAGCAGCTATATACTCCTTTAAATGCAACCAACTACTAGAAATGTGCAGATCTTGATACATTATAATTAACTCCAGTAATTTTCAAAGTATTGCTTAGAGCAAGAGTCCAATTCCTTTCCGATATGATATGATATGAAAATCAGTGGTTTCAAACCTGGTGGTGCATCACATGAGACGCTTTTTCTAGGGGTTCTAATCTGTAAAATTTTGGGGTAGGACTCAGGGCATCTGAAAGAAACTTTAAAAACTCTACAAGTAAGTATAATGCCAGCCAGGGATGAGAGTCACCAGGGTAAACATTATGTATACATGTCTGCACAGTCCCTCATGTAGGTGGGCATAGTATATGCACCTTTGGATCTATATTCTAGTGCTGTCTAGTTTATTTAATTTGAAATGATCCAGCTTATATGCTTAATAGTGTGTCTGTGTGTAGAACAGGGCACAACAAGTACTTTTACCTATACCTTGCTAGTGAAGCGAAGAAGTAGAAACAGTAATGATAGGCTCGTCTTCCTCCACTCACTTCACACACACAAACATATGCATTTAAAAATGCAGATACCATAGAAAGGTCTGTATCTTAAATAGTAACCAGTTCAGAAGAGTATTGGCATTAGAAGGGAGTTGTGTTTAGGAGAGGAACGGGAATTTGGAGCGGGAGTGGAAGTTGAGGAGTTCCTGGGGAGGGAGGAAAGTCTATGGCACCAGTAGAGGAGGTACAGATTTGAGACAAATTTGTGTTGCTGTCTCCGTGGTTTGGTTTCAGGCCAGCTATAGACTTTCCTTCTTTGTCACAGGTGCTGTAGTCTTCACCCTAGTGTAGATGTTTAAGTGCTAGTGAAGTTTTGTTATTCTTGTAAATGAAAACTAAGCTCTGATCTGTTTTTTTCCTACTTCTTTCAGATCCCGGTCTCCAGAATCTCCCTCATGCCGTTTCCTACATCGCAGGTCTCTCCCAGGGCTCGTTTTCCAGTCTCCATCACTAGTCCTAACAGAACAGGAGCCAGAACCCTTGCAGACATCAAAGCAAAAGCCCAACTGGTCAAAGCACAGAGGGCAGCTGCTGCAGCCGCAGCCGCAGCCACTGCAGCTGCCTCAGTTGGAGGGACCATTCCAGGACCTGGCCCAGGGGGTGGACAAGGTCCAGGAGAGGGTGGTGAAAGGAAAACTGCTAGGGGAGGGAGTCCAGGCTCAGACAGAGTCAGTGAAACTAGAAAGGGCCCCACACTGGAACTGGCAGGAACTGGAAGCAGGGGAGGTACGAGAGAGCTTTTACCCTGTGGTCCAGAGACTCAGCCCCAATCTGAGACCAAGAACCCAGGCCAGGCACAGCCTCATAGTGTCTCTGGAGCACAACTACAGCAAACCCCCTCAGTGCCTCCCACATCTGCCATCAGCGGAGCATGCACAAGTGTCCCATCACCAGCCCACACTAACCCACCCCCGCCAGCTTTAGAGAAGTTAAATAATGAAAAGCTGAACCCCACCAGGACAACAGCCACAGTGGCCTCTCTCAGCCACCCACAGTGGTCTGTTAATTGCAGGCAGGAGAAAGCACCTTCTGCTCCAGCATGTCCTGCTCTAATCTCAGGTGCCTCACCTGTTCATTTTGCAGTTGATAGCACAGTTGAGCCCAAAGCAGGTTCTAGTAAGAATACACCAAACCCTTCAGCCTCAGCGGAGACAAGCACTAGTGCTCCAGTGGATATGACTCCTTCTCCTTTGCCATCTTTACTGACAACAACCACTGTAGAAAAGCTTCCTGTACCCCAGGTCAGTGTAACTATAGCGCCTACTGGATCAGCTCCATCCTTGAGCACTTTGCCAGCAGTTTCTAGCCTTAAAACCCCAGGAACTTCTTCAAATATGAATGGACCCATTTCAAGACCAAGCTCTAGTATCCCTGCTAATAATCCTTTGGTCACTCAGCTGCTCCAGGGCAAAGATGTTCCCATGGAGCAAATTCTTCCTAAACCTCTCACCAAAGTTGAAATGAAAACTGTTCCCCTAACTAAAGAGGAAAAGGGGATAGGAGCAGCCACAGGTACCAACATAACAGAAAGCACAAGAGAGGAGATTAACGAACCACAGTCCCACTCAGCTATACAGCATCTGGGTAAAACGTTGCAAAGTAAGCAGCTACCCCAGGTTCCAAGGACCCTTCAGCTCTTTTCAGCTAAGGATCTGAGGGACTGTAGCATTGACACACACTCATACCAAGAAGGACTGAGTAAAGCAACCCAAGATCAGATCCTTCAGACTCTCATCAAAAGGGTTCAGAGACAGAATGTTCTCCCAGTCCTGCAGCCCAACCAGTTCAACTTTGCTCACTCAGGTTTCCAATTAGAAGACATCTCCACAAGCCAGAGGTTCATGCTGGGTTTTGCTGGCAGAAGGACATCCAAGCCTGCGATGTCAGGCCACTACTTACTTAACATTTCCACCTATGGCAGGGTTTCCGAGAGCTTTAGGAGGACCCATTCGATAAACCCTGAAGACCGTTTCTGTCTAAGTAGCCCCACTGAGGCCTTGAAAATGGGATATGCAGACTGTAAAAAAGCAACAGGAGATAGTAGCAGCGGCAAAGAAGATGATACAGAGGAGGAGAGTTCTGGTGATGAGCAGGAATCTTTCACGGTAAAGAAAGAGCCGCAGGCTTCCCAGAGTTCTGACAAGTGTGAAGCAAATTCAGGAGTCCACAACAGGGAAGCCCTGTTCACCAGTGATTGCTTAGCTAACAAGAATGTGAAGGCAGAGACACCAGTGAATGAGCAAACCACTTTAAGCAAGGACAATTACCTATTCACTAGAGGCCAAACATTCGATGAAAAGACCCTAGCCAGAGATTTTATCCAGGCAGCACAGAAGCAAATGGCTCATGCAGTGAGAGGTAAGATGATGTGTAGCAGCTCTGAGCTTTTCAGTTCTACTGCTCTTCCTGTACCTGCAGACAGCCCCACCCATAAGCCTCTACTCCTTCCACCACTGCAAACCCCAAAGCTGTATGGAAGCCCCACACAGATAGGGTCAAGCTACAGAGGCATGATCAACGTCTCCACCTCATCTGACATGGACCATAGTTCTGCTGTACCGGGTATGCCAGACTGCAGCCAGGTGTCTAGCAATGTAGGTGATGTTATGTCCTTTTCAGTGACTGTCACTACCATCCCTGCTAGCCAAGCTATGAATCCTAGCAGCCATGGCCAGACCATTCCTGTTCAGGCCTTTCCTGAAGAGAACAGCATAGAGGACACGCCTTCGAAATGTTACTGCCGATTGAAAGCCATGATCATGTGCAAAGGGTGTGGCGCTTTCTGCCACGATGATTGCATTGGCCCCTCTAAACTGTGTGTCTCTTGCCTTGTTGTTCGGTAATGACACTAGAAAGAACACACTGTGAAGGAAGGGGGAAGGGAAGAGGTGACAACATGTGTTTTTTGTGTCCTTTTGGAATCACAGAAATAAACAAATAGGTTTCAGTTGTCTTAAGAGACAAATGTTACTTAATCAGGAATACGGAGTGCAGATCTTTTACATTTTAGAGGAAGAGCACCTTGTATAGTAAGTCTAAGTCAAGCAAGACTTTGTGAATTTGTGACAAGTTTGCACTTACAAAATCATGTAAATATTGTCACATTTTGTTTTAACATTGTTTTTCCAAGTGTTTAGGTAATAATGTGTTACTTTGAATTCAGATTTATGTTCCACTTGATGTGACTCTGAGAAAGGTTTAGTTTGATACATGGTGAAGGAGAGCTGTCTCCCTTCTGACCTTTCTAAGAGGCTAGGAAAAGGAAGGAGTGAAGGAATGGCCTAAAGAAATGAGCATCTACACTGATTAGGTATGTCTTGACAGTCTAGCTGCAGATTATACATAGATTATTCAGGCTTGGCAAGGTTTGGATTCAGGGTTTACTCAGTCCCTTTACTTTAGGTGGAACCTTCTTAAGTTCTAATTTTTTTTATAAGGCATCAGTTTCACAGGTAGTGTTTCAGACTCCGAAAGCTCTGACTTGGTTCTTGGCTTCCATAAACCAGTACTGTCGCCAAGCACTCTGCTTGCAATCTGTGAATCCCTGCTATTTCCTAATCCTGCTCTGTGCCCTGAGACAGTGAGTGTGGTCCTTGCAGGGTGTGCCTCTCTGGCTCATTGCGCTCCTGTAGCCTGTGCAGGACAACACTTCCAGCAGTACTGCCCAAGCACTTAGTCATTCATAAATACTAGTCTGAAACTTACAGAAAAGTGTTAGTGATGGGATGATTTGAGCTATGTGCTTTGTTGGGCAAAGGAATGAAAGTGCAGAGACTGTTAAGGTGAACATAAAGAACTTTGGAAGCAATTTCAACACTAGAAGCAAGGTAGCCCCTCTTTCCTCTTCTCTCCCAACCAGTTACCTAATGTTCTGTAGTCACCGCTGTTGCAGATGGAAAAGCTCACTAATGCCATATTTGCCCATTCAGTTAAACCTATTTTGACCTCCCAGGCATCTGTGGAGGATGGAATAATCTTATTATATATTGCTTTAACACACACACAGTAAAAGTTAGGAATTTTTCCTGGTTTAGAAAATATGTCCCTTGTTTTGGATTACTGGTGTCCGTGCACTAGAAATTTCTAATCTAAAGGAGCTTCGGTGAATGACGGCATATCTAGAAAGGAAGAAGAAGTTAGCCCCAAAGTTTTGTTGTTTGTTTTTTCATCTTTTGCTTCCTTTTTAGTTGTTGTGTTTTTTGTTTTTAAATCTTGTCTCTAGTGATGGAAAATTTTTTCACTATGTAATACTTAGGTCATGGTTAAACAACATTAAAATAATCTACAGTTTACCAGAATTCGGTTTTAAATTGGGGAATGGCAGTTTGCATCATTTGCATATTGATTTCATGTCTCCTAATTTCAAGTGTGTAAAGTGAAATTACTAGTGCCCTAGTACAGTTGTATTTGTACTTAATATCCAGGATGTGATATTTATAAAATACAGAACAGTTGAAACTTGTGAATTAAGTAACATTCCAGATAGGAGAAGATAGGTGATAATCCTTGCTTTGCTCCCATTCTGAAGCCTGCAGTGGGTCTGGAGCTTTTGGCCACCACCACTTCCCACTTTGTACACTCTTAATGCTTTCCAACAGCCCCTACTCCAAAGCTCATAAGAAACTCTACTTTTCATTTTTCTTCTCTGGCTTTTTCTTATGGCTCAAGACAAATATAGGATTAATATCTGTGTTCCAGTATCAGCCAAGATAATATGATGTCCTTCCATTTCTGCTTTTCTTCCAGCACACACATAGCTAAAGAGATATGAAGGCTGCAAGGATCCAGGGATAAAGGAGTAAGCCAAGAACCAGTAGGAAACAAACACCATGGCTCTGCTCCCAGATTTTGAGTGAACTGGGTAGCCCAAGGGGAGTTTACAAAGACCGATTGGTGGGTGAAACTCTTCCCCATGCTCAGCCTCTTGACTCCTCACTTCAGTGGCAGGGCTGAAGGCTGATGTTTCCGTTGGAGGTGGTTGAGTGTTTCAGAACTGACCTCAGGCTAAATAGCAAATTACCAATTTGGATTGATAAAAGTGACTTTTCTGTTTTGCTCCTTTCCTGTCATAGAAAGGCTTTCTTCCTTGCCTCCCTTAATCTGAGGATAGACAGATTGTACCTAGGAAAGGAGAAAAGGTATCAGGGATTTCTGAGACCATTTTGAGAGCAAACCATATTGTGCCTCTTCATCTTGACCCAGGCTAGCATAGATAGGTCCTAAGCGTTATTATTCACCAGATTCTCTTTGTAAGTAATATTCTGCTAATAAAATATTTTCATCTGGGAACACCCCAAGACAGAAATTTCCATAGGTACACTGCCTCAATCTTAAGATTCCTGTAGAGTGTTGTAAATTGGATTACAGTGGTTTCAAGTGAAAAGTCATTCATCTTATGAGTTAAACAGAAAAATCATAGTCTGGCCCTTTTGAAAAATGAAGAAACAGAAACAAAAAAAAAACCTTTAAGTAACTTATTAGAGTATGGTACTCTCATACCTTTGAAGCAGTATTTATCTTAGGTTTTCAGAGTTCAAGCTGAAATGTTTTCTGGTAAGTGCTAAGCTTATTCTTAAGGTATTGAGTTAAGCTGCACTACTTCCAGTGACTAGTCGGGCAATATGATGGAAATGCCTCCAGTGTACCCTTCTCTAGCTTTCAGAGACCCTCCATTGCAGGTCACCTGGAGGAGATAGCATTAACAATGTATCATCTCAGTCTTATTTATGAATGTTCTAAGTTGTCTAGTAGAGAAGGCTCCCTGAATCTTAACAAAGTTTGTTTAATTAAAATTCTCCATCCTATTTAATGAGAAAATAAAGCCAAATAAACAGATAACCAGGAGTTGTTTGCCCTTCACTCTTATGCTCAAGTTACTGAAGCTGTCTGTGGTTGCCCATGTGACATTTTTAAGTATAAGAGCTGGCCAGTGGGAAATTTTCCTTGAGGGGTGGTGGGGAGCATACTTACATGGGTTAGGATGGCACACAGATGTAGATGTTTCAAGATTTAAACACCAGATTTAAATAAATAGCCAAAGGAAGATCTCATTGCCTTCCCAGTGAAGGTATAAATTCATACATATTAATGACCTAACAGTAACCATCTCAATTGCTTTTTATTGTCTTTTTCCATCTTAGAGACCCTTAAAGAACTCTTGGTGAAATTATTTGTTATAATGAAGAGGGTTTTCTCTGATCATTATGATATTTATTTCTAATACCCACTGTCAGTGAGCAGTGCCAGGGTGGTTTTCTCTGACCTAGACGTTTCACATTGCAGCAAGGAGGGAAGAGTCTCCCCACTGTGGAACTACAGAGTACTAAGGAAAACACTTGGTCCGAGGGTATTTTTCAGCTCAACTTATACAATAGTCCAAAGAGACTGTGGGAAACATGATGATAGGCAAGGGTCTTTCCCACCATGTTTCAATACTTACATGCCTGTTGATAGAGAACAGTAGGTAAAATATTTCCTAAAGTTGAAGTAATAGCTTCAGAGATTCTTGGTTACTTTATTTTTTTTAATGCTTTACATTTGATACAACTATTAAAGATCAATTTTAAAAATAGCTTTCCAGTAATATATTTTGAGTAATATATATTTTAATATCTATGTAAAAAACGACAGCGGAAGACTTTGAATTTCTCTTGTATGGTATGTTAACTGTAGAACCTCACTGTTAAGGCACAAATTATTTCAGAGAAGTTACTCTAAAATCACTCAGATTATTTCCACAAAATGCAATAAGAGGGATAGTTTTGGGGTTTATTTTTTATTTTAAAAGAAAATTGACGTATTTACCACAAGCTGTTTTTTCCCTTCTGGCTACAAGGTTTGTACAGACTGGTAAATGCTGAGATTTTGTGTCTTTTGCCTTTTTAAAGGAATTGTTAACATTGGAATTGAGGGTATGTACAGAGAAGTTGGTGTCAGCACCATTTAAAAAGTCATATTTTTTCACAAATAATATAGAAAAAATCATTTTACATAAGAATTTTAAGTATTTGCAATAAATATATGTATATAGATTGTATGTATTCATATATTCTTATTTTTCATTTTATTATTAAGTAAAAGATAATTAAAAGTGACAATAAAAACCTTGGAGTTTTTGGTGACTTTTGAGATCTAACATATATCTGAGAGTGGTATGGGTAAGGGCCCTCAGTTGTTGCCTTATACTACTTTTTGAAGATTACCACAGATTGTATGAAAAAAAGTAAAATGAGGCATTTGGTGATAAACAAATCAGGGTAGTGTATTTCTTTCAGAGCCCTAGTAAAAAGATTATTAAGTCCCTTAGTCTGTTTGTCTCGTTGTTTTCCCCCTTCATCTATTCTGTCTCCTAACTGTTTAATCCTCGGGTTCCTGGAAAAGTGAAGAAACCAGGTGCAGCCTCTTTTAATGTGGCTGTTGTTTGCTTCTGAAACAAAGAATGCTGAAGAAATGCAGGGGTGGAGGGGTAGGTTTTCCTTTCTCCACAGTGGTCAGTAATTCATCAGCAAACATTCACTGCTACCACCTTCCAGGCCCCTAGGAGTGTGTAAAAAAAATAACCACAGCAAATATCAGACTTTTTTTCTGTTTGCAGTTCTTCTCTGAGAAGTGGTTTTCATGGCCAGTTTCAATGTTCTTTCTGACTGGTCTGGAGAGGTAAAAGAGCCAGGAGAACCATGTTCAAGAAATATCTGCATCTTAATTAGGTTATATTTCAGCATTACACTTAAGTTTGAACTTCTAGTGTCATTTATGGAAATGGGGACTGAGTCAAATACTAGGAAAAGACTGTAGTCTCATAGTCCATAACTAGAGATAACCTGGGATCCTACTATCCAAGAGAACTCATTTTGTGGTTGTAAACACTTGATTTTGGGGTATGATCGGGGGAGAGGAGATGGTACCTAGATGGTCTTTGGAAATTAAAGTATATAGTCCTTTTTGTTTTTATTGTCCATTAAGTGTAAATTTACAGTTCAGGTTAGATTCTCATACAAAAATTTATACACACATTGTTATACGACCTGGTTGCTCTCCTTGTAATGTGACAGCACACTCCTCCTTTCTACCCAGATTTCCCATGTCCATTCAACCAGCTCCTGTCTATTTTTGCTTTCTCATCTCACTTCTGGATAGGAGCTGCCCGTTTAGTGTCATGTATCTGCTTGAGCTAAGAAGCAGTCTTCACAAGTATCATTTTATGTCTTAATAGTCCAGTCTAATCTTTGTCTAAAGAGTTGGCTTCAAGAAAGGTTTCAGTTGGGCTAACAGTCCAGGGGCCATGTCTTTTGGGGTCCCTCCAGTCTCAGACCATTAAGTCTGGTCTTTTTACTAGAATCTGAGTTCTGCACCCCACTTCTGTTTCGTCATGGACTGTTGTGTTCCTTGTCAGGGCGGTTGTTAGTGGTAACCGGGCACCATCTAGTTCTAGTCTCAGGCTGATGGAGTCTCTGGTTTATGTGGTAGCCCATTCTTTAAAAATAAATAATGTATAGATTTATCATGACCTGAAAGAAAAGCTGAGAAGGTCAGATTCTCAGGAATGTATCTGAATGACCCATGAAACTGTATTATAGTTTGCTAGTTCTCCCTGTAATTGCTCAGCTGTAGTTATTTTTACTGATAAAAATAGCACATTTTGGAAATTAATAAGGACACGTCCTATGCTTTTTTTTTTTTTTTTTAAGACAACTTTACTACTTTTCAAAAAGTGAAACTTCAAACATCAGGGTTGCCCAAAGATGTTGAAGATTGTTTCGCCATCCAAGAGAATAACATCTAAATCTTACCTGAGGATATACTATTTGTAAAGGAATTTCTTGTCTCAGGGAACATCTGCATCCTCATAATTCTTATATAGGAGTAAAGGAGAAATGTTTAAATATGTGAGAGCCAATTCACAATAACCATTTACAAAGATTTAGTAACTCCCATTTCTAGTACATATTTATGATTACGTGGGCCTTCTACCTCACAGGAAGTATAATTCATATTCAGGTAATGACATGGAAGCCTAGAGATAATAGTTGGTTTGCGTTTAAGTTATAAGGAGCAATATACCAGAACACAGGACTTTGTCCGCCAGCTTCCCTTTATTTGCATCACAGAGTCTCAAATACGTGTTTGTTGCTCTTGATACTACTTGACCACAACTGATCTTCAGGAAACACATTTAGCATAATGTTTCTAGCTGTTTTTATGTACAAATCATGTTCCTTATTCAGATAGTTATTGAGCATCTACTGTGTGCTAAGCACTATGATGAAGTGCTGGATGTATATGAATAAGCAAAACAGTCAAATTGTTAAAAAACCTTTGTAAGGTAGTAACTATACAGCAGGTGTCTAGTTCAAGGCTCAAGGAGTAATGTAGAATGCTACATACTTCCAGGGCTTGTTGGAAGCTATTAATATGAGTTATTACAGATAAAGAAATAGGAATGTTTGAAGTACTGGATGAAACAGTGGTGAAATGTGAAGTCAGTGAAGAAGGCTTTGCCCCTTGATGAAACAACAGGCAATGTGAAGGTGACCATGAGGAGCTGCGTTGATAAAATTTACCTTTTCCTGAGAACTATAGGGAGATGTAGAGTTAATAGAAATTTCAAGAAATCTCTGAGTAATATCTAAACTGAAGAGAGAATCCAACTAAAAGCAATCGCTTTTGGTTAATTCAGGTCAGTGTGCCTGAACATAAGATGCTTTATCTTATGTTCAGCTAATCCAAGCACTTGGCTGCTAACTGAAAGGTTGGCGGTTAGAACCCACCCAGTGGCTCCACAGGAGAAAGACCTGAAGATGTGCTCCTGTAAAGATCACAGCCTAGAAAACCCTATGGGGCAGTTCTCTTGTCACATGGGGTCACTCTGATTGGAAATCAACTCTACAGCCCCCAACAACAACACAGCTTTCTTGTTGCAGTTAAAAGACTGGTGAAAAGGAAGTGTATTCCTTCATTTTGAATTAATAAAGAGATGTTGTGTTCCTATTTTTTTCTCCACAATAGACAGAATTACTTTAGTGTTCTTTTGTATTCCAGTATTGCAGGATTGGCCCCTTTTCTCTCTCTAAATCATAGAATATGAATTTAAAGGGCTTCAACAGGTCCCTAGCCCTTTTTGTTTTAATAGCCCAAATCCTAATCCTTGCTTTAGGACTGTAGTAGAAAGGCTTTAAAAAGATGAATCATTGTCTTTTGTTGGTGCTTACTCTTGAATTTTCCTTACTGCTTGTCTTTAACCTGGATTATTGGATTTGTAATTCAATCTTGTATGCCAAAATATCTATATTGATCTTTCAAAGGTATATTAGGTATCCCACTGTGTAACAAAGCCTCAACTCTATCCAGGAACGAGGAGGATGGATGATTTTGTTTTAATACTTGGTGACCTTAAACAGTTGATTGAGTCTCTTTCAAAGAGACTATATAGACTAAGGAATAGTTCTGTACCTCCATGTATCTTTCAGCCTTAGCCTAAAAAAGGAATCCTTGAAAGTACAGGAAGAGAATCCCTTTAAAGACAAACCGAACCTGGAAGAGAGCCAGAGATGATCCGTTGTGGAGGTAGGCTGTGGCTAGATAATGGGTTCTCCTGAAGAATAACTTCAAACTCAGCGTTTCCTCGTTCTTCGACGCTAAAAGGAATGAAAAAGCATATCCTGAAGTTCATCTTAACTATAAAATCTAGAAGATGTCTGGGAGGAAAGAAGATAAACTAAAGCTTTGTTGATTTAAAATAGATTTAAGTAAATTTTGAGTTAGGTAGTATATACAGAGTTTTTTTAAAAAAAGCACTTTGGGTTCTCATACCAAGATGATGTTAAAATGCTATTAGTGGAACATGAGATTTTATTTGAGACATTTTGTGGGCAAAATAACAATTTTCTGTTGAAATATCTAGTGGTAGCTTTGCAGCTGCTCAGGATTTAGGGTTGTGTACCCTGCGTCTAGGAGCCCTGGTGACACAGTGGTTAGGAGCTATGGCTGCTAACCACAAGGCCAGCAGTTCGAATCCGTCAGCCACTCATTGGAAACCCAATGGGACAGTTCTACTCTGTCCTATGGGGTCACTATGGGTCAGAATTGACTCAACAGCAATGAGTTTGGTTTTACCCTGTGTCTGTGAAGTGAAGTGGAACTTGGCTCCATAAACACTGTATTAAGCCAACATGGGTCAACACTTAATTTTTCTTAAGTTTAATCAGGGATCCTTTTTTTAAAGTATTTAAGATTCAGATTAGCCTATCTAATAACCAAATAAGACAGCAACTTATTAAATATTATCAAAATGTCTAAAAATATAACTATTTTACAACCTGTTTTCCGATTGAAATTGTAGTACATAAAATTTTATGTATCTTGGGTCCTTTTAAAAATCAGAGTTTAATGTTTTCAACTAAGTAGAGCTTGTAAATGATGAAGTTGGACTTCGACCCTAACTTAGAAATTCTTTTCATATAAGTCTTCAGGCAACAGCCACTACTTCAGTCTGACCACAGCTGAACCTGTGTGTAATCACTGCACAAGCTTTAAATTAAACACACTCTTCCAGAGTCTCAGATTTTGTTCCCTTTTATTAGATAAGGAGATAAATTCTGAACTGGGAAGGACCTTACTATTTGTTTTCTGATTAAAGTACTGATTGAAAAGTAAATTTCTCTTTTGAGGTTCACAAAATGTCTAGAATTCATGAAAGATCTAGAGTATATGATAAATGAAACGCTAGGAATGAAAAACATTTAGCCATAAGTGCTTTGACCTATTTTTAAAAAACCCCTTCATTCTGTGACTCATTGCATCACACTTAAGACGTCCACCAGCACCAGGAGAAATCAGAATGGAGAAATGACCACATATTGGTCTGGCTGACCTTAAAATCTTTGTGCACATAGGCCTTAGCACTTTGACAGATAAAACTGCCTTCTAGTTCTTTCTCCCTATCCTCTGTTCTCACTTTTAGACTGTCCCTTTTATTGTTTGTGTAAAACTACCTTCTTCAGAATTGAATGTGTAATAAGTTTCTGCACCTGGATAACTGTATTTTATCTTAATGACACACTTTATGTTGAATAAAGGCATACAGTTTTACTCTAGCAACTGTGCTTTTTCTTTTCCAATGAAACCAAACACCATGCTGGATGACTTAGGCCTACTTGTTGCCTCCTCCTTAGTGCCTGATTGCACAGCTGTCCCTGGACCCTGGCTAAAGTTAGATTCTGCAGAGTGTTGATCTTTCCAGACAACAGTCAAAGGGGATTCAGAACTCAACATGAGACAGAGGATGTGTATCAAAAGAGAAGGGAAACCCCAAATGGATAGAGAAATAGAACTTACATGCATTTTCTTCTCTGAGCAACCTGAGGAGATTAAAAGCAAGTTTTTTAAGGAATTAACCAAAGGTCCACCAGTAGAGTTTAAGAACAACCCCGTAGCTAGAGAAACTACTAGTGATGTTAGAAGAAGCCATGTATCTTTGAAGGAAACAGCTCTGAGACCACTTGGTGCAATGACTAGGAAAAGTGCTGCTGGATCTAAGAAGTGACAGCTGAGAATAGAACCAACTTCAACGTCCTAGTACAGTGAGGAACCTAGAATGTAGGATCGGTGTTGAACATAAAGACTACTGGGATATCATAGGAATTGATGGCAACAAAGAGCAAGCACCTTTTTAAAAAATAAGCAAAAGTGTTAACTATCCTCAGATATTAAGCAATTCCACTGAAGAGCAGACATGCCATCAGGTGAGTTCTTGTAGTGGGCATCTTTGCTGATCAGAGAGGCAAAAAGATAACCTCATTTTTTTTTTCTTGCATTTAAAAAATATGTAGAGAAGTTGAACATTTTTCTATATTAACTATTTCTGGGTTGGTTTGGGTTTTTTTAATTGCCTGATAAGGAATTTTGTCCATTTTTCTATTGGAGTGTTCCTTTTTTTTTTTTTCCTTGAGTAACTTACAAGTGGTCTCTATATTATGAATATTAATCTTTGTAATATATGTTGTGCATATTTTTCCTAGTTTGTCATGTACCCCATTCTTGTTTGTCTGTTTTGCCATACAGAAGCTTAATTTTTCTGTAGTTTATCATTTTTATTTAATATTTTTACTTTCCTGATGTACTTAAGTCCTTTAGCCACACATTGTTTATAAAAAACATTTAAACCCTGGGTTTTTTTTGTTGTTATTGTTGTTGTTTGTTTTTTCTAGTTTATGGCTTAAATTTTGTATTTAATTCTTTTATAAAACTTAAGAACTTCTGTGGGCATGTAATGAATGAGATAAGGATCCAACTCAATTTATTTCCCCAACTGGTTAGCCACCTAGTGAGACTTCCTATTTGCTGTCCGAAATGTCACCATCTACCTACCATGTAGTAGAAGTTTAACTTTCAGTAGTCATCAATTAAGAGTTGTTAGTTGCCAAGTGCTTTTTTACATCCTGGAGGGAAAGATCAGCTACAAAAGAATCTGTTGTTGGTAGTTGCTATCAAGTTGGCTCTGACTCGTGGTGACCTTATGTATAATGGGACAAAATGTCCAATCTTGCACCATCTTCATGATCATTGGTATGTTTGATTCCATTGTTGTGGCTATTGTGTCAATCCATCTCATTGGGTGTTGCCCTTGTTTTCCCTGACCCTCTACTAAACATGATGTCCTTTTCTAGCAATTAGTTTTTCCTGATGATGCATCCAAAGTAAGCAAGCCAAAGTTTGCCATCCTCGCTTCTAAGGAGCATTCTGATTGTATTCTAAGACTGATTTGTTCATTCTTCTGGAAGTTCATGGTATGGTCAATTTTCTTCACCAACACCACAATTTGAATTCTGTCTTCCTTTTTCATTGTCCAGTTTTCACATGCATATGAGGTGATTGAAAAGACCATGGCTTAGGTCAAGTGCACCCTAGTCATCAAAGTGACATGTTTCCTTTTTAAAATTTTAGGTCTTTTGCAACAGACTTGCCCAATACAATATGTGATTTGATTTCTTGACTGCTACTTCGGTGGACATTGATTGTTGATCCAAGTAGAATGAAATCAGTGACAACTTCAGTCTCTTCATTTATGATGATGTTTATCTGTTCAGTTGTAAGAATTTTCGTCCTCAGGTGTAATCTATACTGAAGGCTGTAGTCTTTGATCTTTAGGAGTGCTTCAAGTCTTCATTTTAGGCAAGCAAGATTATATCATCTGCATGTAGTGAGTTGTTAATGAGTCTTTCTCCAATTCTGATGTCATATTCTTTGTATAGTCCAGCTTCTTGGATTATTTGTTCAGCAAACATTGAATAAGGTGAAAAGATACAAGCCTACCACACACTTTTGTGCAGTGATTGAGAGTAGGTACTGACAAAAAGGAACTACTTATTCTGTGATACTTTTCAATGAATTTGTGTTTTCATCACAGCTGTACTTAAACATTCATACTGTAGATGTTTTTGCTAGATAAAGATCAAAAGAGAGTTACATCTGGGAATGCAGATGGTATGAATGCATGTTTACAAAACTTCCCTAAATCTCTCTTAAATGAACAAAAACAGCCAAAAGTAGAGATGGAAAATGCAACCCAAAATGAACTTCTGTAGCAGCCACAACCTTTAACACAGACTTCAAAGATCATCTGCCTGACAGAAGATAATTTATGTCACATGGAAGAGACTACACCATTTGATTTGAACAAGGTGTGAATTTTTTAAAACAGAAAGGCTTTCAAGGGCTTTATTAACAATCTTTAAGCTGGGAGAGACATGGACATGAGAGAAGCAAGAAGCACCCCAATTGAGCCCTATTTCCATATCAGATATCCACTGGGATTGAAGAGGTCACCACAAGCAAAGCCATTTTATTTCTCTGAGGTTGCTTCTAAATTGAGTGGTTAGGGGCGTGGGGAGGAGGCTAGAATTCATCAGGGTCACCTGCTTGACCCAAATAAAAGGACAATTATTTGAAATCCCATGAAAGAAGCCCCATTTCACTCTCAGTAGAGGAGTCATCAGATTTGATGAGAATGCCCAAAGACAGTATATTTAAATTGAAGCTACGTGTTGCTCCAGATTAGCCCACATCTTCCCTCCCACCAAGCAGCTAAAGGGTTGAACACAGATGACAAACCGTCAAATACCAGTCCCCCATTTCAGGTTATAAGGATGTAATTTTCATGTTATATTAAGTAGAGCAGATTATCAAGGAGAATCATGCACACATTTCTTAGACAAAAACAGGCCCAAATGGAATGGTTCTCGTTCAAAGAGAAACAGAAGAAAAGACAACATGGTACTAGTGCCTAGATACTACCCCCTGCCCACAAAGAAAAAGAATAGAAGCCAGCAATAGATAAAGACATCCCAGGAAACTTTTTGGGTGGGGATGGTGGGATGGAAATACTTCTTTTTTAATAAGCAAGTGTCCATATACACTCCAAGATAGTAAAAAAGAGAGAAGTTAGATTCTGTAAATTAAAGAATAGGTAAGGCAAGAAAAGGTAAATAGCTAACAGAGCTAAAGAAAGAAATTGGCCAAAAGTGTCTTATTTATCTAGTGCCACTATAACAGAAATAGCACAAGTGGGTGACTTTAACAAACCAAAACTTATTTTCTCAAAGTTTAGGAGGCTAAAAGTCCGAATTCAGGGTGCTGGCTCTAGGGGAAGGCACTCTCTCTGTCCCTGGGGGAAGATCCTTGTCTCTTTTCAGCTTCTATTCCTAGGCTCCTTGGCGATCAAGTGGCTTGTATCTTCCCCTCCACTGGTCCTTGCTTGCATGTTTCATCTGCTCTTTTGTTATCTCAAAAGAGATTGATTTAAGACATACCCTGCACAATACTACCTCGATCGAACAAATCTGGATAGAGTAGAACTTCTCGTAGGGTTTTGGAGACTGCAATGTTTACAGAAGCAGACTGCCACATCTTTCTCCCAGTGGGTTCGAACTGCCAACCTTTCAGTTAGCAGCTGAGAGCCTAACCACTGTGCAACCAGGCCACCTTGAAGTCACATTAGAAACATCAATAGCTGAAAAAATGTAGCAGAAAAACCTGAAAAGAGAGGCAAAAATAAAACCACCCAGAATTAATTGGAGGGAAGTACAGGAACAGATAAAATTGATTAGAGATGATAGATACAAGCACACTGAATATTCAATGCAGGGGCAGATAATCTAATAGGCAAGATAATCACAGTGCTTACCTTGCTTACCAGATCATCTGTAGTGAACAATTTCACGTGGATTTTACAAGTCTTTCATTAAAGATGTGCTTAACTTGCTGTCTGGGTCATCCACCCCTGTCAGGGACTGTACATTTGAAAAGAGGCTTTGATTCTGTAGGAAGGTGCTACAGGGCTGGGAGAGAGAGAGGGCAGCCATACCTAGAAGCAGAATCTTTGACGTGGTGGAAAAAATGTGAAATTGTTCACTACAGATGATCTGGTAAGCAAGGCAAGCACTGTGCTTACCTTGCCTGTGGGATAATCCGCCCCGATTCAATGGTTGTGAGTCACCCACATCTCTCCTTCTGAGGTTAGACTGTACTTTGGTTCTTTTTACCACAGTGAGAGACTAAGAGTTAGAGACCAGTCAGTGTTTGGCGTGACATTTAGTCTTTGTTAGAAGCAATGTAAAGCAGTGTTCAATATTACTTACCCATGCTATCTCCATTCTCTGCCTGACAGTAGGAGTTTTATTTGTTGTATGGTCCTGAGCTCTGACTTGGTGGTGTTCACTTATTGCCTGGAGTTATACCACAAAAAGGGCATGACTACAGCCAAGCTGCTATGGGAACTACCAGGCTACATTTCTGGCAAGATGAAATGGTTATGGTCCCTTTTACGATTTTCCTAAGGCAGAAACTAAAGGCTCAAGGTGAAATCCAGTTGCAATTTCCTTTTGCTCTACTTGTGATATAGAAGGACAGACATTTCTGTAATCTGTCTATTGAGACATAAATATCAAAAAGAACAAACAAGCTTGCAGGATTTTCACATAAATAGACCTCAAGCAAAGGATGTTCAGATGTTACTTATCTTTTCTCAGGGCAGGTATGCAGTCTAGCTTTTAGGAAAGATCACTAACCTAGACAAGCTTTGAGTATGAACAATGGTTATAAAGAAAAACACTATAAAACTTGGGGTGGGGGAAACAGAAGGATGGAAATAATAAAGATGATTACAGAACTAATACAATACTAACAAAAACTAATAAAATCCAATCTGGTTATTTGAGAACACATATAAAATAGGGTTTCTCCAGTCTCTTGTCAGACCAGTAAGTTAGAATTTTGTTCTACATTTTAATCCTGCTCTGTCGGGGACCCTCTGTTGTGATCCCTGTCAGAGCAGTCAGTGGTGGTAGCCAGGCACCATCTTGTTGTACTGGACTCAGTCTGGTGGAGGCCGTGGTAGTTGTGGTCCATTAGTCCTTTGGACTAATCTTTCCCTTGTATCTTGTTTTCTTCATTCTCCCTTGCTCCAGAAGGGGTGAGACCAGTGGAGTGTCTTAGATGGCTGCTTACAGGCTTTTAAGACCCTAGATGCTACTCACCAAGGTAGAAGGTAGAACATTTTTTTTATAAACTGTTATGCCAATTAAGCTAGATGTTCACCGAGACCATGATCCCCACAGCCCTCAGCCCAGCAGTGCGGTCCCTCAGGGAGTTTGGATGTGTCTATGGAGATTCCATGTAAGTCTTCTATATTTTTACTGATTTTTCTGTCTACTTGTTCTATCAATTACTGAGAAAGGAGTATTGAAATCTCCAACTACAATGGTAGAGTTGTCTTTTTCTATTTGCAGTTTTATCAGTTTGTTATTCATGTATTTTGAATCTCTGTTACTAGATGCACAAACGTTTACAATTATTATGTCTTCTTGATTAATTCACTCCTTTGTTATTCTGAAATGACCTTTGTTATCCTGATAGCATTCTTTGTTCTCAAGTCTACTTTGATATAAATATAGCCATTCCAGCTCTTTTTTCTTTTTCTTTTTTTGGTTAGCATAGTATATCTCTTTTCACCCTTTTACTTTTAAGCTATTTGTGCCTTTAAAGTGTGTTTCTTGTAGGCAGTGTGTAGTTAAGGTAGGTCTTGCTTTTTATCCAACCTGGCGATCTCTACCTTTTAATTCAAGTATTTAGACCATTTACATTTAATGTGATCATTGATATGGTTAGGTTTAAGTACACCATTTTACTATTGGTTTTCTATTTAGCTTGTCTGTTCTTTGCATGCTTTTTGCTCCTTTTCTGCTGCCTTTTGAAATAATTGAAATTTTTAATTATTGGGTTATATTTTTATTGGCTTATTAGCTGTTTTACTGTTTGTTATTGCTAATATATTATTAGCTATAATAATTTTAGAGATTTCTTTAGAGTTTATAGCCTATGTCCTTAACATTTTTAACTTATCACAGTCTAACTTCAAGTGATGTATTATTTCACATGTAGTGAAAGAAGCTTTACAATAATATACTTGTATTTCTCCCCTCTTGGCCTTTGTGCTATTTTATCATACATCTATTTCTACCTATGTTATAAATTCCACACTATGTTGTTATTATTTTTTAAAAACATTCAACTGTATTTTAAAGAAATGTAAGAAAAAAGCTTATATGTTTACCCACATAGTTAGCATTTTCAGTATTCTTCATTCCTTTGTGTAGATCCATATTTTCATCTGATAACGTTTTCCTTCTGCCCAAACGACTTAATTGAACATTTTTTTATAGTGTAAGTCTACCTATGATGTCTTAGAAAGTCTTTATTTCCCCTTCATTCTAGTTCTTTCTTCCCTCCCACTTCTTTTTAATTGTTGTAAAAAAAAATCCCCCTACATTTTTTGAAAGATATTTTTGCTGGGTATAATATTCCATGTTGACATTTTTCTTTTAGTACTTCTTTTCTAGTAGCACTTCTTATAGTGTGGGTCTAAAAATTAAAAACTATTGTAAAAATAATAGTAGGATGTTATTTGCCTTTTTCATACTCATTCTCTTGCATGTGTTCCGTGGAGTTTTCCAGAGGATACATGAAAAGTAAGATGTTGGCATTCTGAGTACTAATGGAAGGTGTGCTTCTGTATTCTTGTACTTTTTAGAAGTTTTCTAAGGTAATGGATTTAGGGTATAAATATATATGCTTTTATTAATTAACTCAATTTGTCCTCAGGGCTTCTCAGTCCTTTTACTAGCTATTAATATTTTTAGTTATACCTGCTATAATCTCTACAACCTTGTTATTGTCCAATACATGATTATTTTGAAATCCCAAAGTTTTCCTTGTCCCTGTGTAGAAAAATAATGAGAAATAAGTATACTTTGTGGTCTTGTTTAAAATTATGTTTAGAAAATTTTTTGAAAACTTATTTAAATAATAAAATTTTATCTAAAATTTATTCTTTCATAATCTAATAATTTATTCTAAAATAAAAGAAAATTTTTGTATAATATTGTTTTCTTTTTTTTAAGTATGGGTTATTGGCTTTGGGGAGATTAGGAGAATTTGTTTTCACAACCCATATCTGCCCTGTTAATGTCTAAAGATAGTGAAAAGGTAAAGTTGAAATCACATGAAAACTCTCTTTGATTCATAGAAGGGAGGAATTTACTCCAAATAAACTGGGCAAAACTATTAATACAGAGCAAAAATATGACAAGAATTATTTTTCTTGTGATTTTATAGATGTTAATAGTTTACCTTATTGTGTTTTATGCAGTAAATATTTTCAAACCATTAAGTTACAGCATCATTTGGAGACCAATAATTCAGAGTATAAAAAAGAAAGAATTTGATATTTTAAACATAGATATCATGAGTTCATTAAAAGCCAAAGATTGCTTGTTATAGCTTTTCAACTAGAACTGAGAAAACCACTGAAGCATCTTCACTGGTAAGTTATTGAATTGCTTTGGCAGGATGAGCATATACATATCTGAGTGACAATAAAACCTTTTACAAATTATATTGATGAATGTCTGCTGGGTTGAAAGTCAATTAAATGAATTATGGTATTGCCACTTTCCTACAATACAGCGATTTGTGTCGTTAAACATTCAGCCATAAACATGAAGACTGAGATAACATGTTTAAAAACGGCTATATCTATGGACGTAACTGGGCTTGCTGTCCAATATCATCGAAGATCTTTTATCTGAATACTTTGCAACAAATGCAAGTGGTATTAAAATATTCAAACTGTTGAATACCTTTTCTGAATCTCATAATTTATCCTGGACACCTGTGTTGATATTTGCATTGATGATTTGAAAGCAATTATGGGTAAAACTTGTGGCACCTTACTAGAAATCAAAGCAGTGGCACCAAATTTACTGGTAGTCATTATATTCTTCATCTCCACACACTTGAATAAAAATAATGCCAACATCACTTAAGAATGCCCTTGATGAAGCAATAAAAAGTATTAATTTGATTAATTCTCCACCCCTGAGTACTTCTTGTCTTAGTATTCTATGTGACAAAATGGGAAGTTTATATATAAAACACTTCTGCTGAGTACTGAAGTACAGTAGTTCTTTTAAGGAAATCATTTATGTGCTTATTTGAGTCATGAGCTGCTTTTTATTTTTATTTTTTTGTGGAAAACCATTTTTACTTGAGAGAACAATGGACATACAGACTATGATGTCTTAGTTACTTAGTGCTGCATAACAAAAAACACCACAAGTGGGTGACTTTAAACAACAGGAATTTATTGTCTCACAGTTTTGGTGGCTAGAAGTTCAAATTCAGTGTGTTGGCTGGGCTAGTCTCTCTGTTGGCTCTAGAGGAAGATCCTTATCTCTATCAACATCTGTAGCCCCAAGTGTTTCTGGACATTCCTTGACTGCTTGTAGATGTATCTTCACATGGCATTTGTTCCCTGCTGTATATCCCTGTCTATTCTTCTCTCTTTATAAGACATCACTCAGAAGGGATTAGGTTTAGAACCCACCCTACTCTACTATGACCTAATTAACATAACAAAAGAAAAGTCCTATTTCCAAACAGGGTCATGTTCACAGGTACAGGGGTTACAAAGTAAACATAATTTTGAGGGGACACAATTCAATCCATAACACATGGTTATTCAGATTTGGGGTTTTTCTTGAAAATGAACAGTGAGCCTGCCACTTAAGAAAAACAATTGACAGTACTTGTTGCCAAAGATAAAATTTGAGTTTTCAGGTGAATGAATTTTGAAAAACATGTATCTGCCACTATAAGCTTGACAGCTTCCCAATACATAAAGACTTCTGAGAAGTCAGTGGTGATACTAAGAAATATGTTTTTATATTGTAAAATGAAATGCTTCCACATATAGAACATCTGCATAACTCAGTGAACCTATAGTTTTCAAATGACAACGATGTTACAAAATCATGAATGGGACAAGATCCTTTCAAAGTACAAGAAACATCAATGGATTTTAATGTAACAGAGAACAAAAGTTTATTAATAATGTGGTTTCAGATTCCACATTGTAACTAACCTTCAAAATACTACACTTTGTATGAGCTCACTTACATAAAAAGACAAGAAAAGTCAAATGTATAGAGGACAAAGTTTATTAGTGGTTACCAGGGGCAGGAGGGAGGGAGAAAGGGGGAGAGTGGGTGACAATGATGGAAATAATTGCGTTGATTAAGGATAGGATTGCACAGCAGATTACTATTGTTGTTGGGTGCTAGCAAGTCGGTTCCAACTCATAGCGACCCTCCGTACAACCGAATGAAACACTGCCTGGTCCTGCCTCATCCCCACAATTGTTGCTATGTTTGAGCCCATTGTTGTAGCCACTGTGTCATTCTGTCTCATTGAGGGTCTTTCTCTCATTCGTTGACCTTCTACTTTACCAAGCATGATGTCCTCCAAGGACTGGTCCTTCCTGATAACATGTTAAAAATACATGAGACAAAGTCTCATCATCCTTGCTTCTAAGGAGCATTCTGGCTGTACTTCTTCCAAGACAGATTTGTTCGTTCTTCTTGCAGTTCATGGTATATTCAATATTCTTCACCAACGCCGTAAGTCAAAGATGTAAATCCTTCTTTGGTCTTCCTTATTCATTGTCCAGCTTTCCCATGCATATAAGATGATTGAAAATACTATGGCTTGGGTCAGGTGCACCTTAGTCCTCAAAGTGACCTCTTTGCTTAACACTTTAAAGAGGTCTTTTGCAGCAGATTTGCCCAATGCAATGCATCATTTGGTTTCTTGACTGGCGCTTCCATGGGCATTGATTGTGGATCCAAGTAAAATAAAATCCTTGACAACTTCAATCTTTTCTCCATTTATCATAAGGTTGCTTATTGGTCCAGTTGTGAAAATTTTTGTTTTCTTTTTGTTGAGGTGTAATTCATATCGAAGGCTGTAGTCTTTAATCTTCATTGGTAAGTGCTTCAAGTCTTCTTCACTTTCAGCAAGCAAGGTTGTGTCATTTACATATTGCAGGTTATTAATGAGCCTTCCTCCAATCCTGATGCCACATTCTTCTTCATATAGTCCAGCTTCTTGGATTATTTGCTCAGCTTACAGATTGAATAACTATGGTGAAAGGATACAACCCTGACATACACCTTTCCTGTTTTTAAACTGCATAGTATCCCCTGGTTTTGTTCAAATGACTGCCTCTTTGTCTATGTTCACGTTCCACATGAGCACAATTAATTGTTCTGAATTCCCGTTCTTCACAATGTTATCCATAATATGTTATGATCCACTCAGTTGAATACCTTTGCATAGTCAATACAACACAAGTAAACATCTTTCTGGTATTCTCTGCTTTCAGCTGAGATCCATCTAACGTCAGCAATGATATCCCTTGTTCCACATGATCTTCTGAATCTGGCTTGAATTTCTACCAATTCCTTATTGATGTACTGCTGCAACCTTTTTTAATTATATTCAGTAAAATTTTACTTACATGTGTTATTAATGATATTGTTCGATAATTTCCACATTCTGTTGGATCACCTTTCTTTGAAATGGACACAAATATGGATCTCTTCCAGTCGGTTGGCCAGGTAGCTGTCTTTCAGATTTCTTCCCATAGATGAATGAGCACTTCTAGTGTTGTAATTGTAATTGGTGTCGATAAGTTGTACACCTATTAAAAATTGGATTGGCAAAAGGTGAGTGACTGATATATTTACAACAACAACAAAAAAGAAAGTAGCAGCTGAGGCTGATTATGTGCAACCAAAAACCTCATGGGATTTGGTTTCTTGGAGGTTTAGGGTCATGGTTTTGTGAGACATCCCAGTTAATTGGCTTAATAATGCATTTAATGCCTCTGTTCTACCTCCTAGTTTGATGCGTAGTGCCTGGGATCTTAAAATCTTGCATAATTGGTCTCTATTTGCCTGGAACAACAGAGGATGAAGGAGAGTCAGGAATATGAGGAGGATATGGAATGTGTGGCTAATTGCCTCCATGAACAACACCTCTTTTGCCATGATACCAGAAGAACTGGATAGTACCTGGCTACCATTACGGAACATTTTGATCAAAGATTCCATAGAAGAATCCTGATTAAAAGGGGGAAAATGTAGAACAGAATTTAAAATTCTTATGGACTCCAGACTTTTGGAGCCATGAAGGTTAAATGAACCCTGAAACTATTGCCCTGAGATAATCTTTAAACCTTAAACCAAAAATATCCCCTGAAGTCTTCTCACAACCAAACAACAGTTTAGCTTAACTAGAAAAAAGCTCTGCCTTGAGCATTATGCTCTTTTAAGGACTATCTATATGGGATCAAATTGACAACAGCAACTCAAAAGATTAGATAGGAACCTTCAGGGGTAGTGAATTTATTGTTAATAGGGGAGGAATAAATCAGAAAAGGAGGGTGAGAATGGTCGCACAGCTCAAAGTATGTAATCAATGTCACTAAATAGTACATATAGAAACTGTTGAATTGTGTATGTTTTGCTGTGTACATTCTCAACAACAACAACAAAATAAATAAAATTATATATTAAAAACTACACTTTTTGAATTTTGATGTAGTTCAAAGTAGGATATCTACCGTCATCTGAAATCTATTAAAACTCTCCTCCCTTTTCCAACTGCATGTCTGTGTGAGGCTGAATTTTCTTCACATTCTTCAACCACTACATTTCACAACAGATTTAATGCAGAATCAGACATAAGAGTCCTGCTTTCTATTAAGCCTGACATTTAAAAGATTTGCAAAAATATAGAACAATGCCATTCTTCTCACTAGATTTTAAAATTTTGGAAAAGTTATTTATTTCAACATTTTTTAGGTATATAATTTAGTGATATCAATTAGATTGTTCATTTGTGAAACCACCACCCATACTCATTGCCAAATTTTCCATCACCATAAACACTCACTGCTTCCTAAATAACAGCTTCCCTTGCCCCCTCCATCCCGCCCCTGGTAACCACTAGCAAACTTTGGGCTCTATACATTTGCCTATTCTTGTTATTTCATATAAGTTAGATCATACAATAGTTGTGTTTTTGTGATTGACTTATTTCACTGAGCATAAGGTTTTCAGGGTTCATCCATGTTGTAGCATGAATCAGGTCTTCTGTCTCTTTATGGCTGAGTAGTATTCCGTTGTGTGTATGCACTACGTTTTGTTTATCCATTCATCTGTTGATGGATACTTGGGTTGTTTCCACCTTTTGAGTGTTGTGAACAGTGCTGCAATGAACATCGGTGTACATGTGTCTGTTTGCATTGCTGCTTTCAGGTCTCTTGGGTATACAAGTAGGAGTGGAATTGCTGGATCATATGTTAGTTCTATGTTTAGCTTTTTGAGGACCTTCCAAACTGTTTTCCACAGCAACTGCACCATTTTTCATTCCCACCAGCAATGGATAAGGGTTCCAATTTCTCTACATCCTCGCCAACATTTGTGATTTTCCTTTTTTTTTCTTTTAATCCTAGTGGGAATGAAGTTGCATCTCATTGTGTTTTTGATTTTCATCTCTCTGATGACTAATGACATTGAGAATTTTTTCATGTGCTTGTTAGTCATTTGAATATCCTCTTTGGTGAAATATCTGTTCAAGTCTTTTGCCCATTTTATGATTGGATTGTTTGTCTTCTTCTTGTTAAGCTGTAGAAGTTTCATATATATTTTGGATATTAGACCCTTGTTGGATATATGGTTCCTGAAGATTTTCTCCCAGTCTGTATGTTGTCTCTTCACTTCTTTGATACAGTTCTTTGATGAACAAAGGTATTTAATTTTTATGAAGTCTCATTTATCTATTTTGTTGCTCGTTCTTTTGTTATAATCTGTGATGTTGTTGTTGTTTTTAAGTGCCATTGAATTATTTTCAACTCATAGTGACCCCATGTGACAGGATTGAACTGCTCTATAGGGTTTTCTTGGCTATAATCTTTACAGAAGCAGATCTCTGGGTCTTTCTCCCTTGGAGGTGTTGGATGGTTTCAAACCATCAATTTTTCTTTTAGCCAAGCACTTAACCATTTGTGCCACCAGGGTTCCATACAATATCTGATAAAAACTACGCCCCACAGTTACATGTTTTCTTCTAAGAATTTTATGGCTTTGGTTTTCACATTTAAGTTCTTGATCCATTTTGAATTGGTTTTTGTGTATGGTTTGTGGCATGAATCTTGATTCATTCTTCTTCATGTAGGCATCTAATTTTCTCAGCACCATTATTAAAGAAACTCTTGCTTCCTGGTTGAATGGACTTCATACCCTTGTCGAAAATCAGTAGACCATAGATGTATGGGTTCATTTCTGGACTCTCAATTCTATTCCATTGGTCTATGTGTCTATTGTTATACCAGTACCAGCTGTTTTGATTAGTGTAGCTGTATAGTATATTTTGAAATCAGGAAGTGTGAGTTCTCCTACTTTGTTCTTCTTCAAAATTGCTTTCACCATTCAGAGCCTCTTGCTTTTTGATATAAGATTGAGGATTGGTTTTTCTGTTTCTGTAAAGAACACTGCTGGAATTTTAATCCAGATTGTGTTGAATCTATAGATCGCTTTGGTAGTATTGACATTTTAACTATATTGATTCTCCCAGTCCATGAACATGGGGTGTCTTTCTATTTATTTAAGTCTTCTTTAATCTCTTTCAGCAGTGTTACATAATTTTCATTGTGTAAGTCTTTTATATCCCCGGTTAAGTTTATTCCTAGGTATTTTATTCTTTTAGAGTCTAGGAAAATAGTTATTTTTCATAAAAATATGTTATTTATGTTACTATGCAAGGAGCTTATGATTTTTTAATGAATTAATATATTTAAATTTGTGAGGTTTACTTCCAAATACAGTAAATATTTATAGTTATAACCCCATGTAAACAAAAGCTCTTTGGGGTCCTCAATAATTTCTAAGAGTGTAAAGAGGTCTTGAGACCAAAGACTTTGAAAACCATTATCCTAGAGAAGCAGGCTTAGTAGGTAGTGGATCTGCACTCTTGAGACCAAAAAGTTTGAGAACCCCTTTCTATATCATCCGGGATTATGTGGTATCTTATGGGGCTGATGCCAGGCTCACCTCCCTAGGTACTTCCCTCAACCCATTGCTACTCTACCAATTCAATACCAAAGTTTTTCTGAGAGACTTTTCATCAGTATCCCAATGCTCAGTTCTCAGGAATCAGGACACCAGCCTTGATATTTCTAGATTTCCCACACACTTAACTGAGTATTTCACTACTGTGCCCAAGAGACCTGCATCTAATTCCCTGTCCTTCTCTTTTTTGCCCCCACAGCTCTTCCTCACTCTGGTGGAAGGGCTTTCTCTCTCAAAAAAATAAAAGAACCCATTGCTGTCAAGTTGACTGCAACTCATAGCGACCCTATAGGACAGAGTAGAACTGGTCCATAGGGTTTCCAAGGAGCAGATGGTGGGTGTGAACTGCCAACCTTTTGATTAACAGCCGAGCTCTTAACCACTGCGCCACCGGGCTCCTGTGTTCAGTCATCAAAAAATCCTTATTTCTTTGGATGTAAAAACCCAGCTTTAGGATTCCTGAGAATTCTGTTTTTCATTCTCAAAAAAGCCTGGCTTTCAAGACCACCGTCTCTCTATGGACTGTAAAAAGTCTAGTTTGGATCACAAAGCTGGGCAAAAACTAGTTTTAACCAATATCAACCCTCTCTTTCCTGGTGCAGTAAGCTTCCATCTCATTATTTGGTAGAAGGGCTGGGGTGGAAAGGTGAGAAAGGATGAATTACTGAGAAGAGAAAGTGCATTATTATCCCATAACTGTATAGATGAAAGTTGCTAATAAGAGTGAGGGGAAAGTTCAAAACACTGAGAGTGAGTGTCAAATGGCAAATCTGTGTGTATGTTACAACTGGAGTTTTATGCCAGGAGTTGGGTTGAGGAATAAAACCCTAAATATTTAGATCTTTTTCAGTTCTGTCTAGTAGTGCCTAAGCCCATTACCATCAAGTGGATTCCAACTCATAGAGACACTATAGGACAGAGTAGAACTGCCCCTAGCCCCTAGGGTTTCCAAGGAGCAGCTGGTGGATTTGAACTGCCAACCTTTTGGTTAGCAGCCAAGCTCTTAACCACTATGCCACCACGGCTCCTTGTAGTAGCGCAGTATATGTATATGATGAATTAAATTAAATAGAATTACTCATTTGCAATTTTGAAATTCTTTTCTTTTGCATTTGAGAGGTGAGGAAACAGAAAACAAGGACGAGTTTTTATTTTTATTTTTAAGTCCTATCACAGAGAGGGGAGAGTTAATTAAATACTTTAATGTCAAGTTATATTAAAATTATTAAATTTAAAAACTTATCGCTGAAGGAATAAATAAAGGTCTATCGACATTACATACTCTCTTAGGGGTCCCTGTTGGGAATATTAAAATGTTCTTCTAAACATCACCTCTCCTCAATTTATATGCACATATGTGCATTTAGACAATTAAATATACAGTGTACCTCTTTTGTGTGCTGAATCGATAGTCTCTGTTTTAATTGCAAATAGCAGTAATAGCAATCAAATATTTTTTTGAGCATTAACCATGTACTTGAGGATTGGGAAACCGTGGTCCCAGTGAGCAGGAAGGGAGAAAAGACGAAGACAATCTTACCTCATAACTATGCCAGAGCTTCATATTCAAGGGTAAGTGGGCACTGGCCCTTTGCAAAGGGGGAAAACTGGTCACTTCTATTATTTATACAATACACCTGCATTTGTCTCATGCATCTAAAATTCATAAAGCACTTTACAAAAGTGATCACATTTCATCCTCATCACTTCCCTGTGAAGTGGGGACCATCATGTTCATTTAACATAAAAAGCTGAGGCTCAGTGGAAATTAAGTTTGGGTTCAACCCCGTTTCCCATTCAACCCCGTTTCCCACATCCCGGACATGCTCTTTCAGCTGCACCACCACTGCCTCCCTTCTGAGAAAGGGAGAGAAAGCACTCCCTGCTGTGGCAATGGCGGGCCTACTTGGTTTTGTTCCTGTTCTCACACTACCATCTACCAGGGAGGAATTCAGGGCTCCTCCAGGAGAAAGAAAGCTCTGCAATTAGACTAAATATAGTCTTGGAGAGGCTGCACTCATTTAGACTAATTATCCTGTCACCCATCAGAAGAACAAAGAGTGAAAAAATTTCAGGTCTCATCATTTCCATTCCTCTTGTTAGTCTGGGCTTATGTGTAATCAGCTGGACCTCAGAGCAGGCATGCTGGCTCACTGAGAAATGTCTGGGCTACTGAGGAGGGCCATGGCAATGGCAGTACTGCCTTAATCTCCAACACAACGACTCTAGTTAGAATTGGAAGGAAACTAGCCTGGTGAGAGATCCCTCAGTCCTGGAAATGCCCAGATAAGGGACAAGGCCATTAGTGAACCACTCAGCCTGACTGTCAATTGCAAAGCCCTCCCTGTGCTTCCATCCAACAAACACTTGCTGGGTGCCTACTATGTGCAAGGCATGTAGGCAGTTTATTAAATACGCTATAAGGAAGTCAGAAGAAACTCTTAACTGAATCCCTAAGAGTTGAATTCAAAACCAGAACTTAAGAATTTAAGAGAAATTCAAGAAAAGGAAAGGTACTTTGATCAGAACATGTGCTTAAGCCGTTAAAGTTTGGGGTGAAGGAGAGTTTTATTATTGAAGGCCAGTATGCCAGGGGCAAGATTAAACAAAGAAATATTGTATTAGGAAGCTTTTTATTAAATTCCTGTTTATTTTAGGGAGGTGTCAAAGAACACTTGGCATAAGCATGTAACAAAAATTTTAAAAAGAAAAATGAAGCTTAATAGAACACAAATAAAATTCTGTTAACCACAAGTGTTACAAATGATGCTGATTAACTTGACACTTTCTGTTCTGGATGACTTTATAATACAGGCATAATAACATCTGTGGGTGGGCTCAGACAGATTAAGTTATATCAGAGTCTGTACCTAGTACATTTAATATCTGCAAAATGTTCTAAGTAAAATACTGTCTCAGAAGAAACATTTTGCACATTTCAGATCAGAGGTTGCACTTATGAGAGTCAAGTCTCATTTCTAAGAAAAGATATGTAGCTTGGTTAGCTAATGGGGCGTGAAATACAGCGTACAAAGTGCTCACATCACAGTTAGAATCGTCATCCGATCAATATGAGCGGGGCCATGACTCATACATCCTGTGTCTGGTACTAATTAGTAGATATTCAAGCTTCATCACTACCACCACCAACAGTACATATTTACTGATAATCCACTAGGATAAGGTGAGTGGGCATACCAAAGAAGTCCTGAATTTCACATGCACATTATCCCTTCCCTTCTGAGTTGTATGCTGCTTCAAAATAGCATCCTGCTTCAGAACCCAGCTGAGAGACTTGAGCTCCCACCTCTATCCAGAAGCTGGGGGAGAGGCTGGAAGCCTATGCAATCTTTTGGAAAGTGGTGTAGAAAGCAAATAAGTGAGTCAGACATAGAAAGGTAGTCATTAGCTGGTCCAGATGGAGAACCAGGGCTCTAGAAACCCTGAAGAGGAGGCCTGGCTGTTTTCATCCTTTCTCCCACTCTTTTGGTTTCCTGGCTCTCACTCTTAGTCTCTCCTTCTGGCTTCATCTGATTTTGCCTCACTCTTCCTCACCCTCTGCTTTGTCTAAAATCTAATTGCTGAGAAAAACTGCAGATCAAAAAACCAGTTGATCTGGAAGTTTGGCTGCCCTCAGAGGCGGATTAACCAGTAAGCAAGGTATGCACAGGCTTAATTTCACAAGGGTTTCACTACATCAAACATGTGGTGAAACTGTGCACTACAGATTAGTAAGTAAGCACAAGTAAGACCGTGTGTACCTTGCTTACTGGGTAATCCATCCCTGGCTGCTGTAAAGACCAAATTGGATTAATCGTGTTCCAACAGGCTTTTAAAACACTTTTAAAAAGAAAGAAAATAAAGTAAACTGAAAACTGGGATTCAGTGGCCTAACTGCATAACTTGGAGGGGTTTTTCAAGGAGTAGAAAAGACAAGGTCTCTTTAAGGAACTTTTGTTTAAACCAGGGCTTCAACTGCTGAGAATTGGCATTTCTAACAAGTTCCCTGCTGGGAACTTGCATATCCATCCCAGATATGCTGAATCTGAACCTACAGTTTAACAAGATCCTCAAGTGATTCTTAGGTATTACTTACTGGGAACTTGTTAGAAATGCAAATTCTAACCATGGGTTCGAACTGAACGAATGGTTCAAAGCTCTGGTTTAAACAACTATTTCTATATGAGAATTAGTCAAATACAACACTCATCAAATGAAAAAAGTTAAAGTGCTGAATACTCTGAATCACAGGCCCACATGTCCATTGTCTCTGCCACAGAGAGAAATGTGTTTCTGAATCTGGAAGTCGGAAGAGCCTCTTCCACCCCCGCCCCTGACATGGGCAAGTGTCATAGAACATCGGGGTTATTTTTCTAACACTTTGAAGGATGAAAATGTGTTTCTCGCCCTTTGCAGCCTTGGCACTATTGACATTTAGGGCCTGGTAATTCCTTGTTGTGGGGGCCGTCCTGTTCATTGTAGGATGTTTAGCAGCGTCCCTGACCTCTTCCTACAAGATGCCATAGCAGCTCCCCAGCTGTGACAACATAAAATACCTTGACATTGATTAATGTCCCCTGGGGGCAAAATCAGCCCCTGTTGAGAACCACTGTTTTAGAGAAGGGGGTAGAATATTCTGTTCCAATATATAAGATCTTAACTGTTTTACAGTGTTTAGGGAAAGATGGTGCTTCACAAAAAAAATATGATATAGCTCTCAGTGCCTTAACCTTCATAACACTGGTCCAAACTGTTATTTCTGCTAACCTATAAGCTTACTTTGGACACACCGTCAGGAAACATCAATCCCTAGAAAAAGACATCATGTTTAGCACAGGGTGGCAAAAACAAAGGAAACCCTCAATGAGGTGGATTGACACAATAGTCACAATAATGGGCTCAAACATATCACAGATGGTGAAGATGGCCCAGGACTGAGCAAAATTTTGTTCTGTTATATGTAGAGTCGCCATAAGTCAAAGCTGACTTGATGGCAACAAACAACAACATAAGCTTCAGAAGGGCAGGAACAGTAGGTATCTTATTTATTGCTTTAGTCATAGGGCTCAGTATATTACCTGGAACATAGTATGTACCTAGCAAATATTTGTGGAGTTAATTCACCATTTAATAAGCAAATACTATATGCCAAGCACTATGACACATTCATGTATTACCCCTGATCCTCCCAACAATGATAAGATAGACATTAAAGTAAAGCTTCTCAACAAAGCAAACTTGAATATCACATAATTGTTATTTCGCTCCCAGCTCCTGTCCTTCCCCAGCCCCTGTTCCCAGACAGAGTGAGCTAAAGTTCTTACCATGTGGCTGTGGGGGGATATCAACATCCTCCAGGGAAGTGGGAAGGCAGACGGTAGGTACCTGTGTTAGTATTCTCCCAGCCAAATTTCCCTGGATCCAAAAGACACAATGGATGCCAGATACATCAGAGATTCCTGGAATTATTGCTGCTATCTTAGAAACTTCAGCCAGCCACAGGACCCATACCAGTCCCTATCGATGTTTAAACCAGAGTAAACAATGTCCCTACCACCCATTGGTCATTTTGTTGTACTGTAGTGGCTTGTGTGTTGCTGTGATGCTGGAAGCTATGCCACTGGTATTTCAAATTCCAGCAGCGTCACCCATAGTGGACAGTTTCTAGTAGCTTCCAGACTAAGACTAGGAAGAAAGGCCTCACAATCTGCTCCCAAAAATTAGCCAGTGAAAATCTTATGGATCATAACATAACATTGTCTGATGTAATGCTGGAAGATGATGCAGACTGGACAACATTTCATTCTGTTACTCATAAGGTCGGTATGAATTGGAGCCGACTCAGTGGCAACAAACAGCAACGAGCAACACGCAGGTGGCACCAAACCACCCAGGTGGAAAGGATGTGGCTCACATAGCCAGACACCTGGAAATCCCAGGTGGCTAGCTGGCTAGCTGCACAGGCTCATCCAGGTCATTTCATTAACTTCTCAATTACGTGGCCTTGAATTTTCTGAGATTGGCCTCTTTTGCCCCACTCATCACCTTATTGTGGGGTTTTACTGTATTACCTCCATGTTACAGACGAGGAAACTGAGGCCCTAAGAGATTGTGTGACTTGTTAAAATCACAAAGCTGTTTTATGGTAACCCAAGATTTGAACCAAGCAAGGCTGAGCTGACCCCATACTCTTTCCACACATACTCTTCCAGAGGAGAAGGTTGCCGTTCCTGTGTTCCAATTGCCTGAATGAGAGCGCAGAACCAGGTTTTCAGTTGGGGGTCATATTCTCTGTTGGGTGGGTTTGGGAGGCGCAGATGAACAGGACCTGGTTTGGAGCCAACAGCCTCTAAACTATGCCAAGCTAGTGTGGGGCAGGAATACCAGGGTGAACAGCAGGCAGGACTGAACTGGCCTGGTAAGAACAGGCAGAGGCAAAAAATGCAGCACCTATGACAGGTTTGAACAAAATGAGGCAGAACCTAGGATCAGGCAGATGCTCACCATGCTGGCTGTAGACAGAACCACCAAGTGGATTGCTGTCTTCTGGAGAAGCCTGAGCAGGATGGGTGGTATCAGACGAGCCAGGGGGTCTGACTGCAAGGTTCAAGGCAGGCTGAGACCCAGCGATGGAAAGGTGTGGTGTTGGGGAGCGTGCATTTCAAATTACACGCATATACACATGTTTGTGGGGAAGCAAGCTAGTGGGTGCAGGAGTATGCTGGTATTTACACATATCCTTTTTATTTTTTTAGGATTTTTAATGCTTTTAAAGATGTTATGCTATGTTATACTCTTTTAAGATCTATCTCTATGGGATCAAAGTGACAACAGCAACTCAAAAGATTAACCAGAATCATAGTATAAAATCACAATCAGGATGTGTACTCATTTGTGTGTGGGGTGTGTGTGTGTGTGTGAATATAGTCCTGTACAATTAGATCATCTGGGTATGACTGCATATCCCCCACAACATCAAGACAATGAGCAGTTCCAACAACACAAGGTGCTGCCACCTCTCTACAGCAACCCCACCCCGCAACAACTAATGTGTCCTCCATTTCTAATATTTTGTCATTTCAAAAAAGTAATATAAGTGGAACTATACAAGATGCAAGTTTTTGGAATTAGCTTTTTCCACTCAGCATAATTGGAGATTCACCCCAGTTGTATCATATCAGAGTCTGTTCCTTTTTACTGCTGAGTATTCCATGGCATGGATGTACCAGTTTAACCAGTCACCTGTTAAAAGATACCTAGTGTGGCTCCAGTTCTGGGCTATTAAAAATACAGCTGTTACAAACATTCATGTACAGGTTTTTGTGTGAACAGTTTGCATTTCTCTAGGATAAATGCCCCAGAGTGCGACACTGGGTCCTATGGCAGTTGCACTGTCAGTTTTTAAAGAAACCGCTTAACTGTTTTCCAGAATGTTCGTGTCATTCTGAGTTTCCACCAGCAATGTATGAGAGATCTAGTTCCCCTGCATCCTCACCAGCATTTGGTGTTGTCACTTTTTAGTCATTCTGATAGGCATAAGAAAAAGATCTTAATCTTTTTGTTACTTATTCTACAGTCAGAGAACACTGTATGACAATAATACTTTGACATTTGTTGAGACTTGCTGTATGGTTTATTTTTGTAAATGCATTTATTTTATCTACACCCTTGAATTAAGCTTGCTCATTTACATTGTTCAAATTTTCTCTGAGTCACTTTTTGTCTGCTTAAATTACCAATAAATGAGAAGGTAATTGAAATAACTGCCAAAAAAAAAAAAAAAAGATTAAACAGAAAAGTTAGGGGACAGTGAGTTTATGTTAATGGGGGAGAAACAACTCAGAAAAGGAGGATGAGAATGGTTGCACAACTCGAAGAATGTAATCAATGTCACTGAAGTGTACATGTGGAAACTGTTGAACTGATGTATACAACTGTGTATAGTCGCAACAACAACAAAAATAAAATAAATTATTTAAAAATGTTATGCTATGGATAGTTGTATGGTCATCAGCTGGTGACTGGCATGAGTCAGTGAGTGAGAAGTGCCAGACATGACAGACCAAGAGTCCAGCTTGATAGAGAAACCAAGCACACAACCATTTCTAGCAGCAATGGTTGAACCCAAGATGTGTTATTTCAGGGAGGAGGCACAAGGGATGGGACTCCATCTCCCTTAACTGGGAATGCCACTACTAGGAGGAAGCCAGGTCTGCCTTGGAAGATATACAATACACTGAACCAAAGGAAATAGAACTGAAACAAAGTTCAAACAAGTGGGCGGTGTCAGCCTCCCAGGATGTAGGCCAAGGTGGGTGAGTTCTTCCTGGACAACCTGTCCATGGTTGGCAGATGGGGCAATGAAATGGCATGGGATTCACCTCACCCCTCCACAAAGATGGAGCAGTTCTTTAAGACAGAAGAAATACACTGGCCTGACAGAATGTCAATCTGTGTACGCATAACCTTCACATTAAACTATGTTCTTAATTTTGCAGGGACAATGATACATAAACAATTGAACTGATTACATATTCCCCTTTATAATGTGAGTTTACATAGTAAATTACATAGTAAACTATTTCCTATTACTCATGAATAGTCAAATTCTCTTGATGCAAAGTAACTCAAATGCTAGGTCCTTCATTCTCATTTCTTTTTTCCTACATATAAAGATAGCATACATACTTTAAAAAATGTATCCAGATGTTTATTGAGCACCTACTATATTCCAGGTTTCATTCAAGACCTGGGGACATAAGACACATAAAGTTTCTGCTCTCATGGCATTGACAGTCTGGCAGGAGGATATGTGGGAAAAAAAACATATATGTAAACAAATAAGATAATTCCA
This sequence comes from Dugong dugon, assembly GCA_030035585.1. Taxonomy (NCBI): domain Eukaryota; kingdom Metazoa; phylum Chordata; class Mammalia; order Sirenia; family Dugongidae; genus Dugong; species Dugong dugon. The sequence continues at coordinate 74,968,603 of CM057473.1, forward strand.
GGTAAGGATAAACATATCTCTATATCAACTAACACAATACATTACAATTTCCTAAATGATTACCTTTATTGTTCTATGTAATGTTTGGAAGCTCATTACACATGATATTCTCCCTATTCCTCTGTGTCTTTGTTAGAGTATGAGCCTAATTCCTGTTATTAGTGGCGGAAGTTGGCTCTTAAGCTATTTGGTCATATCAGTTTTTTCCCAGCAATATTAAATTATATCCATGATCAATGAGTCATTTGTGTCATTGATTTGCTTCAGTTCTTAAGAGGCTAGAAATGCCCTGAGATGTCCACGGCCTAATCCCCAGAACCTGTGAATGTTACCTTATATGTCAAATTGGACTTTTCAGATGTGATTAAGTTAAGGATTTTGAGATAGGGGAATTATTTTGGAGTATCTTGGTGGGTCGGATATAATCGCATGGCTCCTTGTAAGAGGAAGGCAGGAGAAGAGAGGGGGTAGAAGGCGGTATGGTAACAGAAGCAGAGGGAGAAAAGGCCGTGTGATACGGGGCCATGAGCCAAGGAAATCAGTCAGCCTTTAGAAGCTGGAAAAGACAATGGATTCTCCCCTACAGCCTCCAGAAAGAATTAGCCCCGTTGACCCCTTGGTCTTAGCTCCATAAAACTTATTTTGGACTTCTGACCTCTGGAAGTTTAAGAGAATAATTTGTGTTGTTTTAAGCTGCTAAGTGTGTAGTTATTTGTTTCAGCAACAATAGAAAACTAATACAAGCATATTTTCATCTAGACCTCACAAGAAGAAAATGAATGGACTCTTCTTCTCATTCTGGTTCCATCTTATCTACATGGCTGCAAAGCAGGTCCTATTTTGGGGAGCCAGAAGGAAGAACGGGGTTGTCTAGAGAAGGAAGATCATGTAAGAGAAGGAAATCTGATTTCCTTTTTCTCTAGCTGCCAACATTATATCCTCTGGCCTTATTTTTAAGTCTCTTCTCAGGAAACACAGAAGGAAATTCTCTTTGGTGTTTCTCTCTCTGTGCTCCCAGTCAAAAAGTGCTGCATTGAACTGGAAAGGCTAAACTGATTTGGAAAGACCAGACTGAATTAGTCCTGATATATATTCCCTACCAGTCAGTTAAGGAATCTGTAAGGAATGAATGAACAAATGAATATACGAGAAATTCCATCAGTCATCAAGAATTTTTGAGCACCTACTATTTGCCAAGCACTGTATTGATATTAAGGAGCCTGGCTGGCACAGTGGTTAAGCGTTTGGCTGCTAACCAAAAGGTTACTTGTTCAAACCCACCAGCTGCTGTGCAGGAGAAGGATGTAGCACCCTGCTTCTGTAAAGATTTACAGTCTTGGAAACCCTATAGGGCAGTTCTACTCTGTTCTATTGGGTTGCTATGAGTCACAATTGACTCGACGGCAGTGGGTTGTAGGTATATTGATACTGGAGTCCTTGGGTGATGCAAACAGTTAATGTACTCAGCCAAAGATAAATTAAGCACCTTGAGGAAAGACAGAGGTGTACACAATTAATTATAATACAATACATAAAATTCCATAATTGAAGGTTCAAAAGTGTCATAGGAACAAGGCAGGGATTAATTCTGACTAGCACATCAGAGGAGGCTCCATACAGGAAATATCATCTCATCTGGGCTTGAAAGATCAATGGGAATTTCACAAGAAGTTGTAGAGTCAGCTCCAACTCATGGTGACCTTATGTATAACAGGAAAAAGTGTTGCCTGCTCCTGCGCCACATTTGTAATCGTTGGTATGTTTGAGTTCACTGTGACAGCTGTTGTGTCAAGCTATTTCATTGAAGGTTTACCTCCTTTTTGCTGACCCTCTACTTTACCAACCATGGCATCCTTTTCTAGCAACTGGTTTCTCCTGATGATGTGTCCAAAGTAAGCAAGTCAAAGTCTTGCCACATGTTCCAGGAAGAGAAGAAAAGACATGAAATTGCATTGTTGAGTAGGCTTCAATCCTGCATCACCCATCTCTCTTCTTTACCTTACCAATGCCTCTGCCCCTCATGTGGCTCCACCAAAAAAAATAACATCAAGCTTCGTGGAGACTGAGTGTGGGTAAGAGTTATGCAAAAAATACTGTGGAAACCAGAAATTGCTTATGTATGTAGTAAAGAACAGCTTTGTCCTAAACATAAAATCAGTGGCCTCAAACTAGCAGCCACTCAGCATTCATTTAGTTCTTCTGACTGTTCCAAACCCAACATTTGATTATTATTCTCTGTTAATGATACGACCCAATGATAGTTGAACATTCCTCCCTTTTAACTATGTGAAACTACTATATAACTGCTCAGAAATGTGTTTTAAAATCTATACACACAGCAATTTTACAGAAAAAAAGAATTTGATAAATGTCTATCTTGTATGCATCATTTCAACTTTTCTGGCTTCTGCCAATGTGCATTTTATGAGACTGAAATTGGTGCAAACATGTTATTTGTTTCCTGCTTTCTTAAAATTGTGGTGGACATGTTTTGAAGTCTCCCCAAATTAAGTCCTTCTTCTAGAAAACACCCCCCACCCCAACACCACCTCATTTTCCCAGGTAAAATAGTGTGCCTCTGCTACCACATTGCCACGTGACCCAGCCTTCCCTCCTGGGTCAAACCCTCCCTTCAGTAGTAGTCTTTTAAACTTTAAGTTCATGTAGCCTGAGGGTTGTGACTAGCCATTGGGGGCCAGAAGCACTGATGAACACCAGAGAAAAAAGAGGCTAAAGAAACAGAACGCAAGAGAAGCAAAGGAGGCACAGTGTGGCTAGAAAGAGACGGAAAGACCCTCACTCAGATACATTGCCTCATCCCTGATAAATTTCCAGGTCCACTCCCTGATAACTATCTGAAGACTTGGGTTTATTTGTTGCTCCCAGAAGATACCTCTGAACCCTCAAGATAAATTTTAATTTATTTAAGCTAACTGGCTGGATCCTCAAAAGCCAGGAATCCCTAACCAAGACAATTCACATTACCTGTATTAACACAGTCCATATAGTTGTCATTTTAATAGTTAAGTGGCCATTCCTTAATAATATTAATGTATCATAGCTTGTTTAGCAGCCCTGGTGGCATAGTGGTTAAGAGCTTGGCTGCTAACCAAAAGGTTAGCAGTTCAAATCCACCAGTCAATCCTTGGAAACCTTGTGGAGCAGTTCTACTCTGTCCTATACAGTAGCTATGAGTCAGAACCGACTTGATGGCACCTAACAACAGCAACAGTAGCTTGCTTTGGAATGGTCATGGCCAGTTTTTTATGCTTATTGGTAGAGGTACAATGAACACATGTTATAATCATTTTTCCTCATTATATAAGATCAAAAGTTGTGCTGAAAGAGACCTTGAATAGCCAAGACAATTTTGAAGAAGAACACAAAGCAGGAGGACTCACATTTCTTGATATCAAAACATACTTTATACAGCTGCAGTAATCAAAACAGCTTGCTTTACATTTATCATTGCTGCGGAGTCAATTCCGACTCATAGTGACCCTATAGGACAGAGTAGAACTGTTCCTCAGGATTTCCAAGGAGCGGTTGGTGGATTCAAACTGCTGACCTTTTGGTTAGCAGCTGTAGCTCTTAACCACAGTGCCACCAGAGCTCCAAAACAGCCTGGTACTGGTATAATAATAGACACATAGACCAATGCAATAGAATTGAGAGTCCAGAAATAAATCCTTACATCTACAGTCAAATGATTTTGTGTTTAGGCGAAAGTTTACAGAGTAAATTAGTTTCTCATTAAACAATACACAAATGTTTTGTGACATTGATTGCAAACCCTGCAGTAATGTCAAAACTCTCCCCTTCTTGACTTTGGATTACCCGTTTCCATTTGTCCAGTTTTCCTGTCCCTTCCTGCCCTCTTGTCTTTGCTTTTGGGCTGGTGTGCCCATTTAGTCTCGTATACATGGTTGAACTACGTGTGTTACTGTTTGTTTTATAGTCCTCTTCTAATCTTTGGCTAAAGGGTGAACCTCAAGAGTGACTTCGGTACTGAGTTAAAAGATGTGTGGGGGCCATACTCTCAGGGATTCTCCAGTCTCTGTCAGACTACTAAGTCTGGTCTTTTTTTTGTGAGTTTGAATTTTGTTCTACATTTTTTCCTTCTCTGTCTGGGACCCTCTATTGTGATCTCTGTCAGAGCAGTCAGTGGTGGTAGCCCAGCACCATCTAGTTGTTCTGGACTCAGTCTGGTGGATGCTGTGGTAGTTGTGGTCCATTAGTACTTTGGAATAATCTTTGCTTTGTGTCTTTGATTTTCTTCACTCTCCTTTGCTCCAGACACGATGGGACCAGTAGATGTATCTTAGATGGCTGCGCACAAGCTTATAAAGACCCCAGATGCTACTCACCAAAGTAGAATGTAGAACATTTTCTTTATAAACTATGTAATGCCAATTGAGCTAAATGTTCCCTGAGACTATGGTCCCCAGCCCTCAGCCCAGTAACTTGGTCCCACAGGGAGTTTAGATGTGTCTAGGAAGCTTTGCCTTGGTCAAGTTGTGCTGACTTCCCCTACACTGTGTACTGTCTTACCCTTCACCAAACTTGCAACTTATCTATTGTCTAAGTAGTGTTTTTCCCTCACCCCTCCCCTCTGTCATAACCATCAAAGATTGTTTTTTTCTGTGTGAAAACCTTTTCATGAGTTTTTATAATAGTGATCTCATACAGTATTCATCCTTTTGTGATTGACTTATTTCACTCAGCTTAATGCCCTCTAGATTCATCCATGTTGTGAGACGTTTTGCAGATTCATCATTGCTCTTTCTCATTGCGTATTTGTGTATGTATCATTTGTGTATGTATCATAGTTTGTTTATTCATTCATCTGTTGATGGGCACTTAGGTTGTTTCCATTTTTTGCTATTGTGAATAATGCTGCAATGAACATGAGTGTGCATATGCCTATTCGTGTGACAGCTCTTATTTCTCTAGGATATATTCCTAGAAGTGAGATTTCTGGATCCTATAGTATTCCTATTTTTAGATTTTTAAGGAAGCGCCAACCATTTTCCAAAACTGTTGTACCATTTTGCATTCCCATCAGCAGTGTATAAATGTTCCAATCTCCCCACAGCCTCTCCAACATTTGTTATTTTCTTTTTTAATTGGTGCCAGTAATGTTAGCGTGTACAGTCAGATGATTCTTGGCAAGTGTACTTAGTCCATGCAATGGAGAAAGAATAGTCTCTTTAATAAACAGCGCTGGGTCAACTGGATCTCCACATGCATAAGAATAAAGTGGACTCATACCTCACAACATACACAAAAATTTAGTCAAGATGGATCAAAGACTTAAGTGTAAGACATAAAACCACCTAATTCCTAGAAGAAAACATAGGAGTATGGCTTTGGGACCTAGTTTTTAACAAAGAATTCCTAGATCGGACACTAGAAGGAATAGTAACAAAAGACAAAATAGATATATTGGACTCCATCAAAATTAAAATTTTTGTCCAACAAAAGACTTTAACAACAAAGTGAAGAGATAGCCTACTAAGTGGGAGAAATTTTGGGGGAATCATATATCAGATAAGGCCTTAATACTCAGAATATATAAAGAACTCCCACAACATAACAACAAAAAGACAACCCAATGAAAAAATGGTCAAAGGACTTAAACAGACATTTTTCTAAAGAAGATATACAAATGGTCAACAAGCACATGAAAAAATACTCAACACCGTTAGTCATTAAGGAGATGCAAATCAAAACCACAATGCAATACCACTTCACTCCCACTAAGAGGGCTAAGATTTGTTATAGTGAATATTAAACTTACAAACTGCTAAGAAGAAAATAGAGAGTTTTAATTGAAGGACAAAATAACGTTTCATGAAATGAGGAATCACACAGTCATCCAGGCAAGTGGCATGATAAAGTGTTTCATCTTGCAAGGAGCAAGGGGGCTTATTATTAGGTGAGGCAAACAACGGATTGTGCTTACAAATGTGGGAAATGTATAGCAAAGATTTACAAGAGGTTATCAAGTTATAAAAAAGCTATAAACTTTCCTAACACAAACTTTTATCTGAGCATTAATTTCTTACTTCCTGATACAACTTAACTAAGGCAATGTTTCTAAAGTGAGCTGTATAAACATTTTTGATGTGGAAGTCACTGATGAACTGCAGGCCTAGTCAAGCTTAATTGAAATTCTTGAAATGTAAAAACAACCATTTGGTTAGGATACAATTAGTCCTAAACCTGAAGTTTTTGAAACGGAAACATAGCTTATCTGGCTAAGAGTGAGTTAGGGCTTGAGAGTAGCAAGTGAAAGTGAAGTCTTTTGAAACGTAAATATTCTTAACAGGTGCCAGCAAACCTTTCTTTAGATTAGAAGTTCTGGCGTTTGTTTTTTGAAGCAGTAAACTTTGACAAAAGGCTGAATGATTTCTTTAGAAGAATAGTGTCATGGATTGAATTGTGTCCCCCCAACATATCTGTCAACTTGGCTAAGTCATGGTTTCCAGTATTGTATGATTGTCTACCATTTTGTCATCTGATATGATTTCTCTGTGTGTTGTAAATCCTGTCACTATGATGTCATAAAATGGGTTAGTGACAGTTATATTGATAAGATCGACAAGATTAGATAGTGTCTTAAGCCAATCTCTTTTGGATATAAAAGAGAGAAGCGAGCAGAGAGACATGGGGACCTCACATCACCAAGAAAGCAGCACCGGGAGCAGAGCACATCCTTTGGACCTGAGGTTTCTGCCCTGAGATGCTCCCAGACCAAGGGAAGACTGATGACAAGGACCTTCCTCCAAAGATGACAGAGAGAGAAAGCCTTCCCATGGAGCTGACACCCTGAATTTGGACTTGTAGCCTACTAGACTGTGAGACAATAAATTTCTCTTTGTTAAAATCATCCACTTGTGGTATTTCTCTTTTATAGCAGCACTAGATGACTAAGACAAGTAGTGAAGAGGCATAGTGAGGGATTGCAAGTGTCAGATAGCCTCTTCAGATTCTAGAGTAGAAATCAAACTCTTAGTTTAATACAGAATGGAGTTTTTTCTTTTCTTTTTTTAAAATTTAGGTCTTAAGTCACTTAATTTATATATGCTAGCACCTCAGATTCTAAAATTTTCACACAAAAATTAAAAAAAAAAAGAAAACAATAAATGTTGGCAAAGATGTGGAGAAATTGGAACCCTTATTCACTGCTGGTGGGAATGCAAAATGGTACAGCCATTATGGAAAACAGTTTGGTTGGTCCTCGAAAAGTTAAATATAGAACTACCATATAATCCAGCAATTCCACTCCTAGGTATATAACCAAGAGACTTGGAAGCAATAACTCAAACAGACACATGTACACCAGTGTTCATTGTCATACTATTCACAATAGCCAAAATATAGTAACAACCCAAGCTTCCATCAATAGATGAATGGATAAACAAAATGTAGTATATACATACAATGGAATATTACACAGCCATAAAGTGAAATGAAGTCCTGATACATGCTACAACATGGATGAACTTTGAAAACATTGTTGTTAGGTGCCATCAAGTCAGTTCCTACTCACAGTGACCCTATGTACAACATAACAAAACACTGGCCTGTTCTGCACCATCTTCACAGTCATTGTTATGCTTAAGCCCATTGTTGCAGCCACTGTGTCAATCCATCTCATTGAGGGTCTTCCTCTTTTTCACTGACCCTCTACTTTACCAAGCATGATGTCCTTCTCCACGGACTGATCCCTCCTGATAACATGTCCAAAGTATGTGAGGCATAGTCATCCTTGCTTCTAAGAAGCATTCTGGTTGTACTTCTTCCAAGACAGAATTGTTTGTGCTTTTGGAAGTCCATGGTATATTCAATACTCTTTGTCAGCACCACAGTTCAGAGGCATCAGTTCTTCTTTGGTCATCTTTATTCATTGTCCAGCTTTTGCATGCATATGAGGTGATTGAAAACACCATGGCTTAGGTCAGGCCTACCTTAGTCTTCAGGATGACATATTTGCTTTTCAACACTTTAAAGAGGTCTTGTGCAGCAAATTTGTCCAATGCATTGCATCGTTTGATTTCTTGACTGCTGCTTCCATGGGTGTTGATTTTGGATCCAAGTAAAACGAAATCCTTGAAAACCTCAATCTTTTCTCCTTTTATCATGATGTTATTTATTGGTCTAGTTGTGAGAATTTTTGTTTTCTTCATGTTGAGGTGTAATCTGTACTCAAGGCTGTAGTCGTTGATCTTCATCAGCAAGTACTTCAAGTCCTCTTCACTTTCAGCAAGCAAGGTTGTATCATCTGCATAACACAGGTTGTTAAAGAGTCTTCCTCCAATCCTGATGCCCCTTTCTTCTTCATATAGTCCAGGTTCTTGGATTATTTGCTCAACATATAGATTGAATAGGTATAGTGAAAGCATACAACCCTGAAGCACACCTTTCTTGACTTTAAACCACACAGTACCCCTTTTTTCTGTTCAAACGACTGCCTCTTGGCCTATGTACAGGTTCCTCATGAGCACAATTAAGTGTTCTGGAATGCCCATTCTTCGCAATGTTATCCATAATTTGTTATGATCCATGCAGTCAAATGCCTTAGCATTGTCAGTGTCTTAGTCATCATGTGCTTCTCTAACAGAAATACCACAGGTGGATGGCTTCAACAAAGAGAAGTTTATTCTCTCACAGTCCAGTAGGCTACAAGTCCGAATTCAGGGCATCAGCTCCAGGAGAAGGCTTTCTCTCTGTGTCGGCTCTGGAGGAAGTTCCTTGTGATGCATCAGTCTTCCCTTGGTCTGGGAGCATGTCAGCATAGGAACCTCAGGTCCAAAGGACACACTCTGCTCTCAGCACTGCTTTTTTGGTGGTGTAAGGTTCCCAGTTCTCTGCTTGCTTCCCTTTCCTTTTATCTCTTGTCGTGCAAGCCACACCCTAGGGAAACTCCCTTTTCACTGGATCAGGGATGTGACCTGGGTCAAGGTGGTGTTACAATCCCACCCTAATCCTCTTTAACATAAAATTACAATCACAAAATGGAGGCCAACCACACAATTCTGGGAATTATGGCCCAGCCAAACTGATACACACATTTTTGGGGGGACATAATTCAAAGCATGACAGTCAGTAAAACACAGGTAAACATCTTTCTGGTATTCTCTGCTTTCAGCCAGGATCCATCTGACATCAGCAATGATATTCCTCATTCCACATCCTTTTCTGAATCCGGCTTAAATTTCTGGCTGTTCCCTGTCTATATACTGCAGCAGCTGCTTTTGAATGATCTTCAACAAAATTTTACTTGCATGTAATATTAATGATATTGTTCAATGATTTCCACATTTGATTGGATCAACTTTCTTGGGAATAGGTATAAATATAGATCTCTGTCAGTTGGTTGGCCAGGTAGCTGTCTTCTGAATTTCTTGGCAAAGACAAGTGAGCACTTCCAAGGCTGCATCCATTTGTTGAAACATCTCAGTTAGTATTCCATCAATTCCTGGAGCCTTGTTTTTCGCCAATGCCTTCAGTGCAGCTTGGACTTCTTCTTTCAGTACCATCAGTTCCTGATCATACACTACCTCCTGAAATGGTTGAATGTTGACCAATTCTTTTTGGTACAGTGACTCTGTGTATTCCTTCCATCTTCTTTTGATACTTCCTGAGTCTTTTAATACTTTCCCCATACAATATTTTCCCTTCAGTTCTGCAAATCAAGGCTTGAATTTTTTCTTCAGTTCTTTCAGCTTGAGAAATGCCGAGCATGTTCTTCCCTTTTGGTTTTCTATCTCCAGGTCTTTGCACATGTCGTTATAATATTTTACTTCGTCTTCTCGAGCTGCCTTTTGAAATCTTCTGTTCAGCTCTTTTACTTCATCGTTCCTTCCTTTTGCTTTAGCTACTTGACATTCAAGAGCATAATGAAAACATTATGCTCAGTGAAATAAGTCAATCACAAAAGAATAAATATTGTATGATCTCATTTATATGAAATAACAAGAATAGGCAAAAGTATAGAGCCCAAAGTTTATTAGTAGTCACTAGGGGTGTAAGGGAAGGGGAAGAGGGAACCACTGTTTAGGAACCAGTGAGTCTAGGTTTATGGCGATGGGAAATTTAGCAAAAATCATGTGTGATGGTTCCACAACGTGATTAATGTAATTGATATCAACTAAATTGTACGCCTGAAAAATGTTGAGTTATGTATATTTTTACAACAATAAAAAAATAAAGTGTCCTGAGTTTAGAGCTCTTGTTACATTTGTTGCCAGGCTCTTCTCCAGTAAAGTGCCACCAGCCATGTTGGAGGGCATCTATTTTCCCACCAGCCTGTTGCCAGATCTGACTCATGGCGACTCCACGTGTGTCAGAATAGAACTGTGCTACATAGGGTTTTCAATGGCTTAATTTTAGGAAGTAGATCACCAAGCTTTTCTTCCCAGGCCCCTCTGGTGGATTCAAACTGCCAACCTTTCAGTTAGTAGCCAAGCAATTAAGTAATGGTTTGCACAATCCCAGAAAATCCACATTTAGCCCCACCTAAACTGTTTTTTGTTGTTGTTGTTTTTTGTTTTTAACTTATTTTAGTGTGTGTACTGGTATAATTGATATTTTTAAATTGCTAATGAGGTTTTATGAGGATTAAATTAGTTAACATGCACAAAAACCTTAGCACAGGGCCTAGCACATAATAAGCTATCGTCATTATTATTATTGTTATTGTTACCCCTAACAGTTACTGTGTAAAAAATTGAATACAGACCTTATATAGTTGTATTTTTTTGTTATGTATTTGTTCTGAGGAATTATTTCTCTTTTATCCACAAAGTAGCTCCATCTCAGTCTTGTTTGCTGCCTCAGGGCTCAGTCCTCAGACCTCTTTTCTATACACACTTTCTCAGCAATTTCATATAGTCTCATGTCTGCTGATAACTCTCAAATTTGTGCAGACACGTCTGAGAGATATTGTGGGTTCAGTTCCAGACCACTACAATAAAGCAAATATCATGATAAAGTGAGTCACATAAATTTTTTTGTTTCCCAGTGCATATAAAAGTTATGCTTTGGCTATACTATAGTCTATTAAGTATGCAATAGCATTATGTCTTAGAAAAAAATGTACATACCTTAAATAAAAAATACTTTATTGCTTAAAAAATGTTAACCATCATCTAAGCCTTCAGTGAGTCGTAATCTTTTTGCTAGTGGAGGGTTTTCCCTCGATGTTGATGGCTACTGACTGATCAGGGTGGTGGTTACTAAAGGGTGGGGTGACTGTGGCCATTTCTTAAAATAACACAACAATGAATTTTGCCACATTGATGGACTCTTCCTTTCATTGAAGATTTTTCTGTAGCGTGTGATGCTGTTTGACAGCATTTTACCCACAGTAGAACTTCTTTCAAAATTGGAGTCAATTCCCTCAAATCCTGCCACTGCTTTATCAACTAAGTTCATGTATTATTCTAAATCCTTTGTTGTCATCTCAACAATGTTCACAGCGTCTTCACCAAGAGTAGATTCCATCTCAAGAAACCACTTTCTTTGTTCATCCACAAGAAGCAATTCCTCATCCATTAAAGTTTTATCGTGAGATTACAGCAATTCAGTCACATCTTCAGGATCTACTTCTAATTCTAGTTCTCTTGCTGTTTCCACCACATCTGCAGTTACTTCCTCCACTGACATCTGGAACCCTTCAAAGTTATCCAGGAGGGTTGGAATCAACTCCTTCTAAACTCCTATTAATGATGATATTTTGACCTCCTTCCATGAATCACGAATTTTCTCAATGGTGTCTAGAATGGTAAATTCTTTCCAGAAGGTTTTCAATCTGCTTTGCCCAGATCCATCAGAGGAATCACTATCTATGGCAGCTATAGCCTTACAAAATGTATTTCTTAAATAATAAGTCTTGAAAGTCAAAATTACTACTTGATCCATGGGCTGCAAAATGGACGTTGTGTTAGCAGACATGAAAATAACATTAATCTCCTTTTACATCAACATCAGAGCTCTTGGGTGACCAAGTACATTGTCAATGAGCAGTAATATTTTGAAAGGGATCTTTTTTCTGAGCAGTAGATCTCAACCGTGGGCTTAAAATGTTCAGTAAGCCATGTTGTAAACAGATGTGCTGTCATCCAGGCTTTGTTGTTCCATTTATAGAGCACAGACAGAGTAAATTTAGCATAATTCTTAAGGGTCCTAGATTTTCAGGATGGTAAATGAGCATTGGCTTCAACTTAAAGTCCTTAGCTGCATTAGCCCCTAACAAGAGAGTCAGCCTGTCCTTTGAAACTTTGAAGCCAGACATTGACTTCTCCTCTCTAGCTGTGAAAGTCCTAGATGGCATCTTCTTCCAATATAAGGCTGTTTCATCTACACTGAAAACCTGTTGTTTAGTATAGCTACCTTCATCAATTATCTTAGCTAGATCTTCCGGATAACTTGCTGCAGCTTCCACATCAGCGCTTGCTGCTTCATCTTGCACTTTTATGTTATGGAGATGGCTTCTTTCTTTAAACCTCATGAACCAACCTCTGCTACCTTCAAACTTTTCTTCTGCGGCTTTCTCAACTCTTTCTCAGCCTTCATAGAATTGAAGAGAGTTCGGGCCTTGCTCTGGATTAGGCTTTGGCTTAAGGGAATGTTGTGGCTGGTTTGATATTCTATTCAGACCACTAAAACTTTCTTCATATCAGCAATAAGGCTCTTTTGCTTCCTTATCATTTGTGTGTTCACTGGATTAGCACTTTGTAATTTCCTTCAAGAACTTTTCCTTTACATTCACAACTTGGCTGTTTGGCACAAGAGGCCTAGCTTTTTGCTTGCCTCAGCTTTTGACATGGCTTCCTCACTAAACTTAATCATTTCTAGCTTTTGATTTAAAGTGAGAGACATCCGACTCTTCCTTTCACTTGAACACTTAGAGGCTATTGTAAGGTTATTAATTGGCCTAATTTCAACATTGTCCTGTCTCAGGGAATAGGGAGGCCTGAGAAAAGGGAGAAAGACAGGGGAGCGGCTGGTTGGTGGAGCAGAGTACTCACAACATTTACTGATTAAGTTCACAGTCTTATATGGGTGTGATTCGTGATACCCCAAAACAATTACAAAGATTACTGATCACAGATCACCATAAAAGATATAATAATAATGAAAAAGTTTGAAATATTGCAAGAATTACCGAAATGTGACACAAAGACATGAAGTGAGCATACGATGTCGGAAAAATGGTACTAATAGAATTTTGACGTAGGGTTGCCACAAACCTTCAAATTTTTTAAAAAAGCAATGTCTGCAAAGCACAATAAACTGAAGTATATTCAGGCTGGACCTTCCTCCTGAACTCCAAACATATTTAACTGCCTATTCAACATCTCTACTTAGATGTGGCATTTCAAACTTAACTTGTCCAAAACTGAACTCCTGTTCCCCACAAAAGTTGCTCCTGCCATTGTCTTTCCTGTCTCCGTGGACAGCAATGCCATCCTTCCAGTTGCTCAAGCCTAAAACTTTTGAGTCTTCCTTGACTCATCTCTTTCTCTCACACTCCACACCCAGCTTCCAAATCCTTTTGGCACTATCTTCAAAATATACCCAGAATCTAATAACTTCTCACCATGTCCACCATCACCACTGTAGCCCGAGACACCATCATCTCTCACCTGGATTACTGCAAAATCTTCTCATTGCAAAGCCTTCTACACATGTCCCCCTTCTCCCCAGTCTATTGTCAACACAGCAGTGATCCTTTTAAACATAGTTTAGATCATGACACTCCTCGATTCAAAATCCTGTATGGCTTCCTATCTCACTTCTGCCTAAAAGCCAAAGTCCTAATAATGGTCTCCACAATCTGACCCTCCACTTTTCCTCTTCAGCATTGCCTCCAGCTCTCCTCCCTGTGCTGACTCTGCTGCCTCCACACCAGTCTCCTTGCTGTTGTTGCCTGAGTCAGGCAAGCTCTGGCTTCAGGACTTTTGCATTTGTCATTGCCACTGCCCTAAGCACTCTTTCCTCATATCATATATCCACATGGCTCACTCCCTCACCTCTTCCACCATTTTTTGCTCAGGAGTCATCTTTGCAATTAGGCCTGTCCTGACTGTTTAAAACCACAATCCCTCCCTCATCTCTCATTCCCTCTCGCCTTTCCCTGCCTTCTTTTCCTCCGTTGCACTCATCATCCTCATTTGTTTATCTGTCTCCTCACACCAAATGGGAGCAAATATTTTTATCTGTTTTGCTCATCCCTGTATCCCAGACCCTAGAACAACCCCTCCTGGCACATAGTCAGTGCTCCGTAAGTGTCTATTCCTTTCTAGCCATAACTATTTCTTCCTCCCACATACCTAACCCCTGGAAACCATTGATCTGTTCTCTATCTCTATAATTTTGTTATTTCAAGAATGTTATATAAGTGGAACCATACAGCATGTAACCTTTTGAGATTGGCTTTTTTCACTCAGCATAATTCCCTTGAGATCCATCCAAGTTGTTGTGTGTATTAATAGTTTGTTTCTTTCTGTTGCTGAGTAGTAGTCCATGGTATGGACGTACCACAGTTTCTTTAAGCATTCATCCTTTGAAGGATGCTTGTGTTATTTCCACTTTTTGACTATTACAAGTAAAGCTGCTATGAACATTTCTGTGGACCTAAGTTTTCACTTCTCTGTGACAAATGCTAAATTGCAGATTGTGTAGCAAGCACGGGTTTAGTTTTACAAGAAACTGACAAACTATTTTCCACAGAGGCTGTACCAATTGTATATTTTTTAATGTATGATTTAGCCACAAACTCCTTAGGCTATGTGGAGTAATACATACATCCAAGTTCATTTTTCTTAAATCTGCTCTTAGTTTGTCCCAACACATTCATAAGATAACATTTTCTTCTCCCATTATTATATTACTTATATTGCTATGTATTATATTCAGTTAGTTATTTTTTTCCCCCGAGTAGACGATTTATTTTATTTTTTCTTGTGGCAATAATATACATAACAAAACATATACCACTGCAACAATTTCTACATATATAATATATATATATAATTCAGTGACATTGATTACGTTCTTCAAATTGTGCAAGCATTCTTGCTATCCTTTTCCAGATTATTCCACCACTATTAATATAAACTCAATGCCCTCTAAGCAAAAACTCCCCACCACCACCACCCTTGGTAACCACTATTAATTTCAGCTTTATGTATACTTGCTTATTTCATATAAGTGAGATCGTACAGTATTTGTCCTTTTGCAACTGACTAATTTGACTTAGCATAATGTTTTAAAGGTTCACCCATGTTGTGGCATATATCAGGACTTCATTTAATTTTATGGCTGAATAATATTCCATTGTGTGTATATATCACTTTTCATTTATCCATTCATCTGTTGATGGATATTTAGGTTGTTTCCACTTTTGGCTATTGTGAATAGGTGCAGCAATGCACATTGGCATACATACATATGTTTGTGTCACTGCTTCCAATATTTTGGGTATACACATAAGAGTGGAATAGATGTATCATAGGGTAATTCTATATTCAACTTTTTGAGGACCCAACAAACTGTTTAACAGGGCAGCTGTACCATTTTACATTCCCACCAGCAATGGAGGAGGGTTCCTCTTTCTTCATAACCTCATCAACACCTATGTTTTCCACTTTTTAGGTCATTGTCATTCTAACAGGAGTGAGATGGTATCTCAGTGTGGTTTTGATTTTCATTTCTCTAATGGCTAAAGACCATTGAGTACTTTTTCATGTGCTTATTGATCATTTGAATATCCTCTTTGGTGAACTGTCCAAGTTCTTTGCCCATTTTTTGATTGGCTTATTTGTCTTTTTGTTGTTAAGTTGTAGAAGTATTTTATATACTTTGGATACTAGACCCTTATTGGAGATATAAAACCAAAAAAAACCCAAATGCGTTGCCAAAGACTCATTGAGACCCTATAGGACAGAGTAGGACTGCCACATAGGGTTTCCAAGGCTGTAATCTTTATGGAAGCAGACTGCCACATCTTTCGCCCACAGAGCTGGTGGTGGGTTTGAACCACTGACCTTTTGGTTAGCAGCTGAGCACTTAACTATTGTGCCACTGGTTCTCCTTTTATTGGATATATTGTTGTTGTTAGGTCTCGTTGAGTCTCTTCCAACTCATAGCGACCCTATGCACAACAGAACGAGACATTGTCTAGTCCTGCCCCATCCTCACAATTGTTGCTAAGCTTGAGCCCACTGTTGCAGCCACTGTGTCAATCCATCTTGTTGAAGGTCTTCCTCTTTGTCGCTGACCCTCTCTATTTTACCAAGCATGATGTCCTTCTCCAGGGACTGGTCCCTCTTGATAACATGTCCAAAGTATGTGAAACATAGTCTTTCCATCCTTGCTTCTAAGGAGCATTCTGGTTGTACTTCTTCCAAGACAGATTTGTTCATTCTTTTGGCAGTCCATAGTATATTCTGTATTCTTTACCAACACCACAACTCAAAGGTGTCAATTCTTCTATGGTCTTCCTTATTTTTTGTCCAGCTTTCACGTGCATATGAGGCAATTGAAAACACCATGGCTTGGGTCAGGCTCGCCTTAGTCCTCAAGATAACATCTTTGCTTTTCAACACTTTAAAGAAATCCTTTGCAGTCGATTTGTCCAATGCAATGCCTTGTTTGATTTCTTGACTGCTGCTTCAATGGGTGTTGATTGTGGATTCAAGTAAAATGAAATCCTTGACAACCTAATCTTTTCTCCATTTATCATGATGTTGCTTATTGGTCCAGTTGTGAGGATTTTTGTTTTCTTTATGCTGAGGTGTAATCCATACTGAAGGCTGTAGTCGTTGATCGTCATCAGTAAGTACTTCAAGTCCTCTTCACTTTCAGCAAGCAAGGTTTTGTCATCTGCATATCACAGGTTGTTAATGAGTCTTCCTCCAAATCCTGATGCCCCGTTCTTCTTCATATAGTCTAGCTTCTCAGATTATTTGCTCAGCATACAGATTGAATAGGTATGGTGAAAGGATACAACCCTGAAGCACACCTTTCTTGACTTTAAACCACGCAGTATCCCCTTGTTGTGTTTAAACGACTGCCTCTTGATCCATGTACAGATTCCTCATGAGCATGATTAAGTGTTCTGGAATTCCCATTCTCCACAATGTTATCCACAATTTGTTATGATCCACACCGTCGAATGCCTTAGCATAGTCAATAAAACACACGTAAACATCTTTCTGGTGTTCTCTGCTTTCAGCCAGGATCCATCTGGCACCTGCAATGATATTCCTCATTCCACATTCCCTTCTAAATCAGGCTTGAATTTCCAGCAGTTACTTGTTGATATACTGCTGCAGCCACTTTTGAATGATCTTCAGCAAAATTTTGCTGGCATGTGATATTAATGATATTGTTCGATAATTTCCACCTCTGGTGGGATCACCTTTCTTGGCAATAGGCATAAATATGGATCTCTTCCAGTCAGCTGATCAGATAGCTCTCTTTCAAAATTCTTAGCATAGAAGAGTGAGCACTTCCAGCGCTGCATCCGTTTGTTGAAACATTTCAGTTGGTATTCCGTCAATTCCTGGAGCCTTGTTTTTGGCCAATGCCTTCAGTGCAGCTTGGACTTCTTCCTTCAGTATCATCCGTTCCTGATCATACATTACCTCCTGAAATGGTTGAACATCGACCAGTTCTTTTTGGTACAGTGACTCTGTGTATTCCTTCCATTTTCTGTTGATGCTTCCTGTGTCGTTTAATATTTTCCCCGTAGAATCCTTCAGTATTGCTACTCAAGGCTTAAATTTTTTCTTCAGTTCTTTCAGCTTGAGAAAAGCTGAGCATGTTCTCTTTTGGTGTTCTATCTCCAGGTCTTTGCACATGTCATCATAATACTTTACTTTGTCTTCCCAAGCCACCATTTGAAATCTTCTGTTCAGCTCTTTTACTTCATCATTTCTTCTGTTTGCTTTAGCTACTCAACGTTCAAGAGCAAGTTTCAGAGTCTCTTCTGACATCCATTTAGATCTTTTCTTTCTCTCTTCTCTTTTTAATTACCTCTTGCTTTCTTCATGTATGATGTCCTTGATGTCATTCCACAACTCATCTGGTCTTCGGTCATTAGTGTTCAACGCATCAAATCTATTCTTGAGATGGTCTCTAAATTCAGGTGGGATATACTAAAGGTTATATTTTGGCTCTTGTGGACTTGTTTAATTTTTTTCAGTTTCAACTTGAACTTGCATATGATTAATTGATGGTCTGATCTGCAGTTGGCTCCTGGCCTTATTCTGACTGATGATATTGAGCTTTTCCATCATCCCTTTCCACAGATGTAGTCGATTTGATTCCTGTGTATTCCATCTGGCGAGGTCCATGTGTATCGTTACCGTTTATGTTGGTGAAAAAGGGAATTTGCAATGAAGGAAGTAGTTGGTCTTGCAAAATTCTATCATACGATCTCCAGCATCATTTCTATCACCAAGGCCATATTTTCCAACTATCGAGTCTTCTTCTTTGTTTCCAACTATTGCATTCCAATCACCAGTAATTATCAGTGCTTACTGATTGCATGTTCAATCAGTTTCAGACTACAGAAGTTGGTAAAAATATTGAATTTCTTCAACTTTGGCTTTAGTGGTTAGTACATAAATTTGAATAATAGTTGTATTAACTGGTATTCCTTGTAGGTGTATGGATATTATCCTATCACTGATAGCGTTGTACTTCAGGATAGATCTTGAAATGTTCTTTTTGACGATGAATGCAATGCCATTCTTTTTCAAGTTGTCCTTCCCGGCATAGTAGACAGTATGATTGTCTGATTCAAAATGACCAATACCAGTCCATTTCAGCTCACTAACGCCTAGGATATCGATCTTTATGTGTTCCATTTCATTTTTGATGCTTTCCAGTTTTCCTAGATTCACACTGTCTTAGTCATCTAGTGCTGCTATAACAGAAATAGCACAAGTGCATGGCTTTAACAAAAAGAAGTTTATTCTCTCACAGTCTAGTAGGTTACAAGTCCAAATTCAGGGCGTCAGCTCCTGGGGAAGGCTTTCTCTGTCAACTCTTGAGGAAGATCTTTGTCATTAGTCTTCCCTTGTTCTGGGAGCATCTCAGCACAGGAACCTCAGGTCCAAAGGACGGCACTACTTTCCTGGTGGTATGAGTTACCCCTGTCTCTCTGCTCACTTCCCTTTCCTTTTATCTCTTATAAGATAAAAGATGGTGCAGGCCACACCCCAGGGAAACTCCCTTCACATCAGATCAGGGATGTGACCTTAGTAAGGATGTTACAATCCCACCTAATCCTCTTTAACGTAAAAGTACAATCACGAAATGGAGGACAACCACACAATACTGGGAATCATGGCCCAGCCAAATTGATATACACATTTTTGGAGGGACATAATTCAATCCATGACACATACTTTGTACATTCCAGGTTCCGATTATTAAGGGGTGTTTGCAGCTGTTTCTTCTCATTTTGAGTCATGCCACATCAGCAAATGAAGGTCCCAAAAGCTTAACTCCATCCATGTCATTAAGGTCGACTCTGCTTTGAGGAGGCAGCTCTTCCCCAGTCGTATTTTGAGTGCCTTCCAACCTGAGGGGCTCATCTTCCAGCACTATATCAGACAATGTTCCTCTGCTGTTCATAAGGTTTTCACTGGCTAATTCTTTTCAGAAGTAGACTGCTGGGTCCTTCTTCCTAATCTGTCTTAGTCTGGAAGCTCAGCTGAAACCTGTCCGCTATGGGTGACCCTGGTGATATTTGAATAGCAGTGGCATAGTTTCCAGCATCATACCAACACACAAGTCCCCACAGTACAACAAACTGGCAGACACATGGGGGTTATTGGATCTATAGTTCCCCCAAATTTTCTCCTAATCTGTAGGTTGTAAGTAGTTAGAACCCACCAGTCACTCCATGGGAGAAACATGTGGCAGTCTGCTTCCACAAAAGTTTACATCCTTGGAAACCCTATAGGGCAGTTCTACCCTGTGCTACAGGGTCTCTGTGAGTCAGCATTGACTTGACAGCAACGAGTTTAATGGCTACTGAAAGAAGCCTGGTGGTGCAATGGTTAAGTGCTCGCTTCTGACTGAAAGGTTGGCAGTTTGAACCCATCATCGGTTCTACAGGAGAAAGGACCTGGCAATCTACTCCTATAAAGATTACAGCCTAGGAAACCCTATGTGGCAGCTTTACTCTGTCCTGTAGGGTTGCTATTAGCTGGAATCAACTTGACGGCACACAACAACAACGGCTAATGATGGTGAGGAGCTTTTCATGTGTTCATTGGTTGCTTTAATATCTTCTTTGGTGAAGTGTATGTTCATGTCCTTTGCCCATTTTTTGACTGGGTTATTTCTCTTTTTGTTGTGAAGTTGTAGAAGTATTATATATGTTTTGGATATTAAACCCTTACAGGATATATGGTTCCTGAAGATTTTTTTCCCAGTCTGTAGGTTGTCTTTTCACTCTTCTGATATAGTTCTTCGATGAACTTCACTTAGTAATTCATTGACAAGTTTTTTTAAATACTCAAAGAAAAGAAAATTCAAAAAT
Organism: Dugong dugon; assembly: GCA_030035585.1. Classification (NCBI taxonomy): domain Eukaryota; kingdom Metazoa; phylum Chordata; class Mammalia; order Sirenia; family Dugongidae; genus Dugong; species Dugong dugon. The sequence goes on from CM057473.1 coordinate 74,989,175, forward strand.
CAGCGGGGCAAGGGTATGTGTTGTGTGTGTGAATTTTTGGTAGCCTACTTTAATGCTTTAAGGAGGAGTCATTGTATACTATGCAGCTAACTTATACAGAAAGTCCAAGCTCCAAAGTTGGCAAAGTGAAATTAATTAGTGCAGTGATTAATCTGGTTGCTATGGGATATTTTCCCTGGTTGGAAAAGATAGTTACAGGGTTTTTTCCCAAGAAAAAAAAAAGTTATGTGTTTACTCTTTTCTGTTTCTGGGGGGAAAAAAAGATAAAACAATGGCATGTATAGAAAAGTAGTTCTCAACCTGGGGGCCCTGGACTTAGTGCAGAGAGCCAAAATTCCAAAACTACATCAAGCCCTTAGTTTATAGACTGAATAAATAATGTCTCATATATATGCTTCACAGGATGTACACGATTTATGGTTGATAAAACCAGGGCTTCGCATCGGTTCTTCCCAGTTCAGTCATGGCTGAGGAAGCAAAACCGGAACAGACCCAAATTTTTAAAATTCGAGTGAACTGAATGATAACTGGAATGGGAAAAATTATGGATTGAAGCCCTGCTAGAAACCTAATCTCCCTCTTAGAAAACAGCGGCAGCTTATGCATCACACAGCAACCAAATCTCTTGCCCACTGGATTTTGAGCAGAGTCGGAAACAGCAACGCGACCCACTCAAAAATGGCGCCCCACCATGCCACTTTGAACGTATGTCGCTCTCCACAGTCCTGCCAATATTCCAATTTCATGCATCAGGCTCCTGAAGGGGCTCACTAGCCTCTTCCAAGTCTCCTATTCCAGGACTTCGGCCCAAAATTTTTCCCATTCCAGTTATCGTTCCAGATCACCCAAACTGTAAAAATTTGAGTCTATTCTGGTTTCACCCAGATTCTCCACCCCTTCCTGCCTTTTCATCTTATAATTGATTGTTCTAAGGAGTATGTTCCTCTCAGGTGTTACTGTTTTATCTTGTGTGCTTATCTATTGTTTGGTTGGGACGTGGTTTCCAGGGATGGCTTCTTTTCCAGGTCAGAATGGTGTCTTAGGGTCATAGTCTATTTATTCTTGAATCAGTTTCAGCAGTTTGTGTCTTTCTAGAAATTTGTCCATCTCATCTATTAGGGATTGAATTGTGTCCCTCAAAAATATCTGTTGTAAATTCTAATGCCTATACCTGTCCTTATAATCCCATTGGGGAATGGGTTTTCTTTGTTATGTTAATGAGGCCTCAGGCTCTGTTCATTTTTCATTTTTTTTTTCTTTCTGCTCCCTAGACTGGATAATTTCAATTGTCTTCTCTTCAAGTTCACTGATTCTTTATTATGGTAATGAGGCCATATTAGTGTAGGGTGTGTCTTAAATCAATCTCTTTTGAGATATAAAAGAGATTAAACAAGCAAGCTAGCAAGCAGAGATGGGGAAAGATTGATGCCAAGCCACATGGAGATCTCCAAGGAACCAGGAAAGAGAAGCTTAAGAGAGAAGGCCCTTCCCCAGACAGAGAGAGAAAGTCTTTCCCTAGAGCCAGTGCCCTGAATTTGGACTTCTAGCCTCCTAAACTGTGAGAAAATAAATTTGTTTGTTAAAGTCATCCACTTGTGGATTTCTGTTATAGCAGTACTAGATAACTAAGACAAATGTCCTTTCATTTCAGCATGAAGTTCTGCCTTTAGTATTTCTTATAGAATAGGTCTACTGCTAATGAAGTCCCTAAGCTTTTGTTTATCTGGAAATGTCTTGATTTCTTCTTCATTCTTGAAGGATAGTTTTGCTGGATAATAGAATTTTTCCTTGACAGTCTTTTTGCCTTTGTTTTTTTTTCTTTCAGGACTACATATGTCATCCCACTGCCTTCTGGCCTCCGTGGTTTCTGAGAATTAAGCTGTTAATCCTATTGAGGATCCCTTGTATATGATGAGTTGCTTCTTTCTTGCTGCTTTCAAAATTCTTCATTTGGTTTTGACAGTTTCACTATGTTTTTTGGATCTCTTTGAGTTTATCCTGCATGGAGTTTGTTGAGTTTTATGGATGTGTGTGTTCATGTCTTTCATCAGATTTGGAAAATTTTTTACCATAATTTCTTCAAATATTTTTTCTGCCCACCTTCCCCTCCTTCTCGTTCTGAGACTCCTGTAATGGGTACATTGGTAATCTTGATGGTATTCCACAGGTCCCTCAGGCTCTGTTCATTTTTCTTCATTTTTTTTCCTTTCTGCTCCCTAGGTTGGATAAATTTCAATTGTCTTCTCTTCAAGTTCACTGATTCTTTGTTATGTTAATGAGGTCATAAATCTCATTTGAGATTTAAAAAGAGCATATTAAGCAAGGAAGCAAGCAAGCGTAGATGGCGGAAGATAGATGCCAAGCCACATGAAGATCACCGAGGAACCAAGAAACAAGCTGAAAAGAGACAAGGAGCCTCCCCAGAACCAAAAGAGAGAGAAAGCCTTCCTCTAGAGCTGGCTTCCTGAATTCGGACTTCTGCCCTCCTAAACTGTGAGAAAACAAATTTCTGTTGTTAAAGCCACCCACTTGTGGTATTTCTGTTATACCAGCACTAGATAACTGAGACATCATCTAAATTATATAGTTTGTTGGCATCCAGTTGTTCGTAGTATTCCCTTATAATCCTATTTGTGTAAGATAGGTAGTCATGTCCTCTCTTTTGTTCCTGATTTTAGTAATTTCAGGCTGCTTCTTCTTTTTTTTTTTTTTGGTCAGTATAGCTAAAAGTTTATTAATTTTATTGATCTTTTCAAACAACCAACTTTTGGTTTTGTTCATTTTCTCTGTTGTTTTCCACTCTTTCTTTCATTCATTTCCACTCTAGTCTTTATTATTTCCTTCCTTCTGCTTGTTTTCAGTTTAGTTTGCTCTTCTTTTCTGAGTGTTTTAAGACAGAAGGTTAGGTTATTGATTTGAGATCTTTCTTAGTGTAGGCGTTTACAACAGTAAATTTCTCTCTAAGAACTGCATTAGCTGCATCCCATAAGTTTTGATATGTTTTGCTAAATTTTCTTTAGAAATTATTGTATGTTAAGACTTGACTTGAATTTGTTGTGTAGGTGTTACTAGCTGAAATCAACAAATACGAAGTCTCATGTAATTTAAAGACAAAAATGTATAAAATATGGTCTTTATCTTCAAGGAGTGGAGGTAATTTAGTGAATAGTTTAATAAAATAGTAGCCATGAGTTAAAAATTACAGTGTTTATAGAGATAGTATAAAGAGATTATATATTAACTTTATCTTTTTTTTTCCCTCTTTTAGTTACTCATGCCTACATTATGTCTTAACATTGAACTAACAGGGCCAAAGCTTAACCCCATTGCACACTTCCTGTCGGTTACCCAAATTACTGTTACTGTGCCTAGGAGGAAACAGTTTTAATAGACCTTATAACCTTAAAACTATTATGTAAATTTTGTACTTTCAATTTTACTGCATCACTGTTTCAAGTTTTATCTGTAAGTCAGAACCTTGTTGTTTAGTTAGTCACCAACACTTTACAGAACCATTTTCAAGACACATGGAAAGGATAAACTCAATGATAGAGTATTTACATCCTTGGGATTACAAGGGATTGGAAGAGTCAAGGGCTGCAAAGGAAAGAATCAGCATGAGACTGTACCTCCTATTGTTCTCCTCTGATATAAATTCTTTTCTTCACTTTCTTCTAGCTCTTTTCCCCACTTACCCAACATCACTAATGTACTAACCTTCTTCCTGAATGCAAGCATTCCCCTATATATCCCGTCTTGGCTTCCTCTTGCCAACAGAGTTCTCCCAATTTCTCCTATGCCTCAGGAGCTGGCACTCTCTCCTACTGCTCTCTTCCCCCAAGGGAGGATGATTTTGCTGTCTCACTGAAGTCACTGTAGGAAAACTTGACATTCGGGCTGATATTCCTCTGACTATATTTCCTTGCATAGCAACACTACTTGCTTATGCAATTCTACCCTGGAGTGGCTAGCCCCTGGCATTTCCACCCTGGGGTATTTATAGACTTATCACAGTTCCCCTCACCTCACAGGCTGTGAAGAGAAGTTGGGCACCTTTCGCACGTACTTCTCCCTCCATCCACTTACAGGCAGAGATTGGAAATCTGCTATTTGGGAGTACAGCATAGGATGAGGCATGAATGGATGCAAAGTATAGCTCAACCAGAAACTGCCATATAAAATGTCAGATTTTGAGCTATTCATACCACTTAACCCAAACTTCATCTCTGTTATGCTGACAGTAGAAAGTCTTCTAGCCTGCTGCTTAAACAGCTGTTCAGGGGCTGCTCATCTTCTCTTGCATCTGCATTAGGCAATTAACAAGCTGCTTGAGCAAGTAGCTCAGGCTTTGGTTGCAGAACTGCCAGCCAGCTTATCTGCTGTACCCATCACTGGGGATGTTTTTCAAACTTTCAAGGTGAGTGAACACTCAGCAGAATATACAGTCCTGTTAGTGTAGGCTTCAGTCTTGAATATGATTTATCATCTTGTAATTCAGAAAAGAAAAGGTAGAAAGGTAGTTTTAAATAGCTAATTCTATAGCACATTTTAAAAAGATTTTAAAGAACAAAGATTATCAGTTTTATTTTTTGCATGTTGGTTTGTTTTCCATATTTTTCTGCAGCTGTAACTATGATGTAAACATTTTCTATGCTTAATAATATATCACTCAACAATATATTATAATATTTCCCTAAGTTTCTCCACAATCTTTGTAATAATTTTAATGGCTGCCTACCTCACTGAGTTGATGTGTACCATAGATGATGTACCATTTCCTTACTTGTTGTATGTTTGGGCTTTTGCAGGAGAAGTTGTTCAGTTGAGGAAAGTCCCAGAGAATGCAGTGCTCCTCAGGGAGGGGGCGGGGTATAGTGCTACAGTGAAGGTTCTGGCACCCACTGCCATGTGAGGGCCATGGGTGCCTTGTGAATAGGGATTGTAACATGATGCCAAAAACAAGCAAACCACTCACCTGGTTAACCAGAGACTAGCCCTGTTTTGGCAGCCCTGGGTGGTGCAAGTAGTTACCATGCTTCAATTAACTGAAAGATTAGAGGTTCAAGTCAACCCAGAGGCACCTCAGAAGAAAGGCCTGTTGATCTACTTCTGGAAAATTAGCCATTGAAAACTCTATGGAGCAGAGTTGTACTCTATTGTAGGGTAAAAACATCACAAAGTTTAGTAAAGCAAAAAGAATGGTTTTATCTGGCATATATTCAAAGAAGCAAAAGTGGGAAATGGACAAGCATGCTGCCAAAGCCATGTCTACTCGAGTCAGAGGAACGTTACAGAATCATCAGTATATACTAACGTTACAAATGGGCAAAACCATTGAAAGCTTTACCTTTCACAGTTTCACAGATTGGCTAAAAACTGTTAAGTCACCGTGATTCTGCATTTTGAATCAACTTTCTTAACAATCATTAGTATAGGTTTCAGTAATGACTGTCAGGAGGGTCTTCATTGGTCCAACAAATCTTACTATTCACCAAAGGCTAATAAAAAAAGACAAGAATGGTTAAGTATGTGGGTCTTTTGTGCTCTGTTTATGATTTGTTTATGTGAAAGTTTCCCTAAAAGATCTTTTTCAAGATTGTTCTAGCTATTGTCTTTATAACTCAGGGCCCTGTTGATGTGTCCTTGTGAGTCCTTGTGAGTCCAGCTCCAGCTGGGTGACATTCTAGGACGGGGAATAATGGCTCCAATATTATCTCCTATATCAACTCTGACATACATGAGGTCACCATGAGTCAGAATCAACTCAAAGGCAACTGGTTTTTTTTTAACCTTGATGTATGTACATCAACTCATTATCATCATTTTTTTTTGAAACTCAATTTTGAGGCGAGTGTCATCTGTAGCACTGGATGGATCAAATGGTGCCCTGTCAGGGTCCAAAAGCCAAAGCGTACTGGTCACCACTGACAAACCTTCTATTGAGTCCCAAGACTGGCACAGCTGTTGAAGGCATTTCTGCTTAGGGTTGTGAAGTTGGCAGTGCTGAGAAGCACTTTGGGTAGTTAAAGAACTTCCTGTTCCCCCAGTCCTTTATCCCACAACTACAGCCGGTTGACCTCTCCAGTCACCTAGGATCCTCCTACTCCTGTCAAAGGAGAGTGAATTTGCCTTACGTCTGTGATTCTCAAACTTCAGTGTAATAGGAATCACCTTGGGGAGGGTTTGCTGAAAGTATAGACTCTCACTCCCCACGCCCAGAATAGTAGGTCAGGTATGGGGCTTAGGAATTATCATTTTTGATGAGTATACCAATTATCCTAATACTGTGGTCAACCAGACGTGAGACATACTGCCTTAGGACATAGCTCAGGGACTTGTATCAAGACTGTTTTCAGGCTGGAACTTATACCTGGATTCCTCCCAGGGTACTCTGCCTAGTTTCAGGAAGTGGGGCTTCTGCTTGGCTCCCTCTACTTTCACCAATCCCAGCTGGACCCAACTACCAATTCACAGACCTCCAGAATAGCAGCTGCTGGAATGTGGGTCACAACCTTTGCCTTGCAACCACTGCCCGGCTGTCAGAGAACTAACCAGGTGACTGCTTGAATTGACAGCTGTCAATCTGCATCCTCTCCTATCTTGTAAGCACTTCTCCTCCTACACACACACACAAACACACACTGAATACTGTACTAGGCCTTCCCCTCTCACCTGGTGCTGGGTCCATGCCCTGTGCTATCTCCACCCCACCATCCACACATGTCTTATCTCTGGTTCTCAGTTCCTCTCGTCTGGTTCCATCCTGCCTCTGAAAGAATTACTCTCCAGTTAGAATTTTAAAAAGACATACATGGAGCCATAATGAGTGCCATGTTTGGTAGCTACTGAGTCTACTCAGCTCCTGTTTTGTCAGCCTTTCTGAAAAATGACATCAGTGTCTCACGCTCAGTCATTTGGGTCCTTCATGGATCAGCTTCAAAATTACATCTTTCCAATCTCCACTCCTTCTGTCTAGGGTGTTACGATATCTTGGGGCTTAAGAAACCCATACTGCACCACCCAGTGGCCTCTTGATGTTCTCACCCGTCAGCTCTTTGACATTTATAAGCAGAAGAATATGAGCAACAAACTATAAAGGCTAAATATATAGAGTTAGTGTTTACAGTCCATCAACAAAATGAATGATATATTTAATGATGCTTTCTTATTATTCTATTATATGGTACTTAATCATGAATAGAAGCAGTAAACTCTATTTATAGTGATGAATTGCTGATGACTCAGATATGATTTGTAAATTAGACCTGACCTCTGATTTACAAACCAGTAAATTAGACTTGACCTCTGATTCATAAACCAATAAAGTAGAACTAATAATTTATTGTATGTGCCTGCAGTGGGCTTGTTGCACCACAAGAAAGTAAATGTGCAGTGTTTCTGCCTTTTTCTTTTTTCTGGATAACTTGAAGTTCAGCCTCCTGGGAAGGTGCCAGAGAGCATAGGGTTCCAATTTGCCCACATCCTCACCAACACTTGTTATTCTCCATTTTTTGTTTTGTTTTTTAATAATAGTCATAGTGTGTGGTTTAAAATCGGGAAAGGTGTGTGTCAGGATTGTATCCTTTCACTATGCTTATTCAATCTGTATGCAGAACAAATAACCCAAGAAGCTAGACTATATGAAGAAGAAGAAAGCAGCATCAGGATTGGAGGAAGACTCATTAACAACCTGTGGTATGCAGACGACACAACCTTGCTTGCTGAAAGTGAATAGGACTTGAAGCACTTACTGATGAAGATCAGACTACCCAGCCTTCAGTATGGATTATACCTCAACATAAAGAAAACAAAAATCCTCACAACTGGACCAATAAACAATATCATGATAAATAGAGAAAAGGTTGAAGTTGTCAAGGATTTCATTTTACTTGGATCCACAATCAATGCCCACAGAAGCAGCAGTCAAGAAATCAAAAGATGCATTGCATTGGGCAAATCTGCTGCAAAAGACCTCTTTAAAGTGTTGAAAAGCAAAGATGTCACCTGAAGACTAACTAAGGTGTACCAGGCGCAAGCCATGGTGTTTTCAATTGCCTCATATGCATGCGAAAGCTGGACTATGAATAAGGTAGACCGAAGAAGAATTGATGCCTTTGAATTATGGTGTTGGTGAAGAATATCGAGTATACCATGGACTGCCAGAAGAAGGAACAAATTTGTCTTGGAAGAAGTACAGCCAGAACCCTCCTTAGAAGCCAAGATGGCAAGACTTCCTTTCACCTTTGGACACGTTATCAGCAGGGATCAGTCCCTAGAGACGGACATCATGCTTGGTAAAGTAGAGGGTCAGTGAAAGACAGGAAGACCTTAATGAGATGGATTGATACAGTGGCTGCAACAATGGGTTCAAACATAGCCATGATTGTGAGGATGGCTCAGTGTTTTGTTCTGTTGTACATAGGGTGCTTAACAACAACAACGAAGTGGGTGTGAAGTTGTATCTCATTGCGGTTTTGACTTGCGTTTTCCTAATGACTAATAATGTTGAACAACTTTTCATGTGCTCGTTGGCCATTTGTATATCTTCTTTGGAGAAATGTCTATTGAAGTAATTGACTCGTTTTTAAATTGGGTTGCCTTTTTTTGTTGAGTTGTAGAAATGATATATTCTGGATATTAAACTCTTATTATATATATGGTTGTCAAATACTCTCTTCCATTCTGTTGATAGTTTTTCCACTTTCTTGGTTGTATCTTTTATGCATAGAAGTTTTTAATTTTGATGAATTCCAATTTGTCTATTTTGTCTTTTGTTGCTTGTGCTTCTGGTGTCATATCAAAGAATCCATTACCAAATACAAGGTCCTGAAGCTTTATTCCTGTGTTTTCTTCTAAGAGTTCTATGGTGTTAGCTCTTATTTTTAGGTCATTGATCCATCAGGGGTTAATTTTCATATATGGGGTGAGGTATGAGTTCTTTTACATGTGGAGATCCAGTTGTCCCAGCACCATTTGTTAAAGACACTATTCTTTCCCTATTGAATGTACTTGGCACTCTTGTTGAAATTCAGTTGGCTACAGATATCTGGGTTTATTTCTGCACTCTCAATTCTATTCCTTTTTGTCTATATGTCTACCTTTATACTAGTACTACATTGTTTTGATTTCCCTAGCTTTGTAGTAAATTTTTAAATCAGGAAATGTGCATCCTCCTACTTTGTTCTTCTTCAAAATTACTTTGGCTATTCAGGACCGCTTGTCAGTCCATATAAATCTGAGAATTGGCTGTTCCAAGTTTTGCAAAAAAGGTTGTTGTACTTTTGATAGATATTGTGTTAAATCTGTAGATCACTTTCTGTAGAATTGACAGCTTAATGGTATTAATTCTTTCAGTATTAACATGGATCATCTTTCCATTTATTTAGGTCTTCCTTAATTTATTTCAGCAATGTTTTATAGTTTACAGTATACAAGTGTTTCACCTTCTAGTATTGATATGGGTTATCTTTCTATTTATTTAGGTCTTTTTTATTTCAGCAATGTTTTATAGTTTTCAGTGTACAAGTGTTTCACCTTCTAGTATTGATATGGGTTATCTTTCTATTTATTTAGGTCTTTTTTATTTCAGCAATGTTTTCTAGTTTTCAGTGTACAAGTCTTTCATCTTCTTGGTTAAATTTATTCCTAGGTATTTTATTCTTTACATCCTATTGCAAATGTATTTGTTTTCTTAATTTCCTTTTCAGATTGTTCATTGCTGCTGTTTAAAAACACAATTTACTTCTGTGTGTTGATTTGTACCCTGAGAATTTGTTGAACTTGTTTATTAGTTGTAGTAGTTTCTGTTTTTGTTTTATTGTTGTAATTAAATAAGTTTACATTTCAAGTTAGTCTCTGTGATGGTTAAGATTGTGTGTCAGCTTGGCTGGGCCATGATTCTCTGTGTTTTAATGTAATCACTCCCATGATTGAATATACTGTGGGTAGCCAATCAGATGAAAGCGAGTCTCCCTGCGAGTGTGGCCTGCATCTGTATATAAGCAGACGTTCTGGCTTTTTGCTCTCTCTGGATCCTGTGGCTGCCTCTTGTTGTCTCATCTCTGGTTCTTGGGACTTGAGCTGTCAGCTTATCCGCGGAACCTGGGATTCGTCAATCTGCACAGCCTGTGAGTGGTAGCCCTGCTCTCCGACCTTCTGATCTTGGGCTTGCCAGCTTCTGCAGCTGTGTGACTTGGGAGAGGCCTCTACCCTGTTCCACGGAGTTGGGATGTTCTAGCCTCTACAATCACGTGAGCTGTTTCCTTGATATAATCTCTTTACATATATATATATTTATACACTTTTACTGGTTTTGCTTCTCTATAGAACCCAGCCTAAGACAGTCTCCCATACAGAAATTTTTTTTTTTTTTACATACATCGTTATGTGACACCAACCACTCACCCCATTCTTGGCAGCACGCTCCTCCCCTCTGCCCATGATTCCCCATGAACATTCAACCAGCTCCTGACTCTCTCTGCCTTCCCATCTCACCTCTGGACAGAAGCTGCCCCCTTGGTCTCTTGTATCTACTTGACTAAGAGGCACATTCTTCACAGGTATCACTTTATGTCCCACAATCCAGTCCAATCCCTGTCTGAAGAGTTGGCCTTGGAAATTGTTTTAGTTCTGGGGTGATAGAGAGTCCAGGGGCCATGTTTCTGGGGCACCTCCAGTCTCAGTCAGACAATTAAGTCTGGTTTTCTTACTAGAACTTGAGTTCTGCATCCCATCGTTCTACTGCTCCATCAGGCACCCTCTGTTGTGTTCCCTGTCAGGATGTTCATTGGTGATGGCCGGGCACCATCTAGTTCTTCTGGTCTCAGGCTGATGAAGTCTCTGGTTTATGTGGCCCATTCTGTCTCTTGGGCTAATACTTTCCTTGTGTGTTTGGTGTTCTTTGTTCTCCTTTACTCCAAGTGGTTGGGACCAATTGATGCATCTTAGATGGCTGCTTGCAAGCTTTTAAGACCCCAGATGCCACTCACCAAAGTAGGATGCAGAACGTTTTCTTAATAAGCTTTGTTATGCCAATTGACACAGATGTCCCCTGAAAACATGTCCCCAGACCCCACATCCCTGCTACTCTGTCTCTCAAAGTATTTATTGTATTGAGGAAACTTTTTAGCTTTGGTTTAGTCCAGTTGTGCTGGCTTCCCCTGCAGTGTGTGCTGTCCTTTCCTTCACCCAAGACGATTCTTATCTACTATCTACTTAGTGAATAACACTCACCCTCCCTCCCCACCCCGGTAACCAACAAGAATGTTTCCTTCTGTGTTTAAACTTCTTGAGTTCTTATAATAGTGGTCTTATACAGTATTTGTCCTTCTGTGACTGACTAAATTCACTCAGCATAATAAGTTCCAGCTTCCACCATGTTATGCGATGCATTCTATTGTGTGGATATACTGTAGTTTGTTTATCTGAGTTGTAGTAGCTTTCTTGCGGATACTTTGGATATTCTATATACAGGACCACGTCTTCTGCACATAGAGATAGTTTACTTCTTTTCTAATTAAGATACATTTTACTTCTTTTTCTTGACAAATTGCTCTGGCTAGAAGTGCCAGTACAATGTTGAATAGTAGTGGTGAAAGTGGGCATTCTTGTCTAGTTCCTGATCTTAGGGAGAAAGCTTTTAGTCTTTCACCATTGAGTATGATGTTAGCTGTGGGTTTTTCATGAATGCTCTTTACCTTGATGAATAATTTCCCTTCTATTCCTAGTTTTCTGAGGGTTTTTATCACAAAAGTGTGTTGGATTTTCTCAAATGCCTCCTCTGCATCAATTGAGATGACTAGTTGTTTTTTTTCTTTTGTTCTATTAAAGTGGTATATTACATTGATCGATTTTCTTATGTTGAAACACCCTTTTATTCCTGGAATAAATCCCACTTGGCCATCGTGTGTAATCCTCTTAATATTCTGTTAGATTCCATTTGCTAGTAGCCACTAATAAACTTTGGTCTCTGTATTTTTACCTATTCTATATATTTCATATAAATAGGATTATTTCTGCTCTAATTTTTATTGTTTCCTTCCTTCTGGTATCTTTGAGCTTAGTTTGCTTCTTTTTTTTTTTTAAAATAGTCCCTCAAGGTGTAAAGTTAGGTTATTGATTTTAGATATTTCCTTTTTTTTTCATTGCTTTTAGCACACCCTCTATTTATTTTTTATTTATTTTTACTGTACTTTAAGTGAAAGTTTACAGCTCAAGTTAATTTCTCATACAAAAATTTATACAAATATTGTTATGTGATATTAGTTGCAATCCCTATAGTGTGACAGCACACTCTCCCTTTCCACCCCAGGTTTCTTGTGTCCATTCAATCAGTTCTTGTCCCTTCCTGCCTTCTCATCCTCCCTCCGGACAGGAGCTGCCCATTTAGTCTTGCGTATCTGCTTGAACTATGAAGCACACTCTTTATGGGTATTATTTTATGTTTTACAGTCCAGTCTAATCTTTGTCTGAAGAGTGGACTTCAGGAATGGTTTTAGTTCTGGGTTAACAGAGCGTCCAGGGGCCATGGCTCTGGGGGTTCCTCCAGTCTCAGTCAGACCATTAAGTCTGGTCTTTTTGCATGAATTTGAGTGCTCTGCACTTTTCTCCTGCTCCATCAGGGACTCTCTGTTGTGTTTCCTGTCAGGGCAGTCGTTGGTGGTAGCAGGGCACCATCTAGTTCTTCTGGTCTCATGCTGATGGGGTCTCTGGTTTATGTGGCTCTTTTGTCTCTTGGGCAATTATTTTCCTCATGTCATTGGCGTTCTTCTTTCTCCTTTGTTCTAAGTGGGTTGGCACCAATTGATGCATATTAGATGGCTGCTCACAAGATTTTAAGATCCCAGACACCACTCAAAAAAGTGAGATGCAGAACATTTTCTTAATAAACTTTTTTATGCCAGTTGACCTAGATGTCCTCAGAAACCATGGTCCCCAGACCCCAACCCCTGCTACTCTGTCCCTCAAAGTGTTCGGTTGTGTTCAGGAAACTTCTTAGCTTTTGCTTTAGTCCAGTTGTGCTGACTTCCCCTGTACTGTGTGTTGTCCTTCCCTTCACCTAAGATGATTCTTGTCTACTATCTAGTTAGTGAATTCCCCTCTCCCTCCTTCCCCATCCTCACAACCATCAAAGAATGTTTTCTTCTGTGTTTAAACTTTTTCTTGAGTTCTTATAATAGTGGTCTCATACAATATTTGTCCTTTTGTGACTGACTACTTTCACTTAGCATAATGCCATCCAGATTCATCTATGCTGTGAGATGTTTCACGGTTTCATCACTGTTCTTTATCATTGCGTAGTATTCCATTGTATGTATGTACCGTAATTTGCTTATCCATTTGTCTGTTGATGGGCATCTAAGTTGTTTCCATCTTTTTGCTATTGTGAGCAGTGCTGCAGTGAATATGTGTGTGCATATATCTATTCATGTGATGGCTCTTATTTCTCTAGGATATATTCCAAGGAGTGGGATTACTGGATCATATGGTACTTCTATTTCTAGCTTTTTAAGAAAGTGACAAATTGATTTCCAAAGTGGTTGTACCATTTTACACCCCCACCAGCAGTGCATAAGCATTCCAGTCTCTCCACAACATCTCCAACATTTATTATTTTGTTTTTCTTGGATTAGTGCTAGCTTTGTTGGGGTGAGATGGTATCTCATTGTAGTTTTGATTTGCATTTCTCTAATGACTAATGATCGTGAGCATTTCCTCATGTATCTGTTAGCCGCCTGAATGTCTTCTTTGGTGAAGTGTCTGTTCATATCCTTTGCCCATATTTTCATTGGTTATTTGTCTTTTTGTTGTTGAGGTGTTGCAGTATCTCTTAGCTTTTAGAGACTAGACCCTTATAGATATGTCATAGCCAAATTTTTTTTCCCAGTCTGTGGGTTGTCTTTTTACTCTTTTGGTGTTTGATTTTTAGGAGCTCCTAGTTATCTAGTTCTTGCGTCTATGTTCATGAGGGATATTGGTCTGTAATTTCCTTTTTTTGTGATGTCTTTACCTGGTTTTGGTATCAGGGTTATGCTGGCTTCATAGAATGAGTTTAGGAGTATTGCATCATTTTCTATGCTCTGAAATACCTTTAGTAGTAGTGGTGTTAACTCTTCTCTGAAAGTTTGGTAGAATTCTCCAGCGAAGCCATCCAGGCCAGGGCTTTTTTTGGTTAGGATATTTTTAATTACCTTTTCAATCTCTTCTTTTGTTATGGGTTTATTTAGTTGTTCTACCTCTTTTTGTGTTAGTTTAGGTAGGTAGTGAGGTTCTAGAAATTTGTCCATTTCCTCCAGGTTTTAAATTTGTTAGAGTACAATTTTTCATAGTATCTGTTATGATTCTTTAAATTTCAGTTGGATCTGTTGTGATATCACCCATCTCATTTCTTATACAGGTTATCTGCTTCCTCTCCTGTTTTTCTTTTGTCTTTTTGGCCAATGATTTATCGATTTTGTTGATCTTTTCAAAGAACCGGCTTTTGGTCTTGTTGTTTTTCTATTCTTTACTTCATTTATTTCTGCTCTAGTCTTTATTATTTCCTTTCTTCTGGTGCCTAAGGGTTTCTTTTGCTGCTCTCTTTCTATTTGTTTGAGATGTAGGGTTAATGTTTTGATTTTGGCCCTTTCTGCTTTTTGAATATGTGCATTTATTACTATAAATTGACCTCTGAGCACTGCCTGTGCTGTGTCCCAAAGGTTCTGGTGAGATGTGTCTTCATTCTCATTTGATTCTATGAATTTCTTTATTCCATCCTTGATTTACTCTGTAACCCAGTAATTTTTGAGCTAGGTGTTGTTCAGTTTCCATGTATTTGATTTTTTTTCCTTGCTTTTTCTGTTATTGATTTCTACTTTTATGGCTTTTGGTCAGAAAAGATGCTTTGTAATATTTTGATGTTTTGAATTCTGTTAAGGCTTGCTTTGTGGACTAATATGTGATCTATTCTGTAGAATGTTTCATGTGTGTTGGAAAAGAAAGTATACTTGGCTGCTTTTGGGTAAAGTGTTCTGTATATGTCTTTAAGGTCAAGTTGGTTGATTGTGGCATTTAGGCCTTCTGTGTCTTTACTGATCTTCTTTCTAGATGTTCTCTCCTTCACCAAAGGTGGTGTGTTGAAGTCTCCTACTATTATGGTGAAGCTGTCTATTTCTCTTTTCAATGCTGTTAGAGTTTGTTTTACGTATTTTGGAGCCCTGTCGTTGGGTGCATGTATATTTATTATAATGCTGTCCTCATAGTGTATTGACCCTTTAATCATTATGTAGTGTCCTTCCTTATTCTTTGTGGTGGGTTTTGCTTTAAAGTCTATTTTGTCAGAGATTAATATTGCCACTCCTGCTCTTTTTTTGAATGTTGTTTGCTTGGTATATTTTTTTCCATCCTTTGAGTTTTAGTTTGTTTGTGCCTTTGAGTCTAAGGTGTGTCTCTTGTAGGCAGCATATAGATGGATTGAGTTTTTTTAATCCATTCTGCCATTCTCTGTCTCTTTATTGGTGAATTTAGTCAATTTACATTCAGTGTCATTCTTGATAGGTATGAGTTTAGTGCTGTCATTTTTATTTTTTATTTTTTTGTGGTGTCAACAGTTTCTTTCTTGTTTTCTGATGTTGACAGTTTCTTTGGAATAAAGAACAATTTCTGTGCTGAGTCGTTTTTCTTTATGCATTTTCTTTTTATCTTTTTCATTATTGTTGACTTTGTATTTGCTGAGGCTTTATGTTTTTCTTCTTTTTTATTTTGACAGGTAGATTTGTTATTTTCCTTTGGGGTTACCTTAAAATTTACCTCCATTTTTCTAAGTTTAAACCAATCTTTCATTTCTTGATATGCCTTAACTTCCTCTCCATATGAAAGTTCTATGATTACACTATTTAGTCCCTCTTTTTTTCTTTTAATGTTGTCATCATTTACAGACTGACATCTCTGTTTCCCTATTTTCAGTGTTTTAGCTTTGACTTATTTTTGTGACTTCCCTATCTGGGTTGATATCAGGTTGTTCTGTCCTGTTTTCTCATCTTGGGTTGTTATCTGATATTGTTGGTTCTGTAGCTGGAGAACTCCCTTTGATGTTTTGTAATTTTGGTTTGGTTTTTAACAAATTCTCTTAATTTCTGTTCTTCTGGAATTGCCCTAATTTCGCCTTCATATTTGAGAGACAGTTTTACTGGTTATATAATTCTTGGCTGGCAATTTTTTTCCTTCAAGGCTTTATATATGTCATCCCATTGCCTTCTTGCCTGTGTGGTTTCTGCTGAGTAGTCGGAGCTTATTCTTATTGACTCTCCTTTGTAGATGACTTTTCGTTTATCCCTAGCTGATCCTTAAAATTCTCTCTTTATCTTTGGTTTTGGCAAGTTTGATTTTAATGTGTCTTGGTGACTTTCTTTTGGCATCTACCATGTGTGAGGGTCAATGAGCTTCTTTAATAGATATCTTCTCATCTTTCACTATATCAGAGAAGTTTTCTGCCAACAAATCTTCAACAATTCTCTGTGGATTTTTTGTTATCCTTCCCCATTCTGGTACTCCAATCACTTGTAGATTATTCCTCTTGATAGAGTCCCACATAAATCTTAGGGTTTCTTCATTGTTTTAAATTATTTTATCTGATTTTTCCTCAAATAAATTGATGTCAAATGCTTTATCTTCAGTCTCACTAATTCTGACTTCCATAGTCTCAATTCTTTTCCTATGACCTTCTATTGAGTTGTCTAATTCTGAAATTTTATTATTAATCTTTTGAATTTCTATTTGCTGTCTCCCTATGGATTCTAGCAGCTGTTAAATTTGTCATTGTATCTTGTATTGCTTTCATGAATTCCTCTATTGCTTTGTCTGTGTGTTCTTTGGCTTGTTCTGTGTTTTGAATGATCTCCTTCCTGATCTCTTGAAGAGCTCTGTGTATTAATCTTTTGTATTCTACTGTCAGTAATTCCAAGACTTTCTCTTCCTCTGGAAAGTTTCCTGGTTCTTTGTTTTGATTGTTAGCTGGAGCCATCTTGATCTGCTTCTTTATGTGATTTGATATTGACTGTTGTCTCTGAGCCATCAATAAGTTATTATATTTGTTTACTGTATGTTTGCTTACTGTGTCCTAGCTTTTTGTTTTGTTTTGTTTTGATAAGCCCAGATAGGCTGGGCGTGTGAGCTACTTTGGCTATTGGCATCTTTGAAGGTCTCATGTCCTGTCACCAGGTGGTTAGAGCTGCTACTAGGTGTGTGAACCCAGGACTCCATTTACTTCTCTTATGTGGATTCAGCGCAGGTGTCCAGGTCAGTCACCAAGTCTGTGGTGCAGACTCTTACTTACAGTCCTAGACCGGCTGGGCTATGTAGGGTGATTGGAGCAGGTGCAGGTATCTGGCTGTAGTAGGGGGCTATGTGCTGAGCAAGGTAGGGGGCTGATAGGTGCCCCTGAGTGCCTAGGTGGAATGTGTGTCCTTGTTCCCTACAGCTCGTAGGTGGGTGGATTTTGCAGCTGGACTTTGGGTACCCAGTGCTGTTTGCTGTAAGGACTGGGAGGCACCCCTTCTTCTTGGACCCCTGTTGTGGGTGGCTAGGTAGAATTGGTGAGACTGCCCCCTGATGTGGCTGGGTGAGGACCCTGCTTAATGGGTAGGGCGTTGTCAAATTTTCATGGATCTGACACTCCCCCTTGGCTGCTGCAGTTGAAAACAAGCTTCAGGTATATACCCTATTGTTCTATGCTAATGAGGGCCTACGTTGTTGAATCAGCCCACACAAGTCTAGGCAGAGGGGAAGGGCATTGAAAGTCTGTGGACCCCTTATTCCTGTGCCTAGGCAAAGGGGCAGTGCATGCTCTGAGTTCCTGGCTTAGGGGGCGTGGCGATTTTTTAAAGCTGTGAGACTGGTTTCGGCATGGTTAGTCCTGAGTACATTTCTTAATGGAAGTGGTGATTTTTTGTTTGTTTATTTGCTTGTTTTTTTCCTAAAGCCATGAGACTGGTTTGGGCATGATAGCTCTTATTTCCAGCTTAGAGGGCGTGGCAATTTTTGAATACTGCTGGACTGGTATCAGAGTGGAGTAGGGAGGTGGGTGGATGAGGGGAAAAGAAGCACTTTTCTGCTATGAAAGTACCAGAGGGGGAGGGGTTATTTTGATCCCACGTGATAGGTTAGATGCTTGCACTTAACTTTCGCAGATCCAGCACCGCTTCCCCCAGCTCCAGAGGCTTGTGCAAACTCTCGCCACCCAGTCTCTCCCAACGTGTTGAAATGCATCCTGAGCACTTTCTTGCCTCAGCTGGTACGACCAATCCAGCTTGCAGGGTGCCAGCTAGCTCAAGTATGGCACTTCTTCGTTGCTTCTGAACTGTCTCTCCCTCCTCCTGCCTCTCAATTCGACTCCTCAGCTTTGTCTTTGATGTTCAGGGCGCCTAGATTGTCACTTTTTTTTCGGGTCTTTGTTGTAAGAGGGACCACAGGAAGCATCTGACTATTCTGCCATCTTGGCCCCACCTCTTTTTTTCTTTAATGTAGGTGTTTACAGATATAAAATTCCCTCTGAGCACTGCCTTCACTGTATCCCATAAGTTTTGTTATATGTGCTTTCATTTTCATTTATCTCAAAGTATTTTCTAATTTCCTTTGTGATTTCTTCTTTGACCCATTGGTTGTTGAATGGTGTGTTGTTTAATTTCTACATATTTGTGAATTTTCCCATTTTTCTTTTGTTATTGATTTATAATTTCATTCCATTTTGGTTGGAGAAGATACTTTGTATGATTTTAATATTTTTAAATTTATTGAGACTTGTTTTGTGACCTAACATATAATCTACCCTGGAGAATGATCTATGTGCACTAGAGAAGAATGTATATCTGGCTATTGTTGGGTGGTGCGGTGATGTGAATTACTTAATATGGTCCTTCTAGCCATAGCTTTTGTAACTCTCACAAAATGATTGGGTGGGACTATGCAGGTAATGTTTTCGTGGCCCACCAAGGAGATTGGGCAGTGTGAAAACGGCATGGGGGTGGTGTCTAACCTCCTCTAACTTCACAAGAGGGAAGGAGAATCAAGATCAACCGTCCATAACAGATACATGAGGAAATGCTCACAATCATTAGCCATTAGAGAAATGCAAATCCAAACTACAGTGAGATACCATCTCACCCCAACAAAGCTAACAGTAATCCAAGAAATACAAGATAATAAATGTTGGAGAGGTTGTAGAGAGACTGGAACACTTACGCATTGCTGGTGGGGATGTAAAATGGGATAACCACTCTGGAAATCAATTTGGGGCTTCCTTAAAAAGGTAGAAATAGAAGTACCATATGATCCAGTAATCCCACTCTTTAGAATATATCCTAGAGAAATAAGAGCCATCACACGAATAGAAAAATGGACACCCATGTTCATTGCAGCACTGTTCATCATAGCAAAAAGATAGAAACAACCTAGGTGCCCATCAATGGACGAATGTATAAACAAATTATAGTATATCCACACAATGGGATACTATGCAACGATAAAGAACAACCATGAATCCGCAAAACATCTCAAAACATAGATGAATCTGGAAGACATCATGCTGAGTGAAAGTAGTCAGTCACAAAAGGACAAATATTGTATGAGACCACTATTATAAGAACTCAGGAAAAGGTTTAAACACAGAAGAAAACATTCTTTGATGGTTATGAGGATAGGGAGGGAGGGAGAGGGGAATTCACTAACTAGATAGTAGACAAGAATCATCTTAGGTGAAGGGAAGGACAACACACAGTACAGGGGAAGTCAGCACAACTGGACTAAAGCAAAAGCTAAGAAGTTTTCTGAACACAACCGAACACTTTGAGGGACAGAGCAGCTGGGGCTGCGGTCTGGGGACCATGGTTTCCAGGGACATCTAGGTCAATTGGCATAACAAAGTTTATTAAGAAAATGTTCTGCATCCCACTTTGATGAGTGGCGTCTAAGATGCACCAACTGGTCCTAACCCACTTGGAACAAAGGAGAATGAAGAACACCAAAGACACAAGGAAAATATTAGCCCAAGAGAAAAAAGGGCCACATAAACCAGAGATTCCATCAGCCTGAGACCAGAAAAACTAGATGGTGCCTCCTACCACCGATGACTGCCCTAACAGGGAACACAACAAAGAGTCTCTGATGGAGCAGGAGAAAAGTGTGGAGCAGAACTCAAATTCACATAAAAAGCTCAGACTTAATGGTCTGACTGAGACTGGAGGGACCCCTGAAACCATCACCCTGAACGCTCTGTTAACCCAGAACTAAAACCATTCCTGCAGCCTACTCTTCAGACAAAGATTAGACTGGACTATAAAACATAAAATAATACTCATGAAGAGTGTGCTTTGTAGTTCAAGCAGATATACAAGACCAAATGGGCAGCTGCTGTCCGGAAGCAGGATGAGAAGGCAGGAAGGGACAGAAGCTGGTTGAAAGGACACAGGAAACCTGGGGTGGAAAGGCGGAGTGTGCTGTCACATTATAGGGATTCCAACTAGTGTCACATAACAATATGTGTATAAACTTTTGTATGAGAAATTAACTTGAGCTGTAAACTTCACCTAAAACACACACACACAGAAAAAGATCTACAGCCCAAGGCTGATTCCTATGAGGTGGAGCTCAGATATGCCTCCTCCCTGCCATCTTTACCAATTCTGACACTGGCCATCCCTCCCACAGCACTCTCTACTTATCTGCTGGGTTTGATAATTCATTGCAATGGCCACACAGTACTCACAGACAATACTCACGATTATGGGGTTTATTAGGGAAGTAACAGGTTGCAATTCAGGTTCAGAAACACTCAGAATACTGTTCTTCCATCAAGCCAGCCTCTTCCCAGCGGTGTTCACAGACATGCCTATCCCTGGTTGTTCTTCCTTGGTGGTGGTGGGGTCTTTTCCTTCCCACCTCTGGGATAACTCATTTCAAGCCCAGCAGGATGGCAAAACTGACCAGTTCCCTTGGTGGGCCACAATTAGCCTATCTGTACAGTCTGCTCAATCACTTCATTGGGAGTTACAAGACTAAGATGAGAAAGGCCACACAAAAGCGATCCATCACACTGCAGGCAGCCTGCTAAGAATGCAAATAAGGTGCATGGAACTCCTGTGGGTGCGGGACTGTACAATTAGGATAAGGTGTATGTAACCCTAACAAGGGTATTGGTCAGTTTTGCCGTCCTGCTAGCCTTAAAATGAGCCATCCCAGAGGTGGGAAGGAGGGACCTCACCGGAAAGAAGAGACAGGAGCAGAGCACATCCTTGGGACCCAGGGTTCCTGTGCTGAGAACCTCCTAGACCCAGGAGCCAGAGATAGGAGCTGTAACATGAAAGACAGTGAGAGACTGTGGCACAGCAATAGCAAGAGCAATAGCAACACCAGATGAAGGAACCAGGAGACTGGCACAAGACAGCTGCGTTGGAGCTTGCTGACTCATGCTGGGGTGGAGCTTGATGACCCATGGAGCTAAGAGCTGTAACCCTTGCTCAAGAAGGCCCGAGCAGGGTCCGGGACCTGGCAGCAGAGGGCAAGAAGAAGTTGTCCTGACCAAGAATCGTATCCTGAGTTGTTCCTGTTACTTCTGAGTCATTCCCGATCCCAAGTAGTACCCTGTTACTACCCTGATAAACTGCTTAACTGTAAGTATAGTTGGTGAGTTCTGTGAGACATTGCAGCAAATTACTGAACCCAAAGACCAGAGGGAGAGTACTGAGGGGAGGGGGAGTGGATGATGTTAGAGATGATGGAGTTTCCAAACAGCAGGTTGGAAAAGTTGGATGTTTGGGGCATCTTTAACCTCTGCCTCATAGGAACCAGCATTGTGCTGATGCTTATAAAATAAATTATTCATTTAGCTGTAGTGTTTAGATATATGTTAGGTCTGTTGTTGTTAGGTGCCATCCAGTCAGTTCCAACTCATAGAGACCCTATGTACAACAGAACAAAATACTGCCCGGTCCTGCACCATCCTCACAATCATTGCTATGTTTGAGCCCACTGTTGCAGCCACTGTGTCAATCCATCTCTTTGAGGGTCTTCCTCTTGTTCACTGACCCTCCATATTACCAAGCATGATATCCTTCTTTAGGGACCAGTCCCTCCTGATAACATGTCCAAAGTACTTGAGACAAAGTCTCTCCATCCTCCCTTCCAAAGAGGATTCTGGTTGAACTTCTTCCAAGACAGATTTGTTCATTCCTCTGGCAGTCCATAGTATATTAAATATTCTTTGCCAACATCATAATTCAAATGCATCAATTCTTCTTTGGTCTTCCTTATTCATTGTCCAGGTTTCCCATGCATATGAGGTGACTGAAAATATCATGGCTTGGATCAGGTGCACTTTAGTCCTCAAAGTGACATCTTTGCTTTTTAGCACTTTAAAGAGGTTTTTTGCAGCAGATGTGCCTGATGCAATATGTCATTTGATTTCTTGACTGCTGCTTTCATGGGCATTGATTGTGGATCCAAGTAAAATGAAATCCTTGACAACTTCAATCTTTTCTCCATTTACCTTGATGTTTCTTACTGGTCTAATTGTGAGGATTTTTGTTTTCTTTATGTTGAGGTGTAATCCATACTGAAGGCTGTAGTCTTTGATTTTCATCAGTAAGTGCTTCAAGTCCTCTTCACTTTCGGCAAGCAAGACTGTGTCATCTACATATAGCAGGTTGTTAATGAATATTCCATCAATGCTGATGCCACGTTCTTCTTCATATAGTCCAGCTTCTTGAATTATTTGCTCCGTATAGTTGCCATTTATGTTGTTGAAAAAAGGTATTAGCAATGAATAAGTTGTTGGTCTTGCACAATTCTGTCATTTGATCTCTGATGCCCTTTCTATCACCAAGGCCATATTTTCCAACTACAGATACTTCTTTGTTTCCTGCTTTCACATTCTAATCACCAGTAATTATCAATGCATCTTGATTGCATGTTCGATCAATTTCAGACTGTAGAAGTTGGTAAATATCTTCAATTTCCTCATCTTTAACATTAGTGCGTAAATTTGAATAACATTCGTAGTAACTGATCTTCCTTGTAGGCATATGGCTATTATCCTATCACTGACAACTTTGTACTTCAGGATAGAACTTGAGATTTTTTTTTTTTTTGCAGTGAATGTGACACCATTTATATTCAATTTGTCATTCCTGGTACAGTAGACCATATGACTGTCCGACTCAAAATGGCCAATACCGGTCCATTTCAGCTCACTAATGCCTAGGATATCAATCTTTATGTGCTCCTTTTCATTTTTGGTGACTTCCAATTTTCCTAGATTCATACATATGTTGTACATTCCACATCCCAATTATTAATGGATGTTTGCAGCTGTTTCTTTGAGTTGTGCCACATCAGCAAACGCAGGTTCCAAAAGCTTAGCTCCATCTACGTCATTAAGGTCGACTCTACTTTGAGGAGGCAGCTTTTCCACAGTCATATTTTGAATGCCTTCCTACCTGAGGGGCTCATCTTCTGGCACTATATCAATGTTCCGCTGCTATTCATAAGGTTTTCACAGGCCAATTTTTTCAGAAGTAAACTGCCAGGCCCTTCTTCCTAGTCTCTTAGTCTGGAAGCTCCACTGAGACCTGTCCGCCTTGGGTGACCCTGCTGGTATTTGAAATACTGGTGGCATAGCTTTCAGCATCCCAGCAACGCTGAAAGCCTCCACGATACGACAAACTGACAGCTGTGTGGTTTATGTTAGGTCTAGTTGGTTTATAGTGTTGTTCAAGCCCTCTATTTCCTTCTTGTTTTTCTGTCTCGGTGTTCTAAACATTATTGAAAGTGGTATATTGAAGTCTTCAACTATTATCACACAGCTGTTTATTTTGCCCTTTAATTCTATCAATATTTTCTTCATATACTTGTGACTTTAATGGTAGGTGCATATATAATTGTAATATCTTCTCAATTAATTGGCTTTTTTGTCATTATGTGATGTCTTTCTTTGTCTCTTGAAACAGATTGTGACTTAAAGTCTATTTTTTCTTATATTAATAGAGCCACCTCAGCTCTGTATTGGTTAGTGTTTGCATGGAATCCTTTTTTCCATCTTTTCACTTTCAGAGCTTTTTTGTCTTTGGATCTAAAGTGAGTCTCTTGTAAGTGGTATATAGTTGGATAATTATTTCTTATCCATTCTACCAATCTCAGACTTTTGATTGGAGAATTTAATCAATTTACATTTAAAGTAATTACCAATAAGGACAGAATTACCTATGGCATTTTGATATTTGTTTTCTGTGTGTCTTTTACCTTTCTTGCCCCTCATTTCTTCCAAAATTGCCTACTTTTGTATTTAGTTTTTTTGTAGTGAATCATTTTTTTTTTTCTCATTTCCTTTTGTGTATATGTTTTTGATGTTTTCTTTGCGGTTACATGTGGATTACACTTGACGTCTGAAATTTATAACACTGCATTTTGAATTGATGAGCCCTGGTGGTACAGTGGTTAAGAGCTATGGCTGCTAACCAAAATGTCGGCAGTTCAAATCCACCTAGACTCCTTGTAAATGCTATGGAGCAGTTCTACTCTGTCCTATAGGGTCAGTGTGCGTTGGAATGGACTCCATGGCAATGGGTTTGCTTTGGTTTTAGATAAAATAGCATACAAAAACTCTGTGTTATGCCACGCTGCTCCCCTTTTATGTTGTTGTTATCACAAATTACATCTCTGTACGTTGTGTGCCCAATAACATAAATTTATAATTGTTTTTATGCATTTGTCTTTTAAATAATGTAGGCTATAACAAAGTAGCCCTGGTGGAGCAGTGGTTAACCACTTAGCTGCTAACTGAAAGATAGTGGTTTGAAGCCATCAACCCCTCTGCAGGAGAAAGATGTGGCAGGCTGCTTCTATAAAAATTACAACCTTGGAAGCCCTATAGGGTTGCTATAAGTCAGAATCAACTCGACGGCAACAGGTTAATGGGTAGGATATTACAAGTTGCAAACCAAAAATACAATAAAACTGGCCTTTGTATTTCCCCATAAAATTATCTTTACTGGAGATTTTTATTTCTTTGTAGTGTCTCAAGTTACTGTCTAGTGTCCTTTCATTTCAACCTGAAGGATTCCCTTTAGCATTTCTTGTAGGAGAGATCTACTAGTAACAAAATCCCTCAGCTTTTGTTTATCTGGGAATGTCTTAATTTCAACCTCATTTTGAAGGTCAGATTCTTCTGGATATAGAATTCTTGTTTACAGTTTTTTCTTTCAACACTTTAAATATGTCATCCCACTGCCTTCTGGCCTGCATGGTTTTTGAGGCAAAATTGACCTTTAATCTCATTGGGGATTCTTTGTATGTGATGATTCTCTTCTCCCGTGCTGCTTTCAAGATTCTTTCTTTAACTTTGGTTTTCAAGAGTTTGATTATAATATGTCTTGGTGTGGATCTCTTTAAGTTTATCCTACTTGGAGTTCATTGAACTTCTTGGATGTATAAATTAATGTCTTTTGTTAAATTTGGGAAGTTTTGAGACATTATTTTCTCAAATATTGTCTCTGTCCCTTTCTATATCTCTTCTCCTTCTGGAACTCCCATAAAGTGTATGCTGGTCTCCTTGATGGTGTCCCACAACTCTCTCAGGCTCTGTTCAGTTTTTAACATTCTTTTTCTATTTTCTCCTCAGGCTCAAAAATTTCAATTGTCCTATCTTTAGATTTACTACTTCTTTCTTCTGCCTGCTCAGATGTGCTGTTGATTCCCTCTAGTGAATTTTTCCTTTTAGTTATTGTACTTTTCAGCTCCACTTTTCTGTTTGGTTCCTTTTTGTAATTTCTCTCTCTTTATTTGTTTTCCTGATTTTCTTAAGTTCTTTTTCTGTGTTTTCCTCTAGCTCTTTGAGCATGTTTAATACAATTGTCTTCAAGTGTTTGTCTAGTGAGTCCATTATCTGTTGTTCCACAGGGATGGTTTCTGTCACTTTATTTTGTTCTTTTGAATGGGCCATCCTTACTCTTTCTCTGTATGCCTTGTTATTTAGTGGAAAACTGGACGTTTTAGTATTATAATGTGATAACTCTGGAAATCACAATCTCTCCCTTCCCCAGAGTTTGCTATCTTCTGTTTGTTTGTTGAAGGCTGAAGTAATTCATTTATTAGGTGACTTCCCTTATTGGTTTTGCACAGACTCCCTTCTTCATCATGTTTGGAGGCTGATGTCTCTGTTCTGGAATGTCTTAGTTTCTTAGTGCTGTTATAGCAGAAATGCCACAAATGGGTGGTTTTGATGAACAGAAATTCATTTTCTCACAGTTGGGAGTCTAGAATTTTGAATTTGGGGCACTGGCTCTAAAAGAAGTCTTTCTCTTTCTGTTGGCTCTCAGGGAAGGTCCTTGTCTCTTTTAAACTTCTGTTCCTTGGTTCCTTGGTGATTTCCACATAACATCAATCTTCCCCCATTTGTCCTTGCTTGCTTCTGTGTCTATTCTGCTCTTTTATATCTAAAAAGTGATTGGCTTAAGACACATGCTACTCTTATATGTCCTCATTAACAAAACAAAGAAAACCCTATTCCCAAATGGTATTACATCTACAGTATAGAAGTTAGGATTTATAACATATAAATTTTGGGGGACGCAATTCAATCCATAACACTTAGCTTGTGTCCAGCTACTGTTTTGACAGAGATTTCCTTAAACACAAGTTGGCGGGGGGGGGGGGGGGGCAGCAAAAAGAAACACCTCTCCCAGTCTTTGCAGATCAGCTCTGTGGTACTGGTACGCTTTTTCAACACTTATCCAAGCTTACACTAAGTATGGGGATGAGCCCAAGGTGAAAATGTCACGTATTCTCAGGTGTTTTCTGAGTGTAGGTCTTGCCCTGGGCCTGTATGTGGTGCTCTCAATTCTCCTTTATACACAGTGCTTTTGAATGCCCTAATTTCACAAGAAAATTTCTCCCAAGCTTCTCCTCCCAGTCCTTAGGCTCCTATTGTGTGCCCCAATCACACTGTTTAGACTCAGGCAGATACAGATGGCTAGAGTTTTTGGGCATTGCCAGCTGCTTTTCTACCCTGTGTGAAGTCTGAGATAGGCCAAATAGAGACAATCGACTTGCTTCAGTCCTTCAGGTAGCCCCAGACAGATTAGAACAGACACATAATTTGTAAATAAAGTCTGTTCTGCTCCCTCTAAGGAGACCTGGTGGTACAGTGGTTAAGCATTCAGCTGCTAACTGAAAGGCCAGCAGTTTGAACCCACCATCCCACTAGGAAAAAGATGTGTCAGTTTGCTTCCATGAAGATTACAGCCTTGGAAACTCTGTTGGGCAGTTCTACTCTGTCCTGTAGAGTCGCTATGAGTCAGAATCATCTCCAAGACGATGGGTTCTTCTGCCTCTGGAGGCAGAGACCAAGATCCCTCTCTGGGAATTCAGGCTGCTACAGCAATCTGGGTAGGGGTTGGGGCACATACCATAAAAAACCAAGGCATTCCTACCATTTTGAAATTGCCTTTTTCTACACCAATTTTTGTGCCATATATACATTTGCTTTTCTTAAGTTGTCAAGGTTTCTCTCAGCTGACACAGCTCTTATCCAAATATCATGCTCTCTTCTCTTTTGGTCCTCAAGAAGGCTTTGGTAATACGCAGGGTTTTTTTTTTTTTTCTTTCTGAAATAATTTCTGCTTTAATTTTATAAACATGCAACTCTTTACATGTATGTGTGATGTTTTTATCTGCTTCAAAAACATTCTCCTCTATCTTTACAAGATATATTCTCTCTAGATTGCACATTGAATTAAAAAAAAATTTTTTTAATAAAAATTTGTTTCTCTTTCTCATTTCATTTCAGGAAAGACTTTATGTTTCTGCGAAGCTTTTGCTTCTGTGTTTCTGTTTGGAGGAAAGCTTTCTCAGTTTGGAGATGTTTGATGTGATTTTTAAGTGCAGTGATTATTGTAGCTTCTTCAATTATGTTGTTGTATATTTGTTTTCTATCTTCTTTGAGATTTTGTAAATAGGTGTTAACTCAGCTAAATAAATCAACACTCCTTTGGATTCATGGTCTAAGAGGCCTCCATTTTCTGATGTCTTTGATATATCCAACATCACATTCCCTTGATCCATATTGACTTCCCTCAGAACAGCAGTCCAATCACTCATTTTTGAAAGTGTTCACCTAGAGGCTTGAGCTTATTTTCTTTTTTGTTAAGAACTTGCTCCATAAGCAGTTTAGTGTTTTCAGAGATTTTTTTCTCTTTAATAAATTTGGCCTCTCTTTCCTTCCATTATTAGATCCTTGTGAGAACAGCTTTATGCTTCTCTAAGGGTTGGAATTTTCCTTCAAAGCTTCTGTTAGTGCTGTCTGAAGGTGTTCTCCATACCTGTGAAGGGTTCTCATTGATATTTTGGTGGCAGTTACTTGATGTTTGATTTGCTTACTTAGTGTTACTTGTAATGTTACCCATGAGCCTAATTTGTTTTAAATAGTTAGATTTCTCTTCTTTCCACATTCTTCTATAAATATTTATTTTAAGTCCAAGTAAAAGTTGTAGTTTTCCAGTTCTTTATTCATGGTCTCCATGTTTACTATTTCCGATAGTTCTCAAGTTTGGCTTCTAGTGCAGTTGGTTTAAGATCTCCAAATATTCTTTCAACGTGGCAAAACTTTTCAACGATTTGATATGTTTTGTCCAAAAGGGCAGAAATTCCAGTGACCAGTTCTTTGTCTCTCCTTGCATAGTAATAAAAAGATATTAAAAGATCCCAATATGCCTATAAAAATCACCATCTCCAACAACATTCCTTAGGGTCCAGGGCCTGGTTTGAGGTTCCCTGGCAATGCTGCCTCCATCTGGCTCAAGACCTTCATGATTAGCATCACACAGAGCATCAAGGCCATTTGGCACACCCTCCTTGGCTCCTGAGACCACTGCTGAGTCGCTTATGTTGCCGGGACCTGTTGCCACAACAGATGAGAGAGCCTGGATGGAGATGAGCCTTCTGCACAGAACCTCCCTGGTGTCTGGCAACTGAGGCAGACCTCAGTGGAGATAGAGGAGGGAACAAGAAAAACTGTACCTCCTGAACATCCTCATATATTGACCTACAAAGTCAATGATCATATCATATAAACCTGGGGATATGGGCAAGGCTCTGTAGGCCAGAGGGGATGGCCTATGGCTCTGACCATGTTAGGTCCTTCCTGGCTGCCGTAAGACCTAACAAGATAAATGTCTTTCCACGCCTCTAATCTTTCTGAGTCATTGTTTGGAAAGCTCCACTGTGAAGGATTTACATTGGCCACTGATCCTCTTTCTCTTAAATAAACTTTATATGCTGTGGCCTTGGAGATCTAATCCAGCCTACAATAATCAGAGAAGTCTCTGACTCTCAGAGCCATCTTTGTTTTGTTACTGGTTGTCACTGAATCTGTGTGGGGAAGGGTATGAGAGTGTGTCTTAGTTATCTAGTGCTACTATAACAAAAATACACCAAGTGGATGATGGCTTTAACAAAGAGAAATTTATTCTCTCACAGTCTAGGAGGCTAGAAGTCTGAATTCAGTGTGCCAGCTCCAGGGGAAGGCTTTCTGTCTCTGTCAGCAATGGGGGAAGATTCTTGTCATCAATCTTCCCCAGTCAAGGAACTTCTCAGTGCAGGAACCCCAGGTCCAAAGGACATGCTATTCTCCTGACTCTTGTTTCTTCGTGATATGAGGTCCTCATATCTGTCTGTTCGCTTCTCTCTTTTATGTCTCAAAAGAGATTGGCTTAAGACACAACCTAATCTTGTAGATAGAGTCTTGCCTCATTAACTTAACTGCTTCTAATCCTGCCTCATTAACATCATAGAGGTAGGATTTATAACACATAGGAAAATCATATCAGATGACAAAATGGTGGATAATCACACAATACTGGGAATCATGGACTAGCCAAGTTGACACAGATTTTTGGGGGACACAATTCGATCCATAACAGAGGGGTTATTATAGACCCTTCATAGGTTTTCAACTCACGTCATAGTTTCATTTTTTAATAAATAAGAATTATTTGAAAATTTCAAAGTCTTCACATTTTAAGAATGTGAAGTCTGTGTGGTCTTTTGATTTACTCTCATTCTTCTCTTCTGACTGCTCACACAGGGGCTGCATCAGCCAGAAGGGCTGGTAGCTGACATCTAATTCTTCAGCAACTTGAAAAGAGTTGTATTATGGTAAAACATACATAACATATAATTTCCTGTTTTAACTATTTTAAGTGTATAAATCAGTGTCATTAATTACTTTTACGATGTTGTATAATCATTACCACTATAGATTTCCAAAAGTTTTTCATCACCTCAAATAGAAACTCAGTACCTGTTAAGCAATAACTCCCCATTCCTTCCCCTACTTTTGTTGCTATGCATTTACCTAGTCTAGGAATTTTGTATAAGTGGAATCATACAGTATTTGTCCTTTTCTGTCTGACTTATCTCACTCAACATAATGTTTCAAGGTTCATCTATGTAGTAGCATGTTATCAAAACGTCATTTCTCTTTATGGCCGAATAATCTTCCATTGTATATATATTCCTCATTTAGTTTATCCATTTATCTGTTTATCGACACTTGGGTTGTTACCACCTTTTTGGCTATTGTGAATTATACTACAATGAACATTAGTGTACAAGTATCTGTTTGAGTCCCTGCTTTCAAGTCTTTTGGGCATATACCTGGGTAGTGAAGGAAGCCACTGAGATGGGAAAAGAAGGAAACTGACATTTACTGATAGTCTACTTGTTGCCAGGTGGAAACCCCAGGTTTTGCTTGGCGTGACTCGTCTCAGCCAATAAATGAGACACCAAGGTAGGAGATCAGAAAGCCTCTTTTATTTCAGTTGTGCAAGGAAAAGAACAGTCAGGGTTGCTGCCAGCAAGACTGCTCCTTGAGGGCAAGAGGGAAGGTTACTTTTATGGGGTTTACAAGCAGGAAGTTAGTACAAGCTACATCAGCAACATTCTTAATCATGCTACTCAGGCACAATGGGGTTTACATATAACTTCATGCATTGCATGTTCAGAAAATGGCAATTAAACCCCACCCAGAGGTGAAGAAGTTACTATATACGAGGTACTTAATGAGCTAAAAGATTACCCAGAATGTCAACATGGTGCCTAAACAAGTTTCTGCCGATTTCCTCTAGTTCCCGGCAGCAGTTAAGGAAAGGGGAGTATGTTAATGTAAAGCTATGGGGTGTGCCAAGCAAGCTACCTGAGGCAGTGGAATTTTCTGTAGCCTGGGGACCTCTGTCTTAAACTGTGGGCTAGATTCCGTGTTAAGCACTTACACAAGAACATCTCATTTAATTCTTTTAACTACCCAGTTTACAAGTGAAGAAAATGAGAATAAGGGAGGTAGAGTGACTTGCCCAGGATAACAGAGCTAAGATGTGGTAGAGCAAAGATTTTAACAGGGAGCTAACTCCAAACCCTGTGCTCTGACACACCAGAAAGGGAAAGTTAGGGGTGCCTCATTAAAATGTGGCTTTATTTTTACCAATGACCAGCTCTGCTTTTATAATCTGTGCCTAAAACACTGCTGTGTTTGTGTACTTCATGTTTCACACAGCTGTGTGTTTCACATTTGCCTACAGGAATGATGCTTCTGAAGCCTAGCATGGCTCCTTTCTTTCCCCAAATTGAAATAGCCAAGTGTCCTTCTAAGGTGGAGCCTTGAGTCCTAAAAGACTAATCAAATATCCCAGGCAGGGGCGTCATTGCCAGGCTTTCCTTGTACTGAGTGTTCACCCTTTCAGCACCTTTCATTTTGGTTAAAGTTGCTGTCATGGATTAAATTGTGTCTCCCCAAAAATGTGTGCATCAATTTGGCTGGGCCATGATTCCCAGTATTGTGTGGTTGTCCTCCATTTTGTGATCGTGATTTTATGTTAAAGAGGATTAGGGTGGGATTGTAACACCCTTACTAAGGTCACATCTCTGATTCAATGTAAAGGGAATATCCCTGGGGTGTGGCCTGCACCACTTTTATCTTACAAGAGATAAAAGCAAAGGGAAGCAAGCAGAGAATGGGGGACCTCATGCTACCAAGAATGCAGTGCCGGGAGCAGAGCATGGCCTTCGGACCAGGGTTCCTGTGCAGAGAAGCTCCTAGTCTGGGGGAAGATTGATGATGACGAGGACCTTCCTCCAGAGCCAACAGAGAGAGAAAGCCTTCCCCAGGAGCTGACACCCTGAATTTGGACTTGTAGCCTACCAGACTGAGAGAATAAATTTCTCTTTTTTGAAGCTAGCCACTTGTGGTATTTGTGCTATGGCAACACTAGATGACTAAGACAGTTGCAGTCATCTATTTTTTTTTTTAATTCTTTTTTATTGTGGTAATATATAGGTAACAACATTTGCCATTTCTACAATCTTGACGTGTATAGTTCAGTGGCATTCTTCTATTTTTATTCAGTTATGTATATTGTTATAAAAATATGTCACTGAAAATCTCAACTCAAAGCTGTTAATGTCTTTTCCTTTAAAGCAGCCTTGCCTGCCCACTGGTAACAGCCAAAGGAGGGCATCCCTGGCAACAACTGAAAGCCCTTCTGTCTGGCTCAGCCAATAGGGAGCCCCAGAAAATATTGGCTCTTTCTAGTATGTCCTTCAAAGCTCCTGAAAATCTCTCAGGCCCCAACCTTCCATTAGACTTGTGTGTTAGTCTCCAACCTGGGCAGTCGCTGTCATGTGCTTTGTCTGCTTGAGGCTGCCAACACTGCTGGCGTAAAGCAGTGCATCAGTTGGCTCCACTACTGACTCCCGCTCTCCAACTTGACAGGGTCCTCTGTGTGGCTTGGAAATCCCATTTCTTCTAGCTCAAGTTGAGTCAATAGTTCATTTTTCACAGTAACTCTCCCAAACTCTTTCTGCTTTTTTCAAGCTTTCAGTTTCAACATCCCCATCATGCCCACAAGAAAATTTCCCCCTTTCTACTTCACTAACTTTGTTATGTTCTTATCCATCTTGTCTCCCTGTCCACCTTTTTTTTTGCCTTGGAGCTGATACTCCAGGATGACCAGAGCCTTCCAGGACTGTCTCCATTCCCTACTTCAGTTCAGCATTGATGATTTTATATATTGGAGTTCTGAATAAACTTTGCCTGAAAGAAAGTTTCTGTTGTTTAAAAAAACCGACACATTTAAAAATCATTGACTGG
This sequence comes from Dugong dugon, assembly GCA_030035585.1. Lineage (NCBI taxonomy): Eukaryota > Metazoa > Chordata > Mammalia > Sirenia > Dugongidae > Dugong > Dugong dugon. The sequence continues at coordinate 75,022,341 of CM057473.1, forward strand.
GAGGATCAAGTATTTTTCTAAGAAAGCTAACTCTGCTAATGCCCCGTCCCCTCTTCTCTAGGGTCACATTGTTCCCTTTATCCACCTTCTTCTCACCTACAAACATACTCCAGTGTGTACACCCTGAATCACTGCTGTAACTAAGTACCACAAACTGGGGGGTTTAAAACAATAGGAGTTGATTCTCTCAATGTTCTGGAGGCTGGATCTCTGAATTCAGAGTGTTGGTAGGGCCATACTCTCTTTGAAGGCTCTAGAGGAAGATCCTTCCTTTTCTTTGCTTTGGTATCCCCAGGTGTTCCTTGGCTTGCAGCTGTGGCATAACTCCATCTCTGCCCCTGTCTTCCCATGGCCATCTGCCCTGTGCATCTCTCTGTGCCAGTGTGTCTTCTTTCATAAGGACACCAGTCATATTAGATCAGAGCCCACCATACTCCAGTGTGAGCTGATGTTAACTAATTATACCTGTAAGAACTCTTATTTCCAAATAAGATCACATTCACAGATACTGGGGATTAGAACTTCAGGATATTGTTTTGGGGGACACAATTCAACCAACCATAGCACACCGGTAGGTCTACTGTGTGCTAGCAGGAGGTGCTCAGGCCTGTGTTAGGGCTCCTGCCAGAGAGCCTGAGCATGGTGGGCTTCCCTGTTCTCCTTGTTAGTCACTACAGTAAAGGGCTCAGAGAGATAGTAGAGTTTTAAAAAACATTATTATGAGGACAACCCTATAAGAGCCTCAAGGGAAATAATGGGGAGGAAATAAAAAAGAAAAACTTTTCCTATAATCTTTCATCTCTTTTATACAACTATTTTCATATTTGCATGTTTCTTTCTAGCCTTTGCCCATATGCATAGTCTATTTTTACATAGTTATAATAATAGTATATGTATTTTGCCTTTTTCACTAATTATGAAATCATGAACATTCTCCCATGATTTTACAGCTTTCATAATAATCCTTGTAATGGCTACATTATATTGCACATGCAATAATTTATTTATCCTTATTGTTACACATTTTTATTGTTTCTGATTTTTTTTTTTACATTAGAGGTGATGCATATAGTTTTTTATCTTATGTTTAATTATTTCCTTGAGATAAATTCCCAAGAATGGGATTACAAAGTCAAAGAACATGAACATTTTTTTTTTTTTTATATTTTATTGTACTTCAGGTGAAAGCTTACAGAGCAAATAGTTTCTCATGAAATAGTAGTACACATGTTGTTCTATGACATTGGTTAACAACCCCACAACGTATTAAGCCTCTAAATTCTCAACCTTTTTTTTTTTTTTGATAAAAATTACAGATGGCCAAAGATACACCGTTTCAAAAATTTCTACATTCACAGTTCAGTGACATTGACTACGCTCTTCCAACTGTGCTGTTATTCTCACTTAAGATGAAGGCTTACAGAACAAAATAGTTTTTCATTTAACAGTTACTACACATGTTGCCCTATGACAATGGTTAACAATCTCACAGCACATCAAGAATATCCTTACTCCACTTTGTGTTCCCTATCACCAGGGGACTTCCTTGTCCCCTTCTGTCTTCTGGACCTTGTCACTGGACTACTGTACCTCTTTAGTCTCATTTGTTTTTTTTTTTTTTTTAATTTTTTTATTTTAACACCATTTCAAAACTTTTTACTTACACATTTAAGTGATATTGACTATGCTCTTCCAATTGTGCTGCCATTCTCGCCCAAGATGAAGGCTTACAGGACAAAACAGCCTCCCATTTAATAGTTACTACAAATATTGCCCTGTAGCAGTGGTCAACAATCTCACAATACACCGACAGTGTCCTTATTCAATTTGTGTTCCTTATCATCAGTTTCCTACTCCCCCTCTGCCTCATGAACATTTTTTATGACTCTTGATTCATATTCTCCTATTTTTTTCCAAAAGGGTTGTACCATTTTACAGATAATAGCATTTCAGTTCTACTGCAGTTCTTTTTGTTGCTAATGCCCACTCAGATTGAACAAATATTTGGTTGCCTATTATGTAGGAGGCATTGTCATGTTTATTTATGCATTAAAATCTCCTACAACTTAGACTTTTAGAGTTGGGGGACATCTGCTCATTTCACAAGTGAATAAATGAGACCCAGAGAAGTTATGTACATTGTTCATGATCTTGTAGTTTGAAAACAATAACCCAAATGTCGTTGTTGTTGAGTGCCACCGAGTCAATTCTGACTCAAAGCAACTTTATGGGACAGAGTGAAGATGCCATGTAGGGTTTCGAAGGCTGTAATCTTTAGGAAGCAGACTGTCACGTATTTCTCCTACGGAGCAGCTGGTGGGTTTGAACCACTGACCTTTCAGTCAGCAGCTGAGTGCTTAACCTAAATCTCTTGACCTTGAGTCCTCTACACTTTCTTGTGGGTGTTTGCTAATTTTTTGTTAAATGCACAGCTGAGAAGTACCAGCACCACCCTGAGAGCCTCTTCCTTGCATGTGTTTGGGCAGTAAAGTGGAAAAGCTCTGGACCTTTAAGATCCCACAGCTAATCCCAGACCTCTGTTAAATAATGAAAGACTTACTGGTGCTGCCTTTACTCCTTTGATGACTGAGGTGTGCCTGACCCAAGCCATTGTTGTCCTTGCAGTCACCTCATATGCATGTGAAAGCTGGGCAATGAAAAAGGAAGATCAAAGAAGAATTGATGCATTTGAACTGTGGTGTTGCCAAAGAATATTGAATATACCATGGACCTCCAGAAGAATGAACAAATCAGTCTTGGAGGAAGTACATCCAGAACTCTCCTTAGAAGTGAGAATGGTGAGACTTTGTTTGGCTTACTTTGAACATGTCACCAGGAAAGACCAATCGCCAGAAAGGACATCATGTTTGATAGGGTGGGGGGGGTCAATGAAAAATGAGGGAAACCCTTGTGAAATGGACTGACATGGTGGCTGCAAACATGGGCTCAAGCATACGAGTGATTGTGAGAGGTTGGCACAAAACTGGGCAATGTTTCCTTCTGTTATACATAAGGCCACCAAGCGTTGGAGGAGCCGATTTGATGGCAACTAACAACAAAAATGCTCCTTCTTGGAGTTGTTCCTGCAAAGACTGTGGCATATTAAACATGATGTGGTCCACAATGCTCTGCCTTTCCCCCTCCATGCCTTTGCTTACAGTCTTATCTGCTCTTGCAATGCCAGGAATACCCTTTCCCAGGCTCTCCCCGTGCTAATCCTCTCTGATCTTCAAGTACTAGCTTCTCCAAGAAGGCTTTTTTCATTTTCCTGTTTATTAGTTATTTATTGCTACCTAAAAAAACCACCTCAAAACTTTTTACTTAAACTAACAATGATTTATCATTTCCCATGATTCTGTGGATTGGCTGGGTGGTTTTACTGGTTTTTCCTGAAAACATTCATTTCAGTTGAGGGTAAGTTGGGTGAGATGGTCCAAAACATTTTCAGCTGTTGCTGGAACAGCTAGATCGCTGTGGATCTCTTTCACGTGGCCTCTCCTCCTCCAGTAGGCCAGATGGGCTTCCTTACGTGGGGTCTTAGGGCAATGTTCCTAGAGGGCAAACCCCTGGGAAGTGCTTATCAAGCCCCTGTGTCATGTGTGCTGATGTCCCATTGGCCAAAGCAAATCACAAGGCAAAATTCAGAGTTGAAGGGAGCAGGAAATACACATGGGTGCATATACCGGGAGGCATGGTTCATTGAACCATTACGGTAACAATCTACTACATTTCTGTCTCTGTCACAAATGGTGACACATACAAAATACATTCTACATTCACGCCTCCCAGGTCCTTCAAAGTCTCATCCACACACGGCACCTGGCTTGAAGTTCAGGGTCTGGCGATCTGTATCAGGTCCTGATGTGGTTAAGGCTCACCAGGTGCAATTCTGATGGCTCCACCCAAGGACTGGTGGACTGAAAAGATAAATTATCTGTGTATGCTCTCCCCCTGCCTCCAATACCCAACATACAATGCTAAGTCGGGACTACCTAGTAAATACATAACATTCAGAAAGGGGAGGCATGGAAAATAACATAGCAATTTTGAAAGCCAGCAGGACTCCTGTGGTCAAGGCCCTCTTCCTGCATTTAGGCCCTTTTTAGCACCCTGGGAGAGATTTCTTAATCTGTTTTTCTCTTTGGCTCTGAGCTTCTACCTCTGGGCATTTGACTCCACCTTTTGAGATATATTTCCTTTTCAGTAAGAACTGCCCCGTGTAGGTGTCTGAGTAGCTTTCTTAACCTGCTTTCTGTCCTTAGAAATTTGGAGACTCAGAGGCTTTTTTTTCATTTCTGTCTCTGTCCCTTACAACTTTGTGGGATCCTTTCATGTAGAAATGGTTGAACTGGTGTATGTTCTGCTGTGTATATTCTTAACAATAACAAAAAAATAAAATAAATTAAAAAGAAAAAAGCTTTCTGGCATCTTTATGTATCAGAATATAGTCCACTTGGTCAGATAAAAGCCATAAGCACAATTATTCTAGAGATAGTCCTCCCTCTACTTTGGTCAGTGTCTTAGGCAGGTTCTCTAGAGAAGCAAAATCAGTAAAGTGTATAAATATATATATACATATACATATACATATATATATATATATATATATACAGAAAGAGATTTGCATCAAAGAAACAGCTCACGCGATTGTAGAGGCTAGAACATCCCAACTCCGTGGATCAGGGTAGAGGCCTCTCCCAAGTCACGCAGCTGCAGAAGCTGGCAAACCCAAGATCGGCAGGTCAGAGAGCAGGGCTCCCGCTCACAGGCTGTGCAGATTGACAAATCCCAAGTTCGGCAGATAAGCTGACAGCTCAAGTCCCAAGAACCAGAGAGGAGACAACAGGAGGCAGCCGCAGGATCCAGAGAGAGCAAAAAGCCAGAACGTCTGCTTATATTCAGATGCAGGCCACACCCCCAAGGAGACTCCCTTTCATCTGACTGGCTACTCACAGTATATTCAATCATGGGAGTGATCACATTAAAACACTGAGAATCACGGCCCAGCCAAGTTGACACACAATCTTAACCATCACAGGCAGTGTGTCAGGGACCTGTGACAGGGCAATGCCCTTAAGATTCTTAGAAACCTTGGTTCTACACAAGAGGGTCTACTAAGCAAAACCTTCAGTCTTTCTAAAGTCTTAACAAAGAATCTTATAGCCTCAAACTTAATTTGATCTTTACCCTGAAGCCATTTCTTACTTTGAGACTCTTCTGTGGGTTGGAGAGACTGGAAATGTGAAACATTTTATTTTGCAACCCAGCACATCCTGGACCCTCTATGTTTCTTCTAAATTTTGCTTGCAAATTGAACAGTTCCTTCTTCCCTTACCTTTTCATATGCTGGGGGGAGACAAAAAACAATTTACACTTTCCACAATTCTTCCTGGAAATTTGCTTAGCCAGATTCATAAGTTCATTAGGTATGCTTTCTATCTTCCATGTTACTGCAGGTGACAGTTTTGCCATGTGTTTCATTACTATAAAGGACAGGTTGCTATCTTTCCAAGCTCCAATAGCAGTTTCCTCATGATTCCTCCAGGCTCCACTAACAGTCTCTATCTGTCATGCAGTCCAAAGCCAATGAGACATGTTTTGTATTTTTGTTACAGCACTACCTCCTTCCAGGCATCAATTTCTATATGTTATCTATTGTTGTGTAACAAATCACCCCAAAACTTTGAGTCTTAAAATGACATAAATTTATTATTTCTCATAATTCTGTGGGTCAAGCAGGGAGGTTCCTATGCTGGTTTCACCAGGCTCACTCAATCGGCTGCAATTAGGTATAAGGTCAACAGGACCACAGTGTTCAAAAAGGCCTCAAAATGGTAGTTGGTGCTGACTAGCAGCTAGGGTGACTCAGTTTTCCCCCACAAGGCCTCTTACTCTTCATTAGGCTAGAATACCTTCCTTACATGGTAGACTCAAGTCAATGTTCCAAGACAGCAAGTATTTATCAAATCTTTACTTGTGTCATGGGTGCTGATGACCCAGTGGCCAAAGAAAGTCACATGGCCAATGTTGGAGGGGAACACACATGTATATCATGAGGCATGACTCATTGGCAGCCATTACTGTCACAATCTACCAGACCATGTCTCCAGACCAAATGTATCTTCTCTTCCTTTGGGCTCCCTTAGCATTTTTAGGAGTTCCTGAGTGGTGCAAACAGTTAATGCACTCAGCTGCTAACTGAAAGGTTGGAGGTTCGAGTCCACCCAGAAGTGCCTCAGAAGAAAGCCCTAGTGATCTACCTCCAAAAAAATCAGTCATTGAAAACCCTATGGAGCACAGTTCTATTTGGACACACATGGGGTCACTATGAGTTGGAATGGACTCCACGGCAACTGGTTGGTTGGTTGGTAGCACTTTGAACCTCTATTAAAATGCAGATAACACAGTATCTCTTGAAAGTCAGTTACTTCTGTATGACTCCCTAGCCACCTATCAGCTTCTTTAAGTAGAAATTTTCAGGTCTGTTTTCTATCCCACCTTCTTCCTCATAGCCTAGTATGTAGTAGGTGTTCATTAAATATTCTCTTATAGTGAAAGAGTCCTAGCAGCACAATGTAGGGCATTGTAGTTTGCACAGGGCTTTCAAGGTTCCTTCTTGTTGTTTCTTACCAGATACCCATGGTACTACACAGGTTCTGAATCTCCTCAGGTCTATGATTTTCCAGTTTTCTGAAAAGTCACGAAAGGATTCTGGCTTGTGGAAATATGGTTTTTAAGTTCTGTTAGTCCCCATATAGAAAAAAGTCTTGTCCATCATAATTACACTTAACACCTGCACCATAGTCAGGTGCAGATCCTCTGAGGCCCAACCAGAGACCCCCAGGCCTGCTTCTCAATGCTCGCTGCCACACCTCTTACGTGTTTTTGTGTTCTGACCAGGAGTCCTGGTTTGGAGGAACTTGCAATCTGGTTGAGGGAGAGAATATGCACTTATGAAATAACCCCAGACTACTTACTAAGGAACATGTCAACAAATGCAAAAATCGGTACATCACAACTATGTCTAACATGAAGAGGATACAATACAGAAGCAATCAGAATAGAGTGAGGTTAACGCTAAGAGAGCAGTCTAGTCTTCTGGGAGAAGGTGAAGTTTGAGTTGGGTGTTGAAACAGGCTATGGACAAATATTGATGGGGACAACGGAGGGTGATCTAGACGGTAATAGTATGCATGAAGTTAAATGAGACGGAAAGTTAACTTTTGATGTGTAGAAGAGTGTAAGCAGATCATGGAGAATAAGTAAGATGATAGCTATGCCTTGAAAAGCCTCAGCAAATCAGATCAAACTGTACCCTGTGGGTCATCTGGATACCTAACTACCTACTTGGAAGAAGTTTTTTTCTAGAGATTTCTTCACCCTATGGTGAAGTGGTTTTACATTCTAAATAATTGAAGAGCTAGTGTCATACACATAACCAATATGGAGACAGGGCATAAGGGAGAAATAAAGTGCAAGATCTTTGCAGGAAAGCCAGGGCACTGTGTAGAGTATCAGAAACTTACCAGCAGGGAGAACTGGGACTTAGGTTTTGCTGCATACCACATGGTTTTGCTGCAGCAATGGTGGCCCCTCCAGTTCCAACTGGGAATCTAGACAACTGGGTGGCTTTTTTCCCTTTTTGCAGTGTGGGTTCCTTGCTTCTGCATCTTTGTCAAAGATGGAAACTTCTCAAAATGAGAAAGAGGTGGAAGTCTTCTAGGCACAAGTGGTTCTAACCCAGATTGGAAGCACCTTAAATAGTGACATTAAATGAAGCCACAGAGGCCCCTGAGCGGACTGAGAGAAGTATTCCTTTCCCTAGAAACTGGCTTCTAGAAGAGCTTGACTAAAAACGGTGGTAATGTAAAATAATAGGATGTAAAATAATAGGTATGGAGAACAGGAAAAGGTGCTGGACAGGCATAGGTTGAGCTCTGAAATGCTGAGACAAGGAGGACAAATGTGCTGAGACACTGAGCAGAGGAGGCAAGCCCCAACACAAAGAAATTAATAAACGTTGAGAAGCAAAAAAGACAAAACGAGAAGGAGATGGAAAAGTTCATCATCAGCGACTAGAAAGCACTTTCCTATTCCTGGAGTCTGCTGGCCTCATGCATCCTCTCAAGTTCTAGAAAGGAGGCGGGACCCTAGAAGAGGAAACAAAACCAAACCAGCTGCCTTCAAGTCAATTCCAACTCATGGCGACCCCATGTGTGTCAGAGGAGAACTGTGCTCCATTGGGTTTTCAATGGCTGTGACATTTCTGAAGTAAATCACCAGGTCTTGAAGAGGAGTGTGTATCTTTCTTCTCTTTCCTTCCACACAGAATGACAGGGACCTTAGCAACTTAATATTTCCGGTGTTCAAGGCTATCTGGTAACATTCTGTAATTTAAAACAGCTGAACATTTCTTCCACCCACCCCCCCAATCCCCATCATCCATGCAGGGCAGCAGCTTGGGTGGTATTAAAGCACATGCAGACACTAGTTAGTGACAGGAGTGTCTTCTGAACTGCTTCCACCCTAGCTTGTTGTCTATTGCCCTTTGTACCTTCCCTACCACCAGACCTCTTGTAATAATTAATTTGCAATAAATGGAGTAGCTCAGAGATTCTCTACTCTGACTATGTGTTAGATCACTTGGGGACACTTTAAAACAATTCAGTTCAACCAGGATGGGGCCCAGATACAGGTATTATTTTCAAAAGCATACCAGGTGATGTGCAGTCACGTTGATAATAGGTAGAATTAGAAATTTTGACTCAGTTTAGTCAACATAGAATTTATTGCCTCTTTAAGATGTCTGATAATAACACATAAGTAAATTACCTTTGATAAAATCACAAAACCTGTGAGTATATCCTTCTTTGGATGCTATGAACCCTAGGGTGCTTTCTGGGGGGTAATCCTGAGGATCTTTTGAGGTCCCATTTAGCCTCTGAGCCCTGGTGGTGCAGTGGTTAAGAGCTCTGCTGCTGAACAAAAGGTCAGCAGTTTGAATTCACCAGACGCTCCTTGGAAACCCTATGGGACAGTTCTACTCTGTCCCATAGGGTAGCTATGAGTCGGAATCGACTTGATGGCAAGTTTTGTTTGGGTGGGATTCTGACTTTCCTTTAAATTTGTTTCTCTAGTATCTAGAAAATGTTGGAACATAGATACTTAGTCACATCTGGTTTATATTAAAGACTGAGAAAATAGTATTTGCTCAGTAAACATTCAACAAAGGAGTCCTGGTGGCACATTGATTAAGAGCTTGGCTGCGAAACAAAAGGTCGGCAGTTTGAATCCACCAGCCACTCCTTGGAAATCCTATGGGGCTGTTCTATAGGGTCACTATGAGTTGGAATTGACTTGACAGCAATGGGTGTTTTGCCTCTGGCCCCCTGAGCTTTGCCCAGTATGGCAGAATGGTAGCTACTCCTATGATCATAAGCACACAAAAATACCATGGTGGGTCAGTCTAGCTGCCCATCCAGTCCACTACAATCTTCAGCATGACACCCAAGAACAGTTTTGTTGAAGAACATGATTGCTGTCCATGATGCGAATCTTAGAAAGTTAGTGGTATGATGTTGTTGTTGTTAGCTGCTGTTGATTCAGCTCTGACTCATGACAACGCATGTATAAAAGAATGAAATGTTGCCCGGTCCTGTGCCATCTTCATAACTGTTGGTATGCTCGAGTCCGTTGTTGAGGCGACTGTGTGTTTTGAGCGCTTTCCAACCTAGGTGGCTCATCCTCCAGTGTTATATCAAACAATATTCTATCGTGATCCATAGGGTTTTCATTTCATTTCAGAAATAGATCACCAGGCCTTTCTTCCTAGTCTGTCTCAGTCTGGAAGCTCCACTGAAACCTGTCCACCCTGGGTGACCCTGCTGGTACTTGAAATACCGATGGCATAGCTTCCAGCATCTTAATCAACACACAAACCACCACAGTAAAACAAACTTCACAGATGGGTGGTAGAAAATGGTATAATAGTCCCATACAATTTTTAGTTTATAACAATTTTCCATGAAATTTGTCACAGGCTCTCAGAGTCCACAGGATATTACAGAGGCTAAGAAGTAATACCACTGTCCCAGCACTGTCTCTCTTCTTGGCCATCCCTTCCCCATCCAGAAGCTTCCCAATTTGTCTGCTGTTTCCCTTTTGTTCCACATTTGGACAAGACTGAGAACTAATGAGCCAATGATTTCCAAATTGTTAGACACTGTGCACAATAGCAGTTCCTTTTTATTTCTTCCAGATTTGCCTCTTTCAACCACCAAGTGCTCATGTTATAAGATTTGTGATACATCTGGGTTCCAAATGTGCACACCGTTGTCATACCACTTCTAGGCTTTCACCTTCCGCTGAAGGACGGAGTTGGTTATTTTGTTTTTGCCATCACATGAAGCAGAGTCTTTCTGTTTATCATTTTAATTACTTTCTGCTGGACCCTTTCCAATCCTGTTATGTCATCTGTAAGTGGCAGAGAACAGAATGACACACATTATGGAGTCAATTTACTATAATTTGATAGAAGGATGGGAGTGTGTTGCTTTGTTTCCGGTGTTATTATCTGCATGTTATTGGCTTTTCCTAGGGGAGGGGCGGATGCAGGAGGCAGTGGAGTGATGACTTCAAGGAATGGTTTTCAGATTCCCAGGTCCCTTTCCCAGGTCATAAGTGAGTAAAATATCATTAAATTACTATGTTACTCTTCCTCACACTGAAACTGAGCTGTCGGGTGTCTGTCCTCCTTTGTAGCTATGGAACATCCTTATGCAGCTTTATTCCCACCACGGGCAGTTCACAACCTGGCAAAACTTGGTGCCATAGGTGACCTTGGAGATTCCGCTGCACGCCTCTTCCATGGATCATTTATAACTGTGTTAGTTGAGACTTGGATATTCATGCTGCAGAATTAAAATAGGACAGGCTCCGGGACAGATTTTTAAAAAAGTATTAATTTCTTCTTCCTTCCAACCAAAAAAATACACGTTCATTTAAGACAATTTTGAAAATACAAATACAAAGAACATTAAAATAACTCCTAATCCTACCTCCCAGAGATAACCTCTGCTAATATTTTGGTTTGTAGTCTTTTAGTCTCTTATTCAGGGAGCAACAGAAATACACACACACACACACGCAAACACACACACACACGCACACACACACACACCCCAAGAAACAAAACATTACAACTAATCAGAGACTGGAGAACCCAGAGAATATGGCCCCTGGACACACTTTCAATTCAGTAATGAAGTCACTCCTGAGGTTCATCCTTCAGCCAAAGACTAGATAGGCCCATAAAACAAAACGAGACTAAAGGGGCACACCAGCCCAGGCACAAGGACAAGAAGGCAGGAGGGGACAGGAAAGCTGGTAACAGGGAACTCAAGGTTGAGAAGGGGAGAGTCCTGACATGTTGTGGGGGTAAAGACCAATGTCACAAAACAATGTGTGTATTAATTGTTTAATAAGAAACTAGTTTGCTCTGTAAACTCTCATCTAAAGAACAATAAAAAAAAATTACAACTAATTAGCAATAATTGTCATTTACCTAAGTGCTCCCTATCTCCTCCCACTTTCTCTCACACGATAATGATTATTCTGAATTTTGGATTTATAATTCCCTTGTGTTATGTAGATACAGGTCTTTCAGTTTTGCTGCTGGTTAATATTTCCATTGCGGAAATACAGCACAATTTATTTATCCTATTGCTAGATATTTGGAGAAGTGCCCACTCATGTCCTTTGCACATGTTGGGGGGTTGCTTGTCTTTTTGGGTCACTTGTCTTTTTGTTGTCGAGTTGTAAGAGTTCTTTATATATTCTGGATTTTAAACCCTCATCAGCTTTGTGATTTTTTTCTCTCATTTTACAGGTTTGTCTTTCACTTTCTTGGTAATGTCTGTCTTAGTTACTTTAGTGCTATCATAACAAAAGATGCTACAAGTGAGTGGCTTTAAAAAACAGAAATTTATTTATAGTTAAGGAAGTTGCAGTCCAAATTCAGGGCATCGATTCTAGGAGAAGGTCTTTATCTCTTTCAGCTTCTAGGAGTTGCCAGCAATCTTTGGCATTTCTGGGCTTGTAAATGCATCTTTCTGTCATCTGTTTTCCTCTTGTGTGTGTGTGTCTGTGTGTGTGTCTGTGTGTATTCTGCTCTTTTTATAAGATACCACTTACAAGTGATCATGGGCCCTGGTGGTGCAGTGGTTATGAGCTATGGTGAGCTACGGCTGCTAATCAAAAAGTTGGCTGTTCTAATCCATCGGTAGCTCCTTGGAAACCCTGTGGGGCAGTTCTACTCCATCCTACAGGGTGGCTATGAGTCGGAATGGACTTGACAGCAAGGGGTTTTAGAAGTGATCAAGTATAGGACACACCTTACTCTGCTATGATCTCGTTAACAAAACAGAAGAAAACCCCTATTTCCAAAAAGGGTCATATCTACAGGTATGAGGGTTAGGGCATCAACATAACTTTTTTGGGGACACAGTTCAATCCATAACAATGTCTTTTGATGCACAAAAGTTTTAAATTCTGATGAAGTCCAAATTATCAATTTTTTCTTTTGTCACTTGTGCCTTTGGTGTTGTTATCTAAGAAGGATTTGCCTAACCAATGCTAATGAAGATTTACTCTTATGTTTTCTTCCAAGAGTTTTGTGGTTTCAGCTCTTATATTTAGATTATTCATCTATTTTGAGTTATATTTGTATATAGAGTGAGGTAAGGGTCCAACTTCATTCTTTTGCATGTGGATGTCTAATTGTCTTAGCACCATTTGTTGACAAGACTGTTTTTTCCCCCATTGGATGGTCTTGGCACCCTTGTTGAAATCAATTGACCACAGGTGTATGGGCTTATTTCTGGGCACTTAATTACATTCCCCTGATTTATGTCTAACCTTATGCCAGTACTACACCGTTTTTGATTACTGTTGTAGCTTGTAGTACATTTTGAAATGGGGAAGTATGAGTCCTCCAACTTCATTTTTTTTTTTTCAAGATTTTTTGGCTATTTTGGGTTCCTTGTAATTTCATATGAATTTTAGAATTGGCTTTCCCATTTCTGCAAAGAAGTCTGTTTGGATTTTGATAGAGATTGCACTGAATCTGTAGATTGCTTTGGGGACTATTGCCGTCTTAACAATATTGAGTCGTCTAATCCATGAACACTGTATGTCTTTCTATTTATTTAGATTTTCTTTGTCTCACAATGTTTTGTAATTTTCACTGTACAAGTCTTGCACGTCCTTGGTTAAATTTATTCTTAAGTATTTGTAAAGATATTTTTGTGTTCTGGTATGTTGCTGAATTGTTATTATTATTTTGTTTGTTTCAATTAGTTTTATCATTGATTCTCTAGGGTTTTACAGGTATACTATGATGTCATCTGCATATAGAGATCATTTAGATTCTTCTTTCCCATTCTTACGCTTTCAATTGTTTTCTCTTGACCAATTGCATTAACTAATTTCTCCGGTACAATATTAAATAGCAAAGACATCTTTGCCTTGTTCCTAACTTGGTTATCTCGTGTTGCTATATCAGAAATACCACAAGCAGATGGCTTCAGCAAATAGAAGTTTATTTTCTCACAGTTTGGGAGGCTAGAAGTCTGGATTCAGAGCACTGGCTCTAGGTGAAGGCTTTCGCTCTCTGTTGGCTCTGGAGGAAGGTCCTTGTCTCTTCAGCTTCCACTTCCTGGTTCCTTGGAGATCTCCATGTGTCTTGGCATCTATTTTACCCCATCTCTCCTCTGCTTGTTTGTTTTATCTCTTCATATCTCAAAAGAGATTGCCTCAAGATACACCCTCCACTAATCCTGCCTCATTAACATAACAAAGACAACCCATTCCTCACTGGGATTATAACCACAGGCATGTTGTTATTGCTAGGTGCCATCCAGTTGGTTTTGACTCACTGTGACAACAGAATGAAACACTGCCCAGTGCTGCGCCATACTCACAGTCGTTGCTATGTTTGAGCCCATCCATTGCCCCCAATGTGTCAATCCATTTCACTGAGGGTCTTCCTCTTTTTTGCTGACCCTCTACTTTACCAAGCATGATGTCCTTCTCCAGGGCCTAAATATTTAAGAGGACTCATGAAAGATTGAGAGGACTTGCAGACACTCAGAAACAATAGCAGGAAGCCAGAGCACTTGCCTAAAAATTAAAGCCAAGTGGGATTTTCAAGTTGTAAGATCAAGTCTTATCTCTAGGTCTTTGGGTGCTGTAAACCGTTAAGCACACTACTGCTAGCTGAAAGTTTGGCAGTTCAAACCCACCCAGAAGTGCCTCAGAAGACAGGCCTGGAGCTCTGCTTCTGAAAAGTCACAGCCTTGAAAATCCTATGGAACAGTTCTACTCTGCACGCATGGGGTCACCAGGAGTTGAAGTTGACTTGATGGCAACTAACAACAGTAACAAACAGTACTCTAAACTTATAAACATTTCAAGAGTTCTGTAATTTTCATTATAGACGTTTAAATATAGTTTTATTGAGATAGAAATTATATATCATACAATTAACTAATTATAAGTAAAGAGCTGCATTTTTTTACATTTGTGTAGTTGTGTAACCATCACCATAACCCAGTGGTTTAACATGGTCATCACTCCTAAAAATTCCCTTGTGTCCATTTGCAATTTGCTCCCAGCCCCAGCCCCAGGCAACCACTCATCTGCCCTCTGTCTTTATAGCCTTGTCTTTTCTAGAAATTTCATATAAAAAATTAAAAACAAAAAAACACAAGCACAGAGGTTAGGATTTACAACATATATTTTTTGGGGACTTAATTCAATCCATAGCACTAACCTTAGTGGGAATGCTTTTAGCGTTTCCCCATAAAGTAAGATTTGGCTTTAGGACTGAGTTATATCTATTTATCATGTTAAGGAAACAACCATCTAATCCTGTTTTCTTGAGATTTTTCTAATAGAGGTTAAATTTTGTCAAAGGCTTTTTCAGTACCTATGAAGATAATCATATGATTCTTCTCAAACCTGTTACTATAGTGAATTATATTAATAGGTTTCATAATATTGGACAATCCTTACATTCCCGGTATAAACCCCACTTGGTCATGTTGTATTATTTTTTTAAACCATATGGGCTTCATGCTATTTAGTGAGGTAGTTCCTCGATAACTTTCTCTATTTCCTTTCCGCTAGTATAAAGGTGGCAAACCATGGCCCATGACCAAATCCAACCTGCTGTCTATTTTTGTAAATATAGTTTTATTTGGACACAGCCACATCTATTCATTTATATATTGTCCATGGTTGCTTTTGTACAAAGGCAGATTTGAGTAGCGAGGCCTGCAAATCTAAAATATTTGCTATCTAGTCCTTTAGAAAAAAATTGCTGACCCCTGCTTTTAGTAAATACTTAGGATGGGCTTATGTGTGCAGTATTCCTTGAATTCTTTTATTTTAAAAAACAGTTTTTCTATAGCCTTGATGCTTGCAAAACAGCATGGATGGATGGATATAAAATCCTTAACTTGTATCTTCTTTCTTTGAATTTCTAGAAAATGTTGTACCACTGTTGCCTTGCTTTGTATGTTGCTCTTGAAAAGTCTGATAATAACTATTTTGGTTAGCAGATTTCATAACAAACTATTTTTGTTGTTGTTAGGTGCCATCAAGTTGGTCCCGACTCATATTTATATTTTATATCATAACAAACTACCCACTCTAAATAAAAAACCATTTTGATTATAATTTCACAATTTTTTAGAGTCAGGAATTAGGGTAGGACTTGGCTGGATGATTCTTCTGCTCCACATGGCTTCAACTGGGCTCACTCAGAGGTACTTGGCTGATAATTGGACTGATCTAGAGGGTTTACAATGACCTTGCTCACATGCCTGGGGCACTGGTGGGAGTGTCTGAAATGCTGTATCAGCCGGGTCCCCTCTCCTTCCTTCTCCAGGTAGTCTCAGGGCCTCTCCATAGGCAGTTAGATTTTTTTCTTACAGAGTGGCTCAACGTTCCAAGAGCAAGTGTTCCCAAAGACCCAGGGGGTCACTTCAAGACTTCTTACAACCTAGCCTTTCAGAAGTCCCAGAACATCACACATTCTATTGGTCGAACAATTCACTAAAGTCACCCTGGATTAAAAGCAGTGATAAAGAATTTGCAGTTACCTTTAATCTGCCACAGCCTAATTTTCTTACCCTTTTAAACAACTAAAACTTTTTGCCTTGAGGCCTTGAGGATTATTGTTATTATTATTTAAGTCTAATGGTTGTAATAGGATAGCTCTCAGAACTGATAATTATGTGGCACTTTTCCCAGCTACATTGTGGGCCTTTTTATTATGTAGGTTTATGTTTTCTTATTTCCAGAAAGTTTCTTGGATTATAGCTTTAAATACTAGTTCTGATTCATTGTTTTGTTTTTCTTCTTCAGGACCCTCAGTTACATATATGTTGAATATTCACTGGTTGGGTTCAAATGATATTCCAAACAGAAAGAAATAAGAACAAATATATGGAGGCAAGAGAAAGTAGGAATACTCTGGAAGTTTGGATGGTGATGTGTGTGTGTGTGTGTGTATGTGTGTGTTTAGGAAGCAACAGGAGATGGGATTAGAGAGTTAGGCAAGAACTAGATTAATAGAAACTCTTGTATGCCATGGTAAGGAGTTGTAATTTGATCCTGAATGTACTGGGGAGTCAACATAGGGGAATGACACCATGGCTGTAAAATTTTGAAAGTTCTCTCTGACCTACAGTATGGAAGATAAGTTGGAAGGAGCAAGACTATAGGCAAGAGACCAGTTAGAAGGCTATTGCATCAGTCTAGGTGACAGGGGCTTAGAGGGACAGATTCTAGAGTTATTCATGAGGTAGAATCAACAGGATTTAGTGATTGAGTGTGGTGGGGAGAGAGAGGAAGCAATCAAAGATGGTTCCCAGGTTTCTGAATTGGACATCTGGGTGGACAGTGGTGCTAAACAGCGTTAGACATGTAGAGCTTGGGTGTCTCTAGGACATCCAGGAAAAGAAGGCTAGTAGGCTTTTGTGTATATGGTACACAAGTGAGTTGACTGAGCTAGAGATAATTCATTTGGAAGTTGTTGAAATATGTGGGAGATGCAGAGAGGGAGTGGATGAAATGGCCCAGTGAGAAAATATGGGGTGAACTGAGAGCTGAGACAGAACTCTGGAGACTGGAAGAGTGGTCAGAGGGGTTAGACACATCATGAAATCAAAGGGCACTTCAAAAAGAGGGGAGTGTTGTATTGTCAAATGCCACTGAGGGTTCCAGTAACATAAGGACTCAAAAACAGCCTTTGGGATTTAGGATCTATTGGCCATTACTGATTGAAAGCAGTGCAGTCAGTGGTAGGGACAGAAGCTACACATAGCCATGGGCTGAGGAGTGAGAAGATACAGGGGAGGTAGAGACGAGTGTAGACTACTTTGAAGGCATTTAACTGCGAAGGGAAATACAGAGGAAGTAGTCACCAGAGCAGAATCTAGAGTGACAGAGGGTTTTCTTTCTTTTTCTTTAGGACAGGAGAAGCTTGACCATGTATAGATATTGAAGGAAAGAACAAGCAGGTAAGAGAAATTGATAATTTTGGAAGTAAGATGGGGAGAATGATTAAAAGATGTTTGAAAGAAGTTTTCTGAGGATGTAAAAGGTGATGAAGTACAGAACAGAGATGCTAATACAAGTGTAATTAATATCTTTAATTTCCAGAATGGCTTATAATAGTCTAACCCATATTTTGAAATTACCTTGGCTCCAATCAGTTGGGCACATAAGTTGTTGTTAGTTGCAGTCATGTCAATTCTGACTCATGCTGACCTCATGTGTGTAAGAGTAGAACTGTTCCATAGGGTTTTCAAGTTGTGACCTTTTGGAAGCAGATCGCCAGGCCTGTCTTCCCAGGCACCTCTAGGTCAGTTTGAACCATCAGCCTTTCAGCTAGTAGGTGAGCACTTAACTGTGTCACCCAGGGACTCCAGAGGGAAGATATAGCAAGTACTATTTACGTATTTGTTCTACATCATTTACCATCTTTTCTGTAAAGGACAGGATCAATGTTTTATCCTTTCAATACTCCCCACATTGTAGGTGTTCAGTAAACGATGAATGAATAAACCAGACATTTGAGTATCTTTAACATATTCAGAACACAGTCAAGTCTCTGTATCCAAGTGAAAAAAACCTCAAGCAGGCAAAAATATTCACAAAATTCATATGTGAAAGGTGAGGCCTTTTTTATGAGGACCCTGTTCACTCTCACTTAACAAAGTTGGACAGCAGCATTTTCTTCACCTTAGTTTGGAAATAGGAAGACCGGAGGAGGGGGAAGAGGGTGTTCTAAAGGTAGGCTGGCAGGCAGACAGACAGGGAGAGGAGGTGGCACGGTCTACCTTACCATCAGGGAGGTGCCCCAAATCAGTAAAAACCAGACTCAAGCACAGTGGCCTACATCAGCCCTGATTCACATACCAGTAGCACTTGAAAAGCATCGCTGCTCTGGGTCTTAAATATTGTTGAGAAAAATGATTCTTCGAGTAACGGCTGCTAACCAAAAGGCTGGCAGTTCGAATCCACCAGCCGCTCCTTGGAAACCCTACTGGGCAGTTCTACTCTGTCTTACAGAGTCGCTGTGAGTCGGAATTGACTCAACGGCAACGGGTTTCAAGCCATTAAAAGACAAAAAAGGCTTAGCTGTTCTAATTTGGCACCATCTCCTACGTGTTGCACAGTTTGGAAAGGATTCTATCAAAAATAGATACCATTAAAACGACAAAAAAAAAAAAAAAAAAAAAAGCAGATGCAGTTGGTGAACCTTGGTCACCCTCTGTTCCTTTGCCCAAGCTGGTCTCTTAGCCTTGATGCCCTCCCCCCCCCCCCTTTCTCCTAGGATTCTTTCTTTTTCTTCCTTGGAGACTGAACACACACATGCCACCTCTTCCAGGAACCCCTCCGCACTGTCCAAGCAGAAGCAATCTCTTCCTCCTCTGCCGTCCCACAGCATCTCACTTTACATGGGTCACCAGACCTGGTTGTTTACCTGGTTGCTTTCCTACTAAGTTATGCGCTCCTCAAGACCAGGAACCGTGACCGTGTCACACGGCACCTGGTCCAGCGCTAGGTACACAGTGGATGCTCAGTGAACACTTGCTGACTTGACCAATTTGGAAAAATCACTCAGGGCAGGATCTCCTCCTTGAGGCACGGATGAATGGGTCATAAGGTGTTTCTCTGCATTCTTTACCTTGTAGTCACTTCGGGCCAAGTATCTTTCTGGGCCGGCAAATACCTGTGCAATTGAAACACACCTCCGCTGACGGCCGCTAGCGTGCGGGGAGGGTAAGCCCGCAGGGGCAAGTTTCGGAGAGCCTGCTCGAATCCTAGCTGGCCAACTGCGGGGCGGGGCTTGAGGGGAACCCTGCCCACTCCCTCGCCCCCTTCACGACGAGGCGGAAGCCCCGCCTCCAGGCCGCGCGCTCTCGCTGGCGGCGCGCGCCCGCCCTTCTGCCCTCGCGTCCTCGCGCTGGGGGTGGGCTCGCTGCGCGTGCCGGGTGGGGAAGCGGCGCGCGCCAGGCGCCTGAGAACGTTCGCCGCGGGGGCGGCTCCGGGGCCTGAGCGGTGGCCGCCGCCTCAGCCGCGGGGTCAGGGCCGGGAGGAGGTGGAGGAGCTTGCAGCTGCGGGAGACCATCCCGACGCCTCCATCTCCGGCCGGAAAGTGAGTATGGTGGGGAGTCCGCGGCGGCGGCCAGAGCCTGCGGGAGAGAGAAGCAGCTGCTCCAGCCCCGCGCCCGCGGGGAGCGGGAAGAGAGCTGCGCGGCGCCCGGACTTCTGGAGCCTTGGGGGCGCAGGGCCGAGAGAGGCGGAGAGGGCGCGCGGGAGCCGGGGCCGGTCTACCGTGCCCGGCTGCGAGGGGGAAACGGTGCGTGGTGCCCGGCCCCGGGGGGCGAGGGGAGGGGATGGAGGGGAGCCCACGGCCAGCGCCGCCGGACACTGAGCCCAGGCAGGGGAGGGGTCTCCGGCCTCCCGAACGCGCAGTGGCCACCGGGCGCGGAGCTGGGGCTGCGGGCGCCGTGCAGATGCTGCGCGAGCCCGAGCTCGCTAGGAAGAGGCTCTGCTTTAGGTGCTGAAGGGGGCGAAAGAGGCAGGTCCTGGCAGAGGGCAGGTAAGGCAGGCAGGCCCTGGCAGAGGGAAGGGAATTTATTTTAGATCACCCCAAAACACTTATTTCCCGAGGCGCCTAATAGTAAACCTGTTCACTGAGGTCACCCTTGAAAGGAAAGTGTCCTGAAAAGAGGGAGGATGCAGCTAACGAATGCTTGCTGTTAAATTTCTGGGCCAGACGTTGGGATTAAGAAGACTTTCCAGCATTCTTAGCAAACGTTTATTGATTAGCTACCGTGAATAGAGAGCCATTGTCAGCAGTGGGGCTACAAAATAGTATTAAACACGACCAGGATTTGCTGTTTAGGTGCTGACAGTTTGATTGTGAGGGTATCCGTATAAAATACAAAGCAGCATTAACATTTATGCCTCGTATCTATTTACTTTAGGTCTCTTTTATTTCATCCCACTATGGGGAATTGGAGCTGTCAGTTGCTTGGTTTTGGGCATAAGGCAGGAGGGTCAAAGAAGCTTATGGGAGAAATTTGGGAGAGTTTTGCAAGCTCTTTTGCGTAACATTTAAAGTGTCATAGGGGAAAAATAAATTTGGCAAGAGAAAGGAAGCCGACCAGAACAGTGCCTGGTCCACAAGAGTTGTGCAATGAATGAATGAATGAAGGTTTTTCTACATTTACTCTGAGCAGTATCAGTCACTTTCCAGTTAGAGAGATTGATCCTTCCTCAAGTTCCTTTTTTTTTTTTTTTTTTGCCATACGAGGTAACCCAGGTTCTTAGATCTGGCCGGAGTGGTGGAGTCGTGATTTCTTGTGGCCGTGCTGCTGCTTTCACATGCTTATTGCATATTGGCTGTGAGGAGCTTGCTTCTTGGGCTGTTGCTTGAGATTTTCTCATTTTGGCCCTTCTCTCATTAGCTTTTTCTTGAGGAAGAAGAAAAGTACTTTTGTTTAGAGAACACGTTTTCATTTTTGTCTTGATTCTTGGGTCTTAGATCTGTAGTAAGAAAACGTTTGTGTCTCTGCTCTTCTTGAGGGTTGGAATTCTCCTTGTCTTCTGCCTTGGTTGGATTTTTGGACTCTTGAGCTCAAGGCTGCTGTTTCAGTTCCCTGGGTTGCAGTGCCTGTTGGATTACTTTGCCTGCCAAATTAAAACTTGACCTTTTATGAGTTCTGTTAGGATTTTGAGGAGCCCTGGTGGTACGCTGGTTAAAGCGCTCGGCTGCTAGCCAAAAGTTGGCGGTTTGAACTCACCAGCCTTTCCGAGGGTCTGACGTGGCAGTCTGCTTCCATAAAGATTATAGCCTTCAAAACCCTATAGGGCAGTTCTCCTCTGTCCTACAGGGTCTCTATGAGTCGGAATCGACTTGACAGGAGTGGGTTTTGGTATGGGTGAGGATTTTTATCATACATAAGTGGAATTGCCTTTGAAGGGGGTTGTGCAATTAAGGTAGTGCTGACAAGGTTTTTGAGTGTCCGCTATGCCCAAGAGACCAAATTTCTACTCATAGTTAGAAAACTAGACTTAGAACCAATAGAATTTCAACCTACTGTTTGCTTATTTTATATCTTTAATGTATCTTTCTCAGTATGTTAGTTTTCTCATATAAAAAATTAGAGTAATATTAATCCAAATTTGGCATTAAGGAGCCCTGGTGGCACAGTGGTTAAGCTCTTCACTGCTAGCCAAAAGGTTGGCTGTTCGAACCCATCAGCCCTTCTGCAGGAGACGTGGCAGTCTGCTTCATATTTACATATTTATAGCCTTATAAACCCTATGGGGCAGTTCTCCTCTGTCCAGTAAGGTTGCTATGATTCGGAGTGAGAAAGTCTTGAAGAGATAATTTCTCTTTAGTTCTAGGGCTGCACTTCAGGGTAACTACTAGTTCTTGTTTTGGGGTTCCTGGGTCCTGCAGTTTTGGGTGCCTTGTTCCAGGCTTCCCTAATGATATTTTATTCATGTTATTTACATTTATTTTTAAAGCAGCTTTATTGATGTATAGTTTATATATGATAAAATGCACAGATTTCCTGTGTACAGTTGGATGAATTTTGATAAATGTATATACTTTGTAACCACTATCTCAGTCAAGATACATAACGTTTCCATCAGCCAAGAAAGTCAGTCTACCCCCTACATTTTATTTATTTCTAACTACACAAGCATCAGGCCTGTGGCATCTAGTTGTGCAGGTTGTATACTGCCCAGCTTTAGGGGGTACTTGGCAATTCGAATCCACTAGCTGCTCCTTGGAAACCCTGTGGGGCAGTTGTACCCTGTCCTGTATGGCCACTATGGGTCGGAATCGACATGACGGCAATGGGTTTTTTCATTTTCATTAGAGCTGCTGTGAATGGCAGCTCCTGAAGTTGTGTAGTGTGCAATCTGTGTAGCTCTGTGCTGCAACTCTTCTAGCGGTTCATGAATACACGCTCGCTTGTAAAACACTCAAACAGTACAGACAGACTAAAATCCCTCTTGACCCACTCCCTTCTCCACAGAAACTACAGTTATTAGTTTGTTGTGATCCTCCCAGACCTTTTCTGTGCCCTTTCACATATACATAGGTACTACAGGAGCCCTGCTGGTGCAGTGGTTAAGTGCTCAGCTGCTGACCGAAAGGTTGACAGTTTGAACCCACCTGCTGCTCTGTGGGAGAAAGATGTGGCCATCTGCTACGGTAAAGGTTACAGCCTTGGAAACCCTATGGTGCAGTTCTACTCTGTCCTATAGGATTGCTATGAGTTAGATCAACTCAACAGCAGTGGGTTTGGTTTTTCTGGTTTATAGGTAATACAGAAAAGACCAGCACCCCCCCCCCCCCACATTGAAAACATCATACTGTACACATTGTTCTGCAACTTTTTTTCCTAATAGAATGTCTTTGAGATGTTTCCATGTTGTAACAGAGGGTTCTACCTGATTCTTCTTAACTATTATACAATCTCTTGTGCAGTATGTATGTACTGTAGTTTATTTGATCCTCTCCTCACTAATGGGCATTTAAGCTGTTTATAGTCTTTTGTTGTTTCAGACATTGCTACAGTGAATAAGAAGTAGAATTACTGGGTCAAAGAAGTGCAGATTTTAAATTTTAATTGATGGAGATTTAACTATGTTGATACTTTTGGATCTGGTTCACTTATTTTTGACTGCAGAGTAGTATTCAGCTGTAGACTTAATCACAGTTTATGATCCTTTTCACTGATTGTTGAGGGGCAGTTGGGCTACTTTGGATACTAATTCTTTGATGGATATGGGTTTTGGAAATGCATTCTGCCAGTCTGAGGCTTGTCCTTTCCCCTTGTTAAAGATACCCTTTGTTGTATACAAGTTTTCAATTTTAATATCTGGTTTATGAAAGTTTTTTCTGTCACAGGATATGAATTATATATTCCTGTTTTCTTCTAAAAGTTTTGCTCTTCATGCAGAATTTGTTTCTATGTGTGGCATAACAAAAAGATTTTTTTCAATTTCAATACCTAGTTTTTCAGCACTTTTTATTTAATATCCTTTCCTCTACTGATTTGACAGTCCTCTGTATCATAAGTCATAAAACTCTCTGAGCCTGTTATCTTTTTGGTGGTTGGGACATCTTAGTTACAGATTAGTTTTTTTAATGCTTATTGGTTTACTTATATTTTCTTCTTTAGTCAGTTAGTCATTTATTCTTATTTTTCTAAAACAATTATCTACTTTAAATTTTGAAATATATTTACATATTTATGCCATCTTTGCTGTATCTATAATTCTTTTATTTCTCTCCCAGTGTTGATAAGCTCTTTTTTTTTCTTTATGCTTGATCTGTGCTACTTGAGGTTTATTTCTTTTATTAGTTTTTTCCTTCAAAGAACAGATTTTGGTTTCATTAATCTATTTCTTTATTTTCTATTTAATTGATTTCTTCTTTTATCTTTTTTATATTCTTCCCTTCTTCTGGCTTTGAGGTAGGTTTTTTAATTTTATTGTGGTAAAATATAAAAGATAGGTTGTATCTTGTTCCCAACTGTTTATGTCCTCCTTTCCTATAAGACAGACAAACATCCTTGCCCCTTGCCATGGGATTGCCAGTATCTTCTGGGGAAGGAATATACCTCTGTCATATTAACATCATACTTAGCCATGTGACTTGCTTTGGCTAATGAAAAATGAGTGGAGGTGACATACGTCAAATCCAAGCAGAAGGTTTAAGAACCATTGCATGTATCCACCAGTTATTGCTCTGTTTTCCTTCGGCCTTGAGAATGGTACATCCCAAATAGCATATGTTCCTTCAGTCTGAGTTTTAGAAAGATAATGATACGTGAAAGACAGCCACAGCTGACCTGTAGCCAACATGTAACACAAATGAGAAATAATAAGCCTTTGTTTAAGCCACAAGATTTTGGGTTATTACTGCTTTTAACCTAATGAGAGCTGATTGATGTAAAAATTGGTACCAAGGGTATTGTGGTAAATTATATTATTGCTCCCAATTACTTGCTCACACGAGGAGCTTACCTGTAGGAGGCATATATTTCCTGGCCAATGAAATTTGAATGGAAGTGAAAGACACTAATTCTGAGAGGAAGCTTTGAGAGCCATTGCATGTTTCTGCCAGCTCTCTTGTACTTTTCCCTCTGTCACAAGAATGTCACGTCCCAAATAGGGGCTGCTCCTTTAGCCTTATCCTGGCATGAAGATGTGTGGAGCAGAGCCAAAGAGACCTGTAGCTGCTTCAGCCTACATATATTGTAAGAAGAAATAAACCTTTGCTACTGTAAACTGCTGAGATTTTGGGATTGTTTTTTCCCTTAACATAATCTGGTGAAAATGGACTGATATTAGTGTATGCTGTTCTTTTTCTAATTTTATGAGTTGAATCAATGCATTAATTAAAAAATGTTCTTATATTTTAATAAGCGCACTTAAGGACACATTTTCTGCTGAGTACTACTTTTTTGCTGCATCTCATAAGTTTTGATGGTATACTCTTTTCATTGTTTGATTATAAATGTTTGGTAGTTTCTGTTATGATTTCCTCTTTAACCCCCGAGTTATTTAGGAGAAGATCTTCTAGTTTCCAAGCATTTTTTCTTTTTAAAACTAATTTTTTTTTAATTGTTGGTTTTCGTTTTAATTGCACTGTGGTAAAGAAGGTAGCCTATATGGAAATGATTATTTGTCATCTAGTGAGACTTCCTTTGTGACTTACTATGTAGTCAATTTTTATAAATGTTTGACATGTATTTAAAAATAATATTATCTATTTGTTGGGTGCAGGGTTCCATATTACTGTTTGATATATTAGTTTTTTGTGTATCCCACCTGATTTTTTGCCTCTTTAATTTATCCATTTCCTTTATAGCTGTACTAAAATAACATACTGTGGTTGTAGAATTATCAGTTTCTCCTTGTAATTCTCTTAGTTTTGTCTTCATATATTTTTAGTTACGTTGCTAGGCTCATGTAAGTTTTTGATTGTTACGTCTTTTTGGTGGGTTGCTTCATAATTGTGTAGTGTCTCTCTTTATTCCCATTGATGCTTGTTCCCTTGAAATTTATGTTGTTTGATGTTAATATTGATATTTATAAAATTCTAGGTTGAAGTTATTTTCCTTCAGCACTTTGAAAAAACTATATTATGATCTTTTGGCTTTGTTGTTGTTGTTGTTATTGAGAAGTCTGCTCTTGGTCTACTTTGTTATTTATTTGTAGATAGCTAGTCTTTTGTATCTGGTAGTTTCTAAACTTTATTACTGATGTTTTATAGTTTTACTGTGATATGTTTGGATATGGCTTTATTTATATTTATTTTGCTTAAACTATGGAATAGACCATCAGTTGCTCATATGCAAGTTCAAGTGAAGCTGAAGAAAATCAAAACAAATCCACGGGAACCAAAATACAACCTTGAGTATATCCCACTGAGTTTGGAGACCATCTCAAGAATAGATTGGACACATTGAACACTAATGACTGAAGACCAGACACGTTGTGGGATGACATCAAAGACATATATGAAGAAAGCAAAAGGTCATTCACAAGATCGGAAAAAAAGAAGAGACCAAAATGGATGTCAGAAGAGACTCTGAAACTTGCTCTTGAATGTAGGGTAGCTAAAGTGAATAGGAGAAATGATCACATAAAAGAGCTGAACAGAAGATTTCAAAGGGCAGATCAAGAAGACAAAGTAAAGTATTATAATGAAATGTGCAAAGACCTGGAACTAGAAAACCAAAAGGGAAGAACACACTCAGCATTTCTCAAGCTGAAAGAATTGAAGAAAAAACTCAAGCCTCAAGTTGCAATACTGAAGAATTCTGTGGGCAAAATATTGAATGATGCAGCAAGCATCAAAAGAAGATGGAAGGACTACACAGAGTCACTGTACCAAAAAGAATTGGTCGACCATCAACCATTTCAGGAGGTAGTATATGATCAAGAACCGAAAAAAGAAGTCCAAGCTGCTCTGATGGCATTGGCAAAAAAACAGGGCTGCAGGAATTGACAGAATACTGATTGAGATGTTTCAACAAACGTATACAACACTGGAGGCACTCACTCGTCTATGCCAAGAAATTTGGAAGACAGCTGCCTGGCCAACTGAGTGGAAGAGATCCATATCTGTGCCCATTCCAAAGAAAGGTGATCCAACAGAATGTGGAAATTATCGAACAATATCATTAATATCACACCCAAATAAAATTTTGCTGAAGATAATTAAAAAATGGTTGCAGCAGTACATTGACAGGTAACTGCCAGAAATTCAAGCTGGATTCAAAAGAGGATGTGGAATGAGGGATATCATTGCTAATGTCAGATGGATCTTGGCTGAAAGCAGAGAATATCCGAAAGATATTTACCTATGTTTTATTGTCTTTGTAAAGACATTTGACTGTGTGGATCATAACAAATTGTAGATAACATTGGGAAGAGTGAGAATTCCAGAACACTAAATTGTGCTCATGCAGAATCTATACATAGATCAAAAGGCAGTCATTTGAACAGAACAAGGGGATACTGAGTGGTTTAAAATCAGAAAAGTGTGTATCAGGGTTGTATCCTTTCACCATACTTAATCTGTATGCTGAGCAAATAATCCAAGAAGCTGGACTGTATAAAGAAGAACGAGACATCAGGATTGGAGGAAGACTCATTAACATCCTGCAGTATGCTGATGACACAACTTCGCTTGCTGAAAGTAAAGGGAACTTGAAGCACTTACTGATGAAGATCTAATACTGCAGCCTTCACCATGGATTACACTTTAACATAAAACAAAAATCCTTACAACTGGACTGGTAAGTAACATCATAATAAATGGAGAAAAGATTGAAGTTGTCAAGGATTTCATTTTACTTGGATCTGCAGTCAACGCCCATGGAAGCAGCAGTCAAGGAGTCAAATGACGCATAGCGTTGGGCAGATCTGCTGCAAAAGACCTCTTTAAAGTGTTGAAAAGCAAAGATGTCACCTGACCCAAGCCATGGTGTTTTCAGTCACCCCATATGCATGCGAAAGCTGGACAATGAATAAGGAAGACTGAAGAAGAGTTGATGCCTTTGAATTAATTTATTGGTGAAGAATATTGAATATACCATGGACTGCCAGAAGAACGAACAAACCTGTCTTGGAAGAAGTACAGCCATAATGTTCCTTAGAAGCGACGATGGCAAGACTTTGTCTTATGTACTTTGGACATGTTATCAGGGGCGATCAGTCCCTGGAGAAGGACATCATGCTTGGTAAAGTAGAGGGTCAGCAAAAAAGAGGAAGAACCTCAAGGAGATGGATTCATACAGTGGCTGCAGCAATGGGTTCAAACATAGCCATGATTGTGAGGATGGTTCAGGGTTTTGTTCTGTTGTACATGGGGTCGCTGTCAAGTGAATTGTGTTCCCCCAAAACATCTGTCGGCTTGGCTGGGTCATGATTCCCAGTGTTGTATGATTGTCTACCATTTTGTAATCTGATATATTTCCCTTTGTGTTATAAATCCTATAACTATGAAGTAATAAGATAGATTAGTGGTGGTTATACTGATGAGATCTACAAGATTAGAT
The DNA here is from genome assembly GCA_030035585.1 of Dugong dugon. Taxonomy (NCBI): domain Eukaryota; kingdom Metazoa; phylum Chordata; class Mammalia; order Sirenia; family Dugongidae; genus Dugong; species Dugong dugon. The sequence goes on from CM057473.1 coordinate 75,050,516, forward strand.
AGTGTCTTAAGCCAATCTCTTTTTTTTTTCCCAAGGATAATATTTTAATCGGAAAAGAAACGACATGGCATGAGCCAATATTTACATCCAAGTAACTATTGTTAGCCACCATATATCAAGCATGAAGTCAAGTATTTTTGGATATGCTGATTTAATTTTATTCTTTATAACAAGAAGTTGAGTTTTTTTTTTTTAAATTTTTTTAAGTTGTACCTTAGGTGAAGGTTTACAGAACAAATAGTTTCTCATTAAACAGTCAGTACACATATTGTTTTGTGACATTGGTTAACAACCCCACGACATGTCAACACTCTCCCTTCTCAACCTTGGAGGACCTTTTTTTTTTTTGGTGAAAATATACATAGCCAAAGATACACCATTTCAAAAATTTCTACATGTACAATTCAGTGACATCGATTACATTCTTCCAGTTGTGCTGCTGGTCTCACTATCCTTTTCCAAATTATCCCATCACAATTGTTATCAACTCACTGTCCCCTAGACTTCCCATCAAACCTTTTGTGTTGCTGTTGTCAATTTGATCTCACATAGATAATTCTTTATTGTTGTTGTTGTACTTTAGATGAAGGTTTACAGAACGAAATAGTTTCTCATTAAACAGGTAGTACACATATTGCCCTATGACAATGGTTAAGGCCAATCTCTTTTGAGATACAAAAGACAGAAGCGAGCAGAGAGACATGGGGATCTCATACCACCAAGAAAGCAGTGCTAGCAGCAGAGCATGTCCTTTGGACCTGAGGTTCCTGCACTGAGATGCTCTCAGATCAAGGGAAGATTGATGACACAGACCTTCCTCCAGAGCCAACAGAGAAAGCCTTCTCTTGGAGCCTATGCCCTGAATTTGGACTTGTAGCCTACTAGACCGTGAGAGAATAAATTTCTCTTTGTTAAAGCTATCCACTTGTAGTATTTCTCTTATAGCAGCACTAGATGACCAAGACAGTCACTGTGAGTTGGAATTGAGTTGGCTATTTTGAATAGTGTGGCAGTGAACATTGTTGTACAGGTTTTGTTTGTGTTCCCGCCTTTACTTCTTGGTATATACTAAGGATTGTGATCGCTAGGTCATATGTTAGTTCTGTGTTTAACCTTTTGAGGAATTGCCAAACTTTTCTACAGTGGTTGTACTATTTTATATTCCCACCAGTTATGCATGAGGATTCCAGTTTCTTTACAACCTTATCAACACCTGTGACTTTCCATTTTTTTGATGATTGCCATTCTAATGGAGATGAGGTGGTATCTCCTTGTTTCTCATTTAGTTTTTACTTTAGTGAGTGGGGGTCTTCATTTCCCAAACCTCACTTCTTTTCTACTTCCACTTGCTTTTGTTTTATTTCAGCCTGTTTTGGATTTAAGACTTTTTTGGGGGTTGTAATTTTTATAAATAATAGACCTTATTTATGGAGAAGTGTTAGGTTTACAGAAAAATTGTACAGAAATTACAGAGTTTCCATATGCTCCCCTTCTCCCTGCAGTGTTTCTCCTGTTATTAACATCTGGCATTCCTGTGATACATTTGTTATAATTGATGAATCAATATATTGATGCATTATCATTAACTGAAGTCCATAGTTTATATTAGGGTTTCCTCTTCGGATTGTACAGTCCTGTATGGGTTTTGACAAATGCATATTGTCATGTGCGTCTACCATTACAGTGGCATGCAGAATAGTTTCACTGCCGTAAAAATGCCCTGTGCTCTGCTTATTCATCCCTCCCTGCTTCCCCTGAACTCCTAGCAACCACTGATCTTTTTTATTGTCTCTATAGTTTGCCTTTTCCAGAATGCCATATAGTTGGAATCATACAGTATGTAGCCTTTTCAAACTGGCTTTCACTAAGCAACATGCATTTAAGGTTCTCTGTGTCTTTTTATGGCTTAATTGCTCATTTCTTCTTATGGCTGAGCTGTATGGTTAGACCTTCGTATGGCTGTACCACAGTTTGTTTATTCATTCATCAATTGAAGGACATCTTGGTTCCTTCCAGTTTTTGGCAATTATGAATAAAGCTGCTATAAACATTTGTGTGGAGGTTTTTGCGTGGATATACATTTTCAGCTCATTTGGGTAAATATCTAGGCGCATGATTGCTGGATTATATGGTTAGCCTATGCATAACTTTGTAGGAAACTGCCAGGTTGTCTTCCAAAGTGACTGTACCATTTTACCTCCCCAATAATTTGTAAAATTTCTGTCCAAGCACCCTAAATATACTTATAACGTAAGTCTTTCTCAAATTGTTCTGTAAATTAAACTTCATCTGGAATGAAATGAATTCATATTCCAATTGTTGCTTTTGTTGGCAGTCTTTTTTAGCATTATATTTCTCCATGTGTTTTGGAGTTTTGATTTTCAGGCTGATTTTGAGTGAGCGTTTTGATTTCGTTCTCTTATCATTCGACTTAACCTTCTTGGTATGGTAATATTGTGGTTGTTCTGCTGGCCCACTGGACCCTAGTCTAGGATCAGATAGGGTAGTGGTGGTTCCCAGGTCCTGCCCTTTGGAGCAATTGGGGTTATTTTAGATGCACTCAGAGTATATGAATGCTTTGGTCTGGTTCCTGGGCACGAGTCTGTTCCTCCGCTTTAAGCCCGGAGCAAGCACTGTATAAACTATAGTAACTATAGTTGTAGGCAGGGACTAGCAGCAGCATTTTTCAGCTTCCTTTCAGCTCCAGTCTGTTCCCTGGCTTTAAGCAGTAAGTCTGGCTCAGATATCTCCTGTTCCCCACCTCACCCCCCACACCCTTTGCTTTGAGTTCCTTTTGCCACACAGAAGTCATACACCTAGCTCTGTACTTCTAGTTCAGCAAGCCTGTAGCTTCCGTCCTGCTCAGAAATTGGTGCATCTGTTCTGTTTCTGACCCAAAGGGAGATTGATCTTGTTTTTGAACCTTCTTATATCTTTAAAACAACTTTTTTTTTTGTTGGTATTTTACCTATTACTGTGTGTTTTTAGCAGAGGCGATGCATCAAATTGCGTACTTACTGGGCTACTTTGAGTAGAAGATGTGATTGACCAGGCTTCTTTCTAAACTTTATACCAGGTACTTTGTTTTCTTGTTATTGCATTGCCTAGGCCCTCCAGTGCAAAAGTTGATAGTAGTGATAATAACGGGCATTTTTATCTTTTTCCCGAATAGGAGTGCTTCCAGTGTTTCACTGTTAGGTATTATGCTTGCTGGAGGTTTCTAGTTTATGTCCTCTGTCAGTTTAAGGATGTTTTCTCCTGTTCTTAGTTTGTATTTTTATTGGGTGTTGAATTTTATTGAGGGCTTTTTTGGACATCTGTTGAAATAACTTGTTTTCTTTTTAATATGTGAAGAGTGGGACAGACCTTTCTGAGGTGTGGATAACTGAGAGAAACAGATATATACATATATAGATAGATTTACTTGTTAATGAATTTTTAATAAAAATAATACCATTGAAGATAACATTTTTAAAAATTATGCAAAACACTAATTTATTTAGCTAAAGCCACATTTTTATGTATTTAGGCTGTTTACACTTAGGTTATTTGTTGTTTTATATTTTTATTATTATTTTCTAAAATATTTTATTGTGCATTAGATGAAAGTTTACAGAGCAGATTAGTTTCCAATTAGATAGTTTGTACATAAAGTATTCCATGACATTAGTTTCATTCCCCACAATGTGTCAGCACTCCCCATTTCTGTCCTAGGTTCTTCGTTTCCTTTTGTCTTGATTTTCTACCCCTTCCTTCATTCTCATCTTTGCTTTTGGGCAAATGTTGCCCTTTTTTTTTTTTTTAATTGTTATAAATGTTGCCCTTTTGATCTTGTATGATTGTTCTAAGGACCACGTTCCCCTTAGGCATTATTGTTTGTTTTATGGGCCTGTCTATGGTTTGGCTAAAAGGTGGTCTCCAGGAATGGTTTCAGTTCCAGTTTAGAAGGGTGTCTCAGGGCCATAGTCTTGGGGGTTCCTCCAGTCTCTGTCAGACCAGTAAGTCTGGTCTTCTTTGTGAATTTGAGTTTTGTTATATAATTTTTCTCCTGCTCTGTCTGGGACCCTGTGTTCTTTTGGTCTCGCGGTTGTGTAGGCTGTGCTTCTTGTAGGCTGTTGTTCATGTGGTCCTTTAGTCCTTTGGACTAATTGCTCCCTCTAGTCTTTAGTTTTCTTCACTCTGCTTTGCTCTGGTTGAGAGGAGACCAATAGTTGTATCTTAGATGGCCACTAGCAAGCTCTTAAGACACCAGATGCTGCTCTCCAAAGTAGGATGCAGAACTTTGTCCTTATGAACCATGTTGTGCCGATTGACGTAGATGTCACTTGAGTCTATGGTTCTTCGCCTTCAAGCCTAGAAACTTCATCCTGTGAAGTGTTTGGTTATGTCTAAGAAGTTGCCCTGACTGTGGCTCTTGGGTGCTCTGTTGTCTATGTTAATATATAAGCAGCATCTACAGTTATGTATGTAGAAATATCCAGACAACAAAATCAATCCCATTGCTCTTGAGTTGATTCTGACTCTTAGCCACCCTATAGGACAGTGTAGAATTGCCCCATAGGATTTCCAAGGCTGTAATCTTTACAGAAGCAGACTGCCATATCTTTTTCCTATAGAGCCACTGGTGGGTTCGAACCACTAACCTTTCGGCTAGCAGCCGAGCGCTTAACCACTGCGCCTCCAGAGCTCCACCAAAATACTTGTATCTTCAGGTGGCTGTGTTTCCTTACGCCCTCCCACACCTCTTGGCATACCTACCTACCGATGTATCCATATGTAAATTAGTGTTTGTTAATACTGTTGTGGCAGGATTGTCTGTACTATAAGTAATTACTCTCATTACCCTTTGTTCTTGCTTTCCTCTCAGAGTACTCACATGCCTTGGTCATGTTTTGCTTACTTCCCCCGTATTGTGTATTGCCTTTCCTTTCACCAGTATTAACACGTCTTCTATCTATTTGGTAATTTTCCCTCCTTCCCCCTCCTAACCCAGGTAACTGTCAATAATTGTTTTTTCTGTGTGTAAACCTTTTCTTGTTTCCTTATAATAGTTGTCTCATACAATATTTGTCCTTTTGTAATTGACTTATTTCACTCGGCATAATGTCCTCCAAATTCATCCATGTTGTGAGATGTTTTATGGATTTGTCATTATTCTTTATCTTGCATAGTATTCCATTGTGTGTATGTACCACAGTTTGTTAATTCAACCATCTGTTGATGGACACTTATGTTGTTTCCATGTTTTTGCTATTGTAAATAGTGCTGCAATGAACATGGGTGTGCATATGTCTATTTGTGTCACGGCTCTTATTTCTTTAGGACATATACCTAGGAATGAGATTGCTGGGTCATATGATATTTCTATTTTTAGCTTTTTAAGGAAGTGCCGTACTGTTTTCTGTGGTGGTTGTACCATCTTACATTCCCACCAGCAGTGTATAAGAGTTCCAATCTCACCACAACCTCTCCAACATTTTTTATTTTCTGTTTTTTTAATTGTTGTTATTGTTAGGTGCCATCAAGTTGGTTCTGACTCATAGCATCCCTGTGTACAACAGAACAAAACGCTGCCTGGTCCAGTGCCATCGTCACAATCTTTGTTATGCTTGAACCCATTGTTTCAACCACTGTGTCAGTCCATCTCATTGAGGACCTTCCTCTTTTTCGTTGATCTTCCACTTTACCAAGAATGATGTCCTTCTTCAGAGACTGATCCCTCCTAATAACATGTCCAAAGTATGTGAGACATAGGCTCGCCATCCTTGCTTCTGAGGAGCGTTCTGGTTGTACTTCTTCCAAGACAAATATGTTCGTTCTTTTGGCAGTCCATGGTATATTCAGTATTCTTTGTGAACACCACAATTTAAAGGCATCAATTCTTCTTAGGTCTTCCTTATTCATTATCCAACTTTTGTGTGCGTATGAGGCAATTGAAAACACCATGGTTTGCGCCTGGTACACCTTAGTCTTCAGATGACATCTTTGCTTTTCAACACTTTAAAGAGGTCATTTGCAGCAGATTTGCCCAATGCAATGCGTCTTGATTTCTTGACTGCTGCTTCCATGGGTGTTGATTGTGGATCTAAGTAAAATGAAATCCTTGACAACTTCAGTCTTTTTTTCTGTTTATCATGATGTTGCTTATTGGTCCAGTTGTGAGGATTTTTGTTTTCTTTATGTTGAAATGTAATCCACATTGAAGGCTGTGGTGTTTGATCTTCATCAGTAAGTGCTTCAAGTCCTCTTTACTTTCAGCAAGCAAGGTTTTCTCATCTGTATAATGCAGGTTGTTAATGAGTCTTCCTCCAATCCTGATGCCCGTTCTTCTTCATATAGTCCAGCTTCTTGGATTATTTGCTCAACATACAGATTGAATAAGTATGGTAAAAGGATACAACCCTGACACACACCTTTCCTGACTTGAAACCACTCAGTATCCCCTTGTTCTGTTCGAACCACTGCGTCTTGATCTATGTACAGGTTCCTCATGAGCACAATTAAGTGATCTGGAATTCCCAGTCTTTGCAGTGTTACCCATAATTTGTTATGATCCACGCAGTCCAATGCCTTTACATAGTCAATAAAATACAGGTGAACATCTTTATGGTATTCTCTGCCTTCAGCCAGGATCCATCTGGTATCACCAATGATATCCCTCATTCCATGTCCTCTTCTGAATCCCGCTTGAATTTCTGGCAGTTCCCTATTGATGTACTGCTGCAGCTGCTTTTGAATATCTATTCCAGTTATGCATTCTGGAACTGGGAAAATCACTACAGGATGGGTTTGGGGACCCACTGGACCTACTGTGAGACGGACATAAGCTAAGACTTCATTAATAATCTGACCTCCGTATGTCCCCACTCTGACTGGTGGGCCACCGTGACATTTTGGGTCTCCTGGAATTAGTGTCAGTTTAGAGCCAGAATCCAGTAATCCCTGAAAAGTCTGATTATTTCCTTTTCACCGATGAACAGTCAGTCTCGTAAAAGGCCGTAGAGCCCTTTGGGGAAGGCTGGGACAAAAATTAACAGTATAAATTTTTGGCAGTGAATTGGAGTCCTTCTTCAAGGGGACCTGGTTTCCTCTTCATTCAGTGGGTGTGAGTCTGAAAATTCACTCAAGTTTGGGAATTGGTTGAGTGGCCATGACTCTCTGTTCTGGCAATTTGAGTTAGTCTGCTGTTCACTTAACCTAGAATTCTTTTGCTTGTACAGATCAGGTAAATGTTTAGTAAATTTCCTGTCTGTTCACTCTTAGGGACTCCATTACTAAGTAGCCAACTCCATAAATCCGTATGTGTCTAGACTATTCTGATTACTGTTTTGATGCCACTGTCCATTACAGTAACCACACCTACCTTGTCTTTGTTGATTGAGTACTGCCACTTGGCCTCTACTACCATGGGGTCCTATCAGTCCCATTGTAGTTAGGTGTCTTAATTCAGTTAGAACAATTCCACTGTCAAATCTGACTATAACAATTACAGCGGTCTTCACGGTTACTGGGGCTCCCTTCACAAATTTGTTCCTCACCTTTGTGGTAAAAGGTGTTTCCTCTGGGAACTCCATGTGTGAGCCTGTGGTTTTAGTCTGATAAATCCAGTCTAACGTGCCAATTTCCATAAGCCTTTGGATATCTTCTTCTGCAGTATCCCAAGGCAGGTCTGGTACTTCAGCTTGATTTAGTGTAGGCCACTGCGTAATCCATGCTTCAGCAACCCAACCAAATAAACTATTAGATCCTTTCCTAACCTCTCTAGCTGAAACATTATAACACCCTTGCTCAGGTCACATCCCTGATCCAGTGTAAAGGGAATCTCCCTGGTGTGTGGCTTGTACCACTTTTAAAAAAAAATTTTTTTTATTGTGCTTTAGGTGAAAGTTTACAGCTCAAGTTAATTTCTCGTACAAAAATTTATACACATTGTTATGTGACCCTAGTTGCATTTTCTATAATGTGACAGCACACTTCCCCCTTTCCACCCTGGATTTCGTGTGTCCACTCACCCAGCTTCTATCCCTTTCTGCCTTCTCATTCCGCCTCTGGACAGGAGCCGCCCATTTAGTCTTGTGTATCTACTTGAATTAAGAAGCACACTCTTCGCGATATTATTTTATGTTTTATAGTCCAGTCTAATCTTTGTCTAAAGATGGCTTCTGGAATGGTTTCAGTTCTGGGTTAACAGAGAGTCTGGGGGCAATGTCTTCTGGGGTTCCTCTAGTCTCAGTCAGACCATTTAGCCTGGTCTATTTACTAGAATTTGAGTTCTGCACCACACTTTTTTCCTACTCTGTCAGGGACTCTCTGTTGTGTTCCCTGTCAGAGCAGTCATTGGTAGTAGCCAAGCATCATTTAGTTCTTCTGGTCTCAGGTTTATGGAGTCTCTGGTTTATTGGCCCTTTTGTCTCTTGTGCTGATATTTTCCTGGTGTCTTTGGTGTTCTTCATTCTCCTTTGCTCCAGGTGGGTTGGGACCAAGTGATGCATCTTAGATGGCTGCTCGCAAACTTTTAAGACCCCAGACACTGCTCACCAAAGTGGGATGCAGAACGTTTTCTTAATAAACTTTGTTATACCGGTTGAACTAGATGTCCCCTGAAACCATGTGCACCACCTTTTATCTGACAAGAGATGAAAGGGAAGTGAACAGAGAGTGGGGGTACTTCATGCCACCAAGAAAGCACTGGGAGCAGAGCATGTCCTTTGGATCTGGGGTCCCTGAACCTGAGAAGCTCCTCAACCAGGGGAAGATTGATGTCAAGGACCTTCCTCCAGAACCAACAGAGAAAGAAAACCTTCCCCTGGAGCTGATGCCCTGAATTTGAACTTGTAGCCTAGTAGATTGTGAGAGAATAAACTTCTCTTGGTTAAAACCATCCACTTGTGGTTTTTCTGTTATAGCAGCACTAGATGACTAAGATAAACATTGAATGAAAAATCTTTTCTTAGTGGGCCCATATCTATAAACTCAGACTGATCCTTCTTTATGCTCCTTGCACCATTAGCCACACCTTTAACAGCCATTCCCACACATATTCCCCATGTTTCTGTTTGTACATATTAGAAAAGTCAAGCAGTTCTTCTGGAATGTAGCATACCTTCTCCTGGGTCACACTTTGTACTTCACCTTTTGGGGCTCTCTGGGACTTAAGTCTAGTTACAGGTCTAGAAGTCAAAATGGTCTTGGGGAAGACTTTTGAGAACACTCAGCATTGTCTTGTAAGGCATCTGCCTTAGGTGATACCCCAGGCAATGACTCAGACAAAGGCTGTTTAGACACAACTGGATTAATCTCATCAGATGGGGGTGGAGAGGCTAATGGTTTTACTGGGGAGGGTGGCTTAGCAGATAAAGATGGAGTAATCTTTTCAGATGAAAGTGAAAAGGATGGTTCTGTTGCTAGGAGTGATTCTATGGAATTTAAGGGCTCAATGTTCCCAGATTCCTGATTATCTGCCCATATGCCCCCATCCCAAATTTCTGGATCCCATTTCTTCCAGTCAGTGCCCTCACTTTAACTTTAAACACCACTCGAGATTGGAAATTTAGGTGACATTGCAATTCAGCCACTCTTACAATAAGACTCTGGGTTTGGTTTTTGGCAGTGTCAGCTCTGTTACTACAAGAAATAAGGCTTTATGTCAAGGCACAGTGGAAACTTTGAGGTCCTTTATGTAGCGCTTGAACTTTGAAGCCCTGAGCTCATCTCTTTCTTTCACTATTTTGTCTAGAGAAAGTAGGACCAGCTATCCAGCTTCCTTATACTTGTCATTGTGAGAATATTGTAGAAACGTATCAAACATGCGATCACCCAAAACCCCACCTCTGACCAATACCTGATCTGTTGGTGGTGATTTTTGCATATTTCTATTGCCACTTCACACCATGGATTAGCAGTGTTCTCTTTACCACTGGAAACAGAGTCATCAACATCTTTAAGACTAACCAGACTTGAAAACCAATTTAGAAAACTCACCCTTACAATATTGTTTCTCTAGGACCACTCTCGGTACCAAATATCTTAGGCTGGATTCTCTAGAGAAGCAAAACCAGTAAAGCGTATAGATATATATGTATAGAGAGATTTATATGAAGGAAATGGCTCATGCACTTGTAGATACTGGAAAGTCCCAAGTCTGTGGGTCATGCTGGTTGCTTCTCCTGACTCATGTAGCTGCAGGGCCTGGCAAACCCAAGATTGGCAGGTTAGACAGCATGCCTCTGGCTAATGGACTGTGAATCCCAAGATCTGTAGGCAAGACGTAAGGTAAGCTGCTAGCTCAAGTCCCAGGAACCAGAGGTCAGATGAACAGGAGTCAGCTGCAGGATCCAGAGTGAGCAAAAAGCTCATGAGCCTTGCCAGAAAGTCCACTTATATTGGATGCAGGCCCCACCCCCAAGGAGATTCCCTTTCAACTATTTATAGCAGATCCAGTCATGGATATTATATCAGATCTCATCATGGAGGTGATTACATCATTATATGACTACAAAACTATATTAAAACTGCCAAACCATTGAGAGTCATGGCCCAGCCAAGTTGACACATAACATTAACCATCCCACCAATTTTTCTGTTCTGTGGAAGAATTTATATAAAATTAGAATTACTTGTTTCTTCAGTTCCTATTTGCAAAATATTGTTACTATTATTAATAATAATTAACATTTATTGTTATTGTTGGGCGCTGTATAATCGGTTCCGACTGATAGTGACCGTATGTACAGCAGAATGAAACACTGCCTGGTCCTGTGCCATCCTCACAATCGATCTTAAGCTTGAGGTCATTGTTGCAGCCACTGAGTCGATCCATCTCGTTGAGGGTCTTCCTCTCTGACATTTATTAGGCTCTTATTTTGTGCCAGGCATTGTCGTAAGTGCCTTACATAATTATTTTATTTAGTAATTACCGCTACCCTCTTAGGTAGCCAACCTCTAGGATTGTTTAGAAGTTAAATGCAGGGGGCGGGGCTAAGATGGCAGAGTAATCAGACGCTTCTGGTGGACCCTCTTACAACAAAGATCTGAAGAAACAAGTGATTCAATTATATATGGCAATCTGGGAGCCTTGAACATCAAAGGCAGAGTTGAGGAACCGGACTGAGTGACGGGGGAGGGAGAGACAGTTTGGAAGCAGCGAAGAGTTGCCAGACCTGACCCGGCAAGAGTCTGAGCCCTTCAGCCCTGATCAGCTTGCGGGTGAGTGGCAAGGCAGGAAAGCAGCCGTGATCAGGAGGTGCGTTTTCCGCACTGGGAGAGACCTATGCCAGAGAGTCTACACGGCTGCACAGAACCAGTGAGAAGCAGCTCTTCATGAAAGATAAGTACTGGCATATGATTTAACGCGTGAATCAAAAACACCCCCCCTTAGGGAAAAACCTCTCTCCCATTTACCTCCCCGCTCCCTGCTCTGCACTGGGTCCCAGACTGGCTTCAGCGATCGCCGAGAACCCTAGGCCGAGAGTGGGATCCGTCACATGCCTGGAGCCATTCTCCCTGCCTTGGAGAGTGAACAAATTAACAAACAGGGAAAAAATAAACTGCTGGCTCCCCTAAGCTGCGAACCCAGGATAGGCACAGCTACTTTGTGTAGGCACAGGCATAAGGGATTCATGGACTTTTTGAGTACCTTTCCCCCTGCATAGACTTGTGTGGGCACATTTCAACAGCGTAGGCCCTCATTATTGCAGTACAACAGGATATATACCAGAACCCTAACTTCAACTGTTTCAGCTGTGAAGTGGCAGGTTCTTGACATTTGTCACTGCCCTCCCATTAAGCAGGGTCTTCACCTACACACATCAGGAGCCTGAGGACTGGTGACTCCACCCACACCACCTAGCCACCTGCGAGAGGGGCCCATGAATAAGAGGTGCCCCCCAGTCCTTACAGCCAATAGCATTAGGTGCTCATAGTCCAGCTGCAAAACCCACCCACCTATGCGATCTAGGGAACAGGGACACATCTTCCTCCTGGACACTAGAGGGCAGCCGTCAGCCCCCTGCCTTGCTCAGAGTAAGTCCCCCTGCTGCAGCCAGATGCCTGTGCCTACACCACCCATGCCTGTCTAGGACTGTAAGTGAGAGCCTACACCACACACTTGGTGGCTGTCTACCTGGGCACCTGAACTGAATCCGTACAGGAGAAGTGGGTGGGCTCCAGAGCTCACATACCTAGTAACAGATCTAACCACCTGGTGAACAGACATTAGCGCTTCAAAGGTGCCAATAATCAAACTAGCTCATACGAGCCATCTATCTGGGCATATCAAAACAAAACAAGAAGCTAGGACACAGTAAGCAAACATAAATAAATATAATTTGTTGATGGCTCGGAGACAATAGTCAATATCAAATCACATAAAGAGGCAAGCCATGATGGCTTCAGCAAGCTCTCAAAGAATCAAGAAATTTTCCAGAGGAGGAAAATTTCTTGGAATTAGTGGAGGCAGAATACAAAAGATTAATATGCAGAACTCTTCAAGAAATTAGGAAGGAAATTAAGCAAAACACAAAACACACAATAGAGGAAATTAAAAAGATTAGAGAAGAGCATAATGACAAATTTAACAGGCCGCAAGAATCCATAGAGAGACAGCAATCAGAAATCCAGAAGATTAACAATCTAATGTCAGACAACTCAATAGAAAGTCATAGGAGCAGAATTGAGGCAATGGAAGTCAGAATTAGTGAGACTGAAGATAAAGCACTTCACACCAATTTATTTGAGGAAAAATCAGTTAAAAGGATTAGAAAAAATGAAGAAACCCTAAGAATTATGTGGGACTGTATCAAGAGGAATAACCTACGAGTGACTGGAGTACCAGAACGGGGGGATAAGAGAAAATACAGAGAGAATTGTTGAAGATTTGTTGGCAGAAAATTTCTCTGATATTGTGAAGGATGACAAGATATCTCTCCAAGATGCTCACTGAACCCCACATAAGGTAGATCCCAAAAGAAAGTCACCAAGACATATTGTAATCAAACTTGCCAAAACCAAAGATAAAGAGAGAATTTTAAGAGCAGCTAGGGATAAACGAAATGTCATCTACAAAGGAGAATCAATAAGAAAAGCTTGGACTACTCAGCAGAAACCATGCAGAGAAGTCAATGGGATGACATATATAAAGCCTTGAAGGAAAAAACTGCCAGCCAAGAATTATATATCCAGCCAAACTGTCTCTCAAATACCATGGCAAAATTATGGCATTTCCAGATAAATAGAAGTTTAGGGAATTTGCAAAAACCAAACCAAAATTACAAGAAACATTAAAGGGAGTCCTCCGGTTAGAAAATCAGTAACATCAGATAACAACCCAAGACTAGAACATAGGACGGAGCAACCAGATATCAACCCAGATAGAGAAGTCACAAAAATAAATCAAAGCTAAAACACTGAAAATAGGGAGACAGATGTCAATATGTAAAAGATGATACCATTAAAACAAACAAGAGGAACTTAAAAAATGTAGACACAGATTTTTCATATGGAGAGGAAGTCAAGGCGATATAAAGAAATAAAAGACTGGTATGAAGTTAGAAAAATAGGGCTAAATATTAAGATAACCACAAAGGAAACTAACAATCCCACAAGTCTAAATAAAAAATTAGAAAAATATAAAGACTCAGCAAACACAAAATCAACAGCAGTGGAAAAGATGAAAAGAAAATACATAAAAATGACTCAGCACAGAAAACTAAGTGGGACAAAGAAACTGCGAACAACACACAAAAAAAGACATCAGAATGACAGCACTAAACTCATACCTACCAATAATTATGCTGAATGTAAATGGACTAAATGCATCGAGAGACAGAGAGTGGCAGATTGGATTAAAAAACACGATCCGTCTGTATACTGCCTACAGGAGACACACCTTAGACTTAAAGACACAAACAAACTAAAACTCAAAGCATGGAAAAAAACATATCAAGCAAACAACACTCAAGAAACAGCAGGAGTGGCTATATTAATCTCTGACTAAATAGACTTTAAAGTAAAATCCACCACAAAGGATAAGGAAGGACACTATATAATGATTAAAGGGTCAATACACCAGGAGGACATAACCATAATAAATCTTTACACACCCAACGACTTGGCTCCAAAATACAAAAAACAAACTCTAAGAGCACTAAAAAGAGAGAGAAACAGCTCCACAATAGTAGTAGGAGAATTCAACATACCACTTTCAGTGAAAGACAGAACATCCAGAAAGAAGCTCAACAAAGACACGGAAGAGCTAAATGCTATAATCAACCACCTTGATCTCATAGACACATAACGAACACTCCACCCAACAGCAGCCAAGTATACTTTCTTTTCTAGTGCACATGGAATATTCTACAGAATAGACCACATATTAGGCCATAAAGTAAGCCTTAACAAAATCCAAAGCATTGGAATATTACAAAGCATCTTTTCTGACCATAAAGCCATAAAGTAGAAATCAACAACAGAAAAAGCAAGGAAGAAAAATCAAACACATGGAAACTGAATACACCTTGCTCAAAAACTACTGGGTTATAGAAGAAATTAAGGATGGAATAAAGACATTCATAGAATCAAATGAGAATGAAGACACATCTTACCAGAACCATTAGGATACAGCAAAAGCAGTGCTCAGAGGTCAGTTTACAGCAATAAATGCACACATCCAAAAAGAAGAAAGGGCCATAATCAAAACATTAAACTTACAACTGGAACAAGTAGAAAGAGAGCAGCAAAGAAGCCGTCAGGCACCACAAGAAAGGAAATAATAAGAATTAGAGCAGAATTAAATGAAATACAGACTAGAAGAACAATTGAAAGAGTTAACAAGACCAAAAGCTGGTTCTTTGGAAAGATCAAGAAAATTGATAAACCATTGGCCAAACTGACAAAAGAAAAACAGGAGAGGAAGCAGATAACCCATATAAGAAACGAGATGGGTGATATCACAACAGACTCAACTGACATTAAAAGAATCATAACAGAATACTATGAAAAGTGGTACTCTAACAAATTTGAAAACCTAGAGGAAATGGACAAATTTCTGGAAACTCACTACCTACCTAAACTAACACAAACAGAAGTAGAACAACTAAATAAACCCACAACAAAAGAAGAGATTGAAAAGGTAATTTAAAAACTCCCAACCAGAAAAAGCCCTGGCCCCGTGGCTTTGCTGGAGAATTCTACCAAACTTTCGGAGATGACTTTAACACCACTGCTACTAAAGGTATTTTACACACAGAAAAGGATGGAATACTCCCAAACTCATTCTGCGAAGCCAGCATAACCCTGATACCCAAACCAGGTAAAGACATCACAAAAAAAGAAAATTACAGACCAGTATCCCTCATGAACATTGACGCAAAAATCCTCAACAAAATTCTAGCCAGTAGAATTCAGCAACATATCATAAAAATAATTCACCACGATCAAGTGGGATTTATACCAGGTATGCAGGGATGGTTCAACATTAGAAAAACAATCAATGTACTACATCACATAAATAAAAGACAAGAAACACATGGTCTTATCAATCGATGCAGAAAAGGCATTTGACAAAGTCCAACACCAATTCATGATTAAAACTCTCAACAAAATAGGAATATAAGGGAAATTCCTCAATATAGTTAAGGGCATTTATACAAAGCCAACAGCTAACGTCATCCTAAATGGAGAAACTTTGAAAGCATTCCTCTTGAGAACAGGAACCAGACAAGGATGCCCTTTATCACCACTCTTATTCAACATTGTACTGGAGGTCCCAGCCAGAGCAGTTAGGTTAGAAAAAGAAAGAAAGGGCATCCAGACTGATAAGGAAGAAGTCAAAGTATCCCTATTTGCAGATGATATGATTGTATACACAGAAGACCCCAAAGAATCCACAAGAAAACTACTGGAATTAATACAAGATTTCAGCAAAGTTTCAGGATACAAGGTAAACATACAAAAATCAGTTGGATTGCTCTACACCAACAGAATTTCAAAGAGGAAATTACCAAATCAATACCATTTACAATAGCCCCCAAGAAGATAAAATCCTTAGGAATAAATCTAACCAGAGACGTAAATGACCTATACAATGAAAACTACAAGACACTACTGCAAGAAACCAAAAGAGACCTGCATAAGTGGAAAAATATACCTTGCTTATGGATAGGTAGCCTCAACATTGTGAAAATGTCAGATCTACCGAAAGCGATCTACAGATACAGTGCAATCCCGATCCAAATTCCACCGGCATTTTTTAATGAGATGGCAAGACAAGTCACCAACTTCATATGGAAAGGGAAGTGGCCCCAAATAAATTGGGAGGCCTCACACTACCTGAGTTTAGAATCTGTTATACCACCATGGTAGTCAAAACAGCCTGGTATTGGTACAAAAACAGATACATAGACAAATGGAACAGAATTGAGAATCCAGACATAAATTCATCCACCTATGAGCAGCTGATATTTGAAAAAGGCCCAAAGTCCATTAATTGGGGAAAAGACAGTCTCTTTAACAAACGGTGCTAGCATCACTGGATATCCATCTGCAAAAAACTGAAACAAGACCCATATCTCACACCATGCACGAAAACTAACTCAAAATGGATCAAAGATTTAAATATAAAATTGAAAACGATAAAGATCATGGAAGAAAAAATAGGGACAACACTAGGAGTCCTAATACATGGCATAAACACAATACGAACCATAAATAACAATGCCCAACCACCAGAAGAGAGACTAGATAAATGGGAGCTCCTAAAAATCAAACACTTAGGCTTATCAAAAGACTTCACCAAAAGAGTCAAAAGACAACCTACAGACTGGGAAAAAAAATTTTGGCTATGACAAATCCAGTCAGCATCTAATCTCTAAAATCTACAAGATACTGCAAAACCTCAACAACAAAAAGACAGATAACCCAATTATAAAATGGGGAAAGGATATGAACAGGCCCTTCTCCAAAGAAGATTTTCAGGCAGCTAACAGACACGAAGAAATGCTCACGATCATTAGCCATTAGAGAAATGCAGATCAAAACTACAATGAGATATCATCTCACCCCAACAAGGCTAGCATTAATCCAAGAAACACAAAATAATTCAGGAGAGGTTGTAGAGAGACTGGAACACTTATACACTGTTGGTGGGAATGTAAAATGGTACAACCACTTTGGAAATTGATTTGGTGCTTCCTTAAAAAGCTAGAAATAGATGTAGCATATGATCCAGCTATCTCACTCCTTGGAATATATCCTAGAAGAATAAGAGCTGTCACACGAATAGATGTATCCACGCCTGTGTTCATCGCAGCTCTGTTCACAATAGCAATAAGATGGAAACAACCTAGGTGCCCATCAACAGACGAATGGATAAACAAATTATGGTATATCCACACAGTGGAGTATTACGCAAAGATAAAGAACAACGATGAAGCTGTGAAACATAACACGGAGGAAGCTGGAGGTCTTGCTGAGTGAATTTAGTCAGGCACAGAAGGACAAATATTGTATAAGACCACTATTATAAGAACTCAAGAAAAGGTTTAAACACAGAAGAAAACATTCTTTGATGGTTACAAGGGTAGGGAGGGCAGGGGAGAGAGTTATTTACTAACTATTTAGTAGATAAGAATTATCCTAGGTGAAAGGAAGGACAGCACTCATTATAGGGGAATTCAGCACAACTGGACTAAACCAAAGCTAAGAAGTTTCCTGAATACCATCAAACACTTTGAGGGATAGAGTAGCAGGGGTAGAGGTCTGGGTACCATGCTTTCAGGGGACATCGAGGTCAATTGGCATAACGAAGCTTATTAAGAAAATGTTCTGCATCATACTTTGTTGAGTGGCATCTGGGGTCTTAAAAGCTTGTGGCCATCTAAGATGCATCAGTTGTTCCCAACCACCTGGAGTAAAGGAGAATGAACACGAAAGACAGAAGGAGAGTATTAGCCCAAGAGATAGAAAGGGGCACATAAACCGCAGACTTCATCAGCCTGAGACCAGAATAACTAGATGGTCCCTGGCTACCACCAATGACTGCCCTGACAGGGAACACAACAGGGAGTTCCGGATGGAGCAGGAGAAAGGTGGGGTGCAGAACTCAATTGTAAAAAGACCAGACTTAATGGTCTGACTGAGACTGGAGGTACCCCTGAAAGCATGGCTTCTGGATTCTCTATTAGTCCAGAACTAAAACAATTTCTGAGGCCAACTCTTCAGGCACGGATTGGACTGGACTGTGGGACATAAAGCGATACTTGTGAGGAGTGTGCCTCTTAGCTCAGGTAGATACAAGAGACTAAACAGGAGGCTTCTGTCTGGAGGTGAGATGGGAAGGCAGAGAGGGTTAGGAGCTGGGTGAATGGACATGGGGAATTGGGTGGAAAGGAGGAGTGTCCTGTCACAGTATGGGGGAGAGCAGTTAAGATTCACATAACAATGTATGTATAAATTTTTGTATGAGAGACTAACTTGAAGTGTAAACTTTCACTTAAACTACAATAATAACCCTGATTGCTCTCCCTGTACTGTGACAGCACACTCCTCCTTTCCACCCCTGATTTCCTGTGTCCATTCAACCAGCTCCTGACCCTGTGTGTCTTCCCATCTCACCTCCGGACAGAAGCTGCCCTTTTAGTCTCATGTATCTACTTGAGCTAAGAAGCACACTCTTCACAAGTATTGTTTTATGTCCCACAGTTCAGTCCAATCTTTGTCTGAAGAATTGGCTTCGGAAATTGTTTTAGTTCTAGGCTGATAGAGAATCCGGGGGCCATGCTTTCTGGGGTTCCTCCAGTCTCAGACCATTAAGTCTGGTATTCTTACTAGAATTTGAGTTCTGTACCCCACTTTTCTCCTGCTCCATCCGGAACTCTTTGTTGTGTTCCCTGTCAGGGCAGTCATTGGTGGTAGCCAGGCGCCATCTAGTTATTCTGGTCTCAGGCTGATGAAGTCTCTGGTTTATGTGGCCCTTTCTGTCTCTTGGGCTAATACTTTCCTTGTGTCTTTGATGTTCTTCATTTTCCTTTACTCCAGGTGATTGGGACCAATTGATGCATCTTAGATGGCCACGTAAACTTTCACTTAAAGCACAACAATAAAAAAAAAAAAAAAAGACTTATTCATAGACCATCTGCATGGTAGCCTTGTTTATACTGAGGGATATTTTGTAAATGGAGTGTTGATTTTTTTTTGGTATTGAGTTTTGATATTTAGACATTTCTGGCTGTTTTATAGACGACAGAATCAGAAAAGTTACCTGGTCTTTGTATATAGAAAGATGGTATAATGGATCAGAAATTAGGAAGTCTGAATTTCTAGTTCCATCTCTTTATTATGAAGCAGAGCTATGATCTGCGGTAAGATATTTTATGTATTTTTATGTGCAAAATATTGGACCTGCGCTAGGTTAATTTTTAAGCCCTCAAATTCTGGTTTTCTTTTGCTTCGCTTGTGGTTTTTATAGCTCATAATCACTGTGATCAATATGTTAACCAAAGTTAAAGATAATGAGAACTCAGTTGAAAATAAATTGTTGTTAATATCCATGATTTTGAATATGAAGCCTGAATACTACTATCGTGGTAAAAAAGAAATAGAAATAATTTGACTTAGATTGGAGCACATTTAATTGGCATTAGTTATTTTCTTGTCAGTAACTCCAAAGTCACTTGAAGAAGTTATTCTTATATATCTTTTAAAAAATATCTCTCTTGGGATAAGCTTACCTATAGAGATAACTAAGCAGCGTACTTTTGCTGAAGTATAACTGTGAAAAGTAGAGCTTTGTGTGTGATTTCAAGAGTGTACCTTTTTCTTTACTGTTCGTGTGTGTTTATATTTCCTTATTATCCAAATAGTTTTATACCTTTGTTTAGAACTAAAATTTTCTCTCATCGTATGAACTAAGCAACCTGTGACAGGTCTTAGGAAAGACTTTAACAGACTAGAGGCACCTGTCCCTCCCTCTTGTAACTTCGTTTCTTTCCATTTTCTTACATTCTATTCTCTGGTTTCTTGTGCACTTTGCATTTCCATCTCTTTATACCCTTTCAATTTTGTTAAACACCTTTTCAGTATTCCACATAAAAAAAGTTGTAAGTGTTACAGTATCTATTCTTTTCTCAAGTCTATATTTTTATGCTTTTAGATAAACCAGAAAAGCAGTTAAAAAAAAAAAAAAGTGTGAAGGGATGCTTGCCTACAGAATTCTAATCTAAACGTCATCCAAGAGGGTAGGTATATTATTAATAATAGCTAACGTTTATTAAACTCTTACTTTGTGCCTGGCATTGTGCTTGAAAGGATCCCTGGTGGCGTAATGGTTTAGCCCTTGGCTGTTAACTAAAAGGTCAATGGTTAAAACCCAGTAGCAGCTCCATAGGAGAAAAGACCTGGTGATCTGCTCCCAAGAAGATTTCAGCCTAAGAAACCCTACGGCGGGGCAGTTCTGTTCTGTTCTACAGGGTCGCTCTGAGCTGAAATCAACTCGACAACATAAAACAACATTGTGCTAAGTACTTTACAAAATTGTTTTAATAGCTGCTATGGCCCTCTGAGGTTATATTTAGTCATTCAAAGCTCTGTGTAGTAGTGGACTGGAATTGTTGAATGTTTTTTATTGTACCAGAGAACCAAACCCATTACCGTCGAGTTGATGCCGACTGATAGTGACCCTATAGAACGGAGCGGAACTGCCCTGCAGGGTTTCCAAGGCTGTAAATCTCTATGAAAGCAGACTGCCACATCTTTCTCTCATGGTGTGTGGCTCATGGGTTCGAACCACCAGCCTTTTGGTTAGCAGCTGAACACTTAACCACCGTGCCACCAGGGCTGCTTAATCAGAGAAGTCGCTCAGATTTGTAAAAAGATGATCTCTAGAGTTTTACAAGCATTTACTTTTCCTGGCTTTTTTTTTTTTTTTTTTTAATCTGAAAGAGAAGACAAAAGAAGACGTTTTAGAGGAAGGATATTTAAGAATTTACTGATACAAGCAAGGCGGTTAGTCATCTTTCTTAGCTATATGTAAGTACTTACTAGTGACAATCCTGGCCATCAGTGACTTAATTAAATGGACATCCAGAGAAAAATTGACAGGAGCTTTGCTGGGAGATGGTGGACTTGCCTAAGAAACTTCGATACCTGGATACTTTGAAGTAACTGAGAGCCGGAAGGGTTAAGACACTAAGAAAATAATTCAAGGGAAATGAAGGATGTTTAACACTTAGCTGCAGTACAGAGACATTCTGGAAACATTTCCAAGAATCTTCTCTCCCTTTTCCTTTGGTCTTTAAGTGGGAGTTACTTTCACCGGCAGATCTAATCCATTTCTGGAACACCATCGTTTTTCTAGATAGGACCGACTGTAAGGACTAACAAGGATCCAGACTTTTTGTTGCACTGTCTTTTAGACCCCACTGTAATTTAAGGTCTGATTTAGTACCACAGTTTTGGAGCCTGTATTTTTTGCCTTAAGGTCTCTGGGTGGCGCAAATTGTATTTCTAACCTAAAGGTTGGCAGTTTGAATACTCCAGCAGCACTGCTGAAAAGGAAGGCCTGGTGACCTGCATCCATAAAGATTGCAGCCAAGAAAACCCTATGGAGTAGCTCTACCCTATAACATATGGGGTCATCATGAGTCACAGTCTACCCCATGGCAGTGGGTTTGGCTTTTGGTTATTCTTGCCTTGTTCTTTGAGGTCAGATGTTTGCCTCGGAGGGAGTAATGTGTCACAGTGAAAAGGGAGTGGATTTTAGAGTCAAATCATTGTCTTAATTCCACAGACTACCGGCTTTATAACCTTAGGCCAAGTTACCCAAGTATTTTGGCTCTCAGTTTCCTCATTTAATTCTAACATCCATATTCCTGATTTGCTCCTCAAGGCTAGCACGGTTCCATCTTTTTACCCTTGTTGTTTAGTCAGAGCAATAGTCTCCAAACTGGGAGACAGGCAAAATGATCCTCTAGGCAGGGTGAACAAGAAAGGATGAGCAATTTAGTCTTACTAATATTTAATCCATAGGTTGATACATTGGTTCATTTGTATGTCTGATGGAGATACATCCATCAGTTATGGTAAGCTAGGTAAGTAGAGAGAGCAGTGGGAGCACCCCAACCTGGGCGGTTGATAGTGTGATCCTCCCTATTTGCTTGCCTACATTGTCTTTAGGACATACCGCAGGTCACCTGTGCCAGGTTTAGTGTTCTTTAAATTATATTACCTCATTTGAACTAAACAAACCTTCTAAGACAAATAGCTTAAAAAGATTCATGCAAAGAAACTGCACATTGAATTTCAGATTCAACCGAAGACTGAAGTAATAATGCAGGCATCCATGAACAGCAAGAAAAAAGCAGAGCTGATAACTTCTGTTTATAGTATGACTTTTTTGTCAGTCAAACTGCAAAGTAAAAAACATTGATGATTTAATGAGATTGACAAGCAGTCAGTGAAAACAAACCTGAAAATGATTAGAAATACCATTTGAAATATGGATTTATATACCCTACTAATAATGCAACACTGAACCTTACCTTAAGTGTGTATTGTGCGTTGAGATGTTAGCCAATGACAGTATGAGGCTAGTATTACCACTGACATGTTTAAAGACTAAGCATTTCAGAATATGAATACAAATGAGTATTTTCAGAGATGATTATAGTCATGTGCTACTTTATCAAGTACCTTAAAATCTTAATAAGCTTAATGGTAAGTTTTTTAGAAGTTTCTTTTGAGGTTTCTTATTATAGGGGCAAAAGACAAAAAGCCATAAACCTTTCTTCTTTATGCTTTGGTAAAAGTGGCTGAAGTAATGTATAGACAATTTCATAATTTAATTTTTAAAAATTTTTTTATTGTTGTAATTAAATGAAGTTTACGTTTCAAGTTAGTCTCCCATACAGAATTATTTTTTTTTTAACATACATTGTTATGAGACCCCAACCGGTTACCTCATTCTGCGACAGCACACTCCCCCACTCCACCCCTGATTCCCCATGAACATTCAACCAGCTCCTGACTCTCTCTGCCTTCCCATCTCACCTCTGGACAGAAGCCGCCCCTTTGATCTCTTGTATCTGTTTGACTAAGAGGCACATTCTTCACAAGTATCACTTTATGTCCCACAGTCCAGTCCAATCCCTGTCTGAAGAGTTGGCCTGGGAAACTGTTTTAATTCTGGGGTGAGAGACCAGGGGCCATGCTTTCTGGGGCACCTCAAGTCTCAGTCAGACCATTAAGTCTGGTCTTCTTACTAGAATTTGAGTTCTGCATCCCATCCTTCTATTCTCCATCAGGAACCTTCTGTTGTGTTTCCTGTCAGGACGTTCATTGATGGTAGCTGGGTACCATCTAGTTCTTCTGGTCTCAGGTTGATGAAGTCTCTGGTTTATGTGGCCCATTCTGTCTCTTGGGCTAATACTTTCCTTGTGTCTTTTGTGTTCTTTTTTCTCCTTTACTCCAAGTGGCTGGGACCAATTGATGCATCTTAGATGGCTGCTTGCAAGCTTTTAAGACCCCAGACGCCACTCACCAAACTAGGATGCAGAACATTTTCTTAATAAGCTTTGTTATGCCAATTGACATAGATGTCCCCTGAAAGCATGGTCCCCAGAGCCCGCATCCCTGCTACTCTGTCTCTCAAAGTAGTTGATTGTATTGAGGAAACTTCTTAGCTTTGGTTTAGTCCAGTTGTGCTGGCTTCCCGTGTAGTGTGTGCTGTCCTTCCCTTCACCTAAGATGATTCTTATCTACTATCTACTTAGTGAATAACCTCACCCTCCCTCCCCACCCCCATAACCATCAAAGAATGTTTTCTTCTGTGTTTAAACGTTTTCTTGAGTTCTTATAATAGTGGTCTTATACAATATTTGTCCTTCTGTGACTGACTAAATTCACTCAGCATAATAAGTTCCAGCTTCCATCAAGTTATACGATGTTTCACAGCTTCATCATTGTTCTTTATCGTCGCATAGTATTCCATTGTGTGGATATACCATAGTTTGTTTATTGATTCGTCCATTGATGGGCACTTAGGTTGCTTCTATCTTTTTGCTATTGTGAACAGTGCTGCGATGAACATGGGTGTGCATGTATCTATTTGTGTGATGGGTCTTGTTCTCTAGGATATATTCAAAGGAGTGGGATAGCTGGATCATATGGTACTTCTATTTCTACCTTTTTAAGGAAGCGCCAAATTGATTTCCAGAGTGGGTGTACCATTGTACATTCCCACCAGCAGTGTATATAAAGTGTTCCAGTCTCTCCACAACCTCTCCAGCTTTTATTATTTTGTGTTTTTTTGATTAATGCTAGCCTTGTTGGGGTGAGAAGATAATCTCATTGTAGTTTTGATCTGCGTTTCTCTAATGGCTGATGATCGTGAGCATTTCTTCATTTGTCTGTTAGCTGCCTGAATATCTTTGGTGAAGTGCCTATTCATATCCTTTGCCCATTTTTTAATTGGGTTATTTGCCTTTTTTTGTTGTTGTTGAGGTTTTGCAGTATCTTGTAGATTTTAGAGATTAGATGCTGATTGGATTTATCATAGCCTATAATTTTTTCCCAGTCTGTAGGTTGTCTTTTGACTCTTTGGTGAAGTCTTTCGATGAGCATAAGTGTTTGATTTTTAGGGGCTCCCAGTTATCTAGTTTCTCTTCTGGTGTTTGTGCATTGTTACTTATGTTTCGTATTGTTTATGCCATTTATTAGGGCTCCTAGCATTGTGTCTTATTTTTTCTTTCATGATCTTTATTGTTTTAGATTTTATATTTAGGTTTTTGATCCATTTTGAGTGAGTTTTTGTACATGGTGTGAGATATGTGTCTTGTTTCATTTTTTTGCGGGTGGATATCCAGTTATGCCAGAACCATCTGTTAAGGAGACGGTCTTTTCCCCAATTAACGGACTTTGGGCCATTGTCAAATATCAACTGCTAATGGGTGGATAAATTTAAGTCTGGATTCTCAATTCTGTTCCACTGGTCTATGTATCTGTTGTTGTACCAGTATCAGGCTGTTTTGACTACCACGGCAGTATAATGCATCTAAAATCAGGTAGTGTGAGGCCTTCCACTTTGTTCTTCTTGAGGAATTCTTTACTTATGTGAGGCCTCTTCCCTTTCCATATGAAGTTGATGATTTGTTTCTCCGTCTTATTAAAAAATGCTGTTGGAATTTGGATTGAGATTGCCTTGTATCTGTAGATTGCTTTGGGTAGAATAGACATTTTCACAATGTTAGGTCTTCCTATCCATGAGCAAGGTATGTTTTTCCACTTATGCAGGTCTCTTGGTTTCTTGCAGTGGTGTCTTGTAGTTTTCCTTGTATAGGTCTTTTACGTCTCTGGTTAGATTTATTGCAAAGTATTTTGTCTTCTTGGGGGCTATTGTAAACGGTATTGATTTGGTGATTTCCTCTTTGAAATTCTGTTTGTTGGTGTAGAGGAACCCAACTGATTTTTGTATGTTTATCTTGTATCCTGATACTTTGCTGAAATTTTCTATTAGTTCCAGTAGTTTTCTTGTGGATTCTTTGGGGTTTTCTGTGTGTAAGATCATATCATCTGCAAGTAGAGATACTTTTACTTGTTCCTTACTAGTTTGGATGCCCTTTATTTCTTTTTCTAGCCGAATTGCTCTGGCTAGGACCTCCAGCACAGTGTTGAACACAAGTGGTGATAAAGGACATCCTTGTCTGGTTCCCATTCTCTAGGGGAATGCTTTCAGACTATCTCCATTTAAGATGATGTTGGCTGTTGGCTTTGTATAAATGCCCTTAATTATGTTGAGGAATTTCCCTTCTATTCCTATTTTGCTGAGAGTTTTTATTATGAATGGGTGTTGGACTTTGTCAAATGCTTTTTCTGCCTCAATTGATGAGATCATGTGGTTCTTGCCTTTTGTTTTATTCATGTGGTGGGTTACACTGATTGTTTTTCTGATCTTAAACTATTTCTTGCATTTCTTTATGGTCTTATCCCCCAACTGTGGATCTTTAGATATTTTAGTTTAATCTTGAATTATTATATTTTAAACTTAGATTTGTATGGTTCCTGGTGAGACTGACCTTTTTTTCGTATATTTGTTTTCCAATTTTTTGCTTCTTCTTGAATTGCCTGCTTATACCTTATGTCAATTTATATTTTTCTCATTGTTTTGTACAAGTTCTTTGTATATTCTGGATATTAGACCTTTGGTTATATGAATTGCAGATATCTTCAGTCCGTGATTTGTCTTTTCACCTTTCTAATGAGGTCTTTTGATACACAGATTCAGTGTATTGTTTGTATAGATTTTTTTAAAATGTAAACTAATTTATCAATATTTTCTTTGTGCTTTTTTTTCATGGTTATAAAATCCTTCCCTACTTTGAGATAAACAGATAGTTTAAATGACTACAGTAATAAAAACTTATTGCAAAAGACATAAACAAGCATTTCACAGAAGAGGAACTGCAGATGGCCAATAAACATATGAAGAGATGGAGATTGTTATTGATCAAGGAAATACAAATCAAGACCTCAACTAAATGCTATTGGCAGAATATGAAAAGCTTGATAGGACCAAATATTGGAGAGGATGTGAATGCACAGGATCTCTGATTATATTACTGGTAGGAGCGTACTTTTGTGTACTTTAACAGTTTAGCAGTCCCTCTTCTAGATGTATACCCAGGATAAACTTTTGCACTTAGGAGACAGGTACAGGGATGTTTGTAGTAGCGTTGTTCACAGTAGGAAGAAAAAACTGGAAACAACCCAGATTCCCATCAGCAGGAGAGTAGATGATTAAAATGTGGCTTATGAAATTATACAGCAGTCAGAATGAATGAACAACAGCAACATGCAAACAATACAGTGAATCTTAGCAATATAATATTTGGTGAAAACAATTCCAAAGAACCTATATGTATCTTTTTTTGTTTGTTTTTTGTTATAGATATAATTGACATACCATAAAGTTCATCCTATAACTCACTGGTTTTTAGTATATTCACAGAGTCATGCAACGATCACCACTGTATAATTCCAGAACATTTTCATCACCCCAAAAAAGAAACCCTATACCCATTAAGCAGTCACTCCCCGTTCTCCCTCTCCCCAGCCCCTTGCAACCACTAATCATCTTTCTATATCTATGAATTTATTCTAGACATCTCATATAAATGGAATCATACATTATGTGGCTTTTTCTGTCTGACTTACTTCACTCAGTATAATATTTTCAAGGTTCACCTATGCTGTACCATGTATTAGTACTTCATTCCTTTTTATGGCTGAATAATATCCCATTGTATGGATATGTCACATTTTGTTTATCAATTGATGGACATTTGGGTTGTTTCTACTTTTTGGCTATTGATACCTTTTTTATAAAGTTAATATAAAGTTCTCAACTGGGGGTGATTTTGCCCCATGGGACTTTAGGCAATGTCTGGAGACATTTTTGGTTGTCACAAATTGGGGGAAGTTGCTACTGGCATCTAGTGGGTAGAGATCAGGGTTGCTGCTGAACACCCTTCAGGGCACAGAATAGCCCACCACAACAGTTACCCAGCCCAAAATGTAATAGAGTCAGTGTTGAGAAACCTTGTTTTAATAGAATTATTTGATTAGCTCCAGTATAGCCTTTGGGATCTAGCCTTTTACCAACGAAGACCTTTTCTGTGGCCTTTGACAAAGGGGGGGTGGGGTGAAAGGCAGTGTGATTGATGGAGGTACACTGAGGGAAACAAAGAGGGTTCTCTGTTTAAAGTTGTGTAATTACTGATTGACCTGATGGACTTTTCTTCCAGCAGTCTTAAAAAAGGAGGTTCAGAAGTAATGGTTGTCATTGTTAGAATAAGTATGCACCTTCCAAAGAGAATGCATGGAAGAAAATATCCATTTCAATGTAGAAGTTTTAGGTTTTTTTTTTCTTAATGGCTTTATTGAGTTACAATTTACATATCACAAAATTCGCTATGTTGAAGCGTGCAGTTCTGTGATTTTATCTGTGAGTTTAGAGAGTTGTGCAACCATCACCACAATCCAGTTTTAGCACATTTCCATTACCCTGTAGTGGTCTCTTAGGCTGGTTTCTCTTATCCTGAGTTGCAGGCAACAATTGATATGCTTGCTCTCTCTAAGTTTGACTTTTTTGGATATTTCATGTAAATATAATACTAGTCTTTTACATCTGGCTTTCATTTAGTGTAGTATTTATGAGGTTCATCCATGTTGTAGTATATATCGGGAGTTGTTGTTGTGTGCCATCTAGTTGATTCCGACTCCTAGCAACCTATAGGACAGAGCAGAACTGCCCCATAGGGTTTCCTAGGCTGAAACCTTTACAGGAGCAGATAGTCAGGTCTTTTCTCCCTTGGAGCTGCTGGTGGGTTTGAAACTCCGACCTTTTGGTTGGCAGCTGAGCGCTTTAATCATTGCACCACCAGGGCTGCTTGTATCAATACGTAGTTCCAGTTTATTGTTGAATAGGATTTCATCATATAGCTGTACCACATTTTGTCTATATATTCAAGAGCTGATGAACATTTGGTTTTCTTCCAGTTTTTGGCTGCACTGACTAATACTGCTGTCAGCATTCATGTACGTGTCTTTGTATGGACATGTGTCTTCATTAGTCTCATTTGTCTTGGGGCGATTTCTAGGAGTGGAATTGCTAGGTTGCATGGTAAGTTTATATTTAACTTTTTAAGAAACTACCAAACTGTTTTCCAGAATAGCTATACCATTTTACCTTCTCACCAGCAATATATGAGGGTTCCAGTTTCTCCTTATCCTGTCCAACAGTTGGTATTATATGTCTTTTTTATTATGGTCATTCTAGTGGTTATTCCTACCACCTGTCTGTCAGTTTGCTGTATATGGTGGCTTGTGTGTTGCTGTGATGCTGGAAGCTTTGCCACCATTATTTCCAATATTAACAGGGTCACCCATGGTAAGACATGTTTCAGTGGAGCTTCCAGACTAAGATAGACTAGGAAGAAAGGCCTGGCCATCTACTTCTGAAAATTAGCCAGTGAAAACCCTATGGATCACAAGAGAATATTATCTGATATAGTGCTAGAAGATGAGCCCCCTAGCTTGGGAGGTACTACACAATAGCTGCAACAGTCCAGACTCAAACATAAAGAAGGCACAGGACCAGGCAATGTTTTATTCTGTTACACAGAAAGTCATTGTGTGTCGGATCCTATTCAATAGCGACTAATAACTAAGAGCGGGTATGTAGTGTTATCTTATTGTAGATTTAATTTGCATTTCCTTAATAACTAACGATGTTGAGCATATTTTCATTGTGTTTATTAGGATCTTTTTTTTTTTTTAATTGTACTTCAGGTGAAGGCTTACAGAACAAATAGTTTCTCATGAAACAGTAGCACAAGTATTGTTTTATGACATTGGTTAACAACCCCACAACATGTCAACCCTCTAACTTCTTAACCTTTTTTTTGGTGAAAATACACATAGTCAAAAATACACCATTTCAAAAATTTCTACATGCACAGTTAAGTGACATCGACTACACTTTTCCAATTGTGCTGTTATTCTCACTTAAGATGAAGGCTTACAGAACAAAATAGGTTCTCATTTAACAGTTACTACAAATGTTGCCCTATGACAATGGTTAACAATCTCACATCAACAATATCCTTACTCAAACTTGTGTTCCCTATCACCAGCTTCCTTCTCCCCTTCTGCCTTCTGGCCCTTGTCACTGGGCTACTGTACCTCGTCAGTCTCATTTGGTTTTATGGGGCTGTCCACGCCCGGGCTGAATGGTGAACCTCGGAGATAACTTCACCACTGAGCTAAAAGGGTGTCTGGGGGTCATACTCTCGGGGTTTCTCCAGTCTCCTTTAGGCCACTAAATCTGGTTTTTTTTTGTGAGTTAGAATTATGTTCTACATCATTGTCCAGCTCTGTCCAGAACCCTCTGTTGTGATCCTGGTCAGAGCAGTCAGTGGTGGTAGCCAGGTACCATCTAGCTGTACTGTACTCAGTCCGGTGGAGGCCTTGGTAGCTGTGGACAGTTAGTCCTTTGGACTAATCTTTTCCTTGTATCCTGTTCTCTTCATTCTCCCTTGCTCCCGAAGGGATGAGACCAGTGGAGTATCTTAGATGGCCACTCACAGGCTTTTAAGACCCCAGACACTACTCACCAAGGTAGAATGTAGAGCACTGTCTTTATAAGCTGTGTCATGCCAGTTGAGCTAGATGTTCCCCGAGACCATGGTCCCCACAGCACTCTGCCCAGCAATTCAGTCCCTCAGGGAGTTTGGATGTGTCTATGGGGCTTCCATGACCTTTCCTTGTACAGGTTGTGCTAGTTTCCCCTGTATTGTGTACTGTCACACCCTTCACCCAAGATACCACTTATTTATTGCCTATTTAGTATTCCCCTTCACCCCTCCCATCCCTTGTAACCAACAAAGATTGTTACATTTCCCAGTCTGTAGGTTCTCTTTTTACTCTTTTGGTGAAGTCTTTTGAAGAGCATAGGTGTTTGATTTTTAGAAGATCCCAGTTATCTAGCTTATCTTTTGGGGCTTGTGCATTGATGGTTATGGTTTGTATCCTGTTAATGCCGTGTATTAAGGCCTGTAGTGTTGTTCCTATTTTTTTTTCTATGAACTTTATAGTTTTAGGCTTTATATTCAGGTCTTTGATCCATTTTGAATTAGTGTTTTTATACGGTGTGAGGTATGGGTCCTGTTTCATTTTTTTGCAGATGGATAACAAGTTTTGCCAGCACCATTTTTAAAAAGACTGTCTTTTCCCCATTTGATGGACTTTGGGCTCGTCGAAGATCAGGTGACTGTAGGTGGATGGATTTACATCTGGATTCTCAGTTCTGTTCCGTTGGTCAGTGTATCTGTCATTGTACCAGTACCAGGCTGTTTTGACTACTGTAGCTATATAGTAGGTTCTGAAGTCAGGTAGTGTGAATCCTCCAACTTAATACTTCTTCTTCCATAGTGCTTTACTTATTCGGGGCTTCTTCCCTTTCCATATAAAGTTAATGATTAGTTTTTCCATCTCTTTGAAGAATGTTGTTGGTATTTGGATCGGGATTGCATTGTATTTGTAAATTGCTTTGGGTAGAATTGTCATTTTCACAATGTTAAGTGTACCTATCCATGAGCATGGTATGTTTTTCCATTGATGTAGATCCCTTTGGGTTTCTTGCAGTAGTGTTTTGTAGTTTTCTTTGTATAGGTCTTTTACATCCCTGGTTAGATTTATTCCTAAGTATTTTGTCTTTTTAGGTGCTATTATAAATGGTATTGTTTTCCTGATTTCCTTTTCATCGTTCTTCTTATTGGTGTATAGGAATCCAACTGATTTTTGTGTGTTTATCTTGTATCCTGCTACTCTGCTGAATCTTTCTATTAGTTCCAGTAGATTTCTTGTGGAGTCTTTAGGGTTTTCTATGTATAGTATCATATCATCGGCAAACAGGGACAGTTTAACTTCTTCATTACCAATTTAGATGCCCTTTATTTCTTTTTCTTGCCTTATTGCTCTAGCTAGAACTTCCAGCACAATGTTAAATAGGAGTGGTGATAAAGGGCATCCTTGTCTTGTTCCTGTTTTCAAGGGGAATGCTTTCAACCTCTGTCCATTAAGAATGATGTTGGCCATTGGTTTTGCATAGATGCCCTTTATTATGTTGAGAAATTTTGCTTCTATACCTTTTTTATTCAGAGTTTTTATCAGGAATGGGTGTTGGACTTTGTCAAATGCCTTTTCTGCATCAATTGAGATGATCATATGATTCTTTTCTTTCCTTTTATTTATGTGGTGGATTATGTTGATTGATTTTCTAATGTTAAACCATCCTTGCGTACCTGGTATGAATTCCTACTTGGTCATGGTGTATTATTTTTTTGATATGATGCTGAATTCTATTGGCTAGAATTTTGTTAAGAATTTTTGCATCTATATTCATGGGAGATATTGGTTTGTAATTTTCTTTTTTTGTGATGTCTTTGCCTGGTTTTGGTATCAGCGTTATGCTCGCTTCATAGAATGAATTTGGAAGTGTTGCTTCCTTTGCTGTGCTCTGAAATAGCTTGAGTAGTACTGGTACAAGCTCTTCTGTAAATGTTTTTGTAGAATTCACCACTGAAGCCATCTGGGCCAGGGCTTTTTTTGGTTGGGAGTTTTTTTTATTACCTTTTCAATCTCTTCTCTTGTTATGGGTCTGTTCAGATTTTCAACATCACTTTGTTGTAGTTTGGGTAGGCCGTGTGTTTCTAGAAATTTATCCATTTTCTCTAGGTTTTCAAATTTGTTGGAGTATAGTTTTTCATAATATTCTGTTATAATCCATTTTATTTCAGTTGAGTCTGTTATAATGTCCCCCATTTCATTTTTATTTGGGTTATTTGTGCCCTCTCCTGTTTTTCTTTTGTCAGTCTGGCCAGTGGTTTGTCGATTTTGTTGATTCTTTGAAGAGCCAACTTTTGCTTTTGTTCATTCTTTCTCTTGTTTTTCTCTTCTGTATTTCATTTTTTCTTCTCAGGTCTTTACTGTTTCCTTTCTTCCGGTGGCTGTGGGCTTTTTTTTTTTTTTTTTTGCTGTTCTCTATTTGTTTGAGTTCTGTGGTTAATGTTTTGATTTTGTCCCTTTTTTCTTTTTTTATGTGTGGATCTATTGCTATAAATTGTCCTCTGAGGACTGCCTTTGCTGTGTCCCAAAGGTTTTGGTATGATGTGTTGTCATTCTCATTTGATTCTAGGAATTTTTTGAGTCCATCTCTGATTTCTTCTATTACCCAGTGATGTGTAAGCAGAGTATTATTCAGTTTCCATGTAATTGATTTTTTTCCCTTGCTCTTTCTGTTGTTAATTTCTACCTTGATGGCATTGTGGTCAGAGAAGATACTTTGAATTATCTCAGCATTTTGGATCTTGTTGAGGATTGCTCTGTGGCCTAAGATGTGGTCTCTTCTGGAGAATGTTCCATGTGCATTGGAAAAGAACGTGTACTTTGTAGCAGTTGGATGGAGTGTTCTATATATGTCTTTGAGGTCAAATCGGCTGATTGTGCCCTTTAGGTCTTCTGTATCTTTGCTGAGTTTCTTCTTAGTTGTTCTGTCCTTTACTGAGAGTGGTGTGTTGAAGTCTCCTGCTATTATTGTGGAACTGTCGATTTCTCTTTTCAGTGTTGTTAGAGTTTGTTTTATGTATTTTGGAGCACTGTCATTGGGTGCGTAGATGTTTATTATGGTTATGTCTTCATGATGGATCATCCCCTTAATCATTATATAGTGTCCTTCTTTGTCTTTTATGGTGGATTTTGTTTTAAAGTCTATTTTATCTGAGATTAGTATAGCCACTCCTGCTCTTTTTTGGTAGTTGTTAGCTTGATTTTTTTTTTCCCCAACCTTTGACTTCTAATAAATTCACATCTTTGTTTCTAAGGTGTGTCTCTTACAGACAGCATATTGATGGATCCTATTTTCTTATCCATTCTGTCACTCTCCATCTCTTTATGGGTGCATTGAGTCCATTTACATTCAGTGTAATTATTGATACATGTGAGTTTGTTGCTGTCATTTTGTAGTGCTTTTTTTTGTGGTGCTGACGTGTTCTTTGTTTTTATTCTCCTGTGGTGAGTTACTTTTGTTTGTGGATTTTTTTTCATTTCTTTTGTTTTTGTAGGTTTTGTTTTTGCTGAGACTTTATGTTTTTCCTCTTTTTTTCTTACAGGTATGTTTGTTAACTTTCTTTGTGGTTACCATGAATTTTACCCTTATCTTTCTAAGTTTGAAGCAGTCTACCATTACTTGGTATCGCCTTGCCTTCCTCTCGATTAGAAGGTTCTATACCTATGCTGTTTATTCCCTCTTTTATTGTTTTGATGTTGTTGTCTTTTACTGATTAACTGCTTTGATTTCCTGTTGTATTTGTTTTGGTTTTGGATAGTCCTTGAGAGTTCATTTCCTAGATTGGTATCTGGCTCATATGATCCTGCGTCCTAGGTTCTGCCTGTGAGCTGAAGCTGTTTGTCCTCAGATCAAAGAACTCCCTTTAATAATTCTAGTAAGTTTGGTTTGGCTTTTACATATTCCTTTAATTTCTGTTTATCTGGAAATGACCTAATTCTACCATTATATTTGAACAAAAGTTTTGCAGGATATATTATTCTTGGATGGTAATTTTTTTCTATCAAGATTTTATATATGTCATCCCATTGCCTTCTTGCCTGCATGGTTTCTGCCGAATAATCTGAGCTTAGTCTTATTGTTTCTCCTCTGTATGTGACTTCTTGTTTTTCATGAGCTGCTCTCAGGATTCTTTGTTTGTCTTTGGTTTTGGCTAGTGTGATTATGATATGCCTTGGTGATTTTCTTTTGGGGTCTGTCCTATATGGGGTTTGTTGAGCTTCTTGGATGGCCAGCTTTTCATCTTTCATGATATTGGGGAAGTTTTCTGTCAGCAGTTCTTCAGTGATCCTCTCTTGTGTTTTCTGTTTTCTCCCCCTGTTCTGGAACTCTGATCACTCACACATTTTTGCTTTTGATTGTGTCCCACATAACTCTCATGGTCTCTTCATTTTTCTTTGTTCTTTTTTTCTGAGTTTTCCTGAAACAGAGTTGTATCCAAGTGTTTGTCTTCAATTCCACTGATCCTGTCTTCCACCGTTTCAAATCTGCTTCTCAGCCCTTCTATGACACCGTCCATTTCTGAAATCTTCTTATTTATCTTTTGGCTTTCTAATTGTTGTTTTTCTATAATTTCTAGTTGTGAATTTATTTTGGCATTTTGTTCTTGCATTGTTTTCCTGAATTGTTCCAATTTTTTGTCTGTAATTTCCATGAATTTGTCTTTTTTTCCCTCATTTTTGTTTGCTTTTTACCTCAGCTCTTTGAGAATTCTGAATATTAGAGATTTGAATTCCCTATCAGGTAGTTCTAGTGCTTTTTCATCTACTGGAAAGTCATCTGGTGTTTTATTTTGGACGCCTACTGGAACCATTCTGTCCTGTTTTTGAAAAGTTTTGATATTGTCTGCTGTCTTCAGGGCATCCAGTAGTTATTTTTCTCGTTTATTGATTGTAGATTTGTTTGTTTCATCCCTTTTTTTTTTTTTTTTTTTTAATTTGGCTATGTCTGAGCAGGTGGGCTGTGTGTTCTTTGTTGTTTGCTCATCTGTGGGCACAATACTTTTCGCCTCCTTCTCCAATTGTCAGGGTCAGTCACTCAGATATGGTACGGCAGGGAAGGTCTAGCTGAAGAGGATTTACTGGGACGGGTTGTTTGTGGCACTTACTACAGCCACCAGGGTGGGTTGGTAATTAGTGCAGGACAGGTTACAGTAGGCCGTGCCTGTGATGCTTGGTGGTGTGATGTTAAGCCCATGGTGCAGGTAGGCAGGATGGAGGGGGGAGATTGTGATGTGTGGAGCTAAGATGGGTATGGGAGAGAGGATAGAGGAACAGGAGCCAAAAACATACAAACAAAGAAAAAAGAGCGCTAGGGGAGCTTGCCGTTGGAGTGGGAGATGAGAGACTATGAAATGGGGAAAAAAAGCGGAAGAAGTAGAAGAAGAAAAGAATGAATAAAGAAAGTTAGAAAGAAGAAAGATCAGCAAAGCTCCCAGAGATCCCACTGGTGCAGCTACGAGGTCTGGGAAAGTTGTTCCCAGGTGTTGAAGTACCGCCTGGCTAGAAGGTGTAAGGTATTCAGTGCCCGGTATTCAGGGGACAAGAAAAGAAGTAAGGTGTAGAGAGATGAGAAACTGAGTAACGAAGAAACACAAAAAGGGAAAAATAGGGAAAAGAAAACAAAACAAGTTAAAGAAAAAAAGGACAAAAACCCCCCAAAAAAGAGAAAAAAAAAGAAAACCCACGAAAAAAGAAGTGCTCTCGGATCTCTCTGCACATCTGCGCAAGCTGAGGGGGTAGGCCCCAAACTGCGTAGCACCTCCTGGCCAGAATGGGCTCCCAACTCGAGAAGAGAAAAAGAAAACAAACGAACAGTTGAAAACAAACAAATGAACGAAAAAAGCCCCGGGATCCTACCAGCATGGCAGCACGGACTGGGAAGCAGCTCCGCACTCATACAGAGCTCCACAGCTCCTCAGATGGGAGCAAAGATGGCTTATGGAGCCAGGTATTTGAGCAAAAGGAGGAGGAGTTGGTGAGAGGTAAGTTAGAAATCAGAAGAAGTGGAAAAAAGCAACACCAGCAGCCAACAAATGGCACTCAGGCAGTCGGCCAGTGTGGGCGGGTGAAATCCAAGCAGCCAATGCTTCCTGGCCAAGAGACTGTGGCCTCGAGAAGCAGAGGAGGCCAAGTAGGGATGAAGAAGAGTGAGGGGTAGGAAATATATTGGCAGTTACCAGTTCTGTCTCCTGCTGGAAGCTCTGTGAAGCTGCTTTCTCCTACCCCTATTTACTGGTGTCTGATAGGAGTCCAAGATGGCGGATCCATGCTGCATTAGCTGATAGGGTCCTCTCCATGTGTATCTCCTCGCTCTCTGTTCTCAGTCAGTTTCTTATTCCATTTGGTGTTTGGCTGAGTTCTTTATCTCTTCATTTGATGTTTAGGGTTTCAGGATTGCTGTTTTCTCTGTTTGGCTTAGTTTTTCGGATCTTTGCTGTGGAGGGACGGTGTGGTGCTTCTGCCTAGAGCGGCATGTTTCTGGAAGTCCCCAGCTTCATTATTTTGCATGTGGAGATCCAATTGTCCCAGCCCCATTTGTTGAAGAGATTATTTTTTCCCATTGTTTGTACTTAACACCCTTATTGAAAATCAGCTGACCACGGATGTATAGGTTTATTTCTGTCCTCTCAGTTCTATTCCATTGGATTAAATGTCTGTCCTTATGCCAGTACCACACTGTTTAAATTATAGTAGCTTTACAGTATGTTTTGAAATCGGGAAATGCAAATTCTCCAACCTTGTTCTTCATTTTCAAGATTGTTTTGGCTGTTCGGGACCCCTTGCAATTCCATGTGAACTTGAGGGTTGGCTTTTTAAATTGTGCAAACAAGGCTGTTGTGACTCTGGTAGGGATTGCATTGAATCTGTAGATCTCTTTGGCTAATATTAACATCTTGACCACATTAAGTCTTCCAATCTATGAACACTGGATGTCTTTGCATTTATTTAGATCTTTAATTTCTTTCAGCAATGTTTTATAGTTTTTAGTGTGTGAGTTTTTCATCTTCCTGGTTAAATTTATCCCAAGGTATTCTATTCTTTTTGATGCCCTTGTAAATAGAATTGCTTTCTTAATTTCATTTCAGATTGTTCATTGTGGTGTATAGAAACACAACTAATTTTTACATGTTGCTCTTGTACCCTGTAACTTAGCTGAATTCATTTATTAGCTCTAGTAGCTTTCTTGTGGATTCTTTGGGATTATATATATATGTATATGTATATACACACACACACACAAACACGCACACACACACGCATGATCATGCTATCTGTGAATAGAGATAGTTTTCCTTCTTTTCTCATTTAGATGTCATTTATTTCTTTCTCTTTTCTAATTGCTCTGGCTACAACTTCTAATCCAATGTTGACTACCAGTGGTGAAAGTGGGCTTTGTTGGCTTGTTCCTGATCTTAGTGGGAAGGCTTTCAGGCTTTCACCGTTGAGTATGATGTTAGCTGTGAGTTTGTCAAAAATGCCCTTTGTTATGTTGAGGAATTTCCCTTCCGTTCCTAGTTTGTTGGGTGTTTTATATCATGAAAGTGTGTTAGATTTTGTCACATGCCTGTTTTTGCATCAGTTGAGATGATCATCTGGTTGTTTTTCTTTATTAATGTGTATTACGTTGATTGATTTTCTTATGTTGAATTATTCTTACATTACTGGGATAAGTCCTTTATGGTCATAGTGTATAATCCTTTTAATATGCTGTTGGATTCATTTTGCTAATATTTTGTTGAGGAAGTTCTGTCTGTATTAATAAAGGATATTGGCTTGTAGTTATCTTTTCTTGTGGTGTTTGTATCTGGCTTTTGTATTAGAGTAATGCTGTCCTAATAAAATGAGTTAACCTGTTGCTGTCGAGTTGATTCCAACCTACAGCAATCCTATAGTGGCACGGTAGTTAAGAGCTACGGCAGCTAACCAAAAGATCGGTAGTTCAAATCTACCAACCACTGCTTGGAAACCGTATGGGCATTTCGTATAGGGTCGCTAGGAGATTAAATGAGTTAGAAAGTGTTTTTTCCTTTTCTTTTTTTTTGAAACATATGAAAAAACTGGTATTACTTTTTCTTTAAATGTTTGGTAGAATTCACCAGTGAAGTCACCTGGTCCTAGACTTTTCTTTGTTGGGAAGTTTTTGATTACTCCTTGTTGTAGGTCTGTTGAGATGGTCTATTTCTTCTTCAGTTATTTTAGGTAGTTTGTGTGTTTCTAGGAATTTGTTCATTTCATCTAGGTTATATACTTTGTTAGCATACGAATTACATAACCTAGTAATAGGTTTTTTATTTCATAATCCTTTTTTATTTATGTAGGGTAAGTAGTGGTGTTCCTACTTGCATTTCTGTTTTTAGTTATTTGTGCCCTCTCTTTTTTTTTTTCTTTGTCAGTCTAGCTAAAGGTTTGTCAAATTTATTGATCTTTCAAAGAACCAACTTTTGGTTTTCTTAATTCTCTTGATTATTTTTCTAATCTCTGTTTTATTTATCTCCTTTCTGGTCTTATTTCCTTATGGTAGCTTTGGGCTTAGTATGCTTTTGTTTTTCTAGTTTCTCAAGGTATAAAGTTAGATTATTGATTTGAGAAATACTTTTTAATGTAGACATTTACTGCTATGCATTTTTCTCTGAGCATTGGCTTTCCTTCATCTTGTAAGTTTGATATATTGTGCTTTCATTTTCATTCCACTCTAAGTATTTTCTGATTTCACTTGTAATTTCTTCTTTAACCCATGGGCTGTTTAATAATGTGTTGTTTAATTTCCACATATTTGTGAATTTTCCAGTTTTCCTTTTGTTATTGATTTCTAATTTTATTCTACTGTGTTTGAGAAGATATCTTGTATGATTTTGGTCTTTTAAAATTTATTGAGACTCATGACCTAACGTATGGGTTATCCTGTAGAATGATCCATGTGCACTGGAGAAGAATGTGCAATTTGCTGTTTTTAGGTTGAGTGTTCTATATATGTCTGTTAGATCTAGTTTGTTTATGTTTGTTGTTATTGTTAGGTGCCATCGAGTTGGTTCCGACTCACAGCAACCCTATGTACAACAGAACGAGACACTGCCTGGTCCTACACTATCCTCACAATCATTGCTCTGTTTGATCTCATTGTTGCAGCCACTGTGTCAGTCCATCTCATTGAAGATCTTCCCCTTTTTCACTGACCCTCTGCTTTACCAGGCATGATGTCCTTCTCCATGGACTGTTCCCTCCTCTTAACATGTCCATACTATGTGAGACGAAATCTTGCCATCCTCACTTCTGAGGAGCATTTTGGCTGTGCTTCTTCCAAAACAGATTTGTTCGTTCTTCTTGTAGTCTGTGGTATATTCAATATTCTTCACTAACACTGTAATTCAAAGGCATCAATTCTTTGGACTTTCTTATTCATTGTTCAGCTTTTGCATGCATATGAGACAATTGAAAATATCATGGCTTGGATCAGGGGCACTTTAGTCCTCAAAGTGACATCTTTTCTTTTTAACACTTTAAAGAGGTCTTTTGCAGCAGATTTGCCCAGTGCAATAGGTCATTTGATTTCTTGACTGCTGCTTTCATGCGTGTTGATTGTGGACCCAAGTAAAATGAAATCCTTGACAACTTCAATCTTTTCTGTTTATCATGATGTTGTTATTGGTCTATTTGTGAGGATTTTTGTTTTCTTTATGTTGAAATGTAATCCATACTGAAGGCTGTAGTCTTTGATCTTCATCAGTTAGTGCTTCAAGTCCCCTTTACTTTCAGTAAGCAAGGTTGTGTCATCTGCATATCACAGGTTGTTAATGAGTCTTCCACCAATCCTGATGCCATGTTCTTCTTTGTATAGTCTAGTTTCTTGGATTTTATTTGCTCAGCATACAGATTGACTAAGCACAGTGAAAGCATACAATCCTGATGCACACTTTTCCTGATTTTAAACTACACGATACAGTATCCTTATTCTGTTCAAACAGCTGTCTCTTGGTCTGTGTACAGGTTCCTCATGAGTACAATGAAATGTTCTGAAATTCTCATCCTGCTGTTATCCATAATTTTTTATGAGCCATACAGTCGAATGTCTTTGCATAGTCAGTAAAACACAGGCCTTAGTGCTGAATATTTGAGGAATTGAAAACTCAGGCAACGTGACTGGGGTCAATGTCAGTTTCCTGTGGCTGCTGGAACAAATCACCACACATTTAGTGACTTCAGGCAACACAGATCCACTGTCCCACAGTCTTGGAGCCCACCAGTGTGGAATGGGTTACCCTGGGTTGAAATGAAGGTTTCCACAGGGCTTTGTGTCTCCCTCAAGGAGGAGGGGGATCATGGACAGGATCCCTCCCCTTGCCTTGGCCGGCTTCTGGAGGCTGTCCTCATCCCTCCAGTCAGGATCCCTCATCACACTACTTTTTATCCCCATGTTTCCATGAAGATCACAATGCCTTTGTCCTCCTCTGTCCTCCACTTCTCCCCGTCCCCCCCTCACAACTTCACTCTGACAGAGACACTGGGGATGACATTCAGGACCCAGCAGGAGACTCCAGGATCCTCTCCCCCGTCAGCATCCTTCATTTCATCACAACTGCACTGCTTCCTTCATCATGGAAAGTCACATGCACAGGTGGCAGGGGTTCCTTTGCACCTTCATGTTTTGGGGGCCATTCTTCTATCCACCAGGGCGTGAGAAGAGCTTCACAGGTTTACTGTTCTTAGAAAAGAAATAAATATTTTGAATACCTGATCCTGCTTCAGACGCAGGAACTTAATTGGGCTAAAGTGTTTTCAGGGTAAGTAGGCCCCTGGGTGCTCCCTCAGCCATGGAGGAGGGTCCCAGTTGCTCTGGGCCACCCCTGACATTTGCACTGTAGGACTTCTTGTCTCCCAGCCTGGCTGGAGGGGTGTGGGCATTGGGCTAAAAATGTCTTCAAGCACGGTGGCACATGCTCATTGACCAGGAGCACTTCATGTGTGACACACACCTTTCCTGAATTTAAACCATCCAGTATCCCCTTGTTCTGTTCAAACAACTGCCTCTTGGTCTGTGTACACGTTCTGCATGAGCACAATTAAATGCTTTGGAATTCCTGTTCTTCGCAGTGTTACCCATAATTTGTTAGGATCCACACAGTCAAATGCCTTTGCATAGTTAATAAAGTACAAGTAAACATCTTTCTGGTATTCTCTGCTTTCAGCCAAGATCCATCTGACATCAGCAGTGATATCCCTTGTTCCACGTCCTCTTCTGAGTCCAGCTTGAATTTCTGGCAGTTCCCTGTTGATGTACTGCTGCAACCACTTTTGAATTATATTCAGCATAATTTTACTTGCCTGTGATATCGATGATATTGTTCTGCATTCTGTTGGATTACCTTTCTTTGAAATGGGCACAAATATGGATCTCTTCCAGTAGGTTGGCCAGGCAACTGTCTTCCAAATGTCTTGGCATAGAAAAGTGAGCACCTCCAGCGCTGTATTCATTTGTTGAAACATCTCAACTGGTATTCCATCCAATCCTGGAGCCTTGTTTTTCACCAGTGTCTTTAGTGCAGTTTGGACTTCTTCAGAAGCAGTTGACGATGTGTTCCACAGTCAACCCCTGGCTTGTCTTGACTGATGATGTTGAGCTTCTCCATCGTCTCTTTCCGTGCATGTAGTCTAGTTGTAGAAATATTTCTCACTTCAATTCTGTCAATATTTGTTTTGTATATTTTAGAGCTCTGTTGTTAGGTTCATGTATGTTTATACTTCCAATATTTTCTTGGCATATATATTTATAATTGTAATATTTTCTTGATGAATTGATTCTTTCATTATTATATAATGTCCTTCTTTGTTTCTCATAAGAGATTTTGACTGAAAGTCGGTTTTTTCCTGATATTAATATAGACATC
Organism: Dugong dugon; assembly: GCA_030035585.1. NCBI lineage: Eukaryota > Metazoa > Chordata > Mammalia > Sirenia > Dugongidae > Dugong > Dugong dugon. Next base: position 75,092,572 of record CM057473.1, read on the forward strand.
CAGCTCTCTTTTGTTACTATTTGCATCAAATACTTCTTTCTTTCAACATATTTGTGTCTTTAGATCTAAAGTGGGTTTCTGTAGATAGCATATAGTTGGATCATGAGTTTTTATCTATTCTGTTAGTCTCTGCCTTTTGATTGGAGAGTATAATCTGTTTACATTTCAAGTTATTACTGATAAGGATGGACTTAATCTTCTATTTTGCTATTTGTTTTCTGTGTGTCTTATACATTTTTTTGCCCTTTATTTTCTCTAATAGTTCCTATTTTTGTGCTTATTTGATTTTTTTTTAAGTGTCAACCATTTTTATTCCCTTTTTATTTCTTTCTTTTTGTATGTACCTTTTTTTTTTTTTTTTGGGCTTTATGTGAAAGTTTACAGTTCAGGTTAATTTCTCATATAAAATTTATACACATATTGTTATGTGACCCTAGTTGCTCTCCCTGTAATGTGACAGCACACTCCTCCTTTCCAGCCTGGATTTCCTGTGTCCATTCAACCAGCTGCTATCTCTTTATGCCTTCTCATCTCGCCTCCGAACAGGAACTGCCCATTTAGTGTCATGTATCTACTTGAGCTAAGAAGCAGTCTCTTCGCGAGTATCATTTTATGTCTTATAGTCCAGTCTAATCTATGTCTGAAGAGTTGGCTTCGGGAATGGTTTCATTTCTGGGCTTACAGAGAGCCCGGGGGCCATGTCTTCCGGGGTTCCTCCAGTCTCAGTCAGACCATTAAGTCTGGTCTTTTTACTAGAATTTGAGTTTTGCACCCCACTTTTCTCCTGCTCCATGGGACTCTGTTGTGTTCCCTGTCAGGGTGGTCATTGTTGGTAGCTGGGCACCATCTAGTTCTTCTGGTCTCAGGCTGATGGAGTCTCTCTGGTTTATGTGGCCCTTTCTGTCTCTTGGGCTGATATTTTCCTCGTGTCTTTGGTATTCATTCTCCTTTGCTCCAAGTAGGTTGGGATCAGTTGATGGATCTTAGATGGCTGCTTGCTACCTTTTAAGACCCCAGATGCAACTCAACAAAGTGTGATGCAGAACATTTTATTAATAAACTTTGTTAAACCAGTTGACCTAGATGTCCGCAAAAACCATGGTCCCCGGATCCCCCCACCCCCCGGCCCCTGCTTTCTCATCCAAGTGTTTGGCTGTATTCACGAAACTTCTTAGCTTTTGGTTTAGCCCAACTGTGCTGACATCCTGTGTAGTGTGTGTTGTCCTTCCCTTTACTTAAGAGAATTTTTATCTACTATCTAGTTAGTGAATGCCCCTCTCCCTCCCTCCCCACACTCGTAACCATCAAAGAATGTTTTCTTCTGTGTTTAAACCTTTTCTTGGGTTCTTATAATAGTGGTCTCATACAATATTTGTCCTTTTGCGACTGACTAATTTCATTCACCATAGTGCCTTCCAGATTCATCCATGTTATGAGATGTTTCGTGGATTCACCGCTTCTTTATCGTTGCATAGTATTGCATTGTGTGTATGTACCATAATTTGTTTATCCATTCATCTGTTGTTGGGTACCTAGGTTGTTTCCATCTTTTTGTTATTGTGAACAGTGCTGCAGTGAACATGGGTGTGCATATATCTATTCACATGAAAGCTCTTATTTCTCTAGGATATATTCCAAGGAGTGGGTTTGCTGGATCGTACGGTACTTCTATTTCTAGCTTTTTACAGAAGCGCCAGATCGATTTCCAAACTGGTTTTACATTCCTACCAGCAGTGTGTAAGTGTTCCAGTCTCTCCACAACCTCTCCAACATTTATTATTTTGTGTTTTTTGGATTAATGGTAGCTGTGTTGGGGTGAGATGGTATCTCATTATAGTTTTGATTTACATTTCTTTAATGGCTAATGATCGTGAGCATTTCCTCATGTATCTGTTAGCCGCCTGAGCGTCTTCTTTGGTGAAGTGTCTGTTCATATCCTTTGCCCATTTTTAAACTGGGTTATTTGTCTTTTTGTTGTTGAGGTTTTTCAGTATCTTGTAGATTTTAGAGATTAGACACTGATCAGATTTGTTGTAGCCAAAATTTTTTCCTAGTCTGTAGCTTGTCTTTTGACTCTTTTGATGAAGTCTTTTGATGAGCATAAGTGTTTGATTTTTAGGAGCTCCCAGTTATCTAGTTTCTTTTCTGGTGTTTGTGCATTGTTACTTATGTTTCGTATTGTGTTTATGCCATGTATTAGGGCTCCTAGCATTGTCCCTGTTTTTTCTTCCATGATCTTTATTGTTTTTGATTTTATATTTAAGTCTTTGATGCATTTTGAGTTAGTTTTCGTGCATGGTATGAGGTATGGGTCTTGTTTCAGTTTTTTGCAGATGGATATCCAGCTGTGCCTGCACCATTTGTTAAAGAGACTGTCTTTTCCCCAGTTAACGGACTTTGGTCCTTTTTCAAATATCAGCTGCTCATAGGTGGATGAATTTATGTCTGGATTCTCAAATCTGTTCCATTGGTCTATGTATCTGTTGTTGTACCAGTACCAGGCTGTTTTGACTACTGTGGTGGTATAATAGGTTCTGAAATAAGGTCGTGTGAGGCCTTCCATTTTGTTCTTTTTCTTGAGTAATGCTTTACTTATCTGGGGCCTCTTCCCTTTTCATATGAAATTGGTGATTTGTTTCTCCATCTCATTAAAGAATGTAGTTGGAATTTGGATCGGGATTGCATTGTATCTGTAGATCACTTTGGGTAGAATTGACGTTTTCACAATGTTGAATCTACCTATCCATGAACAAGGTATGTTTTTCCACTTATGTAGGTTCTTTTGGTTTCTTGCGGTAGTGTCTTGTGGTTTTCTTTGTATAGATGTTTCATGTCTCTGGTTAGATATATTCATAAGTATTTTATCCTTTTGGGGGCTATTGTAAATGGTATTGGTTTGGTGATTTCCTCTTTGAAATTCTGTTTGTTGGTGTAGAGGAATCCAATGGGTTTTTGTATGTTTACCTTGTATCCTGATACTTTGCTGAAATCTTCTGTTAGTTCCGGTAATTTTCTTGTGGATTCTTTGGGGTTTTCTATGTTTAAAATCATTATCTGCAAATAGAGATAACTTTTTACTTCTTCCTTACTAATTTGGATGCCCTTTATTTCTTCTAGCCTAAATTGCTCTGCCTAGGACCTCCAGCATAATGTTGAATAAGAGTGCTGATACAGGGCATCCTTGTCTGGTTCCCATTTTCAAGGGGAATGCTTTCAGACTCTCTCCATTGAGGCTCTTGGCTCTGTATAAATGCCCTTTATTATGCTGAGGAATTTCTCTTCTATTCCTATTTCGCTGAGAGTTTTTATGATGAATGGGTGTTGGAGTTTGTCAAATGCCTTTTCTGCATCAGTTGATAAGATCATGTGGTTCTCATTTTTTTATTTATGTGATGGATTACATTGTTTTTCTAATGTTGAACCATCTTTGTATACTGGGTATGAATCCCAGTCGGTCATGGTGTATTATGTTTTTGATATATTGTTGAATTCTGTTGGCTAGAATTTTGTTGAGGATTTTTGCATCTATGTTCATGAGGGATATAGGTCTGTAATTTTCCTTTTTTTGTGGTGTCTTTACCTGGTTTTGGTATCAGGGCTATGTTGGCTTCATAGAATGAATTTGTGAGTATTCCATTGTTTTCTATGGTCTGAAATACCTTTAGTAGCAGTGGTGTTAACTCTCCTCTGAAAGTTTGGTAGAATTCTCCAGTGAAACCATAAGGGCCAGGGCTTTTTTTTTGTTGGCAGTTTTTTAATTACCTTTTCAATCTCTTCCTTCGTTATAGGTTTATTTCATTGTTGTACCTCTGTTTGTGTTAGTTTAGGTAGGTAGTGAGTTTCAAGAAATTTGTCCATTTCCTCTAGGTTTTCAAATTTGTTAGAGTACAATTTTTCATAGTATTCTGTTATGATTCTTTTAATTTCGGTTGGGTCTGTTGTGATATTGCGTGTCTCATTTCTTATTTGGGTTTGCTTGCTTCCTCTTGTGTTTTTCTTTTGTTGGTTTTGCCAGTGGTTTATTGATTTTGTTGATCTTCTCAAAGAACCAGCTTTTGATCCTGTTGACGCTTTCAATTGTTTTTCTATTCTCTATTTCAGTTAATTCTGCTCTAATTCTTATTATTTCCTTTCTTCTGGTGCCTGAGGGCTTCTTTTGCTGCTCTCTTTCTATTTGTTTGAGATGTAAGATTAATGTTTTGATTTTGGCCCTTTCTTCTTTTTGGATGTGTGCATTTATTACTATAAATTGATCTCTGAGCACTGCTTTTGCTGTGTCCCAAAGGTTCTGGTAGGATGTGTTTTCATTCTCATTTGATCCTGTGAATTTCTTTATTCCATCCTTAATTTCTTCTATAACCCAGTAGTTTTTTGAGCAAAATGTTGTTCAGTTTCCATGTGTTTTATATTTTTTCCATGCTTTTTCTGTTATTGATTTCTTCTTTTATGGCTTTATCGTCAGAAAAGATGCTTTGTAATATTTTAATGCTTTGGATTCTGTTAAGGCTTGCTTTATGGCCTCACATATGGTCTGTTCTGGAGAGTGTTCTATGTACATTGGAAAAGAAAGTATGTTTGGTTGTTGTTGGGTGGAGCATTCTGTATATGTCTGTGAGGTTGGGTTGGTTGATTTGTGGCATTTAGATCTTCCATGTGTTTATTGAGCTTCTTTCTGGATGTTCTGTCCTTCACTGAAAGTGGTATGTTGAAGTCTCATACTATTATTGTGGAGCTATCTGTATTTCTTTTCAATGCTGTTAGAGTTTGTTTTATGTGTTTTAGAGTCTTGTTGTTGAGTGCGTAAATATTTTATTATGGCTATGTTCTTCTCATGTACTGACCCTTTAATTATTATATAGTGTCCTTCCTTATTGTTTGTGGTGGATTTTGTTTTAAAGTCTGTTTTGTCAGAGATTAATATTGCCACTCTCACTCTTTCTTGGTTGTTGTTTCCTCGATCTATTTTTTTCCCATCCTTTGCGTTTTGATTTGTTTGTGTCTTTAAGGTGTGTCTCTTGTTGGCAGCATATAGACGGATCATGTTGTTTCAATCCATTTTGCCACTCTCTTTTTATTGGTGGGTTTAGTCAATTTACATTCAGTTCAATTTTTGATAGATATGAGTTTAGTGCAGTTATTTTGATGTATTTTTGTGTGCTGTTGACAGTTTCTTTGTTCCACTTCATTTTCTGTGCTGAGTCATTTTTCACTGTGTATTTTCTTGTTGTCTTTTTTGTTTTTGTTCATTTTGTATTTGCAGAGTCTTTATGTTTTTCTTGTTTTTTATTTTGATGTGTAGGATTGTTAGTTTCTGTCATGGAGTGAATTATGTTTCCCCAAAAATGTGTGTATCAATTTGGCTGGTCCATGATTCCCGGTATTGTGTGATTTTCTTATATGTTGTAAATCCTGCCTCTATGATGTTAATGAGGGAGGATGGGTGGCAGTTGTGTTAGCAAGGCAGGACTCAATTTACAAGATTGGATTGTGTCCTGAGGCAATATATAAAAGACAGAAATGAGCAGTGAGATGGAGGACCTCATACTACCAAGAATGCAGTGCTGGAAGCAGAGCGCATCCTTTGGACTGGGGTCCCTGTGCAGAGAAGCTCCTGGTCTGGGGGAATGTTGATGAGAAGGCCGACAGGGAGAGAAAGGCTTCCCCCTGGAGCTGATGTCCTGAATTTGGATTTTTAGTCTACTTTACTGTGAAGAAATAAATTTCTCTTTGTTAAAACCGTTTCTGTTGTAGCAGCACTAGATGACTAAGACAGTTTCCTTTGCGGGAACATTAATATTTACCTCAGTTTTTCTGAGTTTAAACCAATCTGTTATTTCTTTTTATTGCTTTGACTTCCTCTCCATATGAAAGCTCTATGACTGCATTTTTTTAGTCCCTCTTTTTTGTTTTAATGTTGTCATCCTTTACATATTGACGTCTCTGTTTCCCGGTTCTTAGCATTTTGGCTTTGATTTATTTTTGTGACTTCCCCATCTTGGTTTATATCTGGTTGCTCTGTCCTGTGTTCTGGTCTTGGTTGTTATCTGATGTTATTCGTTTTATAGCCAGAGGACTCCCTTTAGTATTTCTTGTAATTTTGGTTTGGTTGTTACAGATTTCTTAAAGTTCTGTTTATTTGGAAATGCTCTAATTTTGCCATCATATTTGAGACACAGTTTTGCTGGATATATAATTCTTGGCTGGCAATTTTTTTCCTTCAAGGCTTTATATATGTCATCCCATTGCTTTCTTGCCTGCATAGTTTTTGGGGAGTAGTCCGAGCTTAATCTATTGACTCTCCTTTGTAGATGACTTTTGTTTATCCCTAGCTGCTTTTAAAATTCTATCTTTATCTTTGGTTTTTGCAAGTTTGGTTATGATATGTCTTGGTGACTCTTTTGGGATCTGCATTGTGTGTGGTTCAATGAGCATCTTGGATGAATATCTTCGTATCTTTCACGATATCAGGGAAGTTTTCTGCCAACAAATCTTCAACAATTCTCTCTGTATTCTTTCTCTCCCCCTGTTCTGGTACTCCAGTCACTTATAGGTTATTCTTCTTGTTAGGGTTTCTTAATTTTTTTAAATTCTTTTATCTGATTTTTCCTCAAATAAATTGGTATCAAGTGCTTTATCTTCAGTCTCACTAATTCCGACTTCCGTTGCTTCAGTTCTCCTCCTTTGACTTCCTATTGAGTTGTCTAATTCTGAAATTTTATTGTTAATATTCTGGTTTTCTGTTTTTCTATGGATTCTTACAACATGTTAAATTTGTCATTATACTCTTCTATAATCTTCTTAAGTTCCTCTGTTTGCTTTGTCTATGTGTTCCTTGGCTTCTTCTGCATTTTGTCTGGTCTCTTTCCTGATCTATTGAAGAGTTCTGTATATTAATTGTTTGTATTCTACCTCCAGTAATTCCAGTAAGTTCTCTTCCTCTGGAAGCTTTCTTGATTCTTTGTTTCGAGAGCTTGCTGAAGCCATCATGGTCTGCCTCTTTATGTGATTCGATATTGACTGTTGTCTCCGAGCCATCAATAAGTTAGATATTATTTTATGTTTGCTTACTGTGTTGTAGTTTCTTGTTTTGTTTCATTTTGATGTGCCCAAATATGCTACTCATGTGTGCTAGTTTGATTATTGATGCCTTTTAAGCTCTAACGTTCTTTCACCAGGTGGTTAGATCTGTTACTAGGTATGTGAGCCCAGGAGTCCGGTTACTTTTCTTGTATGGATTCAGCTCTGGTGTCCAGGTAGTCTGTCACAAAGTGTATGGTGCAGCCTCTCACCTACATCCCTAGATGGACAGGGGTGATTGGAGTAGGCACAGTTATCTGTCTGCAGCAGGGGGTCATGCGCTGAGCAAGGCAGGGAGCTGATGCCTGCTTCTGAGTATCTGGAAGAAAAGCGTGTCCCTGTTCCCTAGAGTACGTAAGTGGGTGGGTTTTGCAGCTGGAGTATGGGCATCTAATACTATTGCTTGTAAGGACTGGGAGATACCACTTATTCTTTGACCCTTGTGGCAGGTGGCTAGGTGGCGTGGGTGGAGCCGCCAGTCCTCAGGCCCGTGATGTGGGTAGGTGAGGACCCTTCTTGATGGGCAGAGCGATGTCAAATGTCACGAACTTGCCACTCCACCATATAGCTCATAGAGTTGAAGTTAAGCTTCAGGTATATATTGTTTTGTATTGTGCTAATGAGGGCCTACACTATTAAAATGAGCCCACATAGGTCTAGGCAGGGGTGAAAGGCATTCAGAGTCCTTGGACCTCTTATGCCTGTGCCTAGGCGAAGGAGCTGTGCCTGCCCTGAGTTTCTGACTTAGGGGAGCAGGCATATTGTTTTTTCCTGTTTGTTAATTTGTTCCCTCTCCAAGGCTGGAAGAATGGCTCAGGGTGTGTGACGGGTTCTACTTCTGGCCATGGGAACATAGCAATCACTGAAGCTGGCCTGGGACCCCGGTGCAAAGTTGGGAGGAGGCAGGAAAATTTGAGAGACATTCTTCCCAAATGCGGTGTTTTTTTATCTGCGCAGTGAGTAACGCTTGTACTTATCTTTTACTGATTGAGCACTGCTTTTCACTGGTCCTGGAGGCTTGAGTACACTCTCCGCCACTTGGTCTCTTCCAATGTGGAAAACGCGTCCCAAACGCTACTAGTTGCGTCACCGCACGCACCAGCCGATCCGGCCTGCAGGGTGCGGTTCCCACTGTGTCACTTCTGGCAACTCCTCACTGCTTCCAAACTGTTTCTCCCTCCCCCGCAACTCAGTCCATGTCCCCAACTTTGCCCTTGACGTTCAGGGCACCTGGACTGCCATATATAATTGATTCACTTGTTTTTTCGGATCTTTGTTGTAAGAGGGACAACAGGAAGTGTCTGACTATTCTGCCATCTTGGCCCAACCTTCTCTGTGTATATCTTTTAGATTTTTTTTTTTTTTTGGGGTACTATGTGGAATGCATTTATTATCCTAAATTTATTTATAACAGCCTATTTTAAATTGGGAGCTCTGGTGACATAGCGGTTAAGAGCTCGGCTGCTAACGAAAAGGTTGGCAGTTCGAATCCACCAGCCGCTCTTTAGAAATCCATGGGGTAGTTCTCCTCTGTCCTGTGGAGTCACTATGAATCGGAATTGACTCGACAGCGATGGATTTGTTTATTTTTTGTAGTTTAAATTGATACCAACTGAACTTTAATAACACGCAAAAATACTGTTTCTATCCTCCCTTTATGAGGTTGTCACGAATTACATTTTTATATAATATGTGCCCAATAATCTAAATAATTATTTTTATGTATTTGTATATTAAATTGTATAACCAAACACCAAAACTAAAACCATTGCCGTCAAGTTGATTCTGACTTATAGTGATCATATATGACAGAGTGGAACTTCCCCATAGGGTTTCCAAGGAGCGGCTTGTGGATTTGAACTGCTGACCTTTTGGTTAGCAGCTGAGCTCTTAACCACTGTGCTACCAGAACTCTGTTAAATCATGTAGGACATAACAGGTAGAGTTATAAACCAAAAATGCTATAAAACTGGTTCTTAACTTGCACATGAAATTACCTTTACTGAACATCTTTATTTTATCATGTGAGTTTGAGTTACAGTGTAGTATGATTTTATTTCAACCTGAAGGATTCTCTTTGGCATTTCTTGTCAGTCTAGGACAGATGTAGTGGTTACAAACTCCCACAACTTTTTTTTATCTGGGAATGTCTTAATTTTACCCTCATTTTTTGTAAGATAGTTTTGCTGGATATAGAATCTTGCTCGACAGACCTTTTCTTTCACCACTCTAAATATGTCATCCCACTGCCTTCTGGTTTTGAGGAAAAGTCAAATGCTTAATCTTATTGAAGATTCCTTGTATGTGACAGCTCATTGGTTTCACAATTTTCTCTTTGTCTTTAGTTTTTGAGAGTGAGTATATTCTGTCTCATTGTGGATCTCTTTGGGTTTATCCTACTTGGAGTTCATTGTGTTTCTTGGATGTGTAGATTCATGCCTTTTGTCAAATTTGGGAAGCTTTTGGCCATTACTTCCTTAAATATTCTTTTTACCTCTTTCTATCTCTCTCCTCCTGGGACTCACATAATGCATGTGTTGGTTTGCTTGATGGTAGCTCATAAGCTCCTTCAGCTCTCTTCACTTTTCTTCATTGTTTTTTCTTGTCTTTCTCAGACATGAAAATTTCAGTTGTCATATTTTCTTGTTCACTGATTGTTCTGACAGCTCAAATCTGCTGCGGAACCCTGACAATGAATTTTTCCTCTCACTTTTCATACTTTTTGGCTCCAGTATTTCTGTGTAGTTCCTTTTTATAATTTCTCTGTGTTTATTGATATTCTCAATTTGTTCATGTGTCCTTTTTCTGATTTCCTTTAGTTTATTGTCTTTATTTTCCTGTAGCATTTTCAGTGTGTTTAATACTGTTGCTTTAAAGTCATTGTCTTGTCATTCCACTGTCTGGGCTACCACAAGGAAAATTTCTGTCACTTACTGTATTCTTTTGAGTGGGCCATCCTTCCTGTTTCTTTGTATAACTTGTTATTTTGTATATAAGTAACTGGAACATTTGAAGATTATAATGTGGTCACTCTGGAAATCAGATTCTTCCCATTCTCCAAAGTTTATATTTTTTTCTTTTTCTAATTATTTTTTTGTTAAAGGCTGTGGTCATATGTTTGTTTAGTGATTTCCCGTAACTATTTTTGCAGTGACTGTCTTCCTGGGTATATGGGGACACTGAAGTCTCTGTTTCTTAGCTTGTGTTCAACTAGCATTTTGACAGAGATTTGTTTGAATGTCAGAGTTTTAAAAAAAACCAAAAACAAAACACCTCTGTCAATTTCTGCAAATTGACTCTCTGCTGGGGCCTTCCTTCAACACTTAGCCAGGCTTCCACTGAACCTAGGAATCAGTCCAAGGAGAAAGCTTAAGTTGTCTCAGGTAATTTCTGAGCGTTTGCATTACTCTGGGCATGTGTATGGCTTTCTCAATTCACCATATACATATATACATGGTGCTTTTGAAAGCCTTAATTCTGGAAAGGTACTCTCCCTGGCTTCTCTTTCCAGTCTTTAGCACCTATCGTATGCCTTAATCACATTCTTTAGTCCCAGTTGGCTACAGGAGTTATAGCCTTCTGGTGTTGCCCACTGCCCCTCAGTCCTGCAGGAGCTCCGAGATGAGTGCCTTGCTTCCACTCTTCAGACAGCCCCAGATAGGTTAGAACAGATGCACAAAATAATTTACAAATAAAGTCTGCTCTACTCTGTCTAGAACTAGAGACAAGGCTTTGTCTCAGGAATGTGGGCCACTGCTGCTTTAAGAGCCAGGGAAGTGGTCAGGCACAGGTGAGTAGAAAACCAAAGCTTTCCTGCTAGGTGCTGCCTTTTTCTTGATCCAGTGTTTGCTTAGTTGTATAATCCTTTGACTGGTTTTCAGAGATCTGACAAAGTTAGTCCTGCCAGTTTCTGCCTTTTTTTTGTGTGTGTTTTTATGGGGGGATGGGGACGTGCAGCAGCTCATGCCGCCATCTTGCTCTGGACCTCCTTTTCATTTTTAAACATCTGTCACTAGATGGTTCTTATATTGTTTTTGTATTCACTTGCCAAAGGTAAAATAGATGAATTGGGGTGGTATAGTAGATAAGAATAGGTTTATATACCTGACTTTAAATCGTAAGTCTTCTATTTTCTATAGTTTCGTGATTTTTTTGTTGTTGTTTTGTTTTTTGAGAAAGTGATTAAATTCTCTGGGCCTGAGCAAAGAAAGAAGACATTTAGATTGTTAAAAATAAAGAACTCACACTATATCGGGGAATTTGGGGGAATTTTAAAAACTGTAATGTTTATTTCAACATAACAATTATCTATTATATTTGTTTTTTTAAGTAAACTTGCTTTTTTTATAAAAATATTAAATGACAAAGGTGGTGTTGTTAGGTGCCGTCAGGTCGGTTCTGGCTCATAGTGATCCTGTGAATAACAGAAAGAAAACACTGCCTGGTCCTACGCCATCCTCACAATCGTTACTGTGTTTGAGCCCATTGCTGCAGTCATGGTGGCAGTCCATCTTGTTGCGGTTCTTTCTCTTTTTCACTGACCCTCTACTTTACCATGTATGAAGTCCTTCTCCAGGAACTGGTTCTCCCTGATAACATGTCCAAAGTAAGTGAGATGAAGTCTTGCCATCCTCGCTTCTAAGGAGCATTCTGGCTGTACTTCTTCCAAGACAGATTTGTTCGTTCTTTTGGCAGTCCGTGGTATATTCAGTATTTTTTGCCAACACCATAAATCAAATGCAAATAACAAAAGTAGACACTTAGTTACTATAGGAAGGTATAAAATGGCAAGTGAATGTTTCCACATCTGCCCTCATCTCATTCCTCATCACAGTTCACTGTTTAAAAGAGATTGCTGTTAACAATTTCTTGTGTATTCTTTCAGAAACATTCTCTGCATATACAAGCATATGAAAACACACGTGTGCATGTCTTTCTTTTTAAAAGTTTGATCATATTATTTTCTAGGTTGGCTTTCTTAGAAACTGAGCCTGAGATGGGGATTCCTGTGCAAGTCATTTATCACTGTGGTGCTCTCAGGTGAATTATTTAAGGGAGTGAGGGAAGCAGGAGTGGGCATGGGAACAAAGCCAGAGAAGTGGTTCTCAAACTGTGGTTTCCTGATCAGGAGCATCAGCACCAACTGGGAACTTATTACAAATGCTCATTCTCGGGGCCACTCCAGACCTACAGAATCAGAAATTTTGGCATTGGGTCCCACCAGTCTATGTTTTGATAAGCCCTTTCAGGTGATTTTGGTGCATGACAAATTTTGAGAACTACGGGTCTAGACAAAGATGTGGTTCGCCTGAAGTCTAGCCTCAGCCTGATAACCTTGGGAAACTCTGAAGCATGAATACCATCACACAGTTGTCCCACCTGAGGCAGTGGAGCTTGGTTCCCCCACCCCCATTTTATTTAAAAAAATGGTTGTACAGTAAAATTGACTTTTTTTCGTTTTGTACTATATGGGTGGATTCATGTTACCACCACTACAATCAGGATATAGAACAGGATATCCATCACCCACTAAAACTTCTTTGTCCTATACCTTTATAGTTATACCTTCCCTCCACCTATACCCCCTGGCAACCACCGATCTTTTCTCCAATGCTTTAGTTTTGTGTTTTCCAAAATGTCATATAAATAGAACCGTATAGCATGTAAACTTTTGAAAGTGGCTTTGTTGACTCAGCATAATGCCTTTGAGATTCATACAAGTTGTTGTGTTATAAATAATTTGTTCTTTTTGACTAGAAGGCAGAAGGGGACAGGAAAGCTGGTGATAGGGAACCTAAGGTCGAGAAGGGAGAATGTTGACATGTCGTAGGGTTGTTAACCAATGTCATAAAACAATATGTGTGCTGTTTAATGAGAAGCTAGTTTGTTCTGTATACTTTCATCTAAAGTACAATTAAAAAATAATACTTTGTTTTTATTGCTGAGTAGTATGTCATTCTATGGATGTACTACAATTTGTTCACTGATTCATTTGTTGAAGGACATTTGGGTTGTTTCCAATTTTTAGCAATTATGAATAGAGTTGCTATGAACATTTGTAGGCAGGTGTTTGCAAGAACATAAGTTTTTATTTCTCTATAGCGTCACTAAGGAGCCTTGGTGGCGCAGTGGTTAAGTGCTTGCTGTTTAGCGAAGCGTCTGTGGTTTGAACCTGTCAGTGGCTTTGCGAGAGAAAAGACCTTGTGATATGCTCCCGTAAAAATTACAGAAAACCCTATGGGGTCCAAATCGACTTGTTGGCAATGGGTTGGGATAAATTCTTAGAAGTGGGATTGCTGAGTCATATGACTTTATAAGAAACTACCAAATTGTGTTCTATAGTGGCTGTACCATTTTACATTCCCATCAGCAATGCATGAGAATTCCAATTGCTCTGTACTCTCGTTAGCACTTGGTATTGTCAGTTTATTAAAATTTTTTTTAGCTATTCTAATAAGTGTGTTGTGGTATCTTGTGAGCATTTCCCTAAAATGATGTTCAGCGTTTTTTTCATGTCCTTATTTGCCATCTCTGTATCTGCTTTAGTGAAAGTCCTGTTCAACAAATGTTTTAAAAATTTTTTTAATTGGTGTCATGGATTGAATTATGTCCCCCAAAAAATGTGTGTATCAATTTGGCTGGGCCATGATTCCTGGTACTGTGTGATTTTCCTGTATGTTGTAAATCCTGCCTCTATGATGTTAATGAGGGAGGATGAGCAGCAGTTGTGTTAGTAAGGCAGGACTCAGTCTGCAAGATTGGACTGTATCCTGAGGCAATGTCTTGAGATATAAAAGACAGAAGTGAGCAGTGAGACGGGGACCTCATACCATCAAGAAAGCAGTGCCGGGAGCAGAGCGCGTCCTTTGGACTGGGGTCCCTGTGCCGAGAAGCTCCTAGTCCAGGGAACATTGATGAGAAGGCCGACAGAGAGAAAAAGCCTTCCCCTGGAGCTGATGCCCTGAATTTGGACTTTTAGCCTACTTTAACTGTGAGGAAATAAACTTCTCTTCGTTAAAACCATCCACTTGTGGTATTTCTGTTATAGCAGCACTAGAGGACTAAGACAATTGGGTTGTTTTCATATTGTTGGATTTTGAAAGTTTTAAAATTTTAACTGTATATATTTTCTGAACACAAGTCTCCTTTGTCAAATATGTAATTTGCAAATACTTTCCCCAGTCTTCAGCACATCTTTCCATTTCTTATCTTTCATAGGACAAAAGTTTTTAATTTTGGTGAAGTCTAATTTATCAATTTTTTTTCTTTTATGGCTTGTCCTTTCGGTGTGATTCCACAAGTCGTGAAGATTATCTGCGTTTTTTTTTTGAAAGTTTTACATTTACATTGATGATCCATTTTGAGTTAATTTTGAATATGGTGTGTGATACAGGTCAAAGTTCTTTTTTGGGGTCCGTGAGTAAGCAGTTGTTGCAACACCAAGACTATCCTTTCTTCATTAAATTTGTTTAGCATCTTTTAAAAAAAATCAAATGGCCGTATTTGTTGTGGAACTATTTATGGACTCGTTTTCATTCATCTGTGTGTATATCCCTTTGCTGTTACCAGTGTCTTGATTACTGTAGCTTTATAGTGATTCTTATTGAGTAGTATGATTCTTCCAAATTTATTCTTCTTTTTCAGAATTGTTTTAGCTATTCCAGTACCTTTGCCTTCCACTTAATATTTAAAATTGTTGATACCTACAGAAATTTATGCTGGGATTTTAATGAGACTATGTGATTAGATGGTATGTCTTTCTGTTTATTTAGGTCTTCTTGTATTTTTTATCAGTGTTTTGTGGTTTCAATATACAGATCTTGTACATGTTTTGTTAGAGGTATACCTAAGTATTTCATTTTTGTTAGAGATATTATAAATGCTCTTTTTTAAAAAAAATTCAGTTTTCCAGTTGTATGGTACTAGAATATAGAAATATGATTGAATTTTGTTTGTTAACCTTTGTCCTGTGACTTTATTAAACTCAAGTTTTAGTATTAGAGCTTTTTTTTTTTTGTAAATTTCTTTAGCTTTTTTACATAGGCAATAAAGTTGTCTACAAATAGGAATAGTTTTATTTCTTCCTTTCCAATATGTACACCTTTTTATTTTTTTCTTGCCTTTGAAAAAAGGCCTTGGTGGGGTGAGGTGGTATCTCATTGTAGTTTTGATTTGCATTTCTCTAAATGGCTAGCGATCGTAAGCATTTCCTCATGTATCTGTTAGCTGCCTGAGTGTCATCTTTGGTGAAGTGTCTGTTCCTATCATTTGCCCATTTTTTAAATGGGTTATTTGTCTTTTTGTTGTTGAGGTGTTGCAGTATCTTGTAGATTTTAGAGATTAGATGCTGATCGGATTTGTCATATCCAGAATCTTTTCCCAGTCTGTAGGTTGTGTTTCTACTCTTTGGTGAAGTCTTTTGATGAGCATAAGTGTTTGATTTCTAGGGGCTCCCAGTTATCTAGTTTTTCTTCTGGTGTTTGTGCATTGTTAGTAATGTTTTGTATTCTGTTTATGCCATGTTTTAGGGCTCCTAGCATTGTCCCTATTTTTTTTTTTCCATGATCTTTATAGTTTTTGATTTTATATTTATTTCTTTGATCTATTTTGAGTTAGTTTTTGTGCATGGTGTGAGGTATGGATCTTGTTTTATTTTTTGCAGATGGATACCCGAGTTATGCCAGTACCATTTGTTAAAGAGACTTTTTCCCCATTTAATTGACTTTGGGCCATTGTCAAATATCAGCTGCTCATAGGTGGGTGAATTTACATCTGGATTCTCAATTCTGTTTCATTGTCTATGTATCTGTTTTTGTACAAGTACCAGGCTGTTTTGACTACCATGGGGGTATAATAGGTTCTAAAAGCAGGTAGTGTGAGGCCTCCCACTTTGTTGTTGTTCTTCTTGAGTAATGCTTTACTTATCTGGGGCCTCTTCCCTTTCCATATGAAGTTAGTGATTTGTTTCTCTGTCTCATTAAAGAATGTAGTTGGAATTTGGATCAGGATTGCACTGTATCTGTAGATTGCTTTGGGTAGAATTCACATTTTCACAGTGTTGAGTCTTCCTATCCATGAGCATGGTATGTTTTTCCACTTATGTAGGTCTCTTTGTATAGGTGTTTTACATTTCTGGTTAGATTTATGCCTAAGTATTTTATTCTCTGGGGTGCTATTGTAAATGGTATTGATCTGGTGATTTCCTTTCCGAAGTTCTCTTTGTTCATGTAGAGGAATCCAACTGATTTTTGTATGTTTATCTTGTATCCTCTCCCACGTGTCTGTCAGTTTATTGTACTATAGGGGCTTGCGTGTTGCTGTGATGCCACCGGTATTCAGATACCAGCAGGGTCACCCAGGATGGACAGGTTTCAGCTGAGCTTCCATACTGAGACAGACTAGGAAGAAGAACCTGGCAGTCTACTTCTGAAAAGAGTTAGCCAGTAAAAACCTTATGAATAGCAGCCGAACATCGTCTGATATAGTGCTGGAAGATGAGCCCCCCAGGTTGGAAGGCACTCAAAATAAGACTGGGGAAGAGCTGCCTCCTCAAAGTAGAGTCAACATTAATGACGTGGATGGAGTCAAACTTTCGGGACCTTCATTTACTGATGTGGCACGACTCAAAATGAGAAGAAACAGCTGCAAACATCCATTAATAATTGGAATGTGGAATGTACGAAATATGAATCTAGGAAAATTGGAAATCATCAGAAATGAAACAGAATACATAAGCATCAATATCCTAGGCATTAGTGAGTTGAAATGGACTGGTATTGGCCATTTTGAATTGGACAATCATACGGTCTACTATGCCGGGAATGACACCTTGAAGAGGAATGGTGTTGCATTTATTGTCAAAAAGAACATTTCAAGATCTATCCTAAAGTACAGTGTTATCAGTAATAGGATAATATCCATCCACCTACAGGGAAGGCCGGTTAATATGACTGTTATTCAAATTTATGTACTAACCACTAAGGCTAAACATGAAGAAATTGAAGTTTTTTACTAGCTTCTGTAGTCTGAAATTGATCAAACATGCAATCGAGATGCGTTGATAATTACTGGTGATTGAAATGCGGAAGTTGGAAACAAAGAAGGATCTGTAGCTGAAAAATGTCATCTTGGTGATAGAAATGATGCCAGAGATTGCATGATAGAATGTTGCAAGACTAACGATTTCTTCATTGCAACTAACTTTTTAACCAACATAAACGGTGTCATGGTTTGAATTATGTCCCCCCAAAAATGTGTGTATCAGTTTGGCTGGGCCATGATTCGTGGTACTGTGTGATTTTCCTATATGTTGTAAATCCTGCCTCTATGATGTTAATGAGGGAGGATGGGTGGCAGTTGTGTTAGTAAGGCAGGACTGGATCTACAAGACTGGATTGTGTCCTGAGGCAATCTCTTGAGATATAAAAGACAGAAGTGAGCAGAGAGACGGGGACCTCATACCATCAAGAAAGCAGTGCCAGGAACAGAGCGCATCCTTTGGACCGGGGTCCCTGCACCGAGAAGCTCCTAGTCCAGGAGAACACTGATGAGAAGGCCAAGAGAGAGATAAAGCTTTCCCCTGGAGCTGATGACTTTTAGCCTACTTTGACTATGAGGAAATAAACTTCTCTTCATTAAAACCATCCACTTGTGGTATTTCTGTTGTAACAGCACTAGATAACTAAGACAAACAGCGACTATACATATGGACCTCCCCAGGTTGAATACACAGGAATCAAATCGACTACATCTGTGGAAAGAGACAATGGAAAAGTTCAATATCAGTCAGAACAAGGTCAGGGTCCAACTGCAGAACAGACCATTAATTGCTCATAGGCAAGTTCAAGTTGAAACTGAAGAAAATTAGAACAACTCTACGAGAGCCAAAGTACACTGTGAGTGTATCTCACCTGAATTTAGAGACCATCTGAAGAGTAGATTTGATGTGTTGAATACTAATGACTGAGGGCCAGACGAGTTGTGGAATGACATCAAGGACATCATACATGAAGAAAGCAAGAGGTCATTAAAAAGACAGGAAAGAAAGAAAGGACCAAAATGGATGTCAGAAGAGACTCTGAAACTTGTCCTTAAATGTCGAGTAGCTAAAGCAAAAGGAGGAAATGAGGAAGTAAGAGAACTGAACAGAAGATTTCAAAGGGTGGCCCGAGAAGACAAAGTAAAGTATTATAATGACATGTGCGAAGAACTGGAGATAGAAAACCAAAAGGGAAGAACACGCTCGGCATTTCTCAAGCTGAAAGAACTGAAGAAAAAATTGAAGTCTTGAGTTGCAATACTGAAGGATTCTGTGGGAAAAATATCAAACAGCGCAGGAAGCATCAAAAGAAGTTGGAAGGAATACATAGAGTCATTGTACCAAAAAAGAATTGGTCGACGTTCAGCGGTTTCAAAAGGTAGCATATGATCATGAACTGATGGTACTGAAGGAAGAAGTCCAAGCTGCACTGAAGTCAGAGGTGATAAACAAGGCTCCAGGAATTGACAGAATATCAGTTGAGATGTTTCAGCAAACGGATGCCACACTGGAAGTGCTTACTCGTCTATGCCAAGAAATTTGGAAGACAGCTACATGGCCAACCGACTGGAGGAGATCCATATTTATGCCTGTTCCCAGGAAAGATGATCCAACCAAATGCAGAAAGTATCATACAATATCATTAATATCACAGGCAAGTAAAATTTTGCTGAAGATCATTCAAAAGCGGCTGCAGCAGTATATCCGCAGGGAACTGCCAGAAATTCAGGCCAGATTCAAGAGGACGTGGAACCAGGGATATCATTATTGATGTCAGATGGATTCTGGTTGAAAGCAGAGAATACCAGAAAGATGTTTACCTGTGTTTTATTGGCTGTGCAAAGGCATTCTACTCTGTAGATCATAACAAATTATGGATAACATTGAGAAGAATGGGTATTCCAGAACACTTAATTGTGCTCATGAGGCAGTCGTTCAGACAAAACGAGGGGGTACTTCATGGTTTAAAGTCTGGAAAGGTGTACATCAGGTTTGTATCCTTTCACCATACCTATTCAATCTGTATACTGAGCAAATAATTCAAGAAGCTGGACTATATGAAGAAGAACGGGACATCAGGATTGGAAGAAGACTCATTAACAACTTGGGTTATGCAGATGATGCAACCTTGCTTGCTGAAAGTGTACTTGAAGCAGTTACTGATGAAGATCAAACACCATAGTCTTCAGTATGGATTACACCTCAACATAAAGAAAACAAAAATCCTTAAAACTGGACCAATAAGCAACATCATAATAAATGGAGAAAAGATTGAAGTTGTCAAGGATTTCATTTTACTTGGATCCACAATCAACACCAGTGGAAGCAGCAGTCAGGAAATCAGAAAATGCATTGCATTGGGCAAATCTGTTGCAGAAGACCTCTTTAAAGTGTTGGAAAGCAAAGGTGTCACCTTGTGGACTAAGGTGTGCCTGTCCCAAGCCATGGTGTTTTCTATTGTCTCATATTCATGAGAAAGCTGGACAATTAATAAGGAAGACTGAAGAGGAATTAACAGCTTTGAATTATGGTGTTGGCAAAGAATATTGAATATACCATGGACTGCCAAAAGAGTGAACAAATCTGTCTTGGAAGAAGTCCAACCAGAGTGCTCCTTAGATGCAAGGATGTACTTTGTACATGTTGTCCGGAGAGATCAGTCCCTGGAGAAGGACATCATGCTTGGTAAAGTACAGGGTAAGCGGAAAACGAGGAAGACCCTCAATGAGATGGGTTGACACAGTGGCTGTAACAATGGGCTCAAGCATAACAATGATTGTGAGGATGGTGTAGGACCCATCAGTGTTTCGTTCTGTTGTATGCAGGGTCACTATGAGTCGGAACTGACTCGACAGCACCTAACAACAACATCTTGTATCCTGATACTTTGCTGAAATCTTCTACTAGTTCTAGAATTTTTCTTGTGGACTCTGGGGTTTTTTGTGTATAAGATCATATCATCTACAAATAGAGATACTTCTTCTTTACCAATTGGGATGCCCTTTATTTCTTTTTCTTGCCTTATTTCTCTGGGTAGGTCCTCCAGCACAATATTGAATCAGTGGTGGTAAAGGACATCCTTGTCTGGTTCCTGTTCACAAGAGGAACGGTTTCAGACTCTCTCCACTGAGGATGATGTTGGCTAAATGCCCTATGTCAAGGAATTTCCCTTCTGTTCCTATTTTGCTGAGAGTTTTTATCATGAATAGGTGTTGGACTTTGTCAAATGCCTTTTCTGCATCGATTGATAAGATCACGTGGTTCTTGTTTTTTGTTTTCTTTATGTGATGGATTACACTGATTGTTTTTCTAATGTTGAAGTATTGCTGCATACCTAGTATGAATCCCACTTGGTCATGTTGAATTAATTTTTTGATGTGTTGTTGAATTCTTTTGTCTAGAATTTTGTTGAGGATTTTTGCATCTATTTCCATGAGGGATAGTGGTCTCTAATTTTCATTTTTTGTAGTCTACCTGGTTTTGGTATCAGGGTTATGCTGACTTCACAGAATGAGTTCGGTAGTATTCTATTCTTTTCTATGTTCTGAAATACCTTTAGTAGTAGTGGTGTTAACTCTTCTCTGAAAGTTTGGTAGAATTCTCCAGTGAAGCCATCAGGACCAGGGCTTGTTTTTTGTTGAGAGGTTTTTTTTTTTTTAAATTACCTCTTCAATCTCTTCTTTTGTTATAGGTTTATTTATGTTTTCTACCTCAGTTTGTGTTAGTTTAGGTAGGTAGTGTGTTTTGAGAAATTTTGTCCATTTCCTGTAGGTTTTCAAATTTGTTGGAGTACAGTTTTTCATAGTATTCTGTTATGATTCTTTTAATTTCGGTTGGGTCTGTTGTGAGATCACCCATCTCATTTCTTATTCAGGTTATTTGCTTCCTCTCGTTTTTTTTTTGGTCAGTTTGGCCAGTGGTTTATCATTTTTTTTTTATCTTTTCAAGGAACCAGATTTTGTTGACTCTTTCAATTGTTTTTCTATTCTCTGTTTTATTTAATTCTGCTCTAATTTTTATTATTTCCTTTTTCAGGTGCTTGTTGGCTTATTTTGCTTGTCTTTTTCTGTTTATTCAAGTCATAGGGTTACTGTTTTAATTTTGGCCCTTCCTGCTTTTTAGATGTGTGCATTTATTGCTATAAACTGACTCTGAGCACTGCTTTTTGCTGTGTCCCAAAGGTTCTGGTAGGATGTGTTTTCATTCTCATTTGATTCTATGAATTTCTTTATTCCATTGTTTATTTTTTCTATAACCCAGTAGTTTTTGAGCAAGGTGTTATTCAGTTTCCATGTGTTTGAATTTTGTCCTTGCTTTTTCTGTTACTGATTTCTAGTTTTGTGGCTTTATGGTCAGAAAAGATGCTTTGTAATATTTTGATGTTTTGGATTCGGTTAAGGCTTGCTTTGTGGCCTAATATGTGGTCTATTCTGGAGAATGTTCCATGTGCGTTGGAAAAGAACATATACTTGGCTGCTATTGGGTGGAGTGTTCAATATATGTCTATGAGATTAAGTTGGTTGATTATGACATTTAGATCTTCTGTGTTTTTATTGAGCTTCTTTTTAGATGTTCTACCCTTCACTGAAAGTGGTATGTTGAAGTCTTCTACTACTATTGTGAAACTGTCTATTTCTCTTTTTTGGATCCCTGTCATTGGGTGCGTAAATATTTATTATGGTTATGTCCTCTTGGTGTATTGATCCTTTAATCATTAGTCCTTCCTTATCCTTTGTGGTGGATTTTACTTTAAAGTCTATTTTGTCAGAACAATATTGCCACTTCTGCTTGTTTTGGTTTGTTATTTTCTTGATGTATTTGTTTCCTTCCTTTGAGTTTTAGTTTGTGTCTTTGAGTCTAAGGTGTGTGTCTTGTAGACAGCAAATAGACAAATCATTTTTTTTTATCCATTCTACCACTTTCTATCTCTTTATTGGTGCATTTAGTTTGTTTACATGCGATGTAATTATTCAGAGGTATGAGTTTAGTGCTGTCATTTTGATATATTTTTTTGTGGTGTTTACAATTTTTTTGTTCCACTTAATTTTCTGTACTGAGTCATTTTTCTTTATGTATTTTCGTCGTTGTTGATTTTGTATTTGCTGAGTCTTTATGTTTTTCTTGTTTATTTTGACGTGTAGATTTGTTACTTTCCTTAAAATTTACCTCTGTTTTTCTAAGTTTAAACCAGTCTTTTATTTCTTGGTATTGCCTTAACTTCCTATCCATAGGAAAGTTCTATGACTACACTATTTAGTCCCTCTTTTTTTAATGTTGTCATCTTTGACATGTTGATGTCTCTGATTCTCTATTTTCGTGTTGTAGCTTTGACTTATTTTTGTGACTTTCCAGTTTGAGTTGATATCTGATTGTTCTGTCCTGTGTTCTAGTCTTGGGATGTTACCTGATATTATTAATTCTTTAGTCAAAGGACTCCCTTTAGTGTTTCTTGTAATTTTGGTTTGGGTTTTACAAATTGTCTTAACTTCTGTTCATCTGGAAATACCCTAATTTCACCTTCATGTGGGAGATAATTTTGCTGGATATATAATTCTTGGCTGATAGTTTTTTTTCTTCAAGGCTTTATTTATGTCATCCCATTGCCTTCTTGTCTGCATGTTTTCTGCTGAGTAGTCCTAGCTTAGTCTTATTGACTCTACTTTGTAGGTGAATTTTTGTTTATCCCTAGCTGCTGTTAAAATTCTCTCTTTATCTTTGCTTTTGGCCGATTTGATTATGTGTTGGTGACCTTCTTTTGGGATCTACCCTCTGTGGAGTTCGATGAGCTTCTAGGATAGATATCTTCTCGACTTTCACACTATCAGAGAACTTTTCTGCCAGCAAATTTTCAACAAGTCTCTCTGTATTTTTGTTATCCTCACCTGTTCTGGTACTCCAGTCACTCATAGGTTTTTCCCTCTTGATAGAATCCACATAATTCTTAGGGTTCCTCCATTTTTTAAAATTATTTTATCTGGTTCTTCTGAAACAAATTGGTGTGAAGTGCTTTATCTGCATTCTCAGTAATTCTGAATTCCATTGCCTCAATTCTTCTCTAATGACTTTCTATTGAGTTGTGTAATTCTGAAACTTTATTGTTGATCTTTTGATTTTCTATTTGCTGTCTCTGTGGATTCTAGCAGCCTGTTAAATTTGTCATTTTGCTCTTGTATAGCTTCCTAAATTCCTTTGTTGCTTTGTTTGTGTGTTCCTTGACTTGGTCTGTGTTTTGACTGATCTCCTTCCTGATCTCTTGAAAAACTCTGTGTATCTTTTGAATTCTACCTCTGGTAATTCCAAGACTTTCTTTTCCTGCAGGAGGTTTCCTGGTTCTTTGTTTTGGTCACTTGCTGAAGCCATCATGGTCTGCCTGTATGTGATTTGATATTGACTGTTATTTCCAAGCCATAAATAAGTTATTATATTTATTTATTGTATATTTGCTTAATGTGTCTTAGCTTCTTCTTTTGTTTTGATATGCCCAAATAGGCTGGGCATGTGGGCTACTTTGATTATTGGCATCTTTGAAGCTCTCACATGCTGTCACTAGGTGGTTAGAGCTGCTACTAGGTATTAGAGCTCGGGAGTCTCTTTATTTTTCTTGTGTGGATTCAGCTCAGTTGTCTAGATTTTCAGGGCTATGTAGTGGTGATTAGAGCAGGCACAAAAGTCTGGCTGCAGTAGGGGGTTATGTACTGAGGAAGGTAGGGGGCTGATGGCTGCCCCTGAGTGCCTTGGTGGAAGGTGTGTCCCTGTCCCCTAGACCACTTAGGTGGGTGGGTTTTGCAGCCGGACTTTCGGCACCCAGTGCTGTTGGCTATAAGGACTGGGAGGCACCACTTAGTCTCAGATCCGTTGTGGGTGGCTACTTGTAGTTGGTGAAGCTGCCAGTCATCAGGCCCCTGATGTCCCTGGGTAAGGACCCTGGTTAATGGGCATTGCAGTGTCAAATGTCACGAATCTGCCACTCTCCCTTAGGTGTTGCAGTTGAAAATAGACTTCGGGTGTAGATACCCTGTTGTGCTATGCTAATGAGGGCCTATGCTCTTGAATGGGCCCACACAGGTCTAGGCAGGGGTAAAAGGCATTCGAATTCCATGGATCCCTTATGCCTGTGCCTAGGCAAAGGGGCAATGCCTGCCCTGGGTTCCCGGCGTAGGTGGCATGGTGATTTTTTAAAGCTGTGAGACTGGTTTGGGCGCAGTTAGCCCTGATGTCCCAGTTTAGGGGAGTTAGCGGTTTCCTTTTTTGTCTATTGGTTCCCTCTCAAAAGCCAGGAGAGTGGCTTGAGGCATGAGGGGTCCAACTTCTGGCCCAGGAGGCATGGCAGCTGCTGAACACTGCCAGCTAAGTACCAGGGCAGAGCGGGGAGGCTGCAGGTGAGGGTAAGGGTAAGAGAGTTACTTCCCAAAGGAGGAAGGATCATTTTGATCCCACATGGTAGGTTAGATGCTTACACTTAACTTTTGCAGATCCAGTGTGTCTTCCCCCTTGGTCTGGAGTCTTGTGGAGACTCTCCACTGCTCAGTTCCTCACAATGTATTAAGAACGTGTCCCGAGCGCTGCTTCTTGCCTCAGCCCGTGTGTGCCAAATGGTCCAGCCAGCAGGGTGCCAGCTAGGTCAGGTCTGGCACGTCTTTGCTGCTTCTGAACTGTGTCTCTCTCCCTCTGCCTCTCAGTCTGATTCCTCAACTTTGTCTTTGATGTTCAGCACTTCCAGATTATTATATATAATTGGTTCACTTGTTTTTCTTTTTTGATCTTTGTTCTAAGAGGGACCACAGAAAGCATGTGACTATTCTGCCATCTTGGCCAGCTTATCTCCCTTTGGCAATTCTTTTAGACCATGTATACTGGCTACACATTTTCTTAGGTTTTTTTTTTTTTAAATTCCTGAAGGGTATGTACTCTTGATATAGAATTCTGTGTTGACTGTCTTTTCTTTCAGCACTTTAATAATGTTATTCTACTGTCTTCTAGACTCCATAGTTCTGATGAGAAACCCACAGTCGTTCATATCCTACAAACTGCGGCCCACAGGCTGACCACCTGTTTGTTTTTTCTAAAGAAAGTTTTATTGGAACAAAGCCATGCCCATTTGTCTATATATCGTCTGTGTCTGCTTTTACAGAATGACAGTTGCAACAGAGACCACATGGCCTGCAAGCCTAAAATATTTACTGTTTGGTCTTTTTAAGAAAATGAATTGGCCAATCCCTGCCCTATAGGTAATGTTTTCTTTCACTTTGTTTTGGATTATTTTAAGAGTTTGTCTTTAGTTTTCAACAATTTGATAATGATGTGCCTGGGCATGAATTTCTTTGGCTTTAACTTGTTTGGAGTTCGCTCAGTTTTTTGAATTTCTATGTATATGCCATTCACCAAACTTGGGGAGTTTTTGCCATTATGTCTTCACATACTGTTTTAGCACCACACTCTTTTCTCCTGGAATTCTGATGACATGATGAATGTTAGAGCTTTTCCTATTGTCCCCACGTCCTTGAGGCTCTATTCATTTTTTTTTTAATCTCTTTTTTTCTTCATTGTTCAGATTGGATACGTTCTATCTATCTTCAGGTTCACCGAATCTTTCCTCTGTCATCTTCATTCTACTGTTGAGTCTACCAGTGAGTCTCCCACACCTCAGTTATTGTATATTTAGTATATTTTAGTTCTAAAATGTCTGCTTGATTCTTCCTTAAATCTTCTCTGTTTTTCTGCTGACACTTAGTATTTTTTCTTATTGTAGTGAAAATACATACAGCAAAGCATGCACCAGCTCAGCAATTTCTACATGTATAATTTAATGACACTGATTGCATACTTTAAGTTGTGCAACCATTCTCGCTATCCTTTTCCAAATTATTCTACCACCATTAACATAAACTTGCTGCTCCCTAAGCAAAACTCCTCATTTCTCCCTCCCTTGCACCCCTAGTAATCACTAATAATTTTTACTTTCTATATATTTGCTTATTTCATACAGGTGAGGCCATACAGTATTTGTCCTTTTGTGATGCATTTATTTTGCTTGGCATAGTATTTTCAAGGTTCATCCATCTAGTAGCATACATCAGGACTTCATTTCTCCTTATGACTGAGTAATATTCCATTGTATGTATATGCGACATTTTATTTATCCATTCATCTACAGATTGTTGTTTCCACCTTTTGTCTATTGTGAAAAGTGCTGCAGTGAACATTGGCGTATGGGATTCTGTTTGCATTCCTGCTTTCACTTCTTGATATATACCTAGGATTGGGATTGCTGGGTCATATGGTAGCTCCTTGTGACACTTAACATTTTAACTTTTCTTTCAAGAGTGTGTGATTAGTCACTCAAGCATTTTTATAAAACATATGTGTTCATGTGTTGTTTGATTCAAGTTTGTAAGGATTGTCTGTATGAGGTAACCAAAAACCCCAAAACCAAACCCGTTGCTGTCAAGTTGATTCCAATTCATAGGAACCCTATAGGACAGAGTAGAACTGCACCATTGGGTTTTCAAGGAGCAGCTGGTCGAACTGCCAGCCTTTTGGTTAGCAGCTGTAGCTTTTAACCACTACACCACCAGGGCTTTGCATGAGGTAAAGATACCACTATGTTGTCATTTTAGATCATTAAATGTCTAAACCATCTATTTTGTGCTTTATTAGTTTCAGAAAGTCCAAGGACTTTCTTAAAAGAAAATACATTCAACCAAACAGCATCTATCATAGCATCATTAATTACTAAATTAAGATTCTGTCCACTAGATTTATAAACTACCTGTATAGTAGTAGTGGTAATAGTAGGACCATTTGTCTTATGCTTTCCTTAGGCCAGGAATTACATCAGTAAGTTACTTCATTTAATTCTCTCATAAGAATGTAAGATATACAAAGGTGGGAACTTTGTGTCTTTTAGTTATTGGTATAATTTCAGTATCTCTAGCTGTGCCTGGTACATAAGAGACGCTCAATAAGTATTTGTGAAATCAATGGTTATGTACATTTTTTTATGCCTTTTAGTAATGAGGAATGAATCTTAGCATGATTAAAGCACTTGCCCAAAGATAGAATTCTTGTCATGGAACTGGAACTTAAACCCATGTGGGATGGTTGTTGTCATTTTGACATGAGGACATACCAGCTTAATTGCAGCCAGACATCTGTAGTAATATTATATTAATTATGATTGCTTTGGGTCTGGTTGACAAAGGTTTTCTTAAAGGGCCAGAGGGTAAATTTTTTAGGCTTTGTGGACCAGATGGTCTCTGCTGCCATTGTAGCGGGAAAGCAGCCATAGACAAGACATAAATCAATGGGTGTGGCTGTGTTCCACTAAAACTTTATTTGCAAAAACAGGTACCAAGTCAGATCTGGCCCACTTTCTATAGTTTGCTGACCTCTGCTTTAGGTGATCTCTTACCACTAATGCCACAGGCAATCACACATGCAGATGTGGGTGCTGAAATTGCATGGCAGTACTTGTAATATGGTAGACATCTAGATGATCCAGAATATGTTTATATTAATTGTTTGTAATGATTAATCTAGAAATGAAAACAAAATTTAGGAAAGTGTCATGAAGAATTTAGGAATCTTCAGAGATTCTTGGACCCTACTTCAGAAGAAGTGATACAAGGAATAGTAAAAATAGAAAAGAAATATAGTAAGTAAGATATATTATAAAAAGCATTATGACATTCTACGTTTTATCTGTCTAACATTTAAAATTTGTATTGCCTAGTTAGAGACCAAGATTGGGGAGGAAGGAGTAAGCTTTTGAATATCCTTTTCTGTTTGTAATTACAGGCTTCTGGTACCAATTCCTGTTTTTTCTCTGAGACCTAGGTTTTATTTAATTTTTGCTGTTTCTGGTTGTTTTTTCTTTGGCGTAATTTATTTCTGTTTAAAATCCTTTCCTCTTGGGGATAAATTGTTAAATAACCAAGAGTCATGTATGCTGATGTGCTTGGTAACATTTTAATAATTTAGGAAAGAGTCAGTGTTAATGATCAAAATATTAATTGTAGAACATTAAGGGATATACTTAAATTAAAAAAATTAAGGTATATTATAACTAAACTTTCCCCAGACAACTTGCTTTTCTGAACTTGTAGTCCATGTAGTCATCATTTAATTTGTGATTGATTCAACTTTAGTAGGGAATGATTTATAACAGTTTAATCTGCTTAGGGGAATTATTTGGCTTTGCTATTTGTCTAGATATTTTTTTTCATAGAATAAGGCAGTCTTCAGCTAAAATTGCCACAAATTTTGCATCAGTAGGGTCCATATAATAGGCTGTTTTGTTGCAATTTCTTAGACATATTTTAAAATATGCATCTACAAGCAACAGTTATATAAGTTTATGAAAGAGTTGGATTTCCATTTTGCCACTTAAGAGCTGTGTGACCTTGGGCAAGTTAGTGTTCTTTTCTAGATATGTTTCCTAATCTTTAAATTGGGGATAATAATAATAAAGTCAATGCATAGGGTTGTTGGGAGGATTAAATGAGATAATGCATGTAAAGACTTCAACAAATTGACTGGTATATACTAAGTTTGTCCATGTAAACTGCTTTACCCTGTAGTAGAAAAGTTACATTTAGGAGCTCTTTGAATTTGGGAATGAATACTTTCTATGTTTAATATTGTTTACTATATGTATAAAAGATTTTATTTACATCTTTCATATATAAGCTGATTTTCTTATGTTCTTTATTGCAGTCTTTCATCATATTTATTTTCTAAGTATATTGAGTAACATGTTGATCTATTTAAAACAGTAGCAATATGGGAAACTGTGTTTCAACTAATCCAGGACTATGCAGAGAAAATAATCAAAGCTAGAAATAAGACAAAGCACTATATTTTCGGCATAGGAAGCATGTGTACTCGCATATTTAAGTATTGACTTTTTAATGTGTTAGGAGCTATCAAATATAGGGATAGTGTTTTATCTTGCTTCCCGTTCTTTACTGATACTGTCTTAATGTATGCATATGCAAGTTGGTTTCCTGTATTTCTTTACGGTAGAATAATAAGCACTTGGGTGAATTGTCCAGTTGTACAGTGGTTTATTGTATCTTTGCTTGTCTCTAGGATGATTGAGGAAAGTGGGAACAAGCGGAAGACCATGGCAGAAAAGAGGCAGCTGTTCATAGAAATGCGTGAGTCTTGGCTGCTTCTGGGTCCCTTGTTGGTTTATGCTGCAATGTTTTTTTCTGATCACACCACAGCTTTAATCAGTTAGAAATTTTAGGTTTTAAGCTTTAGAAAGGGAGGAATAAGAGTTAAATAATCACAGAGTTGGAGAATCCCAAGCCAGAGCATATATTTTAGTTGAATTGACTTGAATTGCTTTCTTAAGCAAGGTCATAAATAATAAGGTAGAAATGTTGCCTAGAATATACATGATTTAATACTTGTCAGTCAAGTTACACTTCTCGCTGCAATTGTGTTGTTACCATGACCTTGCAGGTAGTAATAAATAATTAATCCATTATATAAACTACCTTAAAGGTTATAAGGTAGAGAGGATGAAGTGTTAGGAGAGCATTTAGAACTATAGGAAAAATTATAAAGAAGGGAATGTATACTTAGGTATATTACATCTGTAAACTTTTAAATCTTCTGTTGAAAATTGTAGTCTTATATGAAACTCATAGAGGAAAAAATGGCCAAGAAAAGTGGAGCAGTCCTAAGTTTTTGAAGGATTGTTTTGCTCTGCGACTACTTGTTTACGTGACCTTGACCAACCTTCCTTGACCACCTTGCTTACACTTGCTGGACCTCAAATTCCTTTGCCATGAAATATAGTTAGTCTGGACCAGTGATTGTGAAACCTTTTAAAAGCATTGTACTCACTTTTTTTTTTTTCCAAATGAAATCATAAAATGACCCTCAAGCTCTGGGAACCATGGTCTTGGGGAACATCTATAAACCTTCACTGAAAGTACAATTAAAAAAAAAATGACCCTCAACTTATGAGTATTATACAATTGGTACTACTTGCTTGAAGCAGGGGAGAAGAGACAGGAACCCATGCTGAGGTAGCCCCTGAGATACTTGCAGAATTTTAGAATTCTGCATATCACAGTATGAAAATCAGTATATAAGATCTCAAAAGACTGTTGGAAATTTCACCATATTTTAAATCTTTAGAGTCTTGGAAATAGGAGGCAGAGTTTGGCTTAACTCAAATCTGTCATGTCCTGTCAAGCTTAGGCTAGATGACTGTTTATTAAAGGTGCTAGAGAGAAATTTTGGCATTGGATAAGCAGCCCGACTGGTTGGTCTTTAAGAACTTTTGTAGTTGTGAGTCTCTAATTGCTAGTCATCCAAGCCAGAAACTTTGGCGACACTTCATTCCAGTTTCCTCCACCTCATCCAAAGAAATCACAAGGAGCAAATGATTTTACCTCATAAATAAATCTTGAATCTATCTATTCCTTAAACTGTAATGTCTATTCCTCATACCTGGCTTTGAACCCAGGCTCTGCAATCAGACTGCCTGAATTTGGATCTTGGCTCCCTCAGTTACTGGCTGTGTAACCTTGGACAAGTTACTTAGTCTCTCTCTGCCTCAGTTTTCTCACCCATACAATGGGAATAATATCTATATCATAGAATTAACGTGAAGGTTAAATGAGATAGTGCGAATAAAGCACTTAGTACAGTGCCTGGGACACAGAATGTAGTTAGGTGCCATCGAGTAGGTTCCAACTCATAGCAACCCTGTGTACAACAGAACGAAACACTGCTTGGTCCTGCTCCATCCTCACAATCATTGGTATGCTTGAGCCCATTGTTGCAGCCACTGTGTCAGTCCATCTCGTTGAGGATCTTCCTCTTTTTCACTGACCCTTCTCTTTACCAAGCATGATGCCCTTCTCCAGGGACTGATCCCTCCTGATAATATGTCCAAAGTATGTGAGACGTAGTCTCACCATTCTTGCTTCTAAGGAGCATTCTGGTTGTACTTCTTCGAAGACATATTTGTTTATTCTTTCGGCAGTCCATGGTATATTCAGTACTCTTCACCAACATCACAATTCAATGGCATCAATTTTTCGGTCTTCCTTATTCATCGTCCAGCTTTCATAGCATATGAGGCGTTTGAAAACACCATGGCTTGGGTCAGGCACACCTTAGTCTTCAAAGTGACATCTTTGCTTTTCAACACTTTAAAGAGGTCTTTTGCAGCAGATTTGCCCAATGCAACGTGTCTTTTGATTTCTTGACTGCTGCTTCCATGAGTGTTGATTGTGGATCCGAGTAAAATGAAATCCGTAACAACTTAAGTCTTCTCTCCATTTATCATGATGTTGCTTATTGGTTCCGTTGTGAGGATTTTTTTTTCTTTATGTTGAAGTGTAATCCATACTGAAGGCTGTGGTGTTTGATATTTATCAGGAAGTTCTTCAAGTCCTCTTCACTTTCAGCAAGCAAGATTTTGTCATCTGCGTAACACAGGTTGTTAATGAGACTTCCTCCAAGTCTGATGCCGCGTTCTTCTTCATATAATCCAGCTTCTTGGATTATTTGCTCAGTATACAGATTGAATAAGTATGGTGAAAGGATGCAACCCTGACATACACCTTTCCTGACTTTAAACCATGCAGTGTCCTCTTGTTCTGTTCGAACAACTGCCTCTTGATCTACGTACAGGTTCCTCATGAGCACAGTTCTGGAATTCCCATTCTTCGCAGTGTTACCCATAATTTGTTATGATCCACACAGTCGAATGCCTTTGCATAGTCAGTAAAACAGGAAGCATCAAAAGAAGATGGAAGGAATACACAGAGTCACTGTATCAAAAGGAACTGGTCAACGATCAGCCATTTCAGGAGGTAGCATATGATTAGGAACCAATGGTACCAAAGAAGTCCAAGCTGCACTGAAGGCATTGGCAAAAAACAAGCCTTCAGGAATTGATGGAATACCAATTGAGATGTTTCAGCAAACAGATGCAGCGCTGGAAATGCTCACTCCTCTATGCCAAGAAATTTGGAAGACAGCTACCTGGCCAACCGACTGGAAGAGATCCATATTTATGCCTGTTCCCAAGAAAGGATCCAACCAAATGCAGAAATTATCAAACAATATCGTTAATATCACATGCAAGTAAAATTTTGCTGAAGATCATTCAAAAATGCCTGCAGCAGTATATTGACAGGGAACTGCTAGAAATTCAAGCTGGATTCAGAAGAGGACGTGGATCTAAGGGTACCATTGCTGATGTCAGAAGGAGCCTGACTGAAAGCAGGGAATACCAGAAAGATGTTTGCCTGTGTTTTATTGACTATGGAAAGGCATTCAACTGTGTGGGACACAGAATAGTAAGTACTTAATATGGTTAGTTGGTTTATTATTAATATTTTTTATTGTTGTTACTCTCCTGAACTAAAGCAGTAAGTATCTGTTCCCTTCTTCCAGTCTTAACTCTCTCAGTTCTGCTATCTATTATGCTGCAGAATGAACTATATAAATCTGTTACTACTTGTTTAAATCCCTTCAGTTGCTGTTCATCACTTTCAGGATATAAGGCCCAAACTCCTTAGCCTGGCGAACAAGGCCCTCTGGCCTCTTTTGGGCTTGGCTTACCAGTTCCCAATTTCTATCTCATGCCTTATGTGTCATTTCCTAGCAATACTGAATTGACTTTTCTCAAGATAGATTGTGTCATTTCATGTCTTTGTGCCCTCGCTAATGCTGTTCCTGCCACTTTCATCTGGCTAACTTCTCCTGCCTATCCTTCAAGACTCAGCTGAGGGGGTCATCTTTCTGTTCAGTTTTTAACACATTTAGTGAGAATCTACTATGTTCCAGACACTATTCTGTTAGATTACAAGGGAGAACAAAACATAGCTCCTGACTTCATTCATGATGCTTACATTTTAGTAAGAGGAGGTAGACAAAACAGAAAGTGAAATAAAGATTTTTTTGTTCGTTCGTTTAAACCTTAATGAATTTTATCACTCTGACACATAAATGTCATATAAGTTACTGTTCCTCTGTAACAAACTCAAGGGTGCAGAAAGTTTGGGAGACGTTTGGTGAGTGTGACTTCTTGAATCTCCCCTTTTTCTTAATGGGAAATAAGCCTCCGTTGGTGGCGATGGTATCTGCCTCTGGATGTGGAAGGGACCCAGAGTAGCCAAAACAATCTTGGAAAAGAACAAAGTTGGAAGACTCACACTTCTTGATTTCAAAACTTATTATAAAACCACAGTAAGCAAGACTCTGTGGCACTGGCATAGCATAGACATATAGATCAATGGAATGGAATTGAGAGTCCAGAAATAAACCCATAGTTTATGGTCAATTGATGTTTGACAAGGGTACCAAGACAATCCAGTGGGGGAAGAAATGGCCTTTCAAATGGTACTGGGACAACTGGATATCCACATGAGCCCTTGCCTTAAACACTGTATAAAAAAAATAACTCAAAATGGATCAGTGACCTAATGTAAGAACTAAAAGTTTAAAACTCTTAGAAGAAAACATAGGTGTAATATTTTGTGACCATGGATTAAACAAAGCTTTTTTAAATATGAACCAAAAGCACAAGTGACAAAAGAACAGATTTATAAATTGGACTTTGTCAGAATTAAGGACATGTGCTTCAGTGGACATCGTCAAGAAAGGGAAAAGGCAACCTACAAATCGGGAGAAAATTTTTGCAAATTATGTATCTGACAAGGTTCTTTTATCTAGAATATATAAAGAACTCTTACAAATAGCCCAACTGAAATAATGGGCAAGGAGACTGCTGAAGTTTCCTTTTAGAGTGATGAAAACATTCTAAAATTGATGATGGTAATTCACAACTCTGTAAATATACTTTGAATGGATTAATTGTATGGCATGGAAATCATATTTCAATAAAGCTGTTTTATTATTTTAAAAAATGAGACCATATAACCTATGTAAGGAAGGATTGAAATTTCATTAGAACCAGTTGATGGAGGAAAGATTTTAATCATTACATCAAGGTAAAGTTTGATTTAATTGAGACTAATAGAAACCCTTGCTTCACTGCATGGTCAGTAAATGTTACTTTCACCTAACACCTGGAAGAATCCTTCTTTTTCTTTCTACATTTTGAAATGAACAGAAATGAGAAATGCCTGTAAATATTGGTAGAAAGTAATTTGTACCAATTCATTTTCCCTTTGTGGAGTCAAAAGTTGCTGCCAGATCTTATAAAGGCAGCAGAGATGAATTAAAAAACTCACGCTGGGGGCCAAAGCTATCTAAAGTGACCTTTAAATTCAAGGAGGCCTCATTTGCAGCAAATTTTGAAGTATGAACAAGGTTTGATTTATAGACTCATGTAATTTTAGACCTTGTTTTAGTTACTATGGCTGCATATCACTTACCCTTATGCAATCAAAACAGTCATTTATTTTGGTCATGCATTTTGTGGGTCTAGAGTTAGAGCAGCATCCAGTGCGAACAGCTTGACTTTTTGTTTCATGATGTCTGGGGTTTTGGTTGGAAGACTCGAAGGCTGGGGTCTGGAATCATCTGAAACCTTGCGCACTTTCATGTTTGGCATTTGATCCTGGCCTTGGTTGATGGATTCAGTTCCTCTCCATATGAGCCTCTCTGTGTGGGCTAGTTTGGGTTTCCTCACATTGTGGTATCTGGGTTCCAAGGTCAAGCATCCTGATGGAGGGAACGCAGGGGCAAGCGGTACCACCTTTTATCACCTATCTTCAGAAGTCGTGCAGTGTCACTTCTGTCAGATTCTGTTCGTTGAGGCTGTCACAGTGTCCTGTCTAGGCTCAAGAGGAGGGACACAGTCTCCAGTTCTTGAAGAAGAGTGACCAGGTACTAGACGCACATAAAATACTGGTCTGGCATACTGCTGTGGCCACTTTTAGAGACACATAGGCTGCCACAGACCTGGACAAGGACATTAGACATCAGGTGGGCCAGTTCTGCCATTTTACAGATGAGGACACTGAGGCTGAGAAGTATGTAACATGTTCTATGGTTGGTGGTCAGGCTGCAACTGGAATTTAGCCCTTGTTACTCTAGGCTTGGGTCTTTCCCACTAACCCCTCCCCTTCCTGATTGATACCATTCATTCAATCAGGTTATAAGCGTTCCTTCCCTCAGAGTTTTCTTAGGTTAGCAGACAGAATAAAGCTACTGGCAGAATGCCTGGCATGTCATGGGCATGCAGAAAGTGCTCCCTGACCTTTCTCTGCCCCTTTTTTGTTTTATCAGAAGGCCTAGTTGGCATATTATATGATGTGTCCACAGGAATGGAATGGAGTTATTTCCTAGCATTTCCTGATTTCTCCTCGTCACTTTCATTAATGAGGTGTTTTATACAATATTAATATAACCAGCTTCTGAAAGAAAAGAAAAGCAATGTTTGGATAAAGGTATAAGAATTTTCTTGAAAAAGCATAATATAACATTTAGGAATCAACCTTTTCTGTAAATCATTGCTACCACATGGATAATAAAACATAAATATATATAATCTTTCTTCTCTTAATTTCACAGTAAATCCAGCTGAACATTTTTCATTTGCCCTTTTTTCAGGTGCTCAGAATTTTGATGTCATACGATTATCAACCTATAGAACAGCTTGCAAATTACGATTTGTACAAAAACGATGCAACCGTAAGTAATTTTTATTAAGCTCTCAGTAATACAGAAGATTTTAATATCTTTTAGTTATATTGTAATGTTAATTGGATTATTTTTGTCTTAAGTATTTATCAGAATTTATCAGGATATAATGAATAGAAGTGTTTATCATAAGCTTTTTAATGAAAGGATTTGTCATTTTTCTCCTTGTGCCCCTCAAAATGTTTAACAAACTACATGGAGTAGGAGCTCAATAATGTAACTTATTTTCAGGCTGGTATAGTATTAAGTTTTAAATGGGAGAACTGATTTCTCCTCGTCACTTTCATTAATGAGGTGTTTTATACAATATTAATATAACCAGCTTCTGAAAGAAAAGAAAAGCAATGTTTGGATAAAGGTATAAGAATTTTCTTGAAAAAGCATAATATAACATTTAGGAATCAACCTTTTCTGTAAATCATTGCTACCACATGGATAATAAAACATAAATATATATAACCTTTCTTCTCTTAATTTCCATTAAGATGAACTGACATGACAGAATTACTGTATTTTTCACATACAAACACACAAATTTTGTTGTCAGCTGCTGTCAGGTTGGCCCACGACTCATAGTGACCCCATGCACAATGGGATTGGACCATTATGGTGTATATACACACACACACAAAGTCAGAAACTATTTTGTATAATGGTAAGGACATAGCCTCAGTATTGAAACACCTCAGTTTTAATCTTGGTTTTCCCATTTGTTTTACACAGGTGATGTTATGGATTGAGTTGTGTCCTTCCAAAATATGTGTTGTAAATCCTAACCTCTATGCCTGTGGTTGTAATCCCAATTGGGAATAGGCTGTCTTTGTTATGTTAATGAGACAGAATTAGTATAAGGTGTATCTTGAGTCAATCTCTTTTGAGATATAAATGAGATTAAACAAGCAAGTGAAAGAAGCAGAGATAGGGGAAGAGAAATGATAAGCCATATGACGATTGCCTAGGAGCAGAAGCTTAAAGAGACAAGGGCTTTCCTTCAGAGGTGGCAGAGAGAGAAAGTCTTCCCCTTGAGCTGGCACCCTGAATTTAGACTTCTAACCTCCTAAACTGTGAGAAAATAAATTTGTTTGTTAAGACACCCACTTGTGGTATTTCTGTTATAGCAGTACTAGATAAATAGGACGGGTGACCTTGGGCGAGTTACTTTACATCTGATAACTTCTACCTTAGTTTAAATCTTATTCACAAATCCTTGTTTAAAATTCTCTCCAAAGAGTCTTACCATGCCATCCAAGACCAAAGTCATGTTTCCTTGTCTGGTTTCCCAGTTGTATTTCTAACTATAGATTGTGATCCATTAATGGTTCATAAGATCACTTTGGTGGGCTGTAGCCAGAATTTAAAACAATTAAATAGAAAAAATGAAAAAGAAAAATGTCAGAATGTAGCTTATGTGATAAGGCTAAAAGTGTTTTGTGAGACTTGTTTTTTACATATCTAGGAGTGTGTTTTGTGTATTTATTTAAATATATTTCTGTACGTTGTGGTAAGAAATTTTGAAAACTACTGTTCTAGAGTAGTTATCATCTTTATAATTCTTTTAGTAATTGTTCACGGAAACAGTGGTCTATGTATGGAGTGATGAGAGCCTGAACTAGGATAGTGGCATTAGTAATACAGAGTAAAAGATGCATTGTTCTAAAAGTTTTATTCCATTACCTTTCACATTTGATTCTACAGTCTGCCTGGAATTATTTTTTGTGGGTGTATGGTATAAGCAGAGGGCAGATTTTAGTCTTTTTCCTATGTGTTTTCACTTGTCCCTATACTGTTTATTAAAAAGGCCATTCTTTTTCTTCACTGGTTGAGAATCTCCACATCATATTCATTAGGAGAAATGTAAAAGAAGTAGTGTTCATAGATGAGAAGTCTGTTTGTGGACTCTATTCCATTGGTCTGATCGTCTGTCCTTGTGGCAGTAGCGACAAGGTCTTAATTATATAGCTCTGTAATAAGTCTTGATACCTAGCAGAGCAAGTCTTCTACCTTCTGTTTTTTCTTTTTAACATTTTCTGGGATATTCTTGGCCTTTTACATTTATTTTCATGTAAATTTTAGAATATGCTTGTTAATTTTTGCTAAAAACAAAGGAAACTAAAAAGGACCGCGCTGAGATTTTTTTCTTCTTGATTTCTTTTTTTAAGGTGCAATTTACATATAGTGACACTCGCCCTTTTAATGGACAGTTCTGCTGGGATTTTGATTGGGACTACAGTGAATTTATTCATGAAGTTGGGGAGAATTAACATATTTATAATATTGAGTTTTTCTTCTGTGAACATGATATATTCCTTCATTTATTTAGGCCTTTAGTTTCTGTTAATAATATTTATGGATTTCATTATAGAGATGTTGAACATCTTTCATTGACTTATTTCAAAGCCTTTGATTTATGATACCATTATAAATAATTCCTTTAAAGTTCACTGTCTGTTACTGACATATAGAAATACAGTTGATTTTTATATCTTGAGCTTATATCTAGCAATCTTTCTGAACTAATTTATTAATTTTATTAATTTATACGTAGAATCTTTGTCATTTTCTCTGTGCAGTTCTTTCATTTCTGAATAATGACAATTATTTTTCTTCATTTCTAATACTTAGAGCAATTATTACTTTATCTTGAATATTCTAGTTAGAACCTTAAGTACAATGAAATGGTGATAGTGAATATTCCTGATCTCATTCCAAATATGAGAGCAAAGGCTTTCAACATTTTACTGTTAAGTAATATATTTATTACAAATTTTCTGTAGATAGCCTTAATCAATCAGATTAAGAATGTTTCTAAGTAGTGTGTTTCTTAATTTCTAAAGGTAAAGTTTACTTTAAAAGTTATCATTTTGATAATGATTACTAACTTATTTACATTTTAATCAGAGTGGTTTATATTATTTTAATTTTTTGAAGTTTGTTGAGATTTGCTTTATGGTCAATTTTTATATATGTTCTTAAAATATATGTGTACTTCAAAATAAAGCACATCGCTAGTAACTGGGAGCAGCACTCCATGTAGTGGTGGTTGTGCCAGCATTGTTTGTTGTGAAGTTTAAATCTTCTGTGTCTATACTGATTTTTTTTTTCCATATGTTTGCTCTGTTAGTTACAGAGAGAGGTGTGTTAATATAGTCAGTTAAGATTGTCAATTTTTTTATTTCTCTTTGAAGTTTTGTTAATTTTTTCTTTATGTATTTTAAGGCTGTTACTAGGTGTAAACTAACGTAAAGTGCTCATATATTTATGATGAATTAAAACTTTTATCATCATGCAGTGACCTCC
This sequence comes from Dugong dugon, assembly GCA_030035585.1. Lineage (NCBI taxonomy): Eukaryota > Metazoa > Chordata > Mammalia > Sirenia > Dugongidae > Dugong > Dugong dugon. Next base: position 75,131,627 of record CM057473.1, read on the forward strand.
TATCTCTAGAAATACACGTTTTACTTCTAAACTCACTTGTAAATAGAGCTCTAGACTATGTATCATAAAATGTACCTCTTTAAAGTGTACAGTTCGGTCCTTTTTAGTATATTCACAGAGTTGTGCAACCATCATCACTATCTCATTCGGGAACATTTTCATTACCCCAGAAAAAACCCATGCCCAGTAGCAGTTATTCAAAGTACCTGTCATTAGGAATTGCATGTGTCATCATTTACAGAGATCTGAAATGATATTTACTTAAATATGAAGTCTAGGGGACAGTTCTAGGCTATGTGGTGTTTCCTGTATGCCATTAGGAACCACAGTTCCTTCTGTTCTACCACAGAATGTTTTTCTTGTGTTGAATAGTTTTTTTTTCTTTAAACTTAACAAGTACCATATTTTCTTCCAAATAATGTGCATGTTGTACATTATTTTGCCAACTGTGCAGCCCCTACACGTTATTTTTGTAAGCACACTATGCCAATTTTTTTTTACATGTTGCTGACTTCAATTGACACTAAGAAGACATAATTAAACTATGAAATAAGCAGACCTAACATAACGTAATGGTTTCACTTAAGACAATCTGATAAGGTATTTGCATTCAGCTGTTTAGCTAATGCACTGTAATTATCAGTGAAATGTAATAGAAACAAAGGCACAATTTTGATTGTTTATTTTCTGATTACTGGGGGACTACCAAACTCAATCCGTGACTTCTTGACCATGGTTTATACCTTTATTATACAACTACAGTCAAAAGTAACATTTTCAAGCTATTTTTTACACATAAGCGGGAGATTAAAGAAAATGAACAAAATGAAAGAAAATGAGCAGAATGACATGATTTACCTGTAATATGGGAGGACGGGTGAATGAGGCTGAAATTCACTTCTGGAAATATCACAAGACATGCACAGTATATGCGTGGGCGTGCTATTCCAGAACTGTTTTCGTTAATTTCATCATTTCTGCATGCTATATGTGTGGGTGTGTTATTTACATGGGCATGTTATTTGTGAAAAAAATACAATAGTAGTTAAATTGAAGTGTCTGAACATGAAGGAAGTTCCATACTTTATAATTGTTGACAGTTTGTTTTCTTCATGTTCTTAGTTCATCTTGTTGATATCTGGAACATGATTGAAGCCTTCCGAGATAATGGCCTTAACACACTGGACCATAACACTGAGATCAGTGTGTCCCGCCTTGAGACTATCATCTCATCCATCTACTACCAGCTAAACAAACGCCTTCCTTCTACTCACCAGATCAGTGTGGAACAGTCCATCAGCCTCCTCCTCAACTTTATGATTGCTGCATATGACAGGCTAGTACCTTACATGCTGATTTCATTTTAATAAAGTCTGCCTCTTAATCATTGTTTTTCCATACTGCCTTGCTAAGTGTTGTAAGCTTAGAATCACAGGTAAAAGAGAAATTATTCACTGTAAATCTCTTCTAGATTTGTTAAATGCCAGAGTGACTTGCTGTCTGGGGGCATGCCGCATGTTAGGCTCTGTAATACAGCCATACCTCGGAGATATTGTGGGTTTGGTTCCAGACCTCCACAATAAAGCAAGTCACATGGATTTTTCGGTTTCCCAGTGCACAAAAAAGTTATGTTTACACAATACTGTACTGTAGTAAGTATGCAATAGCATTAAAGCTAAAAAAATATATATATATATAACTTAATTAAAGAATACTTTATTACTAAAAAATGCTAACCATCACTTGAGCCTGCAGTGGAGGGTCTTGCCTCGATGTTGATGGCTGCTGACTGATGAGGGTGGTGGTTGCTGAAGGTTGGGGTGGCTGTGGCCATTTCTTAAAATAACGCAACAATGAATTTTTCCACATTAATTGACTCTTTTTTTCATGAAAGATTTTTCTGTAGCATGTGATGCTGTTTGACAGCATTTTACCCACAGTAGAACTTCTTTCAAAATTGGAGTCAATCCTCTCAAACCTTGCCACTACTTCATCAATGAAGTTTATGTAATATTCTAAGTTCTTTGTTGTCATTTCAACAGTGTTCACAGCATCTTCACCAGGAGTAGATTCCATCTCAGGAAACCACTTTCTTTGCTCACCCATAGGAAGCAATTCCTGCTCTGCTGAAGTTTTATCTTGAGATTGCAGCAATTCAGTCACATCTTCAGGTTCCACTTCCGATTCTAGTTCTCTTGCTATTTCCACAACATCTGCAGTTACTTCCTCTGCTGAGGTCTTGAACCCCTTAAAGCCGTCCATGAGGGTTGGAATCAACTTCTTTCAAACTCCTGTCAATCTTGATATTTTGACCTCCTCCCATGAATCACGAATGTACTTGATGACATCTAGAATGGTGAATCCTTTCCAGAAGGTTTTCAATTTACTTTGCCCAGATCCATCAGAGGAATCACTATCTATCACAGCTATAGCCTTATGAAATGTATTTCTTAAATTATAAAATATATTTCTTAAATAATAATACTTGAAAGTTGAAATTACTCCTTGACCCATGGGCTGCAGAATGGATGTTGTGTTAGCAGGCATGAAAACATTAATCTCCTTTTATAGCTCCATCAGAGTTCTTGGGTGACCACATGCATTGTCAATGAGCAGTAATATTTTGAAAGGAATCTTTTTTTCTGAGCAGTAGATCTCAACAGTGGGCTTAAAATATTCAGTAAACCATGTTGTAAACAGATGTGCTGTCATACAGGCTTTGTTGTTCTATTTGTAGGGCACAGACAGAATAGATTTAGCATAATTTTTAAGAGCCCTAGGATTTTCAGAAAGGTAAATGAGCATTGGCTTTAACCTAAAGTCACTAGATGCATTAGCCCCTAACAAGAGAGTCAGCCTGCCCATTGAAACTTTGAAGCCAGACATTGACTTGTGCTCTCTAGCTACGAAAGTCCTAGATGGCATCTTCTTCCAATACAAGACTGTTTCGTCTACATTGAAAATCTGTTGTTTGGTTAGCCAACTTCATCAATTATTTTAGCTAGATCTTCTGGATAACTTGCTGCAGCTTCTACATCAGCACTTGCTGCTTCACCTTGCACTTTTATATTGTGGAGACAGCTTCTTTCCTTCAACCTCATGAACCAACCTCTGCTAGCTCCAGACTTTTCTTCTGCAGCTTCTTCACCTCTCTCAGTGTTCATAGAACTGGAGAGAGTTATGAACTTGCTTTGGATTAGGTTTTGGCTTAAGGGAATGATGTGGCTGGTTTGGTTTTCTATCCAGACCGCTAAAACTTTCTTCATATCAGCAATAAGGCTGTTTTGCTTTCTTATCATTCATGTGTACACTGGATTAACACTTTTAATTTTCTTCAAGAACTTTTCCTTTGCATTCACAACTTGGCTAACTGTTTGGCAAAAGAGGCCTAGCTTTTGGCCTATCTCGGCTTTCAACATGCTTTCCTCACTAAATTATTTCTAGCTTTTGATTTAAAGTGAGAGATGTGCGACTCTTCCTTTCACTTGAACACTTAGAGGCCATTGTAGGGTTATTAATTGGCCTAATTTCAATATTGTCGTGTCTCAAGGAATTGGGAGACCCAAGGAGAGGGAGAAGTGGGGAAATGGCTGGTCAGTAGAGCAGTCAGAACACACAATATTTATCGATTAAGTTTGCCATCTTATATGGGTGAGATTCTTGGAGCCCCAAAACAATTACAATAGTAACATCAAAGATCACTGATATCACAGATGACCATAACAGGTATAATGATAATGGAAAAGTTTGAAATATTGTGAGAGTTACCAAAATGTGATACAGAGACACGAAGTGAGCGCGTGCTGTTGGAAAAATGGTGCCAATAGACTTGCTCGATTCGGGATTGCCACAGACCTGGTTTGTAAAAAATGCTGTATTTGCAAAGCCCAATAAAACAAAGCACTATAAAATGAGGTATGCTTGTATCATGGAGAATCGCAACACTTGAGAAATACTGTTTGGTAAAGTTATAAGAACCTTCATATAGTTGTTGTCTATCCAGTGAAATATAGCTTGGTTTTGAGTTTGTTTATGGGACCTTTTATCTGACTTTTAAGGCTAACTTTTTTTTTTTTAACTGTGTATCATCAAATGCCTGGACTGTAATATCTTATATTCTCTTTATTTACGATTAAGAAACTTTAAAAATTTTTTTCACTGCAAAATATTATCTAGTAGGCCTTACAGAAAGAGAAGAAAACTATTTCAGTGTATTTCAGATTAAAACAGAAAAGATTTGCTGTGTTTGTATTCATTAAAAATTAAATTGGTATTAGAAAAAACAAAACAAAAAAGACATCATAAAGGATGGAAGCCAGAGTTAATGATTATAGTCTAAGAACCGAGAATTCAGATTTCTGATCCCAGCTATATTATCTACCATCTGATTTGCATAGGTTAATTCTCTCTTCTTCATTTTCTCTTTCTAGACCTATTTTGAGTTGATACATTTCTAAAATTCTTTTAGTTATACTCTATAACAGTGGGGATTCTGTGAATTAGTGGTAAAACTGTGACAATTTAGGCACTCAGTAAATTCACAACATTTTATAAGATGTTATCAAATTAGTTACTATAGCCATTTAACAGAAAATTATTTAAAGAAATTTCAATTTTTAAAATAAAACATAAGACGTAAGTACCATGATACTAATGCTATATTTTAGGAATCTAGATTGGTGAATCCATATGGTTAGTTCTACACCATCCAAGGAATGAGTCTTTGAGCCTACAACCTTAGTAAAATTGTATTCTTTGCTATGTAAGCAGCACTTACCATGGCACAGACCCACTGAGTAAATCAATTAGAGGTCACAGAACTGAAAAACAATTAAATTTTTTAGAAGTCAAAAATAAAATCTTCTTACTGTCTAAAAATTTAAAAGAAGGGTTTCAAAACTTTTATTCCATAATCATATCAAATAAATTCAACCCTATGGTTAAAGAAGAGAGGCGAAGGGAGTGGAAGGAACAGTGATGAGATAGCAAAAGGGAGACTAGGAAGAACAAACTTGGAAGCAGAAGATACGCAGATATCCAGGGATGTATGCCAAGAAAACCTAGACACATACATAAAAATACAAAGAAGAAGAATAAATTGACAGAAAAATAAGTGAAGGTAGACCAATAGAAGGGCACACTGAAAAGAACTAGGAACTTTATAAGTCGAGTGAGTTAAGAAGGGTAAGGAATATAGTACGTTAGTGGTAAGTAAGTCATTTCCTATTAAAAGTCAATTGTAGATTTAATTTTTGATTCTTTAATGGTAATATGCCCATTTCTTCTGGAAACTTTTAAGATTTTTTTTTTCAGCACTGTTATTATTTTTTTTGGTGTGGATTTTTTTTTAAAATTTTATTCACTTTATTTATTTTTATTTATCCTGCTTGTAGAACTTTTTCACTGACCTTTTTGTATAGCTGGTTTAATGTACTTCATTCATTTTTTATAAATTCTCAGTAGTTTTCTATTAATATGTTGCTTCTACCCAGTTCTCTCCTCTTTTTTATGGAATTTCAAGTTCATGTATATTATACCTTCTTGCTTGGTGGTTAATATTTTCTCTTACCATCTTTTGTGAATTTGTTATCTGTTTCCCTCTCTGGGCTTCATTCTAGATAATTTCTTTTAAACTGTCTTCCAGTTTACTTATTCTTTCTTCACCTCTGTCTAATTTTTTTTAATTGTGGTAAAATATATATAACAAAATTTTTGCCGTTGCAATCACTCGTAAGTGTACAATTCAATGACATTAATTACATTCACCATGATGTGTAACCACTGTCCGTTTCTAAAACTTTTTCATCACCCTAAACAGAAACTCAGTATGCCTTAAGCAGTAACTCCCCATTTCTCCTTCCCACCAGCCCCTAGTAGTCAATGATAAACTTTTGTCCCTATGTATTTGCCTGTCCTAAATATTTCATGTAAGTTGATTCATACAGTGTTTGCCCTTTTGAGTCTGACTTATTTCACTTAGCATAATGTTTTCAAGGTTCATCCATATTGTGGCATGTATCAGAACTTAATTTCTCTTTATGGCTGAATAATATTACATTGTATGTGTATAACTTTTTTTTTTTTTTATTCCATTCATCTGTTGATGGACGTTTGGGTTGTTTCCACTTTGGCCTATTGTAAGTAATTCTCCAGTAAACATTGATGTACAAGTATCCGTTTGTATCCTTGCTTTCAATTCTTTTGAGTATATGTATAGCAGTGGAATTGCTGGGTCATATGGTAGCTCTGTGTTTAATTTTTTTTTTTTTTCCTCATTAAACTTTGTTTTAATGGGTCTCAAAATTCTGTGACAGATTTTTGGTCAAGTTGTTTCCGTTTAAAAAGTATTGATTTTAAAAACTAATAACTTGAAGTTGCCACACAAAAACAAAAAAAGAAACAAATGGTCCACAAAGCATTCCTTTCTTTCTGAAGGTTTTATGATGCATTGTTATCATTAACCAGTCTTTTACTATTAAACTTAAGTGGCCAATTGAGACGAACAGTTCTAAGACCATTCATCTACCACTGATTAAGACTGGCGTGGCAGGTATTATGGTTAACATTCATTGAGCTTTCTGAGCAGACTTGGTGACCTTTCCAGCTCCAGCAGCCTTTTTGTCCACTGTCTATGTTTAACTTTTTTAGGAACCACCAAATGTTTTCTGTAGGAACTACATTTTATATTTCCAACAGCAATGCATGAGTGTTCCGAATTCTATACATGTCTGTCCATTACTTGTTATTTTTTGTTTTTCTGGTAATAGCCATCGCAGTGGGAGTGAAGTGGTATATCATTGTGGTTTTGATTTGCATTTCTTAATGACTAATGATGTTGAGCACCTTTTCATGTGCTTGTGAGACATTGTGATATCTTCTTTGGAGAAATGTCTTTTTAAGTCCTTTGCCCGCTTTTTAATTGTATTATTTGTCTTTTTGTTATGAATTGTATAAGTTCTGTACATATTCTGGATATTAAACCCTTATCAGTTATACGGTCACCAAATATTTTCTCCTATTGTGTAGGTTGTCTCTTTACTTTCATGATAAAGTCCTTTGGTGCACAAAAGTTTTTAATTTTGATGAAGTCCATTTTATCTGCTTTTTTCTTTTGTTACTCATGTTTGTTGTGTCATATCTAAGAATCCATCGTCGAAAGCTAGGTCCCAAAGCATTGCCCCTATGTTTTCTTGTAAGAGTTTTATGGTTTCAGTTCTTAAATTTAGATCCTTGATCTAATTTGGGTTAATTTTTGCATATGGTGTGAGGTATGGGTCCACCTTCATTCTTTTGCATGTACAGGTCCAGTTGTTCTAGCTCCAATTATTGAAGAGACTGTTCTTTCCCCATAGAATGGACTTGGAACCTTTGTCAAAACTCAATTGACCATAGATGTATGGGTTCATTTTTAAATCTCAATTCTATTACATTGGGCTATATGTCTGTTCTTATACCAGTACCATTCTGTTTTGATTACTGTAGCTTTATAGTAAGGAAGTATGAGATCTCTTCCTTTGTTCTTATTTTTCAAGATTGTTTAACTGTTCAAGGCCCTTTGCTATTATTTTTCAAGATTGTTTAACTGTTCAAGGCCCTTTGCTAGATTTTAAAATTTTATTATTATTTTATTTTATAATAACGTAGAAAATATAGTCTGCATGATACAATGGCATACTCAGTACTATACAGTAATGCCTCATTTATCCAGGATGGTTGAGTAATTAAGTGTTCTTTACCATGATTTCTGCTGATAATGGAGGATTATTCTCTTCACATGCCAAAAGGAGGTTTTATTTGAACTAATTCCCCTGCCCCCGCCTTTGCTATTTTATATGAATTTGAGGATTGTCTTACCGATTTTTGCAAAAAAAGCTGATGGAATTTTGGTAGGGATTGCATTGAATCTGTAGATGGTTTGGGTAGAATTGACATCTTAACAATATTAAGTCTTCCAATCCATGAACATAGGATGTCTTTCCATTTATTTACGTCTCCTTTAATTTTTTTCAGCAATGCCTTTTAGTTTTCAGTGTACAAGTCTTTCACTTCCTGGTTAAATATATTCCTAGGTGTTTTATTCTTTTTGATCCTATTGTTAATGGAGTTGTTTTCTTGTGTTTTTTTTTTTTTTTTTTTCAGTTTGTTCATTGCTGGTGTATAGAAACACTGCTGACTTCTACATGTTGATCTTGTACCCAGTGACTTTATTGAATTCATTTATTAGCTCTGGTAGCTTTCTTGTGTGTTCTTTGGGTTTTTCTTCGTATAGTATCATATCATCTATGAAAGGAGATAGTTTTACTTCTTCCTTTCTGATATGGATGCCTCTTATTTCTTTCTCTTGCCTAAATTTTCTGGCCAGAATTTCCATTATAATGTTGAAAAGCAGTGGTGAAAGTAGGCATCCTTGCCTTGTTCCTGACTGTAGGTAGAAAGCTTTCAGTCTTACTTCATTGAGTATGTTCACTGTGGGTTTTTCTGAAATTTCCCTTTATCATGTTGAGGAATTTCTCTTCTGTTCCTCATTTGTTGAGTGTTTTTTTATCATGAAGGGGTATCAGATTTTGTCAAATGTATTCTCTGTATCAGTTGAGATGATCATGTGGTTTTTATTCCTTCATTCTAGTAATGTGATGTATTTTTTTGATGGATTTTTTTGTGTTGAATCTAATTTGCTTTTAAATCCATCCATTGAGTTCTTAATTTTAATAATTTTTTTCCTCTAATTTGAGAATTTATATATGGTAGATTTTTAAATTGTTTGGTTTCTAGTTCTCTGCCAAATATCTCACTGTTACCTTTTATTCCTTAAATGTAATAAGCACAGTTATTGTAAAATCTGTGTTTATAATTCCAATATCTGGATTCTCTGTGGCTCTTTTTATTCTATTATTGTTTTCTGGTTTTTATTCATGTTGTCTTGTCTTCTTGTTTTCCTTGCCATACATTATATTACAAAGTTATTTTTAACATTATGTGCCAGACATTATGTTGCAAAATAATTTCCACAAATAATTTGAGAATAATGTTTCTGTCTAGAGAGGATTTATGTTTGCATCTCCAGGTGCCTGGGGACCTTAATTATCCAGGATCTCCTCAGTTCAGTTACAGTCAGTCCTTGTAAGGACATCTTTACTTCTGGACATCATTACTTCCAGATGCAGCCTTTGGCTGTCAAGACAAAGTTAATGGGACTGACGGGCCATTTTCACCAGTACTCCTTCTTCCTTGGCAGACTCAAATTCTAAATCTTTCTCCTAGCTTGCCAGTACTATCAGAGCTACTGTGTAGTTTAGCCTCTTTGCTTCCCTTTCTGAAATCAGAAAATCACTTGCATGGAAAAAATGGTTTTAATCACTGGACTCGCCTCCCCGGGCATCCAGCTTCCTGCTGGTCAGCTAATTTACTTCTTAGCACTTGTTTGCATGTAAGGAGATGTTTTTAAAATTTTTCCCAACTTTTCTACTTTCAGAGAAAGTGTTGATCTGATGGAACTACTTTGCCATTACCAAAAGCTCATTGTTTCTTCAGATATTTCTTCTGTTTTTATTTTTGTCTTTTTCTGAATGTTGGCACATCTACTTCTATTTTCTTCATCACTCAGCGTTTCTCACAAATATGTTCAATTTCTTTAACTTTCTCTGCTTCTTTTTGGAAGAGTTTAGCAAAGTGCATTTCTGTTCATTAATTTGTTTTTCATTTAGAGCCTTTCTACTGTTTATCCCATCTATTGTGTTATTTTTTTAGTTATTGTATTTTCCATACCTAATTTTTCTGTTTCATTATTTTTCATGATTTGTTTTTCTTCTTTCTTACTGCTTATGTTTCTTTTAATTTGTGTATCATGCTTATTTGAAGTTCTTGGTCTGTTTGTTTTAATACTTATGCTTCTAAAACTGGCTTATATTGTCTTGGTTCATTTTTTGTTTGTTTTTAGGTAGGTGTACCCCTAGGTCCAAGGAGTGGCCAAGGAGTAGTTATTTGCAGTGGGTATGGACAAAACTTGTACTTGTGGGCTACAGTGTTCATATACATGCATAATGCCTTATAGCATGGGGTGTGTTGGAGATGGGAAGAAAAGGGGGCTGAGTTTTCTTTATGCTGGAGTTTGAGCATTGTAATTTGAACCTGGCCTTCCAGACTGATGTAAAGGTATGTCTGTCAAGGTAGAAAGATAGAACATATTTTAATGATTTGCTAATTTGATTAATAACTTTAAATATTTAGACATATGTGTATAGGTCTCCATTAGTAATCTTGAACAGACCCTGCTATTGTTAAGGGTAGGCCTGGTACTATCAAATGGGTTATAGTAATTTCTGATGAAGACTTACTTTTTAGAATTTCTGTCTCATTTTGAATTGTCATTCTGAACTTTAATTCATGTTTTAATCCTAACATAGCATTCTTCTTGGATGATTATTATATCCTATGTTTTTCAGCCCATGGGTAGGAAAGGAAATGGTTCTGTAATGAGTTCCTGAGAAATGCCATTTTTACTTTATTTCTAACTCTTTGATCTGATTTTTTCCTTTTATATTTTTCATGAATTTCTGCTTTTTATATGAGTGTGTGGCCTTCACCAGCAGTGTTGGTTCAGAGATATGATAAAATTCTATTATAAGAATGGAATATACCTATAAAAACCATATATCTAATGAAGCTGGGTTTGGATAAACTCTTCAAAATACCTCAGTATTGACTGTATCGATGAAAGATCCAGGATTATTGCTTTCCATCTAAAACAACGCTCAGTGGAAGACACTCTTGCTAATTTGAAGAATTTAAAGATTCTGTTAGTTTAAAGACTTTGATATATATAGTTTATGATGGATTTATTTGAGAAAATTCCTCTGCAGTTTGAAAGTATGGTTAACAACCATTTTAAAATCTTGTTTTAGCATTTTAATTTGGATACATTTAAAAGGTTCATAGTTGCCTCGTAATGCTGAACACTTTAAAACAAAACAAAAACAAACTAATTCATTTTAAGTAGAAGCAAATGTGTTTCCTAAATTCTGCATGGCTAGTATATTATGGATGGGCATTGCTGAGAAAAGATAATATTATGTTACAGTCTTCTTTATTAGTGATGTTTATACAAAACTATAATTTCCTAGGAGAAAAAAAACACATTGTACACTTACGTACAGTATTTACTTATATCCCTGCTGGGTTTTAGAAGAATTCAAGATGGAAAAAAAAAAAATACCATTCAAGTAAAAATTAAGAGAAAGCTAGTGCTGAGTGGGAAACTTTTGATGCCCTTGATGGTAGCACATTTAACTTTTATAAAGATCTGATCATAGCTCTTTTAGAACATCTTTAGTGGATGGTAGGAAATGAGTTAGGGTTTTTGAATGTTTTAAAATACTGAAATTTTAAGGTGAAACCTAGTGCGAAATGGAGAAAACAGCTGCACTGGTGGAGAGGGAGTGACACCTACCTGACTGCACAGCGCCTCCCACCCCCTTGTTGGAGGCAGTGGTAGTGTGGCTGTGCTTGGACGCCACATTGCGAGCCCACTGTCGGAACCAGTTCACTGAGCCCCCATCTGCTCTAAGTACTTGTGGAAGAATTGTTCAGGGAGCAGAAATGAGTGAATCTGAAGTACCCGTCATGTATTTTGTAGCTTTTCTTTTTCTCCAAGAGAAGCCATGCATTTGTGCTCATTATCAAAGAGGAATCTTCCCGATTCCAGGATATGGAGACGTGCAAAAGGTTTGACCATTAGCTAACATTTCATAAATTTTCTTCGTTTTTATTCTTTCGTGTTTATTTTACTGTTTATTTATTTATTTTTTAAATTGTACTTCAGGTGAAGGCTTACAGAACAAATAGTTTCTCGTGAAACAGAAGTACGTTGTTTTATGATGTTGGTTAACTACCCCACAACATATCAACCCTCTAACTTCTCAACCTTTTTTTTTTTTTTTTGGTGAAAATACACATAGCCAAAGATACACCATTTCAAAAATTTCTACATGCACAGTTCAGTGACATTGACTGTGCTCTTCCAGTTGTGCTGCCATTCTCACTTAAGATGAAGGCTTACAGAACAAAATAGTTTTTCATTTAATAGTTACTACAAATGTTGCCCTATGACAATGGTTAACAATTTCACAACACATCAACAATATCCTTACTCAACCTTGGGTTGCCTATCACCAGCTTCCTTGTCCCCTTCTGCTTTCTGGTCCTTTTCACTGGACTCCTGTACTTTGTTACTCTCATTTGTTGTGATCCTGGTCGGAGCAGTCAGTGGTGGTAGCCGGGCACCATCTAGCTGTACTGGACTCAGTCTGGTGGAGGTCTTGGTAGCTGTGGACCATTAGTCCTTTGGACTAATCTTTTCCTTGTATCCTGTTCTCTTCATTCTCCCTTGCTCCCGAAGGGATGAGACCAGTGGAGTATCTTAGATGGCCGCTCACAGGCTTTTAAGACCCCAGACACTACTCACCAAGGTAGAATGTAGAGCATTATCTTTATAAACTGTGTCATGCCAATTGAGCTAGATGTTCCCCGAGACCATGGTCCCCAAAGCCCTCCGCCCAGCAATTCAGTCCCTCAGGGAATTTGGATGTGCCTATGGGGATTCCATGACCTTTCCTTGTACAAGTTGTTCTAGTTTCCCCTGTATTGTGTACTGTCTCACCCTTCACCCAAGATACCACTTACCTATTGTCTATTTAATATTCCTCCACCCATCCCCGGTAACCAACAGAGATTGTTACATTTTGTGTGTGAACTTTTTCATGGGTTTTTACAGTAGAGGTCTCATACAATATTTGTCCTTTTGTGATTGACTTATTTCACTCAGCATAATGTCCTCCAGGATCATCCATGTTATGGGATGCTTCACAGATTCATTGTTGTTCTTTCTCGTTGCATAGTTACTCCATTGTGTGTGTGTACCATAGTTTGTTTATCCATTCATCTGTTGATAGGCATCTAGGTTTTTTCCATCGTTTTGCTGTTCTGAACAATGCTGCCATGAACATAGGTGTGCATATGTCCATTCAAGTGACGACTCTTATTTCTCTAGGATATATTCCTAGGAGTGGGATTGCTGGATCGAATGGTATGTCTATTTCTAGCTTTCTGAGGAAGCGCCATATCATTTTCCAAAATGGTTGTGTCATTTTGCATTCCCAACAGCAGTGCATAAGTGTTCCGATCTCCCCACAGCCCCTCCAACATTTGTTATTTCCAGTGTTTGTGATTCGTGCCAGTAATGCCAGGGTGAGATGGTATCTCATTGTGGTTTTAATTTTCACTTCTCTAATGGCTAGTGATCGCAAGTATTTCCTCATGTGTCTGTTGGCCATTTGAATGTCTTCTTGGTGAAGTGTGAGTTCGTTTCCTTTGCCCATTTTTAATAGGATTGTTTGTCTTTTTGTTGTAGAGGTGTTGGATTTTCTTGTCAATTATGGAGATTAGACCTTTGTTTGACTTGTACTGTCCAAAAATTTTTTCCCAGTCTGTAGGTTCTCTTTTTACTCTTTTGGTGAAGTCTTTTGAAGAGCATAGGTGTTTGATTTTTAGAAGATCCCAGTTATCTAGCTTATCTATTGGGTTTTGTGCGTTGATATTTATGGTTTGTATCCTGTTAATGCCATGTATTAAGGCCTGAAGTGTTGGTCGTATTTCTTCTTCTATGAACTTTATAATTTTAGGCTTTATATTCAGGTCTTTGATCCATTTTGAAGTAGTGTTTGTATACGGTGTGAGGTATGGGTCCTGTTTCATTTTTTTGCAGACGGATAACAAGTTTTGCCAGCAGCATTTGTTAAAAAGACTGTCTTTTCCCCATTTGATGGACTTTGGGTTTGTTGAAGATCAGGTGACCGACCGCAGGTGGATGGATTTACATCTGGGTTCTCAATTCTTTTCCATTGGTCAATGTATCTGTCGTTGTACCAGTACCAGGCTGTTTTGACTACTGTAGCTGTATAGTTGGTTCTGAAGTCAGGTAGTGTGAGTCCTCCAACTTTATTCTTCTTCTTCAGTAGTGCTTTACTTATTCAGGGCTTCTTCCCTTTCCATATAAAGTTAATGATTAGTTTTTCCATCCCTTTGAAGAATGTTGTTGGTATTTGGATAGGGATTGCATTGTATTTGTAAATTGCTTTGGGTAGAATTGTCATTTTCACAATGTTGAGTCTGCCTTTCCATGAGCATGGTATGTTTTTCCATTTATTTAGATCCCTTTGGTTTCTTGCAGTAGTGTTTTGTAGTTTTCTTTGTATAGGTCTTTTACATCCCTGGTCAGATTTATTCCTAAGTATTTTATCTTTTTAGGGGCTATTATAAATGGTATTGTTTTCCTGATTTCCTTTTCATCGTTCTTCTTATTGGTGTATATGAATCCAACTGATTTTTGAATGTTTATCTTGTATCCTGCTACTCTGCTGTGTCTTTCTATTAGTTCCAGTAGATTTCTCGTGGAGTCTTTAGGGTTTTCTGTGTATAGTATCATATCATCTGCAAACAGGGACAGTTTAACTTCTTCATTACCAATTTGGATGCCCTTTATTTCTTTTTCTTGCCTTATTGCTGTAGCTAGAACTTCCAGCACAATGTTAAATAGGAGGGGTGATAAAAGGCATCCTTGTCTTGTTCCTGTTTTCAAGGGGAATGTTTTCAGCCTCTCTCCATTAAGAATGATGTTGGCCGTTGGTTTTGCATAGATGCCCTTTATTAAATTGAGAAATTTCCCTTCTATACCTATTTTATTGAGAGTATTTATCAGGAATGAGTGTTGGACTTTGTTAAATGCCTTTTCTGCATCAGTTGAGATGATCATGTGATTCTTTTCTTTCCTTTTATTTATGTGGTGGATTACGTTGATTGATTTTCTAATGTTGAACCATCATTGCATACCTGGTATGAATCCTACTTGGTCATGGTGTATTATTTTTTTGATATGATGCTGAATTCTATTGGCTAGAATTTTGTTGAGAATTTTTATACCTATATTCATGAGAGATGTTGGTCTGTAATTTTCTTTTTTGTGACATCTTTTCCTGATTTTGGTATCAGCGTTATGCTGGCTTCATAGAATGAATTTGGAAGTGTTGCTTCCTCTGGTCTGAAATAGCTTGAGTAGTACTGGTACAAGTTCTTCTGTAAATGTTTTGTAGAGTTCTCCAGTGAAGCCGTCTGGGCCAGGGCTTTTTTCGGTTGGGAGTTTTTTTATTACCTTTTCAATCTCTTCTCTTGTTATGGGTCTGTTCAGATTTTCAACATCACTTTGTTGTCGTTTGGGTAGGCTGTGTGTTTCTAGAAATATATCCATTTCCTCTAGGTTTTCAAATTTTTGGAGTATAGTTTTTCATAATATTCTGTTATAATCTTTTTTATTTCAGTTGGTTCGGTTGCGGTTGTAATGTCCCCCATTTCATTTCTTATTTGGGTTATTTGTGTCCTCTCCTGTTTTTCTTTTGTCAGTCTGGCCAGTGGTTTGTCCATTTTGTTGATTCTTTAAAGAACCAACTTTTGGTTTTGTTGAGTCTATTGTTTTTCTGTTCTCTATTTCATTTATTTCTGCTCTGATCTTTACTATTTCCTTTCTTCCTGTGGTTGTGGGCTTTTTTTGCTGTTCTCTTTCTATTTGTTTGAGTTCTGTAGTTAATGTTTTGAGTTTGTCCCTTTCTTCTTTTTTGATATGTGCATCTATTGCTATAAAGTCTCCTTGAGGACTGCCTTTGCTGTGTCCCAAAGGTTTTGGTATGATGTGTTTTCATTCTCATTTGATTCTAGGAATTTTTTTATTCCATCTCTGATTTCTTCTATTACCCAGTGATGTGTAAGCAGGGTATTATTCAATTTCCATGTAGTTGATTTTTTTCCTTGCTCTTTCTATTGTTATTTTCTACCTTGATGGCACTGTGGTCAGAGAAGATACTTTGAATTGTCTCAACGTTTTGGATCTTGTTGATGATTGCTCTGTGCCTAAGATGTGGTCTATTCTGGAGAATGTTCCTTGTGGATTGGAAAAGAATGTGTGCTTTGCATTGGTTGGATGGAGTGTTCTGTATATGTCTATGAGGTCAAGTTGGCTGATTGTGCCCTTTAGGTGTTCTGTATCTTTGCTGAGTTTCTTCTTAGTTGTTCTGTCCTTTACTGAGACTGGTGTGTTGAAGTCTCCTACTATTATTATGGAAGTGTCAATTTCTCTTTTCAGTGTTGTTAGAGTTTGTTTTATGTATTTTGGAACCCTGTCATTGGGTGCGTAGATGTTTATTATGGTTATGTCTTCATGATGGATCATCCCCTTAATCGTTATATAGTGTCTTTCTTGGTCTTTTATGGTAGATTTTGTTTTAAAATCTATTTTATCTGAGATTAGAATTGCCACTCCTGCTCTTTTTTGGTAGTTGTTAGTTTGATATATTTTTTTCCAACATTTGACTGTTAATAAATTCGCATCTTTGTTTCTAAGGTGTGTCTCCTGTAGACAGCATATTGATGGATCCTGTTTTCTTACCCATTCTGTCACTCTCCATCTCTGTATGGGCTCATTGAGTCCATTTACCTTCAGTGTAATTATTGATAGATGTGAGTTTGTTGCTGTCATTTTGTAGTGCTTTTTTTTGTGGTGCTGACATGTTCTTTGTTCTTCTTACTCTCTTGTGCTGAGTTACATTTGTTTGTGGATTTTTTTTTTTCATTTCTTTTGTTTTTGCTGAAACTTTATGTTTTTCCTCTTTTTTTTAATGTTTGTTAACTTTCTTTGTGGTTACCATGAATTTTACCCTTATCTTTCTAAGTTTGAAGCAGTTTACCATTACTTGGTATCACCTTGCCTTCCTCTCTGTTAGAAGGTTCTATACCTATGCCGTTTATTCCCTCTTTTATTGTTTTGATGTTGTTGTCATTTACTGATTAAGTGCTCTGATTTCCTGTTGTATTTGTTTTGGTTTTGGATAGTCCTTGAGAGTTCATTTCCTAGATCGGTATCTGGCTGGTACGATCCTGAGTCCTAGATTCTGCCTGTGAGCTGAAGCTGTTTGTCCTCAGATCGAAGAACTCGCTTTATTAATTCTTGTAAGTTTGGTTTGAGTTTTACATATTCACTTAATTTCTGTTTGTCTGGAAATGACCTAATTTCACCATCAAATTTGAATGAGAGTTTTGCAGGATATATTATTCTTGGCTGGCAATTTTTTTCTTTCAAGATTTTATATATGTCATTCCATTGCCTTCTTGCCTGCATGGTTTCTGCCGAATAATCTGAGCTTAGTCTTATTGTTTCTCCTCTGTATGTGACTTCTTGTTTTTCACGAGCTGCTCTCAGGATTCTTTGTTTGTCTTTGGTTTTGGCGAGTGTGATTATGATATGCCTTGGTGATTTTCTTTTGGGGTCTTTCCTATATGGGGTTCTTTGAGCATCTTGGATGGCCAGCTTTTCATCTTTCATGATATTGGGGACGTTTTCTGTCAGCAGTTCCTCAATGATCCTCTCTGTGTTTTCTGTTTTCTCCCCCTGTTCTGGAATTCCAATCACTCGCAGATTTTTGTTTTTGATTGTGTCCCACGTAACTCTCAGGGTCTCTTCATTTTTCTTTGTTCTTTTTTCTGAGTTTACCTGAAACAAAGTTGTATCCAAGTGTTTGTTTTCAATTCCACTGGTTCTGTCTTCCACCGTTCCAAATCTGCTTCTCAGCCCTTCTATGACATTGTCCATTTCTGAAATCTTTTTGTTTATGTTTTGGATTTCTAATTGTTGTCTTTGTATAATTTCTGGTTGTGAATTTATTTTGGCATTTTGTTCCTGCATTATTTTCCTGAAGTCTTCCAATTTTTTGTCCGTATTTTCCATGAGTTTGTCTATTTTTTCCTTATGTTTGTCAGCTTATTGCCTCAGCTCTTGGAGAATTCTGAGTATTAGAGATTTGAGATCCCTATTAGGTAGGTAGTTCTAGTGCATTTTCTTCCACTGGAAAGTCATCTGGTGTTTTATTTTGGATGCCTACTGGAACCATCCTGTCCTGTTTTTGTAAATGTTTTGTTATTGTCTGCTGTCTTCAGGGCATTCAGTAGTTATTTTTCTCGTTTATTGATTGTAGATTTGTTTGTTTCGTTCCTTTTTGTAAATAAAAATTTTAGTATGTCTGAGCAGGCAGACTGTGTGTTGTTTGTTATTTGGTCGTCTGTGGGCACAATACTTTTTGCCTCTTTCTTCAATTAGCAGGGTCAGTCACTCAGATATGGTACGGCAGGGCAGGTCTAGCTGAAGAGGAGTTACTGGGATGGGTTGTTTGTGGCACTTACTACAGCCACCAGAGCAGGTCGGTAATCAGTGCAGGGCAGGTTCCAGTAGGCCGTGCCTGTGCTGCTTGATGGTGTGATGTCAAGCGCATGGTGCAGTTAGGCAGGATGCAGCGGGGAGATTGTTATGTGTGGAGCTAAGATGAATATGGGAGAAAGGAGAGAGGAACAGGAGTCAAAAACATACAAAGAAACAAAAAAGAATGCTAGGGGAGCTTGCTGTTGGAGTGGAGAGATGAGAGACTATGAAATGGAGAAAAACAGAAAGGGGAGAAGGAAGAAAAGAAAAGAATGTATAAATAAGAATCAGAATGGTTAAAGAACCGCAAAGTTCCCGGGGATCCCACCGGTGCAGCTATGAGGTCTGGGGAAGTCACTCTCAGGTGTTGTAGTACAGCCTGGCTAGAAGGAGTAGAGGTATGCAAAGCCAGGTATTCAGAACTGAAAGAGAAGGAAGATATAGAGAGACCAGAAACTGAGCAATGAAGAAAGACAAAAAGGGGAAAAGAGGAAAAAGAAAACAAAACAAATTAAAAAAAAAAAAAAAAACCAACATAAGAAGAAATGCTCTCAGGGATCCCTGTGCGCGTCTGTGGAAGCTGAAGGGGAGTGTCCCTGCCACACAGCTCAGCCTGGCCAGAAGGGGCTCCCAACTCAAGAAAAGGAAAAGAAAAGAAACAAACAATTCAAAACAAACAAATGAACAAAAGCCCCGTGATCCCACCAGTGCGGCAGCCCAAACCGGGAAGCAGCTCCACACTCGAACGGAGCTCTGCAGCCCCTCAGGAAGAAGCAAAGATGGCACACGGATCCAGGTACTTGAGCGAAGGGAGGGTGAGGTGGCAAAAGTCAAGTAAGAAATCAAAAGAAGCAGAAAAAAAAGCAGCACTAGCGGCCAACAAATGGCACTCAGAGATGCAGCTAGTGCGGGCTGGTGTTTCTGCACAAGAGACTGCATCCGTGGGAAGCAGAGGGGTCCGAGTGTGGGTGAAGAAGGGTAGAGAGTGGGAAAGCGTATATCATAAATTACCAGAGCTCTGCAGCCCATCAGGACGAAGCAAAGATGGCACATGGAGCGAGGTACTTGAGCGAAAGGAGGGGGAGGTGGGGAGAGGCAAGGAAGAAATAAAAAGAAGCAGAAAAGAAAAGCAACACTAGCAGCCAACAAGTGGCACTCAGAGAGCCACCCGTTTGGGTGTGTGAAATGCAAACAGCCGCTGCTTCCCGGTCAGGAGACTGTGGCCGCGGGAAGCAGAGGAGGCCAAGTCGGGGTGAAGAAGGGTGGGGGGTGGGAAAGCGTACATTGCCAATTACTGGTTGTTTTGTCGCCCGCTGGAAGCTCCATGAGGCTGCTTTCTTGTACCCCCTGTTTGCTGGTCTCCAATAGAAGTCCAAGATGGCGGATCCGCGCTGTGTTAGCTGGTAGGGGACCTCTGCATGAATCTCTCCTCGCTCTCCTTTATCTGTCAGTTTTCTCACTCCATTTGATGCTTGGCTGAGTTCTTTATCTCTTCTTCTGATGTTTTAGAGTTTCAGGATTGTTGTTTTCTCTGTTCGGCTTAGTTTTTCGGTTCTTTGCTGTGGAGGGACGGCGTGGTGCTTCTGCCTAGAGCGCCATTTTGCCGGAACTCCTACTGTTTACTTTTTTATTAAAAAAGTTTATTAAAGGAAAAGACAGGAGGGATACTTTTTCTTAGTGTGATGGTTTTGCCTTGCTTTTGTTTTTTCTAAAACTGAGTAGAGAAGTAGTAAAGAGTTCAGAGAGACTTCTCCAGTCCAGTGCCTTGTCTCCAAATTAATCTGATTAAGACACTGTTTTCATCATGTAACTTCCCATCTTAGAACCTTCAAAGACTCCCTATGACTTTTGAATTAAATTTGTACTCATCAGTTATGGAGTACAGTGGTATCAGTCCTTATCTTCCTGCTTACACCAAGCTCTAATCAAGCTACTTGAGACACTTTTCTCTTTTCCATTATGGCATGCTCTTTTCTCTCTCTTCACTTCAGTTGTTCCTCCCCTCCCCAACCTGGGAACATCCAGTCTCCTTTTCTTCTGTCCATGTCTTTTATATTCCTCAGGGTTCAACTCAAGTTTGTATCTATTCTAGAATCTTCCTTATTATTGCCAACCTCATTTTTATCTCTTTGGTGACCTGTACTACTTACCTGGATCATTATTTTGGCTTTTAATTATATAATACTCTGAACTGCTTCATAAGTGTCCAAATAAGATTGAAAGTCCTTGAGAGCAGAATTTGTGCCTTATGTTTCTTTGATTGCTCAATAAGCACAATGCTGGATTGTTAATAAATATTTGTGAGGTTGAAATGAAAAGCAGCAAGCATTCTGTTTTCGTGAAAATTGAATAGCATTCTAATTTGATTTTACTTGGTGGTAATTAAGCTATTTGACGTTTGCCAAGTGGATTCTGCAGTTGATTATTGTATAATCCATTCACTATGCAGTTTCCCAAATTAAGATTAATTGGAAAAATATGAGTTTTTGAAAATCAAAGAGAAATGCTCTTATTACTTTTAGCTATATGAGATAATTAGACTGCTAATAGTGATCCTAAAGAAGAAATTTGTTTTTATGAGAGAAGTACTAATTTATGGTTGGCAGCATCCACAATTGTTTGCTAAAGATGTAGAAACAGTTTGTTTTCTTTAGTTAAAAAATGCTCCCCATAGTCTTATTTACAGAAGTATTAATTTGAATAGTAAACTTCTATTAGATAGTGCAAAACTATAGACATTATCCAGTTTAGGTTAGTTTAAATAACAGAAGATAGGCATTTCTGAGGGTTTTACTAAACCAAAATGAACAGATGCCCATCCAGAGGGTGCAGGTGAGGATTGCAGAGGCTTCTGAAGGTACCTGCATGTAAAAACATAATAGTGTTTATTCACGGTGACTCACTGTCTCCTTAGCTGGGTGCAGAGCTAATAATGATGTTTTCTCAGTGCTGGATAATAAGAACTCTTTTTAAAAGACATGTGCATAGTTTATTGTCAGACTAAAATGATAGGTCTATTGAAATGAGTCATGCAGAGAAGTCTGAGAAAGGGAATCATCATGTCACTTATTGAGGGAGGATGCTCCCTAGAGGGATTCTGTCTGGATGGAGTTAAAATAACAAGTTTCTTTTCTCCTGTCATGCTAACAAATAGTACTTGTTTATCCTTTCATTTCAATGTCTTTATGTAAGGGTTAATATTCACTGTTCCCTCATGTGTCTGTCAGTTTGTTGTACAGTGGTGGCTTGCCTGTTGCTGTGATGCTGGAGGCTGTGCCACCAGTATTCAAATACAAGCAGGGTCACCCATGGTGGACAAGTTTCAGCTGAGCTTCCAGACTAAGACAGACTAGGAAGAAGGACCTGGTGGTCTACCTCTGAAGAGAATTAGCCAGTGAAAACCTTATGAACAACAGCAGAGCATTGTCTGATATAGTGCCAGAAGGTGAGCCCCTCAGGTTGGAAGGCACTCAAAAGGTGACTGGGGAAGAGCTGCCTCTTCAAATTAACATGCACACGTGCGGGCTGTTGCCGTCAAGTTGATTCTGACTCATAGTGACCCTGTAGGACAGGGTAGAACTGCCCCATAGGGTTTCCAAGGAGCAGCTGGTGGATTCAAACGGCTGACCTTTTGGTTAGCAGTCATAGCTCACCATAGCTCTTAACCACTGCACCACCAGGGCCTCAAAGTAGAGTTGACCTTAATGATGTGGATGGAGTCAAGCTTTCGGGACCTTCATCTGCTGATATAGCATGACTCAAAATGAGAAGAAACAGCTGTATATATCCATTAGTAATTGGAATGTGAAATGTATGAAGTATGAATCTAGGAAAATTGGAAATGGTCAGAAATGAAGTGGAACACATAAGCATCGATATTCTAGGCATTAATGAGCTGAAACGGACTAGTGTTGGCCATTTTGAATTGGACAATCATATGGTATGCTATGCTGGGAATGACAGCTTGAAGAGGAATTGTCAAAAACAACATTTCAAGATCTATCCTGAAGTGCAGTGCTGTCAGTGATAGGATAATATCCATACGCCTACAAGTAAGACCAATTAATATGACTGTTATTCAAATTTACACACCCACCACTAAGGCCAAAGATGAAGAAATTGAAGATTTTTACCAACTTCTGCGTCTGAAATTGATCAAACATGCAATCAGGATGCATTGATAATTGCTGGTGATTGGAATGCGAAAGTTGGAAACAAGAAGAATTGGTAGTCGGAAAATATGATCTTGGTGATAGAAATGATGCAAGAGATTGCATGACAGAATTTTGCAAGACCAGTGACTTCTTTATTGCAAATACCTTTTTTCACCAACATAAATAGCAACTATACACATGGACTTTGCCAGATGGAATACATAGGAATCAAATCGACTGTGTCTGTGGAAAGAGACAGTGGAAAAGCTCTATATCATCAGTTAGAACAAAGCTTTGAAAGAGCCCATCAATTGCTTAAATACAAGTTCAACTTGAAGAAAATCAGTACAAGTCCACGAGAGCCAAAGTATGACCTTGAGTATATCCCACCTGAATTTAGAGACCATCTCAAGAACAGATTTGACATGTTGAACACTAATGACTGAAGACCAGACAAATTGTGGAGTGATATCAAAGACATCATACACGAAGAAAGCAAGAGGTCATTAAAAAGACAGGAAAGAAACAAAAGACCATAATGGATGTCAGTAGAGACGCTGAAACTTGCTCTTGAATGTCAAGTAGCTAAACCAAATAGAAGAAGTGACGAAGTAAAAGCTGAATAGAAGATTTCAAAGGGTGGCTTGAGAAGACACAGTATTATAATGACATGTGCAAAGACTAGGAGTTAGAAAACCAAAAGGGAAGAAAACACTTGGCATTTCTTAAACTGAAAGAACTGAAGAAAAAATTCAAGTCTTTAGTTGCAACAGTGAAGGCTTCTACAGGGAAAATATGAAATGACGTGGGAAGCATCAAAACAAGATGGTTGGAATAAACAGAGTCACTATACCAGAAAGGATTGGTCAATGTTCAGCCATTTCAGGATGTAGCATATAATTAGGAAGTGATGGTACTGAAGGAAGAGATCCAAGCTTCACTGAAGGCATTGGCGAAAAACAAGGCTCCATGAATTGACAGCATACCAACTGAGATATTTCAACAAACGGATGTAGTGCTGGAAGTGCTCACTGATCTATGCCGAGAAATTTGGAAGACAGCTACGTGGCCAACCACCTGGAAGAGATCCATATTATTGCCTATACCAAAGAAAAGTGATCCAATGAAATGCGGAAATTATCGAACAATATCATTAATATCACACGCAGGTAAAATTTTACTGAAGATAATTCAAAAGCGGTCGCAGCACTACATCGACAGGGAACTGCCAGAAATTCAAGCCAGATTCAGAAGAGGACGTGGAATGACTGATATGATAGCTGATGTCAGATAGAGCCTGGCTGAAAGCAGAGAATTCTAGAAAGATGTTTACCTGTGTTTTATTGACTCTGCAAAGGCATTTGACTGTGTGGATCATAACAAATTATGGATAACATTGCAAAGAATGGGCATTCCAGAACACTTCATTGTGCTTATGAGGAACCTTACATAGATCGAGAGGCAGTTGTTCAAACAAAACGAGGGGATACTGCGTGGTTTAAAATCAGAAAAGTTGTGCTTCAGCGTTGTATCCTGTTACCATACCTATTTAATCTGTATGTTGAGCAAATAATTCAAGAAGCTGGACTATATGAAGAAGATCGGGGAATAAGGATTGAAAGAAGACTCATTAACAACCTGTGTTATGCAGATAACACAACCTTGCTTGCTGAAAGTGAAGGGGACTTGAAGCACTTACTGATGAAGATCAAAGACCACAGCCTTCAATGTGGATTACACTTCAACATAAAGAAAACAAAAATCCTCACAACTGGACCAATAAGCAACATCATGATAAATGGAGCAAATATTGAAGTTGTCAATACTTGGATCCACAATCATTACCCTTGGAAGCAACAGTCAAGAAATCAATGTATTGCTTTGGACAAATCTGCTGCAAACAACTGCTTTGAAGTGTTAAAGAGCAAAGATTCCACCTTGAAGAGTAAGTTGCGCCTGACCCAAACCGTGGTGTTTTTCAGTCACCTCATATGCATGCAAAAGCTGGACAATGAATAAGGAAGACCAAAGAAGAACTGATGCCTTTGAATTGTGGTGTTGGTGAATGTCTTAGGCTGACTTCTCTAGAGAAGCAAAACCAATAAAGTGTGTACGTATATCTAGAGAGATAGATTTGTGTCAAGAAAATGGCTCACGTGGTTTTTTGAGATTGTAATGTCCTAAGTCAGTAGGTCAGGAAAAAAGATTCTTCTGATTCACAGAGCCGCAGGGGCTGACGAACCCAAGACAGGCAGGCCAGAGAGCAGGGCTGTGAAGTTCGACACATCTCAAGATTGACTGGCAAGACCGCAGGTAAGCTGCTAGCTCAAGTCCCAAGAACTGGAGGTCAGACAAACAGGAACCAGCTACAGGATCAAGAACAAGCAAAACCCTGGCAAGGTGAGCAGGAAGAGCTAGGTGGCGGAGGGCGGAGAGATGAAGGCTGAGGAGGGGATGGTGAGCCATCACAGGCCCCACCCCCACAGTACCACAGCAGATCCCATCATGGGGGTGATAACGTATCACATCTCAATCGGGAAGTGATCACAACATTAAACAACTGCCAAAACACTGAGACTCATGGCCCAGCCAAGTTGACACAGAATCTTAACCATCATGGCAAAGAATATTGAATATACCATGGACTGCCAAAAGAACGAACAAACATGTCTTAGAAGAAGTACAGCCAAAGTGGTCCTTAGAAACAAGGATGGTGAGACTACATCTCACATACTTTGGACATGTTATCAGGAGGGATCAGTCCCTGGAGAAGGACATCATGCTTGGTAAAGTAGAGGGTCAGTGAAAAAGAGGAAGACCCTCAACAAGATGGATTTACACAGTGGCTGCAACAATGGGCTCAAGCATAATAACGATTGTGAGAACAGCGCAGGACTGGGCAGTGATTTGTTGTTGTATATAGGGTCGCTATAAATCAGAACTGACCTGATGGCACCTAACAACAGCAATTCACTGTTAATTGTGTTACAGTTTAATTGGTGACCTACTAATCAACTGTGTAGCTATCATGGGCTAGATTGTAAGTGAGTCATGTTGCTTGTGATGAAACCAGGTTAAATATCTCTTCCAAAATCTTGTTTGAAGAGAATTGATTTTGGTATAAACTTGGACTTTAAATTGGAGCTACTGAAAACATGAATGTTTTCGAGGTTACATATACCATGGCAGGGGGCGGCTAGCCATCCAGTTTTAAATGTAACTTGACCAGCATATGCAGATTAAATTCAGATGTGTAGTGGGATGGATTGCATTCTTCCAAGACGAAAGAATGAATTAGGTAAAGAATGTAATCCTGGGGGCTTAGGCTGCTAAATGACTCCAGTTTTTCTCTGTTCGCCTCTAAGTATAGAAGAAGACTACAAGAGCTCTAATGAAACATTAGGAAAGTAAAAGTGAGACTTTCCCTTTGCTTTGTTTGGGGGCAGTCATAGGAAGTAAGTTGTAGTTAGAAAGGCCTGAAGTACACTGAGGGATTTCAGAGCCAAGAAAAGCATTCAGAGCTGAAGTGTGGTCTAGAAAGCAAATAGCTGAGAGGGAGGGAGCTAAAGATTTTTCCTGTTGAAGGGAAAAAATATAAATAACATGAAACTTGAGAAAGTAAAGATTGTGAGAACACCCTTCACAAATTTTGTTGGATAATTATTTCTTTATACCAAGTTATATTTAGATTTTAAAATAAATATCTTTAATAAGTGTAAATATTTTCAATGTTCCATTTATTGCTCTTATTTATATTTTTGTTTATCTTAACTTCTCCTTTTGAAGGGTAAATAAAACCTTTCATAGTTGAAGCTGTAAATCTAAAGTTACAAAATGATGGTAAGATTAGTTCATAATTAAGACCTGAGCCTATCCCCCATTCTCAGGAAGCATAGTTACACACTTAAAAACACATTCTTAAACATAAAGGCTCACTAAATACCATTCCCATGTCTCTCCTGTCTGTATAGTCGTTCTCCTCACGTTTATTATGATCCTTAATGTCAGATACCTCTACCTTTACCCTCACTTAGAACATCCCCAACTTTCCTTACATGTTCCCTTTATCCTGTTGAGTGGAGTTGATACTTAAATGCGTAACCCTTCACCCCCACTAAAGCATGTAATGTTAGACACACATACGTTTGCACACAAAAAAGAGCATACAGCGAGGAGAGAAGAGCCATGGTGTGTTGGATAGGAGATTATGTGTGGAGATTACTGTGTGGCAGCTGTGAATAGAAAAATGGTTGAAGTTGGATCTAAGAGATGATGAGTTAAGGAATGACAGGTTACTGGTATTTATTAGTTGAAAGGCTATTGCATCGTCTAACTGTAAATAGGCTGATTTAGATTATTCTGTAAATGAACAGATTACTTGGTCTGAGACCAGCTATTGAGAATAGTTATAATCCTAATGGATGGAAAAGCATACAAGTGTTTTAGTGCTGATTCAGGTTAATTGAGAAGTAAAGTATATCCGTTACTCTTTATTCGAATATGAGATTTTCTGAATTCAGGACTATTTGCAACAGAATTGAGATAAAGAATATTTTGAATAAAAGATACAAAATCTTCTATATATTTGTGTTTCTAAAACATTTAGGAAAAAATGTTTTGTGAGTGCTAATAATTTTTAGAAATGAAAATGTCAGCATACGCATTAAGACCTGTTATATGGAGTTTATTTATGGGCTAAATGTTCACCGAAGAGTTGAAATTTTGACCTGGCTCTCATGCCAGTGTGCTGGGCTTGCCCTGCTTTCTTCTTTGTTTGCATAGATGGCATCAGTTTCTTCTCTGCATCAAGGAATGGGTATTGTTTTGTCTCTTTGAAGGAAGAAAGTGAGATTTGGAGCCAGAAAGTTTTATACAAACAGTATATGATTGATTCTCTTTAATTTTTCTTATGTCCTCTGGTTCATCATTGCCTATAAAATAAAAGCTGAAGTGCTAGTATCACATTCAAAATTCTATCTATGTTGGTAGTTCTCAGCTCTGGGTGTGTGTTAAAATAACATGGAGGAACTTTTTTTAATTGACTTTAGATGAAGGTTTACAGAGCAAATTAGTTTCTCATTGAACAATTAATACACATATTCTTTTGTGACATTGGTTGCCAACCCCACGTCATGTCAACGTTCTCCCCTTCTCGACCTTGGCTTCCCCGTTACCAGCTTTCCTGTGCCTTGCCTTCTCATCCTTGCCCCTGAGCTGGTGTGCCCATTTAGTCTCGTTTTGTTTATGGGCCTGTCTAATCTTTGGCTGAAGGTGAACCTCAGGAGTGACTTTACTACTGAGTTAAAAGGGTGTCTGGGGGCCATACTCTTGGTGTTTCTCCAGTCTCTGTCAGACCAGTAAGTCTAGTCTCTTTTTGTGAGTTAGAATTTTGTTATGCATTTTTCTTCAGCTCTGTCTGGGACCCTCTATTGTGATCCCTGTCAGAATAGTCGGTGGTTGTAGCTGGGCATCATCCAGTTGTGCTGGACTCAGTCTAGTAGAGGTTGTGGTAGTTGTGGTCCATTAGTCCTTTGGAGTAATCTTTCCCTTGCGCCTTTGGTTTTCTTCATTCTACCTTGTTTCAGATGGGGTGGGACCAGTAGTGTATCTTAGATGACCGCTCGCAAGCTTTTAAGACCCCAGATGCAAGGATATAGGACATTTTCTTTATAAACTATGTTATGCAAATTGAGCTAGATGTCCACATGGGGGAACTTTTTAAACATACAAAGAACAAGGTGGGCTTTAAACATCTGAATTGTAGTCTTCTATTATCATACCTTATTGAGGATTTATATGGATTTAGAACTCTAAGGATACTTAAGGGATCAGTTCACCTTGTTGATTTTGTAAAAAATCCTATTACGATTTTGATTGTGACTGCATTGAATCACATTAGGATTCTGATCAATTTAGGGAGAACTAACATTTTAACAATATCAAGCCTCCCATTTCATGAACATGGTATATCTTTCTATTGAAGTCTTCTTTGATTTTGTAAATCAATACTTTGTATTTTTCAGCATACAGATCTTGAACATATGCTTTTTAGACTTATATCTAAGTATTTCATATCTTTGTGCTGTTGTATTTCAAATTTTTTTTTCTGGTATACAAAAAAGAAATTGATTTTTGTATGTTGATCTTGTATTCTGTAGCCTTGCTAAACTCAGCTATTATAGTTTTTTGGTAGATTCTAAAACTTTTTTGTAGGCTTTTTGAGATTTTCTACATAGATGATCATATTGTCTGGAGAAGGAACAGTTTTATTTCTTCCTTTCCAGTCTTATGTCTTTTATTTCTTTTTCTTGTGTTATTGCACTAGCTAGGTGTGATGTTAACTGGGAGTGGTGAGAGCAGTTATCCTTGACTTGTTCCTGCTTTTAAGGGAAAAGATCTCAGTCTTTCATCATTAAGTATGATGTTAGCTGGTTTTTTTTTTTTTTTTTTTTTTGGTACGTCTTTAGAGACGCCCATTATTGGATTGAAGAAGTTCCCTTCTTTTCCTAGTTTTCTGAGTGTATTTATCAGGAATGGATGTTGAATTTTGTCATCTGCATCTATTCAGATAGTCTGTTGAGATGGTGAACTATATCAGTTGGTTTTCAGATGTAGAACCAGTCTTATCCTGGGATAAACCCCCCTGGGTCATGATTTTTATCCTTTTTAAACATTGCTACATTTCTTGATAATTTTTTTGTCTGTGTTCATTAGGGATACCAACGTGTACTTTCTTTTGTTGTAATGTTTTTGTTTTGGGTGTCAGAATAATATTGGTTTCATAAAAAGAGTTGGGAGTGGCTCATCCTTTCCTATTACTACTATTCTATTACTAAGATTTAGTGTAGAATGCAGTTGTTTCTTTCTTAAATGTTTAGGATTTGCCAGTACAGCCCTATGGATGAGGAGTTTTCTTTTTTGGAATGCTTTAAAATGCGAATTAAATTTCTATAGTGGATGTTGGCTTGTCATGTTATCTATTTCTTGAGTGAGCTTTAGTAGTTAGTATTTTTTAAGGAATAGTTTGGGTTAAGGAGTGTTGGTACTGCAGTGGTCAGGCATTTGGCTGCTAACTGAAATGTTGACGGTTTGAACTCACCAGTTGCTCCACAGGAGAAAGCTGTGGCAGTCTGCTTCCGTGAAGATTTACAGCCTTGGAAACCCTATGGGACAGTTCTGCTCTGTCCTATAGGGTCTTTATGAGTCAGAATTGACTCAGTGGCAGTGGGTTTGGTTTTTGGTTTTGGAGTTTGTGTCAAGTAGTAGTTCATCCAGGTTGTCGACTTTATACACAGAAACTTGTTTTGTAATGGTCTTAGTCTGGGTTCTCTAGCAGAGCAAAACTAGTGTAATAAATATGTGTAGAGATTTACTTCAAGGAAATTGCTCAGATATTTGTGAGGGCTGGCAAGTCCCAAATCCATGGATCTGGCAGCAGGCTGGACATCTCTCCTGGCTCACAGGGTTGAAGGGCTAGTGGATCCACAATCTGCAGATCAGGCAGGAGGCTGGAGATTTATGTCCCAAGAACCAGAGGTTAGGCAATAAGAAAACAACTTGTTATGATGTCCCATCTTTCATTCCTGATACTGGTAATTTTTGTCTTCTCTCTTTTTTTTTCTTAGTCTGTCTAGAGATTTATCAAAATACTGATCTGTTCAAAGAACCAGCTTTTGGTTTGATTGATTTTTCTGTTTTCAGTTTCATTAATTTCTGCTCTTATGTTTTTTTACTTCTGCTTGTTTTGGGTTTAATTTGCTTTTCTTTTTATGGTGTCTTAAACTGGAAGCTTCTATTATTGGTTTGAGAGCCCTCTTCTAGTATAAGCATTTTTATATTTATAAAGTGAAAAGCATCCTACTCCTTCATTCGTCTCCTTTAGCTACATACTTCCCACCCTGGAGGCAACAGTGTTGTTATTATTTCTGTATCCTTTTACAGATATTTATATTTATGCAAACAAATGTTAATATTATTTTTACTCCTTTTTTACATAATTACTAGTAGCATTCTAGTTATTATTCTGTTCTATGCCTTGCTTTCTTTAATTTAGTAATCTGTCTTGGATATAATTCTAGATCCCTCATATATTATTTCTCATTCTTTTTTATGACAGCATATTTAACCAGTCTTCTATTAATGGACATTTTGATTATTTCCAGTCTTTTCCCAACTAGAAACAATGCTGCAATGAATGACTGTGAGTATGTGTATTCGTACATTTTTGAAGAACCATTGTAGGGTTCTTGAGTGTTCAAATTTCAGGGGAAAAGAATGTAATAATTTTATCTCCACTTTGTTTCCCTTCTTTTTCTGTGTCTCTATAATGTGCTGTCTCTTGTGTTTTGTTAAAGGGGTCAGT
This sequence comes from Dugong dugon, assembly GCA_030035585.1. Classification (NCBI taxonomy): domain Eukaryota; kingdom Metazoa; phylum Chordata; class Mammalia; order Sirenia; family Dugongidae; genus Dugong; species Dugong dugon. The sequence goes on from CM057473.1 coordinate 75,162,435, forward strand.
TGGTGTAGAAAGAAAGAAATAATTGCGTTTCTATGCTAACTCTTCTGCTTGGTCTATCCAAAAAGCCTCCAGACATACTTAGACCTGTTTTCATAATAATTTCTTTACCTCAGTATCAGAACCAACAATAATAATCATGTCCAGTGTCTTAGAAACTGTTGTTTCATGTATTTTTCCATTGTTTTATGTATTCTTCCATTGTTTTAGTTGTTTAGGACCTTTGAATTCAACAGGTCCTGAAGGAAGACATTCTTTCTAAAAGTAGTTCCTAGGTGCTGTACTTCTCCCTCTGGTGCCCCAGTGGCACAGTTGTTAAGAGCTACAGCTGCTAACCAGAAGAGTTTGAATCCACCAACTGCTCCTTGGAAACCCTATGAGGCAGTTCTACTTTGTCCTATAGGGTCACTGTGAGTCGGAATTGACTCAGTGGCAATGGATTTGTGCTTTTCCCTCTAGACTGTTTTCCAACTTCTCAGTGTTGCCATTGTATTGTTCTTAGAATCAAGTTCTTGTGCTACTAGTTTGAATTTTACCCATAAGTGACTTTCATTTTTTGGAAGAAATATCAATGAATCAACAAGTACTTATTTGTACTTAGAATGTAGGAAATAACTAATGTTTTGTTTGTGTACTCATGAAATAGTTTAAAATAGAGGGTTTGAAAATACCCTTCAATAAAAGAATGGATAAACTGTAGTATATTCATACAACTAAATACTACCTAGCCAGATGAACTAATGATATACAAGTAGTCCCTGACTTACGATGGGGTTCCATTCTGAAGAGTCCGTTGTAAATCCTGACGTAAGTTGAATACCTCCTTTTTTTTATTTAAGTTTTCATTATTGTTGCCTTTTATTAGTATCTTTATAAATCTGATCTTTGTCTTTGGGATGGTACAAATATGGCTCTCTTCTAGTCAGTTGGCCAGGTAGCTGTCTTCCAAATTTCTTGGCATAGATGAGTAAGCACCTCCAGTGCTGCATCCATTTGCTGAACCATCTCAGTTGGTATCCCATTAATTCCTGGAGCCTTGTTTTTCACCAGTGCCTTCAGTGCAGCTTGAACTTCTTCCTTCAGTACCATCGGTTCTTGATAATATGCTATGTCCTAAAATGGTTGGACATCGACCAATTCTTTTTGGTACAGTGACTGTATTTCGTCCATCTTCTTTTGATGCTTCCTGCATTGTTCAATATTTTGCCCATAGAATCCTTCAGTATTACAACTCGAGGCTTGAATTTTTTTTCTTCAGTTCTTTCAGCTTGAGAAATGCTGAATGTGTTCTTCCATTTTGGTTTTTCTAACTCTAGGTCTTTGCACATTTCATTATAATCCTTCACTTTCTCTTCTCGAGGTGCCCTTTGAAATCTTTTATTCAACTGTTGTACTTCATCTTTTCTTCCATTCACTTTAGCTACTCTACATTCAAGGGCAAGTTTTAGAGTCTCTTCTGACATCCATTTTGGTCTATTCTTTCTTTCTTAGTATTTTTAATGACCTTTTGCTTTCTTCATGTATGATATCCCTGATGTCATCCCAGGGATGTGCCAGAAATTCAGGTCGATTCAGAAGAGGACGTGGAATGAAGTATATCTTTGCTGATGTCAGATGGATCTTGGCTGAAAGCAGAGAATCCCAGAAAGATGTTAACCTGTGCAAAGGCATTTGACTGTGTGGATCATTACAAATTATGGGTAGCATTGCGAAGAATGGGAATTCCAGAACTCTTAATTGTGCTCATGCGAAACCTATACATAGACCAAGAGGCAGTCATTTGAACAGAACAAGAGGATACTGCGTGGTTCAAAATCAGGAAGGGTGTGTGTCAGGGTTGTATGCTTTCACCATACTTATTCAGTCTCAAATAATCTGAGAAGCTGGACTGTATGAAGAACAACATGCATCATGACTGGCAGAAGACTCATTAACAGCCTGCGATATGCAGATGACAATTACCTTGCTTGCTGAAAGTGAAGAAGACGTGAAGCACTTACTGACGAAGATCAGAGACTACAGCCTTTGGTATGGATTAACCTCAACATAAAGAAAACAAAAATCCTCACAGCTGGACCAATTAGCAACATCATGATAAACAGAGAAAATATTGACGTTGTCAAGGATTTCATATTACTTGGATCCATAATCAATGCCTATAGAAGCAGCAATCGAGAAATCAGATAACGTATTGTGTTGTGCAAATCTGTTGCAAAAGTCCTCTTTAACGTGTTGAAAAGCAAAGATGTCTCTTTGAGGACTAAAGTGTGCCTGACGCAAGCCATGATATTTTCATTTGCCTCATGTGCATGTGAAAGCTGGACAATGAATAAGGATGACTGAAGAAGAATTGATACATTTGAATTATGGTGTTGGCAAAGAATATTGAATATACCATGAATTACCAGTGTCCAGGCCACACTTCAGAGAAAGAATGAACAAGTCTGTCTTGGAAGAAGTACAGCCAGAATGCTTCTTGGGAACGAGGATGGTGAGACGACTTTTCACATACTTTGGACATATCATCAGGAGGGATCAGTCCCTGGAGAAAGACATCACGCTTGGTAAGGTAGAGGGTCAGCAAAAAAAGAGGAAGACCCTCAATGAGATGGATTGACATACTGGCTGCAACAGTGGGCTCAAACATAGCAACAGTGGTGAGGATGTAGCAGGACTAGACAGTGTTTAATTCTGTTGTACATGGGGTCTCAATGAGTTGGAAGCGACTCAATGGCAGCTAACAACAACAACATTTGTCTGTGGGTTGGAAACATTACATGTAAATTTCCAGATATGATGACATCAGCAAATTACGTGCTACAACATTGTATGTAGTACATATTACTAATGATAAGATGTTAAAAAAAAAAAGGACAGTCATAAGTATGTTGAATACATCGTAAGTTGGGGACTACCTGTATTTAACAATGTGATGTTATGTGGAATGAAAGAAGTCAGACTCGGAAGAGTGCATACTGTACTACTGCATTTATATGAAGTCAGAGAACAGGCAAATCTGATCTGTGAGGTTAGCAGTCAGGATAGAGGTTACCACTGTGGGAGGTAGTTTTAGGAAGGAGTGCAAGGCATGGCTTCTGGCTGGTAGTCGTGTTTTATTCTTGATCTGAGTGCTGGTTACTTGGATGTGTTCGCTTTGTGAAGGTTCATCAAGCTGTACATTTATAAATTATGCAATTTTCTGTATGTATTTTATACTTTAACGAAAAGTTTAAAAAGAAAAGTACAGAATTAACCAAAGACGTAATCATTGATCATGTTGGAGCTTTACATTTAATAAAATAAGAGAGATGACTGAATACTTCGTTCTGGCACACATGCACTCTCCCTCTTTAAAGTGATAATTTCAAAAGTAATTATTTTTAAAAAGTGATGATAAATATTAAATTAAAAAATCAGAGAAAATAAAATAGAGCCAAACTACTAACTCTTCTGCCTAAGTCAGACTTCACACTATTTAGACTGACTAAGGCCAGTCTCTGGAGACAGAGTCAGTAATTTGTGACATTTTAAGAAACATCTCAGTATTGTTTCAATTTGTATTTCTTTTATTATTGATTAAAGTCAGTGCTTGTCCATGTGCTTGATAGTCATTTGTGTTTCTTCCTTGTATGTTTTGTGTGCATGAGTGTTGAACGAAACCAAGCCCGCTGGCTGTTAACTTGACCAAACTCATGATCTCACGTGTTACAAAGTAGAACTGCTCCATAGGGTTTTCTTGGCTGTAATCTTTATGGAAGCAGTTCGCCATGCCTTTCTTACACGGAACCTCTGGGTGGGTTCAAAATGCTAACCTTTTGATTAGCAGCCAATTGCAGACCTCTTGGGCCACCCAGGGACCTTTATGCACAAGTGTACTTTCCCCTTTTTTCTATTGGGTTTTCTTTTTAATAAAGTTGATTTGTTTCAGGCCAGTGGTTCTCAATTCTGGGTGTTCATTTCAATCAGCTGGGAAGCTTTAACGAGTTACCAGTGCCCAGGCCACACCCTAGGCCAAATTATCAGAATCTCTAAGGATGGCGCCTGGGTCTCGATATTTTAATTCTTTTTAAACATGTTATTATAGAAACTCTTGCTATGTAAAATTTTATAAGTTGCCATTTATATATCTTAGGTGTCTTTTAACCTGTAGGTGTCCTCTTCATCATTTTTTCCCTTAAATCATTAGCCTTGTCCATTAATAATAACTCTCACTTTCCTAGGATTCTTTTTGTTGTTGTTTTTTTAATGTATTTTTTAAACACAGTTTATTTTTTTAGAGCAGCTTTATGTTTACAGAAACATTACTCAAAATAGAGTTCTCACAAATCCCCATTTCCCCCACCCTGCACATAGTTTCCCCTGTTCTTAATATCTTACATTGTGGTACATTGTTATATATGATGAACCAGTATTGCTACATTAGATAACTAAAGTTCATAATTCACCTTACGGTTCACTCTGTGTTATACAGTTCTGTGGGTTCTTGCAAACACATAAAGTCATGTGTCTACTTTTACAGTATCATAAGGAATAGTTTCACTGCCCTGAGGCTCTATGTTCCACCCATTCATCCCTCCTTCTTTCCCCCGAACCTCTGGAAACCACTGGTTTTTTTTACTGTCTCCTCAGTTTGCCTTTTCTAGGATGTCATGTAATTGGAATCATATAGTAGTATGTAGCTTTTTAAGACTGGCTTCTGTTACTTAGCATTTAACATTCCCCCAATTTTTGGCAATTATGGGATTCATTTTTTTTTAACAGTTTTTACTGAGAAATATAAAACACCTACAGAAAAATACATAAAACAAAGTATAGTTTAATGAATTGTTATAAAGCAAATATTAATATAAGTACGTTAAAAAGGAAAAAAAAACCACTGTTGCCATTGAGTCAATTCTGACTCATAGTGACCCTATAGGACAGAGCAGAACTGCCCCATAAGTTTCCAAGGGGCAGTTGGTGGATTCGAACTGCCGAGCTTTTGGTTAGCAGCCAAATGCCACTTTGCAACCAGGGCCCCCATCAGTACTACGGAGGCCAAGAAGTAGAATGTTGTCAGCACCTGAGAATCCCACCTGCGTGTCCTTTATGTATCACAGCCCTTTCTTTTCCCCCAGATCTAATCGGCATTCTGATTTTTATGCATATCTCTTCTAAGATTAATTTTTACTCTCGTCTTCCTGTTCAGTTATCTGGATGTTCTTGTATTGTGAAATGTGTGTCTGCAAAAATGTTTTGAGCAAATTTACTGTTAAAAATGTCATTAACTGTACAGCAAGGCTTGACTCTTCTGTTCTGGAGCACTTCCTCTTCATTCTTGCTCTGATGATCATCAGGAATACTCACTCCTCTTACTTTTTGGACTTCAAGAATTTTTTTCTTTTGTTGCTTCATCTTTCTGGGCCACTGACTTCAGGTCAGAAGCTGTGTCCATCAGACTTCTTAGTTGCAAGCCGTTTAAACCAACTCGGGCTAATTTAGTCAAAGGGTGGGTGACCCACAGACTCTCTAAGAAGGTTGGGAAAGTAGGCTAGTAGGCTTAAAGACTACCCTGCCAAGAACAAAGCTCAAAGTCGTATCATGAAATTGGTCTCATGAAGACATTCTGCACCTCCACTGGGCACAGACATTGCTGCTTGTGCTCCTGGCACCGTTGATGCTGGGCTGTGGTTGCTGCCACAAGAATCAGTCTCTGCTGCCTCTGTAAACTCGATGTAACTGCTCCTACTGCTGCCATCCTACCAGGTGTGTTCTTTGGAGTTCCTGCTTCTGAAAGTCAATAATTTTATATTTGAAGTCTGAGGTGGGTGAATCTTATTGGTGGCACTTGAGTCATGTGCCCAAGTCCTAACTGCGAAGAAAGAATAGGAAAGCTTTTTTTTCTCTTCAGACTTTGGTAGCAGAAAGTGGACTTGTATCATCAGGTTGTTGTTGTTAGCTGCCGTCCAGTCACTCTGAGTCACGGCGAACTTATGTACAACAGAACAAATTGTTGCCCGGTCCTGCATCATCCCTACGATTGCCAGCATGTTCAAGTACATCATTGTAGCTATTGTGTCAGTCATCTCACTGAGGATCGCCCTCACTGGCCCTCTGCTTCACCAAACATGATGTCCTTCTCCAGTGGTTGATCCCTTCTGATGATGTGTCCAAAGCCAGCGAGTCAGACAGTATTCTATTGTGATGCATAAGGTTTTCATTGGCTAATTTTTGGAAGTAGATCGCCAGGCCTTTCTTCCTAGTCTGTCTTAGTCTGGAAGCACTGCTAAAATTTGTCAACTGTGGGTGACCCTGCTGGTATTTGAAAATACCAGTGGCATAGCTTCCAGCATCATAGCAACACACAAGGCACCACAGTACAACAAACTGACAGACAGGTAGTGGGTAACATAAGATAGGGCATGCTTAAAGGTAGACTTGGGATTTGGATGGTGGATAACCAGAAGTGTCTGCTGTAAAGGTTCTGTATCAGTCTTAGGAATTCATTCTTTTTTAACATGATTGATGATCTTTATAGCCACTTACCTTTCTCATGTGATGCAGTGGATATTTCTAAATATCCTTTCCAGATGCGTTATTGCCATAGATGTAGAGCACTATCTGTATTTCTGAAGAACTATGTATTTTTAAAACTCCATCCTAAGATTAGCTAGTTGCAGGGATTCCTATGTTATCTTATTAATAAACTAAATGAGCTGTGATAGCTAAAAATCAGACTGTAACAAACACTGCTATTTTCTGGTGATGTGTTCACTGAGAATCTTCTGGCTGATAGACCATTTGCCTTTTTGCAGGTTTGACTTTACTGTAAACAAAGAAGGTTTGGAAAATAGGAAACACTCTGTTAGAACTGTTAGTGAATGTAAATAGGGTGACAGTGCTTCTCTAAATCAAGATGATATAGTTCTCATTATTGCAAAGGTATTTTACCCTAAGTTACCATGAAACTTTGTGAGCACAGCTGTATAAAATTGACACAAAAGCCCATTTTTAACTTGTAGATGATAACTTTAAAAGCCTGCCAGTGAAGTTTTTTATCTGCTGTGAAACCAGGGCATAGTTGAATGGATAGAGCAGGACATGTTGGGTCAAGGGGCCTTGGTGATATTGTCTTGATTCTGCTGGTGGTGTGAAGCGTTTCTTTGGGTAATTCATTTATGATGTTCTACCTTCCATCTTTCCAGTTCTCACCATGATGCTATGAGAAGATCTGAGACAGAGAGAGATGTTTGAGCTGTTTAGAATAAACACTTACATGGTAACATGAAGTTTATTAGAGTTAAAACAAACAACGATGAATGTGCTATAAAATCTTTATAACCCTGTGTACCCTATTGGTTTAGTACATAATGGTAAACTGTTGTTATAATATCCTGATGTGAGGCCACATGTCTGAATTGTTGCTCAAACCAGGTGACACCTCAGTTTCATATATTTAAAAACACACCAGCTGTGGATTTAATAGGTTAAGTTGATTGGAAGTTTATTTAAGGTAAACTAGGCTTGTGCCTACATAGCCAGTAGAAATTACTTTACAAGATGTTTCTAAAACTCATTTCCAAATACTTCAGGTTAGCTTTATAGCATTTTTCAAGTTGCTCAGTGTTTGGTGATACATTTGATTGTTTTTGTGGTTCCAGATAGCAATTATTTCTAATGTAATTTATTTTGCAGTGAGGGCCGAGGCAAGTTGACGGTATTTTCAGTTAAAGCTATGTTAGCAACCATGTGTGGTGGAAAAATGCTGGACAAACTGAGATGTAAGTATCTTCATATTACTTGAAAGATTTTATTTTCAAAATAGGACTTTTAAACAGTTCTACAAGAATGTTTTCAGAATTTTTTATGATGACATGTGGAGTCTTTCTGTGTTTTTCCTACCACCTCATCACTGTAGTAGCTGGCCCAGAGTATGTAAGTTTGCCACCTACTGTTCAGATGGAAAGTTAGTGGAATTAATTTGTTATGTTTTTTTAAAGCAAGAATACTGAAGAGATTCAGGATAGTAATGTTGACATTTAAAATTTTCTTTTAAAAAATGTGTTCTATATTAAAAATTATGCTTAAAGATGAATGTGTAGATTGTTTTTAGTTAGAAAATAATTTGATTACTTTTAGCCCTTTTCTTAATAACTCCGTTCTTTATCCAGGTGATATTTGCTGTGATTAAACTGTTCTTTAGTACCTTAGAGCCAAACTCAGTTAATTAGAAATTGATAGCTTGATTTTTTTTTTTTAGTTATCTTTGCTTATTTTTTTCTTCCAATTGGTTGCCATGCGTCAGAGTCAACTCAGTGGCAACTAAAAGCAACAACATTGGTCATCTGGGCATTTTACTATTCTAGTTATTACGAGAAGGTGGTTACACAAACTAACCAACCCAAAAACCAAGCCAAACCCATTGCCGTCGAGTCGATTCTGACTCATAGAGAACCTATAGGACAGAATAGAACTGCCCCATAGGGTTTCCTAGGGTGTAATCTTTAGGGAGTGGAGCCCTGGTGGCACAGTGGTTAAGAGCTTGGCTGCTAACCAAAAGGTCACCGGTTGAAATCTACTAGCCGCTCCTTGGAAACCCTATGGGGCAGTTCTGCTGTGTCCTGTAGGGTTGCCATGAATTGGAATGGACTCGACGGCAATGGGTTTAATCTTTACGGAAGCAGATTGCCACATCTTTTTCCCATGGAGTGGCTGGTGAATTCAGACCGCCAACCTTTCAGTCAGTTAGCAGCTGAGTGCTTAACCACCATACCACCAGGACTCCTTAGATGAAGGAAAAGGACATGAAATTCACAATTACTTAACTTTCCTGCGTATGGCTTACATTCATTCATTAGATAATTGCTAACTGCCTAAGATATGCCAGACATTATGCTAGGTGCTTTAAATGTATTTTCTGACCAAGTCCTTAAAATTCCTTTGCGTTGCAAGTGATATTTTCTCCACTTTAGAGATGATTTAACTGAGGGGGCAAAGCTGGGATTCTAACTCAGGCTGAACAGAGCCCTGTTCTAAGCTACTTCATTGTACTCCACTATAATACTACTGTAATGGGAGGCACACATGTAGTTACAATCACGTGTGCAAAGTATAATAATACAAGTACACATAGAGTAAGAAAGTACAGCAGGTATCAGGGAGGCAAGACTGAAACTGGAGGTTTTAATGAAGTGTTGAGATAGTCTGTGAACTTATTGAAGAAGTTAGGTCATTTGTCTTGTAGCATTTGTCATAGACTGGATTTTGATGGCTGCATCTCTGTGATTGCGTCCTATGTACCCTTTGTTTTCTTTGTAAATTGAAAGCTAGATCTAGAGACTTGATCAGATTCAAGTATAGTATAAGATTTTGGGTAAGATTACTTTGTAGGTACATTTGTTTTCTGTGCTTTTTCTTACGTGTTATGCAATTGAGAGTGGGAAAGCTAGAAGCTAACTAGAGACAGGCAGTCCCCAGTTATGAACAAGATCCATTCCTGTGTCTTAAAGTCGAATTTGTAGGTAAGTCAGAACAGGTGTGTACAGTTCTTATTTAGCCTTACTTTAGTGGTGCAGTGGCTAAGAGCTCAGGCTGCTAACCAAAAGGTCGGCAGTTTGAATCCACCAGCCACTCCTTGGGAACCCTGTGGGACAGTTTCTCTTCTGTCCTATAGGGTCACTATGAGTCGGAATTGACTGGATGGGAACAGGTTTGGTTTTTGGTTTTGTTTTTAGTGCAAGAAAAGGCCTGAGGTCTTTTCAATGATTTAAAAGCTGCATGTGCGGCAAGTGGAGGTGATTGTGATGAAGAATTTGTTGCGAGCAGTCGTTGGTTCAGTCGTTTCAAAGCAAATTTATGCAACATTAAAGGGCAAGTGTGGGTTGTCCGTAAGTCAGACATTTGTAACCTGGGGACCGCCTGCATAGATATTCTAATTCTGGAATTTTATTGTTAATCTTCTGGATTTCTGATTGCTCTCTCTGTAGCCTGTTAAATTTGTCATTATGCTCTTCTCCAATCTTTTTAATTTCCTCTATTGCGTGTTCTGTGTTTTGCTTAATTTTCTGAAGAATTCTGTATATTAATCTTTTGTGTTCTGCCTCTGGTAATTTCAAGAAATTTTCCTCTTCTGGAAAATTTCTAGATTATTTTGGGAGCTTGCTGAAGCCATCATGGCTTGCCTCTTTATGTGATTTGATATTGACTGTTGTCACCAAGCCATCAATAAGTTATTATATTTATTTTATGTTTGCTTACTGTGTCCTAGCTTCTTGCTTTGTTTCGATATGCCCAAATAGGTTGCTCGTATGAGCTAGTTTGATTATTGGCATCTTTGAAGCTCTAATGTCCTGTCACCGGGTGGTTAAATCTGTTACTAGGTATGTGAGCTCAGGAGTCTGTCCACTCCTCCTATATGGATTCAGCTCAGGTGCCCAGGTAGGTAGCCACCAAGTGTGTGGTGTAGGCTCTCACTTAGTCCTAGATAGGCATGGGTGATTGGTGTAGGCACAGGCATCTGGCTGCAGCAGGGGAACACACTCTGAGCAAGGCAAGGGGCTGACGGCTGCCCCCGAGTGTCCAGCAGGAAGGTGTGTCCCTGTTCCCTAGAGCATGTAGGTTGGTGGGTTTTGCAGCTGGACTATGAGCACCTAATGCTGTTGGCTGTAAGGACTGGGGGACACCTCTTATTCATGGGCCCCTATCACAGGTGGCTATGTGGCTTGGGTGGAGCCACCAGTCTTCAGGCCCCTGCTGTGTGTAGGTGAAGACCCTGCTTAATGGGCAGAGCAGTGTCAAATGTCAAGAACCTGCTACTTCACAGCTGAAACAGCTGAAGTTAGAGTTCCGGTATATTCCCTGTTATACTGTGGTAATGAGGGCCTACGCTGTTGAGATGGGCCCACACAAGTCTATGCAGGAGGAAAGGCACTCAAAGTCCGTGGATCCCTTATGCCTGTGCCTAGGCAAAGGAGCTGTGCCTACGCTGGGTTCCTGGCTTAGGGGAGCTGGCAGTTTATTTTTTTCCCATTTGTTAATTTGTTCTCTCTCCAAGGCAGGGAGAGTGGCTCCAGGCGTGTGACGGATTTTACTTCTGGCCTAGGGGACTCAGCAATTGCTGAAGCTGGTCCAGGACCCAGTGCAGAGCAGGGAGCGGGGAGGTAAATGGGACAGAGGTTTTTCCCTAGGGGGGGTGTTTTTGATCTGTGCGGTAAGCTGTATGCAAGTACTTACCTTTCGCTGATGAGGGCTACTTCTCACTGGTTCTGGGTGGCCGTGTAGACTCTCGGGCTGGGTCTCTCCTGGTGCGAAAAACGCGTCTCCCAAGCACGGTTTCTTGCCTGACTCATCGCTCAACCCCTGAGCTGATCAGGCCTGAAGGGCTCAGGCTCTCGCTGGGTCAGGTCTGGCAACTCCTTGCTGCTTCTGAACCGTCTCTCCCTCCCCCTGCCACTCAGTCCGGTTCCTCAACTCTGCCTTTGATGTTCAGGGCTCCCAGATTGCCGTATATAATCGAATCACTTGGTTTTTTTGGTCTTGGTTGTAAGAGGGTCCACCAGAAGCATCTCACTACTCCAACATCTTGGCCTCGCCTCTCCGTATAGGTATTCTAAAGAGAGACCTTAGATAATATGTTTGGTCAGGTGTTATCTGATTTATCTTCGTTTCAAAATTAGCTACAATATCGAACACATTTATGATAGTAAAAATTATGATTTTATTTAAATACTCTTCTTAAATGTTACTCTTTTGGGTGGAAATTTCTTTGGTATTTTTAAATTCTACTTTGGCATTTTTCGGAGGAAAATATATAGTTGAATTATATTTTGTTCAAACAGAAGGGAAAAAAAAGTTGGAATTTTGTCTGTTTAATAATGATGGTATCAGTTAATGAATATATATTACCATCTTTACCAGTATTGAGAAAACTGGTTGAAAAATAGTAAAAAAAGAATGCATAACTGCATATCCTAGAGGACTTTGTAGTCTTTAAATTTCTATGATTAAATCTGCTACATATATGTAAAGCTGTTACCTGCCATATAGTAAGCACTTAAAATTTTGCCAAATACAAATTGTTGATTGAGTACTAAAAATACTGTGTTTCTTTGTTGTAACTGTGAGTGAGAAGTGCAAATTCTAGTAGTGTGTGAAGTATGGAAGGGGCCTTGGAAGTCAGGTGATAGTGTTTTTGACATGGCTTCTGAACTTCTTGGAGGAACACAAGTGATTAGTATTTAAGTGGCACAAAAGTACACACGCCAAGGCAAATGTGACAGGCCAGTGTGCTCAGAGTGCCAGTCACTGTGCTAGTATATGGACTGATGGGATACGAGCCATGCTAGCTTACTAATTACCATGTGTACATTATTCAGAAGGATTTAAAATATGGTCTCTTTATCTTCCTCGTGTTCAAACTTACCGTTTCTTTGCCAGCTCTGTTCCATTGTTTTTATTGCACTGTAATTATCTGGGCTAAGAAATGAGATATTCAATATAAGTAAATTTTTTAGGCACTAAAGCCTACCTCCACTTTTTAATTTTAGTAACTGAGGATGGAAACCACTTAAAAATGTGGCCTGTCCCTTCCATTTTAAACAGAACTTGTGTCATAATTTAAACTTTTTTTAAAAAATCACTTAGGGATGTCATTCTCTGATGCTTTAGGGCTAATTGTGAGGCTTAAGGTTGTTTGCCTGTTCTCAGCATGCTCTGAGACTTTTTTCATTTCTTGAAGTTGCTGTTTTTTTGTGTGTTTGTGTGGGTGTGTGTGCAGAGGCATGGCAGGAGAGGGGGCGGGGGGGCACTTGCCCCCCAGGCACAAGGCCAAGGAGGTGCCAGTGGCGTCCCTAAGAGGCGCAGGGGGTGCAGACCACACTGGTGACACTCGGGGTGACACCATGTGGTCCAGAGATAAGTCCAAGACCAAACTATGTAGGACTTGAGCTGATCCAGAAAGCCTGCGCCCGCTTCAGCCATGTTTTGGCACTGTTCTTCGCTGCTGCAGATCTCGGTGTCTGCTGGAAAGATTCACCCGCTCAAGGTGCTGCTCCCGCCGCAGCTATACTTGGGCGCCCCTCACCTCTTACCCCTGCCTGCGGCCCGCTTGTCAGTCCATGGTGCCTCATGGGACATGGGTACTACGGAAAATCGCGCAAGGGTTATGGGTGCCCTCGGCTTCTTTGCATCGCTGCCATCAATGTCTATTTATCTTGAAATTTGAGGGGGAGGGGGCAAATTAGAGGTCGCCCCTGGGCGCGCAAATTGGGGGTGGGGGTGCGCAGTTTTGAGATTACTCCTGTACACTCGTTACCTTGCTACACCTCAGGTTGTGTGGGTGTGGGTGTATGCTGTTTGTCACTCATGGGCAGTGTGATGGTATTATCAGTATACCAGACTGTAGAAATCTCTCCTTGCTTCGGATTTACTATTTTTAATACGCTACTGACAGAAAAAAACAGATACTGAAATTTATTAGCATTCTGTTTAAAGGAAGAATGTGATTACTTTTTGCGCGCGTGTATCTGTGTGTGTACTTTAGGTGAAAGTTTACAGTGCAAATTAGTTTCTCATTCAAGAATTTATACACAAATTGTTCTGTGATGTTGGTTGCAATCCCCTCATTAATAGCAATAGTTAGCACCCTTCCCCTTTCCCTTCCCACCCTAGGTTCCCGTGTCCATTGGTCCAGTGATCTTGTCCCTTCCTGCCTTCTCATCTTTGCTTTTGGGCAAGTGTTGCCCATTTGGTTTTGTATACTTGATGGAACTAAGAAACACTTACTTCAAGTGTATTATTGTTGTTTTATGTTGTTGTTAGGTGCCCTCGAGTTGGTATATACAACAGAACGAAACACTGCCTGGTCCTGTGCCATCCTCACAGTCGTTATGTTTGAGCCCATTGTTGGCAGCCACTGTGTCAATCCATGCCATTAAGGGTCTTCCTCTTTTTAGCTGACCCTCTACTTTATCAAGCATGATGTCCTTCTCCAGACACTGGTCCTTCCTAATAACATGTTCAGAGTACCTGAGACAAAGTCGCCATCCTTGCTTCTGTGGAGTATTCTGGCTGTACTTCTTCCAAGACAGGTTTATTCATTCTTCTGGCAGTCCATGGTATATTCAATATTCTTTGCCAACACCATAATACAAAGGCATTAATTCTTCGATCTTCTTTATTCATTGTCCAGCTTTTGCATGCATATGAGGCAGTTGAAAACACCGTGGCTTGGGTCAGGCATGCCTTAGTCTTCAAAGTGACATCTTTTCTTTTTAATACTTTAAAGAGGTCCTTTGCAGCAGATTTTCCCGATGCAATATGTTGTTTGATTTCTTGACTGCTGCTTCCCTGGGCATTGATTGTGGATCCAAGTAAAATGAAATCCCTGACAACTTCAATCTTTTTTCCATTTATCATGATGTTACTTATCGGTCCAGTTGTGAGGATTTTTGTTTTCTTTATGTTGAGGTGCAATCCATACTGAAAACTGTAGTCTTTGATCTTCATGAGTAAGTGCTTCAAATCTTCTTCATTTTCAGCAAGCAAGATTGTGTTATCTGCATACCTAAGGTTGTTAGTGAGTCTTCCTCCAGTCCTCATGCCCTCATCTTCTTCATGTAGTCCAGCTCCTTGGATTATTTGCTGAGCATACAGGCTGAATAAATATAGTGAAAGGATACAACCCTAAGACACACCTTTCCTGACTTTAAACCACGCAGTATCCCCTTGTTCTGTTCAATATTTGTCCTTTTATGATTGACTTATTTCACTTAGCATAATGCCCTCCAGATTCATCCATGTTGTGAGATGTTTCACATATTGATCATTGTTCTTTATCATTGTATAATATTCTGTTGTGTGTATGTGTACCATAATTTGTTTATCCATTCATCTGTTGATGGGTACTTAGGTTGTTTCCATCTTTTTGCTATTGTGAATAATGCTGCAGTGAACACGTGCATATGTCTATTTGTGTGATGGCCTGTATTTCTCTAGGATATATTCCTCGGAGTGGGATTGCTGGATCATATGGTATTTCTATTTCTAGCTTTTTAAGGAGGCACCAAATTGTTTTCCACAGTGGCTATACCATTTTACATTCCTACCAGTGCATAAGAGTTCCAGTCTCCCTGCAACTTCTCCAACATTTGTTATTTTGTTAGTATTATTTTTTTCTTTAGTTAGTGCCAGTAATGTCAGGTGAGATGGTATCTCATTGTAGTTCTGATCTGCATTTTTCTAATGGCTAATGATCATGAGCATTTCCTCATATGTCTGTTAGCCACCTGAATGTCTTCTTTGGTAAAGTGTTTGTTCATATCCTTTGCCCATTTTTGTACTGGATTATTTGTCTTTTTGTTGTTGAGGTGTTGAAGTATTCTGTAGATTTTAGATATTAGACCCTTGTTGGATATGTCATAGCCAGAAATTTTTTTCCCAGTCTGTAGGTTCTCTTTTTACTCTTTTGGTGAATTCTTTTGATGAGCCTAAGTGTTTATTTTTTAGGAGCTCCCAATTATCTAGTTTCTCTTCTGGTATTTATGGGTTGTAGTTATGTTTTGTATTGTATTTATGCAATATGTTAGGGCCCATAGCGTTGTCCCTATTTTTTCTTCCATGATCTTTATCATTTTAGGTTTTATATTTAGGTCTTTGATCCGTTTTTTGTGTATAGTGTGAGGCATGGGTCCTGTTTCCTTTTTTTTTTTTTTAACAGATGGACATCCAGTTTAGCCAGCACCATTTGTTAAAGAGACTTGTCTTTTCCCCATTTAATGGACTTTGGTCCTTTGTCAAAGAGCAGCTGACCATACATGGATGGATTTAGTCTGGGTTCTCAATTCTTTTCCACTGGTCTATGTGTTGTTGTACCAGTACCAGTCTGTTTTGACTACCATGGCTGTATAGTATGTTTGGAGATCAGGTAGTGTGAGGCCTTCTTCTTTGTTATTTTTCTTCAGTAACACTTTGCTTATCCAGGGCCTCTTTCCTTTCTATATAAAGTTGCTGATTAGTTCTTCCGTCTTGTTAAAGAATGCTGTTGGTATTTAGATTGGGATTGCATTATATTTGTAAATGGCTATGGGTAGAATTGACATTTTCACAATGTTGAGTCTTCCTATTTATGAGCATGGTATGTTTTTCCATTTATGTAGGTCTCTTTTGGTTTTTGCATTCCTGTTTTGTAGTTTTCTTTGTATAGGTCTTTTACATCCCTGGTTAGATTTATTCCCAAGTATTTTATCTTTTTAGCGGCTATTGTAAATGGTATTGTTTTCTTGATTTCCTTTTGGAGTTATCTTTGTTGATGTATAGGAATTCAACTGATTTTTGTATGTTGATATCATATCCTGCTATTCTGCTGAATCTTCTGTCAATTCTTGTAGTTTTCTTGGGGGAATCTTTGGGGTTCTCTATGTATAGGATCATGTCATCTGTGAGTAGGAACAGTTTTATTTTTTCCTTTTCAATTTGAATGCCCTTTACTTCTTTTTCTTGCCTTAATGCTCTAGCTAGAACTTCCAGCACAATGTTAAATTGTGGTGATAAAAGGCATCCTTGTCTTGTTCCTGTTTTCATGGGCAGTGCTTTCCGCCTCTCTCCATTGAGAATGATGTTGGCTGTTGATTTTATATAGTTGCCCTTTATTATGTTGAGAAATTTCTCTTCTATTCCTACTTTATTTAGAGTTTTTATCAGGAATGGTGTTGGACTTTATCAGATGCCTTTTCTGCATTGATTGAAATGATCGTGAAATTTTTTTCTTTTATTGTGCTATGTGGTGAATTATGTTGATTGATTTTCTCATGTTGAAGCATCCTTCCATACCTGGTTGGTATGAATCCTGCTTTTTTGTGGTATGTATATAGATATATAGCTATATATATTTTTATATGATGCTGAATTCTATTGGGTAGAATTTTGTTGAGAATTTTTGCATCTCTATTCATGAGAGATATTGGTATGTAATTTTCCTTTTTTGTGGTGTCTTTGCCTAGATTTGGTATCAAGATTATGCTGGCTTCATAGAATGAATTCAGGAGTATTCCCTCCTTTTCTGTGCTCTGAAATAGTTTGAGGAGTACTGGTGTGAACTCTTCTCTGAAGGTTTGGTAGAATTCTCCAGTGAAGCTGTCTGGCCCAGGGCTTTTATTGTTGTTGTTTGGAGTTTTTTTAATTGCCTCTGAATTCTCTTCTCTTGTTATGGATTTTTTTAGTTTTCTATCTCAGTTTCTCCAGTCTCTGTCAGACCAGTAAGTCTGGTCTTTTTTTGTGGGTTCAAATTTTGTTCTACATTTTTCTCCAACTCTGTCCGGGGCCCTCTATTGTGATCCTTGTCAGAGCAGTTGGTAGTGGTAGCCGGGTACCATCTAGTTGTGCCTGTCTCAGTCTGGTGGAGGCTGTGGTAGTCCTTTGGAGTAATCTTTCCCTTGTGTCTTTGGTTTTCTTCATTCTCTTTTGCTTCAGTTGGCGTGGGACCAGTAGAGTATCTTAGATGGCTGCTCACAAGCTTTTAAGACCCCAGACACTACTCACCAAAGTAGGATGTAGAACATTTTCTTTATAAACTATGTTATGTCAGTTGAGCTAGATTTGCCCCAACACCATGGTCCCCATCGTTCAGGCCAGTAATTCAGTTCCTCAGGGAGTTTGGATGTGTCTCTGAATTTTCCATGATCCATTTGAAATTTTTATACCTACATTGGAGTCCTGGTAGTGGTGTGGTTGAGAGCTCAGCTGCTAACCAAAAGGTCAGCAGTTCAAATCCACCAGCCACTCCTTGCAAACCCTATGGGGCAGTTCTACTCTGTCCTGTAGGGTTGCTATGAGTCAAAATAGACTTGACAGCAATGAGTTTGGATTTTTTTGGTTATACCTCCACCGTTTAGGCTCTCTTTTATTGTTTTGATGTTGTTGTCATTTACAGATTGAGTCTCTGTTTCCCTGTTTTAAGTCTTTTAGCTTTGTTTTATTATTGAAAGTTCTTTACCTAGCTTGTTATCTGGTTGATGCTGTCCTGTTTCCTAGACTCCATTTGTTGTCTGATGTTGATTCTCTAACTGAAGGGTTGCCTTTAATATTTCTTGTAAGTTTGGTTTGGTTTTTACGAATTCCCTAGATTTCTGTTTATCTGGAAATACCCTTAATTTCACCATTGTTATTCGAGAGAGAGTTTTGCATGATATATTATTCTTGGTTGGCTTTTCCCCCCACCCCCCAAGGTTTTGTATATGTCATTCCATTGTCTTCTTGCCTGCATGGTTTCTGCTGAGTAGTTAGAGCTTAGTCTTATTGTTTCCCCTTTGTATATGACTTTTTGTTTTTCTCTAGCTGTTCTCAGGATTCTTTCTTTGTCTTTAGTTTTGGTAAGTGTGATTATGATATATCTTGGTGACTTTCTTTTAGGGTCTATCATGTATGGAATTCTCTGAGCTTCTTCGACTGTCAGCTTTTTGTCTTTCATGGTATTTGCATAGTTTTCTCCCAGCAAATCTTGAAAAATCATCCCTGTGTTTTCCGTTTTCTTCCCTTGTTTTGGGACTCTGATCATACGCAAAGTTTTATTCTTAATTGTGTCCCACGTAATTCTTAGGTTTTACTTTTCTTCATTCTTTTCTCTGATTTTTCCTTAAAGAAATTGGCACCCATGGATTTGTCTTCGATCTTGCTGATTCTGTCTTCCAGTGTTTCAAATTTGCTCCTAAAATCTTCTTTTGGAGTTGTCCCATTTTGGAAATTTTGTTATTTATCTTTTGGATTTCTGGTTGCTGTTTATTGTTTATTTATTTTGACATTTTGTTCTCATATTATTTTCCTGAATTCTTCTATTACTTTGTATGTGTTTTCCATGGTTTTTTTTCCCCCCTTTGGTTTTGTCTGTGTTTTCCTTGATCTCTTTCCTAATCTCTTGGAGAGCCCTAAGTGTTAGTCTTTTGAATTTCATATCAGGTAATTCCATTGCCTTTTCTTCTACTGGAAGGTTATCTGATTCTTTATTTTGGTCACTTGCTGAAGCCATCTTGTCCTGCTTTTCTATGTTTTTTGATATTGTCTGCTGTCTCTGAGACATTAAGGTATTACTTAATTTATTGATTGTATGTTCATTTGTTTTGTCCTGCTTTTTTGTCTTGTTTTGGTATGTCAGGGCAGGTTGGCTGGGCATGCTTTGCTATTTGCTCGTCTCTAGGCATGATAGCTCTCACCACCTTGTCCAAGCCAGCAGGGCAGCAGCAGGTAGGACGAGTCCACTTCACTGTACACTGGTTTGGTGTAGTGGCTGAGGGCTGACTGGGTAGGCACTGTCTGGCTTTTGATGTTGGTCTGCAGTGTGGTAGTGCTCACAGCCCCTTGCCAGATGGGCAGGGATGTCTGATGGGGAGTAGTACAGGCTTGCTTCCCACCATTCAGCAGTTGGCCGAGTGTTGGGAGGGGAGGGGTGGTGCGGGTCTAGGGCAGTGGTGGGCCTCAGTGCTGGGTATGCTCTAGCTGTAGCGGTGTGGCAGGGGCCAGTGGGAAGAGGAGGGAGGTTCTGTATGGGGCTAGATGGGAAGGAGAAAGAAGAAAAAGGGGGCAGACAATGGTAGCTGGCAGATGAGGGCAGGGTGGACCCAGGGGCCGGTGGGAAGTGGGGGAGGTGACTTTGGGGCAGAATTGTGAGGCATGGGAAAGTGTGTTTCTGGTTACCGGGTGCTCCTTCTCCTGTTGGGAGCTCCATGAAGTTGTCTTCCTGTACTCCCTGTCCAGGGTCATTGTTGGCTATGTTCCAAGATGGTCATGTTGTGCCGTGTTAGTTGACAGGGGACCTCTGTATCTCTCCTTATTCTCTGTTTTCCATCAGTTTCTTCTTCCATTCAGTGTTTGATCTAGTTCTTTATCCCTTCATTTGTTGCTTAGGGTTCCAGGATTGACACGTGTATCTGTTTTACTTAGTTTTTCAGGTCTTTGCTACAGCAGGATGGCATGGTGCATCTGGGGTGCTGTGTTGGCTCTGCCTCCAGTGATTACTTTCTTATGAGAAAAGCACATGAACTTTTATAGTGTGATTGTCATGCTACAATATGATTGTCAGTTTTGGCTACTGTGAGACGCCTTTTTTTGCCCTCACTTTCTGGTTCTCAGCTGTGTTCTAGTCAGGTGAGGTGGCTGAATCATGGGGTAGCCAAAAGTGAGGTATAACACTATACTGTAACAGTCAAATGCTGTTTAAACATTTATTTACTTTCTTCCGTGTACTTATTCCATTGTCTTAGTTCTTCTTAGTTTCTTAGTTCTTAGTTCCTCCAACCTCTTCCTACTGACTGCACTCTCTACTGCCACCTTCTATTATAGTTCCATTCTCTAATTTATGGAATATGCCCTAGCTTTTCTATTTTTCTTTCTTTTATTTTGACTTTTTTGCTTTTTGCTTACTGGTTTATTTTTTTTCCCCCTCCCCCCCCTTTCTTTTTTGACTTTTTTGTTGTTGTTATTTTAGTGTCAAGATAACATTTGAAATGACTTAACCAATACTTGTGCTTTTAGTTTAAAACATTTCTTAATTAGATTTTTCAGATACTATCTGTTAATAAAGTTTCTGTCCCCAGGTATCATTTATTTATAAAAATAGTTCACTGTTGTAGCTGTTAGGAGTACGTCGTAGATTCAAAAATAATTAACTTAGGGTCCTAAATATCAAGGATTCCTAATCAGAGTACAAACTTTAATGATAAGCATTATCAAAACTTAGTAATGTCAGGAACCTAAAAATAACTCAGACAACAAAATGTACAGACTTTATAGGCTACTATTTATTAAACCATATTTAATTGTCAATTTAACTGTGTAATTTATTTACTTTGTGTAATTCTGCTGTGATTTTTCTCTGAAACTTAATCTCCTTTTATTCATACCCAGCTGGTTTTTACTAAAAGGTAGGAGCAGATGATTCATAAAATTTATTTAAAAATTAGTGCTGCCATATTGAAGGGCATTCTTACATTATGTATCAGAAAGACTGTGAAGATATTGATATCCACTGACTGAGTTTACCTTTTGAGCTTATCTTAAGGATTTAATCAGTTATACTCCAAATTTTATGTATATTTGTTGTAACGCTTTTTAATAATATATGAGAAACTTAAAACAGCTTATAGTTCAACAGTGAAAGCTTAGTTAAGGTTTGGGACATTCACGTAATTGAATGTAATGCATTTAAAAATATGTTTCACATGGAAATGCATAAATGCAATACAGTTTTAAGCAAGAATTTAGTGTACACATAGAAAAAATATAGAAAAATGACAGGAGGAATTTTCTCTAGGTTGTAGCACAATGGTTTTATAATATTATTAACAATTTAACTTATAAATTTACATGTTTTTGATAGACCACCCTGAGTAGTCAGGGAATAGTTGACCTGAGATTCTTCCTACATGTTTTTGCCCAAGATTGTCTTTTCTCACTATTTTTGCCCAAGATTGTCTGTTCTCACTAACTTTTCAGTTGTTTGCTTCCTTGATGTTTTATTAACAGACTCTAGAGGAGCCCCCTTTTGAAGTTACAATTAACCAGTTTCACCCTTCAAAACTTAGCTTCCTCTGCTATAGTCTTTTATCAACTTGTCTCTGAGTATTTATCCTCCCTGGTTTCTGTTAACCATCCTTTCTCTTCGTTAGATGGATTGACTGTTTATACTGAATGTGTGATGCCCATATTTACATTTCTCACATAATCAATATATTTTAGAACTAGAAACAAGAGATAAGCCTTAAAATTATATTTTATGAGTAAGAAACAGACTAAGAAAAAGAACCAAACAAAAACCAAGGGAGATCTGGAGACTTGCCTACAGTAGTCCTGGCTGAACCAACAAACACTAGGACTCAAGGTATCATCCTGACTTCAGGAATGATACAGGAGTGTTACTAATGTTAGACTACCACATGTGCTTGGATATAGTTATATACAAGTACTTATAAACCTATGGATGTGTATTCATGCTTTTGTGGGTTGGATTGCTCAGTTCATAGGAAGATGACAGGAGATAAGGGTTTCTTGCAAAAGTGTTTGGTTGGTTCTGTGAGAAAGAAAGGGTGGTGGATAGAGGACAGCTGCCACCAGTGTAACCAGGTCCTTAGCACCAGAACAACAAAATCAAAACATGCAGTGATGGTGGATTATTAGCATTATTTTGCCCATTACACAAAGGGCAGAATATTTTTTTAAGTGCATATACATGTGCATTTAAGGGCTTGGTTGTGGAGTTTTCACAAGGGAGAAAGCCTACTTTTTTTTTAAAGTTGGAAACAACTAATGGGGATGAGTACACCTTCTTGCAGAGGTGTATAAATAGAAAGAGAATTACTGGGGAAATTAACCTGTGGTCTGGGAGATAATTTATTCCCTAATTCCAGGAGGGTTTCAAGCTTTAATTAGAGGACAAACTTAATTTTTTTGATATTTTTATTAAATTTTGTCACATGGGGTCGCTATGAGATGGAATCGACTCGACGACACCTAACAACAGCAGTTATTTCACTATCCAACCACATCCGTTTTTAACTCTGAATTAGTTGTAGATTTGTCTGTGTGCATGTATGTTTTTGGAATCATAAAGCTACATACACACACACACACACAGACACACACACACATATTTATGCACTTGGCAGCTAAAGTCTCTGGTCATGAATTTTTCTATTAGTGGACACAGGTTAATAATTTGCTGGTTTATCAGTTATGAATACATTGGGTGGCAGCAGAAAACTTGACGAAATGTGACTTAAACACACTGGGGCTAGTACCATGACTTAAGGATAATCCTTCAAGACTCCGGTTGCTCCAGTCTTGCTGCTCTGCCGCGTGGCTTTCTTCCTCTGGGTCATGAGATGCCTGCTGTACCTCAGGCCTCATGTACTCATTCCAGGCAGAAGGAAGAAAGAGATGCCTTTGTCAGGAAAGCAAAAGCTTTTCCATAAATCCATTCCAGAGTTACAGTGTGCAAAGGAAGTCATTTTGTAAGCTGAGCACATTGCCATTCTAAACACAATCAGGGTTTAGTTAGAAAGTGAAAGATACAAACATTGAGTCAGCACCTTGCAACGTCTGTCATTGCTCATGTTAACTCTTTGTTTCATTCAGATTTAATGGATGATTATTTTCCTCATTATAAGAACCGTGCCCCCCCACCACCAAAAACCAAAATAAAACCGCTGTGGTCAAGTCGATTCCAACTCTTAGCGACACTATAGGACAGAGTAGAACTGCCCCATAGAGTTTCCAAGGCTGAAATCTTTACGGAAGCAGACCGCCACATCTTTCTCCTGTCAGCTGGTGGATTCAAACTGCCAGCCTTTTGGTTAGCAGCCTCATGTTTAACCACTGCACCACCAGGGCTCCTCTATTATAAGAATAGTAGCCAGCTATTGCAATATTAAATCACTTGTGCTCTTCCCTCCTTTGAAAAGCATCATTGCTAACATCTTCAAAGCTCTGTGTCTGCAGCCTTGAATTGTAATCTACTACTCTGTATCTAACTGCTGGCAGGATGGTTCCACTTATAAACTTGTTGATTCATTCAAATACATATATGTCCAAAGCTAAGCAGCTTTATCTTTAATTTACTTGTTTTGATCAGAGCTCTCAGTATCTTCTCAACCTTAGAATAACCCTAACTTTTTCTATTTCCTTTATTTCTCAATCTAGTTTACCATCAACTATATAGTTCCTGCATTGAAATGTCCTGGATTTGACCCTCCCCCCCTTACTGTTATTACAGTAATCCACACTCTCACTACCTCATTTGTGCATTATTTGTAAGGTTTTCTAGCTGGCATCTCCATTTCCATTCTTCTTTAATTCATTCTGCAGGTCATTAGTAGTCTCATCTTCTTGGGACCTGTCATGGATTGAATTGTGTCCCCCCCAAAATATCTATCAACTTGGCTGGGTCATGATTCCCAGTATTGTATGATTTTTTTAATCTGATGTGATTTCCTTATGTGTTGTAAACTCTGTCACTATGATGTAATAAGATGGAATAGCAGCGGTTATACTGATGAGGTCTACAAGATTAGATAGTGTCTTAAGCCAGTATCTTTTTAGATATAAAAGAGAAAAGTGAGCAGAGACACATAGGGACCTCACACCACCAAGAAAGCAGTGCAGGGAGCAGAGCAAGTCCTTGGGACCTGAGGTTCTTGCGCTGAGATAAGCTCCCAGACCAAGGGAAGACTGATGACAAGGACCTTCCTCCAGAGCTGACAAAGAAAGACTTCTCCTGGAGCTGATGCCCTGACTTTGGACTTGTAGCCTACTAGACTATGAGAGAATAAATTTCTCTTTGTTAAAGCCATCCACTTGTATTTCTGTTATAGCAGCACTAGATGACTAAGACAGGACCTCATTTTCTAAATATTTTTTCCCTAGTTGAGAGTTTTTAGTGAGTTTCTAGGCCAAATCCCTTTTTTTCCCTGTTTCAAAGCTTTCTTTCAGTACAGATAATTTTCTTATTCTGTTTTTATTTCCCTTTATTTCTCGCCTAGTCAAAATGTTCTCCTCAATGACCTGTTGCCTGCCTACCACCACCAACACATACACTGTATGAATTCCTGTCCTGCAGGCGTTTATCTTGCTCTTCTCTAGTTGCATCAAAACCTGTTTTGACCTCATTCTTCCAAATCTTATCTTTCAAGACCTAGCTCTTAGAACTTTGTTGACAACTCTTGCCTGTGTGTTTTATATCTATTCTAAACTATATTTTGAAGGAATGCAGTGTAATGGAATTTATTTTGGAGTCAGATAGGTGTGGGTTTATAGTTTGATTTGGCCACTTACTAGCCTTTTTACCTTAAACAAGTTAGCTTTTCTAAGCTGAAGTTTCCTTATTTATAAAATTTAAATAATTACATGCAGATGTACACTGTTGTGAGAGTAAAACAAGGTAATGTTATGTAAAGCATGGTAGCACTTAGTATAGGTTTGGTTGTATGAAAACAAAACCCAACAGTAACAATGTCTTAAACAAAACTGTAGTTTATTCTTCTCTTATATAGAAGAAATCTAGAGGTAAGTAGTCCAGGACTAGTAGTACTTCATGTTCATCAGGGACTCAGACTTTCTCTATCCTTCTGTTCTCCCATTCTAATGCTTAACTTCTACTTTAGGATGACCACATGGTCTAAGGTGGCTGCAGGAGCTCCAGCTATCATAGTTGCATTCCATACAACAAAAGGAAGAACAGAGTAAGGAAAAAAGGGCCTGTTTTTCAGTTTCATCAACTTCCTTTAACTAGACTTCCTGGAAGTCCCTAATAGCTTTTCTGCTTACAATCTTATTGGCCAGAACTTAGTCACATGGCTACACCTTGCTAAAGGGAGGCTGGAAATTGTAATCTCTTAGTTGAGTATGTTGCTGCACGAAATAAAATCAGTGTTCTGTTACTAAGAAAGAAGAGGATAATGAATACTGACTGGCTATCAGCAGACTTGGCCATAGTTACCTATCATGGTAGCTGGCATGTGGTGGAACTTAACAAATAAACTCTGTAGGCCTCTGTTCTTTCTGTTGTATTTAGAGTCAGTCTAGCTCTTAATTCTTCTTTGCTTCATATGTATCTTCTTCTTTTTCCAGCTCCATGGTTAAGGACTATGTATCATACTTCTCTGTGGCGCTTCAAAACACGTAGCAGAGTGCTTAGCACTTGGATCAATAGTAGGACCTTTGTATGTATTTGTTAATTAATAATTTTAGAGTCACACTTCTATCAGCCTCTTACTGGATTTTTCCCCCTGTATGGGTATTTAATACTTCTCCTTCAGGCACTAACTAGCAGCTATTGTGAAAGGATATATTGAGAATTTTTGTTCCTTTGGTAATTTCCTGTATTTTAATGCATTAGAAGTTACCTTGTAGAGTTGATATCTAAACATTTTATTTTTCTTTGTTTAATGCATTTTTTTAAATAAAGTTTTTCTACATCTAGTGCTTCAGGATAAATTCCCCAAATTGAACTGAAAGAGTAATGCATGTATGTACATTACATACATCTGTTACATGTAGCTCTCTAAGGTACATGTTAACTAAGAATATATAGACTATGATTTTTCAAAATGCTGTGTTTGGAAAGGCCTCAGGAAATTAATGATTTCTCTGTGCATATTTAACTCACTAATTTGTTTGTCAGGAAGCTTAATAGTTTGAAAAAGCTTAGGGCACGTTTCTTCGCCAAATTGTTCTTGAGCTCCTGGTTATTTTTCTTTTTCTTCCCGATGGTGGATAAGAGAGGAGTAGCAGATGAGACACAGGGAACTCTGTCTTTCCAAGAAGATAAAGAAATAATAGTAGCACTGGAAATGTCTTTCCCTGCTGATTGGGCCAGACTTTATGTAAAAATAGGGTCATCTAGTTTCAAAGTATCTTGAGATATAAGCGTTTATATGGGCTCTTTTCATTCTACTTTGGAACTTACCAAATGGAGTATTTTAAACATGCTCTATGTTCTCTTCACATTTATTCCTTCATAGGTACACATTACATCATTAGTATATGAATATACACATATAAGTGTAATACCATTTTTTTCATACCCCCACCAGCAACTGGGAAATATTTTCATGTACTCAAACATGCATATGTCTTACACAAGCGCATATTCAAATGCTGAGAAATAAAGCAGAGTATGGTGTTGCAGATTCTTCTTGGAACAAAGTGAGATATAAATAAATAAAATAAGAAAGTTCTGTACCATCCAGTTATACACACTCAAAAAGCATACATAAGTAAATGTACATGAATGGTGATTTGATTTGATGTTTAGATAGAATAGTAAGTGGGTGGGAAAGAGGACACTCATCAGCAAAGTGAACATAGTGATTTCTCTGTGCATATTTGACTCACTAATTTGTTTGTCAAGAAGCTCAACAGTTTGAAAAAAGCTTAGGGCACATTTCTCTGACAAGTTGTTTTTGAGTTCCTGGTTGTTTTTCCTTTTCTTCTCTACTATGGAAGAGAAGAGAGGAATAACTGACTGGACATATAAACAGCAGTGTTAACAAGAAAGAATAATTCTAACAGTAACTAAAAATCATAATAACCTTTATGATATTTTTAATGATTTTTTAAACTGGTATAACAAATGACATATAGCCATTCATAAAAAATTGGTATTTCTTTATAGTTTGACTCTTTGGTTTTGTTCTCATAGATGTTTTCTCCCAGATGTCAGATTCCAATGGCTTAATGATATTTAGCAAGTTTGACCAGTTTCTGAAGGAAGTTCTGAAGCTCCCAACAGCTGTCTTTGAAGGGCCATCTTTTGGTTATACAGAGCACTCAGTCCGCACCTGTTTTCCACAGCAGGTAAGGACAGTTTTATAGAATGTAGGACTAGAAGAGCGCTCATTCGTCCCTCTGTCTTTTACTAGATTTCTCCATGTTGCTTGCAGCCAAGGAATTGAGCAGGGGAGGAGAAAAAGCTTTAAAATGGGGGGATTGAACAAAACAGGGGAAGGGGAAATAAAAAATTCACTTAAAAATTCTTTTTTGTGGGGAGGTCGTTACTGAAAATAATGATAACATTTGAAATATTTTAAATTACTGAAATTTTAAAGAAAAATGCTTAAGATGTAGTGTTTATATTATTGCTACTAAGCATATGTCACATTCGCAAGTGAGTTTTTAAAACTGTGAAATACAGGGATTTTGAGATTAAACTTCATCATTACTTCCTGAGCACTGAAGATAAAGAATACTGTACAGCTCTCAACTGCCAGCAAAACATCCCTCAATGGTACACTACCATTTTCATATGAAAGAAAATGGGTTTGATTTACTATTTATTTGTGAGTTTCTTTTCGTGGTCTTGACCTAGAGGTTGGTATGAGTGTATTCCTGTGATCTTAACTATGCCTTAAAGAGTTGGGAGCAGAGCAGACTCTGGCTGTGGCATCCGTATGTTCAGGTAGAGGTTAGATGAAAGGAGCTTACTGCTAAATATAGAAAGTTCTGGAAAGCAAGGAATTAAAAAAATTTGTGGCAAAACCAGTGGGTAAAAGATGAATAAGAAGCAGCATATTGATGTAGTCTGAAAGTATCTCCATGTAAGATACTTATTAATTACAAAGGCAACATAGTAACTCTACAGTGGAGAAACCTGTTGGATACCACCTGAGCCAAACGGTCAAAGTCCATATCACCAGTAATGGGATACATTGATTTCATGGGCCTCCTGGTAAGATGAACTGGAAGTACACAGTATTGCTTCTGTGGTGTTCCTCCTGTGAAAAATGCATAACCTGAAGCAAATCTTGAGGAAACATCAAACACAAACCCAAATGAAGAAGTTTCTCCAACATAACAGATCTGTGTGCTTCAAAATGTCTCTGGATGGCACAAACGGTTTACGCTTCAACCGCTAACCTAGAAGTTGGTAGTTCAAACCCATCCAGACGTGTCTTGGTAGAAAGGCCTGGTAATCTGCATCAATAAAGATTACAGCTAAGATCCTTTGCTATGAGACCAGAAGAACTGGATGGTGCCTGGCTAACAAAGATTCCATAGAAGAATCTTGGTCAGAAGAAAAGTGGGAAAATGCAGAACAGAATTTCAAATTCTCATGGACTCTAGATTTTCTGGAGCCATGGAGGGTGGATGAACCCCTGAAACTGTTGCCTTGAGATAATCTTAACCTTAAACTAAAAATATCCCCTGAAATCATCTTAAAACCAAATGATACTATAGCTTAACTAGTAAAAACCTGCCTTGAGTATTATGCTCTTTTAAGAACTATCTATGTGGGATCAAATTGACAACAGCAACTGGAAAGATAAGACAGGAACCTTAGGGGGCAGTGAGTTTATGTTAATGAGGGAGAAACAACTCAGAAAAGGAGGGTGAGAACGGTTGCACAACTCGAAGAATGTAGTCAATGTCACAAAATTGTACATGTAGAAACTTGAATTGGTGTATGTTTTGCTGTGTATAGTCTCAACAACAACAAAATAAATAGAATTTAGGGGGGAAAAAAAAGACTGCAGCCAAGGAAACTCATGGAGCATACAGTTCTGCTCTGTAACACATGGGGTCACCATGAGTCAGAATCAACTCCATGGCAACAAGTTTTATGTTTTTTGGGTTTTTTTTAATGGTTCAAAAATGTTAAGTTTCGTGAAAGAAAGCATTCTAGATTAAAGAAGTCTTAATAGACATGAAAACTGACTGTAACTCATGACCCAGGATTTTCTTTTATTACACAGCTTATTACTGAGACATTTGCAAAAGTCTAAATAAGTTCTGTACATAATAGCATTCTGTTAATGAATGTTAATTTTGTTTTTTATATTTGTAAAGTGATTATGTAAGAGAATGTCCTGATTTCTAGGAAATTGATTTAAGTCTTTAAGGGTAGAGGAACATCTCTTCCCCGGTGTGAATGTTTGGAGAATATGGGTTAAGGATAAATGGGAATTATTTTTGTAACCTTGCAATGTTCTTATACATCTGAAATTATGTAAAAATTAAAAGTTAAAATGAAAAAGGAACAAATCTGAAGGTTTGAGAGCTGAAAGGATAGTGTAATCTCAGTCCTCCTGACCTCAGATACTTTGAGTCACAAGAGAACCAAAAAGGTAAAAGACCTGTTTTTACATTTACAGTTAAGAATTTACATTTATCTGAATTCAGACTTTCAATCAGTATTTTACTGTTTGTTTTTGAGGTCACTCAGTTTTCGTATTGAAAATGGCACCCATAATACCGGGGAGTTGTTTTCAGTAACTTCTGAGACGATGTTCTTCCTAAATTTGTACATGCTTTGGCTGATTGTTTTTGTGCAGATTAGCCTCTATACACTATTAATTTTTATCTCAGTGTAATTGGCAATTTCATCTTTTAGCATATTAAAAATACTTCTGTGCTTTAATTTATTCTAAGAAAAGCATAGTTTGTTATTTTCCCCCCCAAATTTGCATTCCAAATGATATGAGGTTGTCTAAACATATCCTGGTACAAGAATGTCCTGCAAGTACTGAAATGCCCTTCAAGGATTTAAGTGAGGATGAGTATGATGAGGAAACTCTGAACGACTCTCCCGTGTTTTTCATTCAGAAGTCATCTCTGCTGCTGCTTTAGTGGTGTCATCATTTCAGATGGTTGCCCACACAGTACTCTGGGGTAGTCTTGTATCTGATGCTATATGTGGCTTTTCACACAAGATGTTACCTGGAAGTCTGCCTAAAATTTGTTCAAGTTTTGGAACGCTTCTGCTAAGTAAAGTAGTGTCAGAATGAGAAATAGATTATATATAAATAAATTTCAGTAAAGAACATCTCATAATACTTAGAAAAGGATCACAGCCATGTGGAATACTAAACCTAAAGTAATATTTGATTTAATTATTATGTGAGTACTTTAATAAGAACCTAATATTGGAATAATAGTTTAAAAGTTGAAGAATACAAAAAAATTTCTAATTGTTATTTCTAAGGATGCTATCTAGTATTTTGTGAGAGCGCTGGTGGCCCAGTGGTTAAGAGCTTGGCTGCTGACCAAAGGCTTGGCAGTTTGAATCCACCAGCCACTCCTTGGAAACCCTATGGGTCAATTCTGCTCTGTCCCGTAGGGTCTCTGTGAGTCGGAATTGACTCGACAGCAGTGGGTTTTTGTTTTTTTTTTTTGGTTTATCTAGGATTCTGCAGATTATCTTATGACATAACTGTGAGCCTTTGAACTCACAACCTGACTGTTGCTTTTCACCTGCTTCAGAGTCCTGTAAAATCAGTCTGTGCTAGATTTGGGAAAGTCAAAGAAGTTTATCTCAGTCTAGATGAAACTTGAGTTTTCTTAAGTCCGTGAGGAAGATAAGGAAACCTTGGAAGAAATAGAAAGTACTGATAGGGAGACCAAAAAGTGAGACTGTTTGGACATAGTTTCAAAATGCAGCAAGCGTTATATTTAATGAGTTTGGGTTTCTTTTTGAAAATGGGCTTTTCCCGTATAGTTTGTTTTCCCACAGTATGCATTTCTCTAATGTGAATGAGCTCACATACCATCAGGTAGAGGGGAATGATGTGGACGTTACGTGGAAACTGGGTTGGTTCATGTGCAGTTTTCCCCAGTATATAGATCTCTTGGGCTGAACAAAGAAGTGATCACAATTAAAGAGAAAGTGTGGCTGAAAACCCTGCAGAAGTACCTTCCTTTAGTGAAAGAAGTCACTGATTTAGAGGATTCATGAACTGCTTCAGTTTCTCCAATGTTATGATGATAAAACTGTGAATACGGATGAAAAAGCTGTGAAGACATTTCCCCCCGTGTTTAAAAAAAAAAGATCAAGTAAGCTATCCAGGGGATCTCATTTTTAGTTTTGATGAAGCCAATCATGAAGAAGGAAAAAGTGTGCCAAGATGTAAGGCTGAAAGGTATTGTCTGACAGTGACTCTTGGTGGAAATAAATGCCTGTGAAGATTTAATGGTGCTGGGATTGTTACTAGTATTGTTATTGTTTTGGTGGTTCTCTGTCTACAAAGGTACAAATGTTTTTAGTGGCTTGTTCTTGCCCTGTTTTTCTCATATGTCTTATTATTGTTAATTCTGCAGTTTTGCACATTGCACAGTTTCCAAGAATGCATATGTTGCATTATAGCAAAAATGCTTCTGTAATGATATGCAGAGGATTGCATATTTGTTTATTTTAATGTAGTTTTAATTCTCTCCTAAAAAACAATTTTTGCCTGCTTTTCATAAACTAGCCCAAAATAAGAGGTAGAGATTTTTGTGATTCAGTGGTTTTAGGAACAAAAGAAAAGTTGAAAGCATTTATAAATTAATTCAACAGAATACGTCTACCAGAATAGCTAAAATTCAGTGACTCACAATGCCAGATGTTGATGAAGATGTGGAACAGCTACAACTCACAGGAATTACCAGAGGGAGTATAAAATGGTACAACCCTGTGGAGGAAAACCTGGTGGTTTCTTATAAACTAAAACAGACCCATGACCTAGCTATTCCACTCCTAGGTATTTCCCTAAGAGAAATGAAAACTATGTCCACAAAATGACTTGTCCAAGAATATTTATAACAGCCTTATTCATAGTAGCCCCCAGCTGGAAGCAGCTAGGTGTCTATCATAATAAAATGTTGGAGTAAAATTTATTTCAAGAGATAATAGGTCTGGAATTTGCTTCAAAATAATCGATTTTGAAAGGCGCGAAGGCATAGAGGAAACAAAATTAGCCATATGTTGAGAATTATTGAAGCTGAATGATGGGCATACTATTCTCTCAACTTTGGTATACTTTTTAAAATTATAGGAATAGAAAAAATTAATCCTAGTAGTAAATTTGTAATTGTGATTATTGTCTGAACAAAATACAGTGTTAATGTAGCTCCCCAAGCAGAATCTTTTGGTGAGTATACCAGATACATTAATATTGTTCTACATTTATCAACTAAGAAGCTGACTTTAGAGACTTAAAAATTATTCAGAACTAACAGTGAGATAGTTAACTTCTCCCATGTTTTTTTCCAAACTTCCAGGGTTTGGGAAGTATTATATTTCTCCTTAGAAAGATATTTGCTATATCTTTTAGTATTTATTTTCTAAGTCTTTATATTGAATTTAATTTGAAGAACTCAGCCCACCCTGCAGGGAATTTTAAATCTGATACCTATTTTTATGGAAGGGAAACTTGAATAAGCAAAGGAAAAGATAGATATTGGAGAGTGATGGAGGAGAAGAGAGTGAGATAGGAAAGAGGTACATTCTTTCAATGAGCATATCCAGGAGATACTGATACTCTTCCCTGATCCAGAGGAGGTGGGAAGTAGGAATAATGTAATGTGTCTACATTATTGCTGATGGATTTTCAGACTAGCAAGAATATTTCATGCCTGGAGATGTCCTCTGTTTACACTTTGACCAACATATATTCTCTAGCTATATGCCAAAATGACTTTTTGGAGTGAGATGTTTTCTGGATGTTCTGACCTATTTTTCTGGACATTGAATAAAGTTTGGCAAGAGTAGCCTTGCCTGTCTATGGGTATATTCGTAGGTAGTCTAGTTATGGAGATTTTACAGTCTCCATTAAAAAGCCAGTTGTCATTTAGTCAGTTCCGACTTAATACACAGAAAGGCAAGAACATGGAACAGAGGGGAATAAATTTGACATTAGTGAAACAAATTTCATAATTGGAGGAATGCCACATTTTCTTATAAGGCAACAATCAAGTGCTTTACAGAACCTTAAAAAAAAGAAGATACTCACAAATAGGTGAAGCAGTATTTTTATTTATTATTGAGATATGGACAAAAGAATTTATTGTCACTCGAAGCAGTACAACTGAAGGCAGAAGAAATTACCAAATCCCTCTGAATAGATGAAAGAAATTTCAGTTCCTCAAGAGGCTGGCGTGACCGAGTCACATCGTGAAGGATTGCTCTTAACTGGGTCATTGAGTTAATTTATTTGGCTGAATGTTTTTCTTAGTGGTAGGAAAAAAATACATAATGGTGCATCTTACAAGTGACAGTATCTTAGATGAATGAAGTACAGCATACAAAATGGATTTTATTATGATCAGGCCATAGTAATGATGCCCATATCATTGGCATTAATAGAAACTGAACAAAATTGCAGACACCTAGAAGTGAGGTTTTATTCTAGTTGGGCCAATGGAAGAGAGTGTCTTACTAATTGATTGCTTAGACAGAAATGACAAGTAACTCCAAGATGGTTTCCTTTTATTACAAACATTTTTGTTAGGTAGCACTGCTGGTTATATACATGCTACAGGAAAGGCCCCTGCCTCTCATTTACAACCCATGAGCTGAACATAGGTCCTGATGTGGCCGATCATGTTTCCCTGCCCAAGGCCTGTGGGCAGAGCTGAAAGCTGCTGGGCAGGTAGTGTTGGAGTCTGTTGGTCCAGCCCTTTCTCCGATGTGCACTGGTGGCACAGACTAGCATGCACTCCCATTCTGGACCTCTGATACCCCTCTCCCGCTCCAGTGCCTTCTGGTTTGCTAGTCTTCAGATAAAACAAAAAAAAATTTCACCAAAAAATTGAAGACCTTGGTCTCCTAGTGACTTCACTTAGTGGCCCAGTGGCAGCCTAAATAAGAGGACTATGCCTGCTCAGATATTGCTTTTGTTTTATTATTCCTTTCAATCACAAGTAAATTTTAAAGTGTCATTTTAAAATACAGCTCTGCTGATGTCCCCGTCTTGCTTAAAAAACTCTGACAACTCTATATTGTCTATTGAATGAGGTTCTTAGCATAGCACTCACGGTGCTTGTCAATCCAGCCCCAGCTTGTCTTTACACCATCATTTCTGGTTGCTTCTACCCCCACAGATCCCATCTTCTGACCTGCTCTTGCCCCTCACTGTGCCACGGGGGTTCTTTTTGGATATTGCCACATTGCCATAAACCAAAACCCATTGCCTTCGAGTCGATTCTGACTCATAGCGACCCTATGGGGCAGAGTAGAACTGTCCTATAGAGTTTCCAAGGAGTGGCTAGTGGATTCAGACTGCTTTCTTTTTGGTTCACAGCCAAGCTCTTAACCACTGCACCACCAATTCCCACTAGCAACGTATGAAGAGTGTCTGTTTCTTCATAGCCTTGCCAATAGCATGTTTTTACACTTTAAATTTTTGCCAGTCTGACAGGTGCGAAGTGGTACTTCAGTAGTTTTAAATTGCATTTCTTTTATTTTGAGTAATGTGCATTTTGAATGGGTAAAAGGAGTCACACTTCTTATGTTTGTCTGTGCCAGTAACCATTAAACTTATCTCTCTCTGCTAACAAAGACCTCGTATTTCAAATCCCAACTAAAATATCATGTCTTCGCTGATGTTCTTAAACTTTTAATGTAGGATTGATTGTTCCCTTTTCTGTACTCCCACGTTATGTTATATATAGCTCATTTACACCTGAAGGGGTGACCCTTATTCTTCAGTTTTATGTCTCCAGTGATTAACAGTGTCAGAAAATAATTGATGCTTACTAAATATTTGTTGAGTTAACTGAATAATGATTTTAAATCAAATATGATATGAGAAAATAAGTATTTTTTTGGCTTGAATTTTAACTGGAAGCTTAAAGCTCATGCAAGTAGTTGTAACCTTCTTGTTTTCATTGGTACTATTTTCCCATGATTTTCTCAAATAATAAATCTTTGCAATGGGAGAATTACAGTATTTCCAAATTTTTAAGTTTTCCCAAATCTGTCTTTTAGCTATAATAAAGATGTTTACCTGTGTTTTATTGACCATGTAGAGGCGTTTGACTGTGTGGATCATTACAGTTTATGGATAACATTGCAAAGAATGGGAATTCCAGAACACTTAATTGTGCTCATGAGGAACCTGTACATGGATCAAGAGGCAGTCGTTCGAACAGAACAAGGGGATACTGCGTGGTTTAAAGTCAGGAAAGGCATGTGTCGGGATTGTATCCTTTCACCATACTTATTCAATCTGTATGCTGAGGAAATAATCCAAGAAGCTGGACTATGGCATCAGGATTGGTGGAAGACTCATTAACAACCTGTGATACACAGATGACACAACCTTGCTTGCTGAAAGTGAAGAGGACTTGAAGCACTTACTAATGAAGATCAAAGACCATAGACTTCAGTATGGATTACACCTCAACATAAAGAAAACAAAAACCTTCACAACTGGACCAATAAGCAACATCATGATAAACGGAGAAAAGATTGAAGTTGTCAAGGATTTCATTTTGCTTGGATCATGATCAACACCCATGGAAGCAGCAGTCCAGAAATCAAACGACGCATTGCATTGGGCAAATCTGCTGCAAAACACCTCTTTAAAGTGTTGAAAAGCAAAGATGTCACCTTGAAGACTAAGGTGCACCTGACCCAAGCCATGGTATTTTCAGTCACCTCATATGCATGTGAAAGCTGGACAATTAATAAGGAAGACCGAAGAAGAATTGATGCCTTTGAATTGTGGTGTTGGCAAAGAATATGGAATATACTGTGGACTGCCAAAAGAATGAACAAATCTGTCTTGGAAGAAGTACAACCAGAATGCTTCTTAGAAGCAAGGATGGCAAGACTTTGTCTCATGTACTTTGGACATCAGGAGAGATCAGTCCCTAGAGAAGGACATCATGCTTGGTAAAGTAGAGGGTCAGTGAAAAAGAGGAAGACCCTCAACGAGATAGATTGACACAGTGGCTGCAAGAATGGGCTTAAGCATAACAGCGCTTGTGAGGATGACGCAGGACTGGGCAGTGTTTTGTTCTGTTGTATGTAGGGTCGCTGAGTCATAACCGACTCGACGGCACCTAACAACCAGAACAACATCACTAATAAAAGGACAAGCAATATTATATTGTTGTCTTATTGCAAATTACTCTATATTTTCAAAGTCCAGAATAAATCTATGATGTGTTTACGTTCACTATCTAATAATAATTGAAAAGCTGACCCATAGCACTGGTCCTGTAGCTCTAGTTAATGTGTGTTTGCCCTTGTCAGATAAAATATTTCTATGACTCTGCACAAATGTTGGAACCCTGGTGGCACAGTGGTTAAGAGCTTGGCTGCTAATCAAAAGATTAGCAGTTTGAATCTACCAGCTGCTCCTTGGAAACCCTATGGGGCAGTTCTACTCTGTCCTATAGGGTTGCTGTGAGTTGGAATCAACGGCCATGAGTTTTTTGTTTTTGTGTTTTTTACGGGTACAAATGTTTGTATAAAAATGTTTTCATCTGAAAGGTTTAAAAGTATTGTTTTCAAGACAGTTAACTAAATTTCATACATTGTTTAACTAATTACCAAGTAAGTGATAGGGCAATGGATAAGAAATATTTATATCTCGCAGGTAGGGGAATAGGAGTTTTTAATGGAATTGATGAAGTTGGAGATTGCAGCTGTGACAATCTAGTGCTAAGTTGTTTTACTTGTTTTCACATGTTATTTTAGCAATACTGGCTTTCTCATTGTTAAGGAATTATTTCACTCCCCTGTTAAAAAGGGAAGAAGGAATCAAGGGTGGAGGGAGGTGAGAGAATGGCATCTGAGATAATAATTGCCAGTCTCTTGTTTGGAATGACAAGGGGCAAGGAGGTAGGCAAAGAACAGAAACACTCGCCTCTAAGAAAAATATGAGACTACGTAAAAAGATGGAAACAACCTCAGTGTTTTCTAGAGGAAGGCATAAGTAAATCATGGGTTTTTGCTCAGTGGATCAGGAAGCTGTTAAAATGATTAGAAGTGAAGGCCTTGTAAGCAAAATAATAAAATGCTAAGTGAAAAAACAGATCACGTTTTAATTACCCTGTGTTCATAATTATGTAGAAATATATATACACCTGGAGGGAAACACAGAAAAATGAGAATTGTGGTGGGAATGTGTATTTTCATTTTTTATTATAGTTTTTGTTATAAATATTACTCTGCTATAAAAAATAAGGAGAAAGTCAAAGAATGTGTTCAACTCAAGAGCAAACACAAAACAAAACCAAAAAAAAAGGGAAAGAAGCCAACTTTGACAGTTATTTGCTGAGTCACGGAGTATTAGAGCTAAGAATTCTCTCCTGACAGTTCTCAAGCTTTCGTTCTCAGCACCTCTTCACACTCTAAACATTACTGAGGATTCCAAAAAGGTTTTGTTTATGTGGCTTATATCTATATTTCATATTAGGAATTAAAACTGAGAAATTAAAAAATATATTAAGTCATTTAAAAATAATAGTGATAAACCTATTATATGTTAACATGTATAGAATATTTTTATGAAAAACAACTATATTCCAAAACAAAAAGAAATTAATGAGAAGAATGCCATTGTTTTATATTTTTGCAGATCTCTTTAATGTTTAGATCGTTAGAAGATAGCTGAATTCTCAAATCTGCTTCTCTGTTCAATCTGTTGTGATATTTGTTTTGGTTCAAGTATAGGGAGAAAATCTCACCTCATATCGCTGGGACACGGTTTCATTCCTCATGCTTTTCAAGGACTTAAAATTATAGCATGACCTAGAGCAACTTTTGGAAATTGATCTTGAGCATATTTAAGAGGATTTTCTGAGATATGAAAATATGTTAGTTCCTTTTCATCTTTTAAAAACCTCATGGTAGGTTAATCAAAACTTTTTAGAGAAAGTAGTATTAGGATTTTATGTGAATTTATAAAAATTAGTTTTTGTATTTAGAAAATATAGCAAATATAAGAAGATACAGAAGTATTAACTTACATATTAAATTTATAATAAGAGGTATAGTATGTTTAATTTTTGTTTACCATCTTTCACTAGCTAAAAAAAAGAAACCTCTTGGCATTTTCTTTCTCAAACATTTTAAATACTTCCCATTTTGTTTTGTTGCAGTTATTTGCATAACCATAGTAAGAGGCATTTTCCATGTCTGCTTCTCCATTCATATGTTCAGCGGTTGTTCTTAGGTTGTTCATTCATTCCTCTTAGATTCCACTGTAGTCTTAGATGCATTAGTAACTTTAATGCCTGAGATGGAAGACACTTTAATAACCTTTACTTAGCCTATTTGAGCAGGCATTTCTCTAACCTCATCTTCAATGCACAGCAATATAGAGAGAGCCTTTGAATGATAACCTCATAATGTTATCATCCTCAGTCAACCCTTTTGCACAGATCTCAGCACCCTTCCCCTTCCCCCCTACTCAGTGCTGGTCTGTAATCTAAGGCCCCACCTTTCTTCATCTTTCCCAGGTTTTTGTTATCCTGCTGTGCCTTCTACTTTACCTCCTTTTCTGTTCCCCGCTTACCAGTTTCTTTTAAAGATTATTCTTAATAAGAATGACTTCCAATCTACATATACCTGATGCACAGTACTCCCTCCATGGTTGCCCAAAGAGATACACAGAAGTAAGTCTGTGTAGACTGGTGTTTTCCCTGATGGGAACCATTGTTTGGAAATGTATCATAGTGGACGGGATGAAAATCCTGGAGACCTGTCTTCCTGACTAATCACCCAGTGACTTTCCTCTTTCATTTCAATCTGTGTTAAATACAATAGTGATAAAATCCAAGTTATTTTGTAATCAGTTGGCAAAATCTTTAGGTCAGCTCTAACCAATTTTATCTTTTCTACTTTTTTCCCCTGAAATACATTAAAATGTTTTGAAGTTTTATTGGGCAACACTCATATTTTTGTAGCGTGTTTTTCACGTTAAGAAAAATGGTGAGACTGACAACACATTTACTGGGAGAGAGATGAAATTCTGAAGAGTTCTTTTGACTTCACTGCACACCTAGTCCCCAACTCGCATCCTTGCCTTTGAATGGTGGGACCATGAACGGAAAGGCCTGCTTACTGGGCTGTGTATCTTCTGTGTGTTTGCCCTTTTGTCTCTGCCCTTCTTTTGTAATAAAGATTTAAGTGGGGGCCTAGATGTCCAAGTGTCAGCTACAGAACTCTCACTATGTCTGATTGTATCGCACTGCTTTTTCCTCTCTCTCTGGAGGTGGAAAGGTGTTTCGTGGGTTGGAGGAAATAACAAGTAAATTTACTAATTTGAAATATTGTTGAAAATCTGTTCTATCTACTTCATATAACCTTTTAAAATTTATCTTCCTGGACTGTTTTCTGATTATCTTTGTCCACATGGGACATAGAGAATTATGTTCGTGTTTCATGTATAGTCAAAACTTACTATATATTTGTTTAAAAGAAGAATAAAGATAGAACAGAAATATCTTTGAGAAAAAGGCAGTCTAGCTAGGGAGCTGGCATAATGGAGGGAGTCCTGTGCAGGATGTTTGAATACTTAGGTTCTAATCTCATCCTTATCATACCTGTCTTTGTGACTTTGTCAGATTTCTTAACTACTCTGAGCTTTGGTTTCCACCTCTGTAAATGAGAAAGTTATTAAATGACATCTTAGAATGTTTGCTCTTCACTTTTATTATTTATTTTTTTCAAGAATTACCTATTAAGTGCCTCTTATGTGCCAGGTACTGTTCGGAGTGCTAGAAATGTGATAAACAATGAAACAGGCATAGCTCCTGCTCTCCTTGATTTTGTTTTATAATCAGATGTGGGATGTCTGTCTCTGTCTCTGGAAAGCAGAAATAGTAGTCTGAAGGTCAACTGAGTTCTAGTCCTGGCCTCGTGTCTAATTTGGTAGAACCTTTACAAGTCATTTAAATCCTCTTATTCCTTTAGTTTCTCATCTGTAAATTGAGGAAAATAATACCTGACCTGTTTCCTTTATACGGTTGTTTCAAGACTCAAATTAAATGATGTGTGTGGAAGTACATTTGAGTATAGTAGCAGTGTCTAGTATAATGTGTAGTAGTGTCTACAGTAATGTAACAGATTATTTTATTTTTCTATAATATTTCAACATGTAATTTACTAAAGCTTGGTTGGGAGAATCCTAGGTTAATTTAATCTTTGGAGTTCAGGGATGTTTGAAAAATATAAATATATATATTTTTTCTTCTCTTCACAGAAAAAGGTAATGCTGAATATGTTTTTAGATACAGTGATGGCAGATCCTCCTCCCCAGTGCCTTGTTTGGCTGTCTCTCATGCACCGGCTTGCCCATGTTGAGAATGGTAAGCAGAACTTTTATCATTCATTTCCGTACATATAAACAAAAAAAAAACAAAACCCATTGCCTTTGAGTCGATTCCAACTCATAGCAACCCTGTAGGATAGAGCCCCATAGGGTTTCCAAGGAGCAGTGGATTCAAACTGCCGATCTTTTGGTTAGCAGCCGAGCTCTTAACAACTATACCACCAAGGTTTCCTCCTTACATATAGGAAGTGTTTTAACTGATTATTTGTAAAGTCCTCAGCTATTAGCACTGAAAAATTATAATTGACATTTGATAGCACTCCATCGTAATTTTACAGTTTCAGCTTTCGAAAGAGGAATATTTATTTCTCAAAAAAAAAAAAATGGGGTTGGTATTTATTAGTTAGACAGAATACCAAGAAGTAGTAGTGTTGGGTCTGATTTGGGCCTAATTTAGCCATGATCTCTCTCTCTCTTTTTTTTTTTTAAATTCTCAAAATCTTAGTCCTAAAGATTGGATATATTCAATATCAACCACTAAAATGATAATTATTTTGGAATAATTAAAAGATATGGGTTTCACATATCTTCATTTTTTTTCCACTTATTATTTTACTTTGAATCTACTTTTGGTATTCTTCCCAGTGATTTGACTTAAATCTTTGTTTTGCTTTGAATTGAAATGGTAGTTATCTCTTAAAATCCAGTTGCTGTTGATTCAACTCATGACATACAGCGCTTGGTTGCTAACCAAAAGGTTGGAGGTTAGAGTTTACCCAGAGGTATACCTCAGAAGAAAGTCCTGGCAATCTTTTTCCCAAAAAATCAGCCATTGGAAAACCCCATGGAGCACAGTTCTACTCTGACACACATGGGGTTGCCACTTATCTCTTAGTAACTTCTTAATTTTTCTCTTCTCTTGCTACCAGTTTACCTCCTTTTTTTAGGTTGTTTGAGTTTATTAAAGAGAAGGCCTTAGTTTTTTTATACAGCTTCCCTTCTCTCAAGGCTCTTGCCTATCTCTGTTCACTCCACAAAAGAGAACGAGGAAGAATAGCTGAGAAGCCATTAAAAAGCAATCTTCTCTTTCTTTCCTATAAGAATGAAGTATATACTTCCACATTCTTTTTATTTTCTCCCATTTCTCTCCATACTTTTTTTTTTTTTTTTTTAACTTTTCAGTCTTTTCCCTAACTATGACTTTAATTTATAAGTACCTCAGATTCAGGATTACATACTTAAAGGACTGTAATCTTTTGTATAGATTAAAACAGCTAAATTTTTTAACAGGATTTTGGGATAAAGATTTAAATTATGAAATTATTAGAGTATTATTGGTGCTTTTTGGGGCTATGCTTTTATAGCCTTAAGTGTTTTAATATCCAGTTCATTGTCATAAAATCATTTTGTATCTAGTAAACCGAGTAGAATTTCATTTGTCATTTTTACCCATATAAACATTTTTTGTGTGTGTGACTGTGTATAATATAGTGTATTATTTATTGATTACATTCTTTTGTGGTCAGTGGTATTTTTTCTCAGAGACAGAAATGTTATGAAATCATTGAAATTCTGGAAATAAAACACATTACCTATTGCATTAAAATTTGTCTGTATGTCTTAATTTTTATGATGTGAAGCAAATTTTAAAATTATGATATTCCTAGATTTTTTTAGGTTTGGGCCCTTTACTTCTTATGAAATTCAGCACTTTAATTGTATTGAAGTTACTATGCAGAAAGACAAATACTTATTTGCTTAAGCAACAGTTGAACTTTCTATATTGATCTACTAATCCAGGTGTATAGTACTTATACGAAGGTAACTACCACACGGTGCACTCTTACCAAAATGAATGCTTTTACCAGAGCTTGCTTAGTCTTTTTCTTATTTATAATCTGACCCAGCACACTTGTTGATCTTTTCCTCATTCTGGTTCTCTGCTTTTCCACCTTGTCACCCATTCCACTGATTTGTGTGAGTACCGGGCTCTTGATTGGTTTAGAAGAGAGTTGCAGAAAATCACATAGACATACACGTTCAACCAAAATTCTCAGAATATAGTTGATAATTTAAGGTTAATATATATATATCATTTAACATTAACCCAAAATTATTATTTAGAATTACAAATATTGGCTGCTCTGATGTTGACTGCATTGATGTTAACTCCAGATTGATACAGGAATGATGTTCTCTGGAGCAACTATACAGATTATATGGTTATAATTTAAAGGACACACTCTGATTAGCACTTTTGTCATTCCTTAGAAGTATCTTGATGATAAAAAGCTTTAATTTCTTAGAGGAGGTGTGTCCTTTGGATTTCTCATTGCTGATTTTATTTTTGTTTTAGTCTTTGATGATCTTGTTACATAGTTTCCCTCACCTAGTGCTTTTTTGTTTTTGTTTTTAGTTTTGATTCCTTAGTTAATATACATTTTTGGAGCAGGAGTAAATATCCTTATAATTGAGATGAGATTGGTTGAGATTGGCTTTGTATATGTAGTGCTAGAAAGAGTTGTTCAAAAGAAGATTTGAATACTATATTCCTCTTTCCTGTTGACTTCTATTTCTTGTGTTCAGAGTTGATTGCCAGAGGGAACAATTCTGTTACCAACATTAAAATGTTGGTTAAAAAAAAAAATAGAGTTGTGCATTGCCCATGATAGTGTCTCCCACTTCCCACTTAGTGAACTGCAATCTCTGAATAGTCCCTAATGTAAGAGGGCCCTAGAAATCTCTGTGAATCCTTCCTGCCAGCTTGACAGTTTTCCATAAGCTAATGTGCCATGTTGGGTGGAAAAAAGAGCGCAGGTCGCTGAGTTCCCTTCCTCCAAATCATTGTCCCTTTTTCGGTCTAGGGTATTTTATTTTTCATGGTGTTACTTAGAGCTCTGGCTTAAAACTGATAGCCTTATTTTTACCAGTTACCGTTTGTGCCCAGATACATGGTAATATTTAATTCACCAAATATTTTAAGGCCTTCAGTCCAGTATACTGTGTAAAATACTTGCAGGTAACAGAAACACATAACACAGTCTTGGCTCTCAAGGATTTTATAAGTTAGTGAAGGAAACAAATATATACACATTTAACAGTAAACCATCCCTAAAAACAACAGCAATAGGTTTCTAAAAACAATTTTGGAGTGAAGGCATCTCTCTTCTCCTTCCTTCTGTGCTTATCTAAACTTTAAGAAACATAAGTTTCATTAAGAAGGAAATTGGTTGTTTTCTAAGGTGGGCTGGAATGTAGTACTCTAAATTGAAAGGCTTTGTTTTTTCTTATTTATTAAGTCATTTTGTTGTTGTAGGCGGTTGGTTGCATTGACTAGCTAGCAGGCAATTTAGAGTCTTTGGTTCTCATGTTATCTTCACCCTTGCCTTTATATTAGATTTGGTTTTTCTCTGTATTGACTTTATTCTCTGAAAATTATTTCTTTGTTCCTCTCATCTCATCCCTTCTCCCCTGCCCTTCTCGCTTTCCCTTCTACAAGTCTTCCATCCTGTGGAGTGTTCCTACTGCCGGTGTGAGAGTATGATGGGCTTCCGGTACCGATGCCAGCAGTGCCACAACTACCAGCTCTGCCAAAATTGCTTTTGGCGCGGCCATGCCAGTGGCCCTCACAGCAACCAACACCAGATGAAGGAGCATTCCTCTTGGGTAACTCTGTTTTGTGTCTCAGTCTGTGTTCCCCGACTGTCTGTCTGTTTCATCAGTAACAGAACTTGGGCCAGTTTAGGATGTGGTATAATAATATCTTACTACTAACAGTTATGCTGGGAGTTGCAAAAATAATCATGCTGCAGCAACACTTGATTTTAAAAGTAGAATTTAAAAATTCCAGAAGGTGGAGATAATTACATTTGAAGTGGTCCCTTTATTCAGTAAAATTAAATGTTATGATGCTTCTGGTCCAAAGTGAAAAGTAAGTTTCTATTCATTTTAACATTGTGCAAAAAGTATCTCCCCAAATGCTTATTCTTCTGAGCGTTTAAAATTCTTTCTTCAAGCAAATTTTCTTCATGTTTACAGAGTTTAGATGTTGAAAGAACGCTGCATAAAATAAAGGAGTTACATCTTTGTCTCTCTAAGGTTGGGGGAAATATTGTATTTTACAACCACTGCCATATT
Organism: Dugong dugon; assembly: GCA_030035585.1. NCBI lineage: Eukaryota > Metazoa > Chordata > Mammalia > Sirenia > Dugongidae > Dugong > Dugong dugon. The sequence continues at coordinate 75,207,068 of CM057473.1, forward strand.
GGGATGTATCCTGACCTTCAAAAATAGTTTTAAAATAACAGTATTTGGGTGAGGGTTGATGTCTGATTTTTCTGTGGCATACTTAGCATCATCATTTTTCTTTCTGTCTTCAGTTTATTTCCAGAGTTTTAAGAATGCCGTAATTGTCTTTTCCCAAAAGTTGTGATAGCCGTTGTTTTAAAACCTTTCCCTCTAGTTTTGGTTTGTTGGTTGGTTTGCTAACACTAGAAAAATATATAGGGTCAGATGTATAATTGGTGATCTAGATTCTTAAACCTGGTCATCCTACTGGATTTCAAGTATTAGAAAGCTTCCATAACCAGGTTTTTTTTTTTTTTTCTTTCTTTCTTAAAACTCAACCAAGAAAAAAGCAAATAAGCTCAAATCAGAAATTGGTTTTAAAAAAAAAAAACTTCAACTCAAGTGTACACTTAACTTTATATCTCTGACGATGCGTAGGAGTTTTTTTTAATTATGTAGGTTTTCAGTTAACCACAGAATTGTGTTAAACTGAACATCCTATCCTGAGTCTTGTGTTGTGAATTCCAGTAGGGTTTGTTTGAGGAGTCACTATTTTAAATCTTCAAAAAAAAGAAAAAAGAAGCCCAGTAGTTTCTCCTCGTTTTTGTTGACTAGAGATACCTTTTAGTAGACTTCTAATTTGTTACTTTTCCCTTTCTTAAAGTATAAGTACTCTACTGTATTGATTTATTATTTATTCCTCAGTTTCTTGTTTAGAAGTATGACTCTTTAGACTTGAGGTAGTTTTTTGCTCTGTTACCTTTCATAGTGATTGGATTAGCTGGTATGGTATTTTTTCTGAAAATTCTCACTCTAGATGCTAGGACTAGACAAATGAGGAACTTCTTGTTCACCTTAATTTGAACTGGCTCATCTACCTAATCTATAACACTTTTTAAATTGGGGTTTTTATATTTATTTAAAGATAACTGACTGTTTGAATACTGCTTTATGATTTACAAAGAAGTTTTTCATATACACTTTTGAATTTTTTCATTGAACTATAACATACATACAGAAAAGTACACAAATCACAAGTGGATTCTTACATTCTTATTTGAACTGAACAACACTCTTGTGTAGAAGGTCTTACCCCTATTATTTTTATTTCTCCTTTGTTATTTTCTTTCTCTTTTAATAAGCCCTTCACTTTTGGGCTAGTGACTTAAACATTCAAGGAAAATCAGTATTATCAGCATGCATAATTTTAAAGCTAGTATCATAAATGTGTCAGTTCTGAAGTTTGACGAGTGTGTGCGTTGTATATTGTACATACATACTTGTCAGGTCTTTTCACAGTATATGTGTGTGTCTGCAACTGTTCTCAAAATTAGAACTTTGTATGTGCAGCGCCCTTGCTGTTTGAGGAAGATGTGGGTAAACTTTTGAGGCCGTTGTGGGTAAAGACATTTTCTGCCTAGCAAAAGGATGTGTAATCAGTTTAATATAATTTCTGTAAAGATTGTCCATTGTATTTATACTAATACTTAGAATGAATGTTTCTGTATGTTCACAACAGATGAATTTGCTATGTGTTCAACCAGCTTGTATATATTTTCATTGTATATCTGTGTAGTGTTTGGTGCCTAGAAGTGTATTTTTATTTTCCCATAAGCTTCTGTTTAATGTTTTGTCTAAGTAACTATGCAGTATAATTCATTTTTTAGTCCGTAGCCCGTTCAGTTTGCCTTTGTTACAAAACAAAAATGCCACGTGGTACCATATCTGTGATTCAACTTGTCCATACATTTATTCATGCACTCAGAAGATATTTTTTGAGCAGCTACTATGTGCCAGGCAGTGCTCTAGACACTTTGAGTACATCTATGAACAAACCAAAGACTCTTGCACTACGGAGCTTAATTTTTGAGGGATGTAGAAGAGGCCACTAGTACTTTCCAGCATCAGTGTTTTCTTATTCTTGCTGGACACACATCTAAACTACATTTCTCAGCCCTTCTTATATCCCAGGGTTGCCATGTGGTTAGTTCTACCAGCAGAATGTGGACAGAGTGATCTGTGTCTTCCTAGAACAAGACAGTTAATAGAAGGGTACTGTCTCTACCCTGTCTGCCTCCACTAGGACTCAGAGGAGGGTGAAACCATAAAATGAAAGGAACCTAGATCATTGAGTGAGAGGTGGAGAAGACTATCCCACCAGCCTGCTTGACTGTGATGGCAGCCGGTAAAAAGCTTTGTGTTTAAACCACTGAGGTTTTAGGGTTTTTGGGACAGCAGTTAGTACTAGGAGTGGAATTCTGGTATAATAAAACCTTAAAATTTGTGACATTGTCGTAGCAGTTAGGTGGCATACTGATAAGGAGATTGATATTGGGGGGCCATTTGGAAAATGTGTCTCTGTGATAACTTAGAAGACACACTTCATGCCAGCTTAGGTCAGATATCGAAAAGGATCAGAGTGTTTAGGTGTGTGCTATTATCAGTAAGGTATTGTAAGAAATAGATGAGCTTAAGAAAGAATTATCTAGTTTATAAAAGAAAGAGAATAAAGAAAGTTCCAATATTTGAGGCAGTGAAAGGAAAAACAGACTACTTCTAGACCCCAGAGAGTAAGAGATAAGAGTTGAAAACAACTTTGAGCAACAAAGGCCCAGTAAACTTTCTTTGTTGAAAACTGCGACTCAGTCTTGTGGCAAAGATCAGATTGAGGGTATGGCCTCTCCGAGTTGTGGTTCTTGTTCATGGCTGCTCATCAGAATCACCTTGGTCCCAGCTGCAGAGCTTCTGATTTAATTGGTCTGTGGTACAAAGGGATTTTGAAAAAGTTCCCCAAGTGATTCTGTTGTGCTGCCAAAGTGAAGATCCACTGACCTCTTGTTTCACATGGCCTCCAGGTGGCTGCCATTAGTTTAAAGAGAACGGCAAGGAAGCAAAGAAATAAATCAGCTTGAAAATTATGTCTAGGAAAGAATTTTGTTTATGTGGTTACTGGCACATGGAACTGACTGAAAACAAATCGATCAAAGGCCACTAAGTTTTTGAGGGAGTTATATTGCCAAAGCCTGTGCATAGACCAGGAGGCAGTTGTTCAGACAGAATAAGGGAATATTGCATGGTTTAAAATCAGGAAAGGTGTGCATCAGGGTTGTATCCTTTCATCATACTTATTCAGTTTGTATGCGGGGCAAATAATCCAAGTAGGCCATTGTATGTGAGTATAGAATGCAAGAGAGAAGTCTGAGATAGAAATATAAATTTTGGAGTCATTGACATATAGTTGATATTTAAAGCCATGATATATTGCTTAGTGAGTTAGTGAAGATGAAGAAGAGAAGAAAGAAGAAGAGCATTAAGAACTGACCCTTGGCATTCTCCAATATTAAGAGATCTGGAGGAATAGGAAGAAGCCGCATCCAGTGAAGTAGGTTGAAAACTAGGAGAGAGTGGTGCTCTGGAATCCAAGCAAAGAAAGTGTTTTGAGCAGGAGGAGGAAGTGATCAACTGTTGTCAAATGCTGCTGATAGTCAAGTAAGAAGGCTGACAATGTAGGGATCTGGAGTGGTGGGAATAAAAACTTAATTAAAGTGGGTTCAAGAGAGAAAGGGAAGAGATGTTGAAATAGCAAGTATAGACAAGTCTTTCGATAAATATCTATTTCTAACATTGTTTTTCATAGTAGTTCTTATTGAGATTTTAGGGGACCCAGTCAATCCCACTTCTCTTTTTTCTACCCAAGATTGCAATCAGGAGTTAGGCAGATGGCAATCTGTTTGAAAAAGTTGTTTTAATTGTGAGGAAACAATGGACTTGCTAGTAGCCCCTAAATTGAATATACTCCCACCTACTACTGGCCTTTCCACAGAGAGTAGAGTCTGAAAGCTTAAGGTTCTAGAGAGCAGAGCAGTGTCTTAGGCTGGATTCTCTGGACAAGCAAAACCAGTAATCTGTATATCACTGCCTAAGTAGAGGTAGTTGTTTATATAACTGGTTGATGTTATTAAAAATTTCATCTTTATTCCCAGCAGATGGCAGACTTTACCACTGAACAAAGTTACTTATCCTTTTCTTCACAATCTGCTAGGAAAGATGAAATATTTTGAATTTGTTTAGCAAATATACATACAAGTAGAGAGAAAGAGATTTATATCAAGGAAGTGGCTCACGTGGTTTGTAGAGGCTGTACGTACCACGTCCATGGGGCAGGAAAGAGGATTCTCCTGATTCATGTAGCCACAGTGGCTGGTGAACCTAAGATTTGCAGGCCGGAAAGCAGGGCTATTACAGACTTCTGCTGATTCATGTAGCCGCAGGGGCTGGTGAACCCAGGATCAGCAGGCCAGAGAGCAGGGCTGTAGCCCGCTGTGAAGATCCATGAATAAGCTGCTAGCTCAAGTCCCAAGAACCAGAGGCCAGACAAACAGGAGCCAGCTGTAGGATCTAGAAAAAACAAAAGCCCCAGCAGGGTGACCAGGAAGGAAGTAGGAAGAGGAAGGCCCAGAGATGAAGGCTGAGGGGATGGTGAGCTGCCACCAGGCCCCACCCCTGCCGGTACCACTCAGCACATTCCATTATGGGGGTGATCACATATGAAATTTCAACAGGGAAGTGATCACAACAGTATACAACTGCCAAAACACTGAGAATCATGGCCAGCCACGCTGACATACAGTCTCAACCATCACAGGCAGACTGTGGGGTTTTCAGATTCCTAGGAGAAGATGGGAGAGGAAGGGGCTAAGCTAGGTATACTCAGTTCCTTCTCCAAAACTAACCAATCCGATTAGGAGAAGAGTGAGTGAGGGGGCATAGGGAGACCTGGTAGAGTCCTACAAAGATGGTTCCACCAGATGGAAGCAAGAGAGCCGGCAATGTAACTCAGTAAGAATTTTTTTTTTTTTAATTGTGCTTTAGATGAAGGTTTACAGAGCAGATTAGTTCTTATTAAACTAATACACATACTGTTTTGTAACATTGGTTCAGTAACAGTTTTTATGCTGAAATGTGTAAGGGGTATATTGGACTTCCCTGAGATATTTCGTGCTGTGGGGTGGTGGTAGTGGTACAGTCACATTACAAAGGAGCATATGTGATGGGAGATATTGCTGCAGTTATGTTTGGAAAATATACTCTGCTACACATAGGATAAAGCCTGGAAATCTGAACAAGGATTCTCATATAAATGATTACTTTAGCCATAGAGATTATCATGTTTTTCCACTAAATTATACTTTTTAAAAGAGCAATTTATTGAAACAACGAAGCATAATATTTACTAGGATTTTTATTACCATATTTAAATAATTCAGATTTGGAGGAAGATTTTTCAAAATATTTTGTATATAAATAGTTTTGTTTGCTCACTGTTAAAATAATTGATTTTTTATTAAAATTTAAAAAAGATTTTAGTTTGTTGTTGAGAATATACACAGCAAAACATTGACTAATTCAGCATTGTCTGCATGTACGATTTAGTGACATTGATTACATTCTTTGAGTTGTGCAACCATTCTTACCCTCCTTTTCTGAGTTGTTCCTCCCTCACTGACAAACTCGCTGCCCCCTAAGTTTCCTAACTGATCTTTTGAGTTGCTGTTGTCAGTTTGATCCCATATAGATAGTTCTTAAAAGAGCATGATGCCCAAGGCAGACATTTTTTACTAGTTAAGCTAAACTGTTGCTTGATTTTAAGAAGACTTCAGGGGATATTTTTGATTTAAGGTTTAAAAATTAACTCAGGGCAGTAGTTCTGGGGGTTCATCCAGCTTCCATGGCTCCAGAAAGTCTGGAGTCCATGAGAATTTGAAATTCTGTTCTTTGTTTTCCTCTTTTTGATCAGGATTCATCTATGGAATCTTTGATCAAATGTTCAGTATTGGTAGCTAGGCCCCATCCAGTTCTTCTGGACTCCTGGCAAAGCTGTTAAAATGATTTTTAATCCTAACCTTCATTTACCTTGTTCTGGGCATATATGCTTCTCTGATTTACTTTAAGCCTTTCTTGATATGCAAGAGGGCTTGAGACAAATCCATGGAACTTTTCCACAAATCCATAGAGCTTTTAGAATCCTGCCACCCACGTACCCACTCAAGCCTACTCCCATTTCCTACCCTCCCAGTGGTATCTTACATTCAGACTTCTGCTTACCTTGATCTTCACTTTGTTGTTGTGGGCCGTCGAGTCAATTCCAACTCATAGCGACCCTATAGGACAGAATAGAACTGCCCCATAGGGTTTGCTAGGCTGTAATTTTTATGGGAGCAGATCACCAGGCCTTTTCTCCTGCAGAGCAGCTAGTGGGTTTGAACCACCAACCTTTTGAGTGCGTAACTGTTGCGCCACCAGGGCACCTTGATCTTCACTTTACCGCCTGATGTATCTGACGAATTCCCACTTGGTTAACCTGTGACAGGGATGTGTGTGTGTGTGTGTGTGTGTGTGTGTGTGTGTGTGTGTTTATATAAAATACATTTGTACCACAGATACAGTTTGTTAGTAGAGTGCCTAAATAGAAGTAGTTGTTTATATAACTGGTTGATGTTATAAAAATTTTGTCTTTATTCCGAGCAGATGGCAGACTTCACCACTGAACAAAGCTACTTGTCCTCTTCTTCACAGTCTGCTAGGAATGATGAAATATTTTGTTTAGCAATCTGTTAATATTACTTTTTTTTTTTTAAATAAATATTGATGGACAATTCATAGATGTCCAGTATAGTTGTTTGGGAATTAATGTTAGCAAAAGGAAACCATTTCGTTTAAGGAGTCAAAGTGAATTCTGTTGTTATAGACCTGAAACAATTATGATTTATCGTTGTCAGAAGCACTGTTTTTTTCATGTGAGTGAAGTGCCTTTTCTCACCGCTTTTGAATTCTAAAAGATAATGTAACATGCATTCAGTGAGAAAAAGGCATGCTTCTCGAACATGATTCTGACCATTTTTAAATACAAGCAGTCCCCCGATTACGAACGTCTTGATTTACGTACAGCTGGTAGTTAGGAACCAATCCTCCCTAACGTCTATCTGGAAAAAACTGACTCCATGTTTGGCCCCTAGACTCCCACGATGGCCGCGCTTCTCCTGCTGTGCAGGTGCTGCAGTGGGTCCTTGGGCGGGTCCTTTGGCCGCCGCTGGCGGTGGGCGGGCCCTTGGGACGTCGTGAGCCCAGCTGCTGCCCCCAGCAGCGAGCAGAGAGCCCACATGTACCTGCCTCCCTCGGAGCTCAGAAATGGCAGGCCCCACCGTCCACGTGCCCCAAGTACCGCTGCTCCGCTCCGCATGGAGGGCCTGCCAGTGGTGGCAGCTGGCGGCCCGGTCGCAGGCACCGCCCTTTACATGTTATCCGAGTACAACCCGTTAATGTTCCACACTGGGCACATGGCTGGGCCTCCACAGGACCCCCTTACAAAGATCCACCCCATCCCATCCCGCTGGGTCCTCTGTGTTGTGCAGCCCTGGGCCATTGCAGCACCTCTCTGGGCTTCTTCCTCTACTTACACATGTGGAATTTCACTATTGCAGCGGTTTTTGTCCTTTTGGTGGCTGGAAGGGAGGACAGTCTTAGATTCCTGACGTCTGTATGTCCATATGGTTTCCAGCGGTCGGTGGAGAACTTTGGCACTTGAGCTTCCCTAAGCATTCTCTTTCCAACCCTTGGGCCCTGGACTCGCTCTTAGTACATCCTGAGCAGCACCTTCTCCCTTGTACCCTGAGGCAGGGGCTCATAGTTGGTGTGTGGGCTTTACAGTTCTCCTGAGGAGGTGATGGGGGAATGATCCGCCTAGCCCCAGCACGGTCCTACCCATGCACCCAACCCTCCCTGCCTCTGCTGAGGATAGTTCAAACCCCAGCAGAGATGTGGCCTGGTGGAACAGTGTAGATTTTTTAGTTCAGAGTCTACGATAAAGTATCTGATTGGTCTCAAAGATTTTACAGAACAGAATCTTCTGAGTATTTTGGGTAACGTTTGCCCTGTAGGTATCTCATCAACTGTGGAGAAGGTACGTACCATGGTTCATAATAACAGATGGGTGCTACTTTGCGACACATGTCAAAACATTATTACTGTATTATTTTGTTAAAGATGTTTTAGTGTATCTGGAAGTGTTTCTTTAATGTTTTTTATGCATAGAAATGTACACTATATACTAAGACAAACATTTGACTAACTGATGTTAGCTGCAGATTGGACCCAACTGTTCCAATTTACATACAAATTTGATTTAAAGACAGATTTAGGAATGGAACTCCTTCATAATCCAGGGACTGCCTGTAGTTACACGTCATAATTAAATAACTAGTTTGTGCATAGTACAAAAGTGGGCAAGAGGATTATATTTGTAAAAGAATAAGACAGTATTCCCACTGATAAGCAAGTTATAGCAGGAGATAAGACTTACACACATGAAAAAACTAACAACAAAACCTACAAAATTGAGTCCTTTAGCCCAATGCCCTACTCTCCTCAAAGAACCTGCTGAGGCTGTGTCTGTCATTGCTTGCCTCTGTTTTTATTAGTCCGTGTCACAAGTGAAAGGTGTCTGGCCTCCCCGTCTTTATGGCACCATCATTCCCATCATGGTCCGTACTTTCTCGCCCCAACCCAGCCTACTAATAGTTCCCCGCGTTCCAAGCTGCTTTAGAAATGCCGTGCTTAATCAGTGAGCTGCCCTAAGCGTCAACTGCTTCTCTAAGCATTTTTTCCACCTCTTGCCTTAATTGAAGTTTGGCTAGTCTCTAAGAGCTCCCACTCCTCCTGCAGCTTTTTCAGATGGTATCTATTTATTCTCTCAAGTCCTTGTGTGCATTTAGGGGTTGGGAGGTGAAATTATTGTTAGAGTGACCATGTAATTTATCATCTAAATCGTGACCCACTTGAGAGTGCAAGGGGGTTCATTGTGCAGGGACGGCATGCTTAAACTGGTATTATCCTGGGTCGACCAGAATTCATGGTCAACATTTTGTTTTCTTTGGGTGTATAACAAATTACCACAACTTAGTGGCTTAAAACAGCACAAATTTATCTCAGTTTCTGTAGGTCATAAGCCCCGGTATTGTATGTCTGGGTTCTCTGTACCAGGTCTCATCAGACCGAAATCAGTGTCTCATCTGGGGCTCAGAAACCTCTTGCCAGCTCACTGGTGTTGACAAAGTTCATTCCATTACAGTTATATTACTGAGGTCCCCATTTTCCTGCTAGCTGTCATCCAGGGATGACTTTCACTCCCAGAGGCCACTTGCTGTTCCTTGCCGCGTGGCCCCCATGGGCAGTTCACAACATGGATATCTGCTTTTTTCCAGCCCAGCCAGAGCATGGCTCTCTGCACGTCTCTCTGACTTCCACTCTGCCACTAGCCAGAGAAAAGACTGCTGTAAAAGGGTTCCCTTGATTAGATCAGGCCCACCCAGGATAATCTCCCTTTACCATAAAATGTAACATAATCAAAGAAGTGATTTGAATATGCTAACCTGTTGCCATCAAGTCGATTTCCAACTCATAGCAACCCTTCAGAACAGAGTAGAACTGCCCCATAGATTTTCCAAAGAGCAGCTGATGGATTCAAACTGCTGACCTTTTGGTTAGCAGCCAAACACTTAACCACTGCGCCACCAGGGCCACTTGAATATGCTAGCTTGTCATATTGACAGATTCCACCTACACTCAAAGGGAAGGAGATTATACCAAGATATGGTCATTAGGGTCATCTTAGAATTCTGTCTATCCCAGTCACCCTTGTTATTTTTCTCCTTGCTTTCTGCCTTACCACTTTTAGACCATTATACTCTGAATCTCTTAGTTAAAAAAAAAAAAGCAAGCAAGATACTGCTTTGAGGCTTATGACATTTTAGCTCTGATACCCTCCTTCCTTTCTCATTATAGTTATCTCCTGACTTTCTGGTCATGCCTCTTCACTCCTTGATGGATTCGTACCAGATTCATAGTCATCTCATGGGTGATTTCAGTGTCTGTGTAGATGAGCCTTTCTACACCCTGACTTCGCAGCTCCTTGACGTGCTCAACTCTGAGCATCTCCTCCTTCCCTGTACCTCAGCCATCTACTCCTAAAATTACACGCTGGACCTTTTCACCATCTGTAACTGCGCTACTTCCAAAATCACTGATTCAGACATCCCCTATTCTTATGACAGCCTGTTATCATTCCAGTTGACTTGTTAATCTACTCTCACTAAGATTGTCTTTTAACCCCCTTTCAACCTATAGTCCATTGGCCTGTCTGCTTTCTTTCTATCCACCAGCCCCTCTCTTCTTATGCATCTTAGATTTGATCCTTCATTCCTGTGCCATAAACTCCCTTGCCCTGCAACTTTTTTATTCACCTGTCAGCCAAAACCTTGAACTAGTCAATCTGCTTCTGGCAAAAGCCATGCAATAGGGCAGATGAATGGAAAATATTAATGGAATAAAATCGAGAGTCCAGAAATAAACCCTTACATTTATTGTCAGTTGATTTCCACCAGTGGGACCAAAACAATTTAATGAAGAAAGAATAGTCTTTTCAACAAATGGTGCTGGAACAACTGGATACCCACATGCACAGGAATGATTTTGGACCCCTACCATGCATCATATAGAAAGTTAACTCAAAGTGGATCATAGACCTAAGTAGAAAAACAAGCTACAAAACTCTTAGAAGAAAACATAAGTGTAAATCTTCATGATATTGAGTTAAACAAAGCCTTCTCAGGTGACATCAAAAGCACAAGTAAAAAAAAAAAGGAAAAATAGATAAATTGGACTTTATCAAAATTAAAAAACTTTGTGCTTCAAAGGCCATCATCAACCAAGTGAAAAGAAAACCCATAGAATGGGAGAAAACATTGGCAAATCATATATCTGATAAGGGACTTGTATCTAGAATTATAAAGAACTCTGACAAATTAACCAAAGTAGCCAAGTAACCAAATTAAAAATTGGGCAAAGGATCTGAATAGACATTTCTCCAAAGAAGATATACAAATGGCCAGTAAGCATATAAAAAGATTCTCAACGTTGTTAGTCATTCCAAAAACCCAAACCCATTGCTGTTGAGACAATTCCGACTCATGGCGACCCTATAGGACAGAGTAGAACTGCCACGTAGGGTTTACAAGGAAAAGATTGGCAGTTGGTTTCTGTAAAGATTTACAGCCTGGGGAAACCTATGGGATAGTTCCACTCTATCCTATAGAGTTCCTATGAGTTGGAATCAACTCGCTGACAGTGAGTTATCTTTACAGAACCAGCCTGCTACATCTTTTCTCCCACAGAGCACCAAGGAGGTTTGAACAACCAACCTTTTAGTTAGCAGCCGAGTGTGTAACCACTGCACCACCAGCGTTCCTTATTAGTCGTCGTCGTCGTTGTTAGGAGCCGTTGAGTTGATTCCAACTCATAGCGACCCTATAGGACAGAGTAGAACTGCCGCATAGACCTCTGAGGAGTGGCTGGTGGATTTGAACTACCGACCTTTTGATTAGTAGCTGAGTGCTTAACCACTAAGCTGCCAGGCCTCCAAAATCATGATGAGATACTACGTCACACCTACTAGGATGGCGAAAGTAAAAGACTGATAATAACAAGGATGTGAAGAAATTGGAACCTTCATACATTGCAGTGACAATGTAAAATGTGCAGCCACTTTGAAAAAGTTTGACATTTCTTCACAATGTTAAATATAGAATTAACATATATCCAAGAGAATTGAAAATATATGCACCCAGAAAACTTGTACATGAATGTTCATAGCAGCATTATTCAAAATAGCTAACAAGTGATACAGCTTAAATGTCTATCATCTGATGAATGGATAAATAAAATGTAGTATAGCCATACAATGGAATATTATTCATAATATAAAAGGAATGATATATTGATACATGTTACAGCATGGATGAAAACATTATGCTAAGAGACAAAAGCCAAATGCAAAAGATCACATACTGTATGATTTCATTTATATGAAGTGTCCAGAATAGGTGTAATAGTTAAGGTTGTGGGTCCACTTGGCTGGGCCATGATTCCCAGTGGTTTGGCAGTTATGTAATGATGTAGTTTGGCAGTTATGTAATGATACAGTCATCCTTCATGATGTGATTTGATGTAATCAGCCAATCAGTTGTAAGGGGTGTTTCCTCAGGGGTGTGGCCTGCATCCAATATATACATGGACATTCTGGCAAAGCTTGCTCACTCATTCTGGATCCTGTATCTATCTTGTCATCATCTGACATCTGGTTCTTGGGACTTACACCAGGGGATTGTCGTATTGCCTGCCAGTCTTGCAATTTGTTGGCCTTCCCAGCACGTGACCTACTGATCTTGGGTTCATCAGCCCCTACAGCTACATGAGTCGGGAGAAACCTCCATTCTGACTCCTGACTCACAGACGTGGGACTTGCCAGGCTCTACAACCACATGAGCCCTTTCCTTTCTCTCTCTCTCTACACACACACACACACACACACACACACACACACACATACACACGCACACACACACGCACACACACGCACACACACGCTTCCCTAGTTTTGCTTCTCCAGAGAACTCAGCCTAAGACTTTTGGTACCAAGAGTGGTTCTAGAGAAACAAAATCACAAGGGTGAGTTTACTAAATTGGTTTTCAAGTCTGACTAGTCTTAAAGGTGCTGATGACTCTGCCTCCAGTAGTAAAGAGGGCACTGCTAATATATGGAGTGAGGTGGCAATGTTGTTATTGTTGTTAGATGTTATCAAGTCAGTTATGACTCATAGCGACAGTAGGCACAACAGAAGGAAACACTGCCTGGTCCTGCGCTGTCCTCACAATTGTTGTTATGCGTGAGCCCATTGTTACAGCCACTGTGTCAGTCTGTCTTGTTTAAGGTCTTCCTCTTTTTTGCTGACCATCTACTTTACCAAGAATGATGTCCTTCTCCAGGGCCTGGTCTCTCCTTATAACATGTCCAAAGTATGTGAGACAAAGTCTTGCTGTCCTTGCTTCTTGGATTATTTGCTCAGCATACAGATTGAGTAAGTATGGTGAAAGAATACAACCCTGATGCACACCTTTCCTGATTTTAAACCACGCAGCATTTCCCTTGTTCTGTTCGAACAGCTGCCTCTTGGTCTATGTACACGTTCCTCATAAACACCGTTAGATGTTCTGAATTCCCATTCTTTGCAATGTTATCCATAATTTGTTGTGATCCCCACAGTTGAATGCCTTTATGTAGTCAATAAAATACAGGTAAACATCTTTCTGGTATTCTCTGTTTTCAGCCAATATCCATCTGACATCAGCAATGATATCCCTCATCCACGTCCTGGTGGCAGTATTAATACACAAAATATTACCACCAATAGATAAAAGTATTGGTGAGAAGCAAGGCTCTGGGTGATTGCAGGTTTGATACCTTTATACGATTTTGTCAGAATGAGAAGTATAGGGAAGCTGGTTGGCCCTACTTTCACTAAGTAAAGTAGTGAAAGAAAGGGATGAGCCCAGGGCTTCAGAGTCACACCTCAAGTGCCATATAAAAGACCTCAAAGTTGCCACTCTTGCCCTGAAAGAATGCCTTATTTTTTTTTTGTTGTTGTTTTTTTGTTTATTGTTGTAGTTTAAATGAAGTTTACATTTCAAGTTAGTCTTCCATACAAAACTTTACACACACATTGCTATGTGACCCCATTTGCTCTCCTCATACTGTGCAGCACACTCCTCCTTTCCACCCGATTCCCCATGTGCATTCAACCAGCTCCTAAACCCCTCTACCCTCCCATCTGACCTCCAGACAGAAGCTGCCCATTTAGTCTCTTGTATCTACTTGAACTAAGAGGGACACTCCTCACGAGTGTCACTTTATGTCCCACAGTCCAGTCCAGTCCCTCTCTGAAGAGTTGGCCTCAGAAATTGTTTTAGTTCTGGGCTGATAGAGAATCCAAGGGCCATGCTTTCCAGGGTTCCTGCAGTCTCAGGCCATTAAGTCTGGTCTTCTTACTAGAATTTGAGTTCTGCACCCCACCTTTCTCCTGCTCCATTAGGGACTCTCTGTTGTGTTCCATGTCAGGGTGGTCATTGGGTGTAGCTGGGCACCATCTACTTCTTCTGGTCTCAAGCTGATGAAGTCCCTGGTTTATGTGGCCCTTTTTGTCTCTTGGGCTAATAATTTCCTTGTCTCTTTGGTGTTTTTCATTCTCCTTTACTCCAGGTAGTTGGGACCAATTGATGCATCTTAGATGGCCACTTGCAAGCTTTTAAGACACCAGATGCCATTCACCAAAGTAGGATGCAGAACATTTTCTTAATAAGCTTTGTTATGCCTATTGACCTAGATGTCCCCTGAAAGCATTGTCCCCAGACCCCTACCCCTGCTACTCTGTCCCTCAAAGTGTATGACTGTATTCAGGAAACTTCTTAGCTTTGGTTTAGTCCGGTTGTGCTGACTTCCCCTGTAGTGTGTGCTGTCCTTCCCTTCACATAAGTTAATTCTTATCTACTATCTAGTTAGTACATAACCCTCACCCTCCCTCCCCACCCTCGTAACCATCAAAGAATGTTTTCTTCTGTGTTTAAACCTTTTTTTGAGTTCTTATAATAGTGGTCTTATACAATATTTGTCCTTCTGTGACTGACTAAATTCACTCAGCATAATGTCCTCCAGCTTCCTCCATGTTACAAGATGTTTCACGGCTTCATTGTTGTTCTTTATTGTTGCATAGTATTCCGTTGTGTGGATATACCATAATTTGTTTATCCATTCGTCCGCTTATAGGCACCTAGATTGTTTCCATCTTTTTGCTATTGTGAACAGTGCTTCAGTGAACATATATCTGTTCGTGTGATGACTCATATATCTCTAGAATATATTCCAAAGAGCGGGATAGCTGGATCATATGGTACTTCTATTTCTAGCTATATATTTTTTTAATTGTACTTCAGGTGAAGGCTTACAGAACAAATAGTTTCTCATGAAACAGTAGTACACATGTTGTTTTATGACATTGCTTAACAACCCCACAACATGTCAACCCTCTAAATCCTCAACCTTTTTTTTTTTTTTTTTTTTTTTGGTGAAAATACACATAGCCAAAGATACACCATTTCAAAAATTTCTACATGCACATTTCGGTGACATTGACTACGCTTTTCCAATTGTGCTGTTATTCTCACTTAAGATGAAGGCTTACAGAACAAAATAGTTTCTCATTTAACAGTTACTACAAATGTTGCCCCATGACAATGGTAAACAATCTCACAACACATCAACAATATCCTTACTCAACCTTGTGTTCCCTATCACCAGCTTCCTTGTCCCCTTCTGCCTTCTGGCCCTTGTCACTGGACTCCTGTACCTCGTTAGTCTCATTTGGTTTTACGGGGCTGTCCACTCCCAGGCTGCACGGTGAACCTCGGAGGTAACTTCACCACTGAGCTAAAAGGGTGTCTGGGGGCCATACTCTCGAGGTTTCTCCAGTCTCCTTTAGGCCAGTAAATCTGGTCTTTTTTTGTGTGTGTGAGTTAGAATTATGCTCTACATCCTTCTCCAGCTCTGTCCAGAACCCTCTGTTGTGATCTTGGTCAGAGCGGTCAGTGGTGGTAGCCGGGCACCATCTAGCTGTACTGGACTCAGTCTGGTGGAGGCCTTGGTAGCTGTGGACAATTAGTCCTTTGGACTAATCTTTTCCTTGTGTCCTGTTCTCTTCATTCTCCCTTGCTCCTGAAGGGATGAGACCAGTGGAGTATCTTCGATGGCCGCTCGCAGGCTTTTAAGGCCCCAGACACTACTCACCAAGGTAGAATGTAGAGCATTATCTTTATAAACTGTGTTATGCCAGTTGAGCTAGATGTTCCCCGAGACCATGGTCCCCACAGCCCTCTGCCCAGCAATTCAGTCCCTGAGGGAGTTTGGATGTGCCTGTAGGGCTTCCATGACCTTTCCTTGTACAAATTGTGCTAGTTTCCCTGTATTGTGTACTGTCTCACCTTTCATCCAAGATACCACTTATTTATTGCCTATTTAGTATTCCCCCTCACCCCTCCCATCCCTTGTAACCAACAAAGATTGTTACATTTTGTGTGTGAACTTTTTCATGGGTTTTTACAGTAGAGGTCTCATACAATATTTGTCCTTTTGTGATTGACTTATTTCACTCAGCGTAATGTCCTCCAGTTTCATCCGTGTTATGAGATGCTTCACAGATTCATTGTTGTTCTTTCTTGTTGCATAGTACTCCATTGTGTGTATGTACCATAGTTTGTTTATCTATTCATCTGTTGATGGGCATCTAGGTTGTTTCCATCGTTTTGCTATTGTGAACAATGCTGCCATGAACATAGGTGTGCATATGTCTATTCAAGTGACGACTCTAATTTCTCTAGGATATATTCCCAGGAGTGGGATTGCTGGATCGAATGGTATGTCTATTTCTAGCTTTCTGAGGAAGTGTCATATCATTTTCCAAAATGATTGTATCATTTTGCATTCCCACCAGCAGTGCATAAGAGTTCCGATCTCCCCACAGCCTTTCCAACATTTGTTATTTCCAGTGTTTTTGATTCGTGCCAGTAATGCCGGGGTGAGATGGTATCTCATTGTGGTTTTAATTTGCATTTCTCTAATGGCTAGTGATCGCGAGCATTTCTTTATGTGTCTTTTGGCTGCTTGAATGTCTTCTTTGGTGAAGTGTCTGTTCATTTCCTTTGCCCAGTTTTTAATAGGATTATTTGTCTTTTTGTTGTAGAGGTGTTGGATTTTCTTGTAGATTATGGAGATTAGACCTTTGTCTGACTTGTAGTGTTGAAAAGTTTTTTCTCAGTGTGTAGGTTCTCTTTTTACTCTTTTGGTGAAGTCTTTTGAAGAGCATAGGTGTTTGATTTTTAGAAGATCCCAGTTATCTAGCTTATCTATTGGGGTTTGTGTGTTCATGGTTATGGTTTGTATCCTGTTAATGCCGTGTATTAAGGCCTATAGTGTTGGTCCTATTTTTTCTTCTATGAACTTTATAGTTTTAGGCTTTATATTCAGGTCTTTGATCCATTTTGAAGTAGTTTTTGTATACGGCGTGAGGTATGGGTCCTCTTTCATTTTGTTGCAGATGGATATCCAGTTTTGCCAGCACCATTTGTTAAAACGACTGTCTTTTCCGCATTTGATGGACTTTGGGCCCTTGTCGAAGATCAGGTAACCGTAGGTGGATGGATTTACATCTGGGTTCTCAATTCTGTTCCATTGGTCAATGTATCTGTCGTTGTACCAGTACCAGGCTGTTTTGACTACTCTAGTTGTATAGTAGGTTCTGATGTCAGGTAGTGTGAGTCCTCCAACTTTATTCTTCTTCTTCAGTAGTGCTTTACTTATTTGGGGCTTCTTCCCTTTCCATATAAAGTTAATGATTAGTTTTTCCATCTCTTTGAAGAATGTTATTGGTATTTGGATCAGGATTCCGTTGTGTTGTAAATTGCTTTGGGTAGAATTGTCATTTTCACAATGTTGAGTCTGCCTATCCATGAGCATGGTATGTTTTTTCATTTATGTAGATCCCTTTGGGTTTCATGCAGTAGGGTTTTGTAGTTTTCTTTGTATAGGTCTTTTACATCCCTGGTCAGATTTATTCCTAAGTATTTTATCTTTTTAGGGGGTATTATAAATGGTATTGTTTTCCTGATTTCCTTTTCATCGTTCTCCTTATTGGTGTATAGGAATCCAACTGATTTTTGAGTGTTTATGTTGTATCCTGCTACTCTGCTGAATATTTCTGTTAGTTCCAGTAGATTTCTCATAGAGTCTTTAGGGTTTTCTGTGTATACTATCATATCATCTGCAAACAGGGACAGTTTAACTTCTTCATTACCAATTTGGATGCCCTTTATTTCTTTTTCTTGCCTTATTGCTCTAGCTAGAACTTCCAGCACAATGTTAAATAGGAGTGGTGATAAAGGGCATCCTTGTCTTCTTCCTGTTTTCAGCCTCTCTCCACTAAGAATGATGTTGATCATTGGTTTTGCATAGATGCCCTTTATTATGTTGAGAAATTTCTCTTCTGTACTTATTTTATTGAGAGTTTTTATCAGGAATGGGTGTTGGACTTTGTCAAATGCCTTTTCTGCGTCAATTGAGATGATCATGTGATTCTTTTCTTTCCTTTTATTTATGTGGTGGATCACATTGATTGATTTTCTAATGTTTAACCATCCTTGCACACCTGGTATGAATCCTACTTGGTCGTGGTGTATTTTTTTTTTTTTTTATATGATGCTGAATTCTATTGGCTAGAATTTTGTTCAGAATTTTTACATTTATATTCATGGGAGATATTGGTCTGTAATTTTCTTTTTTTGTGACATCTTTTCCTGGTTTTGGTATCAGCGTTATGCTGGCTTCATAGAATGAATTTGGAAGTGTTGCTTCCTCTTCTATGCCCTGAAATAGCTTGAGTAGTACTGGTACAAGCTCTTCTGTAAATATTTTGTAGAATTCTCCAGTGAAGCCATCTGGGCCAGGGCTTTTTTTGTTTGGGAGTTTTTTTATTACCTTTTCAATCTCTTCTCTTGTTATGGGTCTGTTCAGATTTTCAACATCACTTTGTTGTAGTTTGGGTAGGCCATGTGTTTCTAGAAATTCATCCATTTTCTCTAGGTTTTCAAATTTGTTAGAGTATAGTTTTTCATAATATTCTGTTATAATCCTTTTTATTTCAGTTGGGTCTGTTATTATGTCCCCCATTTCATTTCTTATTTGGGTCATTTGTGTCCTCTCCTGTTTTTCTTTTGTCAGTCTGGCCAGTGGTTTGTCCATTTTCTTGATTCTTTCAAGGAACCAACTTTTGGTTTTGTTGCTTCTTTCTGTTGTTTTTCTTTTCTGTATTTCATTTATTTCTGCTCTGAACTTTACTATTTCCTTTCTTCCTGTGGTTGTGGGCTTTTTTTGCTGTTCTCTTTCTATTTGTTTGAGTTCTGTAGTTAATGTTTTGATTTTGTCCCTTTCTTCTTTTTTGATATGTGCATCTATTGCTGTAAATTGTCCTCTGAGGACTGCCTTTGCTGTGTCCCAAAGGTTTTGGTATGATGTGTTTTCATTCTCATTTGATTCTAGGAATTTTTTGATTCCATCTCTGATTTCTTCTATTACCCATGATGTGTAAGCAGGGTATTATTCAGTTTCCATGTAATTGATTTTTTCCCTTGCTCTTTCCGTTGTTAGTTTCTACCTTGATGGCATTGTGGTCAGAGAAGATACTTTGAATTTATCTCAGCATTTTGGAGCTTGTTGAGGATTGCTCTGTGGCCTATGATGTGGTCTATTCTGGAGAATGTTCCATGTGCATTGGAAAAGAATGTGTACTTTGCAGCGGTTGGATGGAGTGTTGTATATATGTCTGTGGGTCAGGTTTGCTGATTGTGCCCTTTAGGTGTTCTGTATCTTTGCTGAGTTTCTTCTTAGTTGTTCTGTCCTTTACTGAGAGTGGTGTGTTGAAGTCTCCTACTATTATTATGGAACTGTCAATTTCTCTCTTCAGTGTTGCTAGAGTTTGTTTTATGTATTTTGAGGCCCTGTCATTGAGTGCGTAGGTATTTATTATGGTTATGTCTTCATGAGGGATTGTCCCCTTAATCATTATATAGTGTCCTTCTTTGTCTTTTATGGTAGATTTCATTTTAAAATGTATTTTATCTGACATTAGAATTGCCACTCCTGCTCTTTTTTGGTAGTTGTTAGCTTGATATATTTTTTTCAAACCTTTGACTTTTAATAAATTCACATCTTTGTTTTTGAGGTGTGTCTCTTGTATATAGCATATTGATGGATCCTGTTTTCTTATCCATTCTGTGACTCTCCGTCTCTTTATGGGTGCATTGAGTCCATTTACATTCAGTGTAATTATTGATAGATGTGAGTTTGTTTCTGTCATTTTGTAGTGCTTTTTTTTGTGGTGCTGAAGTTTTCTTTGTTCTTCTTATTCTCTTGTGCTGAGTTACTTTTGTTTGTGGATTTTTTTTCATTTCTTTTGTTTTTGCTGAGACTATGTTTTTCCTCTTTTTTTTAACGAGTATTTTTGTTAACTTTCTTTGTGGTTACCATGAATTTTACCTTTATCTTTCTAAGTTTGAAGGAGTCTACCATTACTTGGTATTGCCTTGCCTTCCTCTCCATTAGAAGGTTCTATACCTATGCCGTTTATTCCCTCTTTCATTGTTTTGATATTGTTGTCATCCATCAATTGACTGCTCTGATTCCCTGTTGTATTTCTTTTGGTTTTGGATAGTCCTTGAAAGTTCATTTCCTAGCTTGGTATCTGGCTGGTACGATCCTGCGTCCTAGATTCTGCTGTGAGCTGAGGCTGTTTGTCCTCAGATCAAAGAATTCCCTTTAATAATTCTTCTAAATTTGGTTTGACTTTTACATATTCCCTTAATTTCTGTTTATCTGGAAATGACCTAATTTCACCATCAAATTTGAACGAGAGTTTTGCAGGATACATTATTCTTAGCTGGCAATTTTTTTTCTTTCAAGATTTTATATATGTCATCCCATTGCCTTCTTGCCTGCATGGTTTCTGCCTAATAATCTGAGCTTAGTCTTATTGTTTCTCCTCTGTATGTGACTTCTTGTTTTTCATGAGCTGCTCTCAGGATTCTTTGTTTGTCTTTGGTTTTGGCGAGTGTGATTATGATATGCCTTGGTGATTTTCTTTTGTGGTCTCTCCTATATGGGGTTCATTGAGCTTCTTGGATGGCCAGCTTTTCATCTTTCATGATATTGGGGACGTTTTCTGTCAGCAGTTCCTCAATGATCCTGTGTTTTCTGTTTTCTCCCCCTGTTCTGGAATTCCAATCACTCAAAGATTTTTGCTTTTGATTGTATCTCACGTAACTCTCAGGCTCTCTTAATTTTTCTTTGTTCTTTTTTCTGAGCTTTCCTGAAACAGAGTTGTATCCAAGTGTTTGTCTTCAATTCTGCTGATCGTGTCTTCCACTGTTTCAAATCTGCTTCTCAGCCCTTCTATGACACCGTCCATTTCTGAAATCTTGTTGTTTATCTTTTGGATTTCTAATTGTTGTCTTTGTATAATTTCTAGTTGTGAATTTATTTTGGCATTTCATTCCTGCATTATTTTCCTGATTCTTCCAATTTTTTGTATGTATTTTCCATGAATTTGTCTATTTTTTCCTCATGTTTGTCAGCTTTTTGCCTCAGCTCTTGGAGAATTCTGAGTATTTGAGATTTGAATTCCCTATCAGGTAGGTAGTTCTAGTGCATTTTCTTCCAGAGGAGAGTCATCTGGTGTTTTATTTTGGACACCTGCTGGAACCATCCTTTCCTGTTTTTGTAAATGTTTTGATATTGTCTGCTGTCCTCAGGGCATTCCGTGGTTATTTTTCTCATTTATTGATTGTAGATTTGTTTGTTTTGTCCCTTCTTTTTTTTACATTTGACTATGTCTGAGCAGGCAGACTGTGTGTTCTTTATTGTTTGCTCCTCTGTGGGCACAATACTTTTCGCCTCCCTCTCCAGTTGGCAGGGTCAGTCACTCAGGTATGGCATGGCAGGGAAGGTCCCACTGAAGAGGAGTTACTGGGATGGGCTGTCTGTGGCACTTACTGCAGCCACCAGGGTGGGTCGGCAATCAGCGCAGGGCAGGTTCCAGTAGGCTGTGCCTGTGCTGCTTGGTGGTGTGATGTTAATTAAGCGCACAGTTCAGGTAGGCAGGATGTAGTGAGGAGATTGTTATGTGTGGAGCTAAGATGGATATGGGAGAAAGGAGAGAGGAACAGGAGCCAAAAACATACAAAGAAACAAGAAAGAATGCTAGGGGAGCTTGCTGTTGGAGTGGAGAGATGAGAGACCATGAAATTGAGAAAAACAGAGAGGGGAAGAGGAAGAAAAGAAAAGAATGAATAAATAAGAATCAGAAAGGTTAAAGAACTGCAGATTTCCCAGGGATCCCACCGGTGCAGCTATGAGGTCTGGGGAAGTCGCTCTCAGGTGTTGCAGTACAGCCTGGCTAGAAGGCGTAGAGGTATGCAATGCCAGGTATTCAGGGAACAGAAGGAGAAGGAAGATATAGAGAGACGAGAAACTGAGTAATGAAGAAAGACAAAAAGGAAAAAAGAGGGAAATGAAAACAAAACAAATTAAAAAAAAAAAAAAAGAACAAGAAACCCTCCACAAAAAGCAGAAGAAAAAAAAAACAAGAAAAGAAATTCCCTCAAGGATCCTTCTGCACGTCTGTGCAAGCAAGTCTCCTTGCCACACAGCACCGCCTGGCCAGGAAGGGCTCCCAACTCAAGAAAAGGGTAGGAAAACAAACGAACAATTCAAAAGAAACAAACGAGCAAAAGCTCCGGG
Organism: Dugong dugon; assembly: GCA_030035585.1. Taxonomy (NCBI): domain Eukaryota; kingdom Metazoa; phylum Chordata; class Mammalia; order Sirenia; family Dugongidae; genus Dugong; species Dugong dugon. The sequence goes on from CM057473.1 coordinate 75,229,377, forward strand.
ATCTCACCAGTGCGGCAGCCAAAACTGGGAAGCAGCTCCACACTCGAACGGAGCTCCACAGCCCCTCAGGAAGAAGCAAAGATGGCACACGGAGCCAGGTATTTGAGTGAAAGGAGGGGGAGGTGGTGAGAGGTAAGGAAGAAATCAAAAGAAGCAGAGAAAAAAGCTACACTAGCAGCTAACAAATAGCACTCAGAGAGCCGGCCTATTCGGGTGTGTGGAATCCAAACAGCCGGTGTTTCCTAGACAGGAGATTGTGGCCGCGGGAAGCAGAGGAGGCCGAGTGGGGGTGAAAAAGGGTGTGGGGTGGGAAAGCGTATATTGCAAATTACCAGTTGGTTTGTCTCCCGCTGGAAGCTCCATGAAGCTGCTTTCTTGTACCCACTGTTTGCTGGTCTCCGATAGGAGTCCAAGTTTGCGGATCCGCGCTGCGTTAGCTGGTAGGGGACCTCTGCATGAATCTCTCCTCTCTCTCCATTCTCTGTCAGTTTTCTCACTCCATTTGGTGCTTGGCTGAGTTGTTTATCTCTTCATTTGATGTTTTAGGGTTTCAGGATTTTTGTTTTCTCTGTTTGGCTTAGTTTGTCTGATCTTTGCTGTGGAGGGACGGTGTGCTGCTTCTGCCTAGAGTGCCATTTTGCTGGAAGTCTATTTGTAGGTTTTTAAGGAAGCTCCAAATGGATTTCCAAAGTGCTTGTACCATTTTACATTTGCACCAACAGTGTGTAAATGTTCCAGTCTCTCCACAACCTCTCCAACATTTATTATTTTGTGGCTTTTGGATTAATGCTAGCCTTGTTGGGATGAGATGATATCTCATTGTAGTTTTGATCTGCATTTCTCTGATGGCTAATGATTGTGAGCATTTCTTCATGTGTCTGTTAGCTGCTTGAATATCTTCTTTAGAGTAGTGCCTGTTCCTATCCTTTGCTCATTTTTTAATTGTATTATTTGTCTCTTTGTTGTTGGGGTTTTGTAGTATCTTGTAGATTTTAGAGATTAGACCCTTATCAGATTTGTCATAGCCAAAATTTTTTTCCCAGTCTGTAGGTTGTGTTTTTACTCTATTGGGAAGTCTTTTGATGAGCACAAGTGTTTGATCTTTAGGAGCTCCCAGTTATCTAGTCTCTCTTCTGGTGCTTGTGCATTGTTACTTATGGTTCGTATTGTGTTTATGCCATGTATTAGGGCTCCTAGCATTGTCCCTATTTTTTCTTCCATGATTTTTATTGTTTTCGATTTTATATTTAAGTCTTTGATGCATTTTGAGTTAGTTTTTGTGCATGGTGTGAGATATGGGTCTTGTTTCAGTTTTTTGCAGGTGGATATCCAGTTATGCCAGCACGATTTGTTAAAGAGACTGTCTTTTCCCCAGTTGATGGACTTTGGGCCTTTGTCAAATATCAGCTACTCATAGGTGGATGAATTAATGTGTGGATTCTCAATTCTGTTCCACTGGTCTATGTATCTGTTGTTGTACCAGTATCAGGCCATTTTGACTACCGTGGCGGTATAATAGGTTCTAAAATCAGTTAGTATGAGGCCTCCCACTTTGTTCTTCTTTAGTAATGCTTTACTTATCTGGGGCCCCTTCCCTTTCCGTATGTAGTTAGTGATTTGTTTCTCCATCTCATTAAAAAATGCTGTTGGAATTTGGATTGGGATTGTGTTGTATCTGTAGATCGCTTTGGGTAGAATTGACATTTTCACTATGTTGAGTCTTCCTATCCCATGAGCAAGGTATGTTTTTCCGCTTATGCAGGCCTCTCTTGGTTTCTTGCAGTAGTGTGTTGTAGTTTTCATTGTATAGGTCTTTTACGTCTCTGGTTATATTTTATTGAGAAGTATTTTATCTTTTTGAGCACTATTGTAAATGATATTGATTTGGTGATTTTCTTTTTGAGGTTCTCTTTATTCGTGTAAAGGAATCCAGCTGATTTTTGTATGTTTATCTTGTATCCTGATACTTTGCTGAAATCTTCTATTAGTTCTAGTAGTTTTCTTTTGGATTCTTTGGGGTTTTCTGTATATAAGATCATATCATCTGCAAAGAAAGATATTTTTACTTCTTCTCTACCAGTTTGGATGCCCTTTATTTCTTTTTCTTGCCTTATTGCTCTGGGTAGGTCCTGTAGCACAGTATTGAATAAGAGTGGTGGTAGAGGGCATTCATGTCTGGTTCCCATTCTCAAGGGGAATACTTTCAAAGTCTCTCCATTTCGGATGATGTTGACTGTTGGCTTTGTATAAATGCTCTCAATTATTTTGAGGAATTTCCCTTCGATGCCTATTTTTTTGAGAGTTTTTGTCATGAATGGTTGTTGGACTTTGTTGAATGCCTTTTCTGCATTGATTGATAACATCATGTGGTTCTTGTCTTTTGTTTTATTTATGTGATGGATTACATTGATTGTTTCTCTAATGTTGAACCATCCCTGCATAGCTGGTACAAATCCCATTTGATCATGGTGAATTACTTTTTTGATATGTTGCTGAATTTTATTGGCTACAATTTGTTGAGAATTTTTGTGTCAATGTTCATGAGGAATATTGGTCTGTAATTTTCTTTTTTGTGGTGTCTTTACCTGGTTTTGGTATCAGGGTTATGTGGCTTCATAGAATGAGTTTGGGAGTATTCCATCCTTTTCTATGCTCTGAAATGCCTTTAGTAGTAGTGGTGTTACCTCTTCTCTGAAAGTTTGATAGAATTCTCCAGCAAAGCCATCTGGGCCAGGGCTTTTTTTGGTTGGGAGTTTTTTAATTACCTTTTCATTCCCTTCTTTTGTTATGGGTTTATTTAGTTGTTGTTTCTCTGTTTGTGTTAGTTTAGGTAGGTAGTGAGTTTCTAGAAATTTGTCCATTTCCTCCAGGTTTTCAAATTTGTTCCAGTACAGTTTTTCATGGTATTCTGTTATGATTCTTTTAATATCAGTTGGGTCTGTTGTGATATCACCTATCTCATTTTTATTTGGGTTATTTGCTTCCTCTCCTGTTTTTCTTTTGTCAGTTTGGCCAGTAGTTTATTAATTTTTTTGATCTTTTCAAAGAACCAGCTTTTGGTCTTGTTAACTCTTTAAATTGTTTTCATATTCTCTATTTCATTTAATTCTGCTCTAATTCTTATTATTTCCTTTCTTCTGGCACCTGAGGGCTTCTTTTACTGCTCTCTTTCTACTTGTTCCAGTTGTAGGGTTAATGTTTTGATTATGGCCCTTTCTTCTTTTTGGATGTGTGCATTTATTGCTATAAACTGACCTCTGAGCACTGCTTTTGCTGTGTCCCAAAGGTTCTGGTAGGACGTGTTTTCATTCTCATTTGAGTCTATGAATTTCTTTATTCCATCCTTAATTTCTTCTATAAGCCAGTAGTTTTTGAGCAAGGTGTTGTTCAGTTTCCATGTGTTTGATTTTTTTTTTCCCTTTCTTTTTCTGTAATTGATTTCTACTTTTATGACTTTATGGTCAGAAAAGATACTTTGTAATATTTTGATCCTTTGGATTTTGTTAAGGCTTGCTTTATGGCCAAATATGTGGTCTGGTTCTGGAGAATGTTCCATGTGTGTTGGAAAAGAAAGTATACTTGGCTGCTGTTGGATAGAGTGTTCGGTATATGTCTATGGAGATCAGGTTGGTTGACTGTAGCATTTAGATCTTCTATGTCTTTGTTGAGCTTCTTTCTGGATGTTCTGTCCTTCACCAGATGTGGTGTGTTGAAGTGTCCTGCTACTATTGTGTAGCTGTCTATCTCTCTTTTCCATGCTGTTAGAGTTTGTTTTATGTATTTTGGAGCCCTGTTATTGGGTGTGTAAATATTTATTATGATTATGTCCTCCTGGTGTATTGACCCTTTAATCATTATATAGTGTCCTTCCTTATCCTTTGTGGTGGATTTTACTTTAAAGTCTATTTTGTCAGAGATTAATATTGCCACTCTTGTTGTTTTTTGAGTGTTGTTTTCTTGATATATTTTTTTCCATCCTTTGAGTTTTAGTTTGTTTGTGTCTTTAAGTATAAAATGTGTCTCTTGTAGGCAGCATATAGTGGTTAGTCTTTTTTTTTTTTTTTTTTAACCCAATCTGCCACTCTCTGTCTCTTTATTGGTGCATTTAAGCCATTTACATTCAGCATAATTATTGATAGGTATGAGTTTAGTGCTGTCATTTTTATGTCTTTTTTTGTGTATTGACAGTTTCTTTGTTCTACTTAATTTTCTGTGCTGAGTCATTTTTTTTAATGTATTTTCTTTTCATCTTTTTCATTGTTGTTGATTTTGTATTTGCTGAGTCTTTGTATTTTTCTAGTTTTTTGTTTTGACCTGTAGGATTATTAGTTTTCTTTGTGGTTACGTTAATGTTTACCCCTTTTTTTTTTACGTTTATGCCAGGGTTTTCTTTATTTTGCCTTGACTTCCTCTCTGTATGAAAAATCTATGTGTATATTTTTTATGTCCCTCTTTTTTGTTTTAATGTTGTCATCTTTTACATATTGACATCAGTTTCCCTATTTTCAGTGTTATAGCTTTATTTTTGTGACGTCTGTATCTGGTTAATATCTGGTTGCTCTGTCCTGTGTTCTAGTCTTGGGTTGTTATCTGATGTTATTCATTTTCTAACTGGAGGACTCCCTTTAGTATTTTGTATTATTTTGGCTTGGTTTTTGCTATTTCCCTAAACTTCTGTTTATCTGGAAATGTGATAATTTTGCCATCATATTTGAGAGACAGTTTTGCTGGATATATAATTCTTGGCTGGCAGTTTTTTTCCTTCAAGGCTTTTTATATATCATCCCATTGCCTTCTTGTCTGCATGGTTTCTGCTGAGTAGTCCAAGCTTATTCATATTGACTCTCCTTTGTAGATGACTTTTCGTTTCTCCCTGGCTGCTCTTAAAATTCTCTCTTTATTTTTGGTTTTGGCAAGTTTGATTATAATATGTCTTGGTAATGTTCTTTTGGGATCTACCTTGTGTGGGTTTTGATGAGCGCTTTGGATAAATATCTTGTCATCTTTCACGATATCAGGGAAGTTTTCTGCCAACAAATCTTCAACAATTCACTCTGTATTTTCTGTTCTCTCTCCCATTCTGGTACTCCAGTCACTCGTAGGTTATTCCTTTTGATAGAATCCCACATAATTCTTAGGGTTTCTTCATTTTTTTAAATCCTTTTATCTGGTTTTTCCTCAAGTAAGTTGGTGTCAAATACTTTATTTTCAATCTCACTAATTCTAACTTCCATTTCTTCAGTTCTCCTTTGACTTTCTATTGAGTTGTCTAATTCTGACATTTTACTATTAATCTTCTGGATTTCTGATTGCTGTGTCTCTGTGGATTCTTGCATCCTGTTAAATTTTTCATTATGGTCTTCTCTAACCTTTTTAATTTCCTTTATTGCGTGTTCTCCGTTTTGGTTAATTTCCTTCCTAATCTCTTGAAGACTTTAGTATATTAATCTTTTGTATTCTGCCTCTGGCAATTCCAAGAAATTTTCCTCCTCTGGATAATTTCTAGATTATTTTGGGAGCTTGCTGAAGCCATCATGGACTGCCTCTTAATGTGATTTGATATTGACTGTAGTCTCTGAGCCATCAATAAGTTATTATATTCATTTATTTTATGTTTGTTTACTGTGTCCTAGTTTCTTGTTTTGTTTTGATATGCCCAAATAGGCTGCTTTTGTGAGCTAGTTTGATTATTGGCACCCTTGAAGCTCTAATGTTCTGTCACCAGGTGGTTAGCTTTGTTTGTAGATATGTGAGCTCAGGAGTCCTCCCACTCCTGCAGTATGGGTTCAGCTCAGGTGCCCAGGTAGATAGGCATCAAGTGTATAGTGCAGGTTCTCACCTACAGTCCTAGACAGGCATGGGTGATTGGTGTAGGCATAGGTATCTGGCTGCAGCATGGGGACACACTCTGAGCAAGACAGGGGGCTGACGGCCACCGCCAAGTGTCCAGGAGGCAGGTGTGTCCCTGTTCCCTAGAGAGCATAAGTGGGTAGGTGTTGCAGCTGGACTATGAGCAGCCAGTGCTGTTGGCTTTAAGGACTGGGAGGCACCTCTTATTCTTGGGCCCCTATTGCAGGTGGCTAGGTGGTGTGGGTGGAGCCACCAGTCCTCAGTCCCCTAATGTGTATAGTTGAAGACCCTGTTTCATGTGCAGAGCAGTTTCAAATGTCACGAACCTGCCACTTCACAGCTGAAACAGTTGAAGTTAGAGTTCTGGTATATACCCTGTTGTACTGCAGTAATGAGGGCCTATGCTGTTGAAATGGGCCCACATAAGTCTATGCAGGGATAAAGGCATTCAATGTCTGTGCATCCCTTATGCTTGTGCCTAGGCAAAGGAACTGTGAATGCCTTATATCTTGTAGTAACAGAGCTGATATTGCCGAAAACCAAACCCAGATTCTTGTAAGAGTGGCTTAATAACACCAATTGAATTCCTAACCTCAGATGGTGTCTGAAGTTAAAGTGAGGGCATCAATTGGGAAGAAATGGGATCCTGAACTTGGGATGGGGGCATATGGGCAGATAATCAGGAAGGTGAGGCCACTGAGCCTCTAAATTCTGTTGAATCACTCCTGACAACAGAAGAAGCCCTCATACTCCCATCTGAAGTGATTATTCCATCTTTGTAGGCTAAGCCACCCTCCCTATTAAAATCATTATTCCCTCTACCCTTATTTGATGAGGTTAACCCAGCTGTGTCTGAAGAACCTTTGTCTAAGTCATCGCCTGGGGCGGTGTCTGAGTCATTCCTTGGGACATCACCTGGGTCAGATATCTTACAAGAAATTGCTGAATGTTCCTAGGATCCACCCCACCCCCACTTTTACTACTATACCTACAACTAGGTGTAAATCCCAGTGAACCCCAAAAGGTGAAGTATAGAGTGTGAACCAGGAGGAGGTACACTACACTCCAAAAGAACTACTTGACTTTTCTAATATGTACTAACAGAAGCCTGGGGAATATGTGTGGGAATGACTCTTAGGGATGTGGAATAATGGTGCAAGGAACCTAAAGTTGGTTCAGTCTGCGTTTATTGTTATGTTCCCACTAAGCACAGTTTTTTCATTCAGTGTTTCAGCTTGAGAGGTTAGGAAAGGATCTAATAGTTTATTTGGTTGGTTTGCTGAAGCATGGATTACACAATAGCCTACACTAAATCAAGTTCAAGTACAAGATCTGCCTTGGTATAATGTAGAGGAAGGTATCCAAAGGGTTAGGGAAATTGGCATGTTAAAGTGGATTTATCAGGTTAGACCCATAGACCCACACACATAGAGTGCCCAAAGGACACAGCTTTTACCACAACAGTGAGGAACAAATTTGTGAAGGGAGCCCCAGCATCCTTGAAGATTGCTGTGATTGCTATTTTATGTAAGTCAGATTTGACAATGGAAACTGACCTAACTGAATTAAAATAACTACAATAGGGCTGATTATTAATCGACAAAGAAAGGGCATGGTTACTCTAATGGACAGCAGAATCAAAGCAGTAATCAGAATAGTTTGACTCATGTGGATTTATGGCATTGGCTACTTAATCATGGTGTCCCTAGGAGTGAAACTGATGGGAATCTACTAAATATTTTCTTGATCTGTACAAGCAGAAGAATGAAGTGAACAGCAGTCTAACTCACATCACCAAAATAGAGAGTCATGGCCCCTCAATAAATTCCCAAACTTGAGTCAGTTTATAGACCCACAACTTCTTGAATGAAGGGGAGACTATGTTCCCTTGAGGAAGGACCCTACTGTGCTGCCAAAAATTTATACTGTTAATCTTTCTCCAGCCTTCCCCAAAGGGATCTATGGTCTTTTACCAGAGTGACTAATCAGACTTTTCAGGTGTTACTGGATACTAGCTCTGAGCTGACACTAATTCCAAAATGTCACTGTGGTCCACCAGTCAGAGTGGGGGATATGAAGGTCAGGTTTTTCTTAGCTCTGGTCCATCTCACAGTGGGTCCAGTGGGTCCCCGAACCCATCCTGTAGTGATTTCCCCAGTTCCAGGATGCATAATTGGAATAGGTATACTCAGCAACTGGCAGAACCCCCACATTAGATCCCTGACAAGTGGAATAAGGGCTGTTATGGTAGGAAAAGGTATGTGGGAAGCCATTAAAATTGGCCCTACCTAGGGAAATAGTAAACCAAAAGCAATACCGCATTGCTGGAGGGATTGCGGAGATTACTGCCATCATCTTGGACTTGAAGGTTGCAGTGGTGGTAAATGCATAATTTCTTTTAAAAGAATTAGCACAAAGCTGGTTCCTGTTAGTCAGAGGTTAAAGATGTCCCAAATGTCCAACTTTTCCAAATTGCTATACGGCTCCATCATCTCTAACATCAACTGCTACTCCCCTGAGCACTCTCCCTCTCATCTTTGGGTTCTGTAATTTGCTGCAGTGTCTCACAGAACTCACAAACCATATCAAGGAAATGGCTCACATTGTTATGGAGACTGGCAAGTCCCAAATCCGTGGGTCAGGTGTAGGCTTCTCCTGACTCACATGGCTGCTAGGCTGACAAACCCAAATTGGCAGGTCAGACGACAGGCCATTGGCTCAAGTCCCAAGAACCAGAGGTCAGACAGTGATGAGCCGGACAGAGTTTCCAGATGCAGAGAGAGAGAGAACCCCACCAGAGCACCTGTTTATATACATTGGATACAGGCCACAGCCCAGGGAAGGGTGTGACTTGAGTAAGAGTGGAAGTTGAGTCACTCCCTCCTGCAAGGCAGTGACTCAAGATACACCCCACAGCAATCCTACCTCATTAACATATAGAAGTTAGGATTTACAGCACATAAAATGGAGGATAATTAAGATAATTACATGAGATAACAAAATGGATGACAGTCATGCAATACTGGGAATCATGGGCTAGCCGAGCTGACACATACCCCCAACTGTCACAGGTTCCATATACCTTATTTGCATAGTCCCACTCAACCATTGTGTGTGAGTCACAAAGACTGGCTAAAAGGGCCATATTAAGTAATTCATTGCACCACAGGCCACCTCTTGGCTCTTCTAGCCATTGGCCCTTACATACCCTGAAAGACTGACTTTTCCCACTCAATCATTTTATCAATCCAAAACAGTCATTAACATTAGTCCTTCAGTAGGGCAAAGGAGTCCTAAGGGTGAGGTTACTCAGGTACCAGCCATTCAGATCTGCTGTAGATATCCATCCAATATGATCAGATTCTCAAAAAATCCTCTCATCTTCACCCTTTCTGGCCTCTGATAAAATTTAACTGAGAGATTATTCCCTTACTCTGAGTCTTTCTCGAGGTATCAGCATGTTAGATTTCTATTGCTGCATAACCCATTTATTCCTTCCTTTACTTTCAGCTGTTATTTCTCCTTCCTTCCCGTTGTCATTTATTTTTACCCAGACTTTTCTACCTTGGGGAGGGGCATCAGGTTCAGCTGCTGTGTTAGTCCAGATTGCTGGTAGCAAGAACAGTCTAAGAAGTGCTTCCGCCTCAGTCCACTCCCATTCCTGTTGGGTAGGGTTACACAGATACAATGCTAGTGGGCTATCTCGCCCACTAGGCAGTGCAGCAGTATTTACTGTCAGCCCCCTATTTTGCCAGATTGGGGGAAGATACAATCCATCCCACCAGGACCTTGGGAATTCTGGTATACATGTTCAGGGGTATAGTTACAGACTCTTGTTTAGGCATCACCCCTGCTTCTGGCACCTGCAGCTGTATCCCTGGTCCTTGGACCGCAGCATCCACTAGGAAAAAGGCAATTTTAGGTGATGTGGGGAAGAACTGTACAGTAGCACCAGTGTCCTCCCCCGCCCTCTCTTCCTCAAATGCCCCAGAGAAGCATAGGAATCTGTCCAGTGGTGATCTCCCTTTGTCCGCCTCATGTTGAGTGTGAGCACACACTCATGAAGGCATATGAGTCACCCCTTCATACCTTTATCTCCCCCTATTTTAGATAACAGATGTTTCAATTGCCCATTCCAATTCTCTGTCAAACCATTACTGTGAGGGTGGTATGCAGCATGGTATGTCCATTTAATATGAAGTTTTTTGGCCCGTTGCTGCACCCTATGGGCTGTAGAATGTGCTCCATGGTCTGAAAAAATATAACTGGGTGGCCCAAATTGGTACAGTGTCTTTTGTTCCAATCCCTTAATGGTATTTTTGGCATATGCATCTGTCATGGGATGTGCAAAGCCCAGTCCAGAGTAAGCATCTATTCCTGTGAGGACCCATTTGTAGCCACCTGATGCCACTAGTGTTGTTGGTCCAGTATAATCAATTTCCCAGCTACGTGCAGGGCCTTCCTCCCAGGGAATCTTCTCCATAGCCATCTGCAACCTCTGTCTTTGTTGCTGGCAGACAGAGCAGTCCTTATTGGCATTTTATGCTTCAGAGGGTGCAAGGGGGACTTTTCTAGATTCAGCCCGTCTCTGCATTGCTGCAGCACCCCCATATCCACTCATTTCATTGACCCAATTGACCATGTCAGGTGAGCACACCGACAGGTCCACTTGCTAATTCCAATCTCCTTCCTATCCAGGAAAGGAGAGTTTTCTGATGGGCATCAACACGTCCTACTCTAATGTGCCCTCTGAATTCCCAGAGTGTTTTTCATAGGTTCATGCCCCACACAGGTGTCCTCTTAATAGTCCAATTTTCCATTGCCCATTTGCCTGACCATATAGCCAGGCCATTGACCACTGCCCATGAATTGGTTAAAATCCAAACATACGGGCTTTCACCATTGTGCAGTTCTTCCATCATGGCTAGGAAGACAGTACACAGTTCAGCCCATTAAGCTGGCCTGTTCTTACCTTCTTCAGTCACTCTTTGCATCTGCTGGTCTTAATGCAGCAGCTTTCCACATCACATGTTGTCCATACCCTGGAACTGCCATCCGTGAACCAAGCAGCCTTCTGCTGATCAGCAGAAAGTTGTTCATAGGGCTCTGTCCATGTAGCAACGGACTCTAGCAGCTTCTCAGGTGGTTCAAGGGTGGAACCTATGGGAAAAGAGGCTACCTGTTCATGGATACAGTGGGTGCCTCCAGGCATTCCCCCAGTAGCTTGTTCTTATATGAACCATTTCCATTTTATTATGGAACTATTTTGGGCACCGCCTTTCTTAGTAGAGTGTTTCTCTGGCATCACCCAAACATTATGGGTATATCAGGTCTCATAATGATTTTATGTCCTTCTGTCATTGAGGCAGTCTCAGTCAATGCCCAACAGCAGGCGAGTATTTGCCTTTCACATGGCGTGTATTGTGCTGCAGCATCTGTAAACTTTCTAGTCCAGAATCCCAGTGGTCGCAGTAGGGTGGCATTCTCAGGTTTTTGCCATAAGCTCCAGTTTGCATAAGTATGTGTGGCAGACACCTCCAAAATCATATCTGAATGTGGATCGTAAGGGCCTAAAGGCAGGGAGAGTGACACCTTTTTCTGTAATTCAGACATAGCCTGCTGTTACTCTGGCCCCCATTGGAATGCTGTTTTCTTCCAAGTGGTTTTATGGATGGGGTCCAACCATATTCTCAGATATGGAATATGCGTTCTCCAAATCCAAATAAACCAACCAAACGTTGGACCTCCTGCTTAGTTTTGGGGGTAGGTAGCGATAACTTATTTTTAGTTGCCTGGATGGCTGGATGGCTCCTGCCCAAATTATTCCCAAGAATTTCACTGTTTGGGTAAGGCCCTGGATTTTTGCTGGATTTATTAACCAGTCTCTGTTGGTCATGTGGGCCACCACTGTATTCAGATTAGCCCTAGCCTGTTCCTTGGTGTTTGACATTAACGTAATATTGTCAATGTAACGTATCATTACACTTGAAATCTCCACCAAATCCAAGTCTCTTCTAACCAAACTATTACAGAAAGCCAGTGATTTCAAGTAACCCTGTGGCAATGCAGTGAAAGTACGTTGGGATCTTTCCCACATGAAAGCAAACTGAAGCTGGCTCTGTTTTGAGATTGGGATAGAGAAAAAGGAATTTTCAAGATCAATTGCTAAGCATCAGTCTCCTTTAGTCTGCTGCATTTTCTGCACCATTGATACCGTGTCTGGAACAGCTGAAGCCACAAGTGGCAATACTTTATTTAGGTCTCGATAGTCTACCGTCAACCTCCATGAGCCATCTGCCTTTTTCTGGGCCATACAGGGCTGTTATACAGAGAATTTGTTGGCATCAATGCTCCAACCTTTTGCACGTCTTTAATCAAAGCAGTAATCTCCTTTTGTCCACTGGGTATCCTATACTGTTTCAACCTGAGTGGATTCCAGCAATTCTTAATGGTTCCCATTTAGCATGTCCAGTCAATACTGGCCCAAAGGCAGACTTACACACCTTCAGTTTTACCATATCAGGTAGAGGGAGTATTCCGCAATTAGACATAATATCTGTACCAATAATACTTTCAGGTAAGGGAGATGCAACTACTTCATACAAGATTTGTTTAAATCTTCCTATTCTCACCGAAACTTTCACCTTTGTCCTGTCAACCATTGCATCCCCGTATCCCCTCAGTTTAAACTTAGACCCCTTCATGATTTTATTGACAGGCTTTGGGATTACAGTACATTGGGCTACTGTGTCCAGGAACCCCAAGAAAGTCTCTTCCCCATCGCTGGGTCAGTTCACCCACACGTGCATATGGCCTCTAGTCCCCTGCTGGGGGCTGAACCAGAAGACCCTGGTCCCCACGTCAATCCTTATCTTGATCAACTAGCTGAACTTCTGCTTCAAATGGTCTTGGATGGAAATTCCCATTGTTAAATTCCTCCTGCTGGGGTGAATAGAACGGACTTCTTTAGGCCTCTTTAATGTTGGAGGACCAGCAGGAGTTTCTGTTGCTCCAGTCCACCCAACCTCCTGTAGTGCCGCATTAGAACCTGTATTTGTCCTGTTTTGAATTATGGTGTCGGTGAAGAATATTGAATATACCATGGACTGCCAAAAAAACCAACAAATCTGTCTTGGAAGAAGTACAGCCAGAATGCTCCTTAGAAGCAAAGATGATGAGACTTAGTCCCACATACTTTGGACATATTATCAGGAGGGACCAGTCCCTAGAGAAGGACATCATGCTTGGTAAAGTAGAGGGTCAGCAAAAAAGAGGAAGACCCTCAACAAGGTAGATTGACACAGTGGCTGCAACAGTGGACTCAAGAATAGCAACGATTATGAGGATGGCACAGGACCAGGCAGTGTTTCATTCTGTTGTGCATAGGTTCGCTATGAGTCAGAACCAACTCTATGGCACCTGACAACAACATCTAAAAGTCTCTGTCCTGTTGGGGTAAGTTCTTTCCTTGTTGCCTCTTCCCATTCTTCTACGAATCACCCTTATGGTTCTTGTGTCTGTAAGACCCATGTGGAGAAGCTGTGACAACAGATCTGATAAGGCTTCTTGGACTGGTGCCTTGTTTCACAATAGCAAGGTTACATGGGGTAACTATGTAGAAGGGGCTCCTTTGATTACCATATCTACCATGGCCTGTGTAAAGGGCATAATCATTGGATGAATATCCTGATTACCATAAAGCCATTACAGCATGACTTGCATAAGCAGCAAATCAGCTGCTTCATCTGGAGTGTTCCATTGGGTATTTAGAGGGGGAGAGGGGCAGTTTCCCGTCTCAGGTTAAACAGATATAACTGCAAATTTTATCCAGTCCACCAGGCTGGCCATCCCCTCTGGGTTAACTTGCCGCGTAACTGGATCTTCTATCATCATTCATAACTGTTCCGTAGTGAGTTGTGGGTCTTGCATTAACCCAAACATACTCTTCCATTCTGCAGCATTCAAAAGTAAAGACACTACCCGTAAGTTAGTCACTCTCACAATCCATTTTAGTAACAGTTCCTCAGGAAGCTGAAGATACCAATCTACAAATTGAAGCAAATTCTTTACACTATACCCCTGGTTTCAGTAGTTTCTTGGTTTTGCCTGTTCACCTCCCAGGTTGCCTTCTTGGTGACCAGTGGTCATAGGGATACTTCTGGTTGTTCCAATATGATTTTTCTATTCCAGGTAGCTATAGTTCTGAGCAGACCAGATCTGGGCTTGGTTCAGTGCTGAAATCTATCCCTACATTCTTTTCCCTGCCATTGCAGCTATTACTGATAACAGAAACCAAGGAATTGTATGTCTGGCCATTTCCTTATCACTTTGTTTTTCCATATGCATCCAACTAGCCAGTTCCTCAGGAGTTAGATGCACCACTCCTAAATCCCATGGATAACTTTTGCCTTGGGTAACTGATTGCAAAATAACAGCTGCTTCAATCCGTGGAAGATTTTTATCTCATCCTGAAACCAGAAGTTTCTCATTCTCCCATTTATCCCCTTTTTATCCAAAACCAAATATTCCAGGGAGTCTGAGCCATTGCAGCAAAACCTACCATTCTGATACCAACTAAATGAGTAATTTCTTTTACGAGGATCAGCACGAAGCTGGTTCCTAGTAGGTGGAGGTTAAAGATGTCCCAAATGTCCAGCTTTTCCAAATTGCTGTAGCACTCTATCATCCCCAGCATCGACTACTCCTCCTCCCATCAGCACTCTCCCTCCCGTTCTTGGGTTCTGTAATCCACTGCAACGTCTCACAGAACTCATGAACCATACCAAGGAAATGGCTCACGTGGTTGTGGAGGCTGGCAAGTCCCAAATCCATGAATCGGGCATAGGATTCTCCTGACTAACGTGGCCTCTGAGCTGGCAAACCCAAATTGGCAGGCCTAGCCACAGGCTGCTGGCTCATAAGGCTGTGGAAGCTGGCAAATCTCAGAATCACCAGGTCAAACGACAGGCCACAGGCTCAAGTCCCTAGAACAGGAGGACAGATAGCAATGAGCCAGACACAGGATCCAGATGCAGAGAGAGAGTGCGCCCCATCAGAGCAACTACGTATGTACATTGGATGCAGGCCACACCCCAGAAAAGGGTGTGACTTGAGTAAGGGTGGGACTTGAGTCATGACCACCTGCAAGGCTGTGACTCAAGATACACCCCACACCAATCCTGCCTCGGTAATATATAGAGGTTAGCATTTATAGAACATAAAATGGAGGAGAATTAGGATAATTACGTCAGATCACAAAATGGAAGATAGCCACATAATACCGGGAATCATGGACTAGCAAGCCAACGTATAACCCCAAGCATCACAGGTTCCATGTACCTTATTTGCATAGTCTAACTTAATCATTGTGTGTGAGTCACAAAGACTATGGCTACAAGGGCCATATTAAGTAATTCATTGTACCACAGATAGTGATTCCCACCACACCCTCATTCAGCTCACCCATTTGGCCTGTGCAAAAAGCAGCTGGGTTTTGGAGGATGACAGTGATTATCATAAACTTAACCAGGTACTTGCTCCATTTGCAGCTGCTGTTCCAGATGTGGTCCCATTGCTTGAGCAAGTTAATACATCTCCTGGTACCTGGTATGCAGCTATTGATCAGGCCAATGGCTTTTTCTCGATTCTAGTTTGGAAGGAACACCAGAAGCAGTTTGCTTTCAGCTGGCAAAGCCAGCAATACATCTTCACTGACCTACCTTGGGTATATCAGCTCTCCAGCCCTGTGTCATAATTTAGTCCGCATGACCCTTGATTTCCTTTCCCTTCCACGAGATGTCACACTGGTCCCTTATTGAGAACATTATGCTGATTGGGCCTAGTAAGGAAGAAGTGTCAGTGACTCTGGACTTACTGGTAAAAACATTTTCATGCTAGAAGGTGAGAAATTAATCCAGTAAAACTTCAGGCACCTTCCACCTCAGTGAAATTTCTAGGAGTCAAGTGGCGTGGGGCATGTTGAAATTTTCCTTCTAAAGTGAAGTGTAAGTTGTTACATCTCGCCTCTCTTACAACTAAAAAGGAGCACAATGCCTGGTGGACCTCTTTGGATTTTGGAGACAACATATCCCTCATTTGGGTGTGCTTCCCTGGCCTATTTATCACGTGACTCAAAAAGCTGCTAGTTTTGGGTGGGGACAAGACCGAGAGAAGGCTCTGCAACAGGTTCAGGCTGCCATGCAAGCTGCTCTGCTGCTTGGGCCGTATGGTCTGGCTGATCCAATGATGTTTGAAGTGTCAGTGGCAGAGATGCTGTTTGGAGTCTTTGGGAAACCCCTATTGGTGAATCACAGCGCAGACCCTTAGGATTTTGGAGCAAAACCCTGCTGTCCTTTGCAGGTAACTACTCTCCTTTTGAGAAACAGCTTTTGGCTTGTTACTGGCCCTTAGTAGAGACTGAATGCCTAATCATGGACCAGCAAGTCACCATGTGGCCTGAGCTGCCCATCATGGACTGGGTGTTGTCTGATCCAGAGAGCCATAAAGTTAGATGTGTGCAGCAGCACTCCATCATTAAACAGAAGTGGTATATATGAGATGAAGCCGAAACAGGACCTGAAGGCACAAGTAAGTTGCATGAGGAAGTGGCCCAAATCCCCATGGTCTCCACTCCTGTCACATTATGTCCCATCTCCCAGTCTGCACCTGTGACCTCATGGGGAGTTCCTTATGATCAGTTCACTGAGGAAGAGAAAACTCGTGCCTGGTTTACGATGGTTCTGCGCGATATGCAGGCACTACTCGAAAATGGACAGCGGCAGCACTACAGCTCCTTCTGGGACCTTCCTGAAGAACAGTGGTGAAGGGAAATCCTCTTAGTGGGCAGAACTTCAAGCAGTGCACTGATTGTTCACTTTGCTTGGAAAGAGAAATGGCCAGATGTGTGATCATATACTGATTCATGGGCTGTGGCCAGTGGTTTGGCTGGATGGTCAGGGACTTGGAAGAAACATGATTGGAAAATTGGTGACAAATAGGTATGGGGAAGAGGTATGTGGATAGACCTCACTGAATGGGCCAAACAAGTGATGATATTTGTGTGTCATGTGAATGCTCACCAAAGGGTGACCTCAGCAGAGGAGGATTTTAACAGTCAAGTAGATGGGATGATGCATTCTGTGAAAACCAGTAGTCCTCTTTCCCTAGCCACTCCTGTCATGAACAAAGTGGCCATGGTGGCAGGGATGAAGGCTATGCATGGGCTCAGCAACATGGACTTCCACTCACCAAGGCTAACTTGGCCACAGCCACTGCTGAGTGACCAGTCTACCAGCAGCAGAGACCAACACTGAGTCTCTGATATGGCACCATTCCTCAAGGTGATCAGTGAGCAACCTGGTGGCAGGTTGATTACATGGACTGCTTCCAACATGGAAAGGGCGGTGTTTCATTCTTACTGGGATAGACACTTTGGATACAGATTTGCCTTCCCTAAATGCAGTGCTTTTGCCAAAACTACCGCCTGTGGACTTACAGAATGCCGTTATGCTGTCCCACTCAGCAGTGCCTCGAATCAAGGGACTCACTTCACAGCAGATGAAGTGCAGCAATAGGCCCATGCTCATGCAATTCACTGGTCTTACCATATTCCCCATCATCCTGAAGCAGCTGGCTTGATAGAACAATGGAGTGGCCTTCTAAAGACAAAGTTACAGCACCAGCTAGGTGGGAATACTTGCAGGGTTGGGACAGTGTTCTCCAGGAGGCTGTATATGCTGTAAACCAGTGTCCAATATATGGTGGTGTTTCTCTCATAGCCAAGATTCAAGCTTCCAGGAATTAAGGAGTGGAGATGACAGTAGCATCACTCACTACTACCCTTAGTGACCCATTCATAAAAATTTTTGCTTCCTGTCCCCACAGCCCTATGGTCTATGAGTCTAGAGGTCTTAGTTCCAAAGGTAGGTATGCTCCCACCTGGAGGCACAACATGGATTCCATTTAACTGGAAGTTGAGAGTGTCACCTGGCCACTTTGGGTTCCTCATGCCTTTGAATCAACAGGCAAAGAAGGCAGTTACCATAGTGGCTGGTGTGATGGATACTGACTAGCAAGAGGAAATCAAATTTGTGTTGCATAATGGAGAGAAAGAAGATTGTGTCTGGAATACAGAGCATCTCTTAGTACTACCATGCACTGCGATTAAAGTCAGTGAAGAACTACAGCAGGCAATTTGACATGACTACTAATGGCCCAGACCCTTAGGAATGAAGGTTTGGGTCACCCCACCAGGCAAAGAACCATGATCAGCTAAGGTGCTTGCTGAGGGTAAAGGGAATAGGGAATGAGTGGTGGAAGAACGTAGTTCTAAATACCGATTATGACCATGTGACCAGTCGCAGAAACGAGGACTGCGATTTTAAGAGTATGTCTTCCTTGTATGTGTGCATTAAGTATTTTTGTTTTCTTCACTTATAAAATACAAGATGTAAATGGGGCTAGTGCATTTTTGATTGCAGACATGTTAGTTGTATCATGTTAGGGGCAGGTATGACTTTATAAGTGTATTTAGAGATTATGTATGGTTTAAGGATATGTATACAGGTGCCAGGTTTACTTGGGGTGGACTGTGATGGTTAAGTTTGTGTGTCAGCTTAACTGAGCTGTGATTCTCAGTGGTTTGGCAGTTGTGTAATGACGTAGTTTGGAAGTTATGAAATGATACGATTTGTCAGTTTTTAATGATATGATCATCCTCCATGATGTGATCTGATGTGATCAGCCAATCAGTTGTAAGGAGCGTTTCCTCAGAGGGTGTGACCTGCATCCAATATGTATAGGGACATTCTGGCAAAGCTCGCTCATTGCTCTGGATCCTGTATCTATCTCATCATCATCTGACCTCCGGTTTTTGGGACTTGAGCCAGCATTCTGCTGTTTTGCCTGTCAATCTTGGGATTCCTTGGCCTCTGCAGTCTGTGAGCCAGCATCTTCCCGTCTTACTTGCCAATCTTGGATTTGTCAACCCCCACAGCCCATGAGCCAGCGGCCTGCTGTCTGACCTGTTGATCATGAGTTTGTCATCCCCTGCAGCTATGTGAATCATAAGAAGCCTTCAAACTTCAGCTTGACCCACAGACTTGGGACTTGCCAGCCTCTACAACCTCGTGAGCCATTTCCTTGAGATAAATAAATGTGTGTGTGTGTGTGTGTGTGTGTGTGTGTGTGTGTGTACACTTCACTGGATTTGCTTCTCTAGAGAATCCAGCCTAAGATAATAGGTAAATTCACAGAGACAGACAAGGTTAGTGGTTGCCCTGGGTTGGGGAGAGGGAGGAATGGGAATTAGCTCCTAATGGGTACAGAGTTTTTTTCCAAGGTAATGAAAATGTTCTGAAATTAGGTCATAGCAATGGTTGCACACCTCTGTGAATCTACTAAAAAACAGTGAGTTGTATGCTTTAAAAGAGTGGATTTTACTGTATATGAATTATATCTCTATGAAGCTGTCATTGAAAAATAAAATTAGATGATCAGGGAAGGTTTTTTGAAGAGTGACATTTAAGCTGAGATTGGAATGACTAACTTGAGGTTGTTGGTTATGAATTCAAAGTCAGACCAGCCAGCACTGTTATGTGTTTTGCTCCCGCTGAGTCAGTGTGTGGGTACAGGCACAGAGTGGATGGTGTTGGGGTTTTGCGAGAAGTATATGACAGAGGAAGGGAGTTGGCAAGGGGAGTTGGAGAGTATACAAAGAATTGAATATAATAATGAACCGTGGACTCTACATCCATGTTTTAGTTATCTAGTGCTGCTATAACACTGGATATATATATAACACAGAACTACCACAAGTGAATGGCTTTAATAAACAGAAATTTATTCTGTCAGTGTTTATTCTCTCACAGTCTGAGTTTAGGGTGCCAGCTCCAGGGGAAGGCTTTCCCTCTCTGACAGCTCTGGAGGAAGGTCCTTGTCATCAGTCTTCGCCTAGTCTAGGAGCTTCTCAGCACAGTGACCTCAGATCCAAAGGATGCACTCCACTCTTGGCTCTTTTTGCTTGGTAATAATGAGGTCCTTCCCTTCTCTGCTCACTTCTCTCTTTTATATTTCAAAAGAGGTTGACTCAAGATACAGATTAATCCTGTAGATTGTGTCCTGCCTCATTAACATAACTGCCTCTAATCTTACCTCATTAACATCATAGATGTTAAGATTTACAACACATAGGATAATTACATCAGATCACAGAATGGAGGACAACCACACAATACTGGGAATCATGGCCTAACCAAGTTGACACACATTTTTGGGGGGAAACAGTTCAATCCATAATAGTCCATTATTGGTTAAAGAGGCCATGAGGGAGATGATGGACTCTGTGAAGCTGGTAGGCTCAGTGGGGTGAAGGTCCCACTGATGTTCAAGAATTGTTGGAGTAGGGTAATCAGAGTGAGCTAGAAAGATAGAAATTGGTATAAGAGTGGGATGCTTGAAATTGAGATTTTAGATGATGTGCAGTAATTGGCAGTCACTTGTTCTGGGATAGGTCTATGAAAACAATCGTTGACGTAGGGTGGGGGCAGAGTTGTCGGAGGAGAGGAGGTCAGGGAAGACCAGGGTATTAGTGTCCTAAGGCTGCCATAACAAATTACAACAAACATGGTGATTTGAAATGACAGAAATTTGTTCTCTTTCAGTTCTGGAGGCCAGAAGTCTAAATTAAAGGTGTTGACAGGGCCAGATTCCTTCTGGAGACTCTAAGGCAGAATAGAATCCGTTCTTCTTCCAGCTTCTGGTGGTGGCTATTGGCATTCCTTGACTTGTGGCTGCATCTCTCTGATCTCTGCCTCCAGGGTCATATTACCTCCTCCTCTGTGTCGGCTTATAAGGACACGTGACTGCATTTAGGACCCGCTGGGATAATCCAGGATAAGCACCTCCTCTCAAGATCCTTAACTTAATTACATGTTTACTCTTTTCATATATTTACCCTGTTCATGTATTCACTCTTTTGCCACATAAGGTAATATTCACAGTTTCTGGAGATTGGTATGTGGACATACCTTTTTGGGGGCTAATATTCAATCCACAGTAACCAGTGTATTGGAAAGATCAACCATGTGGATGTTGAAATCAACAAGAATTATGACAAAAGAGTGTCGGAGAGTGTTGGAGTGAGTCAGTGAGCTATGGACTAAAGTGTTCAAGGTGAGCAGCTCAGAAGTTTAGATGATTTCATTAAGGAGGGACAGTTAGCATTTTTGTCCGATGACGTGAAATTCAAAACTCGGATTTTAAGGCAAAGAGTAAATGATGTGAGAGAGGCAGTGAGGTCCTGGGAGGACTCCCCTCCTACCTTCGACCTAGCTGTTTTCAGGATTGGGAAAAAAAGTAGCTGCTACTTGAAATGGCTGCAGGGGAAGCAGAGCCCTCAGGGAAGGCGAGGTTTCCTCCTGGAGCGGAAAGGCGAGCGCAGTGTTCAGAGAAGAGGGCGAGGATGTAGGGGATTTTGCTGATGGTGAACTGTGAAGACAAATACAAGGATTTTGAGAGCTGGAAATTAGTGAGTGGGAGATGGGGTCATGTGAGGGGATATGTAGAGCTTTATGGGTATGGGACTCCAGGTGGAAATCTTGGATTTCTTATGAAACAGTCATAACCTTGGATAAAGGTCGTGTTGGAATTAGCACCAATAGTCTCCAAGCCAGATCATGGTGGTGCAGCTGTGTCAGTTGGGAGAGGGTCTTGCCAGGAACATGCAGAGCTCTGGATTCCTCTTTTCGCTTCTGTTAATGGTGGTGTGGAGGCCTGGGGAGGAGTGCTTGAAATTTTCCTCCTGACCACAGCTGGCCTAGAGCTAACCTGACTGCTTCATTGATCAGGGGCCTCCCTCTGGAATTATGGACTTTCTGGTGCCATCGGAAGGATAGAAGGACTAGGCTAGAGGTACCCTGACAGCATTTATCAGCATTTTCAGTAGGTTGCTTGGGATGCTTTTAAATATTGCTCTTTTCAGGAACTGAACACTGCTTCATTCTATTGTGATATTTGGATGCACTATTCTTAAACCCATTTACAGCTGCAGAAGTGCTGAGTGTGAAAGCGGAACATCTGAAATGGACCCAGCTATTAAAATAGATGTAGATGAATGCTCATCAAAGGAAGTATTAGCATGTAGTTTATGAAATAATAAAGCGCTTTTTCAACTGTAGCGTGATTATTCTTAGAGCAGATTCTTTGCATCTCTCAGAGCAAAGAGATGACGGAAAGGTTTTCCATTGCAGAGAAGTGTGTGACTTAACCCAAACCATGCAGTTCTTCAAATGAGCCATTTCCTCCAGCAGTCATCACTTACCCACAGACTTTTCTCCAGCTTTAGATCTATTTTGATTCCTACAGGTGGCCACCAGACCTGAACTGGAGAATGTATATCCTACTGCCATGTGTAGGGAAAATCAGAGAGTTGTATATGACCCAGTAATGTGAATTGCTTGTCTGTTTCTGCATTAACTCAAACGTATCAGTGATTCTTGCCCATGTACCTAGTGCTTTCTGACACCCATAGGTACACATTTAAAGTAAAACTGTTTCTCTAAATAAATCTAACACGTGTATTGTTTATTCATTACATTTTGTCTCCATTTAGTGACTACAAAATGTTCAATTATGAAATGTTCATGTATTATTTATTCATTACTCTTTTGATCACCTATAATAATCCGGATACTATGTTCTCCAGAGTTCTCTCTTGAGCCTTTTCTTCTCTTGCAGTGCCCTCTTCCTGAAGGTTTTCATACAGCTCCAAGTTTTAGATGCTTCCCTGATAAATTTCTGTAGTTCTTAATTCCAGCCCAGGCTTCTTATTTAAGTCGAGAGTCCTGTATTCAGTGGTGTTGTGGACATTTCCACTTTGAGGTTTCATTGGCTTTTCAATCGGTACGTGGTTCTAATAGTTTTTCAGTCAATTTGCTTGGACTTCTAGGTAGGTGATTATATCACCTATAGAAAACAATAGCTTAATCCCGTTCCAGTAGTTATACCTCTTATTTTATTATTATTATTTTACCTCTTTGCATTGGCAAGAACTTGTAGAGCAGTGTTTCCTAAAATTTCCTGAAAAAAGTCGTCTGGGTTGCTTATTAAATATACCAAGTACCAGGCCTCTACCTCCGGAAATTTTAATGTAATAGGTCTGAGTTGGAGCCAAGGAATCTGCTTTGTTTTGTTTTTTTAAACAAATGCCCTGTAATTTTTTTTTTTGGTCTTCAGGCAAGTTTAGGAAGCGCTATTTCAGAGCAGTGCTAACAACAGTGACGATAGTCTGTTGTTGCTGACTTTAGTGTATCTGTATTATGTGCATTGACTGCTGGCCTGTTCCTACCTAACCTGTGGCAGTATCTGTGGCAGGCTGTGGGGATGTTGTGTACCGAAGTGCAGTTATACAGTGGGAAATCTAAGCCATGCAAAGAGCTTTCTGCCCTAGTATTCATTCAGTAAACATTTTTAGTGTCCATTATATTCCAGGCCCTGGAAAGTGCTGCAATACAGCAGCACATGGCGGTCCACTTCTTTTTCCAACCCTCATGCTCTCTAACTCCAACCTCCCTTTCTACTGAACTATTTACAGTTGCCTGATATACCATAAGAGCTCAGCTGCTAATCAGAAGATCAGCAGTTCGAATCTACCAACTGCTTCTTGGAAACCCTACGGGGCAGTTCTACTCTGGCCTAGAGGGTCGCCATGAGTGGGAACCGACTCTACAGCAACGGGTTTGGTGTTTTTGGTTTGATATACCGTACTTTATAACCTTTATGTCTTTGTTATCTCCCCTCCTCCCAACTTTTTCTTGCCAACTTCTGTATATTTTTTAAGAATTAGCTATTGCTTCTTTTCCTCATCCCACAAGCTAATTTATATATCTCCTTATTCTCTACTATAGCACACTAAATACTTTTCAAAGCACTTAACACACTATTTTAATCATCTGTTCATTTGTCTATAAATTCCATTAGATCATAATTTCTTAGCATGTTGTTAGGCTTTATACCCCAATTACCTGGTGCACTCATGCAATATTTATTAAATAACTTTCAGAAAGTTGGCATTTTCTACCTGTTCCAGTTTTTAAACTAATTTAGGTCATAGAGATGTTCAGTTTATGCCCACAGACTTGCAAAAAATGGGAGGATGTGGAGAAGGACTCTTGAAGATTCTTGGTTAGAATGTGAGTTGATATAACATTGGAAAGACAAAATTTAAGATGCATATAACCTTGACCCAACAATTCTCCATATTCGAATTCTCTCATAAAAACATTTGTAAAAAAAATGTGTACACTATATCAGGATTTTTGTATGAGAATGTTATATCAGTGTTATTTGTGATAGCAAAAGAATTTTAAAATGGAGATGGCCAAAATATCCATCAGTAATGAAATGGTTAAATTTATTCTGGTATACATAGACTGTGGAATTCTATGCAGCAGTCAAAAGAAATGAACTAAATCTTTATGTACAGATATGGAAGGAGGTCATCCATAATATATTATTCAATGAGAAAAACAAGTTGTGTAACAGTATATATAGTATAATCTCATTTGTATTAGAATATATTTTATTTTACACGTGTTTATCAATTTTCTTATTTATGCATAGGAAACCACCTAGAATAGTATACAAAAAAAATCCTGTTTATGAGGTTACATTTTTAAAAATTACTATTTTATTTGAGTTTTTTCAATGATATATACTCTTTAGTAAATATTCATCTAATTTGTCTTCCCCTGGAGTATCTGAATTTTCATTTTCTGAAATAGAAAGTAATCTGTAATTTCTTATTTTGACATATTTCAACCATATAGAAAGGAGTTTATTGAGTTTTGACATTTTGCTAGATTTGCTTCAGACCTTTTTTTTTTAATAAATAGAAGGATTAGAGAAAAAATTTGAAGCCCCTGTAGATCCTCCAATCCTATTCTCCTCCCTCCCCAAAGAGAGCCTCTATTTTGAATTTGGTGTTTAATATTTTCATTCATATTTTTGTATTTTTATTTCATGTGTGCATATGCCCATAAGGAGTCTGTAGTATTGTTTTTCATATTTTTCAACTTCATCAGAGAAGCATCATACTGCATGTATTCCCTGAAGTTTCCTTTTTTCACCTGACATTATTTTAAAAATTATCTTCATATTGATGTAGTTATTTTCAATGCTGTATAGAATTCAATTCTATGAATACACCACACTTTTTTATTTATTCTCCTGTTCCTTAACATTCAGCTTATTTCTAATTTTCCACTTTTTTAAACAAAGCTTTAATGGATTTTCTGGCACAGGTCTCCTTCTGCAGTGTGGAGAGTTTTTCTAGAGTATGTATTTAGGACTGGTATTATTGGGGAATCCAAGGGGAACGTGCTCCTTCAATTTTACTACATACTGTGAAATTGCTCTCGAAGGTGACTTTACTATTTTACCCTCCAACCAATAGTGTATGAACCTTACTGTTAATTCACATCTTCATTTATAAGTAATGCATTATTTATCTTTAGAGCAACAAAACTCTTTAAGAACAAACTGTTTGAAGAAGATAAGAAAATGAACCGCCAGTTAAAGCTGTAGGAAAAGGAAATTCTGCCCATGATCTCAAACTGATGTTTTGCAGGGCAATCCAGTACTTAGCACAGCATTTTTCCCTTTTGTGTATATTGTGAAGGTTGCCAACACCCACAAAAAATAGAATGTTTCCCACTCAGGCCAGATCGATACAACAGCTCTAGTAGGAGCAAAGTTTGCCTTCAACTTTGTTTTTGCCTATAAGCATGCACAACTTTGTCAGTTTTAAATTACTAGCATTTAATGTAGCAATTTTTCATACTTCAGAGTACACCTCTCACTCCCACTCCCTGGGTTGGTGTATGTGGAACCACGAGTCCTATATTGGCTATCAAGTATACCTAGGAATGTCAGTCTGTTGTTATTGAATTCTCACAAATCTTTTATTCATTTTTCCTGAAAGAGAAGCTGGAGCTTCTCAATGCAAGGTGCTGCTGTTCTTTACTTGGCTTCTTCCCCAGCTCTTGTTGATCTAGTTCGAATGACACTGGTTGCTCTTTTGGTTAAGTGGTTGAGAGTGTTTTGTTTGTTTGTTTTTGGTAATTTATAAGCATGTTTCAGAAACCGTATGCGAACCAATTATATTTTATTCTACCTAGCCATATTTTTATAACTGTCAAAGGACTAATATGCTTAAGTCTTGAAAGATTAACAAAAATTACAGGGATTACATTTCTCTCATACATGAATCGGTCAAAATTATAGCTTTACCAGTTAAGTTAAACTGGAGCCTAGCAATTCTAATTTTTCACCTTCTGGAGCAGTTATTCTGAAGTCTTTTTAGAAAATAATGCCTCACAAAAAGTGTTAAAATTTTTTCAAAATGTATTTTCATTAATTATAATTAAAGAAAAAGAAAAGAAAGAAATGGGAATTCCATTTCAAGATGGTGGAGTGAGGATATACCACAGCCTAGTCATCCTGCCCCAAATACTTAGAAATGATACATTAGAATTCTTAAAATGACCTACAAGCACACTAACACCAGAAACCAAACCAGTCGCCATTGAGTCGATTCTGACTCATGTTGACCCCATGTGTGCCGAATAGAAGTACACTTCATGCGATTTCCAAGGCTGTGACCTTTTGGACATAGATAACCAAGCCTTTCTTCCAAGGTGCCTCTGGGTGGATTCAAACTGCCAACCCTTCGGTTAGTAGTCAAGCGTTTAACCTATTGCACGACCCAGGGACTCCTGCCAACAAACTAAAAACCAGAAACCAAACTCGTTGCCATCAAGTCAATTCCAACCATAGCGATCCTGTAGGACAGAGTAGAACTGCCCCAGAGGGTTTCCAAGGAGTGGCTGGTGGATTCGAACTGCCAACCTTTTGGTTAGCAGCTGAACTCTTTACTACAGTGCTACCAGGGCTCTGCCAACACACTAGAGGGAACAAAAGAAAAGGAAACCCTTGGTAGGCCCCAGACTGTGAAAGATCCCAATGGAAAGTGGATGGGATCAGTTCGCAGAAGAAAACCTTGGTCCAAAACAAGGACAGGTTAGTATTGCTGCTCAGGATAGGAGTAGCATCTAGAGTGCTATGCTACTTTTACAACCCAGGTTAAATGGGATTCCCATACAGAAAACAATCCTTGCTGAAGGTAAGCTCATTGTCAAAACTTGCAAACCCTCTAACAAAACAATCTGCTATGAAAGAGAAGCAGCAAACACAACAAATAGTAGGTTTAGCATGTGAAGAACTTTAAAAAATACTGTTATACCTGTGAAAGACAGAAACTGTGTAAGGCAGAAACCTCAGAAAAGGAAGACTTAAATATTTTTGACTAAAACAAGTGATAGAAAAGTGGTAAGACTGCTCCTTGTCAAAGGTGAAAAACATGCGAGACCCAGAAAAACAAGGCAGTCCTGTCAAGTTCTAGCTCTCACAGTTTTCACTGTTGTACGTTAAAAAAAGTTAAAGAAATAAAATTAGAAATAATTACATTTAAAAAGAGAATAAGCTGATATGAAAAAGGACCAAACTAGACTTCTAGGAATAAAAAATATTAGGTTAATTTCAGTGGAAGGGTTAAACAGATAATTAGAGACAGCTAAGTAAAAATTAGGGAATGGAAATAGCTCTGAAAAAATTAACCAGGATGCAGAACACTGAATGCAGATATAAGGAGACGGAAAATGTGAACGCAATTAAAGGATTTGAAGGATAGAATGAAAAGGTCAACCTGGAATTCTCTACCTATCTAATCTATTCAAGAGCACAGAAGAAATATATTTTCAGAAACATCTCAACAAGTTTGCCACCAACAGACTGTTGCTGAAGGAACTAATAAGGGATATACTTTGGGGGAAAAAAGAAATTAAAGCAAGAAAGAAGAAATGGAATGTGTCTTAGTCATCTAGTGCTGCTATAACAAATACCACAAGTGGATGGCTTTAACAAAGAGAAGTTTATTCTCTCACAGTCCAGTAGGCTACAAGTCCAAATTCAGGGCGTCAGCTCCAGGGGAATGCTTTCTCCGTCAGCTCTGGAGGAAGGTCTGTGTCGTCAGTCTTCTCTTGGTCTGGGAGCGTCTCAGCGCAGGAACCTCAGGTCCAAAGGATGCTGTCTGCTCCCAGCACTGCTTTCTTGGTGGTGTGAGGTTCCTGTGTGTCTCTGCTCACTTTTCTCTTCTATGTCTCAAAAAAGATGGGCTTAAGACACTATCTAATCTTGTAAACCTTTTCAGTATAACTGCCGCTAATCCATCTTATTACATCATAGTGATAGAGTTTACAACACATAAGGAAATCACATCAGATTACAAAATGGTACACAATCATACAATACTGGGAATCATGACCCAGCCAAGTTGACAGATATTTTGGGGGGACACAATTCAATCCATGACACTCTACCTTTTGGCCCCCAAAAATTCATGTCCTTGCCAGATGTAAAACATATTCACCTCGTTATACCATAGCAAAAGTCTTAAATCAACTCCAAGTCCACAATCCAAAAATAAAATATCCTCTTCATATGTGAAATCTAGAATACAGGTTATCTGCTTCCAAAGGTACAATGGCAGAGCAGGCACAAGCTAGACATTTCCATTACAAATGGGAGAAATTGCAGGGAAAGAAGGAATAGCAGGCACCAAGCAAGTTAGCAGAACACATTACATTAGTCCTCAAGGCTTGAAAATAATCCTCTTGTTTTCTGAGACAATACACAATAGCCCTGCCCTGCAGACTCTAGGTATTGGCCACACTCTCTGGATTCTGAGTGGAGGCCCCTCTGCGCTGGGCTTCAGCTCCACCTTCCAGGCCCTCTGGAAGGCAACTGTGCTCCCTCTACTTTAGGTGCACCATTCTCCTAGTCCATCGGAGTGACACCTCCACCCTTAGAAACACCAGAGGCCATGGCTCCACCCTTCAAAACCCCTGAGGTCATGGCCATACCTTTTGAGACTGAGGCAGCTCTGCTTCTTGTGTTCCTTATCTCTTTAGTTTCTGCTTCCTGTGGTCTCTCAGCCCCTGGGCTTCACGCCTGCTTCTGCCCTGCAGGGGCAAGTGTTCCAAAGCTTGGTACCTCTACTGATTGAGTGCCTGGAGGCACCCCACTCTGCCAGTAAGCCTCCAGCACACAGGTACTCAGCTGTCTTGCTCCTGGGTTGGCAAGCCTAGCTCCACCGATAAGTGCCTGCAGGCATCCTACTCCACCAGGAAGCCTCCTGCGCATGGGTACTCAGCTCTCTCGCTCCATGGGTTGGCTTCAGCGCGCCTCTCGCTGGTCTCCTGCTTCTGCTGCTGCCAGTTCTCTGTCGCTGCCACTTCTCTGCTGCTGCTGGTCCTCTGCCACTGCCTGTCTTCTGCTGCTGCCGTTTCTCCATCTGCACCTTCTCTGGTGTTAACAGCTCTCCTCACTTCCTTCTGAATCTTGTGTCCATTTGCAGTTTCAAAACTGCTTCCACATTTGAAGAATCTGTCAGAGCAGCACCCCACTCTCAGTACCAAATTCTGTCTTAGTCATCTAGTGCAGCCACAACAGAAATACCACAAGTGGATGGCTTTAACAAAGAGAAGTTTATTCTTTCACAGTCCAGTAGGCTACAAGTCCAAATTCAGGGAATGCTTTCTCCATTGGCTTTGGAGGAAGGTCGGTGGCGTCAGTCTTCCCTTGGCCTGGGAGCATCTCAGTGCAGGAACCTCAGGTCCAAAGGATGCTGTCTGCTCCCGGCACTGCTTTCTTGATGGTGTGAAGTTCCCATGTGTCTCTGCTCACTTCTCTCTTTTATATCTCAAAAGAGATGGGCTTAAGACACTAATCTTGTAAACCTCATCAGTATAACTGCCACTAATCCATTTTATTACATCGTAGTGATTGAATTGGCAACACATAAGGAAATCACATCAGTGTACAAAATGGTACACAATCATACAATACTGGGAATCATGACTCAGCCAAGTTGACAGATATTTTTGGGGGACACAATTCAATCCATGACAGAATGCAAGAAGAAATGGTGCACAGTAGAAATGGCAAATACGAGTAAATTCAAATAACATGAAGTGTTAAATAATAATAATGACTAATTTTGGTGGGTTTAAAATGAGATGCAGCTAAAATTCTGAAAACTGTTACGTAAAAATGCGGTAGGGCATGATTAGAGTTAAAGCATTTTAAGTTAAAGATACTGATTAAGATTATGTTAAGTGTTCTTGTTAAAGTAGAGGAGATTCCTGATTTGTCTGAGCAGCTGATAGTCTTTGGACCCAGGGCCTCCACTGGGGGATATGGATCCCCACAGATGGTGTGCCTTGGAGCTCAGCATGATGAACTCAGAGAGGTTAATTTAAAGTGGGATTGACAGGAATGGCCTCAAAGGTACGAATCCGGAGCTTTTCCACTCAGCTGTTGTGCTCACAAGTGTCAGGGCCTGTTGGCATATACCTTCAGCTGAAGACTGTGCTGTGCAAGGAATTAGCTTGAGGCTGATTGAAAATATAATGATCTGAGCTCAGAAATAATTTTCAGAGTGTCTTAGTGCCTGCTCCATGGTTGTCTGAGGAAAATAAGTTTCAGTCCTGGTACAGCAACTCACAGAGCAGTGGCTGCACTCCCCACTCACCCCCCTACCTGGACTCTGCCCCTCGCTTGGAAGTACTGTGTCCCTATCCCCTGACTCAGCCGAGATTCACCTTCGGGATCCCCCCACAAGGCTATGAGTCTCTTAGTTTCTGTCTGACTCCTTGTAAGAATGCCTCACTATCTTGGGCTGTCTCCCCCAATCCCTGTCTGCTTTTTCTCTGAGTAGTTTTACCTGTTGAGGGGCTGTTTTGTACCATGAAAAGAGTAAAGTTTTGGAGGCAGACAGGCCTAATATGAGCTTTAGTTTTTGCTCTGGAACTTTAGTTTTTGCAGTGGGAAAATCAAGACTGTTAACATCTAATTCGTAAGATTTGTGAAGATTGAATGAGCTAATGTATGTATGTAAGGCACCTATCAAGTGCATACCACTAAGTAATTTCTCAATAAACATTACTTTCATTAAAAAAAAAGAAAAAAGCAATCACTAGAAGAGTCAACTCAAAGAGTATAATTGCTATCAGGGACTAAGTTGTGTCCCCCAAAAATATCTGTCAGCTTGGCTGGGTCATGATTCCCAGTGTTGTATGATTGTGTAATCTGATGTGATTTCCTTATGTGTTGTAAATTCTGTCACTGTGATGAGGTTATACTGATGAGGTTGACAAGATTAGATAGTGTCTTAATGCAATCTCTTTTAATATATAAAAGAGAGAAGCAGGCAGAGACACATGGGAACCTCATACCACCAAGAAAGCAGTGCCGGGAGCAGAGCACATCCTTTGGACCTCAGGTTCCTGCTCAGAGAAGCCCCCAGACCAAAGGAAGACTGATGAGACGGACTTTCCTCCAGAGCTGACGGAGAAAGCGTTCCCCTGGAGCTGACGCCCTGAATTTGGACTTGTAGCCTACTGGACTGTGAGAGAATAAACTTCTCTGTGTAAAGCCATCCATTTGTGGTATTTCTGTTGGAACAGCACTAGATGACTAAGACAATTGCCAAAAAGGGAAACATAATAAAATGGGGGGAAAAAAACTAAAAAGTAAGAAAAGACTAAAATAGAAGAAGAAAACAAGACAAGTAGTAAGGATATAATAAACAACAGAAATAGATCAATATATATTTGCAATCAGTAAATCTCTTAGTTATCTAGTGCTACTACAACAGAAATAGCACAAGTGGATGGCTTTAACAAAGAGAAATTTATTCTCTCACAGTCTAGGAGGCTGGGAGTTTGAATTCAGGGTGCCAGCTCCATGGGAAGGCTTTCTTTCTCTGTCAGCTCCGGGGGAAGGCCCTTGTCATCAATCTTCCTCAGTCGAGGAGCTTCTCAGCACAGGGACCCCGGGTCCAAATGACGTGCTGTTCTCCTGGCTCTTGTTTCTTGGTGGTATGAGGTCCCCTGTCTCTCTGCTCACTTCTCTCTTTTATATCTCAAAAGAGATTGACTTAAAACACAACTTAATCTTGTAGATTGAGTCCTGCTTCATTAATATAACTGCCACTAATCCCACCTCAGTAACATCATAGAGGTGGGATTTACAACACATAGGAAAATTGTATCAGGTGACAAAGTGGGGGACAGTCACACAATACTGAGCATCATGGACTAGCCAACTTAATACGCATTTTGGGAGGACACAATTCAATACATGACAGTAAATTAACTAAATTTTCTAGATAAAAAGCAACAGTTGTCAAATGGGTGTTTTTAAAAATCTGCCTCTATGCTCTTTACAAGAGACAGCAAAAAAAAGTAAGGGCACAGAGAAGTCGAAACTCAAGTATAAGAAAGGATATACCAGGCAAAATACTAAGCAAGAGAAATCTGATGAAACTATATTAATCTCAGGCAATAGATTTCAAGACAAAAGCTCTACCAGAGGTAAAATCTACCAAAGATAAAAAATGAAATTAGCAATTCTATGCTAATACATACCTAATAATGTAGCTGTAAAATATGTAAATTAAAAACTAATAAAAGCACAATAAGAAATAGAAAAATATATTATCGAAATGAATGATCTTAACACATTTCTCAACAGTTGTTAAAACAATTAGACAAAAAGCAAATAATGTGTGAAATTTAAATGTACCCAACAATTAATGATTGCACATTCTTTTCGAACACACATAGAACGTGTTTTTAAAAATTGACTACATAAAGGATTCTAAAAGGAGTATCATATAGACTATAGTCTCTGACTCTAGTGCATTTTAGTTAGGAATCAATAACAACAAGATATAAAAACAACCCATACGTTTGGTTATTGAGAGCTTAGTTGAAATGAACAAATTCGTAGAACATTACCGTACCAAAACTGATTTAGGATGGAACAGAAAACCCAAGTAGTAGTAGAATCATTTAAGAAATTCAACGAATAGCTTAGAGTCTTTACATAAAGGAAACAACCAGGCCTGAATGACTTCTCATGAGTTTCAATAAACATTCAAAGAAACAATAATTCTAGTATTATACAAATTTTACCATATTCCAGAAAAAAGAATAGTAATTCCCATTTTATTTTAGAGGCTATAATAACCTAGACACCAAAACCTTACAAGAACAGTAATAAAAGGGAAAATTACAAGCTATTCCCACTTATTAACATGAGTGGCTTAAAACAATAAAAATTTATTCTCTTAATGTTCTGCAGGCCTGCAGTCTGAAATCAACATTTTGGTTGACAGGGTTGATATCTTCTGGAAGCTCTCAAGGAGAATCCATTCTATGCCTCTCTCCTAGCTTCTGGTGGGCTGCTGGCAATCCATGGTTTTCCTTGGCTTGTGGCTGCCCTCCAGTCTCTGTCTTCGTCTTCACATGGCCTTTCCTCAGGGCCTGTGTGTCAGATTCCCCTGTTTTTTCTCTTATAAAGATACCAGGCATTAGATTTAGGGCCCATCCGAAATTCAGGATGATCTAAGCTTGAGATCCTCAACTTAATTACATCTGCAAAGACCGTATTTCCAAATAAATTCAAATTCACAGGTACTGGGAGTTAGGACTTGGACCTGTCTTTTTGGAGGACACAGTTCACCCCACTACAGCAGTCAATATAGATCAGTAGGAAAAGAATGGATTACTTAGTAAATGGTCCTGAGATAATCGGTTAACCATATAGGATGAAATTAAATGCTTTCCTCATACCTATCCAAAAGTCAGTTCCAAGTAAATTCAGACTTAAATATGAAATACAGAAACTATAAAACTTTAGAAGATAATATGGGAGCATATCTTTATGACCTCAGGGAGGGAAATATTTCTTAAAATATAAAAAACAAAATGTAAAGGAAAGGATTAATAAACTGGGATTACTGTTGTATTTAAAGATGGTTTGTAAAAATGGCGTGGTGGAGACGTCTGACTTCCTCTGACTTCACTAAGGAGAAGAAGAATCAAGATCAACAGCCCAAGGCTGCTTCCTGTGAGGCAGAGGTCAGACATCTCTCCTCTTTCTGCCATCTTTACCAGTTCTGACACCAACTGTCCCTTCCACAGCAGGCTCTACTTCTCTGCTGAGTTCGATAATTCATTGCAATAGCCACACAGAACTTACAGACCATACTCACAGTTATAGGGTTTATTAGGGAGGTAACAGGTTACAGTTCAGGTTCAGGAATGCTCAGGATACAGTTCTTCCATCAGGACAGCCTCTTCTCAGCTGTGCCTGCACCAGGCCTGTCTCTGGCCCCTCGGCCTCTGCCCTGCGCGGGCAAGTGTTACAAAGCCCTTTTAGCCCTGCTGATAAGTGCGCTGAGGCACCCCACTCCTCCAGTAAGCCTCAGCCCAGAGGTACTCAGCTCTAGCTCCATAAATTGGCAAACCTAGCTCCAAGTGCCCAGAGGTACCCTACTCCGCCAGCAAGCCCCCTGTCAGAAGGCACTCAGCTTTCTCACTCTGTGGACCAGGAATCCCACTGCACTGTCTCTTACAATTCTCTCCTGCCGCCGTTTCTGTGCCACTGCTTCTCACCATCTTCATTGTTACAGTTTGCTTGTGTTCTCTCTCTTTCTCTGTCTCTGTCTCTCTGTCTCCTGGTTCCAGGAGCTTCTCCACACAGGGATCCCGCGTCCAAAGGATGTGTTCCACTCCTGGCTCTTCTTTCTTGGTGATGATGAGATCCTCTCCTCCTGCCTCTGGGATGGCTCATTTTAAGCCTAGTGGGATGACAAAACTGACCAATCCCCTTGTTAGGGTTCCATAGACTTTATTAGCATGGTCCCACCCAATCATTTGGTGGGAATTACAAAGACTATGGCTAGAAAGGAAACCCTGGTGGCGTAGTGGTTAAGAGTTCGGCTACTAACCAAAAGGTCGGCAGTTTGAATCCACCAGGCACTCCTTGGAAACCCTATGGGGCAGTTCTGCTCTGTCCTGTGGGGTCTCTGTGAGTTGGAATCAACTCGATGGCAACAGGTTTGGTTGGGTTTTTTTGTTTTATGGCTAGAAAGGCCATATTAAGTAATTCATTGCACTGCATGGCTGTTCATGAAAAACATAATAGAGTAAAAAACAAGACTCAAAGTAGTTGTTTGTAAGACATAACTTATATAGGATTAAAACACAAAAAATATAAAGAACTTTTACAGATCAATGAGAGAAAGGCAACCCAGTGGAACACTATGCCAAAGACAGGAACAGGCGTTTCACAGAAGACGAAACACCAATAGCCTGTAAGTGTGTGAGAATATGCTCAGTCGTTTTAGTAATCAGGAATTTCAAATTCAAACCAAAATGAAATACCATTTATCACCCATCAGACTGGCAAATGTTAAAATCACCAAGGATTGGCCAGAATGTGGAGTTGCAAGAACTCTGACACAACTGATGAGAGTGGAAATTAGTATAACCACTTTGTAAACACAAGTTGGTGGTGCCTGGTAAAATGTAATGTGCATGACCATATGACCCAGTAATTCCACAAAATTCTTACACGTGTCCACTGGGTAACATGAACAGGAAAGTTTACTATAGCAGCATTGTGAGTAGAAGAGAAAAATAGAAACAACCCAAGTGTTCATTGGAAGTGGAATGGATTTGTAAATCATGATGTGATTAAGCAATGAAATACAATTGAGCAGTGAAAAATGAATTGCAGTTACATGTATCAACCTGGATCAATTGTAATGATTTTGAGTGAAGAAAGAAGTTATAGAAGAAGATATGTATATATAAGTTTTAAATCCAACATATCAAAACAATGAATTATTTATACATAAATGGTAGATTAATAAAATCCAGGAAATGATGAACATAAAATCATGTGATGGGAAGGGATGCCTTAGGATAAGGGCCCACAGGGAGGCTTCAAAGTGACGGTAATGTTGTATTTCTCAAACAGAATAGTGGGTAGATGGTGTTTTATTATTTCTTAAATTGTACATACACATTTGATACACTCTGGCTTATTTCTCTGTGTGTGTGTGTGTATGTCTATATATTGCTCTTTAAGTTAGCTGACATCGAGTCAATTCCAGCTCAGGGTGACCTTATGCACAAAAGAACGAAACATTGCCCGGTCCTGTGTCATCCTCATGATTGCTAGCACATTTGAGTCCCATCATTGTGGCTGTTGTGCCAGTCCATCTCACTGAGAGCCTCCCATGCCCTTGTTAGCCCTCCCCTTTACTAAATATGATGCCCTTTTTTAGTGATTGGTCCCTCCTGATGACGTGTCCAAAGCAAGCAAGTCAGACTGTTTTGTTTTAATCCATAAAACTTTTCACTGGCTAATTTTTGGAAGTAAATCGCCAGGCTTTTCTTTCTAGTCTACATCTGGAAGCACAAATGAAACTCATCCACCACAGATGACCCTGCTGGTATTTGAAATACCGGTGGCCTAGCTTCTGGCATCATAGCAATACAACAAACTGACAGATGGGTGGTAGAGATATATTTATCCCCCCAAAAAGGAAGAAAATGTAACCTTTAGAATTTGTAACAGATAGTAGGAAATGTTTTGAAAGTAGGTAACATGGATTTAAAAAACCAGTTGCTATCAAGTTGATTCTGACTCATGGTGACTCCATGTGTGTCAGAGTAGATCTGTGTTCCATAGGGTTTTCAGTGGCAGATTTTTCACAAGTAGATTGCCAGGCCTTTCTTCCAAGATGTCTCTGGGTGGACTCGAACCTCCAACCTTTCAGTGAGCAGCTGAGCACAATAACTGTTTACACTACCCAGGGCTCCAAAGTGGATTAGGGCATTGAGAATTAAAAAAGATTGAAAACCATTGCCTAAGAGCATTTGGAGGAGATTTAATTTTCTAGGCTAAGACCTCCCCATTGTATTAATTTTGGAGTGCAAAGGTACACTCCTAGGAGTCTCTGGGTGGTGCAAATGGTTAATGTGCTCAGCTGCTAACTGAAAGGTTGGAAGTTCAAGTCTACCCAGGGGCACCTTGGAAGAAAGACCTGGTGATCTACCTCCAAAAAGTTATCCATTGAAAACCCCATGGAGCAGAGTGCTACTCTAAAACACACGAGGTCGCCATGAGTCAGAATTGACACAACAGCAGCTGGTTTACAGAGACCTAAAAGAGCATTTCTGGCATAGTGACTTAAGTGATGCACAAGAGACACTGACTCCTAGACCTGAACTTCTTTCTTCCTCCCTACTTTACACCTTAAATATTTAGTGAGTGGCTACCAAATCCTGAGCATTGTCCTAGGTGCTGGGTACACAGAAGAGGTTGATGTCCGTATCTTGGTGCTTTTAGGATTTTTCAAAATGATGCTTAGAAGGTTTGTTAATCTTAGCCTCCTAGGCTAACTCCACATCAAAATTCACTTTAGGTCCGTATCATAATTCACTCTTTGAGATCTGCTTCTAGGAAATCACTTATTTACATATTTAGACAGCCTAACAATGTATAGCTTTAAAATTTTCAGGGTTAATATCCTTTTTGGTTTGGTCCTAGACTCTTGGTTTATATTCTAATTCCTATATATATTTATTCCCAGCTTTTTCCCCTTCCCCACACATATCAAGCATCTCTTGATGTACTTTAGTTATTTGGGATTAACCTTGATGTATTGACTTTACCTTTCTATCTATATTTTTGAGACATGAAATTTGATCTAATCTTACACCTTGACTTAAAGCAAGCAGTATTTTCAAAACCATAACAAACACACAGCTAGAGTATGTTAGGTAGTACTAAGGAAAACATTTTTATTTTAATAGTTGTGTGGTTATTTTAATGTTTTTATAAAATACACACATGAAACCTGTGATTGCATGGCTATTGCTTAGGATGAAGCTAAAGTAGTCTCTGTGATGATCCGTCGCACGTGAGCTTCGTGAATTGATGGCCCAGGTGGTTCTCAGATATAGCAAAAAATCATTAATACATAGATTACTGATGCAGTGTTTAGTTGTAAAGCTGAATTTAGGTACTCGCTTTGATGTCCTCTGATTGCTTTCTTCTTGTATCATAATTCTAAAAAAAATAAAACTTACGTGGTTTGGTCAGGAAAAAGCAATCTAGAAAATTTGTCTAAGCAAATTTGTTCAAATAAGATCCCTGTTTTAGGATATGTTCTGGAAATACAAAGATGAATAAGACAGATCCTACCTTTCAGAAGTTTCAGTCTAACAGAGGTGGGCAAATAAACTAAAAGTTGCAATATAATATGGTAAGTGCGGCATTGGAAATATGTGCAAGGGAAATGGGTATCATGGGAGGGAAAGGCAGTCACTGACATATGGAGCAGTGAGGAAAGTCTTCACAGAGGAGATGATACTTGGAAGCAGTCTTGAGAGATGAGCAGAAGATTTTCAGAAAGATTGATTAGAAAAGGCAGACCTGGGAAAGGCACATGCTAATGTCCAGAGACTTAAAAGAGCATGGAGTATCCAGGCAACTGCGAGTGGATCATCATCTATGCTAGTGTGAGGTGGAGGTGGGAGCCAGCTACGAAAGCTCTTGTATGGAATAAGAAGGTTTTTATTTAGGTAACATTCTATACGTGATTAGCCCTAGGAAGATTTTAAGCAGGAGAGTGACATAATCACTAGGGGTAGTTGGGAAGATGGATAAGAGGGAAGGAAAGCAAAGTCAGATTACATCCAATTGTTGAGCAAAGGAAGAATGGGTAGCAGGTAAGGGGGACATTCAGAATTTCAGCTTTATCTTTGTATGATTTTCAGGAAATCAGCTTACATCTAGACTTTTTCCAGAATGTAATGTGTTGAAGGAGATAATGGTAGGTGATTTGGAGCTGGTATCCGAAGTTTCTGAAGAAATTGGCATTATTCACTCTTTATTATAAACGAAGTATTAATTAATTTAGCCGATCTAATCTTAAAGGCAAACAGACTTTTGTTTACTTTGTGATAAAAATCCTACATCAAGCAGCATGTAAAAGTTAAGTGGAGACGTGTTGATGAGGCACACAGCTGCAGACAAATTCTGTTTTCCAACTAAAGTGGTACTTGTGGTAATAAACTGCAGACGGTAGAGTGAAATATTTAAACTTTTTTTGCAGTTAATATCCTGCCAAGAAGGTCTCAGACAACAGTATTTTTGAAAGGAAATTGGGTGAATAATAAAATCTGTGTATAAACAGCCACCTTTAAATGTGGGTTTTAGAAGTGAATGTTCTACGTAAGTTAATTGTGACATATTGTTTACTTCTGTGCACATTTACTATTAAATTTTAGACGTGATCGCCTTTGGATTTGGTGAGCATTACTCTACCTTCCAGAGAAATGTAATGGTATGCCAACTTATTTTTGTACTTTCAGCATATTGTAAGTTAGAGTCATAGGTCTGATGCTGCTTGCCTGTGGTTGGTTGTGAGTGTATTCATTTTTATCTGTATACATATCCTGCCCCTTAACACCAAATGTTCTGCTTCACATTTAATTTAGGAATGTCCTCTTAATAAGCACGTTTTGGGAGATGGCTTAGTCAACTAGTTTGCTAACATCCAAAAGCTATATACTCTCAGCATTATCTTAGCCTTTTTGAATTGTAGCCCAACAAAAAGTTCTGACTCTGGGGAGTTAACTTTAATATATTACCAAAAATCATCCAGAAGCATCAAAAGAGGGAGTTGATGTAAAGGTTTATAGAGATGTTCAGAAGGAAAGTTAACATTAACTTGGTAGTGTGACTTCATAGAAATAAGGGAGGAACCGCAGAAATGAAGGGGCTGTAAATGACCTTGGAACAACTGCAGGTTCCTTCGTGCAGTGCTTAATAATGTGGATTATGATGAAACTTGATTTGTATCTGAAACGATGTTTTCTACAGCCCTTGCCAGCAAGTTCTTTTGCAGCACTTTTTAGTGGTTTTGAAAATTTAATTCCTAATTTCCTTATTTTCTACTCTGTTACAGAAATCCCCTGCAAAGAAGCTGAGCCATGCAATTAGTAAATCTTTGGGGTGTGTACCCACCAGAGACCCCCCGCATCCTGTTTTTCCTGAGCAACCAGAAAAACCACTTGACCTTGCACATATAGTGTAAGTATATACCTGGATATGGATTATACTGAAATGGAGACTTCGCTAAGTCTTTTGAATTGAAATCAAATACCACCTAATATGTATATTCAGCCTTCTGATTTTTTCTTTACTTTTGGAAAACTTAGACTTCAAGCTTTTAACTCTTAAAAGAAAACCATGTCCATTGCTGTCGAGTTGATGATTCCAGCTCATATAAATAGCTGTGTGGAAACCTAGTTTCTGCTGCTGAAGCCTAAGTAATTTAGCAGTCGCCAGTAGAAACATTAATACATTGAAGAGTGATTATTGTGCTGGTTTTAACAGAGCTGCCTTTTGTTTGTGTGTGCCTCACTTAAATCAGTGGTATAAGTAATTTGTTCTCTCTACAACAATAATGTTCATAGGGATTTTTAAAATTAGTTTAGACAAAATAGAAATGAAAACCAACTTAATTTGTTCTTTTTGTGTTGAGAGAAAAGAATAGAAAATAAGTAAAAATAGTGTTTTCTATATTTTTGGTTGAATATTCATGCTAAATAAGGGAAAGCTAGAGGAGAACAAAAAAATTAGAGAAATAGAGGAAAGGACAAAAGGAAAGTTAAGGAAGAAGAGAAACAATGATGCCTCTAACTGGTTTCTTCACCCTGAATTAATGATTATGTTTGTTGTGCTAGATAAAGTTGGTTGTTTTTTTTAAATCATTAGTCTTTATCAGAGGTTTAGAAGTTTTTCTGTTGGAGTGGACATCCATTTTCCTTTTACCTACCTAATGGTAGATGATTTCGACTAGACAAACTCTTGATCTTTTTTTTTCTTTAATTCAATTATTTTTGAAAATTTTATATTTATTAAAATAATGCATGCATATGGATTAAAAATTGAATAATACAGAGGAGCTTATAATGAAATTCAACACATTCTGCCTTTTCTGGGTTTTAGATTATATCTCTAAATAGTATATTTAGAGCACTATTTCTTGAGTTCTCCGTTTTGGACATTACTGAGTTTTTTTCTGTGATGTAAAGAATTAACCTCATTTATAACTCCATATACCAACCCATCCTTGTTTTTCATAATTATGTTACCACTTTTTAGTTCATTACCTTTCTAATTTTAAATAATATTCTTAAACTTCTGTTCCTGTAACTTCTACTATGTACATAAGCTGAGGAAAATTAGTACCTTCTGCCATTACTTTTATATTGTGAAAGCTGATAATGTTTATACACCCACTCCTCACTATTGTCATGGTTAGGTTCCAAAGACCAGGTTGTTATGCGAAAATTGGCATTATGTGGAAATAGAGGATGACCACATCCGGTCACAAAATGGAGGATGACTACATCATTATATAACTGCCAAATTACATCATTACGTAACTGATGTGCCAAACCACTGAGAATCATGGCCCAGCCAAGTTGATGCATAACTTTAACCATGACAGCCAGTGTTACTCTCGCCTTGCACCTTGGCATTCATTACTGCCAGACATATGTTGCTAATACACAAAATTGTTGGATAGTAGATTTATTACTACTGTTGTAAATGTGAAATGTCAGATAACAAGATAGTTGGTAAATGAGGAGTAGGTATATTCTCTTCTATAACCACAACTAAGTCTTCTGAGATATAAGGAGTTAAATCTAAATGGTGAAACCAATAGCAGCCTTATCAGTAAATATCATTCATTACAAAATCAAATAGCGTGCTGATTCTGTATATTCTTTTATGTAGTTCCAGTGTCATGAGCTCTGTGCAATTATTGTGTCATCAGAGTTAAATGGGAACTTCTTTCCTACATACCACTAGTTGCTCAAAATCATGCCACCTGTTGGCTTTATGACTAAATTTACTTTCTTATACAGTTTTTGTTGGTTTTTCGTCTGTTTCACATTATTTTCTTGTTGGGAAAATTAAGCCTTTTATCTTTGTGT
Organism: Dugong dugon; assembly: GCA_030035585.1. Classification (NCBI taxonomy): domain Eukaryota; kingdom Metazoa; phylum Chordata; class Mammalia; order Sirenia; family Dugongidae; genus Dugong; species Dugong dugon. The sequence goes on from CM057473.1 coordinate 75,271,217, forward strand.
TCTATACTGCATTTTATCCATTGCTTGTAAATTTTTTTGTTAAATTTGTTAACCTTTTCCATTTATAGTTAGTATTTTCTTAAAAAAATCCTTGTCTGCCCCAAGGTTGTAATGATTTTCTCCATTTTTCTTTTTCCTTTTTTCAAGTTTTAAACGTGCCCCTTTCACATATGTCTTTAATTCATCTGAAATGGAGTTTTGTGTGTGGTGTGATACAGAATATCCAATTTATTCTCTCTCTCTTTCCTTCTGTGTATTTGAATGACAGCTTCTCTCAGGACTATTTATTGGATAATTCATCATTTCTCCACTACCCTACAATTCCACCATTGTCATAAATAAAGCTTCTAAACACTCATGGGTTGGTTTCTATATTCTATTCTGTCCCTTTGGGTAAATTGCCTATTCTTGTGTCAATGATACACTATCGTAATTAACCCATTGCCATCAAGTCGATTCCAACTCGTAGCGACCCTATCGGACAGCGTAGAACTGCCTCATAGGGTTTCCAAGGCTGTAAATCTTTACGGAAGCAGACTGTCACATGTTTCTCCCGCTGAGAAGCTGGTGGGTTCAGACCACCGACCTTTCAGTTAGTAGCCAAGTGTTTTTACCACTGTGCCACCAGGGCTCCTTATGTTAACTACTATAAGCAATTAAGTAATCTTCTTCAGGAGTATCTGGTCTATTATTTGTCCTTTGCTCTTAGAATCAGCTTATTGAATCCCTCAAAAAACTGTTGGGATTTTGATTGACGTTTCATATAATCTAAAGATCAAATTGGAGAGAATTGACATCTTTACAGTACACCTAGTCCTCACTTATCAACTATCTCATTATACAACATTTTGCATTTATGACAATAGTAAAAAATCTGTCTGACGATTTTGCGCATTAACGACATACATCTGGCAGTAACAAACGCTGAGGTGCAAGGCAAGAGTAACACTGGCTGTGATGGTTAAGGTTATGTGTCAACTTGGATGGGCCATTATTTTCAGTGGTTTGGCTATAATGTAGTGATGTAATTTGGCAGTTATGTAATGATATAATTTGGTGGTTATGTAATGATATAATTTGGCAGTTATGTAATGATGTAATTATCCTCCATTTTTGTGATCTGATATGGTCATCTTTCATTTTTGCATAAAGCCAATTTTCCCATAAAAGTCTGGTCTTTGGAATCCTAACCATGTTGGTAAGTGAGGAGTAGAGGTATTATATCTTCCAGTCTATGAATGTATTATGGATTTCCATTTATTTAAAAATTCTTCCATGCCTTTCAATGAAGTTTTATAATTTTTCCCGAGAAAGATCTTGTATACGTTAGATTAATTCTTGTGTACTTTACATTTGTTGTTCCTGTTGCAAATGGTGCCTTTTTTCCTTCAACTTTTTTGAGATATAATTTACATAAAATAAAATTCCCCTATTTTAAGTGTATCGTTCTGAGTTTTGGCCAATGTATACAGTCAGGCAAATAGTCTCTTTTTTGAATTATGTTTTTTAACAGTTGCTGCTGTATGGAAATGCAAATTGTTTTGTATATTGATCCTCTATCTAGTCATCTTGCTTAACATGCCCATTAATTCCAGTAATTTGTCCTCAGATTCTTTTTGATTTTCTATATAGGTAATTATATCACCTACAAATAATGACAGCTTTGCTTCTTCCTTTCACTCCTTACACTTTTTAAAATTAATTAGTACTTTCTTTTTTGTCTTACTATGCTGGCTAGAACCTCCAGTGCAAAACTGAATAGAAGTGCTTTAATAGACATTCTTGTATTATTACTAATCCCAAAGGGAGTGCTTTCAGTGTTCATTGTTTAGTATGTTATTTGATGTAGGTTTTGTAGATATGACTTATCAAGCTAAAGAGATTCCCTTTTATTCCTAGTTTGCTAAGAGGCTACCTTTTTGTCAGGAATGAATGCTGAATTTTTTCAAAGACTTTTTCTCTACTAATTGAAATGATCATATGATTTTCTTTTATTCTGTTAATGTAGTGAATTACATTAGTTTTTTGTTTAAACCACTTCTACATTCCTGGAATGAACTTGACCATTTTTTTAATACATTGCTGGGTTTTGTTTGCTAATATTTTGTTTCGATGTTGTGTATGTTCATGAGTGAGACTGGCCTGTAACTTCCCTTGCATTTTAAGTTTCGTTTTGTTTTGTTTTAATTTTACTGCCCAATTTGTTGCTTCAGATAGGTAGGAAGCATTCCCTTTTTTTATATATTTTTTGGAAGAACTCATTTAAGACTGGAGTTACTTCCTCCTCAAATTTTTGGTAAGACTTACCAATCAAGCTGTCCTAAAGCTTTTTTTTTTTTTTTTTTTTTTTAGCTTACCTAAAGCTTTCTTTGTGGGAAGAATTTTAACTGTTAATTCCATTTTTAAAAACAATTGTAAGACTATTTTCATTTCTTTTTGAGCCATTTTGGAGCATTTCATATTTCTAAGAATTTGTCAATTTTATCTACATTTTCAAAGTTAATGGCACAAAATTCACAGTATCTTATTATCTTTATAATGCCAACAGCATTGCTTAATTGATACAGTTTTATTTTTAATCTCATGCATTTACATATTTTCTTTTTTTCCTTGATGAATCTTGCTATAGGTCTGTCCAATCTATTGGACTTTCAGAAGACCAACTTTTGGTTTTGATGATCCTCTTTATTGTATGTATTGTATATTTTCTATTTCGTTTATTTCTGCTCTTTATTGTTTCTTTTTTTACAGTTTCTTGTGGTTTATTTTGGTATTCTTTTTCTAACTTCTTTAAAGATATGGCTAGCTTACTCATTTCAGTTTTTTTCCTTCCTAATATAAGCATTTAAGGCTGTAAATTTCTCTAAGCACCACCTGAGTAGTGTCTGAGGCTTGTTACATAGTATTTTATTATTGTATAGTTTTAAGTATTTTCTAAGTTTCATTATGATTTCTTCTTTGAGAAGTATACTTTATTAATTTCCAAATTTATGGGGGTTTTCTACTTGTCTTTTGTTATTAAGTTTCAGGTTAATTTCATTTTCGTCTGAAAAATGGTCTGTATTATTCAGTCCTTTGAAATTTTTTCAGACATTCTCTAGAGCCTAGTATATTGTTAGTTTTTTATTATGTTCCAGATAAGCTTGATAGAAGTGTTTATTCTGCTTTTGTTGGGAGCAGAGTTCTATTATGAATGAATATATATGCCCATTAGGTCAAGTTTGTTAATCATATTGCTCAAATCTTCAATAACCTTACTCTAATTAGGCCGTTCAAGTATTAATTAATCTAAATTATTCCCAAACCAAGAATATAGTCAGTAGGCTATCCTCTCAAAAAAAAAAAAAAAAAGCAATGATAGGTTTCCTTTTAGATTCTGATGAGATTTTGAGGAATTAATCCTATTCAGATTGACTAGATAACTTTTAATGTCCCTTTCAACTTTGGGCTGTTTTATAGATTTCTTCTATATTCATCGCATGTCAAAGCAGTGGTTCCCAAATTTGGCTGACATCAGAGTCACTTGGAGAGCTTCAAAAACTACAGATTACCAGGTTGCTTCCACTCTAAGCTAACTGAATTCATAATTCTGGGGGTGGCCTGGGAATCTACCTTTTAAAAAGTTCCTTACTGAATCTGATTAGTTAATAGTACTACTGCATTAGAACATAAAAGATTTTAGCTATATGAAAAACAAGCTAAGAATTCAAAATTAAGCATTCAAAAATACATATAGAGTACAACTAAAATATAAATATATCAGTAACCATTTTTAACTCTTGCTGAGATTTTTAATTATTCATTCATTCAGCAAATACTGAGGACCTTCCAGGTACAGTGCAAGCTGCAAACGGTATTCATGCTGAACTTTGCTTATATGCATGTAGGTTTGAGTGAGGGTAAGAAAGTCAGTTTCATAAAGTACAGTGTTATCAGTTGGCTTCCTTAGGCAGTAGTTATAGGTATAGCCCAAAAGATGAGAAAACTGAGAGGAGTGGGCTGCTGTGCATTTCTCACAATCAGGAAAAAGAAGTTGGTGCTTTGCACTTAGAGACAAAGATAGGCCCTAAGTTTGAATGCTTAAAGTCAGCAAAATATTCAGTTAGGTAAGGTCATGATTATTGTAATCATTACTTGTTACGCAATACTAATTTTAAAGGGTCATTTTTTAGACAGAGAATGGGGACTTCCAGTTCATCAGCAGCTACACATTGTAGGCATTATTTTCAAACACGTAAATTGTTTATTTATTTGCTAAAAATCAGTAATCCTGATTCAGATGAATCCCACCTACCCAAGGGGAATGGGCACTGGGGACAGAGCCAAAGGGAATGGATGACCAGCATAGTTGAACCTTTCCCAAGACCATTAATTAAACATTGTTCAAGTCAGCTTATCCTTTATAGTCATTTCTTATTTGCTCACAGCTTTTTTTATTGTACTAAAATATATATAACAAAACATTTGCCATTTTAAACCATTTTTAAGTATACAGTTAAGTGACATTAATTACATTCACCATGTTATACAACCATCACCACTATCCATTTCCAAGTTTTTCATCACCCCGAACAGAAACCCAGTGCCCTTTAAGCATTAGCTCCCCATTCCCCCTTACCTCACTAATAAGCTTTTCTCTCTCTATGCATTTGCCTATTCTAGATAATTCACATAAGTGGGATTGTATGATATTTGGTTTGTTGTGTCTGATTTACTTCACTCAGCATAATGTTTCATTGATCATCCATGTTGTAGCATGTATCAGAACTTCATTTCTCTTTATCACTGAATAATATTCCATTGTATGTGTATACCACATTTTGTTTATCCATTCATCTGTTGATGGACACTTGGGTTGTTTCCACCTGTTGTTTATTGTGAACAATTCTCCAGTGAACACTGGTGTACAAGTATCTGTTTGAGACCCTGCTTTCAGGTTTTTGGAGCATGTACCTAAGAGTAGAATTGCTAGGTTAAATGTTAATTCTGTGTTTAACTTTTTGAAGAACTGCCTACTGTTCTCTTCTTTATGGTTTTTAGCTTCCTTTTATGTTTAAAATGAATATTCTCACCTCAAAATTATGCATATACTTTTATCAAACGATTCTTACTTTTGGATTTGTTCCTTATTTTTTTGTTGTTGTTGCTAAATATGAGATAGAAATACAAGTTTATTTTTTTTTTAAAGAGTAGCCGGTTACCCCAGCTTCATTACTTTCCTGCTGATTTTGTTACAGTTTTAATTTTACCTTCTTTTTAGCAGTCAGTGTGAATGTCGATGAATTTGACCATTCTCTTTATGAAAGGCATTGTGTTAACTTATTTGGAACTGTCTCTTGAATGTATTTTGAACTTGTTTCATTGTATTCCAAGGGCCTTTTTCATATATTGCATGTACTATTTGGTTTGGAGTTAATTCTGAGAGGTATTTAATTTAATCTTTAATATTACAGTGCTTGTGTGCTGTCGAGAATTCAGTTCACAAGACCCTTTTAATTTGAAAGTTAATATTCTTAGAGTTTTCTGAAAGGCTCATAAACATTTCCTTTTGTGTTTAGCCTGTAAAGTAACTAGTTTGTGCAAATCAAGTCTGACTCCTTAGAAAATGTGTGGTGGACCTCAGGGTTTGCACATGTCAGTAGTTATCAGTCTTGAGCCACGGAGGGTCATACCCTTTCTGTAAGAAAGACAGCAGTGCTAGTCTTCCCCTTGGAAAAGAGTGGGTGTTCTTAATCACTGTTTATCTTCAGCTCTTTAGATGGCAGCTTTTCTGTTTTTGTGAATGTGATTGTTTCTTCTTTCCTATGATAATGACATTCTAGTCCATGGGTTTTTAGTGTCTATATGGACTCTGCAGTGCTCCAGATCCTCTGATGGCAGATGCTTTCCATTTACAGACGTGCTGTGCAGATTGAGGGAAGCACTGTTAAAACTTCCCACTGTAATGACTTGGACAGTGTATCTTGAAATTAGAAGAGGTGTAATTTGCCTATTGTGGTGTTAGTCACTTCAAAATTAAGTTTTATTTTGTAAGAAATAAATGGGACCAGTTCTATATGCCTTCTTAAAAATTCTGAAAAAAATGATTTTACTTGAAAGAATAGCCTCTGGAGCTTAAATACTCCTCAGGTATGTGTCTCTGACTTTGTTTTGGTCTAAATACTATTAAGGGTTTCTTTAAAGTTCATGAGAATTTCTTGGTGGGTATCCTGGTTTCTGACTAGTTTCAAGATTGTACTATTACATCCCAAAACTACTCTTCTCATTTTGAAGCTCTGAGAAATAATACAAATCACAGTTTCCCTATACGTCAGGTAATTCTCTAACAAGATGTCTTTATCTTATCGTCTGTTTTTATCTTAAGAAAGGCTTCCCCGAAGAATAACTTTTACCTTGAAGCCTAAAAGCTAAGTAGGGATTAGCCGTGGGAAGGGTAGTGGGAGGCACACTTTCCGCGAGGGGAGGGCAGTGGACAGAGCACAGAGGGCGAGGGGAGGGCTGCAGAGGTAGGCAAGGGCTGCTACGGATTTTGGATGTTATCCTAAACTGAAGGATTTTAGATTGGAAAGAGGAATGTTGAAATTTTCATTAAACAAAATCACTGCCTACTGTGTAGAAATGGGGAATGGGGCAAGGGTGAAAGAGGAGAGGCCAGCTAGGAGGTTTTTTCCTTAAGGGAGGTGAGAGATATGGAAATTTGGACTAGCATGGTGGCAGTGGAGACGGAGAGGTGTGTAAACACACACAAAGAATCTTATGTTTTACCATCAATGCATGCCTAGAAATCATATTAAAACCCCAATGAGAGTTTGGGGCAAAAACTGAAACTAAGTATGAAATAAAGTATATTTTCATGTTAGTTACTTGAGTTTCATTGTTGATGTTGACAAGAGATTTATTAAGATCCTCACAAAATTGAGATTCAAGTGTACTTGATATATATTGAGCCCTTTGCTCACCTCTTCCACGAACATTTTTTACTTTAATCCTCACAGGAACCTTTGTGGTATAAATATCATTTACCCACTTAGTAAATCAGGAAATAGTATCGGGGAGGTTGAATGACTTCGTGAAGACCAGAGTTGAGGATTAGAGTCTAGGGCTCCTGACTCCACACCCAGCCTTCTTGCCATTGCACTCTAGTGTCTTAACATGCTGACATACTAAGAAGTTGTTATTATAAAAACATATAGTAGTTGAAGCACTGTTTGAACCGTCTGGTTCAGAATCAAAAGAGAATGTTGAATAGCTGTAACTTGGCTTATTGAAAAATAGAAGGGAGGGAGTGTGATATGATAGAAAGACAACTAGATTAAAAATCAAGATACCTCAGTTTGCTTTTCTGCAAATGGGGATAATAAAATCAACCTTATCTATCTCAGAATATTATTTAAGGATAATGTATGTGAAAATGTTTCTAAGAGTTTAAGATGCTATAAATAAATGGAATCTGAGCTTTGAAATTCTTTTACTTATAATAAAAAAACCAAACCAGTTGCCGTCAATTCTGACTCATGGCGAACCCTGTGTGTCAAAGTAGACCTGTGCTCCATACGGTTTTCAATGGCTGGTTTTTCAGAAGTAGATTGCCAGTCCTTTCTTCCAAGGTGCCTCTGGGTGAACTCAAACCACCAACCTTTCAGTTAGCAACTCCTTTTCTAAGAGTAAAGTAACTCATATCACAAAAAAAGTAAACTCCACAAAGGCTGGGACTCTGTCTTATTCACCACTTAATTCCTAGCACCTAAAATTCCTGGTGTATGGTTGGCCCTTCAAAAATATTGAATGAATAAATGAATGGTATGGAATGTGATATCAATGTGACACCTACCTTCTCCCTTTTTATGTTTTAGTTTTCTTTTCCCCCTTCAGAAAATAATACAGATTATGTACCTACAGTTTTCTAAAGACTCCACTAGATGTCAGTCATATTTCCTTGGTTGTTTAATTGTGTTCCTTTTCTGGTGAATTGGGAATATTGAATAAACAAGGTTTTTCAAATAAATCTCAACTTGTATTCAAAACAAAACCAATTCACTTATCAACATCATAGCAACTTTTCTTACTTATAAGTCTCTGAGAGAAATTAGCTGCTTGCTTTTGGTCCAAACATTTTTATAAAACTTCTAGTCTTTGATGTCTTTGAGAGCCTTTCTGCTATCCTAACGTAAACAATTTGCTAGTGCTTGAGATCTGTCTAACCACCTAGTACTTAAGCCTAATTAATTAGCGGTTGGTTGCCATTACATTTCTGTTTATGTTTATCTCTAAGAGAAAGCAAAACTTCCTGATGTTGGCTTAGTGTATATCTCCCTCAAAATTTCAGTAAGGAGGAACATGACCAATGTCCCGCTCGTCACACCTGTGACTTATCTGTTCTCTTAAAGAGAGGTTGGCAAACTACAGCCTGCAGGCCAAATCCAGCCTGCCACCTTGTTTTTGTATGGCCCATGATCAACCATTTAAAAAATGGTTGAAAAGAACGAAAAAGAATAATGATATGTTGTGACACATGAAAATTATATGACATTCAGATTTCAATGTCCATAACAAAAGTTTCATTCGAAAACAGCCACACTTATTTGTTTACATATTATCTGTGGCTGTTTTTGAAGTACAGTGGGAAAGCTGAGTAATTGTGACTAAGACTATATGGCCCTCAAAGCTAAAATATTTACTGTCTAACAGTAGAGAAAGTTTGCTGACTCCTGCACTTAAGGAAGGTTAGATGAAAACTTCAAGTTTAGGGCACTCTGCTGCTTGATACTCTTCTTTCCAAATGCTCAACATCTTCTTTGGTCTTGATGGCCCAGGTTGTTTTTTCCATCCAACGGTGAAGGTTAATTGGTGACTTCTCTTGAAGCACTTGGAAGAAGTTATTACCTAGAAATCCGACTGGCTTCCCATTGACAGACATGCCTTTGTTTCTCACCACTTATGTGTTGTAAATATATAGCATATTTGAACAGATAAATCAACCTATTTTCTCCACATCTTGCATCAAAACAGAATTAACCTAGACAATAAAAAATTATTTACATTACGTTAATACTTTAATATGATTCTTAGGAGCCCTGGTGGTGCAGTGGTTAAAGTACTCGGCTGCTAACCAAAAGGTCAACATTTCAAACTCACCAGCCACTCCTCAGGAGAAGACGCGGCAGTCTGTTTCCGTAAAGATTCCAAAACGCAAACCCATTGCTGTTGAGTCGATTCTAGCTCATAGCAACCCTGTAGGACAGAGTAAAACTGCCCCACAGAGTTTCCAAGGAGCAGCTGGTGGATTCGAACTGCTGACCTTTTGGATAGCAGCCATAGCACTTAACCACTATGCCACCAGGGTTTCCCTCCATAAAGACTACAGCCTTGGAAACTCTATGGGGGGCAGTTCTACTCTGTCCTGTAGGGTCACTATGAGTCGGAATCGACTCAACTGCATGGGTTTGGTTTTCAGTGGGTTAATAGACTCTTATTTGTTCTATTTTTACTGCTCTTCTGTTTATACTGACTTAGAATCTATACATACATTACTTTGAGTTGATCTAAAAAATATGTTCTCTTTGTTTTTATCCTATGCCAAACTTATAGATTTTTTTTAACTTTAGACAACTCTGTTTTAAACATATGGTGCTTTCAGTGTTTGTGAACTTTTTAGTATAGCATGATAATTCTGCCTGTCTTGTTCTTATTTATAAGGACTTTAGGTAGATACATAGAAGCGTACCAGACCAGGAATAATATAAGACAGTTTGTACCCCTATGAAAGAACAGGTCTAATTTCTTTAGTTATTAAAGCACATTTTTGTGACTTTTTTTAAAAATGATGAATGGAGTCTAGAGCTGGAAATGGCTTTTGTGACAAAGGTGCTTCTGGCTCCTTGTCCTGTACCAAACAAAATACCCCTTCGTTTGCAGCTTTTTTTTAAGAGCCAAATTTGGGTTTACTGGCTTTGTTGCATTCCCAAATTGTGGAATGTTATAGAATTTATCATATTGATAAATTGATCTGGTTGAAATCAATGTCTTCCACAAGTACTTACTAAATGTGTATTGTGAATGGGGCCTTGTGCTTGGTGCTGAGGATAGAGTCTTATTTGAGGAACTGACAAGATAGTACTTAATACTTTTGTCTTAGACCACTGGGTGAATCTGATACTCTAGTCAATTGAAAGGAGTATCAGATTCATTCTGCACGTCTTGGTCTCCTGAGACTGAAACTATTTGGACAGTTGTAATTTTGAGCTCTTTCTGACAGATAAATATCATATTTTGACTCTTTCTGATAAACATAACTTATCTGATATTAATTATGTCTTGCATTTTACTGTAATAATTTTGAAAAACCTAGGCATAGCGACATAATCCACTTACCAGTGGGCCATCAGATACCTAAACTTGGAGGTCTATATCATTTGACCTTTGGAAAAAGATAAGTTCCTTGTTATTCTCCTAGCCTTGACTGTGAAGGCTTTTATGGTTCTAAATTTTGCATCACTTCAGTCAGTATCTGCAGCTTTAATAGGATTTTAGATTCATCCAGAACCATCCATATGTTTTTTTCTCTGTATTATAATGTGTGCGTTATTTCTGCATCTTTTGTTGCTTGTTCCTGGATTGTACTATGTCTGAAACATTTTTCTATTTCCTCTACATCATAAGTTACATAAGGACAAAAAGCCTGCAAAATTCCCCAATTCTGTGTAATCCACACTACTTAGTTCAGTGCCCTGCATGAGTGTGGAAGCGTGGAGGTGAGAGTTATAAGAATATTCTTCAGTCAAAGGTGGAGTTTGAACAGCCTGGTTGAGACTGAGCGTATTTGGAAGATTATAGCCTTGAGCTATATCTGACAGATAATTATTGCACTTCGACTCTTAGCTCATCTGATAACAAATTCTATTTTGCGTTTTGCCCGGATGCTTTTGAAAACCTAGCAGTTGAGGAATACAGGGTTCTCTTAGAGCCCTGAGCTCCACTAGGTCCCTGTCTGGCTGTTGTCGTTATGGCTCCATTTCAATCTGAAGGTCCCACATAATCACTCTGTTTTGATTACAAAGATTACAGCTGCTCGCTAGCCTTGGAAGTATCTCTCCAAAAAGAAAGATGGAGCACAGAGAGCACTAATTCCAAGGGTTATGCACATCTAAGATAGTCCCAGAAATAGAAGGTTTTTGCCTGAACCTCGGGGGGCAGGGGTAGAGGGCAGCACTTACATGCAGTCATGCACACCCATGTAAGTATATATGTGTTGCACCTCTGGGTGTGACACAGGAATGGTCACATGATGAACAAATGCAGTGATTGATTATGGTGCAGTAAGGAGAAACAGCATCATTTTAATATAACAAAACTCAGAACCATCAAGGTTTAATCCTAAGAAGGTAATTATTTACAGGTGGCTGCGACTCTGGTCTGCCGAGTATCACCCTCCCCTTGGGATTTTTCTCACCGTTTACCACTAAAGCACTGTGCTTTTAAACTCTAAATGTAGCATGGCCCAAAACACCGTCCCTAGGTTTTCGTTTTTAACAGCTTTATTGAGGTATAATTTACATACCATAAAATTCACCCACTGTAACAGTTCAGTGATTTTTAGTAAATTTATACGGTTGTGCAACCATCACCACCATTCAGTTTTAGAACATTTCCATCAACCAAAAAAGTTCTCTCATGCCCATTTGTAGTCTGTCCCACCTCCTACCTCCAGCCCCATGCAACCACTGATCTACCTTTTATTTCTGTAATTTTGTCTTTTCTAGAAAGTTCACATAAATTGAACCATATAATATGTAATCTTTTGTTTCTGACGTCTTTCATTTAGCATAATATTTTTGAGGTTTATCCATGTTGTAGCAAATATCAATAGTTCATTCTTTTTTAATGCTGAAAATATTTCACTGTATGAATATACTGTATTTTGTTTATCCATTCACTATTTGATGGAAATTTGGATCATTTCCAATTTGAGGCTGTTATGAATAATGCTGCTATACGTTTGTGTCTTTGTGTAGACATTCTTTTCATTTCTCTTGGGTAGATACCTAGGAGTGGAATTGCTGGGTCATGTAGGCTAAAAGTGTGTAACTTTTTAAGAAACTACCTAAGACTTTTTTAAAGTAACTGCTCTGTGTTACAGTCCCACCAAAAGTACATGAGGGTTCCAGTTTATCTACATTCTCACCAACACTTGGTGTATTGTTATTCTTTTGTATTATAGCCATCCAACTGAGTGAATTATTGTTGTTGTCAGTTGTCATCCAGTTGGCTGTGACTCATGGTAACCTTATGAATAACAGACCAAAACATTGCCCAGTGCTATGCCAACTTCATGATCATTGGCATGTTTGAGTCCATTATTGTGGCTGTTAATCCATGTCACTGAGGGTTTCCCTGATTTTTGCTGATCCTTTACTTTACCAAACATCAAACATGGTGTCCTTTTCTAGGATTGGTCTTTCCTGGTAATATGTCCAAAGTAAGTGAACTGAAGTCTCTATCCTTGCTTCTGAGGAGCATTCTGGTTGTGTTTCTTCTAGGACTGATTTATTCATTCATCTGACATTCCATAATTTGAATACTACTCTTTACCAACACCATAATTTGAATACATTAATTCTTCTGTCTTCCTTTTTCATTGTCCAGTTTTTGTATGCAATATGAGGTGACTGAAAAGACCATGGCTTGGGTCAGGTGCACCTTCGTCATCAAAGTAACATCTTAGCTTTTTAAAACTTTAAAGAGATCTTTTGAGCAGGTTTGCACAATCCAGTACATCATTTAACTTCTTGACTGCTGCTTCCATGGATATTGATTGTTGATCCAAGTAGAATGAAATTGTTGATAACTTCAATTTTTTCTCCATTTATCATGATGTGTATCAGTTGAGAGTGAATGAGTAGTAGTATCTTATGGTTTTAATTTGAATTTCCCTAATGACTAATGCTGTTGAGTACCTTTTCATGTATTTACTAGCCATTCATATATCTTCTTTGGTATAATGTCTTTTCAGATCTTTTGCCCATTAAAAATATTTAAATAAACTTTTATTTCTGAAGTTTCCGATTTATAGAAAAGTTACAAAGTAGTACAGAGAGTTCCCATATACCCTGCATTCATTTTCCTCTATTGTTAACATCTTACAAATGAACCAATATTGATAGTATTATTAACTGAATTCCATACTTCATTGGAATTTCATTAGTTTTTCCTAATGTCTTTTCTGTTCCAGAGTCCCATCTAGGTCACAGCATTATATTTATTTGTTATGTCTGCTTAGGCTCCTCTAGGCTATGACAGTTTCTTTTGCCCATTTTTTAATTGGGTTGTTTATTTTTTATGATTGAGTTTTAAGAGTTTTTGTATATAAGTTCTTTATCAGATATATAATTTGTATGTATTTTCTCCCAGTCTTTGTCTTGTCTTTTCATTTTCTTAATGACCTTTTGAAGAGCAATTTTTGTAATTTTGAGAAACTCTAATTTATCAGTATTTTCTTTAATAGTTGTGCTTTTGATGTCATATCTAAAAAAATCTTTGCCTAACACAACAAGGTCATCACAAAAGTTTTCTCCTAGAATGTTTATAGCTTTAGCCCTTACATTTTGGTCTGTAACCCATTTTGGTGCTCATTTTGAGTTAATTTTTGTGCATGTTTTGAGGTAAGAGTCTAAGTTCGTTTTTTTGCATGTGAATATCCAGTTTTCTATGGCTGCTAACCCAAAGGTTGTCAGTTCAAATCCACCAGGCACTCCTTGGAAACTCTGTGGGGCAGTTCTATTGTGTCCTGTAGTGTCACTATGAGTCGGAATCAACTCGATGGCAACAGATTTGGTTTTTTGTTTTGTTTTGTATATGAAAAAGATTTTCCTTGACCCCACTGAATTTCATTGGCAGCTTTGTTACAGGTCCATTTACTGTAAATGTAAAGGTTAATTTGTGGACTCTGAGTTCTGTTCTATTAGCATATATGTCAGTTTAGCCTTATATCTATACCACATGATCTTGATTACTGTTGCTTAATAATAAGTTTTGAAATTGAGTGGTGTAAGATCTCTTATTTTTCAAAATTATTTTGGCTATTCTAGTTCTTCGCATTTTTGTATAAATTTTAGGAGTGACCTGTCAATTTTAATAACAACAGCAAAAAGAAAAAAAAGCTTGCTGGGATTTTGATAGGGATTCCTTTAAATATATAAATCAATGCTCCTCTTCTCCCTCCCCCTACTCTGTCCTCCTACTTTCCACTTGTCTTTTGTTTGTTGGTTGGTGTTTTGTTTTGCCTTCTGTGTTTGCATGTGAATATCTAAACCTGTCCTGGACACAATCTTCTCATATGTTTACCAAATCCTCGGCAGCGGCCACAACCATGAATATATTCCATTTGGTTCGATTACCCTTTACATCCTGCTGTAATAATAATGTTAATGAAAAACCCTTTAAGATATTTGGAAGATGTTCCTTTTTGTGTGAATTATCTGAAGGGATGTTAGATATAGATAAACAGAATATATAGAACTGTTAAGATCTAGAAAAGTAATTTAGCTTTATAATATACCTGTTCTATAACATAAACCAGTTCATGTCAATTTCTTATTCTTATCCCCTGAGTGACTTTTCATCATACTTAAAGCCAACGTCTGAACAAGGGTCTGCAGGGCTCCATAAGATGTGACTCCTGGCAGTCTCTCTGACTTTGGTTGTCACTTTCCCTTTGGTCTCTAAACTGTCCTGTTATACTGTTTTTCTTGCTGTTCCTTGAAACTACCAAGTATGTTCCCATCTTAGGGCCTTTGTATCTACTGTTTCATTTGCCTGAAATGCTCCTCACTCTGATATACACATGGCTAACTCCTTTGCTTCATTCAGGCCATCTCTTTAAATGTTAGCTCCTCAAAGAGACTTTCTGTAACTGTCTTACCTTAAATAGCACCATCAGCCACTCTGCGTCCTCTTACCTTGCTCTGGTTTCTTTATGGCACTTACCACTGAAAACCCATTGAAACCCATTGCCGTAAAGTCTTTTCTGACTCATAGTGACCCTATAGGACAGGGTAGAGCTGCCCCATTGGGTTTCCAAGGCTGTAATCTTTATGGAAGCAGACAGCCACATCTTCGTCCTGCAGAGTGGCTGGTGTGTTCGAACTATTGACCTTTTGGTTAGGAGCCAAGCCCTTAACCACTGCACTGCCAAGACTCCCTCTCTACATGGCATTATTTTATACATTTTTGTATCCATTTATAATCTCTACCCCCACTGCATTATAAGCTCCTTGAAGACAAGGACTTTCTTTTGTTTCCTGCTATATCTCCAGGGTATAGAATGGGCCTGGCAAATAGTAGACCCTAAGTAAATACTTGTAGAATGAATAAATGTATGTATATGTGCTTGGAAGTCCCTGGGTGGTATATAATGGTTAATGCACTTGATTGGCTCAGAAGAAAGGCCTGGTGAGCTACTTCTGAAAAATCAGCCGTTGAAAAACCTATGGAGCACAGTTTCAGTCTGACACATGTGGGGTCTCTGACTTGACAGCAGCTGGTTTGTTTGTTTGTTTTTAAATATACATGTGTGCTTACGTTACTGATAGCAGTGATCTTTATGAAGCATTCAGGTTATTGAAAAATGATCTGTATATCAAGATGAGGCAGGCTTTCTCTCTCTCTATTTTTACAGTGCTAGAGCTAGTAATGTCACATTTTGGATTGGAAGCCATTGTCCTCCAAATCCCCATGATTTTAAAAAAATTCTGAATTGTAGTCTTCTTTTTTTATTATTGTACTTTAGACGAAGCTTTACAGAGCAAATCAGTTTCTCATTAAACAATAAATACACATACTGTTTTCTGACAGTGGTTGCCAACCCCGCGACATGTCAACACTCTCCCCTTTTCAACCTTGGGTTCCCCGTTACCAACTTTCCTATCCCCTCTTGCCTTCTCATCCTTGCCCTTGAGCTGGTGTACCCATTTAGTCTCATTTTGTTTTATGGGCCTGTCTAATCTTTGACTGAAGGGTGACCCTCAGGAGTGACTTCAGCACTGAGTTAAGGTGGTATCCGGGGGCCATACTCTCGGGGTTTCCCCAGTCTCTGTCAGACCAGTAAGTCTGGTCTTTTTTTGTGAGTTAGACTTTTGTTCTATAGTTTTCTCCAGCTCTGTCCGCACCCTGTATTGTGATCTCTGTCAGAGCAGTTGGTGGTGGTAGCCAGGCACCATTTAGTTGCACTGGACTAAGTCTGGACGAGGCTGTGGTAGTTGTGGTCCATTAGTCCTTTAGACTAATCTTTCCCTTGTGTCTTTGGTTTTTTTCATCCTCCTGAGTTGTAGTATTCTTAATCTGCTTTTCTTTAAGCTATATTTCTTCCCTAGCCAAAGCTAGAGTATATCTGTAACATAATTTCTTGCAGGCATTGAGCCTCAGAATTATATTTCATGGAGTGGGATTTCTTAATAGGATGTGTATACTGTGATCTGGTTGCAATTTATAAAAATCTGCATATTTCTTAAGCACCTTTACAAGTCTTTGTATTGCCCACTTTTGGTTGGGGCTGAGTTTAGTACCTACGGAACTCAACCCTTTTTCATTCTTAAACCTCTAATCTGTCTACATATTTCCAACAAATTAATCTTCTTGAACCATATTACTTTCCGATTTAAAAATCTACAAAAACCTACTGCCTGTAGAATTAAGGAGGCACTCCTCATGTTGGAATTTAAGGACTTGTGTAATCAGGACCCACCTTTCTTTTTGAATCTTATCTTCTACTAAATTTGTGCAGTACACAGCCATTACTTTGATCAGACCAGCGTCCTTCCTGCGCTTTAAAATTTTATACCCCTTCCCACCCCTCTGATTTGGGTCATGATGTCCCAGTCCAGCTACCCCCTTTCCCAAATGTCCTTCTTGCCTCTTTCAGACTTTTCCCCATTTTGTATGCCCACAAGCCCAGCTTAAGTTCTGCTCCATCCATGAAACCTTCCTTGAACCCTAGAAACAGCTAACTCGCAGATTTCTTCTTTCCTTCCTTAAATTCCTTTAGCTGTTGTATCACTCATTTGGGCACCCAATAAAATGTCTCTTTCTTTAATGATTTCTTGCGTATGCATCTTTTTTGGTCCCAGTGACATTGTAAGCCCCTTGATAGTTGGGCCTGGACTTCTTGAAGAGTTCAATTACCAGCAACTTCTTAGGGCCTGGCACATTGTGTGGGCCTAAACTTTGCTGACATGTTACACTTCTAAAGTATGTAGCACAGCTGTAAATTAGGTTGAATTTGGCAAGTTTCATGTGGTCCCTCTCTTTAAGGTCATATTATAGACCTTGCTTATTTATTTGATATGATTTTGCTAATTTTATGAAGCTTTGAGAGGTAACAACAAAGAAAAAGTCACTCATATTGTAAAATCTATATTTTTAATGTGCATTTGGAGAGAAGTTCTTCTTTTACTATTCAAAATAATCCTGAAGGCATCATCTCCTTTTGTGAAGTGGCACTTCTCTTTCGTCTTACTTATTTTTATCCCTTTTAGATGGTGCCTATGGAATCATCTTAAGAGTGTAACTGGAAACATTTTAGATTCCATTGGCCCCCAGCATGAATTTAAGAAAATATTCTGTGGATTGGATCGATTGTCTTCATTATTGGTTTCTCACTTTCTTAGTAGAATTCTTCTTGGAATTCAAGTGACTTTTTTTTTCTCCTTCGTCATTCTTCACGTGTCCAATTTATCACACACAAAAAAATTGTTAAGAGCTTATCCATAGAGTTTCTTGAGTGACTGTTTAATATCTTCATTTTGAGAAATCGATTTGCTATTGATGTCACCTGTGTGATCTCAGCCCTTTTGAGAGTTTGAATTCTAAAACTGGGATGATATGGAGGGATAAAAAGGTGCCCCCCAAATCAAAAACTATAATAATGTAAATAATATTTACGTTATTATAATTCATATTCATTTTCCACATAAGTGAGGTGAATAAATACAAATAAATGATATGATGCACAGAAGAGTGCATTTTAAACATCTTTCATGTTTCTGCATAAACTTAGTACATTAGTACATACTATTCATCTGATTGGGTATTCTGATTTATAAGCAGATTATCTCAAATTTCCTCTCATATTTGCCAAGTTGTCAAATAGAGAAAACACTGACTTTTTGTATCTGACCCTTTGAGAAATTTAGCAGTTAGAGAGTGCTGTAATTTCTAATTATAAAGAACAAAGGCCTAAAAGGGAGAAATATCCAACCACAAGCCTACTCTCACATGAATTTGGAACCAGAATTTATACCATTGTTTTGGCCCCAAAATCCCAAGTCATAAGTTAAGTTTAAAGATATTGTTTGTGAGTGATGCTCCCAGAAAACTGTCAGAAGCAAATATAAATCCTCTTTCAAGAAAGGAACTTAAAAATCCTAACCTCAAATAATCTCATAGAGTTCCGAGGAACTTGAACTCACCACCCTTGCCCCCCCCCCAAAAAAAAAAAAACTAAGCTGCCATGATTGAGAATTAGCAGTAACAATAAATTGAAGATCCATAAAGATTTGCATTATCAGATACAAAATATAAAATAAGTGTGTTATACATCTAGCTCAATTGGCATGACACTACTTATAAAGATAATGCTCTACATTCTACCTTGGTGAGTAGTGTCTGGGGTCTTAAAAGCCTATGAGCGGCCATCTAAGATACTCCACTGATCTCATCCCTTCGGGAACAAGGGAGAACGAAGAGAACAGGATACAAGGAAAAGATTAGTCCGAAGGACTAATGGTCCACAGCTACCAAGGCCTCCACGGGACTGAGCCCAGTACAGCTGGATGGTGCCCGGCTACCACCAATGACTCCTCTGACCAGGATCACAACAGAGGGTTCTGGGCAGAGCTGGAGTAGGATGTAGAGTATAATTTTAACTCCCAAAAAAAAAAAAAAAAAGAAGACCAGATATACTGGCCTAAAGAATACTAGAGAAACCTCGAGAGTGTGGCCCCCAGACACCCTTTCAGCTCAGAGGGGAAGTTACCTTCAAGGTTCGATGTTAAGCCTGAGAATGGACACCCCAGTAAAACTAAATGGGACTAACGATGTACAGGAGTCCGGTGACAAGGGCCAGAAGGCAGAGGGAGAGTAGGAAACTGATGATAAGGAACACAAATTGAATAAGGACACTGTCGATGTATTGTGAGATTGTTGACCACTGCTATAGGGCAACATTTGTAGTAACTATTAAATGGGAGGCTGTTTTGTCCTGTAAGCCTTCATCTTGGGCGAGAATGGCAGCACAATTGGAAGAGCATAGTCAATATCACTTAAATGTGTAAGTAAAAAGTTTTGAAATGGTGTTTAAATAAAATAAAAATAAATAAATAAATAAATAAATAAATAAACAAATGAGACTAAAGAGGTACAATAGTCCAATGACAAGGTCCAGAAGACAGAAGGGGACAAGGAAGCCCCCTGGTGATAGGGAATACAAGGTGGAGTAAGGATATTCTTGATGTGCTGTGAGATTGTTAACCATTGTCATAGGGCAACATGTGTAGTAATTGTTAAATGAAAAACTATTTTTTCTGTAAGCCTTCATCTTAAGTGAGAATAACAGCACAGTTGGAAGAGCGTAGTCAATGTCACTGAACTGTGAATGTAGAAATTTTTGAAACGGTGTATCTTTGGCCATCTGTAATTTTCATCAAAAAAAAAGGTTGAGAATTTAGAGGCTTAATACGTTGTGGGGTTGTTAACCAATGTCAAAAAACAACATGTGTACTACTATTTCATGAGAAACTATTTGCTCTGTAAGCTTTCACCTGAAGTACAATAAAATATATATATTAAAAAAAAAAAAAAAAATAAGTGTGTTATATATAGGAGCCCTGGTTGACATAGTGGTTAAGCGATTGCTGCTAAGCAAAAGGTCAGCAGTTCAAACCCACCAGCTGCTCCGCAGGAAGAAGATGTGGCAGTCTGTTTTCGTAAAGATTTGTAGCCTTGGAAACCCAATGGGGCAATTCTACCCTTTCCTATAGAGTCATTGTGAGTCGGAATCAACTCTACAGCAAAGGATTTTCTTTTGGGTTTTATGTTGTATATTTATATTTCTTTACATAAGAGTGTCTTAGGCTGGGTTCTCTAGAGAAACAAAACCGGTGAAGTGTGTGTGTTTGTGTGTGTGTGTGTGTATACATACATATATATATTTATATAGTTTTATAGAGAGAGAGAGAAACTGATTGATTTATATCAAAGTGGTAGAGGCTATAAGGTCCCAAGTCAGGCTGGAGGCTTCTCTTGACTCACGTAGCTGCAGGGTTTGGTGAACCGCAGGTCAGACAGCAAGCCTCTAGCTTACAGGCTGCAGAAGCCAACAAATTCCAAGACTGGCAGGTAAAATGGCAGGCCGCTGGCTCACAAGCTGCAGAGGGCGATGAATCCCAAGATCAGCAGGTAAGCTGCTAGCTCAATTCCCAGGAACCAGAGATTAGATGCAGGATCCAGAGTGAGCAAAAGTTAGCCAGCTTTGCCAGAAAGTCCACATATATTGGATTCAGGCTACACCCCCAACTGACTGAATGCTCATAGCAAATCTCATTATAGAGGTGATAACATTATATCAGATCTCATTATGGAGGTGGTTACATCATTACATAGCTGCCAGACTACATTATAACTGCCAAACCACTGATAAATATCCTTTATTTCTAGGATGAAAAGATAAATCCAAACAAATTATTCAGAATACTGTACAGTCGTCCCTCAATATCCGCTGGGAATTGGTTCTAGGACGCCCCCTACAGATGCCAAAATCCACACATGTGCGAGTCCCTTATATAAAATGGAGTATTTGCATATAATCTATGCACATCCTCCCATATACTTTAAATCATCTGTAGATTACTTACAATACCTATTACAATGTAAATGCTCTGTTAAGTAATTGTTATACTGTATTGTTTAGGGAATAATGGCAAGAAAAGAAAAGGGTACACACAACACAAGTAGCAAACAAATGAGGTGTGAGGCAAACAATGCTCAAACAAACGATCCACAGTTGATTGAATCCATGGATGCAGAACCCGCAGATAGAGAGCCAACTGTACACAGAGATAAAGAGATGAAAGTTAAGACATACAGTGAAAAGTTGTAGCATACAGAAATTTGGAATTCTAGAAGGACAAAATAAAAATATTAGGGGAGAGATAATAGTCAATAGATAATTACTGAAAATTGATCTCGAGGTGATGACAGATGTCAACACATCTCAATTAAGATTTTAAAAGAAATCCATAGGTATGACACATCTAGCTAGTCACATCTTAGTAAAACTGTTGGAAAACAGAGACAGAGAAGATATTAAAAACAAAACTAAAAAAGAAATTATTTACAAAGAATTGACAACTTTACAGAGAGTTCACTTTTCAAGAGCAACATTGGAAGCCAAAAGAATATGGAATACTGTCTTCATATTACTGAGAGAAAAAATAACTGTAATCCTAAAATTATACATCAGTTGAAATATATTTCAAGAAAAGAGGGAAAAACAAAAAACATTTGCAGATAAATAGAAACAGAGTCTGCAACTACTAAAAAATCCTTGATAGAGACATTTCTAAAGGATATACTTCAAGAAAAAGGAACCTGATCATAGAAGAAGGGTCTGAAATGCAAAAAGATATTATGAGCAAATAAAATAGTAAATGTAAGTAAGCCTAAACTGTACTCAAATAATGATTAGTTACTATTTTTTACTTATTTTGTAGAATTACAAAAAAAAGAACTAGTAGAGAATATTACATAAGTCAGGACAGGGTGCCGAGAGTAAGCATTCTTACTTGTTTGTGTTCCTGAAAAGAAGTTAAAAATATTAATTATTTTTGTGGTCTTAAATATGTATAATAAAATTACTAGGATAACCTCTTAAAAGATCAGAATGTCAAACTTCTAGAAGAGGGGATAAAATAGGATGATAAAAAATAATCAGTCTGAAAGAAGCCAAGATAGATCAAAGAAAAATGAAAAGAAAACCATTAAGAGAAGAATTATAAAAAGCTGAATAACTAATGAAATGAAAGGTGTAGAGCCCTTTCTCTAGATTTTGTATACAGCCTTCAGAATGCACCTCTGAAATCAAGTGAATCAACATTAAAAATCATTAGCACTTGGGAGGACTGTAAAAAAGAATAATGATGTTGGTGAGAGGTGGGGTGATACGTAGATAGAAGTTTTATAGTAAGAGAGTAAAAGGCATTATTAATACCATACAGGCAGTGTTTTATTTTTCCAAAATTACCTATCCAAAAAGTCCTTGTAAAATGTCTTACATTACATAGAACACTCACAGTTATTTTATTTTGAATCACAAAGTACTGTTTGGTGAGGCAAATTTCATGTGAAAGGCCTTACTAGTTTTGAAAACTTAGAAGTCACATGATGGGATAGTTTTAAAAATAATAATTAAAGAGTAAACAAAAATTTAATGTAAATTTAGTTGCTACTCCTTTGAATATTACCTCACAATGGCAAATGTTCCATATAATTTTTAAAAAACCTTTCAGAGAACCCCTTAAAAGGCAATACAATCCTTTAAAAATATTAGCAAATTGTATCTAGAAATACATGTAAATGACCGTCCACTATAACCAGTTAGAATCTCAGAACCAGGTTTTATTTCAAGAATGCAAGTTTAGTGTAATGCTCAAAAATCAATCTGTCACATCATATGAAAAACTTAACTTAAAATGGATCATTGACCTAAATGTAAGAGCTGAAAAAAATACAAAACTCGTAAGGAAATGTAAGATAACTGTTCGTGACCTTGGATTAGGCCGTGGTTTGTTAGATATGACACCAAAAGCACAAGTAACTAAAAGAAGTTAAATTGGACTTCATCAAAATTAAAAAGTTTTGTATTTCAAATGATACCATTAAGAGTGTGAAAAGACAACCCATAGAATGGGAGAAATATTTGCAAATCATGTATCTAATAAGGGACCTGTATCCGGAATATATAAAGAACTCTTAAACTCAACAACAAAAGACAGATATTCCAGTTAAAAAACAGGCAAAGGATTTGAGTAGACATTTCTCCAAAGAAGATATACAGATGGCTAGTAAACAGGTAAAAAGATGCTCAATAGTATTAGTCATTAGGGAAATGCAAATCAAAACCATAATGAGATACCACATGACACCTGATAGGATGACTATAGTAAAAAAGATGGAAAATAACAAGTGTTGGCAAGGATGTGGAGAAATTGGAACCCTTGTACATCGCTAATGGGAGTGTAAAATGGTACAGCCACTTTGAAAAACAGTTTGGCAGTTCCTTAAAATGTTAAACATAGAGTTACCACGTGACACATCAATTCTATTCCTTGGTATATAATCAAAATAATTGAAAATACATGTCTACACAAAAACTTGTATGCAGATGTTCACAGTAGCATTATTCATAATAGCCACAACGTGTAGAAATCCCATGTATCTATCAACTGAATAGATAAGCAAAATATGATGTATGCATACAATGTAATATTATTCAGATATAAAAAGGAATGAAAGACTGATTCATGGTACAACATGCATGAACCTTGAAAACATGCTGAGTGAAAGAAGCCAGTAGCAAAAGGGACTGGGAGAGGAGGAAATGTGGAGTGCCTGCTAATGGCTATGGAGTTTCTTTTTGGGGTGATGAAATTGTTCTAGCGTTACACATTGAGGATGATTGCACAATTCTGTGACTATACTAAAAGACATGAAATTGTACACTTTAAAATGGCGAATTTTATGGCATGTGGATTATCTTTCAATGAAGCTGCTATTTTTTAATGTGATTAACTAAACCAGTGGATTAAAAATATTTGACAAAATTAACCCTCATTCATGATTAAAATTTAAAAAAAAAAAAAAAACTGAGAGAACCAGAAGTAGAAGCATCCTCAACCTGGGAAAGCATATCAGTGAAAACTTATAGCTACCATCACAGTTAATGGTGAAAGACTGAACATTTTCCTTTAATCTTGGGAACAAGGCAAGAATGTCTGTTCTCAACAATTCCTATTCAGAATTTTACTGAGATTCTTAGCTGGTGCCATAAGGTAAAAAAAAAAAAAAAAAAACATACATATTGGAGATAGCATATCTAAATTGTCTTTATTCATAGACAATGTGATTGTGTACATAGAAAATGCTAAGGAATCTACAAAATAAATTGCTAAAACTAATAAAGTTACCAGCGTTGCAAGACACAAGTCACTATACAAAAATCAATCATGTTTCTATATATCAGCAACCTATGAAATTTTAAAAATCACCATTTGGAAAAGCATAAAGAAGCAGAACATAGTGATATAGTGAAAAATAAGTTAAGACCTGCACACTAAAAACTATAAAACATTGCTGAAAATAACATAGAAATTAAAGAAGATCTAAATAAATGAAAAGAGATACCATGTTCATAAATTGGAAGACCAATGATTTACCTAGCATATTTGACATCCAGAGTGGATCATATGTAACAGCCTTCCTCTAAATGTCAAAAGTAGTTTCAGTAATACCATGAAATGAAACAATAATGAACAGTAAAGAAATGTACATAGTGAAAATTCATATTGAATTTTGTATAAAGTCATGCAAATATAAATATTACAGTACAGATAAGGTGGGAAATCACCTCTATTTCATCAATAATTTTTATATCTTTCTAATGTTTGGAGCCCTGCTGGCACAGTGGTTAAGAGCTCAACTGCTAACCAAAAGGTTGTCAGTTAATCACTAACTGAAAGGTCGATGGTTCAAACCCACCAGCTGCTCCGAACCCATCAACTGCTCCGTGGGAGAAAAGACCGGGTGATCTGCTCCTATAAAACTTAAGCCTTGGTGGAGAAGGATGTAGAGCATAATTCTAACTCTCAAAAAAAAAGACCAGATTTACTGGCCTAAAGGAGACTGGAGAAACCTCGAGAGTATGGCCCCCAGACACCCTTTTAGCTCAGTGGTGAAGTTATCTCCAAGGTTCACTATTCAGCCTGGGAGTGGACAGCCCCATAAAAACAAATGAGACTTACAAGGTATAGGAGTCCAGTGACAAGGGCCAGAAGGAAGAAGGGGACAAGGAAGCTGGTGATAGGGAACCCAAGGTTGAGTAAGGGTATTGTTGATGTGTTGTGAGATTGTTAACCATTGTCATAGGGCAACATGTGTAGTAACTGTTAAATGAGAAACTATTTGGTTCTGTAAGCCGTCATCTTAAGTGAGAATAACAGCACAATTGGAAGAGTATAGTCAATGTCACTGAACTGTGCATGTAGAAATTTCTGAAATGGTGTATCTTTGGCTATGTGTATTTTCACCAAAAAAAAAAAAAAAAAAAGGTTGAGAAGTTAGAGGGTTGACATGTTGTGGGGTTGTTAACCAATGTCATAACACAATATGGGTGCTACTGTTTCATGAGAAACTATTTGTTCTGTGAGCCTTCACCTGAAGTACAATAAAAATTAATTAATTAATTAAGCCTTGGAAACCCCATAGGGTTTCCTATAGAGGTCGTTATGAGTCAGAATCAAGTGGATGGCACACAGCAACAGTTTGAACTTTGATCCTTTAGTTACCATTTTGGTATAACAATATTTTATGTAAATAATTCCCAGTAAGCAATAAATTAATTTTAATAAAACTAAAATCTCTGCAATAGGTACAATTTAGGTAACTCCTAAACTGCATGGTTAAATACTAAATTATATTTTATTTTCTTGGTTGTTCTTTAATTTTAAAACAATTTAAAAGAATAATAATTTTCCATTTCAAACATATTTACATCCAGTAAAATATTTTATGTATCAACTAACATTTGAACTTAAAACAAAAATATTACTCTTATAGTCCCCACTCTTTTAATTTTAAATTTTAAGCACAAATAAAAATTCCAAGTAGTCATTTAGAGTAAGAAATTCAAAATAAACTCAAATTTTGTTTTTTCATCTTTATAATCACTGTTCTGTCCTTTTTTGTATTAAATCTACTGTTAAACATAGGAGCATGGAGTACCACGGAGATTGGAGACATGAATTGTGCCTGAAGTGATCTTGAACCTTCTGAACCACTGCAAACTTACTCTATCAAAATGAATTTCAGGGGCTGACTGTGTAACTACAAGTTTTCTGAATTAACTTCCGTACAGAATACAATGTTTATTAAAGGGTGGGTAATTTACATATGCTAATTTGAAGCTTGCATACGCACACACAAACAAAACTCAACAGCATTTGTTACAGTAGTGAAAACATTTGTTGCTTATATATTGTTAAAATTTAACAGCAGTTACTCTAGCAGCAGCGTTCGTTATTCTGGTGACAACAAAAGAGTTTTTCTGGGAGGAGTTTGCATCCCCAGTAATGGACCATAACAGTATATGCTTCCTGAAATGAAACTCTGATAACAGCACAGCATCACATCTTTGGTATTCTTGCCAAAAATGCGTAAGTTGAATTTAGTCATGATTAAACGTTGTTAGATGCTGTCGAGTCAGTTCCAACTCATAGCGACCCTATGTACACCAGAACGAAACACTGCCAGGTCCTGCACCATCCTCACAGTTGTTGCTATGCTTGAGCCCATCGTTGCAGCCACTGTGTCAATCCATCTTACTGAAGGTCTTCCTCTCTTTAATTGACCCTGTACTTTACCAAGTATGATGTCCTTCTCCAGGGGCTGGTCCCTCCTGATAACATGTCCAAAGTACATGAAACAAAATCTTGCCATCTTCACTTCTAAGGAGCATTCTGGCTGTACATCTTTCAAGACAGACCCATTCATTTTTCTGGCAGTCCATGGTGTATTCAGTATTCTTTGCCAACACCATAATTCAAAGGCATCAGTTCTTCTTCAGTCTTCTTATTCATTGTCCAGCTTTTGCTTGCATATGAGGCGATTAAAAATACCATGACTTGTGTCAGGTGCACCTTAGTCCTCAAACTGACATCTTTGGTTTTTAACACTTTAAAGAGGTCTTTTGCAGCAGAGTTACCCAACACAATACCTCATTTGATTTCGTGACTGCTGCTTCCACGGGTGTGGATTGTGAATCCAAGTAAAATAAAATACTTGATAACTTAAGTAGTTTCTCCATTTATCATGATGTTTCTTATTCGTCCAGTTGTGAGGATTTTTGTTTTCTTTATGTTGAGGTGTAATCCAAACCAAATTGAGGGACAGTCTACAAAATAACTGCCTCATACTCTTCCAAGTGTCAAGATCTAAAAGACCAACACACACAAACAAACATACAAACAAAAAGTAACTGTCCCAGATTGCACACAAATAAGATGTGATCCTTGACTATATCCTGGAACAGTTAAAGGACATCAGCGGGAAAACTGATGAAATTCAAATAAGGTCCATAGATTTGTTAATAGTATTGTATCAGTGTTAATTACCAGGTTATGTAAAATGTTAACATTTGGGATGGTAGATGAAGGATATACAGGAATTCTTTGTATTATTTTTGCAACTCTGAAATTATTTCAAAATTTAACAAAGATTTTAATTAAAAATTTTAAATATTTTGAAAAATGTAAAACCTTCTGCTTATCAAAAGATATCATTAAAAAAATAAGCCACAGGCATGGAGAAAATGTTTTCAATACCCATATCAGACAAACCACTTGTATTCAGAAGATTTAAACAGTGTTATAACTCAGTTAAAAAAAAAAAAGACAACCTAGTATTTTTTTTAAGGGGATAAAAGACTTGAACAGCTATATGGCCAATGAGCACATGCAAAGGTTATTATTAGTCATTAGGGAGATACAAATTTAAAAGACAGTGAGATTACCACTGCACACCTGCTAGAATGGCTAAAAGTAAAAGACTAACTACACCAAGTGTTGGCAGAATTTGGAACATCTGGAACTGTCATACATTGCTAGTGGAATGTGAAATGGTATGGCCACTTTAAAATTGGTTTGGCAGATCTCATAAAGGTAAACATATTCCTACCTCATGACCTAGAAGTTCTACTTTTAAGTATTTATCCTAGAGAAATGAAAACACGTGCACAAAAAGACATGTGCAAGAACAAGTAGTGAAAAACTGGAAATAATTCAAATCTTCATCAGTAGGAAAATGTGCAAATAAATTGTGATATATCTGTACATTGGTACACTATTCAGAAATAAAGAATAGATTATTATACCTGCGGTAGCACAGATATATACAGGAAATATTACACTGAGTGAAAGAAACCAGACAAGGAAGAGTTTATACAGTAAGATTCCTTTTAGGTGACATCATAGTACAGGCAAAACTAACCTATGGTAAGATAAATCAGAATAGTGGTTTCTTTTCGCAGGAGTGGAGGTTGAGGATTGACTGGGAAGGGTCACAAAGAATCTCTGGGGTGATGAAAATGTTCTGTCTCTTGATAGGGGTGTGGGTTACATTGTTCTATTCCATTGTCAAAACTTACCATACTGTACACTTAGAATCTGTGTATTTTGCTGAATATAAATTATACCTCAATTAATACAAGAATGAGGAGGACGAAAAGGCAATACAACTCTTTAAGTTGCAGTGGTAACAAAGTAACAACTTAGTTCTGAATCTTTCCAGTTTTC
This sequence comes from Dugong dugon, assembly GCA_030035585.1. Classification (NCBI taxonomy): domain Eukaryota; kingdom Metazoa; phylum Chordata; class Mammalia; order Sirenia; family Dugongidae; genus Dugong; species Dugong dugon. The sequence goes on from CM057473.1 coordinate 75,299,830, forward strand.
CTCCTGGAGTCTGTACAGAGCAACAGGGAGAATGGGGAGGGAGGAACTGACAAATCACATTTTCTGTAAAATTTGGAAATAAAGAAAAGCTACTGACTCCAAATTACATGGGCCAGTCAGAACCAGGCAGTGGAGCAGGAAAGAATGGCATACCAGAGATTGTAATGGTAGCAGATCTCAAGTAACATCAGCAAATATTCAGCCCCATAATGAGAGGGCCCTCTCCTAAGAGGGAACTTCTGTAAACAAGGCTGAAACTCAGCAGGGTCATCAGGAAATGCCCAGAACAAACCAAAAGTAGCTGATCTCAGACACCAACATTAAAATAGGTCCTCTAAAAGTTAGCAGATCACCTCTTAAGTCAAGCGCTGGGATCCTTGGTGACCAAGGCTTAGATGTGACTGAGGTGCCCAGGCTGATCTGTAGAGTCCCTCCTAAGCCAGATTAGGTACTGAGAGGCAGAGGAAACACCGTAATATAAAGAACTTATTCACTGTAGTCATGTTCTATACTGAATTAGTAAATATTAGGCCATTACCTGGAGAGGAAATACAGGATGAGGTTCCTGTGAGCCTCTGATGACAATATTTTCATCAACCAATCAATACATAACCTTGTTTTATGTGTGTTTCTCTTTAAAGATATTTAATATATATTTATTACAAGTAATTATAACACATAGTGCTAAAAGACAGTAGAACAGCACCAACAAGATACTCAAAGAAAGAGGATATTATATTCAGCCAAGTTGTCCTTCAAGTACAAAGTTTTTAACAATTTTAAAATAAGTTTAAATCAGACTGAACATGCACTTACTTTGAGGATAATACTAGAAGATAAACTCAGGCAACCAACATATATATGAGGAAACTGGTGAATGGACTGGTAGCCAGAATCTCTAGTACAATATAGATAAGGGTGATAGCAGGAGTCATTGTCATGTTTCCGATTTTAAATGAAATGTTTAACATTCCACCGTTATATTTGCTTCTTATATAGTCTTTTTGTGGGTGCACTTTATCAGGTTTAAAAACAATTTTCCTAATTTACTATCAGTTTTGTTATACACATCTATTGAGATGGTCATGGTCTTTTTTCTTTACTTTCTTAACGTTGTGAGTTATGTGAATAGCTTAAGTTTGGCCTTTCTTACATTTTGGGGTGAACTCTACTTGGTCATGCTATTTTATGTTATTTAGTAATTGCTGGTTTGGGATTATTTGAATTTTTGCATCGATGTTCATGAGTAAAATTAGCAGATAATTTTCCTTTCTCTGTTATTGTCTAATTTGTATTTCAAATTGTACTAACCTCATAAAATAAGTTAAGAAGCTTTTCTTATTTCACTCTTGAGGAAAAATTTTAATGAGATTATCTCTTTCTTGACGGTTCTATTTTTTTCTTTAGTCTGTTAAGTAGGTTCTCATTTTATTGATATGGAAGTTATTTTTATTTTTATCATCTGATATATTTATTACTTACTGTCCCCATTTTGATTCCTAATGTTGTCTACATGTTCCTTCTGTCATAGGAGAAGCACCAGTCTTGCACTCTGTTAAAAGTAAAAGCAAAGAGTTTTATGGTAGCCACCCCCGCTTATCCACGGTTTCACTTTCCACAGTTTCAGTTACCCACGGTCAACCACGGTTTGAAAATGTTAAATGAGTATGTAGCATGATGAAGTCTCATGCTGCCCACTCTGTCATTCACATAACTTTTAGTACAGTATCTTGTTATAGTTGTCCTATTTTATTATTGTTGTTGTTAATCTCTTATTGTATCTAATTTATAAATTAAACTTTATCATAGGTATGTACGTATAGGAAAATCATAGTATATATAGGGTTTGATACTATCCACAGTTTCAGGCATCCACAGGAGGTCTTGGAACATATCCCCTGCAAATAAGGGGGAACTACTGTATTGAGGAATAGAGATATTCCTGAATCAGGAGACACCATGGCACTCAGGCAGAATACAGTAGTGTTCCAAAGTGCAGGAGGGAAGTGACATTTTTAAAGGGTAAAGTAAACAAGGGCTACATGTTCAAAGGGGCGGGGGCGGGCGCATGGCAAAAAGTCACAAAGGGATCGTTAAACCACAATCTTTCTTCACATTTGCAATCCTATTTGTTAACATCTTGGAGCATTCCGAACAAAACATTCTTCCGAGAACATTTGTATCAGCTTTTTGTAACAACCATGTATCTGGCCCCTTCCTCTTATCTTAAAATAACAAGCTATGCTTCTATCCTAAGTTACAGATTAACAAAGAGTCATGAGAAAAGCAGAAGTGGAGCCAAAGTCTTAGTGAGTGAATAAAAATGGAGTCTGATTTAGGTCTGGGTTAGCCATTTCAGTTGTGTGAAGTGCCTCGGGTTTTTAAGGTCTGCTAACACATTTCCCTCTTTTGATCAAGCCCCGCTAGGGGGCACAGATCACTCAGGATATCACCCACAATGGAGTTACCTTTCTTCTGCAAGGACCTCTTAGGTATATTGTAGGCCCAAAATATTGAAGGTGTTAGACCTTAGGGTCATTGGGCTAATTTTCTTCTTCATCTTGCCATAGTTTTAGGTTGCGTCTCGATTTTTGGTCAGGGTAAGTGTTGCAAACAAGACCACATTTGAAGAACACCTTGGCATTCCTAAAAAGGGTGTGATCCCAGAACTAAAATTCATTCTCCTTGATAAAATTAGTTTCTTCTAAATACGTAACTTGTTGCATTGCCAGATGTTTCGAGGGTTGGTTGCAGCAATGAGAGATGCAGTGCATAATACGTTTAACAAGGCTATAATAAAAGTTACAGTGATCCAGCAGGAGTAAGCAAGCTAGTAAAAAGGAACGTAAACCAGATGCAATACTTTAGGGTAACCAGCTAAAAAGGAAGAAGGAAGGTACAGTTGTGGAAGAAGTGGTATGTGACCAGGAGGTATTTTGGTATAGTTTAGTTATATCTTGTTCTACTTCTCCAGAGGTGTTAATCCATGAACAGCAAGTGGTATTGGCAATAGCACAAACTCCTCCTTGTTGAGTTAGGAGAAAATCAAGAGCTATTTTATAATCTAAGACAACTTTAGTAATGGATTCTAAGGATTTCTGCTGAGCTGCCATTCCATCAGCAGCATTGTCAGCAATTTGAGCCATGGTACAGACAGATTGTGAATAGATTTTTCTAATTGGAATATACCATAAGTAGGAACAAAGGCCCAAAGGAAAAACCAGCTCCATCCAGGACTGTCAACAATGGGATTGTTTGAGAGAACAAGTTCTCTCTTCTACATGGATATCAATTTCAAGTCACTATTCTGTTGTAAGCTGTCATTATATGAATGAATACTTAAGGAAATTATAAGGGTATCCAGAGTGCATTGGCCACAGATATTCCAACCATCTGAACATGGTAAGACCCAAGTATAAGGTGAGTCATCAGACTTTTTCCTCAAATAGGCTGATCCTCCACATAGAAAAGCATATCCACATGGGACAAATAGCATATCTGTCCTGGTTTGTTTGTTAGGAAATGGAATGGACTGATTTGCTCTTTTGAGCCAGTCCACAGTCAACGAATTATCGCTAATGGGGATAATTCTCCAAATTCTAGGTGATTCCAGAGTCAGGCACAAACTGGGAGATTTTGATCATTTTCAAGACAGCTACTTACTAATGAGAAGTAATACCAGGAATTACCAATAAAAAGAGTGCATCATTCAGGAGGGATGGAACATTCATTGGGATTCACTCAGGCATGAGTAAGATTAAAGCAAGGTGCTGATTGATAGGTGGATAATTCTGGAGGCAGCCATAATTTAATATGAATGGCCCATTTGAAGGGCTTCTCAAATGCAGTAGTTAATGTTCCTGTAGGCCGAAACAGGTACAGTGAGAAGATCAGAATAGTCATGTGTGGACTGCAAAGAAGAGTGACATATACAACATTCAGTTAAATTACTGGCACTAGCCACCAGTCGAGCCAATTTGATAAAGGCATTTTCATTCCAAACATCAGTGATGGTTATGACAAATAAAGAAAATACTTACTAAAACTTCATAATGCAGAAAGTTTAATTAAAAGCAATATGATAAAGTAAAGAATAAACTAGTGATTATAAAACAAGTTATTCTTCTAGTAAATTTACCAGGAGATGAACCCAAGCTGGTAAAATAAAGCTATTTCAAAGGCTCTGAGTATTAGGCATAGTGCAGTAACTTCAATTACTGGCATAAGGGAAAGGGTTCCGTGATAAAGTGAGATTTGATAATTACAAAAACTACCAAGAAATAACACCACAGGTGTGTTAACACAGCTAAGATCATTGAATACTAATAATAAATAGAGTCCAAAAATTTCAGCAGATTGCATGGGGTCTTGTTCTGTAATCTTAGGTTCAGTTGTCTGCTTCTAAAGTCATCTGCTTCTGGCTGCTTGGACGTTTCAGTCTGAGTTGCAAGTCTCCTGTTGGCTGACAAGTCCAGATAGATGCTTTAGTGTTCTTCAAGTGTGATAAATTAATCCAAAGATTAATTCCTTCTAGTTCCGCTGCACAGGGGTTAGTTAAAAGGAATAAATATGGGCTTGTCCAGTGAGATACGAAAGAATCTTTTAATTGGTGTCTTTTCCAATAAACAATCTCCTGGGGTAATATTTAGAGGAGGAGAATCAGAATTGTGTTCCTGAAAGACTTCTTTAATTTGTGAAAAATGTTTCTTAGAGTATTGCATTAAAGATTGACAATATTTCAACAATCTGGGTTGTACTAAGTTAGGGTCAGTAGAGGCAATGTAGGGAAGGATCATAGGCCTTCCAGTAATTACTTCATAAGGAGTAAGTTTATGAGGTCCAGTAGGAGTGCTTCTCAAATTTAAAAGGACCAAAGGGAAAACTTTAGTCCCAGACAAGCCTAAGGATTGAGAAAGCTTAGCAAGTTGGGTTTTTATTATGCCATTAGTTTTTTCTACAAGCCCAGAAGATTGAGGATTATAGGGACAGTGCAATCTCTGATATATGAGAAACATTCAGCATAATTCTTGAATAATTTGTCCAGTAAAATGGGGTTCCTCTGTCACTGCCAATAGTCTTTTGTGCTCCCCAGGCAGGCATTATGTTTTCACGGAACTTTTTTGCTACAAAAGAAGCAGTGGCACATCATCAAGGGTTCTACCCAATGTGACAATCTACAAATCATTACTGAAATATGTTTATAATCATTTGAAGTTGGATAAAGTCTAATTGCCATTCAAGCATAGGTCCAGAAGGCAAAGGGTATTGTCCAGGTAAAGTCATAAGATGTTTTCCGGGGTTATAATGATGACAAATAGAGCAATGAGTGGTCACATGCTCAGCCACCTCAGAAAATTTTCCCCACCATTATTTTTTTTTTTAAATTTCAATCATTTTCTCTCTCCCCAAATGAATGTTTTCATGTAGGGTCTTCATCATGGGGACATGTAAAAGTTTAGGGAAAACAATTTTAGCATCAAGCCCTAACCATAATTCAGTGTCAGTGTCTTGATAACAACCAGACTTCTTCCATGTTTCAATTTCATCTGACTGGGCCAGTTGTTGTTTCAAAAGTTTCTCTTTGGTGGGTACAAAAATACTAGTTATTTCATGAGCGTAATTCTCCATAGGTTCTTCTAAAGAGCCTTTTATAATTCCTTGTGCTGTGAGAGAGGGGCAACAGTGATTTGGGAAGCAGCCCACTTAACAGCTGCATCAGCAAATTATTTTCTCTAATTTCTTTAGTTTGGGGCACTCCCTTCAGCGGATGTGCTTGTATTTTGATTACAACAATTTCAGAAGGGAGTAACAAAGCATCTAAAAGATCCAGTACTAAAGCCTCAGTGTCACCAGAAGAGGTTAAAAGTCACCTTTGTTTCCACAATATGCCAAAATCATGAATCACTCCGAAGTCGTATTTAGAATCCATATAAACAGTCACAGATGTTCCTTTAGCAAGTTTGCTGGCTCTAGTAAGAACAATTAATTTAACTTGTTGGGCAGAAGTAACTTCAGAGAGTGGCTGGCTTTCAGGGACTTCAGTAGATGTTGTAAAAGCATAATCAGCCTGATGAGAGTCAGGGGTCAGTTTCAAATAGGACCCATCGACAAGTAAAATCATATCCGGATTTGTCAGGGGAGTTTCCTTTAAATCACTACAGGGAGTCAAGAGCTGCTCAGTTAGGACTAAACAATCGTAGGAATGAGAATCATCTTCATTAGTTACAGGGAGAAGAGTGGCTTGGTTTAAAGTAGCCACTGTATGTAGTCTAATGTTTGAGGCTGCCAGAAGATGAACCTTATAGAAGGTAAGTCTGCTAACATATAGATACTGGGTTAAATTAGAATTAAGTAAAGCAGACACAGCATGGGGTCTTTATAGATCTAAAAAGTTTCCCAAAACTATATCTGCAGTGGTTTCTACAAGCTTGGCAGTAGCAGCTACCGACCTGAGGCAAGAAGGGTAAACTCTTGCTATAAGATTTAGCTGCAAGCTAAAAACCCCTGCAGGCCTGTGTTGCCCTCCATGTTTCTGTATAAGGACACCTAATGCATTACCAGAAACTTCACGTACAAATAAAAGTCCAAATGATAGGGAATCCTAAAGTGGGTGTATTAATTAAGGGCTCTTTCAATCTACTTATAGCCTCTTTGTCTTTCTTGGTGAAATGCAATGGATCTGGCTCAAAAGTTTTCAAATAATTTGTATAAAGGTTAAGCAGTTAAAGAAAAGTTAGGGATCCATACTCAACAATAACCACGAAGTCCTAAAAATCTGCTGAGTTGTCTCTGTTTTAAGTAAAGGAAAACTAATAATAGTTTCTTTTCTCTTGGGGACAACAGAATGCTTTCTGCAGAAATCAGATGGCCTAAATATTTGACAGAAGGCTGGGCTAATTGTAATTTTTCTTTAGAAACTTTGTGTCCTCCAGCAGATAAGTGTTTTAATAAAAGTATACTGTCCTCAAGGCAAGCCTGTTGAAAGGTGGCACTAACTAGAAGGTCATCAACATACTGTAATAATGTAGACTTCCTTGGTAATTGCAAAGGTTGCAAGTCTGCATGTAAAATCTGAGAAAATAAGTGGGAGATTCAGTAAATCTTTGAGGGAGAACAGTCCAGGTAAATTGTTGGTTGTCCCAAGTAAAAGTGAACAAATATTGGCTGCTGAAAAGGGTACTTCAGAGGTCTGTCAGAGTGAAATATGTCATTTCAGGGAGGACATTGGAAAGTAGCAAATGTGGGTTAGGGACAACTGGGAATCGACGAATAACAATGTGGTAGATTGCATGCAAGTCCTGAAAAATCTCCAGTGTATGTAGTTTGGCTTCTTAACTGGAAGGACAGGAGTGTTACAAGGACGAGTGCAAGGGACAATTAAACTTTTGGGAAGAAAATCCTGAATAATAGGAGTCACTCCTTTTGCCTCTCATTTAAGTGGGTACTAAGGAATCTTGGGTAAAGGCTTAGAGGTGTTTACTTGAATTTTAATTGCTCTGGTGAACAAAACTTGGTCAATGTCTGTAGATGTTGTGGCCCATAACGTTTTGGGCATCAGAGAAATAATCTCAGGAAAGGGAGCCTGAACAAGCAGACCTTTGAGGCACAGAAAAGGGGCTTGCATACAGCAAAGAGCCTCTTCTTTTTGAATGTTATCCATATCTAAGTCTCTATCAGGTTCTGACTTTCAGCCAAGATTAATAGTATTTTCCCCTTTTCATTAAATTGTAGATGATGGTTCCATTTAGATAAAACATCTTTTCCTATTATATTAACAGGGGTTCCAGGGCTAAGTAAAAAAGATGTCAGTCTTCAGTGGGGCCAAGAGATATTGGCACAGGTTGAGAATGAACTAATGTTTGCTCTTTATTAGTAACCCTCACTGTTTTTGAGGTTTTTGTATTCCAGGGCAGGGGCTTTTGTAAGTGAGGTTATAGCAGACAAGGTGGATCCTGTATTGGTTAAAAGTTTGTGGGATTTTCTGTACATAATTGTTTCTCCCTGCAGGTTTAGAGCCACCATAAAAAAAGTCCCTGAATTGTCCCTGGAGACCCTTAATTCTGAATTAGGAAGTGGAGGAATGGTTAGTGAGAAAGGTTAGGAGTTCCATTTTGGTCATGTTTAGTTATTTTTTTACATCCAAATGGAGATATCAAGTAGGCAGTTTACATAAGTCTGGAAGTTATTCAAGTGATAAATGTGGTTTGGAAATATAAATGTGGAAATCAGCAACTTATAGATGGAGTTCAGATAGAGAAGAGAAAATATGAAAGGATCAAACCCAGCTACTAGTTTCTTAGTTTTTTAGATGACTATTCAGTTCACTTTTGGGAATTCTTTTTTTCTAATATGCACAGTTAAGGCAATTTTGAAAATTTCCAAACAAATGAGACTTTTTTTTCTTTTTTTGTATTCCTGGATGCTTTCTGATATTATTGAATTTTGGCCAGAGATGGTGCTGTGGATTGAATTGTGTCCACTAAAATATATATTGTAAATCCTAACCTCTATACCTGTCGATATAATCCCATTTGGGGGTGAGATTTTCTTTATGTTAATGAGACCATATCAGTGTAGGGTGTGTCTTAAACCAACCACGTTTGCAATATAAAACAGCACATTAGGCTTAGAAGCTAGCAAACACAGAGAGGGGAAGATAGATGCCATGCCATAACTGAGGAACAGAAGCTGAAAAGAGAAAAAGGCCTTCCCCAGAGCCAACAGAGAGAAGCCTTCCCTTAGAGCCAGTGCCCTGAATTCAGACTTGTAGCCTCCTAACTGTGAGAAAATAAATTTCTGTTCATTAAAGCCACCCACATGTTATATTTCTGTTATAGCAGCATTAAGAAACTAAGATAGATAGTATTTTGTATAATATTAATTCTTTGGTAGAATTACGATTTCCTTTAGAGCCAAGTATCTGAACAATTTTGCTAAATATCCTGTCTGTTAAAAAGATTCTCAGGTTGTTGAATGCAGAGTTCCTCATACTCCCCTTAGTTCAAGTGTACTACTTATGTGTTCAAAAAAGATAAATTTAATTTTAAAAAATAAAAATGTGTTAAGTGGTTATAGATTTAAAGGCCAGCTGACTTAATGTTATGGGAAAGACTTGAGGTAAAATTTCCATTGATAGCATTAGATACAGAATAATTGTTTCTAAGCCATTTGGATAGAAATGAAGATGATGTACTCAGAAGAACTGTATGATGAGTCATAGAACCTTTAGTGATGACAAAGACACTGATGTCAAAGATGCATTTAAGAGTTTGGATGAAGTTGAGCCATAAAATATAAAAGTGAAGTAAAGCTTTATTTCTAAGTTTCTGTGATTTTAAATGTCATAAGTAGCAGCGGCAGGAAGAGGAGAAATAGATTACAGCAGGAGATGTGAAAGTAGCAACAAACTTTTGATATTTTTTTCTCTTTTAGAAGTAGGGGAAGCAACTCCAAATATAAGGTGATCTTCCTCAGAAAGGATCTACAAAATCTAACTTGAATATATAAACCTTTAGGGTTCTAAATGAATCAAGTCAAATGTCTTGTTGATGTGGGTACACTGGAGTAAGGTACCAATGAAAAAAGTATTTGGTGGATCCAAAAGTTTAATATCTTCAAAATGAAAAACATCTTAGCCCCCTTCTAACACATCACTGAGGTCATTTTCAGCTCTCTGTCTACAGCAGCATTCTTCAGCTTCCTGTGAACCCATCTATCGGTCAGCTTCTCCAGCCTTTATATGAGGGCAAGGGAAAAATAGTGACAGTGAAGACCTTGATTGAAGAGGCAGTAAGAATGTCATTGTCAGCTCTACTTTCTCTCTATGTAGAATAGTTGCCTATTCTGGACGTTTCACATAAATGGAATTATACAATATGTGGTCTTTTGTGTCTGGCTTTTATCATTTAGCTTAATTTTTTCAAGGTTTCTCCATGTTGTAGCATGTAACAGTGTTTCATTCATTCTTATTGCCAAATAATATACTGGATTTTATGTGTCCATTCATCAACTGATGGACATGAGTTCTTTCCACATTTTGGCCATTACAAATAATGCTGCCAAAAATATTCAGGGACAAGTTTTTGTATGGATACATATTTTCAGTTCTCATGGGTATATACCTAGGAGTGGAATTGCTGGGTTGTATGGTAACTGTATGCTTAACATTGTGAGGAACTTCCAGGCTGTTTTCCTAAGCCACACAATTTTACATTCCTGGTAGCAGTGTATGAAGGTTCCAGTTTCTCCACATCTTCTCCGACACTTGTTTTCGTCTTTTTTGTTGTTTTAATTATAGCCATCCTAGTGGATGTGAAGCGATATTTCATTGTGGTTTGATTTGCATTTCTCTAATGATTAATGATGTCGAGCGTCTTTTTATGTACTTATCAGCCATTCATATATCTTCTTTGGAGAAATAGCTGTTCAGATCCTTTGCCCATTTTTTAATTGAGTTATCTGTGTTTACTGTTGAATTAAAGAGTTTTTTATGTATTCTAGTCTTTTATCAGATACATGATTTTAAAATGTTTTTTCCAGTTCTGTAGGTTGTCTTTTCACTGTTTTGTAACAGTGTCCTTTGATGTACAAAGGTTTTAAATTTTGTTGAAGTCTAATTTATCTTTTTTCCTTTAATTGATTGTACTTTTGATGTCATATCTGAGAAACCATTGCTTGATCCAAGGTCACTCAGATTACACCTGTTTCCTTTTAAGAATTTTGTAGTTATAGCTCTTACATTTAGAGCTTAGATCCATTTTGAGCTAATTTTTGTGTATGGTGTGAAGTAGGGATCCAAATTTATCATTAACATGTGAATATCCACTCTCCCAGCACCGAGGAGACTATTCTTTCCCCCATTGAATGGTCTTGGCATCTTTGTTGAAAATTAATTAATGACAAATGTATAGGTTATTTCTGGGCTCTTATTCTGTTGTATTGGTCTTTATGTCTACCCTGTGCCAGCACCACACTGTCATGATTACTATCGCTTTATAGTATGTTTTGAAATCAGGAAGTATGTGCCCTACAACTTGCTTTCTCTTTTGCAAAATTGTTTTGGCTATTCTGAATCTGTTTCATTTTTGTATCAGCTTGTCCATTTCTGCAGTTTTAGCGTCAGCTTGTCCATTTCTGCAAAAAACAGCAGTTGGGATTTTGATAGGAATCACACTGAATCTGTAGAATCAATTTGGAGAATATTGCTATCTTAATAACATTAAGTCTTCCAGTCTATGAACCCAGGATGTCTTTTATCTATTTAGATCTTCTTGAATTTCTTTCAGTAGTGTTTTGTAGTTTTCAGTATATAGGTCTTACTTGTTTGGTTAAATTTATTTCTAAGCAGTTTATTCTTTTTGATGCTATTGTAAATGAAATTGTCTTTAGTTTCATTTTCAGATTGTTCATTGCTGATGTATAGAAATACAACTTGTTTTTTTGTTTGTTTTATTTTTCTTTTTGTGGGGAGAAGGTGAAACAGGTATTATGATGGTTAAAGTTGTGTGTCAACTTGGCTGGGCCATGATTCTCAGTGGTTTGGCAGTTATATAATGATGTTTGTCATTTATGTAATGATGTAATTTGGCAGTTGTGTAATAAGGTAGTTATCCTCCATTTTGTGATATAATGTAATCACTTCCATGGTGCAGTCTGATGTGATTACCCAATCAATTGTAAGAGGAATTTTCTCTGGGGTGTGGCCATCATCCAAAATATGTGGACATTCTGGCAAAGCTTGCAGGTTTTTGCTTGCTCTGGATCCTTCATCCAGCTCATCATCATCTGACTTCCAGTTCTTAGGACTTGAGCCTGCCATGTTGTTTGCCGGTCTTGGATTTATCAGCCTCTGCAATCCATGAGCCAGTAGGCTGCCTTCTGACCTGTCAATCTTGGGTTCGTCAGCCCCTCAGCTGTGTGAATCAGGAGACGCCTTCAGCCTGATGCCTGACCCACAGACTTGGGACTTGCCAGCCTCTACAACAGCTTGAGACATTTCCTTGAGATAAATCTCTCTCTCTCCCTCTCTCGCTTTCTCTCTCTCTATATATATGTGTGTGTGTGTGTGTGTATACGTGTGTGTGTGTAACACATATATGCTTCACTGATTTTGCTTTTCTAGAGAACCCAGCCTAAGACAAGCCTTTACATCCTCCCGATAGTGGCTTGCATATTAATGTATATATTATGGATTTCTTTTTTTTTCCTTTAAGTAATAACTCCGCCTGCTCCCCTCTCTCCAGCCCCTAGTAACTACCAATCTACTTTTGTTCCTATGAATTTGCCTATTCTAGTGGGATCATATAATATTTATCATTTTGTGTCTGGCTGTTTTCACTTAGTATATTTCCAAGGTTCATCTATGTAGTAGCATGTATCAGAACTTTATTTCTCTTTATGGCTGAATAAGATTCCATTGTATGTATATAACACATATTGTTTATCCATTAATTCGTCAATGGACACTTGGGTTATTTCCACCTTTTGGCTATTGTGAATAATGCTTCTGTGAACACTGGTGCCCAAGTATCTGTTTGAGTCTCTGATTTTGAGTCTTTTAGGTATATATGTAGGAGTGGAATTGCTGTCATATGGTAACTCTATGTTTAACATTTTGAGAAGCTTCCAGGCTGTTTTCCTAAGTGGCTCACCATTTTACATTCACACAGCAATATACAAGTATTTCATTTTCTCTCCATCCTTGCTAATGTTTGTTGTTTTCTTTCTTTTTTTTTTTTTAATAATAGTCATCTTTGGCATGAAGTTGTATCTCATTATGGTTTTGATTTGCGTTTCCCTAATGCCTAATTATATTGATCATCTTTTCATGTGTTTATTGGCAATTTGTATATCTTCTTTAGAGAAATGTCTATTCAGATCCTTTATCCATTTTTTAATCGGGTTGTTTGGGTTTTTGTTGTTGAGTTGTAGGAGTTCTTTATATATTCTGGATATTAAATCCTTACTCGATTCATGGTTTCCAAATATTTTCTCCCATTCTATAGGTTATCTTTTCACTTTCTTGATAATGTCCTTTGATGCACTAAAGATTTTTTTTAATTTTATTTTGTTGTTCTTGAGACTATACACAGCAAAACATGCACCAATTCAACAGTTTCTGTATGTCCAGTTCAGTGACATTGATTACACTCCTCAAGTTGTGCAACCATTCTCACCCTCCTTTTCTGAGTTGTTCCTCTCCCATTAACATAAACTCACTGCCACCTAAGGTTCCTATCTAATCTTTTGAATTGCTGTTGTCAATTTGATCTCATATAGATAATTCTTGAAAGAGCATAATGATCAAGGCAGACGTCTTTTACTAGTTAAGCTAGACTATTGTTTGGTTTTAAGAAGACTTTAAGGATATTTTTGGTTTAAGGTTTAAAGATTATCTCAGCGCAATAGTTTCAAAGGTTCATCCAGCCTTCCTGGCTTCAGAAAGTCTGGATTCCATGAGAATTGTAAATTCTGTTCTGTATGTTCCCCCTTTTGATCAGGATTCATTAGTACAATCCTTGATCAAAATGTTTAGTAATGGTAGCTAGACACCATCCAGTTCTTCTCATCTGATGGCAAAGGTGGCAGTTGTTCAAGGAGGTGATTAGCCACGCATTCTATATCGTCCTCTTATTCCTGACTCTCCCTTTTCTTCTGTTGCTCCAAGCTAATAGAGACCAATTGTTGTGCCTTGGATGGCTGCTTGCAAGCTTTTAAGACGCTAGGCACTACACAACAAACTAGGAGGTAGAACAGTAGCACTAAACACGTTATTAGGCCAATTTACTTGGATTTCACATGAAACCATGACCCTAAACTCCCAAACCAAGGAACCAAATCCTATAAAGTGTTTGGTCATACATAAGCAGCCTCAGCAGTTACTCTTTTGTTGTTATTGTTGTTGTGTGTTGTAAATATATCTGTCACACAACTTTGGCCAATTCAACTTTTTACAGGTGTACAACTTCTTAAGCAATTACAGTAATTAGCTGGATGCACAAAAGTTTTTGATTAAGTTCAAATTATCTGTTTTTTCATTTGTTGCTCATGCTTTTGGAGTCATATCTAAGAATGACTCAAAACAAGGTCTAAAGTTTTAACCCTATGTTTTCTTCTAAGAGTTTTATGGTGTTAGCTCTTATATTTAGGTCATTGACCCATTTTGAGTTAAATTTCATGTATGGTGTGAGGTATGGATCCAACTTAATTCTTTTGCATGTAGATATCCACTTGTCCCAGCACCATTTGTCGAAGAAGCTGTTCTTTCCCTATTGAATTTCCTTGGCATGCTTTTCAAAAATCAGTTGACCACAGATATACATGGGTTTATTTCTGGACTCTCAATTCTATTCCATTGGTCTATATGTCTGCCTTTATACCAGTACCACACTGTTTTGATTATTATAGCCTTGTAGTACATTTTAAAATTGGGAGGTGTGAGTCCTCCTGTTTTGTTTTTCTTTTTCAGGATTGTTTTGGCTATCTGGGGCCCCATGCAATTCTATATGAATTTGAGAATTGGCTTTTCCATTTCTGCCAAAAAGGCTGTTGGAATTTTGATAGGGATTGTGTTGAATCTGTAGATTAACTTGCGTACTGTGTACATCTAGCAATATTACACCTTCCAATCCATGAACACGGGATGTCTTTCCATTTATTTAGGTTTTTCCAGTTATTTGGTCTGATTTTTGTGTATTGATAAGGTATTCTGCAGCTTTGCTGAACTCATTTATTAGCTGTAATATTTCTTTTATGGATTTTTAGGGTTTTCTGTATGTAAGACCATGTCATTCTCAGATATAGTTTTACTTCTTCCTTTATAATTTGGATACCTTTTATTTCTTTTTCTTGTCTAATTGTTGTGGTGTACTCTCAATCTTGAATTATAATTTGGCTGGGTTTAGAATCCAGCCAAAAGTTGTTTTCCCTTTATTCTATGATGATAGTAATAATTCATACATTATTATCTTGTAACCGATTTTACTGATGGCAATCTGACTCTCCTTCCCTTCTGTGGGAGCTCTCATTTCTTGATAACAGCTTTTAAGATTTTCTTTATTGCATGAATAATCTGAAGTTTTATTATAATTCATCTGGGTATAAGCATTTTGTTTGGAGTTTTTATTTAATTTAATTTTTAATTCTTTTCAATGCTCAGAGAATTTTACTCTGAAGGTTGATGGCTTTCATCTGTTCTGAAAGATTCTCAGCCATTATCTCTCTGTTCAGATACTGTCACCTCTGTATTCTCTTTAATTTTTCTTTCTGGAACTCTAATGTACAGAGCTTAAAACTTTAGGATCTAGCTCTCTCATTTTGTAACTTTTTTTTTTTTTTAATGTTCCATTAATCTTTAGCTATATCCAGTTTTGTATTCAGCTCATCAGTGGAGTTCTTTTTTTTTTAAATCTCAATAATTATAATTTTCATTTTTAAAATCTCTAATTGGTTCTTTTTCAGAACGTTTTATGGCTGTTCGTCTATCCTTTAGGTACCTCAGGATATTAAATATACTCATTTTAAAGACCCTCTTAGTTGTTCTGTTTTCTCTGTTTACTTGGATTTTAAGTTCTTCCTGCATCCTCAAGGGTGGCTTGAAGCCCTTGTGCGAGGCTCTTGACAGCTCAACAGCAGCCCTTGCTCACCACTGTGACTTCTCATTTACTTTCTTGTTTGGGGGATATGTCTCCATTTTTTTAGGCTTAAAGAGAGTTTCCTTTTTTGTTTTGAATCCACCTATACATGAATTATTATATCTTTAAATCCTTTTTATTTGGTACAGGAGGATGAGCTTTCAACCTGTGCTGAATCACGAGCCTGAAGTCCCTAGATGACTTCTGTAGCTGATTTATATTTCACTGTCATAGAACTACCTCCAAAGTTCTCTGTGTGGCCTTTTCAGGAGAGACTTTGATACACATTTTAATGGAATGGTTTGTGGTTCTTCTTCCTCCTGGAAAACTCCCTAATGTATTAGGGCTTTTAAATTCTTCCGTCCCAGAAATTAAATGCCAAGACTGATTTAACAGGCATAGTTGGCCTGATGGATTTAGTACGTATGAGTAGCACTGCTGCTTTCATGTGTTCAGGGATGCTCCTAGGTACATCATTTAGTCATCATTACTCCTCTCACTCAAGACAGGCCATCCCACGCCGCCTGTCTGTTAGCTATCCTTCTTTGGATTTCCTGTCTAGACGCCTTTTCCATTTATAATTCAGTTCAAGTGAGCTCTTTGCCAATTGACACTTTTAGGTTTCAGCTAATATGTTATACAAAGTAAATGAGAATGGTAAGTAGAACTATAAAATTTCAGATTTGAAAGGGACTTATTTATTACTGAGCAAATATTTGTTGAGCATCACCATGTGCCATTCCTGGCACTGGGTTCATAGTGTGAAAACCCTGTGGTCCCTGCTCTCATAAAGCTTACAGCCTCGTAAGTGAGATTGATCAAAAAGTAAATACTAACCATATGTAATTTCAAATCGTGATGAGTATTGTAAAATAAAAGGGCACTATGAGAGAGTATAGCAGGGAATTGTGTAGTCAGGAAAGGAGTTTTGAAACTTTTCTTAAAAGCAGTAGATCATTTTGTGTATGTGAAATTTTATGTGGAATCTCAACTTTAAAATAGAAGTGGACATGCTCTTATTGAAATAGGCGTTATGGTCCAGTGCCCCTCGTCTATTCCCCTTGCTCTCCACCATGGTTACTGAAGCATCTTCATGGAATCCTTAGATCCACAGGGAGCAATATGTAAAAAATGCTGGTCTAGAACCAACCCTCTTTTCAGAGGCCAAATAGGAGAGACACAAAGGGCTTCATTGTCCAAGGTCATATAGGTCCCATAATCTGCTTAATATCTGAATTGAAACAAGAACCCAGTTATCCCAATCTTGAGCTCTTTCCACTCTCTGCTGCACTTTTTCTCTCTTGATGTGTTTTTATTATAAAGTGATGGTATTTTAATATCAGGTATTCTATAGTTTTTTTTTTCTCCTGAAATTCACATTACCCAGTATTGTCCACATTGCCCTTCACATTCTGTGCTGTGCTCCCTCTTGTCCACTTTAGTCCTCCTTAGAGTTTGTAGCCTTGAAAGATATTACCCTAATGCTATTTTGTTTTTATCATATTTCTGATATATAAGTCAACTCTCATTTTCTGCCAAGCATTCTATCACACGCATCCATTTTATTCTTTAGGCTTTTATTATTGATATCAAAATGTTTGTGCTAACTAGTTAGACAGAAATAGATACATTGGGCCTCCCCTTTTATAGTAACTACCTGGGAGGTTCCAGGAGCTCTAGCATCCTGCCAAAAATAAATACAATCATCCCTAGCCCAGTGTCTTAAACAGCAAAAGCATAAAGACAAGAGTTTGTTGAGTTGCTTTCCTTATCTCTTCATTTATCTAAGCAAATGATAGAATTCTATCCCAGGCACTTAGATTACTCTGGGCTTCATTGACTTCCACTATTTTAGTGTAAATCTGTGTATACTTTTTACCATGGTGTTTTGTTTTAGTGTGGCAGGAAAGTTCAGGTCCTGCGTTTGAACAGAGTAGCATATTTGCCCAGAACACCTTAGGAAGTGCAAGGAAGTAGTGAAAATTAAGATGGACTGGGAGATTGAGACTGTAATGTCTGAGCAGTGACTGTCCAGAGGAAGATTTTTGTCCTAACTTGGGAGCCTACTAGAGAATCGATGGTTTGAGGCAGAATGGTGACACAATGAGAGCTGTGCTTAGGGGAGTAATTTTAGCTGTGGGAAGTCAGGTAACAATAGGTTCTCTGGACACCAGCAAACTAATAGAAATCTGTTGCAATACTGAAGTCACAATAGCCAAATGAAGGCTGAAATGTGATGATGGAGGTGAGGATGGAAACCAGGAGCAGAGAGATTAAAGAGCTCTTCAGTAGATGAAATAAAGAAGCCACAGAATGACTCCAAGTGTCAGGGACATTCTCCTGTAAACCCATGGCTAGTGCTGTCCCTGAAAGCCTATTCAGCAGCTCCCATTGTATTCTGATTCAGCTGCCCTCTGCTGAGCTGTCTTTATGAATTAAGAAGTTCTTTGTATCAAAGGGGTAGGTAGACATTATTGTCCTTTTTTTTTTCCCCCCCCTGCTTGCATTCCCATTAACTCTTCTTCAACAAAACAAAAAAACCTTACTAGTTCTCCCTACCTCCCAATAGCTACCTACCTAGATTGCTTGGCAGACACTACTGCAGGCTACTTTCTTCCTAAAGTGTTTGGCAATTAGCAGCAGCCAGTGCCGTGAGCATCTACAGAAAGGCCCTTGGAGAGGTGGTGAGGGAGTGCTCCTTAAAGTACCCATCAGAATGGAATTGCTGATTGGATTAGTTGGGTTACCAGTCTGCAGCGAAGCTTGGCTTCTAGTACATGTGAGTGTGTTTCATTCTTGAGCTCCTGTGGAGTGGTACCTACTGTCTGTGCTGCGTCTGCCTTCCTATCCTTGTCTGTGCTTGTCTGCTTTATGGACTCACTGACAGAGTGCAGATGTGTGCTTGCTATCCCCGAATTGTTCTCCTGTACCTGCTGTTTCCCAAAATGCTCTGTGGGATAAACTACCCTGTAGAGAAGATTCTTCGTCATGTGATTGTTCTGTTTCCTTAGAGACAACAGCAGTGTAGTGCATTAGATGCAGATCCATAGAGAAAGAAGCATTTGCTACAGAGCGTAAAGGTTTGATAGCTTTTCCTTGCCTTTATGTTTTTCCTATTTAAGATGCTGGGCTAATAATAGCTATGTTTATTTTTGGCAAGATGCTAGAGCCCCTGGAACTTCCCAGGGAGTTACGGTAAAAGGGGAGTCCCAGTGTATCTACTCCTGTCTGGTTAACTGTAAAAATACATGAGAGGCAGC
Source organism: Dugong dugon (assembly GCA_030035585.1). NCBI lineage: Eukaryota > Metazoa > Chordata > Mammalia > Sirenia > Dugongidae > Dugong > Dugong dugon. The sequence goes on from CM057473.1 coordinate 75,318,722, forward strand.
TATCTTCTATAGCAACGTACTTGTTTGCTTTTTTTGAAAACAGGGTTCAGTAATAACTTATAACAAGTCAGGAAAGGACATTGCATCAGGCATTTCATTGACCTCTTGTTAGCAGTAATTTGTTGACACATTTAAGTTGCCATCTTTTCTCATAATTCTAGAAATACAGGAGTTGAAGTCTATATAAAGTAGTGACAACTTACTCTGTAAGTCTTTAATGAACAAGGAGAACAAGGGAGGAGGGAGTAATAGTAGGTTTTACAAATAAAATAGTTCATTTCTATTGATTTAGTTATCTGTTTCAATATAATGATATTAAATATAATGTATACATTATGATATTATATACTGTCAATATATTAAACTGAGTGATTCTATGAAATAGTTAATTTTCTAATTATTGCTTAACTTAACAATTTCTTTCTTTTTCCAGAGCTAGAAAGATATACCTGTGTTCCTCTGGATGTCTGTAGACATTGTCCAGTGGTGAAAGTACTGTATAGGAATGTGGTTATGGGAAACTTTTTCGTCCTAAGAAATATTTCATGTCTTATACCTTAAATGGCTATGGTGAACAGGTAGAAATGTAAATTGAGATATGTGTGCTATTGATTGGTCTTTTTTACATTAACAAATTAATCAAAACATGTTTAGATTAGCAGTTGGTTTTGGGAAATTTTAATTTTTTTCTGTTGGTAAGTTAATTGTGACCAATAAAGCAAAATGTACTTCCCTAGAAGTCAGAGAAAACTCATTTTAAATAAGTAACATGATATTTATGCAACATTTACAGTATCATATGTTTATTTTTTTAACCTTGTGATTTTCCAAAAGGTGGTTTTGTTTGACTTCTTTGCTTGGACAGATAGCCACAGAACCTATGGAGTGCTAGAAGATAGTTGGTCTGTTATATATCACACTACTCGGAGGATAAAAATGATCTGCATTTGTTATACCTGTGCTTTTTGAGAGAGTAATAGAATCATAGAGATTAAAAGGATCTTAGAATTGGCCCTCCTTAATATTTTCACTAGAGCTACAAAGTGCCAGCATTGATCTCAATGTAGTAACCATCCCATATTCTTTCTTCATCATAATGGAATAATAAGAGATAAACTGGTTTTGTTTCTAGATCATATATTTGGGGTCCATGAATAGGTCAATAGGCTACTAAATTTTGAAGGGTAGTGACTAAGAGAAATGCCGCCATCATCCTAAGGCATTGTACATCTGGGCTGGTCACCTCGGCAGAGATCCAGAGTGAATCCTGGAGACTGCATCTGCCACTTTTCTTCTGAAGAAAGTTAATCTCTAAGTAAGTGAACATCTTTCATTGATTTGCTCTGCAGCTCTCCTTTTTTTCTGGGAGCAACACCTTCTTCTTTGGAGAATTGGTCCTCTCCCAACTCTACCCGTGCAGTTCTAAGAGGACTACCAATAACAATACCAAGGCCTGCTACCAGAGAACGCAGGTGACTCAGCACGGTCAGTCTTTTCTGGAAATTTTCAGGTTGGACAGAAAAGGTTTTGTTCTTCTCCAATGGTGAAGCTATATGATGTTAGGCAGAAGCTGTTTCTTGTTAAGTGTAAAAAACTGTGAGCTCTGTGTAGGCTCTGGCCCCAAAAAGAAATCTCAGCAATGGTAACAGTGAATGCCCTAATAACTTTCCAATGTCCTTGAAGCCAGCTGCACCTCTACCCTTCATGAAGTTTAGTCATGATACTCAGTTAATTCCTCTTTTTTTCCTTAAGCTGCTTCTAGTTAGACTTGAAGCCAGTCCTCCTGAATTAGGATGGTGTTTTTCAGATTTGGGAATTTATTGTTCTCTGAGATCCCTAATCTGAAAAATCATTTGGATAATTCAAAGATGCCTGAAATAGGATGGTGAGACTATGGATCTGTTCAGTCGCTTTAGAACCAGATAAAAGTGGGTTTGGATACTGGTTCTGCTACTTAACTAGCTTTGTGACTTTGGACAAGTTAATTATATTCTTTGACTCTTATTTATTTGTAAAATAGAGATACCACCGTATGTGGTATTGAGAATTAAGATAATGTATCTGAAGGGCCTAGCTCAGTGCTAATGCAATACTCATACTCAACAGATGTTAATGCACAATTTTGGTTGTAAATGATAATTGTCAAATAGGCTGTACCTAAAAATTGTAATATGTTAAGCCAAAGCTTAAATAATTATTTTGATGACTGACGATTATAAGGACTATTTGGATTATAAATTTCTTGGGGGCAGAGACAGTCTTAAACTTTTTTCTCTCAAGCCTCTAACAGTGCTAGGCACAAAAACACCATGAATTCTTTTTTTTATATATATATATATTTTACTGTGTTTTTGGTGAGTTTATACAGCAAAATAGGTTCCTATTTAATAGTTACTACACAAATTGTTCAGTTACATTGATTACATTTTTCATAATGTGTCAACATTGTCATTAATTCTGATCTGGATGTTTCATTTCCAGTAATCTAGTTTCCTGTCCCCATATCCTTCCATCTTTGCTGTAATTTGTTGACCCTTGGTCTCATATAGTTTTTTTTTTTTTCCTACCATGCCAACTGTCAGTTTGTCGTACTGTGGTGGCTTGCATGTTGCTATGATACAGGAAGCTATGCCACCGGTATTTCCAATAGCAGCACGGTCACTTTCTTAATCATCTAGTGCTGCTGTAACAGAAATACCACAAGTAGATGGCTTTAGCAAACAGAGATTTATTCTCTCACAGTCTAGGAGGCTAGAAGTCCAAATTCAGGGTGCCAGCTCCAGGGGAAGGCTCTCTCTCTGCTCTGGGCGAAGGTCCTTGTTGTCAGTCTTCTCCAGTCAAAGAGCTTCTCGGCATAGGGACCCCAGGTCCAAAGGACGTGCTGTTCTCCTGGCTCTTATTTCTTGGTGGTCTGTAAACTCATATACATGCTCACCAGGAGACTTGAACAAGAATGTTCATAGCAGCACTATTTGTAATTGCAAAAAATAACTAGAAATAACTTGTGTTCATTAACAATAGAATACATATGTACACGGCAATATATTCACTCAGGGGCATATTACACTTCAGCAAGATGAAAAAATTTCAGCTACACTCAACATAAATGAATCCAGGCATGAAACATGTAACAGTGTTGGCACAGGGACTGACAGCTCAGAAGGGAGCCCAGTCATAGTGCTGGTGCTATGTCTCAACACCCCCTGAAGTGCCAGTTGTAAATCCTTTAGGAAGTAGGGAAGGATTTGAAGAAGTATCATGGGGACACTCAAGGGATTCAGGCAAGCAGCAGTTTACCAGTTGATATGGAAATATTTCAGCTGCTTATCAACCAATGCAGACTTACTAGTATGCATGGTGTAAATATGAGTAGAAGAATAAAACCAAACCCATTGTCTTCAAGTCAATCCCAACTCGTTACGAACCTATAGGACAGAGTAGAACTGCCCCATAGAATTTCCAAGGCTGCAATCCTTAGAGAAGCAGACTGCCACTTCTTTCTCCTGCGGAGTGGCTGGTGGATTGGAACCACAGACCTTTAGACTAGCAGCCAAGTGCTTAACTGTTATGCTACCCGGGCTCCTTGAGCATAAGAATAGAAGAATACAAACAGTATGATTCCACTTATTTGAAGTTCACAGGTTTCTTAGGCTGGGTTCTCTAGAGAAGAAAAACATATAAATATGTATATAGAGAGATTTATATCAAGGAAATGGCTCACGCGGTTGTAGAGGCTAGAGCATCCCAAGTCCATGGGTCAGGATAGAGGCTTCTCCTGATTCACGTAGCCACAGGGGCTGGGTGAACCCAAGATCGGCAGGTCAGAGAGCACGGCTCTTGCTTATAGGCTGAGAAGATCGACAAATCCCAAGATTGGCAGGTGAGACTGTAGGTAAGCTGCTAGCTCAAGTCCCAAGAACCCAAAGTCAGACGAACAGGGGCCAGCAGAGGACTCACAGCGAGCAAAAACCCCTGAGCCTTGCCAGAATGTCCACTTATATTCAGTGCAGGCCACATGCCCAAGGAAACTCCCTTTCAACTGATTGGCTACTCACAGCAGATCCCATCTTGGAGGTGATGACATTATATCAATCTTGGAAGTGATCACAACAACATATGACTGCCATAACTACGTCATAACTGCCAAACCACTGAGAATTGTGGCCCAGCCAAGCTGACACACCACCTTAACCATCATAGTCACCCATGGTGGACAGGTTTCAGCAGAGCTTCCAGACTAAGACACGCTAGGAAGAAGGACCTAGCGGTCTACTTCTGAAAAAATTGGCCAGTGAAAACCTTATGAATAGCAGTGGAACATTGTCTAATATAGTGCCAGAAGATAAGCCCCTCAGGTTGGAAGGCAATCAGAATACAACTGGGGAAGAGCTTGCCTCCTCAAAGTAGAGTCAACTTTAATAATGTGGGTGGAATAAAGCTTTCAGGACCTTCATTTGGCACTACTCAAAATGAGAAGAAACAGCTGCAAACATCTAATAATCAGAATGTAGGAATGTATGAAGTATGAATCTAGGAAAATTGGAAGTTGTCAAATTGAATCGGAATGCATAAAGATCAATATCGTAGGCATTAGTGAGCTGAAACGGACTATTATTAGCCATTTTTAATCAGACAGTCATATGGTCTACTATGCCAGGAGTGACAAATTGAAGAGAAATGGTGTTGGATTCATCATCAAAAAGAATATTCAAGATTTATCTTGAAGTACAACGCTGTCAGTGGTAGGATAATAGCCATATACCTACAAGGAAGATAACTTAATACGACTATTATTCAAATTTACACACCAACCACTAAGGCCTAAGGTGAAGAAATTGAAGATTTTTACCAACTTCTGCAGTCTACAATCTATCAAACATGCAATCAAGATGCATTGATAATTACTGGTGATTGGAATACGAAAGTTGGAAACGAAGAAGGATCTGTGGTTGGAAAATAGAATCTTGGTGACAGAAACGATCCTGGAGATCACATGATGGAATTTTGCAAGACCGACGACGTCTTCATTGCAAATACCCTTTTTCAACAACATGAACAGTGACTATACATGTGGACCTCACAAGATGGAAAACACAGGAATCAAATCGGCTACATCTGTGGAAAGAGATGATGGAAAAACTCAATATCATCAGTCAGAACAAGGCTAGGGGCTGATGTGGAATAGACCAACAATTGCTCATATGCAAGTTCAAGTTGAAGCGGAAGAAAATTACAGCAAGTTCACAAGAGTCAAAATACGATCTTGAGTATATCCCACCTGAATTTGGAGACTATCTCAAGAATAGATTTGACGCATTAAACGCTAATGACCAAAGACCAGAGGAGTTGTGGGATGACACCAAGGACATCATACATGAAGACCGCAAAAGGTTGTTAAAAAGACAGGAAAGAAAGAAAAGACCAAAATGGATGTCAGAAGAGACTCTGAAACTTGCTCTTGAAAATCGAGTAGCTAAAGCAAATGGAAGAAATGATGAAGGAAAAGAGCTGAACAGAAGATTTCAAAGGGCAGCTCAAGAAGGCAAAGTACTATAATGAAATGTGAAAAGACCTGGAGTTAGAAAACCAAAAGGGAAGAACACACTCGACATTTCTCAAGCTGAAAGAACTGAAGGAAAAATTCGAACTTTGGGTTGCAATATTGAAGGATTCCATGGGGGAAGTATCGAACAATGCAGAAAGCATCTAAAGAAGATGGAAAGAATACACAGAGTCACTGTACCAAAAAGAATTAGTTGACTTCCAACTATTTTAGGAGGGAACATTTGATCAAGAACTGATGGTACTGAAGGAAGAAGTCCAAGCTGCACTGAAGACACTGGCAAAAAACAAGGCTTCAGGAATTCACAGAATACCAACTGAGATGTTTCAATGAATGGATGCAGCACTGGAGGTGCTCACTAGTCTATGTCAAGAAATTTGAAGACAGCTGCCTGGTCAAACAACTGGAAGATATCCGATTTGTCCCATTCCAAAGAAAGGTGATCTAACAGAATGCGGAAATTATCTAACAAGGTCATTAATATCGCACTCAAGAAAAATTTTGCTGAAGATAAATCAAAAACAGTTGCAGTAGTACATCAACAGGGAACAGCCAGAAATTCAAGCCAGATTTAGAAGAGAACATGGAAAAAGAGATATCATTGCTGATGTCAGATAGATCTTGGCTGAAAGCAGAGAATACTAGAGAGATGTTTACCTGTGTTTTATTGATCATGCAAAGGCATTCAACTGTGTGGATCATACCAAATTATGGGTAACATTGTGAAGAATGGGAATTCCAGAACACTTAATTGTGCTCATGCAGAACCTAGACCAAGGGGAAGTCATTTGAACAGAACAAGGGGATACTGCGTGTTTTAAAATCAGCAAAGGTGTGTGTCAGAGCTGTATCCTTTCACAATACTTATCAATCTGTATGCTGAGCAAATAATCCAAGAAACTGGATTATATGCAGAAGAATGTGGTATCAGGATTGGTGGAAGACTCATTAACAACCTGTGGTATACAGATGACACAACGTTGCTTGCTGAAAGTGAAAAGGACTTGAAGCACTTACTGATGAAGATCAAAGACTACAGCCTTCAGTATGGATTACACCTCAACATAAAGATTAAAAAAAATCCTAACAACTGTACCAAAAAGCAACATCATGATAAACAAAATATATTGACGTTGTTAAGGATTTCATTTTACTTGGATCCACAATCAACACCCATGGAAGTAGCAGTCAAGAAATCAAGTGACATATTACAGGGGAAGTCAGCACAACTGGACTAAACCAAAACCTAAGAAGTTTCTTGAACACAATCAGACACTTCAAGGGACAGAGTAGCAGGGGCGGGGGTATGAGGACCATGGTTTCAGGGGACATCTAGGTCAATTGGCATAACAAAGTTTATTAAGAAAATGTTCTGCATCCCACTTTGGTGAATGGTGTCTAGGGTCTTAGAAGCTTGTGAGCAACCATCTAAGATGCATCAGTTGGTCCCAGCCCACCTGGAGCAAAGGAAAATGAAGAACAGCAAAAACAAGGAAAATACTAGCCCAAGAGACAAAAGGGCCACATAAACCAGAGACTCCATCAGCCTGAAAGCAGAAAAACTAGATGCTGTCCAGCTACCACGAATGACTGCCCTGACAGAGAACACAACAGAGAGTCTCTGAGAGAGCAGGAGAAAAGTGGGGCACAGAACTCAAATTCTGGTAAAAAGACCAGACTTAATGGTCTGACTGAACTGGAGGAACCCCAGAAGACATCGCTCCCAGATTCTCTGTTAACCCAGAACTAAAACCGAAGCCAGCTCTTCAAAGATTAGACTGGACTATAAGACATAAAATGATAGATACTGATGAAGAGTGTGCTTTTTAGTTCAAGTAGATACGTGAGACTAAATGGGCAGCTCCTGTCCAGAGGTGGGTTGAGAAGTCAGAAAGGGATAGGAGCTGATTGAATGGACATGGGAAACCTGGGGTGGAAAGGGGGAGTGTGCTGTCACATTATAGGGATAGCAAATAGTGTCACATAACAATGTGTGTATAAATTTTTGTATGAGTAACTAGCGCTGTTAAATTTCACTTAAAGCACAATAATAAAAGAAAAAAAAGATGATATTTTATTGGGCAGATCTGCTGTGAAAGACCTCTTTAAAGCTTTGAAAAGCAAAGATGTCACTCTGAGGACTAAGGTGTGCCTGACCCAAGCCATGATATTTTCAGTCGCCTCATATGCGTGCAAAAGCTGGACAATGAATAAGGAAGACCAAAGAAGAGTTGATGCCTTTGAATTATGGTGTTGGCGAAGAATACTGAATATACCGTGGACTACCAAAATAACTAACAAGTCAATCTTGGAAAAAATACAGCCAGAGTATTCCTTGGAAGTGAGGATGGTGAGACTTTGTCTCACGTATTTTGGACGTGTTATCAGGAGAGATCAGTCCCTAGAGAAGGACATCATGCTTGGTAAAGTAGAGGGTCAGGAAAAAAAGAAGACCCTTGATGAGGTGGATTGACACAGTGGCTGCAACAATGGACTCAAACACAGCAACGATTGTGAGGATGGCATAGGTCCAGGCAGTATTTTGTTCTCTTGTACATAAGGTCACTGAGTCAGAACCAACTCAACAAAACCCAAACCACACCCACTGCTGTCAAGTCGATTCCAACTCATAGTGACCCTATATGACAGTGTAGAACTACCCCCATAGGGTTTTTAGGGCTGTAAATCTTTATGGAAGCATACTGCCATATCTTCCTCTCACAGAGTGGCTAGTGGGTTCGAACCACTGACTGTTTGGTTAGCAGCCAAGCACTTTAACCACTGCTCCACCACCAACTCAATGGCACCTAACAACAACAACAAATATATATAACAGGTGTCTACTATCCCCCCACCCCCCTACCCACCCCTAATACCACTAATGAATGTTGGTCTCTGTCTGTTATACCTATTCTTGTCTTCTTATAAAAGTGAGATCTTACAATATTTAACCTTTCGTAATTGTCCTAGTTATCTAGTGCTGCTATAACAAATACCACAAGTGGATGGCTTTAACAGACAGACATTTATTCTCTCAGTCTAGGAGGTTAGAAGTCCAAATTCAGGCTGCCAGCTCCAGGGGAAGGCTCTGGGGGAAGGTCCTTGTCATCAGTCTTCGCCTGGTTTAGGAGGTTCTCAGCACAGGGATGTTGGGTCCAAAGGATGCCCTGCTCCTGGCACTTCTTTCTTGGTGGTAATAGGTCCCTGTGTTCCTCTGCTTGTTTCTCTCTTTTATATCTCAAAAGAGATTGACTTAAGACAGAGCCTAATCTTGTAGATTGAGTTCTGCCTCATTAACATAACTGCCGCTGATCCCACCTCATTAACATCATAGAGGTAGGATTTGCAACACATAGGAAAATCATATCAGATGACATAACTGTGGACAATCACACAATAATGGGAATCACAGACTACCCAAGTTGACACACATTTTTAAGGGGACACAATTTAATTCATAACAGTAATTGACTTATTTCACTCAACATAATGTCCTCCAGATTCATCCATGTTATAATATATTTCAGGAACTCATCCTAATTATTTATGGCTGTGTAGTATTCCCTTGTATGTATATGTACCACATTTTGTTTATCCATTCATCTTTTGATGGACACTCCGGTTGTTTCCATCTTTTTGGTATTGTGAATAGTGCTGCAGTGAACATAGGTGTGCATATCTCTGTTCATATCTCTTCTATTAGTCTCTAGGGTATATACCTAGAAGTGGGATCACTAGATCATAACATAGTTCTATTTCTAGTTTTTTGGAGAAGCGCCATACTGTTTTCCCAGTGGTTGTACCAAACCATGGATTCTTGCTTGTTTATACATAGTGATAAAAGATTACAGCCTTGGAAACCTTTAGGGGCAGTTCTGCTCTGTCATATAGGGTCACTGTGAATCGGAATCAACTTGATGGCACACAACAACAACAACAACAAGGCCTATTGTTTAATTAATTGGAACTTGTAATAATCAGAATGACTTTATGGAGACATTGAAATTTCAGGAGCTGTTTATCTGATAAGAAAAGTGAGAAAAGAGGTTAATCTTGGCAAGTTTATGAAGAAGAACTTTCCAGGATAGGGTATCTGGGAGAAGTTTTGAAAGCCATGGCTTAGGAGAAGCAAATTTTGAATAATTTACTTGAGAGATGTGGAAGACTTAAGTAGTTTAATAGAGAAAACACTGGGGTAGTGTGTAGTGAGGATTTTGAATATGTTTTAAAGTTTGATGAAATCGGCATAACCTGAAAAAAAGAGAAAAGTAAAATCAAAGTGAGTAAGAAAGATAATTTCAGAAGTAACACAGATATTGATGACTGAAGGGGAAATAGCTGGCTATAAAAAAAAGTTAATATGAGATTAAATTTATTTAACTAAAATGGCTAAGTACGTCATATGTAAAGCATTATTGTAGGGAGTGCAAAAAAATTAGTCAATTAATAAAAGCATTAGGGCACAATAAAATATTTTTCCCATTCACCTAAGCAGTAATAAACAGACCAAAAAATCTGCTAAAAGTTTCCTGGTATGTGATCGGCTGTCTAGGTAAAAGAGAATTAGACAGGACTGTGACTTTAACTTCTATGAGTAAAAAAAGTGTTTTGGGGGAGAAAAGAGCAAGTTAATGAGCAAATGCTTTTAAAGTATAGGATGGGGTAAAAATACAAACCCATTGCATTAATCCTGACTCATAGTGACCCTACAGGACAGAAAACTGCCCCGTAGAATTTCCAAGGCTGTAATCTTTACAGAAGCAGATTGCCGTATCTTTCTTCCACAGAGTAGCTGATGGGTTCAGACCACTAACCATTCAATTAGCAGCCAAGCACTTAACCACTGCACCACCTGGGCTCCTAGGGAAGGGTTAAGTATCTGAATATCTGGATGAGTTACTACAGAAGAGATCTGTAAAAGGGCTGATGGAAGAGTGACAGCTCTTTGAATTGCGGTCCTAACTTGCCCTCTCGGGCTTCAGAGTCCACTTTGTTCATTTACACCTTCATTCACTCACAATTTTTAAGTAGAAATTTTGCCTAAACAACACCAATATTATACTTTCACATTCTTGGTTAGAGGGTTTGATCCAGAAATGTTTAGCTTTGGATCTAAGTCAACTCAGCCAAAACGAGTAATAACACTCAGTGTTGGTCCTGAGCCCCGTGTTAAACTTTTTTTCAAACCAGCAATCTGACTGATAGAATAGTTTGCTCATTAAATATATGTGTTACCTTAGGCTGAGCTGAGGAGTCTAGAAGTTTTTGAAATTAAGTTTAGATTTTAAGTCATTCTTGTAAATTAGTTTTCTTTGGGGAAGCCTAACAGTGGTTAAGAACATGAGCTCTGAAACCAAATGGTTTGAGTTCAGATAGGCATGTATAATAAAACCAAACCAAACCCATTGCCATCAAGTTGATTGTGACTCATGGTGACCCCATGTGTTACAGAATAGAACTATTTCATAGAATGTTCTTGTCTATAATCTTTATGGAAGAAGATCACCAGGCCTTTCTCCATGGTGACACTGAGTAGGTTTGAACTGTCAACGTTTAGGTTACTAGTCAAGGGTAATAATGTGATAAGGAAAAGAATAATTTACCCAAAAACTGTGCTCTTGGACTATTGCTTTACCTCCCTGTAGAAACAATTTCAGAAGAACTATGATCTAGCATCATGCTGTTGTTTTTAATTTATAGAATAAACAGCCTTAAAAAGAACAAGTAGGTTTATTTGTTTTTGTAAAGTAAGTGTTTTCCTGAAAATGTAGCAATCAAAGGTATAGAGGCTACACTATGCATGGTGATTAAGGACGCAGGTATGAGAGCCTACTGCCACAAATTTGGCTATGTGAGCTTGGTACAGTACTTTCCTCCCATACCACATTTTATGTAAGATGAGGATAATAAGAATATCTACCTCACTGGGTTGTTGTGAGGCAAAAATGAATGAATTCATAGAAAATGTTTAGACTCTACCTGGCATATAGTAAGCACTCACTAAGTTTTGGTATTGTTGTTATTAAAGACTCCGTGTGCTGTTGGTTCCATTAGTAATTCACAAAAGGTAGACCAGAAGGAAAAATGACACAGATCAAGTAGCAGACATTCTTAATAGAGTTAGCTAAAGAGAAGCATACCACTATTTCCAGTAAAGTTGGGGAAAGAACCTGCTATGGCTGCAAACACTACAGACATACCTACTAGATATGTAACAGCTAATAGTGTCATCATTCCATGTGGAGAAGAGAGTCCCTAAAAAGCTAAATATAATATAAATATTAGTTCTTATGCATTCTGCATTCTTATATAATCCAGAACATGGTACTGACTAATGATCAACAAATATTTACTCCATGCCTTATACAATGCCAGGTCTTTGGGATAGAATAATTTTTTAAAAAATCACACAGATATCTTACAGTCTAGTAGAGGAGATAGTCTAGACTAATCCAAGATGTTTTATTTTCTTTCTTTTGGGGGTATGGGATGGGGATGTTAGGAGATTGTGAAACTACTGATCTGCTAAGACCCTTTAATAGGCCTTCTAGGGAAAGTTTCAAAGTTCTGTCCCACAATTACCCTCCTCTCTGTGTTGTCCTGACTCTTTGCATCTCAGTTTGCTTTCTTAATGACTGTACCTTTAATACAGGCTTCCTTTAGAAAATGTGGCTCAGTGGATTATAGGTTATTTGTTCTGGGGTTTTTTTTTTTTTCTACTTTATAATTTTTTTTTTATATGAAGCATCTTTTTCTCTGAAATTTGGGAAAAGTTAAATTGGAAGATTTGGGGAAGTACAGGAAAGTATAAAAAAGTAGGAAAAAATTACACATAATGTCACTTTTCTTAACATTTTGGCATATTTCCTTCAGACATTTTGTTTTGTGCTGATTATATTATTTTTGTTAAGACCATGCCATTTGTATATGTGTATAAATAATTTTATATTTTATTTCATACGGTTTTTTTAATGTCTTCCTTTTTTTTACTGTGCTTCAAGTGAAAGGTTACAGCTCAAGTTAGTTACTCATACAAAAATTTATACACACATTGTTATGTGACACTATTTGCTATCCCTATAATGTGACGGCACATTCCTCCTTTCTACCCCGGATTTCCCGTGTCCATTCAACCAGCTTCTATCCCTTTCTGCCTTCTCATCCTGCCTCTGAACAGGAGCTGCCCATTTAGTCTCATGTATCTACTTGAACTAAGAAGCACACTCTTCATGAGTATCATTTTATTCTTATAGTCCAGTCTGATCTTTGTCTGAAGAGTTAGCTTCAGGAATGGTTTTAGTTCTGGATGAACAGAGAGTCCAGGGGCCATGTCTCTGGGGTTCCTCCAGTCTCAGTCAGACCATTAAGTTTTGTCTTTTTACTAGAATTTGAGTTCTACACCCTTCTTTTCTCCTTCTCTGTCAAGGACTCTCTGTTGTGTTCCCTGTCAGGGCAGTCATTGGTGACAGCCAGGCACCATCTAGCTCTGATGGAGTCTCTGGTTTATGTGGCCCTTTTGTCTCTTGGGCTAATATTTTTCTTGTCTTTGCTGTTCTTCATTCTCCTTTGCTCCAGGTAGGTTGGGACCAACTGATGCATCTTAGATGGCCACTCACTAGCTTTTAACACCCCAGACGCCATCACCAAAGTGGGATGCAGAACATTTTCTTAATAAACTTTGTTATGCCAATTGACATAGATGTCCCCTGAAAGCATGGTCCCCAGACCCCGGCCCCTGCTACTCTGTCCCTCGAAGTGTTTGTGTTCGGGAAACTTCTTAGCTTTTGGTTTAGTCCAGTTGTGCTGACTTCCCCTCTATTGCGTGTTATTCTTCCCTTCATCTAAGATAATTCTTGTGTACTATCTAGTTAGTGAATTCCCTCTCTCTCCCTCCCCATACTCGGAGCCTTCAAAAAATGTTTTCTTCTGTGTTTAAACCCTTTCTTGAGTTCTTATAATAGTGGTCTCATACAGTATTTGTCCTTTTGTGACTGACTAATTTCACTCAGCATAATGCCTTCCAGATTCATCCATGTTATGAAATGTTTCAGGATTCATTGTTGTTCTTTATCGTTGTGTAGTATTCCATTGTGTGAATATACCATAATTTGTTTATCCATTTGTACATTGATAGGCACCTAGTTTGTTTCCATCTTCTTGCTATTGTGAACAGTGTTGCAATAAACATGGGTGTACATATATCTATTCATGTGACGGCTCTTATTTCTCTAGGATATATTGCAAGGAGTGGGACTGCTGGATCGTATGGTACTTCTATTTCTAGCCTTTTAAGGAATCACCAAATCGATTTCCAAAGTGGTTATACCATTTTACATTCCCACCAGTAGTGTATAAGTGTTCCAGCCTCTCCACAACCTCTCCAGCATTTATTATTTTGTGTTTTTGGATTAATGCTAGCCTTGTTGGGGTGAGGTGGTATCTCATTGCAGTTTTGATTTACATTTCTCTAATGGCTAATGATCATGAGCATTTCCTTGTGTATCTGTTAGCCGCCTGAATGTCTTCTTTGGTCAAGTGCCTGTTCATATCCTTTGCCTGTTTTTTAATTGGGTGATTTATTTTTTGTTGTTGTTGAAGTTTTACGGTATCTTATAGATTTTAGAGATTAGACCCTGATCAGATATGTCATAACCAAAAATTTTTTCCCAGTCTGTAGGTTGTCTTTTGACTCCTTTGGTGAAATCTTTTGATGAGCGTAGATGTTTGATTTTTAGGAGCTCCCAGTTATCTAGTTTCTCTTCTGGTTTTTTGTGCATTGTTACTTATGGTTTGTATTCTGTTTATGCCATGTATTAGGGCTCCTAGCGTTGTCCCTATTTTTTCTTCCATGATCTTTATCGTTTTTGATTTTATATTTAAGTGTTTGATCCATTTTGAGTTGGTTTTTGTACATGGTGTAAGGTATGGGTCTTGTTTCATTTTTTTGCAGGTGGATATCCAGTTATGCCAGCACCATTTGTTAAAGAGACTATCTTTTCCCCAGTTAACGGACTTCAGGCCTTTGTCACATATCAGCTGCTCTTCGGTGGGTGAATTTACGTCTGGATTCTCAATTCTGTTCCGTTGTACCAGTTGTACCAGTACCAGGCTGTTTTGACTATCATGGTGCTATAATAGGTTCTAAAATCAGGTAGTGTGAGGCCTCCCACTTTGTTCTTCTTTTTGAGTAATACTTTACTTATCCAGGGCCTCTTCCCTTCCCATATGAAGTTGGTGATTTGTTTCTCCATCTCATTAAAAAATGCCATTGGAATTTGGGTCAGGATTGCGATGTATCTGTAGATCGCTTTGGGTAGAATTGACATTTTCACAATGTTGAGTTTGCCTATCCATGAGCAAGATATGTTTTTCCACTTATGCAGATCTCTTTTGGTTTCTTGCAGTAGTGTCTTGTAGTTTTCTTTGTATACGTCTTTTACATCTCTGGTTAGATTTATTCCCAAGTAGTTTATCTTCTTGGGGGCTATTGTAAATGGTATTGATTTGGTGATTTTCTCTTCAAAGTTCTCTTTGTTGGTGTAGAGGAATCCAGCTGATTTTTGTATGTTTATCTTGTATCCTGACACTTTGCTGAAATCTTCTATTAGCTCCAGTAGTTTTCTTGTGGATTCTTTGGGGTTTTCCATGTATAAGATCATGTCATCTGCAAATAGAGATACTTTTACTTCTTCCTTACCAATCTGGCTGCCCTTTATTTCTTTTTCTAGCTTAATTGCTCTGGCTAGGACCTGCAGCACAACGTTGAATAGGAGTGATAATAAAGGGCATCCTTGTCTGTTTCCCATTCTCAAGGGGAATGCTTTCAGATTCTGTCCATTTAGGATGATGCTGGCTATTGACTTTGTATTAATGCCATTTATTATGTTGAAGAATTTCCCTTCAGTTCCTGTTTTGCTCACAGTTTTTATCATGAATGGGTGTTGGACTTTGTCAGATGCCTTTTCTGCATCAATCGATAAGATGTGGTTCTTGTCTTTTGCTTTATTTATGTAATGTATTACACTGGTTGTTTTTCTAATGTTGAACCATCCCTGCATACCTGGTATGAATCCCACTTGGTCATGGTGAATTATTTTTTTGATATGTTATTGAATTCAGTTGGCTAGAATTTTGAGGATTTTTGCCTCAATGTTCATGAGGGATATTGGTCTGTAATTTTTTTTTGTGGTGTCTTTACCTGGTTTTGGTATCGGGGTTATGCTGGCTTCATAGAATGAGTTTGGGAGTACTCCATCCTTTTCCATGCTCTGAAATACCTTTAGTAGTGATGGTGTTAACTCTTCTCAGAAAGTTTGGTAGAATTGTCCAGTGAAACCATCAGGGCCAGAATTTTTTTTTTGTTGGGAGTTTTTTAATTACCTTTTCAATCTCTTCTTTTGTTATAGGTTTATTTAGTTCTTCTACCTCTGTTTGTGTTATTTTAGGTAAGTAGTGTGTTTCTAGAAAATTGTCCATTTCCTCTAAGTTTTCAAATTTTTTAGAGTACAGTTTTTCATAGTATTCTGTTACGATTCTTTTAATTTCAGTTGGGTCTCTTGTGATAGCGCCCATCTCATTTCTCATTCGGGTTATTTGATTCCTCTTCTGTTTTTTGTTTTTTTGTTTTTTTTTTTTTTTAAATCAGTTTGGCCAGTGGTTTATTGATTTTTGTTGATCTTTTCAAAGAACCAGCTTTTAGTCTTGTTGACTTTTTCAATTGTTTTTCTATTCTCTATTTCATTTATTTCTGCTCTAATTGTTATTATTTCCTTTCTTCTGGTTCCTGAGGGCTTCTTTTGCTGTTCTATTTGTTGGAGTTGTAGGGTTAGTATTTTGATTTTGGCTCTTTCTTCTTTTAGAATATGCGCATTTATTGCTATAAATTGACCTCTGAGCACTGCTTTTGCTGTGTCCCAAAGGTTCTAGTAGGGTGTGTTTTCATTCTCATTTGATTCTGTGAATTTCTTCTATAACCCAATAGTTTTTGAGCAAGGTGTTGTTCAGTTGCCTTGTATTTGATCTTTTTTCCCTTGCTTTTTCTGTTACTGATTTCTACTTTTATCGCTTTATAGTCAAAAAAGATGCTTTGTTATATTTCGATGCTTTAGATTCTGTTAAGGCTTACTTTATGGCCTAATATGTGGTCTTTTCTAGAGAATGGTCCATGTGCATTGGAAAAGAAAGCATACTTGGGACAGGAAAACTGGTGATAGGGAACCCAAGGTTGAGTAAGGACAGTGTTGACTGGTAGTGGGGTTGTTAACCATTATCATAGGGCAACGTGTACTGACTGTTTAATGAGAGACTATTTTGTTCTGTAAACCTTCATCTAAAGTGAGAATAGCAGCACAACTGGAGGAACATAATCAATGCCACTGAACTGTGCATGTAGAAATTTTTGAAATGGTGTATCTTTGGCTATGTATATTTTCACCCAAAAAAAAAGGTCAAAAAGGAAGAGGGTTGACATGTCGTGGGGTTGTTGACCACTGTCATGGAACAGTGTGTGTACAGACTGTTTGATGAAAAACTATTTGTTCTGTAAACCTTCATATAAAGTACAATTAAAAAAAAAAAAAAGTGGAAGCACCAAAAAAAAAAAAAAAGAAAGAAAGTATACTCGTCTGCTTTTGGGTAGAGTGTTTTGTATATGTCTATGAGATCAAGTTGGTTGATGTGGCATTTAGATCTTCCGTGTCTTTATTGAGCTTCTTTCTGGTTGTTCTGTCTTTCACCAAAAGTGGTGTGTTCAATTCTCCTACTATTATTGTGGAGCTGTCTATTTCTCTTTTCATTGCTGTTAGAGCTTGTTTATGTATTTTGGAGCCCCGTCATTGGTTGCATAAACATTTATTATGGTTATGTCCTCCTGATATATTTACCCTTTAATCATTACATAGTGTCCTTCCTTATCCTTTGTGATGAATTTTGCTTTAAAGTCTGTTTTTATCAGAGATTAATATTGCCAATCCTGCTGTTTTTTTATTGTTATTTGCTTGATATATTTTTTTCCATCCTTTGAGTTTTAGTTTGTGTCTTTAAGTCTAAGGTGTGTTTCTTGTAGGCAGCATATAGATGGTTCATGGTTTTTTAATTCATTTTGCCACTCTCTGTCTCTTTATTGGTACATTTAGTCCATTTATATTCAGCATAATTATTGATCGGTATCAGTTTTGTGTTTTCATTTTGATGTATAGTTGGTGTGGTGTTCATAGTTTCTTTGTTCTACTTAATTTTCTATAGTGATTCGTTTTTCTTTATGTATTTTCTTTTCATTGTTGTTGGTTTTGTATTTGCTGAGTATGTTTTTCTTGTTTTTTATTTTGATGTGTAAGATTGTTAGTTACTTTGTGGTTACCTTAATGTTTACCCCTATTTTTCTAAATTTAAACCAATCTTTTATTTCTTTATATCACCTTGACTTCCTCTCCATATGAAAGATCTATGACTACATTATTTAGTCCCTCTTTGTTAATGTTCTCATCTTTTACATTTTGACGTCTCTGTTTTCCTATTTTCAGCGTTTTGTCTTTGTTTTCTTTTTGGAGCTTCCCTATCTGGGTTGATATCTGATTGTTCTGTCCTGTGTTCGAGTCTTGGATTGATTTTCTAACTGGCAGCCTCCCTTTAGTATTTCTTGTAATTTTGGTTTGGTTTTTACAAACTCCCTAAACTTCTGTTTATCTGGAAATGCCCTAATTTTGCCATCGTTTTTGAGAGACAATTTTGCTGAATATATAGTTATTGGCTGGCATTTTTTTTCCTTCAAGAGTTTATATATGTCACCCCATTGCCTTCGTGCCTGCATGATTTCTGCTGAGTAGTCCGAGCTTAGTCTTATTAATCTCCTTTTAGATAACTTTTCATTTATCCCTAGCCAGTCTTAAAATTCTCTCTTTATCTTTGGTTTTGGCAAGTTTGATTATAGTATGCTGCAGTGACTTTCTTTTGGGATCTACTGTGTATGGGGTTCAGTGAGCTTCTTGAATAGATATCTTGTCATCTTTCATGATATCAGGGAAGTTTTCTGCCAACAAATATTCAACAATTCTCTCTATTTTCTGTTATCCACCCCCTCCCCACCACCTTCTGGTATTCCAGTCACTCGTAGGTTATTCCTCTTGATAGAGTCCCACGTAATTCTTAGGGTTTCTTCATTTTTTTAAATTCTTTTATCTGAGTTTTCCTCAAATAAGTTGGTGTCAAGTGCTTTATCTTCAGTCTCACTAATTCTGACTTCCATTGCCTTAATTCTGGTCTATAACTTTCTATTGAGTTATCTAATTCTGAAATTTTATTGTTAATCTTTTGGATTTCTGTTTGCTGTCTCTCTGGATTCTTGCAGCCTATTAAATTTGTCATTATGCTCTGTATAACCTTAAGTTCCTCTTTTGCTTAGTCTGTGTGTTCCTTGGCTTGTTCTGCATTTTGCCTGGCCTGCTTCCTGATCTCTTGAAGAGTTCTATATATTAATCTTTTGAATTCTACCTCTGGTAATTCCAAGAAGTTGTCTGCCTCCAGAAAGTTTCTTTATTCTTTGTTTTGGTGGCTTGCTAAAGCCATCATGGTCTGTCTGTTTATGTGATTTGATATTGACCATTGTCTCCGAACTGTCAGTAATTTATTATATTTATTTATTTTATTGTTTGCTTACTGTGTCCTGGTTTCTTGTTTTGTTTTGTTTTGATATGCCCAAATAGGCTGATGGTGTCAGATGCTTTGATTATTGGCATCTTTGTAGCTGTCACATCCTGTTTTCAGGTGGCTAGAGCTGTTACTAGGTATATGAGCCTAGATATCCATTTACTTTCCTTGCATTGATTCAGCTCAGGTGTCCAGGTCATCAGTCACCGAATGTGTGGTACAGGTTCTCACCTACAGTCCTAGATGGGCAGGGGTGATTGGAGTAGGTAGGTAGGTTTTACAGCCCGACCATGGGCACCTAATGCTGGCAGCTGTAAGGACTGGAAGTCATCCCTTATTCTTGGACTCCTGTTGTGGGTGGCTTGGTGAAGTGATTGGAGCCACCAGTCCTCAAGAGCTCTGATATGGGTAGGTGAGGACCCTGTTTAATGGGCAGGGAGGTGTCAAATGTCATGAATTTGCCACTCCCCCTTATAGGTGATACAGGTGAACATAGGCTTCAGATATATACCTTGTTGTACTGTGCTACAGAGGTGAAAGGCATTCACCATGGACCCCTTATGCCTGTACCTAGGCAAAGGAGCTGTGCTTGCCCTGAGTTCCTGGCTTAGGGTAGCTGACAGATTATTTTTTCTTGATTGTTAATTTGTTCCCTCTCTAAAGCTGGGACAATGGCTCAGGGCGTGTGACGGGTCCTACTTCTGGCCCATGGCGGGGCAGCAGTCACTGAAGCCAGACCGGGACCTGGAGCAGAGCAGGGAGGAGGCAGGTAAATGGGAGAGAGGTCCTTCCCAAAAAAGGGGTTTTTTTTTTGATCCGCGAGGTAGGTTAAATGCATGTACTTATCCTGCTCTGATTGAGTACTATTTCTTGCTGGTTCTGGAGGGCTGAGCAGACTCTCCACCACTTGGTCTCCCCCAGTGTGGAAAATGGGTCCTGAGTGCCACTGCGCTCGCCAGCTGATCCAGCCTGCAGGGTGCAGGTGTTGACCAGGTCAGATCTGGCAACTCCTTGCTGCTTCTGAACCATCTCTCCCACTCCTTGCCACTCAGTCCGATTCCTTAACTTTATCTTTGATGTTCAGGGCTCCTAGGTTGTCATATATAATTGATCCGCTTGTTTTTTGGGGTCTTTGTTGTAAGAGGGACCACAGGAAGAGTATGACTACTCGACCATCTTGGCCCCGCCTCTGTCATAAGGTTTTGTTGAGATAAAATAAATAGTATATTTAAAGCTCTAAACAGAGTGTCTGATAGATAGGTATATCTAACATTCAGTAAAGGTTAGCTATTATTACAGTTGTTATCCTGCCCTTATTTTTTTACCTCTTACATGCTAAGCATGTTCCCATGTAATTAAAAAGTCTTCATAAGCATTAGTTTTTAATTCTAAGGAGCTGCCGGCGGATTTGAGCTGCCAGCGTTTTCTGGTTAGCAGCCATAGAGCTTAACCATTGTGCCACTAGTGACAGCATAATATCCTATAATTGTGGATGTATCCTGGTTTACTTTTTCTTTCCCTTGCATTTAAACATTTAGACTGCTTCCAGAATTATCCCTTTATAAATAATACTTCCCTGAATATTTTTAATATAAATATATCATTGTACTTCTTATTAATTCTTTGAAATAGATTCCTAGAAGGGCAGTTACTGGATCACAGTGTTTAAACATTTTTTAAGGTCTTTGATATACATGTTGCCAAATTGCTTTCTAGAAATTTTGCTTGAGTTTATATTTCCACTCTGGACTAGTGATAAATTAAGGACCTGTTTCAAAATCCCTCTCCAGCTTTAGGGATTCCTCCTCCTTGCTTTTTTTAAATCATTATTATTTTTGTGAGGGAAAATGGCCTCTCATTTTTATACCAATTTCTTTGCTTAACCATAATGCAAAATATTTTTGTGTTTGTGAGCTTTTTTTTTTTAAGGTGCTGAGGTGTAGTAAATTACTTGATATGGCCTGTCTTAGTCATCTAGTGCTGCTCTAACAGAATTATCACAAGTGGATGGCTTTAACAAAGAGAAGTTTTTTCTCTCACAGTCCAGTAGGCTACAAGTCTAAATTCAGGGCATCAGCTCCAGGAGAAGGCTTTCTCTCTCTGTCAGCTCTGGAGAAAGGTCCTTGTGATGCACCAGTCTTTCCTTGGTCTGGGAGCTTCTCTGCGCAGGAACCTCAGGTCCAAAGGACATGCTCTGCTCCCAGCACTGCTTTCTTGGTGGTATGAGATTCCCATGTGCCTGTGCTTGCTTCTGTCTTTTATATGTCAAAAGAGATTGCATTAAGGCACTACTATCTAATCTTGCTCAACCTCATCAGTATAACCTCATCACAGTGATAGAATTTACAACGTATAAGGAGATCGTGTATAATCTCATCATAGTGATAGAGTTTACAACACATAAGGAAATCACATCAGATTACACAATCATACAATACTGGGAATCACGACCCAGCCAAGTTGACAGATACTTTGGGGGAACACAGTTCAATCCATGACATGGCCCTTCTAGCCATAGTCTTTGTGACCCACACACAGTGATTGAGTGGGACCATGCAAATAAGATGTATGGAACCTGTGATGGTTGGGGTTATGTGTCCGTCTGGCTATGCCGTGATTCCCAGTATTGTATTGTTGTCCTCCATTTTGTGGTCTGATGTAATTATCCTCCATTTTGTGATGTATTTGTGAATCCTAGCCTCTATGCTTGTGGTTGTGTTAATGTGGCAGGATTAGGGATGTATCTTGAGTCACCACCTTACTAGAGCGTGTGTCTCAAATCCCACCCTTACTCAAGTCATGCCCTTCCCTGGGGAGTGGCCTGCATCCAATGTATATATGTGAGTACTCTGGTGGGGCTCTCTCTCTCTCTGGATCCTGCGTCTGGCTTGACACTGTGTGATCAGCAGTTCTTGGGACTTGAGCCAGTGGCTTGCCATCTGACCTGCTAGTTCTGGGATTTGCCAGCTTCTGCAGCCCCATGGGCCAGCAAACTGTCATCTGACCTGATTTGCCAGCTTCCACAGCCTTATGAGCCAGCAGCTGGTCATCTGGCCTGCTAGTTTGAGTTCATCAGCACCTACAGCCATGTGGGTCAGGAGAAACCTCCAGCCTGACGCCTGACCCACAGATCTGGGACTTGCCAGCTTCCACAACTGCATGAGCCATTTCCTTGGGATATGGTTCTTGAGTTCTGTGAGACATTGCAGCAACTTACAGAACCTAAAGACAAGAAGGAGAGTGTTGAGGGAAGGAGGAGTAGTTAATGTTAGAGATAATGGAATGGGACAGCAGTTTGGAAAAGTTGGACATTTGGGACATCTTTAGCCTCCGCCTTATAGGAACCAGCTTTGTGTTGATCCTTATAAAAGAAATTATTCATTCAGATGTGTTAGACCTTAATATTTTTCTTATAAATTCATGTGAATCCCTTATATATTAAGGCTATTAATTCTTGCTCTATCACATTTGTTTAGATATTTGCCCAAATTTTTTTTCTTTCTTTTCTTATTTTTTTTTTTAAATTTTATGGTGTTTTAGGTGAAAGTTTACAGAACAGATTAGTTTTTCATTCAAAAATTTATACACAAATTGTTTTGTGACATTGGTTGCAATCCTTGCAATGTGTCAGCATTCTCCCCCTTTCCCTTTCCACACTGGGTTCTCTGTGTCCATTCGTCCAGTTTTCCTGAAAGATGGACTTCAGGAGTGACTTCAGTGCTGAGTTAGCAGGGTATCTGGAGGCCTTAGTCTTAGGGGTCCCTCCAGTTTCTCTCAGACAGTTAAGTCTGGTCTTTTTTTGTGAATTTGAATTTTGTTCTACATTTTTCTCCTGTTCTTTCTGGTACCCTCTATTGTGATCCCTGTCAGAGGGGTTGGTGGTGGTAGCCAGGTCTTTTCTGATTTTTTTAACAATTCAAATAATTGATCTTTTTCCTTCCTCATTTTTTCACGCTTTTGAGCTTCGAAAATCCTATCTATAGATCTGTATATTTTCTCCTGATTTACACAGCTAAGTATTTTACATTTAATTCTTTCAAACTCTAGAAATATACTTTTCTATATGGGAGTGAGGTAATCTCAATATTTCTGCATAGCACATGGCAGTTTTTCTTACTTCTGTTAAGTGCTTACTACATTATACTCTATTGGTGTTGTGGTTAAGAGCTATGGCTGCTAACTAAAAGATCGACAGTTCAAATCTACCAGGCGCTCGTTGGAAACCGTATGGGGTAGTTCTACTCTGTCCTGTAAGGTCGCTATGAGTTGGAATCGACTCGACAGCAACAGGTACATTATTTTATAATTATTTGTTCTGAGTTTTCTTCTTTGCAAGACTGTAAGTTTTCATCTTTTTCTTTTTCTTTTTCCTTAACCTTTATTCCCAGCAGCTAGCACAGTGCCTACCACATTATAGAGACTCAAGAAATGTTTGATAAATGAAAGAAAGAAATACACAGTTATATATGATTTGTCCTGGAAGATTTTTAAAGGCATGAGCTACTCATCATCTGTTTCTACCTTTAAAAAGCCTTCAGAGATTTTGTAGGAATTTTAATTTCAAGTTGGGCTGTCTTCCAGAGTATCCACCACAATGAGTTGAGTTGTCTGGTCGTATGAGAACTAACACAGAAATGATTTGTACCAGCAAGCTCATTTTTTATTTTATGATAGGAAATGTGTCTGCCCAGTAACTAGAACTTCTGTACCTGTTATCTAGGCTACCCTCTTACTGGCTATTTCTCCAAACCTATCCTGCTCCACCTAAAAACAATAAATAAAAGTACATCTTTCTAGTCATCAGAATACCCAAAGGAACAGCTACTGTTTAAATTAAAACCAAACCCGTTCCCATCTAGTCAATTCCAACTCGTAGTGACTCTATGGGCAGGATAGAACTGCCCCATAGGGTTTCCAAGGCTGTAATCTCTATGGAAGCAGACTGCCACATCTTTTTCCTGCACAGCGGCTGGTGAGTTCCAAGTGCCAACCTTTTGGTTAGCAGCCGAGCTCTTAACCTCAAGGCCACCAGGGATCCTACTGTTTAAATTATGACATTCAAATGTTTCCAAACTTGACATATCACATGGGCTCAATACTTCTATTTCCAGCTGCTTTATCTACACTTACCAGTGGTACTTCAAACATAGTAATTTCAAAACTGATTCACCCTTATCTTCCTGCTCTTCCCATTCACACACCGCCAGTCCAACACCAAACTCTGTTACCTACTTTTGTGTTCTCTAATTTGGATATTGATACGTCACTATCCACCCAGTTGTCAAGGTAAAACTCTCAGTTATTCTTCACTCCCTAACTCCACGTACATTAATCGGTCACCACATCTTATTTATTTTACCTCCACAGTATTTTTCCTTTTGTCAGTTCCCCATTTCACTACCACTGTATATCCTCATAATCTCTGGTCTAGAGAATTACCATAAACTCTTAAGTAATCTCCCAGCTTACATTTCTTCCTCTTTCTAAACCCATCCTACATCATTGATTTTTAAATGGAACTGTGTGCTGTAATCCCCTCACTCCAGAAGATTCAGATTCACTAAATTGAGGATAGGGCTTGAGTATTTTATTTTACAAAAAGCTTCCCAAAGGATTCCTATGCACACCTCTATTTATTCAACAAGCTTCTAGAGTTACCTTTAAAAACCCAACTATAATCACATCATTCTTTTGCTTTAAGACATTCGATGTTTCTCCCACTGCTATAATATAAAGTCCAAACTTCTTAGCTTGTTGTAGAATGGCTTCATTCACATCCTGGGTCTAATTTACCTCTCCAGATGCATTTTCAACTATTCCTCTTCAAGCTCCTGAGTCTAGCCAAATAACTAAGACCCAAATATGTCACGTACTTTTGGATTTCTGTGCCTTTTTTCCATACCACTTCTTTTATCTAGCATGCCCTTAACTTTTTTCTATATGTGGAACACTCTTTTCCTAAGTGATGTTGCTGTGTGCCATCAAGTCGATTCCAAATCACTTGTTAGGTGCCATCGAGTTGGTTCCAACTTATCGAGACCCTATAGGACAGAGTAGAACTGCCCCATAGGGTTTCCAAGAAGTGGCTGGTGTATTTGAACTGCTAGCCACCCTGTAGTATAGAGTAGAACTGCCCCGTAGGGTTTCCTAGACTGTAATCTTTATGGGAGCAAATCGCCAGGTCTTTTCTCCTGCAGAGTTGGGTTCGAACTGCTGACCTTTTGGTTCGCAGCTGAGCAGTTAACCATTGCACCACCAGGGCACCTTCTCATTGTTAACCAAAAAAACAAACCCGCTGCTGTGGAGTCCATTCCAACTCATGGCAACCCCATGTGTTATAGAGTAGAACTGCTCCACAGGATTTTCTTGAGTGTAATCTTTATGGAAGCAGATCACCAGGCCTTTCTGTTTGGCTTCAAACAGTTTGCACCACCTAGGGACCTTTAAGGTCTTCCCTGACTACTCTTCCCTCTCATGCCTCCAGGCAGTACTGACTGCTCCTCCTCTGTGACTCCGCCACACTTTGTTTACACTTGTATTGCTGCACTCATTACTTTGCATTATGATTACAGTGTTTATTTACATAACTGTCTCTATATGTGGTTAGGTCATTGAGATAAGAAATAGTGTCTTCTTAGCTTTGATTCAGTTGGCACCCACTAAAAGTGCCTCTTTCTCTTTGATTAAAAACTAACACATCCTCTTCTCTGACTAGCAAATTACTTTCTGCTTGTAGCATCCATCTGCTTCTATCTCATCAAACAAATGGCATGTCTTATTAACAAAGAAGGAACCTCCCAAACCCCTGTACCAAGTGATAGTTGGCAGTCACTTTAGTATCATGGAAATTCTTAGTGTCTAAAGATACCTTGCTGGGCTCTTCATCAAAAAAAGATACAGAGTATCAGGTGACGTGTTTAAGGTATTCAACTGGCATTAAACATTAAAGATCAAGAAAACTGATCTAATGAATTGTGCTGATTTACTGCTTTGGAAGTTTCTGTAACTGGTACCATTAATGTCTGCTTCACACCTGAAAGTATTCTTTTTAACTGTGTCTTACAAGAAACATGATTAGTTTTTTAGGCCAGAAATCATTTTTGGTGTATTACATCTTTTAAGACTACAAAGCTGTTAGCTTTCACAGTGAATTGTGTCTCTACAGTAGATCCTATAGTAAATACCCCCTTATGTTTTCAAATGCCTCTTTCATCTTAGACTGTAAACAGTTACCTGTTTCACTAGCAAAACATGTTAGAAGTTCAGATAGGGTATGAAACTTGGGGAAGTTATAGTGATGGATTACAATGTAATCATTAATATATGGCTTTGAATGTTAGGGAAGAGGCTTTGATGTGTACTATAAAATAATAGGTGAGCATGATACCTGCCAAGAGATGGAGATGATCATAAAGACTTTTGTGGCATCAGACCAAACAAAATGCTAAAAAGCATGACATTTTACCACAGGGATCCATATTAAAGGAATTAATTTTTTTTTAACTTTCCTGTTGTCATTCTTTCCTCTGAGAATATCAAAAAGGAACTTGAAAGCAATAGTATCTTCAGTATTGAAATTAACTAGGTAACTATTAGTTATAAAAGCAACATAAAAATGTCCTTAACTTAATTTGGAAATGGGTTGCTAATAATAATAAATTAAAGAAACAAAGCCTATTCTATTTCCAGGACAGTCCAGAATGTCTCTGGTGCCCTCAAGTATGAAAAGCTGTGATCTCCTGTGTTTGTTTCTTTCATGAGTGTTGTCACCTGCTCTAGTTGGTGAATTGATTTAGATTGGGCCAGAGGCAAAAAATGTAAATTTAGAACTAAAAGTAAGCTAAGTAAGTGTCTTAGTTATCTAGTGCTATAACAGAAGTACCACAAGTAGCACAAGTGGATGGCTTTAACAAAGAGAAATTTATTCTCTCACAGTCTGTTAGGCTAGAAGTCCGAATTCAGGGCGCCAGCTCCAGGGGAAGGCTTTCTTTCTCTGTTGGCTCTGGGGAAGGTCTTTGTCATCAATCTTTCTTTGGTCTAAGAGCTTCTCCATGCAGGAACCCCGGGTCCAAAGGGTGCGCTCTGCTCCTGACGCTGCTTTCTTGGTGGTATGAGGTTCCCATGTCTCTCTGCTCAATTCTCTCTTTTGTATCTCAAAAGAGATTGGCTCAAGATACAATCAAATCTTGTAGATTGAGTCCTGCCTCATTAACATAACTGCCGCTAATCCCATCTCATTAACATCATAGAAGGACTATTTACAGCACATAGGAAAATCACATCAGATGACAAAATGGTGGACAGTCACACAATACTGGAAATCATGGACTAGCCAAGTTGACATATTTTTGGGGGACACAGTTCAGTCCATGACAGTAGACTAATCTCTGTGTTCACTTCCATCATTAGTCAACCTGAAACAATTGATTAATTAATTATAACTCAACACAGCCACTAGCATTAATAGGCTTGAAAATTTGGAAGCAAAATTGGATATCTGTCTATAAGATAGGTAGCGAGATAAATAACTTGGAATTGAATTCTAGCCTAGAAAGGCATATTTCAATTCTGAGCGTCTTACTTAGGCACCCGCCACCCAAAGGGAGGAGTGTAGACAGTAAGCATAGTGCTATGGCTTAAAAATCAAAAAGACTCAAATCTGTTCCCTGTAAATTACTTTCCATCTTTGGTCTTCTCTATTAAATGGGAAATCATTATAAAAATTTCCCTGCCCAGAAATGAAATTGCTATAAAAAAATACAGAGAGATATCTATGTATATATATATGTGTGTGTGTGTGTGTACAAAATATATATAGATAGATAGATATCTATGTATATGTGTGTGTGTGTATTTAGAGAGAGAGAGAGAGAGGACAGATCTATCCCTCTTTAACCTTTCCTTTAGGTTCCTTGGCTCTCCAGAAGAAATTTCCCCTTGAGCCTTTATTTGAATGTACTATGAAATATGCTAAACAGTAAAAGCTATGGTCCCATAATATTCACCAAGAATTGCTAAATATAACTTGTACAAAAACATTTTACACAATTAACTCAGCTCTAAAAGACAAGGAAAAACCAGGAGGCATCTTCTGAACACCTAAATATGAGAAGGCTTTTCTGCTCATTATTTTACTTTTTAATGGACAAATTCCTCTGAAAAGTACCTCTTGCAATTTAGGAAGAAAGTGGGAGATTTCCCAGAGAGAACATTTAGCAAAAGTTACGTGGTTCCAAATGCAAAATAGACACCCTGTATAGCTGAACCTCGTGGAGAGGAAGAGGGATTGAAGAATGGCTCAAAGGCAAAATGGCAGATTCCTTTTGTTAAGTTTAGGTTCATTCTGGACTCTCACGAAAGGGAGAAATAGACATTGAGTCCTGAAAACCAGCTGCCAAAGATAAGTTACCAAAAAATGCTTGTCTTAAAATTTAAATTTGCATTAGATTATAAAAAACATCATTCCAACTAGGGTGTGGGTATAAACTGTGAATTCATTGTTACAATTCTGGTAAAGGATTAATGAAGGTTAATGAGTGTGCTCCAGAATCTTATCTTTGAATATAGTATTTAACAGATTGTTTTAGTAAAAAGTATGCAAACTAAATTGGAAGGAAGGCAGTGAGTTCTAACCAAATCTCAGGAAAAGCACACCTTAATGCTGTGTGATGTCTGTCATATACCACAAACGCCAAGCACTCCTAATCCTGTATCAGCAATCTGGAGAAATTAACTAAGTGGCAAAGCAGAAGCCACCAGGTTACAGCCTGTAGCATCATGTTTATAATCTATTGCTTCACCCGGTACGGCACAGGCTCTGTGGTCCTGCGGCTTCATGAGAGAGTGCCTCTCTCTTGCTGAATTTACTTAGGCTGGAAGTACTGATTTCTAACCCCACTCCCCGTGGTTCTCTCTGTGCTTATCAGAATGATAGTTGGCTCTTTTGCCCTTATCACGCTTTCATTTGTTTCCCCTAGTCATGTTGGTAATTATTAATGTAATGTAAATATCTTTTATTCCAGTCCTCCTCGCCCTCTGACTAATATGAATGACACCATGGTTAGCCACATGTCCTCTGGAGTGCCCACCCCAACCAAGAGGTATGTATGTCTGTGCCTCGGTCACCACACAGAGTTGGGTCCAGGCTCTGCTGCTGCTCTGCCAGGTTCCCCGAGGCCCTAGGAGCAGAGCATTCTGCAGGGCAGACAGGGCTGGCTTCCTGTCTCCTCTTTTGACATCTTATAATACTATTTTCTACTTTTTATCTTCTTTTTTTCTACCGACTCAAAAATATAGCATTTGAAGGAGTCTGCTTCTGAGTGGTGCTTGAGATGGGAACTTCATTTGTGACATCAGTGAACACAGTGTGAACGCAGATTAGGCATGTTTGAAGCTTTTACAAAAAACATTAAACAATATTTTGACAATCATGAGTTTCAACAATTTTGCATTTGGGTTCTTTGAGTGTCGAAGATCATTTCTGCTTACTGATTAGACTGTACAAATTGAATTAATCCCTTATAAAATATTGTCCTGAATCATTCTTTATATGATCATAAACATTTAAGTTGAAAAGCCTGAGTCCTTCTCTTATTTAAGCAAGCACTTTCCTTTAGGGTCCTTCAAGGAATTAGAACTGTGTATTCCTTTCTCCTTTTTACGGAATTTACTCTTCTCCAAAATTCTCTTAGGCCAGACTTAAAAGAACTATATAAAGTGGCTCCTTACTTTCTATTTGATGAACCTGTTCCAGGACCAGAGCAATGCAGAAACTCCCTCCAGGGCACAGCCGTTAAAGAATTCTAACAGTCATCACTCAAAAAGAAAAAAAGCAACAACAAATTCCAGCCCACCCCCCAAGTCTTTCCTGAAGAAAACCACTTTGTGCCATATGTACTGATTGCTTTGGATTAATTCAGCTATAGAAAATGTTGCCTGCTTAACTGCTCTCTGACTTAATATATATACGTTGTTGTTGTTGTTAGGTGCCGTCTAGTTGGTTCCAACTCATAGCGACCCTATGTACAACAGAACGAAACACTGCCCAGTCCTGTGCCATGCCCACAATCTTTGTTGTCCTTGAGCCCATTGTTGCAGCCACTGTGTCAGTCCATCTCATTGAGAGTCTTCCTCTTTTTCGATGACCCTGTACTTTACCAACCATGATGTATGTTAGTGTGTAATATGTAATACTTAAGGCCAACAATTTTTGTTCCCAGTGGCTAAAACTCCTACAGCAAACTTCTGATGAGATGAATCACCTGGGTCACTTGTTAAAAACAGAAATTTTTAGGACCATAGCAAACCCAATGAATCAGAATTGCCAAGTTGAGGATCCTGAGAAGCTGTATTTTTAACAAGTATTCCAGGTGATTCTTATTACTAAACAAGTTTGGGAGGCAGCCTTAGAAGGAGGCTAAGGAGTAAACTGTAGGGCTACCCTGGAGTAGAGGATTTAATGACTAGATAAAGCAGAGTAACCTGATAATACAGTATCCACGTGGAGACGCAAGACTTTGACCAGGTAAGAGTATTGCACGCAGCCTTGTTGGGACACTTCTGGTTGTGGAACAACCAAGTTGCTTCTTTTGGGCAGACTTGTGTGGTACAATGTAGAGTAAGAGTATAGGCTTTTGAGCCAGACTGTCTGATTTTGAATCCTGGCCCTGCCCTGAACTTGAACAAGTTTCTTATCTTCAATTTTTTATCTATAAAATAGAGACAATAAATGGAACAACCAGAATGGAAATAATGTGAATGCTCACACATTGAGAAAAATGTAACCAATGTCACTGAACAATTTGTGTAGAAATTGTTGAATGGGAACCTAAACTGCTATGTAAACCTTCACCAAAAACACGTTAAAATATTATCTTAAAAAAAAAAAAAAAACACTGCCCTCTGCAAAAAAAATAGGGACAGTAGTAGTATCTACCTTATGGAGTTTGTGTGAGGATTTAATATATTGTTTTTATTATTTAGGTAGTAACAAACTGGAATGAGAGGGCAGATGAGGAAGCAGCAGGATAATTTAAGAACAATGTCCTCTCACGGAAGAACAGAGATCTTCTGGAAGAATACAAAGCAATTAAAACTCTCCCACCTACCTAAATATTTCAGAAACCCCTGCTGTCCTCAGTCCTTAGTTTTTTTGTGTTTAAACATGTATAGCATTCAGACCCAGACCCAGAAACTTAAATATCAACTCAGGGATTTTTTCCATTTCAAATCCAGGAACACAAGGTGGATTATTGAAAGACGTTAGCTCAGAGGTTTTATGTTAATTTTAGAAACGCCATCTACTAAGTAGGATTTCACTTCACCTGTATTCTTTTCTTCGTTTACTAGTTTCATCACTCACTGCTGAGCACCCGAGGGCCATAAGTGTCTGGTGACAACGGGCATAAGTCAGATGTCTGCATTTAGTGACCACAGCTGAGTGTAGCTGCTAGAGGCTATTAGAGGGAGTGATCTTCTTGGACAGTGCTTTATTGCTTGAGAAGACTGGAAGAAATGACTCCAGAGCAATAATAACCACAGCTGCCTCTGTAAAGGATTAATTCATAGGCTTGATGTTGTTGTATTAAGCCCCAGGCTTTATCATAAGTGGCCAGCTGCAATTGCCAGTCAAAAATTATATCCACCATTTTTGAAAGCTTTTTCATGTATGTAGTATAGCCTGAGCTGAGATTTTGTTTTCACTTGAGCATTTCAACTAATGCCTCTTTCTGGGTGGAATTAGCCAGTCCTAGAAGTGGTTATCACAGGCTCTCTAGGAGCTGGCCAGCAGACCAAAGGCAGCCAACACCCTTAGCAGACCAGAAAGGACGGTTGAGCTCTGCAACAAACCAAAAAGAATAGTTGCTTGAGTAGAGGCCACAAGGGAACAAGATGCCCCAACCCTAACAATATAGTCCTTAAAATTTTAGGAGATTTCATTTATGTTTGGTATGAGATTATGACATATCATATGGACATTAATTGCACAATTCATAGACTTATTGATAGACTCTTCATGGCCCCAGTTAACCAAGTAGTATAAATTTCTAGACAGTGTTCTGTTTACTTCCTCAAGGACTCATCAGTTTTTCTTTGCTCCTCTGAATGTCTTAAGACCTATGTCTCCAGAGTCTGATGAACGCCAGGGGCCAGCACGTCATCAGAGCCACAGAAGCCTCACTCTCCTGAGGCAGAGAATCCTCAAGGGGGAGAAATCCTCTCTGCAGAAATGAGAGGTCTGTTTTAGAAG
The DNA here is from genome assembly GCA_030035585.1 of Dugong dugon. Lineage (NCBI taxonomy): Eukaryota > Metazoa > Chordata > Mammalia > Sirenia > Dugongidae > Dugong > Dugong dugon. The sequence continues at coordinate 75,351,178 of CM057473.1, forward strand.
GCAGCATAAGGCATAAGTCACTGAGTCAGACAAGAGCGTGCACAGTAATAAAAACGCAAGAAAAAATTAAGAGAACTAGTTTCTATCTTTTCAGTAGGCACTGTGTGTAAAAATAATGATAACACAGTGGTCAAGATAATATTATATTTGTCCAAATAAAAGATAATCTCAAATGTAAGGGAACCCTACTTTTTCTAGAAGAAAAGCATATGAATGGTAAAGATGCTAACCATTGTGTAACACTATAAATTATGTTCCTGAAAGGTACTGCTCTGGGGATTTGCCCTCTATAATATTCTTTTAATATTCCTATATTGGTATTTCTGTGCTTGAAAAGAAATTTTGCCCTTGCCTTAGACTCAATACTTTTTTGGAACTTGCTTTTTTGAAAAGAATTAGAACAGTACATTTTAAAACAAACAACAGCAAAACTTGACAGAACTTTAAAACAAAGGCTTAAAACCCCTTTACCCCATATAATTTCCTCCTAGGCTTGCTTCTAGCTCTCTCCTGCAAGGTTCAGAATGTGAATTGTGTCTTTATGCTTTGTGCTTTGTGCTATTTTAAGTCATACCTTATTTTCAGACCCTTATGGTAAACAAGGCTAATATTTTTTATTTTTTAAATGTCTTATAAAGCTTTAGCTTTAACTATTTATGAATCCTTATGCTTTTACAGTTCTGTGGGAATTTCATATAAATACGGCAGTAAGAAAAACCTTAAATTAAATATGAAACTCTTTTTTGCTTTGCGCATTCAGTTAGTATATTAGTTATAACTCTTTCAATTTCAAGTTATTAAAACTAACTTAAAAAGGCGCAAACCCACAAAGTCAGATGCAGACAGGGAAGGACAGAGGTATACATGAGTCACGAAAGCAGCTCAAGTGCCAGCAGGATGGTGTTCCATCTCCACCTCTTGGCTTCTTCTCTTGGGATGCCGTCTTCTTTCCCTCCTACGGTGGAACAGCTACTTCTAAATACTGCCAGTGGCTTCAGACGGCTTTGCCACTCCAGAGGTTGTGCCTTTCCCCCTTAGGTTTCAACTAGAAAAATCCAAGGAAGGAGCCTTATTGTTCTGGACTGTATCACTGCCCATCCCTGTGCATATATGATTGGTCATGCCAATAGACCTGTATCATCAGAACAGAGGGAGAAGCATTTTCCCAAAAGGAGGGTTGTACTGTCCAGAAAAGAAGAGCGAGATCCTGGGGAAAGAAAATAATAGAGGTCCTTAGCAGACCACCTCTTTGCTACTCAGCATACAGCTGTGTGCAAAAGTGTATTATGCATGTGTACATACACACTTTCCCATACACACTTCCATTTGCAGAATTTTCCCCATTCACATAATGCATTTCTCCCTTTTACAACTGCACATGCACTTGCGCCCCTCCCAGGAGTCTTAGCCACCTCTTGTAGTCAGCACTGGGTTGAGGATATCTGTGTTCAGTCCCTTTGTCCAAATCAAGTCTAGGTATGTGTTTTTGTGATTCATTAACCTATGGACCAAATGATAAATTTTAAACACACACCCAATATATGAGGATAGAGATCTGAAAACAGGATAAGAGCAATTAGGGAAATCTCGCATTTAGAGAAAGGGGAAAGAGGGAAGTAGCAGATAACATGGCATTTTAAGCCACATTTGTCTGGGCTCCCTTCTGAAATACCACTAAAATGTCAGTCAAGGGGCAAACTCACAAAGATCAAGGGAAGAAGAGATGATAGCAACAAAATTTTGGAAGCAGCAAAGCAGATGGATTAGTGGTAACTGATTCAAGAGACTGGAGAAGGCTAAAACCACCTTAGCTGGCAGTGAGAGAAGCCCGGAAAAAAAGGCAACCCCGAAGGTTCAGGAGTTAGAAGGCCATGAAAATGAGGTTATTAGAAAGGCTGTTGCCAGAATGATTGGCTGATAGTCTGTGTGAGAAGCACTAAGAGCCCCAGATCTCCATAACTGGGCACCTGCCCCTGCTCCACTCCAGCCAAAGATATAAAGTTTATGTTTGGAGTTTCTGGAACAATACAACCCGTATAAAACCCAAGTTGCGTTAATTATCTCACTCTTGGTGGTCTAAGACAAACCGATAAGGGATTTTCTGAATAAAACCCTCTGACCTGTTGTTCAGTATTGGCTTTCAGACAACCTATCTCTATCCCTTGCATCATCATACTGAAAACTTCAAGAAATCACTAATACGTTATTTTGACATTTTCCGCTCAAGGTGCCTGAAACTCCAGCCATAAGGGGCACGAGATCCAAGTCCCAAGATCCTAGAGGCTATACTTTAAGCAGTTGCTTTTCTCTCTAACCATATAGCAAATATTGATGTGTGCTAACCTTAGGATGGAGAGTTTTGCTGCCATCCATACTTCAACTTGACTCAGCTGGTTTCAGTATTACACCCCACTTCTAGGATCGGTTTCTATTTTAGTCAGAACTCTTGGCTGTAAGTGACAGAAACTCAGTTTAAATTAGCTTAGAGGAAAAAAAGAAGATTTTTTGTTTTCATAACCAAACTGAGAAGAGCTGGGTTGTGTGTGGCTGAGCCTCAGTGATGACCAGAGCAAGGACACTCAAACTCTTTCGGGTCTCCTTCTCTCTCTGTCTCTATTTCTCTGTCTCTCATACTTGCTTCTCTCTCCATTTTAGCTTTATTCTCCCCTAATGTAACCAGCTTTTTCCCACAGCTAGGGGTGTGATCATGACCTTTGCATTCAATTTCATAACCTCACTACCCTAGAGAGATTTGACCTTCTTAGTTCCAATTTGAAAACTCCCAATGAAAGTTCTGTTTGGTCCAGTTTGGATCATGTTACTCACTGTCTTAGTTATCTAGTGCTGCTGTAACAGAAATACCACAAGTGGATGGTTTTAACAAACAGAAATTTATTCTTTCACAGTCTAGGAGACTAGAAGTTTGAATTCAGGGCACCAGCTCCAGGGAAAGGCTTTCTCTCTCTGTCGGCTCTGGGGAAAGGTCCTTGTCATCAGCCTTCCTCTGGTTTAGGAGTTTCTCAGAGCAGGGACCTTGGTTCCAAAGGGCATGCTCCACTCCTGGCTCTTCTTGCGTGGTGGTAATAAGGTCCCTGTCCTCTCTGCTCGATTCTCTTTTATATCTCAAAAGAGATTGACTCAAAATACAACCTAATCCTGTAGATTGAGTCCTGTCTCATTAACATAATTGCCTCTAATCCTGCCTTTATTAACATCATAGAAGTTAGGATTTATAACACATAAGGTAATCACATCAGATCACAAAATGGTGGACAACCCCACAATACTGGGAATCATGGCATAGCCAAGTGGATATATATTTCGGGGAACACAGTTCAATCCATAACACCCGCCGATGGGTTTTCTGTTTGGTGTTCTCTCCTAAAATAACATAGTTGAATGTGTGGAGGCCAGTTCTCGAAAAGAGGGACCTGCTATTCCCTAGAGAAGTTAGAGGTGTTGAGAAGACATGGCTGTAGGCTTGTATTTCAAGTGGTTCCTTTAAAAAAAAAAAAAAGTATATGTATATGTGTAAGTATATTACATCATACCTTCATTTGCGTAGATTTGTTTCAGGAGAACCTGTTTTATCTCTACCACATTTTAATTTCTCTCAAGGGATACATAATCCTTTCTATTCTTTTTCGTTCAGTTTATAAAGATGGATTGTGTTGGGACATCATCTTTTGGTGGTAACAGGTAAATATTAGAGCCACCAATTCTGAGTATTCACTGATTTCTAGAAATCTTAAGTAAGGGCAAGATTTTATCACTTTGAATTTTTTTTACCTTAATACATGTATCACAGAAGGAAAGTTGGTTTTTAAAGGCCAGAAGATGCCACAGTATAAATATTATTTCTGAGCCAGGGAAACATGACCAAGTTAAGAGATGAGCGGCATTGTAATAGTACTAAAATGGCTTTCTGACTGAGTGCCAAGATAGAGTTTGTTATCTTGTAGAATGTGAAGAACCACAATCTGCTGTTTTTTTAGACTAAGAACAACAATGATGTTGGGGAAACTGAGAAAGGAGGCAAAATGAAATTTGTCAAGGCAGAAGCTGTCTATACTTGGGCTCAGTCCATGGATTTTCTTCATTCCTGTGAAATGAAAAAAATAGAATTTGTTTCAAAAGCAAGAATTAATGTGGCTTTCAGCATGGTCATGAAACAACTAGTTTGTATAAATTCTTTATGAGGATCTCTCCAAGTCAACACAGGAATTATTTTTTTCTCCAATCTTTTTTTTGAAAGACAGCAAAGCAGAGTAATTGAAAATTAACACGTAATCCTATGGAACGACAGGGTCTTCAGTGCTGGCAAATTCCCAAAGTCCATCTAAAGGCCTGGGCAGACAGCCAATTTTCAGCTGCTTCTGGGTTGGGATTAAATTTTATTTCCATTCAAGCATTTAAGGTAAAGCCTTTGCCAATTCTAATTCAGGTTAGTACAAACAGAAAGCTTGAGTATTTCCAAGTCCATACTTAAAAACTTAGTTTGAAAAATTGAAGCTGACAGAAGCATCGTAATTACTAGCTAGTTTCCTCCTCTCATCAGACTGAGGCTTGAGGTCGTGAAGGTAAGCAAGAATCACATCCATCATGGACTGTCAGCAGAGCAGTGGAGAAGAGGGAAGAGGTTTGGGGAGAAACACCACCAGTTCAGTGTTGTCATGTTCAAATTGAGATCCCTGTGGGATGCTGGATGTGAAGACAGGCTCTGTAGAGTTTGGATGTGGTGGCTGAGGAAGAGGGGGGATGATTTTTCAGGTTTTTTCTTGGCTTGAGTTAAAGTACCCTTGATCAAAACACAGGAGGAAGATTTGGGCAAGAAGATAATGAGGCTGTGTTGAGTTAGAGGTACCAGTGGGACACCAGGGAACCAAGCCATAGTGTGAGTTCTCATCATCTAGATTCTTCCAGCTCCCTCAGATTCATGCTAGCAGGGGGCATACTCATACTTAGATATTCCATCTCCAGCACTTACCACACACGCACACTCTCACACAGACACGAATTCCCTCCCTCTCTCTCTCTAATATACAAACACACACACACACCTTTTTTTTTTTTTTAACATATGCTGTGGAGGCTTTTAACTTCAATTCTTCTTGACTTCATATCCTCATAAACTGACTCACTGTAAGTGTGTTGCATCCAGGTGTTGGTCATGTGTCACAGACTTACATACATAGCTGAAATTCCTGTAGCGATACTGAAATTCCTGTGGTTGATCATGCTTAGATCTACAATATTTAACCATATAGTTTTCATTCCATTTAATATCAAACTTTAAAATGTTTCAGTTTATTTTCACTAAACTTTTAAAATAAGTCAATGCTATGGTACAAGTTTTTGCCTTTTTCATGAATCTTATTAGGAAACCTCCAGCCTGTTCCCCATTTTGCCCCCAGTCCAGTCTTTTCTTTGCAACCAGAGGGATTCTTCTGAAATGCAGATCTGATTATGTTACTCTCCTGATTAGAACTTTCCAGTGGCAGTTCTTATCTACAGCAGCAATGTCCAATAGCATGACAATGTTTTGTGCTATCTAGTATGGTACCCTTTAGCCATATGTGGCTGGTGAGCACTTGAAATGTGACTTGTGTGACAGAAGAACTGAATTTTTAATTTTAGTTAATTTTAATTTAAACAGCCACATGTGGTTAGTAGTAGTACAGGTATACAGGATAAAGTCCAGAATCTTCAGGGTGGCTTACAAGACCTTTTGTGAGCTGACCCTAGCTGGCCTCACAGCCCCACCTTATCCCACTCTCTTCTTGGCATCTACTCTGAGAATTACTTGAATTGCTTGCAGTTCCCCAAATCAATTTTTGCATACGCAGCTTCTGCTTGTAGTGCCTCCCCATTCTGTTTCCTCTTACTCTCCTCTCTTCCTTTGTCTAATTCTTTTTTCTCAAGTTAGCTTTGCCTCCTCTAGGAAGCCTTTCCTAACACCCTAAAACTAAATTGTGTTATTCTTCTGTGATCCATAGCATCTTCTATATATCATTGTATTGGTCATTGCCTATTTGTCAATGCCTTTCTAGACTAGAAACTAGAAACTAATTCTTTCTCCCCAGATCTTCTTTCTGCTGCTTGCCTCTTGATCAGTACTTCTCTGCTGGAAACAGTATTTTCTTCTTCAGTTACTTCAAACAAATAACATCTTATAACATTGCCTGGTTATTACATTCAGGATAGGTAATAAAAGTGAAAAAGAAAGCTATTATTGCATTTTTATAACTAGCTAGTAGGAAATTTAACTGATTACTAGAATTTTACATAAATTAAGCCCAATCATTAATTGATAGTGGATACTTAAACTCATTGAGACTATTTATTCAAAAGGAAACATAGATAGGATAGAGGACAGAAGAAAGAACTGCATAGGTATGTTTTCTCTTTTATTATGATTTTTTGTTTGGTAAAGATTTTTTCATACATTTAGTAGGAGGGAGAAGTCATTTGGCACATTTAGCTTCTGAGTGGCAGATTTAGATAACCTCTTGGCTCACCGTTTCATAAAGATGAGACTCCTCTGGTTAGACAGGAGCAGTAATGGTGGATGGTGTTGAAAACTCTTAGCGAGTTCCAGGTGTCACTCCAACTCCTTCATCCTCTCTGTAATCTTATCTGAGCCCGAGAATCTGCAAAGAACCTTGCACGTCATTGAGCGAGCTTATTTGTCTCCTGCAGGTTCATTTTTCTCATCAGTTTGTAACACAGTGAGGGCACAGACCTCCCTGTTTCCCCTGAACATAGGAGATTGCATAACGCTGGGATCTGTGAGGCAGTGAACTGTTATAAGGATGCCCTCCCCCACTCCTTTTCCCTCTTTGTAGGCTATAGCTCTTTGAGGAGAATAATCCAGAGGGGGAATATTTTTGCATTCTGTAAAAATCTCTTCCATGCTAATGCTTTGACATTGTGTTTTAGTGACCGAGGAAAAAAGGAACTTGATTTGCTATCAAAATTATCTGTGGTGTGCTACAGAATCACATGTTAGAGAAGCATGAAACTTCCTGCCCTATGGATCTGAGAGCCTCAGTCAGACATTTGGAAACCGGTTGATATGTTTACTACACATGAATTAATGTGTTTATACATATTAATGAATTGATGTTGAAGAACAAAGCTTGACATAATGTGGCCCAAAGTTGTGGTCTTCTACAAGAGCTCTACTCTGAAACGTGCTGCTCTCAGTGCTAGTCTGTCTGCTACACTCACTCACATCAGGGTTTTCTTGCTGAGGTCACTGATTGTTCTGAGTATTTGGATTTTAACTGGAATATTTCTGTATGCCTTCCTGCACCTTTGGTGGGCCCCACCACAAGTATCTCCCACTGTGACAAAAGTACTAATATTTCTCCAAATGCCAGGATTTCCCAGAGGCAGAGAATTGCTTTGTAATTTATTGTTGGAATCAGCTGGCTTTGCAAGTTTATTGTGGAGGATGTAGAAATGTTCTCTGAGTTTCTCACAGAGGACTTCTAAATGAGCTTCAGTGTGGTATCTTCTTAAGGTGTTTAGACCTGTCTGAGGCTTTGGAGGCCAGTCTATGTGCAAGGTGATAATGGACTTTTCCCCTCCATTTTAGCAGATGACAAAGGAAAACAATAACTAGATCGAATTCTAGATCAAAAGTGACTAAATATTTTGGAATATTCTGAATTCCATTGTGTGGCTAATTTTTGGCCCCTCTCTTCCTTCGTTTCCTTCCTCGGTCTCCGCTGTAAATTTCTCTAGGTCTGGACTCTGTCTTGGGCCCTCTTCTCTAAACTCCATTTTAGTGATACCACATCTAATCTCCAAGCTGAATCAATCTCCTGAGTTCCAGAATCAGTTATCCAAATGCCTACCTGACATTTCCGTTTAGATGTTTCACAGACACCTTAAACAACCTATCTAAACCTGGACTTACTACCTTCCCCCGCAAACCTATTCCTCCTTCAGTGTTTCGTCTCAGTAAATGGCAGCACCATCTACATCTTGCTGAAGCCAGACACCTGGGAGTCTCTCTCTCTCTACCCCTTTCCACTCTCCCCAGCCAGCCAGTCACTAAATCATTATTCTTTACAGCTTTATTGAGGCATAATTTATATAGACAATAAAATTCACCAATTAAGTGTATAATTTGGTACGTTTTGACAAAGGTATACAGTCCAATAAGTCACTATTGATTTTTTCTCCTGAATAATTTCTCAAATCCAACGACTTTTTTCCATATCCTAGTCCGAGCCACCAAGAATTGTCTCTCACCTAGATGACTCTTCACAGATTTTCTTGCTTTCTCTTTTGTCCCACTCTAGTCTGCTTTTTTCACTACAAACAGTCATCTTTCAAAAGCATGTGTCTGATCACAGCAACCCCCTGCTTAAAACCCAGGAGCATGTCATTGTCCCCAAGAGAAAATCCAGTTCTTTAGCATGGTTTATAAGGGCATTCATAATGCCCTACCCATCTCTCCAGCCTCATTTTCTGATGTTCTCTCCCACTCTTCAAGCTTTGGCCATGCTGGAGCTCTTTCAGTTCTTAGAGTGTACTATAATTTCTCTCACTTGGGCCTTCACACATACCGGTCCCTCTGCCTGGAACCCTCTTCACCCACATCCTCACCTAGCCAACGCCTACTGATCATTCAAGTTTCAACTCAGATGTCACTTTATGAAGGGGGACTTTCCTGATCTCCTATACTAGGCTAAATAGTCTTTCTATGGCCTCCCAAAACACCCTTTTGTAACACTCCCCGCACATATAAATACATGATTAATGTTGTATTCCCCTCAAGACTTCACAAGAGTGGAGCCACATTAGTTCATTTAGCCCCAGCCCCAGTATAGTGTTGGTACATAATAGATAATCAATAAATATATTGAAAATGAAGTACAACTAAAATTCGTTGAATGGTTACTATGTACCAGGCAATTCAGTTTTGCATCCCAACCAAAATTCCAAGTATGACTACATTGAAATTGACATATTTTTAGTTTATCCTTATAGGATGATTTATTATCCTGTTTCCTGACCTCATAGGTATACCTGTTCCTTAAAATTGCCAAATGTTAGGGACCCTATCATTGACCAAAAACAAAAAAAGCACTTTTACAGGCTCCAAAGACAGAAGGAAAAGCAAAAGCATTGCTCCAAAATAGATTTCTGAGTGTTACAGGCAGTGTTCACGTCTTGTAACTACCTTGTTTTACATTTGACCCCTGATTCATCTTGTTACTCCTGGCTTATTTCTTAAACCGTGGCTTTATTAACCTCATTTGACCTCTGGTCATTCCCCAAAGGCCAGTTACTTGCTGTGGTTCCTTTTGGACTTCTATTCTTGTGCTTTAGCCGTAGGTCATTTTGTAGGCTTTGTCCTCAAGATGTTACCACACTAGCTTCTACTATCTAGACCAAACTGAGGAGCATCTGAGACCCATGTGGTCACCATGCAACAATAAGTCTGACAGGGACAGTCTAAGAAAAGCATATTGCAGCTTAGAATGGTCATATTAGATTAAGACAACCCTAGAAGATCCTAGGCTAGAAGGTTTACCAGGAGGAAACATTTGTTAATTTCAGAGCTTCTTTTCTCCAGGTTGCTATGTCAACGTGGAAGGGTACAGCTGTAATACTTAGTTTTCCACCTCCATCAGGATGAATCCCTAGGGCTACCTAAAAGTTATCTGAGGCATATAAAGGTTCTAGAACCAGTTTGGAATCAAAGTAGACTTACTGATATGACCATAGGCCTAATATTGACCCAAATTCAGGAATATAAGACAAAGACTTCTGAACCCCTCTCAGATATTGGTATGGTATACAGGTGTATACCTGGTTTGAGAGCACTTCCCACCCACCACATGGCATACACTAGGGAAAGGACTGGCAAACTACAGCCTACCGATGGCAGCCTGTTTTTGTAAATAAAGTTTTATTGGAACACAGATACGCCCATTGTTGACATATTGTCTATGGCTGCTTTCACCACAGTGGCAGAGTTGAGAAGTTGTGATGGACAGCCTATGGCCTACAAAGCCTAAACAAACTATTTATTATCTGGCCCTTTGAGAAAAAACAAGCATTGCACGTCTTCTTGAGGTTAGAATAAGTATGTTAGAAAGATGAGATGTAGCTCTAAAGACAAACTGTTCTCATTTACTTAGACTCATAGAATTTCAGAGTCAGTAAAAGGTGCCTTAGAGCTCAGCATGATATGGTTCATTATTGGACTCAAGATAGAAAGATAATGAAATGTGATTACAGCAGGTATAGTAGGCCTTTATATTTGCTTAATTATTAGTGCTTCCTTCTGATTACTGTTGTAGTAATGATCAGAGGTACAATTTTGGCCTCTCTGAAATTAAAAATATCAAATGTGGAAATGAAATGAATTTCCCTATCCCACTCAACACGCCCGAGGGCTTGGTAATGGGAAGGATCAGTGCGGCCAAGTGTTTGAGTTCTAGAGAAATACAAGCCTATAGTCGATACTCTTATTCAGAGACCAGTTGATAATTAGCATTTGGGGGAAGGGCCACCTCCACAGAGGACTGAGGCTCAACCAGGGCATTAGAGATCATTTTGATATAACCCTTTGGAGCTCTTCCGCTTCTTCTGAGATCACTCCCTTAAATGTTTAACACTTCAAAAGAGTGGTTGCTCATGGAAGCCCCATAGACACATCCAAACTCCTGAGGGACTGAATTGCTGGGCGGAAGGCTGTGGGGACCATGGTCTTGGGGAACATCTAGCTCAATTGGCATAACACAGTTTATAAAGACAATGTTCTACATTCTACCTTGGTGAGTAGTGTCTGGGGTCTTAAAAGACTGAGCGGTCATCTAAGATACTCCACTGGTCTCATCCCTTCGGGAGCAAGGGATAATGAAGAGAACAGGATACAAGGAAAAGATTAGTCTGAAGGACTAATGGTCCACAGCTACCTAGGCCTCCACCAGACTGAGTACAGTACAGCTAGATGGTGCCCGGCTACCACCACTGACTGCTCTGACCAGGATCACAACAGAGGGTTCTGGACAGAGCTGGAGAAGGATGTAGAGCATAATTCTAACTCACAAAAAGAAGACCAGATTTACTGCCCTAAAGGAGACTGGAGAAACCCCGAGAGTATGACCCCCAGACACCCTTTTAGCTCAGTGGTGAAGTTATCTCCAAGGTTCACCGTTCAGCCTAGGAGTGGACAGCCCCGTAAAACCAAATGGGACTAATGAGGTACAGTAGTCCAGTGGCAAGGGCCAGAAGGCAGAAGGGGACAAGGAAGCTGGGGATAGGGAACCCAAGGTTGAGTAAGGATATTGTTGATGTGTTGTGAGATTGTTAACCATTGTCATAGGGCAACATGTGTAGTAACTGTTAAATGAGAAACTATTTTGTTCTGTAAGCCTTCATCTTAAGTGAGAATAGCAGCACAATTGGAAGAGCGTAGTCAGTGTCACTGAACTGTGCATGTAGAAATTTTTGAAATGGCCTATCTTTGGCTATGTGTATTTTCACCAAAAAAAAAGGTTGAGAAGTTAGAGAGTTGACATGTTGTGGGGTTGTTAACCAATGTCATAAAACAATACGTGTACTACAGTTTCTTGAGAAACTGTTTGTTCTGTAAGCCTTCACCTGAAGTACAATAAAAAAAAAAAAAGAGTGGTTGCCAGAATCGCCCTCATTGTTTGAGTAGAAATGAAAGAGTTGAAAAATGAATTATTATCTTAAAATCAATCATAACAGCACTTTATAATAATCCTCAAATTCTGTATTTCACTTATTTTACAAATGAAAAATTGAGGTACACCGACATCTCAGTTCGAGGACAGAAATGAGGGTTCAGTCTAAACTTCTGCCCTAAATTGTATATTTCCCAAATACAAATGAGCTCCCAATTTACATCCATCGAGTACTAATCCTGCCATGTACTCACAACTGCCTCAAGGACTTCCTTCTTTGAGAAACTCAGCTTCAGGAGCTCACCTGCCACTAATACAAATGGCATTTCCCTATCCTTCACTGTTGTCAACTCCATTTCACTTTTGGAGGCAGCTTGGTGCAGTGGAAAGAGCTCTTAAGTCAAATAGGGTTCAGGGTCTGCCCTTATCACTTACCTATTGTATGAGCTCTTTATGCTTAATTATTTAATCTTTAGAAGTAATTCATTCAACAGATATTTGCAGAGTATCTGTTGCGTGCCAAGACAGTTTTAGGAGATGGTGATTTAGCTGTGTAAAGTTAAGTTCCTAAATTCATGTAACTTCCATTCTAGTGGATAAGACAAAGAGTAAATAATTTTATAATATAATAAAGGGTAGTAATAAATGCTCTGCAGACAAATAAAGCTTGATAGAGGAGAGTGACAAGGGTAGAGGGCTGTCTTATTCATCTAGCGATGCTATAACAGAAATACCATAAATGGATGGCTTTAATGAAGTGAAGTTTATTCTCTCACAGTCTAGGAGGCTACAGGTCCAAATTCAGGGTGCCTGCTCCAGGGGAAGGCTATCTCTCTCTGTTGACGCTGGGGGAAGGTCCTTGTCGTCAGTCTTCCCCAGTCAAGGAGCTTCTCAGCACAGGGGCCCTAGGTCGAAAGGATGCACTATTCTGGCTCTTGTTTCTTGGTGATATGAGGTCCCCATGTCTCTCTGTTTACTTCTGTATTTTATATCTCAAAAGAGACTGGCTTAAGACACAACCTAATCTTGTAGATTGAGTCCTGCCTCATTAACATAACTGTCGCTAATGCGACCTCATTAACATCATTAAAAAAAAAAACCCTGTTGCCAGTCAAGTCGATTCCGACTCTTAGTGACCCTATGGGACAGAGTAGAACTGCCCCGTGTGGTTTCCAAGGAGCGTCTGGTGGATTTGAACTGCCGACCTTTTGGTTCGCAACTGTAGCTCTTAACCTCTACACCACCAGGGTTTCCATTTAACATCATAGAGGTAGGATTTACAACACAAAGGAAAATCACATCAGATGACAAAATGGTAGACAATCACACAATACTGAGAATCGTGGACTAGCAAAGTTGACACATTTTTTGGGGGGACACAATTCGATCCATAACAAGGGCTGTAGGTTTTAGATTGAATGGTCAGGAAAGGACTCTGAAGAGGTGACATTTGATTAGGAAGTTGAATGATGTGAAGAGGAAGAGAGCCATGCCAGGATCTGAGGGAATAATGTTCCAAGTAAAGGGAATAGTAAGTACAAAGGTCCTGTGGTGGGAATGAACTTGGTGTTTTCTTGGAAAAGCAGAAAGGTCAGTGTGGCTGAAGCACAGTGAGCAGAGGGAAGATTTATAGGAAATGAGGTCAGAGAAATAGCTAAGAACCAGATCATATAGGGGTGGTAGGATCTGATTTTTTTTTTAATGAACTTTTAATTTTAGAATAGTTTTATATTTAAAATTGGTAAGATAGTACTGAGTTTCCACTTACCCCTTACTCTTTTTCCCCTGAAGTCAACATCTTACATTGCCATGGTACATTTGCCACAACTGGGAAACCAACAATCTGTACATTACTATTAACTGTACTTCAAACTTTATTCAGATTTCATTAGTTTTTCCACTGATGTCCTTTTTCTGTTCCAGATTACCACGTTGCGTTAGGTCATCATGACTCCTCTGGTCTGTGACAGTTTCTTAGTCTTTCTTTGTTTTCATGACCTTGACAGTTCTGAGGAGCCCTGGTCAGGTATTTTGTAGAATGTCTCTGTGATTAGACTGGGGTTATGGATTTTGGGTAAGAATACCAAACAGGGGAAGTGGCCTTGTCATCTCATTGTATCAGGGGAGTGCATGCTACCAACATGGTTTATCACTGATAATATTAACCTTGGCCGAGCTACTGGTTATGAGGTTTCTCTACTGTAATGTTACTCTTTCCCACATTTCCGTACTGTTTTCTTTGGGAGCAAGTCACTAAACCCAGAACATATCCAAGGAGGAGGGAGGGAGATTAAGCTCTCCCCCCTGGAGGGGAAAGTATCCACATACACTATTGGGAATTCTTCTGTAGGGAAGATTCATCTCTTTTTCTCCCATTTCTTTCTTTATATCAGTATGGACTTACGGATGTTTATTTTATATTTTGAGTTATAGTCCAATACTACATTATTTAGTTTGTTGCTCAGAATGTTCTAGCTTTGGCCACTGGGAGTTCTGGCTTTGGCCCTTGGGAGTTCTTTCAGGTTGGGTCCTGTGTCCCTTTGCCATACCCTCATTGCTTTGATTTTTGAGCACTTCCTTACTCTTTGGCATTATAACATGCTCCAAGCTCATCTTGTATATTCCCGACTCCAGCCCTAGAATGAGCCATTGCTCTAAGGAGCCCTGGTTCCTTTTAGTAAATAACAGTATTAGAAACCAACATCTGGGTACTGGGTGTACTTGCTGTTGGGTGTCATTGCTTATAGGCCCTCTCAGCAGACAAACTAGGAATATATGTATGTGCACTAATATATATATACATATATCTATAATTGTTTCTGTATTTATCCATCTGTATCTACATTAAGCTATACATGAATGATACTGAAGTTTCCAACTCTAATCCAGTCCCACATGGTTCACTCTAGCCTTCCCCCTCATTGGTTATCTGTAACTTCCTGCTGCAGCAGTGAGAAACCTGGCTCCCATCATCCACTGCCCATTTACATATTAGTTCAGTCCCAATACACATGTATAGCAGTTTTAGAATTGTTAATACCCTATTTTTAACACTTAAAGTATACAATTCAGTGGTTTTAGTAATAGTTTCATAGTTGTACAGCTATTACCACAATCAATGTTAGAACATTTCCATCACCCCAAAACTGATTTATTTTTAAAAGATTACTCACTGCATTGTAGAGAATTGACTGTAGGGGACAACAGTGGAAGAAGACAGAATAGTTAAGAGGCTACTGGGGTAGTATAAGTGAAATTTGGTGAGAAATTCCAGATGAGAAATTATGGCAGCCGTGGAGGATAGTGAAAAGTGGCTGGTTTGAAAATCTGTTTTGAAAGTAGAGTCAACAGGACGTGTTAATGAGTTGGATGTGAAGTGTGAGGCAAAGAGAGAAATAAAGACAACTCCTAGGGTTTTGACGTCATGCTGTGTGATGGTGATGCTATTTATTTAAACTGGTGGGTCCAGAAGAATAGCAGCTTAGGCAGTGGGTTGGGAGAATCAAGAGTTTTATTTTGAACTTACTAAGTTTAAGGTGCCTATTAGGCAGTCAAGGGCAAATGCTCAATTTAAAAAAAAAAAACAGTTGCTGTTGAGTCAACTCCCACTCATGGCAACCCCACGTATGTCAGAGTAAAACTGTGCTCCGTAGGATTTTCAATAGCTGATTTTTTGGAAGTAAATCGCCAGGACTTTCTTCCAAGATGTCTCTGGGTGGACTTGAACCGCCAATCTTTTGGTTAGTAGCCAAGCACGTTAACCATTTGCACCACCCAGTTACTCCAGATATTGAAAATACATGATGCTGGAGCTCAGCAGAGAGGTGAAATTGTGAGGATTCCAATAGTACCTTTCCTATAAGATTGTTCTGAGAATGAGCAATAGACCATATATAAAAGTACCTGGTAGGTCACAGGGACTCTGCTCTTACTAACTCCTCCCAACACTGAAGTAAATACTCCATGAGGTAGATTTTATGTTATTATTCATTTTACAGATGAAGGGACTAAGGTGTAGAGTAAGTATCAGAGTAGGAATTAAAACCCAAACTGCCTGACTGCAAAGCCCATGCTCTCAATTGCCGTGCTCCACTGCTTCCCACTTAATAAATAGGTCTGCTCCCAGTGGCTTCACCCTACCAGTTCAGACCAGCTTCTAGCATGCTTGGACTGCTTATCCCCCATCACTTGCCCTTCATCCCTATTTTCCCCACTTATGTCCCTCCCCCTTGCTTCCTAGCCCTGTAAGTGTGCCTCTGAACTTCTGCCAGAGTCTCCCTCCCTTGCCACCTACCACTAAAGATTGTCCGGCAACCATGAGGCATTATCACCTAGACTCCAGAATGCCCACTCTCTTGAGCTGTTCTCACACTCTGTTGTGCATCTGGGGCACGTAGGAACTTGTGTCAAATGCAGATTCTGGGCCTCATTCCCAGAGGGCCTGGTTCAGCAGAATCCTGGGAGTTCTGAAGGAGGTAATCTGGGGAAACACATTTTTAGAAGTGCTGCCTTAGCCTCCAGTCTCATCAGGACCCTTTGTCCCCAGCTGCGGTCATCACTGCATTGATTAGAGCTGGGGCAGGACCTGGAGGGAATGAAGGCTGTATAGAGTGTCCTGGGGAGAAGTGTGTTTTTTCATTTTCACTCTTCTTTTGAACTCCGAGGTTCATTCTGCTCACCCTTGCTTTGCTGATCTCCCTAATTGTATAAAATTCCACTATTATATTCTCTCAGAGGACCATGTCCCTCTCATCCTAACACTTACTACATTTGCAATTTTACGTTTATTTGTGCAACTATTTGATTATCTCTTTTCCTACTAGACTGTTAGTGTCAAGAGATCAGCAACTGTGGCTGGGTCTTGCGTGCTGTGGTGCCCCAACTCCTAACACAGTGCCTGGCACCTCGTAGGAGCTCCATACAGCTCATTGAATGAATTAATTTGAAACTCTTGTGTATTTCCTCATAGCTGCATTGTTTGAAATGCTCAATTTATGTCAGAATTGTTATTAGAACTATTGTATATTTAGGAATTAAAGTCACTTACTTTTGTGGATGAATTGCCATTTGACAGCTTAAAAACAGAACAGTTATTTATATGGTATGTTTTTATGGGAAAACATATTCTGAATTCTAAACTATTGACTTTGCTTTAGAAAAATAAGTTCCTAAAGCAAAACCTGTAAGTTGAGTATTGCATACGTATGGCGGGGGGCGTGGGTAGAGTTTGAGTTATTTTATCAAAAAAGGAAAGAGTTTAAATTCAAAAAGTAAATCTAGGAAAAGAGGTACAGCTTTGAATGTGAGTAGAACAGCCTAACACCCCACACCCCAAACAAAATTATTAGAAAATGCATGGATACTTACATTCCTTATGTACTACAGGCAGCTATTGATAATGCTTTTCATTTTGGTTTAGATCCCTAATCATCTGGCGAACAACACTAGTTCTGAAGAGCAGTCTTCCTGTAAACCTAAGATGGTGTTTAGTGAACTATTTTCCTTGAGAAAAAATAAGTAATCAGGAAAAAATATTTCCACAAGCTCCTGCCTCACCTACGCACCCACCTGTGTTGGTGCCCATATACTGGCCACCTTTCTTTGTATGTGAATTCCCCACATGTGCCCTGAAGCTCATTTTCACTCACCAGTTAAGGACTTCCGGTAAATCAGTTCACCTTTCTTATCTCCTGCATGTTTTTTCCTCCATCTCATGGATCTTTCCCATCAACCTCTAAATTTGCTAATTTTTCTCCTTCTTTGAAAAAAAAAATCCTTTCTTGACCTCAGTTTCCTCTCCTGTTCCCTCTACATATCCTTCCCATTTCAGAAAAATTTCTTGAAAGAGTTATCTACGGTTGAATGCCTTCAACTTCTGCCATTCCCTTTTGAACTTCCCCTACCTCAACTCACACTTTCATCTCCCATTATTCTGTCAAAATGATTTCTGTCTAGGAGACAAATGACTTCCACACTGCTAAATCCAGGGGTCATTTCTCAGTAATTACCTTACTTGATGTCAGTAGCATTTGACATAGATGTTTCCTCCCTCCTACCTGAAACACTTTCTGCATTTGGCTTCTGGATACTGTGCTCTCCTGGTTTTCTCCTACTTCTTCTCAGCCTCTGTGGCTAATTTTTCCATACCTCTTCGAACTCTTAATGTTAGTATACCATAGAGAACCCTCTTCTGTCTGCACTGACTGTATAGCTGACCTCATCCAGACTCAGCTTTTAAGTACTGTCTGCAAACTTGTGATTTCCAAATTTACTTTTCTGGCCCAGGCCTTTCTCTGAGTTCTAACCTCATATATCTACCTCCTAATCGTACCTTCATCTGGATGTTTAATACATATCTCATAATTAGCATGTTCTAAACTAAGTTCTCTATCTTCCCCCACCAGACTTGCTTTTCCTGTAGTCGACCCCATGTTAATGGCAGTTCTGTTCTCCTAGTGCTCAGTCAAAACTCATGATTCCTCTGTTTTTCTTATACACATCTAAAATGTCAGAGAATTAGATCAGCTGTATCCAAGAGCACCTTCAGTATCTATCCAAGATCCTGCTATATCTCACCACTCTTCCTGCTACCATTTTCCCAGCCACCCTTTTCTCTCATCTGGATTATTGCCATTACCTTCTAGTTAGCTGCTGCTTCCTCTGCTGTCTGGAAGTTTACTTTTCATAGACCAAATGATTCTGTTAAAATATAAATCAGATCATATTTCTCCTCTGCTCAAAACTCTCTTGATAGCTTCCAATATAAGAATAAAAAATAAAGTCCTTATAATGGCCTGCAGCATTCTATAGCAGTACTTCTCAATCTATCTGCAGTTGTTTTTTGTTTTTTTTTAAATAGCAGTATTGTTTTCTTTTTGTAAAGTATAATAAAAATGAGTTTCTAAAGAGAGAACTTTCAGTTCAAGTCACAATGGAATAACTGATATCAGACTAGCCCTCCCACTGTAAACTATTAGAAAGCTGGTCCCAATATATAAAAGAACTATTTTCAGAAATGAAACAATAAATAGTACAGGACTGATCCCTGAGGGAAAGGAAACAAACTGGTGAGCCCTAAGATTGCCCAGACTTTTTGCCTGGAGGCATCTGGCAAACTCCAGTGCAGGAGCCAAACAGAGCAAGGCAGTCTTGCTGAGATAAGGAGACAGAAATTGGAATTTAATGGAGGCTGGAATTAGCAGAGCAGAGTACAGTAGAGGAAGAAGCTATGCAAAGGAAAAAAAAAAAAAAAAACCAAACCTGTTGCTGTTGAGTGAATTCCAACTCATAGCGACCCTATAGGACAGAGTAGAACTGCCCCATAGGGTTTCCAAGGAGTGGCTGGTAGATTTGAACTGCTGACCTTTTGGTTAGCAGCCTGAGCTCTTAACCACTGCACCACCAAGCCTTCATGCAAAGAAAGAGCTCCATATATCTGCATAGAGATCCCTTGAGTCTTTGGCTGAAAACTATGCTGTACTTGCAAAGAATGAGATTTGACAAAACCAGGCAAATAACAGCTGCCTCACCAGGAACAACCACTGGAGAGCTGAAAATAGAACAACTACCTCAGCTCATGCAGTGTTGGAAGATATTCAGATTTCAACCAGCCAGAGTAGAGAGACATCACTGAATACTTGGGGCATTCAGCAAAGACCCCAGAAAGACCACACCTTAGGAGCTAGGTGAAAATAGCCCTAGGTCTGTGCAAATGAAGCTTAAACACAGGCCTCAAAAAGATCAAGCTGATCTACAAGTAAATTAACTGACCATTAGATTCTTTAGAGGAACACAACAAAATCCAGACACTCAACAATATAATATCTGCAGTGTTCATCATCCAATAAAACTAGAAGACATAGGAAAAGCAGGAAAGTATGACCTGTAACTAGAGAAAAACTAGTCAATAGATATAGATCCAGGAATGACAGGGTTAGTCATTAGTAGACACAGACTTAAACTGGCCATGATAAATATCAAGAATATAAAGGAAAATATGAATATAATGAGGAAATGAATGGAAGACATAAAAAAGAACCAAATGAAATGTAATTAGAACTTTCTGCATACATATCCTACTTTGGTAAAAACTTTTAAATACAAAAAGGAACTTCTAGAGTTGAACGGGATAATACCTGAAATGAAAAATTCAATGGATATGCTTAACAGTAGATCAGAAATTGCAGAAGAAAAGCTCACTAAGCTTAAAGACATTGCAATACAAACTATCCAAAATGAAGCACAGAGAGAAAAATGGCTGAAAATTTAACAGAGCCTCAGTGACTTGTAGGACAGTCAAGCAGTCTAACAGAAGGAGGAGAGAAAAAAGATATTTAGAAAGTAATTTTTCCAAATTTTTAAATAAATTTTTTTACAAATTGGATGAAAACTATAAACCCACAGATACAATAAGTTCAGCAAATTCTAAGCACAAAGAAAATCACACCAAGGTATATCATAATCAAATTGCTGACAGCCAATGATAAAGAGAAAATATTAAAAGCAGCTAGAGGGGAAAAAAAATTACATACAAGAGAACAAAGATAAAGGTTACCAATGACTTCTCATCAAACAAAGCAAGCCAGAAGAAGATAAAGTGACATCTTGAACGTTCAGAAAGAACTTATTTCTTTCTAAACTATACAAATTTCCTAGTTTATCTACTGAAAAGGTCTAGAAGCAGTGAGGAACAGTGAGCACCCTGTGTCCTGATTGTGGTCTCTAAATACTACTTCTTAGTAAGTGGAACCAGGAATTCTTGGAAGAATGGTGGTTCCAGGTCTAGGGCAGGATATATACAACATGATCCCAGGATATCTTACTGTACTAGAAAGCAAGAAAGTTAACAAGGTTTAATGGTCATGTTGGAGCCCTGGTGGCTCAGTAGTTAAATGATACAGCTACCAACCAAAAGGTCGGCAGTTTGGATCCATCAGCTGCTCCTTGAAAACTCTTAGGGGCAGTTCTTCTCTACCCTGTAGGGTTGCTGTGAGTCGGAATCAACTCAATGACAACAGGCTTGTTTTTTTTTTTTTTTTTTTTTTTTAAAGATCATGTCAAGAGAACACAGAAGCCTATTTATAAGGGCTCCTCTAGGGTAAAGATAGGGCAATTTAAGCATCAAAAAAATAATGATTGCAATGGATTGAAGCATATTGGATACATAAATATCTGTGAGTTCATAATGCTAATGCCAAATAACAAAGGCCAGGCAAAGAAAACTCCTTGGTCACCATTAGAGATTGCTAGGGTACTAATTCATTGCTCTGAATTTTGTTAAATGATAGGAAATATCAAACATTTGTTTTACATCTCCTAAATGAACAGTATATTCAAGATGAATAAAGGAAGTTAATAAATGCAGAAAATGATAAAATTAAAAAATAAATATTTTGAAACCCTTTGTGATTCTAGGCAAGAATCATCAGTAAATACTAAAGCCATTAGAGGAGAAGTTGATGGGGAACTTTATAATGGAGTGATGTGACCAATAACATCTGAATCTACTTACCAGTATTTACATCACATTACATTACGTGCCTCATATTGTGATTATAAGAAGTATGCCATACTACTTTGATGTATTTTTGCCTCTTCTCAAAAAAACAAAGCAACAACAACAAAAATTGAATCTAACCAGACCTCTAGATCTCACCACAGGGGATAGAGAAACAAGTTAAATGATACCACAAGGAAGCAGCCAGTCAAATCCAGAATGTAGAATGTTCTCCAAGATAAGTGACTTGGTTTCTTCACAGATATATGTTATGAAAGAAAATGAGGAAAACAAGAACTACTGTAGATTAAAAACAGAAACATAGCAATCAAATACAAGCATAAAAGAAACATATTGACCAAATACAGTGTGTAAACCTTGTTTGGGTCTTGATTTTAACTGTACAAGGATATTTTTGAGGATTTGAGGAAATTTGCAGATGACTGAAATATTAATAAATTTTTGCCAATCTTGTTAGGCATAATAATAGCATTGAGATTATATTAAAAAAAATTTTTCACTGTCTGATAGATACATACACTAAAGTATTTATCCCTAGGTGAAATAAGGAATTGTCTAGGATTTGCTCTGGCCACCCTGTCCTGTATAAAAATATGGGGGACGGAGAGAATCATTTAAACAAGATTGACAAAATATTGAGGTTTGTTGAAGTTTGATGATGAGTAGATGAGGGGTAGTCATTAGATTACTTTATGCACGTGCATGTTTTAACATTTCTATAGTAAAAAAGTGCAGCCCTTGTGATGCAGTGGGTAAAACTCTTGGCTGCTAACCAAAAGGTCACTGGTTCCAACCCACTGGCTGCTTCTCGGGAGAAAGATGTGGCAGTCTGCTTCTGTCAAGATTTGTAGCCTTGGAAACCCTATGGGGCAGTTTTACTCTGTCCTGTAGGGTTGCTGTGAGTTGGGAGTCAGAATTGACTCAACGGCAATAGGTTATAGTAAAAAGTTAAAAAAAGAAGAAGATTGTCTGCTTCAACACCTTCCATATATCTGTAAGAGAAGTCTTCCCTTAGAATATATATAGTGTACTTATACAATTAGATACAATTCTAACAAGTTTTGTTTGAGTACCAATTTTTTGGGAGAAAACTGACTAAGCTGTAGACAGGTATCCTTATAGAAATGAAAAGATTTAACTGGTAACATGCTATAACCATCAAAACTCTTAAACATGGACAAAAGCTATAAAAAGCACCACATTCGGGGCAGTATAGCAAGGCCAAATAGACCTACTCTTCCTCAACCTTATTTCCCACTAGATGGCATTCCCTAAAGGATATATCCATCACAGAGCCCAGAACTTGGACAAGACTGGTGAGCAAGGCTCCTCTGGTGACTCCTTATTGATGTTCTTCTCAAGGGTTCTAGTGTCATTCAAAGCAGTCCCCTAAGGGGGACTGTCTTTGTTCGAAGAATTTATGAAATGTATTCCCTGTGGTCTAACGCCATTAATCCTAGTTCCATTATGCATTGTGAATTTTTTTGTTTTCCTTGTCATGATTTTTTTTTCTATTTTTCTTTGATGTTTGCCCATTTTAATCCATGTTCATTTCTCCCTCTGTGCGTGTGTCTCGCTTGCTGTCTTTGCCTCCATTGTTCCTAGGTTACAGTATAGCCAGGATGTACCCAGTCACTTGGTCGATGAGCATGCGCTGATAGCCTTCTATGTGGCCCGTCTGCAGCACTGTGCACGGTTAGTGGTAGAGCAGCAGCAGTAGGTGGGGAACTAAGGGTTACCTGGGGTTGCCAGCTGGAAAAGCTCCGCATTTGGGGTTTTTCTTGAGAAGCTACCAGCTGTGTTTGGCAGAGTTTAAGTACTTACTATAGTATTAGCTTCTAAAAAGGAAGGAGTTTTGCCAAGCCTGGGTACTTACCTAAACATAGGCAGTATTTCCCCTTTAAAGTGAGGTCACTTTCTTCAGATTACACTTAAAGAGTATATAAACCTCTGAGAGATCTGAAATCCCAAAGATACAACATTCACAGAGGTGTTTGATGCAACCTCTCACTGTTCATTCTTGCGTAAATAATGAGATCTTTCTATTGATATTCAAAGTTTCGTGTTGATCAACCCACAAATATCTCACTCTGTCTAATCTGAAGGCTTTGATACTCCCCTCTTACATCTCTGCCATCCTTCATCTGTTCTCAGAAATCTATCATAGTTGATCATTTAAACCAATAATTTTCAACAGTGGTATTGAATCAGTATCACCAGAAGGGCTTTTTCTAAATTATGTATAAACCAAAAAACTAAACCCATTGCCATCAAGTCTATAGTGACCCTATAGGACAGAGTAAAACTGCCCCATAGGGTTTCCAAGGAGTGGCTGGTGGATTTGAACTGCCAGTCTTTTGGTTAGCAGCCGTAGCTCTTAACCACTGTGCCACCAGGGCTCCAAACTATATATGCTGCCTCATGTTAAAATAATTACATATAATAGTCCCGCATACCTGTTTCCCTGAAAACCACTGAGGTATTGACTCACTGTTAATACGGGAATATGACTGATCCCTCTGTGGGTTGGGATGGAAAAATATTTGATAACCACTAACTATACCAAAGTTAACCCCTTAAAAGAATTAATAGCAAACAAAATGCTATTCCATTCAGGTAGACCCAAAGCTACTTGTCTACTCCATACCCACACCTACCACATTCATCGAGAATGACAGATAAAAGTTTTAATAATCTAAAGCCATCTGTCTTCTCTACATAGTAGCAAATTACAGTCATGATGTCAAACAACTTGTAAAACTCTGAGAGCCCTAATTCTTAAAGAGAAAACCATAATTAATAAACTAAATACATAACAGAGGCTGGAGCCTTAAATTTTCATCTTAATTTTGTCACATAGCATGCCGTGGCTCCTTGGGAAGGTCATTTGACCTCACTCCTATTCCCTGTGGTAACAGAAAAATAAGTTAATAATTAATATGAAAAGGGCTATTTTTAATATTTTACTTCATAGTGTAGGGTTCTTCCTACCTCCCATGTATGTTTGATAGGCTTATCCTATGGGAAGGAAGGAAGAGCCTGCTAAGTGTGTGTTGTATCACAGAGAGTATCTCTAAATTCAATAGATAACTCTGACCCAGGCTCTTGGTCTCTAGGAATAGAATAGTTTCACCTCTGGCAGGGCAGATTACCTATAATCAGTAAGGGCAATTGTCCAGAGTGATTAAAATCTTCCATGGTAAAAATAGCATAATGTTGGCTACAGACCTGCAACCTAATATTTGCAGCCCAAGAAGTTTTGTGGTAGGTTTAGTCAAAGTTTTCAAATCTCATGGAAACTGGGAAATCTTAAGGACTAGACTCTCTGAGCAAGAAATGGTGGCTAGTAGCCCCGGGAGAACACAAGCATTGGGTGAGTACTGCATTTCTTCTTTATTTATGGAGTCTGAGGAACTGAGCTTCAATACTTCCTGTAAGCATCAGAATTTCCTGGCTGACTAATTCTGAAAATGAAAACTCAAGCAGAAGAATAAAGAACTTTTCTAGTTTCCCTCAAATAATTTTCATTGACCTTAAAACCTCTCAACAACATAAGGTTCTAGTTTCTGTCTAGAAAGCTTAGCCAATTAAAATGGGGTAAATAGATTAACCCTCCCAAAGAGATGGAATGCAATAGAGAAAAAGAAGTTCTTTTGTATCCCTGGCCAAATAACAAAGGCCATCCACTTTAGGACACACTTCTTAGGCTGCCAATCCCTCCTCCATAATATTATCTACTTGTACTGTTAAACATTGGGTTTTATTTTTCTGTTTCCATACATAGCTACATTTTGTTGTTGTTCTTAAAAAGATAAGAATAATTTTCTTATTTCAGATAAACACCCTTAAGGCACAAATATTATATATTTCAGCCCTAACCTTGGGGACTTGACCCTGAGGTGTTAAAGTCAACTGGTGGTAGCATGTTCTAATTACCAAGACCATCTTTTAAGAAGACAGTTATACATGCCAGAGACTGGCATTTGCACATCTAAAATTAAAAAATGTTGACAAATATCATAGGCTGAAGACTTAAAATACTTAAATAATAATATAATAAATAAAATATATATAATATATATATAAATAAAAAATAATAAATACTTAAAAAAGAAAATCCAACCTAGAGGAAAGACCAAGTTAAGCCTAAAGATTTAACCACATAGATAGTAACACCAAGAAAGGTAAAACAAAATCTAGGAAAAAATACAGACAATTCTGTACATAAAAAGGTCAGAGAGGTCTTTATTGATTTAACCTCACCCTTCTCAGATTCTCCCCCCATTAAGTATAACAAGATTTGGTGAATGATGAACTCACGTCTTCAAAATTTTATGTATCACTTTGTTATACTGCTAAATTCCAACCAAGGGTTTTTGAGTGCTGATACTCTTGTTAAAAAGTGATAAAGTAAACTAATTCACTCTAAGATGGGGATATAGTTGTAGAATAAGCACTGTAAAAGAAGAGAAGGAGGCATTGAAAGAGAATTTTGATACCATGGACTCTTCCCCAGTTTTACATTATGTTAAGCCTACCCTGGCGAGGGTTCTTCACTTTTGCTCAGCTAATGTTAAGTGTATTTTTCCTCAGTTGTCTGTTTTACACGGTGCTTTAGTTTTCTCTTGGTCTTTTTGAATTCAGACCTAGATCCAAAAGTCATGAATTTTTCAAAACGTTTGGTTAGAAATTCTTGTCTCAGACTTTCTGAGTATCCTGCCTTTTCTCAGCCCTTGGCATTCAAAAAGAAGTGCCCCTCTGCTGGTGTCTGAACAGCGAGGATGTATGGCTGAAGAAGAAAGACATGAATTGTCTTACCGCTCTCTAACCCCCCTTTTGTCTCAGAAGACCACTAGTATCTACAGCCAAACCTCCATTTCTTTTGTTACCATTCCTTTTTTTAAGTTTTTTCCCCCACCTATTCTAAGAGTGGAACAAGAGTACGGGTGTTTAATAGATGCCTGTTGGGTTTTTATCTCCTCGGCAGTGTCCTGGACAGTCCTAGCCGACTGGATGAGGAACACCGGCTTATTGCCCGCTATGCTGCCCGGCTGGCTGAAGAGGCTGGAAACATGGTGAGTAAATAGAGCATCCCCGCAGTCTCTGTCATGTATAACTGTCCCCTTAAAAGATGATGTTGGTAATTAGAACATGCTACTCACCAGTTGACTTTAACACCTTAGGGTCAAGTCCCCAATGTTAGGGCTGAACTATATAATATTTGTGCCTTAAGGGTGTTTATCTGAAATAAGAAAATTATTCTTATCTTTTAAAAACAACAACAAAATGTAGCTATGTATGGAAACAGAAATTAGCATTACTTTAATATACAAATGGTAGGGCAAAGACAAACATGAAACTCAGGACAGTGAATACCTCTGGAAGGGAAGAAGGAGAGTAGGTTTAGGGAGGGGATTCCAGGGTCCTTTAATTATATCCGTAATGTTCTATTTCTTTAAAAAAATGAATCAAGAAGAGAAAATCAACAAAGCCAGAACTTGGTCCTCTAGAAAATCAATAAAATTGAGATATCCATAGTAAGACTGATCAAGTAAAAAGAACAAAAACACAAATTGCCAATATCAGGAATGAAAGAGAGAACATCTTTGCAGATTCTAGACATTTTAAGGATGATAAGAGAATTTATGAACAACTTTATGCCTATAAATTTGATGACTTAGATAAAATAGACAAATTCCTTGAAAGACACAAATTACCGAAACTAACAAAATGATAAATAGAAAATCTAAAAGTCCTATATCTGTTGTAAAAATTAAATTCATAATTAACTTCCCACAAAGAAAATTCCAAACCCAGACGGCCTAACTGGTAATACTGTCAAATACTTAAGGGAGAAATGATATAAATCCTACACAAACTCTTTCAGAAAATAGAGGAAGAAGGAACATTTTCCGACTCATTTTATAAGGCCACTGTGACCCAATACCAAAACCAGACAAGGGCATTACAAGAAAAGAAAATTACTGACCAGTATCTTTCGTGAACATAGATGCAAAAATCCTTAATGAAATATTAGCAAATAGAATCCAACAACATGTAAAAAGGGAAAATACTTCATAATCAAGTGAGGTTTATCCTAGGAATTCAGTTATTTAATACGTAAAAACCAACCAATGTGATTCACCATATTAACAGATTAAAGGAGAAATTTACAGCATCGGTTCAATAGGTGAAGAAAAAGCATTTGACAAAATACAGCACCAACTTATGATTAAAAATTCTCAACATACTAGGAGTAGAAGGAAACGTCCTCAATCTGATTTTATCAAGTGAGGTTTATCCTAAGAATTCAGTTATTTAATATGTAAAAACCAATCAATGTGATTCACCATATTAACAGATTAAAGGAGAAATTTACAGCATTAGTTCAATAGGTGAAGAAAAAGCATTTGACAAAATACAGCACCAACTTATGATTAAACATTCTCAACATACTAGGAGTAGAAGGAAACGTCCTCAATCTGATTTTAAAAACCAAACAAAAAAACCTATGGCTAGTATTACTTTAAGGTGAAATAGTGGAACGTTTTTTCCCTAATATTGGGAACAGACAAAGACGTCCACATTTACCACCTTTATTCAAAATTGTACTGGTGATCCTAGCCAGTGCAACATGACAAAGGAAAAAGGATATAAATATTGGAAAGGAAGAATTAAAACTGTCTTTACTTACAGGTGACATGATTGTATATAAAAGGTACTAAAACCAAAACCAAACCCATTGCCGTTGAGTAGATTCCAACTTATGGTGACCCTATCAGACAGGGTAGAAGTGCTCCATAGGGTTTCCAAGACTGTAAATTTTTATGGAAGCAGGCTACCGTATCTTTCTTCTGCAGAGCAGCTGGTGGGTTTGAACTGCCAACCTTTCCATTAGTAGCTGAGCTCTTAAACAGAGCGCCACCAGGGCTCCTTATAAAAAGTGCTAAGGAATCTACAAAAACATTACTAAAACAGGTAAGTGAATTTAGCAGTGTCATAAGATATAAAGACAATATACAAAAATCTATTGTATTTCTACGTACTGGCAATGAACAATTAGAAAATAAAATTTAAGGAAAATATCACTTACTATAGCATTAAGAAAATCAAATACTTATGGATAAATTCAGTGAAAGATGTTCAAGACTGAAAACTATAAAACATTGCTGAGAAAAATTAAAGAAAACCTAAATAAATGGAGAGGTAATCCGTATTCATGAATTGAAAGGTCAGTATTTGGTCAAGATGGCAAATTTCCTCAAATTGATCTATAGATTAAATACCAATTAAAATCCCAGCAGTTTTTTTTGTAGAGATTGGCAAACTGATTTTAAAATGCATTTGGAAAAAATCAAAGAATAACCTACAAAAACCAAAATGATCTTGAAAAAGAACAAAGTTCATGGCAGTTTGTTCATAGTAGCAAAAAACTAGAAACAGCCCAGATATTTGTCAACATGAAAATGAATAAACAAAATGTGGTATATTCATACAATGGAATAGTACTCAGAACAAAAAGAATGAACTACTGATGCATGCAATAACATGGATGAATCTCAAAAATATTATGAGTAAAAGAAGACAGGCACAAAAAAGTACATACTGCTTGATTCCATTTATATGAAATTTTAGAATAGGCAAAACTAACTTATGGTAATAGAAATCAGATTGGGGTTGTTTCTGAGGGTGGGGATATTGAAAGGAGATAAGGAAACTTTCTGGATTGATGGAAACGTTCTGCATTTTAATAGGTGTGTGGGTTATATGCATTTGTCAAAATTGATTGAATGGTACACTTAAGATCTGACCTCTATGTAAATTATAGTTCAATTAAAAGAAAAAGGAACCAAGGTTGGTAAAAAACATAAGAGTTGATTGAAATAGGAAGTGGCTACTAAGAGATTCACCGTGTATTTCTTGTAATTTGTAAATATGGTCATGTGTTGCTTAACAGCCACGATACATTCTGTGAAATAGGATGTCGTGTGATTTGAACATTGTGTGAACACTCTACTCTATACAGGCAGTCCCCGGATTACAAATGAGTTCCGTTCCTAACTCTGTCTTCAAGTCAATTTTGTACAGAAGTCCGAACAGTTGGGTATAGTTCATATCTAATGCCAGTTAGTCGAATGTTTGTCTTAGTATATAGTATATACTATTTATGCATTAAAAATATTAAACACTTCCAGATACATTAAAACATCTTTAACATAATAATACAGTAATAATATTGATAACGTTTTTGATTTGCATCGCAAAATAACACCCATTTATTTTTACAAACCATTGTAGGTACCTCAGATTTTTAATATAATAGGCTTTATGGGGTTGTTTTGTAACTATGAGTTGTATGAAAGTCAGACGTTCGGAACCCAGGAACCTCAGACACATTTGTGGTCTGATGTTGCCCAAATGGACATTATATGGCACATGACTGTAATTTATAATAAGTTTCCTCTTTTCCTTCTCCCTTTTCAACCCTTTACTTTTTTTGAGGAGATATATGCATGTTCTTATTCATCCTTCTCCCTCCACACACACACACACAGGTTGGATACTTTGGTGGACAGAAGATTTCTGCCCTCATGAACTAACAGTCTAGTTGGAGAGACAAACATTTAACAAATTAAACATATTAAACATATAACTACACTAGATGGTGCCCGGCTACCACCAATGACCACCCTGACAGGGAATACAACAGGGAGTCCCTGATGGAGCCGGAGAAAAGTAGGGTGCAGAACTCAAATTCTAGTAAAAAGACCAGACTTGATGGTCTGACTGAGACTGGAAGAACCCCAGAAAGCATGGCCCCCAGACTCTGTTAACCCAGAACTAAAACCATTCCCGAGGCCAACTCTTCAGACAAAGATTAGACTGGACTATGGGACGTAAAATGATACTCATGAAGAGTATGCTTCTTAGCCGAAGTAGATACATGGGACAAAATGGGCAGCTTCTGTCTGGAGGTGAGATGAGAAGGCAGAGAGGATCAGGAGCTGGTTGAATGGACATGGGAAATCAGGGGTGGAAAGGAGTGTGCTGTCACAGTATTGGGAGAGCAATTAGGGTCATATAACAATGTATGTATAAATTTTTGTATGAGAGACTAACTTGAATTGTAAACTTTCACTTAAAGTACAACAATAAAATATAAAAAAAATATATATATAACTACAAATTATGATATGTATAGTGGAAGAAAAATGCAGGGAGCTCTGAGAGTGTTTAGGACCCCTAGTGGCATAGTGGTTAAGAGCTATGGCTGCTAACCAAAAGGTCAGCAGTTCAGAGTCACCAGGCACTCCTTGGAAACTCTATGGGGAAGTTCTGCTCTGTCCTATAGGGTCGCTATGAGTTGGAATCAACTCAACGGCGACAGGTTATGAGAGTGTACAGCAGATGCTTGATTTTTTCTGGCGAGTAAAAGATGTTACTTCATTGGGCAAATCTGCTGCAAAAGCCCTCTTTAAAGTATTGAAAAGCATAGACGTCACCTTGAGGACTAAGATGCACCTGACCCAACCCATGATATTTTCAGTTGTCTCATATGCATGCTAAAGTTGGACAATGAAGAAGGAAGACCAAAGAAGAATTGATGCCTTTAAATTATGGTGTTGGCAAAGAATATTGAATTTACCAGGACTGCCAGAAGAACAAACAAATCTATCTAGGAAGAAGTACAGCCAGAATGCTTCTTGGAAGCAAGGATGGCGAGACTTTGTCTCACATACTTTGGACATGTTATCAGAAGGGACCGGTCCTTGAAGAAGAACATCATGCTTGGTAAAGTAGAAGGTCAGCAAATAAGAGGAAACCCTCAACAAGATGAATTGACACAGTGGCTGCAGCAATGGGCTCAAATATAGCAACCATTGTGAAGATGGCACAGGACCAGGTAGTGTTTCATTCTGATGTACATAGGGTGGCTACAAGTTAGAACTGACTCTATGGCACCTAACAAGAACAACAAGGGATGTTAACTTACTCTCCTATGAAACTATTACTTGAGTTGAGATCTGAAATTAAATAGAAGAGACTTCTGTTTCCTGGGAACTAAAAAGCAACTGAAAACCAAAGCAGCCCAGGAGCTACTGTTGCTGCCGTTACTACTGCTACCCCTGCCCTGTGTGTGGGTTTTAATTGTCGTGAGGTGCAGGGAGTAAAACTTTGGGCATGTGCACAGTGCAGAATTGGGAATGAGACTCTCTCATTAATCTAGGCCTCTCAAAGTGTTATACCCTTGGTGAAGGTATGGTATAGAAGACAACCACCTGCTAGCACAGAGACAAGACAAAGAAACTTATAGGTCTCCTTCTGTTGAGCAGTGTTGTGGGTGGGGGAAGAAGAGGCCTCCCCTGGGAATTCATAACCTCAGGCCTTTCCACACTTGAGTTGGGTGTACTTCTACTACTTCGAAGTCTGAGAAACACCAAGGTGAAAATTTAACATAAAGTTAATCCCCAGGCATAAACCCGTTGCCATTGGGTCAATTCTGACTCATAGTGACCCTATAGGACGACGTAGAACTGCCCCATAGTTTTCCCAAGGCTGTAATCTTTGCAGAAGCAGACTGCCACATCTTTCTCCCACAGAGCCGCTGGTGATTTCGAACCGCCAACCTTTTGGTTAGCGGTGGATCGCTTTAACCACTGTGCCACCAGGGCTCCTTTCAAGGCATCTAGCAGGAGGCAAAAGCAGATCACCAGACCTTTCTTCTAACATGCCTCTGGGTGGCCTCAAACCTCCAACCTTTCAGTTAGCAGCTGAGCGCATTAACTGCTTGCCCTACCCAGGGAGGCCTCTCTATCTCTAAACCATTGCCATTGATCATAACAACCCATATGACAGAGTAGAACTGCCCGGTAGGTTCCCAAAGCTATAATCTTTACAGAAGCAGACTGCCACGTCTTTCTCCTATGGAGCTGCTGGTGGGTTCAAACCGCCAACCTTTTGGTTAGCAGCCAAGCGCTTAACCACTGCACCACCAGGGCTCCTTCTCTATCTCTAGAGAAGTTATATTGGATTAGGGCCTGCCATAGTCCAGATGAACTCATGTTTTCTTAACTCATATATCTGCAAAGACGATATTTCCAAATAAGGTCACATCCACCGGTATGGGGGTTAGGACTTGAACATACCTTTTAGGGGACACGATTCAACTGTAACACACAGTATATTAATTTTAGAAATGTGTACCAATTTATGTCTACTTCTTCCTAAGGAATGGAGTGGTGGCATCTGCAAATGGAAATTACTGTTTTGTTTCTCAAAAAAAAAAAAAAGTAATTTATCCCTTTGAGTTCATTTAGATTTCAGAATCTTTTGCTTGAGAATTTAATATTAGGACACATCAGGACTAACACTACACCTCTAAAGTTTAGTCGAATGAAACAGAGTAGAACAAAAAGAATTCAGGAGGAAAAAACCCAGAAAAGTGTGGTTTAATTAGTTAAACCTTATAAAAAACCAAACCAAACCCACTGCCATTAAGTTGGTTCCAACTTACAGTGACCCCATAGGGTTTCCAAGGCTGTAATGTTTACAGAAGCAGACTACCACATCTTTCTCCCGCGGAGTGGCTAGTAGATTCAAACTGTCAATCTGTCTGTTAGCAGCCAAGCACTTTTACCACTGCGCCACCAGGCTTCTTATAAGTTAAACCTTATAGATGCCTTCAGTCAGTCACAGCTGTTCAATCTACTCCAGAAATTAAAGTTTCTAAGTCAAATAATTTAGAGTTTGCTTAGATGAACAGAGTTATGGTTGAATTTTTAGAATTAAATATATTTAATGTCATTATGTAGTCTTGTTGACTTTACCTATACTTTTTAAAT
Organism: Dugong dugon; assembly: GCA_030035585.1. Lineage (NCBI taxonomy): Eukaryota > Metazoa > Chordata > Mammalia > Sirenia > Dugongidae > Dugong > Dugong dugon. The sequence continues at coordinate 75,384,213 of CM057473.1, forward strand.
ATTATAAAGTAAAAGCTGAAAAGCTTTTTGACCCTGAAAAACATCTCTCTATTCCTTCACTGCAAACAAGATAAGTCTATTTAAAACAGATGGTTTCTGATGCCATTTCTCTAGTTCTTGTAAAGATGATCATTGTTAGGATGGTCTTTAGATTGAACACTGATATGGATAAGGTCTCCTTTCATCTTCAGTATATTTCCAAAAGTGTAGCTATCTTATCAATATTGAACCTCTCGGGGAAGATTCTTCTTGACTGGATTTCTGTTAAACAGAGGAGCCTCCTGATCCTTTAATCTTTCACTGATACAAGTGCTTTGCATAAAGTGGGCGTAGTGCTCAAAAGAATTCATTTATAGCCTGCCAGATCTTTGTATTGATTTTTTTCAAAAACCTTACTCCACAAATAAAGGCTATTAAATCATTTTAGCAGCCAGCACTGCACCCTCTAGAGTGCTCCAACAACAGAGCTGGACTTCTCCCTAGATGACAAGTGTGGCCACTGAAGCTTCTTCAGGCTGACCCTTCAATAAAGAAATTTTAGGTTGCTTAGATGATTCATTCTTATCCAGGAGAGCTCATTTATTTTCCTGAACTGCTTAAGCTCACTTTTTTTCTTTTTCTTTTTTAGCTACAATGTAACTACAATGTGTGGTAAATAGTAGTAATAATAGTAAATTATATTGAAGTTTCACTGTAAAGATCACCAGCATTGAATATAAGCAGATGTTTTATTTTTAACTAGTTTTTTTTTTCCTCTGTGAAATAATTAAAAACTCCTTATGGAAAAGTTGTAAGAAAGGTGAACGAAAAGGGAAAGTATTACCCGTTGTCATACTACCTAACATTTAAACATTTTTGAGAAGCTTTTTTTCAGATATCCTAGTCCCAGCCTTCACAGCCCATCATCTTGTCAGCCTGCTCCAGGCATGCACCATTCCAGAAATATCCCTATGGCTCTTAGAATTAAAGACTTAACAGGATCCAGGTGGTGTTTTGCACACATTTAATGACTCAGAACCCCCCTAAAATAATAATTGTCAAGCCTGGCTACGTACTATAATCATGTATGAAACATTTAAAACAAATACAGGTCTTTGGCTCTGCCTCAGACTTACTGGGTCAGAATCTTTGTGTTTGGGGCCCATTAATCTTTAGTTTAAAAAACAAAATGGAACGCCCAGGTCTTCTGGTTTGCTGCTATCTTGAGAACCACTGCCCTAAACAACCATGGTGGGTTCTGAAAGAGACAGAGTCAAGGCTAACAATCCACAGCCCTCCAGTTAAGAGACTGAGTGAAGTTGGGATCATGGGTAGACTGCCCCAAGGGTGCAGAAAAGTCTGACTATCAGGCACATCTTTTTGGGACTCATCCAGTCTCTCTTTTAGAGGGTCCAGAAATGCATACTATCAGTTTAAAGTTTGCTGACTGTGTCAGCTTTCCTGGGTTTTATAGGATTTGTCCATTTGACTGAAAGAAGTCTTGTTTCTTGTCTTGTATTTCTTAGGTATGTCTTCATCCCATTAAAGACGATGGAGCTTTATGAAGCTAGCTAGCCTAAGAGGATGCTGTTGTAACAGAGGAAGTTTGAGACACCTTGTCCTTCCTAGAATTGAAGGGAAACTCGCCACCTTATTCCCACTCTTCAGAGTCTTCTTTCTCCAATGTTAAAGCTTTAACTCTTATAATCTGGTCCTCAGGTCCCTAACTTTTTCTGCCTTTCAGTGCTCTGACCTTAAAGTATCCATCCACTCAACTAACAGTTGCATTTATTACTACATACTTGATTATTATTTAACTTTTAAGTGATCTTTCACCTCCTTTTCCTAAACTTGCACAGCTTACACTTCTGTGGCATTTAAGGAGTCTTTTTCCTCTAGAAGTTACCCCGTCTGGTAACTGCTTTGACCTCATAATATAATGAGAAATAATAGCTACCATGTTTGAGAGCCTTCTGCTTCTATAACCATGTTCTGGGTGTTTTAGAAACATTACCCCTGGTCCTCTCAGCAACTCTGCAAGACAGGGATGGTTCCTACTATGATTTTACAACTGAAAGAATGAGGTACAGAAGGGTTAGATCATCTTGTCTCAGGTCTCCCAACTAGACTTGAGATTCAAATACAAGGTTATATGACTTCATATATGAGTGTGGTATTTTTTTTTAATATTCCTTCGAGACCATATTTATAGTCAGATATAAATAACCAATGTTTTTGACATATACATAGCCAATGTTTTTGATATTTGTTGTTAAATAAGTTGTTTTTTCTTAAATGTGTAGGGGACGTTCTGTGATGCCCCAGGTTTGTCTGTGTCTCAGCAAGGTAAAGGCCTCTAACTGATTGCTTAGAGCGGTTCTTCGAACCTGGGCTGCACATTGAAATCACCTGAGGGGTTCAAGATTACCACTATCGGAGTCCACTTCTAGTGATTGATACAGTTGTTCTTGGATGCAGCTGGGATTTAAAAATCTGTAATGTGTGGCCAAGGTTGATAACCACTAACTTAGAGCAGTGTTTCTGAACTGGGAATATACCAGAATCCTCTGGCATCTTATTAAACATGACCCTTAGTTGAAAATGGTTAGCTTTAAAGAGAAGGCACAAGAAAATAGACTGCAAGGCAATCTTTTTAATTCCTCTGTTGCCCGTCAAGTTCCTCTCCCTACTCTGTCCCTTGGCAAAGCACCTTTACTTTTTCAGGCCGCATTTTTCCCTCAGTTAGCCCCTCATTAGCTCACCTTGAACTAGAAAGCCCAAAAGTTGTTGAGACTTTAGTTAAGCTTTCCAAATAAAAGGTAAATCTCTGTGTTTTTTTAAGGCTTCTAAGATCTGAACCCTGAAGTTTCCTTGATTCCTGAAACCTGGATTTGGTCTGGAATAGATTGAAAAAAAAATCTATTTAGGGAAAAATTGGAAAGCTGCATGTCCTAGTTACCTATTGCTACTGTAACACAAATACCACAAGTGGATGGCTTCAAAGAACAGAAATTAATTTTCTCACAGTTCAGGAGGCTAGAAGTTCAAATTCAGGGCACTGGCTGTAGGGGAAGGTTCTCCCTCTGTCGGCTCTAGGGGAAGATGCTTGTCTCTTTCAGCTTCTGTAGCCTCTGTGTTCCTCGGTTCCTTGACAGTCTTCATATGGCATCTATCTTCCTCCCATTTGTGCTTGCTTCTGTGTCTAATCTGCTCGTCTTATAACTCCGAAGTGATTAGGTTTGGGACATACCCTACACTGGTATGGTTCCCAAATGGGATTACATCCACAGGTATGGGGGTTAGGATTCCAACACATATTTAGGGGGACACAGTTCATTCCATACCATTCCAGCCTTGGCCCTTCAAAATTCATATCCTTCCCACTCTGTCACAGTGTGTGTCAGCATCTTCCTTAAAAAAAAAGAAAAACCAAACCCATTGCCATCAAATCAATTCTGACTCATGATGACCCCGTGTGTTATAGAATAGAACTGTGTTCCATAGGGCTTTATTGGCTATAATCTTTACGGAGGCAGATCACCAGGACTTTTTTCCGTGGTGCCCCTGGGTGGATTCAAACCACCAACCTTTAGATTAGTAGCCAAGAGCAAATCATTTGCACCACTCAGAGATTTAGCCTAACTTTCTAGGAAACCTTAATTAAACATTTTCACAGTTCAGTAATGCCTATAAGTGTCTTTGAAGAAAACGTTTCTGGTTCTTCCTTAGGATTCATGATTCTCTGATTAAAACCAAGTCTGGTTTTAGTTCAGGCTTGCAATTTTTCAGCTTTCTAAAAGTTTTATTAAGGCGTTGATAAGTTTTTTGTTTGTGTGTTACCTCAGAGGTGATCAAGAAAATTCTTGAAAGAGCATATTCAACTTAATGACATGAGACCTGCATGAAGGAATTGATTAGATTCTCCAGACTTCCCCATTCTCCACTCCCCTAACATGCTAATCTTCACATTTGTCACTAGAAAAAGTTTATTTATCACATAGCAATTTTTCATTAAAGCTGTTACCATAATTTTACCAAGTAGGTTATATAACAGTGATGAAGCCACCGATGTAGATGAATATCCAGAATTTGACACTGGAAAATTGCAGTGAGCAAAATATGTATTTGGGGGGCACAACAGCCCAGGGACAAGGACTAGAAGGCAGGAGGGGACAAGAAAGCTAGTAATAGGGAACCCAAGATCAAGAAGGGAGAGTTTTGGCACGTCTTGGGGTTGTTAACCAATGTCATAAAACAATATGTGTACTATTTAATGAGAAACTACTTGTTCTGTAAACCTTCATCTAAAGTACAATAAATAAATAAATGTGTATTTTTTATGGTGGCACAGTGATTAAGAGCTACAGCTGCTAACCAAAAGATTGACAGTTCGAATCCACCAACCGTTCTTTGGAAACCCTATGGGGCAGTTCTGCTGTGTCCTATAGGGTCACTATGAGTAGGAATCGACTCAACAGCAACAAGTTTGATAAAAGAAACATTGAAAGAATTAAAGCTATACAAGGGTCTGGAAGCAAATAAATTATCTAGATGATATCCATGAGTAATACTACTTTTGCTGCTACTGCTGTATTATAGGGTAACCCATGGATTCATCCTTAGAATTACTCTGAACTCCTTGGAAGTGGTTTCAACTGAATTTTGCAGTGAACCTAGTTCAAAACAGAGTTGCCTTAGAATGCTCACTGAAAGTTTAGGCTGGCTCTGGAACCCCCAGGAAATGTTCAGAGATTAGGGCTGATTATACATGGAGGTTTCATTTTAGGATGAGAGGAACAAGTTTTGTGAAATAATCATTGACTCGAAGCTTCATAGGTCCCATTCCACATGAATTGGCAACTTTTCAGGATTCAAAAATCAGTTCACTTGCCTTTAGGTCTTTAGACTGGGTGGCAGAGAGGGGAGGAGAGGCAGGCCCTAGCTGAATGACTGAATACTCAGTAGAAGCCCTCTTATCTAAACCAGAGGTTGCACAACTAGAAGGTGTGTAAGTATTAGATGAAATTTTTATTTTAAGTTATAATAATAATCAACATTTGTAGAGCGTTGTGCTGCCACCTGCATTGTATGATTAAGCCCTCTTTACAGCTCTTGCAGTAAATATTCCCATTTTACACACAAGAAAATGGAGCTATAGTAAAGTAGAATAACTCCAAAGTCATATGGGCAATGAGTAGCAAAGCTAGGATCTCAACCAGCCTCCCTACTGCCATTCTTATTCCCCTACAGTAAATTATCCACTTAGTAGCTATCTTAGTCATCTAGTGCTACTGTAACAGAATTACCACAAGTTGATGGCTTTAACAAAGAGAAGTTTATTTCCTCACAGAAAAGTACACTAAAAGTCCAAATTCAGGGCATCAGCTCCAGGGGAAGGCTCGCTCTCTCTCTCTGTCAGCCTTCTTCTCATCAGTGTTCCCCCAGACTAGGAGCTCCTTTGCACATGGACCCCGTGTCCAAAGGACACACTCTGCTCCTGGCACTGCTTTCTTGATGGTATGAGGTGTGTCCATCCGCCCCCTACCTCCCCCCACCCCCACCCCTCACTTCTCTCTTTTATATCTCAAGAGATTACCTCAGGACACAATCCAATCTTGTAGATTTGAGTCCTGCCTTACTAACATAACTGCCACCCATCCTCCCTCCTTAACATCATAGAGGCAGGATTTACCACACATAGGAGAATCACACAATACCAGGAATCATGGCCCAGCTAAATTGTTACACACATTTTTTGGGGGGAAATAATTCAATCCATGACAGTAGCCAAAGCAGTGATGGTTTTTTTGTTTGTTTTTTAAATAAACTTTTTATTTTAGAATAGTTGTACATTTATGGAAAAATTGTGAAGATAGCACAGAGAACTCACATATAAGTGGCACCGGCACCCAGTTTCCCTGGTTATTAACATCTTACATTAGTATGGTACATTTGTTACATTTAGTGAACCAGTATTGATACCTTATTATTAACTAAAGTCTATATTCAGATTTCCTTAGTTTTTACCTTATGTCCTTTTTTTTTGTTCTAGGATCCCATCCAAGATCCTACATTACATTTAGTCATCCATCATGTCTTCTTCGGCTCTTTTTGACTGTGACAGTTTTTCAGACTTTCCTTGTTTTTCATGATCTTGAGAGTTTTGAGGCGTACTGGTCAGATATTTTGTAGAATCTTCTTCAGTTGGGATTTGTCTGATGTTTTTCTCATGATTATACTAAGATTATGGGTTTTGGGGAGGACGACCATAGAGATAAGGTGCCATTTTATCACATTGTATAGAGAGTACACATTATCAGCATGATTTATCACTATTGACGTTGACTCTGCTCACCTGGCTGAGGTAGTGTTGTCAGGCTTCTCCACCATAAAATTACTTTTTCCCCTTCACACTGTACTCTTTGGAAGAAAGTCTCTGTGTACTTAAGGAGTTGGGAGTTATGCACCACCTCTACACACATTATTTGGAATTCTTCTGCACAGGAGATTTTACTCTTCTTCCCCATTTATATATTTATTTAGTTAATTTGTTTATACAAGTAGAGAGCAGTGTTTTTAAAACATAAAATCAGGTTCCATATTCCCCTGTTCAAGATAATACAGTGGCTTTATTACGAGACTCAGAATGAAACAGAAACTCTTCATGGCTAACAGCCTTCCTCTCCAAGTTCATCTCCCACCACTCTCACCATTGCTCAGTCCACTCCAACAATGTTGACCTGAACACACCAAGCTGGAGCAGCCACAGGACCTTTACATGTGCCTTTCTTTCTTCCTGGAATGCTCTTCCCTCAGACCTTCACAGGGTTTGCTTCCTCACTTCATTGAGTCTCTGCTCCAAGATTCTCTCCTGAGAGCCCTTCCATAGCCACCTCAGTTAAGAGAGTCCTCTGTCCCAATTCACCCTACTGCCTTACTCTGTATTTCTTTGTAGCATTTGTCACTGCTGATGTTATATATTTATTTGGTATATGTGTTTCTTCTCTTTATCTCCCAGTGTATTGTGAGCTCCATGAAGACAGGACTGTGTCTTGCTTACTGATGTATCCCTAGCCTTAGAATAGTTCCTGGTACATAGTAGGAGCTCAGGAAATATATGTTGACTAAATGAATGAGTTAGTTATTTGCTTATTTAATTGTTGAAATTAGTAACAGTTAATTAAATTAGGTCTTTTCTGGCCGAAATCTTCTGTTCTTCTGAAGTGGTAATTCCCTTTCTGTCTTTGTTCCTTCAGTGTCCTGGGGGGATTTTAGGAAGGGAGAACTGTTGTTTGTTTTCTTTTTTTTTTTTTTTAAGCAACACTATGGTATTTGTGAGTCAGAATCTACTTGATGGCAACGGGTTAACGGGTTATGGTGTTTAAGATAGTTTAAGAAATAAAAAAATCTAAGTTTCTCTGTTATTCAATGCATACATGACTGTGTTTAAAATTTGGTTGCAGATTTGGTTGGGTGAAATAAGCCAGCACTGGGGAGTTCTCCTTGTTATGTTCGGGTGTGAGAACACAGCCCAGCTAGGGTGCAAGTTGCTCCAGGGGGACCTGCTCCCTCAGATTTTAAATCTTCTTATATCCCTATTTGACTAACAGTGCTTCTTGGTGCCAAAGATACTCATGTGTTTAGGCACTTCTGTTGATAGTGATTTTTGATCCCTTTATTAGACCCTCCCCTGCCATGAAAGATGCCTCAGCACTTTAGTCAAACACTTAAAACTGAAAAGATTCTTAAGAATTTCAGTGAAACTTTACCACAAGTAGCCCAGTTACTACAGGGTTTTTGTTTCTTTGTCATCACATGAAGCAAATTTCTTTTAGAGCTTACTTCCTCATCTACAGTGTTTTCGTTTTCTGCTCTAAGGAGCCATTAGTTTTCACTCCAGCTTTCAGGAATTAGAAACCTTTTATTCATAGGCAGGTTCAGCCTCAAGCAAGCTATCTATCTGAAGCTCAGCTCAGGCTATCAAAAGCCTCTGAATACAGTATCGAAAATTTACTCAGCTGGCTCTTGGTCTGCTCTTCTCTAGACGAAGAAAAATCTTTTTTTTTTAAAGAAAGGAAGATATTTGGTAATTTGGTGAAAAGCATTCAACCTAGATTTGTTATGCTGTTTTGCCCCTTTTTATTTAGGAAATGCCATGTGAAAAGAATTACTGCATCTTCAAGCTCTAAACAGGAAACAAGGTTTCTGCTCCATTTTAGATCATATTTTGAGCAGAACCAAGAATGTGGGGCAGATTCTCCAGTCAACTGGCCTAATACTGTTTTTGGAGTTTCTGCTCTACCTCCTAATTCAGTGAGTAATGCCAGCGATCTTAAACACTTGTGAGCTGCCACCAAGCTACAACAATTGGTCTCTATTCAGCTGGAGCAACAGAGGAAGGAGACCCAGGATATGGAGAAGGAAATGGACTGCGGATCTAATGGCCTGCATGAACTACTACCTCCTTTGCCATGAGACCGGAAGAAATGGATGGTGCCTGTCTCTCATTAGTGAATGTTTTGATCAAGAACTCAATAGATGGATCTTGATCAAAAGGAAGAAAAAGGAAAAAATGTGGAACAGAACTTCAAATTCTTTTTTGAAACCAGACTTAATGGAACCCCCAACAAACAACTTTTAAGCCTTGAACCAAAGCTATACCATGAAGTCATCTTTAAACTAAACAACAGTTTAGCTCATTTAATAATGTTTGCCTTGAGCATTGCACTCTTTTAAAGAATTATCTACATAAGATTAAATGGACAGCAGTAAGTCTAAAACACGGACGAGAAATTTAAGGGGCAGAGAATCTAAGTTAACGGTGGTGAAACAATATGGACAGAGATAGGGAAAATGGTGACACAATGTGAAGTATGTAGCCAATGTCAATGAACTGTAAATGTAAAAATTGTTGAATGGGTGTATGTTTTGTTGTATATATTTTCACTAAAAAAAAGACTGTGAGGTATACATAGTCATTACACAGCCTGCTTCAAGAGCTTCAATTCTGGTTAATCGATAAAAGGGAAACATCACCTAGCCATCCTTCGTCCTATTTTGTGTTGGTTGGCTACCATAAATTCTTAGAGGAGGTAACAAGGGTTTAAAATTTTGGTGGAAATGCAAATAAAAACCACAATGGTTTCCCCAAATAAGTTAGCATATGGCCAGTAAGCATATGAAAAAGGAAAGACAACACACAATATAGGGGAAGTCCACATAACCGGACCAAAGCAAAGGCATAGACGTTTCCTAGACACATTCAAATACCTTAAGGGACCGAGTAGCTGGGGCTGGGGCCTGGGAATCATAGTCTTGGGAGACATCTAGGTCAATTGGCATAACAAAATTTATAAAGAAAATGTTCTACATCCCACTTTGGTGAGTAGCACCTGGGGTCTTAAAAGCCTGCAGGCAGCCATCTAAAATACATCTACGGGTCCCATCCCACCCTGGAGCAAAAGAGAATGAAGAAAACGAAAGACACAAGGAAAATACTAGTCCAAAGAACTAATGGACCACATGAACCAGAGACTCCATCAACCTAAAATCGGAAGAACTAGATGGTGCCCAGCTACCATGAACAATCGCCCTGACAGGGATCACACCGGAGAGTCCCAGACAGAGCAGGAGATAAATGTAGAACAGAATTCAAATTCACTTAAAAAGACCAGACCTACTGGTCTGACAGAGACCAGAGGAACCCCTGAAACTATGGCCCACAGACGCTCTGTTAACTCAGAACTGAAACCATTCCCAAAGCCCACTTTTCAGACAAAGACTAGACAGGCCTATAAAACCAAAAATAGCACACGTGAGGAACACGCTTCTTAGTTCAATCAAGTATACAAGACCAAATGGGCAGCTCCTGTCCAAAAGCAGGACAAGAAGGCAGGAAGGGACAGGAACTGGATGAATAGACAGAGGGAACCTGTGGTGGAAAGGGGGAGCATGCTGTCACATTGTGGGGATTGCAGCCAATGTCACAAAACAATATGTATATAAATTTTTGAATAAGAAATTAACTTGTAGGTAAACTTTCACCTACAGCACAATAAAAAGAAAAAAAATGACAATGAGATACCACTTTACACCCACTAGAATGCCTGTGATCAAAAAGACAGACAGTAACAAGTGTTGGTGAAGTTGTGGAGAAACTGGAATCCTTATACACTGCTGGTGGGAATGTAAAGTAGTGCAGCCACTTTGGAAAACAGTTTGGCAGCAGTAGTTTCTCAAAAGTTAGTTACCATATGACTCAGCAATTCTACTTTTAGGTATACAGGTTTCCCCTGCTATCTGAAAGTAGAGCGTTCTTATGAAACCTTTTGTAAGCCAAAATGGCATAAAGTGAAGAAGCAATTACCATTAATTTATATGGGAAAAAATTTTTAGTGTTCCCAGACCCAAAAAATAGCCCATCAAATCATACCAGAATAAATCAAGATAAAGCACAGATGGTCAGAGACACAGTTCCAGGCTATGATGGCTTGATGATGAGATGCTGAGTGTAGTTCCGGGGAAGGAGCTTGGTGACGCCATTCTCGCTGCTTTGGGGGTGCATGCTGCCTCTTTAACAGCTCGCTGCAAAACATGCTGAATGCTATTTCCACTTTTTGTCTATTTTCATAAAAGTGAAAATCATCTTAGGATTTCTTTCAGTTAGTGAAAACAGATACTGATGTAGTGAAGCAAAGTGGCATAAAGCAAACTTTTGAAAATCAGGGGATACCTGTATACCCAAGAGAAGTGAAAACACATGTCTACACAAAAACTTGTACATGGATGTTCATAGCAGCATTATTCATAATAGCCAAAAAGTGGAAACAATCCAACTGTCTATCCACTGATGAATGGATAAGCAAAACGTGTATCCATACAATGGAATATTATTTAGCCATAAAGAAGAGTGAGGTACTGATACATGCTACAACATGGATGAACCTTGAAAACATCATGCTAAGTGAAAGAAGCCAGTCACAAAAGACTACATATTATATGGTTCCATTATATGAAATGTCCAGAATAGGGAAATCTATAGAGGCAGAAAAGAGATTAGTGGTTGCCTGAGGTTGGAGGTGGGAGTGGCGATTGCCTGCAAATAGGCATGAGGGAATTTTTTGTGGCGATGGAAAATGTTCTGAAAGTAGTCTGTGGTGATTGGTTGCACAACTGTTTAAATTTACTAGGACTCATTGAACTATACACTTAAAATGGGCGAATTTATAGTATGTAAACCTCAAAAATCTGGTTTTAAAAAAATCAACAGCCAGTCTAAGACTCTGAATATACTTGAATCAAATAGAAAAAGTATATATATATTTTTTCTTTCCACTTTAGACCCGTCCTCCCACTGACTTGAGCTTTAACTTTGATGCCAACAAACAACAAAGACAGCTTATTGCAGAACTGGAAAACAAAAACAGGTAGGAATGAAGAAGTCAAGGCAGTTTTTAAGGTCCAGGATTATCACATATCTGATTCTCATTTTCCTTGCCAACTAGTTAGTTGACTTTTGACCACAAAGGAAAATCCTGCCTCGGTGAACATAGGCTAGCCCAAGTTCAGTAAACGGGCTGGCCACTAATTTGTATATGTCTGCATGTTGTTTTTTCTGGTAGTCCAAAACCCTGCTATACGTCCTCAGAAATAGACTCTTTTTCCCAGTGCCCTCTCCCATGCACCAGTATATCCCCTTCTCACGGTTCTTTCTCCACTCTACTTCCCAGGAGTCTTTTGCTCTGTCTAGTCATCTTGTTCTGCCCCGTTATGCTACATGTGACTACATGGTCTCTCATAAAAAAGCCATTTAAAGAATGGAGACCAGACAACACACTATCATGCACTGAAAGGTAGAAAGCAGACAAGAAGATTGGGCCTAATGTAATAAGCACAGGGAGAAGAAATGGCAGCCACCCATCAGTCAGGGAGATGGGAAGTTAGCACAGGATCTGCATTAGAAGACGGGAGGAATTCTCTTCTCTTCTTCCTGGAGAGAAAAAGAGTATAGTATTCTAGTTCTCATTTTCCTTTCATGGAGATTTTTCAAGTTTTTTGAGGAGAGTAGTTTTATATAATTTTTTTTTTTTTTTTTTGCAAAAGATTGTTTCATTGATGGCATTTCACATTTTAATTATTTGGAAATAGAACAAGACTGATCAGGGAGGTGCTGCTGAAGTAATGAGTTCTAACGGGGGCTGAGGGGAAGGGGAGCTGTGAAGCACTCCGAACATCTTTCTTCCGTCCATCCCTCCCTAGAGAGATCCTGCAGGAGATTCAGCGTCTGCGCCTGGAGCACGAGCAGGCCTCCCAGCCAACCCCCGAGAAGGCCCAGCAGAACCCCACGTTGCTGGCAGAACTGCGGCTGCTGAGGTAAGTAGGAGTGCTATACCATTGTCCCCAAACTGTAATCTACTCCCATAGGAATTTCTTTCTCAGGAAACCAAGTTAATGGGATAGAATCTGTTCCTCAGCATAGCTGGCCCTTTTAGAACAGACAGCTCAAGACAGTTACTCATTCAGTTGTTGCTTCAGATATTTGGGTTCCACTAGTAACCACTGAGTACTTCAGTCACCATTACAGAACTAGGTAAATACCAGTCTCTCAGTGCAATGGCCAGCAGTGCAGTGTTTATACTTTTGAGAATGCTTTAAGAAGACCGTGTGCTACAGTCCATCTTCTTATCTTGCTAATGAATCTGACTTTAGAAACTCTTGGCAGGAATAGTGCTCTTTCTTTCCTGTGACTGTATTCACCTGGCACTTCATAGTCAGAGCAGGTCTCTGCTGAAGGGAATGGGTGCTTCATACACACATCCTCTGAGACATGAAATCAAGTGGGACTGCTTTGCACCATGGGTATGGTACCTTCCCATTTCAACATAAATAAACTATCTTAAGGATAGAGGAACTAAGGGAGTAGAATCAGAATTGAGGTAGAGAATCTAAGATACAACTATTGGAGCAAAGGAGAGTGAAGGAAACCAAAGACTCTAGGAAGAAATTAGTCCATAGGACTAATGGCCCACATGAACCACGGCCTTTTCTAGCCTGAGACCAGAAGAGCTAGGTGGTGCCTGGCTACAACTACCAACTGTTTGGACCAAGAACACAACAGAAGTTCCCAGTTAGAATGGGAGAAAAATGTAGAGCAAAACTGAAATTCCTAAAAAAGACCTGACTTACTCAACTGATAGAGACTAGAGAAACCCCCAAGACTTTCACCCTAAGATACCCTTTTAACCTGGAACTGAAGCCACTCCCAGAGGTCACCTTTCAACAAAATAATATTTATAAAATAAACAATAACACTCATGAGGAATGTGCACCTTTAAACATAATCAACTATAGGAGATCAAACAGTCAATATTTACACAAAAGCAAAGAAGAGAAGGCAAGGAGGGGCTGGAGAACTGGATGGGTGGAAACAGGGCAGGTGGGGTAGAAATGGTGAGAATGCTGATTCATTACAGGGATTGTAACCAATGTCACAGAACAATTTGTATATGAATTGTTGAATGGGAATATGGAAATTTAATTTGCTGTGTAAACTTTCCCTTAAAACACACTAAAATATTTTAAAAACACAGGAAAAAACAAGAATTGAGGCAGAGAGCAACTTCAGCTCCCACTTTAGCGCTGTTTTGGAGGGAATGGGGAAGTCTTCCCAGAAGAGCATAACATGAGAGTGATCCAGTCAAAGTGATTAGGATCTTAATTCCCATCAGTCTTAGAGACTTGTGTGTGTACTCTTCTGTAAGTAAAGACATTTTTGGAAACTAAGTTTTATGACTTGATGCCTATTCTCACCAGACTTTTAAATTTCTGAATAGTGGGTTCTTTGCCTTAAGTTGCAGCATTTGACATTCCACAGTTGATAGTGTGCTTTCTTCTGGGATTCTACGTAGCTAAATACCCCTTTTTGGCTTTTCCAATGGCTTAGGTCACTTAGCCACTTCCCTATGATTTCTTTTCCTAGAGAATAGAGATTATTGTTCTTCCAGAGGTGTCCTACTGTCCTATCATCAGTAAATAAGTCATAAAGAATTTAAACTGTGCAAATGAAAATCATTAGAGGAATAGAGATTCCCATTCTCCAGAAAATTCATTTTAGTTTCTAAATTTAGTTGGGCTGGGAGTTTGGTTACTCTGTGGGCACTGTCACGTATTTGAGGTATTAGTCCAGTTGGTGTTATGCTAGGAAGGATGGGAAACAAATGCTACTGAGTCAGGCAGAGTATAAATCTAGGCTGTCAGCTTAAGATACACCTGTTTTCTTTCCCACCTCAGCTCAGGCACAAGTGACTATTTTTACATCTAAAAAAGCAAAAACTTATCATACTTGAGTCTAACTATTGCTGGAACTAATGGAACTAGGATTGCTAAAACTGCTCAGTTAAGCTGGAGGGATCTGAAACGTATCATAGATTTAGTAGGCAAAGGGCTGAATGTAGGATGTCACATAAGGCAGCAAGAAGCAGGAATTTAATCTAAGTCCAAGGAGAATCTAAAGCCTGAGAAATCAGAAAGAATTTGCTCTCAAAAGCAGCTGAAGAAAGGAGAGACTATTTAATAAGTGTGCTGGAACAAGTGACTGTGCATGTGGAAAAAGCATACTGGCTCTCTGCCTCATACTGTATACAAAAACCAATACCAGATGGATTAAACATAAGAGACAAAACTTCAAGAAGAAAATGTAGAATTTTCTAGGGTTTCGGAGTAGAAAATAATTTTTCAGAGTTGCTAACCATAAAAGAAGAAATTGGTAAATTCACCTACATTAAAGTTAAGAAAAAAAATAAAAAGATCTCATTCATACTAGCAACAAAAACTTAATTAGGTATCTGGGAATAAATCTAACAATAATATACAATGCCTTTATGGAGAGAATTATTTAATTCTATTGATGGACAAAAATAGAAAAGATAGACAGCTTACTCAAGAAGAAATAGAAAACCTAAGCAGGCCGAACTATTTGATTTCTTTCATCTTTAACCCACAAACACATGGAAAACTCAATATGTTAAAACCATTAATTATTCCCCAATGATCTATAAATTGAGTACAGTTCCAGTCAAAATCCCAAGAGGACTTTGTTTTGGTGGAATCTGACAAACTCTTATTTTATATAGCAGTATAAAGAGCCGTAAATAGTCTAAACAGTTCTGCAAAAGAATAAAGTATGGGGTACTTGCCCTACTAGACACAAAGAATGATTCTAAAGCTACAGAAAAGTTTAAAGTATACTACTGAACAACAGACAAGTAGTTTAGTAGGATAGAATAGAGCCCAGAAACAAATATATGCATATATTTGTATTTGATGTGTAATAGACATGGATTTATAGTCAGTGGGATTAATTATATTAGAATAATTGGCTTTCTATGTGGGAAAGAAAAAAGTAAAATTATATCCCTATATCATAACCTGTATTTATTTTTGAATTGATATATTTATTCGTCTTTATCACCATATAAGCGTCTCATCGCCCTCCTTCCTTTGTAAGCATTAAATTTAACTTTATTAACGTTAAAAAAAAAAAAAGACATAAAGGATAAGATTCGTTTGTATATATTTGACCTCCTGGTTTTGACCAATGTATATGGGTCCAGGAACTGCCAATACTCAGCTAGTATAATAAAGCAGGTGATTGAGTTTCATCTATACGGCTAGTAGTTATGAATTCTGCCCACCAGGTTTGTCTGTTCCCCCTTTATTATTATTTTTAATGGTATGCTTTTAAAATAATATATGTGAAAAATGTGTAGGATATGAAGCATAATAGTAAAGTGAACACCCATGAGTCCACACCCAACTTGAGAACTCATATGTCAGGTGTATAAGCGCCCCTCCCTTACCCCATCTCCCTGCATCTGCCTCCTCCCCCATCTCCCTGCATCTGCCTCCTCCAGAGTTTATCTCTGTCCAGAATCTAGTTGATCATCTTCTTGATTTTTCAGCAATATTGGCACTGATAGATGTGTTCCTGTATAATAAAGTGCTTAGTTTTGCTTTTTTTTTATTTTTTGAGATTTATAGAAATGTTATAGGTAGTCTTCTGGGAACTTCCTCCCCTCCCCCTTCAATATTACTCTTCAGGGCCCTTACATGTTTTTGTATGTAGTTGTAGCTCATTCATTCTCACCTTGTATTATAATTATTTGGTCACGTACAGTGCAAGGAAAGAGTGCCACATCCAAGCTCCAGGAGTACAGGGAAGGAAGATTCCTAGAAAAGATGTTGACAAAGATCCCATCCTTATAATCTAGTTTGGAAACAAAACATAAAATAATTTAGTAGACAATTAACTAATATTATATAATGGTAATAAGCAGGATGGGTATTATGTTATAAGAAATCTGAGTAGGGGAAGTATATGTATATAGGTTGGGAGCAATTAGACCCATGGAGATGGTAGACATTAAGCTAGACCACGAATGATAGGTATGGTTTAGATAGGATTTAGGACAAAGCATTTCAGATTGGAAATGGAGTTGGGAGCTCAGTATGATTTCCCAAATAAGTATGGCACGTTTCAGAGAGGGGAAAGAGACTTGATGCTAGGAATTTGTTTTCAATCATTCATTGAATTATTCTTTAGAGTGCCAGTGATAGGAAGTAAAATTAGTTAGGTAATTGAGACTAGATTCTGGAGAGCATTAAGTGATAGCTCTTAGGAAATCCTTGGTGGGTTTCAAATGTTAATGATTTCATTAAATTCACTATATGTTAACCAAGCACATACTGAATGAATGGTATTCTTTTAATCCTTCACTACATAAAAAGATGAGTAAGACTCATCCCCTGACCTCAAGGATTTTGCATCATAGAAGGAGTGACAGCAATGCAAGGTAAAATAAGTGCCCCAGAAAAGCACAAAATGCTTTTGTGATTAATTAGGCAGGACCTGATATGTGCTGAAGGAATCAGGAGCAGCTTCTTATAAAGGATGTTTGGGATGAATATTGATGAACAGATAAGATCTTGGAGAGAAACGGGAATGGCTATGAGTTGTGAAATGATGGGGTCTATTTAGGGAAAAGTGAGCCATTGACTGGAGTTTCAGACATGAAAGGGTATAGGAGGCACTAAGGATAAGAAGGTAGGTGGAGTCTAGAGCAGCAATCTCCAATAGAAATACGATGTGAGCCTCATAGGTTATTTAAATTTTTCTAATAGCCACATTGAAAAACTAAAAAGAAATAGATACCATTAATTTTAACAATCTATTTTATTTAACATAATATATACAAAATACTATTTCAACATGTAATTGGTATTTGAAAGGTTATTATTGAGATATTTAACATTCTTTTTTTCAAGCTAAGTCTTCAAAATCCAACATATATCTTAAGCACATCTCAGTTCAGTCTAATTACATATCAAGTGCTGGATGACCAGTGTGGCTAATGGCTGCTGTATTGGACAGCGTAGGTCTAGGCCATGCAGGACAAGAGTCAGTGATGCTAGAAACTATTGAGATTATTACATAAGAGGATGAAATGAACACAGCTTGCCTGTGAGCAGCATATTAGCATCCACAGAACACATTCATGTTTATTATCTCATTTGGATCTTCAAAATACTCCTTTGACATATTGCTGTGTTATTTTTTATTAGTCCCATTGTCTTAGTCATCTAGTACTGCTCTTTAACAGAAATACCACAAGTGGATGGCTTTACAAAGAGAAATTTATTCTCTCACAGTACAGTAGGCTACAAGTCCAAATTCAGGGCATCAGCTCCAGGGGAACGCTTTCTCTGTTGGCTCTGGAGGAACGTCTGTGTCATCAATCTTCCTTTGGTCTGGGAGCTTCTCTGCCCAGGAACCTCAGGTCCAAAGGACACGCTCTGCTCCTGGCACTGCTTTCTTGGGGGTATGAGGTTCCCATGTGTCTCTGCTCGCTTCTCTCTCTTTATATCTCAAAAGAGATTGCATTAAGACACTAATCTTGTCAACCACATCAGTATAACCTAATCACAGTGGTAGAATTTATAACACATGAGGAGATCACATATAATCTCATCATAGTGGTAGAGTTTACAACACATAAGGAAATAACATCAGATAACACAATCATACAGTACTGGGAATCATGACTTAGCCAAGGTGCTACACACATTTTTTGGGGGACACAATTCAATCCATGATATTCCACCCTTTGGCCCCCAAAAAATCACATCTTTGCAACATGCAAAACATATTCATCTCATCATACCAAAGCAAAAGTCTTAACTCCAAGTCCAAAATCCAAAAATTCCTCTTCATCTGTGAAATCTAGAATACAAGTTATCTGCTTCCAAAGGTACAATGGCAGAACAGGCACAAGCTAGACATTTCCATTACAAATGGGAGAAGTTGCAGGGAAAGAAGGAATAACAGGCACCAAGCACGTTAGCAGAACACATTATATTAGCCCTCAAGGCTTGAAAATAATCCTCTTTTCTCTGAGACAGTTTACACAATAGCCCTGCCCTCCAGACTCCAAGTATTAGCCACAGTCTCCGGATTCTGAGTGGAGGCCCCTCGCCCTGGGCTTCAGCTCCGCCTTCCAGGCCCACCGGGATGGCAACTCTGCTCCCTTTGCTTTAGGTGTACCATTCTCCTAGTCCTTCGGAGTTACAACTCCACACTTTGAAACCCTTGAGGTCATGACCATACCTTTTGAGACCGAGGCAGCTTGGCTTCTTGTGTTCATTGTCTCTTCAACTTCTGCTTTCTGTGGCCTCTTGGCCCTCGGGCGTCACACCCACCCTGCTGGGGTAACTGTTCCAAAGCTCAGTAGCTCCACTGATTAAGTACCTGGAGGCACCCCACTCTGCCAGGAAGCCTTGTGCACACAGACACTCAGCTCCCTCGCTCTGTGGGTCAGCAAGCCTAACTCCACCAATAAGTGCCTGAAGGCACCCCACTCCACCAGGAAGCCTCCGGCACACAGGCACTCAGCTCTCTCGCTCTGTGGGTCGGCTCCAGTGCTGTCTCACACTGGTCTCCTGGTTCTGCTGCTACTGGTTCTCTATCGCTGCCTCTTCTTTGCTGCTGCAGGTTCTCTATCGCTGCCTCTTCTTTGCTGCTGCAGGTTCTCTGCCGCTGCTGGTCCTCTGCTGCCGCACCTCTGTTCATTCACAGTTTCAAAACCGTTTCCACATTTTAGGTATCTGTTAGAGCAGCACCCCACTCCTGGTACCAAATTCTGTCTTAGTCATCTAGTGCTGCTCTAACAGAAATACCACAAGTGGATGGCTTTACAAAGACAAGTTTATTCTCTCACAGTCCAGTAGGCTACAAGTCCACATTCAGGGCATCAGCTCCAGGGGAATGCTTTCTCTGTTGGCTCTGGAGGAAGGTCCGTGTCATCAATCTTCCTTTGGTCTGGGAGCTTCTCTGCCCAGGAACCTCAGGTCCAAAGGACATGCTCTGCTCCTGGCACTGCTTCCTTGGTGGTATGAGGTTCCCATGTGTCTCTGCTCACTTCTCTCTTTTATATCTCAAAAGAGGTTGCATTAAGACACTAATCTTGTCAACCTCATCAGTATAACCTCATCACAGTGACAGAATTTATAACACATGAGGAGATCACATATAATCTCATCATAGTGGTAGAGTTTACAACACATAAGGAAATAACATCAGGTAACACAATCATACAGTACTGGAAATCATGACCTAGCCAAGGTGCTACACACATTTTTGGGGGGACACAATTCAATCCATGACACCCATTTTAGGAACAAGAAAAATGAGGCTCAGAGCTATTAAGTGACCTATCCAAGGTTGCATACTTACTGAATGATGGGGCCAGGATTAGACCTCAGGTCTCTTGATTTATGTTCCACTGTTTTTTCCTCACCATAGCAGATGAAATCTGAATTAATTAAGCTAAGAGACTGTAACATGTGTTAGATAAGGAACATCTGGATAAAGTGAGAAAAGTGAAAATAGAAAGATAAGGACATCAATTTTCAAGGAAGAATCATCTGAATTGGGTGACTGATTGAATATAGGATATGAAGAGGAAAATATCAGAGAGGACTGAGTTTTCAGCCATGATAACTGAAAGAAAAAGTGGCAGAGATTGGCAAATTGGGAGAGAGGAGCATTTGGGGGAGAAAGTCTTTAAGTCTGGTTTTGGACGTTGTATTAGTCATCTAGTGTTGCTGTAACAGAAATACCACAAGTGGATGGCTTTAGCAAAGAGAAATTTACTTCTTCACAGTAAAGTAGGCTAAAAGTCCAAATTCAGGGCGTTAGCTCCAGGGGAAGGCTTTCTTTCTCTGTTGGCCTTCTCATCAGTCTTCCCCTGGACTAGGAGCTTCTCCACTCAGGGACCCTGGGTCCAAAGAATACTCTCTGCTCCCAGCACTGCTTTCTTGGTGGTATGAGGTCCCCCGTCTCTGCTTGCTTCCCTTCTCTTTTTATCTCGAGA
The DNA here is from genome assembly GCA_030035585.1 of Dugong dugon. Taxonomy (NCBI): domain Eukaryota; kingdom Metazoa; phylum Chordata; class Mammalia; order Sirenia; family Dugongidae; genus Dugong; species Dugong dugon. The sequence goes on from CM057473.1 coordinate 75,404,618, forward strand.
GAGAAAAGGTGGTGCAGGCCACACCCCGGGGAAACTCCCCTTTACATTGGTTCAGGGATGTGACCTTAGTAAGGATGTTACAATCCCATCTTAATCCTCTTTAACATAAAATTACAGTCACAAAATGGAGAACAACCACAGGATACTGGGAATCATAGCTCAGCCCAATTGATACACACATTTTTGGGGGGTCATAATTCAATCCATGACAGACATGTTTAGCTAGAATTGATGCAGTGAAATCTATCCTTGGGGAGGTGTGAATTCTCTTAGACAAAGAGTCATCCTGATCCCTGTCACTCACCCTGAACCTGATATCTGGTGCCGGAAGCAATGACTACTGAACCCTGCTTCCCTGAGCAGTTTTCAGATGTTTTTCCACTGTTAATTTAAATTTGGACTAGTTTTATGTATCTTTCTAAATGAGCTATTTGACTTTCTGAAGAGGAATAATGAAAAAAGATCACTTACTTAATAGTAATATTAACAATACTTTTCTTTATAACAGTGTATACTTTCCAGAGCATTTTTTTATTCTCACAACAGGACAAAAAAGTAGGCAAAATAAATGTTATCCTCATTTTATAGATGAGGTACCAAACAGAGAGATGAGGTACCAGACAATGTCTCAGAACTGGTAAGTAGCAGAAACAGGTTTAAAACCCGTTTCACCTGGCCTTAGACCCTTCTTTGAGGGTCCCTTTGTTTACAGCTTATCATTTCTGATGGACCTTTCCTCCCGGACAGGCAAAGGAAGGATGAACTGGAGCAGAGAATGTCAGCACTACAAGAGAGCAGGCGGGAGCTGATGGTTCAACTGGAAGGGCTGATGAAGTTACTGAAGGTAAGTTCGGGGCCCACTTTCAGCTCTCCTTCCCCTACCCTCTCAGCTCTCCTTGTTCATTTTCCACAACAGCCTCCACTTCTGCCTCCCATGTAATGTCGAAACATGATGAGACTAAAGCCTTGAATATCGCTGCCTAGATAACCTCCGTAAATGTAGCCTAATGAGGTATAAAAGTTATCTAAATTAATGGAAAGCCTGATTATAAAAAATTAATAACTGGAAATAGGATAATATTCTTAGATAGTCAGTGTCATGAATAAATTGTTGTTAGGTGCCATGGAGTCGGTTCCAACTCATAGAGACCCCATGTACAACAGAATGAAATACTACTCGGCCCTGCGCCATCCTCATGATTGTTGTAATGCTTGAGCCCATTGTTGCAGCCACTGTGTCAGTCCATCTCATTAAGGATCTTCCTCTTTTTTACTGACTGTACTTTACCAAGCATGATGTCCTTCTCCACGGACTGATCGCTCCTGATAACATGTCTAAAGTATGTGAGACAAAGTCTCGCCATCCTCATTTCCAAGGAGCATTCTGGCTATACTTCTTCCAAGACAGATTTGTTCATTCTTTTGGCAGTCCATAGTATATTCAGTATTCTTCAGTAACACCATAATTCAAAGGTGTCAATTCTTCAGTCTTCTTATTCCTTTCCCAGTTTTCACATGCATATGAGGTGATTGAAAACACCATGGCTTGGGTCAAGTGTACTTTAGTACTTAAAGTGACATCTTTGCTTTTTAATACTTTAAAGAGGTCTTTTGCAGCAGATTTTCGCAATGCAATGAGTCTTTTGATTTCCTGACTGCTGCTTCTTTGAGCATTGATTGTGGATCCAAGTAAAATGAAATCCTTGACAACTTCAATCTTTTCTCTGTTTATCACGATGTCACTTACTGGACTGGTTGTGAGGATGTTTGTTTTCTTTATGTTGAGCTGTAATCCATACTGAAGGCTGTAGTCTTTGATCTTCATCAGTGCTTCAAGTCCTCTTCACTTTCAGCAAGCAAGGTTGTGTCATCTGCATATCACAGGTTGTTAATGAGTCTTCCTCCAATCCTGATATCCCATTCTTCTTCATATAGTTCAGCTTCTCAGATTATTTGCTCAGCATACAGATTGAATAGGTATGGTGAAAGGATATAACCCTGACGCACACCTTTTCTGACTTTAAACCATGCAATGTCCCTGTATTTTGTTTGAACGACTGCTTCTTGATCTATGTACAGGTTCCTCATGAGCACAATTAGGTGTTCTGGAATCCCCATTCTTTGTAATGTTATCCAGAATTTGTTATGATCCACACAGTTGAATGCCTTTGCATAGTCAATAAAACACAGGTAAACAACTTTCTGGTATTCTCTGCTTTTCAGCCAAGATCCATCTGACATCAGCAATGATATCCCTTCTTCCACATCCTCTTCTGAATCCAACTTGAATTTCTGGCAGTTCCCTGCTGCAGCCACTTTTGAATGATCTTCAGCAAAATTTTGCTTGTGTGTGATATTAAGGATATTGTTCGATAATTTCTGCATTCAGTTGAATCACTTTTCTTCGGAATAGGCATAAGTATGGATCTCTTTCAGTTGGTTGCCCAAGTAGCTTGGCATAGACAAGTGAGTACTTCCCATGCTGGTATCCGTTTATTGAAACATCTCAACTGTTATCCATCAGTTCCTGGAGCCTTGTTTTTAGCCGATGTCTGCAGTGCAGCTTGGACTTCTTATTTCAGCATCATCAGTTCTTGATCATACACTACTTCCTGAAGTGACTGAATGTCAACCAATTCTTTTTGGTACACAGACTCTGTGTATTCCTTCCATCTTCTTCTCGTGCTTCCTGCGTCATTCAGTATTTTGCCCATAGAGTCCTCCACTATTGCAACTCGAGCCTTGAATTTTTTCTTCAGTTCTTTCAGCTTGAGAAATGCCAAGTGTGTTCTTCCCTTTTGGTTTTCTAACTCTAGGTCTTTGCACATGTCATTATAATACTTTACTTTGTCTTCCCAAAGTGCCCTTGAAATCTTCTGTTCAGCTCTTTCACTTCATCATTTCTTCCTTTCGCTTAAGCTACTCAACATTCAAGAGCAAGTTTCAGAGTCTCTTCTGACATCCATTTTGGTCTTTTCTTTCTTTCCTGTCTTTTTAATGACCTCTTGCTTTCTTCATATATGATGTCTTTGATGTCATTCCACAACTCGTCTGGTCTTCGGTCATTGGTTTTCAATGTCTCAAACCTATTCTTGAGATGGTCTCTAAATTCAGGTGGGGTATACTCAAGGTCATACTTTGGCTCTCGTGGACTTGTTTTAATTTTCTTCAGCTTCAACTTGAACTTGCATGTGAGCAACTGATGGTCTGTTCCGCAGTCTGTCCCTGGCCTTGTTCTGACTGATGGTATTGAGCTTTTCCATCATCTCTTCCCACAGATGTAGTCGGTTTGATTCCTGTGTATTCCATCTGGTGAGGTCCATGTGTATAGTAGCCGTTTATGTTGGTGAAAAAAGGTATTTGCAATGAAGAAGTCGTTGGTCTTGCAGAATTCTATCATGCGATCTCTAGCATAGTTTCTATCACCAAGTCCGTATTTTCCAACTACTCATCCTTCTTTGTTTCCAACTTTTACATTCCAATCACCAGTAATTATCAGTGCATGTTTCATCAATTTAAGACTGCAGAAGTTGGTACAAATCTTCAATTTCTTCATCTTTGGCCTTAGTGGTTGGTGCATAAATTGGAATAATAGTCATATTAACTGGTCTTCCTTATAGGCCTATGGATATTATCCTATCACTGACAGCATTGTACTTCAGGATGGCTCTTGGAATGTTCTTTTTGTCGATGAATGCAATGCCAGTCCTCTTCAATTTGTCATTCCTGGCATAGTAGACCATATGAATAAATAAGAATGTTTATGAATAGGATGTTAATTAGCTATGTATAAGTGAATAATATTTCTCAACTATTTAGTTTCTTTTAAGACAAGTTTTCAAATATTCCACCTAAATTCCTAATGAATAATAAGTGTCCTATTTTAATAAGTAGTACAGAGGCAAATCAACCTAATCAAACCAAGCCTCATCGCAACTAATTCTAATCAATAAGTCTACTGTATTAGAAATAAAATAACATATTAGCTCTAGGTTTGCTATATTGAGGACCTGAACAAAACAGGAATAATTATGTCTTACTATCTATTTTTGTTGAAAATTTTAATATAATCCCTAGACCTCAGAATAGAGGGCCTTGGTGGTTCCGTAGTAGAATTCTTGCCTTCCATGCAGGAGACTGGGAGTCGGTGCCCATTAGTGCACCTCATGTGCAGCCACCACCTATCTGTCAGTGGTGATTTACGTGTTGCTGTGATGCTGAAGAGGAGCCCTGGTGGTGCAGTGGTTAAGTGCTCAGCTGCTAACTGAAAGGTCGGCAGAGCGGGAGAAAGATGTGGCAGTCTGCTTCCGTAAAGATTTACAGCCTTGGAAACCCTATGGGGCATTTCCACTCTGTCCTATAAGGTCACTGTGAGTCGGAATCAACTCGACAGTGAAGGATTTTGGTTTTGTGTTATGATGCTGAACAGGTTTCAGTGGAGCTTCTAGACTAAGGCAGACTAGAAGGAAAGGCCTGACAATCTACTTCCAAGATTCAGCTAGTGAAAACCCTATGAATCACAACAGTTTGATCCACACCCAATCATGGCTATGATGCAGGACCAGGAAGCATTTCATTTCCTAGTGCATAGGGTCACCATGATTTGGGGGCCAACTCAACTGCAGCTGACAACAGACCGCCAGAGCAGAGAAAAGCATACTTGACATTTAAATGCTCCCACCTGGACCAATTTCCTGGCCACTGAACAGAAGTATTTACCCAGCTATGTATACCACTGCTGATGCTTGTATTCAGGAGCTAAGCAGAATGAGCTAACACCTGGAACTCTAACCCTAACCCCTGAGTTTCTTTATATTTCCAGAGCACATTTGCTTATGCTGTTAGCTCCTAAGGTCCTGTCTGCCTGTGCTTTGAAACCATTGTATTTTGTAGGTTGGCAGAGTAAGTGTGGAGTGCCTCAGAAGCCAGGCTAAGATGGGTGAATTTAATCCTGTGATGAAGGGGAGTCATTGAAGATTTTGAAAACAATAGTTTAGGGAAGTGTACAGAATGGGTTAGAAAAGGGAGAAACTAAAGAATAATTTGAGACTAATGTAATCATGAAGCTCTGGTGGCACAGTAGTTAAGTGCTCTGCTGCTAACCAAAAGGTCAGTGGTTCAAACCCACCAACCACTCCACGGGAGAAGGATATGGCAGTCTGCTTCTGTAAAGATCACAGCTTTGGAAACCCTGTGGGTCAGTTCTACTCTGTCCTGTAGGGTCGCTGTGAGTTGGAATCGTTGTGATTTGGTTTTGGTTGTAATGTCATCATCCGGCCTGAAGTCCCAAGGGTCTGGACAACGAGTGGTAGCCCAAGGAAATATCGACTTGTAGACTATTCTTCAACTTTTTCACTCTAAACCAGTGCCTTAATGATGGCACTAGTGAGTACTAGCAACCTGGATAAATGTAGTGTTTGTTTTTAAACCGACTTTTACTTGCTCAAGACAATAACTTCTTTTAGTCCTGATCTGAGTTTTTTCAGCTTTGGTCCTGGATGTTTGGGTTGTTTTGCATGGACGTGTTTCTTCATTAACCCTGTTAGCAGGATTTCTCCTGAGAGAGATTTTGTCTTAAATGGTTTTGTTTAAAAGACAACCTTATGCGTAAAACTTGGCCCAAATCCCTCCAATAATTGCCAGGTATCCAACTAAGCAACCCAACCACCCACTCAAAAACACCGGGATGCACTTAAACATAGTTGGCCTTTGTAACCTCTGGAGCCATTGGGGCTTTAAAAGGCTTGCTTTTGTGGAAAGTAGTCCACCTGCTGGACAGGAGATAATAGGGGGATCCACCCAGCCCTTCCTTGTGTCAAACCTCCCTTTCAGAACGATGCTCTCAGACGTTACCCAAACACAGATGGGAAGGTGCTCCAGTGTGATTTTGGTAAAAGGCAAAGGTTTGTGTAAACGGAAGGGAAGCCAGAGTTCCTTTCCCCTAAGGAACATAGTTCCCTTTCCCTTCAGTTGGATTGTCCTAGGGAACATAAGCAGTTGGATTTCCTTAGAGTTACTGGCTCTGAGCCCCACGTGCACTCCTGCCACTGCTGATGCTTGTATTCAAGAGCTAAGCTGAATGAGCTAATGCCTGGAATTCTAACCCCAACCTCTGAGCTTCTTTATATTTCCAGCTGTTGTCTTACAGTTGTAATTTCAGTAAAATAAGAGGGCCCTGCAGCAGCCCATTTTGTGGGATCCCCTGCCAGGTTCTTCAGTGCCTTGTCATTTATCCATCTGACAGGCTGAGGCCATTTAGCTTGGGAGGAAGAATTTGCAAACACTAAACCCAGGAATGTTGTTGTTTTATTCATTAAATACAATTCACAGTTGAAAATCTCATGCCTTTAGTACCTAGCTTCCTGAAAGGAATACAACACAATCTTAATTTGTGTATTATATGCATTCCTAGAAAGTCGTACATAAAGTTATATAATGAATATATTGATTTCTATTAAAATTTCAAAGATGTTTTCCTAGTATTAAAAAAAATACTTACCAACCCATAATCAAAAGTACTCTTTAGAATCCTAATTTTAATTTCAGAGGACTGTCCTAGTTTCATTGATGTTCAGTCTGCTAGCATTTAATTCTCTCATAAAACAGCTGTAAGCACTTAGTCAAATGGACAATCAAGCCACATGGTCTGGGATATTCATAAATTAAAATACATCACACAGTAAATTTCCATTTCACAAGGAGTTCTTTCATTCAGCTGTTTCAGTAAAATATCATATACTTTATAATCTATCGGAAAACGATAATTTAAAGATGCATACATATGAAATGTCACATTGTTTATTAATTCATTCAGCAAAAGTCTTAAGGACATGGCAGGGTAAAAATTATCATGTGTTTATTTTACAAAAAAAGTATTGAGCTTCTAAGCGTCGTCTTTACGTATTTGGCATATAATAGTGAATAAGACTCCATCTCTGTTACCAACGAGTATCAGGGACCTTTTACTGTTTATTTTTTTAATGTAGACTGTACTGCAGACTGACGTGTAGGCACCTGTGTTTCTGCATCTAGCTTTCCCTCATGTTTTTCTCCTGATCAGTGAGTCTCTAGACAACCTCTGCCTCAGACTTCTTATTTAATAGAGAAATGGTCAGGTATTGGTGTTCCTGTTTCTAATTCATGTTCCCAATATTCTTCTACCTCATTTCCCTTTTCTGCAGTATTATTTTGAAATACATTTACCAGATGAATTCTGCAGATTTGGATTTTAACCTTATTTGCAAATATTTGCCTCATTTGAATGTCCATGAAAGTACATGATCACAGTGGCTATGCCATTACTTTAGCCACCTCACCAGACTCCCTCCATGTGGAAGTTTCACATGTTTTTAGGCAGCATAAGCAGTTGTAGATCTGCATGTTGTAATTAAGGTATTATTACCCCTTTAAATCAAGTTGTGCCTATGCCTTGTCATCAGTCAATGTTTATTGACCCCAACTGACTAACTGATGACAAAGAGGTTCCAAGACCTTATATCTGACCTGTTTATTGTGTTGACAGAGCCTTAAAGGCTTTATGTGAATAACTTTTGTGAGTTTAAATCATACACCACCATCCTAATTATACAACAGCTTCCTCTCCCAATTCCCAGTGCACACAGGAGGCCTCTAGGTCCTGAAAATGCTGCCCTGTCCACCATCCCCATCCTAACCTGACACACATGTCCACTTCAGATTATAATGATTTCATGGCTTTGGGCAAACTATGTATAGCAGGGTCACTAATTGTGCAAACATGAAATACTGCTTTCTGAAATTCCCCTGCTCTGTGAACCAAAACAATTCTATCTCCAATACCAAACCTGGGATAACGGTGAAAATAGGGAGGTGCCTTAGAAACAGTCCTAAGAAATTACGTACTGGTCGTTTGCCCTGAGATGCTATTTCAACCTGTCAGAATTGCTCCATTCCTCCCTCAGCATTTCAATCTCCATGTCAACACTGACAGCCAACAATAAGAACACATGCTTTAATTGTTCAGTAACTCTCCTGTGACTGTTGGCCTTGCCTGTACCTGGAAGAAGAGTGCCCCACAGGGAAGTCCGGCCGAGACGGAAGATCACCTCCCAGCGCAGAAATCTAACCCCTTCTGATTCGACTCTCAGCTAATGCCCAGGGCTCTCTGCCTGGGCTCCTGTTAGTTTAGGTCTGACCAGATACCTAGCAGCTGGCTTTGATTACGAAGAGCATCTTCCTGCCCTGAGCCCTCCTCAAGAGAGTTCTTGGTGCCTATTTAATTTCTTGTCCCTGACTCTCCCTTGCAGGAATAAAGATCATTTTCTCCAAGTTTTACTCACCCTCTCCCTTTTGTAATTCCTTTGCTTTGCTGCAGTCATTCTTATCATCGCACCCAGATCAGCAGACTATGTGAAAGTAGAAGCACTTATCCATCCCTGAGACTTACTAGACACGTGTTCAGTAAAGATAGCCTGAGCGGATGAATCCAATTTAAATAGAACCATTGCAGCCGTTTTTAGATTTGTGTACTTGGAGCATAGAGCTGAGGCACCCTGACCACAGTTACCCATGATGAGGCATAGAAAGAGGAAGCAGAGACACCCATTAAAAGACAGAGTAGCTCCAGAGTGTTCACCTCATCATCCTGGTACTTCTTTCTCCCACGCCCTGGTGGTGTGTTCATTTGGCCAGTCAGCTGATGGTCAGCAAGTGCCCACCATCAGGTTCTAGAAAGCAGACACACATCTTATTTATCTTTATGGTTCCAGTGCCTTATACATAAGAAGTTCCAAGTAGAGCTGTGTCGAATTAATGAAAAACTGAGGTGGAGAATTTTTTTTAAAGATCTCGCAGGGCCCTGGAGCAGTTTCCAGTTTGTCAGGGAAAGTGGATATGCATGCACGTCCTTGAAAAAAACAGCAAAGCAGCCTGAAAGCAAGTGGAGGGTGATGTAGATTAGTGCTAGGAGGTGACTAAGTCAGAGAGGGCTCTGGTCAGTGGATTTGCAGGTTCAGAAGTTCTCAGATCAGTGGTTCTCAAACTAGTCTGCATCAGAATCACCTGGAAGGTTTGTTAAACCCAGATCGTGGGCCCCACCCCTAGAGTCTAGGGTGGAGCCCCAAAATTTGCATCTCTGACAAGTTTCCAATTGATACTTCTGCTGCTGGTCTGTGTCTCACACTTTGAGGCCCCTGGCCTAGAAAGATGTACTCACAGAATGGTTATTGGGATTTTGAATCATGATTGGGCTTCTTCTTTCAGTTTACCTTAAAAGGTTATGCATTCTTGGGCAATTTAGGCTCTCTAGGCCTCTTGGAAACCCTGGTGGCATAGTGGTTAAGCACTACGGCTGCTAACCAAATGGTTGGCAGTTTGAATCCACCAGGCTTTCCTTGGAAACTCTGTGGGGCAGTTCTACTCTGTCCTATAAGGTCACTATCTCAACGGCAATAGGTTTGGTTTGGTTTTTGGTTAGGCCTCTATTATCTATAAATGAGGAAGTTGGACTAGATAGTTTCTAAGGTTCCTTCCAACTCCAGAAGTTGACACTTAATTGGATGGGCGAACGCCCGCCATTTGCTTTGTCCTGCTCTTGCTTTTATGATGGTCGGAGCCTCTGATCTCTGAACCCATGGGCATGGCCTGGTTTTCCCAATTCTTCTGTCATTTCTAACAAATGTTTGTGGTTATGGGCATTAATTTCTCTCCTTTCTCCCTTTGCCTTTTTTTTTTTTTTTAATCTTCAACACCTCTAGGAGGAAGAGCAAAAGCAGGCAGTAAGTGAACTTCAGATTTGTCCAACTGCTCATGTTCCTTCTGCATGTTCATCTTTCCCCCATATGACTGTGATTTCCTTTATCCTCTCCTCCCTGCACCAGATCATCTCTGCAGACTTGGTTATATGTAAAACCCTCAGCAGGTCTCTCCATGGGGGTTGTAAAATTGCTTAAAAGTCCAAGTCACGTGTACCTGGTAGACCATGTTCTTATTTGAAATCAGAGCTTGTTGATTTTTTAAGCACACATCTGTTGTGTTTATTTAACTATGCATGATTACCTAGGTCACAATTGCATTTTCCTGCTCTTTCATTCTCTGCTGCTTTGTCTCTAAAGTGACTTTCATTGCTTGAAACAACTTTGACTGGTGGGGGGGGGGGGTGACCTCAAGTGTAAACAGTATGTCATGAATGAGTGTGCATGAAAATAAGTAGTTGTTTTGGTAATTTTAAATGTCCTGTAGTCCTGAATAGTCTTCTGGATGCTGCAGCTCCACTGACCATCTTAACAAAGTTATTAATGAAAACTGAGTGACTAATTATGCTGTAGCTGATTTCCTGTTCAGAGTCTGCTCCAGAGAGAGCTCTGGTTTTTCTGAGCTGCATGGCTGTTGTATGATGTTTAGGGATGGTTTATGTTTGTTATTTTTCCTGATGGCCACTAACCCACACAAGAAAATCAAATGAAGGCCTACACAATAATAATACCATATGTTTATATAACATAGTAAGGTTTTCAAGGCATACATTTTTTTACACACGCTAAAGCTGATTTTTAATTTACTGCAGGGCTTTTTTTTTTTTTTTAAGAGAGAAATATAAAGTGTTTAAGTCAAAAATCTATCCATTAAAAAAAAAATTTATCCATGTTTTAGATTAAGAATAACCCCACCCATTGCTGTCAATTTGATTCCAACTCAGAGCGACCCTATAGGACAGAATAGAAAGATTACAGCCTTGGAAACCCTATGAGGCAGTTCTACTCCATTCTATAGGATCGTTATGAGTCAGAATCAACTCGACGGCACGCAACAACAACAACAATCTTTATGGAAGCAGACTGCCACATCTTTCTCCCAAGGAGCAGAGGGTGGGTATCAACAGCCAACCTTTCAATTAGCAGCCACGCCCTTAACCATGTGCCACCACGGCTCTTAAAGAATTAGATTAAGAATAGGGAATATAAAGCATTATACTTCTTATTATTTCCAGTTAGGTGAGCAATGGAATCAAAGTAAAGGGGAAGAAGGAAGAGATCGGTAGTGAGAAGAAAAGACAAGAAAGGGGTAAGGAAGAGACAGACTGTCAGAAAGAAGGAATGGGAGATAGAGTATGGTATTAGGATATACTAACAACCTAGAAATCTCGATGGTTTTAATGTAGCAAATGTTTTGTTTGGTTTTAGTTTTGATTTTGATTTGGTTGCTTATGGTTTTTTTCCTCATTCACACAAAGTCTTCTGCTTCTATCTTATGGCACTTCGGCATCAATAGGTACATTCAAATGGACAAAGCAGAAGAACAGTGTGGAGGGTCCAGCCCTGCCAGTTAAACACTTCCACCAGGAAGCAACACACTCCATGTCATTGGCCAAAACAAGTCACGTGGCCACACTAACTTCAAGGGGCAGGGATGTCTAATCCTCCCGTTTGCTTAGAAGCAGCAAAGAAGCAGATGCTAGCAATGCCTACCACAAGTAGGAGGATAAGTGAGATTACGTTGGAGGGAGAGGAAAGAGAACATCTACCCTTCCTGTTCCCATCTCCCACTCATTTCCCTGACAGTCTCATTCTCTTTCTATTGAATATAACCCTCCTGCTGATCAAGGGCATCACTTCACTTGTTGTTCCTAACCACCTGTATTCCCCCTCTTCATTCCTCTACACCCTAAACATGCACTTTACAGCCAACACCACTTGCTGGGAACTTACTTGCAACAATCAGCCCAGACTAGCATCTCCTGAAGGAGTCTCTGGGTGGTGCAAATGGTTAAGCACTGGACTGCTAACTGAAAGGTTGGCGGTTTGAGTCCACCCAGAGGCACCTTGGAAGACAGGCCTGACAGTCTGCTTCTGAAAGGTCACAGCCTTGAAAACCTTATCAAGCACGGTTCTACTCTGACACGCTTGGAGTTGCTGTAAGTCGGAATCTACTCGACAGCAACTGGTTTGTTTGGGTTTTTTATCATAGCATCTCCTGATGCCTTTCTGAATGTGCCAGCTCAGAGTGAAGCACATAGCTGGGACCAGCCTACACTTTACCTGAGAACTCCTTTTCAGAAGAGGGCAAACATTGTAAATGTTTTTCCTGATGATAAAAGCAGGGCTGGCAGTAGACGTTTCATTTGTTAAAGTTTTATGAATTATCATGTAATCTAAGAACCAGAAATCTGCCACCACTATTGTATTATTTCTCAGGTCAACTTAAAGCAAGCCTTGAGCAGACAGGGGATTAAATAACAACACATTCATTTCAGAGACGTTTGAATCCGTGTGAGATCATCATGGCAAAATGAGAAGAAGCTAGACCCAGACTGTTCAGTCTGCCCCTGCTGAGCCACTTGTGTTAGATCTTGGGAATTCTCCAGGGCCAAGATCCTGGACCATCTACACATGAATTAGTACAAGTTGTTTTTTCCTCAGCTCTCCTCACCATGGTATGCAGTAAGAGATGCTGCTCTGTTGACTTAGGTAGAAATATCCTTCTGTCTACTTCACAGGTTTAAACTGGGCCCGCCTAAGGCTCAGCTCTGAGGCTCAGATGTGGACTAAATGACTTTACTTGGTTCAGCACCATTTTTAACAGGTACAGCTGAAAAGGCCAAAGCCTTTAGAACTACAGCTTCTACTTTAATCTATATGATTACTCAGTGAGTGACCAAAAAGTATGAGTATTTAACACAGAGTTAAGTTGTAACCCTTTCTTCCTCTCAGATTTTGGCTGGTATACTTTAATTTCTTCCCTTTCAAAATTTATTACCTTAAATGGGTAATAAAACAATTGTAAAAGCTTTTAAAATGAAGAATTTACCAGACATGCCTCCCAAAACAGGCTCTGTAAATCCATTACAGAGAACTGTTTCATATAGGCTGCCTTCTTTCTTCTTTCGCCTCTCAGGGATTAGTCTGGCCTTTGGGGAACTTGATGGAAATGGGTAATAACTGGCTTTAAAAGCTTTGGTGCTGTGGTTCTGCCTTCAGCATCAGCCACTTTTCCAGTGCTTTCAGTGGCATTAGTACCTCAACTGATAATTCTTCTCTCTTTCCTCTCTCCTTTCCTCCCTCCTTCCCTTCTCTTTTCTCAGATCTAAGGGTTATAATTAAGGGCAGAACTGCCTGGCTGTTTCAGATAAGGCTCCACTGAGTGACTGTTAACCCTGTGATTTAACCCTGCCATACAGGCTCAGGAATTCGATTTTATCAGTTGAGTTAGGGTTAACTGGGCCCATGATCATCATCAGACTGTAATTAAAGGACCTCGTCTGCCTTCTTCACTACTGTATCCCCAGCCTCTAGCCTAGTGCCTACCATAAAGTAGACGCTCAGTAAATATTTGTTGAATGAAAACAAGTGTTAACCAAATTTACAAGGTACTGACTTACAGATAGTATGAATTAATAAATTTATTAATTTTTCAGGACATAACTGGCTCAAGTACCTATAGCAGAAATTTTGCTTAAATTTCTGTACAGTAGATAGTAGATCCATTCAAGAGACTAAATTATGACTCAGAAATGCCCTTGATAAATAAGGAATGAAAAAAATAAATTTCAGTATTGCCAGAAGAATAGGAACACCAAACTAATATATTAGTATCAATAATTATTAGCTTTAATACTATTTCTGTCTAAAGACCAGATGCTGATTATGTAGAATAAAATTGTCCTCTATTTAACACAGATAATCTTTAAAATGCAGGATGTCTGTAAGTTATGTATCTCTTTTGAAGCTATTTTAAGCATTGCTCAGTAGAAATCCAATGCCTGCAGCCAGAAATGTGGTTATAGGATTCACTAGCATGTTATATACAGACACACAGTAGGTTAACAACAGGTCCCTGCTGGCAATAGTGTTTATAACTATTGGTGCACTTTAGCTATGGGCTACTCCAGTCTAGGTCAAACAACATCCCAGTCCTACTCAGGAGGGATTTCAGATGTACAGATTCATTCTAGGAACATCTCAGGAATAAAGGAATATCTTTGTCCAGTGGCTCACTACACCATAAAATTTTACTACTGGATCCTTAACACCAAATAAATGAGCTATCCAAGGCAAGAAGTTCAGTATTCATGAAGGACCTTGTCTTAGTCATGTAGTGCTGTGCTAACAGAAATGCCACGAGTGGATGGCTTTAACAAAGAGAAGTTTATTTTCTCACAGTCCAGTAGGCTACGAGTCCAAATTCAGGGCATCAGCTCCGGGGGAACGCTCTGTCCATCAGCTCTGGAGGAAGGTCTGTGTCATCAGTCTTCCCTTGGTCTGGGAGCTTCTCTGCGCAGGACCTCAGGTCCAAAGGACATGCTCTGCTCCTGGCACTTCTTTCTTTGTGGTATGAAGTTCCCTGACTCTCTGCTTGCTTCCCTTTCATCTCTTGTAAGGTAAAAGGTGGTGTAGGCCACACCCTAGGGAAACTCCCTTTACATTGGATCAGGGATGTGACCTGGGTAAGGGTGGTGTTACAGTCCCACCCTAATCCTCCACGTAAAATTATAATCACAAAATGGAGGCCAACCACACAATTCTGGGAATCATGGCCCAGCCAAATTGATACACACATTTTTTGGGGGGACATAATTCAAACCATGACAGACCTGTTTCCTTGAACACTTTTCTGTTCCCTCCTATTAGATCCTTACCTTTTCTGTGTAGCTCACCATTAGGCTTAAAGTCTGTACCTTTAGACAGTGATATATAAAGCTAGGAGGCTCCCACAATAGTGTCCTTAATCTGGATTAATAATGGGTGATGGTCTGAAGAGTTACGGAACTGGCAGTCTGAAGTTGTTGTAAGTAGAAGAGTCTTGGGGATTCCACCAGTAAGAGAACACTGCGAAACTTGGGACCTCTCTTTTTACTTTAGTCAGTTGGGATATCAGGTGGGATCTTGCCCCAGGCCCTTTCTGTTTCCAGGACCCAGACAAATAACCCACTACAAGTATACCAGAGAAAACTTGGTTTAGGCTGACTCCCAGAAGACCCCATCTCTGACCACGGCTCCACCACATATGCCTCAGAGGAAGGGCACTCAATATTTAGCTAGCCATCATTGACTTATGAGGGCTCCAGCAAACCTCATGAATACTAATCTTGTCAGTTTAAGAGAAAACACTTCCACCAACAAAAAAAAAAAAGCCTACATAACAACAAATAAAGTAAAAACCTCCTCTTTGTCCATTAAAGCAATTGTTGATGAATCCCTTGATTCTAGCATCTACCTCATGGGTCATTTCTGGTTTGCTTAATTTTTGGACACAATCTTATTGGGAAGTGAGTCATATCTATGTACCTCTAAAATCTTCTGGGCTCTCTGGCCTCTATACTCTTGGCCCCAGTGTACTCTGGAATAGAAGCCTGAGTCTACTTCTTCCCTAAAAGCAAAAGATTGTCATTCATTTATTTATTCATCAGTATTTTGCTACATATATCCAAGGCAATGAACTTGGCCTTTTAGAGGATAAAAAGATAAATCCTACACAAATCCCATGCTCGAATACTATGAAAGTTACTTCATGGTTGGAATTATGCTCTAAATGCAGAAACACAAGCCAGATTGGTGTTATCCTGAGCCTTAGCTATCACTGCTGCCCTCGTAGTTTGCAAATTACACAGATGTATTTTGGTAAACAGTGATCAGTGTGGTGTACCTTATGACTATCCCACAAACCCTCGAGCCTGGGTCCCGGTCCTGTTATACGTACCTAGACAATCTGACAGTGCTAGCTGCTCATACGTGTCCTGGTGAAGATTTACAGAGCGTGTTCACTCATCAGTCTTTGCACCTGCACTGTAATTTTGTTTTATTTTATTTTTTCCAAAAATAGGAAAGGTCATCACAGTATTAAAAATAGATATTTGTATTTCACTCCCCCAGAACTCCTTGGAGTCCTACAAGGAATTTGCAGTCTGAGGATACAAGGGAAAACTAGCTTTGGGGACTAGGCAGCACCCCAACATTTTTTTTTCATCATTCTCATCAGTGACAGGCTGAGAGATTTCCTCACCCACTTTGTAATTTCCCTTTTGTACTACATTTCTGTCTTTTCCTTCTCCTGACCAGAATGCATACAGCCTGTGAAGACCATTCTCCATCATCTCCAGGGAAATTCTCTATACATCAAGCTGGAGAAATTTTTCCACTGGAAGAATATTGAGTTCCTAGAACACATTCCCTCCCCAGAATACTACAATCTGAATCTCAGCAAACCATCAAGAGAAAGGATGAGTAAAATATGACTTCTAGGTTTTGTGTCTGAGAACCCAGGGAAATGGTGGGTACCATTGACTGAAAAAGTGAAAATAGGGAGATGATCTGGACTAGGAAGAGGACTTTGATCTGATTTTGGACGTGCTGAATTACACAGAACAGCCAGGTAGTCAAACAAAAAAGTCTACTAGATGTTTGAGGAAATGCAACTGGAATTTCAATGAGAAAACAGGGCTTGCAATGTAGACTTGGAAGTACAACATAGAATTAGGGTTGAAGCCATGAACCTGAGCCTTAGGACAAATCCACAGTGGACAAAAAGAAGAAAGAGGAAGCAGTGAGAGGATATAGGAGGAGTCAAATTGTGGGTTCTCATGGAAGCCCGGAAAGTTTCAAGAAGGAGAAAGTTAACAATAAGACAAGGAAGCCTTTGGATTTGACAATAAGGAAGGTACCATCAACCTTAGAAGAATAATTTCAGTAGAATAGTAGAATGTAGACAGCTCTGAAATATGGACTTGTCTGTATTTCCTCCTCTCCTCCCTCCTCTTTCCTATTAAATAACCTCATCTCACTGAAGGAAGGATTTAAATCTTAAATCTGCCTTATTGAATTACACTTTTAGTGGATTGTTCTTCTGATTAATAGAGCCTTGTTGGAAAACCCTCATTTGTTTTTTTCCCATCTAACATGTAACATAACCTTTAAGAACTTCAGTTTCCTCATCCATAAACTTTCAACTCCACAATTCTTTGATCACTTCATCATAGACATCAATTGCTTTATTGAGGAAAGACTATAAACGAAAGGGTCTACAGAAATCCAGTCGAGTGACTTTGAAATCCTGTGGCCCTCACTTCGTTGTCTGGCCTTTTTTTCAATAACCAACTCCTTCCTCAAGTCCTTTTCATGCCAGCCTTCTGTCTCCCCCTCTTCCAGACAAAAGAAAACATTATCTGCTTCCACAATATCCCTCTCCTTTGGCTTATCTCTGTGATTCTTGACCATGCCTCCAATAGAACAGGATTTCCTAGCACACTCTATCTCTGTTAGACATCACCCCATCATCTTCTCTTGGCATGGGATTGTACCTGGGACCCTTCATTTTGAGAGCATCTGTAGGCATTTCCTCAAATCATGATACTGTACCAGTCTCTAGGGTAACAGACTTTATAGCTCAACCTCAGGCTGGTTCTGATGTTCCATGCAAGGTAGGGAGATTCTAATCTAACCTGAGGCTATTGGTGGCCTGCCCTTCTTTCCACAGCAGCTCTACCATGAAGAGAGACCCTAAGCAGGTCATCCTCTGTAGAATCTCATGCCTGAGTCACCCTAAGCCAGGGTTTCTCAGCCTCACAGCAGTATTGACATTTTGGCCAAATAGTTCTTCTTTTGTGTGAGATAGTCCTGTGCATTGTAGGATGTTTAGCAGCATCCTTGACCTCTGCCCATTAAGTTCCAGTGGTGCCCCCTACCCCCAAATTTCCTGACAGGTAAAATTGTCCAATTAAGAAACACTGCCCTGAGCCCAGAGAACCTTTCTCATGATACCAGTTTGAGCCCCCAAGGTATTCTCAGAATCCCTTATTCTGAAGTTTGGCTATGGGATAGATGGTAAAAAATTTCATCCCAGGTGTACCATAAGCTTCAGATGCCACAGGTCCAATCTCCTTCCCCCACAAATCACTCCTCTGCTCATATATCCTGCTTCTGTGAATGCTATTGCCAGCACTTCTCTACTCGTGCGAAAGACCTTAGAGCCTTCTTTTGTACTTTCAGTTGCCAAAGTTCAGTCAGTTCTTTCTCTAGAAGGTTGCACATATCTCTCTTCTCCTTTCTGTTCCTGTCACCATTCTTCATTCCACCCTCCATTATCTGTCACCTGGCCTGTTGGAAAAGCCTCCCAGTAGGCCTCTGTGTCTCCAGTCTCTTGCTTCAGTCCCTTCCTTCACATTGCCCAAAGCAAGATTCTTCAGTGCAGGTCAGACCAGCCACAGCACTCCTCTCCCCAGAAGCTTTCACTAGCTTCCTCCTGCCCTTGCCTGTAGCAGGGCTCAGCAGATATTTCCTAAAGGGTCGGATAGTAAACACTTTAGGCTTTGTGCACCAAGAAGCAAAAATCGAAGATATTATGTAGGTACTTACACAACCGTTTTAAAATGTAAAAACCATTCTTAGCTCACGAACTATAAAAAATCAGGTAACAGACTGGATTTGGCCAACAGTCTATAGTTTGCTGATCTGTGGCCTGGTTAATGAACTCAGTGACCGTTTAAGGCCCTGGCTGATTGTAGCTCATGCTTCTTTTTCCTGCCATGTATCTTCCATGCTCCCTATGCAAGCCTCACCATGTCACTTCTTATCCTCCAGAATACAACCTCCTCCCTCGTGCCCAGGTACCTTTGTTCATGCTCTTTCCTCAGCTGGATTGCCCTTCCCAACCCTTTTCAACAGAAATTGTACACCTCTTCTATGAAACCTTACCCTGTCCAGTAAAGTCAGAGTTAAACCCCCTCACTTTCTTGCTTCTCTTCCTTTGTACCTGTACTGTGACACTATCCTCTTTTATATAATAGTTGCGTACCCTCAGGAGGCTGTACACCTGCTAAGAGTGGAGACATTGCCTGTCCGTGTGTACCCTCAGCACCTTACAAAGTAGAGTAACAACAGCTGACCTGTTGAGCCAGGTGTGTGAAGCATTTTGTGTTCACCCTCACCAACCTGTGAGGTAGATACTATTATCCCCATTTTACATAGGAAGAATCTGAGGTGCAGAGAGGTTAAGTAAGTTACCAAAGATCACACAACTAATAAATGACAGAGCTGGAATCTAAACTTGGTCCATCTTACTACCAAGTCTGGACTCTAATCACCTCATTATGTTTAACAGCGACTCAACAAAGAGTGTTGTTGAATAAGGTTGCCATACCTCACCATACAAGTTTTGCTTACTCTAACCCATTGCCGTCGAGTCGATTCCAACTCCTAGTGACCCTATAGGACAGAGTCGAACTGCCCTATAGGGTTTCCAAGGAGCGGCTGGTGGATTCAAACTACCAACTTTTGGTTAGCAGCCAAACTCTTAACCACTGCACCAGCACTTACATTTGACTTACTGACTTGGAATTTTGAAGCATCACTGATAGGTTCCTGCTAGCTGCCAGTAACTGACTTAGCTACCTGAAGAAGGACCATACCCTCCTGGGAGCCTATCCTAGTTTTTGTTTCTAATATGCAGCCTGAGTGTTTAGTATTCCTTTTACAGGGATTTTTCCCTCAGTGAGGTCCCTGATCATTTTGCTGAGAACTGGAAATCCTTCAATGAAGACTTCATGGAATACCATTTTCAAATAAAGCTGGGCAAACTAGGAGAAACAAACAGAAAGAGGGTAATTCTAGTCTTGGAATTTATGAGCTTCTCTATCTAAAAGTTTAAATTTCAACTTTCTTTTGATCTATGGGTTTATGGTGAGTTTTAATAGGCTGTTCTCTGTCCCAGGAATTTAATATGCCTTCCTCCTTCCACTAAGAAAGATAACTAGACACCTTGTCCTCCCACCCCCACCCCTTTAAGCCTTGTGGTAAGCTTTGTCTTGAATATAATTTAGTTTTACTTAACTACATCCAGAATCCTAAAGATTGAGAACCATAACCTTTCACATGTTGCCAACACTGTGATCACAAAACATCCAGCAGTCCTAGAATAGCTGTTTCCTGTCCACTACCGTTCACTCCACAAGCCACCACAGTGAGCGACAGGTTATGTGCAAGTGCTGAGTTTTCTGAAGTGAGATGGGAACAAACAGGTGTCAGCCCTCTGTGGAGGGACCTCATATCAGACTTTTTGGTGGCCTCATCCTTCCAACAGACACATGCAATAAATAAATGTGTATTAATGGTGGCAAGAAAAGAACGATGTCATAAGATCCTTCCACCCCTCTGTTGGGTGTTTGGAAACCAAGTTTATCTTTAAAAAGCTACACTTCTAAACTTGCAGGTGAGCACCTTTAGAGCATCTCAGGTACATTCCCTACCTGTGTCTGCTTCACCCCAGAGGAGACCCTTGCTTGTTCCTCTGCTCCCCATCGTCTCTTGTCTTCCTCGTCTCCACGCCCTTCTGCGTTGTCTTCTCATTACCACCCCTGGTCCTAACTCCCAGCAGTCTTAACTCTTGTCATGTTAGGAGATTATTTTCAAGCCTTGTATCATGGCAGACAATGCAGTATCAGATAACCCTGTCACCTCTCTCTCTTTTTATTCCCACATTTTACTAGGTAGCTGCATTTTTCCTGGCAGCTGAAAATAGTATTGGGGGTGGGGGGTGGTTTGCTTTGTTCAGTTTTACTTTTTCTTGAAGAGAAAAAATGTACAAAGTCCATTCTTTATACATCCCGCTTCTCTACACGTTCACTGTTGCCTGAGCTTCAGGCTTGCGGCTCCTTTCTCCCAGTGTTGTTTTTTTGTTGTTCGGAGAGGGCCTCTGAAAATCGGCAGCAAAGAGGCCAGTTTGTTTAATTTAAATACACTACAGCAAAATGAAGGTAATTGTCCACACAGGCCATCTGCTACCTGGCAGGTGTCCATGAGTCAGAGAGAAAGAAATGGAGACTAAAATGTCTTTCATCCTGTTGCCATGATAACAGCTCAGCTCAGGGTTTTAGTTGGGTGTATATGTGCAAAGGGTGTTGCAGTTATTAATGCTCCATAGAGGATATTAACCCTCAAAATCCGGCTTTTCCCCACAAGCCTCTCTGGACTTGATTACCTGACTGTAACATGTACCCAGGAGATAAAACGTTCATACCTGTTCAACGAGGAGAAACGGGAAGGAAATCATATTTATGGAGCCCCTACTATGTGCCAAGCACCATGCTGGGGATAGGTAAACATGGCCAAGAACAGCACAGGGTCGTTTTCCTACTGAGGATGGTGCCTTTCGCCCTGTGCAGCTGGCCTTCTGGCTGGTTATCTTGGAACCAGCATGTGAGTCCCCATCCCTGTGACTGCTCAGATGCAGGGGTTGGGGATGGAGCACAGTGTCCTCAGGCCACCTTCTCTGGCACTCTCTGTACCTGTTTGGACTCGAATAGTAGATATATGTTCTGCACAAGAGACTAAATCATAGTCTGGGTTCTCCTATCTCACATTCCTCACTCTTACTGAAAAGTACACTGGCTGTGCTATAGAAAGTCATGTTTAGCTTCAGTAGTGAGAGGTCTTTACCGATCCACATTCCTTTGGGCCCCAGAATCACTTTGCTACGATCCCAGTCTGCTTTTCCTAGAACTTTGTACAGTGATCCCAATCAGTTTGAGGCAATTAGAAGACATAGGTACCAGTCTTAGCCTTTCTGCTGATTTGTTTGTGACCCTGTGGCCGCTCCAGGCCTCAGTCTTTTCAAATGTAAACTGAGTGTTGGACTAAAACAGAGGCTATTTTCCTGGGTCATGAAACTTCTGAAATGATAAGCAGAATTTCTGAGCACTTTTCTTGGAAAATGATACGTAGCTTTCTCGGGTTCTTAGAGTACTTACAGACTTAGAAAAAGTGAAGAGTCAGCAGAAGAGACACCTCGGATGGTAATGTTTTCCTAGCTCTGTGTTTCCAACCACAAGAGACCTCTTTAACCTGAATTACAAGGCATTCAGACTCACAATTGGCCTGTGCTGTATTCAAGCCTTTGTTAAATGTTGTATTACAGCAAGATTCCACTGTCGTTTCAAGAAACCTTAAAGTGCTGAGGAGCATGTTGCAAAGCTTCTCTTGCTTCCCCCCAGGCTAGTTGCTGCTCAGCTGGCAGCTGAAACCTAGAGGCATAAGATTGTCTTATACCCTCATTGAGCAACTTACCTCTGTCCCTTGGGGTCACCTGACTAGTTCCTCCACCTTTACAGATTTCTGTTTGATTCTTAGGGCCCCCATAATCCCCAGTTCCCGGATGTGATGCCCCCTCCCAGCCTCCTACAGAATGCCCCTTGCTCTAGATTGTTCTGCAGTGAGTAGAGTGCTTGGCAGTGTCCATGGGGAGAGCCTGCTCTTGAACATAAAACCCACCTGTCCTTTTGAGACAAGGTGCAGTTGCAGATTGCAGACTCCAGCTTGATTTTTAGTGTGTCCTTCTGGCCAAGGTCTATGCAGTGGGCAGAGGATGAACAAATCCTCCCCAGGTCCGTAGATGATGATACTGTTGGCATGCCAGGGGCGTTGCCCTGCTCTGCAAGCACTGTCTTGTACTGTATGTGCTGCATACATTCCAGTCCATACTTCTTTAATCAGAAGGACCTTATTTCACAACCTGTCTTTCTTGGGACAGTCCCATCCTCTGCATAATAGCTTGCTCACTGTACCTCCCAGCCAGCTTCATTTGCATGACACCTAAATGGGCAGCATCTCTGATATCGAGTCCACTCATGAGAAAGGTATGTTAGAAATAGAGCATGCCATGTTGTAACCCTCAGGCAGCTGAGAATGTTCAGAGGCACATCCTTCACTAGTAGAGTGGTCATAACTGAAGCAAAGCCATTATTACCTGGCATTTCAGAGATTAACTTAGCTAAGATCACAGAATCGTAGAATTTCATATCTGAAAAATCCCTCAGAGGTCATCTAGTTGAATTCCAACAGTTTATAAATGAGAAAACTGAGCCCTAGAAAATGTAAGATGCATGTGCTGCACAGTCA
This sequence comes from Dugong dugon, assembly GCA_030035585.1. Classification (NCBI taxonomy): domain Eukaryota; kingdom Metazoa; phylum Chordata; class Mammalia; order Sirenia; family Dugongidae; genus Dugong; species Dugong dugon. The sequence continues at coordinate 75,427,477 of CM057473.1, forward strand.
AAGTAAGTACTTGGGTCCCCTGACTTCTAATTCCATGCCTCTTCAAATGTTCACTCAGAGGTGGTGGTAAGAGCTAGGACCAGACCTCAGAGCCTGCAGCTGACTTCCCCTTTTATGAGTTATTGAAATCACACCAGAGAAATGCCTCTAGGTCCTTAGCTGACAAAGTAGAGAGGTTGAGACTCTCAGTGTCTGGATGGGCTAATGTACTCAGGGCCCTAGGCACATTCTAGATTTAGGAATATTTTTTCTTGATAATATCCCTGCCTCTCCACTCGTCCGTGGTCCTCTTTCCTAGGGTCTTACCTTTGGCTGGTCATGAGGACCTTTGGGCGTGGTGTCTCATATCCCAAAACCTGCCCTCCCTTTCATTATCTATCAAATGCCCTTCATGTGGGATTGATCTAATAATGTATAAAGAGAAACATCAGTTTAGCATATGAATTACCTATTGCTACATAGTAAATTACCCCAAAATTTAGGGACTTAAAAGAACAAATATTTATTACCTCACAGCTTCTTTGGGTGGAGAATCCAAGTGCTGGGTTTTCCAGCTCAGACTCTTACAAGGCTGCGATCAAGGTGTCGTCCACAATTGCAGTCATCTCAAGGCTCGACTGGGGAAGGCTGTTTCCAAGCTCACTCACATGCGTGTTGGCAGGACTCAGTTCCTTGCCATGAGTCCTCCCCACTGGACCACTCACAAGATGGCAGCTGGCTTCATCAGAGCAAGAAAACAGGAAAGAGGGAGAAAGGGTGTTATAGATAGAATTATGTCCCAAAAAAATATGTGTTGTAAATCCTAACCTCTATGCCTGTGGTTATAATCCCGTTTGAGAAGGGGTTGTCTTTGTCAAGATAATGAGGCAGGATTAGTATAGGGTATGTGTTGAGTCGATCTCTTTTGAGATATAAAAGAGATTAAACAAGTGAGCAGAGCAGAGATGGGGAAGATAGACACCATGACACATGAAGATTGCCCAGGAGCAGAAACTCAAGGACAAGGGCCTTCCTACAGAGCCGACAGAGACGGAAAACCTTCCCCGAGAGGCAGCACCCTGCTTTTAGACTTCTAGCCTCCTAAACTGTAAGAAAGTAAGTTTCTGTTTGTATAAGCCATCTACTTGTATTTCTGTTATAATAGCACTAGATAACTAAGACAGAAATTGGTACTGAGAATGGGTGCTGCTCTAACAGATACCTAAAATATGGAAGCGGTTTTGTAATTGGGTAATAGGGAGAGGCTGGAAGAGTTTTTAAGGTGCCTAATAGTAAAAGCCTAGATTGCCTTGAGGAGACTATTGGTAGAATTATGGACATAAAAGGCAATTCTGGTGAGGGCTCAGAAGGAAGTGAGGAGGGCCATAGAGAAAGTCCCTATCATCTTATAGAGAATCTATGTGGGGCCAGCAGCAGAATGTTGCTAGAAATATGGATGTTAAAGATGTTTCTTATGAGGCTTTAAAAAACAATGATGAACACGTGATTGGACAATGAAGGAAGGTGATGCTTTTTATCCAGTGGCAAAGAACTTGTCTGAATTATGTTCAAATATTTGATGGAAGGTAGAACTTGTAAATGATGTACTTTGATATCTGGCTGAGGAGATTTCTAAACAAGGTCTTAAAGGGGCATGTGGTTTCTTCTTGCCACTTACACTAAAATGCAAGAGGAAAGAACTGGCCTTAAAGATGAACTGTGCAAAATAAAAACAGAACTTACAGATTTGGAAAATTGTGTTGCACAAACTAAGGACACATGTCCTAGAATGTTCACCAAGGAATGGCTACACAATCTTTTGTTAAAGAGATTAAGCCTGTGACTGATGGATCTAACCAACTACCACAGCAGAAAAACCATCAGCTTAGACTGAAGGGGGCAGAGAAAAAATGAAATGAAAGAATGCTGTCTGCCTTTTGGAATTCTACAGACAGGAAACAGGCCAAAGGAGCCACATCTGTTGTCCTCCAAGAAAAGAAAAGAACCATGCCTGGAGCAACTCGGAGATCAGCAGAACTGTTGGAAAGAGCATGGGAAGCAGAACCTTCTGGGTCTCAAAAGGTGGAGTTGTGGTCTCCTGGATCTCAAAGGGTGGGGCCACAGCCTCCTAGGTTTCAGAGTCAGATCTTCGAAAACTTGGTTTCAGAGTACGGAGCTGCCGTTAGGGTGTGCCAGGGGCGTGGGGCCGCAGCCCAAAGATGAGGAAGTGGGGCTGCCATGCCTGAGGGGCAGAAGAACAAGGGCCTACAGGGGCCAAGGGGCCTAGTCATTCAGATGGCTAGGAGAATGGGACCACCCAAAGCCAAGGGAGCAGAGTTGCTATTCCAGAGGGCCTGGAATGCAGAGCTGAGGGACCTCTACCTAGAATCCAGAGGGCATGGCCAACATCCAGAGTCTGGAGGGTAGGGCCATTGCCCAGATGATCTCAGAGAATAGAGGATTATTTTCAAGCCTTAAGAGATTATGTAATTTGTTTTGCTGGCTTTTGGACTTGCTTAGTACCTGTTATCCCTTCTTTCCCTCCATTTTCTCCATTTGTAATGGAAATGTCTTCTTTGTGCCTGTTCCACCATTGTACTTTGGAAACAGATAACTTGTAGTCTAGATTTCACAGGTTCACAGATGAAGAGGAATTTTGCCCCAGGATGGAGTAGGCTGCAAGTCTCACCCACATTTGATTAAAATGATTCAGACCATGAGATTTTGGACTTAGAGTTGATTTAAGACTTTGGGAGTGATATGATGGGGTGAATGTGTTTTGCATGCAGCAAGGACATGCATTTTAGGGGGCCAAAGGTTGGAAGGTTATGGATTGAATTGTGTCCCCCAAAAATATGCGTTGTAAATCCTAACCTCTATGCCTGTGGTTATAATCCCATTTGGGAATGGGTTGTGTTGGTTATGTTAATGAGACAGAATTAGTGTAGGATGTATGTTAAGTCAGTCTCTTTTGAGATATAAAAGAGATTAAACAAGTGAGCAGAGCAGAGATGGGAAAGATAGATGCCAAGCCACATGAAGATTTCCCAGGAGCAGAAACTCAAAGAGAGAAAGACCTTCCTCCAGAGCTGACAGAGAGAAAGCCTTCCCCTACAGCCGGCACCCTGATTTCAGACTTCTGGCCCCCTAAACTACAAGAAAATAAGTTTCTGTTTGGCTAAGCCATCCACTGTGGTATTTCTATTATAGCAGCACTGGATAACTAAGGGTGTGCGAACAAGATGGAAGTCAGAGTCTTTCATAACCTAATATCAGAAGTGACATCCCATTCATCTGATTCATTAGCAGTGAGTCATCAGGACCAGCCTACATTCATGGGGAGGGGATTGCAGGGGCAGATTATTTAATAGGCAAGGTAAGCACAATGCTTACCTTGCTTACCAGATCATCTGTAATGAGCAATTTCACATTTTTTCACCACATCAAAGATTCTGCTTCTGGGTGTGGCTGGCATCTGTCTCTCTTCTAACCCCACAGCACCTTCCTACAGAATCAAAGCCTCTTTTCAAATTTACAGTCCCTGACAGGGACAGATTACCCAGTAAACCCTCAGCCTCTGACCTGGCTAAAGTATGTTCATATTGGGTTGCCTATAACTTGTGCCTCTCCCAGAACCTTTGGAATTGACCGACCTACCCTACTATGCCATGTACTGGTATTGCTCTACAGGAACCAGAATCCACATAGGAACCCTGACAGCTCTGTTCCAGCATTGTTTTCACCCAATATGATCCTGGGAAGAGTGTCTTCCCAGGAGTCTTGGTTTTCTTTTTCCACTGCTGGGAACAAAGATGATTTCTGGAGTCTGGTTTTCATCTTCCTCAGAGAGGCATGTGCTGGGCAATGATCCCAGGAGGAGGGCCTGATTATTTTCAAGCTAATGGTGGGCAGTAGGTTTTGCTTCCTCATTCTAGAGTTTTAGCCACATGTGGCTGTCCACCCCTCTTGTCTCATCTCCCATCATCATTTTCATATTAAAATATCTGCAAAGATTCAGTTTCATGTTCTTAAAAAGCAGCCTGTTTGTTCATATTGGATCTTGCAGCTCTAACATTTATTTCCCGGGCAGCAGTGTGGCCTAGTGACACCAAGGGAGATTTATTGAGTACTTACTGTATGCTTAATGCTGGGTTGGCCCTCTGAGGGAACAGAAAATAACTGCTGTTCAGCGAAGTGAGTTTGAATTTCAGATAGACAAAAATAATTTTTTTCTTTAACTAGACTTAATTTCCACCTTGAGTTCCCACTCTGTCTGAGCTAAACCCTTAATCGACACATATCCAGGCAAACTCAGAAACCACTCACTTCAGAGATTCTTAATCCCTCTTCCTGCTCCCTGAGACTGGTGCTAGCTCTGGGGACTTCTACTGTAGGACTGTGTCATCAGTGGGGAAGGAGCATCCACATCTCCATCTCAGTCTGTTCTGAGGACTGGACAGCAGGTGGTTGTCCCATCACAGCCTTTGGTTGTAGGCAGGCCTGGTTCTCTGGCAGCTCTCCCCACTTCTTCATTGAGGCATCTGAATTCATAGGCCCCCATCTCCCAAGGTCCATGTGTAATCCCATCAAGGCTATAGACCTTTCCCAGGCTGAGAGACCACTGTAGGCTCACTGCCTCTCACAGTCACCTTTGAACCCATCACCCCATGAGAAAACCACTTCCCATTGGCTGCTGGGTGTGCAGGGTCCCTCCTTGAGGCTGCCTAAGCCACCCAGGTAATCACCTTTATTCTGTACCCCTTAGTCGTCAGCAGCCCAGGGAAGGCCCGGGGCTTTGCCACAACCCACCATTTTTATGGTCTTCCATATCTCAAACTGTGCTGGTTTGTTGTCTGAGGCCAGCCACTGTGTGGGGACTTTCTTGCCTACACTGTAGATTCTCTCACCTCTCTCCCCTAGCTTCCTTATCACATCTGAATTGGGGCTCAAAGTCTTGGTCTGGTTGCTTAACATGCACTTTCCAAATCTCCCTTACCTTACACCTGAAGGAGCATTTTTATATTTTAAAAGTCATAAATTTTATGCCTTATTATTTGCTCCTCTCCCATAAATATGGCCCCAAAGCAGAGGGTGATGGTGATTATAGGGTAAAAGTGGGATGGTTCCCACAAACAATAGTTCATAAGATCCCCAAAACACAATGGTTAATACATGATAATGTTATCTGGCCACAACAGGATTCATGAGATGTTTATAAACTAGCTGGGAAGAAAAGATATATACTCTAAAAAAAACCAAACCAAGAAACAAACCCGTTGCCATCTAGTTGATTCCAAATCATAGTGACCCTATAGGACAGAGTAGAACTGCCCCATAGAGTTTCCAAAGAGTGGCTGGTGGATTCGAACTGCCGACCTTTTGGTTAGCAGCTGAATGTTTAACCACTGTGCCACCCTGAAAAAGTAAATAATAAAATGTTTTATAACCAGTGACAACAATGGAAAAGAATGTTTCAGAAGACAGAACATGTTTAATTGTCAGTGGAGAATTATTATAAAAATAAAGCAATGCTAGAAATACTTCATGTAACAAAAAGAGATTTCACAGAAAAGGAAGCATAGGAACTTGCCCACTGCTGTCTAAGGAACTTCACAGCAGGCTCTGGTGTGGGGCTAGTGAGAACAAACTAGAAGGCCACCCAGGCAGCTAGTTCTAGATCTAGAACTGACTCCCAGGCAGAAGTTCCAGGTTTACTGTATCACCAAGAAAAGCCTAAACTGTTAGTGCTATGGACAGTCCACAGAGTTACCCAGGAAGCATCCTGCAGAGCCTTAGTACTGGTGCACATTCATACCCCTACCAGTGCCGTCACCCACCCAGACTGTTTGCACCCATAGCTCACTTCCAGGGAGTCTTCATGTGGACATATTTGATTGGCAGAAGCCAAGTCACCTATTGGCACCCTTGTAGCAAAAGAGTTTGAGAAATGGGGATTTTCTTATTCTGTTATTGGAAGGTGGAGTTCACAATGTGGGGAACTGCAAAGATACAGTGAAGATGTGCAGAGGCTTTGAAGCTGCCTTGAATGGTATACAACCACTAAAGACATGTAGTTTCCAGTGTTTTGCTGTTGAACAATATTCTATTGAACATCATTGTACATGCATGTTTGTCCACATGTCTGATTCTTTCCTCAGAAGAAGAGAAGTGTGAAAGGTGATTGTCTTTTTTAATACTGTATACATTGACACTGTTTGATTTTTTTTTAAATAAACATATATTACTGAAATATTACAAAAGAAACAATTTAAAAGATTCCATAAGCTGTTCCATTTCTAGGTTTTTATCATGGAGAAACCCTTATACATATGCATAAGGTGACATATTCTAGAATGTTCATTATAGCATTTTTAAGTAGCTTTATTTAGATATAACTTGCATACCATAAAATTTTACCAATTTTAAGTGTACAATTCAAGGCGTTTTAGTTAAGTTTATGGAGTTGTACAGCCATTGCCACATTCTAGTTCTACATTTCCATCACCCAAAAAAGTTCCCACATACCCATTTGCAGTCAGTCCTCACTCCTGCCTCAGCCCCAGGTAACCTTCTGTCTCCTTTTGCCTCCCTTTTCTGGAAATTTAATATAAAAGGAATCATATAATATGTAGTCTTGTGTCCGCCATCTTTCTACTTAGCATGATGTTTTTGAAGTTCATCAATATTATAGCATTCATCAGGTCATTCATTCCTTTTGATGGCTGAATAATATTCCATTGCATGTATATACCTCATTTTGTTGATCCATTCAGCAGTTGATGGACTTTTGGATTATTTCTACTTTTTGGCTATTGAAATATTGCTATGAACATTGCATACAAGTTTCAGGTAGACATACGTTTTCATTTCTCTTGGGTAGACATTCAGGAGTGAAATTGCTGGGTCATGTGGTAATTTTATGTTCAACGTTTTAAGAAATTGCCAAACTGTTTTTCAAAGGGGTTGTGCCGTTTTCCAGCCCAGTCAGCAGACATGCAACGGTTTCAGTTTTCCCATATCTTTGTCAGTCTTTTTGATTATAGCTATTTTATTTCAGTGGTGTGAAGTGGGATTTCATGTTTTTTAATTTCCATTTCTCTAGTGACTACGGAAGCTGAGAATTTTTTTCATGTGGTTATTAACGCATTTGCATATCTTTTTTGCTGAAATATCTATTCAAATCTTTGCCCCTTTTTTAAATAGGGTTGTTTTATTATTGAGGTGTAAGAGTTTTTTATACTTTCTGGACACAAATTCTTTGTAAGATATAATTTGCAAATATTTTCTCCCAGTCTGTGACTTATCTTTTTATTTTCTTAGTGATGTGTTTTTTTAATTAACAGTTTTATTGAGATACAATTCACCCATTTAAAATGTATAATTCAGTGGTTTTTAATATATTCATAGAGTTGTGCAACTACCACCACAATCAATTTTAGAACATTTTCATCACCCCAGAAAGAAGCCCAGTACCCACTAGTACTCACTCCCCGTTGCTCACCAACCCCTGTCCTAGGCCTAGGCACTTATTAATCTATTCTCTGTCTCTATAGATTTGCTTATTTTGGACATTTCATGTAAATGGAACCATACAATATGTGGCTTTTTGTGTCTTCTTTCACCTAGCATGTTTTCAAGGTTCATTCATGTTATAGCATGTATCAGAGCTTCATCTGTTTTTATTGCCAAATAATATTCTATTATACAGATATACCACATTATGTTTATCCATTCACCAGGAGATGGATACTTGAGGTTTTTTGCTATTATGATTAATGCTGCTATACATACCTATGTACAAGTTTTTGTACGGACATAATGTTTTCATTTCTCTTGGGTATGTAGTATCTAGGAGTGAAATTTCTAGGTCATATAGTAACTCTTTAACTTCCTTTTGAGGAACTGCTAGACTATTTTCCAAAGCAGCCACACTATCAACATTCCCATCAGCTGTGTATGAGGGTTCCAATTTCTCTACATACTTGGCACACACTTGTTATCTGTCTTTTTTATTTTAGCCATCGTAGTGGGTGTGAAATGGTATTTTACTATGGCTTTGGTTTGCACTTCCCTGACGGCTAATGATGTTGAGCATCTTTTCGTGTACTTATTTGCCATTTGTATGTCTTCTTTCGAAAAATGTCTAGATCCTTTGCCCATTTTTCAATTGTCTTTTTATTAAGTTATAAGTGTTCTTTCTGTATTCTAGGTACAAGTCTCTTGTCAGGTATAAGTGGTTTAAAACTGGAAAAGGTGTGTGGCAGGGTTGTATCCTTTCATCCTACTTCTTCAATCTGTATGTTGAGCAGATAATTCGAGAAACTGGACTATATGAAGAACGTGGTGTCAGGATTGGAGGAAGACTAACAACTTGCGATACACAAATGATACAACCTTGCTTGCCAAAAATGAAGATGACTTGAAGCACTTATAGATGAAGGTAAAAAAACTACTGCCTTCCGCGCGGATTACACCCAAATGTGAAGAAAATGAAAATCCTCACAACCAGGCCAATAAACATCATGATAAACAGTGAAGAAATTGGAGTTGTAAAAGATTTTATTCTACTTAGATCAACAATCAACGCCAATGGAAGCAGTAGTCAAGAAGTCAAACTGCATATTGCTTTGGGCAAATATGCGGCAAAAGACCTCTTTAAAATCTTAAAAAGCAAAGATGTCACTTTGATGACTAAGGTGCCTCTGACCCAAGCCATGGTATTTTCAATCATCTCATACGCATGTGAAAGCTGGACAGTGGAAAAGGAAGATTGAAGAAGAATTGATGCATTCAAATTGTGGTGTTGGTGAAGAATATTGACTTTACCATGAACTGCCAGAAGCGTAAAACAAATGAGTGTTGGAAGAAGTACAGCCAGAATGCTCCTTAGAAGTGAGGATGACGAGATTTCGTCTTGCTTACTTTGGTCACGTCATCAGAAGGGACCAATTGCTGGAGAAGAACATCATGCTTAGTAAAGTAGAGAGTCAGCAAAAAAGAGGGAGACCCTCAATGAGATAGATTGACACAGTGGCTGTAACAATGGGCTCAAACATTAGTGATTGCAAGGATGGCGCAGGAACAGGCAGTGTTCATTCTGTTATCTGTAAGGTCACTATGAGTAGGAGCTGAGTCAGTGCAACAATAACAGCAGTCTCGTACGTGATTTACAAAAATTTTCTCCCATTCTATGGGTTTTCTTTTCACTTTCTTGATTGTATTCTTTGAAGCACAATTTTTTTTTTATTTTAATGATGTCCAATTTATTTTTTTCTTTTGTAGTTTTTGCTTCTTTATGTCATATCTAAAAAACTGTAAGCTAATCCAAGGTCGTGAAGAATTACACTTATGTTTTCTTCTAAGAGTTTAATAGTTATACCTCTTACATTTAGGTCTTTGATCCATTTTTAGTTAATTTTTGCATATAGTGTTTCATGGTATCTTTTGAAGAGCAGAAGTTTTTAATTTTGGTGAATGCTAGTTCATGTTTTGTTCTATGGATCATGTTTTTGGTGTCATATCTAAGAATCCTGTGTGCAAGGTCACAAAGATTTTCTCCTATTTTATTTGAAAGATGCACGTGTATTATTTCCTAACTGTGTGGCTCCCGAGTCCTCTTAGATCCACAGCCTAGCGGCTCTGCTCAGTCTGTCTACCTGAAAACCCTCTCCTTCTCTGTGCTGTCTTTTCCTTTCACCCCTGTTTTTAGTCTATTCTTATGGTATTCTCTCTCCTGTGTTCCTTCTTCTCCCTTCCCTCTTCCTCTCCCCCCACCCCCACCCCATTTTCCTTTTCCTCTCCCTCCCCAGTCCTGCAGGCAGCCTGATTCCTTCCTTGCAGATATGACCATGCAGTGCTTGGCACCACTGAGAAGCTCTGTTCACTGGCCCAAATTAACTGAGAAAAAGGACTTTTCCCCTTCTTCAAAGAGGCGAGATATTTTATCTTGAGGTAACATATTTTATCTCTTTGATTCTCCCAGGCGCAGGCCACAGGATCACCACGCACATCACCCACTCACGGAGGCAGCTGCCCAATGCCCATGCCAGTCCGTTCCACATCCGCTGGCTCCACCCCCACCCACTGCCCCCAGGACTCCCTGAGCGGGGTTGGAGGAGATGTGCAAGGGGCTTTTGTGCAAGGTGAGTTTCTGGAACAGAGTATAATGGGGAGCTGAAGGGATTTGGAAACATGGATGAGATTCCTGGAGAGATCTTTCCAGTTTCTTTTTTTTTTTTTGTGCTCTTAGCTTTAAATGATTAGATTTTCTTATATGGTGTAAATAAGCCAAGTGCTAGCCCCTTCTCGTTAGATGGGCTGGTCTTAAGTGCAAGGTCTGTGGGCTACATATGTGTGGGGAAAATGGGCCTCCTGGGGTCCTGTGCTCTTTTTTCCAGGTGGTGGGAAGCGCCTTGTCCTGTTGGCTTTGCCTCCTCCAGAGGAATTGGATGGAATCATTCTCAATGTCATGTGCCTGGCCTAGAAGGCCTTTAAAGCAAGCAAAAGAAAGAAGAGTGGTACTCTAAATAGGACCTTGCTGAAGGCACATTAAGCATGGCATTGCCACAGTCATCTGAGGAGCTAGTGACCAGCAATATTAAGTAGTTGAGTGGGAAGAAAAAGTAGTTAAGAACAAATTCTTATTGGGGCTGAAGACAAGGTGGGAGGTGGTGGTATTGGAGCATACAGTCCTGCCTAAGGCTGAGAAATACCTTGGCATGATGCTTGTTCTGGAGCCCAAATTTTCTTATCGTATGGTGGCTAAGAAGCACAGAAATGACAGAATCCTGCTCTTCAGGTAGACAAGACAGAGGGAGGGAGAATAATGGACTTGGGTACCTCATGCTTCTGATGGTCTGGGAGCAGGTAGAGCGGCCACAGCCCCATCTCTCTTAGGTATTCAGCACCTGTGTCCAGGGGCCTGGCAAAACTGAGGCTTTTACTTGGCTGTCTCCTCTCCATAGCCACCCACCCTGGCATCGCCATCTGCTCTGCCTCTCCTCAGGTACGAGGAGAAACCTCCGCGATGACCTGCTGGTGGCTGCTGACTCCATCACCAACACCATGTCATCCCTGGTGAAGGAGCTCCATTCAGGTGAAACGCAGAGCTCCCGCCCAGCCTCGCATCATCCCCTTCCGTATCCACACCCTCCTCACTTCCTCCCAGTGCTGGCAAAGCTTTATCCCATCCACACACCACCTCCTTTGGCCAACCTCATTTTGCCACTCAATCGTTTTGCCTTCTAGGAACACTGGACGTCTTCACCCAGACACCATCTCTCCCACATGTGACCACATAGAGATAACTACACATTTAGGTTTATCTTCAAAATATGTATTGTGTTGCAAACACATTTGAGAATGTAAAGAAATTCAGATCTTTAAGTACAGTTAGGCCCTTCCTTGCTTAATTTGTCTTCCTTCTGTGCTCTGTCCACAGTTGCTCTTTCCTAGGCCTGACCAGCCATCTCATTCTGAAGCTTTCCTGGATGTCTGGAACCGAATTGACCACAAAAGCTTCTGGACTTTCTCCCAGCTGTCTTTCTGCTCTCACCTATTTGATTTGATTTTGAAACACTATTCCTTCCTTTGTCCATGACCAGGCTCTGATTTTACTCAAAGTTCATGACCTAAGTCTCCTGCTTCCTTCCCTCCTTCATGTTGAGTCTGATCTGCAGCATCTTTTTTAGTCTCTCCTTCACTTAGCTATGTCAGTGATTTCTCAGAGACCTTTACCTCATGATGTGCTTTCTCCTTATATAAGACCCAGGGGAGAGAAAGAAAATAAAAGGCCATTCACATTTTATCATGTGTCCAAGAATCCCCATGACCCCTTCAGTTATGTTGCTGCTGGATATTCATTAAGTTTTTTTACAATCGTAGGGTTTCTGTGTCATATATTAAAACAAATGAGCTCCCTTCCTTAGTGCTGTGGGTCACTTATACAACCGGCCCTCTTTTGTTTCTGTTCACCTAATATAGTGCTTTGAATACACTGAAGTAGCTTAGGGTAATTAATTAAAATATAAAGCAGTTTTCTATGGGTTATTGAAACACAAGTACTTATTCAAACAGATACATTGGGTCATCAGTCTGTAGTCTTAGGGAAACAAACTCTGGGTATTTCTTCAGACCTTAGTAAAGAAAGCATATGTCTTCATGTTGTTGTAGGACCAAACCAAGGTCTGGTCCACAGCTTCGTTCTCAAATCTGCCTGTTTTCATTTAGAAGAAAATAAGCATGTGGCCTGGGGTGGTTTTACCAATGCCATTAGGATAAGATGCTGATTCTCTTGTAGCTGTATGTGTCATTCTCCCCGTTCTGGGACTGGTTCTCAGTCCCCACCAGAAGCACTCCCTCCTGCATATACACACAAACTAAAGAGGTGATGATGGCCTTTGGTGATGACTTCATAGGTGATTAAAAGGTCCCTTCCCTAATATATCTCCCCACAGATGCCAGAAATCCCGCTTTTAGAAGGTGCGTCTTAGGGGATTCCAAACCATGGAAATTCACCACACTTGTGTCTAGTGGCCACTTACTAGGTTTTATGCAAAACAAGTGGCTCATGAGCTTACCACCCTAGGATGAGAGGCAGTTGGACCTCACTAAACGTAAAGCAGATAGAGACAAAATAGCTTCACAAAAATTAAAAGTTTATGGGGACACTCAGCAATCCCTCATACTTGGAAAGGGTGGTTTTAACAAAATTATGTAATGTAATTTGGAAGGTACCTTAGAAATCACGTTGTCCAGTCCCAGTACTTTAGAAGTGTAGTGAGTGATATCAGAGAAGTGATTAGCTAAAGTCTTGCAGCACGAGGCTAGTCCTAGAACTCAGGTCTTGAGTGCATTAAGCCAATACTCTTACTGCCATACTACCCTTATCCCACACAGAACAAGATGCCAAATCTGCAGTCCCCTGAGGGCCCCTCTCACTGATGCGCAACTCCCCCCGCCCTGAGGCCTGTAGATAGGCATGGGCTAAGTCCACAGGTGGCACAGTGGCCTTATAAAATGTGGAAATACACTCCCTTTACATATGGGGGTGCCAGTTTCTGAATGAGTGCAAGAGTCCTGTCCAACACCAACACATTTTTACAGTCTCCTTGATGGTGGTTTTATAGGTTTTTATTAGGATGAGATTAGATATTCAGATTATATATATTTACACAGTGTAGAGATTACAGACATATAGTTTGATCTCCTGACCTTTTCCGATATATTTTCACAAATAATAGAGTCCTAGAATTGAAAATGACCTTAACAAACCAAATCTGTTGCCATCGAGTCGATTCCACTCATAGTCATTCAATCCAATTTTCCGCCCAGTATAAAAGTCCTCTCTTTAAATATTTCCAGTGAGCACATTCATGACCACCTCAAATCATTTGGAAAGTTCTTCCTTACTGGGGAGCCAAAATCTGTCTTTCTATAACCAGCTCATCCTTGTTCCACTCTCTAAAGCTACCCAGAATCAGTTCAATCCCTCACCTTCATGTTAGCCTTTCAAATATTTGATGACAGAGAACATTGCACTTAAGTAATCTTCTTTAGGTTAACTGTACCCAATTCCTTCAACCTTCCTAATGTGACATGATCTTTCGACATGTCGCCATCCTGGTTGACCACACTGGGATGTAGCCCAGTTTTCCAAGGCCCCACTTCAAAGCAAGCACCCAGGGCTAAGCACACTTCTCTGTATCATGCGGGATCTTCTCTCTGCAGAGCACAGTGAATCTGTGGCTTCTTTTGATCAGAACCCTGTGGGAGCAATCTGAGATTGCATTAGCTTTTTTCCTACACAGCCACATTGCAATGTTGAGTCACTTTACGGTTTTTGTAAGTGAAAACCTGACAAAAGCCAGTGTTAATCTAGGTACCCCCCACCCTACGCTGCTGTGATTGCTTTCGGAAACCTGAATGCAGGACTTTAGATGTATCCCCAGTAGATGATGTCACCTTAGGGAAAATAGATGTAGTGAAGAGGCAGGCACCCTCCCCTCCCCGGTCACCCAGGAAGCCAGTGGCAGAGCCAGCAGCAGGGTGGGTGCCGTTAGACTGCTCTGCCTCTTAGAGGCTTGAGGCTTATGGGCAGCTCCTATTAAACGATACTGGGGCTGGAGACTAGGTGAGTTTAGGCACCCTGGGAGGCCTGCAGTCATGAGCCTTCAGCTAGGGTTTCATCACAAGCCTCATAAATGACTCCCTTCACCCTCCTCCTATGCTTGACTGTGCTGAAGGGTCACTGGCCTCCTTGGACTTGTTTTCACAGCAGAGGAAGGTGCAGAGGAAGACGAAGAGAAGATACAGAATGAGAAAGACAGAGGTAAAGGCAGCTCAACAGGACCCTAGTTTGTATGGGGAGGCAAAGCTCTAGCCCATGAATGAAACCACCCTCTCCCTTTGTGTCTGCTTGCCTTCCCTCTGCCACCTTTTCCCAAAGTTATCAGACCCCCAAAGCTCTGTCTACCTGCTTTTCCTAACTGAAGGTCAAGTTTTACCCTGGAGGTGGTCATGTCAATTGATCAACAAAAGCTTCCTGATTTCCTAATACTATGATAGATGGTTGGGATATAGAAAGTGGATACAAGTAAAACACAAAACATGACCCCTTGCCTCAAGAAATTTATAATCTAGTTAGGAAAGCAAGACTAAAGTATACAAAATAAATAGGAGCTAAAACTAAGTGGCAAACTTTGAATGAATGATTATAAATTCAATAAGCGTTTCTGAAAAGGAAGAGATTATTGTGGACTAGAATAGCCAAATGGCTTTGTGGCTTCATGGAAGAATAAAAGCAGGAAAGAAAGATGTCAGCAAAGGACAGTAATGCCTTCCTAGTTTTGTCATGTATAAAGCCTATCTGATACTTGTTAGGTGCTAAGAATTATGCTAAATGATTTTCATATGTAGTCTCATTTATTCCTTAACACCCCTATAAGATACATAATAATATTCCCGTTTACTGATAAGAAAATAACCTCAAGCAGTTTTGATGATGTAGCTATCAAGTGGCAGAGGCTGGATTTAAACTGGCTCTTTCTGACTCCAGATCCCATCCTCTTAATCTCCATGCTTCTACGTTCTACTGAACAGATAACAAATTTCTTTTTGGACATTTGAGAGTTAACTATTATTTCTGTCATATATTAATGTGTCTGTTGCTGGCTTCCTCTGAAATGTAAGCTCCACGAAAGAGAAATTTTGGTCTGTTTTGTTCATGTTATACCCACAGTGCCTAGCACATAGTATGGCATCAATAAATTAACCAATCTAAGGAAATGGATGTGATGTAATAGAAAGTCGCTTGTCAGTAGAGCGAAATGGAGTGGTCACCATAAGGAGACCAAGATAAAGATGAGAAGGAGCCAGCACCAATTCTCTGTCCTGAATGCTAAGCACTTAACACACCCCTCCCATTTGATTTCACAGCCTCATGACGGAAGAATTATAGACAAAGCTCAGAGCTGTTAAATAACTTGCACAGGAAGTAAGTGGAAGAGCCTTGATTTAACCCAGGTATCTCCAACTCCAAGCCCATGCTTTAGTTGAGCAGAACTAGTAGACTAAGTGAAATGAAATAAGTCTTAACATTTGAAGAACCAAGGAAGGGTAGGAAGACATTGAGAAGATGCAGGAGAGGAAGTTGTGACTAGAAAGGGGAAGCACGTTGGATGATGGGGGTCTAGAGCATTGTTTACCTGTGGCAGATAGTGCCAGTAAGAAATGGAGGTCTCTGGAGTCTCAGAGGGCAAAGAATTTGTCAGCAAGGACACTGGAATTGCCAAGGAAGAAACTAGGAGAAGAAGAAGATTGTGCCCCAGGTTCTAAGACCATTGAGTAAGTCAGCTAGGCCTAGGAGAAGGTGACAATAGCTATGATGAACTGATAAGAATGACATATTTGGCATGGACTTCAAAAGATCAGAAGTAGAGAGCAGCAGTATTTCGCACCTCTAGACATGCTACAAAAAAATGAAGAGAAAACTGACTTCCCCAGGCAGATAGGGGCCTGGGAAGAAGGCAGGAGGGTTGTAGGGCAAGAGGTGAGGGAAAGGGGTGATACATAGAGATGAATTTACGCTTATGTGAACACATGCCCCAAACACATGCACATACACACAATCCAGCCAAATCCCGGCATTCATGTGGAATGTTCTTGGCTAGAGACATAACAGCTGCTTCTTTGGCCTCTCTTCCTGTATACCCTCCCTTCTCCAATAGCTTTTCCCATGGCCTCTCCTAGTCTCTCTCCACTCCCCTGAGGCAAACATAGGACCCTGCTCAGCCCCATATGTCTTGCCCTGCCCATGGACTGTAGCCTTCTGTCCTGGCTGAGGGCTTATATAGGCTGCATCTCATATATGAATTGGGTATCACTTCCTTTCCCCATACCTTGTGGCCTCTGGGGCTCTCTATCTTTGCACCTGTGTTGCCCTGTCAACATCTCTTCTGTCTTTCTATCCTTCTTGCTTTTAGTGTCTCCTTATCTAGCTTTTAATGCACATACCAGGGTCTTTGTGTATGTATGTGCAGTCTTTTTATGAGAATGCTGGGATTTTTATTTCCATGGCTTTTAGGTGCCATCCCTGAGGGGAAGAATGTTAAGAGTTGGGGTGAGAGATGGGTAGGGTTTTTTTAATATATGACTCACAGCGTTGTATAGGTCCTAGTCTATGTCCCTGCCACTAAAATGTAACTGTTATGAAGGAGTAGTTATAAGATCAAGTGCTTTTATGGATGGACCTCCTGATTCTCTGCCATGATCTAGGCATGAGATTTTACTATAGACTGACACAGCACTAACTAGAGAGAGAGAAAGAAAAGAAAATTGCTTCGTTTGGGTTGAAATCATGCTGACATAAAATAAACACAACTTTGTCATCACCCTCAAGCAAACCTAATCTACTCCATGCAAAAACCAAACCAAACACATTGCTTTCGAGTTGATTCCGACTCATAGTGACCCTATAGGACAGAGTAGAACTGCCCCATAGGGTCTTCAAGGCTATAATCTTTACAGAAGCAAACTGCCACATCTTTCTCCCACAAAGTGGCTGATGGGTTTGAACCACTGACTTTTCGGTTAGCAGCTGAGCAGTTAACCACTGCACCACCAGGGCGCCTTAATGCAAAAACAGTGAGAGTCAAACAGGCACTTTTGAATGACTCAGGAGCAAGCTGGACTTTCCAGCCATACTCACACCTACCTCGGGCCTCTCCTCCTCTACCCTGCTTTCCTGCCTGGCCTGCATCCTGGGGAATGCTTCAGCTCCACTGGGGTTCCCTTCCTATTTTGCACGCTCACCCCTTGCCTTGAGTTGGGAGTACTTATAAACAAGACTACATAGAAGAAGCATCGACTGACATGACTTCCCCCAGATTATCTCAGAATTAAATTATCTCGGTACTCCAGAGCCTCGTTTTATGCTCCCGTGTCCTTCAGAAACTCCTCCTCTCCCAGGACCTGCCGTCCACAGTGCTGGTAGCTTGTGAATTCAGTTTGCACATTTAAAGGACCCTGGTGCATGTCTGGTAGACTGACAGCAGCGGCCCTCTGTGAGGCTTTGGAGGGTCCAGGCAATGTTGGAGATTCCAGATCAAGCCAAGAGCATGAGTTGGCATTCCAAAGCAGATGCATCTGCAGGGAAGCAATACTGCCCTTATCAAAGGTTAATTCAGTTCCCCTTGTTCACTTTCAAAACCAGATGGGCTTTGCCCCCTGATGTAACTGCCCCCTAGATTTAAGGGGCTTTGTTTCCCTTTCAGTATTATTGTTTTCCTTCTCCTGGAAAGCATTTGTCCCCACGTGGCTGTTTCACATCAGTTGCAGTTGCTTTCTGTAGACACTGACCTCCCCCTGCCATCACGCCAGTACCAAAGGGCAGGGCAAGCCCCAGGCCCCAGGTGGGTGGGTCAGGAGAGCACCCTCAGAGGAGATCCAGGGTGCTGACCTATGTGTTGTTTCTGTCCGTGCTGCTGCAGGTTAGCGGAGGAGCCTGTGCAAGAGGAAGCATGGGTGAGTACCTGCTATGGCTCCGCCCTTCCCCACAGCCCACTCTCCCTTCTTGTTCAAGGCCTTCACTTCCCTCCTCTCTTTCTTCCGTCATGTTTCCCAAGCCAGAGTGATCCTAACAGGCAAAACTCAAGTTACCTTTTCTTTAAAGAGCCCAGCCCCACGTTTTCCCATTGCTCCCGGAACCTTCTGTGTACTCACTTTGACGTGTTGTCATGGCCAGTCTTGCACTCACTGCATGCAGCCTAGGCCGCAGTCCTGGCCTGGCATCCTCTGGGTTGGGATGGAGCTGGCAGATGAGATACTGATGGCTGAAACAGGCTCTGTGAAGGGTGTCAGAGGTGGAATGAGAGCTGCCCACTTCCTGGGGCTGCCTTTGACCCCCCGCGCTCCTGTCTTCCCATAGTCACAGTCCGTTTCTTCCAGGGGAGCCACCTACAGCCAGTGCACCCTGGGATTCTTTCACCCAGAGCTATGGCCTGCCACCGTACCTCACGGGATCACACTATGCCACAGAAGGACTGCGCCATTCCCCAGGGTGCCTGGCCAAGCTGCACCTGCTCGCTTCCTGAGGAAAAATTAATAAAAATGCAGATTTCCCCGCAGACAAATGCCCATTGCTCTTAGGGATTCATCTTCCACGGTTTTCCATCTTGAGATCTTAACTCTCATCTAATGCCAGTCCCCAGACATTGCAGCCTCTAAGCATGCTCACTAATGGAAGCGACAAAGTGGAGAAATCGGACACTCAGTTCAGAGGGGTTTTTTCAAGTATAGATTCCTTTGGTGCAGCCATGAGATTGTTCTTTATTTTTAGTCTTTCTCCCCTCTCTTCACCTCCTACTTCTTTTTTTTAAGTTCAGGCACTTCCCTCAGTTACAGGTCTCAGGGCAGAGAAGCCAGGGCCGCAGCCCCCACGAGCCAGAAATGAGCTTTCTCAGGGCCTCCCAAGCAGTCTCCTCCCAGAACAGCCACAGGCCCTTCCCGGCTTCCCCAGCCTCCCCTCCTGTCTGCACTGCCCCTCTGCATGGCTCTGTAGGGCTCAGGCCCTGGGGCCTCATCTGCAGTCCCCACCCCCAGCATACACTGACTGGGGTTACACACAACCAGGGCAGATTACCCAATAAGCAAGGGTTAACTTGTGCTTACTTCCTAATCTGTAGTGAACAGCTTCTGATGGGTTTCAAAACCTGTGAAACTGTTCATTACAGATTAGGAAGTAAGCACAAGTAGGCCTGTGCTTACCTTGCTGACTAGGTAATCTGTCCCTGTCAGGAACTGTAAATTTGAAGAGACTTTGATTCTGTAAGAAGGTGCTGTCGGGTTGGGAGAGAAACAGATGCCAGCCATACCTAGAAGCAGAATCTTTGATGTGGTGGAAAAAATGTGAACTTGTTGACTACAGATGATCTGGTAAGCAAGATGAGCACCGTGCTTACCTTGCCTATTGGATAATCCTCCACTGCTGGCTGGGCTGCACCCAGGCAACAAATTCTCTTGCTGCCTCGGGCCTGCCTGCGGAGGCTTTTCCTTAAACTTGCTATGCACCTTCAAGCAAGGCCCTCCTCGCAGCAACCTCACTGCACCCCGCCCCCAGTCAGGCTGCTGTAGCCAGCCAGGGACATGAGGAACTGACTCACCTTCAGGAGCCTGCCAGAGCCCCTCTCCCAGGGCGGAGAGGAACTGCTGTGTAAGGAAAGACTTGTTGAAGCCATCTGGCCCACTCCCTCTTTGCGCAGAGAAGGAAAGAAACTAAGGCCCAACCCAGGAGCTTGATGGCAGAGCTGGAATCAGAGACTGAGCTCCCACCTCCCAGCCCTGTCCTCTTGACCCACATCAGGAGTTATGAGAAACTCCCCAGTAGTAAAGTCAGATGAGAAGCATGGAAACTCAGATGACTGAGATTCAGGGACCCTCGAGTTCTGGCTGCCGGCACGAGGCTAAGGCATGCTTCCTTTTGCTCTATCTACAGGCACACCTACTTCTGCTTCCCTTCTCCTCAGCCACGGTTCTTCCCAGGAAACCACCACATTCTGTGGAAACACTTCCTGACCCCGTGACCCCTATCACCAGAAATGATAATGCCCCTTTCCCTAAGAGGGGGCCCAACTATTGTTAGCACTTTGCATTCTCCAAAGCTGGTAAGGGGAGCACCCCAACAGCCCCAGCCCTGAAGATTGTTTTGTCCATCACAGATCATAGCAGTGTTTGCTCAGAAATCCCCAGCCATGCCCGTGACTAACAGTGAGTCTGTCCTGCACAGGCACAGAGGACATGGAGCAAGCTGGCACCAACACAACAAAGGCACGGTCTCCCCCAGAGGCGCATTCCTATCCATCTTTCCACTGCACACCTGGACCAGGCTCTCAGGCTGCCAGAGTCACTCCACCGCCAGGGAGAGGGGAGCCAACATGGTGGGAAGCAGGGAGGGGCTGCCCAAGGCCACAGCTGGGGGGCCTTCCCCTCTCACCTTCCTGCCCGTACTAGCTAGCATCTTCTACTCCCCTCCGGGCATGGTCTCATCGCTCCAACAAGGAATTTACCAGGAGGTTGAAAAGAGAAAAGAAAAAGCACTCCTCTCTTGTGTGTTCCTGGCCTGATGGATTTCTTTCTGGCATTCTGCCAGCATGCGGGGTGCTCCCTAGGGTGGGGGCACAAGGTTCCTCCCTACCTTTGACCTTTAAAAACCAACAAGTTTTGTTCTGTCTACCGTGCAGAGAAACCTTCAGGCCTTGCACAGTTCTATAGACATTCACACCCTGGCCACAGTGCTAAAAATAGCCTCCTTCCTTTCTCTCACACTGGTTGGGCTTCCGCCCCTTTTGATGCTGCTGCTCTGCAGCCTCAAGAGCTCCGCGCCGCGGCGCCCAGTCAGAGTCCTCCCGCCAGCAGCGAGAGGATTCAGTGCAGCAACGCTGAGGCTTAGCCAGTGGGCAGGAAGCACTGGCCCATGACCGCCAGAGGGAGCACTCACCCTGGGGGCCTCTTCCGAAACAGCCTCTTTGCTTCTGAGGGTCCCATTACCCTCTGGCACACGTGAGAATCAATTCCAATTCCCGGTGATTTTCATTTATTTTTTCTCCTCCCTGGGCTCCAGGATGTTATTTTTAGTAGAAGAAGTGCTATAAATATTTATAAAGGGCAGTGACTGGAATGAAGTGAGAGGCCCCACAGCTGGCTTTCAGCACCCCCCGCCCCAAACCCTGCAGACCCCTGGCTACTGCTGGAGGAGATCTGTGCAGAGCCAGTGGGCTCCACCCAGGAAACCTAGTGAAGGAGCAGTCAGGGTGAAACAAAAGGGGCTGGCGTTAGCTATTTCTGTCTTGCCCCCTCCACTTGTCTCCTCTCCCTCCATTTCTCTTCATTTCTAAAAGAGGCCCAGGCTTGTTTTGTAGAAGTACATATGCCCGGTCAGGCCCGGGTCCTCAGCATGGCTGGCCTTGCCTCTGGTCATAAGTACAGTCATGTGCTGTATAATGTCCATTCAGGCAGTGTCTGACCATGTATACGTCTGTGGTCCCGTAAAGTTTAAGAGTTCAGAAATCTGAGTCGGAGAACAAGAGATAAAGATGTAGTGAACACAACAGCTTCCCACATACAACACATTAAAGCAACACTTCCAGATACACTAAAACATCTTTAACATAATAATACAGTAATAATAATGTTTTGATGCACATCGCAAAGTAGCGCCCGTTTGTTATTACAAATCATTATATGTACCTCGAATTTTTAGGCTTTACGGGAGTTGGTTCATAACTACAGGGTGTTCGGACCTTCATAACCCAGGGACTGCCTGTATATAATAATGGTGTTCACACAACATTCAAATCACCTAACATCCTACTTCACAGAATGTATTATGGACAGTAAGCAGCACATGACTGTACTAGGTATCAGCAGCAGGTGCAACTTGGGTTGCCGCAGCTGTGAGGACAAGAAGGAAAATGGAGAGGAGGAGCTGGTTCCCCCTCAGTTGTGAAAAAGAATGCTTACCCTCCAACGCTCACGAGAAACCACTAGGCCCACACATGTGACCAAGCATAAAGAGGTCTCTCTCAGGACCTAGAGAGCCAGCAGGTGCTCTGGTAAAAGAAAAAAAATGGTGAAAAGGAGTTTACACCCACTCAGGAAACAGTGCTTCCCACCACAGCCCTGACTTCTCACACTTTGTCCTCTGTCCCCTAAGGACAGGGCAGAGTGCCAGCTCCCAGTTCCTCACATGAGCTCCTTCCTTCTTCCAGAACAGAAAGAGCCAAGGACATAGATTAAAAGCACCAGTAGGCCCCAGAGCAGTTAGGTACTCCACTCAGCATGCGGCAGTGTCTTCCAGGCCCTGTGGGTGTCCACTCTGCACACTGGGAGGCCAGCCCACCTCTGCAGAGCTGGTCATCCATCAGCTCTCTTGCTCTCTACTTCACTTTGCAAGGAGAAGCCCTGACTTCTTCAACCACAGGAGAGGCTCAGAACTCCTGGCTTCTCACTGTCTACCAGCACCTGGAGGATAATGAAAAGTCCCTGGGTGATGCAAACGGTTATGCTCTAGGCTACTAACCGAAAGGTCATAGCCTTGAAAACCCCATGGAGTGCATTTCTCCTCTGCACCTGTGGGATCACCATGAGTCAGAATCAGCTGGACAGCAACTGGTATTAGGCATTAGGAGGGTAATAATAAGGGAAGTGGAGAGGGCACAGGGTGAACTATAATGCCAGCTTTATGGCACATAGTGTTTCCATTTGTATGTTAGTTTTTGTTGACAGTTGATTTCTTTTAGAGCTAGGTTACCCACTATTACCTAAGGCCTCTGAGATGCCACGTGACTTCTTGGGACCTGCTGTAGGATCCAGGTCCATATCAGAAGTTTGAAGCTGGGTCCCTTTCCTTTACCCTGACCTGGAACACAGGTGGTCATCTTAGAGCAGACCCCTAGAATTTATTGTGGAAGCCACTATAACCGGAGCCACAGACCACCCTCTGGGCCCTGCACTTCCTTCTTAATTGCTCTGTGACCATTTAGGAGCCTAATTTCAACCTAGGTAAAGACTCTTCAGAGAGATGGATCTACACTGTCAGCATTACAGGGGGCCATGGGTGAGTCAGACTGCCATGCAGAGCCATAGCCTGGGTTGTACCATTTTGTGGCTGTGAAGACCCCTGGGCATGGGCTCCACCAAGCTCAGGTCAGTAAATTCCAGCCATCCGGCAGCTCCATCTGTTTTCACAGCCCCTCTCATCTGCTGGTTGTACGTTACCCATTGGCGGAATCTCTCCTCTTCTGCATTGCTTACTCCCTGCTCCTGTAGTCCGTGACAGCTTCAGGAAGGTACAGTTGCTATGGCAATGCCTGGAACCATCTGAATTCATGCTCCACCTTCTGGAAGAAAGGGGCTTATGAGGAGCCATTCAGTGGATTCCAAATCTAGCCCTCTCCATCCTCTTCACTGTCAGGGGCCAGATGATTTGCTGCATATTTAAATGTGGGAGGTAGGTAGCCTGTCTTCCTTGGGAAGATGTTCTATATCTGCAAACCATATGTAGATGGGCAGGCTCTCTCTGTGGGTCAGAAAGCTAACTGCTAAAGGTGGAAAGTAAGAAGGGACATGGAGTCTAGAGTTGGGGCTGTCATTCATTCAAAAATGGCACCAGGCCCCTTCCACCATCTTCAGGCATCACAGAAGGGCCTTAGCGTTTAAGATTGAAATAACCTGGTCTGAGTGAAATAACTAGAGTGAGGGTATGGGTTTGGAGATGTTGAACTTCCCTCCAAACCTCATTAGACTCAGGATAATGGAGTCAAGTCAAAGTGAGGCCACTCAAGGGAAGAAAAGGAACTGGTCACTACTCAGAGTCGGTTCTGGTTACTCAGAATTATTGGGTTTTTGGGCTTACGAATGAAAGAGGAGATGGGCAGTGTAGGGCCCTAAGAAACCAAGAGGTGAGTTTAAGAATCGTGGCTAATATACAGAGACTTTATAGCCAACAGGGGCCCAGGCACACTGCCAGCTAATAAGGAGTTAGTTATAATTCTGAATCGGCTATACCCGGATTTCAAGTCTGCCCCAGCCAGAGTCCCCAACCAGGTAACAGAAAAATCTGCTAGAATGTAGACCTACAGCCATTGCCACACCTCCTAATTGGAGTTCATAGGCCTGAAACCTGGCTGGGCAGACACACTGCACCCAGTCTTTGTAACCAGCACAGTGAGTCCTCTGTGCACGCACAACAGTGAGGTGTAGGCGGTGGATGGTACAGCATTCCCCGAGGAGAATATTTACTGCCCCAGAGGAGAGCAAAGCCTTGGACTCAGAACCTGACTGTTGGGGCTGGGTGGGTATCAATGCACCTTGAGCTTTTCATTCAGGTCCCAGCTCGTGGGCCATGCTGCCCCCACCACCGTGGTCTGCTCCCAAGGCCTTAGTCACTTAGTCTGTATCCCTCCCAACCAGAGGAGATGCCCTTGCACGCCAGGTACCCGTACCCTAATTGAAGAAGAATTTGCTCTGGGTCCTGGGTTCAAAGCCTCTAAAAGTCCTTTCCAGAGCTCCGTAGAATCCCAGGTCTGGTGGTCACTTAGGGGCCCCAATCTCCATGCTTCCTCTGAAAGCAGGCCTTGTGGCTTCCTGTCCCATCTCCACAAAACAGTGATCACTGGGTAGCAATGAGGGGTACATCTTGTTAGCCAGCTCATAAACTGCTCCAGGAACTGTGCCTGGGTGATGGGCCCTGCCTTCCTTGGCCCCTTGACCTTCCCAGTGTTATCTCTTTTGGGCTCACCCGGATTGAGTTGGCCTTTTGGAAGAAGGACTGTGCCTCTGCTGAGAAGGAGCTTTGTGGAAAGGAAGTAATGAGCTGGGGAGGCAGGTGGCAGTGGAGCAGCACCGGGCCCCGGGGCAGGAACCAGGCCCAGACGTTGGCTGTGATGGAGCCTGTGGGGTGTAGCATCTGCAGAGACAATCTGAGCTTCTTTCTGGACCAGCTCCTTGGGAGGAGAGTCAGCCTGAGGATACCTGACTGGGGGTGGGGTAATAAGGTCTCCAGGCATGCGTTGGACCCCGGTATCCCACTCTGAAGGTTCCCCTTTTTCTCTTGACTGCTGATCAATGTTTGGCCATTTTCCTCATTGCCTAGACAACCGTCTTGGGTTCACCCTTTGCCACCCAGCCTACCCTTTGGGATCCCAGAGGTCCCTTCTTCCCAGTCTCCCCAGAGGACAAGAACAAAGGAATGAGGAATATAGAGGACAGCAGGTGAAATGAGTGATGTGTGGGCTGAAGAACTGAGGAGGTGGGGAAAGAGGAGAAAAGGAATGGGGCAGAGAGGCAGAGCTCAAGGTGAGGAAGGAGATATTTGACAGGGGAATACAGTAGACTGGACTAGACCAGGGAAGGGCAAGAAAGAAGGTGAGAAAGGGCCAGTGCAGGAGAAAAGATGAGGGAGGCAGGTTGGGGTGGCTTCTCCTCAGTCCTGAGCCCTAGGCTT
Organism: Dugong dugon; assembly: GCA_030035585.1. NCBI lineage: Eukaryota > Metazoa > Chordata > Mammalia > Sirenia > Dugongidae > Dugong > Dugong dugon. Next base: position 75,452,954 of record CM057473.1, read on the forward strand.
GTGGTAGTTAATTTCCTTTGTCCTGATGTTGCCACAGCTCATTAGCTCCAGATTTTACCCTCATTACGTCCCCACCGGCTTTCCACCCAGGGTCCCAATTAGCCCGGGCTGGGGACAGGGCTGCATTTGGCCTTACCTTGGGGTCCCTAACCTCTAGCATAGCCACTGCCCCAGGCACAGGCCTGGCCCCACTGGCTACCTCATCCACCCAGAAGGCACACTGGTGCAGGCTTATCTCCCCCAGCCCCTCCCTCTCTCCACAACTCACCCTCACCTCAGCCCCCTTTATATTGCTCAGCTGCACCCTCAAAGGGGGTTGATGGAATTTCCCTGGGGATTGTCTGGTTCAAGGAGTCTAGCTTATCTTCCTGCCCTCAGCCATCACTGGAGAGTTGAGAGGAATTAGATTGGGGTCATTGGGAGGCCTCTGGGGCCAAACTTTGCAAATTGTGATGTTTACAGCGAGGGTGGAGCTGGGAGAGGCCCTTGTTTAACATTTCTGTTTACCGAGGCCCCCACCCTGGCCTACCCACAGCCCACCTCAGGCTGGCTCCTAACTGGTCTTTCTCTCCCCCATTTTATGATGTAGATTGTGTCTTTATTCCCCTGCCTATTCTTTCAAGGGGAGACAGCTCCCTGGACAAGGTCATTCTCCAGCTATATTGTACACACACAGCTCCCCTCCAAAAGGCCTTTCCGCCCACCACACACAAGCACACCCAAGACAGGAATGCACTTCCCACAGTCACCTGGGGGGCTCGGAAGCTCAGGAGCCACAGGCTACCCAAGCACCCCGTGCCTGGAGAGCACTGTCCAGGTACCGTGGGGGGACAAATGAAGGAAATGGAGCTCTACCCTGAGAAGCCAGTGAACGGAGCTGTTGAAGAGATCGAGAAAGGAGAAAATGAAGGAAAAGTCCAGCAGTGAGGAAAATACCAGAACAGAACAAAGCAAGGTAAAATTGCAGCTGTGCTGTTGGGTGCATGAACGTTAGGGATTACAGAAGTCACTGGGAAACCAAACCAGGTGGGTTGCTTCAAGAGGCCTTCCCTCTATAAGGAAGGGAACAAGCTTTTGTTCAGTGCCTACGTGTGCGAGGTGTGCTAATATGGGATCTCATGTCATCCTCAACAACTGCGATGTAAGTGTTATCAGTTCACGGAGGAGCAAGGCCCAGAGAGGGTGAGTAACTTGCCTTAGATCACACAGGAAGTGACAAGCCTAATCTGTCTGCTTGACTCCGATGCTCCCCCACAACCCACTACATGCAAACTGCTAAAGCGGTAGCATTTCTGCATAGTTTCAAGGGAAGGGAAGAAGAATCCAAATTTTGGGGAATAGGAGCAAGAAGGGAAGTGGACTGTAGAGTCACTTGGCTTACATGGAGCCTGGTTTGCCCACTTGGAAAACCACCATGTAGAAATTGTCACCCAGCTTTGCTGATTTTTTTTTTTCCTTTTAAAACAACCAAAATAGTGTCTCTGATTCCTAATGCCACCTCCACCTCGGCACCTCTCCCACCCCATGCTCCCCAGTCCATGCACACGCAGCGTATACCTACCACAGAGAATGAGTTTGTCTTCTCCCAGTTACAGGCTCCACGAAACCAAACCCAGCAAGAAGGGAAGGTAGAGACAGCATTAGCTGACACCTGTGGCATGTGCATGTGCCAGCATTGTTGTAAGCGCATCGACTTAATCCTTTCAACATCCTTAAAAGGTACTAAACACTACTACACCATCATTCCCCATCTACAGATGAGGCAACCGAAACGAGAGAAGTACCTCACCCTGGGACAGGTAGCAGGTAGCACTGATTTGAAACCTGACAAGCTGTCTGCAGGGGCCTCCCTCCTAGCCACTGGGAAGCACTGCCTCTATGGCTAATGGACACTGATCAAGTGCCATTTCTGTGCCTGACACTATCCTTAAATTTTTATCTCTATCATCTCAGTAAGCAGTAAAGGAAGTCGTGGAGACTGCCAGCCTCCTGGTAAGGCGGTGGTCTTCCACTAAGCACACTCAGCATTTTGGAGGCCCGGCTCACATGGACCAATATTCATGTCTGTGGCTCCTCAGCCTCCACGCTGATTTTGCAGAGCAGGATTGGAAGGTCTTTTGGGGGACCTGCACCTCTGAGGGACTACCTGTCTCACACTAAAGAGACTTGCTAGGCTCCAACACCCCTAAATCTGTAGAACCCCACTATGCACTGGGGCAGGGTTCGCAGGAACTTGCTCTTATCCCCATGGAGGGCTGTGACATTCCCATTGCTGCTTAAGGGTTAGGGTAAGTCAGAGAATCACACAACTTTAGAGTATGAAGGAACCTCTTGACAACTCAGGAAACTTAAGCCAAGAAAGCAAACGGTCCAGGTCCACATAGGGAGGTGGTGGCGGAGCTCCTGGAGGAGTTTTTCAGGTCCTTCTAGCCTCCCTTCTGTTACTGTGCATCAAGGGTACTGGTCTCACTGCTTAGGATCATCCTGAGCCTTAGGGCATTTAAGAACACTCCTCCCCACAGGAAAACACCAGAACACTCTGTTGTAGTTGCCGTTGAGTCAACGCCAGCTCGTGGAGACCCCATGTGTGCAGAATACAACTGCTCCATGTAGGATTTTCAAGGCTGTGACCTTCCGGGAGCAGATCACTAGGCCTGTCTTCCAAGGTACCTTTGGATGGGTTCGAAATGCCAGCCCTCAGCTAGTAGTGGAGCGCTTAATTAATTGCCCAGCCTCCTGCCTAAGTCACTCACAAAGCATCCCCATTAGCCGACAGCGATGCTTTTGTCTAGTTACCAGGCCTTCCCAGTCATAGATGGTGGGGCCCCTCCACACGTGATATTCATCCTCCCAGAGGAAGGGCCGCCTGAAAATGTGTCTTCCAGTGAATGACCTGAACTAATCTGGCCACACAGGGGATCCCCTCCTCTCTCTGCTGCTTTCAAGTCCCCTGCAAAATCAGAGGGGTAAATTGGTACATATTGCTTTATGCGTTAAAATGAAAGTATTCTTAATTGACCATCCACACTGAGTGCCAGGTCCTGGAGACCAACTGTGTGTAAGACGTAGCTGCTGCTGTCAGGAGCCTCCAGTCCGAGGTGGAAGGCAGTAATGCAAAGTGATGCATGTGAGTTACCCAACACAGGTACAGCTAAGGGAATCAGAGAGGGAAGAAGTATTCATCTAGCAGTAAATTGACGTCAACATATGAGACAATAGAAATACACTGTCTCTTACTACATGAACTTATTCCTTCACTTGCTCACACACAGCCTGTCCAAGGCTGCTTTTAGACAGCATGCCAGTGAATTCTTTTCCTGTTTCCCACTCTTAAATATGCCTGGAGAGCTCCTTTAGTGTCTTCGTTTTTTAAAAACATACACTAAAAGAATTACATTTGACGCAGAACCTTCCTCCTGGGATAAGACTTCACCGGCGCTTGCTTGTGAAGTCATGCTCACCCTTCCCTGAGCCAGTGCGTCCCCTCCGGGGTCTCTCTCAGTCTGGATCTGGAAGGTGTGGCGATGTCAGTGTGCCTCAGCTGTTTTCAATTAAACTCCTCAAGCTGAAGCTGAGTAAATGGCTTTAGGAAGGTGATTTTCCAAGGGGTCAATCTTATTTTGAACCAATGTGTCAAAACAAAATCAACTCAAGCTAAAACGTATATGAAGCAAATAAAAACATTTCTTCATAGATTTATTTACCTTAAAAATTACAAGGGCAAAGCAGGGTGCAGAGGGCTGCCCGGGACCCAGCCCACAGGACCTCCCCAAAGTTGGGGCCACAGAAAAGGCATCACAAACCAGGGTCCTGGAATGATTTCTGCCTCCTCCTCTCCTTGGGCCCAGGATTGGGTGGGCAAATGAATAAGAAGGAGTCCCTGGGTGGTGCAGATGGTTAACTCGCTCAGCTGCAAACTGAAAGGCTAGAGATACCCAAAGGCACCTCAGAAGAAAGGCCTGGTAACCCACTTCCAAAAAATCATTGAAAACCCTATGGAACACAGTTCTACTCTGACACAGGGTCACCATGAGTTGGAATCAACTTGACAGCAACTGATTTGGTGTTTTTAATGAGAAAGCACCCACTTCCCCTCCCGTTACCTGCCTGATCCTCACCTGCTGCAGACGCCAGGCCGGAAGGGGTGGTCTGGGATTACAGGAGGTGTGTGAGCAGAGGCTGGGCAGGATGGGGGTTCACTTCCCAACCCCACTCCAGGCTGAAACCTCCTGCCTCTGTCAGACTCTTATTTGCCAGTCTGGCTCTCTGCAGAAGGAGCACTCTCACATTTCCACAGGGGCAGGGTCGTTAGCATTTGACCAAGGACGGGGACACTCTGCTTGCTGTTTGGAGTCTAACTTGGAGGGGAGAATGGAGGGTGGCCCAAAATCTTATTTTGTCTGCACCAAGAGGTGTCTTTGAAAACATTTGACTGGGTTGCATATGGGGAAATATCAGGAGATTTCCACAGAAAAATCCAGATTTACAGCTTCCCTGGAAACGTTAGAATATCTGGCTCTACTGGTCTCACAGTTCCCCCATGGCAAGTCTGCTAAAAACCATCTGAAGAGGCTCAGACAGACCAGCTCTCTCCCTGACCAGGCCTACATGTCCCCGTGCCGCTGCACTGGGCCAACCGTGAGTATGAAACATAATTTTGCGTTTTTTCATCCTATGAAGCCCCAGCCCGAGCCTCTGCTAGCAGCAATTGCAGCAGGAAGAAGCCCGCAGGGGGCTTCCCTCTGACTTTGTGATGAAAAACAAGCCCATTTCATAAGCGCTAAGGAAACTAAATTTCTGGGAATGCAGATTTGTGGGAGTGCATCCTAATTCCACCCACTTTGTCAGAGACCTCTGGGACAGAAGAACCAGAGAGGAACCTCGGTGCTGAGTCACAGTCCCCTTGGCCCCAGTCATTTGCTCCCAACACCACCTGTCGCTGAGCCTTCTGCCTCAGTCACCGAAGGCTTGGGGAACTCCAGGGGCAAAAGCCCCACACCCCCAATCTGTATGTGAACTGCACGGTTTTGCTCATCGGTGGTCAATTTAAAATCTGCATAGGTACGTCCAAACAGAGGTGTTCCTGGAAGACGTGACCTTGGGCCATGCGAAGTGATGGGGGGCCTGACAGTGCCAGTTCAGCGTGGTCTGGGCTACAAGCGAGAAAGGAGGGCAGTTTAGAGAAACAAGCACCTGAGGAAGAGTATGAGGGAAGGAGACCCTTCAATGCTGCGCAGTTACAAAGTTACCATCCACCCAGCCCAGCCTCTCCTCTTTCTTGAAGCGTTTTATACCTCATGCCTCTCATTCATTCAGCACGCAGTCACATACAACCTTGAACTTGGAGCTTTTTAACGTGTGCTTGTGTTCCTGGACTGTGAGGGCAGAGATGGTGACATTTCTTTAGCTCTCCTAACATATAATACTATCTTCTCCAAGACTCCAGGTGACTTGAAAGAGTGTTTATGGACAAATAGCTAAAGTGCAGATGATTTGTCTTATTAAATATAGACATATAGATGTTAAATTTCTGCACATTAATCCACATTTACAGAATGCTAGGATGGTGTCTGAACAAAATTTACAAATAATAACAGTACTTCATTGCTTTTTAATAAAAGATAAAATTTCCCCTACCTAGAGTCAGTTCCGACTCATGGCAACTCATGAGTAACGTAGTTCTTCATGTGACAAAGTAGAACTGTCCCATAGGGTTTTCTTGGCTATAATCTTTACAGAAGCAGATCACCAAGCCTTCCATGAAGCCACTGGAGGGGTTCAAACCGCCAACCTTTAGCCAACCAGCCATTCACAAACCTCTTGTGCCACCCAGAGACCTTGGAAACACCCAGAAGGGGTACAAACCTTCCCAGACACACCCACCAATCAGAAACATGGGGAAAGAAGTTAGAAGACAGAGGTGGGCTCAGAGTGAGTGAGCAAGTGAATGCCTGAGTGACAGTGACCGACATCGAGTGACCCGGTGGTGCCCTGCCCTGGAGGTAAACCCTCAAATGAGAAGCTAATTATTGTGTGGACTGTTCCTACCTAAAATGGGTAAAAGACTACTTTTCAGTGACGTTAATGAAGGTGTGGTTTAAGATGATACGGGGTTTTTCATCTGCAGAAAAACTCAGAAAGGGCGTGGTTAGGCTCACATGGCTAGGAAGAAGGGCACCAAGGCTTGAACCTGGTCTACCCACCACCTGGAGTTCTTTCCACCACCCCAGCTGCCTAGAAAAGGCAGGGTGCCTGTCGTCCATGCCTTGAGCTTGCTGTCTAGTGAGCTCCCCAACCTCTGGCCTCCTGCTTACCTCAGCCTAGCACTGCCTCTCCATCACCCTCTTTCCAGCTCACCTACCCAGCCATGTGGCTGCCCAGCTCCTGGAGAGATTTGAGTGTGCGGCTCCTGCCCTCTGCCTCTCATCGGTCCCCAAGTCATCCTGTCCTGTGGGTGCACCTCAGCCTGCCCCAGGCTCCCACACACCTAGCCCATGTCTGTCACCTCCTGCCTCACTTATTTCTATGGCCTTTTTACAGGTGTCTCAGCCACCCCATTGGCCCTCAGATGTTGCCACCAGGACCATGCTGCTAAAACGCTGGTGTCTCCTTTCTCAAAAGCTTCCGTGACTTCACATCTTAGGAAGTTCACACTTTATCCCTTGGAAACTTCTCTTCCCTCACCCCGTGAGCCTGGACGCTGCATGCCATTTGTTCAGGACCCCCCTGCCCTGTCTTTGCTCCCAGCGTCCTCATCAGTGAGGGCTCAGCCCTCCTGTCTGGTTTGGTCCCACCCTTTCAGAGGCCTGGCTGGGTCCTGCTCCTCGGGACCTTCCCTGGGCCCCCCGCCCCAGTCTCTGTCTTCCTGGGCAGCCATAGGGGTACCATGAAAAGAGCATGGGCTCCGGGGGCAGACCCACCTGCATCTGAATCCTGATCTGCTCCTTTCTAGAATCTGACCTCAGACAGGTCACAGCCTTATTCTCTGCATCTATAAAATGAAGATAACTCCAACCTATGTAGTTGTTTCAAGAATTATGTTTAAAAAGCCAATTGCTGTTGAGTCAACCCCAACTCATGGCTACCCTATGTGTGTCAGAGTAGAATTGTGCTCCACAGGGTTTTCAGTAGCTGATTTTTCAGAAGTAGGTAACCAGGCCTTTCTTCCAGGGTACTTCTAGGTGGACTGGAACCTTCAACCTTTCAGTTAGCAGCGTCAAGCACGTTAACAGTTTGTATCACCAAGGGACTGCCAAGATTATATTAAAACGTGAAACACATGGAAGCATGTAGCAAATGACCTATAAACGTCACTTCCCTTCCTTCCTTTGACACCAAGTGTCTGCAGCATGCCCTTGACCCTGCAGGTGGGGGTATCTTCTCTTCCCCTGCCTCTACTCCAGTCTCCTAGGGAGAATGGCACCTCCCTCAGATGGCCTGCTCCTTCAGACCCCCCCACCCTTGGTGAAGGGCACTCAAGCCACATTGGCCAGGCCCTTCTGGGATTAATAGGCAGAAGGCTGCAGCAATTTGGGACATGGTACCTGGTGCTGCCGGGATCTGAGCCCCATGCCCAGGGCCAAGGGGGCAGAGTCACCCAGCAATGGAGTGTCCCCAGGGGCAACAAGGGTGCTGCTCAGGCTCAGGCCACCAATTCTCTCCCCTGCACGGTCACGTGAAGGGCTGCCTTCAGGGGCCAGATGGTGATGTCCGGAGAGCCAGGCTAAACCTCTGCTGTGACCACCTGGACAGACCACTTCTGGGGCTGGGGAACTGATCCGGGAGTGCCAGGGAAGGGCCAGGACAGGACGGGCAACTTCACAGACCACTCCCCACCCTAAGGACACTCACACCCTCCCCGGGGACTAACTCCCCCCTTGGTGGGTGAGGTAGTTTTTTCAAGTTTCTGAAACACAAAGGCCTTGTCACACATTTCTCCTGAGAAAAAGGGCCTCTCAAAATGACGGCTCATTCTCCCAGGACACCGGGGTCTGCACCCTCTACACTTTACACCGAGGGGCATTTCTTTATAGACCAAGAAGAATCTGCTTCATTCTTTCATTAACAAATATTTATTGAGTACCTACTATGTGTTGTGTCAGGTAGATTCTTGGCCCTTGGATTACAGAAAAGAACAAGACATGGTGCCTGCCCTCAGGAAGCTTTCAAATCCCCCAGGAGACTGACAATAAACATATATGTTTAATGTCAGGAGGTGCAAGCTGGGGGGCTGGGGGGTAGGAAGCACAGTGAAGGTTTAGAGAGCGAGTGACGGTGGGAAGGCTGAGCCCCTCGGCGTTCCACCTCTGCCCTACTGTGCTGTAACGGGTGACTTTAGGCTATCAGAGGGAAAACAGACAATTCTTCTTCACAGGAAATCCCTCTGGTAGGTCTTCAGTTGAGGATGAACTTTGTGTCAGCTGTTTATCCTGCTGCCCTCAGGGTTGTTAGTCTAACCATGTCCCCACCCCTCGCCATTCCAGCCACCTGGGCCAGCCCCTCGGAGCAGCTAATCAGCCTCCCACCACCCCCTTCCGGTCCCGTTTTCTTTCTCTTTCTTCCTTCTGTACTCCACATCTGTGCTTTGGACTCCAGGTCTTTCTTTCACACATTTTTATTTTTTGCCAGCCTTTCTTTGGCCACCTTCTCTAGTGACCAAGTGTCCCGGAACATGACTTTCTATCTGGAGCAAGAAAAGGATATTCAGGAAGTCACACACTCTCCAGGTGCTTTCCTCCACACCAGCCAGACAGGGGCCTTGCAGCCCACTCTGGCAGCTCAGGGTGTCCCCCAAACCACCTCACCTGTCCTTCTGCCCCTCTCCCGGCTTCCCCACCTTCACAAGGGAACGTGCCAGGTCCTTTGAAATGAAGTTAAAACTTCAGTAAAGTGCTCCTTGGAGTAGTGGCTGTGCTGCCACCACACTTGGTAGAACACTTCCTCAAACGCTGCCCTGGGCCCTCAGAGCACCAGCTACTTCTCCTGTGTGTCCATACGAAGCTTTAACATTTTACACGTGTGTCATTGCTTGATTCATGTCTGTCTCTCACTTGTCTGTGAGCTCCTCCAGGGCAGGATCCCCAAAAGCCGGCACAATGCCTGGCAGATAGTGGAAGTTTAACAAACAGCTGTCAAATGTGCAAATAAAATACACCCACAAATGCAATTATATTGATAGTACACATAACAACATTCAAAGCAAAAAAATGAAAAAGGAAGGTCTGACTGGCTGGCCCTAAACTTTGGCTCACTTACAAATAAACAATTTATTAATTATAAATAGGTCCCACCAAGAATTTTTCCTGACATGTAAATTTATTTATAACGGTTGTCTTTTGAAGGTATAAAAAACTGAAACTCAGTTGATTATAGGCTTAACCACCTGTATTTACTGAAAATAATAAAATAACGTGATCTTAGGGTTGTCCTTGAGGAGTGAACGCACCCAGGAAACACTCCACAAATGTTCTCTTCCCAGGTGATTCAGTTCCTCACTTTTAAAACATGTCCGTGTCCCTTCTCCCTTTTCCTCTCAGGGAACTCAGGCACCTGACTGTGTCCCCCTCCCCCAAGACCTATAAGCATGAAAAAGGTGAACCTGAACTCAACCAATCAGAAGTCAGCATTTCCAAGACCCTGCCCCCTCCACACGAGTGACAAGTGTCGTATTCAGCCCTGGCCCAGCGCCACCTGGAGAAGGAGGAGTGCAAATGCGTCACCTGCTGGGAGGGTCCTCTGCCCAGGCAGGAGCCCACCTGGCAGGCCTAGTCTTTGTGGCTCCTAGAGAGAGGCTTCCTCTGCCCTGGCACCTAGTCAGACCACATAGAGGGCCACTGTGGGGTCGTTCAGGTGGTGCCTCTGAAGAGCTGTCAACAGCAGTTTTTAGCCTGTTTACTCACATGACTTCTACTATTTCCACCTGGTGTATGCTGTAAATTATCCCTACTTGACTAGAAGAATGGATTTGATTAGGAAAAATGCCTTAGAAGAGTGACACAGTGGTCACTTTTACATGCTTGGTTTTAAATGCTTCAATAGCATCTCCTTTGGGCCCAATCTCCTTTAAGTAAAATGGATGGGGGAGGGGGTGCCCCTTCCCGTGGCCCCCAGTGAGCCTGGCAGGGGCTACAGGGCTGGGCCAGCCAGGGGCCTGTAGATCCCAGGAGGACCCAGACTTCCTGCACTGCACCTGGACCTCCAAGGTTTGACAGCCAAGGCATCTTCAGTTCCTCGCTCCCTGAATGGTCCCCTCTCTGTACTAAAATGAATGATTCCTAATTTGGAAGGAGGTCAGAGGAGGGCCTGTCTGAGGACCCTGAAAACTTCTGCTTGGCTCAAGGTGGATTTTCCCCCTTGCGTTGCTGAGTGGCCCGCAGGAGAGGCTCTTGTAGGATGACCCTCAGGTGCTGCTTGCGCTCCTCTGTGAGGGGTAGGTGGGGGAGGGGTTTGTTCTGGAAGGAGGGGCCCAGAAGTGGCTCTGGGACTGGCTGGGATGGCTGGAGGATGGCCTGGGGTCTGTCCCCCACAGGCCCACTCTGCTGTGCCTGACCTCCAGCCCTTAGAAGCCCAGGTGCTCTCAGGGAACCCCACCCCACCCTGCTATGGGGACAGTGGTGGGAGGGGAGAGTGCAGGGAAGAGGCGATCTTATTTTAGTGAGCACCTACTATGTGCCAGGCACCATGTTTGATTTCTGACCAGGACAACAGCCTCCTCACAAAGGTCCCAGAAATCTGGGTTGAAAGTAGATGTATGCATCCTTTGAATATCATATATTGATTTTACACGAAGGAGAATATCCCTTTAGGCTCTTTGTCCCTCACCTGACCCTGCTTCTCTCTTGTCCAAGGCCCAAAAAGAGTGGGATGGGAGTGGGTGGGTATAGCAGGGAAAGGCAGAGTCATGTCACCAAAATCATTTGAGAATTGAGAGGAGATCCTGGTCTGACTGACGCCAGAGGAACTGTGAGAGCTAGAACTTCAGACTCAGGCGTCACCACGGTGGACAAGGAAGATGCTTGAGGTTTCTGAAGAAACTTGCTCTGGAAACTCTGAGATGATTTGTTATGGTCAAGAAAATATGGGCAGAGCAACTCCATGGGCCCTACTTGGGGTTGCCTCAGCCACTGGATCCTGGAAATCTGAGTCAGGGCTCAAGGGACACCACCCCACCCGCACCCCTGGAGCATGTGGTGGAGGTGGGGGGACAACACACTTTGTCTAAGATCATGGGTGGTCAGGCAACCAAGTGATCTGTGGCAGAGCCAGTGGCCACCCTAGGGCCCATGACAGGGCCTCCCTGCCACGCCCTGGGTAAGAGGCCTCAGCCCTAGCATCCCTGTATATCTCCATAAAGCAACCTGTGCACCCTAATAGCTGACTTGGGGTAAACTGAGTCAGGGACTGTGAGGTGGGGGGGTCCTGAGAAGTGAGGAAGCCTATTTTTTCCTGCTCTGGTGTAGCCAAACACCCACTCTTTATTCCCCTCTAGTTCCAACTTCAAGTAGTTTGTCCTTGTAGTCCCAGGAACATACTAGCTCAGATTTTGGTCTGGAAAATTGGCCCCCATGACCCAGGTTCTCCTTCCTCTCTCTTGAGCCTCTTCTTCCCTCCTCACTGCCCTCCTGCCCTATTCCTGGCTGCTGATAGCCCAGGGCTACAGGTTAGAGCTCCATGGTTAGAGTTTCTCTTGGCCAGCTCCCTCCTTGAGCAGATAGGGAAACCAAGACCCAGAGAGAAGAACCAAGGTCATATAGCAAGTCTGAGCTGGGCTGGGACTAGGACCCATGAACTCTGGCTCACATTCCAGAGCTCCCTGGATTGTTGGAAGGACAGCATCATGGATTGAATTGTGTCCCCCAAAAATATGTGTCAACGTGTTTAGGCCATGATTCCCAGTATTGTGTGGTTGTCCTCCATTTTGTGGTTTTCCTATGTGTTATAATCTCTCCCTGTGGTTAAAAAGGATTAGGGTGGGATGTAACACCCTCCCTCAGGTCACAACCCTGATTCAACGTAAAGGGAGTTTCCCTGGGGTGTGGCCTGCACCATCTTTTTATTACAGGAGATAAAAGGAAAGGGAAGCAAGCAGAGAGTTGGGGACCTCATACCACCAAGGAAACAGTGCCAGGAGCAGAGTGCATCCTTTGGACCTGGAGTCCCTGCACTGAGAAGCTCCTAGTCCAGGGGAAGATTGATAGCAAGGACTTTCCTCCAGAGCTGACAGAGAGAGAAATCCTTCCCCTGGAGCTGATGCCCTGGATTTGGACTTCCAGCCTACTAGACTGTGAGAGAATAAACTTCTGTTTGTTAAAGCTATCCACTTGTGGTATTTCTGTTATAGCAGCACTAGATGACTAAGACAGACAGCATGAGGGGGCATTTGTGAAAAGACTGAGTCCAGTGCTGGACACACAAAAGGCTCTCAGTAAAAGTTAACTGAATCTTTTTCCAATACAATCAGTCATCTACCCCTTAGTGATAATTTATTCCCACAAGTTCCATATAATGAAAGGTCAGGTTCCAGTAAAGCAATTTCAAGATGTTTGGGGGTGGGTAGGTTTTCCAAGCCCCCCGGGGATGCTGTTGGGGGAGGATACTGCAAGGGGAGGGCAGGGGTTTGGCCTCCCAGGAACAGAGCTGTGAGCCCAAAATCACACAGCAGTGACAGCAGGCTCACCTCAGCCTCGGCCACTCTTATGTGTGGGCGAGCCCTAGTTCCCTTGGGGAATTCAGAGTGAGCAAAGAGCAGGGCAGGGGAGCCCAGGTCTGGTCTCAGCTCTGCCACCGACTCAGTGAGAGACCTCTGTGGACCTCGGTGGCCTCATCCTTCAAATGGGCCTGGCTGCCTCCAGGTTCGTGACTAGGACCTAATGAGAATTCTGTCTGAAAGCCCGTTGTAAACATGATGTCATATTAAGGGTGTTTTCCTCATTTCCTTTTCCCTTTGTGAGACAGGATAGAAAGAAGTGGGGCAGGCGATCAATAATGGCAATGTTAGCTGGTGTCTGTGGAGTGCCTACTATGTGCCAGGTGCCGTACTAAGCACTTCACATTATCTTATTTAATTTTCCACCAACCAACCCATGAATCAGGCACAATCATCACTCCCAATATCATCACTCATAAGCGCACAAGATCTGGTGGATGGCCAGGCCAGCACTCTATTCCATGTCTGCCTGAAGCAAAGCCCCAGACCTTCACCCCAACATCATCTGGAGACTAAAGTTTCCCTGAAGGAGACCCCCTGGTGTGGGGGTTTTGCTAGAAGTCTGACTTGAGTTTAGTGCTCTGCCGCTGTGTGACCGCAGGAAACTTGACTTCTCTGGTCCTCTATGCCCTCTTTTGTCTAAAAGTGCGCTTTGCTTTCTGAGGCCCCTGCCAGCTCCTTGAAGTCATTTTGATCATTCTGGCCCCGATTCTACATTGGGTTAGAAAAGGATTAAAAATGTAAAAGGGAATCAGACCTGGAGTGGGGGATCTGGACCAGCCTTGGGAGTCTCACCCACCTGTGAGCCTCTCTAAGTGTGCTCTGGACTTAGCCTAGGAGGTGGGCAGTGGGCCTGCTACCAAGCCCATTTTCAGAAAACGGAGATCTGGTAAGGAAAAATGATTCTGAGGGTCAAAAAACAAGTTAGACGACTTGAGATATCACCTCACTCCCATTAGAATGGCAATGATCAAAAAAAGGGAAAACAACAGGCCTTGGGGACGTTGTGGAGAAACAGGAAGACTCATCTGCTGCTGGTGGGAATGTAACGTGCTACAGCCATGTGGAAAACAGTTTGGTGGTTCCTCAGAAAGTTAAACATGGAAAAGTGAGACATGAGCCAGCAATCCCAATCCCAGGTAAATACCCAGAAGAAGTGAAAGCAGGAAGGCAAAAAGAAACCTGGACACCAGGGTTCATTGCAGCACTTTTCACAACAGCCAGAAGGTGCAAACAAGTGAAATGTCCAACAGAAGACAAAGGGACGAACAAAATGTGGTCCCTACATACAGTGGACCATTACTCAGCCATAACAGTGGACCATTACTCAGCCATAAAGAGAAATGAACTCCTGATGTATGCCACAATGTGGAGGAACCTTGAAAACATCATGCTGAGTGAAATAAGTCAGTTGCAAAAGGACAAATACAGTATGATCTTACTTACATGAGATAAGCAAATACATAGAAACCAAAGATTATTAGTGGTTACCAGAGAGCGGGGAAACGGGGAGTTTTTGCTAAGGAGGCATTGAATTTATGTTAATGGTGGTGGAGTAACTTGGAAAAGGGTAGTGGTTGCGTAATGTGAAGAATGTAATCAATGCCACTGAATTTTTACATGTTGAAACTGTTGAATTGGCAAATGTTTTGGTGTATATATTTTCACCACAATAAAAAAAGAAAAGGAAAGCAAATCAGAGTCAGAGCCAGGGTTAGAATCCAGGTCTCCCAACTCTTACACCCTGCCGTTTTCAGCTCCCTGGGGTCAGGCTCCAGCTTGGAGCAGGCGGCAAAAAACAAGAACAGTGGGTTTGCAAGTGCCACTGAAGAGACTGAGGGGTCAGTTCACACACACCCGGCTTCTCCCCCCCCCCCCCCAGGGTTTCCAGACACACACACACACATATAGACACACATACGCACACATTTCCATGCACCTGGTGCTCTGTTCACTTTTCAAGGGCAAGATTTGACTAGGTTTTAGGGGACACAGCAGGAACACCATATTAGTTTGGGAATCTGAGCACAGAGGGCACCTGTACCTTTCCATCTGTCCCAGTAAAACCAAGGGTCAGGGAATTGTGAGAAGCCCCGGGTAGAAATGGAAACTCTATCCTTCGACAGCCCCGTGTGTCCCATGCCCAGCGTGGTGCAGGCAGCAGCAGAAGCTGAGCAGATCTCAGTCCAGCTTTGAGGGTGGGGCGGTCAGTGACCACCTGTAAGGGCGGACAGCTGGAGATGGAGGGGGGAGCTTTCTAGCACAGTTGGCACCGAGGATGGGTGCCCTCTGTACATGCTCCAGCCAACGGAAGCCTCTGGAGAGAGGGAGACCTCAAAGAACCAAGATTATATTTCTGCTGCTGTAGCAAATTACCACAAATTTAGTGGCTTAAAACAATACACATTTATTAATTTACAATTCCATAGGTTAGAAATCTCACTGGGCTAAAATCAAGGTATCTGCAGGGCCACGTGGCTTTAGAGGTTCTAGGGGAGAGTCTGTTTCCTTGTCTTGTCCAGCTTCTAGAAGCTGCCTGAATTCCTTGGCTCATGGCTCCTTCCTTTTGGTTCAAACCCCTGCTGAGAATTTGCATTTCTAACAAGTTCCCAGGTGATGCTAATGGGGCTGGTTAGGGACCAATTCTGAGAATCACTCGTAGAACAAAACCAAAAAACCAAACCCATTGCTGTCAAGTTGATTCCGACTCATAGCGACCCTATAAGGACAGCGTAGAACTGCCCTATAGGATTTCCAAGGAGCGGCTGGTGGATTCAAACTGCTGACCTTTTGGTTAGCAGCCAAGCTCTTAACCACTGCACCATAGGGCTCTGGTTCTCAAAATGTATTATACATAAGAATCACCTGGAGATCCTGTTAAACGGTAGATCCTGATTCAGTGTATCTGGGGTGGAAATGCAAATTTTCAGCAGGGTTTCAAATCAAAAAGAACAGCAATGGTGGGTCAAGTCCTCACATTGCGTCACTGACCTTTGTGGCCTCTCTCTTCCATTTCTAAAGATCTTACGATTACATCGAGCCCCACCAGATAATCCGGGATAATCTCCCCATCCCAAGGTCAGCTGATTGGCAACCTCAGCGCCATCTGCAACCTTAATTCCCACTTGCCATGTAGCCTAACATATTCACAGCTGGAGCGGAGAGCTTTTCTGGGACTGTTACTGGTTTTTTTTTAATTCCTGACTCTGCTCTGCTGGGAGGTGGGGAAAGAAATAAGCTGGGATCTTCTGCGGAATCCTGGGGGACTTTATCTGCACAGAGGGGAAGTGGCCCTGAGCTTGTCCGTGTCTCCCTGGGATGCTGGGGGCAGCTGGGACTCAGGCACTTGTCTCAGTGTCTGGGACATGGAACAGGCAGGTGAAGGGACAGGCAGTGGTGTGGACAAACTGGCTTACAACAGTTCATGAGAGTGGACTATGCACATCTTTCCCAACTTGGCATTTGGTGATGTCATACTGGTGGTTTGAAACCAGTGATGATGGGAGTAGTTACACCGTGGGAATTAGGAAGTAATACACATCAGGGTTTTTTTCCCACCCAGAGAGCAAGTTGTTAAATACTTACCAGCACACTACTGGAGAGAGTGGCTGTTCCTGATCTTATGCCCAGCTCTGGGGCTATCAAGCCTTCAGGAGGGAGTCTAACCTTTGCAAGAGGATAGGCCTTTGCCAAATGAATTTGGAGAACTCACACCCCACTCCTGCTGCTTGTCCTAGGACGCCTCTTGTGGGCACTGGGCTGTGAGAGGTCTTTGAAGGGATGGAAGCTGCTGCGAACAAAGGGCCAGGAAGGCTGTTTCTGTTTGCAGAATGGGCAGGAGGGCTGAGAAGTGCACATAGGGGCAGGGGAGGGCCTGGGGCAGGGGCCAATGGGCCAGTGACCACCTGAGGACTGGGCCTGGCATGAGGAGACTTCCCTTAGAGGGTCCCCAGCCTGCCACGGCCCAGGCCTGAGACCAGGAGCAGGCATGAGTCTCTGTGAAAAAGATACAAGGATCTGCCACCCCCCGCTTTGTGGTTTGAAGAGGGTTAAGATGCAAATGCTTTGGAAACCGTACTGTAGTAATGAAGAGGCCAGGAAAGAAAGGCCTGGATTCCATGCCCTCTACCAACAAACCAAGCCCTGCCCCCTTCTGCTCCTTCCTTCTTCCCAACTCTCCCCTGAGACCTGCCTGGGCTAACATCAGTTCATGTGTGCTGATGCAACACCAGTGTCATGAGAGCAGGGCTGCATGACAAGTGGCTCAGGTCACCAGTGCCCAACCTAATGGGCCTCAGAAATGGATGTTGACTGTGGACTTCATACCCTCTCTCTCTGTTGGCTCTGGAAGAAGGTCCTTGTTTCTTTTGAGCTTCTGCTTTTGGATGATCTTCATGTGGCTTGGCATCTATCTTCCCCCATCTCTGCTTGCTCCCTTGCTTGTTCAATCTCTTTTATATCTCAAAAGAGATTGGCTGAAGACACATCCTACACAAATTCTGTCCCATTAACATAACAAAGACAACCCATCCCCAAATGGGATTATAACCACAGGCATAGGAGTTAGGATTTACAACACATATTTTTGGGGGACACAGTTCAATCCATAATATCCTCCTTCCTGAAACTCTTGGATCAGTCCACCTTCTTGGCCTCAAAGCCTCAACACCCCTCCACTTCACACCTACCATTTCCTCCAGCTTCAGAGGAAGCTGTGTCCTTGTTCCCGTCCCAAGCAAGTGCCAAGTGAGTGCTGGATCCATTCCTTTCTTCCTCTGAGGTCTCCTCCTTGTACCTTCCTGCCTTCTGCCCTCAACAGACACAGTGCCTCCTATCCTCAGAGAGTCATCTCCTTCATCCCTGCTGTGCCTCTGGGGACTCCCTCACCCATTTTATTTGCCAGCCAAACCTCTGGAAAGCAGTTTCTTCTCCCTGGTTTTGTTGTTGTTGTTCTCTGGTTTCTTTCCTCTCCACCCACTTCCTTATGGATTTTCCTCCATTCAGTCTTCTGCCCTTGTGCTTTCCTGATACTGCCCTCTTGGAGGCCACCTGGGGTAGTTTTAGGTCAAATCTAGCTACCTTGTCTTTGCTGCCTGTGGTAGGCAGCTTCGTAAATGGCTTCCCAGCATTCATGCCCTTGTGTAACCCCCTCCCTTGAGTGTGGGCTGGACCTAGTGACTTGCTTTTAATGAAGAGAATAGGACAGACGCTTCCAAGATTTGATTATAAAAGACTATGTGTTCTGTCTTGCCTGCATACACTCTCTTGCTCTTTCTTGGTTGCTCACTCTACTGCCATGTTCTGAGCTTCCCTATGGAGAGACCTGTGTAGCAAGGAAGTGAGGGTGGCCTCTACGGCCAACAGCTAGCGCTCAGTCCAACAGCACACAAGCAACTGAATCCTGCCAGCACCTATGTGAGTGAGCTTAAATGGATCTTTCCTCATCAACCTTGAGGTGAATGCAGCCCTGGCTGACACCTTGATTGCAGCCTGTGAGAGAACCTTAGCAGAGGATCCAGCTCAGTCACACACAGATCCCTCACACACAGAAACTGTGAGGTAAGAAACGCTGTTTGAAGGTACTAAGATCTGGTTTAATGTTATGCAGCAATAGATAATACACTCCTTTGTCCTCAGCCTCATTGCTGCATTAATGCTAAGTCCCTTTTTCCTTGACCTCACTCATGTGGTTCTCCTCTTCCCTTCCTTCTTTCTCTTCTTTGCCATCATCTCTTCTCATCCCCAAACCATGGCCTACCCCAGCATCTCGGGCTTCCACACTCCCCTGAGAGAGCCCATCTATTCTTGGTGTCAGTAATTAGTAAGGATCATGTCTATGGTGATGCTCCTCAAGTTGTTTCCCTCATTCCATCAGCTCAACTGAGTTCACATCCATCTGGATGTTACTATAACAACCCAGACTAGTTAACGTATCCCATTTCATCATCTCTGTTTTCATTCAGCCATAGGTGCTCCCTTTGAAAGGTGGTTCAAAGCTTCCTCCACACTTCCTGCGAGCTGAGCACAAATCTCATTGCCAAGCTGCTTCCCTCCAATTCAGACTACCTTATTTAAACACTATTTTTAAGACATCAGATTTTCAATGACTCTCACGTTTCCCATTAAACCTACCTCACCTGTTTTCCATTGCTAGTCCCACGTGACTCTAGCAAATGGACTGGGGCTTGAATGCCAATTCTACCACATTTTGTCTGTGTGCCCTGGTGCAAGTTAGCACACCTCCCTGGCCTTAGTTTTCTAACTCTGTGTGTGTGTGTGGAGAGAGAGAGAGAGCTGATTCAGAAAAAAATTAAAATGTCATTTAAAAAATTTTTTTAAATGACTTCTTTTCCAGGAAGATAGAGTAGATGTACTTTTCCCTTTTCCTCCCACTAAGTGCAACTCAAAACCTTGGACACTGTGTAAGAAGCAAGGATAAGAAGACTCTGAAAGGTGGCAGAAGAAGGCAGACTGGCTAGGGACCACAGGACCCAAGGAAAGACACAGTGGTGAGTTCTCTGAGTTTTCTTTTTGCCTCGTATTTCCTAGACTTGGGGCTGAAGAAACCAGAAAACTGGGAATACCAATGGGCACAGACAAAAAGCCTGCTCTCTCAGACCAAAGGACCAGGAGAGGGGCAGGCTAGCAAGACAGAAATTTTTAGACAATAACCACCCCACTCTAGCAAACACCACAGAAGAAACTGTGGCCCAAGTCTCATCCACACCAACAAAGGTCAAATGGGGAATCTCAATGTCCACCCTTGCCAGGCTGTAACAAGATGTCCCAACCCCTGCACCACCAGGGTGGTGTCAGAGAAGGTGAAGTAGGGAGCCAGGACTTGTATCCACATTGGGAGGTAAAGAGCACCACTCCCATGGTGTCAGTGGAAGCACTCCCACCCTCCCAGCTGGGAGGGTATCCATGGGGGCTCAGTGGGGAGCCAGAACTTCCACCCCTGTCCAGCAGTAATGAGAAGCCTCCTTCCCTCAGGTGTCAATGGAGGAACGTAGACTTCCACCCTCATTTGACAGTAATGAGGTGGTATCCCCTTTCCCCTGCTGGAGTAGTGTCAGAGAAAGCCACCTAAAACAGAAGCTTTAAAAAACATAATACCTAAATGTCCAGGTTTCAACTGAAAATCACTCATCATACCAAGAACCAGAAAGACCTCAAACTGAATGAAAAAAGACAATTGATAGATATCAACACCAAGATGACAGAGATGTTAAGAGTATCTGACAGATTTTAAAGCAGCTATCATAAAATCATAAAAATGCTTCAACAAGCAGTTGTGAATATGCTTGAAACAAACGAGAAAATAGAAAGTCTCAGCAAAGGAATAGGAGACATAAAGAAGAACCAAATGGAAACTTCTGAAATAAAAAATACAATAACTGAAATAAAAAACTCAAGGGTAGACTCAACAGGGGACAGAGGAAAGAATTCATTAACTGGAAGATAGAACAACAGAAATCATCCAATCTGAACAACAGAGAGAAAATACACTGAAAGAGAAAGAGACAAAGATAGAACAGAGCCTCAGGAACCTATGGGACAATAACAAAAGATCTCACATTGGTGTCTTTAGTGTCCTGGGAGGAGGAGAGGAAGAGGGTGGAGTTGAAGTTATTCAAAAAAATAATGGCTGGGACCATATAAACCAGAGACTCCATCAGCCTGAGACCAGAACTAGATGGTGCTGGGCTACCACCAATGACGGCCCTGACAGGGAACACAACAGAGAGTCCCTGAGGCAGCAGGAGAAAAGTATGGAACAGAACTCCAACTCACATAAAAACGATAGGACTTAATGGTCTGAGACTGGAGAAACCCCCGAAGCCATGGCCCCCAGACGCTATGTTAACCTAGAACTAAAACCATATCTGAAGACCACTCTTCAGATAAAGATTAGACTGGACTATAAAACATAAAATAATACTCATGAAGAGTGTGCTACTTAGTTCAAGCAGATACATGAGACCAAATGGGTGGTGCCTATCTGGAGGCAGGATAAGAAGGCAGGAAGGGACAGGAGATGGTTGGGTGGACACAGGAAACCTGGGGTGAAAAGGGGGACTGTGCTGTCACATTGTAGAGATTGCAACTAGTGTCACAAGACAATATCTGTATAAAATTTTGTATGAGAGATTAACTTGAGCTGTAAACTTTTGCCTAAAATACAATAAATAAATAAACAACGGCTGAATGCTTTTGAAAATAATTTGGCAGTTCCTCAAAAAGTGAAACACAGAGTTACGATATGACCCAGCAATTCCACTTTTAGGTGTCTACCTAAGAGACTTGAAAAGACATGTTAACACAAAAATGTGTACACAAATTTTCATAGCAGCATTATTCATAATAGTGAACAAGTAGAGATAACCCAAACGTCCATCAGTTGATGAATGGATAAACAAAATGTGGTATATCTATACAATAGACTAATATTCAGTCATGAAAAGTGTTATGGATAGAATTTTGTCCCCCAAAAATATGTGTTGTAAATCCTAACCTCTATGCCTGTGGTTATAATCCCATTTTGGAATGGGCTGTCTTCATTATGTTAATGGGACAGGATTAATGTAGGGTGTGTCTTGAGTCAATCTCTTACAAGATATAAAAAGGAACAGATTAAAGAAGCAGAGATGGGGGAAGAGAGATGCCAAGCCACATGAAGATCGCCCAGGAGCAGAAGCTTAGAAGAGACAAAGACCTTCCTCCAGAGCTGACAGTGAAAGAAAGCCTTCACCTAGAGCCGGCACCCTGAATTCGGACTGCTAGCCTCCTAAACTGTGATAAAATAAATTTCTGTCTGTTAAAGTTACCCACATATGGTATTTCTGTTATAGCAGCACTAGATAACTAAGACAGAATTTGGTACCAGAAGAGTGGGGTACTGTTCTAACAGATACCTAAAATGTGGAAGTGGTTTCGTAATTGGGTAATGGGGAGAGGCTGGAAGAGTTTTAAGGTTCCTAATAGTAACAGCCTAGATTGCCTTTGTAGAATTATGGACTTCAAAGGCAATTCTGGCGAGGGCTCGGAAGAAAGTGAGGAGAGTTATAGAGAAAGTCTCCATCGTCTTAGAGGATACATATGGTGCTAACAACAGATTGTTGTTAGAAATGTGGACATTAAATGTGCTTCTGGTGAGGCTTCAAAAGAAAATGATGAACATATGAAGGACAATGAAGGAAGGGCGGTGCTTTCTATGCAGTGGCAAAGAACTTGTCTGAATTATGTTCAAATGCTTTGTGGAAGGCAGAACTTGTAAGTGATGAACTTGGATATTTGGCTGAGGAGATTTCTAAGTAAGATCTTAAAGAGGCTGCATGTATTCTCCTTGCTGCTTATAGTAAAATGCAAGAAGAAAGAGTTAGCCTTAAAAAATGAACTGTGCAAAATGAAAATAAAACTGAAAGATTCAAAAAATTCTGTTGCACAAAACTACGGGCACATGTCCTAGAATGTTCACCAAAGACATGGCTACACAATTCCTCTTGGAATTGTACAAGCAGGAAACAGGCCAGAGAAGCTACATCTGTTGTCCTCCAAGAGAAGAAAAGGACCATCCCTGGAAAAGTTTGGAGATCAGCAAAAGTGTTTGAAGGAATATGGGAAGCAGGGCTGACTCGGTTTCAAAGGGTGGAGCCACGACCTCCTAGGTTTCAATAGGTGAAACCACAGCCTCCTAAATTTCAAAGTGTCAGATCTTCACCAGCTTGGTTCCAGAGTGTGGGGCTGCCCTTCAGGAGTGTCAGGGGGATGGAACTGATGCCCTAAACTGAGGGAGTGGGACTGTCATGCCCAAGGGGCAGGAGAACTGGGCCTGCCAGGGCCAAGGGGGTAGGGTCACCATTCAGATGGACTAGGAGAATGGGGCTGCCCAAGGCCAGGGAGCAGAGTTGCCATCCAGTGGGCCTGGAAGGCAGAGCTGAAACCCAGGGCCAGGGGCCTCCACCCAGAATTCAGAGGGTGTGGCCAACACCCAGAGTCTGGAGGATAGGGCCATTGCCCAGATGGTCTCAAAGACTACAGGGTTTGTTTTCAAGCCTTGAGAGTTAATGTAAATTGTTCTGTTGGGTTTGGGACTTGCTTGGTGCTGGTTACCCCTTCTTTCCCTCCAATTTCTCCTATTTGTAATGGAAATGTTTACCTTGTGCCTGTTCTACCACTGTACTTTGGAAATGGCTAACTTCACAGACAGGTTCAAGGTGAAGAGGAATTTTGCCCCAGGATGGAATATGCCTAAAGTCTCACCTGTATTTGATTTAGATGATTCAGAAGATGGGATTGTGGACTTGGGGTGGATTTAAGACTTTGGGGATGATGTGATGGGGTGATGTGTTTTGCAGTGGGAAGGACATGAGTTTTGGGGGGCCATAGGGTGGAATGCTATAGATTCAATTGTGTCCCCCAAAAATATGTGTTGTAAATCCTAACCTCTATGCCTGTGGTTATAATCTTATTTGGGAATGGGTTGTCTTTGTCATGTTAAATGCGACAGGATTAATGTAGGGTGTGTCTTGAGTCGATCTCTTACAGAATATAAAAAGGAGCAGATGAAGCAAGCAGAGATGGGGGAAGAGAGATGCCAAGCCACATGAAGACTGCCCATGAGCAGAAGCTCACAAGAGACAAGGACCTTCCTCCAGAGCTGACAGAGAGAGAAAGCCTTCCTCTAGAGCCAGCACCCTGAATTTGGACTTCTAGCCTCCTTGGAAGTGAGAATGGTGAGACTTCGTCTCATGTACTTTGGACATGTTACCTGGAGGAACCAGTCCCTGCAGAAAGACATCAATGCTTGGTAAGGGAGAGGGTCAGCAAAAAAGAGGAAGATCCTCAGTGAGATGTACTGACACAGTGGCTGTAACAATGGGCTCAAACACAGCAATGATTGTGAGGATGGCACAGGACAAAGCAGTGTTTCCTTCTGTTGTACGTGTAGGGTCGCTATGAGTCAGAACCAACACGATGGCACCAAACAACAGCAACAAGCCTCCTAAACTGTGAGAAAATAAATTTCTGCTTGTTAAAGCGACCCACTTGTGGTATTTGTTATAGCAGCACTAGATAACTAAGAGAGCCTTGGTGGTTCAGTGGTTGAAAAGCTCACCTGCCAACTGAAAGGTCAGTGGTTTGAACCAACCAGCCATTCACTGGGAGAAAGGTGTGGCAGTCTGCTTCCATAAAGATTGCAGGTTTGGAAACTCTATGGGGCAGTTCTACTCTGACCTATACGGTTGCTATGAGTCAGGATCCACTGGATGGCAATAGTTTTTTTTCTAGGTAACTAAGACAAAAAGGAATGACGTACTTATACAAGCTACAATGTGGATGGATTTTGAAAACATTACGCTATGTGAAAGAAGCCAAACACAAAAGGCCACATATTGTATGATTCTATTTATATGAAATGTCCAGAATAGGTATAAACCCATAGAAATAGAAAGCAGACTCATAAAAACAAGATGGGAAGAGAGGGATTGAGGGAAAGGGGGAGTGACTCTGAAAACTGACTGCCCTCATAACCAACTCAAATCCCATTTCTTCAGGGATACCTTCACTCCAGCCAAGATCACTTCTTGTCTGAGCCGTACAATTTTAGCTCACAATTAACTGGCTAAAGTGGGTGGGGGATTGCTTGCAAATTCCTCACAGGCGAAGACACCTTTCCAGGCTCCTTGGCACAATGTTAGGCACAGCGTACACAGAAGAAAACCACTTGTTGACTTACATCACAGTCAAAGGGACAACTTCTACAATGTATAAACAGCTCTTAAACATCAAGAAGAAAAAGATCAACAACCTGAGAGAAAAATGGTCAGAAGATATAGTCTCATAGTTCTCAGAAAAATTAATGCAAACAGCCCTTCGACATATGAAAAGATGTTCAACCTCCTCATAAGACAAATGCAAAACAAAACGTACAGTGAAAGATCACTGCTCGCGTATCAGATGGGCAATCCAAAAGCTTGACAACATACTCAGTTGGCAAGGCTCTCTCTCACACGAGCTGGTGGGAAGGCAAAATTCTACAACCCCTGGGAGTAATTTTTTAAACTTTTTATTTGAAAACAATCTCAAACTGACAGAAAGGTTGCAAATACAATACAAAGAACTTTTTTTTCCTGAAAGATTTGTGAATAAATTGTCAACATGATACCCTATCGCCCCCCAAAAAACTTTAGTATATATTTCTTAGAAATAAGGACATGCTCTTTCATAACCACAATACAAACATCAAAATCAGGAAATGAACATTGATACATTACCCAACCAACCCACCCATTGCCATTGAGTCGATTCTGACGCATAGCGACCACATACGACAGAGTAGAACTGCCCCAGCAGATCATCAGGTCTTTTCTCCCGCGGAGCAGCTGATAAGTTCAAACTGCAGACTTTTTGGTCAGCAGCCAAGCGCTTAATCTCTGCACCACCAGGGCTCCTTACAGAAGAGATGTTGTGTTGTTTTTATTGCATCCTATTAGGTGGTGCACCATTTCCATTTGGTCCATCACTAATTATGTTAACTTAGATCACTTGATTAGTGTGTGCCAGGCTTTTTCATTATAAAGTGATTCTTTGTAATTAATTTTACCCTTTGTAATTAATATGTATTTTGTGGTGAGATGCTTTGAGACTATGTAAATATCCATTGCTCATCTAACTTGCCATTTTTATTCATTTATTTATTTCTAACAATATGGACTAGCTTATTCAGTGTGTTATTTTATATCATTATTTATTTTGGTGTTCAAATTGTCCCAGTTTTTGCCAGTGGGAGTTCCTTCTGTATCCCATCATTCTTTGAGCACTTCCTTTTAAATATGACAATATGTTCCAGGTTTATCTTGTTCCTTGCTTGACCCAACTCTGGAGCCTACCATTTCTCCAAGAAGCTCTTGTTACTTATAGTAAAGAACGGTATTTAGAAACCAAGATGTGGGCACTAGGTGTGCTCACTGCTACTCAAGTTTCATTACTTCTGGGTGCTCCCAGTGGAGAGAATTAGAGAATTATATATATGTATATACATGTTGTTAGCTGCAGTCAGCTCTGACTCGTGGTGATCTTATGCACAACAGAATGAAACAGTGTCCAGTCCCACATCATCCTCACAATTGCCAGCATGTTCGGGCCCATCATTGTGACTATTGTGCCAATCCATCTCACTGTGGGTCTCCCACACCCTCATTGGCCCTCTACTTCACCAAACATGATGTCCTCCTCCAGCAATCAATCCCTCCTGATGATGTGTCCAAAGCAGGTGAGTCAGACAATATTCTATTGTGACCCATAAAGTTTTCATTGGCTAATTTTTGGAAGTAGATCTAGGGTTTTCTTCCTAGTCTGTCTTAGTCTGGAAGCTCCACTGAAACCTGTCCACCATGGGTGACCCTGCCAGTATTTGTAATACCAGTGACATAGCTTCCAGCATCATAGAAACACACAAGCCAGCACAGTAGGACAAACTGACAGATGGACATTGGATGTATATACATACGTACATGTATATATATATACGCGTTGACATCTGTATTGATTTCTGTATCTATCTATATACATTGAAAGCTATGAATTCACACCAATATTTTCAATTCCAGTCCAGCACCATGTGATTCTTTCTAGTTTTCTGTTTGTCCACAACTGGCTCTTATTATCCTCAATATATTTATTTATTTGATCAATCTCCCTATATGGCACCAAGTTCCCATTGTCCTACACACACACACACACACACACACACACACACACACAAGGAGAAGGTGAAAAAAGGGAGGCAGCTCCACTTGAAAGATGATGGGTGGAAGGAAAAGAGATACAAAGTAGTGGCTGTTAGAGTGATCAGTTCCTGACTTCACAAAGGAAAATGAGTCAAGAGTGAGGAAGCAACTGACAGAAAAGCTCCAGGTGAGGCAGGAGGGCATAGGCTGAGGAGACCCGAGCTGGAGGAAGGAGGCTGTGGCCTCCCTGGGGATGGGAGGGAAGGGAGAATGAATGAAGGAGGGAGATGTGTAGGGAGGTATGTAGAGAGGTGTGTAGGAGGTAGAGAGAAAGGCTGCAACACCAAGGGTTGGAGTTCAAAGGAGAGGGTGGATGAGAGGGCTCATGTTGGAGTGAGAGGCAGAGGCTGAGGCATCTGCTGGGGGGAAGGGGCTGAACCAGCATCTAGAAGTAGGGGAAAGTTTATGGCAGTTGCTATGAGAAATCCATTAAGAGAGTAAAAAGAATTGACTAAAAGGACTGTGCACTGACACATATCAAATCCCACAGAATGAATTTGTGTCTTTATGACGTTCTCTGTGAATGAGGACAATGGCAAACATTTGCATAGCATTTTACAGGTTGCAGAGCACTTTCACATTCACCGTTTGCTTTAATGCTTCCAATATCTGTGGTGGGCATGCACAGTAGTCTACCCAGAGGCTCTGGGTCTTGGGGAGGAGGCACCTAGTTACTGGTCCACGGGGTTCCCAAGAAACGAACTGACTGGCAGTTGGCTGAGGTTTAATGGAAATGATCTTGCAATCCCCAGACCCAGTGATTGCTCAACTTGTGAAGGAATCTCCAGAAGTTGTAACCATGCCAGTAGGAAGTTGGCCTTCCCCAAACGGACATCTTCCCTCAGCCCTTCAGGCACAGCCATGGACAACGGACCGGGGATATTCTCCCAGTAAGCAGGTCAGGACCTCACACCAAGTAAGGGGGTGTAGGAGTGGAAAGGCTAAACCGGTCTGAGCTGAGCCAAGCATGCCAGGAGTGAGGAGGGCCCAGAGGGTTAGCCAGCAGAGATGTTTGCTCTCTGCACCTTCAGGGCTAAGCTCTGGAATTAACCCTGTAGCCACATGGTTGCTTCTTACTGGACACAAACCCCCTAACATGGTCACCTTGGGCTTCTTGACCCCAGCAACACAGACCTCCAAGATCACACATACCAAGGATTCCTGATGATTTCATTGTAAGTAGTTCTACTGAATAGAAGTTTACATGTTCCCATCTTGACCCCAAGAATTTCAGCTTGAGAGCAACTATAATGTTTTAAAGGGGTGGTGTAATGATTTTAGAGTCAGATGGACTTGGTTTTGAATCCTGGCTCTGTCACTTCCCAGTGGTGTGGCTTTGACTAAGCCTCAGTGTCCTCATCTTTAGAGCGAGGACAATAAAAACTGCCTCGCAGAGTTGGTGAGGACTAAAGGAAATAGTGTCAAGTCTGGTGCTTGGCACACAGTAGACAGTAAAGAGTTGCTGCTGTTTGGGGGCAGTATAAGCCCTTGATGAAGGTAAAGGTATGTCCGTCATCTTTCTAAAAATGGCTTTCCCTTAGCCAAGCTGGGAGTACTGTTTAGAGTGTTTGTAGATGCCCATCTTGATGTAGAAAGCCAAGAGGCAAGGAACCTGAACTTCACCTATTCATTCAACTAATGTTTATTAAGAACCTACTGTGTGCCAAGTGCTGGACTACACAGATGACAAACGTGATCTCTGTCCCCTGTCCTCACATTGCATTCAGAATCTCTGGAACGGGTTAAGTGGAGACCCTGGATAGCAGGGCCTATCATCAGTGGCATGGGGTGGCCACTTGAGTGAGGGTGACATTGAAATATACCAGGAAATTGTGTGGTCTCAGACCTTGAGGCTGGAGGGAGAGGGGACTGAAGGAATTGGAAGCATTAGAGGGCTTCCTGAAGGAAAATCTCTCTTGAATGAAAAGTCAACTCAATGTCCCAAAGAGTTCAGTAACTGTTCCTATGATTCTCAAAGGGATGAAGTTGGTGGTGGTTGTGGGAGAGAAGGGAAAAATAGGATTGGCATTCTGCAGCAAGAGTCTGGGGTGGGTTAGCTTTGGTGCCCATTTCCAGTAACCCCTGCCCACAAGTGGGATGGTGGGTACCTAGATGGGAAACACACCATGTCTAGGTCAGGATGCCAGGAGCACTGCAATGTAGCTGAAGGGCTAGGTGGAACGGAAGGGTGCAGACTGGGAGAAGGCTGGTGGGGGTGTAGGCAGAAGGGGGGAGCTAGGTAAGAAGGCTGGGGGTCAGAGGGACCAGCACCAAGTCCTAGAGGTGGCTGTTGGAAAAGAGTGATGAACAGAGGGTGGCTGTTATCGCCTCTAGCTGGTGGAATTAGACAGAGATGCCCCAAATCAGAAACCTGGAGCACCAAACGTCCTATTGGGAGAATGAGAACAACCCACATGAAGATGAGTGAGTATGTGAGGGCGGAGTGTACAGTGTGCACAGAAATTTAGAGCTGGAAGGGACCTTCAATGTCATTTAGTTGGACCTTCCACCCAATGAAATCTTTCAGTCTTCTACTGGCCATCTGAGGGCACCCAACTCTACTTGGACACTTCAAGGTACAGGGAGCTCATTTCCTTCAAAGGGGGCCATGGTGTCGAGGTGCTCGAGCCCCCAGGAGGCTTAGATGGGCTGGGGCCCCGACCATGGCACTGCTGAGCGGGTTGGGCTCCACTCCGCCGCGGCACCTGGCGGGGGTGGCGGGTGGGGTGGGGGTTGCGGCGCGAATGGGCCACGCTGCTGTCCCCAGCCCCAGTGCTGAGGCAGGCAGAGTGCAGTGGGCTCTGGTGGAGGTCGGAAGAACTGCAGGGCGAAGGCCGCCGGGGGCTCCGCGGGCAGCGGGGGGAGGCACTTGACAACGGCCGGTGGAGAGGAGGGACTGCTGTCCCTGAGGCCAGTGCTGGATGCGGGGACCCAGCGCAGAGGCAGCGCCAGGTAACAAGGCGCCCCGCGGAGGTAGGGCTGCTGCAAGGCCCCGGACTCGGCTCTTACCCAAGGGGCACGGAGTGGCCAGGAGCACGGCCGTGGAGCGGTGCCCACGCCCGGCGCAGGGTCGGGGAGCTGCGGGGTCCAGGCGTCCAGCCCTTCAACTTGCAGCTTGCGGGTGCCCCGGCGGGGCCGCAGAGGCCGAGAAGTCGGGCCGCGGGCGCTAGGACCGGCCGCGCGCCCAGGCCGCTCTCGCCGCGGCGCCCTCGGGCCCCCCAGTCGGCGCTGCCTCCCGGGCCGGCTCGGCAGCGCCGGGGCCGGGGCCAACGCGGCCGCGGGGGGCGAGCGGCGGGCGGAGGCCTGGGCCCGCGGGCGGCCGGAGGGAGGGAA
This sequence comes from Dugong dugon, assembly GCA_030035585.1. Classification (NCBI taxonomy): domain Eukaryota; kingdom Metazoa; phylum Chordata; class Mammalia; order Sirenia; family Dugongidae; genus Dugong; species Dugong dugon. The sequence goes on from CM057473.1 coordinate 75,482,786, forward strand.
GGAGGAAGGCGGAGAGAAGGGGCGGGAGGGGGGGACCCGGCGGAGGAGGCGGAGAGAGGGAGCGCGACAGCGAGCGGAGGGAGGGAGCGAGCGAGGCAGGCAGGCAGGCAGGCAGGCAGGCGGGCCGGGAGGGAGGGAGGGAGGGCGCGCGGGCGGCGGCGGCGGCGGCGGCGGCGGCGACGAGAGCAGAGGACGAGCCGGGACGCGGCGCCGCGGCACCAGGGCGCGCAGCCCGGCCGGCCCGACCCGACCGGCCAACACGGTAATGAGCGCCGCTGCCGGCGGCCCGGGAGGCCGGCCCAGAGGCAGGCGGCGAGGGAGGGAGGAAGGGGAGGCCGGGCGGGGGGCACGGCGGCGGGCAGTGCCCGGCTTGGGACACGCTTCTGGACCCCTGCAACTCGGCGCCCGGCGCCTGCGGGGCCAGGGCTGCGCGGGCGGGGACGGCGGGACGGACTGGCTGGGGCGGCGCGGGGGATTTGAGGGTTTGTTTATGTCCCCGCAGGCTCGGCAGGCGCCCCCTCCCGTCCCGCCCGCTCCCAGCGCGGAGCCCCCTCCCCGCCCCCGCCCGGCTCCAGGCTCAAGTTCAAGTGTATACAATGCCGCTGGGGGCCCCTCCACCGCCGGCCTCAGCTGCGGTGCCCAGCTCCGCGCTGTCGCAGGGGCCCGGCCTGGCCGCCCCCGCCTTCCGGGCTGTGCCCCCGCCCCGGGGCGCCGCCTGGGGCTTACGGCCGGGCTGCTGGAGGGCGCGGACCCGGACCCGGAATCACTGGCCTCCTCCGCGGCCCGCGGGGAGCGGGGGAGGGGGGCGGGAGTCAGGCCCCGCGCAGGCTCCGCGGCGGCGGCGGCAGAAAATGGCAGCCTGGCACGACCCGGCCCCCCGCCCCTCCCCCCGGTTCCCCGCCCTCCTTGGCCCGGCGGGGCGGGGAACCCAGGAGGCCCCCGGGGGCGGAACGGGGGGCGAGCGGGGGCCGGGACGGGGAGCGCTGCGTTGCGATCGTCCTCCGGCCACCTGTGGCTGAGGGTGCGGGGCGTCAGCGGATCTGGGAGGGGCGGTAAGGGTGGGGAGAGTGCTCACTTGGGGAGCACACCTCCCTGCTGAGGACCGAACGGCGATGGGGGGGGCGTTGTGCCTGGCTCCTCCCAGCCCCCGCCGCGGGCCGTGGGAGCCCGGGCGCGGTAACGGCGCCGCAGTGTGGGGGCGGGGCAGGGGCGAGCGAGGATCCCGGGCGGGGGCCGAAGGGGCCGGAAAACGCGGGGGTGGGAGCGGTGGAGCTGGGAGCGGCGCGGGTGGTGGCTCCCGGGGAGCCCCCTGCAACAGCCCCCCCACCGCACACACACGCACGCGGACACACTCACGAACATGCACCCCCGCCGGGCCGGTGCAGACGTGTCCTTGAAAGCTTCGCATCTGCACAGTGAAGGACGAGGCCTCGCCGAGGCTGCGGATCGGGGTCTTCAGCCCTAAGTCCGCGCACCCCGGGAGACCCCGAGCTTCGGAGCCGCTGGCGGCCGCTGTCCGTGTCCCGCCCTCACCCCGCTCCCTCCCCGAGGCCGCCCTGCCTTCCTCCTCCTCGGCGCAGGCCGAGCTGGCGCGGGTCCAGGGCCCGCCCCCGGCCTCCCCCAGCCCCTCATCGCTGGGGCCCGCGGCCCTAGGACTGCCAAACTGCGTTTCGCCTTCCTGGAGCCTTCTTTCTTGGGGGCACTCTATCCCTTCCCTCCTCCTCTCTGTTATTTCTCCCTTTTCGCTCCTTCCTCTCTGTCCTTCCCCTTCTCTGCTGCAAGTCTAGTTGAGTAGGTCTTGACGCTCTGGGTGGGGAGTGGGGGCCCGCTGGTCCTCAGGGAATCTCTCCCCTGGATCCCGTGGGGAGCCCCCAGTGGCTGCACCTTGACCCAAGATGGCGTCTTGCACCCAGCTGGGCAGCTCCGGTCCGCCTCAGGCGTGGGAGGAAGGGCCAAAGACCCAGAGCCACACAACTCGCCCCCTCCCAAACCAGCCGGGACGGTAGCCTGCGGGAGAAGCACTGTCGGCCCTGTGACCCAGCTTGCCCCTCGCGACCGTGCCCAGAGGCTGCCATCAGCATCCCTGGGGAACTGTTCCGTCTTCATGTTTCACCCAGGGCTGCCAGCGGCTGAAACGGCCTCCTGGGTTGGCGGGCCGCGAAGGGATCCTGGGATCAGGTGCTGCTCCGCTGTGCCTTTTCCATCCCGGCAGATGTGACAGCTGCAGCCAGGGGAGCTTTTCTCCTAGTTGTTGCTGGGGACTTAGAATTGGCCTGTGGGATTTGAGGAGCCCAGCTGTCAGGCGACCCTCAGGGCTGTAACCTCCGCTGTGAGGGGCAGTCTTCTTGTAGAACCTCCATAACTCTACATTGGGAGGCTTGCTTTGTGGGAGTTCCTGCTAGGTTTCTGGCTCATGTATGTCTGCAATGGTCCATTCAACCTCCAGGTTCCGCTGAGGCCCTAGTTGAGATGTTTGACAGTCAATTCTGTGAAAGTGTGCCTGTGAAAGTGTGTGTGCATGTGTGTGCATGTTCTGCATCCAGGCAGGGGGCCCCAGGGGAACTTGCACAGCGGGTCTGGCACCTGCCTGCCTCCCTTCACTGGGCCCTGGCTTCCTTTCCAGCCTCATGTCCAGCTCCTTGGGGTTTGCCTTCAGCAGTTCATCAAATCAGCAACCCCTGGTGTAGGCTGACAAAAGCTTTCCTAGTTACCCCTCTCAGGGGTATGTGTCTTCAATAGGCAACTGATCCTAGAAAAGGTGAATTCTTTCTAGACTCAAGGAATGACTGGTCCACAGAGAAAGAGCTGTTCTGTGGGTACTGGAGAAGCATAGGAAAGGACGCTAGGTGGCCATCTGTCCGGGTGTCTGCAGACAAGATTCCTTTGTGGGGTGGGGGTTGGACTAGAGCTTAAAGGTCCATTCCAACTTTTAAAATTCTATGGCTCTTACTCTATTGGCCGACTTTCAGGAATGGGGAGGAGATGATCTGTTTTTCACCCCACAGTGGTAATCAGGGAAGGCTTCAGAGGAGAGGTAGTATGGGAGCCAGGCCTCCCAGAGGGATAGGGCTTTGAAAGGAGAAGGTGGTGTGTGATGTGGGGGTCCTGTAGGAGACACGTGTCATGTCTGCCTCTGCAGAGGGTGTAAAAGCAGGGCCTGTGTTCAAGCCTTCACACGTGTGTGTGGTTTTCTGTGTGGATCTATGTGAACTCTGTGTGTGGGGGTAATTTCTGAGCCACCTCCCTCCAAAGTCCAGTTGACAGAAAGCCCCTCAGTCCCTTATGGATATTTTACTTCCACACACAGCACTGTCATTGGTTCGCTCAAAAAGCCTGCAAGGAAGACAGGACAAGCCATAAATTACTTGGCCAGTGTCACTCAGTCAGGAAGGCCTGCACTCTGGGACAGTTAAGACTCTGCATGGTGTTTCAGCTCTTTCCTGGACTGCTGCTCTGTGTGTCCGTGTTCGTCGGTCCCATGAGTTTGAGATCCTCAGGGGACAGGGACCTTGTCTTGGCTACCTCTGGGTCCCCTGCTGGACATTTAGCAGGGCCTCCATAGTGTTTGCTGAACGGGAGTTCACGTGACATCTGTGCTCAGTTCCTGCCCTCTCCCTAGAGGCAGGCTGCAGGGGCCTGGGCCTTCTGCCTGCTGCCCTTCTCCCTTCACTGGGGTAGGCATGGCCACTGCCTACTTAAGGGCCAGTTCCTTAGGCTCAGGCCTCTCCGAAAGACCCAAGTTCTTCCCCAGCAAGAGCCTGGGCTCCCTCAAGGCTCTTTTTTTGGGAATCAGGTAGAAAAAGGAGGGCTTAGTAATGTGTGATTAAAAAATTGAGCACTCCTTCCATATTCTAGAGGCTGAAATGTTATCCAAGTCCTAGAATTTAGGGTTGAAAGAGCACTTTAAGCTCCGAGGACGCTTTAGAGCTGGGTTGAGGGCTCTGGGTGCAGGGCCAGGCCCAGTTTCTTTCTAAGTTTCGAAGTGCTACCTAGAGCCTCAGGCCGGAAGGGCCAATGTGTGCCCATTACCTGCTCCTCTCCCTCAGCACTTCTGTTGCCTTCAGGGTGCCTGGGCCTGGGATTCCCAAGTTGGTGCTGGCGCACACTGTGCCCCCCACCCCACCCCCGTCCCCCATCCCATGCCTCAGTGATTAGTTGCATGTGCTTCTGGCCTCTGGTTTGGTAACAAGCTACAGTTAGGGCAAGGGTGTGCCTGCAGGAATTGTTTCCACTACCATTTTGGCATCAGTAGATAGTAGAAGGAGCCCTCGTGGTGCAATGGTTAAAGCGCTAGGCTGCTAATGGAAAGGTTGGTGGTTTGAACTCACCAGTTGCTTTGTTGGAGAAGAGACCTGGCGAGCTGCTCCTGTAAAGATTACAGCCTAGGAAACTCTATGGGATGGTTGTATGCTGTCTTATAGGGTCGCTGTGAGTCGAAATCTACTGGACAGCACACAACAACAACACAGTAGTTAGCAGAGCTAGTCAGGAGCCTGCCTGCTGTTTGAGGCTGGGTGTCTGCATGGGCTTTTGAGCTTTGGTGCTTCTGAGCAGGGCTTTACTAGTAAACTAAAGATGCAGATGCCTTTCCACTTAGAAGGCTCATTTTAAGTCATTTCTCTCTTTATTTTTCCCTAAAAAAATACCCAAATCTGAGATCCATGCAGTATCAGCCCGAGATTTCTATCTATGTGTCCTAGCCTGCATCCACTTGACTATATATGTGGGCAAGATGGGGGCATGTGTATCTCTTTGTGCATATTAGTGTGTACACCACGTGCAGCCACATATGCAGTATGGATAGTATGACTTGCTTAGCCATGAGCTTGTTTTGAGGCAGTGTAAGTGAGGACCTCGGAGTCAGACCTGGGATCTGACCAGTGGTGTCACCAGGGTTGGTGTCACCCGTGGCAGTAATTCATGTTGTGCCCCCCCATGCTAGTTACCACAATATTGTAGCCAAAACACCGGAAAATTTGAAAAAATCAGCAACTATAAAAACACCTGCGTGTGCAGAGGAAACCATGTGATTCGAAGCATCACTGTAACTGGGTAGTAATGACAGCTCTGACCAGAGCACATTAGAAGGTTCAAAAAGTAAATTAGCATAGAGTTTTAGCCTTATAGGTATATAGATACATGTAAGCTGGGCTCACAAAAAAAAAATGTTATTTAACTACAGGAATATTTTTATGAAAAATAATAAATTTCTGCTGAAACACGGCACAGAAATTTTATAGGCAGTCATTTTGGTGTCACGCCTCTGACAATGTCACCTGGTGTGGTCCACACCCCCCCCCCCTCCGTACACCCCTAGTGACACTTCTGGTTTTGACACTTCTCAGCTGCAGGATCATGGGCAACTAACTTAAGTACTCTGAGCCTCAGTTTCCTTGCCTGTAACGTGGGACTAAGACTAGAGTGTACCTGCTAGGTTGCTTGAGGATTAAATGAGATAAGATGTGTTAAGCTCTTAGCGGAGCGTAGGTCCTCAGTGTTAGTGTGCTGGCTGGCATGGACTGACTGCAGGATGTGCTTTGGGAAGTCTTGTCCACCTTGCTGCGTTTTTGCAAAATCTTCCACAGATAAGGCAAAGTGCTGATTCTGATTCAAAATGTTGGGACGTGAGAGGCTCCTCAGCACCACTTAGGAATCTGCTCCAGAGTTTAATAAATCACATTGTCAACAGGTTGTCTCTGTATCCACCTAAAATCCCTCACACCACAGTTTCAGCTCTTTATTCTTATTCTATCTGGAGTGCAGCAGCGTTTTCCCACCATATTTGTTTCAATTTACCAGAGATTTCCTGAGCATTTCCTGTGGGCAAGGCCCTGGGCAATGCTTTGAGGAGACAGAGAGGGGAGTGAGTTTAGGATGTACCTAACTAATCAAGGACCGCTGAGTGAGACTAGGGCCGTGAGAAAGTGCTAAAGGGGAAGTGAGGTCACAACCAACTAATAAAGGAAGGCTTCTTGGAAGAGGCAGCACCAGATGGGCCTGAAAGCATGGAGGTGGGTCTTCCAGGCTGAGGGAGTAAAGCCAGGCTGTTCAGGGAAGGGCGTCAGCTTGTGCAGCTGGAGTGTGGGGGAGATGCCGGGACGTGGACTGGGTCTCCGGTGTGCCAAAGCAGTTCCGGGAGAGTGGGCCTCTGCACTCTGTAACGCCTGTGGACCGCTGAGAATCACTATGGACTGCCCTGCTTGCAATGGCTTTGGTGGGGGGCGGGGGCAGAAGGATAGAAGGGAGGGAAAGGAAGACACCCACTGAGCCCATTTGGTGAGGGACCTTGACGATTCCTTTATGTTCTGTAGTCTAGAGCTTAAGAGCTCAGACTTGAGAGAGAAACAAACCAGGGTTTAAATTACACCTACCCCAGGGGGTTATGGCAATTAAGAGGAATGCCAGGTCAGGTCTGCGTTTCAGTGGTGGCAAGTGGTTGAGGGGGACCCCTTTCCTGGCCTTCCAGAGGTCTTCTTGCCCCCTCCAAGCTGAAGTACCCCAGCATCCAGAACATTCCAGCAAGGGCTGCGAGTGCGAGGGAAATGGGGGCGGAACCTCAGGTTCCTGCCTCTGCAGCCTAACTCCGCCTCTGCCCTCCGCTCCCCCTCCGCCCTCCCATCTCTGCAGGCTGCAGAACTGAGCTCCGAACTTGCAGTGAGGTGCTGTGGGGCTGGCAGCCAGTGCCTCCAGTTGTGGGCGCAGATGCCCAGCAGCCCCTAGCCACGACGGCCAGTGGGCAGGGCATGCCAGGCTGAATCTCTCTTGCTGGTCACGTCGCCGTCTCCGGCCATCAGCCTGTCTGGAGGACTGCGACGGGGAGGAGGTGCAGACTCCTGGGGCTTTCCTAGCCCAATCCCAGGATGGAGTGGAATTTTTTTTTAAAGGAAGACAGTAGCTTTGCATTGTTCACTCTCGTCCAGTTGTGGTCCCTTTTGACACTTAGGGCTTCCCAGCCTTGTTTAGATATATAACCAGGTTCCTTATTTTCTCCTTCCTGCCATCGTGACCCTGCTCTCCGTCATCCCTATTGATCTTCCCTCTTTGTTTCTGTTTCAAATGTCAAGGTCATTTTTAATTCTGAGCCAGCCCTCAGACCTCAGAGTTGTTAGCTGCCCTGTCTGGGTACACAGAGGGAACAGAGGACCATCTCACAGCCGGTCACTGGAAAGCCAGAACGTGGGTATCCTGACCCCTAGTCTAGTACTCTTTCTGCTGTGGTGCTACAGATGAACCTGGGGTGGTGGTGGGGGGGTTGGTGCAGTAGATGTTCCAGACCCAGTAGATCAGCTAGATCTTGGGGTCCCAGCGATCCCTACTTAGGAAGGTTAAATGCTTAGAGGGGAGATTATGGGACGTTGGGGTTAAGGAGCCCTGGTGGTGTGGTTAAAAGCTTGGCTGCTAACCAAAAGGTCTGCAGTTCAAATCCACCAGCTGCTCCTTGGAAACCCTATGGGGCAGTTCTGCTCTGTCCTGTAGGGTCGCAATGAGTCGGAATCAACTGGATGGCAATGGGTTTTGGTTTGGGGGTTAAGTTTGTTTTACTGAGCCATTGGTTGGATGCAGTCTGTGTCATTGTGAGTGGCCATGGACTGGGAGGCTGGATGGACTGGGAGCCTGCCTCCCCTCAGAGGTTCCTGAGAGGACCCTGGAAAGTGCAGGCAAGTGGGAAGTCCCTTGTAAATGGTGGGATCCTCCAACACTCCAGCAAGCAGAATCTGTTCGGGAAGGTTTTTTTTTTTCTTCAATTGTTGTAGTTTAAGTGAAGTTTACATTTCAAGTTAGTCTCCCATACAAAAATTTATACATACATTTTTATGTGACCCTAATTGCTCTTCCCATACTGTGACAGCACACTCCTCCTTTCCACCCCTGATTCCCCATGTCCATTCAACCAGCTCTTAACCCTCTCTGTCTTCCCATCTCACCTCCAGACAGAAAGCTGTCTGTTTAGTCTCTTGTATCTACTTGAGTGAAGAGGCACACTCCTCACAAGTATCACTTTATGTCCCACAGTCCAGTCCAATTCCAATCCCTGTCTGAAGAGTTGGCCTCGGAAATTGTTTTAGTTCTGGGCTGAAAGAATCTAGGAGCCATGCTTTCCGGGGTTCAGGAGGGGGTTTCTTTAAGGAATGGTCCTATGTGATTAATTTGATAGAATTTGAAGGGCTAAATAAATTTATGGATGAAGAGGTATCTATTTGGATTCCTAAAAAGCCTTTGAAATGAGGTAATAAGTATGTATGCTCTGATGTGTTAGTATGTCCATGAGGTACTGGGTAAAAAAACAAAAGAAGCAATTGTCAAGCAATGTTACAGTATAATCTCTTTTTTTAAAACTCCTTTAAAATATATACAAATACACACATATATAGACATAGAAAAAGTTCTGTTAGGATACACACCAAACTATCAACCAAGACTTCCCCTTTTTACTTTATACTTTTATATTCTTTGAAGAAAATTTAAATGGACACGTGTTACTGTTACTTTCTTAACAACAGCAAAAAACAAACCTGTATTTTAAAATCTTTCTTAAGAATATTAAAAAAAAAATTAAGTTACCCTAGGGCTGGGGGGAGATTGACCATTTTTTATAGTGGTTAAGAAACTGGCTTTGAGGTTGACGTTAAAGGGTGGGATTAAGCAGGTACTCTGTTTTCTAGGGAGCCCTGGTGGCGTGGTGGTTAAGAGCTCGGCTGCTAACCAAAAGCTGCTCCTTGGAAATCCTATGGGGCAGTTCTGCTCTGTCCTGTAAGGTCACTATGAGTCGACTTGATGGCAACAGGTGTGTGCGTCTCTTTTTGAGAAAGATTACAGGGAGAAATAGTGAAGACACTGAGGCTTCCAAGTAGGGTGGGCCTGGGCTGGTAGGCGTTGGGAGTGAGCAGAAAATGGCCAACTGGCTATGCCATGGCACACACCAGGCGCAGTGGCCCAAGCTGTCTGTACAGGATGGTGAATTTAAATTCAGTTCTGACTCATGAAGGCAAACAAATCATTGAGGATCTTCTTAGAAGGCATCAGTCTGGTGGCCCATTAGCTTTTGTGGCCCAGATGGCTCCCTGGGAACTGGGGACATACTGGGGCCCAGCCAGGGTGTGATGTTCTCACCCTGGCATGGTGAGAGCACCTGGGTGCCCACAGTCAGGGACATAATAGAGCCTCAAGACGCCCATCCAGGGGTGGAAGACATGCCTTGGAAGCTCATCTGGCATGTGGCTCAAGTCATGCCCAGCTTCTTGATCTGGGGCCCCATGCACAGGTGGACGATACCCAGGTGACGGGTTAGGAGTTAGAGGGAGGGGGCAGACACAGATTTCCTCTGCCAGCAGCCAGTCTTGCTACCCTAGAGGAGGCGCAGGGCTGGTTGCTTGGCAACAAGCACCTACCTCTCCCTCCCAGAGCTCCCTGCCGCCCAGCCCCTGGGTGCCCTCTTGAAGCTTTTTTCCTGCTCTGAGGCTGCTCCTGTTAAATATGATGTGAGAAAGGGTGTGTGCACATCTTTGGCCCTGACCGCCTGGGATAAGGTGGGAAGATAAGTGCAGAGCTTGCCCCAGGCTGGTAGAAGGACAGACATGCAGGGAGGGACAGAAGTGACTTGGGAGTCCACGAACCTGGATTGGAGGCCCAGCCCTGCTGCTCAGTCTCTGAGCCGCAGGGTTTTCATCTGTGGCTCAGGGATTGTAATAGTGTTCCCATCTTACAGGTGCGGCCTGAGTTAAATGAAATATTTGATGCAAACAACCAGCACTGGGTCTGGCACTTAGTAGGTGCCCAGGAGGCGTGATTTCCTTTTCTTTAAGGATCCGTGAGGGTGACTGTGAGGATCAGGCGAGGGGACCCCTGTAATGGCCCTTGTGTTCTAAGACATTACAAGTGTTGTTTGTCATTCTCATCCACTCTTAGGATGAAGGGCAGAGAGTGTTAGATTGAAAATAACTCCTAAACCCACAGTGGACTCTGGATTGGGGGTTGGGAGGTATAGGAGAATGGCAGGAACAGAGAAAGATGGTGCTTCCTCCCACCTCAGCTCACTCTCTCTGACCCAGGTTCCCCTTTCCAATGCGAACAGGTAGTTTGACCTTTCTAGGCCTCCGTTCCCTCCTCTGTAAAGCTGGGATTTGACTGGTTGATCTTCAAGCCCTCTGGCCAGGGCAGATTGATCTCTGGGCATTTAATCTTGATGTATTTCCATTAATCTCTTCAGCATCCCCCGCTCACATGGGGACCCAGCAGGTCCCCCAGGCTCTGAGCCCCTCCCCCTTCTTTCCCTCTGGTCTCGTTGGGGCCAGAGCAGGCAGTGACCCCTCCCCTGGGTTCGGGTCCTGCTGGCAGGTCTGGCTCTGCCGCATTTCCTGGAGGAACAGTAGGGTCTAAAGCACAGTCCTGCCTGACAGCTGGCGTGCAGCAATGGCTCCTAATGGTTTTATTACCAGCAACACGGTGGCGCTTGTTGCCATCTACTCAGCCCCATGGCTCCCAGCCCAACTGGTGGTGGCCTGAGGGCCCTGCCTGTACTGAAAGCTCAGCTGGGAAGCCCAGTGGGGCTGTGTAATTGCCTCTGAGTTTTCTTCTGTCATCACCCTCCTAGCAGCCTAGAGTCTGAGAGCCGGGGGAGCTGTTGAGGCTCTGGGCCCCTTGTTGGCAGGCCTGGCAGCACTCAGGTTCTCTCTCTGGAGGTCCCTTGCTTCAGGTCCACAAGTAATGTTCACTATTCATTTATTAAAGGCCTACTGTGGGCCAGGCACTGTTGGAGTGAGAGAGACTGCCCTAGTCTTCAGGGAGCCTCGAGTTCAGGTAGGAGTCTGGCAAGGGAGACCACAGTCACAGCCTCTGGCAGGGTGTGCGTGGGCATTAGGGGCTCAGAGAAGAAAGCCTAATTCAGGGGGATGGGAAGATCAGGAAAGGAGATGACTCTTGAGCTGTCTCGAAGGGCATAGAGCAGCTAGCCAGGTGGACAAGGGCATTTTCAGGCCTGGTGTGGCTGGAGTGTAGAATGATGGGATATGAGGCCAGAGGGATGGGCTGGGGCTGGACCATGGAAGGCTGGATGTTATCCACTGATGGCTGTTGGGCTTGGAGTGTGCCCATATCTATATTTGCAAAAGATCATTCTAGGGCAGCATGGGGGAGAAATTGAGCAGGTGAGCTTAGGGGCAGGATGCCCTGGTAGAAGATGCAGAAATGCAAGGGAGCCTCAATGAGGGCAAGAGTGATGAGCATGGAGGAGGGGGTGGTCTGTGAGACGTTTAGGAAGCAGAGTCAGTAGGAACAACTGGGTGATGGAGAGAATGAGGGGAGTCGGGTGACCATCTGATTTCCAGCTCAGCCAACTGTGTGGGTGGTGATGCCATTCACTGAGGGAGTGCAAGAGGGGGCACGATGGTGAATCCTTAAACAGGTTGAGAGGGAATCTGGGGAGACCTGGGAGTGCATCCCATGTGAGGAAGGATTAGAGTTGGGGCTTAGGGGAGGGTGGAATTTCCCCAAGGGAGCCTGGCTCAGAAGGCCGGGAGGTCGGGGGCCCAGGGAAGGCAGAGTTCCAGTGGTTGACCAGAAAGGCAGGTACGTTTTAGTCCATACCTGGTAGACAACTACTGAAGATTTTTGAGGAGGAAAGTGCTGTAACCAGGAGCTTCCACCACCTGCATTGGGGATGCTAATGTTTGTGGGCCTTTGAGGGCTTCTCCTTCTCAGTAATTCTGCCGAAAGATGAGCCGAAGGGCCTGTCCCCTGGGCCTCCACTAACTGGCCTCATGGCCTTGGATAAGTATTCGAGGATCGGAGGTGAACTGCAGGGTGGATGAGAAGCTGTCTGGGCCCTGCCGCTCTCCCTTCAGAGGCAGGTCTGCTGAGACGGGGGTACGTGCTGGGGACAGCAAACAAAAACAAACTGCTTCTCCAAAATCGAAATGAATCTTCTGTATGTCACGTGACATATAATCAGAAGACTATTTCCAAAGGATTTTTAGAAAAATGCCGTGTGCGTGTCAGCATCACTGGGCCTTGGGCAGAGGCAAGAGGCAGCCTAGAACCGTGCCAGGGGGACCAGACTTGGTGTTGCATAGACAGGAGCTTAATCTCAGCTCTGCCACTTCCCAATGGTGTATCCTTGGGCACGTCACCTGATCTCTCTTAGCCTCAATTTTGCCATCTGCAAAGTTAGGATCATCTCATAGGGTTTTGCTTTCATTTGTTTCAAATACTGCTTCCTGCACTAAACCTGGACATTTTATTTCACTCTTCTTTCCAATGAATCATTTTCAGTTTGCCTTACAGGTGTTTGAGGCTGAAGATTTAGCCATATCTGGTCACCGTTTGGCACGGGGGAGGCACACACATGCATGTCCTCCTTCCTTCCCTCTCTTATTGCTGAGTTCCCCCTTGCTCTTTGCCTCCCCAGAGGCCTGTTGCTCCTGTCTTCCCAGTCAGTTTGGAGTTCTTTGTGTTCCTGGGAAGGTCCATGTATTTATCATGTTTCATTGACCCTCTTGCTCTAGTTCTTTTCCCCAGACCTGGGTTGTCCCATTGTATTTGAAGGGAAGGGAGGGTCTGTGCAGAGCTGCCCGTGGCTGTGTGGGGAGGAGAGGGCAAGGGGGCAGGAAAGGGCCCAGCAGGGTGAGGGAGAAGCCCAGAATGCCCCACACGGGGACTTTACTGGCTCTGTGTGCAGTGGAAGGAGTGCAGAGCCCTAGTGGGGCCTGGGAGATGGGCTTGGGGGCTGACCTTGGTCTGGACCTGGAGTGGGCCACCCTGCTTACAGAGCTGGACCTCAGGAGATGGTGGAGTCAGCTTCCACCCCGAGTGGGCACCCATGGCGGCCACTGGGCCATACTGTGGCCCCTGTGACATGCAGCCCCACCTGGGTAGACCTTTGAAGCATCTGCCTGCTAGAGGCTCTGGTGGGGAGATGGCTGCTCTGGGAGGGCTGTGGTGGTGGTGATGTTGGCAAGAAGGCCTCAGCGACAGTCTGGCTGGCTGAGGCTGGGGGGTGGGGCAGGGTGGGGACTACGGTCGATCTACATGTTTCTCTGGTTTGTAAAGACCTGTGCCTGTCAGCATGCCACATGAGCAGCCCCTCTAGAAGCTGGGCATATATGAAGTGAGGGTATGGTGGTGTCATCAAATGAAACATACAGCATAATTAATCTGGCATACGCCTAACAATATGCATAATTGTGCTGCATGGTAATTAGGTGTAAATGGTAAGCAGTTCACATAAATGTTTTTGTAATTGGTATTAATTTTGCAGGCAAACCAAGTTTATGTGGTTTTTCTCTTCTTGCTCTGTTAGTTTCTACTACAGGCAACTCCCAGCTTTTGAAGGAATTCCACTGCAAATGTTTGTTTATGGGGCAATGTTTTCTATTTTCTCTCAGAACGTTTTGAATGGTTATGAGGTCCCCAGACTGGTTTCCAAATGCCTCTTTGGCCCATATTGTAGGTGGAGTGTATGCAGTGAGGCACCCAGCTCCTCCTGCTCCAGGTTCCTCTGAGCCTGGAGGGTGAGGAGTGTATGTGTGTGTATGTGTGTGTGTGTGTGTGTGTGTGTGTGTCTGTGGGGAGGGATATTTGACTGTGAGAGACTCCTAAGGCCACTGTGGCAGGTGGAGAGTCCCTGGTAAAGAAGGTATCCAAGGGGCTTTGGGGTTGAGCAGTCAGGTGGAGGCTAAGGGGGCCCTGGGTCAGCAGCAGCCATTGCTAACGAGCACAGGCCAGTCCTGGGTGTGGGTTTAAGTCAGAGCCTAGATTTCTTAAGAACACATACGGGCCTTTTGCCCTAAGTAATGTGGCGCAGTGGTTAAGAGCTCGGCTGCTAACCAAAAATGTCAGCGGTTCGAATCCACCAGTCACTCCTTGGAAACCCTATGGGGCAGTTCTTCTTTGTCCTATAGGGTCACTATGAGTTGAATCGACTCAGCGGCAATGGGTTTGATTTGGTTTAATCACATAATAGGACACCTGGTGGCACAGTTGTTTAAGTGCTTGGCTGCTAACTGAGAGGTTGCCAGTTCAAATGCACCAGCGCCTCCGCCGGAGAAAGATGTGGCAGTCTGCTTCTGTGAAGATTTACAGCTTTGGAAACCCTATGGGGTCGCTATGAGTCAGAATCATGTCGATGGCGGTGGGTTTGTTTTTTTTTTCTTTTGAATCACATAATAATTAAAAACAAAAACAAAGCCCTAAAATTTGAGCACCTGCCATGTGCCAGGCACTGTGCTAAACATTCAACTCAGATTATCTATAGCTAAAACTAGGCTGATGAGGTAAGAGCCCGTTAGCCCCATTTTACAGAGCAGAAAACTGGGGCCAAGGCCTCTGAGCGGCAGAGCCAGGATTTGATGTGGGATCTGGCTGAACCACCCTCAGGGCTTAAGGGGTAGATAAACTTCACTGGGACCTTTCAGGCCTGTGTCCTGGGGCTGCTAGGGACAGGGGCTAGTGATTCAGGGATATGCTGCCCCAAATCTGGGGCTCTTCTTCATCCCCTCAGCCACCTCCACAAGTGGTTTTGTTTTGCTTGGGGCAGAAAGTGAGGAGGAAGCAGACCAGTGACCAATGGGAAGTTGTGATCACAGCAGCTCTTCCTGCTTTACTAGGTGAGGAGGGGCTATGCTCCAACAAGGAGAGGACCTGCTCCCAGGCCCTGAAGACCCCTTGGAAGCTCTCCTGGTTTTGATCCAGGAGGGTAAGCTGGTGGTTGGTTGATGTCACTTGGAAGGCCTGGGCCTGGCAGGGAGGAGGGTGATAAAGTATGGGTGGAGGAAGCATGTGCATGGGCGGGGGGGGGGGGGGGGGGGGAGGGGGGGGGCGGGGAGTGCTCACAGGAAGCCAAGGACTCAGCCCGAAGGGCCTGTGGGGTGGGTCACTGGCACCCTGACCAAGGACCCTCAAGACCCCCTTTGCCTTGGGGATCTGGGGGCAGGGAGTGCTGACAGATCCCACAGTGGGTGTATGTCCTGGCCTGGACAAGGTGGAGCAGAAGGCTAGGCACTCCCCACAGAGGGCCTTTCCACTGGCATAGTGCCCTGGGGAACTCTGCCAGGCGACCCCTAGAATGGGGATTGTGGGGGGTCACTCTAGGCACCGCAGCACTGTGCTGAGGATGTTGCAGCTGCCTGGGAGTGATTTCACACAGTCCTCTCTGCCTCAAGGGTCACCCGGAACAGGGAGAGATGGATGGCTGGGATGGTGAGAGGCACTGCACTGTGGGCTGTGGGGGATCCAGTGGGGTGTAAGACATGAGCTTTGACCATACGTTGGGGAAGACAGATGTGTACGTATCTGTACACGTGAAAAGCTAAGTTACTGATTCAAGATCCCTGGATGGGTGTTGGAGGAGAAGGTGGGGGCGGGACCCAGAGGCAGGAGAGATGTTGGGCGGAAGGGCTGGGGGCTGGGTGGGCACTCTGGGGGAGGCTGCCCTGTTGGAGGAGAGAATGGTACGAGCATAGATGCATAAACGCAGTGTGGGAATGGGGTGGGGGGGTGAGATGGGGACAGTGACTGGGCCTGGGATGCAGGGTCAGCTGGAACAAGTGAGAGGTGAGGCCAGAGCACCAGGCAAAGGCCATACTCTAGAAAGCCACCAGTGTCAGACCAGACCAGAGTGAGATTTGATCATGTACGAAAATCATTGGTATTAGAGATTTTCTAAATAACAGCTTTAGTGAATATAATTCCCGTTCTGTACAATTCACCTGCTGAGCATGTGCAAGTCAGTGGTTTTTAGTACATTCACAAGAGTTGTGCAACCATTACCGCAGTCAATTTTAGAACATTGGCATCAGGTTTCATAGATTTGGTTTTTCTTTTGTTTTATGATTTATTTGTTGTTGTTATTGAGAGGCTTCGTAGGTTTTTGACTGAGGAAGCAATGTGTGGAAAATATTGTGCTGAGAGGCTGGGTTGGGAGGTAGAGACAGCAGGGGCAGGAAGACCCGTTACAGAATGACCACCAACGTCTAGAGCTGTGGTAAAGGGGCCTGGAGGAGATAGGGTGGAATGGAGAGGCCAAGGAAATGTGGGTCCAAGGAGGAAGGTAGAGCCTGAGTTCTCTGGGGTTTGGGCTCAGGCAGTAGAGTGAATGGCAGTGCCATTTCCACACACACAGAGAAGCCAGAGGATAAGCTTGTGCTGGAGAGAACGTGAGGAACCTGGCTCTAGAAGAGCAGGACTATGGGTGACCACAGGTCATCTAGGTGGGATGTCTGGAAAACAAGTAAAGGTGGAGCCCCTTATGGTAGGAGGTCTGTGTTAAGTCCAGATATCTCAGAGGAAGAGAATTCAGAGAAAAGCTGAAGGCAGAGTGTGACCCTTGAATGCCCACTCTGCAGTAGTGGGAGCAAGTTTGTGGGCTAGCCCAGGAAACAGCTGAGGAGCCGAGGAGTGGGAGAGAACCAGGACAAACTGCTGAGGAAACCACGGAGAGCAGAGAGTGAGGGAGAATCCACTTGCCTGTGGGCTTTCCAAAGGAGGGAGTCACTTGTTCACCCCAGCGCCTGGGTCGACAGTGGCACTCAATAAAAGATCATTGAATGAATGCTTGAACCAAGGAATGCTTAGCTGGAAGGGATGCTAAACAGAGCTCAAGGACCATGAGGATGGAAAACGGCCCTATGAGGCCGTGGGTGACTGTATCAGTCAGGGTCCATTCAGGAGACAAACTACATGGTAATTTGAATAGGGAAAGTTTAATATAAGGAATTATTAACTATAATAGGGGATTGCAATAATGAGGGATTGATTATTAAGAAGTAAAGAGAACTGCAAAGAACATAGGAATAGCAGATAAAAGAAACAGCTACTACCCATAGGTTTGAGCTCGAGTGCCCAAGGAAGAGCCTTCCCAGAGCTGAGATCGGAATTCGTTGGAGAAGGCACGACCATGGTGCTATGGATGGCAGAGAAGCTGCTGTGGTACTTCATTGGCAGAAATTGCTGGAAATTTGCTCCCTTGAACTTAAAAGAAATCTGTCCTTTTGGTTGCCAGGGAAAGTTATTCATGGGAGGTGTAAATTAGAGGTACATTCCTACGAAATCACCTGAGGAGGGTGCTGGGTGAAGATACTGGCAGCTGCTTACTGCCATACACAGCTGGAGCCAGGTGCTGGAGAAGCTGTCTGCGCTGCAGGAGCCTGATGCTGGGGAAGCATCCTCACTGCAGGAGCTGGGCACTAGGCAAGCTACATGCTATAAGAGCCAGGTGCTGGAGAAACCACGGCAGTACAGTAGCAGGCAGTACAAGAGCTGGACGCGAGGAAGTTGCAGGAGCTGGGTGCTGGGAAGCTGTACGTGCTGCAGGAGGTGGGCACAGGAGAGGCTCCCATGCTGCAGGAATCTGTCACTAGAGAAGCCACCTTCAGTGTCGGAGCTGGGTGTTGGGGAAGCTGCTCATACTACAAGAGCCAGATGCTGGAAAACTACTCAGGCTACAGGAGCTGGTGGCTGGAGAAGTTGCCCACAATGCAGGAGCCTTCCAAAAGAGCATATCCCAACCAGGAAAGAGAACTCCTTCCTCCTGCAGTGTCTCCCCAGTGTCCTCTACTGACAAAGCTTAATGTCATACCAGATGGCAAAGGAAAAATATTTAAAGGGCCCATCTCCATTTCCACAGAGCAGACAATGAAGAACAAATAAATTGATAACTGGCACAGTCCACCCCTTTGGCTACTCAGCTTCCATTTGCACCCTTCTACACACGTTTGAACTCCTGAACAAGAAAATAACTCTCTATTTCGACCTAACAAGACACAGTTGTCCTTTTTACAACTGAAGAAGTTCTCACCCTTTATTCCAGATGAGGAGTCCCAAAAATCATTGTATCAATCACTGGCTATAGTAATAACTTCTCAAGTTCAGTCATAGTCCCACTGAATATTCTGTTATCTACATAATAAATTATAAAGTTAACTTCTGACAACTTGTATATAAAATAATGGGAAGAAGGAGAAAAAAGTGTTTTCTACTTACAAATGAACACACATATATATAGCAAGTAAATAGGAAATATGCAAAGCTATTACAGTTCTCATTTCTGTAATTGGTCACAAGGCCATATTTGATATCTGTGGCTTCCTTCTTCCATTACCCATTCTGTATTTCTTCCCTCCTCAGTCAGAACCTCAGCTGGTCAGGGTTCTTTACCTGGTGAAGTGACCCAAACCTTCATTCCCTAAGGATGTGAATCCTCTACTGCCCTGTGTCTTGCCTTTCTTCCTTCCTTCTTTCCTCTCTCTTTCTTCTTTCTTTCTCTCTGTTTCTTTCTTTCATTGTTATAGTTTTTTTTATTACTTTTACTGTTGGGCATGGAAGTCCTAAGAGGCACCTCAGAGAATCCCCTGGGTCTCAGAGATCGTCATCTTACCTCTATGGTGTAGCAGCAACCTGGCATTAAAAAAAAAAAAACCAAACCCGTTGCCATCAAGTCGATTCCGACTCATAGCAGCCCTATAGGACAGAGTGGAACTGCCTTATACGGTTTCCAAGGAACACCTGGTGGATTCGAACTGCCAACGTTTTGGTAGCTGTAGCTCTCAACCACTACGCTACCAGGGTTTCCCAGCCTGGCATAAGGGGTTCAAATAGCAAGATGGATTCTTATCTCCTGACAGGACCATTGTTGTGTCCTCTGATGGAAGCATTTTCCCTTTGGATTAAGATCTTCAAAGTCTTTAGAGGTTTCAGAGGTATGGGGTAAGGGCACAGGGGCCAGATGCAGGGAGTAAGTGAAAAGGTTCTGGAGCTGGCAGGTGTGGACGGTTCTTTAGAGAAGGCTGGAAAAGTAGAGAAACACACAGGTGTGGACCATGAGCCGCTGGGGAGGACAGAATCGGTCTGTGAGGGACCGTGTGGTTGGTTCTCGCCTGGACTCAGCCTGGTGGCCCTGTGCTCCTGACTCCCAGGACATGGGAAGCCCCGCTGACTGCCCTACCACCTGCCTTGCAACACTTGGAAACTGGTCCTCCTTCTTTATGCGAGTCTTTGTTGGTTCATTTTGGCTCTTGAGAACAACTTCAGCTCCTTAAGAATATCTATTTTGGGCATAAACCTTTTTTCTCCCTGCTTTTGGGGCTATGTCATGGTAACCATTAGTACGAGCAGAGAAGTCTCAGCCAGGATCATCTCTGCCAACACGGCTGCCATAGTAGCCAAGATGGCAGCAGCTTAGGTGTGATCGTAAATGCTCTGCTGGTGGTGCCAGAGGTAACAGTGCCATGGCCTGGAGGGTGGTGTGAGAGCCACAGTCATCTTATTTTGACTCTGGAGCCAGGCAGATGGGCTTTGAGGTGGGGGAAGAGGGTGGCAGGACCGTTGGTCTGTCGCCAGTGGCTTTTGGTATTCTATGGGCAGCTGGTGGTCTGGGCGAGAATGATATTGCTGAGATTCAGAGCAATGGCATGATAATGGGCATCTCATTCCTGCTGTGAGAATGAGCAATCCAAAAGTGGCACCAGGGACGCCCTCCCTGCCTCTTCTCCTTATCCAGCCGCAGTCTTGTGACCGAGAGGCAGTAGTGGGTGGGAGAAGACGCCTGGTTGTCTCCCCTCGGCTTTCTGGCCCACAGGTTGCACCACGTCCTGAGTTTATCACTACCCCAGCAGATGATTGGATAGCATGGGGCACAAGATGCTCTCCTGCCTTCTGTATCCCACAGGACTCACTGGTCCTTCTTCCCAAGGTCAAATAGGAAATTTGGCCATGAGTCTGTTATCTGTGGGCTAATGTCACACCAGGGGCACAGATTGCTGATCCTGAGCTGGCTCTGGGTTCTGTGCTTAGCCATGTTTGCAAGGGCTCTGGAGTTAGATGGACCTGAATTCATAATCCTGCTGTAGGCTTATGAATCCATACCTGGGCTACCTTGGAGAAGTAATAAACCTCTCCAAACCTCAGTTTCTTCTTCTATAAAATGGGAATAACAATAGTACTTAAACTTCCTAGGATTGTTTTGAGGATTCAATGGGACAATGTGTATCTGTTAGCACAGTGTCTCGCATATGGTAGGTCTCAGTAAATAGTTGAATGAATAAATGAATGAATGACCCCTACACTGGGCAAAACAATGAGTTGTTGGTGGTGGTGTTACCTGCCATCGAGTTGGCCCCCGACTCATGGCGACCCCGTATGTTAGAGAATAGAACTGCTCCATAAGGTTTTCTTGGCTATAATCTTTACGGAAGCAGTTTGCCAGGCCTTTCTTCCGTGGAGATGCTGGGTGGGTTCAAAATGCCATCCTTTAGGTTGGCAGCTGATTGCAAACCACTTGCATCACCCAGACGCTGAGTACTGTGATTGAAAGATTGCATTGTCCTCCCCGCACCCCACTGCAGACAGGCCTAACGGAAAATGGAGACTTACAAGAAACTTTTGTTTTCTGACTAATCCATGCTGAAAGTTAATATATCTGAAACAGTCACATGCTAACTGTGAGAGATCATGATGGAGTGGAAAATGTGGGCATGAGATGTGACAGCCCTGGATGTATATCTGGCTCTACCATTTACTAACAGTATGACCTTGGGCAATTTTATTAACCCCTCTATGCCTCATCTTTCTCATCTGGAAATGGGCATAAAAATAGAACTCACTCCAGAGGGTTCGTGTGAGGTGTGAAGGTTAATGAGATGTTAGAACTGGAAAACTCTGTCTGCAGGGCCTGACATGTTGTAGGGCCCTTAGTCAACATGGGCTGCTGCTCGAGTGATGGGCATTTACCAGCACTCCGGGGATTTCAAGAAAGAGAAAACGGTGGGCTGGATTAGGCAGGGACTAATTGTTAATATTTATTGAGTATTTTCTCAGTGCATTGTACTCTTGTATGCACTTTTAATGCATTTCATTTTAATTCTCACAACTGCCCTTAAGTGAGTACTATTATTTTCCCATTTTACAGATGAGAAAAATGAGGCACGGTTTTGCCTCAGATCACACAGCTGATAAGTCATAAGGCCAGGATTGGAACAAGTACTAGTCTGCTTCCCACAGTCATGCTCTTAACCCTACACTCTGCTCCCTTCTAGGGAGATCGTAATGAGATGGACATTAGTATACGAGTTAGGGTTCTGTTGGCGCAAGTAACAGAATCCTCATTCACATCAAAGTAGTGAAAGACTCATAAAGGGAAGTTCAGGGATGCCCCTGCCTGCAGGTAGAGGTAGTTCCAGGGACCCAGACAGTGACTCCAATGCTTCGTCCTCTACCTTTACCTCCCGGTTGTTTATTCTCAGGCAAACTCTCCCCACATGGTGGGGAAGACAGTGGCCAGCAGCTCCTGACTCACATCCTACCAGCTTAAAATCTTTCCATAGCATGGGTAAAAAGTTTCAGGTAGGCCTCTGATTGGCCGTGTCTAGTCACATGTTCACTGCTCACTCTAGCTGGGGTGAGCAGTAGGGTCAGCTCAACCACAGCCAAAACCCCATGTAGAGTGTTCCTCAGTGGAAAGAGGGGGTTGGGGAGGGGGCGTAACTAGATAGACCGAAACAACCAAAGTCTACTACGAGAAAGGTAGACTTCAGATACAGGGGGGAGGGGCTTTCCACAGAGATGGACAACTACTTTCCAGCAATTCAGATAGAGGAGTTGAGGCAGAGAGGCGGAGGCTCTTAGTGGTGACAACATTGGTGTTGTTTTTGGTGGGGCAAGAATTTAGGTTTGAGGGCAATTACGGTTTTGTGTTTGGAAGAGGATAATTGTATGTGGGCCCTTGTTGAGGTGGGACTGTTAGATGACAATCTGGTGTGCTGGTTGGAGCAAGGATGGCGAGGAGACTGAGGGCTGGTCTGCGTGGGCTGTGCTGATGAGGTGGAGTTGGTCGGGGAGGTGGTGATGGTGTTGAGGACAGTGTGCGTAGTGGTGCTGGTGGGAGCTGACATGGCAGGGACAGGCTTGAGGCTCCTGCAGATGGTTGAGTTATGAGTCTTCGGTGTGATGTGGGGTTAATGAGGGAGCTGGGTTGTGGTTAGGGATGTAGGCAGCAATGACTTGCACAGTGGCATTTTGGGAGGAATGTAAAGAAGGTGCACCAAGTGATGTATGGGCTGGATTTGGCGCAAATGATGGATGTGGAGAATTAAACATTGCAGGTGGGGCAGGGGAGGGCAGTACCACTTTTATAGTTGGTGATGGAACTCTGTGTAGGTGTGAGGAGCTGATAATGGTTATTGTGTGGGATGTGATGGTTTCATAGAGTGACAGAGGTGGAAGGACCTTAGAAATATAGTACAACACCTATTTTATAGAGAGGGAAATGGTAGTCAAAGACAAACAGTTGGGATGTGAGCCCATCCCCATTCTCTCTTTTTAAAAATTAATTTTTATTTTCTCAAAGTAGTGCATGCATATAATTTAAGGAGTTAGTACTAAAATGCTCGGCAGTTTTTCCTTGCCTGTTCCTACCCTCTTCCTTTTCTCAGAGGCAACTACTTTAAATTCTTTTAGCTGTTTCTCCTAGCAATTCCACATCTCCATGTTTCTGAGCAATGTGCATATTTTTGATTTGCCAATTTTAGACGTTTTCCATTGATTTTCTATTTAGAAGGTGAGAGTTTTGCTGTCATACATGGCCAACCCTTCTGTTTTCTAGCCCTCCTCCTAACTGGTTTGGTGGTAGGAAGAATAATGGCCCCTAAAGATGCCCATGTCCTAATCTCCAGAGCCTGTGAATATGTTACCTTACATGGAAAGGTAGCATGTAGGTGTGCAGGTATGATTAAGTTAAAGATCTTGAGATGGGAAGATTATCCTGAATTATCTGGGTGGGCCAGTGTAATCATAAGGGTCCTTATAAGTGAAGGGGGAACAGGGGAGTTAGAGAAGGGAATGTGACATTGGAAGTAGAGTCAGAGTGATGTGGAGCGAGAAAGATATCGACCAGGCAGTCTCTGAAATCTGGAAAAGGGAAGAAAAGGAATTCTCCCCTAGAACCTCCACAAAGGAACATAGCCCTGCCAACACCTTATTTTGGCCAGTGAGAACCGTTACAGACTTCTGGACTCCAGAACTATAAGAGAATAAATTTGTGTTGTTTTAAGCCACTAAGTAATTTGTGACAGCAGCGATATAAAACTAATACAGCATATATGCATACAAACACGCATGTACATATATACACATCTGCATATATATACATGTATATTTGTTAAATCACCGTACAGTGTTTACATTATTATGCCCAATGTAACTATTATTCACAGCTGAGCCTTGTAGTACTAAAATTGTTTCCTGTCTTTTTGTTTTAGCTAAAGTTAATAATTACTTTGTTTTTTCATCTGCCTTGTTTTCTTTGTACTTCTTGCTCATTGCTGCCACACTTTCTAATAGCCTTCAATATAGCTTTCCTTAAGGGCAGTCACCAAACCAAATCCATTACCGTTGAGTCGATTCCAACTCATAGTGACCCTATAGGACAGAGTAGAACTGCCCCATAGGGTTTCCAAGGAGCAGCCGGTGGATTTCAACTGCTAACCTTTTGGTTAGCAGGTCAGCTGTTAACCACTATGCCACCAGGGCTCCAGCGGCAGTCACACCAGGTAATAAATGTTTCAGTTCATTTTTTGAGTCATCTAGTCTCTTTCTCTCTGGGCTGATTGCTCCTTAGGCATGTTGTATGTTGTAGCTGAAGTTATGTGACTTCCTTTTGTGGTCATTCTTGGAATTCCTTTTGCTTGCCTTCTGGTGGGAGTCCCTGTCTTCTGGATCGCGTATCTTCTTCTTGCTTGGTTAACTCCCCTGTTTGGAGCACATCCTCCAGGACAGCTATCGCTCAGTATCCAAATCCATTCAGTTCCTGAGTTCAGATAGCAAGAGTGCGGACAGTGAGGGATACCTGTAGTTTTGTCAGGTTAAAAAGATGGTTCAGCAGCAGAGGGCATAGTGATGACAGCACTCAGCATGCCTGACTCTAGAGTCACACTGCTTGCATCTGAACTGGCTCCCTCTGTGGCTGGCTGATGTCAGGTTGTCATCATGCGGCCTTGTTTCACCATCATCCTAGAGATTCCCTTCCCTTCTCTCCATTGCTGGATCTTCTGTGTCTTAGAGGACATTTTCCCTTGGTTTCCTGAGAAAGGAGCACAATACCTCATATGTCTGAAAATGTATTTATTCTACTGTCACACCTAAATGATAATTTGGCTGGGTGCAGAATTCTAATTGGAAAATAATTTTTCTTAATAATTTTGAAGACATTTGTCCTCTGTCTTCTTGTTTTCACTATTGATGTTGAGGAGTCTAAAGCCATTCTGATTCCTGATCCTTTAGATGTCACTTTTTTCTCTCTCTGGAAATTGTAGGGTCTTCTCTTCGTCCCAGTGTTCTGAAATTTCACAGTGATGTGCCTTGGTGTGGGGCTGTTTTCATCCACTGTGTTGGACATGTAGTGGGCCTTTTCAATCAGGCAGCTCATGTCTTTCAGTTCTGGGAAATTCTCTTGAATTATTTCATTGATAGTTTTCTCTCCTCTGTTTTTAGTTTCTGTAACTCCTCTTATTCAGGTGTGGAATCTTGTGGACTCATTTTCTAATTCTCTTTTCCTTCCGCTCCTGTTTTTCATCTTGTATTCTTTTAATGTACCTCTTGGAGCCCTGGTGGCACAGTGGTTAAGAGCTATGGCGAGCTATGGCTGCTAACCAAGAGGTTGGCAGTTGGAACCCACCACTTGCTCCTTGGAAACTCTATGGGGCAGTGCTACTCTGCCCTGTAGGGTCGCTATGAGTCAGAATCGACTCGACGGCAATGGGTTTTTGGTTTCTGTTGAGTTTTGTATTTTTGCTGGCATGATTTTTATTCCTAGGAGATCTTCTTTGTTCTCTGACTGTTCTTTTTTTCAATAACATCACATTCTTGTTCCACGGTTGAATTATTTTCTCTGTGCGTGAAGTCTGTTTCCTCCAGGTTGTGTTTTTTTTTTTCTTTTTCTTTTTTTTTGCCTACTTATTTGTTCTGGTCTCTTATTTTCCCTGTTAGAGGCTTCCGTCAGATGCCTGGTAGCCTTTGGTTGTCTGTTCAGGATTAAGAGCAGGGAACTAAAAAGCTAATTGGAATCCTTGAGCTTGATGATAGGACTTGTCCACTGTCAGATTCACATTGGTTGACCTGAACAAACCATTCTGACAGCAGTGTCAGTATCTGTATCCTTAGGCCTTTCCTCATGAACTGATAAGTTTTTCCAGAGAAGAAGGTAGAGATCTGGCTGCCAGTGTTCTAGGAGCCCAGTGGGAGCATAGGCCAGGGAACTCAATGTCAGCATTCAGTATACCCTCATCTCCTTGGTTTTGGTATGTCAGCTTTGGCCTCAACTGTTCAGTTGACTGTGTGCAAAGATTTGTGTTTTATGCTCTCTAGAGACTGCTGGGAGACGGATCTAGGGATTCTGCTCCTTTCTTCCAGTCCGCTTTATTTTCCACACATAACCTCTTCACCCCTAGTCCCAGAGGTACTGGTCAATTGTTCCAAGTGTCTGTTAAGGACTCTGTGTTGTAAATCAGCTTCCACACTGCTGTCTGAAAGTTGGCTGTCACGAGCCTGCTTTCCAGATTCCAAAATTTTGTTTGTGGTGTCTTCTCTCCTGTTCAGCCCGATCTCGTGACTTTACATCTTGTTAAAAAATCTTTCTACTGAGTTTTAAGTTGGGCTTCCAAACCCCATTGCTCCATTGCCGTTGAGTCCATACGAGGTTGCAAAATTTGGAATGCATATTCAAACTCCCAATTCATTTTCCACAACAGTTTTGTAATTGAAGTAGTGCTGACAGTGACTATCATGGATTGAATTGTGTCCCCTGAAAATATCTGTCAACTTGGCTGGGTCATGATTCCCAGTATTGTATGATTGTGTACCATTTTGTAATCTGATGTGATTTCCTTATGTGTTGTAAACTCTATCACTATGATGTAATAAGGTGGATTAGCGGCAGTTATACTGATGAGGTCTACAAGATTAGATAGTGTCTTACCAATTGCTTTTGAGATATGAAAGAGAGAAGTGAGCAGAGACACATGGGAACCTCATACCACCAAGAAAGCAGTGCCGGGAGCAGAGCGTGTCCTTTGACCTGAGGTTCGTGCGCAGAGAAGCTCCCAGACCAAGGGAAAATTGATGACACAGACCTTCTTCCAGAGCCAACAGAGAAAGTGTTCCCCTGGAGCTGATGCCCTGAATTTGGACTTGTAACCTACTAGACTGTGAGAGAATAAATTTCTTTTTGTTAAAGCCATCCACTTGTGGTATTTATTTCTGTTAGAACAGCACTAGATGACTAAGACAGTGACCATGTCAGTTGTGATACCAAGATATTTTTATGATGGGATTCCTTTTTAAAAAAATAAATAAATAATTAAACTTTTTATTTATGTATTTACTTTTATTGTGTTTTAGATGTAGGTGTACAGCACAGATTAGTTTCTCTTTAAACAATTAATACATATATTGTTTCATGACATTGGTTGCCAACCCTGCGATGTGTCAACACTTTCCCTTTCTCAACCTTGGCTTCCCCCTTTCCATTCGTACAGCTTTCTTGTCCCCTCCTGTCTTCTCGTCCTTGCCCCAGGCTGGTGTGCCCATTTAGTCTCGTATGCATAGTTGAGCTATGTGTATTATAGTTTGTTGTATGGACCTGTCTGATCTTTGGCTGAAGGGTGAACCTCAGGGGTGACTTCAGTACTGCGTTAGCAGCGTGTCCGGGAGCCATGCTCTCGAGGTTTCTCCAGTCTGTCAGACCAGTAAGTCTGGTCTTTTTTTGTGAGTTTGAATTTTGTTCTACATTTTCCTCCTGCTCTCTAGGACCGTCTTTGGTGATCTCTGTCAGAACAGTCAGTGGAGGTAGCTGGGCACCATCTAATTATGCTTGCCTTAGTCTGGTGGAGGCTGTGGTAGTTGTGGTCCATTAGTCCTTTGGACTAATATTTCCCTTGTGTCTTCGATTTTCTTCATTCTCCATTGCTCTAGATGGCGTGGGACCAGTAGACATGTCTTATATGGCCTCAAAAAAAAATTTTTTTAAGTTGTCGTTGATTATAGACATAATTCATGTTCACTGTGGGAATGAAAATATAAAGAAGAAATAAAAGCTGCTTGTCATTGTGGTAGGGTTCTTGGCAAGGATTTTTGGTGGTGGTGGTGGTGGTTTTGTGGTGTAGCTCTCAGCATGGCTGATGAGATGCTGCAGTGCTGGGCACAGCATGGTGGTGTTTGTAGAAGGACTGGCCAAGGTGGACACTTGGCGCTGTGCTGGGACTGTGGTCCCAGAGGCAGGCCACTCCATTGGCAGGATTGCTTGAGAGATGAGTGACACTTCTAAGGGCAGGTGGGAAGCACTGTGTCAATGCTTGGGGCCAGGGCCACCAGATTGGGCCCCCTGGAGAATATGGCGTGCCCAGCTATAAACTGAGTGATTTTGGATGATGCTGGAGGATTTAGAGGGCCACTCACTGCCAGTGCTGGTCCACTGAATAACCCAAAGGAACCAGAGACTGACCCAGGCCAGCTGTGTTTTCTGTGAGGACAGTTTATGCAGCTCGGATGTCGGGGTCTTGGGCAGAGGAGGAGGAAAGAACATTTCCTATTCTTTCATGGGTGTCTGCCCTCCAGTCAGCACCCTGTGATGTCCTGCTTTTCCTTGCTGCTTCCTTTCTTTCCTCTCTGGGAGCCAGAAGTTCTCTGAAAGTGTTTTTTCTCACAGCGTGTCTGGTGGCACAGCTGTCCCCTGGGTGTTTCTAGGCCTCGGGGCAGTGTTGAGACAAGCATCTGGCAAAGGGTTCTCTGCCATTTGTGTCCTTATGCGCCTGGGTCTCCATGGCCTCCACTTTGGGACTCCTGAAGGTGTCCCAGCTACGCCTGCCCTGCGGGAGTTCGGCAGCTGCCTTCCCTCCCGTTTGCCCTTGGGGCCTCCACCAGGGCCTCTCCGGACTTGTTTTCTCATAGCAGCTTGGCATCTCAGAGCTAGGAAAGGTCTTGTAGATCTATCCCAAGTAGTTCCAGCTAGTCCAACTCTCCTATTTTACTGATGAGGAAACTGAGGGCCAGACAAGCCCAGGTCAGGACTAGAACCCACATCTGCTGACTCCATGATCAGTGCTCTTTCCAGCCAGGCTCTGCCTTTCCTAGCTTCTGTGGCCTTTTGTAAGTTTTGATTTGGGGGTGATTGAGATGTTTGAGTGGTAAAAACTCTTAATATACTTGAAAGGTTGGCAGTTTGAGTCCTCCTAGAAGTGCCTCGGAAGAAAAGCCTGACAATCTGCTGAAAAATCAGCCATTGAAAACCCTATGGGGCACAGTTCTACTCTGACACACGTGGGGTCTCCATGAGTCGGAATTGACTCCAGGGTAACTGTTTTTTGGGGGTTGTTTGTGGTAACATACGGGGAGTGGATTTAAGGAGGAATCCCCGGCTGACACTGGCAAGAAGTGAATAGACTTCCTGACCAGCATGTACTCTTGAGAGCAGTGCAGACTTAAGCATCACTGCTGTTAGGGATTGGGGAACTGCCTTTGCCGTGAGGAGTTCTGGGTCAGACCAGTTCTCTGTTGGGCTCTCCAGAGTTGTTTCTGTGGGGTGGTGTAAGCTGGGGGATAAAGCTTCATAGAGAACCCCTCAAAGCTTTAGAGGCAGAGATGTGCTTTTGCTTTGACATTAGAATAGAACAAGTCCTAATTTTCTGATCCTCCGATTCAACTGTAAACTAGGAATAGTAGTAGTAGCTGCCCAAATGAGGCCTGCATGCCACATGGAGCTACTCTCTATTGCCATCTACTCAGTCGTATATTTGGGCAGCAAACTTATGGAGCCCAGCACTGTGCTCAGCTTAGAGGTGCAGGAAGTAAGATGCTTTACACCTGGGGTTCCCGTAGGCTCACCTGTGGGCCACATAGCCCTTTCAACTTGTCGGGTTAACAACAGCCCCCTCTGTCCTGGCTCCAAGAAGGGGCCTCCCAGCTCCTGCTCCCTCCCACCCCAACTCCCAGGGCAGAGCTGGGGAGGGGACAGGGCACCTACCTCACAGGCAGTCAACCCCCTGGGGAAGGGGCTGGGCCTATGGGAGACCTGAGTCTGTGCTTGTTAGGCTTCTGGTTTTCCAGGGAGCCCTAGCTGAGGGGGATGGGAGAAAAAGCCCAAGGAGCGGAAGCAGAACTGGGAACTGGAAGGGGAAGGGTATGAGTGGGCCCAGATCCAGCCTGCCTACCACTCTTCTCCTGCCCATCCCCTCGGGGTCTGGCACTCTGAGGCAGGGGCTTGGTTGGCTTTGCCTCCTGGGGCCGTGGTACCAGAGGACTGTCCCACTCGTTGGAAGGGGTTGAAGCAGCAACACCCCCACCCCCCGCTGAAACATGGGCTTTATTATTCCACTGGATTGAAGCCCCTACCTGGGACAGGGAGGGAGAAAAGCCCCCAAATCCAGCTGTGTGGGTTTGGAGGGCCCTCTCAGGCCCACCAGTCCCCATGGGGACTGGCTAGTGGAGGGGGTGGGGGTTGAGTGTGTGGTTTCTTTCATCCAGGGCGTAGTTTTGAGAGGGTGGCACAAATCAGGCCCTCAGCCTGGTTGCAGCCTGAGTTCAGACCTCAGCTTCCTGCAGGCTCAGGCACAGGTCCTGAAGTGAGGTGACATTCATTTCACTACATCCTGTGACTGCTGCTCACTTCCTCCACGTGGTGGGGGTGTGGGGGTGTGGGGTGGGGTGAGGACAGATTAGAAGGAAAATATAGCTGCGCAGGGGACCTCTGGGGGTGGCTGGGATTTCCCAGGGGGCGGATGGGGTGGGAGGGAGGGTGAGGGAAGCTTTCGCAGGAAAAGAACAGACATGAAGAGGAGGAGGAGGCTCTGGAGGCGGCTGGAAGTCCCAGAGGTGGCGCCCACTGCGCCACAGCAGCGGGGAGGCCAAGGGAGACTTCTGATGCCACTGAGGCTGCTCAGAGGCAAGAGGCGGCAGAGGCGCCCTGAGGGCCCTTGCAGGGCCGTGCTCTCTGGGGTGCTGGGCTAGCCTGAGCTTGGGGCCGGTGAGGCTGGGAAGGGGAGTGGAGTCAGGGCAGCCAGGCCTGGGCCTGATGTGGCCCTGGGGCTGAGGGCCTAACCCAGGGAGGGGTGGGGTCCTGGCAGGGCCTGGGTTTGTGGGTACCCTGCCCTGCTGACCCCTCTTCTCTTCCCACACAGGTGGAGCCATTGGAAGCCCAAACCCACAGGCAGGCGGAGGCAGCATTTCACCAGAGGGCTCCGCACCTGAGGGCTCAGCACCGGCATCTATGTTTAAGTGTTAACTCTTGCTTAGAAAGACCACGATAATTCCTTTCCCAAAGCCCAGCAGCCCCCCAGCCCCGCGCAGCCCCAGCCTGCCTCCCACCGCCCAGCTGCCCGCAATGCCCTCCAGCGGCCCCGGGGACACCAGCAGCTCCGGTCCGGAGCGGGAGGAGGACCGCAAGGTGAGCAGCCTGCTCTGCCGGGAACCCCGGGAGGGGGAGGAACCTGCCCCTGGAACAGTGACAGCTCAGCTGTGTGAGCACTTCGCTGTGTCCTCAGTCTTCTCAGCAACCCAGAGAGGCAGGTACTGTGAATGCCTTGTTTTGGTGGTGAGGAAACTGAGGCTTAGAGAGGTTAAATACCGGCCGCAGAATAGGACTATGAACCTGGGTAGTCTGGCTCCAGAGCCCAAGCTTTTAACCACACAGGCTCAGACCTGGGGTCTATGAATTGTGAGTTGTCGGTCTCCCAGAGAGTCCCAAAACCTGGATTCCTTTCCTCTTACTAGCTACGAGTCCTCAGTTGAGTCACTTTACCTCTCTGTTTTAGCTGCCTCTGTTTCCCCAGGGTTTTCAGTAGCCTCTGGGCAGCCAAAGATAAGACAGTCCGAGGACTATGGTAGACTTGAGTGCCAGCCTGAGGGCTTCTGCAAAGCATCCTGGCACCCTGCCTGTGCTCTGCTGGGTGATACTGCGTCAGCAGTGCCTCCCGGAGATGGGGATTTCCCTCCTTCCCCCATGCCCTGGGCTCCAAGCACACGTCACTGGTGATCCTTGATGTGGCTTCTGGCCATGGAGCTGGGGGCCTCCTTGTTCTCAGAGCCCCATGACGGGGGACCTCTGCACCCTCCTGCCCAACTCCAGGATGAGCCTTCATCAGTCAGAGAGAATGATATCAGACAGATAGGAACTCCTGCTGGATCCCAAAAGGGTACCTGGGATGTTACCAAGCTGTGTCCACCTATAGGAAAAGCCATCCCTTTAACCCAGCACTTGGACTCTGCTTCTCACTCTGTCAAAGAGAGTGATAAACCCACTGCTGCCCTTTCAAGGAAGCTGTTCTGGCCACAGCAGTTCCTGACACGTCGAATCTCCTTCTCGCTGCTCCCTCTCCCTGAGCAGGGAGTGGGATGGTGATACTTAGTGGGGCCTGAGTGGGGCAAGGCAAGTTAGTGGGAGCAGCAGATTGTCCTTTGGGAACAAGGGTGGAAACGTGGGCACTAGGTGTGGGGTCCCTGAGCAGCTTCTTAGGCTAGCACAGCCCAGTCACCCCACCTGAAGACTGGAGCTCTGTTGACCACTCTGTGGGGCAGTTCTGAGACCTCCTCTCTGCCTACCTCCCTCAAGCATGCTTAGCCCCTCCCAGAGCTTACTCATCCTTAGAGCATGTTTCCATTGTCTGGGTAGTTTCCATCCATTGTTCCATTTGGTCCTTGAGGACAACCTTTGAAATAAGTGAGGCAAGTAGAGATGGCCCTAGTTTATAGCTGAGGAAGCTGAGCCTAGAGGGGAGGTGCCACTGTGGGACCACCTAGCTGGTCAGTGGGGGTCTAGATAAGAGCCTTTTTTACTGCCCCACCTGGTGTAGGGCCTGGAATGGACACACATGCACACACGTTGGGTGTGCACAGGAAGCCCAGCCTGAACCCTGCAGAGAGCCACAGGGACTTGTACACCCAGTCAGGCAGATGGGCAGAGCCAGCTGGGGAGGAAGCACACACTGTGGGCCTACCAGTCAGGGCTCCTGGAGGCTCCGGGTCAGTCCCCTTCTTGCTGACCCCCCAGAAAGAGTGGCTAGTCCAGGTCATCCCAGGCCTTCTGGGCTTTTCCTGCCCAGGCCTTAGCTTGCAGACGCAGACCCTGCAGCCACATGTGCTCTTAAGTGGCTGCTGTGGCCAGGGATAATCCCTTCCTCTCCCTGGGCAGGGCTTCACACCTCTCTGGATCAGGGGACCCTGAGTCCCATCCGCCCACCCACCCCAGACCTGATGTCCTGTCTGATGCTGCCACAGCTCCCCGTCTAAGCACTTGCAGTTAGAGGCCAGCCTGCCCCCCAGCAGGTATGGATAGCTGTGCCATATCCTCCTGGCAACACTGGGGCTGGACTGTAGCCCCATGCTCTGTGCTGCCCTGGGCAGCAGAGCCCCTGGCCCCCACCTGTGGGGTGTGGCAGCTTATACTCTCAATAGGACAGTTCAGGGAAGAGCACTGGACAAGGAGTCAGAGGTCCCAGGTTCCAGTCCTGAGTGTGCCGCTTACTGGAGATGTGACTTTAGGCCATCTGGGCCTGGGTTTGCTCAGCTGGAACATGGGGCTAGTAACTCTAGCTATGCCTGTTTTACAGGGTGCTTGTGGGAGTCAGATGAGGTCATGGACATGGAAGTGCCCTGCAGACAGCAAAGTCTGGTCCAATTATGAGGGATTACAATTGCTATTATTATCTACCCATAGTAACTGCTCTGGCTCAAGCGGCAACAAAAACATGCCCAGCGCTAGATCCCGGTGCTGGTAGAGCATGCACATTGCGCCCTGGTGGGGCCAGGCAGGCATGCTAAAAGATGGCAGTGACCTGGAGAGATGGGCCGGGGCACAACTGGGTGCTTCTTCCAGCCGCCCATGTCCACAGCGTGCTTGTTGGCTCACCTGGCACACCTCTCTGGCACTTGGGCTGGCTCCATAGCTTCAGGGAGCTGCCCAGGGAGGGCAGCAGAGACACTGATGTCCACCCACACAGCACTGAAAGCCAGGCCTGGGTCACCGGTGCTGCAGAGCTGTTGGGCAGAGGACATGGGCTTGGTCTGCGGTGACCGGAGGAGTCGGGCAGAGTTTCCAGGAGCACTTGGTGCTGAGGAACAGTTTGGTGAGCCAGAGGGAAGGGCGTGACTGCCCACTGGCCGCTTCACAGCCTGGCCCTGGCTGTCCTTCCAGCCTCCTTCCCTGCCACGGCCCCATGCACCTTACACTCCAGCCCTACCCGCTACTTCCTAGAACTGCCGTGCCTTTGTTTATGCTGTTCCCTCTGCCTGCTCTAAGGAGCCCTGGTGGCGCCGTGGTTAAGAGCTCAGCTGCTAACCAAAGGTTGGCAATTCGAAACCAGCTGCTCTGTGGGAGAAAGATGTGCCTTGGAAACACCATGGGGCAGTTCTACTCTGTCCTGTAGGGTCGCTATGAGTCAGAAGAGTCAGAATCGACTCAATAGCAATGGGTTTGGTTGTTTTTTGTTTCTTTTTTTGGTTTTCTGCCTGCTATGCCCTTTCCCTAATTTTCTCTCCTCTGCTCTGGTCAAAGCCCTTGCTTCAGATTGCTTTGGATTACAGTTTGTAGCTGACTTGTCCTTTTCAAAATGTGGCTCCTGGACCAGCAGCATCAGCATCACTTATAAAGTGTTAGAAATGGCAAAAACTCAGCCTCATCCAAGACCTGCTAAATCAGAAACTCTGGGGATGGAGCCCGGCAATGTGCGTTTTAGGCAGACCTCTAGAGGATTCTGTTGAGAATGTGAGAACCACTAATGTGAGTAACGTCTGGCTCCATGGCTGCCCCTTTCTTCCTTGTGAATTCCCAGGGCCTGGCATAGCCCTGGACACAAAGTGGGTGCTCAAGAAAATTTTTGCCTCCCAGTGTTAACTTTAGCTTTATTTTAATGTTACATAAGTATACGCGCACATAAAACTAAACGTGTACCTTCTGCTTCTATGATAAAACCAAAACAAGTGTGTAAATTAAATACAGACAAAATTATAAGACTAATGAAATTCCAATGACCGACTTTAGCTCACAACAATGGGTAGTGTTGTTTTGCTGAAACTATATACCTGCTCAGAAGAGGAATGTGGCGCTGACTGCTTCAGAATGAGTTCCTTGGAATCTGGCATGTTCTTTAACCATTTATGACGACTTAGTTCTTCTGCCATCAAGAAATATTTTTTGGATAGGATAGGAAGGAAAATGAGAGTGGACAAGACCCCTCCATAGAACAACCCCAGACCCCGCTATCAGGCAGGCAGGGTGCAGAGCTGTGGGTGATGGGCTGAGGCAGCCATGCTTGGGCTGGGGTTGGGCTGTGTCCCCCAGGCACCTGCCCAGCATTGCTTCTCTCTGCAGCCCCTCCCCCTGCATCCATATGGTAGGGGAGGAGGGGCGGGAGTTCAGTAGGGAGGTTGGGATGAAGCTGGCCTGAGGGCCCCTCTGGAACTTGATCTGGGTGGGTAAGCATAGCCACAGCAGGGGAAGGGGGAGCTGCCCTCTACTCCTGTGGAAGGGGGTGGGGAGGCGAGCAGTGAAGAGATCAAGAGCCTCAGTCCTGGCTCACGAAGGGGATCATGGCAGTGGGATGCCAGGCCCTGTGCAGAGGAGAAGGTGAGGGCTAGAGAGAGCAGGAAAGGCAATCGATAGCATCCCCAGCCTTGGGGCTGGAAGGCCTCCTCGCATCACCGGATGGGAGGGAGAGCCTGGCCAGGAGTAGGCTGGACCCCAAACTTGCTGCTCCTCTCTCTCCGCTGACCTCAGAAATGTAATGGCCACGATGCATTGAACGTTGACTGTCTGCTAGATGTTCTTTTAAGCTCTGTACATGCATTATCTTACTGAATTCTTATAATTGCTCAGTAAGGTAGATACTGTTATTGTTGTACATAGGGTCACTATGAGTAGGAACCAGCTCGATGACACCTAACAACAATTATTTTCCTCATTCTCCCTTGTTAGGGACTAATCTGAAGCTCAGATAGGTGAAGTCACTTGCCTGAGGTTACACCAGTAGTGAGTGGTGGTCCTGGGATTTGAACCAGTTGCCTGTTGTGCTGGCTTCTGTGCTCTTCAAGCTGCCTCCTACTTGAAGGGGGTTGGAGGATGGATGGAATGGTGGCTCCTGGGCACAGTGCTCCGTGTTCCTACCCACATTTTTCTTGCTGCAGTTAAAAGCATGTTGATTTAGGCTGCAAGTCAGGATGGTCAGAGAAGGACTGATGGCCTTTCTCTGTGTAACAGCTCTGGCCCTGGGTGGACGCTGGGGATGCTTGGTCTCCAGCAAGGGCTGCCGTGCACAAGCGTGTGTGTGTGATTGTGCACACATACCACAGGTACACACTCTTCAGCGCAGACACTTCTGTGGACACCCGGCTGCTTTCCTCCCTCCCTCTTTCTCTCCGTCTTTCTCTAGATGTAGATGCCTTTCCAGGTGCCTAGCATATAGTAGGGCTCCTGAAGTCAGTTGGATGAACTGAGTAAACATTCCTGGGAGACCTAGTAAAGGAAGACGATAGGAAGATACAAAGATGAGTGAGCCAGTCTACCCTCCAGAGCACTAAGTCCAGGGAGGGAGGCCCCTCACTGGACAACTCACCCTGGTCTGTGCCCTCTCCCGCTGTGTAGTAGGAGCACAGCGTGTGCATGCGTGTGTGCGTGCGTGCGTGTTTGGTGCACATGTGCACGTGTGTGGGGTCAGTACTGTGGCTGTGTCTCCTCCCTCCCCTTCCCTCCAAAGTCCAGCCTAGAGTCCGTCAAGCATCCATCTCCGTGGGACTTGGAGCACCTCCTGTGCTGTGGTATGCAAGCTCAAGGACATCCTTGGGTGGGGTCCCTGCCAGTGCATAGACAGGTTTGTCGCCCACCCTGGGCCCACTCTACCTTTATTGCACACAGATGCCCACAAACGGTCCCTTCAGGCTGGCTCTTTGCTTTATGATAGTCACTGTAGAGGTCACTTAAATAGCATCCCCCTCAGTGCGTTTGAATAACCACAGAAAAAGCAGCTTTGCCCTCGCCTCTTGCAGAACACAGCTAATAATACTAGCTGGTACAGTTTTAGCTCCACGGAGTTCATTCAGTTCTTGAGCATGTTCAGCAGATGTGTGTATAAACACTGTACACGCATGAGCTGACCAGGGCCTGTGTTTTGGCCCTCTGATTCTCTGACATTCTCTAAGTGAGACACTGCTGTATATCACGTTCAGTTCACCTTGCAGTCAGTGCAGTCTTGGGTGGGGGTCATTTGAACTCTGGAGAGGGGTGTGTGTTTGAATCTGGACTCTGCGGCTCACTAATCATCTATGTGACCTCTGAGCGGGAAGATGGCACCTTGTCAGCTCGAGGAGTTTAAGTGAGATGGTGCCTGCAAAGTGGCTAACACAGGGACCTGGCACATAGTAAGCTGATTTTAGAATTTGTTTTGGATATCTATCTGCCTATCTATCCATCTATCATCTACTTGCCTACCTACCTACTTCTATCTTTCCATCTATCCATCCATCTAGCCAGCCACTCCCCCACCTACCTACCTACCTCCATATTTACCTACACATTTGTGGTTCAGATCCACTGCAGCCCCCAGGATTGTGCAGCATAGGAGAAGGGCGTGGAACATGTAGGTGGATATGTGAATGGTGTGAGTAGGAGGAAGGTTACTTCTCTCCAGGTGAGTGATCACACCCTGGTGAACAGAAGCAAAAGCGAGGCAAGGGTCATAAGTGGGTATGGGTGCAGTGAGACCTAACTCCTCCTCCTGATGGTGAGGGCACCCTTGAGGAGCCCAGGTCAGAGGCCTCAGCTGGGCTTAAGGTCACTTAGGGTCCCTCATGCTCTAAATGGCTGGGCTTGCCCACTGAAAGTGTGGAGGCGCCCCTGCCAAGAAGGCGGGCCCACCAGGCCTAGGGAGGAAAAGGCTGATGAGCTCAGCTCTGGGAGGATGAAGAGGGCTGGTGTGGAGTGAGCTGGAGGGTGTCCCATGACGATTGGGAAATGGGGGAGGTGCCCTTCTTCTCTGGTACCTGGGCCTGGCACGGAGGCCTAGTCATGCCCTGTAGCTGCCTCTGTGGAGAGCCACAGGGCAATTAGGGATATTACTTATAATGACACCACTTCACATTTACACAGTGTAGAAGGGCATATAAAAGGGTTTCCTTTGCATGGCAATTAGCTCACTTAACCTCATGATAACTCGGAGGCTCTTACTGTCATCATCCCCATTTTACAGACAAGGAACTGAGGCTTAGAGCTGCTGAGAAACTTGGCAGAGGCCACAGGGCTACTAAGTCATTTCACCTGGATTCTTTCCCTCTGTAAAGCA
Organism: Dugong dugon; assembly: GCA_030035585.1. NCBI lineage: Eukaryota > Metazoa > Chordata > Mammalia > Sirenia > Dugongidae > Dugong > Dugong dugon. Next base: position 75,520,087 of record CM057473.1, read on the forward strand.
AGAAAAAGCACGTCCTGGTAGTGCCTCCAGAAAGGCGGTGGGGAGATGCAGATGTAGAGCGGGAGGGAGGCGCCTGGTGTGGGAGGGATGAGAAAGCTGTGCAGAGCCTGGGTGGGGTGCCAAAGGAACAAATGTGAGTGGGCTTGGTGTCCTCTAGCAGAGCAATAGGGCCCTCTCCACTCTGGCCGTCAACACAGTGTCAGGGACTTACTTGTTTATATTTTTGCTAATCTTTGTATCTAGTACACAGTAGGTGCTCAATAAATGCTGCAAACTATTTTTGAACACACCCGGTGCTGGGCCTTGAGGTGGCACTGAGACCACAGAGGTGGATACGGCTGGGCTGCAGCTCCAGGTGCTTCCCATGTCCTGGAGGGGGTTGCTGTTTAGCGGGGCTGAAATCTGGGCAGAGTCTCCACTCTGAAAGGCAGTGAGGCCCAGCACGAGGGCAGGTTGTGGAGGAAGGGCTGGACCCCTGGCCAGAGGGCCTGGAAAACAGGCACAGCCATTTTCAATCATTTAGCATTTATGTGGTGAAGCATTTGGCTGCTAACCAAAAGGTTGGCAGTTGGAATCCACTAGATGCTCCTTGGAAATCCTATGGGGCAGTTCTACTCTGTCCTGTAGGGTCTCTATGAGTTGGAATCAACTTGACGGCAACAGGTTTTACGGGTGTGCAAGTACCAGGAGCTGTGGGGACTTAGAGGGCCAGTAAGATATGGCCCCTGCCCTCCAGGAGGCTGGCCTTTTGGGAAAGATGGGGGGCTTTCACCAATAATTGTAATGTGAAGCTGACTAAGGCACCTCAGAAGAAAGGCCTGGCAATCTACCTCTGAAAAACCAGCCATTGAAAACCCCGCAGAGCTACTCTGACACGTATGGGATCCCCATGAGTTGGAGCTGACTCAGTGACAGCTAGTTTAAGCAGTCAGTGAATATTTGTTGAATGTTGTCGAATAACTGAAACAAAGGGCTGGTGAGCTTCCATAGGTGACTGAGATCAGAAAAAGCAGGGCGCTTTGGGAGCTGCTTGGAGAATGAACGTCTATAGTGGCTCCTAGTACCACTGCCTGGCCACTCACGCAGTCCTCAGCCCTCTGCCCCCTTCCTGCCCATCCTTCAAGCGGCATGCTCTGTCAGTTACCTCTCACTAGAGCCACCTCTGCTGCATTGGCCTGGGCATGTCTGCATGTGCGAGTTCATGCATGCGTGGGTGTGAGAGCGCGTGTGTGCGTGTGTGCATGTATGTGCGGTGGGCTGCGTACCCGATCCTGTGCCTGTGGCTGGTGCTCAGGCAGTCTCGGACAGAGCTCTGCCTGCTGGAGAAGCCAATTTGTTTCACTGAATTCCACAACCACAGACAGCCCCTGGGAAGCCTGCCAGCCAGCTGGCAAAGGCTGTACATGCTTCTTGTCCCAGGGGGCTTGGGGCAAGTGGCTGGCTAGATCCAGCAAGTTCATCCCCTCGACTCAAACACCAACTTGAGACATCTGCTCAACGGATGCTGGGTCATTAGCATCCGGTTTATGTACTGAAAAGAGCACGTACCTCTCTAGCTGGCTTTCTCTGGCAAGGGCCTTGGGGGACATGAGTGGGGATGGGGCGGTTTATGCCTCAGCATGGCCAGCTGAGAGTGTGTGCATATGTGTCAAGGATCAATTACAGTTCAACTCATTATCAGTTCTGTTCCCCTGTGTTCCACTGCTGCTCTGACACCAGCTGCACCGGACCCTAACCACCCAGAGCTAGGTCAGAGCCCACATGTTAAAGGACACAGTCCCCCAGGCTGTCAAGTCAGCCCGAGACCACAGACTCCAGCTGCAAGCTTGGAAGTCCGCACGACACCCTCACTTCTGACCTGCTGCCTACCAATTTGGGGTTTTCCCACTACCCCTTCAGGATGCCAGCTGTAAGCTCAGGAGTCCCTAGGACCACCTCACTTCTGAACTGCTGGCTCCCACCTCTCTCTTTGATAATTCACTAGAATGACTCACAGAACTCGGGAAAGTGCTATACTTATGATTAGAGTTTTATTATATAGCAAAAAGGATACAAATGAAGAGACATACAGGAAAAGGTCTGAGAGGATTCTCAATGCGGAGCTTCCATGTTCCAGAAAAGAATGCACTACTCTCACATGTGCATGGATACCTTTCACCAACCAGGAAGCCCATGGAGCTTTCATGTCCAGAGCTTTTATTAGGGGTCTCATTCCATAATTCAAACTCTAGCCCCTTCCCCTGAGATGGGTTGATATATCAAGAGGTTGATATCCCATCGTGGGTCTTTCTGGCATAGTCGGCCCCCACCCAACATGAGTCATAAACTATTAGGTGTGGCCTGAAGTCCTCATCAAAGACACTTCAGTCATTGTGGAAATTCCAAGATTTCAGAGGTTTTCTCTCTGGAGCCAAGGACAAAAGACCTAATTCTTTGGATAAAGTTAAACCCACAGTGCCTTTGCCTCATCTGCCTTCAGTCCTTATGATTTCACTGTGTTTGTGGGTATGTGTATGTGTACACTCGTATCAATAGAATGTGACATAGTGGCGTATGGTAACATGTTGCAGTGGAAAGACCCAGGGGCTAGGAATCCAAAAGATTTAAATTTGGGTTTTGAATGTCTCCCTTCATGGCTGTCTGATCTGTGCAAGACAGATAACCTCTCTGAGCTCTGGATTTCCTGCCTGTGTAATGGAAAAAATAATACTGGCTCTGCTTTCTGTAAAGTGTGAGGATCAAATGAAATAACATATGTGAAAATGCTTTGTTAATTACCATGCACCGCATAAGTGCGAGAGATTATTATTGTCATAGGCCAGCTCATCAGAACGAGAAGTTGTATGTGGCTTAAAATAATCCATCCAGTGAGCTGTGTTAAAATGTAGGTCAAATCATAGCCTCAGAAGTTTAGAGAGAGACCCACGATAACAACCCAATCTAACTGGCCACCAAATGTGAAGGTGCTCTGAAAGCTGAGAAGATTAGGTAAACGTAAAGTGACATGTTGGAGCCTAGAAAGTACACTTTAGTCATCCTGTGCCCTGGGGTCATAGATATCAGTGTGGCACTTGAGCCTCCTGCACAGCTGCATTTATGTGGGCTTGTGAATTTGTACGTGTGCCTCTGTCTGTGTGTATTGACTCATTTATTTATTGAGCACCTACTGTGTGACTCGAGGAGCCCTGGTGGTACAAATGGTTAAGTGCTGGGCTGGTAACTAAAAGGTTGGTTAAGTGCTGGGCTGGTAACTGAACCTACCGAGTGGCTCTGTGGGAGAAACACCTGGTGATCTCCTCCTGTAAAGATTACAGCCTAGGAAGCCCTATGGGGCAGTTCTACTCTGTGACATGGGGTCACTATGAGTTGAAATCGACTCGATGGCACTCAACAACAACAATATGTGACTCTCTCACCAAGTCACTCATCAAGTATTTCTCGAGTGCCTGCCCTGTGCCAGGTGCACTGTTCTAGGCATTTGGCATGCAAATATGAATACGATGCCCCCAAAATAGCTGACAGTTGCAGTGCACAGTGGTGGATGCTAGAGGAGAGAGGAGAGGAGGGATGGGAGGAGGGTGGCCCAGGGGAAGAAATCCAGAAAGTGAGGCTTGAAAAGTGAGTAAGAAAGGATTTGTTGGTCCACTCCAAGGGGAAGGGAATCCAGGCCGAAGGAATGCCCTGTGCACGGGAGGAGGGGAGCAGCCCACTTTGCACCTGGTGTGGTCTGTTGGCGCCGTGGTGGGAGGAAGGCCGGGTGGAGATGAGGTCAAGGTGGCTGGGCCAGATCCTGGGGCCTCCTTCACCTGGGCTAAGGAGCTTGGCTTGGTCTTGCAGGCCCCTGGGAGCCCCCTCGGAAAGGGTTTAAGCTCTGCAGAGTGACATAATCAGCTTTGCATCTTGGAAGGATCACTGAGCCCCAGCGTTCCTGAGTCTTTCTATAGCAGCACCAGCCAGATGTTGGGATCTGTCTGTGGCAGTGAGTGATGGCTGCATATGTATGGCCATGAGCTGGGATTTGCATGGGGATAGGGGGTCGGGTAGGGAGTGGGGGTGTACATTTGTGAATGGTCTTGTTGGGATGTGTGGAATAGGGAGGAAGTTAGCAATCCTTGAGTGACTTCCACGTGCCAACTTTCATATATATTACCTTATTTTAATTAACATTACTATAAAGATGTCATTAGCTGCTGTTGAGTCGGCCCCCAACTCATGGTGTCTCCATGTGTTACATAGTAGAACTGCTCGATAGGGTTTCCTAGACTGTAATCTTTGTGGAAGCGGATTGACAGGTCTTTTATCTTGCGGAGCTGCTAGGTAGGTTTGAACCGCCAATCTTTTGGTTAGCAGTTGATCACAAACTGCTTGCACCAGGCAGTTTCCTTAAAGAAGGTATAACTATCCCCATTTTCTAGGTGAGCAAAGTGAAACTCAGGTTAAATAACTTGAAGTTACTAGTAAGTAAACATTTCAGCAAGCTCTGACCAAATCCAAAGCAGGGCTTCGAACCAGTTCTTCCCGGTTCAGTCATAGCTGAGGAAGCAAAACTGGAACAGAACTGAATTTTTAAAATTTGGGTGAACTGGAATGATAACCAGAATGGGAAAAACTACAGGTCAAAGCCCTGCTAGAAATCTAATCTCCCTCTTAGAAAACAAAGGCAACTTACGTGTTGCATAGCAACCAAATCTCTTGCCCCTTGAATTTTGAGCAGAGTCGGAAAAAGCGGTGCCCTGCTGAAAGATGGTGGTGGACTGTACCACTTTGAATGTGTGTCATTCTTGGAAGTAATCCAGTCTCCAGCATCAGGCTCCTGAAATGGCTCACTACACCTCTTCTGACTCTCCCATTCCAGGGCTTTGACTGTAATTTTTCCCATTCCAGTTCACCCAAACTGTAAAAATTCAGGTCTGTTCCGGTTTTGTTTCACTGGCCGTGACTGAACCAATTTGAACCAGTTCAAAGCCCTGCTCCAAAGCCTGCCTGATTAGAATTTCTGCCTACCTCCCTGACCCCTCTTGCATCCTCCCCTCTGGAAGAACTGACTCATTCAATCCCCTTACTTGACAGATGAGGAAACCAACCTGGGCTCAGAGCTGTGCCTGCTAAATCTGCTACTGGTTTCAGCTGGTCTCAGTTACTTTGGATCATATCCTCCTCTTTCAGAGCAGAGTCATGCACCTCATAACGTATGTTCAGGCAGCGTCCAACTGCATGTATGTCCATGGTCCCATAAGGTTATCATAGAGTTCAGAAATCCCAATTGGTGAATGGGACATAGCAGACATAACCAGATGCAGGAAACACAACAGCTTCATGCACACAACGCGTGTATTTCATGTCTCTTGCATACAAAGTGATTGTGCTGCCAGGGGTATAATGGTACAGTTTATATGTAACCTATATTACATATGTCTTGATAGTTATAAGTCATATAATACATATGTTATATGTATTATAAGCCATATAATACAAGTCAGGTCATATAATACATGTCTTGACAGTCATTGGAGCCCTGGTGTCACAGTGATTAAGCGCTCAGCTGCTAACCAAAAGGTCAGCAGTTCAAATCCACCAGCCGCTCCTTGGAATTCCCATGGAGCAGTTCTGCTCCATCCTGTAGGGTCGCTATGGGTCAGAATTGACTCGACAGCAATGAGTTTGTTTGGTTTTGATTTTTGGATAGTGGTAATAAACGCCTATGTTACTGGTATATGTAAGTACTGTGCTATACTTTCTATCATTATTTTAATGTGAACTTTCCCTACTTAGAAATAAAAAATTTACTGTATATGACCGTCTACTTCGACTCATACGCAGCAGCATCCAGTGTCACGTATTGTGCGTGTTGTGCATTTCTTGAGTGTAGTAGCGTTATCGCTCTAGTTGAGTGCCTCATGGCTCCCAAACGCAGCAAAACCAATACTAGACATAGCAGCAGCAAGAAGCAAAGGAGAAGTATTGATTTAGAAGTGAAACTCAAAAAAAAAAAAAAAAAAACTGTTGCTACCGAGTTGGTTCTGACTCATAGCGACCCTATAGGACAGAGTAGAACTGTTCCCATAGGGTTTCCAAGGATCGGCTGGTGGATTCAAACTGCCGACCTTTTGGTTAGCAGCCAAGCTCTTAACCACTGCGCACCGGGGCTCCAGAAATGAAACTAGAGGTTATTAAACAACACAAAGGTGGAAAATCGGTGAATGCTATTGCTTGCGATTGAGGCGTGTTCGCACAACATCCAAATCACATAACGTCCTGTTTCACAGAACGTATCGTAGACTTTAGAAGACGCATGACTGTATTGGCAACGCCTCCTAATTCAGTTCTACTTGCAGATTTGATAAGCATATTTTAAATTCCTTTGTTTAACCCATCAACAGCAAAGATACTGAATGAAACAGGCCCCGTAACAGATGTGAGAATGAACCACTTGATACGCCTCCTCAGATGGGGCTTTTGCAGGGCACAGCCCCTGAGCCATCTGTTCACCCTTCTCAGTGTATTATTCTTCCCTAACTTGGCAGTGTGAACCTCAGGCATGCTCCGAGGAGAAAGTATCGCCATCCCCTTTGCCCTGTGACTTGTCACTACATCAAGGAAGAACATGTTGGCTAAAAATGCCATGCTTTTACAAAGCTGTGTTTCAGGGCAAAATGAAGAGGGCATGGGCCAGCAGTTGCTCAGACAGACTTAGGTGCAAATCCGGACTCGGTCTCTTGTGGAGACGTGGTTCCCTCAATACAACCCAGGGCCGTGCTGTGGCGTGAGTACTGGGCCAGGGCTTGGTGCAGAGCAGCCACTGGCCTGCACTCTCCCCACAGGCTCCCTGTAGAACAGCCACCACCCCAGCAACTGGGGAGAGGTGGCCTGGCACCAGGGGAACCCACCCCTTCCTCGTGGGGTATATTGCACTGAATTTAATTCAACAGGGCGAAAAGCATGCTAAGCACCTACTGTGGCACAGCACGCATGGTTTGAGGTGAGGAATTACAGCAAGCACTCCAGGACTGCATAGGGAAAAGGCGTTGCCTGTCAGGGACCCCCAAAGGCTTTTTCCATGTGGCTGATGGAAGCCGGGCTTGTCTGTCCTAAAATGGCAAGAGTCTTTGTTTTGGGCTACAGGCAGGTCAGTGCAGTGTGGGAACCATAGTTTGTTTTTGCTGATCAGGCTCTGATTGGCTTTCATATCTCTGATTAGTTCAGAATAAAAACTAGAAATCAAATTAATTTCTCTGTAGTAACTGCATTTTTGTTAAAGAAACAGTTCAAAGCATGGAATTCATGGGCAGTAGGACATCAATCAGGGAGTCCCTGGGTGGCACAGTAGGTTAAGTGCTTGACTACTGTCTTAGGCTGGGTTCTCTAGAGAAGCAAAACCAGTGAAGTGTATAAATACATATATAGAGAGAGGCTTATATCAAGGAAATGGCTCACACTGTTGTAAGAGGCTGAAACGTCTCAAGTCTGTGGGTCAGGCTGGAGGCCTCTCCTGATTCACATAGCCACAGGGGCTGGCAAACCCAAGACTGGCAGGTCAGAGAGCAGGGCTCTTGCCCACAGACTGCAAAGATTGATGAATCCCCAAGATTGGCAGGAAAGACCACAGATAAACTGGTAGCTGAAGTCCCAAGAACGAGAGGTCAGACAAACGGGAGCCAGCTGCAGGATCCAGAGTGAATAAAAGCCTACGAGCCTTGCCAGAAAGTCCACTTATATTCGATGGAGGTCACATACCCAAGGAAACTGTCTTTCAACTGATTGTCTACTCACAGCAAATCCCATCATGGAAGTGATCACATTATATCAAATCTCATCATGGAAGTGATCACATCATCATATGACTGCCAAATTACATCATAACTGCCAAACCACTGAGAATCATGGCCCAGCCAAGTTGACAGACAACCTTAAGGATCACAACTACTAACCGAAAATGTAATGGTTCAGACTCACCCAGAGATGCCTCGGAAGAAAGGCCTGGCCATCTGATTCTGAAAGGTCACAGCTGTAAAAACCATATGGAGTGCAGTTCTTCTGCAACACCTGAGGTTACCATGAGTTGGAATCGACTCGACAGCAACTGGAAAATTACATCTATCAAGGGCGCTAGGTTGTACACCCTGATTTTGAGCCTCCCCTGGGTCTGGCCTAGAGCTATCCAGGGCAAGTGTAGGAGTGGATGGTCCTCCAGCTGCCAGGGAATAAATAAGCCTTGGGTGGCGCAACAGTTTGCCCCTGGCTACTCACTGAAAGCTTGGTAGTTCACTTCCACCCAGCAGTACTGCTGAAGAAAGGCCTGACAATCAACTTCTGTAAGATTGTTGTTGTTATGTGCTATTGAGTCAATTCCAACTCTTAGTGACCCTATGAGTATAACTTCACCGTAGGGTTTCCCAGCCTGTAATCTTTATAGGGGTAGATCACCAGGTCTTTTTCCCATGGAGCGACCAGTGGGTTGGAACCCCTGACCTTTCAGTTAGCAACTGAGCACTTAGTCATTTTGCCACCAGGGCTGCATTGAAACTTATAGCAATAAATACCTACATTAAAAAAAGAAAGATCTCAAATTAACAGCCTAACTTGACAACTCCAGGAGCTAGAAAGAGAAGAGCAAACTAAGCCTTAACCTACCAGAAGAAAGAAAATAACAAAGATCAGAGCATAAATAAATACAATTGAAAACAGAAAAACAATAGAGAGAATCAATAAAACCAGAAATTGGTCCTTGGAAAAGATCAATAAAATTGACAAATCTTTAGGTAGACTGACAAAGATGTAAATAACAAAAATAAAAAATGAAAGAGACATTACAACTGACCCAATAGAAATAAAGAGAATTATGACAGAATTTTTTTTATTGTTGTAGTTTAAATGAAGTTTACATTTCAAGTTAGTCTCCCATACAAAAATTTATACATACATTGTTTTGTGACCCTAATTGCTCTCCCCATACTGTGACAGCACACTCCTCCTTTCCACCCCTGATTCCTCATCTCACTTCCGGACAGAAGCTGCCCATTTAGTCTCTTGTATCTACTTGAGCTGAGAGGCACATTCCTCACAAGTATCACTTTATGTCCCGCAGGCCAGTCCAATCCCTGTCTGAAGAGTTGGCCTCAGAAATTGTTTTATTTCTGGGCTGATAGAGAATCCAGGGGCTATGCTTTCTGGGGTTCCTCCAGTCTCAGTCAGACCATTAAGTCTGGTCTTCCTACTAGAATTTGAGTTCTGCACCCCACCTTTCTTCTGCTCCAATGGGGACTCTCTGTTGTGTTCTCTGTCAGGGTGGTCAGTGGTGGTAGCTGGGCACCATCTAGTTCTTCTGGTCTCAGGCTAATGAAGTCTCTGGTTTATGTGGCCCTTTCTGTCTCTTGGGCTAATACTTTCCTTGTGTCTTTGGTGTTCATTCTCCTTTACTCCAGGTGGTTGGGACCAATTGATGCATCTTAAATGGCCGCTTAGAAGCTTTTAAGACCCCAGACACCACTCACCAAAGTAGGATGCAGAACATTTTCTTAATAAGCTTTGTTATGCCAATTGACCTAGATGTCCCCTAAAAGCATGATCCCCAGACCCCTACCCCTGCTACTCTGTCCCTCAAAGTGTTTGATTATTACAGAATATTATGAAAAATTGTATGGCAACAAAATGGATAACCTAGATGAAACAGACAAATTCTTAGAAACACACAACTGACTCAAACTGACTCAACAGGAAATAGAAAGTCTCAACAGACCCATAACAAGTGAAGAGATTGAATCAGTGATCAAAAACCTCCCAACAAAAAAAAAGCTGGAGCAGATGGCTTCACTGGGGGATTCTACCAAATATTTAGAGAAGAATTGACACCAATACTGTTTAAACTCTTTCAAAAGGTAGAGAAGAAAGGAATACTCCCTAATTCATTCCATGAAGCAGATATAACCCTGATACCCAAACCAGGCAAAGACATTACAAAAAAAGAAAACTACAGGCCAATATCTCTTATGAATATAGATGCAAAAACCCTCAACAAAATACTAGCGAACAAAATTGAACAACATATTGAAAGAGTCATACACCATGACCAAATGACATTTATTCCAGGAATGCAGGGATGGTTCAACATTAGAAAATCAATCAATGTAATGCACTACATCAATAGAACAAAGGAAGAGAACCACATGATCCTCTCTATGGATGCAAAAAAAGCATTAGATAAAATCCAACACCCTTTCTTGATGAAAACCCTAAAGAAGATTGGAATAGAAGGGAAATTCATCAATATGATTCAGGCATACATGAAAAGCCAACAGCCAACATTATACTTAATGTAGAAAGACTGAGAGATTTCCCCTTGAAATTGGGATCAAGAGAAGGGTGCCCACTCCCACCACTTCTATTCAATATTGTGTTAGAAGTCCTAGCCACAGCAATAAGACAAGAAAAAGAAATAAAAGGTATCCAGACTGGAAAAGAAGAAGTAAATTCTCTTTTTGGGAATGATATCCTATATACAGAAAATCCCAAAAAGTCCACAAGAAAACTTCTAGGCAAATAGAGGAGTTTAGCAAAGTTGCAGGGTACAAGGTCAACAAACAAAAATCAGTTGGGTTTCCATCCACCAGCAGTGAGAAATCTGAAAGGGAAATCAGGGAAACAATTCTATTTACAATAGTATCTAAGAGAATAAAATACCTAAAAACAATAAATAAATCTAACCAGGGACGTGAAGGACTTAAACAATGAAAAGTATAAAACACTGCTGAAAGAGATTAAAAACCAAAAAAAAAAAAAAAAAAAAAAACCCAAACCAGTTGCTGTCAAGTCAATTCCTACTCATAGAGACCCTAGAGGACAGAGTAGATCTGCCCCATAGGGTTTCCAAGGATTCAAACTGCCAACCTTTTGGTTAGCAGCTAAGCTCTTAACCTCTGTACCACAAGAAGACTTAAATAAATGGAAAGATGTCCCATATTCATGGATTGGAGAAGTTAATATTGTTAAGACCACCCAAAGCAATCTATAGATTCAACACAATCCTGATCAAAATTCCAACAGCCTTCTTTACAGAAACAAAAACCAATCCTCAACTTTATATGGAAAGGCAAAAGGCCCCAAATAGCTAAAACAATGCTGAAAGAGAAAAACAGAGTAGGACTCATACTTCCTGATTTTAAAACATACTATACAGCTACCTGGTGGTACAGTGGTTAAGAGCTCGGCTGCTAACCAAAAGGTCGGCAGTTTGAGTTTACCAGCTACTCCTTGGAAACCCTATGGGGCAGTTCTACTCTGTCCTGTAGGGTCACTACGAGTCGGAATTGACTCAATGGCAACAGGTTTGGTTTTTTTTATTTCACACAGCTACAGTAATCAAAACAGCCTGGTACTGGTATAACAATAGACACACAGACCAATGGGATAGAATTGAGAGCCCAGAAATAAACCCACACATCTGTGGTCAACTGATTTTTGACAAAGGTGCTAAGTCCATTTGATGGGGAGAAAGAGTCTCTTTAGTAAATGGTGCTGGGAAAATTGGATTTCCACATGCAGAAAAATGAAACAAGATCCTTGCCTCACACCATACACAAAAACAAAATCAAAATTGATTAAAGACCTCAATATGCAACTAAAATCATAAAATTCTTAGAAGAAAAAGCAGGGGCAACACGGTCAGATCTGGCCTTCGACAATGGATTATCTAATAGCAAAAGCACAAACAGCAAAAGACAAAAATAAATGGGACCTCATCAAAAGACTTTATCAAAAAAGTGAAAGGACAAGTTACTGACTGGGAGAATATCTTCGGAAACCACATATCCAACAAGAATCTAATAAACAAAATATATATAAAACTTCAACAACTTAACGACAAAGAGACAACCCAATGATAAAATGGGCAAAGGACTTGAATAGACATTTCACCAAAGACGACATTCAAATGGCCACCAAACACATGAAAAGATGCTTAGCGTCATTAGCTATCAGAGAGATGCAAATCAAAACTACAACGAGACACCATTTCACTCCCACTAGAATGGTTGAGATTAAAAAAAAAAAATGTTTGTTGAGGATGTGGGAAGTTGGAACCCTTATCCATTGCTGGTGGGAATGCAAAATGGTGCAGCTGCTGTGGAAGATTGTGTGGCAGCTCCTCAAAAAATTAAAAATAGAACTACCATATGACCCAGCAATTCCACTCCTAGGTATATACCCAAAAGACTTGAAAGCGGAGACCCAGAAAGAGACTTGTACACCAATGTTCATTGCAGCACAATTTACAATAGCCAAAAGGTGGAAACAACCTAAATGCCCATCACCAGATAAATGGATAAAAAATGTGATACATACATACAATGGAATACTACTCAGCCAATAGGAGAAATAAAGTCTTGATACATACTACAGTATGGATGGAGCTTGAAGACATTATACTGAGTGAAATAAGCCCATCACGAAAGGACAAATATTGTATGAACTTATATAAAAAGACAAGGCAAATATATAGAGACCAAAGTTCATTAGTGGTTACCAGGGGCAGGAGAGAGAAGAGAAAGGGGGGTTAACAGTGATGGAAAAATTGCATTAAGGGTAGGGTTGAAGAGCCAATTATTATAATCCTGTCAATAAATTGTATACCTGTAAAAAGTTGAAGTGGCAAAAGTTGTGTGATATATTTACAACAATGACAAAAAAAAAGTAGCTGCCGAGGCTGCATTTTTACAACTGAACACCTCATGGGATTTGGTTCCTAGGTTTGGAGGTTTAGGGCCATGGTTTCATGAGACATCTCAGTTAACTGGCGTAATAACGTGTTTAGTGCTTCTGTTCTATCTCCTAGCTTGTGGCATAGTGCCTGGGGTCTTAAAAGCTTGCAAGCAGCCATCCAAGGCACAACAATTAGTCTCTTGGAGCAACACAAGAAGAAGGAAGGTCAGGAATAGGAAGACATGGAATTGTCTCCATGAAAAACTGCCTCCTTTGCCATGAAACCAGAAGAACTGGATGATGCCCAGCTACCATTACTGAACATTTTGATCAGAGATTCCATAGAAGGATCTTGATCAAAAGGGGGAAAATGCAGAATAGAATTTCACATTCTCATAGACTCTAGACTTTCTGGAGCCATGGAGGGTAGATGAACCCCTGAAACTTTCCCTGAGATAATCTTTAAACCTTAAACCAAAAATATCCCCTGAAGTCTTCTTAAAACAGAACAATAGTTTAGCTTAACTAGTAAAACAGGTCTGCCTTAAGCATTATGCTCTTTTAAGAACTACCTATATGGGATCAAATTGACAACAGCAACTCCAAAAATAGGAACCTTAGGGGCAGTGAGTTTATGTTAATGAGGGAGGAATAACTTAGAAAAGAAGGGTGAGAATGGTTGTACAACTCGAAGAATGTAATCAATGTCACTAAATTGTACATGTAGAAACTGGTGAATTGGTGTATGTTTTGCTGTGTATATTCTCAACAACAAAATGAATAAAATTTGAAGAAAAAAAAGATTACAGCCATTGAAAACCCTACAGAGTGCTGTTCTACTCTGAAACAACGTGGGGTTGCCATGAGTTGGAATCAACTCAACAGCAACGAGTTTTTTGAGGAGCATCTCCTAAGTGGCGGCCCCGTTCTAGGCTCTGGGGATACAGCAGTAAACCAAACAGACAAGTGAACAAACCATTTGTTCACCTGTCCTCTCAAAAACCTGAGAAGCAGGCAGAATGGACACCTTCATTACCCCCATTTTATGGATGAGAAAACTGAGGCTCAGAGAGGCTGGCCCTATAACCAGCAAGTGGAGGAGCTGGGCTCATACCCAGGTCTGTTTTCTCCAGGCTCTATGCCCTTTCTGTGACCTCATGCTAACCCTGATTGTTTTATAAATTCTGAGATACCTTGTCAGAATGATCCAGATGGTGCCCATTAAGCAGTGGTAGAATCAGACCAAAAGCGTCATCTCAGCCTGGAATAATTCACTACAGCTGTGTAGATCTGATTGTCAACTTCACAAGTATTACGCTGCACTGGTAGTATTTTCTCTCTGTGTGATCGAAGTGTTTTCTTTATCCTTTCTTAAATGGAGGGTTGGGGGGGACTCAAAAAACAGCTCAGAACCAACAGGCCTGGCCAACCACTGGCCTGAGTCCTGGGGCCACCCTTGCCTGGCCCCTCCCAGAGCTTCACAGAGGCCTCACCACCAGCTGGCAGCTCTCCCCACAGCCTTTCTGCTGTGTTTTCCTGAAACGAGCCTCTCAAGACTCTCTGGTCATGGTGCTGGCCCCTCCCTCCCGCCCACAGATGTACATGAGGCTCTTCCGCCTGCTTGCTTCTCTTCTAGACCCTTTCTTAGCTAGGCTCCTTAAACTGTCCTCTTCAGCCCTTCCCCAGCTCATCCGTCCTCATGGCCTTGTCATTCTGCACTGCTTATTGACAGTGCCTGCTCTAAGTCATTGGTTACCACCCCTAACCACATCTTCTCTTTGTCTTCAGCTTCTTTCCATCTGACAAATTTGGCCTCTTGGGTTGGCAGCTCTCTTCTTCCTTGCTCCCACAGTACACCTGGCATTCTCTTCCTGTTCCTTTGACCATTTTCTCTCCATCTCCCTTATGAGTTCTGCTCTCTTTCCAACTTGACCATAGCTACCACTTGGTGCTAAGGCCTGGCTCCTCTGTTCATCCTCTACTTGAGTCTCCTTAGAGGACTCCCAGAACCTCAGATGCTGATGCCCTAAATCTCCCTTCCATTCTGTCCCACTGCCCAGCACTGTACCCCCCACAGATCCTTCATAGTCATGCATTGGATAGATGGATGAATGGGTGGATAGGTGGATGAATGGGTGGATAGATAGATGGATGATGGGTGGTGGATGGATGGGTGTTTGGATGGGTAAATAGATGGGTGATGGGTGGGTGAATGGATGAATGATGGGTGGATGGATGAGTGGATGATTGGATGATGGGAGGATGGATGGGTAGATGGATGGGTAGATGGATGGATGGTTGGGTAGATGGATGATGGGTGGATGGATGTGTAGATAGATGGATGATGGGTGGGTGGATGTATGGATGAGGAGTGGATGGATGGGTGGATGATGAGTGTATGGATGGGTGATGGGTGGATGGATAGGTGATGAGTGGATGGCTGGCTGGCTGCATGGACCGGTGATACTTTTCTCTTTGGTCTAATGTCTACAATTGGTCGCAGTAGGTTTCCATTTGCATGTCCCACCATCACCTGAAAATTAATGTGGCAAACCACAAAACTATTTTGAAATCATAGAAAATGAAAGTTGAGTAGAGAGTTGAGGCCATCTCAGTTAAATCCCCAGGGAACTTGTGTACCTTCCCCTTCTCTGTGGTGCCAGCATTGCGCTGGGTTGACCCCTTCCCAAGGAAGAGCCTCAGGCCATCGACCCAGGCATGAAAAGCAGCCTGCTATCCCTCTGCTGGGTCAGAATCCCTTTCTCTCTCTTCCTCCCAACATTGTCTCTGCTGGTAATTAGTCATGCTGGAGCCGGGCTGAGTCAGAAGGGACTCGTGGGTGGTTTGTGGCCAGACTGGAGCAGTGAGGCAGGAGGACTTTCTAGGTTTCTGTCTCTGTGCCACAGGAGACGAGCACTACGGGGCCTGGGCTCATGCCGGTGCTGTGTGAGGGGTGAGGAAAGAAGGTCCTCCATCTGGTCCAGAACTTGGTAGATGGGGGGATAAAGAAGAGGCAAGATTCACCAAAAAAAAAAAAAGAGAGAGAGAGAGAGAGAGAGAGAAATTACTATTAAAAAAAAAAAAATAGAGCCAAGACATGGTCCCCAAGATGCTCCTGTGGATGAGACGGCTTACCTGTATGTAATTCTACCTCTGCGTGGCAAGTGCTTCAGGGCAGGTGTATCTACAGCAGCTGTAAAAGTCCTCCATTTTCTACAATAGTCCTCATTTCGAGAATTGCATGTACTTCAAATATACATTGCTAAATTTAATATTTCTTTTCATGTGACTTTATTCTCAATAAAGTTAAATACATGACTCATTTAATGTTTGTATCTGTGTAAGAATTTTTTTATATATAAATAAACTTATAACTCAGAAACAAATTCTTTGTCAGAGCATGTGTGGTGATTTTGTGGTTCAGAAAACATGGTCATCAGGTGGGAGATACATATTCATCTGGGGCCGCAGGTCTTCCCTGAAGTCCTGCTGAGGATATATTTAAATGGGGCTGTGAAGGGTGGTTCAAGCTTCACCAGGCAGGGTAAGGGTAAAGACCCTCCTTTCCAGAGGGAACAGCATGGGAAGGGGTAGGCTAGACTGGAAGGGAGGCCTTACCAGCCTGGGATGGGCCTCTAGTGAGGTGCCTCATGGATGCAGCCTCCCAGACTCTGGCTTCACAGGCTGTGTCTGTGCCCACAGGAGGGAGAGGAACCGGAGGAGCCTCGTGGCAAGGAGGAGCGGCAGGAGCCCGGCACGACTGCGCGGAAGGTGGGGAGGCCTGGGAGGAAGCGCAAGCACCCCCCGGTGAGTGTTGTGTCATCACAACCCTCCCCCCAACACACATCACTGCTGCCTAGAGGGCCCCTGCAGGGACCTCGGGGCAAGAAAGGCCGTGCCCAGGGCATGAAGATGAGGTGACGGGGTGCACCCCTCTGGCTGCTGAGCTTGTCCATATTCCTTATTCTTTGAACCCCACAGGCATCCCCCCAGTTTCCCTATTTTCTGCATCAAGAGCTGTGGTCCCACGAGGGCAGAGGTCTTGCACTGGGAGGCCGTGGGGCTGGGCCTCGACTCCGGCTTCCCTCTGCATATGCAGCAGGAGTCTGGGGGAGGCCCGAGTCAGTGGCCTTGACAGGCAGGACTTCATCTCCCTAGCCTGTCTGTAGTCCCGAGGTGGTACAAGTGGTTAACGCGCTCAACTGCTAACCAGAGGGTTGGAGGTTTAAGTCCACCCAGAGGCACCTTGGAAAAAAGGCTTGGTGATCTTCTTCCAAAAAATCAGCCATTGAAAACCCTATGGAGCGCAGCTCTACTCTGACACACATGGGGTCGCCATGAGTCAGAATCAGCTCTATGGTAACGGGTTTATTTGGTAGCCTGTCTGTGCGGGCTCCCCATTCCTCCCCCCACCCCCACCCCCAGCCCACACACACACACCCTGGGCCTCAGCTGCCGCCTGGAGAACCTGGAGGAAGGGAACTGAGAGGAGGGAAGAGACCAGGCTGCTGAGACTCTTGTAGGAGAGACTCTTGTTTCAAGGCCTGTGGAGTGTAGACTGCTGGCTGACCCATGAGCCCAGATTTCTGGGGGCCACTGCTTCTTAGGTCTGGGGGCGCTCTCTGGGGTTGCCCAAGATGAGAGCTCCAGAGGACAAGGCCTATGGGCCGTAAGAGACTGCCTCCCTTCTGCCCTAAACGCAGAGGCAAAGCAATAATTATTTCCCAGCACCAAAGACAGCTGGTTCCTTTCTTTTAGCCCTTCCAGCTGAGAAGGGTAAACTTGGTGCAAGAAGGTGAGGGGAACCAGGGACCACAGATTTGTAATTCGGCCCTTCAGAGAAATGTTCTCCACAGGGCAGGAAGTCTGAGATTTTCTCCCTTGGGGTAGAGACTGGGGGTGAATGGTGGCTGAAGTACAAAGGGGCAATGGTGGGGGGCCCTCCAAGCCGGAGGTGAGCTGGGTTTTTGGAGGATGGCGGGAGATTTGGAACTGCTGGGTACTAAAGCATGGCCCTGCTGATTTGACTGAAGATTTTGGAGGAAGAGAATGGGGGAGAAGTTAAGCAACTGGTAAGTAATTTTAAACATTTTAATATTAAAGCAAACATGGATATTTTATGACCTGGATTGGAAAATTCACATGAATTTGAAAGATAAAACCGGGGACTTCAAAGGAATTTCCGGCTTGCAGCAGGCTCTCCAGGCCACACTTCCTGGTTCCTGGGGTGCCCTCCACTCTCCTTGCCATGGAGCAGCTTGAGGGAGAGGGCAGAGGGGCACATGCAGACCAAAGTTGCGGGGGTAGGGGAGCAGGCTGGGGTCAGAGCCCACCGGTAAGTGTGCATCTGCCCATGTGACCTCACCCTCCTCAGCCTTGGCATCCCATGATCTGCAGAGCAAACTTGCCCTTCCCTGATCACCTCCCACAGCAAATAAAGACCCAGCAAGCCTTTGACTTGTCTTTGTGAGTCCCTGGAATCAGAGGAAGGGCACATTTCTGAGAGATGGGGTCTCTGACACCCTAGGGGTCAGAGGGCACAAAGAAGTCAGGGGTAGATGTATGGAAATGTGTCCAGAGATAAACAAATGAGAGCGAGGAGGGGCATGACCGAGTGGGTGGAGAAGGGTCAGCGAGGCATACATCCCCCAGCCTGGAACAGGGTCCAGTGCTGATGGAGAACCACTGTCTTCGGAGTCCCACAGACCTGGGTTCAAGTCCTAGCTCCATCATTGACCCCTGGTGTGACCGTGAACAAGTCACTGCCTGAACCTCAGTTTCCCCTTGTGAAAAACAGATGATAAGGAGGTGTTCCTGATACACCAATTCAAGCACCAAAGAGCCCAGCACTCAGCAAAGGTTGGTCCCTGTCCTTACTTGGGCCAAACCTGTCCTCTTCGGAGGGCATAGCACCCTCAGTTTGATGTCAAAGGAAAGAGCCCCTGGATTTACTGCTTCCCAGCTGTGTGACCTTGAGCAAGTAACTTAACCTCTCTGAGCTTTCGCTTCAAAATATGGCTATTTGGCAGTACCTGGCCTGTCCACTCCCGGGGTGCTTTGAAAACAACAGAATTCAAATGTGCAGGGTTGGCAGTGTAGTAAGCCTGTTCAGCTGCAGGGGCCAGTGTTTGCAAGGTAGGTGCAGGCCTTTGGAGTTGGGGCCTAGCATCGGCCTTCAGCAGCCCCGATGGGGGGACTGCACGTCCTGTGTAGGTCAGTCTGGACGTGGTTCAGCCATGTCCTAGGTGGCATCTGAAGCCGCCTGGACTCTCAAGAGAGAGCATGAGGAGGGCAAAGCCGACTGTGGAGGCAGGGCCTGAGGCAGTTTTTGCCAAAGGGATCCCTGTGCATTGAGGGGAGCAGAGACTGACCCCAGAGAAAAACAGGCAGCAGAGCCCTTCCTGGGCAGCAGGCCCCACACCCCTGAGGGAGCCCATGCTGGGGGAATTCCTGCTGCTGCCAGGGTCCCTGGCCCCCAGGCCATCTGGTGTAACTCATGGCCCTCAGCACTTGTGGGGCAGGTGCTCGGCCTGGCCTCCTCCCCTCCCTGGCAAGAGGAGCGTAGCAGGGAGGGCTTCTTGGGGACCTGTTGCAGCTGTGGCCGTAGGAATGGATTTCCCAGGGAGGTTTAAAGCAGCTGAGTGTGTCATCTAGCTAAGCCTGGGGAGGATAGGGTGTTTGGCTAGGATCCTGACAGGTGTGCCCAAGGGATAGTGCTGGGAGGCAAGAGAGGAAAACCTGGCTGAAGGCTGGGGTCTGGGGTCTTGATCTGTGCAAATGTTGCATGTCCCATGCTGGACAGGAAGGGACAAGGCATGTCCTCTAATGTCCTCACCTCCCCCCAGCCCCGAGACTAAGCAGTCTGTGGCTCACTTCTTCTTTTGCTCCCGAGGCCTGTTGATGTTTGCCTTCAGCAGGTCTCTCCCCTGGGTGCCTTCTACTCACTCCTGTGGCCGCGTTGAGTGACACAGCTGTGCTCTCACCCCAGCCAGACTCCACCCTGCCCAGTTTGCCCAGGCCAGCACGCTTTCTAAAGCTCCCCCTGCCTTCCTCTCCTTAGCAACCAACACTTTCCACTCACTGAGCACCTACCATGTGCAGGGGCCACGCACAGAAGCAGTGCTGATCTTTCAATCTGGTGTGCTACAGAAAGGAGTCCACACATAATTACAGTAAAGATGATGCATGGCACATCTCCATTCAGGAATCTCCAGGCACTCCATTTCTTAAGGGACAAGATGTAGAACGCTCCATCTGGCATTCCAGCCCCTCGCCATCCAATCTCTGTTGCTCTGCATCTCTCACTAATGTCCAGTACTTACCTCCTTCATTATAGGAAACTGTCCCCCTGATGCTCCCTAAACACATTTCTCCACCACGTTTATGCCCTTCCTTAGCCTGGAGCAGCCTCCTCTTCTACCTTCCTGTCCCAGTGCCACAGCCTCTGAAAGCCCGTTTGGAAAATGCAGTCCAGTTCAGTCATTGTGACCCACACTGGGCTCTCCCTTAATGAACTATTTGTAAAATTCATAAAAATGAACTACTGGGAGGAAAACGCAGTGGACCAGCAGTGGTCTGCGGGTCTTGCTTGGAGACACGCTGGTCTGCACACTGTCACCTGTCTGTGATAAGTACAGAACAGGAGAATAAATATTTAAACACTTTGATATCAATTTGGCATTGTCACCACATCCAGTTGTGTGATTTTTTACAAAAGTATCGATTCTTGATGGATGGGGAATTTAAAAACCTGGCCTTCCACCCTCATAGTTTGAAGAGCAGGGCGGGAGAGCTGGTCTCTCCCACTACTCTGACCTTAATGCCACCCCTCATTGCATAATCCCGGGGCCTTTGAGCCACACTGCACTTGTCTGCCCACCTCACAGAGGACAGGGACCATGAATAAACGCTGTATTTGCACAGCACTCTATTGCCTACAAAGGCCTTTCACGACAACCTGACAACCTCATCCGATGCTGAGGACAAATCTGTGTGAAAGGTGGGGGCCACTCTCATTACCACCCCGACATTCCGGTGAAGAGACTGAGTTTCAGAGAGGATAAATTTCACACCTTCTGTGTGCAAAGCCAGCGGTGCTCTTCCCTCCTCACCCTTCCAGCCACACCATCTGGCTGACTGGCTGCGCAATTGATACACTCTTTATGTTACTATATGAATGCAGGGCTGTTTGGAAAAACGTGTAGACCTGGTCCAAAAAGCATACAAAGAAAACACAACTGAGGAGGGAGATTGACCCAAATACCAGGAAGCCCACATGTAACGAGGGAAAGGCTGCAGGGGGGCTGAGGAGTGAGAAGTGGGCCTGGCTAAGAACTGAGCCTGCAGCCTGAGCACCCGGCAACAGGAAACAGGAAGCGGCTGTAGGCCTGGGCGGGGCCTAGGAAGGGAGCTGGCACCTGAGCCAGGGGCCTGCAGGCTGGCCAGTGCCCATGGGGGCGGGGAGGGTACAGCAGCGTGAGAGTGTGGGTGTTGAGTCTATGTGTCGGGTGGGAGAAAAGGGGTATCTTCCTGTCCACCAGCTCCTGAGGGGGTTTCAGAGTTGCAAGTGAGGGCATCCGAAGTTGGTACGCTTCTGGTTACAAGCCCAGGCAGCTCTGCGACTGTCTTTGCCTTTTGTGGGGGTGATAGCTAGAGCACTGGGAGGGACACTTTTCTGCCCTTGCCCACCAGACCCTGGGTGGTGCCCTGCCCTGTGGGGCTCCATACCCTGTTTACCAGCTGTATGTATTTATTCATTGAAGATTTATACCCACCAACTTCCTCCAGGGTTACTTTTGCTCTGAGGGAGCATTCTGAGGTCACCTCTTGCTAAGAATAACCCAGAAAGGGAGGGAGGGAGGAGGAGGGGGCCAGGAGCAGCACTGAGCTAAGCTGAGCTGGAGCCGGCATAACTTACTCCACTTACTCTGCTCCATATTGGAGGCTGAACCTTCAACGCAGGGCAGAAGCCAGTGAGTTCAAGAGGGCAAAACTGCCCTGCTGCAGAGCCAAAGATTTGGGGTCTAAACTGGGATAAGTTAGGGAATTGTTGTGCTACAGCTTAATCCAGCAGGGTAGAGTTTAACTCAGCTATTGGGGGTTTGCAGTATTGGCCAATTTTCAAATTTAATAGGATGTTTTGATTCTTCTCCAAGTTAAGCCAGAGCTCAAATCTCCTCCTGCCCAAGCCCCTCCTGCCCAAACCTATTGAAGCTTGACTCAGTGACCCTGTGCCCCTTGTTTCTATGCACATTTCCTGAAAGAGCAACCCACCCCCCCATTCCTGGGCTTCAGCCCCTGGTCAGGGCCTTTCAGGCAGCCTTTCTTCCTGTCAGCCCACGTCAGCACACACTGCCGCCTGCTCACCTGTCTTCTCATGTCTTTGAAGGTGTGAGGAAAACAGTACTGTAACGTATCTCATGAGGTTAGAGGCTTTCTTTTCACTGTTTCCTGCAGATTCCATCCACTCATTCTTCCATCTGATCAGTCCAGTCAGCACCCACTAACTGAAGCCAGTACAGAGGGGCCTGGTTAATGGTTTGGACCTGAAGTGTTATGGGGCTTTGAAGGAGGCTGGGAAGTCAGGGAAAACATGTTGGAGGATGTGGGGCTTGACTTGGACCTTAAAAGGAGAGTAAAGTCCATGTGTGGTGCAGTTAATGCACTTAGCTGCTAACCAAAACGTTGGCAGTTCGAGTCCACCCTGAGGTACCTCAGAAGAAAGGGCTGGCAATCTACTTATGAAAAAATCAGTCCTTGAAAATCCTGTGGAACATAGTTCTGCTGTGATTCACATGGGGTCACCAGGAGTTTATTCAATGACGGCAATTGTTCTTTTTAAAATGTAGAGAAGTCTGGGGGGGAAAAGTGAAAGGTGTTCTACAAAGGCCCTTTGGAGCAGAGATGTGGAGGAAGGAATGCATATATGGGTGTGGCATTTTGTGGGGAAGCCCGAAGGCAAGGACAATGAGCAGACTGGTTTGACTGAGAAGAGGAGGGTTCATTTAAAAATGGTTTTGATTTTGGTTAGAAAGGCAGTTTGCAGGCAGCTTAAGTTGTGTTTATCTGGAAGGTTTTTGAGGAGAGGGTGAAGTGATGGGATCCATGTTTTGGGCAGTTGGTATCTGGTATCCCTGAACATGATAGGTTGAGCACAAGCAGAGGCAGGGAGATAGGAAGGTGGGTGGGGTTGGGTGGTACCAGAAGACGTCCTGTGGGCGTATTAGGGGGCAGCAGTGGGAAGACAGAATTAGCAGGACCTGTGTGCTGGCCATTGGGATAAGGGAGGCCCCAGTGAGGGCACAACAGGAATATTATCAGAGCTGTTGTCACAGACTGAGTCTTCTGGAAGGGAGCAAATTTGGCAGGGGCCATTGCAGAGGCCACCTTGAGAAAGCTGGTCTTATTGGGGGAGCAGCTGAGGAAATTCTTAGAATCTCCATTTTGTTTTTCAAAAAATTGCCTTTGTTTATTTTCACCCCTGCCTGGCCCCTTCCCAGAATCACACCTTCTAGGGCCACCTCCAGCAAAAGCCATCCACTCCCACAGGTCTTGGCCTCCATGGTCTTCTCGGTACCACTTTGCGAACTTTTCTAAAGCTGGCATTGCACCTGCATCGCTCCTGCCGAAGCAGGTTCTTGCTGACACATGCATCTGAGAGAGAGTTGTTGACACTGGGTTTCTTTCATCATCCCCACCTAGAGAAATCTGTGCGTTTTGGTTCTGCCACCTCAAGAAAGACATAACTGAGCTAGAAGAGCTCCAGGGAAGGGCAGTTAAATTGATCAAGGGGAAGGAGAGGCTGCCAAGTGAGGACAGACTAAAGAGATTATGACTCTTCGGTCTGGAGAGACAAAGGCTGAGGGGGTGTGATTAAAGCTATGCCATCATGTCGGGTGGGGCAGGATGCGTACAGCACAGGCCGGACACCCATTAGAAACTTCAGAAAGGTAAATGAAGCACAGCAAAGACAGCGCCGTTTTCCATGGTGGGTTCCCCCTCTTACCAAACCTGTCACCCTCTGGATGGCAAAGGCTGAAAACAGAAATAACCTAAAAAGAGATTTACTTAAATACATGGATTTTCTATACATAATGGCTTTTTTAAGGGAGCCTCCAGCTCACTCCGAAATCCTTTGAGGTTGACTTCAAAGAGGATAGCCAGGCCCTTTTCCAGGTGGACAGGAGTCCCTTTTGGAAAGTGAACCCTAAGTGGGCTGGCCACTCCCTGGGCATGTTCATTCTTGCCTCCGTTTGCTATGCTTTGCAGCAGTCCAGCAGGGACACGGACCAAGTAACCTCCAAGGCTTCTCTGTGCCCAGAAGTAGTTCTTTCCTCACACTTGAGTCTCTCTCTCTCTCTCTCTCTCTCTCTCACACACACACACACACACACAGTGGAGACCTCAAGGAGGAAAGGCAGCTCTCACCATAACTGGTGAAGGAAGTGGTGCGACCTGAGAGGTCAAAGCTTCCAGATTTGCATACCTAGGATGGGGTCTGGCCTCTGGCCCTGCTGTCCGTTGACCTCACTGGTGCCCCTTTTAGCCACTCGAGAGGGGAGAAGGAAATCTGTAGGGATCAGAGTCCTAATTCCAAAGTTTGGGCACCTGCCTCTATTCACCCTGGGCAAAGCTGAGCAGGGCAGCGTTTGGGGACCTTTGGAAGTGGGGTGTAGGGTATGCAGACCTCTCCTTCCTCAAGGCCACCTCTGGCTGCAACCAGATCTCTCCAAGGGAGCACTGCCAGGGGAAGGGGGCAGCGAGGAAGGGCTGAGGCAGAGGAGCGAGTGAGGGAGCACTGGCCCAGCGCCAGCCCTTCCGAGGCTGAGCTGCCCTGCTTACGTGGACATGCGGCTGTTTCCTGAAACTAGAGTCAACCTGGAAAAATCCAGGACTGGGTGGGGGGCCGATGGGCTTGCAGGAGCCCAGGAACTGGGCCGGCTGAGCGGCGGGTGTGAGTGGAGGGGACTTGTTTGTGTGTTTTGTTTACAGCGCTCTGCGTCCATGCGCATCTCTGTCCTCTGTTGTGCACGGCAGGCAGTCGGATTCTGCAGGCCTGTGGCGCGCCCCTTGTGTGTCTGCGCGTGTGATCCTGTGTCTGTGTGTCTTTAATCAAAAGGCCGCAGCTGGCCAGACGCCCGGGTGCCCGGATGGCAAGGCGCTGAGCCCGCAGAGCCGCTGTAGGCACAATGGCAGGCCCCGGCCCAAGGCCCTGACGCCCGGGCCGCAGCCGCCCGCCCGGCGTGGAGCTGAGGGGCCGGGGCAGCCAGGCGGGGTGAGTGAGGTGAGGCCGCGGAGGGGAAGGGGAGTGGCCGGAGGACGGGGCGGAGGAGGCTGGGGAGAGGCGGGTGCCCAGGGGAAGCGTGGACCAGTGTCGAGGCCGAGGCCGAGGCCGGGAGGCGGCGCCCACCTTAGCCGCGCCGTCCCGCTGTCTACCCCGCTGCCCAGCGCGAACTGCCCTAGGGGCTGGGGAAGGCGGCCGGCTGTTCTCAGCTGCAGCCCCCAGCCTTGGCGGGGACGGTGACACTGGTTCCGACCTCCAGGCACTTGCAGTCGGGGAGGGGGGCGCCCGGGGCCCTTCCACTTGGAAAGGTCGGAGGTTTGGTGAGGATCGGAGCCGGGGTGCTGGAGGAGGGAGAAAAGTGGCTTGCATAGGCTGTGGGGTGGCCCAGCGTCCCCTGAGCGCTGGTGCCTGAGGCCTGGACCCTGCTGCCCCTGTGAGTGAATGGGCTCCTGCACCCCCAGACGCTTGGGCCTCATCTCCCGTGTATTGTTTTCCTCTCCTTCTCCAGGTGTGTGTGTGTGTGCGTGTGTGTGTGCGCGCATGTGTGTGTGTGTGTGTGTGTGTGTGTGTGTGTGTGTGTGTGTGTGTGTAAGCAACATTATAACTATAATAAAGCAACCCTTAAAAAATTACACCCCATTTGCATCCTCAGCACTTTGTCCCCACCCCTACCCCCCTTAGGAGACATGTCCCTACCTTGGGTGAAGGAGGTGTCAGGAGTTCTGGTGCTTAGTCCAGCCTTTGAGCAAAGGAAGAGGATGAGGTCAAGGTGACAGGCAGCTGGGGTTAGGGAAGTGCTTTCCATTTTGACAGGTTCACTGCAGAAGGTTCCTTCCTGCTTTGCCTCTAGCTTTTTGGTTGGGGTGGGAGCTGCCAAGGAAACCTCCAGCAGCATTTCCCTGGCCCTTCCTAGGACGTCAAAGCCTCCTTCCTTCTTGGAATCCTTGAGATTTGGGTTTTCCTGAGACTCAACCCAGAGGGGTGTGTGTTTTCAAATGCTTCTCCTGTACCTGGGTCATCCTGGAAGCTTTACCACTTAGCAGATGTGTGACCTGAGGCAAGCCTTGGAGCCTTTTCCATCTGAAAAGTGAGAGTAACACTTGCTACCTAAAGGTGATTGTGATAATTACATTTATTAATTTTACAAGCATATTGATGCCAGATCCTTTGCTTGGGTGGAGCCATTGGAAGGGAAAGAAAAAGACAAATAAGGCAAAGCTCACAGTCTAGGAGGGAGACACAGAGTAAACAAACAATTAGATACAATGAGATGAGGGCTGTGAAAGCGCTTTGAAAACAAATGTGGGTGCCCTGGGCTGGGGATGAGGGGGAGTGAATGCTGGAGTGGATGTCACCCCCGTCCTTCAGGGTGACGCTGGGCCTCAGCTGTCCATACCTGCCAACTACATGGGCTTTGGAGCTGAGGGGTGGGGGTAAGGGCACCACAGACCAGGGACCTAGCATAGGTTCTTCCCAGTTTGCATATGTGTGTGTGTGTGTGTGTGTGTGTGTGTGTGTGTGTATGAGAGAAACAGACAGACAGACAAGTTGTTAAATGTCACCATTTTGGAAAAAGGCAGTCCCTGGTCAGTGTCCCTACCTCGGCCCAGGGTTTCTCAACCTCAGCATTATTTTGGGCTCCATAATTCTTTGCTCTGGGGCTGACCTGTGCCTCGCAGGGTGTTTAGCAGCATTCTTGTCGTCTACCCACTAGATTCCAGCAGCACCCATGCCGTCCCCATGTGACAGCCAAAAATTCCTCCAGAGACGTGGCTGAATGTCTTGTGGGGGCTGGGAGTGGGGCAAAATGGTGCCCAGTTAAGAACCACTGCCTTAGTCTACTCAGAATAAGCTCCCACAGGACAGACCTGACAGAGAAACAAGAGGCCATTGTCCCAGGGTGGAGGGGCCTGGCCTGGAAGGAAGGTGAAGGTCAGCGTACTCTGAGGAACCCCAGGAGGTGGTGGCAAGGTTTGTAGACCTGGAGTGAGGGAGGCCTACTGGGCAGGGTGGTGAGCTGTGGATGACAGGATCAAGCTTTACCTTTTGCTCAAATGTGGGACGATACTAGTTTCACAACCCTTCAGTTACCTGCTCCCCCCACCCCCCGTCCCCAGGGGAGGAGAAGCAGGGGTGCTCTCAGCTGTGATTCCCATTCTGCCATCCCTCCCCCCTCCCACCCCACAAGCCCCACTGGTGAGAGGCAGAAGTTGAAACTGTCACCTTGGGCTGCCGCTGCTGTTCTAAGAGGGCCAGGGGCTTCTGCTGCTCCCTGCCCCACCCCTCAGAGTTGGGCAAGTCAGGGGAGAAGTGTGTCCTGGGTGTGCTGTGTCTCCCACGGTTCAAAGCAAGTGTAAACATAAAGGGGAGGAAAAAAAACCCAGAATTTTTAACAGTTACATCTGACATGGCAACAAAGCTGAAACTCCCTCTAAGCCCAGGAGCAGAATGTCCTTACCTTAGTCTTTAGCGTGAGCAGGTAGTGAATATCCACGGAGCACCTGCTGAGTGCTTGACACCATGCTGTCTTTGTTGGATAAAGCAAAGTCCCTGCCTTGGAAGAGTCAACAAGCTAGTGTTGACAGGGGGAAGGACAGAAGAGGCTAGAGGCAAAAGGAGGGCCTGGGGGGTGGGAGTGGAGAGTAGTGCAGGCCTGGCTGGGTATATGTCCCTGCACTAGGCTATTAACTGAAAGGTTGGCAGTTCGAGTCCACCCAGCATCAGCAACAGGTTTGGTTTCTTTTTTTGGGCTGGGTGTATCCTCTCCCAGTCGGCTTCCGGGCCTTGGTTTATGCTGTTCTTCTTAACTAAGATGCCCCTTTTAGTGAGTACCCAGCTCCTCCCGAGAGTTGCTTCAGGCCATTTGCCAGCAGACCTCCTTGCTTCCTTTCTCACAGAGGTTTTCTACAGGTGGATTTGACCTGCCCAGTTACCCAGAGCCCCAGGGAGAGGCCCAGTAAGGGGCCCCTACTTAGCTCTGGAGGCAAATCGTTTTTTCTTTTTCAATTTTTTACAGATGTACAATTTTTTAAAATAATGTTTTTTTGTGTTTTAAGTGAAAGTTTACACAGCAAATTAGATTTCCTTCAACAATTTTTATACAAATTATTCCTTGCTGCTGGTTACAATTTTTACAATGTGTCAGCATTCTCATTATTTCCATTCTGTTTGTTCTGTTTTCATTGATCTAGCTTCCCTTCTCCTCTTTGCCTTCTCATCTTTGCTTCTGGGTGAACGTTGACCATTTGGTCCCATATAGTCAGTTGTTCAAGGGAGGACATTACTCACAGGTGATATTGTTTATTCAGCCAATCTAGTATTTGGCTGAAAAGTAACCTGCAGAAATAGCTTCAGTTCCAAGTTCAAAAGGTATTTTAGGGTGATGGGCTCCAGGGTTCCTCTAGTGTCTGTTGGTCCAGTAGTTCTGGCTTTTTTTTTTTTAGGAATTTGAATTTTGTTTTACATTCTTCTCCCATTCTATCCAGGACCTTCTACTGTGTCCCTGGTCAGAATGGTTGGTAGTGGTAGCCAGGCGTCATCTAGTTCTTCTCGTTTCATGTTAGACGAGGTTGTGGTTCATGTGGGCTGTTAGTCCCGTGGAGTAGTTTCTTCTTTGAGCCCTTGATTTCCTTCATTCTTCTTTGCTCCATAATAGTAGAGACCAATAGTGGTATCTTAGATGGCCGCTCACAAGCTTTTAAGACCCTAGATGCTACTCACCAAACTAGGATGTAGAACATTATCTTTGTGAACTATGTTATGCCAATTGACTAAGTTGTCCTCCGAGACTATGGTCCCAAGCCTTTTAACCCAATAAACCAATCCCACAAGTTGTTTGGATAAGTCTAGGAAGCCTCAGGAGGCAAATTCTTCACAGGTAAGATGGATCAGGGTTAGCCTTGGCAGGAGTCATCCACTCCCCCTAACACCAGAGCTTCGACTGACTCAGGGCTCTTCCAGAACCAGATAGGGAGGGCAACAGAGGGTGGAATGGTGGGAAGAGAAGGGGTGCAGGCTGGCGGCATCAGGAGGAGATTTCAGCTCACTGATCTACTTCTGGGGCTGGAGCTGTGCAGAAGACCCCCTCCCCCTCATACGCCCAGCAAATCCGGCTCCCAAAGGGCTTAGGTATGTCTGATGCTGCTCCAGACTGAGGCCTTCCTGGGCCACTGTCCTTGAATGACTGGGTTGGTGGGGACCCTGAGGCTATACAAGTTGTTCCACGCTGGCACAATTTGGGTCTCTGTGCTTTGGAGTTGGCAGTCAACAGGAAGTAAGTCCCAGGGTGAGAGGAGCCTGTGTGGTCCCCTGGCAGGAAGTGAGTGACAGTGGAGTTGTTTCGAGCAGCTTTATGGGGCTGGGAGCAGGCACTGTGGGGTTCAGAGCCTGCCCCAACTTCAAGTGTCTGTGCTGCAGCAAGTGGCTAGAGGAAAGAAGAAGGACACAGCCATGGTAAGAGATTGGCTTTGATCAAAACTTCTCAGCCTAAGTTGGCCAGGCTGGGTCCTCCTCCATCCCCCCAGTAGACCTATGCCATGTCTGGGGCTTGATGATATTTGGCACGGGAGTGGCTGTAGGGGCAGGGACTCTCTTCACTTTGCAGGCTGTGTGGGCAGTCTTTCTCTCTCATACTGAGCCTTGAGAACTGAGAGGATTTACATCAGGGAGGAGCTTTCTAGGTAGGAGGTGTGACTTTGCTTAAGTGAGGAGAGACCTTTGTGAATCTGGGGAGGATGTGCGGTCGGCATATGGGAATGGAGGCTGAGGAGATAGTCTGGGGCCTGTGTGTTCCACCTTTATTCCTGTGTTTGGCCCCCTGGCTCTGCTGCATTGGCCCTTGGTGCCTAAGCCTGGTGGAGGACCCCTTGCTTCCGCCAGAGACCTACTCTTCCTCTTGTTGCAGTACCCCCCACCCCCAACTGCTGAGGAGCACACACTTGTGCAGCTTCCAGGGGAGGTTTTCACTCCCGGAAGCAGGCCTGCCCTGGCCGTCCCACACAGCCTGGAGGAAGCAACTCAGCAAGGCCCTACAGTTCCTCCTGCTCCCCCTTAGGCTGTTCTTTGTACCTGGGGCCTCGTCCAGGGAGATCAACATATCTGAGAAGAATCCGGTTTGGCTCTGCTTTTTTCCAAGGCCCTCATCCCTCTTTGCCCCCTCTGGGGTGCTCCTTACCAGATAGCAGTGGGCTCAGGCCTTTAGAGCAGAAAGCAGCCTTGGCAATTGGTGAGCTGTGCAAGGGAGGGGCTGTGGAAACCAGTGCTCTCTCAGGCTGTAGGCGTGCACATGAATGGTACAACTTTTTGTAAGGGGCATGCCCTTTAACCTCGCCAATCCACTTCTGGGACGCCGTCCTGCAGAATACCCAAGTGCACAGAGCTGTCAGTACTAGGGTGTTCACTGCAACATTGTCCATAAAAGCAGCAAAAAGCAACTCAGCCTAAATGCCCACCATTAGAGAACTGAATGAATTAGGGAACGCCTATAAGATAGACTGTTGAGCAACTGTTAAATAGAACACGACAGATCCATATGCACTGGTATGGAAAGATGCCTGCCATCGCTTGTTAAATGAAAAAAGCAAGTTGCAGAACATTATAAATAGCATATCATTTTTTAAACTGGATCTGATGTGTGTATGAATACATACGTATATACATGTATCTTACACATGATTGGAAAAGCACAGACAAAAAGTCTGGAAGGATACTCACCGAACTGTTAATAATGGTTTACTTCTAGGGAATGATTTTGGGGGTAAGAGATTGAAATTGGAGCTATAACTTTTTATACTATTCTTTTTTGCTGTTTGCCTTTTTATATGTGTCTTACTTTTATAAATGAAAAAAGAGAGAGACTTAAGAAGGAAAACTCCTCTATTGGCCTCGCCTAGTCATCTCATTTTACAGGTGGGGAAACCGAGGCACCCTCTCAGAGCAGTGCCTTATGTGAGGTCATGGGCCAGCACTATGTTTGCCAAGATGATGCTGTCCCTGTCCTTATATGGGGCAGGCATTCTACAGATGGAGCCAGCAGGGGAGGGTTTGTGCTGAGTGCAGCCTGGTGCCCATGGGTGTGGCAGAGCCGGTGAGCATGGGGCACTTCTTGCCTTTTCTTGGCCCCAGCTGGACACCTCCTTTCTTCCTGAGATTTCCTGGCTCCTTACCTCCAGAAGGCTAAGGACCAAGTGCTCACACACAGCGGAGTCCAACGGGCACCCAAATCTCCTGTGATTGCTCTGGCCTTAGAACCTGGGTGACCTCTAGCAAATCACATAATTCTCTGAGAGCCTCGGTTTCCCCACCTGCATCCCAGAGATGTTGAGAGGCTCTGAAGGGATAAAGAGTATGAAAGAACTTTGCACACCATGCAGTGACATATATGAAAGACAGTTATGATGAATTGTTTTTATTTTTATTACCTGCAACCTGAACCAGTTCAGTTCTTAGACTCTTGGGACCAAGGGGATAAAGCAATAAATTTCCTTTTTGAAGGGGGTACGGAGGACAGGAGCTACGAAGGAGTTGCTATAGAGACTGCAAATTGCCTTCTGGGACCTTGGGTCTTCTGGGGCCTGAAGAGCCTGGAGAACCTGTGGGGGCCAAAACTGAGGAGAAGAGCTGGGCTAGGCTTTGGGGCCCAGAGGAATGCTTCTTGGCAAGGCCACTCTTTGACCTTCACACTCCACTCTGCCAGACACTTGATGTTGGGCTTTGTCTTAGTCATCTAGTGCTGCTATAACAGAAATACCACAAGTGGATGGTGTTAACAAAGAGAAGTTTATTCTCTCAGAGTCCAGTAGACTACAAATCCAAATTCAGGGCATCAGCTCCGGGGGAACGCTTTCTCTTTTGACTCTGGAGGAAGGTCCGTGTCATCAATCTTCTCTTGGTCTGGGAGCATTTCAACTCAGGAACCTCAGGTCCAAAGGACGTGCTCTCTTCCCGGCACTCATTTCTTGGTGGTATGTGGTTCCCATGTGTCTCTGCTCGCTTCTCTCTTTTATATCTCGAGAGAGATTGGCTTAAGACACTATCCAATCTTGTATTCCTCATCACTATAACTGCCACTAATCCATTTTATTACATCATAGTGATAGAGTTTACAACACATAAGGAAATCACATCAGATTATAAAATGGTACACAATTATACAAAACTGGGAATCATGACCCAGCCAAGTTGACAAATATTTTTGGGGGACACAATTCAATCCATGACAGCTCTTGACCTCAGGAGACTGTCTCAGTCATCTGGTGCTGCTCTAACAGGAATACCACAAGTGGATGGATTTAGCAAAGAGAAGTTTATTCTCTCACAGTCCAGTAGGCTACAAGTCCAAATTCAGGGCTTCAGCTTCAAGGGAACACTTTCACCATCAGCTCTGGAGGAAGGTCCATGTCATCAGTCTTCCCTTGGTCTGGGAGCTTCTCTGTGCAGGAGCCTCAGGTCCAAAGGATGCACTCTGCTCCCAGCACTGCTTTCTTGGTGGTACGAGGTTCCTATGTGTCTCTGCTCGCTTCTCTCTTTTATATCTCAGAAGAGATTGCATGAAGATACTGATCTTGTCGACCTCATCAGTATAACCTCATCACAGTGATAGAATTTACAACACATGAGATCACATATAATCTCATCATAGTGGTAGAGTTTACAACACATAAGGAAATAACATCAGATAACACAATCATACAGTACTGGGAATCATGACTTAGCCAAGGTGCTACACACATTTTTTGGGGGACACAATTCAATCCATGACATTCCACCCTTTGGCCCCCAAAAAATCGCATCTTTGCAACATGCAAAACATATTCATCTCATCATACCAAAGCAAAAGTCTTAACTCCAAGTCCAAAATCCAAAAATTCCTCTTCATCTGTGAAATCTAGAATACAAGTTATCTGCTTCCAAAGGTACAATGGCAGAACAGGCACAAGCTAGACATTTCCATTACAAATGGGAGAAGTTGCAGGGAAAGAAGGAATAACAGGCACCAAGCACGTTAGCAGAACACATTACATTAGCCCTCAAGGCTTGAAAATAATCCTCTGTTCTCTGAGACAATTTACACAATAGCCCTGCCCTCCAGACTCCAAGTATTAGCCACAGTCTCCGGATTCTGAGTGGAGGCCCCTCGCCCTGGGCTTCAGCTCCGCCTTACAGGCCTACTGGGACAGCAACTCTGCTCCCTCGACTTCAGGCACCATTCTCCTAGTCCATTGGAGTGACAACTCCACCCTTAGAAACACCAGGGGCCATGGCTCCACCCTTTGAAACCCCAGAGGTCTCAGCAGTACCTTTTGAGACTGAGGCAGCTTGGCTTCTTGTGTTGCTCGTCTCTTCAGCTTCTGCTTTCTGTGATCTCTTGGCCCTCGGACCTCATGCCCACATCTGCCTTACTGGGGCCAGTGTTCCAAAGCTCGGTAGCTCACTGATTAAATGCCTGGAGGCACCCCACTCTGCCAGGAAGCCTTGTGCACACAGACACTCAGCTCCCTCGCTCTGTGGGTCAGCAAGTCTAACTCCACTGATAAGTGCCCAAAGGCACCCCACTCCGCCAGGAAGCCTCCGGCGCACAGGCACTCAGCTCTGTCGCTCCGTGGGTTGGCTCCAGTGCCATCTCGCACTGGTCTCCTCATTCTGCTGCTGTTGGTTCTCTGCCACTGCCCCTTCTCTGCCGCTGCAGGTTCTCTGCTGTTGCTGGTTCTCTGCCACTGCTGCTCCTCTATCCATTCACAGTTTCAAAACCGTTTCCACATTTTAGGTATCTGTTAGAGCAGCACCCCACTCCCGGTACAAAATTCTGTCTCAGTCATCTGGTGCTGCTCTAACAGGAGTACCACAAGTGGATGGATTTAGCAAAGAGAAGTTTATTCTCTCACAGTCCAGTAGGCTACAAGTCCAAATTCAGGACTTCAGCTCCAGGGGAATGCTTTCACCATCAGCTCTGGAGGAAGGTCCATGTCATCAGTCTTCCCTTGGTCTGGGAGCTTCTCTGTGCAGGAGCCTCAGGTCCAAAGGATGCACTCTGCTCCCAGCACTGCTTTCTTGGTGGTACGAGGTTCCTATGTGTCTCTGCTCGCTTCTCTCTTTTATATCTCAGAAGAGATTGCGTGAAGACACTGATCTTGTCAACCTCATCAGTATAACCTCATCACAGTGATAGAATTTACAACACATGAGAGATCACCTATAATCTCATCATAGTGGTAGAGTTTATAACACATAAGGACATCACATCAGATAACACAGTCATACAATACTAGGAATCATGACCTACCCAAGTTGCTACACACACTTTTTGGGGGACACAATTCAATCCATGACAGAGACCAAGAAGAAAGCCAGGAGGGCTGTAACCACCAAAATCAGACCAGCCCGGGGTTAGCTGAATTGACGTGGTGGCTTGAGAATCTTCTGAGGCAGGGCCCAATTTGAATTGTGGATAGCATGAGGAGTATTTGTCTTTGAATAGAGGCAGCATTCTGGGAGGCAGAGAAGGCTGGGAAGCTAGAAGTTAACCTTAGTGTGTGGGGCTGGGCTGGGCTGGGCTGAGCTGGAGATTGGGCAGTGGGATCAGGCTGTTGAACCTGCTTGGATTTTTCTCCCATTTTTTAAGCTGGAGTCCATAGACCCCTTGACTTCAGGGGATCAGGCCCATGAACCCCTTGAAATTAAGATCCATATCATGAATGTATTTGCTTGCATGAACGTTTATGTGGACACAGTTCTCTGGACAGAGGGTACATAACTTTCACCAGAACTTCAGAGGTCAGTGATCCAAAAGAGGCTCTGGCCACTTGGTCTAATTAATCCTCCTCTCGTTTATCTTTCTTCATCTTTCCAGGTGGAAAGCAGCGACACTCCGAAGGACCCTGCGGTAACCTCCAAGTTACCGTCCATGGCCCAGGACTCAGGCCCCTCAGAGCTGTTACCCAATGGGGACTTGGAGAAACGGAGTGAGCCCCAGCCAGAGGAAGGGAGCCCTGCTGGGGGGCAGAAGGGCGGGGCCCCTGCAGAGGGAGAGGGTACAGCTGAGACCCCACCTGAAGCCTCCCGGGCAGTGGAGAATGGCTGCTGCACCCCCAAGGATGGCCGAGGAGCCCCTGCGGAAGAGGGTGAGTCCTTAGCACAAGGGGCAGCCTCTTTCCGGGTTCACCTGGGTTCCCTTGAGGGTTGGGTCCTAGCAGGCCAGAGGAGGAGCTGCAGGGATGGGCCGGGGGTGGTAGCTGAAGGTCTGCTTACCAGGGCTCTGTTCCCTGGAGGCTACTGGCTGAATGTAGCCTGCGTACTTGTTGTATTTGGCCTACATAGTGTTTTAAACATTTCAAAAATTTTAGTTGCCAGCATTTAAAAATCAAGAAATTTTGCATAAAAATCTGGAGTTTGGGCTTCTTATGAAAAAAACAAAGCTAGATCTGGCAACGGTGGGCTTGC
Source organism: Dugong dugon (assembly GCA_030035585.1). Lineage (NCBI taxonomy): Eukaryota > Metazoa > Chordata > Mammalia > Sirenia > Dugongidae > Dugong > Dugong dugon. Next base: position 75,555,500 of record CM057473.1, read on the forward strand.
GTAACGCCAACGGTTGCTGGATTGGGGTGATGGCCATCCTCCCTTAGGCTGGGTGTGCGCCTGGGTTTGCCTCAGCTTCCACCTGCCTGCTTTGTTTCACATGACCTGCAGCTTTTGAGATCATTGTTTGTAGCCCCTGGCCTGGGTGCTCAAGGGCAGCAGATGCCCTTGTGGGCACTAAAAGCCATCAGCCTTCCCCAGTGCAGATGTCCTGAACCTGCCATAGTTTGGTTCACTTGACGGAAATTGGGTTGTGACACCGTAGTCTGGGGAGAGGAGTGCAGTGAAGAAGCCCTTGATTCGGAGTGTTGGAGATCGAGCAAGGAGTGGGACGGGGGTGGGGGTTGTCTGTGCACTGTCCAGTCCCGGCTTCTTCATCTGGGGACTTTATGGCCCAGCCAGCAGACCTGGCAAATGTCCCACTTTTCTTTTTCAGGTTAAGCCAGCTATTTCAGGGCCAACCAAGCTGTAAACATGTTAGTAATGAGGACAACTAGCATTTGTACAGGGCTTCACAGTTTACCCAGCACTTTCTCATACATTATCACATTTGATCCTCCCAGGGCCCTGCCAGGTTGTTTTGCATATGTGCATTTTAATTTCAAAAAGTCTTCCTTCCAAGCATGTATGATAGAATGAGTAAATTGATTAATTGGCGGAAGTTATATTGCGTGGATCCAAATCTAATACTCATGTGGGATGGAGAGCATTCCAGAAAAGATTTCCAAACTATGAAAATAATATCTTTCATTCGTTTATTATTCAACAAATATTTATGATGCTTCCACTATGTACAAAGCACTTTCTGAGGCACTTTGCATCAGGGCTTCAAACTGGTTCTGCCTGGTTCAATCATGGCTGACGAAGTGGAACCCGAATGGACCTGGATTTTTAAAACATGGGTGAAGTGGAACGATAAGCAGAACGGGAAAAATTACGAGTCAAAGCTCTGCTAGAAACTTAATCTCACTCTTAGAAAACAAGGTTAGCGTGCACGTTGCATAACAACGAAATTTCTTGACTGGCAGAGTCAAAAGCAGCAGTGCCCGGCTCAAAGATGGCATCTGACCACGCTGTTTTGCATGTGCTTTGCTCTTCCCAGTCCTGACTATAATCCAGTCTCCCACATCAAGCTCCTGAAAGGGCTCACCACACCTCTTCCGAGTCTTCCATTCCAGGGCTTCAATTCATAATTTTTCCTGTTCCGCTTATCGTTCCACTTCACCCAAGTTTTAAAAATTCAGGTCTGTTCCAATTTCGCTTCGTTGGCCATGACTGAATCAGTTCGAACCAGTTCAAAGCCCTGCTTTGCATCCGTTGTTTTATTCACTCCTCCAAACAATCATATTCAAGAGATATTATTATCCCCATTTGAAGTGAAAAAATTGAGACTTAAGGAGATTAAGTGACCTGCTCAAGGCTTCCCAGCAACCCCCAGCTTGTAAGTGGCAGATCCAGGATTCTCATCTTAGTCTCTGGCGTCAGATTGGGTAACCTTTCCACTATCCTCTGCTGTTCTAGAATGGGGCTCAGGACCAGGGCAGGTTCTTAAACGCTACAGGCCTCCTTGTCTCACCTTAGCGCCTCCTTGGATGTGTCCTTTGACACTTTGTGGGAGTGGTGGAAGGGCACCTGAGTGAAGTGACATGGGGGAGAAAGGGAGAAGACACCATCCTAGATCTGCAAGAGGAAGGCCTATCCACTGGCCAGCCCTTCCCAACCATGGTGCTCTCCATGGGGCAGGTCTCAGTTGATTTCCAGGTTCCTGGAATCCCACCATAACTGGTGCCAAGCTGCTGCTCGGGCCTCCAGGCAGTCTTTCCTGCCTTGGGGGATGGAGCCTTATCTGTAAGGCTGTTCTTAAGCCTTCAGGGGTTGAGTTTGGTTTTGGATTTCCCTGTCTCCCTTTCTAGTTCTTCCCAGGAACTCTTTCAGTCAACAGATATTTTTTAAACACCATTTAGGGCATGCCAGTGCCAGGCAGTGGGGAAGCCATAATGAACAAAAACCTGGTTCTTGCCCTCAAGGACCTCACAGTCTTCTGGAAAGATGGGTGTTAATCAGAAATTCCACTTATGGATGTGACTGTGCACAGAGATAAGTGCTATAAGGGGAACTAACAGGGGTCTCTGAGGAACTCTCACAAAGGAGGCTGGTTAAGCCTGGGATGTGATACCTGAGCTGAAGGATGAGCTGGAGCTCATCAGGTAGGGTGGTAGGAGAGAGGGTGTGAAGGCTCCCAGAGGGGAGGGAAGGGCATCCCCCGGGAGCTGATGGAAGCCTCTGTGGCTGGAGTAGAGAGAACAAAGGGAGAAGGTGTGAGACAAAATGGAGAGGAGACAGGGCCAGACCATGAGGGCCTTCAAGGCTGTGTTCTCAGGGGTGATGTGATCAGCTTTGTGTTTTGAAAAGATCACTTTGCTGTCTGGATCATGGAATGCAATGGAGGAGCTGGGAAGCAGGCTGACTGGTGAGGAGGCTGCTATAGGAGTCGGGGAGAGGAGGGATGCTCTGATGAGCAAGGTGGCAGTAGAGATGGAGAGGCGTGGACAAATGCAGGACACGAGGAGTAAGGGGAAGATGGTGTCAAGGATGACTCCTGGGTTTGGAACTTTCACACATTGGGTGAACCTTCCTCAGAATCTTAGTGCTGAGCATGGTGGGCAGAAATGCTCAAAGTTTCCTTGATCTCCAGACTTTGTCCTTGGAGCACTCCTGTGTGGCCCAGCTATTCAGGAGGTTGAGATGGTGGCAGGTATCAGAGCTGGTGGGATCCCTGAAGGCCACTGTGAATTGCTGGATGCTGAGATTGGTGAGATGTCACCAAGAGGTGCAAGCAGCAGCCTCCTGGAGGCTCTGCCAGGGCACAGCAGGCAGTGGCCTAATCCGTGGTATGGAGGCTCGGCCACTGTTATGGCAGTCAGCTGACATCGAATGCATGCTCAGCTGGTGCCTTAAGATGAGGAAGGAGACTAAGGCCCCAGGGAGGAAGTGACTTGGCCGTGGTCTTACTTTCCCTCACTCCAGGTCTCTTTTCAAGGGGCCCCAGTGGTCTCTCCTGGATGCCTTTCATTAGTTCCTATGCAGGAAATACTGGAGGGCTCTAAGGCAGTGTGCTTGTGCCTGGGTACCCTCCTGTGTGCATGTAGGGCCCTCAGACCCTATAATACAGCCAGAAGAAAGAACCAGGAACAGGGGAGTTGATGAGATATAAGGACAAGGCCAGCTTCCGGCCCGCGTCTGAGCAGCGCCTTGGGTCTGCTCCTGTGCTCTGAGCATTAATGCCATAGTCGTGATAATAGTAACAATGGCAATGTGGCTTTTATTTACTGAATGTTGATTCTGTGTTGAGTGTTTACATCCTTGCTACTCACAGTGTCATCTGTGGATGGGTTAGCATCTGCTTCACCTGGCAACTTGTTAGAGCTGTGGAATCCCAGGCCCCATCCCAAACCTGTGAATCAAAATCTGCATTTTAAAGAGATCCATGTGATTTGTGTGCATTTTAAAGTTTGGGGAGCCCTGCTCTGTATGTATTCTCTTCTTTCATCCTCATGATCCTATGAGGAAGACTCTTATTGTCCCCATTTTTCAGATGGGGACAGTGAAGGTTCAGGAAATTTAAGTCATGTACCCAAAATTCTAGAACTCGTAAAGGCCCAGATTAGGGCCAGCATAAACTCCCCTCTGCCCAGACCAAGCGTGGGCCCAGTGTTGGCTGGCCTCAGCCCTGTCGTGGAGATTTGGGCTTATTTTAAAGAGAACTTGGGGTGGTCTCCAACTGAGTGTACACAGGTAAATGTTATTACACTGGCCTCACCTGCTCCCAGGACCTGAGATGCCCTAAGGTCATGTCCATGCCTGCCAGGCCGCCCTGAAAGGCACATAGCCACCTGGCCCTGCCTGTGACCCTGGGTCCGGGCCAGGAGCAGATGCACTTTAGAGGGAGTGTTGAGAGGGCAGCTGACCCTCCTTGACTCATGACAAGTGCCGTATTCAGAGGCAGCCGAGCTTGTTTTGCCTGGCCAGGCTGGAAAGTGAGTGAGTGAGTGAGTGAGTGAGTGAGTGAGTGTGTGTGTGTGTGTGTGTGTGTTCGTGTTCACTCAGGTAGGCATGTGCAGAGTCAGGGAGAAAATTCCAGAAAGAAGCGAGTTAGAAACTGCATAAGGAAAAGCAATTGTGTTTTAGGGAGTGTAGGGGCTAGGGGGTGAGGGAGGGAGGAACATTAAAGAGAGCTGGCTTGCAAGTCAGGAGCCCTGAAATCACATCTTGGTTCTGGCAGTAAGTCACTCGACTCCCTGGGCCTCTGTTTCTTCATCAGCAAAATTCGGGGATGGACAAGTACAGCAATTCCTTGCAGCCCTGAATTTATTTCATGAGTAAATTATTCCCCTCCCCCCACATAAGCATAATCAAATGCTAAGGAGGGTCTCAGGAAGGAAACGTTAGAAGTCTAAAGGAGGCTGGGGGAGAGGGTCTAGATCCACCAGGGAGATCCCCGTTTCCAGCCGCGTGTGACACAGCTGTTCCCCAAGCCTCAGATCAGGGTTGGGGGGCTCCCGCTCAGACTGCCGTGCTGGCCCACCGTGCTGCGGCCCTGCCGGAGGGTGGGCAGGAGCCCCCTTCTGGCAGCCCAAAGCCTCACACGCAGAAGGTCGAGGTCTGAGAGGAGAGGAGTCCCTGCCCTGAGAGGAGGGAAGCCCCGAGCGGGCTGGGAGGGGAAACCCGGCTCTAGGGGGCCCTTGCTGAGGCCCCAGAAGAAGCTGGGGCACTGGCTGTGGTGAGAGAGAGAGGACCTAAAGGAAGGACTGAGGTAGAAACGGAGAAATTAGGGGTGAGACATACCTTAAAAGGCCCGTCATGTACAAAGCATTAGCAAATACACACTCTCACCCACGTGCTCTCACCCACACACGTACCCATGACAGACGCAATCACTTCCTCCCACGCACCTACCTCAACAGCCAGCTTGTCATCACTCCGCGTACTATACCTGAGGTATGTGGTGCCATGTCCGCACATCCACAGGTGGGTCGAGCCAGTGTCCAGGGCCCTTCCTCCCCGCCCTCAGTGCTCTGGGGCCTGACTGGGACTGGGTTTGGCAGGGGTCGCTGTAACCCAGAACAGGGGCCACTGAGGACAGGATGCTTTCCTGGGCCTACGGACGCTAAGCACCTCAGGCCTTGGTGAGAGGGAGGGAAACACCGTCTCAGGTGGCTGAGGATTCACAGGCCTTAAATGTTGTGTCTGGTTTCCGCTTGGAGCCATGAGATGAAGTAGGGGCTGTTTTTTCCGTTTTTGGCTCTTTATGCCCCCCCCTTCCCCCACTTCCCATTCCCCAGGCTACCATGTGCCCGTCTGAGTGACCTTCCTGTTTTGGGCTCAAGCTCAAAAACTCTCTTGGCTTCAGAGAAACGAGTCCAGGGGCCCAGGTGGAGTCAGGGCTCACTCCCCGCAACCTCAGGCAGGAAGCTAGGGAAGGTAGAATTCACTGAGCCCCACAGCCAGCAGTGGGCAGAACTGCAGGCTTGGCCTGGGAAGCAAATCTGAGAGGTGAGGACCAGGTTAGGAACGCGGAGATACTCTGGAGGAGCTGGGCTTTGTGCTTGCTTGAGGCCTGGAGAGGACAGGATCCTCCTAAGGACTGCACTGCTGGGACTTCTGCCCCCAAGTGAGACTTGGCTTCCAGTAACTGAATTCAGGCCCAGTTGAGGGGTGGCAGAGAAGTAGGGGAAGAGGAGCAGGGAAATGCTATGCTTCCCCTAGGTAAAGGGGAAAGAACAAAAACAACTTGTATTGAGCATCTATTATATGCCAAGTGCTGCGCTAGGTACTTCGTGTTCACAGTACCTTATAATTTCAGTGAGGAAACAGTAGGAGACACTACAGAGGTCAGATTGAGACAGTTAGAATCCAAACTCAAACCTTCTAGATTAAAGGCTGAACTCAGAGATGGGAGAATGGGGTGGGGAATGGGAGCAGGGAGATGGACATTATTAAAACCATAATATTTAGAACTGCAGGGGCCTTTCAAAAACATCCCCGATAGCTTTATTTTCCAGAGGAGGAAACTGAGTCTCACAGAGACGAAGTTATTTCACCACAGGCTTGCTTCAGTCAGCCAGTGCCCCACCACCTCCCAACACACAGCCTTATGCCTGAGGGGCTCTTTGTAACGCACAGAAGCAAACACTCCCTTCCAGAGCCGGGGAAGGCCACACAGTCTAGCTTCTCAAGTCCAGCCCTTCCTGCCCCCGCTCCACCTTCCTGCTCCCTCCACTGGGAAGGAGTCTGGTTGACCAGGAGCAGCAGAATGGGGTTATTTTTAGTCCCCTTCTGTGTACCTGAGACACAGTCAGTGTGCCGGAAACCACAGCCCTGACTTTGCTGCTGTTCCTTCATACTCGGGCCTCAAACCCTGCCCCAGTTCTTGCTCTGCTCTGGGCCTTGCTCTGAGTCTTCAGGGCCAGCACAGTGCCTGGCACGTGGTGGGCCGTCATGTTTGATACATGAACAACCAAACGGTTGGAGGACCCCTGCCCCTTAGGGCAGGGACCCCCCGGCACAAGGTGGGGCCTCAGAGCCACTCCTGTAACTGCCGACAGTCCCTTTGTTCTTCCCTCTCCACAGGCAAAGAACAGAAGGAGACCAACATCGAATCCATGAAAATGGAGGCAAGTGTTTTCCTCAACCCCCAGGGGCTCTGTGGATCTTGATTCTAGAAGAAACCCACCACTCTGTGGCGAGTGTGTGGGGGGAGCCTGAGGGTGGGTCCTCCCTGCCCGCTCTTTACACATCCCTCTATGAGAAGGAGAGGAAGTGGGTGTGGAGGTTGGAAGTCCCCAAACAAGGCAGCCAGCTGGTCCCCCTCCAGAGAAGGAGCACCTCCCCTCACATCCAGATACCCCCGCCCCCACACACCCCTCACTTCTCTAGCCCAGACAGGGGCTTGCCCAGCACTTGCAGGGTTGACATCTCTGGCCAGGAGTCAGAGTTCCTGCATTCTGTTCGAGGTGAGTGCCTCCTCAGTTTCCCCTCCAGGAGGAACAAACCCGACAGTGGAGCTGTCAGTGCCCATCTTAACACCTATCTCTGTCATCTCTCTGTCCTAGGGCTCCCGGGGCCGGCTGCGGGGTGGCTTGGGCTGGGAGTCCAGCCTCCGCCAGCGGCCCATGCCGCGGCTCACCTTCCAGGCGGGGGACCCTTACTACATCAGCAAGCGCAAACGGGACGAGTGGCTGGCACGCTGGAAAAGGGAGGTGAGGTGCCTTCTGGCCTGGGCCCCAGCCCGTCTTGCGGAACTGGAAAACCAGAAGTTAGCTTCAGCCACCCTCTAGAGCTGTTGTCTAGCTCTGGCTGAGCCTCAGTTTCCTCTTCAGGTTAACCCTTCACACTTACAGGGAACAGTTTGATCCCTAGACAGTGACTGGTTCATTCAACAAATGGTTAGTGAGCAATTACTGTGTACCAGGCACTGTTCTAGGCTTGGGGCATATATGGTACCTGCCCTTCTGGAGCTGACATTCTAGTGGAGGAGACAGACAGAAAACAAGTAAACAGAAGTAAACAAGGGCTGAAATGGAGAATAACAGAGGACAGCTTGTCAGGAGAGGCTTATTGGAGGAGGTGTCACTTAAGTTGAGATCTAAAGGAACCGAAGAGCTGGCTATGTGAGGAGTGGGGTGGGGAAGCTCACTCCATGGAGAGGAGATAGCACAAGCAAGGCCCTGACATGTCTGACAAACTGAAAGACCAGTATGCAGGGGAACGTGTGAAATGAGCAAAGGAGAGAGTGGGGCCAGACGAGGCAGGAGAGGTAAGCAGGGGGCAGATCACACAGGGCCTTGCAGATCCTGGTCAAAAGGTGGTCAATTCTGAGTATACTGGGAAGCCATAGAAGGTTTCTATGCATTTTGATATGGGAGTGAGTTGATTTTCTGTGTTGATATGGAAATGACTTGATATGAATTAAGGTGGCATTAGTTGAGACAGAGAGAAGAGGACAGATTCAGATGTAATTTGGAGACAGAATCGTAGGGCTTGCTAAGGCGTGGGAGGGATTTGGGAGGGTAGGAGAAAGGAAGGACTCAAGACTCCCAGAGATCTGGCCGGAACACCTGGGTGGAGTGTTGTGCCATTGACTTGAACAGGCTGGGGAAGGATGGGGATCAAGGGTTCAGTGTGACATGCAGCAGTGCCTGTGAAGCCTCCAAGTGGAGGTGCCAAGTTGCAGTTGGATGTCAGTCTGGGTTCGGAGGAGTCAGACTACAGATAAAAACGTGGGTGTCCCGAGCAGAACCCTGGCATGTAAATCCATGGAAACCCATGAGCTCACCTAGGAGAGAGAGAGAGAAGGGACAAGTCCCAAGATTGAGTCCACAGAAACTCCCTGTGTAGAGGCCAGGTAGAGGGGGCATTGCAGGCCGCTGGGACTAAGAAGGCAAACGTGAGATGGGACCTGGGAGTTAGACTATGAAGAAGGGTGTCAGGAAGGAGAGTGTTTTCTGGACAGAGTGGCTGCCCCAGCCCTGTGGAAAGCAGCATTCATGAGCCATGTCCATTGCTGGTGAGTTTACTAGGAGAAGCTTCCTGTGGGGGCCATGGTGTGGAGTGAGCCAGCCTGCGGAGGGAGCAGCAAAGGGAAGTGAGGAAGTGGAGGTTGAAAGACTAATGAGCGATATCAACCCAGCAAACGTTATTTGTTGAGCTATTCTCTTGCTCTTTTGAAAGTTTGATCAGTAGGGGTACAAAGAGAAGGGTACAAAGACTAGGGGGCGTTGACCTACCAGAATGGGGAAGGGGAAGGGAACTGCTATTAATGGCCACCACGTGGGGCATTTCCCAGCACCACTTATTTACCCCAGGCCTATAATGGAAGGTGTTACCCTGTTTTATGTTGTGTGGGAGCTTGCTCTAGAGAAAGTGAAAAACAAGGTGGGGATTTGGCTACTTGATTGTTTCCAGTTCCTTGAGGATCCAGGACCTGGGACCATTCTCTCCCTCAGTTTAGTTGCGCCACCCCTCGGCCCCCTAGAACTGGGATGGTAAGGGCTTTGCTTTTTAACCACTTGTTACACATGCTCCACTCCTGCTCTCTCTTAGCCTTGGGGTCGGAAGCTTAGATGTAAGGACTTTTAGGCCTGGAAGAGCTTTTAGAAATTCCACGCTTCTTAAGCCACACTCCCTTGCAGAAGCGGTATTGAGGCCTACCCTCAGTTACCAAAAAAAGGGGTCTTTTCTCAATTCACGAGAAAAATGTAAGATAATTGATACCATTTCTCAACTTTGCATTTTCTACTAAAACTTAAAGATTTTTATTATGACATTTTCTAACATATGCTGAAGCAGAGAGACTAGTAAAATGAACCCCCATGTACCAGTCGACAATCACACAAGCTTCTCTAGTAAATCTTAAACCTAAGACACCTGTTCCCCTACCCTTAACCAATAAAAGTACCCAATGAGTATTAACAAAAAACTAAAAAGTTAATTTAAAATATTTTCAGTATGTGTGACTTGAGATGTGAAGGCCTGGAAACAAAATACATTTTCTGTTAGTGCAGTTGTTCCTTATTCATATAATATAATTAAATATGTCCATAAAGAACTACTGATCTCATTGTCAGGCCAGGGGACTGGTACAATGGAGAGTTATGTGACTGGCCATAAACTCACAGAGCAAATGGAAAAAGGGATTGGACTAGACTTAGAATTTAGGCTTCTTACTCTCATGTTGGAACGCTGGTGGTGCAGTGGTTAAAAGCTATGGCTGCTAACCAAAAGACCAGCAGTTTGAATCCACAAGCTGTTCTGTCCTTTAGGGTCCCTGTGAGTCAGAATTGACTCAACGGCAATAGGTTTGCTTATTTTTTTGGCACTCCCATGTTGGAGCCATGCCATCCATACCACACTCTCTCCTCCTGGTCTGTCACAGGGCTAGGGAGAGGTAAAACAGACAAACAAAAAAACCAAACCAGTTGCTGTGAGTCGATTCCGACTCACGGCGACCTCATGTGTATCAGAGTAGAACTCTGCTCCATACAGTTTTCAATGGCTGATTTGTTGGAAGTTGATCACAAGGCCTTTTTTTCAAGGTACTTCTTGGTGGATTCAAACCTCCAACCAGCAGCCTAACCTCTTAACCGTTTGCACCATCCAGGGACTGCTAGGGTGGGGTTGTTGTTGTTCTTCTTCTTAGGTGCCGTCAAGTAAATTTTTGACTCATAGCAACTCCATATGACAGAGTGGAACTGCTGCATAGGGTTTCCTAGCCTCATATGCATGCAAAAGCTGGACAGTGAATAAAGGAAGACTGAAGAATTGTTGCTTTTGAATTATGGTTTTGGTGAAGAATGCTGAATGTACCATGGACTGCCAGAAGAACAAATACATCTGTCTTGGAAGAAGTACAGCCAGAATGCTCATTAGAAATAAGGATGGCGAGACTTCCTCTCACATACTTTGGACATATTATCACAAGGGACCAGTCTCTGGAGAAGGACATCATGCTTGGTAAAGTAGAGGGTCAGCGAAAAAGAGGAAGACCCTCAATGAGCGGGATTGACGCAGTGGCTGCAACAATGGGCTCAAACGTAGCAACAATTGTGAGAATGGCACAAGATTGGGCAGTGTTTCGTTCTATTGTACATGGAGTCGCTATGAGTCAGACCCTCTTGATGGCAATTAACAACAACAACAACCTGTACAGCAGCAGGTTGCCAGGTCTTTCACTAGAAGAACTGCTGGGTGAGTTAGAACCACCAACCTTTTGGTCAGTAGCCAAGTGCTTAACCATTGCGCCATGTAGCTGCAGTAATAAAAATGTTGGGAAAACGCAAGTAGCTTTCAAGATTCCCAAGTCTCCCTTAGACTAAAGAGTAATAACATCCCTATTGACTTGTTTTCTTTTTGGTTTTTATATATTTTCTTTTTTAAAAAAAAAAAGTTATTGTGCTTTAGGTGAAAGTTTACAGACCAAATGAGTTTCTCATTGGACAGTTTGTACATAAAGTGTTCCATGACGTTAACTGCATTCCCCACAATGTGTCAGCATTCTCCTCATTTCCACCCTGGGTTCCCTATTTCCTTTCATCCTGATTTTCTACCCCTTCCTGCCTTCTCATCTTTGCTTTTGGGCAAATGTTGTCCTTTTGATCTCGTATAATTGATTGTTCTGAGGAACACGTTTCTCTCGGATGTTATTGTTTATTTTATGGGCCTGTCTATTGTCTGGCTGGAAGGTGGTCTCTGGGAATGACTGCAGTTCCAGGTCAGAAGTGTGTCTTAGGGCCATAGTCTTGGGGGTTCCTCCATCCTCTTTCAGACCAGTAAGCTGGCCTGTTTTTTAAATGACTTAGAGCATAAAGAAATCCATCTGCCTTTCTCAGTTCCATCTTAGTTCTATGGCATTTGACCCTTTCTTCTAAAACTAACCCTTACGCCTCCTGTCCGTTAACTGTGCCATCCCCAGATCCTGCCCTCGACCCTCTGCCAGTCTTGGTTCACTCATCTGCTCTCAGATTCAACTGCACCTCCTCCCACACAACGTCCCTCCCCTCCTGAGGAATCACCCAAGCTTCAGTGCTCAGCTCAGCTGTTTCCCAGGCAGTGTCCTCGAGGCCCAGCCAGCATGTCCTAACCTCAGAATGAGATCCCTGTTCTCCTTCTCTCACCTGGTCCCCAGCTCCGCAGCCCCTCAGGCCCTCACCATGAGCTCTGCCTCCCAGCTTCTCCATTATTTCCCCCCAAAACTTTAAAAGTTATTTCAGGGTACCATTCTTCAGCTGATTTCCCAAACCCTTCATATCCTAGCACCGTGTAAGATCCCAGGGCTTCAGGAGGCCTAAAGGAATCCTCATTATCCTAAGACAGGAGGCGGGTCTGTGGCACCTGCAGGAAGAGCATCACCCTGAGCAGGAGCTTGGGCAGAGTTTACCAGGGCTCAGCCATGCTGCAACAGGAAGTGGCTTTCAGCTTTTAAAGGATGGACTAGAATTTAGGGAAGCGGGAGGAAGAGCATTCTGGAAAAGGTTGGAGCATGTGCACAGGTTCTGAGGCACCAGAGAGTGTGGCCTTTTCAGGAGTGGAAGTTTGTTGTGGTGGAGCACAGAGCAGTGGGAAGTGTGGTTGGGAAGGTAGGGCTGAGGACTGGTGGCTCTGCTGGGGAGCAGAGACCAGCTCCTGGAGCGGAGACCCTCTCCCCTTGTCCACATGCCCCTACCTGTGACCAAAGCCAGGCTCTTCTTCCCTCAAAATGTACTTCCCCCAGCCTAATTTCCTCTTCCAGTGACCACCCTTGTCAGCCAGTCCATGGTGATTGAGTGAGGTCTACTCTTCTCTGTCTATTCATGATTGCCTACCTCCCCAGGCTTGTTCCCCCCACCCAGAAAAAATTAGGGAGACTTAGAATACCACAAAATGAAATGGAATTTAAAAGAAGTGGATAAGGAAAATGGGGCATCTACTCTTTCCCTGAAGCTGAAGTGGGAATCCCTGCTGGCGCTGGGAAGGTCTTTCCCATCTTAGGTCTATCCCATCTCCTATTCCCTCTGCCAGTTTCCTAATCCTTGTAAGGATTACTAAACTCTGCTTTAATCATGACCAGGCCCTGCTCTAGAACCTACAATGGCTCCCCACTGTCTCCCCTATCATATCAGAATTCTTCTGGTTGTTTCTCAAGACTTCAACCCTCACTATGACTTTCACTATCAGCCCACCCCACTTCACCAGCCTCCTCTAATAGGAAGGTCCTCTGTGGGGGACCAGTCTCCTTTTATACTTGCCGTGCTCCTTCCTTCCTGCCTTCCTGCCATTGTTCATGCTGTGCTTTCCCCTATCGATTCTTCAGGGCTGAGCCCAAGAGTTGCCACCCTCTCCAGGAAGCACTCTAGGATTTCTCTAGTCCACACTGACCTCTTCCCTTCTCTAACTTCTGTTACTGTTAATACTGTTGGATTTAGCGCTTAATTCTATTTCAAGTGGTATTTTTCACTAAGTATTTCTTACATGTTAATTCTGTCTCCCCCATCGTGCCCAGCCTGGTGCTGGGCAGGGAGAGCAGGCTCAGTGAATACCTATTGGTTGGCTTAGTGGTTGGGAGTTTGGTGAATGTGAGATTCCTCTCAGGGAGTTTGGGTCTTTGGGTTTCCATCATGACTGGGCCCAAGTGCTTTTTTTCAGGGGTACTGACAGGTGTACCTGGAGAAGAGCATGGGGCCAATGGGCCAGGACACCCTGTGCTCCTGCTGTCCGCACTGGGCTGCTCCTGTGCTTGAGGTGAGGAGAGCCTCCCTTGACCCTGGGAGAGTTGGCCCAGGGCCAGGCACTGGGGAGGACAGAGGCGGGCCAATTCCTCCTCCCAGAGAGACAGCAATTCCTGGGCTCCTCTCGCTTGGCGCTTTATAATAATTATCACAACAAAACGGACAGTGAGGGAGCATTGTAGGTTTAGGGAGGGTGTCTCACGTGTATGTGACTTTGTTAATGAGGCAGATGAGGTGCAGAGACCTGGGCTAAGCACAGTCATTTAGCTGGGGGGCTCGATGACTCCCGGTTGGTATGGCACTTACCCTTTTAGTGCTCATTTATAGCCCGTTGATAACATGACCCTCTCATTAATCTCTGCATCCCAACCAGGTTCTCAGTTACTTCAAGGCAAGGACTCCATGTCCTACTCTTCTAGTATCTGGTACCTTTCCTGGCTTCCAACCTGAAGGCAGGGACCCTTGACTCACACAGCCTTATACTTACTAGATGTTTGTTGTTGAATTGTTAGGTGCTGTTTAGTCGATTTCAACTCATAGCAACCCCATGTGACAGTGGAACTGCCCTATAGAGTTTTCTGGGCTGTAATCTTTATTGGAAATCTCCAGGTCTTTCTCCCACAGAGCCTTTGGGTGGGTTTGAGCTTAATCAGTGCACCACCTAAAACCAAAAAAAAAAAAAAAAAAAAACCCACTGCCATTGAGTTGATTCTGACTTATAGTGACTCCATAGGACAGAGTAGAACTGTCCCATAAGGTCTCCAAGGCTGTAATCTTTATGGAAGCCGACTGCCACATCTATCTCCCACCGATCAGCGGGTGGGTTCAAACTGCTCACTTCTGGTTAGCAGCCAAGTGCTTAACCACTGCGCCACCAGGACTTCTTTATTAGATACTTACTAAATATTAAATAGTGGTGATGACAAATAATCTGGGCCCCAAGAAATCAGTCTCTCTTCCTTTCTCCTTTCCCGCTTCCACCTACACTCAGACACCAAAACCCCCAGACTGCCCAGCAGGTAGCAAAGCAAATAGGAAAGACATTCCGGAATGGTAGGGTGCTGTTTACTGTGGCCCTTGGTAGTTGTTAGCTGCTGTTGAGTCACCCCCCACCCCACACAGTCATGGTGAGCCCGTATGTTACAGATGAGAACTGAATTGCATAGGGTTTCTTTGGCTGTAATCTTTACAGAAGCAGGTTGCCAGGCCTTTCTTGTGTGGAGCTGCTGGGTGAGTTTGAACCACCAACCTTTAGGTTAGCAGTTGATCGCAAAACACTTGCACCACCCAGCCACTTACCTGTGGTGGGACCTTAGGTGTCACTTAATCTCGAGAAGGTCCCTCCTGTGAAGGTAGACTGGGCTGTACTGTGTTCTCCCAGGGGTGTCTGTCTCCATGAGAACAGCACTCACCAGCTTGTTCTCCACCTGTCCCCAACCCCAGCTTATTAAGCACAGGCTCCCTGGGCACCTTTGCCCCCAGGGCTTGGCATGCAGTAGGTACTTCACACAAGTTGAATGAATGAATAATTCAGATCTCTCAGACTTGTGTGAATTAATAAATTCATAACATTTAAAGCATAACATTTAAAACCCCTAGCACAGAGCTAGCATATAGTAGCAGCTCAATAATTTTTTTAAATGTTCAAAAAATTATGTATTACACGAATACATTCTTGTATAAAGTTCTCCCTCCCCTTGATTTTAATTCCTTCACCGGAAGTACCCGATGTTATCAGTTTGGTGTATATACATCTCAGTTTTTTTCTATGCATTTACGTGCGTGTGTAAATATATAACTTTGCCTCACAGTTGCTTTTTTTTTCCTTTTTCTTTTTTTACATAAATGGAACCACACTGTAGTTTCGTTTTACAGCTTGGTTTTTCACTTACAGTAAGTCTTGGCAACCTAGCCACATAATTACTATCAGATTCTGCCGTATGGACTACCATGCTTTTACTTCATCATTCTCTTATTGGTGGGCATTTATGTTGTTTATACAGCACTTTGTTGTATAAACATTGCTGCAGTGAACATCCTTGGTCAGGCCTCTTTATGCATCTGTGTCTCTGTAAGATAGATACCTAGAAAGAAGAATCCTGGGTCAAAGGGATGTGCATTTTGCATTTTATAAAATCTACCAAATTGCCCTCCAAAGACAGGCAGCACCAATTTATGCTCTCACGGACGGGGTATGAGAAGACTTCCACCTTTGCCAATGTTAATATTTTGCTAGTTTTAATGGGTGGGAAAACGGTATCTTGTTTATTATTTTAATTGGCATTTCCCAGATAATAAGTGAGGTTGAGCATCTTTTCATGTGTTTATTGGCCATTTGTGCTTCCTCTTCCATGAGCTCGGCAAATGTTGCTCCCCCTTGCTTTAGAACCCTGCCGGCTCAATAGTCTGTGCTTCCTGTCCGCCCTGGGAAGACAGCCTGTAGAGTGTTCCGAGGGTCATCGCCTACTGTGCCAGATCCCACCTAATAAACCACCACTAAGCACCTAATAAGTGGGAGCATTGTGCTAGGGGCTTTGGGAATAAAGAGATGAACAAACGTGTGACCTCCTGGCTGTAGTCTAGTTCAGGAGACATGAGAAATGACAACAAGGGAGACCAATAAAGGCTAACACCAAATTACGAACAAAGTGCATGGGTAGCAGTTTTAGGGTGTCTGACAGGCAGCCATCACTCGTTTATTTGCCATATATAAATTAATGAAAGCCTGAACTTTTGCAGGTTGGCCTCAAAAATAACATCAGTCTTCCAGGAGATGGTGGCATTTGGAAGAGGCATGGCAAGTATACTTCACCAAAAGGCTGAGCACGTTTTAAAGGGACTCCTGTGACGGCCTGTACTCAGTAGTGATTTCCAGAGCTGGCCTTTAGGGTTGGCTGTGAAATTGTCATCTTAGAGACTCCCCACTGTCCCGTAAGTGGCTGGCTTGTTTGCATACTGGGGTATTCCC
The DNA here is from genome assembly GCA_030035585.1 of Dugong dugon. Classification (NCBI taxonomy): domain Eukaryota; kingdom Metazoa; phylum Chordata; class Mammalia; order Sirenia; family Dugongidae; genus Dugong; species Dugong dugon. Next base: position 75,571,730 of record CM057473.1, read on the forward strand.
TCAGTGTAGGGCACCAAGAGAATAGCTTTTAGGTCAAGCCCCACTTTTTAATGGTGAGAAAACAAGAAAAGGGGGGTGTAGGAACTGGCCCAGGGTCCCATAGCTAGTCCCACCCAAGCTTGACCTGGGGTGGGGTTGGAACGGTACTGAGTACCTCCTTTGTGCCAGACACTATGCCAAGAACATTACCTTTCACCACCATCCTAAGATACAACATTTGTACCCCCATTTATTGTAAGAAGCATTTTTATCCCTCCTTTACCACCAGGAAACCAAGATCTCCCTGGGGAAGTAGGTCAGAGCCACATGGATATCCTTGTGGAGTGGTCCAGTGGGCAAAGCTGGACTCCAAACTCATGCTGCTTCTGTCTTGTACCCAAATAACTCAACTAGAACCCAGTCTTCCTGGTTTTCAGTCTTGGGCTCTCATGAAATGAACGTTTGGGATTAGAAGAGAGGCAGAGAGCTGGCCCACCCTTCTAGCCAGCCACCTCCTGTCCCTCCTGTCAGGCCCCAGTTCTACAGGCTGCTCTCATCCTCCTCCTTTGTGAGGCTTAGGTCTGTCTCAGCCCACATGGCCTGCTCCCTCTCTGCACCATTCATCTGGGCCTGAGCCCTTGGCCTGGACTTGCTGTGAAAGTTGTGAAATTGGATTAAGGGAATGTTGGAATGAGATTCAGGAGACCTGGTTTCTGGTCTCAGCTTCTGCCACTGATTAGCTGATCAATTGGAGGAGGCCTTCCTTTTCTCTGCACTTGAGCTTCCTTGTTTGTAACATGACAGAAATAAGCTAGATGACCCCAGAGATTCTAAAATTTCATCATTTTTTATTTTTAGGACAGGAAACATCATTTATAGTCCCTTTGTCTCCAGTACTGCCTTGTACATACATTCTAAATAAATTATTTGAATGAATTCTCAGACCTCACATATGTGTGCCTTCCAGAGGCACGTACATCAATCATCCTTATAAATTTCCTAAAAAAAAAAAAAAAAACTTGCATAAAATCTGCTTGTTTGGTGCTAAGTCTAGCTTTTCCTTTCCTCTTCACGACTCTCTCCATTTTCTCTTCTCTTGTTTTATGCCCAGAGCAGAAAGGTAGAAGGTGATGATCATCTTTAGACACTCACACCTAAGCATGAAGGAGTGGCTTGAGTTCATCACTAAAAAGGTGATGTCCCAAAGTATCCCACCACGCAACGTGCCTGGCCTCCAGGTGTGGGATCAAGCAAATCTTCCCAAGGCATTTTCTCAGCTCAGGAATTTCCCTCCCTGCTTCGAGCCGCCGTCTACCTGTATTTGCCCCTTACTGGTAGTTTTCTTTTCACTGATCACGTAATCGTTCATCATTTCAAAGAGTCATCAAACATTTTGTTGTTATTGTTGTTACGTGCTGTCTAGTCTGTTTGTACTCACAACGACCACCTCCACCTCGTGTGACAGACGAGACCTGCCCCATAGGGTTTTCAAGGTGTAATCTTTATAGGATCAGATTACCAGGTCTTTCTCCCTCGGAGTGGCTGGTGGGTTTGAAGTGCCAACCTTTCAGTTACCAGCTGAGCGTTTAACCACTGTGCCACCAGGGCTCCTTTGTTGAATGTTTACTCAGCAAATACTATGTGCTCAGTCTTTAATATAAACCAAATGTGACTGAGTATCTATGTTCCAACATTTTCTAGACACTAGAGAAACAAATGTAAAGGAAAGTCAGAATCCCACCGTCCTCTAAGTGAGACCAAACCAAAAACGAAACCTGTTGCCTTTGAGTCAATTCCAACTCATAGCGACCCTATAGAACAGAGTAGAACTGCCCCATAGGGTTTCCAAGGAATGGCTGGTGGATTCAAACTGCCAGCCTTTTGGTTAGCAGTCAAGCTCTTAACCACTGTACCACCAGGGCTCCCCCATAAGGGAGATACGCAGGTAAATGCATAAACTGTGCAGCAACCAGTAAGGGCTAATCTAGAAACAGGAACAGAGGGGCTGTGGGATCTACTAACTAGCTCTGCTTGAGGATCTCAGGGAAGGCTTCAAAACAGAAGAGACCATGTGCGGGCCTAGACAGGGACAGGAGTTTGCCTGACAAGGACGGTGGGTGGAGGGCATTGAGTGGCTCCTGAGGTAGGTGGTGTTCAAACAAAGTTGAACAGATACAGTCCTCTGTCCTCTAGGAGTCTGTAGTCTAGAGTTCCTCAAGAATATTTCTTGCAAATTGAGTTCAACTTATGGAAGCGTTCCCACAGCACTTCCTATGGGGCTGAAAAAAGAGAAGACAGAATGGATAATGTTCTCCCTGCTTTTAAGACCAGATTGTTGTCAGGGAGGCCTCAGGGATGGTCAGGCATGGGAGAGTTTGCTGGACTCCCACTCATTAGGAGGACAGTTCAGTTTGAGTTAATGGACCTTAATCCAGTACTTATTAAATACATGACCTGTGCTGGTAGTGCTAGAGACAAATTGGACACAGCCCTGTCCCAGAGCACCCACTGTCTAGTGGAGGAGGCAAGGATGTTGATAACTAGCCTCAGTGGCAGGCAGAGCATGGGGCTTGCTCTGTGCTTGTGATACCAAGTGGCAGGAGCACTAGTGGGGGCAAGAGAACCTCTCCTTGGAACTCAGGAAGACTTCCTGGAGGAGGTGTCCTCTGAGAATTTCAGTAGGTAGAAAGGAGGAGGCATGGCATGGCAGGGAAAGAAACCACTGAGACAAAGAGGAGTCATGATGCTTCAGGGTTGTTTAGAGAACAGCAAAGAGATCTGGTAAATAGGGTATGGAGTTTGGGGAAGATGTGTTAAGAGCGATAAAACTAGAAAGGAAGATGGTCAGATTGTCAAGGGCCTTTCTACCATAGTCAGAAATTAGACTTCGTTCTGCAGTGGGGAGCAGAGGTGTGAGAACTGGATGTTTATTTTAGAAAGGTAACCCTGGTGGCTCTGTGAGGGGCCCAGGGAGGGAAGGTTTGGAAGCAGGACCAGTTAGGAGGGCATTACATTGGGCTTTGATGGACCGTCAAGGTAATGAGAGGCAGTTGCTTCTTAGGGTCAGGAGGGAAAGGAGAAACCTGCCTTTGTAGTATTATCTGAAATAGGGAATCCTGAAGGAAAAGCAGGTTTGCGGCAGGAAGGAGGGGGTGGACTTTCATTTTGGTTAGAATGTATTTGATGAGCAGGAACTTTTAATAAAGTCCACTTTATTGATGTTTTCTTTTATTAGTGTTTGTGTGTGTGTGTGTGTTATCACTAAGAAATCTCTGCCTCCCCAAGGTCACAAAGATACTGTCTTAGGAGGGGGTGGACTTTTGAGTTAGGTTTTGGACACACTGCTTTTGAGACACCAGCAGGGTGGCCGTCCCTGGGGAGAGGTCCAGTAGGCAGCAGAGAACAAGATGGCAGGAAGAGAAGAGGCCTGAGGCTGGAAGTGCAAAGCAGCCCTGCACTTAGGACCAGATGAGAGGACCAGGATAGGGAGGGACAGGCACGTGGGGGCTTCTGGGAGCAGCTATCACCTAAGTCAAAGTTGGAAGGATTTCCTGAACCAGTTAGAGGCCCATCAAAGCCCCCTTCTCACCTGTCTGCAGTACCCTTTGTAACTCCCTTCAAGTTCCCTTGACCATCCCTCATCCTTCACCTCTCAATTTGCACTCTCTCCCATGCCAGCTAAGGAGCTCTGGTGGCATGATGTTAAGTGCTCCGCTCCTAACCAGAAGGTTGGTGGTTCAAACCCAGCCAGTGGATCCACAGGAGAAAGGCCTGGATCCACTGGGTCTTCTGTAAAGATTACAGCCAAGAAAACTCGATGGGGCAGTCCTACTCTGTCCCATGGGGTTGATATGAGTCGGAACCGACTCAACAGCACACAACAACAACCCGTGCCAGCTGCGTGCATGGTGTGTGTGTGTGTATTTTACCATTTTCCCAACTCGCACGTTCTTCAGCAACAGGTGCCACATGACTCTCCCCTATTCTTCTGTAGTCAGTGCATGGTGGGCAGGATAAATATTTTTATTTTCACTTCCAACTCAGGTGGATTAAACAAAGATAGGAATAAAACAGCTCAGTCTCCTGTACATTTGAATCTGGATGTTGTTTGGAAGACAACTTTGTGCGCCAAATACACAACTGAGTTGAACCTGCTTTATAAATACCAAAGATGCTGTAGAATTCAGTGTTTCCTGAAGGGTGGGTTTGTGTATCACCCTATCAGAATCACCTGGGGGAATGTGTTAAACGTGCGTGTTCTGGGCCCATTCTGAACAACTGAGGCAGAATCTCTGGTACCTGATTAATACCGGTTTTTTCAGCTTGCTGCCCAACCCTGGTGCTGTAGTGGTTAAGAGCTACAGCTGCTAACCAAAAGGCTGGCAGTTCGATTCCACCAGGCGCTCCTTGGAAACTCTATGGGGCAGTTCTACTCTGTCCTACAAGGTCACTATGAGTCGGAATCGACTCGACGGCAATGGGTTTGGTTTCTTTTTCTTCCATGTGATTCTGGGGTTTGCGAAAGTTTGAGAAGCGCCAAGCTCTGGGTGATTAGAACCAAGGCGGATGCAGAGATTCCCAAAAAGATGAATAAATTGGCAGATGCATTTATCGTATCGTCGACATCAGTGGTGCTCACTGTACATTAGAATCACCTGGGATTTTTTTTTTTTTAAACCACCACTGCCTGGACCCTTAACCAAAAAACAACAACAACAAAAAAACAACCAGTTGCAGGCAAGTTGAATCGGATTGGACTCATGGACACCCTATGTGTGTCAAGAGTACAGCTGTGCTCCATACGGATTTCACTGGCTGATTTTTTTTGAAAGTAGATCACAGGCCTTTCTTCCGAGGCACCTTTGAGTAGGCTCCAACCTCCAACCTTTCAGTTAGCAGCCGAGCGTTCGCACCACCCAGGCCCCCTACTTGGGATCAGTTACATCTGGATCTTAGCAATGGGCCTTGACACACATCGCTTTTAAAGCCCTTCAGGTGATTCTAGTGGACAGCTGGGTTGCGACTGTCATCTATGTGAAGGTGACAATACAGACAGTCTTAAAGAAAGAGCTGAGGAAGAAATAGAAGCTCTCAGGCAGTCAGAGCTAGGGAGACTTTTCCAGACGTGGTAGCACAGTAGTTAAAGAGTTCGGCTGCTAACCAAAAGGTTGGCAGTTGGAATCCACCATCTGCTCCTTGGAAACCCTATGGGGCAGTTCTGCTCTGTCCTGTAGGGTCCCTATAAGTTGGAATCGACTTGATGGCAATTTTTTTTTTTTTTTTAATTCTGGGGAAACCGGAAGGACTTGGTACTGGAATTCAAATACCTCCTTTGGGATGGAGATGTAGGTGTTCCTGCTGTTTTCAGCAACAGTTTACTGCAGTGCTCTTCACCCGGGCTCCACCTGGGGTCTTCTCTTTGGACCCTGAAACTTGAGAGGGTCTGCATGCCTGAATCTGAATGATGGTACCTTAGGCCCCGCCCTTTGACCCCTAGAGCGGGAGAGGGGTGGGGGGAAGGGTGGGGAAAACAGCCAAGCGTGTAAAGTTTACCTGGTTCCTTTTCTCTCAGGGTCTAGTTTCTAAAGCAGAGAGACAACATCAGCACATCCTAAAGCAAGCTTTTCATAAGGTTCCTTCCAATTCTAAAATCTTAACCCATTGTTGTAAAGTCGATTCTGACTCTTGGCCACCCCATGTGTGTCAGAGTAGAACTGTGCTCCATAGGGTTTTCAATGGCTGATTTTTCAGAAGCAGATCACCAGGCCTTTCTTCAAGGTGCCTCTGGGTGAATTTGAACCTCTAACTTATTAGTTAGCAGCTGACTGCGCTGCACTACCCAGGGACTCCCAACACGTGTGAGAAGGCCTTTTTGAACTGACAGTGTTCCCCTCAGCCCACCTAACTTCCTTTAATCTTATCTGTGATATTCAGCAGATATTTGTGGTCCCATCAGACAGATTAGGAAGGCAGGAACTCAAGAAATTAGGTGCTTATTTAAGGTCTTGAAATCAGTGATAATACCTTGCTCAGTGAAGTGATTAAGGCCCAGATCCTTCTGCTGGACTTGCCTGGGAGGGGACAGCAGGGCTGAGTGAGGTCTGAGGACTTGTAACGCTCCCACCCCCAGCCGGGAGGTCCCACCTCTGCTCCCTGCCCAGGCCCGCACAAAAAGAATCACAGGTGGAGCTCTGCAAACCCAGCAGTCCCTGCTGAGGAGATGAAAGAATCAGGAGGGAAGAGCTGGGTTTGTGGAGAAGCCTGTGGAGCTGTAGGGAGAAAAGAGATGGCAAATGGGAACACCCAGGAAGGAGGTAGCAGCTGCAGCTACTGAAGCTTAATAGCAGGTCTGGGGAAATGGGGCTTGCAAGCCTAGACCATTAGGGAAGTAGAGAATGAGGGAGCCAGGGAGGACTTGGGGCTCTTTGGGAGAGAGGCCGGGGGAGATGGAGAAGGGAGGGGATCAATGCAGAGGGAAGGACCCTCCACGCTGAGGATTTCTAGCAGGTGGATTTCCCAGCCTGCATTTTACTCACTGGATCAGAAGTTCAGTATTCAGAGGCATTTATCTGAGCTCGTGTGTTGGTACAGCAAACCATCACACATGTATACACCCGTGCTCCTGCTTCTCATGCCTTCCCTCCACCTGCCAGGAAATGAACACAATCGCAGATGCTCCCGAAGAGCTGGCCATTGCTGTCTGAGACACCTGGGAAGCTGTGCTCATTTTTAGTTGCCCCCTCCCATTCTCACAGCCTTCCTTGAGTGTTCCTGCCTTTACTGATCTCGGCTGCCTCTGATTTCCTTCAGCACTTGCAGAAGGCATCTATACCACATAATTTTCCATCTAATTGCATGGTGTCTTGAATGAGGGCTGTGGCTTCATTGTGGTGGGTCTTGGGTACACAGTTAGGCTGTGAGTAACAGAAGGGTGGGGGCCCATCTCTTCCACCTCTTCAGTGTCCTCCCCCAGGCCTAGCTGTTGCAGGTGCTCAGGACTTATAGATCCTTGGGTATGTTCCAGCAGACACAGAGGGTAGGTCCAGGCACAGCCCCAGGCTCTAAAACTGCACTGGCCGTGGGGGACGGAGTGTCCTGCCCCATGCATTTGCCCAAATGCTGCTCCTTCCTGGGGCTCCGGGAGGAGATTCTGCTGCAGGGCCCAGGTTTGAGGTGATGGCATAGAGCCCAGCCAGGCCAACACGCTGCAGTTGCCATGGTGACACTCTTGGCTTTTCTTTAAGAGGAAGATGGCCTTCTCTTTCAGGCCCCAGATAATCTGCCTGGGCTACCACGATGCTGCATGCTCTCTGGGAGCCAAACTCCCTAGTCCCTCTGGGAGCCATTTGTGATTTCTGCCACAGGGGACAGCTTGTCAAGCAGTTTGGTTTTAAATCACAATCCAAGTGATTTAAATCACAAGCCAGCAGGCCCTGGCTTGAGATGGAAGCAAGAGGAAAAGGCAGAGGAGGAGCTGAGGCAGCTCACCATGGGGCAAGTGCTTTTTTCTACCTACCCCCTCCTGTCACCAGGCCATCCCCTCTTCAGTTAAGAGCACTGACCCCTGGGGTGGGCTCTGTCTTCTCTGGACTTCAGTTTTCTCATTTGTAACGGGCAGCCAGGGCCATTAATGGTTTCCACACCTGGCTGATTACAGAATCACCTGTTGTTGTTAGTTACCACTGAGTCAATTCTAACTCATGGCGACCCCGTGTATGCAAAGTAGAACTGTTCTATAGGGTTTTCAAGGCTGTGGCTTTTCCGAAGCAGATGGCCAGGCCTGTCTTCTCACGTGCCTTTGGGTGGGCTTGAACTGCCAACCTTTAGGTTAGCGCTTAAGCATTTGCACCATCCAGGGACTCCTTCAGAATCACCTAGGTAGGGAGGTTTTTAAAAGTAGATTCCTAGGTCCTATGCTAAACCTGCTGATCTCCATGGGTAGGGCCCAAGAAACTGTATTTTTAAAAACCTCCTTGGGTGATCGTGATGTAACTAACTCCAAGTGAGTTTGAGATCCTCCTGGAAAGATGATTTATAAGGTCCTCATGGAAAGAAAAGGCCCCCTGCCCTGTGCTGAGGACTGACTGGCCTTTCAGAGTTCCTGAGAGCTTCTAAAGACCCTGTGCAGGTTAGTCTTGTCAAAAAGAGGGTGTTTACTGGTCATGCTGGCTAAACCAAGACCAAGTCCCCACCTTTCTCCCACAGGAGAAGCCAGGAGACAGAGAGTGACAGGAAGGGGGGATGTTGCCATAACAACTAGCTCTAGGCAGAGGCCTCCCTTCCAGGGGCTGGTACTTCACCCCAGTAATGGTGGTTTCCATGGAGATGGGTTACTGAGGGGAAGGAGGGACGTTTGCCCCACTTAGGGCATTATTCAGGAGCTGCCAGAAGGCAGAACATCTCTAGGCAGGAGCCTCAGACTTCTGTCAACTTTAGAGTCCTCCTCCACCCCCAAACATGGCCTCTGCTCTCTGGTGCCGGTCTGACACTTTCTCCCTGCTTAGTTGCTCTCTCTGCGACTGGTCTCCCTAGCAACAAGTCCTGCTAACTCCATGCTGTTGGCTCTGTGGCTATTTTTAGCTTCTCTACCAACAGCCTGGTGCTGGTCATTTGCTTGCAACCTCCATATGGATTGTAGGGGAATAGGAAAACAAAGCTTCCTTGCCTCTTTTGGGAGCCCTAGGCTTGGACCTCTTGGTGACAGTTAGAATTATGCTATGGAGTGTTCCCCAGCCTAGAACTTGGGCAGTGGATTTCGGATGAGGCTTCTGAGTTCATGTAAAATTCAGTTCAGCAAACGTTGTACTTAATCCTCTATTATGTGCAAGGTACTATGGTCTACACTGCTTCCATACGAAAGAATAAAACCCAATCCTTGCCCTCTAGGAACTTACAACCTTGTGGAGGAGAAAGATGAGTACGCAGTCACACTAAACCAAAAACCAAACCCGATTCCAACCCATAAGTTAGTACAAGGCAAAGACTGGCAGGTGCTAAGAAAGGTGTACGAAGTGCTGTGGGAGTATGGTGGAGGGACAGGGTGATTTTACAGTGGGGGGTGATGAGGGTGAGGCCCAGAAGTCTGTCCAGTAGAATTTTCTTCATCGATGGAGATGCTGTATAATCTGTGCTGTCCACTTTAGTAGCTGCTAGCCACATGTAGCTGTTGAACACTTGGAATGTGGCTAGTGTGACTGGAGAACTGAATTTTTTAGAAGTTTGTTGGATGAATATAGAATCAGGGCTGAGAGAGTCAGGTGTCTTTAAGAGGTATTTTCATCAGGCTTTGGTAGCCTATTGGATCACTGCTGTCGGCCTGCCATACAGAAGTGTGTCAGCCATTCAAGTCAGTCTCTCTTTTGGACCGTGCTGGGTACTTCCTCTCCAACACTCTTTTTAGGCTCTTAACATCTACCATATCTTCTTTTCATCCAGGTGTTCCTCCTTTCAACATGCTTCTATAACATTCCCAATAATATGGCTTATTTTACATGACTCACCAGGCGCCTGGGGAGTTATCTCATTGTCCTCAAGAGATGCTGGTGTTCCAGGGCCTGGGAGAGCAGGTGTCATCACTCGTGTTTTGCGTAGTCAGTCAATTTCAACATTTTTGGTTGACTATCTTTATCACAATCAAAAGACCTCTCCTAGAAACTACCCAGGAGGGTTACTTTTAAGAAGGTAAAGGTCATCTGTGACCTGAGGGTCCTGGAAGGCTGCCCTGGTTTCTTCCTGACCTTCTACTACTAAAATCTGCTGTCTTAGATCTTGGAGTCTATGTTGGGATCTGTTCACTGACCAGAGAGGACACAAATCTCTAAGTGACTCGCATATATAAAAGGATAACGCTTCCTATCTGCATAGTTAGAGGTGAGGGAAGGTGCCCTGGGTTTGTAAGGGGGCACCTTTGAGCCTGGGCTTCCTTTTGCTTAAGTTGGGAAGTTGTATGGAAGAAGTAAGATTTGATCTTCATTTTAAAGAATGAGAATAAAGACGTTTGACAGCTGGCGGGGAGAGGCTACTTTGTAAGTGGGCCAAGAGAAGGTGAAGCATATACAGATGACCATGGTCCGTTCCTGACACTTAAGTCCTGGCTGTATGCTAAGGCAGCATTCCTATCTGAAGAAGTCCTAAGACACAGAGTGTAAAGTGCTTAGCCATGTTTAATGGAAAAGGAGATGTCATAGATGAGACAGTGTTTGAAAAGAACTGCTAAGCCAGAATCAGAAACTTCATTTTGAGAGGAGGCCTGGGGGTGAAGCACAGAGGGGTCAAGGTGGCCCATTGATGCCAAGAGGTATCAGTGAGAAGGCTGAGTCAGTCATATTACATTCCTTAAAGGTTGGGAGCAGGTTAAGAGTATAAATTCAGGGCTTTTCATCTCTGCTTGGGGATTGCCTGGGAAGTTATACAAAGCAGCTACCTTGATTGGGTTGAAAGATGGACTGGAGCTGAACAGTGTTCGTGTTTTTTGGAATGGCTCCTTTTCCTTGCTATATGGATTCTGGGGAAAACATTTTACCCCCCGAGTATGACTTGGAGCCCTCCTCCCTTTTTAAGGCTTGCTTGTTCTGATGGTCTCCAGGAGAGCCAGTGGGCTCTCTCCTTCACAGCATCGTAGCCAGTGTCTTGGCCTCATTATACCAGCACCTGTTCCAGCTTATATGTCCCAGCTGACTATGGCTGGGAGGCGGGCACCTTAAGAGATGCTGGTATTCCAGGGCCTGTGAGGGCAGATGTCATCACCCAGGTTTTGCAGATGAGAAAACATACTTCCTTTAGTTAAGTGGCTTGTTCAAGGTCACAGTGGTAGAATTAGAACCCAGATCCAGGTCTTCTGTCAAGCGCCACTAACCAGACAGCCTTCTGCTGCTGGGAGTTCTTCCTTCTAATTCTTACAAAGTGAAACCAGGCAAATCTCTCTAAAATACCCATTTATCTTGTCAGAAAACCTGAAGCTATTCTTCACTGACACACCTGACCTCTTCCCATTATCCAGCCTTATCTTCCTCTGTGACCTTTAGCTTTAATCATATTGGGGGGAGGAGAAAGCAAAGGGTTTCCTCCTTCCTCAGCCTAACCGATCTTACATTACCCTACCCATCTGAACTCATTCCAGATTCAATTCATCCTCCAGGCCCGGGCTCTGCACCACACTGATCTTTCTAACCACACTTATCATTCATACCCATTTTGGTTGTCTGGCCCGTTCTGCTTGGTATTATCCTTCCCTATGTTTCTTTTTCAATTTTTTTTTTATTGTACTTTAGATGAAGGTTTACAGAACAAACTAGCTTCTCATTAAACAGTACACGTATTGTTTTGTGACACTGGTTACCAACACCACACGTCAACACTCTCCCCTTCTCGACCTTGGGTTCCCCATTACCAGCTTTCCTGTCCTCTCCTGCATTCTAGTCCCTGCCCTTGGGCTGGTGTGCCCCTTTAGTCTCATTTTGTTATATGGGCCTGTCTAATCTTTGGCTGAAGGGTGAACCTCAGGAATGACTTCATTACTGAGCTAAAAGGGTCAATTATCTTTTCATATCTTCTAAAGTCATGCTGAATCCATCAACTCCTTGAGGGCAGGCCTACGTTTTCTTCATCTGATGCTACAACCAAGTGTAGGCCTGTGGGTGGCGAGAGAGAGCGCGCGCGAGTGTGTGAGAGAGAGAGAGAGAGAGAGAGAGAGAGAGAGAGAGAGAGAGAGAGAGAGAGTGTGTGTGTGTGTGTGTGTGTGTGTGTGTGTGTGTGTGTGTGTGTGTGTGTGTGTGTGTGTGTGTGTGTGTGTGTGTGTGTGTGTGTGTGTGTGTGTGTGTGTGTGTGTGTGTGTGTGTGTGTGTGTGTGTGTGTGTGTGTGTGTGTGTGTGTGTGTGTGTGTGTGTGTGTCCGTCCGCTGCGAAGAGTAGAGTAAGTGCTAGAAATGGCTGAGGCTGCACCTGGAAAAAGAGTAATGTCGTTTTCTTGAGCCGTAGATATTTGTTTCTGGGAATGAGGGAATCACTGTACTTTTGCATTTGCGCCGAGCCCCCCTCCCCCCACCCCCGCCTTGCAAACAGGAAAAAAGAGAAATGCAAAGAAGACCCAGAGCGACCCAGGGGATCCCGAGACTGGCCAGGAAGAGGCTTCCTAAGCCTCAACTCCTCGAGCCATCCATTTTAAGGCCCCCCTTTCTATCCACCTGTGGTGTGAAGAGAGGCCCCCTCCTCCAACAGTTCTTCTGGAGCGCTCTCAACTTCTGTGCCGGCGCCTTCTGTCCATTTCTGCATTGAGTTTTCCTGCAGCTTCCTTGGTCTCTTCTTTCATCTGTAAGCTCTTTTTGGGTTGTGCTTCCTGGAGACTCACTTTTAACAACTTTCTCCTGGCTCTCCCAGACCGTCGGAATCCGCCCATTTTCTTTTGCCCGGGGCTGCTGGTTCTCCCAGGGCTTCCAGTTCACCTCCGCGGCTAGAGAGCAGCCCCTTCCTCGGCTCCCCGCAGGCTCCCTGCCTCGCCCCCCGGCTCAGCGCTAATCTCTTCCAGAGTTGGGGAGGAGGGGGAAGGGAAGGCGCCCTTCCCGGGAGGAGGGGTGGGCGCTCCCTCCAGCCTGGCAGGGGCGGGGCCCTGGGAACGGGTGGAGGCCCGGCCTCGCCCCCAGGCCCCAGCGCCGGCCCGCGCCCCTTCGGACCGGAGGAGAGGGGCTGGCCCACTGCCAGCGTCTGAGAGCCGGCCCCCTCCCCCGGCCCTCTCGCAGCCAACCAGGCACTCCAGCGGGGCCCACGTGACCTGGAGTTCTAGACAAAGAAAATGTTCAATCCCTCCCCCCCATCTCCCCCCTCCCCCTCTCTCTGGCCCCCTCCGCCCCCAGCCCCATCGCCCCCTTCCCCTCCCCCCAGACGGGCAGCTACTTACAGAGCTTCAGGGCCAGGGCTCACACCTGAGCAGGACCAGAGAGGGGCTGCACCTGGCCTTATGGGTAGGTTCCTGGATTGAGCCCTGGGGAGACTGGGGGCGGGGGAGGTGGCAGGGGCCGGTGGGAGGTTCTCTGGGCTGGCTGTAGCCCTCTGGGTTTGAAAAGAGTCAAGTATGCTTCCCTGGGCCGCAGGGGCTGGGGTTTCTGTCTGGGCTGAGTTTGGGAGATGCTGAGTTAGTGCTGTCCCACGTAGTCACTTCTTAGGAGCCCTGAGGCCCCACTCCTCGCAGGGCTCAAGTGGAACCTGGCGTTTTAAGGGGACAGGAAGAGGAGACCCAGGCGTGTGAGCCTGGAGCAGTGGTAGATGAAGCCTTGGGGAGCAGCAGCCCTGGGCAGAGTGGAGCTGGTAGACCAGAAGTTGGTTTGGGAGCTGCGTTTTTGTTGGGCCGGCTGGCAGATGGGTTGTTGGCATTTCCCTGTAGACCTGTATCCCTGGCTGGTGGGCCACGCTGTCCTCAGGGCTGTGCCAACCCAGCGGCCTCTTGAGATGGACAGCTTCCTCTCCTGCGTTTTCCTGGGAGCCACCGGGCAGGCAGCCAGAAAGAAGGGGTAGGAGGGAGCAGTGGGACCCTGACAGGACCCTCACATTAGTGGGTGCTGGGGGGTAGCCTGATGCCAGCCTGGGATAGCCCTGGACTGAAAGCCCCATTGGGGAGTCTGCGTGGGACTGGGGGCAGTGGTGCTCAGACTCCTGACCTTTGGAACTGGAACGGGAAGCGGGCCCCAATTGCAGAGGGAGGTGGAGGTGGGACAGCTGTCTGAGCAGAAGGAATTGGACGGGGGCGGCAGGAGTGTAGTTGAGGGGGGTAGGCCAAGTCACGGGGGACAGTAGCAGTTCCCAGTGTCTTTCCCAGGCTGGGCAAACTCCAGATGAAGCGGCTTTCTAGAGCCCACTGCAGTGAGGGGTGGTGGAGGGTCTCTCCCTGCTCCTGCCCAGTCTCTGATGCTCGCTCAGGGGCTGGGAAGTCGGTCCAAGGTAAAAGCCCCGAGGCTGCATGACCTCTTAAACTGGGGGCCGGAGCCTTTAGCCAAAAGGCAAGAGCCATAGAGTTAACCCTTCTTCCCTATTGTTTGCCTAGGGAGGAGGGTTGGGGTGAAAATGGATGGTGTAAAGGATGCATTCCCCGAACTGCCCTAGGCAGACTATTCTAATGAGGCCCCTCCCCCAACCAGCCACTGTCTCTCTCCCTCCAGCCTCCCGCTGCTCCCCACCCCCTTCTTTCCCCTTCCTCCTCCACCAGCCCAAACCATGCTGGGTGTGTGTTCTCCTGCACCTAGTGGGTTGAGGGTGCTTAACAGCTATCAGCAGCAGCATCTGACAAGCTGGGGGAAGTTGTGGGGGAAGAGTAATGTTCAGGAACTAGCTGTGGAGGGGTTGAGAAGAGACAAAGGGGCTGTGGGGGAGTGGGGGGGGGCTGTGTGATGCACGACTTCTAGACCTAGGGAGCCTGCAGAGGAGCCTGGCGCCCACCCGCTGCTACTTGCTGTGGAAGGCCTATCAGGACCTTCCTCGGAAGGCTGCTCTCCCCTTCCTGCCCTCTGCCACCTGCATACCCTGTGCTGACTGAGGGGTCTCCTCACCCCTGGGAGGAGGGTCTTGGGGTCATCCAAAGCAATGCCCTGGTCTGGTCTGCACCAGTGGCCCACGCCTGAGGTTTGAGGGGGTATGGGGGACGGAAAGGAGCAGACAGCCAGTGAGGCGTTGATTTGAGAGGACTGACTGGTGCTGGGGTGGTAGGTGCTGTGAGCCCAGGAGAGGGGGCAGCTTGGAGGAGAAGAAAGCCCCATCCCTCTAGGGCTGAGTCCATGCTTTGGTACACCTTCTGGTGTGGGAGGAGGTGATAGATAATTGAGAGTAGGACAGGGAAGGCAAAGTCCTGGCCAGGTGAGAGCGGGAAGAGGGAAGGGAGAGCAGTTGCTCTCAGTCTTCCACCTCCAGGATCCACCGGGTGCACTTTCCCAGCTGTTTGTGGGCTGGGGGCAAAGGATGCATTATCCCATTTTAGAATTTGTTCAGTCAGAGAAAGAACTAGAACTCGCATCCTCAGTGTTTAAGGAATCACCACAAGAAACAGCTTTGGTCTGTGACCAGGAGGCAAAGATTTGAAGATTGGACAAAATAAAATGAATGAATCCATAAGACATTATACTCATTGGATAATATAATAAAAAACCAAACCCATTGCAATTGAGTTGTTTCTGACTCATAGCGACTTTATAGGACAGAGTAGAACTGCCCTATAGGGTTTCCAAGGCTGTAATCTTTAGGGAAGCAGACTGCCACATCTTTCTCTGTGGAGCAGCTGGTGGGTTCGAACTGCTGACCTTTCGGTTAGCAGCCAAGCGTTTAACCACTGCGCCACCAGGGCTCCTGGATATTGTAATAATTAATTTGGGACCCTTGGATCTGGGGGCCGATTGACAAGCTTTGGAAAAGTCCTTGGAATCCCTGATAGATCAGATTCCTAAACAGGTCTGAAAAGGTTACCAGAAATCCTTTAGTTCAAGCACCATTTTAGGTTGGAGAAACTCAAAAGACTTCCCTGAAGTCTGCTCCTAAAGGGAGCCCTGGTGGCTCAGTGGTTAAAGTGGTTAAAGGTCAGTGGTTTGAACTCACAGCCGCTCCACAGGAGAAAGATGTGGCAGTCTGCTTCTGTAAATATTACAGCCTTTGAAACCCTGTGGGGCAGTTGTACTGTGTTCTGTAGGGTCGCTATGAGTCAGAATCGACTCTACGGCACTGGGAAGGTCTGTTTCTAACTAGCTGCCAGGCTAAGACAAGTATGTAGATGCTGTGACTAGTTTAGAATTCTGTATCATACTCTAAGTTACTTTGTTTTTCTTTAACAGTTCAGTTTTTTACTGAACATGTTACAAAAGGAATTCAGTCAAAAAGACCAAAGCCCATGTCATCATCGGACGCCTCAGATTCTTTCTCTGCTTCCGCTTTCTCCTCAGCTGGGGCAGCAGTGGTTGAGGGGGCAAGTCCACCAGCCCCTACGTTGCTGATGGGGCTCCCCATGATGACGCTAGCCAGGGCCTTTGCAGACAAGCCAGGCCAGAAAGACTCAACAGTTAATGCAGATTGCTGTGATGAGAGCATTGATCTTACCCTCCATGACTGTAACTGTCACCTCATTGCAGGTTGAGGGCCTTGTAGATGCAGGTGAGCTTGGAAAAACGGAGGCCATGGTGCTGGAGAGTGTTGAGCTGGTGGCTGCCTGGCAGTGCTACTCTCTGGAGGGAGTGAGGGCCTCACCCCAGCATGGCCTGAGCTTCCTCAGAAGGTCCAAGCACCTTAGCAGCTGAGGAAAGGCCCAAGTTATTCTCTAATATTCTTCTCTCTCTCTTTTTTTTTTAATCTAGAGGATAGGGTTGTATTCACTCCTTGATGCTCTTGGGGAAAGCTTCAAATTGAAGTGGGATTTTCTTTTTCTTAATCTGGCATGGTGGAAACGCTTAAAATTGGAGGGCCATGTGTTGTAGATTCAGTAGCTGGGGTGAGATTAGGTTGGATGGTTCTCAGAGCTAAATGTCAAGGCTTTTATTCTTTGTAGGGTGACAGATCCTGGAGCAAATTTTGAGAGGGATGGGTACGCAGACCAGAGGCTGAAAAGGGAGTGTGATGTGGTGAAAGGGCGAAGTCTGTCCTGTTGGGAGAGTAACTAGGGTTTGGATTATTGTTGGTGGGATGGTAGAGAGGATGTTGTTGTTAGGTGCTGTCAAATTGTTTCAACTTATAGGGAACTTGTGTGACAGAGTAGAACTGCCCTATAGAGTTTTCTAGGCTGTTATCTTTATGGAAGCGGATTGCCAGGTCTTTCACCTGAGGAGGTGCTGGGTGGGGTTGAACCACCTACCTTTCAGTTTAGCGAGCGGCTAACTGTTGTGCCACCAGGGATCCTTTCATAAATAATTACATATGGATCTAAAAGGTACACATAGAAGAAGGGGTAGAGTGGTGTACATAGAAAGAAAGTAACAGAATGTACAGTGGATGTAATCCGTGGGAACTCTAGAATGGTGTCTGAACGTAGGAACAGGCAGGCTCTTATGGAGCTTTCTATAGTGTTTGAGTAGACGGGAAGGGAGACATGCTCTCTAAACTCAGTGCTGTGAGTTTCATCATCAGTAGACATTACAAACTGGAATTGTGGTCTGGAAGCCAAGACCCAGAGTCGAAGGGGCTGATTGCCCAGGAAAACTGTGGAGAAGAGAGGATCCAATTTTTGATTGGGAAGTCAGATAGGAGAGGATGGAGTCAGGCTCTGTGCATAAACAGAGGTGTGCAGTTAATGTTTGAATAGAATTAACCTTTCCATCTCAGAGGGTGGGCAGTTGATATGCTGATGAGGTAGAGGAGGATTAGACCAGGAAGGGAGATTTCCTAAGAGGCAGAAGAGAAGGATAGAATTGAGCCCACTGATTTGAGTTCACCTCTCAACTTCAAATCTTGTAGTTGCCTGTGGGCAAGCCAGTTGGGTTGGTGCGGGTAGAACTCTGCTCTCCAGCCCTTCACCTTCCATCGTCGTTCCCAGAAACAGACTGAGAAGAGCATCCCCTCCTCCTAGTATCAGGTGGCCTTGCTAATTCCTGGAGAGGTCAAGGTAACTCTTGTTCCTTGTTTCCCCAGGCCGAGAAGAAAGCCAAGGTAATTGCAGTAATGAATGCTGTGGAAGAAAACCAGGGATCCGGGGAATCTCAGAAGGTGGAGGAGGCCAGCCCTCCTGCTGTGCAGCAGCCTACTGACCCCGCATCCCCCACTGTGGCCACCACACCTGAGCCTGTGGGGGCTGATGCGGGGGACAAGAATGCCACCAAAGCAGCTGATGATGAACCGGAGTACGAGGTGAGCGGCTGGCTTCTTCGTACCCTGTCCAGCTCTCTCCTGGGCCCTTCCACTGCCAAATCCTCACTCTACCTCCCACTGGCTGCCCTCCACACCGGACCCCAGGCCTCTTCATCTCCTCCGTTCTGCTCTGTCTTCGTCCATTCAGATGGAGCTCCCTTCCGGCTGTCCTGACCCTCAGATGCCCATTGCTGGGGTTGCCATGGGGCGGGGTAGCAGGGCCTACTGACCACCGTGTAATGATTTCTGCTCCCTGGGGCTCCAGGATGGCCGGGGCTTTGGCATTGGGGAACTCGTGTGGGGAAAACTGCGGGGCTTCTCCTGGTGGCCAGGCCGCATTGTGTCTTGGTGGATGACGGGCCGGAGCCGAGCAGCCGAAGGCACCCGTTGGGTCATGTGGTTTGGAGACGGCAAGTTCTCAGTGGTGAGTTGTGGGGTTTAACGGTTGCCTGGGAGTGGAAGAGATCTTGGTCCCAGGGCCTGTGGTTTTGCCTGGGGCACAGTCTGGAATTGGGGTGGTGGAAGTGGGCTCTGCTTCCCACTCTGTGTATGTATGAATGGGAGAAGTCTCAGCAATAGTTAGGTTGCACCCATGGCTTGGAGAGCTAGGGTGCCGAGTTTGCCTTCCAGGAACCCATTGCCCAGAATTCCTTTCCTCCTTCTATTCGGGTTCTCCCCCACAGTTAGTTTGGACTCCTGTTTGCATCATGTAATTATTTATCGATGCATCTGGTTCCCTCAAGGGCACAGACTATGTCTTAATGCTCCCAACCCCTAATAATTGCCAGGCATGAGGTGGGTGCATGACGAGTGTGGAAGGAGGAGCAAACGAGGGGCCTGGGTTGTTTCTCCAGGTGTGTGTTGAGAAGCTGATGCCGCTGAGCTCCTTTTGCAGTGCGTTCCACCAGGCCACCTACAACAAGCAGCCCATGTACCGCAAAGCCATCTACGAAGTCCTACAGGTGAGTGCCCTCCCAGGAGCTTGGATGAGGGGGCTTAGATGACAGGGATCACTAGGTGGCCTGGAACCTGGTGCACAGAGGTTAGGCCTGGGCAGAAGATCTGCCTGAGGGGCCCTTTAACTGTGACTCCTTTTCTCCCCACCTCACTGACCCTTCCTACACTGCCTCCTCGGACATTCTTCTCCCAAGTCCCCCCCCCGGCCCCCCACCCTGCACCTTCTCCCACCTTTTGCCTGTGCCCACCTGTGCTACTCTCTCAGAGCTCAGCCTTGAGTCTGACTGCTTGCCCTCCAGCCTGTCCTGACACCCTATTCCTAACACATAACCCTTCAGGTGGCCAGCAGCCGTGCAGGGAAGCTGTTCCCGGCGTGCCATGACAACGACGAGAGTGACACTGCCAAGGCCGTGGAGGTGCAGAACAAACAGATGATAGAGTGGGCACTTGGGGGCTTCCAGCCCTCTGGCCCCAAAGGCCTGGAACCACCAGAAGGTAAGTGCAGAGGCCTGGCCCAGCCTTCTGGGACCGCTGCCAACCAAGCAGAGCCATGCGGGGCTGGGAAAGCCATGTTTGTGGACAGCAGCCCGGCCTCTGTGGGGGGACCCCTCTTTCTGGGGCCAGTGTGGGGACAGTGCCGCTCCGGGACCCCAGAACATTCCGTTCCCCATTGGCTTGCTGGAACTAGAGAGATGGGAGCTGGGAACAAGTGGGAGACCAGGATGTACCCCAATATAGGTAGAATAGAGGAGGAGGGAGCTAGGCTTCCTTGTCAGCCTGTACCCCTGACCTTGTCACCTGCTTTCCTGACACAGAGGAGAAGAATCCCTACAAAGAAGTTTACACAGACATGTGGGTTGAACCTGAGGCAGCTGCCTACGCACCACCCCCACCAGCCAAAAAGCCCCGAAAGAGCACAACCGAGAAGCCCAAGGTCAAGGAGATCATTGATGAACGCACAAGAGGTAGTTGGCCTGGCTCTGGAAAGAGCGACACGGGGAGTCCGGCATTCATTCACAGGAGTGGGTGGGGCCTTCATGGCCTCCCTGATACTGGCTTTCCTCCCCTCTGCAGAGCGGCTGGTGTACGAGGTGCGGCAGAAGTGCCGGAACATCGAGGGTGAGTTGCCACAGGACAGGTAGGCATTGACCCACCTGGGACTTGAATGACCTGGTGCTCCCAGACAGGCAGAACTTAACTCCTAGCGTGCTGCCTGCCTCTGAGTAGGATAGGTACTTAGGAAGATTTGAATAATAGGGAATAACCGTTCCAGGGACGTTGTCATTCAGCATCTGTCCTGTATGGCCCTCCACCTCCAGCCTGTTGCACACACACGCCTGTCTTCCTAGTGCCACATTTCTGCTGTCCTGTCTCTGGCCTCAGCTGGGTGTTAGGGTGTGGGACACCCAGCGAGTCAGAGATGGTTGGCCCCCTCTTGGATTTGACTGAACTTGCCTGAAGATGACCTTTTTGGTCTCTGACCTGTTTTCACCTTCTCTTATCCAGTGGTCATAGAGCTTCCCATGTTCGGTCTCCCTTGGCCTAGTGGTGTGTCTTTCCCAGGGCCTTCTCAGGGCCAGGAAGGATTTGGGGCAAGGGAGCAGGACTTGAGGATGGCCCCAGGAATGCCTCCAGAGCAGCTCCAGAGCCAGAGCCCTGCTCTCATTGGCGGGCTTCTGTTCCTCTTTCTAAGTGTTGGCGTTGCTGCTCTAAGAAATGAATGAGCCTCTGAGAGTGGGGGCCGTGGTGCCTGCTGCCCCGGGGGGCACCCTCCCTGACCCCCGTCTGCCTTCTTTTTTAGCTGCTTCTCAGCATGTCCCTTTTGTGGCTCTCCTGGAGCCAGGCTTTGGCCTGAGAGGTCCCACCATGATACCCACTCCGTGCACTCTGCTTTTCAGACATTTGTATCTCTTGTGGGAGCCTCAACGTCACGCTGGAACACCCTCTCTTCATCGGAGGAATGTGCCAAAATTGCAAGGTAGGGGCTCACCCAGCAGAGCTGTTGTCGAGCACACCCCTCACCGCCTGGCTGACTGCACTGCCTCGCCTCTGCAGGTGGGCTTGCTGGAGGGTTGGCACCTGGTGTAGGTGTGACGGTGACTTGAATGGACACTCTTGAAGTAGAGAGTCCTGGGATAAAATGGGACCTTGGTCTTCCAGGTTTTGACTTGCTGTTATTTTTTCTTCTTTGAAACATTCTTTCCCTTTCTAAAGCCCATTCTAGTCCCCAGATGTGGGCTGGGAGCAGGATTCACAGAGTCACGGTCACTAGTGTAAAGGAGGTGGGTGGAAGAGGACAGGCTGGTTGACTGATGACTGGCTGTGCCCTTGGAACCCCGGAAAGGGCTGCAGCAGGGGGCAAAATGGGGTGCGGCTCCCTCCCTGGCCTGCCTTCTGCCCCTTTCTGGTTCTGCCCACTGCAGCGGGTCAGGAGATCTCATTTCCCATCCCAGATCTGTGGTTTGAGCCTGACCCTGGCAGGGCGGGGTGGTGGGGTCATGTGCCCAAGGCTGAGTTGGGGTCCCACAGCAAGAGCCCCACAGGCTGGGGTTCAAAGCTTGCCTTCCCCTGGCTCTGTCCGGGCCCTGCCCTGTGTTCTGAGCCTCCCACTTCTCTCTAGAACTGCTTCCTGGAGTGTGCGTACCAGTACGATGACGACGGCTATCAGTCCTACTGCACCATCTGCTGCGGGGGGCGTGAGGTGCTCATGTGTGGGAACAACAACTGCTGCAGGTGAGGCTGCCCGCCTGGACCACATCCACCCCCCCTTCCCAGGCTAGCACCAGGACTCTCATGCCTGTCTCTGCCCTTCTTGGGCTTTGGGGCACTCTGCCCTGGGCCCCCAGCTCTGCTCTAGACTGGCGCTTTCATTCCAGGGAGCTCACCTCATCCTCCCTGGACTGGGGCCGAGAGTCTCCCTGCTACACTGGGTTTCCTTCCAGGTGCTTTTGCGTGGAGTGTGTGGATCTCTTGGTGGGGCCGGGGGCTGCCCAGGCGGCTATTAAAGAAGACCCCTGGAACTGCTATATGTGTGGGCACAAGGGCACCTACGGGCTGCTGCGGCGGCGGGACGACTGGCCCTCTCGGCTCCAGATGTTCTTTGCCAACAACCACGACCAGGAATTTGTGAGTGCTGGGGCCAGGGCTTGGCCCTCCTTACCAGAGCCAGAGAGCAGACTTGGGGCTGAGGCTCCACCCGAGAGAGCTTCACTTGTTCATGGGGGCCCTGGAGAGGAGGAGGAACAAGAGGCTTCTGAGTGGGATGCAGGGTTGTGTGGGGCTAGAAGCCTGAAGGTGCGCCTTGGCAGCTGGGGCTAGCCCAGGGTGTAGCTCTGTAGAACTCCCCTCTATAGAATGCCCCTTGGAGCGTTGACCTGGCCTGTTGTGTTACTGCTTAGGACCCTCCGAAGGTATATCCACCTGTCCCGGCTGAGAAGAGGAAGCCCATCCGGGTGCTATCCCTGTTCGATGGAATCGCTACAGGTGAGAGTGATGTAGGCCCAGAAAGGCCCTGGCAACCTCCTCCGGGGGTGTGCTAGCTCTGCCCGGGGGGGTGTATGTTTAACCCTGGTAGACAACAAGAGTTAACACTATAACTATTAAAATAATAGGACATGGAAAAGGACACGGGATGTGGCCAAAAACAAGTAAAGTAAATGAGAAACCAGCACATGCAGTGGGCTCTCTCCTTAGGAAGGAGATTCTATGGCAGAGGACAGAGGGGGTCACTAGTTAGAGATTAATTGAAGATTCTCACAAAGCCTTCATGGAGATCACCTCTGACAGATTCAGTGATCAAAACAAAAACATGTAGGTCTGTCGTGTTTTGATTATTTATAAGTCACAGGTATTCATAAAGCAAACTATAAACAAAATAGTCTAAGGATAATATTTAAATCATCCATGATTTCACAGTTAATATTTTGGTGTCCTTTAGACTTTCCTGTGCATGCGTGTGTGTGTGTGTGTGTGTGTGTGTGTGTGTGTGTGTAATCATACACATATAAATAAAATGAAGGGATAGTAAATGCTTACCGTTCTGTAACTTGCCTTTTCATTTATTTATTATGACTATTTTTCAGTAAATGCTTTCTATTTTGTAACTTGCCTTTTCATTTATTGTACTCATTATTTGTACAATCTGCATAGGATTCAGTTGAGTGAAAGTGACATGGTTCTTTTTTTCTTTGTCTTTTTTAACTCGCTGAGTGGCACAAATAGTTTGCGCTCATCTACAAGCCAGAGGTTGGCGGTTCAAACCCACCCAGAGGCACCTCGGAAGACAGGCCTGGAGATCTGCTTCTGAAAGGTCACAGCCTTGAAAACCCTATGGAGCAGTTCTACTCTGCACACATGGGGTCGCCATGAATTAGAACTGATTAGACAACAACTAACAGTAACAACAACCCCTTAATTAGGTTGTGTGATGTTTTTTCATTATTATAAGCAATGCTGGGATAAACATCCTTATACATGCATCTTTACATACTTAAACTGCTATCTCCTTAGGAAAAACCCATAGACACTTTTTTTTCCTGTGGCTCTTGGCACTGCCAGAAGGGCTATACTGACATGTCTCCACCCCTCTGCCCTGTCCCAGCCTGAGGGCCCATTTTCTCACACTTTGACCTTCAGTAGAGCCCCCAGTTCTGAGATGGAAACTTGCTTTCATCTTGCCAGAGGGAGACAGGCAGTCTGAGCCCGGGGACCTGGGCCAAAGGGTGAGGATGGGGCTGCATACCAGGCCAGAATGTTTGTCTCTTCTCAGCTCAAGGCTGCCATGTGACAGAAACTTAGGTGAATTTACAACTTTCAGTTTCTCAGACTAGAAGCTTGGAGCCTTCTTAAATCATGTCACCCCCCAAGAAGTGTGAAAGCTCCTTGGTCAGGGGTCTGTTGGGAGCAGTAGAAATGGTGCCAGTGTACCCTGATTTCTCTGAAGCTCTTAGGGTCTGTTCTAATTGTTTTCTTGCAAGCACTTAAGGAGGGGCCTGGTAAGTCAGTCATTGTGGCTCACTCAGGAGGAGATGCGATGAATGAGACCTCCTACTCTGTCTTGAAGAGCATTGTGATCCAAGAGAAGGGTTCAATTATGAATGCAAGCAGCTCTAATGAGGTGGAGAAAGATCCACAGTGTTACGGGGTTCCTGAAGGAGATGTTGACTCCAGGAGATGGGGTGGGGCACTGTGGAAACCTTTAGAGCAGGTGGCATTTATGTTGAGTCTTGAAGGACAGGGTAGCACGACAGCAGGAGGGGATATGGGGGAGGAGAAGAACCAGTCTGTGCAAGATGTAGAAATACCATAGAAAAGGCCACCAAAAAAGTCTACTGCTCTTCTTCTTGGGTCCTGAAGACACGTACCGACTAGTCTGTCTTCCCTGGCCTTGACGGCCTTCCAAGTAGGCCAAACTAGTTATGAGGCAGAGCCTCTGTGTGTTATCATTAGTAGACCCATTTGATGCAGAAAGTCTTTAAGGCAGCTACTGGGCAGGATGGGGCGGGGGCCTGCAGTGGACCCCTTGTGTCCAGCTGGCCCAAGGGCTAACCTGCCGAGACCAGGGTACCCGGGGAGCTGACCCCGAGTAACAGCGCTCTCTGCTGGCTGGCGTAGGGCTTCTGGTGCTGAAGGACTTGGGCATCCAGGTGGACCGCTACATTGCGTCGGAGGTGTGTGAGGACTCCATCACAGTGGGCATGGTGCGGCACCAGGGGAAGATCATGTACGTCGGCGACGTCCGCAGCGTCACCCAGAAGCATGTATGTCAGTGCCGGTGGACCCGTCCCACCTCCTTTCCTCTGGCACCGAGCTCCTGGACACAGCACCAGCCCCTTTTTCATTTGCTCATTTACTATTTTCCATTCCACCCTTTCCCCTTTCCCTCTTTTCCTCCTGACCTTCCGTTTTTGTCTGGAGGATAACAGGTAGATTAGAATCAGGAAGCTAGCCTTTTTGGGCTCCAGCTGCTCTCAGGGTTCTTTGTAGGGCTCCTTCCAGTAGAGGGCTCAGGATTGGAGAGAGGTTCCCAGGCCCCCTCCAATAGAATGGCTCAGATTGGACAGAGGTTTCCGGCCCCTTCCAGTAGAATGGCTCAGACTGGAGAGAGGTTCCCGGCCCCTTCCAGTAAGAGTGCTCTGGATTGGAGGGAGTTCCGTCCCTTCCAGTAAGAGTGTTCCGGATTGGAGGGACGTGTTCCTCTTCCTCGTGCTCCAACTTTGGGGAATTGCTTCACGGACTATTTTCTTGGAGTTTTGGCAGGGTTTTAGCCTAAGTATGATGTCACTTTTTGCCCTTCCAGTTATCTCTATCTCCCTTTGAAATCAAAAGGCCCCTGGAATCCCGAGGGGCGTTTGGAGCGTGTTCAGATGGCCCAGGTACCTGCCTAACGTACTCAGAACACAAGGTGCCTTGAGATTAAGCTATCCCACCTGGACCGCCTTCCCACCGAGTGGCTGTTGGTCCTGCTTTGAGCACACTGGATTTGCTCCTGGCCTGAGAGAGATAACCAGTTCTGACCCTTCCCTTTCCGGTTTAGGAGACAGACCAGAGAGCCTCGGTGACTTGCCCATGGCTGCACAGTTAGGGCGGAGTGAGCGTACAAAGCAGCCAGGTCTCCTGACTACGGATTTTTTTTGCCACATTCACAGATAATTTCTTTCTTCCTTTGTGCCTCTGTCCCTGGACAGCAGGCCCATCACATTACCTTTATCCTCCCAGATCCAGGAGTGGGGCCCATTCGATCTGGTGATTGGGGGCAGTCCCTGCAATGACCTCTCCATCGTCAACCCTGCCCGAAAGGGACTCTATGGTAGGTGCTGTCTTCTTCCCCTCCACCTTCTGGGCTGGTGCTTCTGCACTTAGGTTTCCTACTTGGTTATTTCTGCCCTGGGACAGCTACTCCCAACGACCCTATCTTCCCTCACCCTCCCCTTGCCCGAGCCACACCACTGTCTACGCAGACAGCCCCAGCTGATGGCTTTCTCTTCCAACCTCTCAGAGGGCACTGGCCGGCTCTTCTTTGAGTTCTACCGCCTCCTGCATGATGCGCGGCCCAAAGAGGGAGATGACCGCCCCTTCTTCTGGCTCTTTGAGAATGTGGTGGCCATGGGCGTTAGTGACAAGAGGGACATCTCGCGATTTCTCGAGGTATAGCCAGCACCCTTGGTTTGGCCAGCTCACTAATGGCTTCTACCTTGGACTGCTGCTTTATCCCTGTCTCATCTGCATTGTGGAGCTGGGGACTGGGGACTTCTGCTTTGCAAGGGGCCCCTTTGGGAAGCAAAGGGCTTCCCAGATAGAAGGGAGGAAGCAGGGTTAGAGGCCTACCCCGGAAATAGCCAGTGGTCATGCTCACTGAGGTGTGGGTATGGACCTTAGGGGTAGAAGGACCTGGTTTACTAAATAGGATGGGTAGCAGACTTCTGGGACTGGGGGTTCTGCGTGATACTCCACTGGGGGACCCGGAGGTGCCAGAACCAGTTATCCCTGATAAGAAAGGCCAGGAGAAACAGTCCCCCTCCCCGATCCTTACTCCCTGCACCATCACTGGTGCTTTACAAAGCCTGAAATGACAGCCTGGTTTATCTCAGTTTTTATTCGTATGATGTGGCTCCCAGCTCAGCACTGAGCCAGTGCACTCAGGATTTCTGCTGCTAGAGGCATTTTTGGGTGAGCAGTCTGGGAGCTCAAGCCCATGCTCCAGAGTCTTAGGGTCAGTGACACTTCAAGATGGTGTTACTGACTTTTAAGTGCGAGCAGGTGTCTATTTGGCTCATACTCTAAGCATTCAGTGAACACATCGACACTCACTGGAGCTTTCTTTTTCAAACCTTCTGGGTAGTCTAGAGCTGAGTTGTCCATTATGGTTGCCATTGGCCACCTGTGAGTATTTAAATTAAAAACCCAGTGCCTTGTCACCATGGCTACATTTCACATACTCATTAGCCACATGTGGGTAGTGGGGCTACTGTATTGAGCAAGGCATATAGAGAACATTGTTATCACCAAAAGTTCAGCTGGTCTACAGTATCTCAGTCAGTGCACGTGAACTGTGGCCAGGTTGAATTCTAGCTTTGCCACGCACCTTCGGGTTATCCAGTGTGTGGTCTCGTGAGATAAGTAGAAGCCTTTGAGGCTCTAAGGCTCTGAGCCAGCAAAGTTGCCTGGCACTGTTTAACATGCCTTCTCCTTTTCTCATCTTTACTCTGTCTTTTGTCTTATAGTCCAACCCTGTGATGATCGATGCCAAAGAAGTGTCAGCTGCACACAGGGCCCGGTACTTCTGGGGTAACCTTCCCGGTATGAACAGGTTGGTGAGAGCTCCTGGGCCTCGGGGTAGCTGTGGGTTGGTGCTGCAGGTGGAACGGGACCGAAGCAGGATGGCCCAAGGAGTTGGGGGATCCCTGAATGGGCCCTCTCAGGCCAGCTTCCCCTATGGAATGGCTTGCTGCTCTGTCATTTTCTTCTCTGTTTCTTTTTCCTTAAGAAATAAAGGGAGTCATGGTATACTTACCTGAGAAAGCAACAGTTAGTGGACAAAAATAGGACATTCTTTACACGAAGTAAAAATGGCGTGCTGCTGAGTTACGTAGTTAGTTTTCCTGCATTGGCAGTGTGTCCAGCGTCTTCTTGCAACTGGTCCTTATAGTTCTCTGAAATAAAGCCTCGGAGGATAGGGCTAGGGCTGAGAGAGGTAGTGGTGCCCACATCTTGGTCACATACTCTAGGAGAGGGCATCTTGAAACAGCACCAAGTAAGTCAGGTTTCTGCTTAGTTTATTAACCACACACTTTGTTGGCTTCAGGTCCTTTGTTGGAAAGATTTTTTCATTTGGGTTACACACATAAGAATTTTAATGTCCATTGACTGAAAGGAAGTACTTGTCAGCTTTATTTCTTCAGTGTAATAATTACCTTATAAAAAGGTCTACGTGAAGAAAGGAATTCTGGTTGAAAGACTGCAGTTCAAAAGCAGAATGAGAACCACCCAGTCTAGATATTAGATATCCATTCCACAAACCAAATCCACTGTCATAGAGTTGATTCTGACTCATAGCAACCCCATATGGTTTCCAGGACTGTAAATCTCTATGGAAGCAGACTGCCACATCTTTCTCCCTCAGAGCCGCTGGTGGTTTTGAACCGCTGACCTTTTGGTTAGCAGTGGATCACTTTAACCACTGTGCCACCAGGGCTTCTTACATATCCATTAAGAAAGAAATATTTTCCAGAATGTTTTTGAGTTGTAGATTTGAAACCAAGATATAGCTGTAAACTGAAAGTATTTAATCTGGCCTCAGTCATGTAATCCCCCTCTGCCACAGAAATGAGCTTATAGGAGGGAACTCAGTAGTCTCAAACTCATTTGGCAAAGCTATTGTCCTTTGTGAAGGCTTCTTGATGGGAGACGATGGGTCAGTGGGGTAGCTGACTCAAAACTGTCTCATTGCCCCTCAAAAGCCCCCAAAGCGTATGTACAAATTAGAAAAGTGGGCTGGCTTGTGTGGTCCAGTGTTTTCATGGAGCAGCTCATTCATTGTCTCCTGACAGACTCTGTCCTGTGGGATGATTCTCACCTGTTTCTTCCAACTCTAAAGTTCTAAAACTCTGAGGTTCCAGGAGGAGCAGAGGTACCATGTGGGACCCAGTAGAAGGGTGTGTGTGCACAGAGTCATGGGAGAACCTGGAGGCCCAGGTCCCAGGAGACCATTGAACCCTATGTGAACCTTCACCAAGTTTTTGTTTTTTTTTTTTAATATTTTATCGTGGTTCTCATGAAGATTTACATGGCAGTTGAGGCTCCCATTCAACGATTTCTACACAAATTGTTCAGTGACGTTGGTTATGTTCTTCATAATGCATGAGCATTCTCATTATTTCCATTCTGATTGTTCCATTTCCATTAATCTAGTTTCCCTGACACCTTACATTCTCGTCTTTGTTTTAAAGTAATTGTTAATCATTTGGTCTCATAGGTAATTTTTAAAGGAGCACAGTAGTTATGGGTGATATTCATTATTTTGTGAGCCCATCTGTTATTTAGCTACAAGGTGACCTTAAGGGTTAGTGGTTCAAGATTTAAAGAATATCTCAGGACAGTAGTTTCAGGGAGTCCTCCAGTCTCAACCAGTCCAGTAAATCTGGTTCCTTTTTTTTTTTTTTAAGGAATTTGAGGTTTTGGTTTACATTTTCTCCCATTCTATCAGGGTCCATCTATCATAGCCTTGATTAGAAAGGTTAATAGTAGTAGCTGCGTACCACCTAGTTCTTTGGTTCTCAGGGAAAATGAGGCCATGGATTATGTGGACTATTTGTCCTGTAGACAGTTTCTTCTTTGAGTCTTTGGTTTTCTTCTCTTTTTTGCTGCAGATGAGTAGAGACAAATTGTTGGCCACTCACAAGGTTTTAAGATCCCAGACAGTACTCACAAACTAGGATGTAGAGCATAACTTTATGAACTATATTATGTCAGCTGACTGAGATGTCCCACAAGACTATGGTCCTAATCCTTCAAGTCCATAAAACCAATCCCACAAGGTGTTTGGTTATGTCTAAGAAGTATCCGTAACTGTGCCCTCTGTGTGCTTTATTATATATATGAACATATGTGCGTATAGTCACATCCATATCTATATACACACACTTATATATACACACATGTATAAATCACATAAGCATACCTATACACATGTATGTCTACATATATACCCATACATATATTTTTTGGTTGTTGTTGCTGCCTTAATTATTTTTAAATGTCAGAAAGTGATGTTCAGTTACCTGGTACTCCCTCTGAGGAAGAGTGACGTGTTCAAGGGCCACAATATTTTAGTCTCCTGGTGACTAAAGAAGAATTTAAGTCTTCTGACTTCCTTTCCAATTCTTCTGCTTCCATGGCAACACCTAGACTTGTGGTTGAAGCCAGCCCATGCCCACTCAGCTGTGATTGGTTTTATGGGGCTCGTTTCATTCTGCAGTCTTCTGTGGACCCAGAGGCTGGTGATGTTCCATCACCTACTGTGGGTTCCTTCCATGTCTTGTTCAAGAAAGATGTTGGCCTTTGTGTGTCTGGTACTCCTGCTGGAGATGTAGAGCTTAGAGCATGTGGAGAAGAGGCAGTGAGCACTTGGAAAATAAGGCAGGGCCAGGGCATGGAGACAAGGAAGTGGTCAAGGAAGGCTTAGAGTGTGAAGATCTGTGGGAAGAGCATTTCAGGTGAATTTTCCTCTACAACACCCTTTTCTGTTTTTGTAGTCAGCATCTTTTATTCCTACTGTTTAGTTTTCTGGCCCAGGCCTAGTTTAGGACCTTGTAGCATTCTCACTACGGGCATATTTCCTCTTTCCCTACATGGGTTCGTTTTCTATACTACTGATTTCTGTCACGACCCACCTGTATCTCTCCTCTGCTTAAGGAAACGGGCCATCTTCTGTTTTTCTAGGCACATGCTCCTTCAGCACGCCCACACATGCATGAACATACATAGGCAGCGCGTCGGCTTGGGTCTGCTCCATTCCTTCCTGCTTCTGCTCCTGCTCTGCAGTCAAGGTCTTTGCTCAGGCTCCTCTTCAGTGTACTTACCCTCACCTTGACCTGCCTTTCAGATTCCATCCATTCCCTGGGCCCACTGGGAACCTGTCTCCCACTTTGTGGAGATCTGTCCTCTTCTCCACCCCCAGTCAGTTTTTTGCTCTATTTTTATTCTTTACTTCAGCTTTCATTTTCATCCAGAGTGGAGGGGATATCCCGCGAGGACAGGGACAGGCGTCATAGTCCAATCTCTGTCCTTTGCATGAGTGGTCCAGGGAGAGAGAAGGGATCCCACTCTTTCTACCCCAGATGGCCGGCTCCTCTTTGTGGCCGGGACCGTTCACGCCTGGTGACCAGGCCAATGGTGATGCAGAGGTCTGCTGGCCACGTGCGACCTTGGTCCTTCTGTGCATGAGCTGATCAACCACCACCATGGGTGCTCGGGAATAAGGACCTGTAGGCCAGCACCTCTTATGTAAAAGTGTGAGTTTTTTTAAAATTGAGTATGTAGAAGTTTTTAGCAGGAACAGTTTAAAATATCACAACATTTAACTTTTTAATTATTTTGCCTATATTTCTCTTTTACTTATATTTTGACACACTTTAAAAATCAACTTTATTGAGGTATAATTTAAAACTGTCCATTTAAAGTGTTCAGTGGTACCACAACCAAGATACAGAACATTTCTGTTACCCTAGAAGCTTTGTTTGCAGTGTACAGCTTTAAAACTAATGTGTTTTAAAATAACTGATATAAAAATAATTGCTTCCTACTCTTCCTCCGCCCCCCCCCCACCCTTTTTCAGGGCAGGTGCTACCTATAGTTTAGGACTGCCTTCCCCCCCCCCCCCCCCCCCCCCCCCGATGAAAAGCAGAACTCTTTATTACGGATAGCTCTGAACAAGAGGAGTCTACTACACAGGGTTACACAGGGGGTTGCACCTAGGGACAGGGTAACAGCAAGCTGGAACTGTAAGAGGCAGCTCATATATGGCAAGTAGGAGCCCTGGTAGTGCAGTGATTAAGCACTCAACTGCTAACCAAAACGTCAACGGTTAGAACCCACCAGCTGCTCCGCAGGAGAAAGATGTGGCAGTCTGCTTCTGTAAAGAGTTACAGCCTTGGAAACTCTGTAGGGCAGTTCTACTCTGTCCTACATGGTCCCTATGAGTTGGAATCAACTCGACAGCAGTAGGGGGCCAGTTAGCTAGGTTTTGTGGGCTCCCTGGGGTTGGGTAATTTGAATAATTCTGCAGGCCCAAGACTGTTGTTGAGTGTCAGGCATCTGGGCCTCTGGCAGTGGGTATGTGTGTTGTACCCCAGGAGCATGTCAGAGCCTGATAAGGGAGGTAGTTGGGGTATGGGCTTAGTAAACTGCCCATGAAAGGAAATTGAGTTTTTATCCATGATTTCAAAACTGTGTCAAGACAACACCGGTGACATACTGTATAACAGACCAGTTTGGGACCACTTTTGCGTTTACCTTTCAAGATTAGTGCTGGGTAGATTTGTGTCCATCAGGGCTGCTGTGTATTTTCATGTGTTTGGGGGAGTCTGAAGGGGAATAAATGTGTAAGGAGCCCTGGTGGTGCAGTGGTTAAGCCTTTGACTGCTAACTAAAGGGTTGGCAGTTCAAACCCACCAGCTCCTCCGTGGGAGAAAAGACATGGTGATCTGCTCCTATAAAGATTACAGCCTAGGAAACCCTATGGGGCAGCTCTACCCTGTCATTATAGCGTTGCTATGTGTTGGAATCGACTCGCTGGCATGAGAGCAACATGTGTGGGTGGTGATGGATGGTCTGTTACCCAAGTGGGTCAGGTGGCTGTGCGTGTCTGCTGTTGTCTGGCTTTCTGTTGTTACATTCTCTCTTCTGCCTCCTAGGCCGTTGGCGTCCACTATGAACGATAAGCTGGAGCTGCAGGAGTGTCTGGAGCATGGCAGGATAGCCAAGGTTAGCCCCAGGGCCCAGGGTCTTCCCACTGGGGGGAGAGAGAAGGCAGAAGGGCAAGATGAGCTGGAGTACGTCTCACCTGCCTCTCGAGGCCTGTGGGCACAGCTCGTGTGAGGAGGGCAGTATAGGAGATGCTACAGGGTCATGCAGAGCCCTGGTGGCACGCAGTGGTTAAGAGCTCAGCTGCTCACCAAAAACGTCAGCAGTTTGAATCCACCAGCCACTCCTTGGAAACCTTACGGGGCAGTTCTCCTCTATCCTGTGGGGTCACTGAGAGTCGGAATTGACTCTATGGCAATGGGTTTGAGTTTTTTTGGTACAGGGTCATACAACCCGTCAGCCTTGGAGGGCATGGCAAGAAGTCATTGCTGGTCTTCAGCCCTTCAGCCTTGCTCACCATCCCCTGGAAGGGAGCACTAAGGAGTCTTTGCCAAGGTCCCTGGACCTGCTATGGGTTTTTTTTTTTTTTTTTTAATTTTCTGGCTGGGACCTATTGCAAATACCTTAAAAGCAGAGCAGACTCCTGTGATTTGGAGGCTCTATTTCTTTCTGGAGAAATCTCACTGAGCAAGTGCACAAGGCATTAGGTTCCGTGTCAGCAGATTCCAGCATCCGGGACTGCTGGTACCCCAGAGGATGTCTTTGAGCCCCTGAGTAACTTGGCATCCTTTTGCCTCCAGGTTACTGCGTCTGTGAAACAAGGTACTGTAACTGTGAAAGAACCTGTTCTTTGGAAGACTTAGTCAGGAGGTAGAGTGGGTAGAGCTGTTACCTCTCAAGTCCTTAACTAGCTGGATTGAACTAAGGATTGCCAGGTGACGTTGAAGCAGGAAGAAGAGCAGGGCAGTGGTGTTTAGTCAAGACTAGTGAACCCAGCTCCCCCGGAGCCCTTACTCAGCCTCCCAGACGGGCCAGGCCTTTCCAGTGTTGGGTTCACCCATCCCTGGTGAGGGCTGGTGCACACAGCAGGTGCCGACCATGCTTGTTAACTTGAATGAGTGGCTGCTCATTCCTCTTTTCCTCTCTTCACCTTTCAGTTCAGCAAAGTGAGGACCATTACTACTAGGTCGAACTCCATAAAGCAGGGCAAAGACCAGCATTTCCCCGTCTTCATGAATGAGAAAGAGGACATCTTATGGTGCACTGAAATGGAAAGGTACCCCAGGCGGGTGTGTGGGCATCATGGGTATGGTGTGGTGTGTTCTGTTCTGACTGCTATCCTTCACAGAGGGTCCTCTGCCTCTCCTGGCTAGATCTGTATCTTCCACAAGTGCTACGGGAGCAGTGGGTGTTACCGTGCATTTCCCAACATGGCTGACTGCTGGGGAGGATCCTGACCAGCCAGGCCCCCATCCCTGTGCACTTTAAGGCTGGTCCCCCAAGTTAGAGGAGTCTAGAAATCAATCCATAATGCTTTGTCTTTCTAGAGAGCCTGTGTTGAGCTCCGAGGAGATACTGCAGCTACAGGAGCTTCTCAACCCATGTTGCTGGTTTTGTAAACCAAGACGGTGTAGGACTAGGGCACCTTACAGCCTCAGCCCCCTGGCTTGGTGCAAACTGGGCTCATAGGCTAGATTACCTCCTCGTTCTCTGGGTGTAACTGGGGTTTAGCCAGAGAAAGAGACCACTTATATAAACAACCAGTGCAAACAGGAAGTCCTTGAACTTGTGAAGTCAGGCAAGCGTTCGGCCTCTTGCAGAGTTTTCTGTCTTGTGGGGGAAGATACTAGGAGTGTACGTTTCTTGCATACAGACTTGAAAAGTCCATTATGGACCCAAATCACATAGGTGGAATGCTAGAGCGTATCGGGGAGGTGGGGCTATTTTTCGCAAATGCTAACTTTGTTTCTGCTAATACTGCGAGTCCTCTAGACAGTGATTATCCTTACTTTTAAATCCACAGAGACTAGCACAGTGCCTGGCACAGAGTTGGTGATCAGTGTTGCATTGAGCATGAAGGACAGAAGATTCTGCAGACTTAAGGGGAGGGTGTGTGTGGGCACATACAGGGGTCAGCATCGCTTTGGTCAGCTCCTGGTCACATGGTCCTGACTGGAACAGTGTGTGATCAGACGGCCTCCTAGCAGCCTGGTCCTGGGCCCGGCCAGCACTCACCCCTGCCTTTTCTGCCCTGTCTTTTCTCCCCCAGGGTGTTTGGCTTCCCTGTCCACTATACCGACGTCTCCAACATGAGCCGCTTGGCAAGGCAGAGACTGCTGGGCCGGTCGTGGAGCGTGCCCGTCATTCGCCACCTCTTTGCTCCGCTGAAGGAGTATTTTGCTTGTGTGTAAGGGACATGAGGGCAAACTGAGGTAGTGACAAAGTAAACAACAACAACAACAAACAAACATGAAAAACACAAAACAAAACACCAAGAACATGAGGATGGAGAGAAGTATCAGCACCCAGAAGAGAAAAAGGAATTTAAAACAAAACCACAGATGCGGAAATTATCGGAGGGCTTTGCCTTGCAAAGAGGGTTGGCCATCATCTCCTGATTTTTCAATGTTAAACTTCAGTCCTATTTAAAAACAAAACCAAGCCCCTTTCCCCTCCCCCCTTTAATTTCTGGTCAAACCTTTTGTTTTCTACTCTTTCCAGAGGGGTTTTCTGTTTGTTTGGGTTTTTGTTTCTTGCTGTGACTGAAACAAAAGGGTTTATTACAGCAAAAATCAGTAACAAAATAGTAACAATACCTTGCAGAGGAAAGATGGGAGAGAGGAAAAAAGAAAATTCTATAGAAATCTATATATTGTTTTTTTTTTTTTTTTTTTTTTTTTTTTTACTATATATCTTTTTTTTTTTTTTTTTTTTTTGTTGTTGTCTCTAGCCTGATCAGATAGGAGCACAAGCGGGGGGCAGAAAATAGAGAGACACTTCGGGCGGCACAATTCCCTCCTGGCCCCTGAGCCGTCCTGCCAGCACCATTCCTGGTCATGCAAAACAGAACCCAACTAGCAGCAGGGAAGACAAGAACACCCACACAGATACTTTTCTACAGTATTTCAGGTGCCTACCACACAGGAAACCTTGAAGAAAATCAGTTTCTAGAAGCCGCTGTTACCTCTTGTTTACAGTTTATATATATATGATAGATGTGAGATATATATATATATAAAAGGTACTGTTAACTACTGTACAACCCGACTTCATAATGGTGCTTTAAAACAGCGAGATGAGTAAAAACATCAGCTTCCACGTTGCCTTATGTGCAAAGGGTTTTAACCAAGGGTGGAGAAAGGGACAGAGCTGGAAGATGAAACGATCATGGTGGGGTTTTCCCTCCTTGGTTCCTAAAAAGGCGAAGGAGGAGAACTTGGGAACGGTGGTCTCCCATTTCTCCCTGCCAAAAGGGGGTGAGGTGAGGTGGTCGGGACCGTGGGAAGCTGAGAGTGGAATTCATCCAGACTCACGCAATAACCTTTTGATTTTTGTTCTAAAAGGAGACTCCCTTGGGAAGATGGCAGGGTGAGGGGTCTTCAGTCCCAGTTTCTCACTTTAGCTGATTCGAGGGCTCCTTGTGGTGGGATCAGAAGTCATCCAGAGTGTGGGAAAGTGACAGTTAAAACCCCGCCTGGAGCAAATAAAAAAACATACAAAACGTACTGGTGCTTTCCTGTCTAAGTCGCCTTTTGTGTGTTCTTTTATGAGGCCCCCACCATGCACCCCTCTGTGCACAAGGCGGCGCCTGGCCCCTGGAATGTGATGTTTTTGGTCATCTCCAAAAGGCTGCAGTTTTATACTGGGAGGCTGATGACACATTTTATTATAATTATTATTATGGTTCTGGTTATAATTACGTTTGTTTTAAGATTTTCTTTAAGAAAACAAAAACCCAACACCCCTCCTGTTAGGTTTCAAACCAAGGTGCGGGGAGCAGGGTGCTTTTTAAGTACAAGTGGTGGCTCTGGTGCCCTGGCTCCCCACCCCTTGGGCCAGGTGGGCCACCGGGCACAGTGACAGTGGGCGTCCCGAGAGTCTGCTCCGGGTCAGCCCCTCTTCTCTTCTACTTCCCTCCTCTGAGTCAGGTGTGTCAGGGCTGGAGGGAGGACCCAGCAGGCTCTCTCCTTGTGTGTATGATTGGAGTGTGTATTTCTTTTCTAGTACTTGTCTGATGATAGCTGTGCTCTTAACCTTGAGCCAGCAGCACCTGGAGCCCCAGCTGCACGACACTTGGTCCCACTTCCTATGGAGGCGGACCGCCTGGCGTTGGCGGTAGGAAGGGACGGCATTTGGTGGCTCCAGGGTGAGGGCCCGATGGGCAGATGCTTGCCTGGATCAATGGGGTGTAGATAATGTGGCATATAGAGATATATATTTTATAATTGGGGGGGGGAATGGCACCTCCTGGGACTGGCAGAGATGGGGGGTGTGCTGCCAAGCACATGGTCCCATGTTCGCATCCCTAGAAAGAGGGCCTACGGTGATAGGCACTATATAAATACATAGATAGGGTCAGGTATAAGAAATATTATGGAGTGGGGTGTGGGGGAGGGGCTCCGAGTGCTGAGCCCTAGGCCCCACTGCAGACAGAAGCCCACCCAGTCAATTTCACAGACACAGGAACACTTCTGTACAGATGCATAGCGTGCACGTGCACACACGCCAGGAGCCCCCAGCGCTCCCCAGGATTCAGGACTTTGTGGAGTCAGCCCGCGCAGCTATTTACCTCTGTTGCCCTGATTGCAGGCAGACTGTCAATCCCAGAAGTTGCTAGGTGCTGAAAGGCAGGAAGAAGGAGGAGGTTTTATTTTAGCAGGTGCTCTCCTCTAGCAGGTAGTGTTCTATCTCTTTTGCCCCTGGTGATGTCAAAAGATTCTTCTGTTAGCAACCTGTGATACTGACCTGCAACTCTAGGCACCAGTAAAGTCAGCCCTCTACTCCCCCTACCTATTCTCCCCCAACCAAAACCAAATTGACGTTCGGGTCTGCCTTGGCCAGGGGACTTCCATTTGAAAAAAATGGGACAGGGAACCTCATCTTTTGAATAAAGCAAATTAGGAATTAGTGACAAGGCGAAACCAAGGCTTTGCATCCCTTGCTCATTGCTCAGGAGAAAGATCCCAGCTGGTGGCCAGTCTCCCTCTCCTGTTCGGGGTGCTTGGCCCTGGACCCCAGTCTACTCATTTACTTGTTAAGATTGACTTTTAAGATCATGTTTTCTCAGTTGCTTCCTGCCATCTCCATAACCTTATGGCAGATGGTGACTGGGCCCCCATGGGGCTGGAGCAGCCAGGACAGCGGGAGACCTTTGCCCTCCCTCGTTGGAGTCCCTGTACCTAACCGTGGTGCTCTCCCATCCCCTCCTTCCTCCAGCCAGGCTTCATTCTTCCTGGCCTGGGGTCCACCAGCACCACTCCAGGAGGGCTAGGGGGAGGAGGGCTGCCTCAGGCAGTCCAAGGTGCTCCCTCCCCCTAGAGCCAACACTAAGGTCTTCCCAGCTCCCAGCATTAGGACAGTGTCTCTTCCTGAGCCTTCCTCTGCAGATAGACTTCCATCTCTGCTTTGGGCTCTCCAGGCCTTCTGTCCACTGCTTATGCGAAGGAATTAGCTTTTCTCATGGCCCAAGCTCTCTACCTTAACTGGGCCTGGTGTTCCACCCAAGAGGTTGGTCTGGGGAGTCTGAACAAAATTGGTAGCCATGGATGTGGCAAGCCTAAAGGATTTCTTCCTAGTCAGAGAAGAGAAATAATCAGGCCTGCTGCCTCAGACTTGTTTGGGGCCCTTCTGCTGGACCAGTCAGCTTGCTCAGGAAGTGGAGGTCAGAGAGGCCAGACGATGCCTTGTTGTGACTGACTGCATGAGGAGCAGTTGTTCCTCTCGGTCTAGCAACCTGGTGGCCCCAGAATGGGCCAGATGGGACATGGGGACACCTTGCAGAGACTAGAGTTAACAATCACCAGCTCTTCCAGCTCAACTAATGGGCTTGGTCTCAGAGTAGAACTTGGCAAAGGGACCTTGGGAATGTGCCACCTTGGTCAAGCTGGGAACTTATTCCCACCTCCAGTTCTGGGGGCACTTCTGGGAACAGGTGTTGGGTCACCTTCCAAAGGAACTATGACAGGCTGAGACATGGTCATGCAAGGACTAAGGTGGGAGGTCATTACTTTCGGTGTGGATGAGGCAGAGGGCAGAGGCAGTGGGGTGGCAGAAACCAGAAAGCCTAGGGAAAATTTTGTAGTATATTCCCAATGGAATTTTCTTTCCAAAGAGTAGGCCCATTGACCCCCTGGAAATGAGAAATGAGGGCTTCTAGGGACTGAGGATGACAGCCTTCCCACCATAGGTGCCAAGTAGGGCATGGTGCCAAAGAAATCTGTGGCTCTTGCCTGGGGGCAGTAGTCGGGTGCTAGCGCCAGGGTCACAGAACCCTTGGTCCCTTACCTGAAGAAGCTAGTTTCCAGCAGGTGGCTGCTGAGCTCCCGTGAGCCTCAAGTTGGCTGGTGCTAATCCCTTTCCCCTCTTGGGACCGATTTGTTAGTGCACAGGCAGACTGGAGAACAGTAGGCCAGGAACCAGCAGGCAGGAAGTAGTGGAGGGCCCTTCGGTCAGCAGATGATGACACGACTGTGCTGCTATCCTTTGTTCTCTCTAGACCCAAGGGCAGTTGCCTCCTTGCTGTTGAACATCCTACTAGAAAGCAAACTTCCCAAACGAGCATCCAGGACCTCTTAGCTTTGAAACAGGCCTGGGAGTGGTTGGCTGATGGAGATGCCCATGTCATTTTTGGTGAGTTGATAGAGTATGGTTTGGACCAGGCAAGCCCAGCAGGAAGAAAGGCCATTTGACCTTGAGTGGGTCTAAGCAGGGCTGGCTTCCATCACCTCCCACTTAGCTGGCCACCAGGCAGTGCAACTCCAGGGAAGCGTAGATGGGAATTATCCACCATCCTGAGGCCAGGAAGATCTCTGATAGGAGCAAGGGAAGGACTATTTCAGCTGAGCCATTTGGAAAATATCCTTACAGGAAGACTACAATCATTCGTTGCCATAGTTCCGACTGTAGTATATATGGAGTAGATTTTGGAGGCAGTTTTGGATTCCTGTCACTAGTCTGCTTGGGGCGGAGTTGCTGTGACACTCGTGTCTTTTAGCGTTGTCATCTTCAGGAGACTGACAGGGGACCCCTCAAGCTGTGGGTGTGGGTGAGGGCCTCGGGGCCTGCCTGCATAGTGGCCTGAAAGGGTCTGGTGGTTTGTGTTGGTCAGGGGTACGGCAGAGCCGAGATTCTGGTGAGAACTGAGTTTCTTGCCAGGCCTGCGTTTTGCTCCTGGGAAGTGAGTAATTTGAATGTGTCATCAAGCATTCTCTAGTCTGGTTGCTCCCAGTGCTTGTGACACAGTGTGACACTGGAGTTGTCCTTAGGGAGCCTGCCCACCTGGCAGTAAGCAGCCAAAGGCTTCCCCCAACCACAGGATGGAGAAGGTGTGAGGGAGGGATGGTCTTGAGTAGAATCGCCCTTCTGGCTGTTCCCACATGAGTCTGTGGATTATCCACACGTGTAGGCATCTCCTCGCCTGCTTGTGCTGGGTATCAGGAGGATGTGGGAGGAACAAGAATAGAGTAACTCAAAGGGTGAAGTCCACTGTCCTAGCAGAAGCTCTGGAGTCTTTACATTTTGGAAAAGGAAGGCTGGGAACCTTGGGAAGAGCAGTCACTCCCCTGCACCTGTGTTTCAGAGACCCGGCAAAGGTGGGCCTTCGGTTGGTGACCTCTTGCTTATGTCTGGCCCTAGGCAGTGGGGGTAAGGATGGAAGGTCCCCTTGCCAGTGGCAACTTGCTATCTTCCCCAAAATGGAGGCCCATGGACTCCTGTAGCTCTGGTAACTGGAAACCCGCCAGATCTGCTCCCCTCAAGGAGTGCAGGCGGATAGCTTCATCAAACCCCAGCCCAGTGGCCTCCAGCCTATCCCTGAGGAGATGAGCAGGGATCTAAAGCATCCCCTTAGACCCATTTTACTTCACAGACTGATTTGGTTGCACAGCCCTAGAATTCAACAACCCAACAACAACAACAAAAATGCCGAAATTCCTTAGAATACGCAGAGGGAGGAGGTGACTCAACAAGGTGCTAAAAACATTTTATTAAAAATATATATTGTTAAATTAAGTCTGCTGTCTGGACAATGACTGTTTGTTTTGTTTTCTTGTAGTGGAGTTTAAAAGAGATTATTATTTTACTCTGATATATTATTATTAAAAAGGCATTTTAACTTTGTACTTGAAAACTAAATGAGCGATTTCATGTGTTTTAGCTGAGGCATTGAAGTAGCGGGTGCTTACTTATTTGTGGGAAATCATGTATTCATACTGAAGAATAAACTCCGTAGCTGATTTGGTAATAACTTTTCCTGTTACAGACGATTTCGCTTTGACCCCGGCGGCAGAGCGCTTCCACTCCACATTCCACGCAGCTAAATGCAGGACTTAAGCCCCAGACTTCCCGCCCTGCCCTCTTTCCTTTCTCTTGAGTTCCTCTTTTCTCCTCTTTTTTCCACCTCCCTGGTTCCAGCATCCTTTCACCACTATATATTTTTTTAGGGTTGCTTCTCTATTTATTGACAATAATAATGTACATTTCACAGTCTGGTTCTGGGACATCAAGGGAGGGGCGGGTGAGTGAGGGCCTCGAGCGGCTCCCCGAGGCCTCCCTGGTGTTCTGTTGTATCTCTGTGTAAGTGATGCTCGTGACATAGCTGTTTATGAAATAATTAAAGAGGTCAATGCGTACAGCAGATGTAGAAAGTCTGTCAGTTCCGCCTTCATCACTTTTTTTTTTTTTTTTTTTTTTTTTTTTTTGTGCCCAGAAGAATATAATAAAGCTCCTTTCTAATGTACTTGTGCTGGAGAACACTTGAATAAATGGACTGTTTTTGTGCAAAAAAGAAAAACGGAAAACACACCGTAAATATGTCCTTTTGTCTTGCGTCTCCTTTTCCCTGACATGACTGTTCACGGCCCTCTTCAGAAGGTGTGAGCACCTCCATGGGAGCTGCTCGTACCGGGGCAGACAATGCAGTGCCTCTGTTTAAAACGTCACCTGTGTGCATGTGAAACAGGCTAGGAACTAGGAAGAAGGCAGAGTCGGGTTGACTTGAAGCTCAAAGATAACTTATATTCAGACAAGGTTGCTGCGGTCACAGATTCTGTCCTGGGCAGAGTGACAGAAGTTGTAAGACCACAGCAGGGAGAGGAGAGAGCCCTGCACTAGTGCTTTTGGTCACACGTGGCCTGGACGGCTTTTGCGTACGGGCATAGGTCCCGCTGAACGGGATGCCCTCAGTAAACTGAAGGGCCATCAAAGGAGAGCAGCCATCATGGTGGACAGTCTGCAGTGTCTGAGGGACCCTAAACAAACCAAGATGAGGAAGGAAGAACTGGGAGGAGATGGTAGCTGTTTGCAAACACTTGACAGGGTGAGCCCACTGGGCTGGTATGATTCCTGGTAGCTCCATAGGGCAGGCAGAAGTGGGGTCGGTCCGCGCCAGCAGTGGGGAGACTAAGTTCAGTTCAGCATAATGACATTTTTACTCCCGTGGCCAACAATACAACAGGTACCTAGAGTGCAGTGAAGCCCTGGTCAGTTAAAAGGCGCTGGACCACCATGTGATGCTGGGCCGCAGAAAGCAACAGTGGCCCAGCTGGCCTTTCAGCCGCAGTCTTGAGGTCCTCCCACTGCCTGGCCCCACCTCGGAACTGTCTTGGAAGTGGACAGTGCCTCGTGGTTTGCAGAGTCCCTTCATGCGCGCTGCCTCCTGGGTCCTCATGAATCTCTGCCCACCAGCCACTAGTCACTAGTTCAGAGGCTGTCTGTCCCTGTCCCCACACTGACAGACTGCATCTAAATAAATGAAAGAAGTGAGACTATTTCCACCACATCTCAACCCTAAGCCTGCGGGCATGGTGTGCCCCATTTTAATCTTCCAAGCACTATGCCAGTCCGCCAATGGTTTCTTAAGCGAGGGTTATTCAACATTTCTCTTATATGGTAGTCTTGGGAGGAGGTTTAGGACTGACCACCTCCCTGGCAGCATTGAAAGAAATTAGAAGGGGAAGGATAGGAAAGAAGAAAACCCTTCTAGACTAACAGGCTTTTATAATGAGCACTTTTGTCTTTTTCTTTCCTTTTTTTCCTTTAACAAAGTTGTAAATGTTCATTTAACTTTTATCCTAATTTTTTTCTCAATATTTTTCAGTGTTGATATAGAATTCTTGTTTTTAATGGGTGTGTGCCATTCTGTTGTTGGACGTTTGTTTCCTTGTATGTATTTTTTTAATTTTAGCTATAAATAGAGCTGCAATGAACATCTTTGTGTTTGGTTTTATTTTATTCCCCCTGTATTTTGTAATTTTTCAGAAATGAGACTTTCGGGGCGAAGTAGATGAACATTTTCATTGGCTCCTGACACATTTGCCTGATTTCTTCAACTTGCCAAAAGACAGATAGTGTATCTTAGTCTCTGAGGCTCTCAGTTCAGAAAGAAAAAAGTCATGGTCCTTAGCTTGACCAGTTCAAGCTGTGGGGAAGTAAAGACTCAAGACTTTTTCTTTAAGAAGCTGGAAATTATCTGTAGCGAGAAGCAAGAGGTGGAAGCAACACCATTTAGCCCTAGAACGTTTTAAATTAGCTCACCTGGAGGAAGCCCAGGGGGGATGAAATTCAGCTCTCAGACTAAATAGAGATGGGGGGAGGGGTGCCAGTGCCCTCCAGCTCTGTGAGCCATGCCTGAGCACCCCGGTGTGTCAGAGATGAGCTCCTGACTATGAGAGAGAGTTCCTGGAGCCTTTGGTCAATAAAAACCATCCTATGAAGTTCCCGGGTTTAAACAAGGTGTCATTTGATGGTAGAGGGTTAGGAAGAGACAGGAGGGTCAGGGCTGGGCAGGAGTCACACAGTTGTGAAGTGACAGCAGCCCACTCAGGCTGCCTAGGTGGGTAGTGTCAGCTGCCTACATTTGCCAGGCTTGTGAGTTCAAATGCAGCATCCTTGAGTTCAGCAACATTGACTCAGTGGGTATCAGTGGAGCAGAGGAGGAAAGGAGACCGGAGGCTGCCCTGGGAGCAGGCTGGAGGGCAGGCCAGAGCCGTACACAGCAGGGCCAGAGGCACCAACATGGACAGTGGGTATAATTCCTGGGGAGTGTGGATGTTGGATGAGGGGCTGCTATAAGGGCAAGAAAGCATATGTTGTAGGTGGGGGCACAAGAAAGTCACATCCAAGGGGAACGGGGCTCCCCTGGGAGTGGTTCCTGGCATCACCCTAAAGCTCCCTTTCTTCTTGACTCCAATACACTTCAAAAAGATGTGGCCCATTCTCCTCAGTGGCCTGTTTACTCCTCTAAGCTGGGATCCTATGAGGAGGTACAGTTGGGTTGGAAAGAAAGCGCCTCAGGGTTTAGGGCATTATGGATGGAGTAGGGAACATTTGTGGGGTGGGCAATGCAAGCAGCAATTTTGTAGAGATGGAGTCAAACCTCAGAGATCCACTCGGCCAACCCCTGATTTTCAATCCCTAAGTCCTAGTGCCTGAACTGTGCCCTGCTTCGAAGAAAAACCACATCTGGCTCTGAAACCTGTGTGCCCTAGGACAAGCCCCTTCACCTTTCTTGAGCCTCAGTCGTCTCCTTGGAAATTTTGGTTTT
The DNA here is from genome assembly GCA_030035585.1 of Dugong dugon. Taxonomy (NCBI): domain Eukaryota; kingdom Metazoa; phylum Chordata; class Mammalia; order Sirenia; family Dugongidae; genus Dugong; species Dugong dugon. Next base: position 75,615,590 of record CM057473.1, read on the forward strand.
GTCTTCTTACCTCAAGTGGCCCCATCACTTGGCCTCCGGTGACTCCATCACCCACTATTAGGTGTGAGGAGTTGCAGGGTGCTGGGGTGGGGAGCAAGGAGCCCCTGTGGAGACACCCACTTTGGGGTGGCTCTAGCAGAACCAAGGGCTTTGGTCAAAGTCAGTGTACTTGGGTAGAGCCTCTGGAAAAGCTTTGGCCCTGATGGACTGACAAAGCCCCCACTCCGGCTCAGGAAATGGGGGCGCTCAGAAGCCCAACATAGGGAAAAAGACAGTCGATTCTCATTATTTGCTAAAATTATGTTCTGTAAAGTTGCTGTGAACCCTGAACTAGGGAATGCTGCTAATTTGCTCCTAGGGGAAAAACAGGGTTAGGGTCCTGTGAGCCTCTGGTTACAATACTTTTCATCAACCTATGGCTACTACATAGCCTTCTTTTATGTGTATTTCTGTTAAAGACATCTTATTTAACATATATTGTTGATCCATTAACATTGAACTCGCGGCCAACAGCACTTGTAACTCAAGCCTGAAGGAAGCATATCTAACACGTATTTTCTCTGTAAGGCCTCATAGCTGTCTTTCTTGTGCTTAGGAACAACAGCCAGCACTTCGGCATTGCACTTGGGGGCCATTTTAAACAGTGAATCACCAACAAAAAGCACAAGAATGAGAAAAACATGGCACTCAATAGACCACAGAAAGGACACTTGTTTACAGTATGAGGGCCGAAACTAGAAGGCAGAGGGTTACCTTGTTCGACCTCAGCTGGGAACTTCTGCATCTGGCAACTCAAATTTTTTGAGGCTCTTCACATGTCCACAGATTACCGCGAAAGCACTGCAAGCATTGCATTGGAGGTTACAAATACATTTTAGCAAATAGGCACATTCACAAATACGGAATCCATGAATAATGGGTATTGACTGTACCTCCACCACGTATTGAGTGTCCATCCCTTGCCCAGCCCTGCACTAGGATCCTGTTTAACCGCGATCCTGCCAGGCCCCATGTGAGGATGTTCCTTCCATTACATAACTTGTGCTCCCTCCCCAAACCCACCCCTCCCTGAGTCTCTCTGACTCTGCCCTCCCTCATCCTCCAGTGGAGGAGGCTGCCCTGCTCACCCTGCCATCTTCCTCCCCCTACATCCCACTCCATCCTCCTTGGGGCATGACTACTACACCAGGCTTCCCTCCCTCTGGCATCATCGATCTCTTAGTTTCTTCTGCAGCATTTCCATCAGCACACTAGTGTGCCTCAATGGCACCTATCCATCTTAAAAACATACCCCATCACCACTACTATTCAACATTGTTCTGGAAGTCCTAGCCAGACAAATTAGGCTAAGAAAAAAAAAAAAAAAAGTATCCAAATTGGGAAGGAGAAAGTAAAACTATTCCTTTTCACAGACAATATGATTCTATACGTAGAAAATCCCAAAGTATCCACAAGGAAGCTATTAGAACTAACAGGTGAAGTCAGCAAAGTTGCGGGGTACAACATCAATAAACAAAAATCGGTAGGGTTTCTGTACAACAGCAATGTGCAAGAGGAAAGGGAAATTAAGGAAACATTACCTTTTACAGTAGCATCTAAAAGAATAAAGTACCTAGGAATAAATTTAACCAGGAAGGTGAAAGATCTATATACAGAAAAATATAAAACATTGCTAAAAGAAATCAAGACCTAAATAAATGGAAGGATATTTTATGTTCGTGGATTAGAGGGCTTAATATAGTTAAGATATCAGTATTCCCCAAAGCAATACTTTGTTGTTGTTACTAGGTGCCATCGAGTCAGTTCCGACTCATAGCAATCCTAAGTACAACAGAACAAAACCCTACCTGGGGCGAGAGGTTCTGGCAAGATGGCGCTCGAGGCAGAAGCACACTCCGTCCCTCCACAGCAGAGATCCGAAAAACTAAGCCAAACAGAGAATGCAACAATCCTGAAACCTTAGAACATCAAATGAAGAGATAAAGAACTCAGCCAAGCACCAAACGGAGTGAGACTACTGAAAGAGAATGGAGAGCGAGGAGAGATTCATGCAGAGGTCCCCTACCAGCTAACGCAGTGCAGATCCACCATCTTCGACTCCTATCGGAGACCAGCAAACGGGGGTACGAGAAAGCAGCCTCATGGAGCGTCCAGTGGGAGACAAAACAGTCAGGACAAAACAAACAAATCTACAGTCAATAAACGAGAGAAATATCTACTGAATGCCCCGAAAACAGCAAACAATATCAAAACATTTACAAAAACAGGACAGGATGGTTCCAGTAGGCGTTCAAATTAAAACACCAGATGACTCTCCTGTGGAAGAAAATGCGCTAGAAGTACCTGATAGGGAATTCAAATCTCTAATACTCGGAATTTTCCAAGAACTGAGGCAAAAAGCTGACAAACATGACAAAAAAATAGACAAATTCATGGAAAATACAGACAAAAAATTAGAAGAATTCAGGAAGATGATGCAGGAACAAAATGCCAAAAAAAATTCACAACTAGAAATTATCCAGAAACAACAATTAGAAATCCAAAAGATAAACAACAAGATTTCAGAAATGGATGATGTCATAGAAGGGCTGAGAAGCAGATTTGAAACCGTGGAATACAGGATCAGTGGAACTGAAGACAAACACTTGGATACAACTCTGTTTCAGGAAAACTCAGAAAAAGAACAAAGAAAAATGAAGCGACCCTGAGAGTTATGTGGGACACAATTAAAAGCAAAAATTTAAGAGTGATTGGCATTCCATAACAGGGGTAGAAAACAGAAAACACAGAGAGGATCATTGAGGAACTGCCGACAGAAAACTTCCTCAATATCATGAAAGATGAAAAGCTGGCCATCCAAGAAGCTCAATGAACCCCATATAGAAGAGACCCCAAAAGAAAATCACCACGGCATATCATATTCACACTCGCCAAAACCAAAGACAAACAAAGAATCCTGAGAGCAGCTTGTGAAAAACAAGAAGTCACATACAGAGGAGAAACAATAAGACTAAGCTCAGATTATTCGGCAGAAACCATGCAGGTAAGAAGGCAGTGTGATGACATATATAAAATCTTGAAAGAAAAAAATTGTCAGCCAAGAATAATATATCCTGAAAAACTCTCTTTCAAATTTGATGGTGAAATTAGGTCATTTCCAGATAAACAGAAACTAAGGGAATATGTAAAAGTCAAACCAAACTTACAAGAATTATTAAAGGGAGTTCTTTGATCTGAGGACAAACAGCTTCAGCCCTCAGGCAGGACCTAGGACACAGGATCGTACGAGCCAGATACCAATCTAGGAAATGAACTCTCGAGGACTATCCAAAACCAAAAGAAATACAACAGGGAATCAGAGCAGTCAATCGATGGATGACAACAACATCAAAACAATGAAAGAGGGAATAAATGGCATAGGTATAGAACCTTCTAATGGAGAGGAAGGCAAGGCGATACCAAGTAAGGGTAGACTGCTTCAAACTTAGAAAGATAAGGGTAAAATTTATGGTAACCACAAAGAAAGTTAACAAACCAACTCATAAAAAAAAAGAGGAAAAACATAAAGTCTCAGCAAAAACAAAACCTACAAAAACAAAAGAAATGAAAAAAAAAAATCCACAGACAAAAGTAACTCAGCACAAGAGAGTAAGAACAAAGAACATGTCAGCACAACAAAAAAAAGCACTACAAAATGACAGCAACAAACTCACATCTATCAGTAATTACACTGAATGTAAATGGACTCAATGCACCCATAAAGAGATGGAGAGTCACAGAATGGATAAGAAAACAGGATCCATCAATATGCTGTCTACAAGAGACATACCTTAGAAAAAAAGATGTGAATTTATTAAAAGTCAAAGGTTGGAAAAAAATATATCAAGCTAACAACTACCAAAAAAGAGCAGGAGTGGCATTTCTAATCTCAGATAAAATAGACTTTAAAACAAAATCTACCATAAAAGACAAAGAAGGACACTATATAATGATTAAGGGGAGGATCCATCACGAAGACATAACCATAATAAACATCTACGCACCTAATGACAGGGCTCCAAAATACATAAAACAAACTCTAACAACACTGAAAAGAGAAATTGACAGTTCCACAATAATAGTAGGAGACCTCAACACACCACTGTCAGTAAAGGACAGAACAACTAAGACGAAACTCAGCAAAGATACAGAAGACCTAAAGGGCACAATCAGCCAACTTGACCTCATAGACATATATAGAACACTCCATCAAACCACTGCAAAGGACACATTCTTTTCCAATGCCCATGGAACGTTCTCCAGAATAGACCACATCTTAGGCCACAGAGCAATCCTCAACAAGATCCAAAACGTTGAGATAGATAATTCAAAGTATCTTCTCTGACCACAATGCCATCAAGGTAGAAATTAACAATAGAAAGAGCAAGGAAAAAAAATCAACTACACGGAAACTGAATAATACCCTGCTTACACATCAGTGGGTAATAGAAGAAATCAGAGATGGAATCAAAAAATTCCTAGAATCAAATGAGGATGAAAACACATCATACCCAAACCTTTGGGACACAGCAAAGGCAGTCCTCCGAGGACAATTTATAGCAATAGATGCACATATCAAAAAAGAAGAAAGGGACAAAATCTAAACATTAACTACAGAACTCAAACAAATAGAAAGAGAACAGCAAAAAAAAGCCCACAACCACCGGAAGAAAGGAAATAGTAAAGATCAGAGCAGAAATCAATGAAATAGAGAACAGAAAAACAATAGAAAGAATCAACAAAACCAAAAGTTGGTTCTTTGAAAGAATCAACAAATCGAGAAACCACTGGCCAGACTGAAAAAGAAAAACAGGAGAGGACACAAATAACCCAAATAAGAAATGAAATGGGGGACATTACAATAGACCCAACTGAAATAAAAAGGATTATAACAGAATATTATGAAAAACTATTCTCCAACAAATTTGAAAACTAGAGGAAATGGATAAATTTCTAGAAACACACGGCCTACCCAAACTACAACAAAGTGATGTTGAAAATCTGAACAGACCCATAACAAGAGAAGAGATTGAAAAGGTAATAAAAAAAAATCCCAACCAAAAAAAGCCCTGGCCCAGATGGCTTCACTGGAGAATTCTACAAAACATTTATAGAAGAGCTTGCACCAGTACTACTCAAGCTATTTAAGAGCATAGAAGAGAAAGCAACACTTCCAAATTCATTCTATGAAGCCACCATAACACTGATACCAAAACCAGGCAAAGACGTCACAAAAAAATAAAATTACAGACTAATATCTCTCATGAATATAGATGCAAAAATTCTGAACAAAATTCTAGCCAATAGACTTCAGCATCATATTAAAAAAATAACACACCATGACCAAGTAGGATTCATACCAGGTATGCAAGGATGGTTCAACATTAGAAAATCAATCAACGTAATCCACAACATAAATAAAAGGAAAGAAAAGAATCACATGATCATCTCAATTGACGCAGAAAAGGCATTTGACAAAGTCCAACACCCATTCCTGATAAAAACTCTCAATAAAATAGGTATAGAAGGGAAATTTCTCCACATAATAAAGGGCATCTATGCAAAACCAATGGCCAACATCATTCTTAATGGAGAGAGGCTGAAAACATTCCCCTTGAAAACAGGAACAAGACAAGGATGCCCTTTATCACCACTCCTATTTAACATTGTGCTGGAAATTCTAGCTAGATCAATAAGGCAAGAAAAAGAAATAAAGGGCATCCAAATTGGTAATGAAGAAGTTAAACTGTCCCTGTTTGCAGATGATATGATAGTATACATAGAAAACCCTAAAAAGACTCCACGAGAAACCTACTGGAACTAATAGAAAGATTCAGCAGAGTAGCAGGATACAAGATAAACATTCAAAAATCAGTTGGATTCCTATACACTGGTAAGGAGAACGATGAAAAGGAAATCAGGAAATCAACATCATTTTCAATAGCCCCTAAAAGATAAAATACTTAGGAATAAATCTGACCAGGGATGTAAAAGACCTATACAAAGAAAACTATAAAACACTACTGCATGAAACCCAAAGGGATCTACATAAATGGAAAAACATACCATGCTCATGGATAGGCAGACTCAACATTGTGAAAATGGCAATTCTACCCAAAGCAATTTACAAATACAACGCAATCCCGATCCAAATACCAGCAACATTCTTCAAAGAGATGGAAAAACTAATCATTAACTTTATATGGAAAGGGAAGAAGCCCCGAATAAGTAAAGCACTACTGAAGGAGAAGAATAAAGTTGGAGGACTCACACTACCTGACTTCAGAACATACAATACAGCTACAGTAGTCAAAACAGCCTGGTACTGGTACAATGACAGATACATTGACCAATGGAACAGAATTGAGAACCCAGATGTAAATCCATCCACTTACGGTCACCTGATCTTCGACAAGGGCCCAAAGTCCATCAAATGGGGAAAAGACAGTCTTTTTAACAAATGGTGCTCGCAAAACTGGATATCCATTTGCAAAAAAATGACACAGGACCCATACCTCACACCGTATACAAAAACTACTTCAAAATGGATCAAAGACCTGAATATAAAGCCTAAAACTATAAAGTTCATAGAAGAAAAAATAGGACCAACACTTCAGGCCTTAATACATGGCATTAACAGGATACAAACCATAACTGTCAATGCACAAAACCCAACAGATAAGCTAGATAACTGGGATCTTCTAAAAATCAAACACCTATGCTCGTCAAAAGACTTCACCAAAAGAGTAAAAAGAGAACCTACAGATTGGGAAATAATTTTTGGACAGTACAAGTCAGACAAAGGTCTAATCTCCATAATCTACAAGAAAATCCAACACCTCTACAACAAAAAGACAAATAATCCTATTCAAAAATGGGCAAAGGAAATGAACAGACACTTCACCAAAGAAGACATTCAAGCAGCCAAAAGACACATAAAGAAATGCTCGCGATCACTAGCCATTAGAGAAATGCAAATTAAAACCACAATGAGATACCATCTCACCCCAGCATTACTGGCACGAATCACAAACCCTGGAAATAACAAATGTTGGAGGGGCTGCGGGGAGATCAGAACACTTATGCACTGCTGGTGGGAAAGCTAAATGATACAACCATTTTGGAAAATGATATGGCGCTTCCTTAGAAAGCTAGAAATAGACATACCATTCGATCCAGCAATCCCACTCCTAGGAATATATCCTACAGAAATAAGGGTCGTCACTCGAATGGACATATGCACACCTATGTTCATGGCAGCATTGTTCACAATAGCAAAACGATTGAAACAACGTAGATGCCCATCAACAGATGAGTGGATAAACAAACTATGGTACATACACACAATGGAGTACTATGCAACGAGAAAGAACAACAATGAATCTGTGGAGCATCTCATAACATGGATGAAACTGGAGGACATTATGCTGAGTGAAATAAGTCAATCACAAAAGGACAAATATTGTATGAGACCTCTATTGTAAAAACCCATGAAAAAGTTCACACGCAAAATGTAACAATCTTTGTTGGTTACCAGGGATGGGAGGGGTGGGGGGGGGAATACTAAATAGGCAATAGATAAGTGGTATCTTGGGTGAAGGGTGAGACAGTACACAATACAGGGGAAACTAGCACAACCTGTACAAGGAAAGGTCATGGAAACCCCATAGACACATCCAAACTCCCTGAGGGACTGAGTTGCTGGGCAGAGGGCTCTGGGACCATGGTCTTGGGGAACATCTAGCTCAATTGGCATGACACAGCTTATAAAGACAATGCTCTACCTTCTACCTTGGTGAGTAGTGTCTGGGGTCTTAAAAGCCTGTGAGCATCCATCTAAGATACTCCACTGGTCTCATCCCTTCGGGAGCAAGGGAGAATGAAGAGAACAGGATACAAGGAAAAGATTAGTCCAAAGGACTAATTGTCCACAGCTACCAAAGCCTCCACTGGACTGAGTCCAGTACAGCTAGATGGTGCCTGGCTACCACCACTGACTGCTCTGACCAGGATCCCAACAGAGGGTTCTGGACAGAGCTGGAGAAGGATGTAGAGCATAATTCTAATTCACACACACAAAAAAAGACCAGATTTACTGGCCTAAAGGAGACTGGAGAAACCTCGAGAGTATGGCCCCCAGACACCCTTTTAGCTCAGTGGTGAAGTCACCTCCGCGGTTCACTGTTCAGCCTGGGAGTGGACAGCCCCGTAAAACCAAGTGAGACTAAAGAGGTGCAGGGGTCCAGTGACAAGGGCCAGAAGGCAGAAGGGGACAAGGAAGCTGGTGATAGGGAACACAAGATTGAGTAAGGATATTGTTGATGTGTTGTGAGATTGTTAACCATTGTCATAGGGCAACATTTGTAGTAACTGTTAAATGAGAAGCTATTTTGTTCTGTAAGCCTTCATCTTAAGTGAGAATAACAGCACAATTGGAAGAGCGTAGTCAATGTCTCTGAACTGTGCATGCAGAAATTTTTGAAACAGTGTATCTTTGGCTATGTGTATTTTCACCAAAAAAAAAAAAAACGTTTAGAGTTTAGAGGGTTAATATGTTGTGGGGTTGTTAATCAATGTCATAAAACGACATGTGTACTACTGTTTCATGAGAAACTATTTGTTCTGTAAGCCTTCACCTGAAGTACACTAAAATTAAAATTAAAATTAAAAAACCCTACCTGGTCCTTCACCATCCTCACAATCGTTGTTATCTGGAGCCAGTTGTTGTAGCCACTGTGCCACTCCAACTTGTTGAGGGTTTTCCTCTTTTTCACTGACCCTCTACTTTACGAAGCATGATGTCTTTCTCCAGGGACTCGTCCCTCCTGATAACATGTCCAAAGTGCGTGACACAAAGTCTCGCCGTCCTCTCTTCTAAGGAGCATTCTGGCCGTACTTCTTCCAGGACAGAAAAAGAAATAGTACCCAAATTCAATGCAATCCAGCATCAAAACTCCAACAGCCTTCTTGACAGAAATGGAAAAGCCAATCCTCAGATTTATATGGAAGGGAAAAGGATTCTGGATAGCTAAAGCAATCCTAAAGAAGAAGAATAAAGTAGGAAGACTCACACTTCCTGATTTCAAAACATACTATAAAACTATAGTAATTAAAACAGCCTGGTACGATGGTGAGAAAGTTCCCACAAAAGAGATTCATCACACCTCAATGGATAAACCAAATGTGGCATATACATACAATGGAATATTACTCAGCCACAAAGAGAAATGAAGTCCTGATGCAGGCCACAATATGGATGAACTTAGAGGACATTATGCTGATCGAAATAAGTCTGACCCAAAAGGACAAATACTGTACGCTATCACTTATATGAAATAAACAGCTATAAATAAACCATAAGTAATCAGTGGTTGCCAAGGGCGGGAGGCAGGAGGGAAATGGGAGTTTTTTGCTGAGAAAGAATTGAACGAATGTTAATGGTAGTGGACTAATCTGGAAAAGGACAGCGATAATGGTTGCACAACTTGAAGAATGTAATCAATGTCACTGAAGTATACATGTAGATATTGACGAAATATTGTATGTTTTATTGTACATATATCACTATAATTAAATTTTTTTTTTAAAAAAACAACACTCCGCACACACACTGTCCCGTGACCCCTCTAGGTACTGCCCCATTTCTCTGCTCTACTTAACTGCAAAACTGTCTGTATTTGATCGCTCTGCTTTCTCACTTGTGGTTCTCTCCAGTGGGGCCATTGCCTACTGTTCTGATGTGACCTCTCAGGAATTGGGACCCAGATGACTTCCTCCCTCCCTGAAACCCCCCTTCTTCTTCCCTAAAACCCCTTCTCCGGGACATCACGCCCTCCCGGAGACTTCCTTCCCCACTGCATGCTTCCCTTTTCTTGTCTCTATATGTTGGAGGGCTCCAGGGCTTCCAAATCTATGTTTCCACTCCTGACTTCTCTCCTGAACCCAGGCGCATGAATCCAATTGCCTGCTCTTCCGCTCTGCTTGCATGTTGAACAGACACCTCAAATATAACCTGTCAAATACAGAATTCTTGGTCTTCTAACTTTCTCCCAGTATTCTGCATCTTAGTAACCAGCACTTAACTGGTGTCAAAGCTCTGGGACGCATCCTTGATTCCCCTCTATCTATCACACCCCACATCCAATTTACCAGCACATTCTGAATGTTCTCACCTCAAAAACCTGGGGCCATCGAGTCGATTCCGACTCATAGCAACCCTATAGGACAGAGTAGAACTGCCCCATAGGGTTTCCAAGGAGCCCCTGGTGGATTCGAACTGCTGACCTTTTGATTAGCAGCGATAGCTCTTAGCCACTACACCACCAGGCTTTCCTCAAGTCAGCCATTTTTACTATCTTCATTTCTGCAGCTTTAGCCCATGTCCCCGTCATCTCTCCCCTAACGGGACTCTGTCCCCATCATGCCTCCAGCAGTTCTCTCTGCTTCTGTTCCTGCCCGTTCTAGATCATTCAACACACAGAATAATCTCACTTAAAAATAAAATAAAATAAACCCTTGTAAACAAACCCTCCTTACAGTGACCTACAAAGCCCCACACCCCTCAGGCAGTTCCCTGGAACATGCCAAGCTCTTTCCAGACACAGGGCCTTTGCACATGCTGTACCCTCCACCTGAAACCTCTCCCATCTTCCTCCTCTGCCTGTTTCCCATCATTCAGGTCTCAGCTCAGGGAAACCCTCCTTGACTACTCTATCTCAAGTAGTCTTACACTCACCCTTTAGTCACTTTGTATTTTTTTTTTCATGGCCCTCTGAAAGTCTAATTTATTATTCTACTAATCTGTTTATCGTCTTCCTTCCTCAGGAAAATGAAAGATCTTCGAGGGTAGTGACTTTGCCTTGTTTCTGCAGTGTCCCCAGGGCCTAGGCCAGGTCTGTGATGTAGTCATTCTGTAGTAATCATAATCACTGTTATAACTAAAACATATTGCGTGCTCACTATGTGCCAGAAATCATTCTGTAGGAAGTCACTTAATCTTCACAACCCTCTGTGCGAGGTACTGTTATTATCCCACTTTACAGATGAGAGAATGGAAGGCTTCTACTCATGGTCACAGGGTGCATACTGGCAATGCCCAAATTCAAAGCTCATCTGTGTACAACGTGGCTGCCGGTTCTCAGACAGAGTTACCTGGCCCCACTCTACCTCTCACAGGCCTTGGGTTGCCCCTTTGGGTCCCTATGGCAGCTTCTCGATCCCTCCCTGAGGGTCTGAGTGTGTGGCACCTCAATCTTCTCCTGCCTTCAGCCCTGAACTCACTGCCACCCAGTGGTGTCACTAGGGTTGGTATCACCCAGTGTGGTAACTCATGATATCACCCTCCCCACGCTAATTACCACAATATTGTAGCTAAAACACCAGAAAATTTGACAAAATCAACGACTCTTAAAAACACCGACAGATGAAACCACATGATTCAAAGTGTCATTGTAATAATGACAGGTCTGACCATTAGAGAACATTAGAAGGTTCAAAAAAGTAAATTAGCATACAATTTTAGCCTGGTAGGTATAACTAACTACAGGTATATATATATTTTTTTTTAAATATATATTTTATTGTACTTCAGGTGAAAGCTTACAGAGCAAATAGTTTCTCATGAAATAGTAGTACACATGTTGTTTTTTGACATTGGTTAACAACCCCACAACGTATTAAGCCTCTAAATTCTCAACCTTTTTTTTTGATGAAAATTACAGCTGGCCAAAGATACACCGTTTCAAAAATTTCTACATTCACAGTTCAGTGACATTGACTTACAGGTATATTTTTATAAATAATAATAAATTTCTGCTGAAACACTGCACAAAAATTTTATAGACAGTCACTTTGGTGTCACCCCCTCTGACAGTGCCACCCGGTGCGGTCCGCACCCCCCGCACCACCCTAGTGACGCCACTGCCTCTACCCACCACCCCAGAGAGCAGCCCATGCAGAGTGAAGGCTACCCAGAGTTGGAGGCCAGGGCTGAGTCACTGTTCCTGCTTGCTGTGCAACCTTCAGCAAGTCTCTTAACCTCTCTGAGCCTCTGCTTAGACTGGAGAGGAAGAATCTGACACTGACTTCCTCACAGGTTGTTTTGAAATCAAATGAGACAGCGAATGGGGAAAGGTTTGGGATAGTGGTAAGGGATGGGCAAAGGGCCACCTGTCTCCTCTGGCAGCCTTCACTCCATGGGGCTCTGGCCTGGTAGGTCCACAGCATCGCTCAGGGGCTGGGTCCAGGGGCACCCAGCAGAGTCAGGCAGTGGTGCTGGAAGGCTGGGCATAGAGAACCTTGGAAGGAGATTTCATATATTATAGGCTCCTGCTATGCCCTGTCCCTAGATGGCACAAACGATTAAGAGCTTGGCTACTAACCAAAAAGTTAGTGGTTTGAATCCACCCAGAGGCACCTTGGAAGAAAGGTCTGGTGTCTACTTCTGAAAGATCACAGCCTTGAAAACCCGATAGAGTGCAGTTCTACTCTGACACACATGGGGTTGCCATGCGTTGGAATCGACTCCACGGCAACTGGTTTGGTTAAGTTTTGGTACTGTGCCCCCAGACGTTGTGTGCTGAGCCACCTCCCTACAGAGGCCTACCCTGGCTTGGGTTTGGAGACTCCCTCCTAATTTTCTGTTTCAATTCTTTGTTTCTTTCATTGCTCTTATCACAACTGGTAATCGTTTTGTTTGTTTACTTGCTTATTGTCTGTCTCCCTTACTAGAGTGAAGTCCATGGGGGCAAAAACGGAGCTCTTCACATGTTTGTTGAATGGATGGGTGACGTGCCCAGCCACACACGTGCGGGGATCTCTCATGGTCTCAGGAGCCTCTTCTGCTGGGCTGAGCATGGTTCGGGGGGGTGTTTACAACGTCTGGGACCTCTGTGAAGTAGCTCCAACCCAACTGTAGAAATGCCTAGATTGTGACCACGGTGTACTAAGGGCCAGGAGAAGGGTAACAATACTCACTACTGAGTGTCCACTGTATACAAGGAATTCTACCCTGTAGGTACCAACAGTGATTGCACTTCATGGTTCTGACTTGTGCCAAGTCCTTTACAAGTGCCATCTTATTCAGGTTTATGATGTCCATTTTACAGACAGAAAACTGAGGCTCAGAAAGATTAAGTAACTTGGCTAGAGTCACACAGGTAGAAGATGGTCGAGAGGAGTTTAAAATCCAGAGGTGCTGCCTGGCATCACAGCCCAGTGGGCTGTTTCCACCCTCCAGGCGTCCTCAAAGCCAGCATCTGCCCAACGGAAGGGTTGCCTGTGCTCTCAGACAATCTCTGCAATGAAGAGCGTGAACCATAGGTTTAAAAAAAAAAATTAATATAGCATGAATATTTTTTCCTGAGTATAAAATTGTATTAATTGCGCCAAATTTTAAAGTAACAAAAAAATAAAAATAAAAACAACTCATATCCTTCCCAGAGTAATCACCATTGAGTATGTTTCTCTGTTTCACTTTTGAATTAGATACATATACAACTTTACAACTTAAAATTCTATTATGCATTAACATACTGTTTCATAACTTACTAAGTTTATTGAGAACTATGTGCCAGATACCATTTTTATGTTAACGTTTTATTGTGAACATATTCCCACATCAATAAATTTCTTCCTTTGAAAACATCATTTTTAGTGACTGTATACTATTCCATTCTATAGCCATATCATAATTTATTTAATCCACCCTGTTTTTGGAATTTAGGTTTTGTTTCGTTGTCTTTTATTTGGAGTGTACATTCCATCATGGTCCTTCGCTAATCAGCATACATTTGCATATATTTTTGTACAAAGAACCTGCAGCATAGCTAGGAGAGTAGCGGAGCGTGAAGAGAGCGCGCGCAGGGGGCTGGGGTATCTGCATACTGGCTGTGGTGGGGATCCTCGGTGCTGCACCACCAATCGGGGCATGGCTGGCACAGCTTTTCCTTAGCTGGTCCTGCTCCCTCCGGGTGCCTGCCTCCAGCCCCCTCGGGATCCCTGGGTCGGGTGCCGGGTACCAGTTCGGCGACTGCCAGCCCAAGACCCAAGGGCTTGAGGAACAGAGATGTAACCCCTCGCCCAAGCAGCTCGGGAGGCTCCCGCGCTCCCGCCCTTGTGCGCATGCGCTGAACTGCTCTCTGTCCCAAGCCGGCCGCGCGCCGGCCCAGCCTCGCGTTGCTTTCATTTCCTCCGCTGTCAGCCCCGCTTTCCGCAAGCGCAGGCTGTCGCCGGCGTGCGGGCGGAAACGGGCGCGTCGGACACGCCAGGTTCCTCCGCACCTGGGCGGGGTCCGGCGGGAGGCGGGGGGTGTTGCCTGGGGAACGCTCTGCGCAGTCGCCGAGCGCCCTCATCAGCGATTTATTGACCCTGCCTTCAAGGTGCGCGCAGTCTAGTGAGATTATTCATTTTGTCTCCGTTCTCTGTTGTTTTAATTAGTAGACTTTGTTTTTTTTAGAGCAGTTTTAGATTTACGGAAAAATTGAGCAGAAAGTACAGTCATTTTTTTTTTTTTTAAACAAAAACGTTTGAAGTGTAATTTTGGTGGAAAGCCTGGGACACATATTCAGTTGTCCCCCAGAAAGATTGTGCGCTCGCATGTGCACAGAGCGCGAGGATACGTGTTTTTATGTCACATGGGGGCGGCAAGGGAGGTATACATTGTTTGAGAAAGGGCAGGGGCATTAGGGGCTGACTTTTACCTGGAGGACCCTGGGGAGGAATTACCTGGTCAAGGGTCTCCCTGCGTTTCTCAGAAGAAGGACTTTTGGATGAACCCGCGTGTGGTGGTGGGAATGGGGACTGCTGGGTGGTCACCAGTAGCAGAGAACATAGTGGCTAGGGGCTCCAGAAGGTTTAGGGTTGCAACGCTCTGGTAACCGCTGGCTCTAGGAAAGTTACTTAACCTCTCTGAGCCTCAGTTTCCTTCCTTGGGGAAATGGGGGTAATAATGGAGCTATTGTGAAACTTATAGGTGATACTGTTATGTAATTGGTCAGCACAGGGCCTGGCTGGTCTGTACTAGTTTGTGTGTGTGTGTGTGTGTGTGTGTGTGTGTGTGTGTGTGTGTGGTGGGGTCCAGGGTTTGGGATGTGCACAAGGTCACCTTGGCCCACAGACTCCTCCCAAGGTAGACTGGGAGGTTATGAGGACCTTCCATTTGCTGTGCACTTTCCCCCATATTAGTCCTCAACACCTGGGTTTCTAGGTTATCTGAGTCAGGGGTGGGAGCCTTGCTGACCCCTGGATTTGCAGCCCCAGGAGACTCAGCTGTGGTGAGGTCCCTCACTAAGCATGGCATATGAAAAGAGCACTGGACTCAGAGTCCAAGACCTCCAATTATTGGCTCTGTGACTTTGGGCAGGTCACTTGACCCCTCTGAGCTGTGGTTTATTCACCTGCAAAATGGGTTAATATTCTACCATAACCAAGTCCTCCAAGAGTGGCTGTGGGAAGCCCCTGGTTGTAGAAGGCCCTGTCAGCTGAGCCCTTTCTAGTGGCAGACCTGTTTTCTCTCAAGGGAAGACTCCACGGGACTCCAACTGCAAGGCCAGAGACTTAGGAGTGATTTTTTTCTCTCTTTCACTGCATGCTTTTGTCTAATTATTCAAGTCACACGTGTCCACTGAATTAAAAAATTAGGAAGTAAAGAAAGGCACAAGGAGAAAATAAAAATATTCTACCACTTGATTACATAGGTATATACTTTTGTCAAAGCTCATTGAATTGTACTCTTAAAATAGGTGCAGCTTACTGTATGTAATTTATACTTCAAGTTGATTTTTAAAAATTCCACCACGATTGCCATTTGGAGCCCTGGTGGCACAGTGGTTAAGAGCTCTGCTGCTAACCAAAAGGTTGGCAGTTTGAATCCACCAGCTGCTCCTTGGAAACCCTACAGAGCAGTTCCACTCTGTCCTCTAGGGTCACTATGAGTCGGATCTACTCGACGGCAACAGGTTTGGTTTTTGGGTTTTTTATTGACATTTAGACTTTTTCTCGGCATACATATATGCTGTTGTTATTAGGTGCCATTGAGTCAGCTACAACTCACAGTGGCTTTATATACACCAAAATAAAGTGTCGCCCAGACCTACGCCATCCTCCAGTCATGGCTGTGTTTGAGACTGGTCCCTCCAGATAACAGGTCCAAAGTAAGTGAGATGGAGTCTCACTGTCCTTTTTACTAAGGAGCATTCTGGCTGTACTTTCTCCAGGATAGATTTGTTCGTTCTTCTGACAGTCCATGGTATAGTCAATATTCTTCACCAACACCATAATTCAAATGCATCAATTCTTCATTCTTCGTTTTTCATTGTGCAGCTTTCGCATACATATAAGGCGATTGAAAATACCATGGCTTCAGTTAAATGCACCGGTTATCAAGTGACATCTTTGCTTTTCAAGATTTTAAAGAGATCATTTTGCAGCCAATTTGCCCAATGCAATACATCATTTGATTTCTTGACTGCTGCTTCCATGGGCATTGATTGTGGATCCAAGTAAAATTAAATCCTCGAAAACTTCAATATTTTTTCTATTTATCATGATGTTGCTTATTGGTCTAGTTGTGAGGATTTCTGTTTTCTTTATGTTGAGGTGTAATCTGTACTGAAGGCTGTAGTCTTTGATCTTCATCAGTAAGTGCTTCCTCTTCACTTTGAGCAAACAAGATTGTGTCATCTGCATATTGCAGGTTGTTAGTGAGTCTTCCTCCAATCCTGATGCTGTGTTCTTTGTATAGTCCAACTTCTCACATTATTTGCTCAGCATACAAATTGAATAAGTATGGTGAAAGGATACAACCCTGACACACACATTTTCTGATTTTAAACTAAGCAGTATCCCCTTGTTTTGTTCGAATGACTGCCTCTTGATCTATGTACAGGTTCCTCGTGAGCACAATTAAGTGTTCTAGAATTCCCATTCTTCACAATGTTATCTATAGTTTGTTATGATCCACACAGTCAATCTATTATATCTACCACCAGCAACTGCTGTTGAGTTGATTCATTCTGACTCATGGCAACCCCATGTGTATCAGAGTAAAACTGCGCTCCATAGGATTTTAAAGGCTGTGACCTTTTGGAAGCAGATTGCTACGCCCTTCTTCTGAGGCATCTTTGGGTGGTTTTGAACCTCCAACCTTTCGCTTAGTAATTCTTCGCTTAATCATTTTCGCCACCGAGGGACTCATTCTAGTATATAAATATATGTAAATAAACATATATGTATGTTTCTATATATATATATGTGTATATATAGATATATATACAGTATGTATATATATTGTATAGGGGGCGGTGGTGGTTCAGTGGTAGAATTCCCACCTTCCACTCAGGAGACCTGGGTTCATTTCCAGGCCAGTGCACATCAAATGTAGTCACCACCTGTCTGTCAGTGGAGGCTTGCGTGTTGCTATGATGCAGAAGAGGTTTCAGTGGAGCTTCCAGACTAAGATGGACTTAGAAGAAAGGCCTGGCCATCTACTTCTGAAAATCAGTCAATGAAAACCCTAAGGATCACAAGGATCGGATCCGAGACTAATCACTGGGATGGCGCAGGACTGGGCAGTGTTTTGTTCTGTTGTGCATGAGGTTGCTGTGAGTTAGTGGCTGACTTGATAGCAGCTAATGACAACAACATATATATTATGTACATTTACAGGTTTTTAAAAGATAAAATGAACTATGGCATACATGCTCTTTTGTGAACCGAGGGCTCTCTGTAAAAGTGGCTGGCAGGCAGCATTTTCCACCTTCAGGAAGCCTTACCCATCCCCATTACAGAACTGGGGCTGTGCACAGTGGACCCTCTCTCTCCATGCCAAGGGTGCTACTTGAATTGGAGTTACTCAGGGTGCTGAGCCAGTCTGCCTGGTGAGAGCAGCATCTGGCATCTCTGCAAGGGCTGGGGATGGCATGGGCCAGGAGGAAGGCCCACTTGAGGGAGGGGGATGGTGATGGCAAGAGCTAGAGTCATAAGAGGTATCAGGCAGAACACAGAATCCTGTCTGGCTGATATAAGGGGGCTTGGCAGAGCTTGGAGTAGGCGTGAAGGGTTGAGAAATGGGAGACAGAAGATGCTTGGATTGGTGTGGGGTTTATGAGCGAGACAGAGTCCCAAGAACTGCCATCCATATTTCTAGCTGGAATCCATATTGAGCAGGTCTGATATGTGCTTCTGGTTCCCCAGGTCCGGCTGTGCAGATAAACTATCTACAGTCCAAAGGGCAGATGGGGTAGACAAATCAAACACTGGGGTGGTGCTGCAGAGGCTTTCTCCATTTCTATCACAAAGATGGGCTGGCTGTCACCATGCAAGAAAGTTTCTGATAAACTCATCCTCCACCCACCAAACCCCATTAGGTGAATCATACTGTTAGTCATGGTGACATATTACAGAACCAGGTGCTTAACAAAAAGCTAATTGATTAGCTCAGAAAGTTAGGAAGGATGCTGAGACAATTCACAGAATTGAACCAGAGCCTCGGGAACTAGAAATAGGACTTGGTGCCTCTGGCCTCTCCACGTCCCCCACCCCAACCCTATTCTCTTGTACTTGCTCTCACAGTCTATCTTTTGCCTGCTTGGCCTCCTACTATAAATAGGCTGACGCTGTGGACTCCATCTCGGGAGAAAGATGGCCACCGATAGCAATGGATTTACATGCTCCCAGCTTACAACCCCAGTGGAATTCTCTAATAATCTTGTAGCTGTCCCAGCGAGAAATTCTGATTGGTCCTGCTTAATCCTATGCCCATCTCTATATCAATTACTGTGTCCAAGGAAACTGGGTATTCTGATTAGCCAGGCCAGAGTCACATGGTTGAAGAGCGGGAGACAGCCTCTGTTTCTAGAAGGAAATGGGGTTGATAGGGGCTGGTCAACAAAAAAAAAAAAAAAAAGGAAACTGAAGCCATTTGTTATGGAATCAATTGTGTCCCCCCAAAATATGTGTCAACTTGGCTAGGCCATGATTCCTAGTATTGTGTGGTTGTCCTCCATTTTGTGATCTGATGTAATATTCTCCATTTTGTAATGTGTTATAAATCCTAGCCTTTATGCCTGTGGTTATGGTCCCATTTGGAAGTGAGTTGTCCATTATGTCAATGAGGCCAGATTAGGGTGAGATGTATCCCCTTTCTAGAGGGTGGTATTCAAGTCATCACCCTTACCCTAGTTACCGCCCTTACTGCCCTTATTCATGTTGTGCCCTTACTTGAGTTACACCTTTTATCTTAGAAGAGATAAAAGGAGAGAGAAGCAAGCAGAGATAGGGACCTCAATACCACCAAGAAGAGACGGAGTGAAGCCCGTCCTTTGTACTTAGGGTCCCTGTACTAAGAACCTCCTAGACCCAGGGGAAGATTGATACCAAGACACGTGGAGATCTCCAAGGAACACTGGGCCCACAGAGACAAGGACCTTCCTCCAGAGCTGACAGAGGGACAAACCCTTCCCCTAGAACAAGCACTCTGAGTTTGGACTTCCAGCCTCTTAAACTGTGAAAAAATAAATTCTGTTTGTTAAAGCCAACCACTTGTGGTGTTTCTGTTATAGCAGCATGAGATGACTAAGACACCACTACTCATGGTTTTCAGGATAAAGTAAAAAACCAAGAAGGCAGAGGCCCTACATCAAACAGCACACCGTCCAGTCAGGAAAATGGGCTTAAAAACAACAGACATAAATAGAAAGTACTAGTGGCTGGCTATTTTCAGACCACTAGATGACTGCCCAGATCTTGGAAAAATTAGAATAAAAATATTGACTAGCCTACTTGGCAGCTTGGAATGAGGGATATCATTGCTGATGTCAGATGGATCTTGGCTGAAAGTAGAGAATACTAGAAAGATGTTTACCATGTTTTATTGACCACATAAAGGCATCTGACTGTGTGGATAATAACAAATTATGGGTAATATTGCAAAGAATGGGAATTCCAGAACACTTAATTGTGCCCATGAGGAACCTGTACATAGAGCAAAAGGCCGTCATTTGAATAGAACAAGGGGATACTGCATATTTTAAAATCAGAAAAGACGTGTGTCAGGGTTGTATCCTTTCACCATACTTATTCGATCTGTATGCTGAGCAAATAATCCGAGAAGCTGGACTATATGAAGAAGATCGGGGCATCAGGATCGGAGGAAGACTCATTAACAACTTGCATTATGCAAATGACACAACCTTGCATGCTGAAAGTGAAGAGGACTTGAAGCACTTTCTGATGAAGATCAACGACTATAGCCTTCAGTATGGATTACACCTCAACATAAAGAAAACAAAAATCCTCACAACTGGACCCATTAAGCAACATCATAATAAACAGAGAAAATATTGAAATTGTCAAGGATTTAATTTTACTTAGATCCACAATCAATGGAAGCAGCAATCAAGAAATCAATAGACTGCAAGACCTGTTTAAAATCTTAAAAAGCAAAGATGTCACTTTGAGGATTAAGATGAGTCTGACCCAATCCATGATATTTTCAATGGCTTCATATGCATGGGAAAGCTAGACAATGAAAAAGGAAGACTGAAGAATTGATGCATTTGAATTATGGTGTTGGTGACAAATACATGTATTGACTATACCATGCAGTGGCATCATTAGGGTTGGTGTCACAAAGTGCAGTAACTCATGGTGTCACTCCCCTACCCCATGGTGGGTGAGGCCGGCTGGCAAACCCCTCTCCTGGTGGGCAGAGTGGCCTCACCTCAACCCAACCCTCACGGCTCTTACAGCTTCTCCCCTCTCCCATTGGTCAAAGCAGAGACCCTTCTCTCTGTCCAATGGTGGGCATCAGCTGGCCACCTGGCGGACGATGGGTGAGAAGGGTGATGAGTTACCACACTGGGTGACAGGTGACGCCAATCCTTGTGACACCATTGCCTTGGCAGCCTCTCCCATGGTGGCTTCGACACACCTACTACCTGGGGTCATTTTGGTGTCACCTCCTCTGACAGTGTCGGGGGTGCAGCCCCCTAGTGACTCCACTGATACCAAGGACTGCCAGAAGAATGAACAAATCTATCTTGGAAGAAGTACAGCCAGAATGCTCCTTAGGAGGGAGGATGGGGAGACTTTACCTCACTTACTTTCTACATGTTATCGGGAGGGACCAATCCCTGGAGAAGGACATCATGTTTGATAAAGTAGAGGGTCAGTGAAAAAGAGAAAGACCCTCAATGAGATGGATTGACACAGTGGCTGTAACAATGGACTCAAACATAGCCATGATTGTGAGGATGGCACAGGACTGAGCAACCTTTGTTCTGTTATACATGGGGTCACTCTGAGTCAGAACCAACTCAATGGCACCTAACAACAACACTCTGCAACTGATTAACTCACACTTCCAAGACCACAGCAGCATGAGGAATCAAATCTAGTAATCTGGATCTTAATTATGGTAAGAATGTGGTGTGGCAAAATAGAAAAACAGATCAGAGTTGAAATCCTAGCTCTTTGCTAGCTGTAACTTAGACAATCAATTTAACCTCTTTGAAGACTCATTTTCCTCATCTGTAAAATGGGAACTATAATAGTCTTCTTCCCAGGATTATTATGAGGATGAAGATAATGTATATCAGATGTTCAATACGGTATGTATATGAGTACTCAATAAATGGGTTCCAACATGATCCTAATTAGGCTTTGACCCATTGCCACCACCAGTGAAATTGCTCCAGCTCCCTTCCTCTTTTCTGTGGGATCCTTGGGTGGTGTACACACTTTTTCCACTGTGGTGCAGTGAATTACTGAATATGGCCCTTCTATCCATAGTCTTTGTGATTCCCACACAGCGATTGAAGGGGACTGTCTTAGGCTGGGTTCTCTAGAGAAGCAAAACAAGTATAGTGTATAAATATATATAGAGAGAGATTTATATCAAGGAAATGGCTCACATGGGTGTAGAGGCTGGAATATCCCAAGTCTGTGGGTCAGGATAGAGGCTTCTCCTGATTCACAAGAGCTGATGAACCCAAGATCAGCAGGTCAGACAGCAGCGCTCTTACTCATAGGCTGTGAAGATTGATAAATCCCAAGTTTGGCAGGCAAGACAGCAGGTAAGCTGCTAGCTCAAATCCCAATAACTGGAGGTCAGGTGAACAGGAGCCAGCTGCAGGATCTACAGTGAGCAAAAGCCCAAAAGTCTTGCCAGAAACTCCACTTATATATTTGATGCAGGCCATACCCCCAACAAAACTCCCTTTCAACTGACTGGCTACTCACAGCAGATCCCATGATGGAGGTGATCACATTATATCAAACCTCATCATGGAGGTGATCACATCATCGTACGACTGCCAAACTACACCATAACTGCAAAAACCACTGAGAATCATGGCCCAGCCAAGCTTACACACAACCTTAACGATCACAGTCCACCCCTTGTCAACTTGGCACCTGTACACATCTCCTTAAACCATACATAATCTCTGAATAAAGACAATTATGAAGTCGTACTTGTGCGTAACGTGATACAATGAACACACATACAACCAAATATGCAAAAGCCCTGTTTACATCTTATATTTTATAAGTGAAGAAAACAAAAGTATTTGATGCACACATACAAGGAAGAAACACTCGTAACAACTACAGTCCTCATTTCTGCCACTGGTCTTGTGCTCGTAACTGGTATTTAAAACTACCTTTTCCCACCACCCATTCTGTATTCCCTTTGCCCTCAGCAAGCACCTCAACTGGTCATGGTTCTTTGCCTAGTGGGGTGACCCAAACTTTCATTCCTGAAGGATCTGGGCCATTAGTAGTCATGTCGGATTTGGGTTACTGTACTTTTCCATTGACTTTAATCACAGGGCACGGTAGTTAAGAGACGACCTAAGGGACCTCCTGCATTCCAGACATACTCTACTTCCATTATGTAATATCAATCAGATTTCTTCTTGGCAATCAAGATCAATCACACCAGCCAATATGGTAACTCCCTTGCCTGTTGATCCAGAGGCATAAGGAGTCCAAAGTGGCCAGGTGGCATTCTTAGCTTCTGGCTCAATGGAATCAGTGATGTGTCTCCAGGTGGGAGCATTCCTCACTTTGGGATGGTGGGAGCATAAGGTCACAGGGACAGGAAGCAAAAATTTTGTGAGAGGGTCACTAGGGGTAATAGTGAGTGGTACCACTCCCATTTCCAATCCTTGATTCCTGGACCCATGAATCCTGGCTATGGGAGAAACAGCACCATATATTGGATGCTGGATTAGAGCATATACAGCCTCCTGGAGAACACTGTCCCAGCCCTACAAGGTATTGCCACCTAGCTGGCACTGTAATTGTCTTTAGAAGGCCATTCCATTGTTCAATCAAGCCATCTGCTTCAGGATGATGGGGAACATGGTAAGACCAGTGAATTCAATGAGCATGGGCCCATTGCCACACTTCATTTGCTGTGAAGTGAGTCCCTTGATCCAACGTGATGCTGTGTAGGATACCATGATGGTGGATAAAGCATTCTGTAAGTCCACGAATGGTAGTTTTAGCAGAAGCATTGCGTGCAGGGAAGGCAAATCCATATCCAGAGTACTTGTTTATTCCAGAAAGAACAAAACGCTGCCCTTTCCATGATGAAAGTGGTCCCATATAATCAACTTGCCACCAGGTTGCTGGCTGATCACGCTGAGGGATGATGCCATATCGGGGACTCAGTGTTGGTCTCTGCTGCTGGCAGATTTGGCACTCAGCAGTGGCTGTAGCCAAATCAGCTTTGGTGAGTGGAAGTCCATGTTGCTGAGCTCATGCATAACCTCCATCCCTGCCACCTTGGCCACTTTGTTCATAAGCCCATTGAGCAATGATGGGAGCAGCTGGAGAAAGAGGATGACTGGTTCCCATAGAACACGTCATCCTATCCACTTCATTGTTAAAATCTTCCTCTGCTGAGGTCACCCTTTGGTGAGCATTCACATGGGACACAAATATCTTCACGTCTTTGGCCCATTCAAAGAGGTCTATCCACATACTTCTTCCCCATACTTCCTTGTCTCCAATTTTCCAATTGTGTTCCTTCCAAGTCCCTGACTATCCAGCCAAACCACTGGCCACAGCCCATGAATCAGTACATAGTCACATATCTGGCCATTTCTCCTTCCAAGAAAAGTGAACAACCAGGTGCACTGCTCGAAGTTCTGCCCATTGGGATGATTTCCCTTCACCACTGTCCTTCAGGGAGGTCCCAGAAAGAGGCTGTAGTGCTGCTGCTGTCCACTTTCAAGTGGTGCCT
This sequence comes from Dugong dugon, assembly GCA_030035585.1. NCBI lineage: Eukaryota > Metazoa > Chordata > Mammalia > Sirenia > Dugongidae > Dugong > Dugong dugon. The sequence continues at coordinate 75,639,879 of CM057473.1, forward strand.
GCATATCACGCAGAACCATCTGTAAAGCAGGCATGAGTTTTCTCTTCTTCAGTCAACTGATAATAAGGAACTCTCCATGAGGCCATAGGTGCAAAATGGGAGATGGAAGGTGTCATGGATTGAATTATGTCCCCCAAAAAACATGTACCATGATTCCTGGTATTGTGTTATTTTCCTTTATTTTGTAAATCCTGCCTCTATCATGTTAATGAGGGAGGATGGGTGGCAGTTGTGTTAGTAAGGCAGGAACAATCTACAAGATTGGATTGTGTCCTGAGGCAATGTCTTGAGATATGAAAGAGAGAAGTGAGAAGAGAGATGAGGGGGACATCATAACATCAAGAAAGCAGTGCCAGGAGCAGAGCACGTCCTTTGGACCGGGGTCCCTGCGCCAAGAAGCTCCTAGTCCGGGGGAACATTGATAAGAAGGCCAAGGGAGAGAGAAAGCCTTCCCCTGGAGCTGACGCTCTAAATTTGGACTTTTAGCCTACTTTACTGTAAGGAAATAAACTTCTCTTTGTTAAAACCATCCACTTGTGGTATTTCTGTTATAGCAGCACTAGATAACTAAGACAGAAGGTAATGTGACAGCAGTGGAGACCATGGGCATTTTGGCCACTTCCTCATGCAACTTACTTGTGCCTTCAGGTCCTGCCTGGCCCCTATCTCATATATACCACTTCCATTTAATGATGGAGTGCTGCTGTGCACGTCCAACTTTCTGACTCTATGGGTCAGACAACACCCAGTTCATGATGGGCAGCTCTGGCCACATGGTAACTTGGTGGCCCATGGTTAAGTGTTCAGTCTCTACTAAGACCCAGTAACAAGCCAAAAGCTGTTTCTCAAAAGAAGAGTAGTTATCTGCAGGGAGTGGAAGGGCTTTGCTCCAAAATCCTATGGGTCTGCTCTGTGATTCACCAATAGGGGCCTGCCAAAGACTCCAAACAGCATCTCTATCTGGCACTGACACTTCAAGCACCGTTGGATCAGCTGGACCATATGGCCCAAGTGGCAGAACAGCTTGCACAGCAGCCTGAACCTCTTGCAGAGACTTCTGTTGTTCTGGGCCCCACTCAAAACTAGCAGCTTTTTGAGTCACTTGATAAATAGGCCGGAATAGCACACCCAGATGAGGAATATGTTGCCTCCAAAATCCAACAAGGTCCACTAGGTGATGTGCATCCTTTTCAGTTGCGGCAGAGGCCAGATTCAATAACTTATCCTTCACTTTAGAAGCAATATTTCGATATGTCCCACACCACTGGACCCCTAGAAATTTCACTGAGGTGGAAGGCACTTGAATTTTTGTGGGATTAATTTCCCACCCTCTAGCACGCAAATGTTTTACCAGTAAGTCCAGAGTCATTGACACTTCTTCCTTACTCGGTCCAATCAGCATAATGTCATCAATGTAATGGACCAGTGTTATGTCTCATGGAAGGGAAATGTGATCAAGTTTCCTGTGGACTAAATTATGACACATGGCTGGAGAGTTGATGTAGCTCTGAGGTAGGCAACTGAAGGTGTACTGCTGGCCTTGCCAGCTGAATGTAAACTGCTTCTGGAGGTCCTTTGAAACAGGTTTGGAGAAAAAGGCATTAGCCAGATCAGTTGCTGCATACCAGGTACCAGAAGATGTATTAATTTGCTGAAGCCATGAAAACAGACCTGGAACAGCAGCTGCAATTTGAGTCACTGTCTGGTTAAGTTTTCGATAATCCATCATTATTCTCCAAGATCCATCTGTTTTTTGCACAAGCCAAACAGGTGAACTGAATGGAGATGTGGTGGGAATCACCACCCCTGCATCCTTCAAGTCCTTGATGGTGGCAGTAATCTCCACAATCCCTCCAGGAATTTGGTATTGCTTTTGGTTTACTATTTCCCTAGGTAGGGGCAGTTCTAATGGCTTCCACTTGGCTTTTCCTACCCTAATAGCCCTTACTCCATTTGTCAGGGATCCAATGTGGGGGTTCTGCCAGTTGCTGAGTATATCTATTCTGGTTATGCATTCTTCAACTGGGGAAATCACTACAGGATGGGCTTGGGGACCCACTACACCTACTGTGAGATGGACATGAGCTAAGACTCCATTAATAACCTGACCTCCATATGCCCCCACTCTGACTGGTGGGCCACAGTGATGTTTTGGGTCTTCTGGAATTAGTATTAGTTCAGAGCCAGTATCTCATAATCCCCAAAAAGTCTGATTATTTCCTTTTCCCCAATGAACAGTCACTCTGATAAAAGGCCATAGATCCTTTTGGGGAAGGCTGGGAGAAAGATTAACAGCATAAGTTTTTGGCAGTGTATTGGAGTCCTTCCTCATGGGGACCCAGGCTCCCTTTCATTCAAGGGGTTGTAGGTCTTTAAACTTGCTCAAGTCTGGGAACTGATTGAGGGACTCTCTATTCTGGCAATTCGAGTTAGACTACTGTTCACTTGACCTAGAATTCTTCCTCTTGCACATATCAAGAAAATATTTAGTAGATTTCCTATCTATTTCACTCCTAGGGACACCATGACTGAGTAGCCCACGCTGTAAGTCCATATGAGTCAGATTATTCTGATTACTGCTTTGACTCCTCTGTCAATTACAGTAACCACGCCCACCTTCTTCGTTGATTGAGTGCTGTCACTACCACAAGGTCCAATCAGCCCCATTGTAATTAGGTATCTTAATTCAGTTAGGGAAGTTCCCACTGTCAAATCTGACTTACATAAAATAGTAATCACAGCAATCTTCAAGGATGCTGGGGCTCCCTTCACAAATCTGTTCCTCACAATTGTGGTAAAAGTTGTGTCCTCTAGGCACTCCAGGTGTGGGTCTGTGGGTGTAACTTGATAAATCCACTCTAGCATGCCAATTTCCCTAAGCCGTTGGATACCTTCTTCTACAGTATACCAAGGCAGGTCTGGTACTTCAATTTGATTTAGTGTAGGCCACTGCATAATCCATGCTTCAGTGACTCAATCAAATAAACTATTAAATCCTTCCTAACTTCTCTAGCTAAAACACTGAATGAAGATTCGTGCTTAATGGGCCCATATCAATAAACTCAGACTGATCCATCTTTATTTTCCTTGCACAATTATTCCATGCCCTTAATATCCATTTTCACACATATTCCCCGGGTTTCTGTTTGTACATATTAGAAAAGTCAAGCAGTTCTTTTGGAGTGTAGCATACCTCCCCCTGGGTCACACTTTATTCTTTACTTTCGGGGCTCTCTGGGACTTAAGTCTAGTTATAGGTCTTAGAAGCCAAACTAGGTGGTGGGGAAGTGTTTTGAGAACATTCAGCATTGCCTTGTACAGCATCTGCCTCAGGCAATGCTCCAGGCAATGACTCAAAGGCTCTTTAGACACACCTGAGTTAATCTCATTAGATGTGAGTGGAGGAGCTAATGGTTTTACTGGGGAGGGTGGCTTAGCAGGCAAACATGGAGTAATCTCTTAAGATGGGAGTGAAAAGGCTGGTTCTGTTCGCAGGAGTGATTAAACAGAATTTAGGGATTCAGTGTCCCCAGCTTCCTGATTATCTGCCCATATATTCCCATCCCAAGTTTCAGGATCCCATTTCTTCCCAACCAATGCCCTCACTTTAACTTCAGATACCTCTTGAGGTTAGCAGTTCGCTTGGTATTGTAATTCAGCCACTCTTACAGTAAGACTCTGGGTTTGGCTTTTGGCAATATCAGCTCTGTTACTACAAGAAATAAGGCTTTCTTTCAAGGCACAAGTGCAAGCGCTGAGGTCATTTATGTGGTGCTTGAGCTTTGACTCTGAAGCCCTGAGCTCATCTCTTTCTTTCTTTCACCAGTTTTTCTAGCAAAAGTAGGACCAGCCAGCTAGCTTCCTTATGAGACCTAGCCGCCATCATGAATAGGCAAAGGGCTGTGCCTGCCATCTTCTGTGATATAGGAACTAACTCCCTGTCTTTAAGCTATCTCCTTATTTAGATATGCTTCCTGTTTCTGGCCAAGTTGAGGAAAACAAGAGACTAGGGTTGCAGAACCAGCTGAAACTGGCCAGAACTAGATCTGGCTCACCTGACATGCATAGAACCATTGACCCTGTCCTCTGGCTGACCCCAGAACTCTTTTCCCACCAGACTGAACCAAACTTTAGCAGCCCAAGATTGGGGGAAGATTTTCAGAAGCGAGGGGTCCGAGCCTAAGATCTGGTTTGAGAGACATCCCCCCCCTTTTTAGACTGAGCAAGTGCAGAAAGGCTGGACTGCCTGGGGAATGCCTTTTTGGGCCAGACCAGTTGGCAAGCTGGCCCCACCTCGAGGTTTTCCGGAACCAGACCCAATTTACTTCACCCATATAAACCCCTTGGGCTATTGTTCCTGGGAGCCATCTTGGCGATGCAAGTCCTGGTGTGCTCCTTTGCTTGGCCAACCAAATAAAGCTGCTTCTTTCACTTTCACCCATTTTGTGTCTCTATGACTGCGCTGAGCAGGCCTGGAACAGTCTGGTTACACTTACACTTCTCATTATGACAAAATTGTAGAAAGGTATCACATGTGCAATCACCCAGAGCCTCACCTTTCACCAGTACTTGATCTATTGGTGGTGATATTTTGTGTATTTGTATTGCCACCTCACACCATGGAATAGCAGTGCCCTCTTTACTACTAGAAGCAGAGTCATCAACATCTTTAAGACTATCCAGACTTGAGAACCAATTTAGAAAATTCATCCTTACAATTTTGTTTCTATAGAACCACTCTTAGTACCGAATGTCTTAGGCTGGGTTCTCTAGAGAAGTAAAACCAGTAAAGCGTGTACATATATATATATATATATATATATATATATATATATATATATATGTTTCTATAGAACCACTCATAGTACCAAATGTCTTAGGCTGGGTTCTCTAGAGAAGTAAAACCAGTAAAGCGTGTACATATATATATATATATATAGGTATATATATATATATATATATATATATATATATATATATATATATATAGGTATAGGGAGCCCTGGTGGCACAGTGGTTAAGTGCTTGGCTGCTAACCAACAAAGTTTGGAAGTTTGAATCCATCAGCTGCTCCTTGGAAACCCTATGGGGCAATTCTACTCTGTCCTATATGGCTGCTATGGGGTTGCTATGAGTTGGAATCAACTCGATGGCAACAGGTTTGGTTTTGGATTTTATATATATATATATATATATAAAACCCAACAAATCCATTGCCATTGAGTAGATTTCTACTCACAGCGACCCTATAGGACAGAGTAGAACCACCCCATAGGGTTTCCAAGGAGTGGCTGGTGGATTTGAACTGCCGACCTTTTTGGTTAGCAGCCATAGCTCGCTGTAGCTCTTAACCACTGTGCCACCAGGGCTCCTTATAGAGAGAGATTTATATAAAGGAAATGGCTCATGAAGTTGCAGAGGCTGGAACATCCCAAGTCTGTGGGTCAGGATAGAGGCTTCTCCTGAGTCACGTAGCCACAGGGGCTGGTGAACCCAAGATAGTCAGGTCAGACAACAGGGCTGTTTCTTACAGGCTGGGAAGATCGACAAATCCCCAAATCGGCAAACAAGAGGGCAGGTAAGCTACCAGCTCAAGTCTCAAGAACTGGAAGTCAGATAAACAGGAGCCAGCTGCAGGATCCAGAGGGAGCAAAAGTCCACGAGTCTTTGCCAGAAAGTCCACTTATATATTTGATGCAGGCCATACCCCCAGCAAAACTCCCTTTCAACTGACTGGCTACTCACAGCAGATCCCATGATGGAGGTGATCACATTATATCAAATCTCATCATGGAAATGATCACATCATCGTACGACTGCCAAACTACATCATAACTGCCAAACCACTGAGAATCATGGCCCAGCCAAGTTGACCCATAACATTAATGATCACAGGGACTACGTAAATAACTTGCTTGTGGCCCACCAAGGGGATTGGATAGCTTGTTGCTAATGTAAATAACGTGCATGGAATCTGTAATGGTTAAGGTTATGTGTCAACTTGACTGGGCCGTGATTTTCTGTGGTTTGGCAGTTATGCAATGATGTAATTTGACAGTTATGTAATGTAGTCATTGTCCATTTTGTAGTCTGATGTAATTGTCCTCCATTTTGTGATGTGTTATAAATCCTAGCCTCTATGTCTGTGGAAACCCTGGTGGCATCGTGATTAAGAGCTACGGCTGCTAACCAAAAGATCGGCAGTTTGAATCCACCAGGTGCTCCTTGGAAACCGTACGGGGCAATTCTACTCTGTCCTATATGGCTGCTATGGGGTTGCTATGAGTTGGAATCAACTCAATGGCAAAGGGTTTGGTTTTTTGGTTTATGTCTGTGGTTGTGGTCTCATACAGGAGTGAGTTGTCTGTTATGTTAATGAGACAGAATTAGGATGGGATGTATCTTGAGTCACTGCCTTACTAGAGGGTCTGACTCTTGTTACCACCCTTACCCCACTCACCACCCTTACTGCTCTTATTCAATTCACAGCCTTGCATTGCCTTGATCAAGTAAGGGGAGTTTCCTTGAGGGTATGGTCTGCATCCAATATATATATGAATGCTCTGGCAAAGTTCTCTCTCTTGCTCTGGATTCTGCATCCGACTCATCATCATCTGACTCAGGTTCTTGGAACATGAGCCAGCAGGCTATCTTCTAACCTGATTTGCCAGCTTCTGCAGCCTTGTGAGCCAGCAACCTGTCATCTGATCTGCCGATTTGGGTCCATCAGCCCCTGCAACCGCATGAGTTAGGAGAAGCCTCCAGCCTGACGCCTGACCAAGGGCCTATCTAAAGAAAAGAGCTCCTATGGCAATTAGTTTTAAATTGCTGAATGATCTCTCACAGCTGGTGATGGAAACTGCGATAGCCCATAGAAACTGCTCATTAGTGCCCCTCCTCAAGCAGCACCATACCTGCCATACCTTAGTTATTCCTCTGCCCCTGACCCATGGATTTGGCGTTTGCCAGCCTCCACAACCATGTGAGCCATTTCCTTGATGGTTCGTGAGTTCTGTGAGACGTTGCAGAGAATTACGGAACCCAAAGACGGAGGGAGAATTACTGAGGGGAGGAGTAGTTGATGTTAGAGGTGAAGGAGCAGTACAGCAGTTTGGAAAAGTTGGACATTTGGGACATCTTTAACCTCTGCCTCATAAGGACCAGCTTTGTGCTGATCCTTCTAAAAGAGATTATTCACTCACCCATCAGCCACTTTTTGGCTGCTACAGTGGTTACTCCATTTCCCAGGAGTCACCCCAAATACCTTCCTCTGGACAGAATTAAGGAATCTCAGCCCTAGAAGGCAGATGGGATCTCCTTGGATGGAGGGAGATGCTCTGAGGACCTGCCTTGGCAGCTGTGTTCCCTGTGAGTAGGTGGTTTGGCTGCAAGGTCCACAAGCCCACCTAAGCTACTTAAGCCGTGGGGGTCTTAGAATAATGACTTAGGGCATTTCATGGTACCCAGCTGCAGGAGACAGATAAGTCGTCACAGAAGATGGAAGGTCATCCAGGCAGCTGCTCTCTCTGTTGTTTCTTCTCCTCTGGGGCCATGTGGACTCTCCTGCTTGTCTGTCTCCTTCCTTGCCTGTGCTCACTCATCTGTTTGTACATGGCCCCCTCATGACCAGCTCCAAAGGTCTCATGTCCCATGCCTTCATGACCTCCCGATTCATGCTCCAAGCATGGCTGACTTAGTCTCTGACTTCAAATTCCTGGGAGACAATCTCGTTGCTCAGCTTGTCACCCCTAGCCCAAGGAGCTGACAGAGGGGCTTATGCAGCACTCAAAGCCTTGTCTCAGCAGTGGGTGTGGCAGGTTCTCTAAGAGGGGTAGAATGGGGAGATGTGGTTACTGGAGGAAAGGCCAGAAAGCTGTGGTCCCAGTTCTCCGCTCAGATGCCGACTTGTGTCTGTGCTGAATCCTGAGGCTGGCTTGCTTTTTCAAACCTTGACTGACCCCTTGAATCCTTGAGTTCTAGCTTGCCTTGACTAACGGTGTCTGGATAAGAAATTTTTAGTGACGTGTAAAAATTACATGAAATACAAATTTCAGTGTTCACAAATTAAATTTTTTTGGGGAACACAACCACGCACATTCCTAGCTGCAGCAGAGATCATGTGGGCTGCAATTTTGCTATCTGGCCCTTTACAGAAAAAGTTTGCCAACCGCTGCCTTGAAGGGCAGTGGAAGTTCACGGGACAGAAAAGGTGGAAGGCATCCTAGGCTGAGGGAATAGCATGGCTAACAAGGGCAAAAGTCCGTGACGCGCTTGGGGAGCAGTGATCCCGGAGCTTTCTCTAACAAGACACATCATGAGCTAGGGTTAAAATACAAGCCTCCTCAAGCTGAAGCAGCTACAGAAACAGGCCTTCAGTCTTCCGTCCTGGTGTAGAATAAAGTACAGGAACCAGCACCCTTTTGCAGGGCACAGCTCAGAATGAGAGGCCTGGGAAGGAGCCCAGGGAGTCTGTGGATCTGCCTCCCTGCCCCAGACCTTAGGGGTCCCACCGGGGCGAAAGCTCCGTCAGGCAGAGAGACTTTCTCCAGAGGAGCTGACGGAGGCCCAGTGGGCACTGTTTTATTTCGCTCCTTTCCTATCTCATCAGTTTTCCTCTGGCTGTCCCCTGGGACTCATTTTTGAGCCTGACAGCCCAATTCCAGAGACCAGGCCTCTTGCAGCTGGAAATCTTTTGGGGGAGATGTGAGAGGTCTTCTGCGTGGTGGAGAGATGGAGGGTGGGAGATTTCCATTTTTGGTAGTAGCTGGCAGGGAGTGGTGAGGAGGCCGTGGGAAATGCCAAGGGACTTCCCCAGAGGGCTTCTCTTCCTGTATGGTTGGTGACACACTGAATGGGCTCAGGCCTGGATTACACTGCCTGAGCTTGGCAAAAATGACCTCAGAGCAACCCGGATAGATATGGCAGGGAGAATTATTCCCACCCGACTGCTGTGAAACTACTGCTCAAGGGATGTTCACTGCTTTGCCCAAGGTCACGCCTTAGCCTTCGGCCACCATAGTCCAGGGCTCCCTCCTCTCAGCCTCTTACTGCTCACCTTTCCCCCTCTCTTCATTGAAAAGATATTAAAGCAACATTAGCATTCAAAGAAAAATCTCTCGTATCCCACCACCTTAATACTGACACATTTTCACGTATGCATATGTGTTGTTCAAAAAATAATTCTGGCCTGCCTGGAGTACTGTGCTCTTTTAAAGAACTATCTACATGGGATCAAACTGACAAGAGCAACGGTTACACAACTTCAATGTAATAAATGTCACATGTAGAAATTGTTGAATTGGTATATGTTCTGCTGTGTATATTTTCAACAACAAATAAAATGAATTATTTTTAAAAAATTCTGATGTAATAAAATTACATAGAACTAAATACACACATGGAGCCCTGGTGGCAAAGTGGTTAAGAGCTACAGCTGCTAACCAAAAGGTCAATAGTTCGAATCTACCAGCTGCTCCTTGGAAACCATATGAAGCAGTTCTACTCTGTCCTCGATGGCACACAACACATACACACACAAATACACACACACAAGTATAAGTAAAATTGGGGAAATCTGAATAAGATCAGTGGATTACATCACTGTTGATATCATGGCTGTGATATTGTAGGATTGTTTCATAAGAAGTTATCATTGGGGAAAAGGGGTAAAGGGTACACTGGATCTCTGTAGTATTTCTTATAAGTGCATGCGAATCTACAATTATCCAAATAAAATTTTCAATTAAAAAAAATTTCTGAAGGCATTTGTGATCCATGGGTATGTACCAACTTACATTAAACCTATTTTTCATTAAGATTATATTATAAACATCCCCCCTATTTCTACAGCCCTGGTAATAATCACTTAATGGCTGCAAAGCATTCCATCTGTGGCTGTAACATCACCTTCTCAAACATTCCCCTTTACTGGGTGGTTTAGGTTGGTTCCAACTTTTAGTCACTGTCAATAATACCATAATGGACATTATTATTCATATAGCACTTTCTTTTAAAGGATTATATTAGGATAAATTTCTAGGCAATGAGGTTACTGGGCCTAAGGGTTTGGACCTTTATGACTGCATTATGTATTATTAACGTAATGTGTGGTACCTTTATTCTTGCCTTTTCTAACATATAGAATGACTTTTTTCCAAGCATGAAAGAATTCTTTCCTGTGTCTTTCAACATTCAGATTTGAAGGGAAAAAAACAAGGAAAGCTCCACCTGTTTCTACCTACACACTCTCACGCCCAGGATTTGAGTGGCAGAATGACAAGGGCAGCATAGTGCAGCCGGAGGAGCTGTCACAGGCGTCATCCTCCCCCGAGGCCTTGGCAGGCGTCCTGGGACCTCACGGAGCACCGGTGGCACAGACGACCTTCTTCCCAGCAAGACCAAGCAGTAGAATCAGGCGACTTTCTTGAAAACAGCAGCATTTGCTCACTGTTCAGGCGCTCCTTTGAGACCGCAGAAGGCCATTTTTTAAACCCTGGATTCAGTTAGAAAGCGGTCGAGAAATCTGTGTCCTCCACGCTGACCGGCCCAGTTGGGGAGGGCCCCTGTGTGATATGCCCGGATTTCCCGCTGACGATCGCGCGCAGAAGGCGCAGCCAGGCAAGCTCTAGGGCGACGGCTCTTCCAGAGCTTTCTGCAGGCCTCTGCGTTACTGTCCCCAGTGAGCCGCCGCCGCCGCCGCCACCGGGCAGGAGCCTCAGTCTGCATGACTGCGCCTCGGCGCTCGCCGGGAAGATGCGGCGCTGCAGCTCCAGAGCCATCTTGCTTGACGGCGGGGAGACGGCTTAGGGCGCCTCTGCCAACAGCCTTTTTCACCCTCTTATTTTTATTATTATTATTATTATTTGCAGTTAGGATTGCCAGATAAAATGCAAGATGCACAGTTAAAGTTGAATTTCAGATAAGGAGGAATTTTTTTTTTTTTTTTTTTTTTAGTGTAAGTGTATCCTATTTGTTGTTGTTGTTATGTGCTGTGGAGTCAATTCCGACTCACAGCAGCCCTATAAGATAGAGTAGAACTGCCCCATTAGGTTTCCAAGGAGCGGCTGATTGATTCGAACTGCCGACTTTTTGGTTAGCAGCTCGGCTCTTAACCATTGCGCCACCAGGGCTCCGTATCTTATTTAGTATGTCTTAAATATCCTGTCTTGTATTTTTATTTGCTAAATCTGACAGCCCTATTTGCAGCAGAACGTCTTCTTTGGAGGAAATATGACTCAGAACCTTACCAGCTAACAGTGAAAGTGAGGCGGTGAGCGTCTGTGTGATCTGGGGTTGGGGCTGGCGCTCCCTCACGAGTCTCTCAGACCCACCTGAGTTGACTAGCTGAACAGAACCGACCTACCGAACCTCCCCTACAGGGCCAAGCTTCTGGGAGCAAGTTAGCACCAGCAGCAGCTGTAAGCAACGTCTGGGCTCTTCCAGCAGCCCTCAGGCATTGTTCCTGTTCCCTCAATTTCAGAGGGGCAGGGCCGGGCTGCAGGCTGCTGCCTTCCCTGGCACCAGCAGAGTGACCTGTGCCCTTTGCACGTTGAATTCTCCCACTCCCACCAGCCTTCATCCTCTGAAGTGTCCCTCAGGCCCAGATCCTGTGAGTAACAAGCTCTGAGGGTGGGGTCCAGGTCTGCCACTATGCCACTGGGCAGGTCACTGAGACCTAAGTTTCTCCGTCGGTGAAAGGGACCTATTTCCCAGGTTATAGGAGCTGAGTGATACGAAAGTGCCTGGCAAACACAGACTCTGCTATACACGCATACTTTCTCTTGTCAGCTTTAACCAGTTAACCAGTTGCAAACGAGCTTCCTACTCATGACAATCCCATGTGTTTCAGAGTAGAACTGTGCTCCACAGGGTTTCAGTGGCTGATTTTGGGGTAAGAAATCACCAGGCCTTTCTTCCAAGGCACCTCTGGGACAACTTGAACTGCCGGCCTTTCAGTTGGTAGCCAAGTGCTTAACCATTTGCGCTATCCAAGGGCTTCATGTTGGCTTTACTGAGTTACAATCCACAAACAATAACATTCATCAGTTTTAAGTGTACAGTTTAATTAGTTCTTATCTATGTGTACAGTTGTGTGACCACCACCACAATTACAAATATACTTTTTTTTAGCTCAAAAACATTTGTTGAGCATCTGCTCTGCCGTATATCCTAGTTATACCAGGCACTCAGGGCTGGGAGATGAAAGCCGCAGCCCCTCCTTAAGCAGCTTGGGGTCTGGTAGAGAAGAAGGACCACTCGTGGCTGACCACACACCCACCTGTGTGGAAGGCATCATGTGAAGGGAGCACACCAGAGCACACGAAGTGTGTGAGGTTACTGTTATTACAATCCCTCCCTGGAACATTTTGCAATCCGGCTGCCTCCAACCCAGCCACACCAAGCCCTCAGTCCCCTCAGTCCCACCCTGCAAGAAGCTTGTTGAGTCTGAGTACCCTGTGCACATCTGCATTCTCTTTTCTCCTTTTTGGCTGGCAGAAGCTCATTCTTCTTCACACTTCAAGGCTCGCCTCAGATGCTGCCTCCTCTGAGAAGCCATTCCGACTTTCCTGGTGGTTCTGGATAAATCTGTGCTTCTCTGCTAAGTGGAGTTGGAGCCTGAAGGTACTGAGGGTTAGAGGGAGGCAGAGAGTTTAAAGAAGGCTAGTGGTCCAATGGGAGGGGCAGCAGGGGAGGCTAGGGAAGGGTCACACTTCCTGTAAGCAGGAGGCACAAAGCACAGGGCAAGGCTTGGAGGATCAAGGCCAGGCAGGAAGTATAGGGGTTGGGGCTTCAGGGATGCAGGTGGGAATCTGAGCAGCCTTCATCCTGGGACCAAGTCCACCCAGCCAGGAGAGTCTGTCTGTGCTTCCTGCTGGGCAGGAGCCAGGGTTCAAGGAGGGGAGAATGGAAAGAGCGGAATAGTAGCTGGTGCCCCTGCTGGAAAGGAGCCCTGCCTGCATACCATTCCGGATCCAGAGGTGAACTACGCTGTTAAGGTTATGTGGTACCGATTCAAACACTTGTCCAACACGTGCCAAGCAGGCTCCTACCTGGCGCTGAGGCCTGTACCCATGCGCATTTGTAGTGGGGCTGGTGGGCAGAGTGGGCTCAAACCTGGACATCCCCTCTGAGGGAGCCCATCCTCTGTACCTTTTTCCTTCATTAGCCCCATGAGGTGTCCCCGACTCTGAGACTCAATTCTCAAAGCCAGCGGCAGAGCCCACTGGCCTCCTTGGGTGGGCCAGGGTCTGTCCTAAGGGTTGGGGAAATGAGCAAAACAGAGCTTGTAGTCTAGTTGACATGGGATGATGCCCCTGGAGGGCGGAAGGGTGGGATGGGAGAGTGGCTGTGGGAGCACAGAGTGGTTCCATTCTCGTCTGCCTTCCTGTCAGCTTTGCCTGACTGCCACCATCATGTCATATCTGGATGCCCAAATGTCTCTCAACAAACTCACTTGTGGCCCCGGTGGTCAGTTCATTCCACTGCAGCCTTCAAACAACAAAAACAAATTTGGGTACTATTATAAAAGCAATACCAATTACAGTCGATTTTGACTCATGGCAACCCCCATGAGTCAGAGTAGAACTGTGCTCTGGAGGATTTTCAGTGGCTGAGGGTGTCAATCATTTGTACTACCCAGGGACTCCAGAATTGTAGTACTGTTGTTAGGTGCCATCGAGTCAATTTTAGACTTATAGCGACCCCATGTGACAGAGTAGAACTACCTCACAGGGTCTTCTAGGCTGTAATCTTTACAGAAGCAGATCGCCAGGTCTTTCTTCCACAGAGCTGCTAGGTGAGTTTGAACCACCAACCTTTCGGTTAGCAGCCAAATGCTTAACCGTTGTGCCACCAGGGCTCCTTTCCAGAAATGTAGTGCAGAAGGGAGATAAGAAAAGCCAGTCAGGGACTCCTTGGGTGGTGCAGTTAAGTGTTCAACTGCTAACTGAAAAGTTGGAGGTTCAAGTCTACCCAGAGATGCCTCGGAAGAAAGTCCTGGCAATCTACTTCTGAAAAATCAGCCACTGAAAACCCTGTCGAGCACAGTTTAGAATCAACTCGACAACAACTGGAAAAAGAAAAGTAATACATGCTCATGGTAAGAAATTCAAATAGTAAAGAAGGATATAAGTAAAAAGTCAAAGAGAACCGTTCCCTTCCCTCCTCAGCCCCAGCCTACAGGCCCACTTCTCAGAAACAACCAATGTCTTCTGTATCCTTCCAACTTTGGTTGAAGTGTATAAATGCTTTTATATGTGCGTGCATACGTGATTGCATACATCTATGTATGTTTAATCATATATTACAATATGTAATTAAAACAAACAATCCAGACTTCTACACCTTGCAGTTTTCACTTGAAAATGTATCTGGATGCTCTTTTCATATGATTATTTCTGAGCATTGCTGCCCCCATTGTTTCCAGAGTTTTGCTCTTACAACTAATGCTTCAGTGAACACCAATTTCTAGAAGTGGAATTGCTGGCTTACCGGGTGTGTACAATTAAAAGGAGGATCACTATTGCCAAATTGCCTCTCGTAATGGCTCTACTGATTTCCATTCCCACAAGTGAATACGTTATTTCTCCTCACCCTTACTGACACTTCCCTGTATCTTTATCAGTCCAGTAGGTGAAAGATGGCATCATATTTCCATTTGTATTTTTAAAGTTATGAGTTAGGCCGAGCTTTTAATATATCTGTCATCCACATGAATTTCCTTTTCTGCTATGTGTCCCATTGTCTGTTCTTCGTATTAAGTCATTTATCTTTGACTTATTGATTTCTAAGTACTCTTTGTATGCTGAGGAAGTCGGTACATTGTCTCATATTGCTGCAGCTCTTTCCCCCAGTTAGTCACTTGTCTTTTGACGTCATTTACCATGATGGAGTTATACATTTTTTACAATCAAGTTAATTGATCTTTTTCTTCATGTTTATGAACGAGTATGATGCTTTTCTACTCTATGATTATAAAAGAAATATATTCAGGCTTTCTTCCTGTGCTTGTATGGTTCAATCTTTACATTTATATCTTTGATCCACCTGCAATTTATTTATTTACCATTTTTTTGGGGTGGGCATTTGATTGATTGTTTTTTTTTTTTTTGTGGTAAATATGTATGGAGCAAAACATATGTAATTTCAACTTTCATCACATGTGCAATTTAGTGACATTGTGTCCATAGATGTTGTGCAACCATCACACCTTCAATTTATTTTGATGTGAAGGAGAAAGGTATGGGTCACCTTAAATTGCTTTCTAAATGACTAGCTAATTTCTCAGTACCGTTTATTGAATAATTCATTTTTCCCAAGGATTTAATGCCATTTTAATCATAGTCTAAATTTCCATATACTGGATCTATTTCTGGCCTCTCTATTGATCTATCTGCCTATTCTTATATGTATACCAAACTGCCTTATCGACTCCAGCTTTATAATATAGTTTTACTACTTGCTAAGGTTACTTTTTCCTTTATATTTTTCTTTTTGAGAAATTTACTGGCTATTTTCAGGTATATACTTTCCAAACGGATTTTAGTGTTATTTTATCAGCTTAGTGGGCAGGCAGCCTGTAAAACATAATCCTCCAAATAATTCTAATCTTGTTGACAGACGTGCTATGGAGGGACAGTACTGGGGGCTGGGAAAGTATAAGCACGGGCTCCAAATTCAGAAGGCAAAGCAGTGAACATATAGGTAAATTTAAGGACACTTGGCATTTTCAGACTGCTGTCTTATATTCAAGACAAAATGTGTCTTTTCATTTATTCAAGTCTTCTTTTAGGTCTCTCAACAGAATCTAAAAGTTCTCTTTAGGTTTTGATACATGTGTTCTTTTGTTCTTTTTTGCTGTTCTTATGAATGGATTCTTTTCTTCCAGTGTATTTTAAGACTGGTTATGCTTGTTAAGGATCTTTTTAAGGGCCAGTCTTGCTTAAAACCTTTAGTGGCTTCTTGTTGCACAGAGGATAAATCCCACACTTTTAGCTGGCTGATGAAATCCTGTGAGATCTGGCTCTCTCCCCTCATTACCCCATTCCTCTGCTCTCTGTGCTCCAGGGGCACCCGCCTTCCTCTCGCATGCCAGGGCCTCAGCCTGATTACTTCTACTTACCTTTCAGTGCTCAGGTCCCTGGGCTGCCAATGGTTTGCACTCTCTATGAGTGGGAGTCCAGGGCAGCGTGGCTCTGTGAATTCTTAGCTTAAAGGAGACTTTCTCTGGGAAGTTGATTCCTCAGGTTAAGTTGGGCCCATGTTTCATAGTTTTCCAACTCCCAGCACTTTCCCTCTGTAGCATGTATGACGTGACTAGAATTATTTGCACGGTTATGTGTTTCATTCCAAGGAGCCCCGGTGGTGCAGTGGTTAAGTGCTAGGCTGTAACCAAAAGGTCAGCCATTTGAACCCACCAGTTGCTCTGTGGAAGAAAAATGTGGCAGTCTGCTGCCGTAAAGATTTACAGCATTGGAAACCCTGTGGAGCAATTCACCTCTGTCCTACAGAGTTGCTATGAGTCAAGATCAACCCGACGGCAGCAGGTAACAGGTGTTTCATGCTGCCTCTCCAGTAGACTGTACTCTAGGTGGCAGAGCTCTGCCTGTGTCTTTCACTGCTGTATGCTCAGCCCTTAGAATGATGCATGGCTGGTGGTAGTTGTTGAGTAAATGCATGGGATTTGGAATAGAAGTTAGATGACCTGACTCCCGGTTTGGAGCATCCTGGCACCCAGGGCTGAGATATGGGGACAGTTAAAAACCTATATAGGTGGCATGTTGAGGTCACTCAGCCAGCTCCACCTCATTTTTGCAAAGAAAGAGGCTACAAGTTTCTTACTCTGCTTCATCCTGATTTTAAGAAGAAACTACCCATATAAGGGTGTCTACTAGAAAAGAGGGGCAGCAGTGGTGGTTTAGTGGTAGAATTCTCGCCTTCCATGCAGGAGACTCTGGTTTGATTCCCAGCCAGTGCAACTCAAGTGCAGCCACCAATCATCTGTCAGTGGAGGCATGTGTGTAGCTACAATGCTGAAATGGTTTCAGCGAAGCTTCCAGACTAAGACAGACTAGGAAGAAAGGCTTGGCTATCTACTTCCCAAAATCAGCCAAAGAAAACCTTATGGGTCACAACAGTTTTAACCCATTGTGCATGGGTCACCATAAGTTAGGGGCTGACTCGATGGCAGCTAACAACAATTAGACCAGTAGAATCCCTGGGTGGTGCATATGGTTAATGCATAAGGTTGGAGGCTGGGGTTCACCCAGAGGTGCCTTTGAAGAAAGGTCTGGTGCTCTACTTCTGAAAAATCAGCCATAAACCAGAGTCAACGCAACAGCAACTGGTACTGGACTAATGGCTGAGGATGTTGACTTCATGGGATGTCTTACAGCCACCAGCAAAGATTTTGATGAAGATTATGTGGCAACAGAGGTTATAACACGAAGTGAAGATACCAGGGTAGAAAACACAGCATGATTACAACCAGAATGTGAGCTCCGCAGACACAGTGATGTTTACCTCTTTGCACACAGCTAGCGCCTAGAATGGTGCCTGGCATGTGGAGGAGGTCTGTAAACACTTGTTAACTGAATGAATGAATGAATGAACTCAGTATAAAACAACCATCAGACTGGATGCCCCAATAGAATCAAGGGTATTGAGGTGATGTGATTACTTTTCATGCCCTTATTTTATGTCTTCCAAGTGGTCTATAATGGAATTAGACAGTCTTTATAATGAAAAGAAATTCTCCCTAACTTTCTGTTGAAGCTTTACGTCAGAATTGACTCTATGGGAAATACTTTCTGTGTAGCCTTCCTCCCCGCACCCCCACCCCGCCCCTTGATGGCATCTCGCTGGGTGGCCACCAGAGGGCAGGGCTGTCCTACTGTCAGGAATTGTAACCCCCCCTAGACTAAGTTTCTTCTAAAACTTTAATGTAGAGGCTTAGTTACATGCCAGGGGACTAACTACCTGCCTGGGGACCTTTCTGGTGACATGAATCAATCCCATTTCCACTTCGCCTGGATCTTGACACCCCGGACTGGAGGCAAAAGCATCCCTTCGTTGCTCTTGTGTGGTGAACACAACCTGTCCCATTGGGCTCTGTACCTTCTCCCAATCATCTGTGGGTGAGAGTCCCTTCTGAGTGAGATCTCTGGGACCAGCACTGAGCAGAACACGGTTCCTACCTTCATGGAGCTTGCTAACCTTCAGCCTCACACAGGAAAGCACAGGCCTGGAGAAATGCCAAACCCTGCAAAGCACTCAAGAGCGTAACTTAAGACTCTATCTTTTCTTCTTTAATTGTGGTAAATATATATAACACAAAACATTTGCCATTTCAACACTTTTTACATGTAGAATTCAGTGACATTAATTACGTTCATCGTGTTGTGTGGTCATCATCACAGTCCTTTTCCAGATTTTCTCATCACCCTTGACATAAGCTCAGTGCCCCCTAAGCAATGAGTTCCCCTTTACCTCTAGGAATCTATGTTTTGTTCATTCATGTATCCATTCGACAAGCATCTGGTACCGACTCCTGTGGGTGGCTTGTGTGAGGATTCATTCATTCTCTTCAAATATGTATTGAGTGTTTATTCTGTATCAGACACTGTTCTAGGCACGAGGAGGCAGCAGTCCCTACTTTCATGAACCTCACTGTTTGATGGGGGCAGGGTAGGGGCGGGGAATGGACAATAAACAAATATGTCATGTGAAGGAGGTGGTAAGTGCTATGGAGAACAAACAAGCAGGATAAGGGGATCGAGAATGGTGGAATGGGGGTGCTCTTTTGTATGAAGAGGTGAGAGAAATCTTCTCTGATAAGGTCAATTTTGAGTGGACATGAAATGAGGGAGCAAGACTAGCCCTCATGGGGAGAAGAGTGTCTGAGGCAGAGGGAACAGGACTTGCAAAGGCCCAGAGCCAGGAGTGTGCTTGTGTGGGAATGTGTGTGTGCTTGATGTGTTTGTGTGTGTGTATGCATATATGTGTAGGAGGTGCAGATCCCGTAGGGGTGCCGGAGCCTACAGATCTTAGTGGGTCATTGTAAAGACTCTGCCCTTTGCTCTGAGTTGCTGTGTTGAGAATAAACTCAGAGGGCCAAAGTGGCAGCAGGAAGACCTCTTAGGAAGCTACTGTAATCATCCAGGTGAGAGATGATGGTGGCGACTTTGAGCCCATGACAACCAGTGAAACACTTGCTGAATGGAACTGAGCTGATCAGGTCAAAGCTTGCTTGAAATCGTGGCCTCCTGGCCCCTTGCAGAGACTAGAAAAACCACCACAGAACCAAAATCTCCAAAGGGAAACTTTTCTGATTTGGGTGGCTGGGGTTAAAAGGAAGACATTCATATTCTCAAACAAAAGCCATGGAGTTCCCAGGTGGAAGGATATCCTCGTGTTTGGCAGAGCAAGGATCTGAAGCCCAGGGCAGTGAGGTGACTCACCTGAAATAACACAGTCACCTAGTGGCCTCCTTGGATTTGGGAACCAGGACCTCTTCCCTGCACTGTGGGATCTCTTGCTGCTGTGTTCCTTTCCCAGGCTCTCAGAGGGGTTCTTTCTTGTTCCTACAGTACTAATTGCCTCACCCCTAAAGTCCTGCCTAGGTCTGCTAGTTACTCTTGTTACATGCCATGCAGGTCAGCTGACCAGGTCGGCCAGGCCCTGCCGAACAACCAACCTTGCCTTCTCTTCCCAGGAGCCGGCTCTGGGCCTCTTGCCACTCGGTAGACACCTCCATCCTCTCACTCACAATCCAGAACAGAAACAGATTTTATCTGTTACTGATGCTTTCATACAACGCTGAAGGGAAGGAAAATTTGCAGTCCCTACCAAAATTATAAGTTCCTATGCCCTTTGACCTAGAAGTCCCGCCTCTAGGATTTATCCTATAGAAATACACGAAGATGCATGCGCAACAATCACTGTTCAGTGCCACATATTTTGAATTAGTGTTATCTGTAATAACTCGTGTCATCTGTGTCTCTACATCTTCTGATTGTGCCTCCTTCTTTGGCCTCTCCTTCTCGGTCTCCACTGCCAGCTCCTCTGTCACCCAAGCTCTAAATGTGGTGTTTCTCTAGACATGAGGCTTCTGTCGATTCTCTCCCTATATGGGCTACCTTGGTGAGCCTCTCTGTTTGCTTGGCTTTGAACACCATCTCTACGCCGACTCACTAATGGTTAAGTCCCCAGCCCTGACCTATCTTTAGGCTCTAGTCTCATATAGACAATAGCCTCTTTTTTAATGGAGATATAATTCACATACTATAAAATTCACCATTTTAAACTGTGTAAGTCAGTGGGTTGAGGTATATTCACAAGGTTGTGCAACCATCACCACTATCTAATTTCAGAACATTTTCATCACCCCAAAAAGAAACTCCATACCCATTAGCAGTCACACCCTATTTCTGCCCACCTCCTCCCCACCCAAGCCCCTGGCAACTGCTATCTACTTTCTGTCTCTATGAATTTGCCTATTCTGGATATTTTATATAAATGGAATCATACAATATATAGACTTTTGTGTATGGTTTCTGCCCCTTAGCATAATATTTTCAAGGTTCATCCATGTTGTAGCATGTATCAGTACTTCATTCTTTTTTATGACAAAATAATGTTCCATTGTATGGATATACCAAATTTTGTTTATCCATTCATCAGTGGATGGACATTTGGGTTGTTTCCACTTTTAGCTCTTCCATTTAAACGTTATGCTAGGTGAAAGAAGCCAGAAACAAAAGGCCACATATTGTATAATCTCATTTATATGGAATGTCCAGAATAGGCAAACAAATAAACTGTCTCCATAGAGACAGAAAGTAGATAAGTGGTTGCCAGGGGGAATGGAGAGTGACTGCTAATGGGTATGGGGTTTCTTTTTGAGATGATGAAAATGTTCTGGAATTAGATAGTGGTGATGGTTGCACAACTTTGTGAATATACTAAAAACCAGTGAATTGTACATGTTTAAAGGGTGAGTTTTATGGTATATGAATTATATCTAAATTTTTTAAAATACACTGTTAAGAAAATGAACATGCAAACAACATACTGGGACAAAATACTTGAAAGCTTATATCTGATCAAGCACCTGCATCCAGAATGTTAAAAGACCTCATACAACTCAATAATAAAAAAATAAACAATCAGATTTTTTAATGAGCAAAAGATTTGAACAGTCTACAAAGGAAGACAAATGAGTGGGCCAGTAAGCACATGAAGAAGTGTTCTTCATTATTGGTCATCAGGGAAATATAAATTAAAGTCACAATGAGATGCCGCTACACACCCATTAATTCTAGGAATTTTTTGATTCCATCTCTGATTTCTTCTGTTACCCAGTGATGTGTAAGCAGGGTATTATTCAGTTTCCATGTAATTGATTTTTTTCCTTTGCTCTTTCTATTGTTAATTTCTACCTTGATGGCCTTGTGGTTAGAAAAGATACTTTGAATTATCTCAACATTTTGGATCTTGTTGAGGATTGCTCTGTGGCCTAAGATGTGGTCTATTCTGGAGAATGTTCCATGGGCATTGGAAAAGAATGTGTAATTTGCAGTGGTTGGATGGATTGTTCTATATATGTCTATGAGGTCAAGTTGGCTGATTGTGCCCTTTAGGTCTTCTGTATCTTTGCTGAGTTTCTTCTTAGTTGTTCTGTCCTTTACTGAGAGGGGTGTGTTGAGGTCTCCTGCTATTATTGTGGAACTGTCAATTTCTCTTTTCAGTATTGTTAGAGTTTGTTTTATGTATTTTGGAGCCCTGTGATTGGGTGCGTAGATGTTTATTATGGTTATATCTTCATGATGGATCGTCCCCTTAATCATTATATAGTGTCCTTCTTTGTCTTTTATGGTAGATTCCATTTTAAAGTCTATTTTATCTGAGATTAGAATTGCCACACCTGCTGTTTTTTGGTAGTTGTTAGCTTGATATATTTTTTTCAAACCTTTGACTTTTAATAAATTCACATCTTTGTTTCTAAGGTGTGTCTCTTGTAGACAGCATATTGATGGATCCTATTTTCTTATCCATTCTGTGACTCTCCGTCTCTTTATGGGTGCATTGAGTCCATTTACATTCAGTGTAATTATTGATAGATGTGAGTTTGTTGCTGTCATTTTGTAGTGCTTTTTTTGTGGTGCTGACATGTTCTTTGTTCTTCTTACTCTTTTGTGCTGAGTTACTTTTGTTTGTGGATTTTTTTTTCATTTCTTTTGTTTTTGTAGGTTTTGTTTTTGCTGAGACTTTATGTTTTTCCTCTTTTTTTTTATGAGTATGTTTGTTAACTTTCTTTGTGGTTACCATAAATTTTACCCTTATCTTTCTAAGTTTGAAGCAGTCTACCATTACTTGGTATCGCCTTGCCTTCCTCTCCATTAGAAGGTTCTATACCTACGCCATTTATTTCCTCTTTTATTGTTTGGATGTTGTTGTCATTTACTGATTAACTGCTCTGATTCCCTGTTGTATTTCTTTTGGTTTTGGATAGTCCTCGAGAGTTCATCTCCTAGATTGGTATCTGGCTCATATGATCCTGCGTCCTAGATTCTGCTTGTGAGCTGAAGCTGTTTGTCCTCAGATCAAAGAACTCCCTTTAATAATTCTTGTAAGTTTGGTTTAACTTTTACATATTCCCTTAATTTCTGTTTATCTGGAAATGACCTAATTTCACCATCAAATTTGAATGAGAGTTTTGCAGGATATATTATTCTTGGCTGGCAATTTTTTTCTTTCAAGATTTTATATATGTCATTCCATTGCCTTCTTGCCTGCATGGTTTCTGCCGAATAATCTGAGCTTAGTCTTATTGTTTCTCCTCTGTATGTGACTTCTTGTTTTTCACAAGCTGCTCTCAGGATTCTTTGTTTGTTTTTGGTTTTGGTGAATGTGATTATGATATGCCTTGGTGATTTTCTTTTGGGGTCTCTCCTATGTGGGGTTCGTTGAGCTTCTTGGATGGCCAGCTTTTCATCTTTCATGATATTGGGGAAGTTTTCTGTCAGCAGTTCTTCAATGATCCTCTCTGTGTTTTCTGTTTTCTCCCCCTGTTCTGGAATTCCAATCACTCAAAAATTTTTGCTTTTGATTGTATCCCACATAACTCTCAGGGTCGCTTCATTTTTCTTTGTTCTTTTTTCTGAGTTTTCCTGAAACAGAGTTGTATCCACATGTTTGTCTTCAATTTCACTGATCCTGTCTTCCATGGTTTCAAATCTGCTTCTCAGCCCTTCTATGACACCGCCCATTTCTGAAATTTTGTTGTTTATCTTTTTGATTTCTAATTGTTGTCTTTGTATAATTTTTAGTTGTGAATTTATTTTTGCATTTTGTTCCTGCATTATTTTCCTGAATTCTTCCAATTTTTTGTCCATATTTTCTGTGAATTTGTCTATTTTTTCCTCATGTTTGTCAGCTTTTTGCCTCAGCTCTTGGAGAATTCTGAGTATTAGAGATTTGAATTCCCTATCAGGTCATTCTAGTGCATTTTCATCTACTGGAGAGTCATCTGGTGTTTTATTTTGGATGCCTGCTGGAACCATCCTGTCCTGTTTTTGTAAATGTTCTGATATTGTCTGCTGTCTTCGGAGCATTCAGCAGTTATTTTTCTCATTTATTGATTGTAGATTTGTTTGTTTCATCCCCCCCCCCCTTTTTTTTAAATTTAACTATGTCTGAGCAGCCGGACTGTGTGTTCTTTGTTGTTTGCTTGTCTGTGGGCACAATACTTTTCACCTCCTTCTCCAACTGGCAGGGTCAGTCACTCAGATATGGTACAGCAGGGCAGGTCTAGCTGAAGAGGAGTTACTGGGATGGGTTGTTTGTGGCACTTACTACAGCCACCAGAGTGGGTTGGTTATCAGTGCAGGGCAGGTTCCAGTAGGCCGTGCCTGTGCTGCTTGGTGGTGTGATGTCAAGTGCACGGTGAAGTTAGGCAGGATGCAGTGGGGAGATAGTTACATGTGGAGCTAAGATGGATATGGGAGAGAGAAGAGAGGAACAGGAGCCAAAACAATACAAACAAACAAAAAAGAGTGCTAGGGGAGCTTGCTGTTGGAGTGGAGAGATGAGAGACGGTTGTTTTGTCTCCCGCTGGATGCTCCATGAGGCTGCTTTCTTGTATTCCCTGTTTGCTGGTCTCTGATAGGAGTCCAAGATGGCGGATCCACGCTGCGTTAGCTGGTAGGGGACCTCTGCATGAATCTCTCCTTGCTCTGGGTTCTCTGTCAGTTTTCTCACTCCATTTGGTGCGTGGCTGAGTTCTTTATCTCTTCATTTGATGTTTTAGGGTTTCAGGATTGTTGTATTCTCTGTTTGGCTTAGTTTTTCGGATCTTTGCTGTGGAGGGATGGCGTGGTGCTTCTGCCTAGAGCACCATTTTGCCGGAACTCCCACTACACACCCACTGAGAGAGCTAACATGAAAAAAGCTGACAATACAAAGTGTTGGTGAGATATGGAGCAACTGAAACTCTTATACATTGCTAGTGTGGGTGTAACATGGTATAATTGCTTTGAAAAACTTCATAGAAATTTCTTAAAAGTTAAACATGCACTTATCATGAGAGTACTATCACTGCTGGGCATTTATCCAAGAGAATTGAAAACTTATGCCTGCAAGGTCTTTCAGGAGGTCTTTTGCAGCAGACTTGCTCAATGCAATATGTCGTTTGATTTCTTGACTGCTGCTTCCATGGGTGTTGATTGTGGATCCCAGTTAAATGACATCCTTGACAACTTCAAACTTTTCTCCATTTGTCATGATACTGTTTATTACTCCAGTTGTGAGGATTTTTGTTTCCTTTATGTTGAGGTGTAATCCCTACTGAAGGCTGTATATAGTCTTTGATCTTCATCAGTGAGTGCTTCAAGTCCTCTTCACTTTCAGCAAGCAAGATGAAGTCATCTACATATCACAGGTTGTTAATAAGTCTTCTTCCTATCCTGATGCCATGTTCTTCTTCATATGGTCCAGCATTTGGACTGTTATTTGATCAGCGTACAGATTGAATAAGGATGTTGAAAGGATGCAACCTTGACACATATCTTTTCTGATTTTAAACCACACAGCATTTCTTTATTCTGTTAGGACAATGTATTGCATTGGGCAAATCTGCTGCAAAAGACCTCTTTAAAGTGTTAAAAAGCAAAAATGTCACCTTCCTGAATTGCCGGATGGAGGGCTGTGGGGACCATGGTCTCAGGGAACGTCTAGGTCAATTGGCATAACACAGTTTATAAGGAAAATGTTCTACATTTTACCTTGGTGAGTAGCATCTGGGGTCTTAAAAGCCTGTGAGCAGCCATCTAAGATACTCCACTGGTCTCACCCCTTCAGGAGCAAGGGAGAATAAAGAAAACAAGATATAAGGAAAAGATTAGTCCAAAGGACTAATGGACCACAACTACCACAGTCTCCACCAGACTGAGCCCAGTACAACTAGATGGTGCCTGGCTACCACCGCCGACTGCTCTGACTGGGATCACAACAGAGTGTCCCAGACATAGCTGGAGAAGAATGTAGAACAAAATTCTAACTCATAAAAAAAGACCAGACTTACTGGCCCAACAGAGACTGGAGAAACCACGAGCATATGGCCCCCGGACACCCTTTTAGCCTCGGTAATGAAGTCACTCCCGAGGTTCACTGTTCAGCCAAAGAGTAGACAGCGCCATAAGACAAAATGAGACTAATGGGACACAGCAGTCCAGGGACAAGGACTAGAAGGAAAGAGGGGACAGGAAAGCTGGTAATAAGGAACCCAAGTTTGAGAAGGGACAGTGTTGACATGTCATGCAGTTGTTAACCATTGTCGTAAAACAATATGTGTACTAACTGTTTAATGGGAAAGTATTTGTTCTGTAAACCTTCATCTAAAGTACAATTAAAAAAAAAAGAAAAAGCCCAAACAAATATGTCACCTTGAGGACTAAGGTGTGCTTGCCCAAGCCATGGTGTTTTCAGTCGCCTCATATACATGCAAAAGCTGGACAATGAATAAGAAAGATCAAAGAAGAACTGCTGCATTTGAATTATGGTGTTGGCAAAGAATATTGAATATACCATAGACAGCCAGAAAAATGAATAAATCTGTCTTGGAAGAAGTATATCCTATGCAGACGTGAATTTTAGAATCTGAGGTGCTGGCATATCTGAATTAGGTGACTTTCGACCGAAATTAAAAACTCCATTCTGAATTAAATTAAGATTTCAATTTCTACTCTTCTAAAGAAACCATTCAGCCTTTTGCCAGAGTCTTACTGCTTAAAAAAAAAAAAAAGCCAGAATTTCTAACCTAGATAAAGATTTGCTCAGTGCCTGTTAAGAATGTTTACACAGTTGGCCCCAGAGAAGGTAACTTGTTCAACAGGAGGGTAGGAAATAGGACTGATAACGTTAAATGAAGTTAGGATCTGTAAATAACTTCATAGCCAAGATAGGTATATATCAAGCCTAAGTTCCATGTTCTGACTCCCAAATTAATTTTCACTCATTGGGAAATTTCCACTGTATTTCTGCTAGTTCTTTATAAATTGGTAACTAAGCAGAGACTAAGTTTGTTAAAATAAGGAGGAAGATTGCAGCTGTAAAAGTCTTGACTGTCTGTAACACAAAGAGTGCAGAGATTTGGGCTTAATTTAAGTAAATAAACTAGCTATCTTAACTGCTTTCAGAAAATTAACCCAGTGAATGTCTGGGCCCTAACTCACTCCTCCTTAGCTGGGTGGGCAATGTATACATTTCAAAAGCCTTCAAATTTAGAGCTGATTTAAACTTTATTCTTTCCTAACCAGTGGTACCACCACTCGTCTGTCAGTTTGTTGTATTGTGGCTGTGATGCTGGAAGCTATGCCACTGGTATTTCAAATAACAGCAGGGTCGCCCATGGTGGACAGGTTTCAACTGAGCTTCCAGACTAAGACAGACCAGGAAGAAGGACCTGGAGATCTACTTCTAAAAAAATTAGCCAATGAAAACCTCATGAATGGCAGCGAAACATTGTCTGATATAATGCCGGAAGATGAGCCCCTCAGGTTGGAAGTTCCTCAAAATTTGATTGGGGAAGGGCTATCGCCTCAAAGTAGACTCAACCTTAATGATGTGGATGGAATCAAGCTTTTGGGACTTTCATTTACTGATGTGGCACAACTCAAAATGAGAAGAAACAGTTGCAAACATCCATTAATAATTGGAATGTGGAATGTATGAAGTATGAATGTAGGAAAATTTGAAGTCATCAAAAATGAAATGGAATGCATAAAGATTGATATCCCAGGTATTAGCGAACTGAAATGGACTGGTATTGGCCATTTTGAATCAGACAATCATATGGTCTACTATGCCGGGAATGACAAATGGAAGAGGAATGGCGTCGTATTCATCGTAAAAAAGAAAATTTCAAGAGCTATCCTGAAATACAACGCTGTCAGTGATAGGATAATATCCATATGCCTACAAGGAAGATGAGTTAATATGACTATTATTCAAATTTATGCACCGACCCCTAATGCTGAAAATGAAGAAATTGAAGATTTTTACCAACTTCTGCAGTCTGAAATTTATCAAACATGCAATCAAGATGCATTGATTACTGGTAATTGGAATATTAAAGTTGGAAACAAAGGAGAAGGATTAGTAGTTGGAAAATATGGCCTTAGGGTTAGAAAGAAGATCACATGACAGGATTTTACAATACCAATGACTTATTTATTGCAAATACCTTTTTTAAAAAACATAAATGATGACTATACATGTGGACTTCATCAGATGGAATATGCAGGAATCAAGTCGACTACATCTGTGGAAACAGACCACGGAGAAGCTCTATACCATCAGTCAGAACAAGGCCAGGGACTGACTGAGGAACAGACCATCAATTGCTCATATGCAAGTTCAAGTTGAAGCTGAAGAAAATTAAAATAGGTCCACAAGAGCCAAAGTACAACCGTGAGTGCATTCTACCTGAATCTAGAGACCATCTCAAGAATAGATTTGATGCATTGAACACTAATGACAGAAGATCAGATGAGTTGTGCGATGACATCAAGGACATCATACATGAAGAAAGCAAAAGGTAATTAAAAAGACAGGAAAGAAAGAAAAGACCAAAGTGGATGTCAGAAGAGACTCTGAATCTTGCTCTTGAAATGTAGGGTAGCTAAAGCAAAAGGAAGAAATGATGAAGTAAGAGTTGAACAGAAGATTTCAAAAGGCAGCTCGAGAAGACAAAGTTAAGTATTATGATGAAATGTACAAAGACTTGGAGTTAGAAAACCAAAAGGGAAGAACACACTCCACATTTCTCAAGCTGAAAGAACCGAAGAGAAATACAAGCCTCGAGTAGGAATATTGAAGCATTTCTGTGAGCAAAATATGGAATGATGCAGGAAGCATCAAAAGAAGATGGAAGGAATAAACAGAGTCACTGTACCAAAAGACTTGGTTGATGTTCAACCATTTCAGGAGGTAGCATATGATCAAGAACCTGTGGTATTGAAGGAAGAAGTCCAAGCTGCCTTGAAAGCATTGATGAAAAACAAGGCTCCAGAACTGATGGAATACCAATTGAGATGTTTTACCAAACAGATGCAGTGCTGGAGGTGCTCACTCATCTATGCCAAGAAATTTGGAAGACAGATACCTGGGCTACTGACTAGAAGAAATCCATACTTATGCCTATTCCAAAGAAAAGTGATCCAACAGAATGCCAAAATTATTGAACAATATCATTAATATCACACACAAGTAAAATTTTGCTGAAGATCATTCAAAAGCAGTTGCAGCAGTACTTCAACAGGAAACTGCCAGAAATTCAAGCCAGATTCAGAAGAGGCTGTGGAACTAGGGATATCATTGCTGATATCAGTTGGATCTTGGCTGAAAGCAGAGATGATCAGAAACATGTTTACCTGTGTTTTATTGACTATGCAAAAGCATTTGACTGCTTGAATCATAACAAATTATGGATAGTATTGCAGGGAATGGGAATTACAGAACACTTAATTGTGCTCAGGAGGAACCTGTACAAAGACCAAGAGGCAGTTGTTCGACTAGAACAAGGGGACACGGCGTGGTTTAAAATCAGGAAAGGTATGCATCAGGGTTATATCCTTTCACCATACTTATTCAGTCTGTATGCTGAGCAAATAATGGGAGAAGCTGGACTATGTGAAGAAGAACTGGGCATCAGGATTGGAGGAAGGCTCATTAACTGCGATATGCAGATGACACAACCTTGCTTGCTGAAAGCAAAGAGGACTTGAAACATTTACTGATGAAGATCAAAGAGTACAGCCTTCAGTATGGATTACACCTCAAAATAAAGAAAGCAAAAATCCTCACAGCTGGACCAATCTATAAGCAACATCATGATAAATGGAGAAAAGATTGAAGTTATCAAGGATTTCATTTTACTTGGATCCACAATCAACGCCCATGGAAGCAGCAGTCAAGAAATCAAACAATGCATTGCGGTGGGCAAATCTGCTGCAAAACACCTCTTTAAAGTGTTAAAAAGCAAAGATGTCATTTTGAGGACTAAGGTGTGCCTGACCCAAGCCATGGTATTTTTAATTGCCTTATATTCATGCAAATGCTGAAAAATGCATAAAGAAGACCAAGGAAGAATTGATGTCTTTGATTTATGGTGTTGATGAAGAATATTGAATATACCATGGACTGTGAGAAAAACAAACAAATCTGTCTTGGAAGAAGTACAGCCAGAATACTCCTTGGAAGAGAGGATGAGGTGACTACATCTCATGTACTTTAGATGTTATCAGGAGGGATCAGTCCCTGGAGAAGGGCATCTTGCTTGGTAAAGTAGAGGGTCAGTGAAAAAAAGGAAGACCCTCAACTAGATGGATTGATACAGTGGCTGCAACAATGGGCTCAAACATATAGTAATGATTGTGAGGAGGGGGTAGGATCTGGTAGTGTTTCCTTCTGTTGTACAAAGAGTCACTATGAGTCAGAACCGACTCTATGACACCTAACAACAACAACAACTAATGGTTGATTTGATGTTTCAAGGACTCCAACTAAACTTGACTCAGTCTGCAATCCATCACTAAACCCCCACATCAAGAATATTTATATGTTTTACTTTAAAAATATTACCTTAGTTAAATTATATGAGGAATAAGAGGTTTGTGTTAGGCTAGAAATTGATGTTAACATAGTTTGTAGTTTAACCACACCTTGTAAATTTCCCTTCCTTCCCCTACAGTCTCTTTGGTGTGAAACCTTGGCTTACGTTTACTCTGTCTGTGAAATACCCTTCTACTTCCCCTGCAAGGCAGAACATGCTCTGCATAGTGTTTGAATGCCACGTGTTACTCCATCCCATGGAATGAAATTATTCCTTCAATAATATTTTTGTTTTAATTTCTATCATCGTGTTGGTCCAGTGCTTCCACTAGGACATCAGAATGCTCCTTAGAAGTGAGGATGGGGAGACTTTGTCTCACGTACTTTGGACATGTTATCAGGAGGGACCAGTCCCTGGAGAAGGACATCATGCTTGTTAAAAAGAGGGTCAGTGAAAAAGAGAGATACCCCCAATGAAATGGATTGACACAGTGGCTGCAACAATGGGCTAAGACATAGCAACGATTGTGAGGGTGGTGCAGGACCGGGCAATGTTCTGTTCTGTTATACATAAGGTCGCTATGAGTCAGAGTCAACTCTACGGCATCAAACAACAACCAAGTGTCCACAAAAAACCTTGTACAAAAATGTTCATAGCAGCAATACTCATAGAGACTTTATTCATAATAGTCATGAACTGGAAATAACCCAAATGCCCACTGACAGCTGAACAGATAAACATATGGTATATATTTATACAATAGAATATTACTCAGCAATAAAAATGACCGAACTACTGATATGCACAATAACATGTATGAATTCCAAAAACATTATACTCAGGGAAAAAAATCAGAAGAGCTCATATTGCATTGTTCCATTTATATACAGTTCTTAAAAAACCCAGTTGCCATGGAGTCATCTCCAACTCATGGCGACCCCACATGTTGTCAGAGTAGAACTGTGCTCCAAAGGGTTTTCAATGGCTGAGATTTTGGAAATAGGTTGCTAGGCCTTTCTTCCAAGGTGGCTTTGGGTGGACTGGAACCTCCTTTCAGTTAGCAGCCAGACGCATTAAATGTTTGCACCACCCAAGGCTCCTATAGAAAGTCCTAAGACAGGCAAAACTCATCTATGGTGAAACAAATCAGATGGGTAGATGTTTCTGAGGATGGTGAGGGGGAATGACCGGGAAGAGACCTGAGAGAACTCTCTGGGGTCAGGAAAATGTTCTATATCCTGATAGGCGTATGGGTTACGCTGTTTATGTATTGTACTCTTACCATCTGTACAATTCACTGTATGTAAATGATTTCCCAGTTTAATGAAGAAGCAAGTCGCTGACATGTCTGAAGAAGCAAATTGCTGACATGTTTGCGCTCAGAGTCTCAGGATGTTTTGGCTGTGCCTGCAGAGTGGAGCAGCTTTGCAGACCATTCAGCCACCCCAGCAGGACATGGCCACCACCCGCACCTTCGATCTGTGCTGACTGTCCCCAGCGCTGCTGGTGGCCTGGCTTCCAGGATGCTGGCCCTGAGACAGTCACCGAGAGGAAACAAATGTCGTCAAGGGGCCCCACCTTCTCACTGATGCGAGTGGGGAGAGAGAAGTTCTGACAAAGCTGCCTCCTCTTCTGGGGCAGTTGCTGCATTCATTCCACAGGCCTAAATGGACAGCAGGCAGGGCAGGAGGCCAACACAAAAGGGGTAGTCAGCATCTCATCTACTCTCTCTGCTTTTAAAAAGCTTGAGGCTCTGAGGGGAGAAGTGGATTGCTCGGTACTGGGTTGAATAGGTAGATTTCCCTGATGGGGCTGGTGGGGAGTTGAGCTCCAGGAGGGATGAGGCTTTCAGGAAAGCACAAGGCCAGCTCCTGTCGGCGCAGCAAGGAGCCATTTGCCATTGTGCCTGTGGCCTTGAGCCTGCTGCACTCGAGCGAAGTGGATGGAAGACAAAAGCCCCAGAGCCCAGTGACTAGAATACCTACATATGCTTTAGACACTAATGATGGCCAGACCAGGGTAATGGGATGTGAAGGGCATTGGGGGAAGGAATGAGGGAGGAAGGGACAGGATGGGGGAGTGACTTTCTGAAGTCCTCAGGGAACCTGAGGGCTCTCTTCCACACAGCTCCTGAGCTGCCCATTCTGGGCCATCTGAAATGACAGCCTAAAAACCCCAAGGCTCTCCTATAACTTAACAACAAAAAGACAACCAGTCCAATATAAAAAATGGACAAAGGACTTGAATAGACATTTCATCAAAGGAGATACAAGTGGCCAACAAACAAATGAAAAAATGCTCAGCGTCATTAGTCATTGTTGCTGTGTGCCGTCGAGTCAATTCTGATTCATAGTGACCCTGTAGGACAGAGTAGAACTGCCTCGTAAGGTTTCCTAGGCTGTAATCTTTATGGGAGCAGATCGCCAGGTCTTTTCTCCATGGCACTGCTAGTGGGTTCGAACTGCCAATATTTTGGTTAGCAGCTGAGCACTTAACCATTGTGCCACCAGAGCTCCTTTGTTAGTCATTAAAAAATTCCAAGTTGCTGGGGACAAATGACAAAGCTGGGAGGATGAAGATGGATGAAGGGAGAGTTAGAAAGGGACAGTGAGGCGAAGTGCAAAGCAGAATGTTCAGCATGAGCCAAGCATGCCCTGAAGACCCCGGAATAGAATCAGAAAGACAATGTGTCCCATGATGGGTCTGAATGGTTAGATGCGCCTGGAGAGACCACAGCAGCGCTAGGCACCAAAGGAAGGATGTCAGACACAAAACCCGGAACAAGGTAGACCCACTGCATCGGGAGTGCCACAGGATTCCTGGTCCCTGCATCCCACACAAGGCAATGGGAAAATGACTCAACGACCAGCTCATCACTTCCCACCTTTCAGATCCACAAAGATTTTTAAGTGTGCTAATACCCAGGGCTGGGTCCCTGGCTGATGAAAATGGCTTGCACTTGGCTGGCAACCAAAGGATTGGCCGTTCAAACCTACCCAGCGGCACCGTGGAAGAAAAGCCTGGAGATCTGCTTCTGTAAAGACTGCAGCCAAGAAAACCCTATACAGCAGTTCTACTCTGTAACATATGGGGTTGCTATGAGTCAGAATCAGCTCAACAGCACGAGACAACAACAACAATACCCAGGGTTAGGGAGGATGTGAAGAAATCCACTCTCTTGTTCATGGCTCAGGGAATGTAAATTGAAATAACTTTACTGGAAAGCAATCTGGATTCACTTATCCATTTCCTGGGTAGTGCAGACTGCTAACACTCTCAGCTGCTAACTGAAAGGCTGGCTGTTCGATTCTACCCAGAGGCACCTCGGAAGAAAGGCCTAGAGATCTACTTGCAAAAAATCAGACCTTGAAAACCCTGTGGAGCACAGTTCCGCTCTGACACACATGAAGTTGCATGAGTTGGAATCAACTCGACAGCAACTAGTGTTTTCAAGGTGCATGCCTGTTACCCCATTTCTAGGATTTTAAAGAGCATATACGAAAAGGGACATAAAGATAGACAGAGAAGGATTTTTGTATTTGTAAGAAAAAAAAAAGGAAAGATAAATATCCACCAACTGGGGATTGGTTTAAGAAATCATGGTGCTTCTGTATGCTAGAGTCACTGTAAGCCCCGTGAGGACAGAGAGCAACTCTGTGCATCTAATCCTATACACCTAACAGCACAGTGTCTGGCACATAGCAGGCATTTGTCCAATGAAGGAAGGAACAAATAAACAAATGGATAAGAGCAAAATTATATAGCAGTTTAAAAGATGAGGCTATGGACTAATCTGGAAAGATAGCCACGACAAGTTGTTGAGTAGAAAATACAGGTTGCCACACATCACGATGGACTTATATGTGCATTTGTTTAAGCCTGGAAGAATTTACGAGAAAATAAAACAAAAAAGAGTCTGGAAAGGCTATGCTGGAGTTACCAACAGAGCTTATTGCTCCGTGGGTTAGATTATGAGATCTTTTCTACTTCTTCTGGTTTGTGTTTTCTGACTTTTCTATAATATACACATACAGATCTTACAAGAAAAACAATGTTATGTTAAATTTTAAAAGAATAATGTGGAGGTAAATTCCTGACCCATAGAATCCTTGAGTATGGTAAAATGATTTTGTGAAGCTGCTAAGTTTGAGGGTAATTTGCTGTGCAGTAACAGTAAGCAAAACAGCAAGGATATGGAAGAGGATTTGGCCTTTGGACCTTATTGTTTCCAAATGCTGAAAAAAAGCTAATTGCTGTGGAGGCGACCCTGATTCCTGGTGACCCCATGTGCATCAGAGTTAGAACTGTGATCCATAGTGTTTTCTTTTTAATTTTATTTATTTTGTGTTGTTGTTGAGAATGTATACATGCATAGGGTTTTCAATGGTTGATTTTTTGGCAGTAGGTCGCCAGGCCTTTCTTCCGACGGAGGCACCTCTAGGTAGACTCAAACCACGAGCCTTTCAGTTAGCATACAAGCACATTAACTGTTCCATTATAGAGATATTCTATAATTTGTCCAACCAGTGGTAGACAAATGGACATTTACGTTTTCAGTTTTTGACTCTTATGTATTCAATAAATACATATTGAGGATATACTATGTGCTCGGCACAGACTTAGGCGCCAGGTGCTGGGATTGGTCTAGTAAACAAAGCAGGCTCTGTTCTTTTGTTCTTACACTCCAGTGAGAGAGATGGACATTTAAGGAAGTAAAGAATCACATAAACACATAATTAAAAGTTATGATAAGTACCATGGAAGAAAAAACTCCTAAGAATCCCTAATATAGCATAACATTTGAAAATGACCGTGATTGTGATAATAATAATAATAATAAACTTTGCAGGGAAATAAGCAATTAGAAGAGGTAGGAAAAGCCAAAGGCTGTCTGAGAAAGGAAATACAGCGGGAGTATAAATTTATCTTTGCAATGAACAATATTTACATAATCCTAATGATTTAACTAAATGTAAAATATCCATTTTGGATGACAAAGAGGAGGTGGTAGGGTCAAAGGAAATCAGTAGGTGTTTAAAGTGGATAAATCAAAAATAGCAACAGAAGCATGTTACTTAGAGAAACGGAATTAACTACCAGAAGAAATGATGAAAGGTGGTTACCTCTGAGGAAGACGGTTGGAGGTGGGGAAAGAGATGAATGGTGGAACTGTTGTTTTTCATTCATTCATTCATTTATTCATCCAACACATACTCATTGAGCTGCTTGGTGCCAGGCCCTGTCCTAGGCACTAGTGATACAGAAGTAAGAAAAACAGCACCCAAAATGGAGTTTATACTCTAGAAAGGGAAACAGTAAATGAAATTCATACTGTGTTAGAGACAGAGTGGTAAGTGCTATGGGGGGAAAAAAGTCTGGAGAGAAGTATGGGATGGGGAAAGGGGTGCAGTTTTAGATACCAGTGGCCAGAGATGGCATGATTGAGAAAGGGTCATTTGAGTAAAAGAGTAAAGGTGTGACGGAGGAGAAGGAGTGGACCATGTGGATATCTGGGAGAAGAACATGCCAAGCAAAGAGAACAGTGAATGCAAAGGCCCTAGGGTGGGAGTGGCCTGGTGGGTTTGTGGAACAGTAAGGAGACCCGTGTGGCTGGAGTGGAGTGAGCAAAGGGAGAGAGGTGGGAGATGAAGTCAGGGAGGAAACTGGCAGTCAGATCTTACGGGGCCTCGTGGGCCGTTATACCTTCTGGTAATATTTTAGCTGCTTCATTTTTTGGCTATGAACATTTCAAGTACAGGTTAAAAGTTTTTTTTTTTTTTTCCTACGGTGGTCAGATATATACATATAACACAAAATTTGTCATTTTTACCATTTTTAAGTGCACAATTCACTGGCATTAGTTACATTCACAATGTTGTGCAACCATCACCACCATCCATTTCCCAAGCCTTTCACTCGCCCCAAACAGAAACTCTGTACCGATTAAGCAACAGCTCCCCAATCCTTCCTCCTCTCAGCCACTGACAACCACAAATCTTCTTTCTGTATCTATGAATTTGCCTATTGTAGATATTTTATGTAAGTGGGATCATATAATATATGTCCTTTCATGATTGCCTTATTTC
Source organism: Dugong dugon (assembly GCA_030035585.1). Taxonomy (NCBI): domain Eukaryota; kingdom Metazoa; phylum Chordata; class Mammalia; order Sirenia; family Dugongidae; genus Dugong; species Dugong dugon. Next base: position 75,676,074 of record CM057473.1, read on the forward strand.
ACTTACCACAATATTTTTCCAGGTTCATCCATGTTGTAACATGAACAGCATTAGAATTTCATTCTTCTTGTGGCTGAATAATATTTCCTTGTATGGATATACCACATTTTGTTTACTCATTCATCTATTGATGAACACTTCGGTTATTTAAACCTTTTGGCTACTGTGAATAATACTGCAACAAGTATTGGTGTACATGTGTCTGTTTGAGTTGCTGCTTTCAATTCTTTTGGGTATATACCTAGGAGTGAAATGGCTGGGTCATTTGGTAATTCTACCTTTAACCTTATTAGGCATCACCAAACTGTTTTCCACAATGGCTACACTACAATCCTATGAGAATGGATAAGGGTTCCAGTTTCTCCACATTCTTACCACACTTGTTATTTTTATTTTTTTGATACTAGCCATCCTAGTGGGTGTGCAGTGGTACTTCATTGTGGTTTTGGTTTGCATTTCTCTAATGACTAATGATGTTGAACATCTTTCCACATGCTTATTGGCCATATGTATACCCTCTTTGGAAAAATGTCTATTCAAGTCCTTTGCTCATTTTAAAATTGGGTTGTTCATCTTTTTGTTGTTTAGTTACAGAGTTCTTTATTCTTGCTATTAAGCCCTTATCAGATATATATATGATTTCCAAATATTTTCTCCCATTCTGTAGGTTGTCTTTTAACTTTCTTGATAATGACCTTTGATGCACAAATAATTTTTTAAGAATTTTGTTGAAGTCCAATTTATCTCTTTTTTGTTTTGCTGCTTGTGATTTTGGTGTCCTACCTAAGAATCCATTGCCAAATAGAAAGTCCTGAAGATTTACTCCTATTGTCTTCTAAGAATTTTATAGTTTCAGCTTTTGCATTTAGGTCAATGATCCATTTTGATTTAATTTTCATATATTGTTTGAGGTAGGGGTCCAGCTTCATTCTTCTGCATGTGGAAATGTGTCTATACTTATACCCATTGTCCTAGCACCAATTTTTTTTTTTAATTGTGCTTAAAGTGAAAGTTTACAATTCAAGTTAGTTTCTCATACAAAAATTTATACATTGCTATGTGGCCCTAGCTGCTCTCCCTATACTGGGACAGCACACTCCTCCTTTCCATCCCGGATTTCCCGTGTCCATTCAACCAGCTCCTGTCCCTTTCTGCCTTCTCATCTCACCTCTGGACAGGAGCTGCCCATTTAGTCTCATGTATCTACTTGAGCTAAGAAGCATACTCTTCACCAGTATCGTTTTATGTCCCATAGTCCCGTCTAATCTTTGTCTGAAGAGTTGGCCTCGGGAATGGTTTTAGTTTTGGGCTAATAGCGAGTCCAGGGGCTATGTCTTCTGGGCTCCCTCTCAGTCAAACCATTAAGTCTGGTCTTTTTACTAGAATTTGAGTTCTGCACCCCACTTTTCTCCTGCTCCATCAAGGAACTCTCTGTTCTGTTCCCTGTCAGGGTGGTCATTGGTGGTAGATGGGCACCATCTAGTTCTTCTGGTCTCAGGCTGATGGAGTCTCCGGTTTATGTGGCCCTTTCTGTCTTTTGGGTTAATATTTTTCTTGTGTCTTTGGTGTTCTTCATTCTCCTTTGCTCCAAGTGGGTCGGGACCAATTGATGCATCTTAGATAGCTGCTAGCTAGCTTTTAAGACCCCAGACGCCACTCACCAAAGTGGGATGCAGAACGTTTTCTTAATAAACTTTGTTATGCCAATTGACCTAAATGTCCCCTGAAACCATGGTCCCCAGGCCCCCGCCCCTGCTACTCTGTCCCTCAAAATGTTTGGTTGTATTCAGGGAACTTCTTAGCTTTGGTTTAGTCCAGTTGTGCTGACTTCCCCTGTAGTGTGTGTTGTCCTTCCGTTCACCTAAGATAATTCTTATCTACTATCCAGCTAGTGAATACCCCTCTCCCTCTTCCCCACCCTTGTAACCATCAAAGAATGTTTTCTTCTGTGTTTAAACCTTTTCTTGAGTTCTTATAATAGTGGTTTTATACAAGATTTGTCCTTTTGTGACTGACTAAATTCACTCAGCATAATGCCTTTTAGATTCTTCCATGTTATGTTTCATAGACTTATCATTGTTCTTTATCGTTGCATAGTGTTCCATTGTGTGAATATACTGTAATTTGTTTATTCATTTGTCCGTTGATGGGCACCTAGGTTGCTTCCATCTTTTTGCTATTGTGAACAGTGCTGCAATGAACATGAGTGTGCATATATCTATTTTTGTGATGGCTCTTATTTCTCTAGGATATATTCCAAGGAGTGGGATTGCTGCATCGTATGGTACTTCTATTTCTAGCTTTTTAAGGAAGCACCAAATTGATTTCCAAAGTGGTTGTACCATTTTACATTCCCACCAACAGTGTATAAGTGTTCCAGTCTCTCCACAACCTCTCAAACATTTATTATTTTGTGTTTTTTTGATTAATGCTAGCCTTGCTTGGGTGAAAGGATATCTCATTGTAGTTTTGATTTGCATTTCTCTAATGGCTAATGATCGCGAGCATTTCCTTATGTGTCTGTTGGCCATTTGAATGTCTTCTTTGGTAAAGTGTCTGTTCGTTTCCTCTGCCCATTTTTTACTAGGATTATTTGTCTTTTTGTTGTAGACGTGTTGGATTTTCTTGTCAATTATGGAGATTAGACCTTTGTCTGACTTGTACTGTCCAAAAATTTTTTCCCAGTCTGTAGGTTCTCTTTTTACTCTTTTGGTGAAGTAAGAATTTAAGTTTTGTTCTACGTTTTTTTCCTGTTCTATCTGGGACCATCTATTGTGTTCCTGTCTGAACAGTCAGTAGTGGTAGTCAGGCATTACCTAATTCTTCTGGTCTCCAGGTAGGTGAGGCTGTGGTTCATGTAGACTGTTAATCCTGTAGACTGGTTTCTTCTCTGAGTCTTTGGTTTCCTTCTTTCTCTTTTACTCCAGATGAGTACAGACCAATAATTTTATCTTAGATGGCCATTCACAAGCTTTTAAGACCCCAGACGCTACTTACCAAACTAGGATGTAAAACATTACCTTTATGAACTATGTTGTGCCAATTGACCAAGTTGCCCCACAAGACTATGGTCCTAAGCCCTCAAACCCGGTAAATCAATCCTGTGAGATGTTTGGTTATGTCTAGGAAGTATTCATAACTGTCCCCCTAGGTGCTTCATTTTATGTATGAATATATTTGTAGCACACATAAACATGTATATACATATGCCTACAGATACACCTATACATGCACATCTGTATATTCATCTGTGTCTTCCTATACATATATAGGAGGCCTGGTGGTGCAGTGGTTAACAGTTCGGCTGCTTGCCCAAAGATTGGCAATTCCAATCTACCAGCAGCTCCTTGGAAACCCTATGGGGCAGTTCTACTTTGTCCTATAGGGTCGCTCTGCGTTGGAATCAACTCAATAGCAACATGTTTGGTTTTGGCTTTTATACATATATGTGCGTACATATCTATGTAATAACACACATATTTTTTAGTTGTTATTACTGTTATTGCAAAATTGTATGTATTATAGCATTTATGAAATCTTTCCTTATTCTTGGGTACTTCTTAGGTCATCATTTACTTTGGTCAAGTTGTGCTGACTTCACCCTTATTTGGTATTACCTTTCCCATTAACAAAACTAACAAATGTCTACTGTCCGTCTTCCTCTTCCTCCCATCCTACATATATACCTATTCTTATCTTTTTATAATAGGGAGATCATACAATATTTGTCCTTTTGTGATTGACTTATTTCATTCAGCATAATGTCCTCCAGATTTATCCACATTATATTTTAAGAACTCATCATTATTCCTATGACTGTGTAGTATTCCATTGTGTACCACAATTTGTTTATCCATTCATCTGTTGATGGGCATTTAGGTTGTTTCCATATTTTTGCCATTGTGAATAATGCTGCAACAAACATTGGTGTGCATATGTCTATTTATGTCCCTGTTATGCTTTTGTTCTTCTTTTACAAGATTACTTTGGCGATTTGGGGCCCCTTGCAATCCATATGAATTTAAGGATTGGCTTTTCGTTTCTGCAAAAAAAGCTGTTGGAATTTTGACAGGGATTGCATTGAGTCTGCAGATTGCAATTTGTGTTATTTTAAGCTGCAGAATTTATGGTAATTTGTTAGAGCAGCGATAGAGGGATTCTCTCCTTTTCAGGCTAAGCCCCTGTTTGCATCTCATCCACATTTGTCCATAGGCTCTCCAGAGAGATACCTTCTGGACTTCTCCTTGGAAGCACAGTGGCCCTGGATGTATGAAATAAACCCAGTCCCTGAATGCCTGCCGCACCTTTAGTCCCTTCTTGGAGGCTGTCTTACCCTCAGCACTGAGGCTCCTAGGCAGCCAGACCTTATACCATGTGATCCTGACCTTTCTGTCCCCAACCACAGTTGATTAGAGCAGAGATAGATTAAGCCTCAAAGAGCAGCCCATTCATGACTTGTCAGTGATCTCTGACATGACCCACTTTGAAAAGAAGTAATTAGTAAATCAGATTCTCTGTTATGAACTTGTTCTGAGAACATGAGGTGGTCAGCAGAGGGAACTGAAGTTGAAATGATGCTGTAGGGTACAGATGAGACCAAGAGAGGAGCAAACTAAAGAATGAATGAGCAGACAACTTCATTGGTCGTCAGAAAAATGCAAAGTAAAATCACAGTGAGATACCACACTCACCAGAATGACTAAATGAATGAGGCTGACAGAACCAAGTGTTAGCAACGATGTGGAACAACTGGGACTTTCATACACTGCTGGTGGCAGTGTAAATCGATACAAACACTTTGGAGAACTGTGGCAGTAGCTGCTGAAACTGAACTAAACATGACTTAGTAATACCACTCTTAGTAGTATACCCAGTATAAATGTGTACATAAGTGTACCAACAGACATATATAAGAACGCTCACGGCAGCACTATTCATACCAGCTAAAAAACAAAAACCATCCAAATACCTATCAACAATAGAATGATTAAATAAACTGTGGAATACTCATACAATGGAATAAATACAGCAACCAAAATAAAGGCGGTAAAACCACAAGCAACAACACAGATGAATTCACAAATAATATTGAGTGAAAGAAGCCAAGACCAAAAAAAGAAAAAAAAAAAAAAGATGCTGAGTGAGACTATTTATATAAAAGTCAAAAATAAGTAAAACTAAGCTGTGGTGCTAGAAGTCCATTCGGGATTTGAGATTAAAAAGGGGCATGAGGGGGTGTGTAGGCACAATTCTAATACCCTCGAGATCTCTACCCCTGGTGTATACACATCTCCTCCCAATTATTCAGTCAAACACTAATCTACATACCTCTTTGAAGGTATTTTGCAAATGTTATTAAAGTTCTAAATCAGCTGACTTTTAAGAAAGGGCAATTATCCTAGGCGAGCCTGATCAAATCAGGCAAGCCCTTAAAAGGGACCAGTCTCTTCCTATGAGAGTGTGGTGTGATAAATCACTTTTACATGGCCTTTCTCGCCATGATCTTGTAACTCTCATCAAATGATTGGGAGGTACTATGCAAATAAGGAGCTTGTGACCCACCAAGGGAATTGGACAGCTTGATAATAATGCACATAAGGTGCATGGCACCCTTGTGGGGATGGGACCATGCAAATAAGGTGTATGGGACCCTAACGAGGGGATTGGTCAGTTTCACCATCCCCCTAGGCTTTAAATAAGCCATACCAGTGGCAGACAGGGCGAACCTCACTACCACCAAGAAAGAAGAGGAAGGAGTGGAAAGTGTCCTTTGGACCTGGGATGCCTGTGCTGAGAACCTCCTAGACCCAGGAGACAGACAGCTGTAACACTGGAGGCGGCACAAGACAATGAGAAGCGGTGGCAGAGAAATGACAGCAGCAAAGCCAAGAGATGAGCATGAGACGGTGCAGTGGGCTTCCCAGCCCACAGAGCAAGGCAATTACAGTGGATGTGCCAATCCATGTAACAAGAAAGTCAACTAGTTGATGGAGCTAGGCTTGCCGACTCACAGAGCTAGAGAGCTGACCTCAGCTTCATAGGAATCAACTTGGGCTGTTGATGCTAATAATGATTCTGTCTCCTTCCCCTTGTGAAGATAGAAGGGAGGTCAGATGCCTCTGCCATGCCATTTTTGCAGAGAAGATTTAAAGTAAGAGAGCAATTTGATGCAAAGGTTATTATTCGTTGCTAACTTTGAAGATGGAGGTGGCCATGTGGCAAGGAATATGGGCAATCTCCAGGAGATGAGAGTGACTCCTGGCTGATAGACAGCAAGGAAATGGAAGCCTAAGTCCAACAACTGCAAGGAACTGAATTTGGCCAACAACGTGAATGATCTTGGAAGCCGACTCCCCTCCAGAGCCTCCAGATAAGAGCCCAGCCCATATACATATATATATATGTATATATATATATAAAATTTTACTTTATATGAAGGTTTACAGAACAATCTAGCTTCTCATTAAACAGTTAGTACACATATTGTTTTATGACATTGGTTAACAACCCCACGACACGTCAACACTATCCCTTCTCAACCTTGGGTTCCCTATTACCAGCTTTCCTGTCCCCTCTTTCCTTCTAGTCCTTGTCCCTGGACTGCTGTGTCCCATTAGTCTCATTTTGTTTTATGGGGCTGTCTAATCTTTGGCTAAAGGGTGAACCTCTGGAGAGACTTCATTACTGAGCTAAAAGGGTGTCTGGCGGCCATACTCTCAGGGTTTCTCCAGTCTTGTCAGGTCAATCAGTCTGGTCTTTTCTTGTGAGTTAGAATTTTGTTCTACATTTTTCTCCATCTATGTCAAGGACCTTCTACTGTGATCCCTTTCAGAGCAGTCAGTGGTTGTAGCTGGGCACCATCTAGTTGTACTGGACTCAATCTGGTGGAGGCTGTGGTAGTAGTGGTCCATTAGTTCTTTGGACTAATCTTTCCCTTGTGTCTTTAGTTTTCTTCATTCTCCCTTGCTCCTGAAGGGGTGAGACAAGTGGAGTATCTTAGATGGCTGCTCACAGGCTTTTAAGACCCCAGACGCTACTCACCAAGGCAGAATGTAGAACATTTTCTTTATAAATGATGTTACGCCAATTGAACTAGATGTTCCCTGAGACCATGGTCCCCACAGTCCTCAGCCCAGTAATTCAGTCCCTCAGGGAGTTTGAATGTGTCTCTGGAGCTTCCAAGACCCTGCCTTATACAACTTGTGCTGGCTTCCTCAGCATTGTGCACCGTCCCACCCTTCACCAAAGTTATAACTTATCTATTGTGTATTTAGTGTTTTTCTATCCCCACCCCTCCCTTCCCTCGTAACCATCAAAGATTGTTTCTTCTTGTGTGTAAACCTTTTCATGAGTTTTTATAGTAGTGGTGTCATACAATATTTGTCCTTTTGTGATTGACTTATTTCACTCAGCATAACGCCCTCCAGATTGAGCCATGTTATGAGATGCTTTGCAGATTCATCATTGTTCTTTATCGTTGCATAGTACTCCATTGTGTGTATGTACCATAGTTTGTTTATCCATTCATCTGTTGATGGGCATCTAGATTGTTTGCATGTTTTTGCTATTGTGAACAATGCTGCAATGAACATGGATGTGCATATGTCTATTTGTGTGACGGCTCTTATTTCTCTAGCATATATTGCTAGGAGTGGGATTGCTGGATCATATGGTATTTCTATCTCTAGCTTTCTACGGAAGTGTCATACATATCGTTTTCCAAAATGGTTGTACCATTTTGCATTCCTACCAGCAGTGCATAATAGTTCCTATCTCCCCAAAGCCTCTCCAGTGTTCGTTATTTTCTTTCCTTTTTTTTTTTTGATTTGTGCCAGTAATGCTGGGGTGAGATGGTATCTCATTGTGGTTTTGATTTGCATTTCTCTAATGGCTAGTGATTGTGAGCATTTCCTCATGTGTCTGTTAGCTGCTTGAATGTCTTCTTTGGTGAAGTGTCTGTTCATTTCCTTTGCCCATTTTTTAATTGGATTATTTGTCTTCTGTTGTAAAAGTGTTAGATTTTCCTGTGTATTTTAGAGATTAGACTTTGTCAGATTTGTCATAGCCAAAATTTTTTTCCCAGTCTATAGGTTCTCTTTTTACTCTTTTGGTGAAGCCTTGGATGAACGTAAGTGTTTAATTTTTAGAAGATCGCAGCTATCTAACTTATCTTCTGGAGTTTGTGTGTTGTTAGTTAACGGTTTGTATCTTGTTAATGCCGAGTATTAGGGCCTCTAGCGTTGATCCTATTTTTTTTTCTATCATCTTTGTAGTTTTTGGCTTTATATTTAGGTCTTTGATTGAATTAGTTTTTGTATATGGTGTGAGGTATGTGTCTTGTTTCATTTTTTAGCAGATGGATATCCAGTTTTGCCAGCACCGTTTGTTAAAAAGACTGTTTTTTCCCCATTTGATGGACTTTGGGCCCTTGTCGAAGATCAGGTGACCATAGGTGGATGGATTTACATCTGGGTTCTCAATTCTGTTCCATCGGTGAATGTATTTGTCGTTGTACCAGTACCAGGCTGTTTTGACTGCCATAGCTGTAAATTAGGTTCTGCGGTCAGGTAGTGCGAGTCCTCCTACTTTATTCTTCAATAGTGCTTTACTTATCTGGGGCTTTTCTATACCTATTTTACTGAGAGTTTTTATCAAGAACAGGCATTGGACTTTGTCGAATGCCTTTCTGTGTCGATTGAGATGATCATGTTATCCTTTTATTTATGTGCTGGATTATGTTGATTGATTTTCTTATGTTGAATCATCCTTGCATACCTGATATGAATCCTACTTGGTCGTAATGTATTTTTTTTTTTTTGATACAGTGCTGAATTCTATTGGCTAATATTTTGTTGAGAATTTTTCATCTATATTCATGATAGATATTGGTCTGTAATTTTCTTTTTTTGTTGTGTATTTGCCTGGTTTTTATATCAAGGTTATGCTGGCTTCATAGAATGAATTTGGAAGTGTCCCTTCCTTTTCTGTGTTCTGAAATAGTTTGAGTAGTAGTGATGTAAGCTCTTCTGTGGATGTTGGGTAGAATTCTCCAGTGAAGCCATCTGGGCCCTGGCATTTTTTTTGTTGGGAGTTTTTAAAAATTATTATTATTACCTTTTCAACCTCTTATCTTGTTACGGTCTGTTCAGATTTTCAGCATCATTTTGTGTTAGTTTGGTAGGTAGTGCATTTCTAGAAATTTGCCCATTTCCTCTAGGTTTTCAAATTCGTTGGAGTATAGTGTTTTTTATAATACTCTGTCATGATTCTTTTTATTTCAGTAGGGTCTGTTGCAATGTTCCCCATGTCATTTCTTATTTGGCGGCCCACATATATTTTTTTGAACATTTTATTGTGGTTGAAAGTTGGGTGAAAGTTTACAGAGCAAATTAGTTTCCCAGTCAACAATTTATACTCATTTTGTTTCATGACATTAGTTGCCATCCCCTTATTGTGACAGCACTCTACCCCTTTTCTCCCTGCATTCCCTGTTTCCAGTCACCCATTCTTCCTGCCTTTTCCTGCCTTCTGAACTTTGTTTTTGGGCAAATCCTGCCGTTTTGGTCTCGTATGGTTGATTGTTCTGAGGAGCACATTCCTCTTGGGTGTTAATGTTCAATTTATAGGTCTGTCTATTGTTTGCTGCTGTCTACTGTTTGGCTGAAAGCTGATCTCTGGGAGTGGGTTCTGCTCCAGGTTTGCAGGATGTCTAAGGGCCGTAGTCTTGGGGGTTCCACCAGTCTCTATGAGACTAGTAAGTCTGGTCTTTATTATGAATTTGAATTTGTTCTATGTTTCTATGTTTTTCTCCCACTCTGTCCAGGACCTTCTATTGTGATCTCAGTCAGAGTGTTTGGTAGTGGTAGCCAGGCACCATCTAGTTCTCAGGGTAGTGGAAGCTGTGGTTTGTGTGGTCCATTAGTCTTTTAGACTAATTATTTCCTTGAGTGTTTGATTTTCTTCACTCTTCTTTGCTCTGAATGGGAAGACATCATTAGTTGTATCTCAGATGGCCATTCACAAGCTTTTAAGACCCCAGAAGTTACTCAGATCTTTTTTCCAGCTCTCTGCACGTTTCTTGAAATGTAGAAATAATTAAGTCACCTCTCTCCCCCTCATATTCCCTCTGCCTGAGCAACAAAGAACTTCTATGCCTCAGGTACCTCCCCTCTGCACTTGATTTGGAGCTGGTGTCTTGGGAGAGGGTGGAGCTGTCCCAGACACTGTCCCAAGGCCAGTGTTAAGAACGTGGAGGGACATTCAAGATAGATTAAGTCAGTTAAAGAAAGTCAAGTCACAAAACAGTATGTCTAGGGAGAATCCATTCTTTTTTTAAAGTATATAATACAAAAAAAAAAAAAAAAGGAAGGTCATACATCAAGGTGTTTGTAGTAAGTTGTGAGGTTATAGGTGATTTTCACTTTCTTCTTTTCTCCTTATCTAATAGTTTCTAAAATGGCCTTTTCTCTGCTCTCTACCCACCCACTCCCACAACCCTCTTTTTCTCCAGTTTGTTTTTTTCTTTAATTTTTTTTTATTGTGGTGAACATATACATTAACAAAACATAGCATCTCAACAATTTCCATACGTACAATTCAGTGACATTGATTACATTGTACAAGTTAAGCAACCATTCTCACTATCTTTCTCCAAAAGAAACGTAAACTCGCTGCCTCCCTAAGCAAAAACTTCCCCTACTCCCCCTCCCTCTTACCCCTGGTAACCACTATAATCGTTGGTTTCTATATATTTGCTTATTTCATATAAGTGAGATTATACGGTATTTGTCCTTTTGTAACTGACTTATTTCGCTCAGCATGATGTTTTCAAGGTTCATTCACATTGTGGCGTACATCAGGACTTTGTTTCTCTTTGTAGGTGAGTAATATTCCACTGTATGTTGTAAAATCTAGGGAGTAGTAGTAGTAATAGCATCAGAACCTAACTTCAGAGGGAATAATGTGAATCAAGATCAGCCCAAGGCTGATCCCAATAAGGTGGAGATCAGACATACCTCTACTTCCCAACCCTTTTTTACCAATTCTGATACCAGCTGTTCCCCCTACAGTACTCTACTTCTTTTCTGGGTTTGATAATCCATTGCAATGGCCACACAAAACTCACAGACCATACTTACAGTTAAGTGGTTTATTAAGGAACAGTGTACAACTCAGGATCAGGATAAACAAGCTACAACTCAGGATTAGGATCAGGAAGCATGTAGCCAAAGTCTCCCTTCTTCAGTACAGGGCAGCTCTCTCAGCTTCGCTCAACCATGCAGGCCTCCTCTCAACCCCTTCAAAACAGGCTCCCCTTGGCCCTGGCTGTCAGTCACCACCGGATCTGCTGCTGAGCCCCTTCCAGGCCTGTCACTGCCAGTTCTGCTGCAGGGCTCCTTCCGTCCTCTCACTGTCTTCAGCATTACAGCTCTTTTAAGAGGTTCCTTGCCTCCTTTGTCTCTCAGCTTCTTCTCTCTTCTTTCTTCCTTCTGCTTCTTCCTTGTATTTTCTCTTCCTGCTTCTTTCTGTCTGAAAAATCTCTGTGGGGTTGGCTGCTTATATACACAACTTCTTGTCAATTTCAAGCATGGCCCTCCCATCAGGGCCACAAACTGACCAATCCCCTCTCAGTAGGCCACAGACACTTCATTTGCATAGTAGGCTACAGATACTTCATTTGAATGTTCTATTGATCATTTCCTGCAAGGTGCATACCAATCACTGGGCAAACTGCAGCCCAGGACCAGAAAAAACTATCAAACCACAAGCTGTTTACAGCTTACCCAGGAAATGTCAATCAACCTGGACATAATAAAAAACCCTCTGGGGTAGAAAACTAGGGCAAAGGTAACTCCTCATGGCTTAGTGGAAAAATCTCTCAAGCTGTTTTTCCAAAGAACCAAGGCAAGAAGTCCACATAAAGGAACTCATTTCACCACATACATGTACACCACATTTTGTCTATCCATTCATCCATTGATGGACATTTTGTTTTTACCTTTAGGCTATTGGGAATAGTGTTGCAATGAACTTTGGTGTATCTCCAGGGTTTTTGATATCCATAAATGACATCATCATTATATAACTTAAACCTGAAACTTAGTGTTTTCTTTGACTCTTTTCTCTCCCTCATCCCCCACACCCTGCAGTCCCCGGATCCTGTACATTCTGTCTCCAAAGACGTCCCCAAATCTGACTTTCTCTCCCTCTCGAGCCTCACTGCTGTGGTCTAGCCACCACCTCTCCCGAGGCCCTCAGTGGCTTCGTGGCTGCTCCGTCTCCCACATTAGTCTCCCTGCTCAGGGGCAGATAAACCAGTAAGCAAGTGAGCATGGAGCCCTGGTGGCACAGTTGTTAAGAGGTACGGCTGCTAACGGAAAGGTCAGCAGTTTGAATACACCAGCTGCTCCTTGGAAACCCTATGGGGCAGTTCTACTCTGTCCTATAGGGTTGCTATGCGTTGGAATCAACTCAATAGCAACTGGTTTGTTTTTGGAAAGTATGCACAGGCTTCACTGTGTTTATTACTAATCTGTAGTGCACAATTTCACATGAGTTTCACTTGATGTGCTTGGTGTGGTGAAAAACAGGTGAAATTATACACTTCAGATTAGTAAGTAAGCACAAGTAAGTCCATGTGTACCTTGTTTATTGGGTACTCTGCCCCTGCCCCTGCTCCACACGCAGCTACAGTGCTCCTGCTGTGATATACTTGAGGTCATTATAGAGTATGCATTTTTGCCTTATGGGCTTTTTTGAAAAAAATCTGTGAAGTTTCATTTTTAACCATATTTATATTATATTTATATATTCTATTTCTTTTATAACCTTATTTACAGTGGCTCTTTAGCTTAAATTCTACATCTATGCAGTTGAAACATCCAAGACCTGTCCTTTTATTCGCTGACTTGCTTATTCTTTCTTTTTACTGCATTATCATGTAAAAGTATATACTGTTCTTTTTATAAAAACAATACATGTACATAGTACAACTTTCAAATGTTTCAGAGGATATAAAACAAACGGTAGATGTCTCCTTATGCTGTATTCCTCACTATTGCCCTGACTTCTGGTACCACTCCTGAGAATGCTGTGTTTGTTTTTGTGTGTGTGTTTGTTTGTTTTTGTATCCTTCGTGTGCATAACAACAATTAGGCAAATAGAGTGCTTTTGAGTTAGAAAATAGAGTAATGGAATTAAAAACATTATTGTGGTAAAATATACATAATGAACATTTTGCCTTTTTAACCATTTTTAAGTGTACAATTCGGTGACATTCACAACGTTGTGCAATCATCCCGGGGGCAAAACTATCAAACCAAAACTTTGTCATCACCCCAAACAGAAACTCTGTATCCATTAAGCAATAATCCCACTCGTCCCTCCCCAGCCCTGGTAACCGCTCATCTACTTTGGTTAGAATAATGGCATTTTGCATTGGATTTTGTCACTCAATATACCTTAGAAATATCTCCACACTGTTCTTAAAGAGCTACCTCATTTTTGGCAGTTTTTGGTGATTAAAAAAGTCAGAGTACCAAAAAGTTTGTAGCAAACCCCAGCAAGTTCTGCCTCACCTCTCCTTAGCCTTGAGTTGTACTCCTGAAAAATAGCCACTTTAAAGTTTATTCGCTACTCCTTGGGTATTTACTCCCATATGCCTATATTCTCAGAGTTAGTAACTGTCTCATTTTTCCATCTGATGTTCTCTATATCTATCACTAATTTTTTCCAACACATTTCTTTCGAAATGTTCACATACACCATGTCCATGTTCTTCCTGGAGGCTCTTCTGGGCCTTTCCAACTCCTGCCCCAGTGTGAGCTGGTGGCTCACTAGGCCTGATGCACAGCTGTTGCCCTTTCACTTCCTTTTGCAATTTTCCTATGATGGATCTCATGTTTCTCTGGTCCCATGTCTTCCTCTCTTTTGGTTTACTTCCTCTTTTTGCTGGAGTGTATCCCTATTTTACAGTTGAGGACACTGAGGCTTTAGAGAAGTTAATCAACATGCTCAAAGTTACATCATTAAGTCCACACTCTCAACTGCTATGCCAGGCTAGCTGTCTACCACAATTGGACAGAAAGGTGGTGAAAAATACACAGAGAAAGGGAAATATAAAGAGAGGATAGAAGCTCATTAATGAAAAAAAAAAATGAAAGATTAATTGCAAACTGGGTGTGATGTGCTAAATCTCACATGGTCAAATCAATAAAGAGTTATACAAAAAGTCACAGTAATAAGTTGTTGAAGACATCACAGTAATAGCTGTGTTAGAGGTTATGGAGCAAATCAGATAAGGAGAAAACTTGAGGGATCCTCAGAAAAAGCACAAAATCTTAGGTTTTAAGAAAAAGCATAGGACTAGAGAAAAAGGTGTCTAGAGTAATGAACACTGCCTTGGATAGGCTCCTCCTGATTTCTGGTCTAGAATCTCCGGTGAATCATCAGTAGTATCAGTTCCTGAAGTGGATCTGGGATCTGATCAGGTGAATATAATTGGGTAAATAAAATTTGTAACATCAGGATGAAGAAATGAATTGGGCCCATAGTATGGTAGTCTTACAACTTGCAAATTCTTTTGATGTTACTTCCTTTGAAAGGTAGGAGTCTCTGTTCACTCCCCTTGAATTGGGTAGGCTATGACTGCTCTATCAATTAAGTGTGGCAGAGTGACCCTATGTGACTTCTGAGGCTAGGTCATAAAAAGTCATGCAGCTTCCATCTCGCTTTCTGGAACACTGGTTCTTGGAGCTGCCATGTAATAAATCCAATTACCCTGAGGCTACCATATTGTGAGGATGCCCAAGTCATATAGAAAGACCATGTGTAAGTACCTCAGCCCACAGTCCCAGCAAAGCCCAGTCTTTGAGCCATCCCATCCTAGACACCAGATATCTAAGTGGAGACGCTTCCAGATTATTCCAATTCCCAGTTATTTGAATTACTTTCAGTGACTCAAGTATTCCTTGCTGAGGCCCAAAATACTGTGGTGCAAATGTATACCATCCTTGCTGTACTCTGTCTAAATTCCTAATATCCAGAAATTCATGAGCATATTAAACTGGTTATGGTTTTATGCAGTAAACTTGGGGTGGTTTGTTATGCAGCAATGAATAACTGGAACATATGGTATTGATACTTTTTTATAAATTATATTTATATAGGTGTGGTAACATATGTGTTGATCATTGTGTTGCTTCATGTATACTGTGATTTTTTTTAAAAAAAAGATGTTTCAAACCCTCAAGGAAATCTAATAAGTTACAAGAGTTGCTTAAGAGCTTAGAAAAATTTTGCTAGCTAGATTTGCTACAGTTTGAATTTTCAAGTGTTTAACAGAATCAGATATATTACACTTATAAATAGTTTGAAATGTCAAAGGGAATTGAATCAAGCACAAATGAAGTTAAATGCTAGGGGACTTAATCTACCACATTTATAAGCTAATTGAGCCTCAATCAAGATTAGGTAAAATTTTGTGCTTCTAATTTTAAATACAAAACTATTTGATTTATAAGTAAATTTAAGATTTTTAAGCTATGTTTAACAGCTTAAAGAAAGCTAGATTCTACATTCACAACTTTAATACACCAAATATTGATCAAAATTCAAGTAAATAAGGTTGTTCTCTGCACACAATACCCCCTCAAATGACCACTCGATTGACATAGCAACGAAGGGAGGATGTCAGGGGATCCACGTTGTATGTTTGTGAATCAAAAGATTATTCCAGAATAATAATACACATGAATTAATTCGTTTGCTTTTATAGACAAAGACCTGCCCCTTCTGAAAAAGAGCTGTGTTGCTGGAATGAATGATTTTCCAAAGATATTGCAAGCTACAAGTACCAGTACCAGTTGTCGTCGAGTCCAACTCATAGTGACCCCATGTATGATGGTTAAGATTGTGTGTCAACTTGGCTGGGCCATGATTCTCCATGTTTTAATGTAATCACTCCCATGATTGAATATACTGTGAGTAGCCAATCAGATGAAAGGGAGTCTCCTTGGGGGTGTGGTCCGCATCTGTATATAAGCAGACATTCTAGCTTTTTGCTCTCTCTGGATCCTGCGGCTGCTTCCTGTCGTCTCAACTCCCGTTCTTGGGACTTGAGCTGTCAGCTTATCTGCCGAACCTGGGATTTGTCGATCTGCACAGCCTGTGAGTGGGAGCCCTGCTCTCTGACCTACCGATCTTGGGCTTGCCAGCTTCTGCAGCTGTGTGATTTGGGAGAGGCCTTTACCCTGATCCACGGACTTGGGACGTTCTAGCGTCTACAGTCATGTGAGCTGTTTCCTTGATATAATCTCTCTCTCTATATATATTTATACACTTTACTGGTTTTGCTTCTCTAGAGAACCCAGCCTAAGACACCACGTGTGTCAGAGTGGAACTGTGCTCCATAGCATTTTTAATGGCTGCTTTTTTTGCAGTAGGTTGCCAGGCCTTTCTCCTGAGGCATCTCTGGGTGGACTCGAATCTCCAACCTTTTGGTTAGCAGCCAAGCATGTTAACTCTTTGCACCACTCAGGGACTCCAGAGCAAGCTAATAGAGCTTTAAAATGGAGTTCAGAAGTATCAGAGTCTCAAAAATGGTTATTTTGAAGTGACTTCTAAAGAGACAAGAAACATATTTGAAAAAAGCAATGTGTATTCTGGTCAGAAAGATTAAATGCAAAACTTCTGTGTCCATCAGTATGGTAGACTAGACTCCCTGAAGATCCTTCCCAATGAACATAACTAAAAAATCTAATAAAATATATTTAAAACATTTTAAAATGTATGACCAAACTGTCAAGAACGTAAGGAATCTGAAACGGAAAAATCCCAAGTGAAAGCAGGAATCCATGTAAATGTGTGAGCTCTGAAACCAGCTTTATCCTGAGGCAGTCTGCGGAATCTTGGAAACCTTAAGCTTCTGTTTGACAGCTGCTGCAGGGCCAAGATATAGAGCATAAAGCATGAGGGTCACTCAAGGGATTCGAATGGCAGGTTAGATGCCGCTTCCTTATTCTTTTTCAAAAATTTCTTGGTTATGGTCTTGGGGAACATCTAGCTCAGTTGGCATAACACAGTTTATAAAGACAATGTTTTACATTCTACCTTGGCGAGTAGCATCTGGGGTCTTAAAAGCCTGTGAGCAGCCATCTAGGATACTCCACTGGTCTCACCCCTTCGGGAACAAGGGAGAATGAAGAGAACAAGATACAAGGAAAAGATTAGTCCGAAGGACTAATGGACCACAGCTACCACGGCCTCCACCAGACCGAATGCAGTACAGCTACTCCTGAGGTTCACCGTTCAGCCGGGAATTGGACAGCCTCATAAAACAAAACGGGACTGATAAGGCACAGCAGTCCAGGGACAAGGACTAGAAGGCAGGAGGGGACAGGAGGGCTGGTGATAGGGAACCCAAGGTTGAGAAAAGACCGTGTTGACATGTCATAGGGTTGTTAATGATTGTCATAGAGCAATATGTGTACTAACCGTTTAATGAGAAAATATTTGTTCTGTAAACCTTCATCTAAAGTACAATTTAAAAAAGACATTAAAAATCCTTTTTATAACAACTTTTATGAGCTATAATTTGCACACCACAAAATTCACTCATTTGAAGTGTACAATTCAATGTTTTTCTTTACAGATTTGCAGAGTGGTGCAACCATCAATTTTAGAACATCTCATCACCTCAAAAAGAAACCTCGGACCCATTAGTAATCACTCTCCATTTCCCCCTAATCCACCTCTCCCTGGCCCCTGACTATCACTAATCTACTTTCTGTGTTTATGGATTTGCCTCTTCTGGATATTTCATATAAATAGAATCATACAATAGATGACATTTTGTAACTGGATTTTTTCACCCAGCATAATGTTTTCAAGATTCATCTATGTTGTAGCATGCATGTATCAGTACATCCATATGCTTTATGACTGAATAATATTCCGTCGTGTAGATGTACTACCTTTTGTTTATCCATTCATCTGTGGAGGGACAGTTGGGTTGTTTCGATTTTGAGTTATTATGAATAATACTGCTCTGAACATTTGTGTACAAGTTTTTGTGGGAATATATGTTTTCAATTCTCTTAGATATATACCTAGGAGTGGAATTGCTGGATCATATGGTAACTGTATATTTAATCTTTTAAGGGACTGCTAGACCATTTTCCAAAGTGGCTATAGCATTTTATATTCCTGCCAGCAGCAAAATTCCCTTTTAAGAACAAATATTCTGTAAGATCTTATTTGCTGTCTTGAAATGAAAGTCATAGATAATATAACCTTCCATACTCATAAGGAATAGAAAAAAATCCAACATAAAGACTGAACTACAATATAAAGAGAAATAAAAGGAGTATTCCTGCTCCATTTATAAAAAAACGTGACTCTTGAATGCGCCCAGCCCTCTCAGGTGAATTAGAATCTGGTTCTGGAGGCTGTCCCCACTGAAGGGTTGGCCAGTGGTTTGAGCCCAGCCCCATACTGGCATCGAGGACAGCTGCCCAGGGGGAGGCTTTGAAGGGAATCACTTTTAGTTGGATATAAAGGTTCTGGTCAGTTTGTTAAAAGCAAACAAAACCAACCTTCTCCTTTCAGACATCCTTGCACCCCTCATCCCACACGCACACACACACACACACACACACACACACACAAGCACACACAACAGTAATGCAGAGCAGGTCACTGTGCACCAGCTCTGCCTGGCCTGGTGTCACTCTCCCAGGGCAGCAGGACTGAGGGCACTGAGTGCGTTCTCCAGGCCTCAGGCCAGCTGTTTGGCTTCATTATCCTGGCGGCTCCATTCCTTTGAGCAGAGCATGGAAATGGATGGCAGCACCCACCTGGCGGGGCTCAGAGATGGGGACAGAGCTGAGTGCCTGTAAAAAGGCCACTTCCAAACCCTCTACCCAACCATTGTTGGGTCTGGAGGCAGGAGGACAGTTCCGAGACTTCCGAATGCCTCTTGCGATGCACTAATGGATTTTTACATCACCGGTGTCCTTCACGTCCATCACGTCACTCTCCCTACCTCAGCCACAGGCTGAAGGACTCTACATTCTTATGGAAAAGCGTCAGTCACGACTGAGGCCCTGAAGAAGGCATTTCCCCATAAAAAGACCGTTATACCTACCACTGCCTCAGAACAGCGGCCTCTGGGGCCTGAGCTTTGTCCAGAAGGAAGAACAGTGGGTGTCACATAAGAAAGCTGGGCGCATCCTTAATGTTCATGACATTTTCAGTAAGACCTCGCCTCCAGGAAGTCCACTCTGATTGCACAGGAACAAAGCCCACAGTTTGAGAAAGTGATTGTGCCAACGGTGTGGTTCTGAAAGGACACAGATTGCTCTGCATGGCAATGCTCCATGAATAGAGCTGGGTTGGGGGAGAACTTGATGTTTGCCTGCAAGGCTGTGAATTGGACCTTACAGGAACTCACAGTTCTGGGTGTCACCCTGAAATTGCCCTGCTCACAGCCCCTGTTCACAGTCACATGCAAGGGCTTTTTGTCTGGAGCTAGCCAATCCGCAGCACAGGCTGCCTGGATCCTCCAAGGTGGCTGCCTGCACAGTTCTGCCTAGCAGTGGCTGGTGATTATCTGACCCCACAGGCCTCCTCTGGGATTTGGGGAGGACAGGACAGACATGGCCATCCCTGTGAGGAGACTCTAGGAACAGATATTCAGAGAGGACTGGGAGTGAGGGACAGAGCTTAGCGTCCTGGAGACTCTTCAGCCCAGAGGGCTCTGCCATTCCCATTCTAGGCCACCCTCTGTAGGACTACTTGTTTTCTACTACAGGGCTTGATTCTAGGTCTGTGCCAAAAAATCATAAAACATCAGATGTGAGAGGGACCAAGAGGCCAACTAGCCCCTCCTCCCCACCCCTTCTCCCATTGTTCAGATGAGGAGACTGAGGCCCAAACAGGTGGGACCTGGCAAGGGAGATTCCCAAGGTCATCCAGCCACAGAGATGGGGCAACAATCCAGGTCAGTTTACCCCTCCCCCTGGACTCGGCTTTGAGCCCTGAGGATGCTGGAAACCAATTCCAGGAGGAGTCGGGTCTCTGGCATCTGGGCCCCCTCTGGCCTCCCTACCTCCTACCCAGTGTCCCCCCTCCCCCTTCAGACCATAGGTTAATTGTTAGTGTTTTGCTGCACTAACGCACGCATTAGCCAATAAAAGCAGTCTCAAGGGTCTCTTCATGAGGCTCCTTTGGCTGTAATAAAGCAAATTAAAACTCCATTCAAAGGTCAATGGAAATCTCTTTCATTCCCATTCTCTGCACAAATTGATTCCTCTTTGCCCTTGGGGTCAAACTGAAGGCCGGTGAAGTGGCCCAGCTGCAGAGCTGAATGGGAGACCTGCAGAGTGAAGGGGCCTGGGCCGTGGTTGGGAGTATGTGCCTGTTGCCAGGGACGAAGGAGGACAATGGGACCCCCACTCATTCCCTGGGCCATCTAGGGCACCAGGGACCCCTTCTCCATGGCTCCGGAACCTCTTCCGTGCACCAGGCTTCAGGTCTCTTTTCTGGGGATCAGCTCCATGTCTGCCCCCCAACTCTTGTCAGGTTCCTCTCAGAGGAATTCTTAATTATGGTTTTTATTGACATATGATTCTAAGAATCATGACAGTAGTTAGGATTTCCAGAACCTGCTCATGAGTCTTGCATGAATTGTCTTAAGCACCATGAGGTAGGGCTTTGAATCCTCCCAAAAAGTCCAGGAAGGTTGTCACCTGCCCAAGGTGGCAGAGCTCTGGTTTTCTCCTCCAAATCTACTGCCTCCTTAGTCTTCTTCATATCCATGAATGACACCACCTGCTACTCAGTTACTCAAACCAGAAATCCCCAGAACCATCCTTAATTCCTCCCTTTGCTTCACTCCAACATCTGCTCCAAGCCTTGTTCATTCTGACTACAAAACGGGACCGTGAGCTGCTTGCCTCTGATCGGTTCTCCAGACAACACCCAGGGCCATCTTTAAAAGGAGTTTGCTAGTTTGCTTAATACCCAGCAAACTGTTCTCTCTTGACATAAAATCTAAGCCATCACCTAACATGACTTCACAGCCTCCAAGGTCTGACCTCTCCTGTCCCTCCATTCCAAGGGTTGTTCCCCTCCTCCTTGTTCCCACACTCTAGCAGCTCCTGGGACTCTCTTAACTTTTTTGCCTCAGGGCCTTTGCACACTCTGCTCTTTGTGCTGAGAAAATTTTCTCTCACAGGACTGTGAACTGCAATTTACAAACCTGCCCCTTATCTCCCACTCTGTTTCCCTCCTTGCATTTATCACAGCTTGTTATCACAGCTTGTTATTATATGTTGACTACTTCATTATCTGCCTTCCTGATGGAGCTGAGGGCCCTTGAGAGCAGGGACCAGGTCTGCCCTGGCACAATAGGGGTCAATAAGCACTTGTTAAGTGAGTGAATGATGGAGCCACTTGTGGGCACTCCAAGCTGGCACTTTTCCCACCACCTGGCTGCCTCCCAGTAAGTACTGTAGGGGCTGCCATTCCCCCCGTTCACCTTTGCTCCTGCCCTCAGGGCTGAGCTGATGCTGGGTTCTAGGACAGTCTGTCAAATGCAGACAGACAGGATCGTCACCTCCTAAGCCTTCTCTTTCCCAGAGAAATGCTCCCCATTGCTCGGCCCCAGTGCTTGGAGGCTGAGGGTCAGGCCCAACCTTGTGGCTCCCCCATGTCAGGCTCTCAGCCACGGCTGTCCTTGGTACCGGTGCCATCCTCCCTGCCCTTTACCTGCCCTGTGGAGGCTGGCTCTGCACCTGTCCTTTTAACGCATTCACACCCCGGTGACACTGCTTTTCCAATTAAACCCTCAGAGGTGAAAAGCTGGGATGACGGGAGCAGTCCTGCCCTGCGCCCCGCAGCCACCTGAAGGGGGGCCCTTGGCATGTCCACAGTCAGGTGTGAGCGCGTCACCCCAGCCCCAGTGATCCTCCCACTCAAGGTTTCCAAACCCAACTCACCAGCTTCCCAGCCCAAAGGATCCCTGAGTCTGCTCCTGTATTCCTCATTCATTGGTTCATTTATTTACTCATTCCTTAGACTTCGGGCTGGACTCACTGGAGCCGGTACTTCCATAAAAATAAGGATAAGGGGTAGCACTTGGATAGGGCTAACTGGGGCCAGGCACTCCTCTAAGAGCTTTACATGTATTACCTCATTTATTGATGTGAGAGCTGCAATCATCTGTCGCATCCACAAACAGGACAACTGAGGCACAGAGAAGCTGGAAATGTGCTCCCCTGCCTCAATCCCTAAATGGTCCCCCTACCGCTCCTGCCTCTGTTTCCAGTCTTCTCTCTCCTTGTCTACCACAAGCATCCACCCCAAAATACTACAGGCAGGAAGCAAGCCAAGAAAATGATGCAGCTGCAAATTCTGGCTATTGTGGAAAAGGAAAGATTACACAGCAAATGGAATCAAGAGGCCGAAGGATGCAGCCAAGAGCTGTAGAGAATCATTCTCAGGCAATAGAACTGTGCCTGAAAGGACCTGCTGACACGTGCCAGTCTGGTTTCAGAGTTTCAACTGAATGCAGACTCCTGTGTACCTCCCACTTCCCCCTTTTTGAAGGGGAGGATCTATAATGGCCATCCTAGGACTTTGCCACTGTATGTGGGGTGTGTGGAGATAACTAGTCTCTTTGTTGATAGGTCTTTTAGATTCAGAACTGCATGCAAGGAACTGCACCTGAGGAATTTCAGCCACACCTGGACAAGACTTAGATGATGAGATCTTGGACTTGAAGCTGATGTCACAAGGGGATAAGAATTGGAAGTCTTGAGAGAGTAGATGAGTGTATTTGGCATTTAGGAAGGATTGAATGGTTGTGGCTGTAAAGTCGACCATGGAGGACTGTATTTTCCAAAAGTGGCTGCCCTAATATACACCCCACCCCACATGTTCTTCTTACATGTATTCTTCCTTGAGAGGTGGGATCTATGTTCCCTTCCCTTGAACCGGGGTGGAACTTTGTAACTTCCTCAGCCAATATAATATGGCGCAAATGGGGCTTTGTGACTTACAAGGCTAGGTCATAAAGGCAATATAGCTTCCACCTGGCTTTCTCTCACTCAGACACATACTTGGGAGGCTGTAATCTCTGTGCCACATCTTTATCTTGCTAACAAGTTATTGCAAATAAATATCTACATTATTATTTTGAGTGGCTATGAAGTATTCCATTGTATGGCTTTACCATAATTTTTATAACTACTGTATTTTTATGCTGACAACTCATGCCTTCTGCATTTGTTTGCCAGAGATGTCCCACCCCCAGGCACCCTCACAAGCTCTGCCAAGCCAATGCTTTTGAAAATACCTTGAGGGGGCAGCAGGCAAATAAACTCAGAAGGTGTAAACTACATTTCTCATCAGTGTGGCCTTTCTTTCTTGCAGTGTGGCCAAAGGAATGTGAGGGAAATGATGGGTGCAAATTCCAGAGCTTGTCCTTAAAAGAACGAGACATGGCCCTCTTACCCTCTTTCTCTCTTACCACTTGAGATAAAAAGTCAATGACTAGAGCATCATCTTAAACCATGAATTTGAAGACATGGTTATGCAGAAAGTTGGAAGCAGCCCGAATCTAGGGTAACACGAAAAAATAGAAATAAAAATAAAAAGGGTACTTCCAGGTCAACCTAGGGAAGAAATGTAATGGTATAAAATGCTTTAACAATCCAAAAGAATGTGGGGAAAAAAAAAAAAAAAAAGGATCCTAAAACAAGTAAGACAAATAGAGAGTCCTTAGTAAGATGACAGATTTAAACTCAAATCTATCAACAATTCCATTAAATGTAAATAGTCTAAATGCTCCGTTTAGAGGACAAAGATTGTCAGACTGCTTAAGGACTCAAAACTAAATGCTGTTCACAAAGATAAGTTTAAAACACAAGAATACAGAAAGATTGAAAGCAAAAGAATTCCAAAAAATACATACAATGCAAACTACTAAAAAGAAAGCTGGTGTAGTTACATGAGACAAAATATACTTTAAGAGGAAAAGATTAACAGAGCTGAAGAGGAACTCCTCATAATGCTAAAGGTCCAAATTACTAGAAATATATAAGAATTTTAAACTGACAGGACTAAAAGGAAAAACATAGAAAGCCACAGTCACACTGGGAGATTTTAACACATCTCTCTCAGTAACTGACAGAACAAGCAAGCAGACAGAAAAAACAAGCAAGGATATAGAAGATCTACTAAAAGTAACAAGCTTAATATAGTGAGCATGTATAGATAATAAGCCAAATTACAGCAGAATAAACATTCTTTTCAAGCACATATGGAACATTTACCAAAACATATTATATGAAGGCCATAAAGCAAATCTCAGCAAATTTGAAAGGATTCATATCATACAGGACATGCTCTCTGATCACCATGGAAAGAAACACAACTAGAAAATTCCCATGTATTTTAAAATTAAGTAATACACGTCTACATAACTCGTGAGTCAGAGAAGAAATTGCCATAGAATTAGAAAGTATTTTGAACTGAATAATAAGAAAAAGAGAAAAAAATTCATAAGAATTATCATTAACATGTTGGTATGTTTTATCTGAGATTCTAAAAATGGTATTGACCAACGTTATTAAAACTCTTCAAAAATGTACACTTTTGGCAATGACGGAATACCTTGTAGAGGACCAGTCCTCCCATTGAGAATAAGTAGAAAATTTGGATAAAAAATAAAGTTGAAGCCACTGGAGAACTACTAAGGAATTAAGGGGCCAAGGAAAATTCACGAAGATGAACATGACATTCCTCACCATATTTCCCCTAAAGCTATTTACTGATTCATAAATGGCAAGAGCTGAGAGATGGAAAAATGAAACAAAAGGGACTCCTAAGAGACCGAGAATCTAAGGGGAACCGTCAGCAGTCTTGCAGTGCTGGGGAGATAAAAATTGGAGTTCAGGACCTGCCAAGGTAGAGGGACTGTAATTAACTCTTCGGGATTTCACCCTGAGAGTAAGGACAAGCTAAGACATTGACCAGCCATTATAAAGACTAAAACCAAGCTTGAATTAGCTCAGTCTCTGATTGGATTACAGTGATCTGCTCCTACTCTATCAATCTTCCTGAAATTAAAGAAACTTTTCTCCTGGAGAAAGATAACATCATCCCGAGTCTCAACAATTTTTTTTTGTACACAACGTCTACAAATTTACACTTACAAAACTATCAGGAATATCAAGAGACAGAACCAACAGAAAAAAAAAAACAGGAAATAGAAATGGAAACCCACAGGTGATCCATATACTGAAATTAGCAGAAACAGTAACTCGTGGTAAATGTGAGTAAATGAATGTTTTTGAATAAAACAATAAAAGTAATATCTTGTGGGGTTTAAAATATATGAAGAATTAAAATATATGAAAAAGTAACATAAAATAACACCGGTAGGACAAGAGGCCAAGGAAGGCTCTAGAGGGCAGGTGATGGTTGAGCTAAATCTTAGTGCAAGAGTCCAATTTCCCTGGGTGGCTGTAGGGAGGACAGGGGTTCTAGTTGGAGGAACAGCATGGACAAAGAAACTGAGGCTGAAGAAAGAGGCATTCATGGGTGTGTGGGTCTGTGGGTGGCTGGAGTGCCAGCAGTACAGGATGGAGAGGTGGAAGATGAAGCTGCAAAGAGCCCAAGGACGAAGTGATAAAGCCCTTGTTTGAGTTGGAATCGACTCAACGGCAACGGGTTGGGTTTTGGTTTGGTTGCTGTTAAGGAGCTTTGGTCTCTTTTGTGGCTCAAAAGGAAAGGATTAATAATTATAAATCCAATGGCATCAATCAGAAAAGCTGAATTCTCAAGGGAACCTTGGAGTCCAAAAGAGTGTCTGATAGGAAATAAAGTTCCTATCATTGGCAGATTAAACCAGCACCTTGATTTGAAGTTCGGCTTAGTTCTAACTCCCCCTGCCTCCCCACCCCACAGCACTCCTCACAATTTGGTTTTTCTTCTTCATTCCCAGTTAAGGTAGAGCCATTCCCACTGCAGGTTTGAGTGCTGTCCTCTTCTCCCACATTCAGGACTAGAGTCCAAGCCAGAAACCAAACGCCAGGCCAGATGTTGAAGACTGAGTCCCCAGCTAGCTGTCCCAGCTCATGACCACAGAGGGCATCAGAGGACACAGGGAAAGGACTTCAGCTGCTCTTTGCATGCAATGCATTCCTCTCCATTAAAGGATTTTTTTTTCTTGGAGTTTGGGACACAGGATGGGGCCTGCTGTGGACTAGGCTCATGGGGAGCAGACACTGGGGAGCCGAGGGGGGGGGCACCTTCATACTCTCAAGAGGGCAGCCTATCCTGGGCCCCAGGTGAGTGAGTCCCTGACCTTCTGTGCAGCCGCCGACCCCAAGCTGAAACAGAGCGATTGTGATTTCCTGAGACATCTCACATCACAGTTTCCAAACGTTGGGGAAATCTGAGGCATCGCAGACGCAATCCCTTTGCGGTAATATTTACCTCCGAACGCGAACGAGGCAGATGCCAGCCAGAGCACGCACACAGGTAACTTCATCCTCGCCTCAACCATCTCAGCGGGGCGCTTGGCCGGCCCCACACCCGGGTGCTAAGCCGCACACCCGCCAGGTGCACCCTTCGGCAGGGCGATGTTAATTCCAGCCTTCGGGGGCAGAGCTACAGCCCCCTCTGCAGGCACGTGGTCCTTTTGCTCAGTCCCTACCTGGAAGCTCCCGCCCCCCTTCCCATAGACGTGGCTTGTTGCGCTTGAAAAGGGCTGCCGGGAAGGTCCAGCGTCCACCCGGGCGAGCCCTGCAGGTATATAAGGACGGAGGACCCAGTCGGAGAGCAGGCGGCGGCGAAGGAGGGGAAAGAGTGGAAGAGAAGTGACAAACAGAGGCCCCCGAGCATCCTCGCCCCAGAAGCAGTGGGAGCCGCCCGGAGAGCAGCCTCTCCGCGACAGGTAAGGGCGCCTCGGCGCAGGAGCCGCGCTCTCACCCCAGGACCCTCTGCCCTGGGGCCTCGGGGTGCTCTACGGTCTCGGAACGGTGCCCTCACCGTTCTTTGAAAACTTTCTGTGCTGACTGAGATGGCGAAGCCGCGGGAGCTGAGCAGCAATTGCGCGCTCCCGGGCTGTCAGGAGCGACTGCGGTGCCGAAAAGGGCCCCGTCGAGGGGGCTTGGCGGCCTCTCCCCCATCACACCCCACCCCGGGGACTCGCCGCAGTTCGAGGAGGTGTCCCGGGGCGCGGGTCGAGACCCGCGACATTGGGACTGCTAGGACCCCCTAAGACTCCTACTGCGTTCTGGGGAGGTCTTGAGAGAGTCGGGATTTGGGCTCCACGTCCGCCCGATTTATTGGGCAGGCGTCAAATAATTTATACTCTAGGGCAAATTAATGTTCGAAATGGGGCAGGAAAGAAAAGGTTAAAAGTCACAATCAACTGCCTGCATTCCAGACTTTTTTTTGGACTCAGAGCCCTGAATCCTCGTTTCCCTGCCCACCTTGGCGCACCGGACGTGACCGCGCTATGACAATGACGTGATTCTTGTGTCCATTACACGGCAGGACAGCCGAGTCCATCCTCTCCAAGACCCTTCTGGCGCTGATAACAGGTGGCCGTAGTGGGGGCTGTCCAAGGTTCTGAAACACGCTATCTGGCTTCAGGTGTCCTCCACCAGACCACAGAGTGGAAGTCTCTCCCGGCGACCCTAGGCTGGGGAGCGGGCGGGCAGCCATTTGAGCGACCCAGGCTCAGGCAAGGGGGGGTTTCCAGTGAAGGACGGAGGTCTGCAGGACATTTGGATTCCCTAAATGACGTATATGCTTCATGGATGGGGGAAGGAGGAGGATCTCCAGGAATGACTGAGTGCAGCCAAGGGAAGTGTACATTTGTTCCATCAATTGTTGAGGTATGTACCAATGGTGGATAAATAAGTGATATAATATTCCTTTGACACTTTTGTTATAGGACTTAATGCATGTGTAATAGTGCAAGGACTAAACTCTGTGCCTCTAGTCTTTACAGAAAGGCATGGCCAGTGTGCACATAGAAGGTTCTGATAAGTGTAGTTTTTCTATAGAAATGTCGAGATTAAAAATTGCAAATTTCTATTTATTTGTCCAAACCTTCCAATTACATGTGAACAAGCAACATCTCTCTATTACTTTGTTACTTTTTAAAAATTACACAAGGTGATGCTTGTTCCTTGTAGAAAAATGGACAATACACATAAACAAAAAGAAAAGTTACTTTCAGAACTAACATTTTAGCAGTAGAATGGAGCTCAGAGAGGGTGGGGAGTGAGAATATTACCATGCTGTACAACACAACCAGTGCGCAGAAGGAGAGCACATGCTCTCCGGGGCTTTTCAGGAGGGGCTGAAATCATGAGGTAGGTTTTTAGAAAATGGAAGTCATTCTAGAATGGTCAACTTTGAGAAGGGTGAAATATAGTTGATGGGACTGTCAGACCTGTATCATTTTACTTCTTTCTCTACACATGTTATTTTACACTGGCCCATAGTGACAATAACTATCATCTCCCTGCTTTTCCTGTAGCAACTGGGCATTTTTCTGACCCAAATGTGTTGTGTGGTCTCAGAACTTTAATCTAAATTGCCTTGTCCACCAAGTTTGTGCTACGTACTTGGACTGGAGCACCAGCAGGCTACATCAGAACCAGCATGTCCCTGTTCACTACTGGATGTCAAGGTTGACCAATTCTCTCCCAGTTGCCCCTTCAGCCTAAGATGCTGCCTGGCCGACTCACTGGCTGTCAGCGCCATCTAATGGCTATTCTGAAAACGCCATTCTGAAAGGGGTCATGAGATGACCCAGGTCTTTGGGAATGGGGTGAGGGTGGGACAGAGAGAAGGAAGTGGCTTCCTGAGGTGGACACTGAGGGCCAGGAAGGACTTCTGCTTCCAAAACCTCCCCTATAAAAAAAGATTTGGCCCACACCGACACAAAAGAGAGATTTCTTTAGGCAAACTTATTTTAAAATGCAAATGTTCATTAGGAGTGACAAAACAATTAGTCTTCCACACCTTAATGTGAATTGCGTTTCTCATCTAATTAGGTTTCTTCCCAACAGCTGGCTGAGAAGATATTCTGAAATCGAAAATGATTATAGGTTTGTTGTTGGTGGGATGGTTACAAAAGCTCCAGTCGCTTCAGGGGAACTGACCTGGGTGAAGGGAACAGGGTCCCATGAGAGCACTAGAGATGTGGGGAAAGGGCTGGGCACAAGAGGGCAAGAGATACTGTTGGCGCTCCCCTCCTGACTGCTTCCCTCTTTGCTGCATCCTGACCTCTTGACCTCAGCATCTACCCAAAGGTACTTCCTGGAATCTCTGGAAGCTCTTTGGTAGGTATTAACAGTAGGAGGTGGTTCCCTTCTCTGTCTGTCCATCTCCTTCCCTTCACATCTACACTCTTCAAGTCCAGCTATTTCAGACTACATTTGAGAGACCTAGAGAATAAGAGATCTGACATGTAATGTGGTCAGAGGATAGCCCAGTGTTAAGAGAATAGGTGGTATTGGGAGTGATGAGGGCCCGCATTAAAAACATCTCTCTCCAAAGTTACTGGGTTCTGGGAAACAGTGATCACCTGAGTGATCTGTGTACGGGATAGCAAATCAGATTGGCTGAGGTTTTGACTAAATTTGCCAGGGGTGTTATTTGCTCTTATGCAAACCTAACATTAACAGGAAATAGAGTTTCAGGGGAATGGTAGGATCCTGGTGGAGGAGGAGGGAGAAAATCCATCTGGAACAGGAATTTTGAGTCCTTTGTCTTTCCCAAGTTACTTCCAGCCTGCCCCTTGGATCTGAAGCTTTACAACTACAACTTCATGCAGGTGGTGAAATGGGAAAGCTGTGGTGGTGTAGTGGTTAAGAGCTGAGCTGTTAACCAAAAGGTTGGCAGTTTGAATTCACCAGCTGCTCCTTGGAAACCCTATGGGGCAGTTCTACTCTGTCCTATTGGATCACTGTGAGTTGGAATTGAGTTGACAGCAACGGGTATGGTTTTTGTTTTTTGTTTTTGTTTTTTTTGTGCTGGCAACAGGAGAACTCAGCCTTCCCTTGTCATGAACAGCAAGTAATTGGTCCCCTCTGGGCCTCAATTTCCCCTATCTCTCAAGTGAGGGGTTGGACCAAATGATCATAAAATGGCTTCCAGCCTTAACCTCATAGGGGTCTGATCTCACAGGAGATAAAGGAAAGGATTGCCTGTGGTTTACCCAGGTCCTGCTCCGCTCCTCCCTGCCACAGCTTGCCGGCCACCCCTCACACCTCCGGTCCCCTCAGCACTGCTCCTGTCCTCAAAAAGCCTTGAGTTCCACAGTCGAGCGTGTTGTTAATGTTGGCTTGTGCTCCTTCCTGGTGAGTGGCCAACATTGTTCTGCACCTTGCAGGGGTCCCACCAACCCTGTTTGTCTCTGCAGAGCTACAGCCTGCCTGGAAGATGCCTCCATCCTGCAGCAGCCGCTCTGGGGCCCTGCTGCTGGCCTTGCTGCTTCAGGCCTCCATGGAAGTGCGTGGCTGGTGCCTGGAGAGCAGCCAGTGTCAGGACCTCACCACGCAAAGCAACCTGCTGGTACGTGGGCCACGGCTGCCATCTTGGTTTGGGCATCAGATGACCCTGGGGCTGGGGCTGGGACAGCTCAAAAGAAAGGGGCGTGGGGAAGGGGAAATTCATTCCCAGTGACAGAAGTGACTCAACCTAGGGCAGGGGCAGAGCTCTGGGGGGAAGTCAGAAATGGGTCAATTTTGGGAGAAGGCAGCTTCTTGGAGATGGGTCTAGTCTACCATTTCTGCTTGATTGTCCTTATTTCTTGCCTGGTCTTCTTGTATGGAGACCCACACCACTTACGTTTTATTTAGAGATACTGCCTCTCTAGTATATCATTAAGAAAATAATAATAACAGTAATAACAATAATTACTCCCTCAGTTGATCCTATGTTTTCAATCTTTTAGCCTACAAAGCGTTCCTTTTTAAGTAATCTCATATCATTATCTTCTCCGCTCCATGTCCTTTTCCATTTACCTGTACTACCAGTTACAAAAGGAGCCCTGGTGGTGCAGAGGTTAAGGGCTCCACTGCTAATCAGGAGGTCAGCGGTTCAAACCCACCAGCTGCTCCTCAGGATAAAGATGTGGTAGTTTGATTCCGTGAAGATTTACGTCCTTGGAAACCCTATGGAAGCAGTTCTATTCTGTCCTATCGAGTCGCTCTGAGTCGGAATAGGCTCAAAGGCAGTAATAGGTTTGGTTTTGATTTACCATTTACAAAAGCCGGGTAGGCAGTTCTCCAAATCGCCTCTAGAGGGAGAAGGGAAAACCAAGGTATTGTTTTCCTCTAATTGGTGTCAAATGTCTCATGCTTCTTCTGGAGGGCTGGCCTTCTGCCATGTTCATCTGCAGCTTTCCCAGGAGCATGTAAAAGCCCTTTGAGCCAGGCTGGAGCTCCCTCTAGGTCACTGCAATGTGTGTGTGTGTGTGTGTGTGTGTGTGTGTGTGTGTGTGCGCGCGTGTGTTTGTATTGGTGAGGGGGTGTACATGAGAAATGATACTCTTAAAAGACAGACTGCAGGTGTCAGTGACTAAGATTTCATCCTGCTGCCAGCACCTGCCAGGTAAGGGTGGAATCCACATCACTACATTCTGTAGTTTTCAGTGGAGAAGCTGAGTTAATGTGAAGGGAGAGACTTTCTCATACACATAGGTTTCATGTGGAATAGAAAAAAAAAAAAAAAAAAAAGCCCGGGGATTCTGTGAGTTACAGTTCAGGGAGACTCAAGGGACTCTTGATTTGAGACACCCTCTACCCAGCCTTTCCTGCTGAGGGAATGAGCGCTGGACACAGTCAGAGCCTATGGGTTCTGGTTCCAGTTCTGTCAGGGCTGTGGGGCCTTGGTCAGTTCCTTTCACCCTTGGAGCCTACTATTTCATCTCTGTCCAGTGAAGGGGAGGGGATTTAAACTAGATGGTTTTAAATGTTTTTCCACTGTTAACATTCTGCAGTGTTGCAATTCTAAATCCTTGGAGAAGGTAATTCCCAACTCTACAGAGTGGGTGGGATCCTTTTGTTTCCTCTTCTGCAGTCCCCGAGTAACTGAAAACTCAAGGCTGCCACCTAAGTGTCATTTTCTGAAAGAAATACCACAGTTGAGTCCTCTAGGGAAAGGGACCACGGACATAGGCTCCATGACCTGTGTAATGGAAACAATCCTGGCTTTTCATACCTCCCTCCAGTCAGAATGAGGAGACAGGGAATGAGCACTCTCCCCCTCAAGCACAGTGACTGGGGAATGCACAGGGGAGATCAACTCAGAAGACTTGAAAAAGTGCCAGGTGGGTGCAGGAAAGCTTTGAACTGTGGAGCAGGGACAGGGCTGGGTTAGGCCATGAGGTGGGTTTGCAGGTCACTGGGACAAGGTTGAGGCATTATGGAAAACATAGGCCCAAGAAGCCAGAGCTCCACCACCTGGAGAGATTCTTCCCCCAAATTCTATCCAATACCCCTCCCAGACTTGAACTATATTTATTAAACAGTTATTGTGTACCAACAAATACCACCCACCTACCATTTATTGAGCAATTCCTATTTATCAGGCATGTAACAGCAAGATGTTGACCCGGATCATAAAAGCTATGAACGGATAGACTGGTAAACCAGAGTGGGACGGGGTATGGTTGCTGCCATGCAGAAGTACCCAAGGGGTCCAGGGGACAAAAGAGATGTCCTTGCTGAGTCCTAGAAGATGTCAGTGGATGCCAAGAAGGAGGGTGGGCACGCATTCCCGGTAGGAGGCCCATTACAGGAAAAGCCTAGAAACATAACATGGCAAAGGAGGCTCAGTGGGTGGCACATGATGGGGCCGCGGGCGCAGGCGGCACAGGCCCATTTGGGGGAGCTGCGGCAGGACTGGGGAAGGTCCCGGGCCACCCTCACGTCCGTGCGTCTCTCCCCCACCCAGGAGTGCATCCAGGCCTGCAAGCCGGACCTGTCAGCCGAAAGGCCTGTGTTCGCCGGCAACAGCGAGGAGCAGCCACTGACTGAGAACCCCCGAAAGTACGTCATGGGCCACTTCCGCTGGGGCAGGTTTGGCCGCCGAAACGGCAGCAGCGGTGGCAGCACGGGGCAGAAGCGCGAGGAGGAGTTCGCGGAGGGCCATGTCGGCGACGTGCTGCCTGCGGCCGGCCCCGGGTCACGCGGCGATGGCGCTGAGCCGGGCCTGCGCGAGGGCAAGCGCTCCTACTCCATGGAGCACTTCCGCTGGGGCAAGCCAGTGGGCAAGAAGAGGCGCCCGGTGAAGGTGTACCCCAACGGCGCCGAGGAAGAGTCGGCCGAGGCCTTCCCCCTCGAGTTCAAGAGGGAGCTGGCCAGGGAGCGGCGCGAGCCGGCACGCGGCCCCCAAGGCCCTGCCGAGGGCGCAGCGACCCGAGCCGACCTGGACTACGGCATCGTGGTAGAGGCCGAGGCAGCGTCAGCCGAGAAGAAGGACGAGGGGCCCTATAAGATGGAGCACTTCCGTTGGGGCAGCCCGCCCAAGGACAAGCGCTACGGCGGCTTCATGACCTCTGAGAAAAGTCAGACGCCCCTCGTGACGCTGTTCAAAAACGCCATCATCAAGAACGCCCACAAGAAGGGCCAGTGAGGGCGCAGTGGGGCTTCTTTCTTTGGGAAGCCGGCCCCAAAGTCCCCTCTCCTCGCTGCCCCTGCCGCCTGCCGCCTCCCAGCCTCGCTGTGGTACTCTCTCGGGAGGTGATAGCAGCAGGCATTCAGCCCCTTAAAGCTGTCTGTAGTTAGGAAATAAAACCTTTCAAATTTCATATCTGACTCTGACTTTGAATGTAGACTGGGTGAATAAAATAAAAATACATATGCATCAAAAAAGAGCAGCATATAGTGGAGGAACGATAGAATGGTTTCCATGTGACCCTACTGAAGTATGTTTCATAAGGCATAGAATCCTGAAAATGGGAAGATAAGTTCTACCCCTCCCCCCATCCCCATACATGGGCCGTCAGGGGACCAAATGGTTTGGAATGCTGATGTCCCCGGGTGACTCTCTGTCCGTATCACTGTCCTTTTGCCTTCTGAAAAGCAAAGTGCATATTTAAACGCTTTTGGAAAAATCATTTACTGGAGAAGTCACTTGATAGGTGAGTTGTAGGTACATCCAGGACTAGAAGCCAAGAGGTGGGACCCAGGCAGGACCTCAGCAAGATAAAACCCTGCCCTCAAGCAGTAGATTAAACCACTGACGACCTACCCAGTTCAAGACAGAAGATGGAGTAGTATACAAATTCCACAGCTCATAACAGATGCTTGCCCTCAGAATCCCATCTTTCATTGCCCAAAGCTGTCCAGAACTTCTTTGCCGTTACGGAACTCAGACAGGAAGGAAGAGCTGCTTTACCAGGTGTCATGTGGGAGTCTGAGCATCCTACAACAAAAACCTGGAGTTCAGTCCACAAAGTGGTGCCTGGGCCTTGGACCCTGGACTTCCAGAGAGGAGCCATGTGGGGAGAGGAGTTGTGTACCCACAGAGACCTCACTGACCAACCAGGTCAGGGCAGACAGTTCTAGGGAGAGACTTTATTACTGTGTTATTGTCACTGCTGGTGTCCATATTCTGTGGTAATGAAGCAATAGCTTTATTCATCCCACTCCTAGGAGCCTTCTAGGCACTGTCCAGCATGGTCACAGACCATGTTGCCTGGAGAGACAAATGCATCCACCAACTTCTTGAGGGGGCAGCAGCTGGGCTAGCTAATGTTAGGAAAGATCTGAGGCTGCTGTATGGACAGAGCTATGAAAACCCCTATTATGTTGTCCATTTGTGATTGCCTTGGTATAGACATCAAACTGACTTTTTTCCAAATAAAATTTGGAATGTGGGAGGAGTCCAGCACCCGTAGGATGACCACGTTTCCCACCTGCTTCCATTGGGTGGAAGGCCGCTCGACAATGATTCCTACACGAGTGACTACAGGGGCCTCAGGGTCTCCCCAGTTCCTGTCCAGCTCCAAAAGCCAACCAGACATGGGTCACGGCCCACGACCCAGGGGTGGGGTGTCTCTCTGGGCTGTGAGGTAGGAAGCTGTGGAAGGCCTGTATCGCAGTCCCGTTGTGCTCAGGACTATGCGTGTGACCTTAGGCAGTCCTCTAAACTTCGTCCGGATTGAGATCTCTCATCTGCCCCCTCCCCTCCTAGTATGAGGGCTATTGTGAGGATTAAATGAGAAAACAGATGTGATCATCTTTTTGTTACTGAAAAGCTGAAGGTTGGTATCAGTTTGAATTTGGCCACACTTCCAGGCTACTTAGATACTCTCTTTCAAATACATGTCTCACCCCCACAGATGCATACACGCACAGAGATGTACACATCTGTGTAAATACAGTACAATATACCCAAGTGCAGACATACTGATGCTCCTTCCGGCTGCTCAGGCCCAGGTCTTGAGGTCCCCAGGCTCTCCTTTCCCCCTTGCTGTGCCTGAGCTCCTCCCTTGAATGCTGCCTAGCTCCAGCCCTTCTCTTCATTCTCCGTGCTCCCTGCTAAGGCCTCGACTATCACAGCAGCTTCCTAACTCTCTGATCTCCTTGTCCCCAGGCATTCTCCTCCCCAACCCATCATACACAAATCCTTCATAATAATGCATATGAAACCTTGCTTTCTCCACAATACTCCCTGCCAATTTTCCTT
This sequence comes from Dugong dugon, assembly GCA_030035585.1. NCBI lineage: Eukaryota > Metazoa > Chordata > Mammalia > Sirenia > Dugongidae > Dugong > Dugong dugon. The sequence continues at coordinate 75,711,801 of CM057473.1, forward strand.
CAATTCCAAGCTATTGGGATAGCATGCAGGGCCCTTGTCAACGGAGCTCATTCCCTTATGTAACCGTGCTTCCCGTGTTTCCCCGGAGGAAGGCTCTGCCGCACACGTAGTCTCCTCACTGGCCTTCTCTCACCCTCCTTTACCCTTTTCCTGGAATGCTCCCACCCCTGCTGCCATTTCATTTCAAATGTCACCCTTTCTTTAACAGGAGCCCAGGCTCAAGCCCCTCTCTTCTGGGAAAGTCATCATCTCTTCCAGCCGAACCTGATCATTTCCATGTTTCTGCATTAGCCCCCTCTGCACTGGAGGGCCTGCTGTTCACCCTGGATGGCAAGTTACTTTCTGCATGTGATGTCTGTCTTCTCCTCCCAGGGAAACTATAAGCTCAACAAGGGCAGAAGCCAGGTGGTGTATTTCTTTTATATCTTCCCTGGTGTTTTCACAATGCTGGGGCCACAGGCACGCACATTTACAAATCGCAAATATTTATATACAGAGATGCACACATATCAACTGCAGTAGACATACCTTGGACGGTATAGATCAAAGCCAGCTTGGAAACACTGGTGTGTGGTACTTACATATACATATCCATCACCTGTCAGTTTGTCACACTATGGTGGCTTATGTCTTCCTGTGATGCTGGAAGTTATGCCACCAATATTTCAAATACCAGCAGGGTCACCCATGGTGGACAGGTTTCAGCAGAGCTTCTAGACTAAGACAGACGAGGAAGAAAGGCCTGATGATCTACTTCCAAAAATTAGCCAACGAAGACCTTATGGATCACAACAGAACACTGTCTGACTTGCCTGCTTTGGACATGTCCTCAGGAAGGGTAAATCACTGGAAGAGGACATCATGTTTGGTGAAGGAGAGAGCCAGTGAGGGTGAGGAGATGGATTGGCACAATAATTCAAACAATGGACTTGAACATGCTGGCGATCGTGAGGATGATGCAGGACGAGGCAATGTTTTGTTCTGTTGTGCATAAGGTGGCCATGAGTCAGAATCGACTCGACAGCAGCTCCATCTATCTGTGTGTCTATCTGTCTAACCTATCTCCTCATGCTTTGATGCTGTAGGAGTTTACAGTTAAATAAGCAACATAGGGAATGTACCCTGGGAAGTCCTGATGTGAGGGGAGTCAGAAAGTCATCCAGATCCTTAAGATAAGGTCTCCCCCAATGCAGGTTATATTGAATAGGCCAGGCTCTGGTTGCTAGAATGAAGAAATGGGCCCCAGTCTTCCTATGTGAGGATGTTCCCATGCTGGGAATCCTGGGCATTATATTCCCACCTTGGTAGCATCCTTTCTCCTCCCTCCTTCCTCTGAGGCAAGTAAAGTAATGGTCCATGGGGGTGGCTAAATGTCAGCAGTAAAGTTGGTATTTTCAGATCTGTTTGCATAACCCCAAACCATTTACTTTAAAGAAATGAAATAAACAGCCATGTGGTGACAACATTAACATTTATTTGAAAAGGGCATCATAAAGGCTCATTGGGAAATCACGACTAATTGTCCTAAATAATGAGTTTATGCGAAGAGTCCTTCTTCCTACATCCCCCGACTCCCCTTTCCCTGTTTCTAAAATAAAACTAATTTGACTCAATGAGTTAAAATACAGAAAACTGCCACAGGCACTAATTTTGCACTCACATATAAATACATCAGCTATTACATACATATCACTTCCACTATAAACTAAAATGTATACATGCACACGCATGAGCACACACACACTGAGCCAGCTCCTGCTGGCCTAAATGGGCGTAGACATGTTAACAGTGGATGGGCAGCAGCAGTTGTGGGTTTACAACTCCACAAGCAAGAATCAGTAGTTGTGGAGGAAGAGCTTAGGGGGAAGGTGATAGGCTAAGGTCCCAAGTTCTCCTGAACAGATAACTGCCTCTAGCCCCAACAGGGCCAAAGAGCTCCTCCTGTTGCCTTGTCTCCTCCTGACCACGGCTTCTCAGCCAGGCTCAAGGACAAGCCCCCATGACTGTCCTTCTGCAGTCTTCACTTAGGTCTGATTTGGGGCTAAGGGTTATTTTAACCAGAAGATGCCGGGGGTTAATAGGTTGAAGGGGCAACAAGCTGCCCTAACCCTTCCCCTCAGGTGTAAGGAAGATGCCTTGTTTCAGCATGGCCCGCCTGTGAGTCTCTAGATCACACGAAGCAGGTGTGGCCTGCCCTGATGACGTGGCTTCCCCGGCTCACCGGTAAACCCAGTGTTCACTAGAGCTGCTCAGATCTAGTCCTTTCCCCTAGACCCCTAGCTGGCCAGCTTCTGTTGTTTGGTCATGAAGAGGAATTGGGGAAAACAGCCTCACTTCTCAGGGATTTCTCAGCACAAATATGCACTCACTGTGCCAGGCAGGAAAACCTGACCTGGGGCAGTGGAATGGCAACTGGAAGGCGTTGAGACCCAGGGCCCCCTGTGAAGCCCAGAGACTGGCCTTGAGCCACTTACATAACCCCCAGCACTGTTCCAATTCTGAGTCCAGTTGAAATGTGTCCTTCAGGACCCAGAACACCCAGGGCAAAGGGCAGCGCCTATGTGGCCCCTTGCACTTCTTCAAGTACTTCAGTCGTCCCAGGTCCCACCTTTTCACTGCTCACCCACTTAGATTTATACATTGTGGGGGAGGGGCTAGACAGAGGAGCACATCTGAGAACTTTTCTAGTTCTTCTGACCTGCTCAGGCGCCTTTTCTGGTGAGGAGGCTGTTTAGGGGTCAAGAAACCACTTACTCTTGCTTTTAAAAGAGAGAGGGAAATGGCATCAGCACAGGGCACTGGGGACCCCACTGAAGGAGAACAGAAGGAGCCTGCAGGATCACACTGGTACTCCTGTTGATCTGCTTCTCACGTACTCACATGCCTCATCCAACCTAATGGCGCTTCCGACTCACAAGTACATTTACGTCTATTAAGTTCTACCAGCAAAATGCTCACCAACATTACCCCTGCCCACAAAGCAAGAGTCCTTAGCTCTGGGGAGGAGCTGATCTGAATGAGCCTGCTGACTCCCTTGGGCTCAAATCTACAACAGAGAAAGGTGGCAAAAAAAGGGGCTGGTCACATGAAATCCTGCTGCTAGACACCAGAGGGTTAGGAAGACAGGAAGCAGTGATGCTAGGCCAAGGGCCCAGGCACCTTTCTCCCTTCTAGAGAGCCCATGAAACTCTGCTTCACTCTCTCCCAGGCCTTGTGGTGGGGTGGAGGAGACTGTTTACCATTTCATTTTCTGTTCAAGATAACCCTCACCTTAAACTCTCCGATTCTGAGGCATATTTGGCAAGAATCCAAATTCTACTCCATGTCAGCAGGCAGTCTAGTATCCTACTGAGGGTAATTTTAAACTGAAACGGAGAAGGTGGCACTCAAAAATGGCCAGTTCGCCAAAAGAAATGCCTTTTTGCTACACAGAGGTGATGAAAAGGAAAAACTGCCTAGGACTGATGGAAAAGAACAGCAGGTTGAGACTGTGCAGTATGGGAACTCTGTGCCTTTGTCTTCTAGTCCCGGGAGGGCGCGAGGGACAGAAACATCTAATTGGACCGGCGGTCTCTGGGTCCCATGGTGGTTCCACAAAAAGGCACCAGGGAAATGACTCCCAAGTCCCAGAACAGGGACCCTATGGGCAGCACGCAGGGTGAAGTTGTCATGGGGTGGACACTGAAGTCAAGCAGACACAAGAAAGAAACAGAGCGTCTCTCACTCACCAAAGTCAAGCATAGGATTAAAAATGGAAAGAACCAACAAAGGAAGGCATATTTGTAGCTCAGGATTTAGATTTTCTTTAAAGTTTGCTCCAAAAGTTGTTTGGACTAAAGTTACCTTAAAGTTATTTTAAACTTGGTTTCTTAGCAAAGAGATATTAAAGAGCAATCTAAGATAATGCTTGGAAAGTTGGGTTGGGCATATGCCAAAGCCCTAGAGCACAGCCAGAGCACTGTGGGGACAGCACGGGTCCTGGCCTTGGGCCTCGTCATTGTGCAGGCCATTCAGAGCCACATGCTACAGCACAGAAGGAGTGACCAGGAGGAAGAGTGTCATCTTCAGTGTGGAAACTATGGTAACGAGGGTCAGATACGCCCCCTGCCCAGGAAATTTATTGCACAGATAATGGGAAAACGCTTATGTTAAGGTTCTCCCCGGTGGAAAAGACACCAATCTGTCCTAACAATCACTCTCTCGCTGTGCATCAGAACAAGGCTCCGTGCAGAGGCAGGACCTGAGGGGGTGTCCTGGGACTCCCCTCCCCTTGGCACACAGGCCGTTCTGACTGCATACCCACTGCCTCACATTGTACCCTAAACAGAGATTGCTCTGGGTCAAGAACTCTACCTATCCTCCCTCTTTCTAAAAAGCATGTTCTCCAGGGAGAAGCCATTCAACCATTCACACCTTCTAGTGCCTGTGAGTTACATCAGCTCTGAGAGTTGCGGGACGTTTGACTGGAAGAGAAGAAAAGACCACAGGGTACAGCCACGGGAAGGTGGCCTAGGTGTGAGGTTTTGCCAGAGAAGGTTCTGGGGGTAAAGGCACCTGGAAGGCGGAATCAGAGAGGGAAATGGGAGATGGAGGAGCAAACGGCCTCCTTCGTGGCTCTGCTGTGTTTGCATCAGCTCCTCCTCTGCACACGCTGGTCACACAGAGACAAGCAGGCACACTCAGCAAAAATGGAAAACCCAGGAGCCCAAAGTGGTTCCCACTGCTCTTCCCAGGCCACAAGCTCTGTCGATTGGCACAGATGTCCCAGACTTCATCCAAATAGTGAAGAAATCATTCCAACATTAGTTGCTAGATCCTTCTTTCCTCAAATGGCATATCCAAAAGGTTGACTTCTGACATCCTTGAGACTCAAAGTGTCACTCATCCCAACCGACCCTCTACTACCTCTGCCTGGCCCCCACCCAGGCAAGGCTGGGGGCCTCTTCCAGCAGGGGGTGCCCTGCAGTTCCTCCTCTTTCTTGAGTCATCGAGAACCAGATCATCTTGTTCTGTCCTCCCTCAACCCAGAGGCTCTAGAAATACCTTGGGATCATCAGGAAGAAACATATCAAAGAGAGAGAACCCAACTCAGAGAAACATCCAGAAGGGAAAGAACCATGAGAAGGCCCTAACAAGCTCCCTTTGAACAAAGGAAGTGAGAAGATGCTACAGAGGACAAAACTGTCCCACTTCTGCCTGCTACTCTTCTACAGGAGCAAAGCCCACAGGGATGTTCCCTGGCTCAGCTGCCCAGCCTGGGAGAAGCAGCCCTCTAACCCCATACCCACTCACCCTTCATTTCACCCTTTCTACCCCCATGGTGTCTCTACCACTTGCTCCTGCTATGAGGGCTCAATGTTGTTTAATAATAGGAAGGAATATAAACAGACAACTAGCGGGGTGAGCAAGAGAATGGAAGAAACACCGATGGCTAGAGGACTTTAGGCCCTCAAATGGGGACTGAGGGAGGGGAATGCTCGGAATGGGAGTAACAACCCCATCTTCCAGCTTTTGACATTGTCACCTCATTACGAGAGAAGCTTTCCTCTGTTCTTCCAGATCGTACTCCATGGCTTCCTTTCACTATGTCCCCACCTAGTTCCTGAGCCCTTCTCCTCCCGGTCCCTTCTCTGGAGATGGCAGATGTGTCCCCGTAGTCCCACTCCCAGTGAAAGCCCTTCACTTACTATACTAAGTAGGGGCTTCTTAGGTCCCTCAGCCTCTCTGTGGAAGGACTTCCCAGGATTCTCTGCCTCTGGCTGATACCAAAGAGGAGACAAAGGGTACAGATGAGATTCTTATTGAGGGGCAGGCAGCTGAATCTCCCTTGGGGAAGATGAGGAGGAGGCAGGAGGGCCAAGAGGGAACGAGAGAAGGCCTGAAACATCGACCTTGGCTTAGCTAGGAGGGTGCTGCCATCCAAGGCACCATTTTTTTCTCATATCCAGTTAGATTTCCACGTCACAGGGGTGGGGGTGAGGGCATGCCCCTTCCTCAGGCCCCATCCTTCCCAGGAGCACAGTCTCTTGGAATTTAGTAGACGCACAGATCAGGAAACTTCATCTCGTAGACAGGGATGGAGTGGTTCTGAGGCTGACCGTAGGCTGCGGTGATGGTCCCCGATGGGCTCGGCGGGGGCCTGTTGGGGGCAGGAACGTATGGAGGAGAAAGGCATGAGGAAGGAATTGTGGAGTCCCACCCCTGTGCAATGAAACAGAGCATCTGATTGGGGCTTCTCTTTCCATAGGGACTGCAGACCGTGTCGCTCCATGGGCTCCCAAGGGTTCAAGTAGTTCTAGAATCTATAGTTCTAGAATCTATAGATTGGAGTCAAGCTTCACTGCAGGCCCTACACTGATATCGTTGCTTTAGAAAGGAAAGCAGCAGTCTGTGACACTAGGACTCCTGCTCTTCTTCTCTGAGCCTGTCTCTCTCTCCCTCTAATCTCTATTTACTTATCTGGGGAGGGTCAGTGGCTGACTCCAGCCCTGGGGTTAGGGGGTAGGGGGCTAAAGGCAGGTATGAGAGGAAGACTTGGGAGGAGAAGCCCCAACCCTGGACCACAGAGGTCGGGGTCCCCTGCCAGGGATGCCACTTACCGGATGGTAATTTCAAAGATCTGATTGAGCTTGCTCTGCAGCAGTGATGCCTAGACATAAAAAGAGGGAAGTGAGCTGGATGGGCTCCCCAGAACCTCTGTTGGCTGGCCCACAAGTCCATCTCTCTGGAGTGTGCACTGGAGGTGCGGGGCAGGTGCAGACTTAGGAGAGGACCCAGGTATGAGGTAGTTCCCTGCACTTACAGGTTGGACCCTGACCATAGATTCAGATCAGGCAGAGCCACCCAGCAAAGGCCTGCTAGGAACAGGACAGAGGGCACGGAGAGCAGGGAGGCCTTTGGCAGGCAGCTCCTTGAAGCGGGGCAACAGGGTCTGTGGGGCTAGAAGTCAGGGGACTCGGACCTAGTTCCAGGTGTCTACTTAACTCACAGGGAGCAGCTTTGCAAAAATTTGTAGGTTACAGAAGATGAGCTTCTGGATCCAACTAAGTCTATGAACACAGACAGTGAGATTGTGCATGTGTTCAGTGACTGGGCCTCAAATCCCAGCTCATGAAATGAGCAGCATCTACCAAGATGGGTTGACAGGATAATATAAGCCCAGGAAGATCTATGTTTTATATGTGTGTGTGCGTGTGTGTGCACGTATATAAATATAGGAGTCCGTGTATGGTTGATACAAATGGTGAATGTGCTTGGCTGCCAACCAAAAGCTTGGAGGTTTGAGTCTACCCAGAGGTGCCTTGGAAGAAAGGCCTGGCAATCTATTTCCAAAAATCAGTCACTGAAAACCCTATAGAGCACAGTTGTACTCTGACACACATGGAGGTGCCACCAGTCAGCATCAGCTTAATGGCAACTGGGTTAGTTACTTATATTTATATCAAATATAAAAATCCAAATTATGTAATTTGAATTATTTTATTCAATTATTTCTTTCAATAAAAATTGTACATGATTTAAATTTTTATTGAAAGAAAAGGTATAATAAAAAAATGAGTTATTTGCAGATTTTGAAGGTTTACAGTTACATTTCATTGTTATTAAGATTGACATTGTGCCTAACAAATTCAAGAAATGTTTCTGCTCCTCCCTTAAATCCAGACATGAGTCTTCATTTCTACTTGTCTGGCTGCCTCTCTCTCAAATCTCTTTTCCAAGGATCCCCCTGGTTGAAGACTGGCCCTGTGGCAAACATTGTCTGTCTTTCCTTTGTCACGGGCCCTTCCCCTTCACTCATCAAGTGGGGATCATAAGGGCACCTGCCTCATGGAGTTCTCATGACAATGAAACTAGTTAATGTAAGATGCTGTAGCTCACAGTAAGTGCTATTTAAGTAAGGAGCCCTGGTGGCACAGTGGTTAAAGTGCTCAGCTGCTAACCAAAACGTTGGCAGTTCAAACCCACTAGCTGCTTCGTGGGAGAAAGATGCGGCGGTGTGCTTCTGTGAAGATTACAGATTATACGTCTGAGTCTTTTGGATTGTGGGGGAGCAATGCTGCGCCAAGACTTTGCGGCAGACCCTGGTGCGGCAACAACAGAGCTCTATGTTTGAAACCTTAGCTTTAATTCTCAAGGACAAAAGTTATCAAGATCTAGAAACTCAGTCCTGCCTTGGACCCAAATCTGGTCCCTGAGGTCTTGTCCCTGCTGTGCCTCACTTACCCGGGCCCCACAGTGTGCTGCAATCTCCTCAAAAGGGGCCTTCTGGAACTTCTCCACCACCTGTCGCCGCCGTTCTCGCTCCTGCTCCTCAACGGCCACGCTGTCCACTGCAGCACACAGAGTGGGTTAGCCCTTAGGTCCTGCCTTCTGCTGACCAGTAGGAGATGGTGGCATGGAAGGCTGTGGGGCCCTCCTTCAGCCCAGGAAGGGCCTTTTCTTGACACTCTTCAAGGGCTTGACCCTCTTGCTCATGTAAGAGTTAGAGAACTAGTTATGTGGACCCCTAAGCTGGGCTTTTAAAGCCTCAAGTAACTGCATTGCCACAAAGACTCTTAAACGGAAGTTCATGGAACAGCTGGTCCTGGGAGTATCCAGGGATAATTTGACATCCAATTCCATCAACAATGGCAAAGCTGGATGGACTATCAAAGGTAACACATGAACTCCTATGGCAGCACAGTGTGAGGACATTTAGTTTTAGGGTTCTACACGTTTCACTTGGTATGCTAAACGAGTTAGCAAAAAAAAAAAAGTCAAATATGTTCATCACACTCTGTTTAAGAAGGCAGAGAAATAGTATTATCAATGACAACTAAAATAAAAAAAATTTGGCATATAAAGGTATAATTTATCAGTTATCAGAAATAGTCTCTTACTTGGAATACACCATTGTCCAATAATTCTGACCATAAAATAGTCAAAATATTTATAGAAAATTGCTTTTGACCTATCTGACTAGCTGTAACTCTTCATTGATTATTTTTAAAGGCAGCTGTCATGGTAGAGAAACGATTGTCTGATAGAGGATACACAGGGCAACATTATTGACACCATTTGGAGAGTGTAGACTTTTCATGGTTGCTTTGGTAGTTGTGATGAGTTTAGATGAAGCTACCAGCTTATCCCTCACATCCGTGCTGCATCACACTCAGGAAGTCAGCAGATCAGGATACATATACCCATGAGCACTTCCTAAGAGGCAGCTCCCCCCATCCCGCAACAGAAGTCCCTCCAGGCTCCAACTTACCAATAGCCTTCTTGAGAGTCTCATAGGTGATCTCCTCGGCAGGTACTCGCTGAGGGAGAGGGGACAGAAATGCTCAGAAAGGTGGAGGAAGGGAATGAGCAGCCTTGGCTTCATCTGGCTGCCCCTTTATTTCTCAAGAGAATGTCCTCAATGGGGACACTGTCAGAAACTCCCTCAGGACAACCACATTCTTACCAGGGTTTCTGGAAGCTCCCTACGCAGGCATAGAACCATCAATTTAAGGAGAACAAATGAGATGGGGGCGGAGGAGCCAATTCCTCATCAGTTGCAGACTCAGAAATGAGTCTCAAGTCTCATCTACATAAACCCACTGCCACTCCTCCTCCCTCAAGCTTGTCCCTTCAGGCCCCGTGGGAGGAAAACACTGTGTAATTAAAATAAACCTTCAGAGAATGTAACAGAAAATGTTGGAAGTGGAGGCAGTTGGCAAATATTCACATAAATTTTAAGAACTGAATATTTTTGAAGACTTATGATATTAAATTACCTACTGATGTGATTTAAGTTTTTAATAAAGGTCAGAAATGGAAGATTAAAATCGACGTGCTCTCCACTGCTGAGGTTGGTCTGAGGACCTGGGTTATAGAACCTCAGTTCTCTGCAAAGTCTATAAACGGAGGTGGAAATGATACAACTCAAACAAAGCAATACCATGGATGACTGGACTTCAGTCAGACGCTAAAAAGAGTTTGGACTACATTCCAGCAATTCTCCATGAGCATGTGAGCTCCTGGAGGCAAGACCAGGATTTGCTCCATGTTCTCAATCACTGAAACATAATATTCAGTGAAAGATGCAGATACAGAAGAGAATGATTCATTTATATAAAGTTCAAGAAGTGACATATGTCAGGATAGTGGCTTCTTTTGCAGATGGGGCTCCTCCTGGGTGATGACAGTGTTCTATTCCCTGACCTGGGTGTGACTGCTTGGGTATGTTCACTTTGTGAAGATTCATTGGGTTTGACTTGTGTACCTGTTTGGTATTCAGTAAATGTTTTGAGAGGGAAAGGACAAAGTTGTAGGTATGAGATAAAATCATTCAACACATAATTAAGTGTGCACGGGTTATGTGTGGGACTCTAGGCTAGTCACTCAGTAGAAATGGCAAACTTTGTTAGCATGGGAATTACATGCAAGACAGAGCTGTGCTGAGATAAATAAAATTCACTCTAAGGGTTCATCCTGCACATCTGTCATGGATTGAATCATGTCCCCCCAAAAATGTGTGTGTCAATTTGGCTGGGCCATGATTCCTGGTATTGTGTGATTTTCTTATATATTGTAAGTCGTGCCTCTATGATGTTAATGAGGGAGGATGGATGACAGTTGCGTTAGTAAGGCAGGACTCAATCTATAAGATTGGACTGTGTCCTGAGGAAATCTCTTGAGATAAAAGAGAGAAGTGAGCAGAGAGACAGGGGGACCTCACACCATCAAGAAAGCAGTGCCAGGAGCAGAGCGTGTCCTTTGGACCTGGGGTCCCTGCATGGAGAAGCTCCTAGTCCGGGGGAACACTGATGCGAAGAAGACCCACGGAGAGAGAAAGCCTTTCCCTGGAGCTAATGCCCTGCATTTGGACTTTTAGCCTACTTTACTGTGAGAAAATAAACTTCTCTTTGTTAAAGCCACCACTTGTGGTATTTCTGTTGTAGAGCACCAGGTGACTAAGACAACATCCATCCACCTGTCTACTGTCAGAGCACCTGCCAATGTCAGATATTCACACACTAGGTACTCAGGAGTTGTGTGGTGGCGATGGTCCAGAAAAAGAAAGAACACCACAGCCTTGGTTAGGTGGAGGGAATGGAACATGAGCTTGGCATTGAAGAACAGGGGGACTCAGTCTCAAAGTAGAGAGGAAGGGCGATTCAAACATGTGATTCTGTATTAGCAAAGATGTGATAATGGAAATGGGCAGAGCATGGGGAAGGTTGTGAGGAGACCAGAGTGGGAGAGCAGATGCCTGACAGAGAGGAGTGTCTAAGCAGACCATTGAAGAGGGGAAGGAACCTGTATTTGTTGACCCGGGAGGCTGGTTTACTCCTCATTTTCTGAGATTCTCTTAATTCTTGGGAAAGGAGAATTAGCATCACTGGGGAAGAGGGCGGCCAACTGAACAGCCCTGAGGCCGCAGCATATTTGAGGTTCACAGCCTTTTAGAGATGGAAGGGCCTTGGAGGACACTCCATTCAACCTCCTCTTTTGACTTCCCAAATCTTCCTTACTTCCATGGGAAGGTTCCAGACAAGCTTTGAACAGCCCTGGACTGGAGGTCTGTCCCAATAAAAGAAGAACTGTTAAAGTGGCTGAGGGCATGGTTAGAAGGAGGCTTGTTCCTGACTTTTCCTTGCTCCCATCACACCAGGGGGAAGGCTCAGTGCCGAGGCTGCCCTTCACCACTAAACCAGCCTACTGGACACAGAAACCTCAAAACGCAAAACCGTCGGCGCCCCGCACCAGGGGACAACTTAGGTATTCCTGCCCCAATCTACCCAGATGTGCATCCTTCTCACTTCTTGTTGGGGCTCCCCGCACCTCTGTCAATTCTGTTAACTGGAGCAGTAACCATTATTTTAAAAAAAAGTGTAAAATATCTTGTTGCTTTAACTGCCTCATGACCCTTTTATCCTTCCTCCCACCTCCTCTCCTGTTTCTTTCTCATTTGGGGCGAGGCGGGGCAGGGCAGCTTAGTATTTCCACTGTGATCCCTCATTCTCCCTTACTCATGGGTACATCTGCTTTATTTTCTGAGGTAGAAGAAATGAGATAATGGCAGGGGAGATAGACATGTTAATGTGAACAGAAGTTAGATATTCGTAGCCCTCAAGAGAGGACAGAAGGGAGATCTTTAAGGCACTGTTATGGCTTTCTCTAAAATAAATAAATAAATATCCCTATTGATCCATCTGGAAAAAACATCATGAGAGCTATTCTCACCCTTACTCTCCTGTTAAACCTTCCAATTTCCCACATGGAGTATGTCTGCTTCCATTGCTGAATAGAGAGTGGCTACCAGCAAACCTTCCCAAAGTGATTTTTATGACATCCTCGTGAGGGTGGAGGCACATTTCCAGATGGAAAAGTCTATGATACGTATGACATGAGTCAGTGAGAAAACAGGCCTTACTTGAGACAGTTGCTCTTCACACAACCTTAGACGCTTCGTGCAGCTAAGGAGCCCTGAGCACCGAGTATCTGACTGCACAGGAGGTGGGAGCTGGTCCCCCGCTGGGGAATCTGGCTTCACCAGGACAGAGTGTAAAGAATAGGAGACTCACCTCCTCTTTCTCTGGGCTGTTCCTTGATTCCACCTCCACCTGCAGGGAAATGGTTTCTCCAATGCTCTTCCTCTTGGATAAACGATCTTCATCTGGAAAAGAAGAATCCCAGACCCTAGAGTTCCCGGGTCTTAGGGAGCCAAGACGGGGAGCCTCCACTCTCATCTCCCATCCTCCACCTCTGCCTGGCCCGCAGCTGTCAGGGCTCCTGCACACTAGGCTACACCTGGGGCCTCTAGTATACTCTGGGCCATCTCTGCCTAGCTAGGGTGGCCAGTGTTGCTCTTTAGGGTGAAGATTTTGAAGTCACTGATAAGCGCAAAGAAGCTGCTTATGACCAGATAGCATACCTCAACTTGTGGGGAGTGTCACTTGCTAGTAGCATTGGCAGCTTCCAGTCATGGAGCATTTACTAAGTGCTTTTGCCTTCATTATGTCATACACCCCTCACATCAACCTCTAAGGCAGGTACTATCGCTGTCCCTCTTTTACAGTCAAGGGAACTGAAACTCAGAGATGCTGAGGGACTTGTCTAAGACTATCAGGGCAGTTAGTTGCAGAGGGAGTCCCTGGGTGGTACAAATGGTTAATGTTGTTAACAGAAAGGTTAGAGGTTCAAGTTCACCCAGAGGTATTCTGGAAAAAAGGCCTGGTGATCTAGTTCGGAAACATTAGCCATTGAAAACCCTATGGAGCACAGTTCTACTCTGATACACATGGGGTTGCCATGAGTTGGAAGAGACCCCCTGGCAACTAGTATAAATTGCAGAAAGGTTTCAAGCTGGGTGTCTGATTCCATAGCCCATGGATGCTGTTTCCACAGCAAAGGGGCCTCTCCCATCCAAGGCCAGGCTAGCTCATGGACCAGTTACCTCCAAGGATCCTGAACTGAGGACCAGAGGAAGGGAAATCAAGAGGATCTCACCATGGATTTCCACTGTGTTTTCAGCTCCTGTATGACATCCAAGGTGTCATGGAAGACCATGGAAGGGCCCACAAGTTCCTTCCACTCAGGCCCTTACCCTGCCAAGAAAAGGCACAGGCAGGGTTGGCAGTCCCTGCACGGCCCCTACCTGTCAGCTGAGGAATGTAGGGCATGCAGAGCCTGTCTGAATTGTAGCCACTACCCCCCAGGACTTCGCTGATCTTGCTCTGGCGGAAGAGGAACTCGGTCACCACTTCATCAAGGTTTTGAGACAGCCTGGATAACAAAGGAGGGGAGAGGCAAGTGAGAAGCGTGGGCAACAGGAACAACTTCCCAGTAACTTCTTTATTACAAAAGGGCATGTTCATTATACAAAATGACAGAGAAGCAAAAGAAAAACAAAATCACTCACAGCCTCAGCTTCCAGACATAACCACGATTTGCATGTTTGTGCAGAGCCCTTCAGTCCCTACATTTATGCAGACACTCCCCCCGATTCCTGCTCTGTGCTCTGTTTTAGTCATCTAATATGTAGAGAATATTCTCTCATGTGCAGTATTCTCCCAGATGGGCTCTCAGCGATTTATTGTATGACTGGGCCATACATAATTTATATAGCCTATCCCCTGTTGTTGGGCATTTTGTTTCTTCAGAATATCTGTTCTTGAGTTCCTCTGATGCTGAAGTGATTATCAGCCCACAGATGGTAGTCTGATAATGCCACTTGGATTTCAGGCAGTGACTTGGCAGGCACAATTCCCCCGGATGCATTTCCTACTGGTTTGGCTAAAGCTCCCCAGAGGTTGCATCACGCTCTCTGCGTTCGACACACCACAGGGTGCAGCACCATGTGCAAGGAGTGGATTACAGGAAGATCTGGGGGTTGAACTTCACCCAGGACTTCTGGGCCATGGGCAGGGTCCACTTTCCTTCTTCTTTTAAATAATTTTTTGTGTTTATTTGTTGTTGTTGAGCATACACACAGCAAAACATACACCAATTCAGCAATTTCTACATGTAGAATTCAGTGACATTGATTATATTCTTCAAGTTGTACAACCATTCTCACCCTCCTTTTCTCAATCATTCCTCCATCATTAACATAAACTCACTGCTGACAGGGTCCACTCTCTGCCCTTGATTCCACAGAGGCCTGAGCCTCACTCAGGTGTCTGGGTGACTTCTCCCGGCCTCAGCCTTCCACCTCCTTACCCAGTTGCCTGGGGTCTCCTTGACCAGGTCCCAGGTGCGAGCCTCACCTGGGCCTCTCCACAAACACATCCTCAGGGAGCATGTATGGGGCCTCCTTCTTCCGTGCTTCAATTACCTGGAGTTTGGAGGAATCGAATGAGAGGATCTGGGTCTGGCAGGAAGATGGAGCTTAGAACGGGCCGATGACAGAGCCCCCCACCCCTAGTCTCAGCATTCACCCCCTTCCACAACCTGCTTGGCAGAGGACACATAGCTGGGCTTTTTGACTGAGAAACTCCGGTGAACATGACCCCAGAGCAGCCCAAAAAGCCCCTGTGGCCTGCTCAAGCCTTTGCCCTCCACAATGCATGTGCGTACGTGTCCTCAAACAACGGGCCCTTCACTCCTGAGAGACTGCATGCAGTTCCTGGCTCCTATGCTTTCTATGTAAACATGTAACAAGGGAATGCAGATGGTACCGTTTCCCAGACAATGCATCGCAATACCCAGGTGCACTGCAGAAACACCCTGGGCAACAGTGACAGCTAGAGTTTTCCTCAGTTATCTTTTGCAAATTTTAGCAAAAGACGAAAGTCACTAAGAGTGTGGAATGGGAGGACAGCTGGCCTGCAAGTATGAGCAGGGGTGGGTCGGCAGCAACACCACTATTTTAAATGAGGAGGATGCCAAGAATTGCTTCTCTCGCAGTCTCCTATCAGGCAGAGGCTGGGAAGGCCTGGCCTCCCTTGGGGTGGTCTCTGATGCAGTGATACAGCCCCCCCACCCAAAGCCAGCCCAGGCCAGCTAAGACCCAGGGATTTTTGTTTTGTTTTGCTGGTGTATTTTAAAGTTCATCCTAGACATCATATCATTTCACCTGTAGATACTTCAGCAATGGAATCACTAGGGGGGTGACACCAAAATGACCCCAGGATCTGCAGCAGTGGCAGTGGCAGTGGGTGTGCTGGTGCTGCTGGGGGAGGGGCCGCAAGGCAGTGGCGTCACTGGGGGGGTGATACCCGTCACCCATGTCACCTGCTAATCAGGGTGCGGGTAGCCTGGCCGCAGCACCCACCATTGGGCAGAGAGAAGGGTCTCTACCTTGGCCAATGGGAGTGGGAGGAGCTGCGGGGAGCCCCGAGGGGCGGGGCTGGGAAGGATGGGGGTGCTCCACCCACCAGGGGGGTTCCCACTGGCCAGCCCTGCCCACCTCAGGGGGGGCAAGTATGACACCGAGTTACCGCACTGGGTGACACCAACCCTAGTGATGCTACTACAGTATGTTTTAAAAGATCTCTCTGAGACAACTGACATTTGATTATGTACTGGGTATTAGATAATACCAAGGATTTATTGATAATTTAATTAGGAATGTCACTAGCATAGCGATCATGTAGGAAAGTGCCCGTATGTTTTTAGATATGCACACTGAAGTATGTAGGGGTGAAGCAACATGACAGCTGGGATTTGTTTTTAAATATTTCAGCAAAGGAAAAGAAAAAGAAGAGGGAAGAGATGAAGCAAATGTGAGGAAATCTTGGTAACTTTTTAATCTGGATGATAGATATATGGGCATTGATCGTTCTACTCACACTACTTTTGCGATGCTTGAAAATTTTTATAGCAAAATCTTTTTTTGAAGTAGCTTTAGTCCCACATGATCTGAGGGTGTGTGTGTCTGTGCTTCCGTGAGTAGGGGAGGGGTAGAGGGGTAGGAAGTAGTGGGGGCAGGTAGCAGGTTTGGAAGGGGTATAGGTTACTCTTGGTGCCTGACTCCACCTGCTATGCCTTGTCACGATCTATGGGGGAGTCCCACTCACAAAGGAACAGGAAATGCTGCCTCCAGTAACTTCTCACTATGATTACTTACTTCAAACCTTTCTTCGATGACTAAGACTAAGCACAGGGCTAATGCAGTTCAGGGAAAGTTGAGCTGCGAAATCCCGAGTTGAGGGCATGAGGAAAACATAAGCTGATGGCACTAACCTCACGGATGTGCTGGCAGAAGGCAGGCACTGTCGTGAGCTGGCTGATGAGGTTCAGGTATGCTGCGCCCAGAGCGTAGAGGGCACAGCGGTTGTACACTGGCAAGTTCTCTTCATTGACCTGGGCCACGTCCTGTGGCAACACAGAGGGACCTCCAGAGTTTTCAACTGACAAACTCTACCGGTGCCTCACCTTCCACCAGCCTCTCATCAACCTTCTTTAGAGATGGCTCACATTTCTAGACTCAGCCTTCCTCAGCATTTGCCCTGTAACTTCCCAGGAGGTAGGTGTCATCCCCATTAAAGCTAAAGTGAATGGTCCCTAGAACAACCCATGAGTGGGGAGGCTCTTAAATACTTTATGAATATAATGGCAATGGAATCCACGGGTGGTGTAAATGGTTAATTCGCTCAGCTGCTAACCAAAAGGTTAGAGGTTTAAGTCTGTCCAAAACTGCTTCGGAAGAAAGGCAGGTGATCTACTTCTGAAAAACCAGCCATTGAAAACCCTATGGAGCACAGTTCTACTCTAACACACATGGGGTTGCCATGAGCTGGAATTGACTTGACGGCAACTGCTGTTTTTATAGTGACAATGACTTCGATTCCTCATTTTTGCAGTTCTGGCTTTAGTGACATTTACTGTCCAAACCCTTATCATTAATCCCACCAGTAGAATGTTTTCTCCTCTCTAAAGACCAGCGCAGACTCTTGGAGGCCTGAGTTGGCTGGCTAAACTGGGTTCATATGTTAGGTTGAGAAAGTTGTGGAAGTTGCCAGGAAATTGAGACATGAAAGATTCTCAAATTCTAGCTCTGGAGGGTGGATAGAATTCAGAAAATTGTAGCAGCTGGGTTCGACTTGCAGGATTGGGAACTGTCAATCAGGTGGCTAAGGACTCTCGTCACTGAATTCCCAGGCTTGCCACAATTCAGGAATATGATACTTGCTTAGCTTCAGGGCCCGGAAGACCCTGATCATTGAGGTCTGAAGGACCCATCCCAGCTCCCGCATCCTGGGGAGTACACGTCCACTGAAGCAAACCCAGGAAGTCTATAGTCCCTTCTAGTGCCATCCTGGCTGTCTTAGAATCATATAGGGCTTGTTAAGTAAACAGGTCCCTGGCTTGGAGACTCCAACTTGATAGCTCTGGGACAGAACTGGGAGTACGTACTTTTAACAAATGCTCAAGGTAATTCTGAAGCAGAGGCAGGTTTGGGAACCAGAAGGTCTCCAGACAAATAAGTTTGCTTTGGGATCACTCAGGGCTTAATAGCAGCCTCTGGGGAATCCTTGGGGTCTCACTCAGTCCCCGAGAGACCCCTAGAATACTAGGGGCCGAGGTGTATTTTTGAATGGCCCTGTTCCTCTGGGTCTCCTTTAATCTGAGGATGGGCCGAGGCCATGGATGAAGCATTCATTGGTGGTTTCCCAAACAGGACCATGGTTTCGGGTCTCCATCACAGAGGAAGGGCCAACCAAAAGTGCAATAATGCTGGGCTCCAAAACAACCTGTAAACAGTTGTTACTCTGTACTCTCATTAGTGCTTGGCCAAAACAGGCCTCTTCCCCCTGGTCCCGATCCCTGTGTCCTGCTCACACCGAGGCCCACCTGAACAGCTAGCACCAGGCGAATGAGGTCCACCACTACCTCCTCGTTGGCCAGTTCAATGCTGATGAGTGCCAGCAAGCTGTAGAGGGCCTTGTAGTGCTTCTGCATGTTTGTCTCTTCCTTACAGCTCAGGTAGATGTGTCTGTAGAGCTGCTGGGAGTGCTGTGGGTAGGGACAGAGGCCAGGCCAGGCCATGTGGGGGGTGGGAACAGGCGGAACAAGTACCAGGGGGAGGAAGGCCAATCTGAATGGAGGTGTGTGCCTGTCTTCACTTTCAGGGAGTAGGCGCCTTGCAAGGCAGGCTCCAATGGAAGGGAGCACATGCTGTGTGTGAGTTTGGGGGAGGAGGGCTCCGAATGAAACCAGCAACAAAAGCTGCTGCCCAAATCCAGTTTCAGGAGAAGAACTCAGTCTATGGCCCTGGACTGGCTCACCAGGGCTATTCCTCACCAGCCTCCATGATAAGCATTGCCCTTGGCTTCACCCTCTGAGGGGCCCGTTGGTCACCCTGACTAAGCACGTGTGAAGGGGAGGAGGCAGGCCCTGTGGTCGGCAGTGACTTGGGGGCTGGCAGGTCAAGGTCTGCAGGGTCGGGCCTGCCCAGTGTTCACTGTGACCAAGGCCACACTCACTTACCTTCTTCATGAAGACCGTGTCCTGTCGGGAGCACTTGTCCACCTTCAGCTTCAGGACAGAGATGTCGCTCAAGGTACTGGGAGGGGATGTGAGGGGCCACCTTAACCCTTGTGTGAGGTCAGCCCTCACACGGTGTCATTGGGCTTTTTACTCAACACTGTTAGTTTGTGCCAAAGCCCCTCACCGCTTTAGTTCCCTCCTAGTGCTTCTGTTTCTTAGCTCAGTCTCCATTTTTTCCCAAGTTCTCAAGTTCCTGTCCCTTTCTGTTAAATCTTGATCCTGATTATTCACTTCATCATCATATTCCGCCAAATTCACTTAGTGCCCACTGATAGCCCCACATTTCCTTCTTCCCTCTTTACCTGAAAACTCACTCTAGGACCTGTTTTCATCTCCCAAATCTCCAGTCCACCACTATGGTGGTTAATTTTATGTGTCAACTAGGCTAGGCTATGGTTCCCCGCTGTTTGGCCAAACACTAGTCTAGTTGCTGTTCCATAATATAATGTAATGTAATTACCTCCGATAATGTAATCCAGTGAAATGTAATCAGTCAATCGGTTGAAAAGGGAGTTTCCCTAGGTATTCTGCCTGCAGACTGTAAATTGATATTTTGCCAGAACTTTACTCTGTACTCTTCTCATTGCCTGACTTTCAGACTTCGGACTTGCCAGCCCCCCACAATCGAGTGAGCCAATTTCTTGAAGTAAATCTCTCTCTCCCTGTATGTATCTCTCTCTCACTGGTTCAGTTTCTCTAGAAAACCCCGACAAAGATAACAGCCTCCTCCCTCAGGCACAAGGCCTCTCCTCCCCTTGCCTATCCAGCACCCCAGGGTCAACCTCTGTGATCAACTCCCTGGTGAGTCTCACTGATTACCTGAATGGTCCTCCCACCTGGTGTGAGGCTAGTGGCAAAGAAGACAGGCTCTGTGGGGAGTCTTCTCCCCCATCACCCATCAGCTGGAGGGATCCCAAGTTCACCTGATGGTAGAAAACTTGTGGTAGTTGCCATGACGATCAATGAAACTAATGAGAATCTCTAGAACAAAGAGACGGATTTCTGCATCCTCCATGAGGGCAGTGGAGAGAAGGCGGTCCAGGAAGTTGCTGGGCAGGGCGGACATCATGTTGCTGCACTGGAAGCCTGTGGATACCTGCAGGGGAGCCCAGGATTGGAGTTTAGTGACATCCCCTCTCAGGTGCAGGGAGGACAGGGAGGAGTTGCCAGCAGAAGTCATGTCTAAAGCATCAATCCTGTTGAGACATCTCTCAGTTCAGCCTCCACCCCTCCACTCAGGCCCTGGATGCCGTAGGAAACTTTTTTGAACGCTCTACCAGCCACCGAGGCAACCTGCTCAGTTTGGCTTAGTAGACATGTGGGTGGATGGGGATAGCGTGCAGGGACAGTAAGTTGTTAAAAGAAAGCAAAAACCCAGACTAGGCAAATGCATTAGAGACCAAAGTTTATCAGTGGTTACCAGGGGCAGGTATTGCTTAGGGGGCACTGAGTTCCTGCTAAGGGGGAGGAAAACATTTGGAAACCGAAAGTGGTGATGGCTGCACAACATGGGGAGTATAAATAATGTCACTGAATTGTACAGGTAGAAATGGTTGAAATGGCAAATATTTTGTTATATGATTCCACTACAATTTTAAAAAGCAAGCAAGGTGTGAGCACTAGAGGGGAACAGGTGCCAGGGAGCCCCTGAACCTAATATTCCAGAACACCCTCCATGATCGTAATTCTTCATTAAGAGATGGACAATCACAAAGAAATAGAGACAGTGTATGAATGGCTAGGCTGGGTTGAAGAATCAGACCCTACACATGGCAATAACCAAAGACCACAGACAGCATTTTTCTACCTCCCCTTGTTATGGCGTTAAGTGCGGGGGAGGCTTCTGATTAAAGCCAGTTGGCATAAGCATATACATCATACATAGTGTTGTCAAAGCATTCAAAAGCATCAAAACACATACAACACTAAGCCCGTATTGCAAAGCAATGCCTCTGATGATTCAGAAGGTCCCTGAGGATCTAGCACAGCCTGAGGCATCAATAGGGAACATCAGTGTTCACTGATGATCCCTTGAGATGCGTCTGGGTGTGCCCCTAACTGTCTCCTTAACGAAATGCCAGGTACAAAATAAAAACTCGTTGCTGTTGAGTTGATTCCGACTCATAGCAGCTCTATAGGACAGAGTAGAACTGCCCCATAGGGTTTCCAAGGAGCGGCTGGTGGATTCGAATTGCCAGCCTTTTGGTTAGCAGCCATAGCTCACCATAGCTCTTAAGCACTGTGCCACCAGGGCTCCAGGTACAAAACAGTGAGGGTAAACTCAGCAAAGAAATGGCAGACCAAGGGGGTAACCAGATGTGGGCAGTGCCATGTGAAGAGGCTTTATAGAGTGAGATAAAGGAGGTGGGCTGGGGAAGGCCTGAGAGCAGGCATCTGTGCGGATGGGCAGGGCTAGAACAGAGAGAGGCTGAGGGGTGAGATGGGAGCCTAGGGAGGGAAGGGGAGCGTGGAACTTCCAACTCAGCCTAAGAAGTCTGAAATCTGGATGTACAACAATCAGGAACTAAGACCTAGTCTTTAATGAGGGCAACATGTGGTGAACAGCATTTCTAGAAAGTTCTTCTTGTGGTTGTGTTTATGATAGGTGAGGCGAGATGGAACAACCAGAGAATCACCTAGTCATGAGAGGTCCAGAGTTTAGGCTAGGGCTGTGCATGAGAATACCTGGGGGGCTTTTTATAAGGACAGATTCTAGGACCCCACTCAGGCCATGGCTTAAAATCTATAGGGAATCTATATAATTTAACAAGTGGATCATGGGAATGGTGTCTGAGAACAACAGCTCTAGACTCCAGTGATGGCTGCAAGGATGGTAAAGAAGAGGTGTATAAAACACCGATGAAGGGAAAGATGGTAGCTGGGAGACTGAGGTGGGTACAAGTGCCAAGGTGGAAACAGAGAGGGAGGACCTGGGGAGGCCTTGGAAAGAAAACGGGCAGAACCCCCAGGAAAGCCAATAGATTCCATCTTAAGATAATGTCTGAGTGACAAGGCCATCAGTAGCTGTTTTAGTTATCTAGTGCTGCTATAACAGAAATACCTCAAGTGGATGGCTTTACAAACAAGTTTATTCTCTCACAGTCTAGGAGGCTAGAAGTCTGAATTCAGGGTGCCAGCTTCTGGGAAAGGCCTTCTCTCTCTGTTGGCTCGGGGGGAAGGTCCTTGTCGTCAATCTTGCCCTGGTCTAGGAGCTTCTCAGTGCAGGACCCCAGGTTCAAAGGATGCATTCTGCTCCTGGCACTACTTTCTTAGTGGCATGAGGTCCCCCTGTCTCTCTGCTCGCTTCTCTCTTTTATATCTCAAAAGATATTGACTTAGGATACAACCTAATCTTGTAGATGGAATCCTGCTTCATCAACATAACTGCCTCTAATCCTGCCTCATTAACATCATAGAGGTGAGGATTTATAACATACAGGAAAATCACATCAGATGACAAAATGGTGGACAATCACACAATACTGGGAATCGTGGCCTAGCCAAGTTGACACACATTTTTGGGGGACACAACTCAATCCATAACAGTAGCCTATAAGGAAGATTTGTGAAAATTAGACACAGGCTTTCCACCTGTTATGGGTGACCCAGCTCTGTGGGTGTCCAACCTAGCTAGTAGAGTGCACCTTTCCCCTGGGCTGATGCAGTGATTTCAGTCTCCCACTTGTCCCTTTGACTGGGCACATCTATGTAGTATGCAACCTGAACAACTGTATGTGGTCCCTTGGAAGGAGCTGGCTCCTGAGGATGCAGAGCAGGAATGGGGACAGGAGAAGCTCACCTTAAGGAGGGATTTCAGCAGCATGATCTGGGTCAGTCGGTTCCTGTTCTCCCTGCAGACCAGAAGACACAAACACTCAATGGGGCTGTGATGTGGATGGAGACCCCACACTTACCTGCTCAGCTCCCCCCATGATTAGCTTCTCCATCAGGCTTGTCTTTTTAGGTTATCCAGGACAGGGACTTCCAGACCCAGGAAGCAGACTAGGGAACGAATGGCTCCCCAAGGTGGTGGTGGTGGTTATCGGTGGGGCAGCCTGAGGAATGGTTCTGGGACCCAGGGCCCCCACTGAAGGTTGGTGAGGGATTTGGGAGTAGAAAGGGAAGAGGGCAGAGTCAGGAGAGTCAGGGTGGACAAAGGAGAGAGCCTGAAAACATGGAAAGGGGCACCTGGGGAAGAATCTGGGCTGGAAGAAGCAGAAGTGGGAGGAAGGTGTGGAGACTCACCCCGTCCTCCCCGTCTCCATGGGGTGGTGCAGGGAGGGCAGTGGGACCTTGCTCATGATGAAGAGGATCACCTCGGAGCGTTGGTACGTGGGCAGCGTGCTGGCAAAGGAGCCTGTGGAGAGGACGGTGGAGAGGCTTGGCCCAGGAGAGACCAGAAAGTGCCTCTCTTGGCTCAGCCTTTCAGCCAAACTATTGCCTGGAAGAGTCTGGATGTGATTCTGCCTCTAGAGGAAGAAGCAGGCATCGGATGGCTCCAGAAGGCTTTTCCAGGCTCTGGGTCCTTCTCTTGTTATTCCTGAGGCTGTGGTAAAGGTCTCTGCTTAAAGCTGGGAGTGCGGGTGGGTGGCATGGAAGAGCTCAGCCCTGGAACATGGTTCCCATCTGGGCTCTTCCACGGGCTGCTCTGCTGTGTGCCCTTGGGAACCTCCAGGATTCTTACTGGCTCTGTCTATGAACGGGGCTCATTCCTGCCCTGCCCTTTGCAAAGCTGCATCAGCCCAGGGGAAAGGTACACTCTACTAGCTAGTTTGGACACCCACAGAGCTGAGTCACGCAGAACAGGTGGAAAGCCTGTGTCTAATTTTCACAAACCTTCCTTATAGGCTACTGTTATGGATTGTGTTGTATCCCCCCAAAATGTGTGTCAACTTGGCTAGGCCATGATTCCCAGTATTGTGTGATTGTCCACCATTTTGTCATCTGATGTGATTTTCCTATGTGATGAGGCACTATGGGCAGGAAGGCACTGAATGTGACATGCCCCTCACACACTTGTCGGTGGCCTGATAAGTCTCCCCTCCACACCCATGTGCATACATCTTTCTCCATGGCCTTTTCCCATTCCCTGCCTTCCCCCTTTCTCTTCCTCACTCCCCACCTCCTCTCCAATTGCATCAGGCTGGCCCAGTGGGGACGGGGATGAAGGGACAGTTTGCCTTCCTTTCCTTGGCCTTTGATCTGAACTCCTGGCGAGAAGCCCACAGATTGTCCCGTGCTATACCAGGCCCAGGCCCCAGTTAGTCCACTAGCTGTGTGCCCTGTGGACTGAAGCTTCATTCCCCCAACACCTGTCACTACCTCCCGCCACACCCTGGCCTGCTGCCCTCATGCCCCCTCCCCTGGGCCCACCTATGGTCTTGATGACGGCCTCCTGGAACATGCGCTCCTCGTGCTCCTTGATGGTCTTGGCACCGAGGCTGATGGCCCCATCATAGCTCCCGGTCAGCGCGTAGTCGATGCTGAGCCGCAGCTGCCTCAGCAGAGTGTTGAACATCTCCAGCACTGTGGGCCCTGACACAGCGGGGGAGACCTGAAACCAGGGCTGCACCCTCTCACCTTCCCCTGCCCTGGTTACCAGGCAAGCCAGACCCACTGCAAGCTGGTGCTTCCTCTGCCTCCACCTTCTCCCCTGACTGAGGCCACCATGCTGTCCCTTGCCCTGAAGGAAGGCAGCTCCCCACAAGGGCACTTCTTTGTCTAGGGTGCCCTTAGGGGGCTTCCAGCCCTCATGCCTTCATGGAGGGTCCCATTACCGACAGAGCCAGTGGCAGCGATGATGGCAGCTTCAGACAGGACCTCCACGATGCCCGCCCGCACGGTGGCTGCACTGCGGCTGTTGGCATCCAGATGGCTCAGGAGCTGCTGGATAACCAGGTGGGAGTGCTGCGGCTGGGAAGGAGGAAGACGGTGCTGTCTCCAAACAGCAACCCCACCCACCCCCTTGCCTCTGAGCCAAAGCACCCCTCTACTAGGACTCAAAGACCAGGGTAAACAAAAGTGATGATCCCAAGAGCAGCTGACACTAGAGGGGGCATCCAGATACCCCAGTCCCTTTTCCTGGAGCCCCTCCCAACTTGGTCCAACAAAGAGCAGTCAAGTCCCAGTGAAGACCTCAGTTTCCACATTTTTCCTGGGTCTTTTCACTTCAAATGGGTCAAAAATCAATTTTAAAATATTCTCTTCCTTGTTATTTTCCCCTGGCCTCAGGTCTTCCTGGTAAGGGCCACAAGAGGCCACGTGGTTTAGCCCAGTGCTGCTCAAAGGGTGGCTCTGGGTGGTGTACATAGTTAACGCGCTCGGCTGCTAACCGAAAGGTTGGAGGTTTGAGTCCACCCAGAAGTGCCTTGAAAGAAAGGCCTGGTGATCTGCTTCCAAAAAAACAGCCATTGAAAACCCTATGGAGCTCAGTTCTACTCTGACACACATGGGGTGGTCATGAGTTGGAAACTGACTTGACAGCAAGTAGAACTGGATGCCCAAAGGGTGGCCTGTGAACTGGTGCCCATTCAAGATCTGTTTGAGATCAGTTTACACCAAGATCAGTACAGAAATTGAGAGTAAGCATTTAATAAGCAATTTGACATGCTGTGGCAGCCAAATACGGGGTCAATGGGTTTGTGGTTTGTATGAGTTTTTCATCTCATTTTTCTAGGAACTCTTTTTCATTGTATTTTGTAAAAGTATTGGTCGATGATATATTGGAAATAAAACTAAACTGGTCCACAGCTAATTTAAGCAGTGCTAGTTTAGCCAACTAGGAGCTTAGGATATGAGGAACCACTGGACCAGGGGAGCCACCATACCTGAATTGAGTACATGATGATTTTAAAGCAACGGATGGCGAACACCTTGGGTTCCCAGAGAGAGTGGTTATCCAGATGGCTGTGAGGGCGAGAATATGGGGGATTGATGAAGAAACACGAACGATGTCAGGGAGGAGATGTCTGGTAGAAGAGGGGCCCCTCACACAGCTACCAGGTGAGTGAGGAAGGGCTTATGGGGCACAGGTGAGAGAAAGGGAATCATGAGGGCCTTCAGGCAGTCTCAGCCCCTGCCCTGGAGGGAGGTCACGGAACTGGAGTCTGTAGCTGTGGACATAGGAATGAACCAGGCATCTTCCTTCAGCATTAGGTACCCTCCTACTAACTCTTGTCCCCAAAATTGCCCTTGCCACTGGGTGGTTGCTTTTGCTTTCATAAGGCCAGGACCTCAGCACAGAGATGGGACTGGTTTGGCCAGCTGACGGGATGACCCAGACTCGGGACCTCCCCAGTGCTTCTTGGCCACAGTGCCATAGCTGTGATGCCTCTTCCTCTTCTGGAGTTGGCAAGGACATACTGGGGGTTTGAAACACTGAAAAGCTGAAGCCTGAGGCCTGGAGAAGCCACTCACATGAGAACAGGCTTGATGGCGTTTTTGATGTTGCCAAAGGCAGCCCGGCCCAGCAGCTCCCGAAGGCACCTCTCGGCCAGCTCGGCAGGGTTTTCCTTTTCCTTCTCTGGGGCTTGCAGGGGCGAGGGGGACCGGCTGCGGGGACACAAAGAGGGATGGAATGCAAGGCTGGGTCAGGCTTTGTGTGCCCTGGGGTGTTTATGCTTTATCCACGCAAATGATGACAGGGGGCAGGCAGGAATCTGATGCAGACTATACTAGGTAACAGGAGCAGTCAGGGCTGTCAGAAACTAAGGGGGCGAAGAGCCCGGAGGGGAGAGAGACTGGGGGACGTGGGAAAAAGCTTCTTTTCTGGAAATCCTAAGGGCAGGCCTGACGTGCCTCTGTGGGAAGGATTTCTGAGCACCATGGGCCTCGGATGGCACAGACCAGGAGTGCCCGCTGTACCACAGGCTCAGGAAGGAACAGAGAAGGGACACACAGAGCAGAAGACATACAAGAGCAGGAGAAAGGAAAAGACAGTGGGAGAAAGAAGGGGAAAGAGGCAGAGGGAGAAAGGAATGCCACAGTAATTGGCTCAGGCATGACTCAGTGGTACCAAGTGACAGGGCCCCGAGTCCCAGAGCTGGCCAGAAGAAGGAGCCCTGGGACTCCCACGCTAGGACTACAAAGAACACACAGTAAGCTATTATTCCAGAACTGGCCACCAGAGGGCACATTTACGTTTCCCTGCCAGAAAGTGAGAAGCCCAGGGTCTTCAGCCAGCATCATGCTCAGCCAAGATGGGTAAGCAACATCAACTTTTGCCTCCATCCTATTTCACAGAGGGGAAGAGCAAGGCACAGGGATGGGAATGAATCCCATGAGGAGGGCCTCCCAGGTTAAAACCCATTATTTGCAACTCTTCTTGAGTGGCTGCCACTGCTGGCTGGTCAAACCATCACACCTGTGATACGATCAGGAAATGAGGGGAAGGAAATGCCAGGAGGGAAAGTCCTTATAATTGAAGCCATGAAAGGCATTTTAAAAACTCCTTGGCCTGCTGTTTTCGGAGAGACTAAGGTAACCCACTCTGGGTTCTGTGTGTTCTGACCAGCACACCCCAGCCCCCTGGGAGTCCAGCACCATAATCGTCCCGCCTTTGTTAACACAGATGTTAGGGGCTACCGCGGGCTGGCAGAGGGCCACGCCCAAGGCTCTTACAGAACTAGCTGTGGACGCACTTGCAGAATAAGCCACAACAGCCAAGATCCCTGACCTTGTGGCTGGGTTTTACTGACTAACTCAAGTCATGTGGCTGCTGAACAGCTGGCAGGGCCTGGGTGTGTCCACTCTCCCAGACCAATCCTCCCACCTGCTCACCTCTCTGCCTCCTCCACGTGCTGCAGGTTGAAAAGCAGTGAGGGGACGATCTTGTCCATGTGCTGTGGGTCCCAGATGTTGGCCTGCAGCTCATCATTTACCGTCTTCCTCACCACCCCTTGCAGACCTTTGATGCCCGACATTCGGATTCTATAAGGAAAAGGGCAAAATGGGACCACAAAGTCCTCAAGCCTGAGAAGTCCAGCTTCTGAGGCACAGTTCCGGGGTTAGGGATGCATCCATCCATCAAAGGGCAGAACGGAGGCCACCTTCTTCTTCTCACATGACGTGACCTCCTGGCTGGCTGACTTCTTGTGCTGGTGGAATGAGCCCAGGAGGCCATACTCCCAGACTACTCTTGCCCTGGTACCACCCTGGCTTCATCCCTGGGGTGCTGGTTGCTCCAGGCTCCCCCTCTTTAACACTCACCTAGGTTTCTTCGACTTGGGCCTGAAATATAAGAGCTCAAAGCACTGCCAAGAACTGATGAGGTAAAATCTCAGATTATGAGCAACTTATTTTGTGGGGGAAGAGGGTCTGGAGGGAGAAGCAGAGAGCTGGCAGGCTCTCTGGACACAAAGGGTTTTCAACTGGGGCTAGGCTGGCTGAGAAACAGGAGGGGAAATTGAGAAACTGTGTGGAGGGGCCCCTTTTATACTCCCCACCCACATTGGGCTAGCCTGGGGTCAGCGTGGCCCCACGGGAGGGAGCCCTCTTCACTGGCCACTTCTTCAGACTGAGGTTTCTCTCTCTCTCTTTTTAAATCAATCTTTTTATTTTATGATTATAAAATAATACATACAAATTGTAGAAAAGTATAGAGGAGAGAAAATGTACCCCTATGGTCACCACAAGGAGCCCTGGTGGCACAGTGATTGAGCACTCAGCTGCTAACCGAAAGGTCAGTGGTTTGAATCCACTGTCATCCAAAGATGACAGCCTTAGAAACCCTATGGGGCAGTTCTACTCTGTCCTATAGGGTCCTTATGAGTCAGAATTGACTCGATGGCAACAGGAAGGTCACCACTCAAAGATAATTTATCAGCATTTTGGTGTCTTTCATCTATGCATAATATTTAATATCTTAATATTTAATTAAGAACCTATTGCAGATGTAATTTGTATTGGCTTTTTTCATATAATATTGTACTACAGGGAAGCCCTGGTGGCGCAGTGGTTAAGAGCTTGGCTGCTAAACAAAAAGTCGGCATTTTGAATCCACCAGCTTCTCCTTGGAAATTCTTTGGAGGCAGTTCTACTCTGTCCTGTAGGTGGCTATGAGTAGGAATCGACTTGATGACAATGGGTTTCTTTTTTTAAATTATATTATAAGCATTTTCCCATATCATTAATTCTTCATAAATATATTGAATAGTTGCATGACATATTATGGTAAGAACTTTCTAAACGACTCTCCTATTGGTCATTTAAGTTGTTAACAAATTTTTGCTACCATAAATAATGCTATGATGGGCATCATTGTGTAAAAATGTTTTACTACGTTTCGAATCATTACCATGAGTGGAATTACTGGATCGAAAGATAAGCAATGAAAGGCTCCCAATGCTGCCAAATGATTCTTCCCAGCCAAAGCATGAACTGCAGGAGAACATTGTCACTGCACCCACATCAACACTGTAATCTCCTTGTAAACATGTGTTCAATTTTATAGCTCAGAAAAGTCTCCATATCTTGTAGCTATCTTAGTTCACATCCTTTTGATTAGTATTGGAGTTGAGGATTTTTTCTAAATGTTTAGTTGCTATTTGTACTCTCAGCTTCAGTTTTAAGTGGGATCACCGGGCACTACTCTGGCCTTCTTGGGCCATGGTCTTTTCAATCACCTCACATGCGTGTGAAAGCTGGACAATGGAAAAGGAAGACAGAAGAAGAATTGATGCATTCGAACTGTGGTGATGGCGAAGAATATTGAATATACCACGGACTGCCAGAAGAACAAACAGATCAGTCTTGGAAGAAATACAACCAGAATGCTCCTTAGAAGTGAGGATGGAGAGACTTTGGTTCACTTAAGACATGTCATTAGGAAAGACCAATCGCTAGAAAAGGATATCATGTTTGGTAGAGGGTCAGCGAAAACAAGGAAAACCTTCAGTGAGATGAATTGGCCCAACAGCCACAACAATGGCATCAAACATACCAATGATCATGAAGATGGCACAGGACCAGGCAACGTTTTGTTCTGTTATACATAAGGTTGCCAAGAGTAGAAGCCGACTGGATGGCAATTAACAATAACATCACTATAACGCAGTGATGACGCGCTGATGGAACCCCCCACATCTGCCACTGCTCTGGGTTTGCCCTCTGCAAAGGCTAAGAATGAGGAACAGGTGGAGATCTCAGGCAACAGGGCATGCAGGGAGGTTATGAAACAGAAGCAAAAAGGGAAGGAAGGAAGAAGACTGGTGCCAGAAGATTCCTTTCACCCAGGCAGGCTTTCCTCTCATGGATGGTGAGTGCCAGTTTGTGGATGCTAATGGTGCTGCCCGGTTGCCAGGGGTAAACCTCGGCAACCCACTCCTGATGCTCAGTAAACTCCTGACGTGGTCAGAATGCAGTGCTGGCCATGTCAACTTTTGCGCCTTCTCCTCCTCCTGCTACAGACCGATTGTGAGTGTATATGTGTGTGTGTGTGTGAGTGAGTGGATGTGTGAGTGTGTAGCAGCATGAGGGGTGTCTCCTTCATTCCCCCTCCTGAAGGCCTGGCCATTGCCTGAGTAATCAGCACCTGTGACAGCCACACCTAGTTACAATCTTACACTTTCTGCATCACCTGCTTACTGCCATCCGGTAGCCCTGGGACCTGCCCAGTAGTCATTCCATTGACTTGGAAGCACTTTGGGGATGGAAAGATCGTCTGGACACCACTCACTTCCTGTTCCTCCAACCTAGATCATCAGCTATGGCGAAGCTTGTTGTAAGGGTCCCCTGACCTGCTGTTCCACATAAGTTGGCCCTCTTGCAACCCCTCTGAGATGCTGATGTGATGAAGGCAGGAGTCATCATCTGGGTTCTGGAACAACCAATGGAGAATGTATCTGCTGTTGACATCCTGGCCTGGTGACAACTTCAGCCCACCAGCCTCTTCCTTCTCTTACTCCTCCTGCAGTATTGACTGGTATGAACAGCTTAGCCCCTGCCCCATTCCCCTCCTCTTCATTTTTCCTCTTCTTCCTCCTTTAAACATATTCTCTAGTTTCATATGATCTCCCTAAGTTGATAACACACTTTTTGTAGGCATGGATCTACCTTGCCATTCTTTTGCACAAGACATCTATTTGGCATGAGACATCTATTTACTGATCCATCAGTTTGACTCTGTGTGCCTTGCTTTATATATATGTGTTGGTATATATTCAGGTAGATTTTTTTGTGATTTTATTTCTTTTTTTTCACTTTTTTTTGTACTTTAGATGAAGGTTTACAGAACAAATAATTTCTCATTAAACAGTATACATATTGTTTTACAACAATGGTTAACAATCCCACAACATGTCAACGCTGTCCCTTCTCAACCTTGGATTCCCTATTACCAGCTCTCCTGTCCCCTCC
The DNA here is from genome assembly GCA_030035585.1 of Dugong dugon. NCBI lineage: Eukaryota > Metazoa > Chordata > Mammalia > Sirenia > Dugongidae > Dugong > Dugong dugon. The sequence continues at coordinate 75,743,115 of CM057473.1, forward strand.
TGCCTTCTAGTCCTTGTCCCTGGACTGTTGTGCCCCATTAGTCTCGTTTTGTTTTGTGGGGCTGTCTAATCTTTGGCTGAACGGTGAACCTTGGGAGTGACTCCATTACTGAGCTAAAAGGGTGTCCAGGGGCCATACTCTCAGGGTTTCTCCAGTCTCTGTCAGGCCGGTAAGTCTTTTGTGAGTTAGAATTTTGTTCTACATTTTTCTCCAGCTCTGTCCAGGACCTTCTGTTGTAATCCCTGTCAGAGTAGTCAGTGGTGGTAGTTGGGCACCATCCAGTTGTACCGGACTCAGTCTGGTGGAGGCCGTGGAGGATGTGGTCCATTAGTCCTTTGGACTAATCTTTCCCTTGTATCTTGTTTTCTTCATTCTCCCTTGCTCCCGAAGGGGTGAGACCAGTGGAGTATCTTAGATGGCTGCTCACAGGCTTTTAAGACCCCCAGATGCTACTCACCAAGGTAGAACATTTTCTTTATAAACTGTGTTATGCCAGTTGAGCTAGATATTCCCTGAGACCATGGTCCCCACAGCTAAGGGATTTTATTTCTATGTCATGAGTGTATTCTCATGAGTTGTTTTTCATAAGTTTGAGCATGTGTATGTGAAAGTATATTGTCTAACTCAAGAAATTTACCTGGAAGCTTGTTCATTCACTCAGCAAATGTTTATTGAGTGCCTACTGTCTCCAGGCACTGTTTTAGCACTTGGGATGTATCAGTGAATCACATAAAGACTCCTGCCCTCACTGAGCTTACATTCTAGTGGAGAGAGACAGACAATGAGTAAGAAGCACAGTAAGGAAATTATAAAACATGTTTGCAGGGGATGAACGCTATGGATGAGGGAAAAGGGGAGTGAGTGTGTGGGGACATTCAGGGTGAAGCTTCATTGACAAGGGGACATTTGAGCAAAAGCTTGAAGGAGGTGAGGGAGTGAGCTATGCAGGAAGCAATCCAGGCACAGGGACAGACCATACAAAGCCCAGTGGCTGGAATGATTCTGGTGAGAAGACGAGGTGAGGGAGGCAGGGGCATTGGCTCATGTAAGGACTCTGTTTTTTTTTTATTGATCTGCGTGTACTTTTTTTTTTTGAAATTGTGCTTTAGGTGAAAGTTTACAGCTCAAGTTAATTTCTCATACAAAAATTTATATACATATTCTTATGTGACATTAGTTGCAATCCCTGTAATGTGACAGTACACTCCCCTTTTCCACCCTGGGTTTCTTGTGTCCGTTCATTCAGTTCCTGTCCCTGTCTGCCTTCTCATCCTGCCTCTGGACAGGAGCTGCCCATTTGGTCTCGTGTATCTGCTTGAACTAAAGAGCACATTCTTCATGAGTATCATTTTATGTTTTATAGTCCAGTCTAATCTTTGTCTGAAGAGTGGGCTTCGGGAATGGTTTTAGTTCTGCGTTAACAGAGAGTCCCGGGGCCATGGCTTCGGGGGTTACTCCAGTCTCAGTCAGATCATTAAGTCTGGTCTTTTTACGTGAATTTGAGTTCTGCTCTGCACTTTTCTCCTGCTCCATCAGGGACTCTCTGTTGTATTCCCTTTCAGGGCAATCATTGATGGTAGCCGGGCACCATCTAGTTCTTCTGGTCTCAGGCTGATGTAGTCTCTGGTTTATGTGGCCCTGTTGTCTCTTGGGCTAATATTTTCCTTGTGTCTTTGGTGTTCTTCATTCTCCTTTGCTCCAGGTGGGTTGGGACCAATTGATGCATCTTAGATGGCTGCTCGCAAGCTTTTAAGACCCCAGACGCCACTCACCAAAGTCGGATGCAGAACATTTTCTTGATAAACTTTGGTATGCCAATTGACCTAGATGTCCCCCAAAACCACGGTCCCTAGCCCCAGCCCCAGCTACTCTGTCCCTCAAAGTGTTTCATTGTCTGGGTGTACGTTTTGATGAATAATGGTGAGTGTGTTTCTGGGGTGAATAAATGTATGTAGTTCTGAATAATAGAGAGTGTTCAGGGTGTGTGTGTATGTTCTGCCACTGGTTCTCAAATTGGGCTCAAAGGACTGTTGGCTTAAGTCCAGCCCTGTTTTCTGACCCAAGAGGTGTTCCTTTGGGAACCACACGTTGGGAGCCAGCACTGCCCGCCTGCCTGGTCACGTAAGTCCAGGTGCTGTTGCTCCTTTTCTGCTCCCACAGCCTCATGGGCGTTTCTCCCCAGCAACATCAGAGCAGAAGTTACACCAATGTGATCAGACAAGCACTTGACTGGAAACTCCATAAGACCCATGGGAGCTTCTGTCACATGCTGAGCAGGCCACCCTCGCCTCCCCCTACTCACTTGGTCTTGATTTCCAAGTCGTCGTGGCTGGAATGGCACATTTCACTGAACCGGGACACAAAGAAATCGTAGCTCCGATGATAAGACGGGGTGTCCTCCTCAATGTTGGCAAACTTCACAAACTGTCAGGAAGAACAGAGAGAAAAACACCTGCTGTTTTCCACACTTTCAGGGCTGTGTGATGTGGCATCCCCATGACCCTGCCCCCCTCACCACAGTGAAGCCACGGAAACCACATATCAGGGGACCCAGCTCTGGTCACCTCCCAGAGCATGCTCGGAGGTCTGAGTTCCAACCTCTGCTCACCTTTCTTGTCTACACAACAAGACTGCAAACCATAGCTATACTGGGTTGGATAGTGTCCCCTCAAATTCATGTCTACCCAGGATATCAGAATGTGACTTTATTTGGAAATAGGGTTTTTGCAGATATAATTAGTTAAAATCAGGTCATACTGCATTAGGGTGGGCCCTAAATTCAGTGTCAGGAAGGCCACGGGGGAAGAAGGAGGAAAAGAGGACTCGATGCTTAGAGGACGCTGAGCTTCTGTTAAGGGTGACAGAAACATTTCAGAATAGATAGGATGATGGTTGAACAACATGATGAACTTAATTTATGTCACTGAACTGCACATGTGAAGACTGTTGAAATGGCAAATGTTTTGTTACATAAATACATTTATCACAAATTAAAAAAAAAAAGGCCACGGGAAGACACAGGAGACACCCAGGGAAGGACACCATGTGATGATGGAGGCAGGGACTGAAGTAAGGCAGCTACAGGCCAAGGAACACCAAGGATTGCTGGCAGCCACCAGAAGCTGGAAGAGGCAAGGAAGGAGCCCTCCCTAGAGCCTCCAGAGGGAGCACAGCCCTGCCGGCACCTTGACTTCAGACTTCTAGCCTCCAGGACTGTGAAAGAATAAATTTCTCTTGCTTTAAGCCACCCAGTTTGTGGTACTTTGTTAGGGGGCAGCCCCACGAAACGAATACAATGGCCCTTCTCAGCCCTTCCCGGCTGGGGTAAGCAAAGGATGAGGAGGAGGGGAAATGCAGCACCAAATACACACGGACTGAACGGCTGAGGGCTAATTCTGAAACTTAGCAAAATGAACTCTGGGAAACAAGAACACATCTGAGATTTGATTAAAAAAAATGTAATTGCTATTTTTGTTGTCAAAAGTTTTTTGAGTGGAAAGTTTGACATTTTAGTGCAGTAAACATTGTTCGGAGCCCTGGTGGCACAGTGGTTAAGAGCTCAGCTGCTAACCAAAAGGTCAGCAGTTCGAATCCACCAGTTGCTCCTTGTGGGGTAGTTCTACTCTGTCCCATAGGGTCGCTATGAGCTGCAATGAACTCATTGAAACAGGTTTGGTTTTAAACATTGCTCAGCATTCTCAGCTGCTAGACTCTGTTACTGGGCTGCACACTGGCAATTCTTAAGAGACAGTTTCAACTGAGTCCTGCAGGGAAGCAAGAATCCTGGCCTAAACGGAGTTAAAGTACTAAAAAATTAAATACACTTCTTATAGAATATCTTGTTTTATGAAATAAATTTAGTACCCCAAACAATCCTAAAAAGATTAGATTTATAAAATATACTTTCCATTATTCTGCCTTGTATTATCATTTAATTCTTACAAACATTTGTTGGTTCAAAAAGGATATACTACTCTTCCTAAACTTATCCAGTTAATGTAGTCTCATAATATTCAGTATTGATTGTCAGTCTACTTCCCTATCTAACTACTTAAAAGTTATCAATAACCTTCTGGATTAAAAATTTGCAGCTTCCACAAACATCATTAATTATTGTAGCGATTTGCCCTTGCAACAATAAATATACATTTATCTTTTTCTACTGACTGATAAAATCTCAACATACAAAGTATATAAGGAGATTTTTCCTTCCCAGTTACGTCTGAAATGCATACACATATCTTTGGAAGTAAATATTCAGTTATCAGCAATGAATCCCCGTGCATCACTTGCATTATTCATGTGGTTATACTGAAGAGATGGATGGTAATCCATGTGATCACACAGTCATTGATTATGTGTGATTTCAGAAGCTCCAGAAACAATGCTAAATGGGCCTCTGGCTTCATGGCCTTCCAAAGTCCCCAAGGCTAGAACACAGACTTGGGCTTATGCCCAGGCTGCAGCTACCACTGACAGAATGTCCCCAGGCTGCACACCACCAACAGAAGGCTGGCCTGGTCAGGATGTCTGGCATGCCAAGGGGACATACAGCTATAGGGGGTACCACCTGCAGGTCTACCTCCGACTGGTGGTGTGACCTTTGAGTAAGACATCTAACGTCTTTCTAAGTTTTGGTTTTTCCATCTGGAAAATAAGCAGCCTAGTCTTCTAGAAGGTTCTTCATTTTGTTATTTATACTTCAAAATTAGATGAGGCAGCTTAAAATAAGACTACCTGTGTGCATGCAAGAGTGCACATATTTTAGAATAATTAGAACAATACTGGGGTGGAGGGAGGGTGAGAGAGAGAGAGGCCAGTAATAAAAGGGAAGAAACAGTTAAACAAAGACCTTGTCCCTAACTTTAGTGACTGTGTAGACTCAGATGCGTGTCAGGAGAATGACTGACCAAACTTTGTGTTCACCAATTTGGGCGTTTGTGGACTAAGCAATGAACGTTTAACACCTTATATATGTCAGGCACTACCCTATGCATAAGGAGTCCTGGTGGTGCAGTGGTTAAATGCTTGGCTGCTAACCAAAAGGTCAGCTTTTCAAATCCTCCAACTACTCCATGGGAGAAAGATGTGGCAGTCAGCTTCTGTAGAGATTCCCCAAAAAACCAAACCAAACCCATTGCCGTAGAGTCAATTCCAACTCCTAGTGACCCTATAGAGATTATAGCCTTGGAAACCCTATGGGGCAGTTCCACTCTGTCCTATAGGGTCACTATGAGTCATCTCTTTTATTTTCTTAAAAGAGCTCTAAGTTAGAGAGATGTTATTATTCTCATTTTATGGACAAAGAGACTGAGACCCCCAAAAAAGTCAAGTCACTTGCCTGAGGACCTGCAGGAGTAACCCAGGTCCCTGCCTCCTCGGAGCCTGTGCACTCAACCATTCCGCCACCCTTTTCCCCCAGGCAGGTGACTCCGAGCAGGTGCTCCTCCCTGTAAGCCTGACCTCTAGGCTTTTATTCTTGCTCCCAGCTTCTCTAGCGCCTCAGGCCAGACGACCCCAGGAGAGTTGCTGGGGAAGGTGATATTGTTAAGGAAGAACAACAGATAAGGAAGCAGCAAACTGAGACCTTAGTTCTTTCTCAGTAGGGGAGTGGGGTGGGTAGAATGGGATTGGAGGAGTGAGAGCTGGTGTTCAAACACTCCAGTACCACAGAGTCAGATTTATGGTACCAGCCCCAGACATGATGAACCAGTATGTCTTGGGGGAGGCCCAGGAATTTACCTTTTAACAAGATTCCCAGGAGACTTGGATGGGCTGAGGTCCACACTTGGAGAAAATGCAGGGTCATTGACAGGTGACCTGGCCTCCCCCCACCCAACACTGGTCTGCTTTTCTGAAGGGATTCCTGATCTTTATGGAATTGTGACACCAAATCCCTATTTCCCTTCAACTGTGACTTTCCTCTTCCTCAAAGCACCATGGAACTACAATGAGGTACCACTTCACCCCTGTAAGAAAGGCAATGATCAAAAAAACGGAAAACAACAGGCGTTGGTGAGGTTATGAAGAAACTAGAACCCTCATCCATTGCTGGTTGGAATGTAACATGGTACAGTTGCTGTGGAAAACAGTCTGGCAGTTCCTCAAAAAGTTGAACATAGAACTACCATATGACCCAGCAATCCCAATCCTAGGTATACTCCCAAAACAAGCGAAGAAAGGAAGGCAAACAGAAACCTGTACACCAATATTCATTGCAGTACTTTTCACAATAGCCAAAATGTAGAAACAACCTAAAAGTCCATCAGTAGATGAATGGATAAACAAAATTCAATATATACATATAATGGAATATTATGCAGTCATAAAGAGAAATGAAGTCCTGATGCATGCCACAACATGGATGAACCTTGAAAACATTATGTTGAACAAAATAACTCAGTCACAAAAGGACAATACTGTATGATCTTACTTATATAAAATAAGCAAATATATAGAAACCAAAGATTATTAGTAATTACCAGGGATGGGAGGGAGGGGGAAGGAGGAGTTTGTGTTTCGGGGTATTAAGTTTATATTAACGATGGTGGAATGATTTGGAAAAGGATAGTAAGAATGGTTGCACTACATTAAGAATGTAATCACTGTCACTGAATTGTATATGTAAGTATTGTTGAGATGGGATATGTTTTGTCAGGCATATTTTCACTGCAATAATTATTTTTTTTAAAAAGCAGCATGGACCTACAGGCAGGACTTCCAGCCAGTCAGGTCCCGTGGCCAGAGCAGTTGTTCACACCAGTGTCTGTTCTGACTGCCCTTATCTGTGCTATGCAGGCTGTTAAAGTATTTTGACTAGGATTACGAATGAGTTCCTTTCCTAAATCTGCCTTAGTCCAATTTGTCCACAAGTAGCAATAAGTTAGGTACGGTTCCTATCTAACCTGCAGGCAGGGCAGAGTGGTGGTGCTGGGGCATGTGGAAGGTGGGGCCAGCCCTTTCCCAGCTCTGAGGGAGGGAGGCGGGTGCATGAGGGCTCTCTGCTTGCTGCTGTGGGCAGTGGCTGGGCGCATCATGTCACAAGGGCATGCCTGCTGCTAGCGGCCACCCAAGGACCCGTTGCGACACCTGCGCACATGGGAGAAACACAGCCATTGTGGGAGCCTGGGGCAAACACCAAGTCAGTTTTTTCCTGATAGGCTTTAAGGGAGCGGTTCTAACTACGGGTTGTATATAAATCAGAAGTTGATAACCTGAGGACTGCCTGTATTACCTCCTGGTTGTAAGGGTAGAGTTAAGAGTGAAATCAATTTTAAAAAAAATGACAATTCCATGACAACCACTGGAGTAGAATATGTGCATGGGAATTCCTTTTCTAAAATCAGTGATGGCCTTTTTCTAGACTGGGCCAGCAGTTTCTTCTGAATCCATTCCATCCAGGCCACCCACAACTGCTAACATCCCTGGCAAAGTCTCTCATCCTTTTCTTCTGTGACTCGATGTGCTCCTCGATTTTGCTCTTCTTACCAGGAAACTTAGTTCCGAGTCTTATTTTAAATTTTGGCTTCGACTTAATGGTTCTTACCTTTAAGTAGTCAGTGCTCGCCACCCCCTGCCCCCATCTGCCGGGCCACAGTCAGACACCCACCTCCTCGCTCTGCCTCTGGCCATCTGTGTGACTGGAGACAAGTTGTGTAAATTCTGAGCCACTGTTTCTGCATCTGCAAAATGGGGAGACTATGGCCTATTCACAGGGCAGTTAGGAGGATTAAATGAAGGGGTGTACCAGAGCCATCAGCACAGTGCCTGGCACTGAGGAGTTAACAGTGTGTGGAGATTGTGGGGAGGGTGGATCCATGCGTCACGGTCCCTGCCATCAGGCTCCAGGCCCAAGGCTCAGATAGTTTGACTTTTGTCCTTTTCATGGTCCCAGCATGGGCCTAGGCAGGCAACCCCAGAGGAGGAGCCCAGGGGGGAAACAGGGACCATGGCAGGCAACACACCTCAAATATGATGCTGGGGAGTGGGGAGAGGAGGAAATAAGTTACAGGCACCCCACAATGAACAGGTTGGTACCCCAGTGGGGGTGGGAGGGGGGTGGGTCAGGGGGGTTGGAATATGATGTTCCAAGTCCCATGGAAGCACCATTCAGGGACTGGAAGTCACGCTGGTACAATGGGGTGGGACAAAGCACAGCACTGAGGGGCAGGAGCGTGGGGCTAGGAAGGGAATGGCTGAACCAGGAGAAATGGCCAAACATTTGTTCTCTTCTTTTTAAAAATGTATATATTATCTCCTAGGAATGTGAACCAAGTAGACAAAATTAAAAGAAGTTCCCTGAGCTCCTGGAATAATGGGAACTGTGTGAATTCCAGGCATATTATTGTTGTTGTTAGGTGCCCTCGAGTCTGTTCCAACTCATAGTGACCCTATGCACAACAGAATGAAACACAGCCCGGTCCTGTGCCATCTTCAACAATCAGTTAAGCTTGAGCCCATTGTTGCAGCAACTGTGTCAGTTCATCTCATTGAAGGTCTTCCTCTTTTTTGATGACCCTCTTACGTTACCAAGCATGATATCCTTCTCCAGGGACTGGTCCCTCCTGATAACATGTCAAAAGTATATGAGACAAAATCTTGCCAGTCTCACTTCTAAGGAGCATTCCAGCTGTACTTCTTTCAAGACAGATTTGTTTGTTCTGGCAGTCATGGTATATTCAATATTTTTTGCCACACATTAATTCAAAGGTATCAATTCTTCAGTCTTCCTTATTCATTGTCCAGCTTTTGCATGCACATGAGGCAACTGAAAATACCATGGCTTGGGTCAGGTGCACCTTAGTCCTCAAAGTGACATCTTTGCTTTTTAAAACTTTAAAGAGGTCTTTTGCAGCAGATTTTCCCAATGCAATATGTTGTTTGATTTCTTGACTTCTGTTTCCATGGGCGTTGACTGTGGATCCAATATGAAATCCTTGACAACTTCAATCTTTTCTCCATTTATCATGATGCTGCTTATTGGTCTAGTTGTGAGGATTTTCATTTTCTTTATGTTGAGTTGCAACCCATATTGAAGGCTGTGGTCTTTGATCTTCATTAGTAAGTGCTTCAAGTCCTCTTCGCTTTCAGCAAGCAAGGTTGTGTCATCTGTATATCGCAGGTTGTTAATGAGTCTTCTTCCTCCAGTCCTGATGCTGTGTTCTTCTTCATCTAGTCCAGCTTCTTGGATTACTTGCTCAGCATACAGATTGAATAAGTATGGTGAAAGGATACAACCCTGACACACACCTTTCCTGACTTTAAACCAAGTGGTATCCCTTTGTTCTGTTCGAACGACTGCCTCTTGGTCTATGTATAGGTTCCTTATGAGTACAATTAAGTGTTCTGAAATTCCCATTCTTTGTAATGTTATCCATAATTTGCTATGATCCACACAACTGAATAACTTTGCATAGTCAATAAAACACAAGTAAACATCTTTTTGGTATTCTCTGCTTTTAGTCACGATTCATCTGACATCAGCAATGATATCCCTTGTTTCATATCCTCTTCTGAATCCAGCTTGAATTTCTGGAGTTCCCTGTTGATGTACTGCTGCAACTGCTTTTGAATGATCTTCAATAAAGTTTTACTTGTGTGTGCTATTAATGATATTGTTCGATAATTTCTGCATTCTGTTGGATCACCTTTCTTTGGATGGGCACAAATATGGATCAAAATGGATATCAGAAGGGACTCTGAAACTTGCTCTTGAACATTGTAGCTACAGTGAATGGAAAAGATGAAGTAAAAGCTGAACAGAAGATTTCAAAGGGCGGCTCTAGAAGACAAAGTAAAATATGATGATGAAATGTATGAAGACCTGGAATTAGAAAACCAAAAGGGAAGAACACATTCACCATTTCTCAGGCTGAAAGAACTGAAGAAAAAATTCAAGCCTCGAGTTGCAATATTGAAGGATTCTACCGGGAAAATACTGAACAATGCAGGAAGCATCAAAGGAAGATGGAAGGACCGAAAAGAATTGGTTGATGTTCAACCATTTCATGAGGTAGCATATGATCAGGAACCGATGCTACCAAAGGAAGAAATCAATGCACTGAAGGCACTGGCAAAACCCAAGGCTTCAGGAATTGATGAAATACCAATTAAGATGTTTCAACAAACGATACAGCACTGGAGGTGCTCACTCATCTATGCCAAGAAATTTGGGAGACAGCTACCTGGCCAACCGACTGGAAGAGATCCATATTTGTGCCCATTCCAAAGAAAGGCATATTATTAGTAGGTTATTACTAAGAGGCTTAGAAATTTTTCTGAGTCCTACAGGATTCAGCACCACACAATCATTTAATAATAATTTGCAGAGGCAATGCACAAATGCATCCTAAACACCACTTAAAAAGCAGCTTTCCATTGTACTTTCCCATTCCACTGTATCAGAAAAACAAATGTCAAATGTGATTGTCATGAAACTTGTTCAGTTTGGTTTAACCATTGCCTTGTTCTATTGGAAGCTTTCAAATTATTCAAAAGGCACCAAAAGGCACAGATTCACAGACACAGGAGTTTGTGTCAGGAGCAGCCAGGCCAGTGCCTCATCCCAAGGCCAGTTATGGATGGCAGCAATATGGGAAACAAGCATCACCTATATTTTAAGTAATAACACTAAATATTTCTGTAGCACTTACAAGGAGCCCTGGTGGCACAATGGTTACACACTTGGCTGCTAAACAAAAAGTCAGCAGTTCAAACTCACCAGCTGCCCTGAGGGAGAAAAGAGCTGGCGATCTGCTCCCATAAGGATTAGACTAGGAAACCCTATGGGATAGTTCTGTTCTGTCACATAGGTCGCTATGAGCCAGAATAGACTCCACAACATAGCAGTTACTGCTTATACATCTGTACTAGTTTCCTGGGACCACATCACCCCAATCTCTGCCTCCGTCTTCACATCACCTCCTTCTCTGTATGTAAAATCTCCTTCTGCCCAGATAATACAGGATAATCTCTGCATCTCAAGCTCTTTAAATTAATCCCATCTGCAAAAGCTCTGTTTCCATATTAGGTAACATTCACAGGTTCCAGGGATTAAGATATGGATATCTGTGGTGCAATGGATCACTTCTGTGGGGCCTTTCTCACCATGGTCTTATAACTCCCAATCACTTGGGTGGGACTGTGCAAATAAGGCAATTGTGGCCCACCAAAGGGATCAGTCAGTTTTGCTATCCCAGCTAGGCTTACAGTGAGCTATCCCAGAGGCGAGAAAGAGTGGATCTCACCACCACCAAGGAAGAAGGGCCAAGAGCGGAGTGCATCCTTTGGACCCTGGATCCCTGTGCTGAGAAGCTCCTGCAACCAGGAGACAGAGAGAGAGAGCTGTAACACTGAAGACGGCCAGAAGCGGTGGCAGAGAAACGGTGACAGGAGAGATGGGCAGGAAATGGTGCAGTGGACTTCCCAGCCCACAGAGTGAGAAAGCTAAGTGCCTTTGGGCAGGTGGCTTGCTGGAGGAGCAGGGTGCCTCCAGGCACTTGCTGGAGCTAGGTTTGCTGAGTGTCTTTGGGCTGAGGCTTACTGGTGGAGTGGGGTGCCTCTGGGCACTTACCGGCAGAGCTAAGATAGCTTTGTAACACTTGCATGAGCAGGGCAGAGACTGAGGGGCCAGAGACAGGTATGACCGCGGGCACGGCTGAGAAGAGGCTGTCCTGATGGAAGAACTGTATCCTGAGTGTTCCTGAGCCTGAACTGTAACCTGTTACCTCCTAATAAACCCCATAACTGTGAGTACGGTCTGTGAGTTCTGTGTGGTCATTGCAATGAATTACTGAACCCAGCAAAGAAGGAAAGAGTAATGTGAGGGGCGGTTGGTGTCAGAATTGGTAAAGATGGCGGAGGGAGTAGGCATGTCTGACCTCTGCCTCATAGGAATCAGCCTTGGGCTGTTGATCTTGATTCTCCTTCTCCCTTGTGAAGTTAGAGGAGGTCAGATGCCGCTGCCACACCATTTTTACAATATCTTTTGGGAATCTTGCGTGGCACAGTTAGGTGCAAGACTAATAACCAAAAGGTTGGTGATTCAAACCCATCCAGAGTTGCCTCAGAAGAAATGCCTGGTGATTTGCTTCCAAAAAATCACAGCCATTGAAAACCCTATGCAGCACAGTTCTACTCTGACACATGAGACAGAATCAACTCGATAGCAATTGTTTTTTTAATCTTTTCGGGGGCAATTTTTCAGCTTACCACAACATCTATTTTCTGATTTAATTATCAGCAAACCAGTGAGTTTAGCAGGACATACATTGCTCCCATTGTGGAGATGAAAAAATCAAGGCTCTAAGGGAGAAAGTGAATTATTTGAGGTCAACCAACTCGTGACAGGTGGAGCTTGGACTTAAACTTGGGAATTCTGATACTTTGTCCCATGCTCTTTGCCACGTTAAATTTTAATATGCACCAGAACTACCTGGGAAGCTTTTAAAAATCCACATTTCTGAGCTACCCTGGCCTCTTGAATAAGACTTTCTGATGGTAGGGTTAGGGGTTGCATTACTTAAAAAGCCCCTCTCTCACCCCGAAATTCTGGGGCAGGGGATCCACAGACCCCATATCCTTTGCTCCAGGATAAACTGAGCCAGCAGCTATGTAAATGTTCTGAGGCAGACTAGGAGGTATAAAGCTCGGGTAACTTGGGAAAATGTAGGGAAGCTTGTCCTTGGTAACAGAGGTGAGTCATGGCCAGACAGATGGCCACCTCCTTAGAGGGTTGGATGGGTGACCCTGCCGGCTCCGTCTCTGGAAAATGCTGTCCTCCACGCTGGGGCCCAGGACTGCCTGGAGGCTGCAACCTCGAGGCTCAGGCTCTGGACTGCTCCTTCCCTCGTTCTGCCAGGATCTTGCTGTTACAGGGTCTGCTGATGAGATCCCACTTAATGCCAGTCCCAAACCTCCCGTATAGAGGCTTGTGTCCTGATTATGACATCATAGGCAGTATCAGGGCTATCTAATAAAATTAGCACCCTTTTGGCACCAGGATCTCTGAGCTTCTTTAGGGGCCCTTGGTCTGATAGCTTGACAGGAGGTGCTTACCCGAGTGTGAAGGTGTGAAAGCACAGACACACCAACCCAGTTAGACAACCTGGTCAAGGAGCGCTGGCCTGGGAGGTCCCTGTGGGGGCAGCTCCTAGAGAGCCCAAGCCACGCTGCTCCTGAGTCTCCCGGGCCGGCATGAGGAGGCCAAAGTGGAAACTTTGTTAACCGTGGCTCAGAAGGTCAAATAGTCATGGGGATCCTAGTCAAGAGACTGCACCCGCTATGGTGGTCTGCCTGGGAAACGTGTGAACACCTGGCTGAGATGGGTCAGGACTCTAGAATTTTATGGCAAGTAAGGCCTTCACCCTCTTAGAAGAGGCTGTGTAGTGTAATGGTTATGAGAAGGGCTCTGGAGACAGACTGTGTGTTTGAATCCCAGCTCTGCCACTTACTAATAGGACAACCTGGGGCAAGTGACTTAAGCTCCCTGTACCTCAGCTGCTCCATCTGTAAAATGGGGGTAATAAGAGTGCCTGCCTTGTAGTCTTGGTATGGCCAGAACTCTGCTAGCCATGCCCAGCACAGCTAACAGCTGTCTCTTCCTCATTTCACCCATCCCAGTGCATTTCTGGCTTGCTGCCAACACTCATGAATTTTCACTGGGCCCACCTACCTGTGTGACTGTCACTAGTTTTAAAACTCATGATACAGCAGGAACCTCCTGTCTGCCCCCTTCTACCATTGCTAATTCATACCTTACAGATGGCTGTTATTAAAACTAGTTATCTAATGGTCTAGACTGTGAAAAAACAAAGTTGGTTTTTCTGTTTTGTTTTTAAGATACACAGATGGGGAAGTTCTCTACAGCAACAAGCTGAAGATTCTGAGCATGTGACACTTCAAAGGCCACAGGCACTGCAAGAGCCACCCTTTCAAGATTGTTCAAGATTAAAGTTGCAGCTCTTTGTACACAACATAAGGGGCTAAGCCCACTGGAACGGCTCATCAACCCTCCGCACAGGCAGGGAGGAGCCACAATCGTGTGAAAACTGAGGGTTACTAAGGGCCTGAGTCAATACAGAGAAAGCAAACCCCACATATTGACACTGCACGGACAGGTCTCCCTGGTCTGGCAAACGGAAACTGAGCTGTTTGGCCCACTCTAGCACTAAAGTCTCTTCAAGCAGAAGTTACCTTTTTCCTCTTCTATAGATGGGCATTCTAGCCAAACAACTTTCTGCCATCAACAACAGAATTATAGTTAAACATACTGGATGTAGCTATAATGTCCTTCACCCCCAATAGCATGCCACATCTCTGCACCTCTAGATGCAGACCCTTTCCCTGTGCTGACCAACTCATGGAGAAATGGGAACCGCTTCTTTGCTTCACTTAGACCCTAGCCGGGAAGCTGACCTTCGAAGCCACGTGGTTTTGACTTTAACGCCCCCTGCCGCTTTCTCCCAACTGCAGCCAAAGAAACAGTCCCACTGCAACTCAATCATGTTCTGCAAATCCCCTGACTCCCAGCCAAGGCATATATCACTCCCTAGACCAGGAACATACTCTCCTGTCTCCAACATTACGCCTTCCATCTATACAGATTCTTTGCAAAATGGGCCTCTGGCCCAGGCAGCCCCATGTGCTAACTCCCAAGGCCAAGGCAGGCACCAAGTGCCTCTGCTCTATGATCCCTGCCATTTGTTGGGGCTGACCGCATGGCTTGAGAAGCTTCACTGGCTTTGCAGGTCTGACCTGACTGGTCATGGAGCCCACCGGTTCCCAGCAGTGCTATTTCTGAACTGGTGTTGGAGATTGGAGCATTTCTAGTCCATAGCTGACTGTTACAACCACAAGAGTTGATGAAATTGTCCAGGGGGATCAGACAGAGCGAGAAGAGGGTGGAGCAGAGAACCTTGGAGACCACAACCATTTTCAGGGGTCTGTAGAAGAAGAGAACCATTGAAGGATTCCTTCAACGTATTAGTTTCCTGTTGCTGCTGTCACCAATTACCACAAACCTGGTGGCTTAAAACAACACAATTCATTACCTTACAGTTCCGGAGGTCATCAATCTAAAATGGGTCCGCAGGGTTATGTACTTTCTGGGGGCTCCAGGGAGATTCTATTTCCTTGCCGTTTTCAGCTTCTAAAACCTGCCTGCATCCTTTGGCTCATGGACCCTTCCTCGATCTTCAAAGCCAGTAGTGTAATATTTTTAAATCTCCTTCTCTCTGTCCCTTCACTATCAACATCACATCATCTTCCGTCTCACTCTGACTCCTCCTGCAATTCCCCTATAAGAACCTTTGTAATGACATCCGAGCAACCAGGATAATCTCCCCATCTCAAGTACCTTAACTCTTCATCACCTCTGCAAAGTCCCTTTTGTCACATAAAGTGACATTCACAGGTTCTAGAGGTTAGGATGTGGACACTCTTGGGGGCTATTATTCAGCCTACCACAGAAACTAAGAAGGGAGAGTCAGGTGGGAAGAGCCAGGGGTGACAGGGTCATGGAAGTCAAAGGAGTTAAAAACGTCAGGTAAAAGACAGGTGGGAAACAGGCCATTCACGTGATTTCCACAGGTATCTGCTAACCACAGAGAGACAAACATACTTTTACAACAGACAGAGCTGGCTGTCACCACCCCAACCTGGGATCAAACCTAGCATCAAAAAAGGGGGACATCAGACATTTTGTGCTTCCTATTTGATATCAGTGCAGTACACAGCACCACCCATGAAGCATTATGGCCAAAAGAGTTTAACTGCATCCAATCAAGCCTTCAGATGTAGTTACAGATCGCAAGAAATTTAGGAGATAGGAGAGCAACTTAGTCTCTTTAAAAAGTCAATGTCATAAAAAAAAAAAAAGGAGAGAGAGAAGTTGGGAAACTATTTTAGATAGAGACGCAAGAGACATATAAAACAAAGTAAATACATGATCCTTTATAGGATCCTGATTTGAAAAAAAAGTAGCAGTAAAAGATATTTTAGGAAGTATGATTTTAGACTACATATTAAAATAATATCAGGGAATAACTATTAATTTTGTTAGGTGGTATTTTGTGATTAAGTAAAAAAAAAAAACCCAGCTGCCATGGAGTCGATGCAAACTCATGGTGATCCCATGTGTGTCAGAGTAGAACTGTGCTCCAAAGGATTTTCAATAGCTGATTTTTGGGAAGTAGATCACCAGGCCTTTCTTCCAGGATACCTCTGGGTGTACATGAACTTCCAACCTTTCGGTTAAAGTCGAGTGTTAACCAGCAATAGGTTTGGTCCACTATCCCTCACCCCCAGTGCAAGGAGGGGGCTTCCACCTAGGCGTGTCTCTGTCCTAAAGGGCCCCAGGATCTGCTGGAAATCAGGGCATTTCAAGTGAGTGGAACAATATGAAATTTCAAATTGTGCTTATCGCCCTTTATTGTCTCTTCACAAAAGGAATACATATTCATTACAGGAAGAGTGGAGTTCTTGGGTGGTACAAACAGTTAATGTGCTCAGCTGCTAACCAAAAGGTTGGGAGTTCGAGTCCACCTAGAGGCACCTTGAAAGAAAGGTCTTGCAATCTACTTCTGAAAAATAAAAAAAACCCATTGCCACTGGGTCAATTCCGACTCACCGAGACCCCGCAGGATAGAGTAGAACCCCCCCCATAGGGTTTCCAAGGAGCAACTGGTAGAGTCAAACTGTCGACCTTTTGATTAGCAGCTGAGCTCTTAACCATGGCACCACCAGAGCTCCTCTGAAAAATTAGCCATTGAAAACCCTATGGAGCACAGTTCTCCTCTGACACACATGGGGTCACCATGAACTGGAATTGACTTGACAGCAACTAGTTTAGGCCAAATATATCACATTGCATATGTAGCAGGATCTTGGCATTCTCAGATTTAATATCTTCAGTTTACCATTAGTGAATGGCCCCAAAAGGTCAGGACGTGGTCATTTGCATGTTCCCTGAGACATACATTTGGACCAACCATGCAACAGGGAAGGTGTGCAGATGCGAACTCCTGAGCAAGGAGGTGAGCTTAGCTGGCCCCTAGCTCCCCACTTTTTCTCCACCTTCTTGGTCCCTAAAGCTCAGGCACTCCATTAAGAGCTTGAAAGCACCACTTAAATTTTTAAAATGATAATTTACTGGATTTTATGTGCAGGAATGGTATTAGCAAGCTTGGATTTTGTGACAAGTCTCAGGACATTCTCATCACTGGGGTGATCACACAAGTTGGATGAATATCCTTCGGGGTGGGTCAGTGGTCCCAAACCTGCTGAAAGCTTTACCCAGGAAACTTTAAAAAATATAGATTTCCAGGACGCACCTCCAGAGATGCTGATCAGTAGGTTTCCAAAGCTCTCCAGGTTTGGAAAGCTCTCTAACTCTGACATCGGCCAGGTTTGGGGACCTCAAAGAGGGGTAGGGTGTCTGAAGAAGTGTTCTGAGAAAGGGGGAGGTTTGTTTCAAGCTGATTCAGGCAGCAAAAGTAGGTCGGAGGGGAAGCTACAAAGAGGCAGAGCCGGTGCAGTGGGAGGAGGAGTTTCCTCGACCTCTCGCCCACGAGACTATGGCCACCTTATGAAGGAGTGAGCCTGGTTGTAGGAAGGCTTTTGCCCAGAGGCTGGGGACGTGGTCAGGGCTCTTGGGAGAGGACACTGGGTGCGGCCTTTTAGATTCTAGGAGGATTTTAAAGGAGAATACAGGCACTGGAGCTGAATAAGTCGCTGGCTAAAGCCAATGCTCTGGCTGCGTGACCCGGACAAATTATTTGACTTCTCTGGACCTCCATTTCCAGGCAGAGAAATCCAGCAAGATGAGGGTGTGGCAGGTACTCAATGATTTTCTTTCTCTTTTCCTTTTCTCTCTCCTTTTCATTTTCCCTCCTTCCCTCCCTTTTCAAGTATACAATTCAATGGTTTCTAGTATATTCACAGATATGTACAGTCATTACCATAGTCAATTTTAGAACAGTGTCATCACCTCAAAAAGAAACCCTGTATGTACTCTTTAGTTATCACGCCCCATCCTCTATCACCTCTTAGTCCTAAACAACCACTAATCTACTTTCTGTCTCTAAAAGTTTTTCTGTTCTGGTCATATCATATAAGTGGAATCATATAATATATGGCCTTTTTGTGTCTGACTTCTTTCATCTAGAGTGCTGCTTTCAAGGTTCATCTATGTTGTAGCATGTAGCGCTTCATTCCTTTTTATGACTGAATAATATTCTATTGTATGGATATACCTCATTTTGTTTATCCATTCATCAGTTAATGAACACCTGGGTTATTTCTACCTCCCTTTCTTTTAATTTCCTGGCAGCAAAACCCTCTATCCAAATGCAATGTTGTAAGCTTCCATATAAATATCTAAAATTGAGGAGGCTGCTGGGTGAAGCCAGTGTCAAGGGCCCTGGGCCCTTTTGCTCCTTCTCTCCCAGCTCCCCCTTGGCCCCTGTAGAACCCTGAATTGCTATGAAAACCCACTGGAAACTCCTGGGCTAGATTCGCTCAGATTCCATCAAGCAAGAGCTTCATAATATGCTGGAAGTTCTAAAATGAGAAGGAGCAAAAAGAACATTCTTCTCTAGAAGGTTCGAGAAGGTCCTAGGCTCAGAGAGCTAGAAAGGGCATTTGGATGAGACACGATACTGGAAAAGCTGCCTCAAAGTTGGACTCTGAATCTATTGCAAATATTTCACTCAACTTACTTATAATAGACTGTCCTTATAGAATATTCATTGTCTGTAGCACAGTAATTATCTGCCGACTTGTTCCGTTGCTGTTGCAGTGATTCACTGTGATTGAGAATCTAGGACTTCGCAGGGCCCTGCATTTTCAAGGCTGTAGCTAATAACTCCTGCCCCAGGCAAGGGTTCACTGTAGGGAAAGCTAGAGCTGGTGGCCACCTGCATCTGTGTCCCTGACAGGGAGACGTCCTCAGGATGGCTGATGACTGGTTTCTTTTCCACTGAGATGTTCTCTTCTAGACTGCAGTTATCTTAAACAGAACAACTGAGACAGTATCTGCATCTGTTGCCAGGGCAACCTGACAAATCATTTTACCCTCTGCTACTGTATATGTAATTTGTCAAAGGCAGCTGGCTCACAGAGAGAGAACAGGGGAGGGAATAAGTTGTTAGCCTTGGTCCTTGAAAGTAAAGTTGGAAGACTTATCTTCTGGTTAAATCAACTCATGTAGAAAAGGAAAGCAGATCTACCCTGTGCATAAAAATTCAGAAAATTCAGGTGAGGAATGCTAAGGGGGCAAACCTTAAGCTTTTCTTTTGCAATATCTGTAGGTTGATAAAGGCTTCACCTAAGACCTGTAAAAAAACAGTAGCATTTAAGGGCTTTATGTCAAGCTGCCTGAAGATCTGGAGACGAAAGTATGCCCCGAAGGAGAAGGAATAGGAGAGAAGGCAAGAAACTAAAGAAAGCAGCTAGGATAGTCTAGAATATACAAACACACATGGTGCTGGGATTTCTTGACGTATCCGAGGCTTTTCTCTCATAAAACCATAACCCCTCATGATGGCAACCACTGGTACTGAGACCAGCATCATAGAGCTTGGAGGACATATAGAGACCAAGTTCAACCAACTCAGGGTATGGATGAAAAGGCTGAAGCCTGGAAGAGACAAATGACCCACTCAAGGGTTCACAGCTGGGTAAGGGCAGAACAAAGCTAGAAGCCCTGCTTCCCTTTCCACTTACCTGGTGCCTCCATCCTGTAGACATCAGCTTACTCCATCTTGGAAAGAGTCGTAACTGAGAGTAGCTTTCAAACTGCGCCCCATGGAGCGAGGTGCTGAGCTATGAGGGTGCCAGGCAACCCCTCCCTCCACAGGAACGGCACCATTTCAGTCTATTTTTATATATGTCAGGGTCCTACTTAAGATTATTTAAGGGAAAATCTACTACTAAACAAGTTTGAAAATCATCAGTCTAAAGATAAATGCACTAGATAGTGGTGATAGTTGACAACATTGTGAGTATACTGAAAATCACTGAATCATATGCTTTAAAATGGTGTATTTTATGATATGTGGGTTATATTGCAATTAAATAAAGATAAATGCCCCTGTGTTCATGAAGAGGGGGTTACTAAGACAAGCAGTGTGTTTTTCTGAGGGTCAGGAACCAAATAAGAAATCAACACAATAACCCTGACCCAGAGGGCTTCCCCACCTCCACCCCCAGCCTTCCACAGTCCTGGCTGGGAGACCCAGAGCCACCTGGGCTGTTCCTTACCGAGTTGGTACCGAGGATCTGCAAGTTGGGCTTCTCTGACTCCAGCAGCTTGGCCACCATCTTGAGGAAACTCTCCACAAAGAGGTTGATGCTCTGGCAGTGGCAGGCCATGAGCAGCTGGTCCAGCGCCTCCATGGCAATGCACACATACCTGGGGAAAGCAGCACCGTTGCCATCGCTGGCCTATGCCCATTCCAGTCCCACTGCATGACTAGGGGCAACCTAGGCTAGTCTTTGTCTAATCAAACCAAACCAACATTTGGTTAAATGTTTAAAAAATAGCACAAGAAGCATGACTATACGACGATTTCTAGAGACATCTACAGGACCACAATGCAAAGCTCCACAATACTTCTTATGGCAGCTGCCCGATTTCAGACACTGTGTCCATACTGTCTCAGACATGAGCCAGCTTTGCAAATCCAAATATATAAAGTAATAGCAGTCTTGATGGCCTCTAATTTTTAAAAAAGACATCAGATACTGTTTCTTAGGTACCCTTGAGCTACTTCTATACCATGCAACCATAAGAGAAACAACCTCTATGCTCTGAAAAGTTACTTTCTGCTTTTATAAAATACTGATTTCTTTATATCAGCCGGGTCTATTGAATAGTCATCTCTGGGCATATTCACAAATGGAACACATCACATTCTTATCTACAGAGTGTCTTTCAAATACAAAGGAGATATGGGCCTTCGAGCTTTGGTAACCCGGAGCCCCAGCCCACCCTTCCTCCCTTCTCCAGGAGGCCCACACTTCCTTGGCCCCCTGTGGCCTTCCCCTTCAGAGGGCATCTCAATCACAGCCCAGGAAACCTGCTGTGCCTTGCAGCCCCCGTCTTGGCGTGTTTCAGGTCCACTGTGCAAGCCAGTGAAGCAGAGACTGAACCCTGCAGGGCTGGGGAGCAGCCTGGGCTAGAGCCCTTCCACAGGGGACAGGCTTCCCTACAGAGAAACGCAGGCACATTCAGACAGCCAGGCAGGGCAGGTGGAGTGGAGTTCTCCTTCTCTTATGAATCATCTCAGCATCCACCACCATTTCACCATTATTTCATAGAGTTTAAAATTTAGAGAAAAGAAAGAGTGGGGGTGGGGTTAGGCAAGAGAAGACGCTAGAAGGCCTCCCATACCCCAGAGCTTAGATTGCTGCTTTCCCTTTTACTGCAAAAAAATTCCAGAAAACCCTCTGATAAGGAAAAACCATCATTTGCTAGAGAAAAAACTTGGCTACTGACTAGGAGTGAAAATTTTGGTAGAAAGTGAAACTGAAAAATAAAGACATTTAAAGCCTACCATATCCATTGCCATCGAGTCGATTCTGACTCATAGCGACTCTATAGGACACAGTAGTACTGCCCCACAGAATTTCCAAGCAGTGGCTAGTGGATTCGAACTGTTGGCCTTTTGGTTAGCAGTCGTAGCTCTTAACCACTGTGCCACCAGGGCTCCATTTAAAGCCTAGTTCTTTGAATACACCATCCTTCATTCCCCACCTCTGACTCCAACACTTAAAGACTCCAAACTAAGGATTGTAGCTATGAACTTGAACTTTTCAAAGTATCTTAGAAGACTGGAACTCGATGGGACCTTTGAACCTCCTAATCAATGCTCTCTGTGTTGTCCTTTCTTACAGTAACCTTCCCAGTTATGCCCTAGCCTTTAGGCTTATACAGTATTCTCAAAAGGAATAGAGCATGGGAGTCACAGGATGATGTTCACTCAACAGGATCAGGGTCATCAGAGATCTGATCTGGGCTTGCTGTCCTGGAAGGGGTCCAAAGCAGTAACAGGCCTGGGAATCTGAACTTGGCTTGGCTGGGTACTTGGAACAGGATGGGGCAGGAAGGAGCTGGTGAGGACCACCCACTGCAGAGGCCCCTGGCTGAAAGCAAGAGCAGGTTACAGACCACACACAGCAGCAGTCCTAAGTGTTCTAGGAGGGGTTCCCAGCAGGTGAGAAGGGCAGAATCCAAGGAATCTGGGATGAACTGGAGTTCACAGGCAGCAACCAAGGCCAGGTGAAGACTGGGATACTTGGCAGGTTATAGCAACAGGAACTCAGGAATAGGGACCAGGGCAGAAGGTGATTTATAACAACTGAGGAAAATCCACAGTGAGCTTGGTACTTAGGAGTGAGGCAGCAACCCCATGCCAAGGGTCTTCAGCAAGAACTAGCTGTAATGAGGTATCTGCACCTGGTTCTGCTTGAATACCTTGTGCTCAGTCAGGGGTGGCCCTAGGAACCAGGAGAGGCGCTGAGTCTCCAGGAAAAGAGGAGCAGGAATGCAAAGTCTGGGAACCAGATATGACTGGAGAGGAAAGGCAGATCTGGAGTCAGGAATTAGGATCAGCAGGTAGAAAGAGAGTCAGAGGCACCTTTAGCATGGCCAGCTGTCCTATGATCACTCAAAGAGCAGTGGGTTTGATGAAGAACTTCCTATTCTGGGCAGTTTGAATGTATGTAGGCAGCCCCACTCCTAAACAGAGCCTTCTGGGTGTAAAAAGCCTATAGGTAGGGGAGAGGGATTGTCCTTAGCTAAAGGAGGGAAAGATGAAACTCCTTGTCTAGTACGAGTCTACAGTATCCAAAGGGTTGGCCTTGCCCTCCAACCAGGCTCAGGTGGTTGGAAATCTGTATTTCTTAGGACTTCCACCAGGGGAGTATCCCAACTCTCTTTGGCATGGGTGTCTCCATCCTCCAGGGCTCAGACAACCTGGGGCTGGGTGAGAACTTCGGGCACTGGAGATCCTGGCAGCATCTAATATGGCATTCAACACGCTGTCAACTCTCAGCAATCATGGTCAACTGACCCTGGGTCTCACCCAGCACTGCCGTTACATCCCTTTGTTCTCCAACTGCTATGCATGTTCTAGCAGTTGGGCTGTACTGGAAAGGGAAGCTACAAACAGGGAGGAGGCAATATAAGGAATTCCAGCTTTTTGTTGCTCTGCATATCACTGCTCATCATGGTCCATGCCGATGAACAACACCTTGAAATTCACCTCTTACCCTCTCTGCCCACATTTGACTATTCCCCCTGATGCCAAACACATATGATAACAAAGTCCACACACAATGGGCATGGGGTCATGATACAGGGAGGTAGTGGAGGTAGAAGAGGGTGGCTCTGCCACTGGGTCCAACATCCAAGGTTCACTTCCATATGGTCAAGCCATAAATAAATACAGACACCTGCACTGTAAGGGAGACACAGCTCCTCAGATGGTCTCTATCCAACATTTTGCTTTTCCAAAGCTGCCATCAATGACATGGAAGATGATATGATGATGATGTGTGGGGTTAGGTAGGGAAAGATGGAAAGGGTGCAAAGAAAGAACAAGAGATCAGATTAGGTCTGATAGATTTTTCTTCTCTCCAAATGTTTATGATTAAAACCCTCAGTGAGGCCTTCAAGGCTTTAAACACTTAGATGCTGCAAGGTCTATTTTTAACAGAATGCTACCAATTTTGAATTGCAGCTCTAAGGTCAGGGGAATGACTCTAAGTGCCTCTGCTGACTGCAGGACAGCTTTACTGACAGAACTCTCATTGCAGAGAGGACAGGCAAAATTAGCATTAAATGTTTAATGTTATAGCCAGTATATTAGTTTTAGGTTCAATCTAGGATAAAGTTATTTTTTGCTTGCTTCAGTATACTTTATAATATGTCAAGGCCCTTTATATAGTCAGCATGTATGGTATATGCATGATCTTTTCACTGAGTGTGTAACATAATTCTACTGTATAAAATGATCACAGAAACATATTGCTTTTGGTTCTGCTTTTACAGCAAGGGTGGCTTGATTTAATACTTGCTGGTGGGCCCTGTGCTTTCTGGACCTCCATGCCCTGTCAGCACAATGCAAACCTTCTCATTCTAGTTCAAGATGTGACCCAACTGCACCACCAGGAGGAGGAGGTCTTGGAGGGTAGTGGATGCTGATGGGCAGAGATAGGGGCAGGCTGGGGAGAGACAGCACCATAAAGGCCCAGAGAGCAGAGGGGCCCGAGTGTTGGTGGGATCATCAGCCAGTCTGCCTGGAGTAGGTCTAGAGTGGGTCTGGCGGGTGTGGTAGGCATGGCGGGTACAGTGGTGAGCTAGGGGCAGGTTGTAGAAGACCCCGGAAGTTAAGCTAAAGAGCTTGGATTTTATTCTAAAGGAGCTAGGAGAGTGAAGTTTCAGGTCTGCCTTTTGGGAAGCTCATATCTAGCAGTAATAACCCAGAAGGACCAGAAGAGGCAAGGTGGGAAGCAAGGAGACAATTTCCAAGTCTACTTCCACAACCTGGGCTAAAAGAAAACAAGAGTATGAACCAGGAGAAGGCAGGAGCAGAAGAAAGTAGAGGATGGATGTAAAAGGCTTTGTGAAGAATGGACCCAACAGGACTTAAGAATAACTACCTGAAATCTGCAGGATGACAACCAAAAGCGAGGATGGGGAAACTTGCTTACTTTGGACACGTCATCAGGAAAGACCAATTGCTAGAAGAGGGCATTAAGTTTGGTAAAG
This sequence comes from Dugong dugon, assembly GCA_030035585.1. Taxonomy (NCBI): domain Eukaryota; kingdom Metazoa; phylum Chordata; class Mammalia; order Sirenia; family Dugongidae; genus Dugong; species Dugong dugon. The sequence goes on from CM057473.1 coordinate 75,767,887, forward strand.
TAGGGAGTCAGTAAAAAGGAGGGAAACCCTTACTGAGATGGGGTGACACTATAGCCATAGCAATGGGCTCAAACATAGCAACAATAATGAAGATAGTGTAGGACCGAGCAACATTTCATTCTGTTATTTATAAGGTCACTATGAGTCAGAGCCAACTGGAAGGCACCTAACAATAACAACCACCCTAAATCTGTCCAACCCTCTGTTCCATCCACAATGCCACCTGGAGTACCTTAGAGTTATCTTTACATTCAGCCTCTCTCTGAATCGTGATGGTTGGGCAGCAAACACAACTTTACACTTGCCTCGCAGTGAAAGTAACACATGCTCAATAGAGAATATTTAGAAAACACACACACAAAAAGTAGATAGGCAACAGACAAACAAACAAAACTCTACAGCCACAGTGTCCACAAAATGGAGTACTTTTAACACTTTGTATATTTGTTTTTATTATATTTCTAGGCATTGAAATTTGTTGTTGTTGTTATTTTTCCCCTTGACTGTAAACTCTGTGTGGATAATTATGTATTCTAGTCTTCACTTATTTAAAGTGTTTTCCACACTGTATGGAACAAATCTTTATAAACACCATCTTTAAGGGCAAGCTAACATTTCTTCAAGTGATATACACCATAATTTACTGAATTCTCCTCTTGTCGGACATTTAAGTTATTTCTACTTTTTCCTTATTATAAAAAACACCATAATGAACATCTCTGTGTGTAAAGCTAGATTTGTATGTAAGACTGATTCCCTGGGATAAATTAATAGAAATGGAATTACTTGGTTGAAAAGCATAAATGTTTTTGAGGCTGCTCTTGACGCACACTTCAAAATTACTTTCTGGAAAGGCTTGAGCAATTTGCATCCCTTCTAGAAAAGCATGAAAATGCTTCCTATTTTTGCCATCCCTTGGTTAATATTGGAAATTATATTTATGTTCTTTACTAATTTGAGATGTGAAAAGTGTATCCTATTACTTCAATTGACATCTTTGATTACAAGTTTGTTGAATATTATCCCATGTTTATAACCAATTCTATCTCCTCTTCTGTAAATTTCTTATTTATGGTCCTTGCCTCAAATCTTTTAGGGTCTCAATCTCCCCACTCCACCCCTACTATTTGTTATGAGTCACTAATATATGAGTTTGAATTCTTTGTCTTATTTTTAAAAAACACTTCTTACTGTTGTTCGTCTTTTTAATTTTGATTGTTTTTTTGACATCAAAACATTTAAATTTTTAAACAGCTAACTCTACTGATCAGACTTTTTCTTTAAGATTTCTTCTCTCTTCTAAATATAGAAAGTCCTTCCCTCACAGGAGATTGATAAGTATTTCACTTAAGTGTATTTTTAATGGACAAATTACCTCTAACCTTGCCTTCTCATTAGAATGTAGATGGGTTCTCCTTACTTTTTTAAGAGGGTAAGTTGAAAGAGGCAGGTTGAGTTTGATGAGAATAATGGTACATTCTGGTCTAGACTAATTTTTCAAGGCCCCAGACCATGTGTGAGGGCTTCTGGATAGAAATATGAGGGGTAAAGGGATACTAAAGGAGGTCCTCCTAGTCCAGCATCCCCTTCTTCCCAAATCTTGGCAACAGCATGAAATTTTAACCTGCCTTTGGAAGAGTACATAGAACCCACTCCTCCAATCCCAGCCCCTATTTTCTCAGTCTGTTCAATAATACAGCCTACTATCTTCTTTTTTTAAATGACCTATATTGGTTAAAAATATCTCTCCCACCTTCCCATACTACTCACCCGTATCGATGACGACCCACATCACGGATGAGTCTCTCAGAGAGGTAGGCACCAATACGATCTAGCTTTTCTGGAGCTGAGAGGGCGTAGAAGGTCAGCTTCTCCATGTTGGTCTTCACCAGGCCATCCTGTAAAATACAGACAGTTCACCATCACTGCGACTGTATGATGGCTAGAAGTGTTCAAGTCTTGCTGTAAATCATAATTCAATTCAATCAACACTTACAGAGTGCCTATTATGTATGTGCCAGACAACACCCTGGGCATCAGGGATATAAGATGATTAAAACATAGTTCCTGCCCTCCAGGAACTCACAATCTAGCCTAAAGTGTGCTAGCTATAAATAAGAATAGTAAAATAGTAAGTGAGATAAATGCATATATAGGTAATCCCTGACTTACAACGTATTTGTTGTGACAAACTGCACTTACGATTGTCCTTTTTATTTTGTTTTGTACATCTTATTGTGATATATACTACATACAATGTTGCGGTGCATAGTTTGCTGATGTTATCATTCTCAGATGTTCACTGTATCTGGAACATTGCATCTTCCTGGGAGAAAGTTATGAGAAAACGCACGCAGGGGATATGGAAAAATTGCTGAGTTATGTGATCACACTCCAAGCATTTAATCAGGATAATATGAATGGAAGAGATCGGTGGAAAAATTGTCCATATGGTAAGAACCTTGAATTGAGAACTTGACATTGTCGATGTAGAACAGCTCATAGATCATGAAGAAGGGGAGTTGACAGATCAGGAATTATTAGATTTTGAAGAGGAAAGAAATGTTAAAGAAAAAAGAAATAAAGAGGAAGAGGAAAAAGAGTAGTCAAAAAAAATTTTACAGTGAAAGGATTATCTAAAGTTTTTTCTGAGCTAAATCAGGGGCTTCAGTTCTTGAAAACATGGACCCAAACACTGATCACTTTACTAAAGTTGACAGACAGATTCAGGAAATAGAGAGATGTTACTGCAAAATATGTGGGGGGGGGGGGGGGGGAAGAAAAGGACTATACAGATAATTCTGACTAGAAATGCCACCCCCATTCCCGGGGATAATCCAGATGGTCCAGAACCTTCTATGAGTGGAGTTATTACCACAACTGAGAAAATGCCAAAGTTGTCCAACTGTTCTTCACTGTTAAATTTTTATGATGTGTATTTTTTATGTATGTATGTACTAAAATATATCTTTAAGTTTATATGTAATGTTTTTAACCCCCAAAGACAAGTAAAGATTGGATTTACAAAGATACTGATAATAAAAGGCAATCATAATGAAAACTAAAAAGATACAGGGTATTTGACTTATGTCAGAACCGACTTACAATGGCGTTGTCCAAACAAAACCCCTAAATGTCTGTAACTACCTATATGTGTGTGCATGTGTATAGTGTATATGTATATGTGTACACATTCATAGATACACACACACATAACATATAGTATATATGTATGTGTATAAGTGTGTAGGTATACATATGTATATGTGTGTACGCATGAGTGTGTATATATATATACATGACAAGCCTTGATTAAAAGTGACTCAGAATTTCAACGAGTTGGGTATCCAGCACGAAGACGAAAACAGGACGTTTGCAGCTCTGTAGTAATTAGACAGTTCTCCAGAGGATGCTGCAAATGATTCTCCAACTACTCATCAAGAAGCTATCACTGATTCCCAATGAGCAAGTCCAGAACAACAGATCCTGATGTTTCTCAGACCACAGCCCATAAAAGCAGCCTGACAGAGTGGTGGCTTTTGTGGTTAGAGTGGGGTCTGGGTGGTTAGAGTGGTGAATGGCAGCCAGGAAGCCAGGTGTTCTGTAAGTGCACATGCAGACACCTGGCAGTCACGGTAGGGTACCCCAGAGACAGACAGGGCTCCTGAGCCAAAACGCAGAAGAAGCGTGCTCACACTAAACAGCAGGGAAACATTACCATCAAGAGAGTTAGCAGTGTGAGGAAACTGTCACCCAGAGAGATACAAATGAAAAAGGTGTCTTAGTTGTACAGCATTAGTCAAAAGCATGCCATAAGACATTTCCAGCTGCCCTCTGCAGAGTCTGACTTCAGAGAGATCCAAATACCCGCCTCCTTCACGTTTCCAAGAGCCCCTCACCCCTGATGGGGCTCTGGTCAAGGCTTTAATTTGTCTGAGAACGCTCAAAGGCCTGAGCCACGAGAGGCCTGCTTTCTCCACGCAGCAGCCTCAGAGGCCCCGCCTGGATGGTGGAACTGTGATGCCTGGTGGCGTCAGGCAGATGGCACGTGTGACCTACCTCTGGGTCCTCAGGGAAGATGTTGTCAACCAGCCTTTTGTACCTTGGGCGTAGGGCGCCGCAGCAGCCACACACACCTGGAATGAGAACAAGAATAACCCACGAGGAAAGTCACTTGCTCAGTTGAGGAGACCGGGGAACCTGAGCACAGCTTGCAGTTGGAACGAATTCTGGCTGGTCCCTCCCCTAGAGTGCCAGGGACTCAGCCTTCCCTAGAGCTGGCTTATCCCACTGCTTCCCTACTCCCAAATTCTAAGACATTTGCCATTCTCGTTTCATAGCTTTTGTATGGGGATCAAGCATAGTGGTATGTGCAAGGGCAGAGCCAGCAAACTGGCACATTTTCACGATGCCAGGCCATAGAGGAGCATTTACATAAGGGTGCCCCACACATCTCATTGTTGTGCGTGTTTACACACACACTCACATCCACACACATTCACTCTCACTCTTACAAATACTTGCTCTCACACACTCACATGCACATTCAGTGACACACATGCTCATACACACACTCACATCCATTCACACACATATTCACATACACTCATTCATACACACACTCACATCCATTCACACACATATTCGCATACACTCACATCCATTCACACACATATTCACATACACTCACATACACACTCATCCATTCACACACATATTCACATACACTCATATACACACTCTCTCTCTCTCTCTCTCTCACACACACACACACACACACACTCTTCTGGGATGAAACTAAAAACTGTCTCCCGCAGCCCAAGAATCCTACTGAAGCTCCAGGGAAGACGGACACCCCTGAGAGGGCAGCAGCTCTTCCCCAGCCTGCCCCTCATGCTTCCCATTTCCTCTATCGTCTGCCCCTCAATCTCCCTCTATCATCCTCTCTCCTGGGGCCATTTCTATTATAGAATGTTATGTGAAACTATGATAAATTAACATTACCATTAATTATTAACATTTGAAAATGCATCTTTAATGCAGAGTGATTGCGGTATTTGAGAACTGTAGCATTTTAGAGTCGGGCAGGGCCTTAGGGGCCATCCAGTTCGTGGTTCTCAAATGCCAGCCCCCGATGAGGTGCTCACCAGTCTGTGGCAAAATGAAAAACACAAGGACAATGTGGTACGTTTTATAAAGCTAAATTTATTCCATCTAGATGACTGCCTGAGATTAGGTCCTTCTTAGTCTTTTGGTGTGGCAAAATGATGGTGTTAATAAACAGGTGATAATAAAACAAACTCTGGCAATTCTGGGTGACACCATAAAAAGTTTCTAATTAATAAAGGAAATTGGAAAGTATGGGAACCACTGCTCATCTTCAACCTTCCTTCCAATGTGGAAGTCTCTCCTTCCACATCCCAGCTCCTCACCTCAGGCATCCTGGTGAGTGGAGGTGGGGAGGGGGGCAGGGAAGTCCTGGAGTGCAGGCAGGAACCTGGGAAAGTCCACCTCTCCTCCTCCAAATAACTGCCCCCTTATTCTACTAATTAAAGATTAATTCTGTTTGTACAAGCTCTCTACTTAAAATGCAAATGTGCCCAGGAAAGATTAAGCCCATGGGTTTTTCAGAAAAGAATGAATTGCTTTAGTGGGAATTACGTTAATCACACAAAGAGCTTTACACAGTGTGGAGAAAAGCAGCTCTCTTGATTTTGACTGGGAGGGGGTGTGGGGTGGGCACAACCAGAAGGAAAAAAGAGCCTCAGATTTTGGCTCTAGGGGTAATTTGGGTATTGGGGAATGGGTGTGCACTTGGGGAGGACAGTGGGCACCCAGAGGGCAGGATAACTGATTTGTGATACCAACCCCCTTCCACAGGGGTCGCTGTGAGCCCCTCAGCCTCCTGCCGCCCCTGCACCCGAAGGGCAGCCAGGCCTGAGGAGGGCCGGGCAACCAGTTCACAAGCTGCAAACCCAGGGTCTCCCAGTTTGGGCCGGCTCCCAGGCTCACCGGGGTTGACTTGGCATCTCCTCATCTCGTCCCTGCCCTGAGAGAAGGCACTGGAGCTCTGGCTGGTTGGCACCCAGGGCCACTTCTCATGAGGGACAGCTCCTGAGGGACACATCCCCCTAGCTGGGCCTGCTGCCCATGAGGGCGCCCTGACCCCACCTGGTGTAGCCGTGAAGATGCTTCTTCTCAAGGATGCCCAGGTGAGGTGAGCTCTACTCTCCCCCACAGCCTCCCTCATACTGTCCCTAAGACAGGTGCCCTGGCCCTTGGCAATTTGAGTGAGGAAACAGAAACATGGAGAAACATAGACTGAAAATATGCTAGAGTCAGATTCTTCCTCAAACCTTGCTGAACAGCCATGAGCGGGGCCTGTGCTGGACAGAGGCCAAGCTCATGGTTGCTGGGAACCCAGACTTGCAGAGGCGAGAGCACAATACCGTTTTGGGGGTTCAGGGTAGAAACCCTGTACGGGGGCATAAAGGGGAACGTGAGTGCTGTCAGTGCAGTGGTGGAGGCTTCCCAGAGGCAACAGGCCTGGCCAGCCCTGGCCTGGGGACACTGACTCAGTTTCTTCCCAGATGGAAACCAGGGAGCCTGCTGGCCTCCTGCTCTCCTGTACTCTGGAAAGGGAGCTCCTTTGCTCCAGTCCCTCCTTCTGTAGTCCATGGCCCCTCCCAGGAAGCCCCCTCTCCCAGCACTCGGCCTCCAGGAGCCACTAGAGCAGGGCCTTTAGTGGAGGGCAGGGGGAATCCAGTCACATTCAAGGCCCATGAATGGGGAAGAAGTGAGACAGTCAAAAGAAAAAGATGAGAGCATGGGCTCCCAACCAGCAGAGCTGCCGCTGATTTTGTCTTTTCCAGGCATCTCTAGATAAGGGGGCCACCTTGGAGGCACAAACAGCTAAGCACTTGCCTACCAGCAAAAAAGATTGTTGGTTTGAGTACACCCAGAGGTGTCTTGAAAGAAACGCCTGGAGATCTACTTCCGAAAAATCAGCCCTTGAAAACCCTATGGAGCACAGTTCTACTCTGACACACATGGGGTCTCCATGAGTCAGAACTGACTTGATGGCAACTGGTTTACTGGTTCTTCTAGATAAGGAGGGTGGGGGTGGTCAACCTGACTTAATCCTGGGTGTTGCCTTCTAATCTGTCTTTTGTTTCCAACCTCCTCAGATCCTCAGAGGGCAGGGGCTGGTCAGGCAGGGTGGTCAACAGTGTGAGCCTGCGAGTCAAATCTGGGCACTGCTGCTTCCCAGCTGTGTGACTTGAGCAAGCAAGTAACTGCATTCTCTGCGCAGAAGTGCTGTCATCTCTAAATGGGCACAGAATTTATCACACACGGTTGCAGGGCAGGGCCCTGGTAGGTTCTCATTAAAAGTTGGCTCAGTATTGTCATCCCCTCTGCATTTCCCCAGGCTCAGCTGAGACCTTTCAAAAATGCTAGCCAGATTGCTCACTTGAAACAGCCTGTTGTCTGATCTGCCAACTGTGGGATTCTCTGGCTTCCGCAGCCCTGTGAGCCAGCAGCCTGCTGTCTGACCTGCTGATTCTGGATTTGTCAACCCTGTAGCCATGGGAGCCAGGAGAAGCCTCCAGCCGACACCTGATCCATAGACTTTGGGAGGTGGCCAGCCTCCACAACAGCGTGAGCCATTTCCTTGAGATAATCTCCCTCTCTCTCTCTACATACATACACTTCACTGGTTTTGCTTCTCTAGAGAATCCAACCTAAGACACTTGTCATTATGTGGAGAATAGAAAAGTATATAATACTATAAATGCAGTACATTGGAAACAGTGCTAATGTTAGAGTTAAAAAGTACTGTGTTCAAGTCCTGGTTCTGTCATTTGACCTTCGAGACTCAGTTTCCTCATCAATAAAGTAAGAGGACAAGATTTTCTCTAAGATTGTTTTATGATCAAAGTCCAAGACCATCTGCCATAGACTCTAGAAAGGGTGAGATCTCCTCCAGAGGAAGACTTCCTGGAAGAGGAGGGGCAAGAAGATAAGGGTAGGATTCACAGAGGAGAAACAACGGCGGGTCCTTCATTCCTTATTGCCAGGCACGGCTCTAAAATACTTTATGAGTACCAATCCATTTAATCTTTACAACAACCTCATGGAGTAGGCGCTATTTTTAATCACCATTTTACAATGTGGAAACTGAGGCACCAAGATGTTAAATTACCTGCCTAGAGCCACACAGCTAATAAGTGGCAGAACCGGGACTTGAATCAAAAAAATAGCTCCAGAGGCCATGTTCCTAATTACTACACCAGGGAAGGGATTAGCTTAGCATTGTCAAGGTGCTAAAGGCATGTACAGAAAAAGAACCACTAGGGCAGTGTGTCCCAAACTGTAAAGTGCAAAGGAACTACCTGGGGTATCTTGTCAGAATGCAAATTCTGATTCAGTAGGTCTGGGGTAAGGCCTGAGAGTCTGCATTTCTACCAGGCTCCTAGGTGATGCTGATGCCCTGGCCCAGGGACCACACTTTGAGTCTGCAAGGTAGCAGAGCACATGGAGGTTAAGAAATTGGGCTCCGCGGTTGAGCAGGCATAGGCTGAAATCCTAGCTCTTTCAATTCCTTGTTGTATGACTTTGAATAAGTTGTTGTTAGATGCCACGGAGTCAGCTCTGACTCAGAACAACCCCACGTATAACAGAATGAAATGTTGCTGGTCATGGGCCATCCTCACAGTCGTTGCTATGTTTGAGCCCATTGTTGCAGCCACTGTGTCAATCCATCTCGTTGAGGTCTTCCTCTTTTTTGCTGACTCTCTTTTCCAAACATGATGTCCTTCTCTAGGGACTGGTCCCTCCTGATAATATGTCCAAAGGACATGAGACGTCGCCTCACTATCCCAGCTTCTAAGGAGCATTCTGGCTGTACTTCCTCCAAGACAGATTTGTTCATTCTTCTGACAGTCCATGGTATATTCATTAGTTTTCACCAACACCATAATTCAAGTTTCTTCATTTGAAAAATGAAGATGATAACAGATCCTTCCCCGAGGGTGGGGTGAGGACTAAATGAGATAGCACATCCCATTGTTTAGCCGAGCACCTCCTCTTTCCCTCTCTGGTCCCTTGAAGGAAACACATGGAGGACCAGGCTGGGGCCAGATGAGGGCAGCTCTGAACATCAGGGGAAAGGGCTCAGGTTTTGCCTAAATTAACAGAGAGCTCTGGGAGCCCCTGAGCAGTGGGTGACAGTGATGATCAATCCAGAGGCAATATGAAAGATGGGACAGGACAGGGAGGTTTAAGGAAGATGGGACAGGACAGGGAGGTTTAAGGAAGATGGGACAGGACGGGGAGGTTTAAGGAAGATGGGACAGGACAGGGAGGTTTAAGGAAGATGGGACAGGACAGGGAGATTTAAGGCAGAGAGATGTGTGGGTGAATCACCAAACAGCCCAAAGTGAAGAAACAAATGCCTGAACCAGAGTGATGTTATCAGGACAGAATCAAGAAAGACTTGATAGGGGGCACTGAGCTTCTTTTAAGGGTGATGGAAAAAAATTGGAAACAGATACTGTGATGGTCGCACAACACGATGAACACAGTACTGGTTTATACATATGCAGAATGTTGAAATGACAAATGTTGTGTTGTATATCTATTTACCACACACACATAAAAGACTTGAGTGGCTCAGGGCAGCATGAAAGATTACTCGAGTTTTTCAAGTATGAAGACTAGAGTACAGCAGCACCCTAGACAGAAAGGGAGAAAGAGGAGGTGGCTGGGGGTGGGGGTGGGGATAATCAGTTTTGCGGACATCTAGGTTCAATCATCAGGTGTTTGGGGAGAAGGGATAGGCCTCAGGAGGGAGACCAGGGCTGAAGCTCTGAGGGCCATCCCCTCAAGATGACCACTGACGCTGTACAAGAGGATCCAGTTGTTTCAGGGAAAACAAGGCAGGAGGAGCAAAAGGCAGAGGCGCCCAAGGATGGCTGTCCTGTCCTCTCCCTCTGCCTCTTTCTTAGTTTTCCTTCCCACTGCTTGTGGTAGAAAGGCCCGGCGATCTATTTCCGAACATTACCCAAGAAAAACCCTATGGATCACAACAGAATATTGTCCGATACTGATAGATGAGCCCCCTAGGTTAGAAGGCACTCAACATCCACAGTGGCCACAACAATGGACTCGAGCATACCAGTGATCATGAAGGTGGTGCAGGATGGGGCAACATTTTGTTCCGTTGTACGTGGAGTCACATGTACTAACACTTGATGACAACAACAACAACTTTTTGGTAAAGCATTTCACCTTTCTTCTCCTCATTTCTCTGTACCTTCCCTAAGGTTCTCCCAGCTGAGGCATTTGGGGCTTTAAAGCTTCTTGCACTGGCCCCAAAACATGCCCTTATTAACATCCTCTTAAACACCCAAATCCCCTATCTCAGTGATCTGTTTAACTCACAAAATTCTAGCAGCTGATAAAGTCGTCCAGATGGTATACACATTTTTAAAAGACTCCAAGCCAAAGAAAATAATTTCTAATAGCAGAACCTCAGGCAATATTTGAGGGGCAGGATGTTCATATAAGGAAACCAGTGCTACAGAGTCACTATGAGTCAGAACCAACTTGATGGCACATAACAACAGTACACAAGTGTCTGCAAACTTTTCTGCCATGTTGGACTCTGAAGCTGGATTTTTAAAAAATTCTTTACAAACCAAGTTTTGAGGAAAGTACGACAGAGAAATAAAATAAATAGCTTTTTTGGGGGCGAGGTAAGAGTATGGAAAAAATTAATAGTTTTCTTTTTTTTAAAGCAGCCACGTGGTGAATTTCAAAAGAGGATGAGTGGATAACTATAAGGCCATATGGCTGACAATATCCTGATTGGAGGAGAGAAACACAAGAAAAATCACTGGGGAAAACAATCCTAAAGCTATTATTTTACCATCTTATCTGCTCCACTTTAGAAAGGGAAAGATCATATAGCTAAAGAGATTTTTTTTTGGAATCTCAGCCAGAGGGCAGAAAGCCTTGTATAGCACTCTATACTTCTGGGTAGTAATTAAAGCCGAAAAAACTCATTGCCATCTAGTTGATTCTGACTCATGGTCGACTCTATAGGGTAGAATTGCCCCATAGGGTTTCCAAGGAGCGGTGTGGTAGATTCGAACTGCTGACCTTTTGGTTAGCAGCCATAGCTCTTAACCACTGCACCACCAGGGCCCGGATTCAAGCCGAAAGCAGGAGGTAAAGATCTCTCTGATAAGGCCAAGAGGTCAGGAGGGCTTTGGTCAGGGGTGCCGCCCTCTCGGCACCAAGACAGCTCAGGGGGCGCTGGGAACACACAGGACAGGACACTCCCAACCAGAAGGTGAACGCAAGGTAGCCGCAACCTAGCCAGGGAGTTGTTGGGTGACGTCGAGTGGATTCCGACTCACAGCGACCCTATATGACAGAGTAGAACTGCTCCGTGGGGTTTCCATGTTTAAAGAAAACATTCAAAAAATAAAATAAAATAAAAACAATTCATTTTAACAAGAGATTAACCAATCAGTATTTATATATTTCTTTAAATCTTATTTCTGATAGTATTGATTCTTAATGTTAGTAAGTGGAGTTTAATTTATAGCTCTATGCCTATAAAAGAACGCTTTCATTCTGAACCATTCTATTTCTGAGAGAGAGCGCTGTGCACCAGGTGCTCTCTCATTCTCTGAGGATCACGTCTGGCAGATCCAACCAGGTACACCGAAGGTAAATGTATACACAGTCCTCTCCTGCCAGGATCTGTAGGATCTGTCTTATCTAATATTTTAATAGCTATTTTAAGGAAGGGAGGGAAAAGTGATATGGCTGAGTTCACTAGTATGCAGCCACTCTGGTTACTGAAAAATCCAACCAGTAGGGATTAACTAGAGGGAAGTCTGGGCAAACCACTCAGCCTCTCATTTTCCTCATCTGTGAAATCAGAGTGTTCAATGACAAGATGTCAGTGGTTTCCTCCCACTTCAAAAACTACCAACAGTCAGACCTGCCCCGCTCCTCTGCCCCTCCTGCCACTCTCTCATTCTGCTCCAACAGCAGGGCCTCCTTGCACACCCTGACTCGGGCCCCTGTGCTTAATATTCCTCCTGTCTGGAATGTTCTTCCCTGTATCCACCAGCCTCCCACTCTCAGCTCAAATACCATCTAACTGGGAAGAACTCCCCTGGCCACTACAAAGAAACCCAAACCTGTTGCCATTGAGTCAGTTCCAAGTCATAGCAACCCTATAGGATAGAACAGAATTGCCCCATAGGGTTCCTAGGCTGTAATCTTTGCTGTGAGTCGGAATCAACTCGAAGGCAACAGTGTTTTTGTTGTTGTTGTTGTTTGTTTTTTTATTTAATCTTTACAGAAGCAGACTGCCACATCTTTCTCCCGCAGAGAGGCTGGTGGTTCAAACTACCAACCTTTCGGTTAGCAGCTGAGTGCGTAACCACTGCACCACCAGGGCTCCTTTCCCTGGCCACTATTCCCCTTTCATTCTTTTTCTTTTCACAGCACTTTTACCAGCCGACACATTTAATATTTGTCTACTGTCTATGTGCCCCACCTGAAGACAAGCTCCTTGAGATCTGTGTCTGTTTGTATCTGCTGTATCCCAGGGCCTAAAGCAGGGTCTAGGGGGCATTCATTGATGGTTCAGTGGTAGAATTCTTGCCTTCCATGCAGGGGACCCTGGTTTGATTCCGGCCAATGCACCTCATGTGCCGCCATCACCCGTCTGTTGGTGGAGGCTTGAGTGTTGCTACGATACTGAACAGGTTTCACGGAGCTTCACGACCAAGATGGTCAGATGGCGGACCTCACAGCTGCTGGCAGCCTCCACCTGCTCTGCCAGCAGTATCTGTGTCCCCGTGACTCCTGCACACCAGGGCCCTGTTTCTCCTTTGCTCTGCTCGTCTGACCCTACTTACTTGACTCATCTGTCCCCTTGGTCAGAGTGACCCACTGCCCAGGGTGATTGATGGTCTGAAACAAACAAACATCTCAAAAACTAAACATGTTTTTCAGCAACATCATCGTCCTTTCCCCAAGTCCCTCATTACTAACCAGCATCAGAGTCTCTGGGTGGTGCAAATAGTTAACATGCTCGGCTGCTAACCAAAAGACTGGAGGTTCCAGTCCATCCAGAGGCACCTCAGAAGAAAGGCCTGGTGATCTACTTCTGAAAAATCAGCCATTGAAAACCCCACGGAGCACTGTCCTACTCTGACACACATGGGGTCCCCATGAGTCAGAATTAACTCCACGGCAGCTGGTTATCCCAGGATCATCTGCCATGCCCCACGAGAGACAATGTTAGCTCCTGTGGATTCCTCCCTCCCCTTCATCACTGCCCAGGCTCCCTGGCACTGATCTCTAATATCTGAAAAATACCAGTGTTTACCACCTGCTCTGTGCTAAGCACTAGGCCAAATAGTTTACAAATATTTCATTAACTACTCATAACAACCCCGGAAGGTATGTTCCAAATAAAGACACAGGATCAGAGAGGGCAAGCGTCCAGCCCAAGGCACTCAGTTTGCATTTGCTTCTGCATCATTCAGCTCCCCTTAACTCTCCATCACTTTCCCTAAAATATATCTTCACCAATTTCTCAAGTCCGTTCTGTGCTCTCCTTTGCCACAGCCACTGTGCTAGAATACACACCCAGTTCTTATAAACATCACTTGGCCAGTTTCCTTGCTCCAATTCATCCTACATGTAGTTTTGTGGCAGAGCTTTGCTTCATTTTGTTTTTCTCACAGTCAAGCAGTAAAAGTGGCGCCCCACTCCATTATATGTGAACCCTTAACCTTAGTCTTCAACAAAGGATGCCCCTAAAAGTGGGGTGGTTGTTCATGTCCTCCCTTCATTGTAGAGGAGCCTCTCACCATGCTCTGCCCCTAGAATAGCCCTGGTCAGGGGCCACAGCAGGATCCAGTGGAGGGAAGGGCTGGAGCTCTGAAGAGGAGCAGACAGAGGCTCCATCCTGCCTTGGGTAGGTAGGAAGGTGTTTGGGGGCCAGGGAGTGTGCAGAAGCTGGGGACAGCAAAGGGGCAGGAAGGAGATCAGGCCCACAGACCTGGGGGCCATGAGATCATCGTGCAGGGGGGCTGGCAGATCCTGACACCCACTGAGCATTCCCTGGAAGCTTTGTTAATAATGCCATTCAACCCAGCCATTATTGTTCATTCTGTCCCCTCCACTTCTGCATATTCTCTGCACCATATTATCTTGTTCAATCTCCTATTGCTGCTTGCTAAGGCATCTATTCCAGTGACTCATGTTTTCTTCCCCCAAATAAACCATAAATTTCTCAGGTCTCCTTTTCTTCTGATTTGGGTACAGTCTCCTGAGCCCAGCAGGACTCGAGGAAAGCTGGTGTGACTGGTGACTTCACCTGCCCTCTGTCCCTGTGGGGTCCAGGGAAGTCACCTCCCCTCTTAGCCCTCAGTTTCCTTTATACAAACATCAACATCATTATCTCCATTCACAAGAAAAATGTCTTTTTGCTCAAAATAGTTTGTATTTATTTTCTTAGCTTTACAATCCCCTTGTAAAGGCAAGGGCTGGACTTGGTCGTTCCTTGCACCAAAGCAAAATGAATTGTTTTTAAACAATTTACAATAAAATTTAATCCAGGGCAAATGGCACAGACAACCTTTTCATATGAATTGGAGGAAGCTGCACAAAGTTCAGAGAGAGGTGCGTCTGACTCAACTGCCTCCCGTGAGCACCGGGCCCTGTGTTCAGCTGCTGTTAATTGAACCCTAGCAGTGTGCGCAGTACTTGCTGGGTGGTGTGAGGAAGAGGAGGATATTTAAAATATATCGGTTCTGCCATCAAAGAACTCGCCATCTAGTTGGGGATGGATACATTTAAAGTTGATGATGTATCACAATGAGACTAAGGAGCCCATAAAATTGAAGAAATTGTCAAGTTGAATCAATCTAAGAGGCAAGACCTGCACTGGCTCACTAGGGGTGAAGACAGCTGGTAAGTACTGGTGAATCCATGAAAGAAAAAATCCACAGCCCTTCTATGGTACAATGGATTGCTTTTATATGGCTTTTCTCACCATGGTCTTGTAATTCCCACCAAATGACTGGGTGAGTCTATGTAAATGAGGTGCTTGTGGCCCACCAAGGCGACTAGATAACTTGCTAAAAATGCAAATAAGGTGCACAGCACCCTTGTGGAGGTGGGACCATGCAAATAAGGTGTATGGAACCCTAAAAAGGGGATTGGTTAGTTTTGTCATCCTGATAGGCTTAAAATGAGCCATCCCAGAGGCAGACAGGGGATCTCACTGCTACCAAGAAAGAAGAGCTAGGAGTGAAGTGTATCCTATGGACCTGGGATCCCTGTGCTGAGACCCTCCTAGACCCAGGGGACAGAGAGAGAGAGCTGTAACACTGGAGATGGCGAGAGATGGCAAGAAGCAGCAGCAGAGAAATGGCGGCGGCAGAACCAGGGGACTGGAACAAGATGGTGCAGTGGGCTTTCCGGCCTATGGAGCAAGGTGGTTACAGTGCGTATGCCAACCCACGGAGCAAGAGAGCTAAGTGCCTTTGGACCGAGGCTTGCTGGTGGAGTGGGGTGCCTCCAGGCACTTATGGGCAGAGCTAAAGAGCTTTGTAACACTTGCCCGAGCAGGGCAGAGACCAGGCTGACGGGCCAAGGGATCAAGTGCCAGAGAGAGGCCTGCCTGCGGGCATGGCTGAGAAGAGGCTGTCCTGATTGAAGAACTGTATCCTGAGTCATTTCTGATCCTGAATTTTAACCTGTTTCTTCCCTAATAAACTCCATAACTGTGAGTATGAGTTCTGTGTGGCCATTGCAGTGAATTATTGAACCCAGCATAGAAATAGGAAATGCCGTGGAGGGATGGCTGGTATCAGAATTGGTAAAAAGGTTGGAGAGTGGAGGTGTGTTTGACCTCTGCCTCATAGGAATCAGCCTCGGGCTGTTGATCTTGATTTTCCTTCCCCCTTGTGAAGTCAGGGGAGGTCAGACACCTCCGCCACTACATTTATACATCTTCAAAAGGGAAAATTTAAGAAAACTTAAAGTGCTCCCTCTCTTCTTTTTTACTTTTCCTTTGTTTCTGATTTTAAAAGGAATACATGCTCATGTAAAATAGGAAAAAATAAAAATGAATATAAACATTACACAATCACACCATTTTCAGAGATAACTTAAAATTTTAGTGTATTCATTCTAGTCTTTGTTTCTGTGTTTATGAATCTTTTTAAAATACACGCATAAAATTGGGATCATATGGTATAGTGTTAGAGCTCGTGTTCTTCTTATTATATTGTGAGCATCTACCCGTGTCATGGATTGAGTTGTGTCCCCCCAAAATATCTGTCAGCTTGTCTAGGTCATGACTCCCAGTATTGTATGATTGTGTTATCTGATGTGATTTCCTTGTGTGTTGTAAACTCTACCACTATGATGAGATTATATGTGATCTCCTCATATGTTATAAATTCTATCACTGTGATGAGGTTATACTGATGAGGTTGACAAGATTAGTGTCTTAATGCAATCTCTTTTGAGATATAAAAGAGAGAAGCAAGCAGAGACACATGGGAACCTCATACCACCAAGAACGCAGTGCTGGGAGCAGAGCGTGTCCTTTGGACCAGAGGTTCCTGCACAGAGAAGCTCCCAGGCCAAAGGAAGACTGACGACATGGACTTTCCTCCAGAGCTGATGAAGAAAGCGTTCCCCTGGAGCTGATGCCCTGAATTTGGACTTGTAGCCTACTGGACTGTGAGAGAATAAACTTCTTTTTGCTAAATCCATCCACTTTTGGTATTCCTGTTACAGTAGCACTAGATGACTGAGATAACCCGCTTACTAGATAGTTTTCAAAATCTCATTTTAATGTCTACTGACTATTCTATCTTTTGACCAGACCAGGTTTATTGTAATCATTCTCCGTTGTTGTTTCCAATTTGTCACTATTCTGAGTGATGCAGCAATTTACCCTCAATAATTAAAGCCGGGAGTCATACAGGGAGAGCCTGGCTTTGTTTTATTGGTGATAAGGAAATCAAATGGCACCTTGTGGCTCAGGGCTCCGAGTGCAGCAGAGGCGTTTCGGCAGAGGCTGGGGCGAGACCTGTCTCCTGTGGTCTGGGGAAGACTCAGGTTTGAAGAGACCAACAGGAGGTACTGATGAAAATGAGTTTGGGGAAGGGGATAGAGTCCGAGTTTCCAGACGGCTCTTATTTGAAGTGGAATTAAACTGCAGCTGAATTCTCCCTGGGGAGATGGTTTCGGCAAGAGCTTGTCTGAATTCACAGACAAACCAAGAGCTTTCAGTAGCCTGACCTTTGAGAGCCCCTGAGCTTTCTCACCAGTCTTAGGTAATCTGATTGCCACTTAATTGAAGATGGGGATTTAAAATGAGAGAAACATGTCCAATTGATCTATTGTTAGGGCTTCAATTCTTTACTCACTGTAGGTTTCCCTAGGCTTTGGTATCATTCTTCAAGTGAATAACAGATAAAAACAAACAGAAAAATTTTTTTTTTTAAAATAGGATTTTTTTCCATTCTCTGTGTCTTGGGACCACAAATAGCAGGCAAGATTTATCAAAAGCATTTTCAGGAGCCAGAGAGCCTGGCTTCACATCCCAGTTCCAGCTCACACAAGCTGTGTAAACCAGGGCTCTGTACCAGTTCAGTCATGGCCAACAAAGTGAAACTGGAACAGACCTGAATTTTTACAGTTTAGGTGGTCCGAAAAGATAACCAGAATGGGAAAAATTAAGGGTTGATGCCCTGCTAGAAACCTTATGTTCCTCTTAGAAAACAAGGGCAGTGTATGCATTGCATAGCAACCAAATCTCTTGCCCCTTGGATTTTGAGCAGAGTGGGAAACAATGGTGTCCTGCTCAAAGATGGTGGCCAATCGTGCCACTTTGAATGAGTGTCAGTCTCCATGGTCCTGCCAATAATCTAGTCTCATGTATCAGGCTCCTAAAAGGGCTCACTATGCCTCTTCTGAGTCTCCCATTCCAGGGTTTCAACCTGCAATTTTTCCTGTTCTAGCTATCATTCCAGTCCATCTAAATTTTAAAAATCCAGGTTTGTTCCAGTTTTCTTTCCTTGGCCATGACTGAACTGGGAATAACGGGTTCGAAGCCCTGGTATAAACTTAGGCAAAGTCTCTAAGCCTCAGTATCCTCATCGGCAGAATGGGAATAACAGAACCTACTTCATAGGGTGGGGTAAAATTAGATAAGTTAACACAAGTAGAGTTCTTGAAACTGCTCCTGGCATACAAGCACTCACTGACAGTTAGCTATCATTATTATCATCAGTATTACTATGACAATTATTATTAAAATCTCTTTCCCAGCTTAGGAAAAAGAAGGCAGGGTAGAATGAAATGGAATATCAGAGCAAGAATGGCCCTTAACCTGTAAAATTTAGTCTGTCTCAGTTTCTCTATATAATATTTTATGGATAGTTTTAATATATAAATTTCCTTTAGCTTTACACATTGTTAGGATAAACGAAACTACTTCCAGGGAAGGTATTTGATGGGTCTAATACTAATCTTTTTTTGTGGGTAGTGCCAAAGATAATACCTTACATAATTTGGAAAAACAAATTTGATGAAAGATAATTTGAAAGTGTAGATTTTCAACTAAATGTTTGACCCTAGTTGTTCTAAAATCTGCACTATGATGCCCCTTTATCAACAACTGCATCTACCTGCCTCTGGGATTACTATGTTCCAGATAACTCAAACAGATCTATCTTCTCTCCTCAATTAAAATCACAAGGGGGGAAAAAAAAAAAAAAAGAAGAGGAGTTGCCCTTAAAGTCTCTTATCCTTATTTTATTCTTGGAGAATGAAGCACAAACAGCTGTTAAGAAATCTAAATCCAATTAGTGGTTACCAGGGGTGGGAGGGAAAGGGAAACAGGGAGTCATTGCTTAGGGGCACTGAGATTCTGTTCATGGTGGTGGAATAATTTGGAAATGGATATTGGTGATGGTTGCACAATATGATGAAGGTAACCAGTGCCAATGAATTGTACATGTAAAAATTGTTGAATTGGAAAAAGAAGAAAAGAAATGTAACTCCAGACAGACACACCATCATCTTTTGGAGGCCAAGGACCATGTGCCCTGTGGAAACACAACTAGATCACAGTCACCACGACCACCAGCAACTGCTCACATTTGCTGAACTGGTCTGGGCCGTGAACTCTGCTAAGTGTTTACCTGCATTATTTCATTTAATCTTTACAACAAGTCTGTGAGGTCGATGTCATCACCCTTGATTTACAGATGACACCCAGCCTAGGCCCTTATCCAATATGTTGACTGAGATAGATTAAAAAACCGAGACCTCTCATCCCTTCGGGAGCAAGGGAGAATGAAGACAACAGGATACAAGGAAAAGATTAGTCTAAAGGACTAAGAGACCACTGCTACCAAGGCCTCCACTGGACTGAGTCCAGTACAGCTAGATGGTGCCCGGCTACCACCACTGACTGCTCTGACCAGGATTACAACAGAGGGTTCTGGACAGAGCTGGAGAGGGATGTAGAACATAATTCTAACTCACAAAAAAAGAAGACCAGATTTACTGGCCTAAAGGAGACTGGAAAAACCCCGAGAGTATGACCCCCAGACACCCTTTTAGCTCAGTGGTGAAGTTATCTCTGAGGTTCACCGTTCAGCCTGGGAGTGGACAGCCCCATAAAACCAAATGAGACTAACGAGGCACAGTAGTCCAGTGACAAGGGCCAGAAGGCAGAAGGGGACAAGGAAGCTGGTGATAGGGAACCCAAGGATGAGTAAGGATATTGTTGATGTGTTGTGAGATTGTTAACCATTGTCATAGGGCAACATTTGTAGTAACTGGTAAATGAAAAACTATTTTGTTCTGTAAGCCTTCATCTTAAGTGAGAATAACAGCACAATTGGAAGAGCGTAGTCAATGTCACTGAACTGTGCATGTAGAAATTTTTGAAATGGTGTATCTTTGGCAATGTGTATTTTCACCAAAAATAAAGGTTGAGAAGTTAGAGGGTTGACATGTTGTGTGGTTGTTAACCAATGTCATAAAACAATATGTATACTACTGTTTCATGAGAAACTATTTGTTCTGTAAGCCTTCACCTGAAGTACAATAAAAAAAAAAAAAAAAAAAAAAAAAAAAACCCGAGACCTCTGCCCTTGTTGTTGTTGGGTGCCATTGAGTTGATTCCGACTCATAGCAACACTATATGACATAGTAGAACTTCCCTACAGGGTTTCCCGGGCTGCAATCTTTATGGGAGCAGACCACCAGGTCTCTTCTCTAGTGGAGCCACTGGTGGGTTCCAACCTATGACCTTTTGGTTAACAGCTGAGCAGTTAACCATTGCACCACCAGGGTTTCTTAAATGCCTTGTATTTTTGATAGATAAAAATAGAAATGACAATATATTCAACAGGAACATGTAACAAACAATCAGGACCATACTAATAAAATGTTACACACACAGAGCAGGAATACTGAGGTAATAGAGATAGGACGGGAAAGTGTCAAAGGAGACCAATTTTGAACATTCTTTAAAAGAGAAGGATTCCATTGTATTGTGAGAAAAAGCAGGCTCTCGATGTCGGGAGAGGGTGGAAAAAAACACCGATGTCTCCTGAGTATTATGTAGTAACTAACTTAAGCACTTTCCATTTAAAACAAATGAACAAAAAAAATCCCAGGAGGTTAGTATTCTCACTTTTCAGATGAGAAAACCAGAGCTCAGAGAGGTTAGTTAATTTGCCTAAGATCATACAGGAAACAAGTTACGGAGCCAGGAACAGAGCCAGGAGGCTGTGACTTTAGAGGAATAGTGTGGATAAAGACGTGAAGTGAGAGTAAATATGACAGACAGGGAGTACAAAGAAAATGTGCTCAACTAGAAAAAGACAATTTCTAGGATGGATTATTTTTCCAAGTGTATATAACTGGTGAAATTTGAATTGACTCTGCGGATTGTAACAACATCAAGTTTTTGGTATTGATACTGAGCTATAGTTATACAAGGAGTCCTGGTGGTGCAGTGATTAAAGTGCTCAGCTGCTAACCAAAAGGTCAAAGGTTCAAACCCACCAGCAGCTCTGTGGGAGAAGGATGTGGCAGTCTGCTTTGATAAAGATTATAGTCTTAGAAACCCTATACAGCAGTTCTACTCTGTCCTATAGGGTTGCTATGAGTCAGAATCGACTTGACGACAATGGGTTTTTTATATAGTTATACAGTCCCTGGATGGTGTAAATAGTTAACTCGCTTGACTGCTAACTAAAAGGTTGGAGGTTGGAGTCCACCCAGAGGCACCTTGGAAGAATGGCCTGGTGATGTACTTTTGAAAAATCAGCCACTGAAAACCCACTATGGCCCCCACTGTACCAAGGCTGTATGGGGCTATAAAATATTAACAACACACAGGTCTGGCTTTCAGAGCTCTTACAGTCTAGTTGGAAAGAAAAGGCATAATAAATAAATAAAATGAACCCAGCCTCAGTGTATTAATGTTTCTCACAGAATGTTTTATGTGCTGCAGTAACTCTTAAATACTCTGTGGAGCACAGCTCTACTCTGACACACAAGGGGTCGCCATGAGTCGGAATCAACTCCAGGGCAACTGGCTTGGTTTTTTTCTTTGTTTGTTCTCAGTAACTCAAAGTAAGGAGTATGCTCCTTAAGCTGGATTGGTTAAGGAAGATTTTGCAGGGGAAATAGAATTTAGGCAGAATTTTAAAGGATGTGGGCCTAGCGGGCGAAGGGTAGGAGGAGGGACTATGTGGGCAAGAGAAACTGTTGAGCAGGCAGAAGTGGTTTTGGAACCCAAGCTTGCCTGGGAGATCCTCAAAGGCACCTGGCACCAGCTCACAGTGTAGAGTGGGCATTCAATGAAACTGTTGAATAGCTTCAACAACATTCACAGAAAACCATTTTTAAAGAACGAGCCCTCAATATTGTCACTCCAAACAGGAATTGTAATTATATCGAAGATAACCGAAACCAAACCAAATCCCTTGCCATCGAGTATATTCTGACTCATAGCGACCCTATAGGACAGAGCAAAGCTGTCCCATAGGGTTTCCAAGGAGCGACTGGTGGATTCGAACTGCCAACCTTTTGGTTAGCAGCGATAGGTTTATCTACTGTGCCACCAGGGCTCCTTACTGTAGATACAGTTTTGCATTTTATAGCACGGAAAGAACAGGAACTTTACAACTAAGGAAAACTGAGATTATGAGCTGTGGGACCTTGGACAAGTTATCTAAGCCCTTTGTTGGTTTCCTCATCTGTGGGAGATAAGTAAAGCATCTAGTGCAAGCTGGTATACAGTAGGTGCTCCACAAATGTGAGCTGTCTGGTCCCCCTTTGTTCTATCTCATAAGCATTTTCCTATTGTTGAGTTATCAGCATAATTATCATTGTTAATGTATATTTAAAACTCCAGTGAGAAGATCCACAATCATTTACTGAGTTTTCTCCATATTATTTAACATTTACCTTGTTTACATTTTCATGCTATTAAAAATAATGTTAAAATGAATATGTCTGCAGTACAGCTTTTTTCATTTTCTGGATTATTTCCTTAGGATGAATTTCCAGAAATAGGTCAAAAGGTATGAATATTTTTAAGACTGAAGAATTTGAATTGTCTATTCAGGGACAGGAAATTCTGCATGTAGTTGAAGAGGAGGTGGCAAGCAGAGGCCTCAGGGTCCTAAGGCTGGACAGTAAGGAACTCGGCCTTCTTCCTGTAGCTGAGAGGGAGTTGTTTGATAGTTTTTGACAAGAAGGTGAAAGGATGAAGGTAGTGAATGAGGAAGAGTAATCGGAGTAGTCTGGCTGTGCTATCTAGTTGAATTTGAGTTTAGAGAGAGAGATAACAAGAGAATGGAGGCCATCAAGAGAACGAATAGGGGACTAATGGACCACAACTACCACAGCCTCCCCCAGACTGAGTCCAGCACAACTAGATGGTACCCGGCTACGACCACCGACTGTTCTGACAGGGATCACAATAGAGGGTCCCAGATAGAGCTGGAGAAAAATGTAGAACAAAATTCTAACTCACAAAAAAAGACCAGACTTAGTGGTCTGACCGAGACTGGAGAAACACTGAGAGAATGGCCCCCAGACACTCTTTTAACTCAGTACTGAAGTCGCCCCCGAGGCTCATCCTTCAGCCAAATATTAGACAGGCCCATAAAACAAAAGGTGACTAAATGGGCACACCAACTCAAGGGCAAAGATGAGAAGGCACAAGGGGACAGGAAAGCTGGCAATGGGGAGCCCAAGTTTGAGACGAAGAGAGTGTTGACACGTCACGGGGATGGCAACCAATCTCACAAAACAATAAGTGTATTAATTGTTTAATGAGAAAGTAATTTGCTCTGTAAACCTTTATCTAAAGCACAATTTAAAAAAAAGAAAGAGAGAACAAACAGGAACCAAGGCACAAGAAAATAAGGGCCAGATCCAGGGCAGTGGCAAAGAGAACAGAAAGGAACAACCACATGGGCCAAACCTGGAGTAAGTACAACCCACAAGCCATGACCAATGGCACAGAAAGGGATGAAGAAATCAAAAGCTTGGGATCAGTGACACAAATGCGGATCCTCACCTCAACCATGTTTTGGCAGCCACATGGTCCTGGAAACTTTGTGAGAGACATCCCACCCCCCCACACCATGGAATGACTGTACCCAGATTATATCACTAGAGGGATATGTGAGGTATGACATCAGCCGTGAGAAGGCAGACTGGGGCCAGAATCAGAGAACGGCCCAGTGAAGTCAATGCACTGCACAGCTGATGGAAAATGCCGAGAGGAAAACAATGGATAGAAATAGAAATCTATTTTCTAGATTCCTACTAATCATAGGCCCAGGACACACTCTCCTCGTGATGTTTGTAAACAAAAGAACTCTGAGTGAAACTGAGCCAGCTGGCTGAAATACATTCGGGTAAATAATTTAAGTGCAGACCTCACTGGCATAATTTTGAAGACTAGGTGACAAGGAAAAATTCCTAGGATAGAGTGTTTAATGAGAAAAGTATATACTAAACTGTAGCCATAGTATGGCCAAAATGATGAAAATTATGATTAAATTAGAACAGAGAATGTGGAGAAAAGAAAACAGCTTGATTTGTTGGAGTATCCAACCATGGTGAGTTTTCTCCTTTGTTTTCAGTTCCACTGACCTTCTGTGAATAGTTACCATTTGTTTTCCAAACTGCATATTCAAATATGCTTTAACAGCTTCTCAGTGAGCCTCACTGGCAGGGCCTGTCCCCTCTGAGCCTCCACTCCCCTTATCTATTCCCACCTTCACTACTTTCTTCTTTCCTCAGTTCTTTGTTGGCCCAGGGCCTACCCCTGCCAAACGTCTCCCACTCCTGGTTGTTGGATGAATATTTCTCATTTAAAGGATGTTACCTGCTGTTCAAGGAGTCCTGGTTGCAAAATGGTTAAGCACTGGGCTGCTAGCGGAAGGGTTGGCAGTTTGAAATCACCAGCAGCTCTGTGGGAGAAAGCCGCGGCAGTCTGCTTCCGTAAAGATTCAGCCTTGGACACTGTACGGTGGAAGTTCTACTCTACTCTGTCCTATAGGGTCACTATAAGTCAGATTCAACTCAATGGCAAAGAGTTTGGCTTGGTATTTTGGACCTGCTGTTTGGAATTCTCAGGTAATGCAACACTTAACATGCTCAGCTGTTAACCAAAAGGTTGGAGGCTTGAGTCCACCTAGAGGTGGACTGAAAAAACAGCCATTGAAAATCCTATGGAATACAGTTCGACTCTGCACACATAGGGTCACACAAGTTGGAATCGACATGATGGCAACTTGTTATTATATCACCGACCAGCCAGATGGCACAGGACTGGGCACTGTTTGTCATTTTATACACAAGGTCGCCAGGAGTCAGAGGCGACTGACACATCTAACAACCACCTGCTGTTCACCACCTTCCTCTTCCATCTCTTATCTTATCCCAGCCTGGTCATTACTAACTCTTTAATACTTTTTATTTCCTGCTTAGGGGGAAAAAATCTTTGCATAAGGGGCATTGTGACCACCAGAAGCAGGCAATGGCTTCTCTTCCAATGTATTTCTTCTTTGCACTTTAATTTGCACTGGCTTCTCTACCAATCCCAGGGACTGAGCTCCCTCTGCTTCCTTTTAGACAGTGACTCTGATGCAAGACTGTGCAGACAGTCTTTGTTTTATCCATTGCTCAACACCTAATGTTCAAATGCTAGCAAATACATGACCCTTTAGACCCAGTTGAGCCCTGGTGGTGCAGTGGTTAAGAACCTGGGCTGCTAACCAAAAGGTCAGCAGTTCAAATCCATCATCCGGCTCCTTGGAAACCCTATGGGGCAGTTCTACTCTGTCCTGTAGGGTCGCTATGAGTCGGAATTGACTCAATGGCAATGGGTTTGGTTTTTTGGCTTTTAAACCAGTTACCCTATACTTTGCTGCTATTCTTGTGCCCCAAGATGGGAGTAATGAGAGTAGTTTGAGAAATTTAACTAAAAATGAGGCACTGAGCTCTCAGATTTTTCTAAGGCTGCTTTTATTTAATACAGCTCACAGATGAAGGCTGTCTGTGTCTGTCATCTTCAGGTTGTTATTCATGTCTCAGTATTTTCAGAGCCCGTCACGGCCTGCTTGATAAAATCTAGGTTCCTGCCTCTCAGCATGGGGAGTGAAAGCAGAGATCAGAGTAGAACAAGGCTGCCAGCTTCTGACAAAAAATTCACGGCTCCACGGCAGCGTCTAGGACACAGGCTAGCACCGCCTGTGATCCTGATCCTGCCTCGCAGGTCCCGAGCATGTGGGGCCAGACGAACCAGGAGTGGGAGAACCAGGGGTGGAATATGCATATTTTTCCTCCTCTTGGTTCAGAATTTCCATTTCTTAGTACCTGCAGCTGCTCATCTATACAGGGAAGCAGGTAAAAGATGGGTTTGGTGGTTTTGTTTGGAAACAACCTATATGTTCATCAATAGAGGACTGGCTAAATAAACAAGGAAATGTCCGTGCAATGCACTGCATGTAGCAGCTGGACATGAGTGAAGCAGGGTTACATGCACAGCCACAGAAAGCTCTCCAAAACATTGTTGCTGGGTGCCATCAAGTCGATTCCGACTCATAGCAACCTTGTGTGACAGAGTAGAACTGCCTCATTGGGTTTTCTAGCAGGTTGTAATCTTTACAGAAGCAGATTGCCAGGTCTTTCTCCTGCAGAGCCACTGGATAGGTTCGAACTGCCAATCTTTCAGTCAGCAGCTGAGTGCTTAACCATTGTACCACAGGGGCTCCTTCACAGTGCTAATTAAAAAGGAGGGAGTGAGACATGTGAGCATGACCTCATTTGTGTGAAACACATGCAGGCCAAACAAACTTGGCATTTATGTAAATATGCGTGTAAAATATGCTGTAAACGCAGAGAATGATCTAAGGATAGACAGCACATTAACAGCAGCGGCAATCTCCAGCAAGGAGATTGTGGGGAGGTGACAGAGGACTTAGGCAGCACTGTCCAATATGGTGGCCACTACTAACTTGTGGTTATTTCATTCTATTTTTTCCCCATACAAAAATTTATACACACACTCTTATGTGACACTAATTGCTCTCCTCATACTGTGACAGGACACTCCTCCTTTCCACCCCTGATTCCCCATGTCCATTCAACCAGCTCCTAACCCTCTCTGCCTTCCCATCTCACCTCTGGACAGAAGCTGCCCATTTAGTCTCTGGTATCTACTTGAGCTAAGAGGTATACTCCTAATGACTATCACTTTATGTCACACAATCCAGTCGAATCCCTGTCTGAAGAGTTGGCCTCAGAAATTATTTTACTTCTGGGCTGATAGAGAATCCAGGGGCCATGTTTTCCAGGGTTCCTCTAGTCTCAATCAGACCATTAAGTCTGGTCCTCTTACTAGAATTTGAGTTCTGCACCCCACCTTTCTCCTGCTCTATCTGGGCCTCTCTGTTGTGTTCCCTGTCAGGGAGGTCATTGGTGGTAGCCAGCAACATCTAGTTCTTCTGGTCTCAGGCTGATGAAGTCTCTGGTTTAGGTGGCCCTTTCTCTCTTTTGGGCTAATACTTCCCTTGTGTCTTTGGTGTTCATTCTCCTTTACTCCAGATGGTTGGGACCAATTGATGCATCTTAGATGGCCACTTGCAAGCTTTTAAGACACCGGAAGCCACTCACCAAAGTGGGATGCAGAATATTTTCTTAATAAGCTTTGTTATGCCAATTGACCTAGATGTCCCCTGAAAGCATGGTCCCCAGAGCCCTACCCCTGCTAATCTGTCCATCAAAGTGTTTGATTGTATTCAGGAAACTTCCTAGCTTTGGTATAAGATGTTTCATGGCTTCATCGTTGTTCTTTATCGTTGTGTAGTATTCCACTGTGTGAATATACCATAATTTGTTTATCCATTCGTCCATTGATGGGCACCTAGGTTGTTTCCATCTTTTTGCTATTGTGAACAGTGCTGCTATGAACACAAGTGTGCATGTATCTATTCGTGTGATGGCTCTTATTTCTCTAGGATACATTCCAAGGAGTGGATAGCTGGATCCTATCGTACTTCTATTTCTAGGTTTTTAAGGAAGTGCCAAATTGATTTCCAAAGTGGTGGTACCATTTTAAATTCCCACCAACAGTGTATAAGTGCTCCAGTCTCTCCATAACCTCTCCAGCATATTATTTTGTGTTTTTTGGATTAATGCTAGCCTTGTTGGGGTGAGATGATATCTCATTGTAGTTATGATCTGCATTTCTCTAATGGCTAATGATCATGAGCATTTCTTCATGTGCCTGTTAGCTGCCTGAATATCTGCTTTGGCGAAGTGCCTGTTCATATCCTTTGCCCATTTTTTAACTGGGTTATTTGTCTTTTTGTTGTTGAGGTTTTGCTGTATCTTGTAGATTTGAGATTAGATGCTGATTAGATTTATCGTAGCCAAATTTTTTTTCTTAGTCTTTAGGTTTTATTTTTACTCTTTTGGTGAAGTCTTTTGATGAGCATTAAGTGTTTGATTTTTAGGAGCTTCTGGTTATCTAGTCTCTCCTCTGGTGCTTGTGCATTATTACTTATGGATCCTATTGTGTTTATGCCAGGTATTAGGGCTCCTAGCATTGCCCCTATTTTTTCTTCCATGATCTTTATTGTTTTCAATTTTACATTTAAGTCTTTGATACATTTTGAGTTAGTTTTTGTGCATGGTGTGAGGTATGGGTATTGTTTTAGTTTTTTTGCAGATGGATATCCAGTTATGCCAGCACTATTTGTTAAAGAGACTGTCTTTTCCCCAGTTAATGGGTTTTGGGCCTTTGTCAAATATCAGCTGCTCATAGGTGGATGAATTTATGTCTGGATTCTCAATCCTGTTTCATTGGTCTATGTATCTGTTGTTGTACCAGTACCAGGCTGTTTTGACTACTGTGGCAGTATAATAGGTTCTAAAATTAGGAAGTGTGAGGCCTCCCACTTTGTTCTTCTTCTTGAGCAATGCTTTATTTATTCGGGACCTCTTCCCTTTCCATATGAAGTTGGTGATTTGTTTCTCCATCTCATTAAAAAATACCACTGGAATTTGGATCGGGATTGCATGTATCTGTAGATCGCTTTGGGTAGAATTGACATTTTCACAATGTTGAGTCTACTTGTCCACGAGCAAGGTATGTTTTTCCGCTTCTGCAAATCTCTTGGATTCTTGCAGTAGTGTCTTGTAGTTTTCATTGTATAGGTGTTTTACATCTCTGGTAAGATTTATTGCAAAGTATTTTATCTTCTTGGGGGCTATTGCAAATGGTATTGATTTGGTGATTTCCTCTTCGAGGTTCTCTTTGTTAGTGTAAAGGAATCCAACTGATTTTTGTATGTTTATCTTGTATCCTGAAACTTTGCTGAAATCTTCTATTAGTTCCAGTAGTTTTCTTGTGGATTCTTTGGGGTTTTCTGTGTATAAGATCATATCATCTGCAAATAGATATTGACATCTTCCCTACCAATTTGGATGTCCTTTATTTCTTTTTCTAGCCTAATTGCACTGGCTAGGACCTCCAGCACAATGTTGAATAGGAGTGGTGATAAAGGGCATCCTTGTCTGGTTCCCATTCTCAAGGGGAATGCTTTTAAAGTCTCTCCATTTAGGATGATGTTGGCTGTTGGCTTTGTATAAATGTCCTTAAGTATATCGAGGAATTTCCCTTCTATTCCTGTTTTGTTGAGAGTTTTTATCATGAATGGGTGTTGGACTTTGTCAAATGCCTTTTCTGCATCGATTGATAAGATCATGTGGTTCTTGTCTTTTGTTTGATTTATGCGATGGATTACATTGATGGTTTTTCTAATGTTGAACCACCCCTGCATACTTGGTATAAATCCCACTTGATCATGGTGAACTATTTTTTTGATATGTTGTTGAATTCTATTGGCTAGAAATTTGCTGAGGGTTTTTGCATCAATGTTCATGGGGATATTGGTCTATAATTTTCTTTTTTTGTGGTGTCTTTACTGAGTTTTGGTATCAGGGTTATGCTGGCTTCATAGAATGAGTTTGGGAGTATTCCATACTTTTCTATGCTCTGAAATACCTTTAGCAGTAGTGGTGTTAACTCTTCTCTGAAAGTTTGGTAGAATTCTCCAGTGAAGCCATCCGGGCCAGGGCTATTATTTTATTGGGAGTTTTTAAATTACCTTTTCAGTCTCTTCTTTTGTTATGGTTTATTTAGTTGTTCTACCTGTGTTTTAGGTTAGGTAGGTAGTGGGTTTCTAGAAATTTGTCCATTTCCTCTAGGTTTTCAAATTTGTTAGAGTACAATTTTTCATAGTATTCTGTTATGATTCTTTTAATTTCGGTTGGGTCTGTTGTGATATCACCCATCTCACTTCTTACGTGGGTTATTTGCTCTCTCTCCTGTTTTTCTCTTGTCAGTTTAGCCAATGGTTCATCAATTTTGTTGATCTTTTCAAAGAACAAGCTTATGATCTTGTTAACTCTTTCAATTGTTTTCCTATTCTCTATTTCATTTAATTCTGCTCTAATTCTTATTTCCTTTCTTCTGGTACCTAAGGGCTTCTTTTCTTGCTCTCTTTCTCCTTGTTCCAGTTGTAGGGTTAATGTTTTGACTATGGCCCTTTCTTCTTTTTGGATGTGTGCATTTATTGCTATCAACTGACCACTAAGCACTACCTTGGCTGTGTCCCAAATGTTCTGGTAGGATGTGTTTTCATTCTTGTTTGATTCTATGAATTTCTTTATTCCATCCTTAATTTCTTCTATAACCCATTAGTTTTTGAGCAAGGTGCTGTTCAGTATCCATGTGTTTGATTTTTTTCCCTTGCTTTTTCTGTTGTTGATTTCTACTTTTATGGCTTTACGGTCAGAAAAGATGTTTTGTAACATTTCAATGCTCTGGATTTTGTTAAGGCTTGCTTTATGGCCTAATATGTGGTCTGTTCTGGAGAATACTCCATGTGTGTTGGAAAAAAAAGTATACTTGGCTGCTGTTGGGTGGAGCGTTCGGTATATGTCTATGAGATCAAGTTGGCTGATTGCAGCATTTAGCTCTTCCGTGTCTTTGTTGAGCTTCTTTCTGGATGTTCTGTCCTTCACCAAAAGTGGTGTGTTGAAGCATCCTACTACTATTGTGCAGCTGTCTATTTCTCTTTTCAGTGCTGTAAAGTTTGTTTTATGTATTTTGGAGCCCTGTTGTTCGGTGCGTGAATATTTATTATAGTTATGTCCTTCTGGTGTGTTGACCCTTTCATCATTAAATAGTGTCCTTCCTTGTCCTTTGTGGTGGATTTTACTTTAAAGTCTATTTTTAGACGTCCAGCAAAATGGCGCTCTAGGCAGAAGCACCACACCGTCCCTCCACAGCAAAGATCCGAAAAACTAAGCCAACAGAGAAAACAACAATCCTGAAACTCTAAAACATCAAACGAAGAGATAAAGAACTCAGCCAAGCACCAAATGGAGTGAGAAAACTGACAGAGAATGGAGAGTGAGAAGAGATTCATGCAGAGGTCCCCGATCAGCTAACGCAGTGCGGATCCGACATCTTGGACTCCTATCGGAGACCAGCAAACAGGGGGTACGAGGAAGCAGCTTCACGGAGCTTCCAGCGGGAGACAAAACAACTGGTAATTTGTGAGATACGCTTTCCCACCCCCCATCCTTCTTCACACCCACTCGGCCTCCTCCACTTCCCGCGGCCACAGTCTCTTGTCCGTGGGGCGCCGGCTGCTTGGATTCCACACGCCTGAGCGGGCCGGTTCTCTGGGTGCCATGTTTTGGCTGCTGGTGTTGCTTTTTTCCACTTCTTTTGATTTCTTCCTTGCCTCTCACTGCCTCCCCCTCCTTTCGCTCGAGTGTCTGGTTCCGTGCGCCATCTTTGCTTCTTGCTGGGGGGCTGCGAAGCTCCGGTGGTTTGTGGTGTACGCTTTCCCACTCCCTGCCCTTACTCACCCACACTTGGCCCCCTCTGCTTCCCACAAACACAGTCTCTTGTCTGAGAAACACCGGCTGCTTCGATTCCACGAGCCCGCACTAGCTGGCTCTCTGAGTGCCATTTGTTGGCTGCTGGTGTTGCTTTTTTTTCTGCTTCTTTTGATTTCTTCCTTACCTCTCACCACCTCCCCCTCCTTTCACTCAAATACCTGGCTCCGTGCGCCATCTTTGCTTCATCCTGAGGGGCCGTGGAGCTCCGTTCGACTGTGGAGCTACTTACCGATCTACACTGCTGCGCTGGTGGGATCCCAGGGCTTTTGTTCATTTGTTTGTTTTGAATTGTTTGTTTGTTTTCTTTTCCTTTTCTTCAGTTGGGAGCCCTTTCTGGCTAGGCGCTGCTGCATGGCAAGGAGCCTACCCCACGGTTTGCACAGATGTGCAGAGGGATCCCTGAGGGCATTTCTGTTTTCCTTGTTTTTTTTTTTTTTTTTTTGGTTTGGGTTTTTCGTCTTCTTTTTTTTAAATTTGTTTTGTTTTCTTTTTCCTCTTTTTCCCATTTTCTCTTTCTGCATTACTCAGTTTCTCATCTCTCTATATCTTCCTTCTCTTTCTGTTCCCTGAATACCTGGCATTGTATACCTCTACGCATTCTAGCCAGGCTGTACGACAACACCTGAGAACGACATCCCCAGACCTCATAGCTGCACTGGTGGGATCCCTGCGAACTTTGTGGTTCTTTAACCTTTCCAATTTTTATTTATTCATTCTTTTCTTTTCTTCCTCTTCCCCTTTCTATTTTTCTCCATTTCATGGTCTCTCATCTCTCCACTCCTACAGCAAGATCCCCTAGCATTCTTTCTTGTTTGTTTGTATGTTTTTGACTCCTGTTCTTCTCTCCTCTCTCCCATATCCATCTTAGCTACACAGATAACAATCTCTCTGCTACGTCCTGCCTACCTGCACCATGTGCTTAATTAACATCACACCACCAAGCAGCACAGGCACGGCCTACTGGAACCTGCCCTGCGCTGATTGCCGACCCACCCTGGTGGCTGTAGTAACTGTCATGGACAGCCCGTCCCAATAACTCCGCTTCAGCTGGACCTGCCCTGTCATACCATATCTGAGTGACTCACCCTGACAACTGGAGAGGGAGGCAAAAAGAATTATGACCACAACGAGCAAACAACAAAGAACACACAGTCCGCCTGCTCATAGTCAAATTTAAAAAAAAAAAAAGAAACAAACAAATCTACAATCAATAAATGAGAAAAATAACTACTGAATGTCCCGAAGACAGTGGACAATATCAAAACATTTACAAAACCAGGACAGGATGGTTTCAGTAGGCATCCAAAATACACCCGATGACTTTCCAGTGGAAGACAATGCACTACAACTACCTGATAGGGAATTCAGATCTCTAATATTCAGAATTCCCCAAGAGCTGAGGCAAAAAACTGACAAACATGAGGAAAAAATAGACAAAGTCATGGAAAATACAGACAAAAAATTGGAAGAATTCAGGAAAATAATGCAGGAACAAAATGGCAAAATAAATTCACAACTAAAAATTATACAAAGACAACAGTTAGAAATTCAAAAGATAAACAACAAGATTTCAGAAATGGATGACGTCATTGAAGGGCTGAGAAGCAGATCTGAAACCATGGAAGACAGGATCAGTCAAATTTAAGACGAACACTTGGATACAACTCTGTTTCAGGAAAACTCAGAAAAAAGAAGAAAGAAAAATGAAGAGACCCTAAGAGTTATGTGGGATACAATCAAAAGCAAAACTCTGCGAGTGATTGGAATTCCAGAACAGGGGGAGAAAACAGAAAACACAGACAGGATCATTGAAGAACTGCTGACAGATAACTTGCCCGATATTATGAAAGATGAAAAGCTGGCCATCCAAGAACCTCAATGAACCCCATATAGAGACCTCAAAGAAAATCACCAAGACATATCATAATCACACTCGCAAAACCAAAGACAAACAAGAGAATCCTGAGAGCAGCTTGTGAAAAACAAAAAGTCACATACAGAGGAGAAACAATAAGAATAAGCTCAGATTATTCAGCAGAAACCATGCAGGCAAGAAGGCAATGGGATGACATACATAAAATCTTGAAAGAAAAGAATTGCCAGCTAAGAATAATATATCCTGCAAAACTCTCATTCAAATTTGATGGTGAAATTAGGTCATTTCCAGATAAACAGAAATTAAGGGAATATGTAAAAGTCAAACGATACTTACAAGAATTATTAAAGGGAGTTCTTCGATCTGAGGACAAACAGCTTCAGCTCACAGGCAGAATCTAGGATGCAGGATCGTACCAGCCAGATACCAATCTAGGAAATGAACTCTCGAGGACTATCCCAAACCAAAAGAAATACAACAGGGAAACAGAGCAGTTAATCAGTAAATGACAAAAACATCAAAACAATAAAAGAGAGAATAAATGGCATAGGTATAGAACCTTCTAATGGAGAGGAAGGCAAGGCAATACCAAGTAATGGTAGCCTGCTTCAAATTAGAAAGATAAGGGTAAAATTCATGGTAACCACAAAGAAAGTTAACAAACATACTCATAAAAAAAGAGGAAAAACATAAAGTCTCAGAAAAACAAAACCTACAAAAACAAAAGAAATTAAAAAAAAATCCACAAACAAAAGTAACTCAGCACAAGAGAGTAAGAAGAACAAAGAACATGTCAGCACCACAAAAAAAGCACTACAAAATGACAGCAACAAACTCACATCTATCAATAGTTACACTGAATGTAAACTGAATCAATGGACCCAGAAAGAGATGGAGAGTGACAGAATGGATTAAAAAACAGGATCCATCAATATGCTGTCTACAAGAGACACACCTTGGAAGCAAAGATGTGAATTTATTAAAAGTCAAAGTTTGGAAAAAAATATATCAAGCTAACAACTACCAAAAAAGAGCAGGAGTGGCAATTCTAATCGCAGATAAAATAGACTTCAAAACCAAATCTACCATAAAAGACAAAGAAGGACACTATATAATGATTAAGGGGATGATCCACCATGAAGACATAACCATAATAAACATCTACGCACCCAATGACAGGGCTCCAAAATACATAAAAGAAACTCTAACAACACTGAAAAGAGAAATTGACAGTTCCACAATAGTAGGAGACTTCAACACACCGCTCTCAGTAATGGACAGAACAACTAAGAAGAAACTCAGCAAAGATACAGAAGACCTAAAGGGCACAATCAGCTACCTTGACCTCATAAACATATATAGAATGCTCCATCCAACCGCTGCAAAGTACACATTCTTTTCGAATGCACATGGAACATTCTCCAGAATAGACCACATCTTAGGCCAAAGAGCAATCCTCAAAAAGATCCAAAATGTTGAGATAATTCAAACTATCTTCTCTGACCACAATGCCATCAAGGTATAAATTAACAATTGAAAGAGCAAGGAAAAAAAATTAATCACATGGAAACTGAACAATACTCTGCTTACACAGCACTGGGTAATAGAAGAAATCAGAGAGGGAATAAAAAAATTCCTAGAATCAAATGAGAATGAAAACACATCATACACAAACCTTTGGGACACAGCAAAGGCAGTCCTCAGAGGACAATTTATAGCAACAGATGCACACATCAAAAAAGAAGAAAGGACAAAATCAAAACATTAACTACACAACTCAAACAAATAGAAAGAGAACAGCAAAAAAAGCCCACAGCCACTGGAAGAAAGGAAATAATCAAGATCAGTGCAGAAATAAATGAAATAGAGAACAGAAAAACAATAGAAACAATCAACAAAACCAAAAGTTGGGTCTTTGAAAGAATCAATAAAATGGACAAAACACTGGCCAGACTGACAAAAGAAAAACAGGAGAGGATGCAAATAACCCAAATAAGAAATGAAATGGGTGACATTGCAACAGAACCAACTGAAATGAAAAGGATCATAACAGAATATTATGAAAAAGTATAATCCAACAAATTTGAAAACCTAGAGGAAATGGATAAATTTCTAGAAACACACTACCTAGCCAAACGACAACAAAGTGATGTTGAAAATCTGAACAGACCCATAACAAGAGAAGAGATTGAAAAGGTAATTAAAAAAATCCCAACTAAAAAGGCCCTGGCCCAGATGGCTTCACTGGAGAATTCTACGAAACATTCAGAGAAGAGCTTGTACCACTACTACTCAAGCTATTTCAGAGCATAGAAAAGGAAGCAACACTTCCAAATTTATTCTATGAAGCCAGCATAACCCTGATACCAAAACCAGGCAAAGATGCCACAAAAAAAGAAAATTACAGACCAATATCTCTCATGAATATAGATGCAAAAATTCTCAACAAAAGTCTAGCCAATAGAATTCAGCATCATATCAAAACAATAATACACCACGACCAAGTGGGATTCATACCAGGTATGCAAGGATGGTTCAACATAAGAAAATCAATCAACGTAATCCACCACATAAATAAAAGGAAAGAAAAGAATCACATGATCATCTCAATTGATGCAGAAAAGGCATTCGACAAAGTCCAACACCCATTCCTGATAAAAACTCTCAGTGAAATAGGTAAAGAAGGGAAATTTCTCCACATAATAAAGGGCATCTATGCAAAACCAATGGCCAACATCATTCTTAATGGAGAGAGGCTGAAAACATTCCCCTTGAAAACAGGAACAAGACAAGGATGCCCTTTATCACCACTCCTATTCAACACTGTGCTGGAAGTTCTAGCTAGAGCAATAAGGCAAGAAAAAGAAATAAAGGGCATCCAAATTGGTGATGAAGAAGTTGAACTGTCCCTGTTTCCAGACGATATGATACTATACATAGAAAACCCTAAAGACTCCACGAGAAATCTACTGGAACTAATAGAAGGATTCAGCAGTGTAGAAGGAGACGAGATAAACATTCAAAAATCAGTTGAATTCCTATACACTAATAAGGAGAATGATGAAAAGGAAATCGGAAAAACAGTACCATTTATAATAGCCCCTAAAAAGATAAAATGCTTAGGAATAAATCTGACCAGGGATGTGAAAGACCTATACAAAGAAAACTACGAAACACTTCTGCGAGAAACCCAAAGGGATCTACATAAATGGGAAAACATACCATGCTCAAGGATATGTAGGCTCAACATTGTGAAAATGACAATTCTACCCAAAGCAATTTACAAATACAACGCAGTCCCGATCCAGATACCAACAACTTTCTTCAAAGAGATGGAAAAACAAATCATTAACTTTATATGGAAAGGGAAGAAGCCCCGAATAAGTAAAGCACTACTGAAGAAGAAGAATAAAGTTGGAGGGCTCACACTACCTGACCTTAGAACCTACTATATAGCTACGGTAGTCAAAACAGCCTGGTTCTGGTACAACAACAGATACATTGACCAATGGAAAAGAATTGAGAACCCAGATATAAATCCATCCACCTACGGTCACCTGATCTTCGACAAGGGCCCGAATGGGGAAAACACAGTCTTTTTAACAAATGGTGCTGGCAAAACTGAATATCCATCTGCAAAAAAATGAAACAGGACCCATAGCTCACGCCGTACACAAAAACTACTTCAAAATGGATCAAAGACCTGAATATAAAGCCTAAAACTATAAAGTTCATAAAAGAAAAAATAGGACCAACACTACAGGCCCTAATACACGGCATTAACAGGATACAAAGCATAACCATCAACACACAAACCTCAGAAAATAAGGTAGATAACTGGGATCTTCTAAAAATCAAACACCTATGCTCTTCAAAAGACTTCACCAAAAGAGTGAAAAGAGAACCTACACGCTGAGAAAAAACTTTTCGACACTACAAGTCAGACAAAGGTCTAATCTCCATAATCTATAAGAAGATCCAACACCTCTACAACAAACAGACAAATAATCCTATTAAAAAATGGGCAAAGGAAATGAACAGACACTTCACCAAAGAAGACATTCAAGCGGCCAACAGACACATGAGGAAATGCTCACGATCACTAGCCATTAGAGAAATGTAAATTAAAACCACAATGAGATACCATCTCACCCCGGCATTACTGGCATGAATCAAAAACAGTGGAAATAACAAATGTTGGAGGGGCTGCAGGGAGATCAGAACTTTTATGTACTGCTGGTGGGAATGCAGAATGATACAACCATTTTGGAAAATGATATGGCGCTTCCTCAGAAAGCTAGAAACAGACATACTATTCGATCCAGCAATCCCACTCCTACGAATAGATCCTAGAGAAATAAGAGTCGTCACTCGAATAGACATACGCACACCCATGTTCATGGCAGCATTGTTCACAATAGCAAAATGATGGAAACAACCTAGATGCCTATCAACAGATTAATGCATAAACAAACTATGGTACATACACACCATGGAGTACTATGCAACGAGAAAGGACAACAATGCATCTGTGAAGCATCTCATAACATGGATGAAACTGGAGGACATTATGCTGAGTGAAATAAGTCAATCACAAAAGGACAAATATTGTATGAGACCTCTATTGTAAAAACCCGTGAAAAAGTTTACACACAGAAAGTAACAATCTTTGTTGGTTATGAGGGATGGGGGGGTGGGTGGAATACTAAATAGGTAATAGACAAGTGGTATCTTGGGTGAAGGGTGAGACAGTACACAACACCAGGGAAACCAGCACAACTTGTACAAGGAAAGGTCATGGAAGCTCCCTAGACACATCCAAACTCCCTGAGGGACTGAATTGCTGGGCAGAGGGCTGTGGGGACCATGGACTCGGGGAACATCTAGCTCAACTGGCATAACACAGTTTATAAAGACAACGTTCTACATTCTACCTTGGTGAGTAGTGTCTGGGATCTTAAAAGCCTGTGAGCAGTCATCTAGATACTCCACTGGTCTCACCCCTTCGAGAGCAAGGGAGAATGAAGAGAACAGGATACAAGGAAAAGATTAGTCCGAAGGACTAATGGACCACAGCTACCAAGGCCTCCACCAGACTGAGTCCAGTACAGCTAGATGGTGCCCAGATACCACCACTGACTGATCTGACCAGGATCACAACAGAGGGTTCTGGACAGAGCTGGAGAAGGATGTAGAACAAAATTCTAATACAAAAAAGACCAGATTTACTGGCCTGAAACATACTGGAGAAACCCTAAAAATATGGCCCCCAGACACCCTTTTAGCTCAGTGGTGAAGTCACTTCTGAGGTTCACCGTTCAGCAAGGGATTGGACAGCCCCATAAAACAAAACGGGACTAACGAGGCACAGCAGTCCAGGGACAAGGACTAGAAGACAGAAGGGGACAGGAAAGGTGGTGATAGGGAACCCAAGGTTGAGTAAGGACAGGGTTGACATGTAGGTGGGGTTGTTAACCATTGTCATAGGGCAACATGGGTACTAACCGTTTAATGAGAAACTATTTTATTCTGTAAACCTTCATCTAAAGTGAGAATAGCAGCACAATTGGAAGAACGTAATTGATGTCACTGAGCTGTGCATGTAGAAATTTTTGAAATGGTTTATCTTTAGCTATGTATATTTTCACCAAAAAAAAAAAAAAAAAAATAAGGTCGAGAAGGGAAAAGGTTGACATGTCGTGGGTTTGTTAACCATTGTCATGAAACAATATGTGTACTGACGGTTTAATGAGAAAGTATTTGTTCTGTAAACCTTTACCTGAAGTACAATTAAAAGAAAAAGAGAGAGCAGGAGTGGCAATATTAATCTCTGACAAAATACTTTTTTTTAAACTTTTTTTTTTATTGTACTTCAGGTGAAGGCTTACAGGACAGATAGTTTCTCATGAAAACAGTAGTACACATACTGTTTTATGACATTGGTTAACAACCCCACAACATGTCAACACTCTAACTTCTCACCTTTTTTTTTTTTTTTTTTTGGTGAAAATACACATAAGCCAAAGATACGCCATTTCAAAAATTTCTACATTCACAGTTCAGTGACACTGACTACACTCTTCCAGTTGTGCTGCTATTCTCACTTAAGATGAAGGCTTACAGAACAAAATAGTTTCTCATTTAACAGTTACTACACATGTTGCCCTATGACAATGGTTAACAATCTCACAACACATCAACAATATCCTTACTCAGCCTTGGGTTCCCTATCACCAGCTTCCTTGTCCCCTTCTGCCTTCTGGCCCTTGTCCCTGGACTGCTGTACCTCATTAGTCC
Organism: Dugong dugon; assembly: GCA_030035585.1. Lineage (NCBI taxonomy): Eukaryota > Metazoa > Chordata > Mammalia > Sirenia > Dugongidae > Dugong > Dugong dugon. The sequence continues at coordinate 75,807,644 of CM057473.1, forward strand.
CATTTGGTTTTATGGGAATGTCCACTCCCAGGCTGAATGGTGAACCTCGGAGATAACTTCACCACTGAGCTAAAAGGGTGTCTGGGGGCCATACTCTCAGGCTTTCTCCAGTCTCCTTTAGGCCACTAAGTCTGGTCGTTTTTTTTTTTTTTTGTGAGTTAGAATTATGTTCTACATCCTTCTCCAGCTCTGTCCAGAACCCTCTTTTGTGATCCTGGTCAGATCAGTCAGTGGTGGTAGTCGGGCACCATCTAGCTGTACTGGACTCAGTCTGGTGGAGGCCTTGGTAGCTGTGGTCCATTAGTCCTTCGGACTAATCTTTTCCTTGTATCCTGTTCTCTTCATTTTCCCTTGCTCCCGAAGGGGTGAGACCAGTGGAGTATGCTCACAGGCTTTTAAGACCCCAGACACTAATCACCAAGGTAGAATGTAGAACGTTGTCTTTATAAACTGTGTTATGCCAGTTGAGCTAGATGTTCCCCGAGTCCATGGTCCCCACAGCCCTCTGCCCAGCAATTCAGTCCCTCAGGGAGTTTGGATGTGTCTAGGGAGCTTCCATGACCTTTCCTTGTACAAGTTGTGCTGGTTTCCCTGGTGTTGTGTACTGTCTCACCCTTCACCCAAGATACCACTTGTCTATTACCTATTTAGTATTCCACCCACCCCCCCATCCCTCATAACCAACAAAGATTGTTACTTTCTGTGTGTAAACTTTTTCACGGGTTTTTACAATAGAGGTCTCATACAATATTTGTCCTTTTGTGATTGACTTATTTTACTCAGCATAATGTCCTCCAGTTTCATCCATGTTATGAGATGCTTCACAGATGCATTGTTGTCCTTTCTCGTTGCATAGTACTCCATGGTGTGTATGTACCATAGTTTGTTTATGCATTAATCTGTTGATAGGCATCTAGGTTGTTTCCATCATTTTGCTATTGTGAACAATGCTGCCATGAACATGGGTGTGCGTATGTCTATTCGAGTGACGACTCTTATTTCTCTAGGATCTATTCGTAGGAGTGGGATTGCTGGATCGAATAGTATGTCTGTTTCTAGCTTTCTGAGGAAGCACCATATCATTTTCCAAAATGGTTGTATCATTCTGCATTCCCACCAGCAGTACATAAAAGTTCTGATCTCCCTGCAGCGCCTCCAACATTTGTTATTTCCACTGTTTTTGATTCATGCCAGTAATGCCGGGGTGAGATGGTATCTCATTGTGGTTTTAATTTACATTTCTCTAATGGCTAGTGATCGTGAGCATTTCCTCATGTGTCTGTTGGCCGCTTGAATGTCTTCTTTGGTGAAGTGTCTGTTCATTTCCTTTGCCCATTTTTTAATAGGATTATTTGTCTGTTTGTTGTAGAGGTGTTGGATCTTCTTATAGATTATGGAGATTAGACCTTTGTCTGACTTGTAGTGTCGAAAAGTTTTTTCTCAGTGTGTAGGTTCTCTTTTCACTCTTTTGGTGAAGTCTTTTGAAGAGCATAGGTGTTTGATTTTTAGAAGATCCCAGTTATCTACCTTATTTTCTGAGGTTTGTGTGTTGATGGTTATGCTTTGTATCCTGTTAATGCCGTGTATTAGGGCCTGTAGTGTTGGTCCTATTTTTTCTTTTATGAACTTTATAGTTTTAGGCTTTATATTCAGGTCTTTGATCCATTTTGAAGTAGTTTTTGTGTACGGCGTGAGCTATGGGTCCTGTTTCATTTTTTTGCAGATGGATATTCAGTTTTGCCAGCACCATTTGTTAAAAAGACTGTGTTTTCCCCATTCGGGCCCTTGTCGAAGATCAGGTGACCGTAGGTGGATGGATTTATATCTGGGTTCTCAATTCTTTTCCATTGGTCAATGTATCTGTTGTTGTACCAGAACCAGGCTGTTTTGACTACCGTAGCTATATAGTAGGTTCTAAGGTCAGGTAGTGTGAGCCCTCCAACTTTATTCTTCTTCTTCAGTAGTGCTTTACTTATTCGGGGCTTCTTCCCTTTCCATATAAAGTTAATGATTTGTTTTTCCATCTCTTTGAAGAAAGTTGTTGGTATCTGGATCGGGACTGCGTTGTATTTGTAAATTGCTTTGGGTAGAATTGTCATTTTCACAATGTTGAGCCTACATATCCTTGAGCATGGTATGTTTTCCCATTTATGTAGATCCCTTTGGGTTTCTCGCAGAAGTGTTTCGTAGTTTTCTTTGTATAGGTCTTTCACATCCCTGGTCAGATTTATTCCTAAGCATTTTATCTTTTTAGGGGCTATTATAAATGGTACTGTTTTTCCGATTTCCTTTTCATCATTCTCCTTATTAGTGTATAGGAATTCAACTGATTTTTGAATGTTTATCTCGTCTCCTTCTACACTGCTGAATCCTTCTATTAGTTCCAGTAGATTTCTCGTGGAGTCTTTAGGGTTTTCTATGTATAGTATCATATCGTCTGGAAACAGGGACAGTTCAACTTCTTCATCACCAATTTGGATGCCCTTTATTTCTTTTTCTTGCCTTACTGCTCTAGCTAGAACTTCCAGCACAGTGTTGAATAGGAGTGGTGATAAAGGGCATCCTTGTCTTGTTCCTGTTTTCAAGGGGAATGTTTTCAGCCTCTCTCCATTAAGAATGATGTTGGCCATTGGTTTTGCATAGATGCCCTTTATTATGTGGAGAAATTTCCCTTCTTTACCTATTTCACTGAGAGTTTTTATCAGGAATGGGTGTTGGACTTTGTCGAATGCCTTTTCTGCATCAATTGAGATGATCATGTGATTCTTTTCTTTCCTTTTATTTATGTGGTGGATTACGTTGATTGATTTTCTTATGTTGAACCATCCTTGCATACCTGGTATGAATCCCACTTGGTCGTGGTGTATTATTGTTTTGATATGATGCTGAATTCTATTGGCTAGACTTTTGTTGAGAATTTTTGCATCTATATTCATGAGAGATATTGGTCTGTAATTTTCTTTTTTTGTGGCATCTTTGCCTGGTTTTGGTATCAGGGTTATGCTGGCTTCATAGAATAAATTTGGAAGTGTTGCTTCCTTTTCTATGCTCTGAAATAGCTTGAGTAGTAGTGGTACAAGCTCTTCTCTGAATGTTTCGTAGAATTCTCCAGTGAAGCCATCTGGGCCAGGGCCTTTTTAGTTGGGATTTTTTTAATTACCTTTTCAATCTCTTCTCTTGTTATGGGTCTGTTCAGATTTTCAACATCACTTTGTTGTCGTTTGGCTAGGTAGTGTGTTTCTAGAAATTTATCCATTTCCTCTAGGTTTTCAAATTTGTTGGATTATACTTTTTCATAATATTCTGTTATGATCCTTTTCATTTCAGTTGGGTCTGTTGCAATGTCACCCATTTCATTTCTTATTTGGGTTATTTGCATCCTCTCCTGTTTTTCTTTTGTCAGTCTGGCCAGTGGTTTGTCCATTTTATTGATTCTTTCAAAGACCCAACTTTTGGTTTTGTTGATTGTTTCTATTGTTTTTCTGTTCTCTATTTCATTTATTTCTGCACTGATCTTGATTATTTCCTTTCTTCCAGTGGCTGTGGGCTTTTTTTGCTGTTCTCTTTCTATTTGTTTGAGTTGTGTAGTTAATGTTTTGATTTTGTCCTTTCTTCTTTTTTGATGTGTGCATCTGTTGCTATAAATTGTCCTCTGAGGACTGCCTTTGCTGTGTCCCAAAGGTTTGTGTATGATGTGTTTTCATTCTCATTTGATTCTAGGAATTTTTTTATTCCCTCTCTGATTTCTTCTATTACCCAGTGCTGTGTAAGCAGAGTATTGTTCAGTTTCCATGTGATTAATTTTTTTTTCCTTGCTCTTTCAATTGTTAATTTATACCTTGATGGCATTGTGGTCAGAGAAGATACTTTGAATTATCTCAACGTTTTGGATCTTTTTGAGGATTGCTCTTTGGCCTAAGATGTGGTCTATTCTGGAGAATGTTCCATGTGCATTCGAAAAGAATGTGTACTTTGCACCTGTTGGATGGAGTGCAGCTGTTGGGTGGAGTGTTCTATATATGTTTATGAGGTCAAGTTAGCTGATTGTGCCCTTTAGGTCTTCTGTATCTTTGCTGAGTTTCTTCTTAGTTGTTCTGTCCATTACTGAGAGCGGTGTGTTGAAGTCTCCTACTATTGTTGTGGAATATGTCAGTGTCTCTTTTCAGTGCTGTTACAGTTTGTTTTATGTATTTTGGAGCCCTGTCATTGGGTGCGTAGATGTTTATTATGGTTAAGTCTTCATGATGGATCATTCTCTTAATCTTTATATAGTGTCCTTCTTTGTCTTTTATGGTGGATTTTGTTTTAAAGTTTATTTTATGTGAGATAAGTATTGCCACTTCTGCTCTTTTTTGGTAGTTGTTAGCTTGATATATTTTTTTCCAACCTTTGATTTTTGATTAACTCATGTCTTTGTTTCTAAGATGTGTCTCTTGTAGACAGCATATTGATGGATCCTATTTTTTAATCCATTCTGTCACTCTCCATCTCTTTATGGGTCCATTGATTCAATTTACATTCAGGGTAATTATTGATAAATGTGAGTTTATTGCTGTCATTTTGTAGTGCTTTTTTTGTGGTGCTGACATTTACTTTGTTCTTCTTACTCTCCTGTGCTGAATTCCTTTTGTTTGTGGATTTTATTTTCTTTTGTTTTTGTAGGTTTTGTTTTTACTGAGACTTTATGTTTTTCCTCTTTATTTTGATGAGTAGGTTTGTTAACTTTCTTTGTGGTTACTGTGAAATTTACCCTCATCTAAGTTCGAAGCAGTCTATTATTACTTTGTATTGCCTTGCCTTCCTCTCCATTAGAAGGTTCTATACCTACACCGTTTAGTCCCTCTTTTATTGTTCTGATGTTGTTGTAATTTGCAGATTAACTGCTCTGATTCCCTGTTGTATTTGTTTTAGTTTTGGACAGTCCTCGAGAGCTCATTTCCTAGATTGGTATCTGGCTCGTACGATCCTTCGTCCTTGATTCAGCGTGTGAGCTGAAGTTGTTTGTTCTCAGATGAAAGGACTCCCTTTAATAATTCTTGTAAGTTTCGTTTGACTTTTATATATTCCCTTAATTTCTGTTTATCTGGAAATGTCCTAATTTCACCACCATATTTGAACGAGAGTTTTGCAGGACATATTATTCTTGGCTGGCAATTTTTTTTCTTTCAAGGTTTTGTCTATGTCATCCCATTGCCTTCTTGCCTGCATGGTTTCTGCCGAATAATCTGAGCTTAGTCTTATTGTTTCTCCTCTGTATGTGACTTCTTGTTTTTCATGAGCTGCTCTCAGGATTCTTTGTTTGTCTTTGGTTTTGCGAGTGTGATTATGATATGTCTTGGTGATTTTCTTTTGGGGTCTCTCCTATATGGGGTTCGTTGAGCTTCTTGGATGGCCAGCTTTCATCTTTCATGATACTAGGGAAGTTTTCTGTCAGCAGTTCTTGAATGATCCTGCCTGTGTTTTCTGTTTTCTCCCCGTTCTGAAAATCCGATCACTCACGAATTTTGCTTTTGATTGTATCCCACATAATTCTCAGTGTCTGTTCATTTTTCTTTGTCCTTTTTTCTGAGTTTTCCTCAAACTGAGTTGTATTCAAGTGTTTGTCTTCAATCCCGCTGATCCTGTCTTCCACCATTTCAAATCTGCTCCTCAGCCCTTCTATGACACTGTCCATTTCTGAAATCTTGTTGTTTATCTTTTGGATTTCTAATTGTTGTTTTTGTATAATTTCTTGTTGTGTATTTATTTTGGCATTTGTTCCTGTATTATTTTCCTGAATTCTTCCATTTTCTTGCCTGCATTGCCCATGAATTTTCTGCCTTTTCCATGAATTTGTCTATTTTTTCCTCCTTTCTGTCTGTTTTTTGCTCCAACTCTTGGATTATGCTGAGTATTAGAGATTTGAATTCCCTATCAGCTAGTTGTAGTGCCTTTTCTTCTAGTGGAAAGTCATCTGGTGTTTTATTTTGGATGCCTGCTGGAACCATCCTGTCCTGTTTTTGTAAACGTTTTGATGTTGTCTGCTGTCTTCGGGGCATTCAGTAGTTATTTTTCTCCTTTATTGATTGTAGATTTGTTTGTTTCATCCTTTTTTTTTTTTTAATTTTGCTATCTCTGAGCAGGTGGGCTGTGTATTCTTTGTTGTTTGCTCATCTGTAGGCATGATACTTTTCACCTTCTTCTCCAATTGGCAGGGTCAGTTGCCCAGATATGGTACAGCAGGGCAGGTCTAGCTGAAGAGGAGTTGCTCGGAAGGGCTGTTTGTGGCACTTACCACAGCCACCAGGGCGGGTCAGTAATCAGTGCAGGGCAGGTTCCGGTAGGCCGTGCCTATGCTGCTTGGTGGTGTGATGTTAAGTGCATGGTGCAGGTAGGCAGGATGGAGGGGGGAGATTGTGATGTGTGGAGCTAAGATGGGTATGGGAGAGAGGAGAGAGGAACAGAAGCCAAAAACATACAAACAAAAAAGGATGCTAGGGGAGCTTGCCTTTGGAGTGGAGAGATGAGAAACTATGAAATGGAGAAAAACAAAAAGTGGAAGAAGAAGAAAATTATGAATAAATAAAAATTAGAAAGAAAAAAGAATAGCAAAGCTCCCAGGGATCCCACTGGTGTGGCTACGAGGTCTGGGGAAGTTGTTCCCAGGTATTGAAGTATAGCCTGGCTAGAAGGCATAGAGGTAATCACTGCCAGGTATTTGGGGGACAGGAAGAGAAGGAAGGTATAGAGATACGAGAAACTGAGAAATGAAGAAAGACAAAAAGGGAACAAGAGGGAAAAGAAAACAAAAGAAATTTAAAAATAAGAACAAGAAAACTCCCCCAAAAAACAGAAAGAAAAAAAAACCCCGCAAAAAAAGAAATGCGCTCAGGGATCCCTCTGCGCGTCTGCACAAGCTGACGGGGTAGTTCCCAAGCCACGTAGCACTGCCCGGCCAGAACAGGCTCCCAACTTGAGAAAGGAAAACAAACAAACAATTCAAAACAAACAAACATTAAAGCCCCGGGATTCCACCAGTGTGGCAGCCCAGACTGGGATGCAATTCCACGCTCAAATGGAGATCCGCAACCCCTTACGAACAAGCAAAGATGGCGCATGGAGCTAGGTATTTGAGCCAAAGGAGGGGGATGTGGTGAGAGTTAAGGAAGAAATCCAAAGAAGCAGAAAAAAGCAACACCAGCAGCCAAAAAATGGCACTCAGGGAGTCGGCCAGTGTGGGTGGGTGGAATCCAAGCAGCCAGTGCTTCCCGGTGAAGAGACTGTGGCCGCAGGGAGCTGAGGAGGCCCAGTGGGGGTGAAGAAGGGTGGGGGGTGGGAAAGCGTATATCACTAGTTACCCATTGTTCTGTCTCCTGCTGGAAGCTCCGTGAAGGTGCTTTCTTGTACCCCCTATTTGCTGGTCACTGATAAGAGTCCAAGATGGCGGATCTGCGCTGCGTTAGCTGATAGGGGACCTCTGCATGAATCTCTCCTTGTTCTCTGTTCTCTGTCAGTTTTTCACTCCATTTGGTGCTTGGCTGTGTTCTTTATCTCTTTATTTGATGTTTTAGGGTTTCAGGATTGCTGTTTTCTCTGTTTGGCTTCTTTGCTGGGTAGGGACGGCGTGGTGCTTCTGCCTAAAGCGCCATGTTGCCAGAAGTCCCTCCTGCTCTTTTTTGAGTGTTGTTTGCTTGATATGTTTTTTTCCGTCCTTTGAGTTTTAGTTTGTTTGTGTCTTTAAGTCTAAGGTGTGTCTCTTGTTTTTATTCAATCTGCCACTCTCTGTCTCTTTATTGGTGCAATTATTCCATTTACATTCAGCATAATTATTGATAGGTATGAGTTTAGTGCTGTCATTCAGATGTCTTTTTTTGTGTGTTGTTCACAGTTTCTTTGTTCCACTTAAGTTTCTGTTCTGAGTCGTTTTTCTTTATGTATTTTCTTTTCATCTTTTTCATTGTTGTTGATTTTGTGTTTGCTGAGTCTTTCTATTTTTCTAGTTTTTTATTTTGACTTTAGGATTGTTAGTTTCTTTTGTGGTCACCTTAATATTTACCCCTATTTTTCTTAGTTTATACCAGTCTCTTATTTCTTTATATTGCCTTGACTTCCTCTCCATATGAAAACTCTATGTCTACATTTTTTAAGTCCCTCTTTTTTGTTTTAATGTTGTCATCTTTTACAGTGACATCTGTTTCCCTATTTTTAGTGTTTTAGCTTTGATTTACTTTTGTGACTTCCCTATCTGGGTTGATATCTAGTTGCTCTGTCCTGTGTTCTAGTCTTGGGTTGTTATCTAATGTTACTGATTTTCTAACCAGAGGACTCCCTCTAATATTGTAATTTTGGTTTGGTTTTTGCAAATTCCCTAAACTTCTGTTTAACTGGAAATGCCCTCATTCTGCCATCATATTTGAGAGACAGTTTTGCTGGATATATAATTCTTGGCTGGCAATTTTTTTCCTTCAAGGCTTTATATATGTCATCCCATTGCCTTCTTGCCTGCATGGTTTCTGCTGAGTAGTACAAGCTTAGCCTTATTGACTCTCCTTTGTAGATGACTTTTCATTTATCCCTAGCTGCTCTTAAAATTCTCTCTTTATCTTTGGTTTTGGCAAGTTTGATTATAATATGTCTTGGTGACTTTCTTTTGGGATCTACCTCATGTGGGGTTCAATGAGCATCTTGGATAGACATCCTGTCATCATGATATCAGGGAAGTTTTCTGCCAACTAATCTTCAATAATTTTCTCTGTATTTTCTCTTATCCCCCCCCATTCTGGTACTCCTATCACTTGTAGGTTATTCCTCTTGATACAATCCCACATAATTCTTAGGGTTTCTCCATTTTTTTTAATCCTTTTATCTGATTTTTCCTCTAATAAGTTGGTGTCAAGCACTTTATCTTCATTCTTACTAATTATGACCTCCATTGCCTCAATTCTGCTCCTATGACTTTCTATCGAGTTGTCTAATTCTGACATTTTATTGTTAATCTTCTGGATTTCTGATTGCTCTCTCTCTATGGATTCTTACAGCCTGTTGAATTTGTCATTTTGCTCTTCTGTAATCTTTTTAATTTCCTCTATTGCATGTTCAGCATTTTGCTTAATTTCCTTCCTACTTTCTTGAAGAGTTCTGTATATTAATCTTTTGTATTCTTCCTTTGGTAATTTCAAAAAATTTTCCTTCTCTAGAAAATGTCTAGATTCTTTATTTTGGGAGCTTGCTGAAGCCATCATGGATTTCCTCTTTCTGTGATTTGATATTGACTGTTGTCTCCAAGCCATCAAGAAGTTATTATATTTATTTATTTTATGTTTGCTTACTGTGTCCTAGCTTATTGTTCTGTTTTGATATGCCTAAATAGACTGCTCGTATGAGCTAGTTTGATTATTGGCACCTTTGAATCTCTAATGTCCTGTCACCAGGTGTTTAGATCTGTTACTAGGTATGTGAGCTCTGGAGTCTACCCACTCCTCCTGTATGGATTCAGCCCAGGTGCCCAGGTAGACAGCCACCAAGTGTGTGCTGTAGGCTCTCACTTACAGTTCTAGACAGGCATGGGTGATTGGTGTAGGTACAGGCATCTGGCTGCAGCAGGGGGACACACTCTGAGCAAGGCAAGGGGCTGTCGGCCGCCCCCGAGTGTCCAGAGGAAGGTGTGTCCCTGTTCCCTAGAGTGCAGAGGTGGGTGGGTTTTGCAGCTGGACTATGAGCACCTAATGCTGTTGGCTGTAAGGACTGGGGGGCACCTCTTATTCATGGGCCCCTATTGCAGGTGGCTAGGTGGCGTGGGTGGAGCCACCAGTCCTAAGGCCCCTGATGTGGGTAGGTGAAGACCCTGCTTAATAGGCAGAGCCATGTCAAATGTCAAGAACCTGCCACTACACAGCTGAAACAGTTGAAATTAGATTTCCGGTATATATCCTTGTTGTACTGCGGTAATGAGGGCCTATGCTGTTGAGATGGGCCCACACAAGTCTATGCAGGGGGAAAGGCACTCTAAGTCCGTGGCTCCCTTATGCCTGTGCCTAGGCAAAGGAGCTGTGCCTACCCTGGGTTTCTGGTTTATGGGAGCCGACAGTTTATTTTTTCCCATTTGTTAATTTGTTCACTCTCCAAGTCAGGGAGAATGGCTCCAGGAGTGTGACAGATCCTACTTCCGGCCCAGGGGGCTTGGAGGTTGCTGAAGCCTGGTCCAGGACCCAGTGTAGGGCAGGGAGGGGGGAGGTAAATGGGAAAGAGGTTTTTCCCTGAGGGGGGTGTTTTTGATCCACGTGGTAGGCTGTACGCAATTACTTACCTTACGCTGATCCAGGGCTGCTTCTCACTGGTTCTGGGTGGCTGTGTAGACTCTCTGGTGCTGGGTCTCTCCTGGCACAGAAAACGTGCCTCCTGGGCACCGCTGCTTGCCTGCCTCACCGCTCAACCCCAAGCTGATCAGGCCTGAAGTGCTCAGGCTCTTGCTGGGTTAGGTCTGGCAACTCCTCGCTGCTTCTGAACCGTCTCTCTCTCCCCTGCTACTCAGTCCGGTTCCTCAACTCTGCCTTTGATGTTCAGGGCTCCCAGATTGCCATATATAATCAACTCACTTGTTTTTTTGGGTCTTTGTTGTAAGATGGTCCACCAGAAGTATGTGACTACTCGGCAATCTTGGCCCCACCTCTGGTTATTTAATTTTAAATTAATTTAAATTAAATTTAAAATTCCATTCCTCAGGCACACTAGCCACATTTTGTATGCTCAATAGCCACCACATTGGACAGCACAGAGAACACTTCTATCATCACAGAAAGTTCTCTTGGACAGCTCTTAGAACTTTGGTTTTTATTTGAATTTTCTCCAACAAAAATGATTTCTGTATTACTCATTTAATTTAAAACAAACAAATTTTTTAATGTTTCTCTCATTTCTCTTCAGGATAAAACTCACAAAATCCGATGGCAATAATTTTCTGTCTAAAAAGATTTGGAATCCTAGAATTAAAGAAATACATACACACTCAGGGACTGTTTTCTGTACTTGCTCAGCTCTGTTCTTGCTGGAATTTTGATGCAAAGGAGCTGATAAAAGACCTGGAAGTTATTTCATGTATTCATCCATGCACACATGCAACACAAACGCATCAAGTGCATTAGCTATAGTGGAAGATGAAAAGAAATAGAATGTACAAGTCCCTGCTCCGAAATTCTATAATCCTCTTGGAGTTATGGCAGCCGTAACACAGGGAAGTACAATTGCCACTGAAGTCAGAGAGCCAGTGTGGCGGGACTTCAGAGGGCGGACATGTCATTTCAGTCCAGTTGCTTCCAGAGAGAGATAGGATACAAACAATGTGCTGGCAAAGAACAGAAGGGCATTCCAGGCAGTGGGAACAACATGAACAAAACTCAGAGGTTGGCCAGTCTGTCTACAGCAGTTTTATTAATTGACACTAGAAATGTTAAGAATGGGTCTAGATGGTGGAATGCCCTCAAATGCCAGGCCAAGAGGGGAGAATTGTCATGGCCACTAAATAACAGCCATTCTCACCTTTTCCTGTGCTCTTACTATGTGCAAGTATACTTCCAAAGGATAAAGGGATGAAGCATAACCAGACCCTCTCGGGAGGCCACTAAGAATGTGACCGCCCTGGAAAAGGAACAAGACAAAGCCCTGAAATAGAAGTGTCCAGCTGGAGGTGTGACAAAGTTGGGGGAATCACACTGGGTTGGTGTGTTACAGTGGGAAGGGGGGCATATTCCACCTCTAGCCTGCAGTGACATGCTAAGTAGGTAAAAAGGACGGCAGAAGGGCCACAGTCTCCTGATCAGCACCCCTCCTGCCTTTTAGCCAAGTGATGACATTACAGATCAGAGTAGAGGACCAGAGATAAGATGGGCTAAATGCAGGCTCAACTCTGCCTCCCTCCCCAACCTCCTCCCTTTACATGGGAGGGTCACTAAACACAGCCAACAGCTAAAGGTCAAGTGGAGGAATTTTTTCTCAGGAGACATTTAGAGACAAGTGACGAGCAGAGGGCTGCAGACACAGCCTCCCAGCATTTGCACAGCACGGGAGAAAGCAGGGCTGGCAACAGCTAAGGAGCAGAGGTCCATAATCACAGAGACAGGCAAGGACCCAGGGAGCACCATGGCACGGCAGTGAGGCCAGGGTGTAGCTTCAAGAAGGAGAAATGGTCAAGACAGGAAAAAACAGTGAGAACTAAGAAGACACAGCCTGGGCAACCAGGCTTCCACTGGTGACCTTTTGGAGAGGTTTTCAGTAGAGCGGCAACATTGGAATCTCAAATAGAGAGGGTTAAGTGGAGAATGACAATTAAGGAAGGAAAGGCACATAATCTTGGCTTCGATTACTGCTGGTTCAAGATGCGTCATAAAATATTACATGGATCATTAATTTAGCAAATAAAAAAGGTTAATGCTATGTACACAGCTCTCTGCAAGGCCTTCTGAGCTCTCTGAGGGACAAGGACTGAAATTCATTCATCTCTTAATCTCCACTATTTGGCACACTGAAGCATTCGGTTTTTTTTTTTTTTTTTAAATTGTACTTCAGGTGAAGGCTTACAGAACAAATAGTTTCTCATGAAACAGTAGTACACATACTGTTTTATGACATTGGTTAACAACCCCACAACATGTCAACCCTCTAACTTCTCAACCTTTTTCTTTGGTGAAAATACACATAGCCAAAGATACACCGTTTCAAAAATTTCTACATGCACAGTTCAGTGACATTGACTATGCTCTTTCAATTGTGCTGCTATTCTCACATGAAGCATTCAGTTTTTTTAAGTACACATGAACGATGGGGGATAAGAAGCATTCCAGTAAATGACTCCTGCCCTCAAACAGCTTGCATCACAGAGAGTAAAATCTATCTAAAAAAAAAAAAAAACTACAGTGTTAGAAATTGCATTGGTGATATGGTTTAAATTTGGAGCAAAGAACTAGAAATCAGGACTTGGAATTTACAATGCATTTATGCTTTCCCCATTCCCAAAACATGTCCAATTTCCTATTGTGGTCACCAGGCAGCCTATAAAAAGCAAGGTTACTCACCTCCAGCTTTCCAAATGAACACACAGTATCAAATATAGAAACCAGAGGAAGCTTCATTGTTATGGAGCCAAAGTGACTGAACCGAAAAGAGTGTCAGTGCTTTAAATATACAGACCAACCAACAGATGTGAGATTCAGATTCTTTAAGGCTGAGAACCCAAGATCAATCATTCAAGAGTCCAAACATATAATCAGAGAGTCTGTGGAAGCATGAGTGGTGGTGCTGGGACACAGAACAGGCACCATGCCAGAGCTAAAAGGATGTAAAGCCAGGACCAGGGTGGTTGAGGTGTCAAAGGGAAATTTCAGAATCAGCGCTTTTGAAATGCAAAACAGAATCAGAAGCAAGCACTAGAATTTTGCTAAATTGCAAAACAAGTACTAGGGTGAGCCCTACTAAAAATGCAAAGTAAGCAGCCAAGCACAGCCAAGACCCATTTTTAATTAAACAGTTGTAGTATGCGTAGGCTCTCTGGGTATACCTGCACAAGGAAGAAAGTACCTCAAGCAGATTCTGCCTGTTGCAAGAAGCAGAAAGCAGACGGAATGAGAAAACAGCTAAGGTGAGTGGGTATCTGAAAGCAGAAACCCAGTTGGAAGGGGACCAAACCAAACCCAAACTCGTTGCCATCGAGTCAATTCCGATTCATAGTGACAGAGTAGAACTGCCCCATAGGGTTTCCAAGGAGTGGCTGGTGGATTCGAAAGGCTGACTTTTTGGTTAGCAGCTGAGCTCTTAATCACTACGCCACCAGGGCCCTGTGGAAAGGGACAGCTCCTGATAAAGCTCTAAATGAGGGTGAAGAATCATTCCTTCCAGGCAGATCTTCAGGCCTCTGGAGAGGGTGGTCCTGTTACTGCTCTGTTATCATTAAAAAAGAGCAGTTGATGGTGAAATATTTATTATGACCTCTCCTATTAATATCAACATCAAACAAATAAACAAACAAAACCCTCAAAACCAGTTGCTATTGAGTCAACTCCGACTTGTAGTAACCCCATGTATGTCAGAGTAGAACTGTGCTCCACAGGGTTTTCAATGGCTGTGATCTTTCAGAAGTAGATCACCAGGCCTGTCTTCCAAGGCACCTGTGGGTTTGAACCACCAACCTTTCAGTTAGCATTAACTGTTTAGCCACTCAGGGACTCCAATATCAGTATCAGCTAACATTTTTTTTTTTTTTAATATATATTTTATTGTACTTCAGGTGAAAGCTTACAGAGCAAATAGTTTCTCATGAAATAGTAGTACACATGTTGTTTTTTTTGACATTGGTTAACAACCCCACAACGTATTAAGCCTCTAAATTCTCAACCTTTTTTTTTTGATGAAAATTACAGATGGCCAAAGATACACCGTTTCAAAATTTTCTACATTCACAGTTCAGTGACATTGACTACGCTCTTCCAACTGTGCTGTTATTCTCACTTAAGATGAAGGCTTACAGAACAAAATAGTTTTTCATTTAACAGTTACTACACATGTTGCCCTATGACAATGGTTAACAATCTCACAGCACATCAAGAATATCCTTACTCCACCTTGTGTTCCCTATCACCAGGGGGCTTCCTTGTCCCCTTCTGTCTTCTGGACCTTGTCAGTGGACTATTGTACCTCTTTAGTCTCATTTGTTTATTTATTTATTTATTTATTTTTATTTTATTTAAACACCATTTCAAAACTTTTTACTTACACATTTAAGTGATATTGACTATGCTCTTCCAATTGTGCTGCCATTCTCGCCCAGGACAAAAAAGCCTCCCATTTAATAGTTACTACAAATGTTGCCCTATAGCAGTGGTCAACAATCTCACAATACATCGACAGTGTCCTTATTCAATTTGTGTTCCTTATCATCAGTTTCCTACTCTCCCTCTGCCTTCTGGCCCTTGTCACCGGACTCCTGTACATCGTTAGTCCCATTTAGTTTTACTGGGGTGTCCATTCCCAGGCTTAACATCGAACCTTGAAGGTAACTTCCCCTCTGAGCTGAAAGGGTGTCTGGGGGCCACACTCTCGAGGTTTCTCTAGTATTCTTTAGGCCAGTATATCTGGTCTTCTTCTTCTTATTTTTTTTTTTTTTTTGGGAGTTAAAATTATGCTCTACATCCTACTCCAGCTCTGCCCAGAACCCTCTGTTGTGATCCTGGTCAGAGGAGTCATTGGTGGTAGCCAGGCACCATCCAGCTGTACTGGGCTCAGTCCCGTGGAGGCCTTGGTAGCTGTGGACCATTAGTCCTTCGGACTGATCTTTTCCTTGTATCCTGTTCTCTTCGTTCTCCCTTGTTCCCGAAGGGATGAGATCAGTGGAGTATCTTAGATGGCCGCTCATAGGCTTTTAAGACCCCAGACACTACTCACCAAGGTAGAATGTAGAGCATTATCTTTATAAGTAGTGTCATGCCAATTGAGCTAGATGTTCCCCGAGATCATGGTCCCCAGAGCCCTCCGTCCAACAACTCAGTCCCTCGGGGGGTTTGGATGTGTCTATAGGGCCTCCATGACCTTTCCTTGTGCAGGTTGTGTTAGTTTCCCCTGTACTATGTACTATCTCATCTCTCACCCAAGTTACCACTTACCTATTACCTATTTAGTATCCCCCCCCCCCATCCCTGGTAACCAACAAGGATTGTTACATTTTGCATGTGAATTTTTTCATGGGTTTTTACAATAGAGGTCTCATACAATATTTGTCCTTTTGTGATTGACTTATTTCACTCAGCATGATGTCCTCCAGTTTCATCCATGTTATGAGATGGTTCACCGATTCATTGTTCTTTCTCGTTGCATAGTACTCCATTGTGTGTATGTACCATAGTTTGTGTATCCATTCGTCTGTTGATGGACATCGAGGTTGTTTCCATCGTTTTGCTATTGTGAATAATGCTGCCATGAACATAGGTGCGCATATGTCTATTCGAGTGATGACTCTTATTTCTCTAGGATATATTCCTAGGAGTGGGATTGCTGGATCGAATGGTACGTCTATTTCTAGCTTTCTGAGGAAACGCCATATCATTTTCCAAAATGGCTGTATCATTTTGCATTCCCACCAGCAGTGTATAAGAGTTCCCGTCTCCCCGCAGCCCCTCCAACATTTGTTATTTCCAGTGTTTTTGATTCGTGCCAGTAATGCCGGGGTGAGATGGTATCTCATTGTGGTTTTAATTTGCATTTCTCTAATAGCTAGTGATCGCGAGCATTTCCTCATGTGTCTGTTGGCCATTTGAATGTCTTCCTTGGTGAAGTGTCTGTTCATTTCCTTTGCCCATTTTTTGATAGGATTGGTTGTCTTTCTGTTGTAGAGGTGTTGGATTTTCTTGTAGATTATGGAGATTAGACCTTTGTCTGACTTGTACTGTCCAAAAATTTTTTCCCAGTCTGTAGGTTCTCTTTTAACTCTTTTGGTGAAATCTTTTGAAGAGCATAGATGTTTGATTTTTAGAAGATCCCAATTATCTAGTTTATCTGTTGGGTTTTTTGTGTTGATGTTTATGGTTTGTATCCTGTTAATGCCATGTATTAAGGTCTGAAGTGTTGGTCCTATTTTTTCTTCTATGAATTTTATAGTTTGAGGCTTTATATTCAGGTCTTTGATCCATTTTGAAGTAGTTTTTGTATACGGTGTGAGGTATGGGTCCTGTTTCATTTTTCTACAAATGGATATCCAGTTTTGCCAGCACCATTTGTTAAAAAGACTGTCTTTTCCCCATTTGATGTATTTTGGGCCCTTGTCAAAAATCAGGTGACCGTAGGTGGATGGATTTACATCTGAGTTCTCAATTCTGTTCCATTGGTCAATGTCTCTGTTGTTGTACCAGTACCAGGCTGTTTTGAGTACTGTAGCTGTATAGTAGGTTCTCAAGTCAGGTAGTGTGAGTCCTCCAACTTTATTCTTCTTCTTCAGTAGTGCTTTACTTATTCGAGGTTTCTTCCCTTTCCATATAAAGTTAATAATTAGTTTTTCCATCTCTTTGAAGAATGTTGTTGGTATTTGTATCGGAATTGCATTGTATTTGTAGATTGCTTTAGGTAGAATTGCCATTTTCACAATGTTGAGTCTGCCTATCCATGAGCACGGTATGTTTTTCCATTTATGTAGATCCCTTTGGGTTTCATGCAGCAGTGTTTTGTAGTTTTCTTTGTATAGGTCTTTTATATTCCTGGTCAGATTTATTCCTAAGTATTTTATCTTTTTAGGGGCTATTGAAAATGGTATTGATTTCCTGATCTCCTTTTCATCGTTCTCTTTCCCGGTGTATAGGAATCCAACTGATTTTTGAATGTTTATCTTGTATCCTGCTACTCTGCTGAATCTTTCTATTACTTCCAGTAAATTTCTCGTGGAGTCTTTAGGGTTTTCTATGTATAGTATCATATCATCTGCAAACAGGGAGAGTTTAACTTCTTCATTACCAATTTGGATGCCCTTTATTTCTTTCTCTTGCCTTACTGCTCTAGCTAGAACTTCCAGCACAATGTTAAATAGGAGTGGTGATAAAGGGCATCCTTGTCTTGTTCCTGTTTTCAGGGGGAATGTTTTCAGCCTTTCTCCATTAAGAATGATGTTGGCTGTTGGTTTTGCATAGATGCCCTTTATTATGTTGAGAAATTTCCCTTCTATACCTATTTTATTGAGAGCTTTTATCAGGAATGGGTGTTGGACTTTGTCAAATGCCTTTTCTGCATCAATTGAGATAATCATGTGATTTTTTTCTTTCCTTTTATTTATGTGGTGGATTACGTTGATGGATTTTCTAATGTTAAACCATCCTTGCATACCTGGTATGAATCCTACTTGGTCGTGGTGTATTATTTTTTTGATATGATACTGAATTCTATTGGCTAGAATTTTGTTCAGAATTTTTGCATCTATATTCATGAGAGATATTGGTCTGTAATTTTCTTTTTTTGTGATGTCTTTGCCTGGTTTTGGTATCAGCGTTTTGCTGGCTTCATAGAATGAATTTGGAAGTGTTGCTTCCTCTTCTATGCTCTGAAATAACTTGAGTAGAACTGGTACGAGCTCTTCTGTAAATGTTTTGTAGAATTCTCCAGTGAAGCCATCTGGGCCAGGGCTTTTTTTGGTTGGGAGTTTTTTTATTACCTTTTCAATCTCTTCTCTTGTTATGGGTCTGTTCAGATTTTCAATATCACTTTGTTGTAGTTTGGGTAGGCCGTATGTTTCTAGAAATTTATCCATTTCCTCTAGGTTTTCAAATTTGTTGGAATATAGTTTTTCATAATATTCTGTTATAATCCTTTTTATTTCAGCTGGGTCTGTTGTAATGTCCCCCATTTCATTTCTTATTTGGGTTATTTGTGCCCTCTGCTGTTTTTCTTTTGTCAGTCTGGCCAGTGGTTTGTCGATTTTGTTGATTCTTTCAAAGAACCAACTTTTGGTTTTGTTGATTCTTTCTATTGTTTTTCTGTTCTCTATTTCATTGATTTCTGCTCTGATCTTTACTATTTCCTTTCTTCCGGTGGTTGTAGGCTTTTTTTGTTGTTCTCTTTCTATTTGTTTGAGTTCTGTAGTTAATGTTTTGATTTTGTCCCTTTCTTCTTTTTTGATATGTGCCTCTATTGCTATAAATTGTCCTCTGAGGACTGCCTTTGCTGTGTCCCAAAGGTTTTGGTATGATGTGTTTTCATTTTCATTTGATTCTAGGAATTTTTTAATTCCATCTCTGATTTCTTCTATTACCCATTGATGTGTAAGCAGATTATTATTCAGTTTCTATGTGTTTGATTTTTTTTCCTTGCTCTTTCTAGTGTTAATTTCTACCTTGATGGCATTGTGGTCAGAGAAGATACTGTGAATTATCTCAGCATTTTGAATCTTGTTGAGGATTGCTCTGTGGCCTAAGATGTGGTCTATTCTGGAGAACGTTCCATGTGCATTGGAAAAGAATGTGTACTTTGCAGCGGTTGGGTGGATTGTTCTATATATGTCTATGAGGTCCAGTTGGCTGATTGTGTCCTTTAGGTCTTCTGTATCTTTGCTGAGTTTCTTTTTAGTTGTTCTGTCCTTTACTGAGAGTGGTGTGTTGAAGTCTCCTACTATTATTGTGGAACTGTCAATTTCTCTTTTCAGTGCTGTTAGAGTTTTTTTAATGTATTTTGGAGCCCTGTCATTGGGTGCATAGATATTTATTATGGTTATGTCTTCATGATGGATCATCCCCTTAATCATTATATAGTGTCCTTCTTTGTCTTCAGTGGTAGATTTTGTTTTAAAGTCTATTTTATCTGAGATTAGAATTGCCACTCCTGCTCTTTTTTGATAGTTGTTAGCTTGATATATTTTTTTCCAACCTTTGATTTTTAATAAATTCACATCTTTGTTTCTAAGATGTGTCTCTTGTAGACAGCAAATAGATGGATCCTGTTTTCTTATCCATTCTGCCACTCTCCGTCGCTTTATGGGTGCATTGAGTCCATTTACGTTCAGTGTAATTATTGATAGATGTGAATTTGTTGCTGTCATTTTGTATGGCTTTTTTTTGTGATGCTGAAGTTTTCTTTGTTCTTCTTACTCTCTTGTGCTGAGTTCCTTTTGTTTGTGGATTTTGTGTTCATTTCTTTTGTTTTTGTAGGTTTTGGTTTTGTTGAGACTTTATGTTTTTCGTCTTTAATTTTATGAGTTGGTTTGTTAACTTTTTTTGTGGTTACCATGAATTTTACCCTTATCTTTATAATTTTGAAGCAGTCTACCGTTACTTGGTATCGCCTTGCCTTCTTCTCCTTTGGAAGGTTCTATACCTATGCCGTTTGTTCCCTCTTTCATTGTTTTGATGTTGTTGTCATCCTTTGATTGATTTCTCTGATTCCCTGTTGTATATCTTTTGTTTTTGGAAAGTCCTCTGTAGTTCAGTTCCTAGAATGGTATCTGGTTCATGTGAACCTGCGTCCTAGGTCCTAGGTCCTGCCTGAGGGCTGAAGCTGTTTGTCCTCAGATCGAAGAACTCCCTTTAATAATTCTTGTAAGTTTGGTTTGACTTTTGCATATTCCTTTAGTTTCTGTTTATCTGGAAATTACCTAATTTCACCATCAAATCTGAATGAGAGTTTTGCTGGATATATTATTCTTGGCTGACAATTTTTTTCTTTCAAGATTTTATATATGTCATCCCATTGCCTTCTTGCCTGCATGGTTTCTGCTGAATAATCTGAGCTTAGTCTTATTGTTTCTCCTCTGTATGTGACTTCTTGTTTTTCACGAGCTGCTCTCAGGATTCTTTGTTTGTCTTTAGTTTTAGCGAGTGTGAATATGATATGTCTTGGTGATTTTCTTTTGGGGTCTCTTCTATATGGGGTTCGTTGAGCTTCTTGGATGACCAGCTTTTCATCTTTCATGATATTGGGAAAGTTTTCTGTCAGCAGTTCCTCAATGATCCTCTCTGTGTTTTCTGTTTTCTCCCCCTGTTCTGGTATGCCAATCACTCGTAAGTTTTTGCTTTTAATTGTGTCCCACATAACTCTCAGGGTCTCTTCATTTTTCTTTGTTCTTTTTTCTGAGTTTTCCTGAAACAGAGTTGTATCCAAGTGTTTGTCTTCAGTTCCACTGATCCTGTCTTCCATGGTTTCAAATCTACTTCTCAGCCCTTCTATGACACCGTCCATTTCTGAAATCTTGTTGTTTATCTTTTGGATTTCTAATTGTTGTTTTTGTATAATTTCGAGTTGTGAATTTATTTTGGCATTTTGTTCTTGCATCATCTTCCTGAATTCTTCCAATTTTTTGTCTGTATTTTCCATAAATTTGTCTATTTTTTCCTCATGTTTGTCAGCTTTTTGCCTCAGTTCTTGGAAAATTCCGAGTATTAGTGATTTGAGTTCCGTATCAGGTACTTCTAGTGCATTTTCTTCCACAGGAGAGTTATCTGGTGTTTTAATTTGGACGCCTATTGGAGCCATCTTGTCTTGTTTTTGTAAATGTTTTGATACTGTTTGCTGTTTTCGGGGCATTCAGTAGATATTTCTCTCGTTTATTGATTGTAGATTTTTTTTTTTTTTTTCGTTCTTGTGGTACAGCTGGGCAGATCTAGTTGAGGAGGAGCCACTGGGATGGGTTGCTTGTGGCACTCACCGCAGCCACCAGGACGGTCGGTAGTCAGTGCTGGGCAGGTTCCAATAGGGCGTGCCTGCACCGCTTGGTGATGTGATGTCTAGTGCACGGTGCAGGTAGGTAGGGTGCAGCGGGAAGATGGTTATGTGTGAAGCTAAGCTGGATATGGGAGAGAGGAGAGAGGAGGAGGAGTAAAAAGCGTACAAACATAAAAGAATGCTAGGGGAGCTTGTCGTTGGAATGTACAGATGAGAGACTATGGGATGGAGGAAACCAGAAGGGGGAAGAGAAAGAAAAGGAAAGAATGACCAAATAAAAATCAGAAAAGTTAAAGAACTGCAAAGTTCCCAGGGATCCCACCGATGCAGCTATGAGGTCTGGGGGAGTCGGTCTCAATTTTCACAGCTCAGCCTGGCCAGAAGGTACAGAGGCATACATCGCCTGGAATTCAGGGATCAGAAATAGAAGGAAGAGATAGAGAGACAAGAAATTAAGCAATGAAGAAAGACAAAAGAGAAAAAGAGGTAAAAGATGACAAAACTAATCAAAAAAGGAAGAAAAATAAAATTTAGAGAAAGAAAAAAAAAAAAGGGGAAACACCAGCAGTCAGTGCCTACAAATGGGACCCAGAGAGCCCCCACTCAGGGGCGCGAATTCCAAGAAGCCGGTAGTCTCGGGGTTAAGTGACCGTGGCCACGGGAAGCAGAGGGGCGAACGAACAAAGGCCCCGGGATCCCACCCACGTGGGAGCCCAGACCTAGAAACAGCCACACGCCCGCACGCAGCCCTACAGCCCCGCAGGAGAGAGCAGAGATGGCACTCGGAACCAGGCACCCAGGCAAAAGGAGGGGGAGGCGGCAGAGAAAGGTTCGCTAGCTGCCAGCAAACAGCTCCCAGAAAGCCGCCAGCCCAGGCGCGCGGAATCCAAGCACCAGCACCCCCCAGCCCAGGGACCCTGGCCACGGAAAGCAGGGGATCCCCAGCTGAGGCGGAGAGGGGTGGGTGGTGGGACAGCGCGCACCGCAGTTTACCGGTCGTTCTGTCTCCGACCAGATGCTCTGCAAGGCTGCTCTCCCGTTTGCTGGTCTCCGATAGGAATCCAAGATGGTGGATCCGCGCTGCGTTAGCTGGTAAGGAATCTCTGCCTGAGTCTCTCCTCGCTCTCCGTTCTCTTTTAGTATTCTCACTCCGTTTGGTGTTTGGCTGAGTTCTTTATCTCTTCATTTGGTGTTCTAGGGTTTCAGGATTGTTGATTCTCTGTTAGGCTTAGTTTTTCGGATCTTTGCTGTGGAGGGACGGCGTGGTGTTTCTGCCTAGAGTGCCATCTTCTCAGCTAACATTTACCAAGCTCCCACGATGTGCCAGGAACTATTAAGAGCTCTAAGTGCACTATTTTATTTAATCCTCCCAATAACATTGAGGTGGAAACTATTGTGCCCATTTTACAGATTAGGAAAATGAGGCTTAGGGCAAGTAGGTAATTTTTCCAAGGTCACACAACTGCTAAGTGGGGTAGCTGGGATTCAAGCCCAGGTCTGTCAGATTCCAGGGTCTTTACACTTAACCACTGACCTGGAAAGGAGACATCAAGATTAATTCACTAAATGTGTCATTAAGAAAAAAAAAATCCATTTTTAGCCAGGGAGAAACAGGTCTTTGGGCAGAGATGTCACAAACTGGTCCATTATTAAGAAACAAGTGAATAATAAGGCCAGTAAAGGCTATGCATTCTTCGGAGAACAGCCTCACTGTGGGCTATGAGGCCACAGAAGCCCCATGGAGGAATGGAAAAATCAATCCTTTACACATGCCCAATTCTGACTAGGCACTTCTGCATTGGTGCCGAAAAAGTGCTGGAGGCAAAACTTGGCTTTGTTTGTCATTTAATGGCCCAGGAGAGCCAGTGATGCCAACGTCAGTGCTCAAAAAGCAGGTCTCCATCTCAGCATGCCACCCAGATAGCCCCTGCTTTATGGCAGGGGCGCTCTGCCTGCTGCCCTGCCCACACCATCAGCCTCCCAGCTGCCAACAACGGGCTGGACCTCCTGGCTCAGTTTCCTCTTTGCTGCTCAGCATGTGAGATGCCTTGTAGCAAGTGCCCCTAACCAGCCGCTTTCAATAGGCGCTTTCACAGGGGTGCTGGGGCCCATCTTTGGCAGCGGTAAGATCCCTGGTGCGGGCTGGCACAGGACCTTGGCTGTAAATGGCATGCCGTCTGCCTGCACTGCAAAACAGCCCTGTGATTGTATGCACACATTCTTTCCTCTCTTCCAGTGTTTCATACTGTTTTATGGTGATATAATAATTAACATACAATAAGGTGCACAGATCTTCAGCGCTCAGCTCCTTGGATTTTGACAAGTGTTTATACATTTGCGTAACTACCACCCCAGCAAGAGGCAGAGCATTTTCAATCCACTCAGAAAGTCCCCTTGGGGCCCTTTCTAGTCAATCCCCCCACCCAACCACTTTCTGATTTCTATCGTCATAGATTTCTGTTTGCATGCATTCTTGCATAATCATTTCTAAAACATAATTAGATCTGTAGATAACTACTCCCAAAGCTTTTGATGATGAAAAAACACTTTTAATTACATTTATGTTCTGTCATTAAACTATATGCTTATCAAATAAAATGTGAAAAATACAAACTACTAAAAAATGAAAGAAAATTAAAATTGTCTGATTCTACCACCCAGAAATAACCAGTGTTAATGTTCTAGTAGGAGCCCTGGTGGCACAAACGGTTAAGCACTCAGCTGCTAACAAAAAGGTTGGCGGTTCGAACCCATCCAGCATCTCTGTAGGCGAAAGACTTGGTGATCTGCTTTCATTAAGATTACAGCCTAGAAAACCCTATGGGGCAGTTCTACTCTGTCACATGGGGTCACTATGAGTCAAAATTCAGACTGCTCTGACATGGATCACAATAGAGGGTTCCAGACAGAGCAGGAGAAAAATACAGATCAAAATTCAAATTCACAAAAAAAGACCAGACTTACTGGCCTGCCAGAGCCTGGAGGGACTCCCAAAACTGGCTCCCAGACACCGGCTAACTCAGACCTGAAGCCACTCCCAAAGTCCACCTTTTAGCCAAAGATTCGACAGGTGTATAAAACAAACAATAGCACATATGAGGAACGTGCCTCTTAGTTCAATCAAATATAGGAGACCTAGTGGGCAACATCTGCCCAAAAGCACAGACGGGAAGGCAGGAAGTGACAGGAAAACTGGACAAATGGACACGGGAACCCATGGTGGAAAGCGGAAGAGTGCTGACACATTGTGGGGATTGTAACCAATGTCACAAAACAACTTGTGCATAAATTTTTGAATGACAAACTAATTTGCGCTGTAAACTTTCACCTAAAACACAATTAAAAAAAAGAAAAAGAAAACGCTATGGTGCAGTTCTACTCTGTCACATGGGGCTGCAAAAAAAAAAAAAAAAAAAAGGACTTGATGCCACCTAACAACAACAATGTTCTAGCGGGTCTCTTTCAGGTCCAGTTCACATGCATTGATTATAACCTGGCTCCCTGACACGGCATTCACTTTTTTTTTTTTTTTTTTAAATAAATAAAGCTCGTGGCTGCTCACTTCAGAGCAGGCACCTAGAGCTGCCTGTGTGAGAGGCAGCTGAATACAAAAATCAACCTGCATGTCCATGAACGGATGAATGGATAAGCAAAATGTAGTACATACATATAATGGAATACTACTCAGCCATAAAGAGAAATGAAGTTCTGATGCATGCTACAACATGGATGAGCCTAGAAAACATTATGGTGAGCAAAATAATCAGTCACAGAAGGACAAATGCTGTACAATCTCACTTATATAAAATAAGAAAATACATAGAAAGCAAAGTGGTGGGGGGGGAGGGGGAAGCTTTTGCTTAGAGGGTATTGAGTTTATGTTAACGGTGATGGAATAATTTGGAAAAGGACAGCAACAAAGATTGCACAACATGAAGAATGTAATCAGTATCACTGAATTGTACGTGTGGAAATTGTTGAATTGGTGAAGGTTTTGTTGTGTATATTTTCACCACAGCTAAAAAAAGAAATCAACCCAGAATTCAGAAAGCTGACTCTTGTGACTCATTAGGGGACCACATCTGAATCCACTGTTTATTTGCTTCTGTGGAACAGAGATGGCACACCTGTCCTAACCAGTAGTCACGTGGACCTCTCCCTGTACCTGAGTTTCGCTGCTCAGAAGACAATAGCCACCTAGAGATGCGCCTCCAAAGTGAATAATGGACTTTCCACTAACTCAGATCATCCCTGATACATCTTCCAAATTTGATAATCATCCCTCCAGCCACTTTCACAAAATGCAGTAACATTTTTATATAAATTAAATTAATTAAATATATTAAATAAGTTTATTAATGTAATTTAATATAAATTTTCTTGCTTTAAAAAATGGCACTTTAATGGCATTCTTAATCTGAGCTAGAGGAATTTTCCAGATCCAAAGAATATGATGATGCCAATTTCCACAGCTCCTTTTATATATATCCAAGCAACATGGTGACTGACACTAGGTCATCACCCTAGCCTGATTTATGCCATCAGTGAAGGGTCTGATCAACTCTGATAATGGTGTTTTAAATAAGAGTCCATGTGGAATAGAAGAGGATGGTGTTGGAATAAAATAGACCTAGTTCCTTCCTTAGCTCTGCTACTTAACAAGCTAGGTAACCTTGGACAAAGCATTTAACTTATCTGGACTTTATATCTGAAAATGTGGCAAGGAAATGGGGAAAGGAATACACCTCTGTAGGATTTTTATGAAACTTGAACGTACATACAACAAGCATGTAGGCCCCAGCACTTGGAAGGCATGTGACTCTTATCTACTCCCAACCCAGCACACCTGTGAGCGTGTGTCAGCCCATTTGTAGGACACCAGGACTGGCATGCTTGAAGTAACAAAGATATCATTATCCCTGGCTTAGCAATGAGGAAACTGATGCACAGGCAGTGTCTTAGTCATCTAGTACTGCTATAACAGAAATACCACAAGTGGATGGCTTTAACAAAGAGAAATTTACTTCTTCACAGTAAAATAACCTAAAAGTCCAAATACAGGGCGTTAGCTCCAGGGGAAGGCTTTCTTTCTGTCGGCCTTCTCATCAATCTTCCTCCTGACTAGGAGCTTCTCTGCGCAGGAATCCGGGGTCCAAAGGACTCCCTCTGCTCTATGCAGGGACCCTGGGTCCAAAGGACGTGCTCTGCTCCTAGCACTGCTTTCTTGGTGGTATGAGGTCCCCCTGTCTCTCTGCTCACACTGCTTTCTTGGTGGTATGAGGTCCCCCGTCTCTCTGCTCACCTCTCTCTTTTATATCTCACGAGATTGCCTCAAGATACAATCCAGTCTGCCTCACTAACACAACTGTGGCCATCCTCCCTCATTAACATCATGCAGGCAAGATTTATAACGTATTGGAAAATCACAATACCGGGAATCATGGCCCAGCCAAATTGCTACACACATTTTTTGAGGGACATAATTCAATCCATGACAGGCAGGTTACATAAAAAGATCACAGTGGCTAGATTACTACCCAGACCTTTTCAAACTCTGTGATGGGTGCACCACTAGCCCCTGCTGCCTCAGTCACAGGGACAGACAAACTGCTCTGATCCATCACAGACTGTAAGAACTGGGAAACTCTTAAAGACCATCCAGTGCAGCTCCCATCCTATGATGGTGAAACTAAAGCTGAGTGGTGGAGAATCTCACCCACCAGAGCACCAGAGCCTGAATCAGCCCTGAAGGTCAACTCTCCAGTCCACAGCGTCCTTGATAAAGAAGGAAGGAAAGCGCTGTGCCCTATCTAGCACCACCCACTCCTCTCCCCAACACTCAGTCCTTTTCTCCTCCAACAGTGTTGTCTAGGGAAGAAGGGGACATTTCTAGCAGTGCCAGGGAATAGCTTTGGGTTGTGGCTAAACTTCTCTAGAGAGTCATATGTGTTTACTGTATTTACCATCTACTAGATCCCTGGGTCACTATAAGTCAGAATTGACTCGATAGCAATGGGTTTGGTTTTTTTGGCAGGTCCCTGGCTGGTGCAAGTGGTTTTCTATCGGCTGCTAACCCAAAGGCTGGCAGTTCGAACTCATCAAGTGGTGCCATGGAAGAAAGGGCTGGCGATCTGCTTCCATATAGATTATAGTCAAGAAAACCCAATAGAATGGTTCTACTCTATACACATGGGGTCACCATGAGTTGCAATCAACTCGACAACAACAGGTACCAGCTGCTAGGCCCAGATCCGCTAATAGACACTTTCAGTTAGGAGTTTGATGGAAACAGTGGGAAGACCCTGATGCTTTTTCCTTCTTCTACTTTGTCTGTGTTGTACATGACCTGCAGCAAAGATCAGCACACCTAGTCACTCCAACTCTGAGAGTGAAGGCTGCACCAGCCTGCTTAATAGTTTACCCAGGAACACTGCAGACAGGTGCTTCCAAGCAACAAGAAATAGACACGGCATTGCCTTTGCCACAAAGGGCCTTTTCACCGTTCTTGTTTTGTGAAAGAATAATGCACAAATGATACGAAAGAAATAAAAATAAAGCTTTACTCATAACACTAAATGACCTTCGTATTTTAAAGGAAAGATTGTGCCATTTATTCTGAGCTCTGTGAACCAAGGAGGAAATATGTGAGAATGTCTCCCTAGCTGCCTTACCCATCTCAGCCAGTAGGCTAGGTGGCTGGCTCTCATGACTGACATCATCAGTGTCTGGAGCAAAAGTCAAAAGGTAATCGTCTGGTATGTTCTTTATTCTATACAGAATCATGGTGAATATAGGAAGGCATATTAAGGACATGAAATATTGTTGCAGGACTCTCTCTGACCTTAGAGAGACTCCCAGGCCCTCATCTTCAGTGCCCTGAAAATATTCCCTGGTGGCGCAATGGTTAAGCACTCCATTGCTAACCAAAAGGTTGGTAGTTAGAACTCACCAGCAGCTTTGTAGGAGAAAAGACCTGGCGATCTACTCCCATAAAGATGACAGCCTAGAAAACCCTATGAGGCAGTTCTACTCTGTCCTATAGGGTCGCTATGAGTCGGAATTGACTTGATGACACCTAACAACAACATGTATGTATTTTTATCTATTTATGTACATATTTGCATAAATAGATACATATTGTTTTATGTGTGTACGAATGATACATATAATTATTTTATAGTTTAATGCAAACATTTGAGCTACTACATACTAAATATTTCTGCTACACATTAGGGAAAACAAAGATGACTGAGGTAGAGGTTGTGTCCTCAAGATGTTCACAGATCTAGTGTATTAAGAAATATACACCAGACAGCATGTTATGTCAGCATGACAGGTTCAAAAATAACAGCAAAGGATAAGAAACAGTGGGAGCAGGAAGAAGGCTTGGTGGGAGGCTGCAGAACTCTGGATTTTCCAGCATCCATCTTGCACGCTCCTGCTCTAGAAGGGGGACGCACCTCCTGCACAGCAGTGATAAGCTAAAGGTGCCAGGAGGCATCCCTTTATTACAAGTAGTGCCTTTCCAAGGCACCTTCAGACAAGGTCTTCACAAATGCCATTGTAATTTAGGGATTATTCTTCATGTGCTTTATAAATGTCATTTTAAGTATTATCTACCTAAAAAAGAAAGTGGGGATATGAAGAGAAGTCTTTCTGAACAGTTATGAGGATGGTTGGAGCTCTGCCAAGATAAGAATCTAAGACTCCTGGTTCCCGGATGCTTGAATTTATCTAGGTCGTTCTATAGAGTAATGAGAAGTTAGTTACAGAAACCCAGGAATCCTAATTCTCAGATTATAGTCAGACGACTGTCAGGCTAAAGGACATGCTGTAGGGCACTGATCCATATGGGTACCTGAGAAGGGTTTCCTATGATCCACGTCCTAGATGTAAAGTCACAACCAAACTATTTAAAATCTACAGAAATATTCAGTTTAGAATTCTTCATTTGAAGTTTGCTGTTGCAGTTTGCCGTTGGCATACAGCACCGGTAATTGCCATCAGTGTTTTAACCTCACATAAAGCTCTGTGAATGCTACTTAGGAGGCAATATGGTGAACAGACCTGCACCAGCTGTATGACCTTGGGCAAGTAATTTAACAATGAACCTGCAGTCCTCAGGTCTACTATAGAAAAAATGACATCCACATCCAAAAAGCTGTTCTGAATTAAGTGAAATAATGAATAGATGGATTGACACAGTGGCTGCAACAACAGGCTCAAGCATAATGACTGTGAGGATGGCGCACGATCGGGCAGTGTTTCATTCTGTTGTACATGGGGTCACTGTGAGTTGTAACTGACTCAGCGGCACCTGTCTTAGTCATCTAATGCTGCTGTAACAGAAATACCACAAGTGGATGGCTTTAACAGAGAGAAGTTTACTCTCTCACAGTCCAGTAGGCTACCAGTCCAAATTCAGGGCATCAGCTCCAGGGGAACACTTTCTCTGTCAGCTCTGGAGGAAGGTCCGTGTCATCAATCTTCCCTTCGTCTGGGAGCTTCTCTGCACAGGAACCTCAGGTCTAAGGATGCATTCTGCTCCTGGCACTGCTTTCTTGGTGGTATAAGGTTCCCAACTCTCTGCTCACTTCCCTTTCCTTTATCTCTTGAGAGATAAAAGGTGGTGCAGGCCACACCCCAGGGAAACTCCCTTTACATTGGATCAGGGATGTGACCTGGGTAAGGGTGGTATTGCAATCCCACCCTAATCCTCTTTAATTTAAAATTAAAATCACAAAGTGGAGGACAACCATAGAATACTGGAAATCATGGCCTAGCCAAATTGATACACACACTTTTGGGGGGACATAATTCAATTCATGACAGCACCTAAAAACAACAATGAATACAATGGCATGCACTAAACATTGCTAAATTATAGTAACGAATACAAATGTAGAATACAGTAAGGATTTAGATAAAGATGTCACCCTCTGTCCTCTTTGTAGCCTAAGAGATTTTTCATGTCTTCCTGGGGCAGGGATGAGAGGGACCACGGTCATGGACCACTCACCTGCCAAAGTCCTCTAGGAGACAAGGACGTGCTCAAGGTACCATAGTCTACTAGAAGGGCCATCTGGTGGGCAGGCATCCATCTCAGCAATATTGTAGCAGCCTCTGTTTTTACATTCTTACTACCAGGCCCTCTGTCTAGGGATTTTAAAAAATGCATTCCAAATATGACATACCCATCCTTGTACACAAAGATTCTCACTGTTTCTGGAAGGGGCATGGCTATGCCCCAGAAGCATCCGTAAGTGCTGCACGGATGCTAATAATACCACCCTTCGTAGGTACGGTGCTCTGCAATGTAAGTACATGGATACAGACATTATCTTATTTGGCCCCCTGACTACACCTTCATGAGCAAGGTAATTATCCTCATTTTATAGGGGAGGGGATGAGCTCAGAGAGAGATAAACTCACTTGTCCAGGGTCCTATGGCTAGAAAGTGACCATATGGGACTTGAACCACTGTCTCCCTCCCTTGATCCTAGGCTGACCCATATACCACATGGTTTTGCTGTATAAAGAGAGATCTGGTCAGGATTGATGCCTGCGCCACACAGCCCAGTCCTAACCCCATCTTAGAGGTAGTGATTGCAGCCCCAGACTGCCTGGGCCTGAAGACGTAGGAAGGGAGTTTTAATTCACAGCCTGACTTTCAGAGAAGCAGACGCTCCTATTAGAGAAGGTGACCCCCCTCACACACACACCCTGTCTCTGTCCCCCTCCAGGCCAAGCCCTGGCCAAGGGAACATGTTTTAAGAACACTGCCAATCCAGGCATGGTGTGACCCAGTCTTGGTGGTGACGAATCCACCCTGCTTTGTCTGTTTGTCTGTCTCTCTGATACACATGCCTACTTCTTCCTTGTTTTCACGCCATCATGGAGTCTTGCAGTCTCCTCCCTCCTCACCAACCCGCTTTCCTGGATCCTCTCTCACTTTACCTATCCTCATTTAGGTGTCCCCAAGGCTCTTTCTGAGGCACCCTGGTGGCGCAGTGGTTAAAGCACTTGGCTGCTAATCAAAAAGTCAGTGGTTCGAATCTACCAGCTGCCCTACAGGAGAAAGATGTGGCAATCTGCTTCTATAAAGATGTACAGCCTTGGAAACCCAATGGGGCAGTTCTACTCTGGCCCATAGGGTTGCTGTGAGTGGAATCGACTCAACGGTAATATGTAACATGTTTGGTTTTTTTTAAGGCTCTTTCTAGAGCCATCTCTCTCTCTGAGATAGCAAAACAATGATAAGGGAGGTGGGAAAGGTTTCAAGAGGCAGAGGTTGCAACCAGAAGTGAGAGCTCCCAGCCTCACTGCTGGCTGGCTGGGGCCCAAAGACAGGGCATTACCCTCTCAGCAGTTCAGCCCCATCTGCTGCCCAGAGCTGCTCTTCCAGAATTAACATGTGCGAGTCTATAAAGTGCAGTGTGTTCTACAAGGGAAGAGGCCTGGATTCTCCAGACTATGCAGAGTATTCTAGGGGCTGTGGTAGGGGGTCAAGTGCATGCTCTGGAGCTGGACCATCAGGGTTCAAACCCAAGTACAGCCATGGGCAAGTTACTAAACCTCTCCATGCCTCAGTTTTCTCATTTCTAAAATGGAAATAATAATAATCACTAAAGCATAGAGTTTTGTGAAGATTAAATCAGCTCATACATAAAAAATGCTTAGAATACTGCTTGGCACATAGTTAAAAAAAAAAATTGGCATCGAGTTGATTCTGACTCATGGTGATACCATGTGTGTTAGAGCAGAACTGCTCCATAGGGTTCTCAAGGCTATGACCTTTTGGTAGCAGAATGCCAAGTCTTATCTTCCAAGGTGATTCTGGGTGGGTTTAAACCTCTAACCTTTTGGCTAGCAGTTGAGCACTTAACCATTTGAAAAACCTAGAGACTCCCTTGGCACATAGTACCAAAAAAACCCAAACCTGCTGTCGTTGGTACCCAGTAAATAGAAACTATAATAATAGTGGAGCCCTGGTGGCTCAGCTGTTAAGTGTTTGGCTGCTAACTAAAAGGTTGGCAGTTCGAATCCACCAGCCTCTCCTTGGAAACCCTATGGGGCAGTTCTATTCTGTCCTATAGGGTGGCTATGAGTTGGAATCGACGCGATGGCAACAGGTATAATAACGGTAATTGTATTGTTATTTAAAACACATTTAAAGCTGAAATATGTAGAGGTTCAGAAGTTACAAAGAAGCCAATAAAAAAGGATGACATCTAGTTCAGGATTCATTCATTCAACAAGGTTTTTGAGCATTACTCTGTACTAGGTATGTTCTATGCCCTAGACATACAATAGGGAACAAGAGAAATGAGTTCACTGCTTTCACGGAGCCTACAGTCTAGTGGGGGAAACAAACAAGAGAAATATTCCAAGCCCAAAAACCAAACCCGTTGTGGTCAAATCGATTCCAACTTACAGCGACCTGAATTAAAACAAAGCAAACCAAAACAAACCCGTTGCCGTCAAGTCAATTCTGACTCATAGCGACCCTCCAGGACAGAGTTGAACTGCCCCACAGGGTTTCCAAGACTGTAATCTTTACGGAAGCAGACTGCCACATCATTTCCCGAGGAGCAGCTTATGGGTTCAAACTGCAGGAGCCCTGGTGGCACAGTAGTTAAGCGCTCAGCTGCTAACCCAAAGGTTGGCGGTTTTCAATGGCTGATTTTTTTTTGGAAGTAGATTGCCAGGTCTTTCTTCCGAGGCACCGCTGGGTGCTCTTCCTAACCTTTCAGTTAGCAGCGAAGCATGTTAGCCATTGGCATTACCCACAGACTCCTGTTACGTACCATGGAAATGTTTAAAAAAAAAAAAAAACCTTTCAATTCACTTTATCCCTTCCTCCTCCTTGCTAACAGGCACTTCCACTGC
Source organism: Dugong dugon (assembly GCA_030035585.1). NCBI lineage: Eukaryota > Metazoa > Chordata > Mammalia > Sirenia > Dugongidae > Dugong > Dugong dugon. The sequence goes on from CM057473.1 coordinate 75,840,686, forward strand.
ATAGGCACAGTTGTAACCCAAGGCCCAGCGCTTTCTCACTCCTTAGGCTCCCACTTGTGGCTAATGCACTGTCTCCTCCGCGTCTGTTCATGTCATCACTCCACCACCCCATCCTGCAGGGTAGCCCAGCTCCATTTCTAAAACATCAGTTGAGCAAATCAGTCCTTTGACAGTTCAAAACATTACTACTGCTCACAGGGACAAGTGAGAACCCAATCTCCTGACATATCTCCTTATCCATCACAAAAGACCTAAACTCTGCCCTAACCCAGTCAGCTCCCCTAACTCTCCCTCTGCTAATGCACACTGAAGCCTCTACGCCATTTCCTCCCCTCTCACTCCACCTACCCCACAGGGCCCAGCACAAATGCCTGATCTCCTCAGAAGCCCTCCCCAGTGGCTCCATCCTACAGTGGTCTCTCCACTCCGAGATATTGCTTACTGATCATTTGATGAGTAATTCCATTCCACCTTGGAAAACTCTGTAATTTTACTGAACTGATCTTTGTATCATTTCATTTTTTGCATGTTTTATGACTTGTTTGCCCACTAAAATTACAATCTTCTTGGTGCAAAGGACTTTCACGTGTTTTTGTACCCCCCACCCCATGCTCTATGTAGTATCATACATAGCTGGTACTCCACAAATACTTGCTGGTCTATGTCTATTTCCCTACAAAACACAGAACATAAAGCAAATGACGGGCAAATGGTTAATATTCTCAGACGATACATCACTCGTATGCAAAACACGATTCACTAAAATATAACTGGTTAAAAAACATAGGAAGTGTTTAACTTCACTAATAATAAAGAATACAAGTGAAATCGATACAACTTTTCTATCAAATTAGCAAAGATTAGGGGAAAAAACTCACTATTAAATGTTTTTCAGAGTTTGGGGAGGTAGGCCCTCTGTAAACTGCTGGTAGCAGTGTAACTGATACAGACTGAAAGCAATGTGACAATAGGTATGCAGTGCAATTAATTACTTTTGGGTGTAACTTCCACCCAGGTGATTAGGCAGGATTGTGTGATCAGGTAATTGTGGCCAACCAAGGGGACTGGTCAAAAGAGAGCCAATTCCAGAGCAGAGAGAAAAGCCCATCACCACCAAGGAAGGACAGACTTGTCAGCAGGAGACAGCGCAATAGGCTTCCTGGCCCCAGCCGACAGGGAGAGAAAGCTTGGTGTCTTTCATACAGAGACTGAGGGCCAAGGAGAGGCATGCCTGTGAGCACGGTTGGGAAGAGGCTGTCCTGATGGAAGAACTGTATCCTGAGTGTTCCTCAGCCTGAACTGTAACTGTTACTTCCCTAATAAACCCCATAATTGTGAGTATGGTCTGTGAGTTCTGTGCAGCCATTGCAATGAATTATCGAACCCAACAGAGAAGTAAAGAGTGCTCTGCAAGGGGCAGTTAGTGTTAGAATTGGTGAAGATGGTGGAGAGAGGAGGCTTTTCTGGCCTCCACCTCATGGGAGTCATGCTGTTGATCTTGGTTTTCCATCCCTCTTGTGGAGTTGGAGGAGGTCAGTCACGGCCCCCAAGCCGTTTTTACAAGTAACTGATCTTAAAAATGTTTATACACCTTGATTGAACCATTTAGATGGCTATATCCAAGGGAAATATCCTGAAGTTCAGGGAAAGCTTTGGGCACCAAGTACTCTTCTGAGGGTTATAATGTTGAATATGTATATGTTGTTATTGTTAGGTGCTATCGAGTTGGTTCTGACTCATAGCGACCCCATGTACAACAAAATGAAACACTGCCGGGTCCTGTGTCATCCTCACAATCGTTGTTATGCTTGCATCCCTTGCTGCAGCCACTGTGTCCATCAATGGTTCTTCCTCTTTTTCTCTGACCCTGTACTTTACCAAGCATGATGTCCTTCTCCAGGGACTGGTCCTTCCTGATAATATGTCCAAAGTATGTGAGACGAAGTCTCGCCATCCTCTCTTCTTTTTGTTTTTGTTTTTTTTTTTTGGAAGTGTTTTTTATTTTTTATTGTTGTAGTTTAAATGAAGTTCACATTTCAAGTTAGTCTCCCATACAAAATTTATACATACATTGTTATGTGACCCTAATTGCTCTCCCCATACTGCGACAGTACACTCCTCCTTCTCCTTTCCACCCCTGATACCCTATGTCCATTCAACCAGCTCCTAACCCTCTCTGCCTTCCCATCTCACCTCCGGATAGAAGCTGTCTGTTTAGTCTCTTGTATCTACTTAAGCTAAGAGACACACTCCTCACGAGTATCACTTTATGTCCCACAGTCCAGTCCAATCCCTGTCTGAAGAGTTGGCCTCGGAAATTGTTTTACTTCTGGGCCGATAGAGAATCTGGGGGCCATGCTTTCCAGGGCTCCTCCAGTCTCAGTCAGAACATTAAGTCTGGTCTTCCTACTAGAATTTGAGTTCTGCACCCCACCTTTCTCCTGCTCCATCAGGGACTCTCTGTTGTGTTCCCTGTCAGGGCGATCATGGTGGTAGCCGGGCACCATCTAGTTCTTCTGGTCTCAGGCTAATGAGGTCTCTGGTTTATGTGGTCCTTTCTGTCTCTTGGCTAATACTTTCCTTGTGTCTTTGGTGTTCTCCATTCTCCTTTACTCCAGGTGGTTTGGACCAATTGATGCATCTTAGATGGCCGCTTGCAAGCTTTTAAGACCCCAGACGCCACTCACCAAAGTAGCCATCCTCTCTTCTAATGAGCATTCTGGCTATACTTCCTCCAAGACAGATTTGTTTGTCCTTTTGGTAGACCACGGATTATTCAATATTCTTTGCCAATACCATAATTCAAAGGCATCAGTTCCTCTTCAGTCTTCCTTATTCATTGTCCAGCTTTCACATGCATATGAGGCAACTGAAAACACCATGGCTTGGGTCAGGGGCACCTTAGTCCTTAAAGTGACATCTTTGCTTTTTAACACTTTAAAGGGGTGTCTTGCAGAAGGTTTGCCCAGTGCAATGCATCCTTTGATTTCTTGACTGCTGCTCCATGGGCGTTAATTGTGGATCCAAGTAAAATGAATTCCTTCACAACTTCAATATTTTCTCCACTTATCATAATGTTACTTATTGGTCCAGTTGTGAGGATTTTTGTTTTCTTTGTGTTAAGGTGTAATCCATACTGAAATCCTTGATCTTCATTAGTAAGTGCTTCAAGTCTTCTTCACTTTCAGCAAGCAAGGTTGTGTCATCGGCATATCACAGGTTGTTAATAAGTCTTCCTCCAACCCCGATGCCCCATTCTTCTTCACAGAGTCCAGCTTCTCAGTTTATTTGTTCAGCATACAGATTGAATAAGTATGGTGAAAGGATACGACCCTGACACACACCTTTTCGGACTTTAAACCATGCAGTATCCCCTTGTTCTGTTTGAGTGACTGCCTCTTGGTCTAAGTACAGGTTCCTCATGAACACAATTAAATGTTCTGGAATTCCCATTCTTCGCAATGTTATCCATAATTTGTTATGATCCACACAGTTGAATGCCTTTGCATAGTCAATAAAACACAGGTAAACATCTTTCTAGCATTCTCTGCTTTCAGCTTGGATCCATCTGATATTAGCAAGGATATCCTTTGTTCCACATCCTCTTCTGAATCTGGCTTGAATTTCTGGCAGTTCCCTGTTGATGTATTTGTGTGCGATATTAATGATATTGTTCAATAATTTCCACATTCTGTTGAATCACCTTTCTTTGGAATGGGTACAAATATGGATTTCTTCCAGTCGGCTAACCAGGTAGCTGTCTTCCAAATTTCTTGGCATAGACGAGTGAGTGCTTCCAGTGTTGCATCTGTTTGTTGAAACATCTCAATTGGTATTCCGTCAATTCCTGAAGCCTTGATTTTCAACAATGCCTTCAGATCAGGTTGGACCTCTTCCTTCAGTACCCTTGGTTCTTGATCATATGCTACCTCCTGAAATGGTTGAACATCGACTAATTCTTTTTGATACAGTGACTGTGTATTCCTTCCATCTTCTCTTGATGCTTTCTGCGTCGTTTAGTATTTTCCCGGTAGAATCCTTCAGTATTGCAACTCGAGGCTTGAATTCATTCTTCAGTTCTTTCAGCTTGAGAAATGTCAAGCGTGTTCTTCCCTTTTGGTTTTTGTGTCTCCAGGTCTTTGCACATGTCATTATAACACTTTACTTTGTCTTCTCGAGCTGCTCTTTGAAATTTTCTGTTCAACTCTTACATCATCATTTCTTCCTTTTGCTTCAGCTACTCTACGTTCAAAAGCAAGTTTCAGAGTCTCTTCTGACACCCATTTTGGTATTTTCTTTCTTTCCTATCTTTTTAATGACCTCTTGCTTTCTTCACGTATGATGTCCTTGATGTCATTCCACAACTCACCTGGTCTTCGGTCATTAGTGTTCAATGAGTCAAATCCATTCTCGAGATGGTCTCTGTATTCAGGTGGGATATACTCAAGGTCGTACTTTGCTCTTGTAGACTTGTTTTAATTTTCTTCAGCTTCAACTTGAACTTGCATATGAGCAACTGACGGTCTGTTCCACAGTCAGCCCCTGGCCTTGTTCTGACTGATGATATTGAGCTTCTCCATTGTCTATTTCCACAGACGTAGTCGATTTGATTCCTGTGTATTCCATCTGGCAAGGTTCACGGGTATAGTTACTGTTTATGTTGTTGAAAGAAGGTATTTGCAGTGAATAAGTCGTTGGTCTTGCTAAATTCTATCATGTGATCTTTGGTGTTCTTTCTGTCACCAAGGCCATATTTTCCAACTACCAATCCATCTTGTTTCCAACTTTCACATTCCAGTCACCAGGAATCATCAATGCATCTTGAGTGCACGTTTGACCAATTTCAGACTGCAGATGTTGGTAAAAATCTTCAATTTCTTCATCTCTGGCATTAGTGATTGGTGCATAAATTTGAGTAATAGTAGTATTAAGTGTTCTTCCTTATAGGTGGATGGATATTATCCTGTCGCTGACAGCGTTGTATTTCAGGATAGATCTTGAAATGTTCTTTTAGACAATGAATGCAACACTATTCCTCTTCAATTTGTCATTCCAGGCATAGTAGATCATATCATTGTCCCATTCAAAATGGCCAGTACCAGTCCATTTCAGCTCACTAACGCCTAGGATATCGAACTTTATGTGTTCCATTTCGTTTTTGATGACTTTCAATTTTCCTAGATTCATACTTTGTACATTCCATATTCCAATTATTAACGGATGTTTGCAGCTGTTTCTCTTATTTTGAGTCGGGCCACATCAGCAAATGAAAGTCTCCAAAGCCTGACTCCATCCATGTCATTAAGGTCGACTCTACTTTGAGGAGGCAGTGCCTCCCCGGTTGTATTTTGAGTGCCTTCCAACCTCAAGGGCTCGTCTTCTGGCACTGTATCAGACAATGTTCTGCTGCTATTCATATGGTTTTCACTGGCCAATTTTTCAGAAGTAGACTGCTAGGTCCTTCTTCATGGTCTGACTTAGTCTAGAATCTCTGCTGAAACCTGTCCACCAAGGGTACCAAACCAAAAACCAAACCTGTAGCTGTTGAGTCAATTCCAACTCATAGTGACCCTATAGGACAGAGTAGAACTACCCCATAAGCTTTCCAAGGAGCAGCTGGTGGACTCGAACTGCTGACCTTTTGGTTAGCAGCCGCGCTCTTAACCACTGTGCCAGCAGGGATCTCCTGCTGGTATTTGAAATACCGGTGGCAAGCTTCCAGCATCGCAGTAACACACAAGCCACCACGGTACAACAAACTGACAGACACCTGGTGGAAATTCATGGTAGCTAAAAAGATAATTGGACAATCAATATAATTAATAATTAATAAAATAACAGTCATTAAATCAGATAGCATAAAATATTGTGCACCGCGTGGCTTAGCTGTGAATAAATTTCATAGGTTATGGGCTCTAACTCTAATTATGGAGCCTAATGTGGGAAGACAAGGGGACAATAAGTGAGGGTAGGTGTTGAAAAAGGTCAAACTTCCATAATGACAAAATTGGAAAATCAAGTTTGCATACATGGAGGTAAATATGAAAATAAAGAGCTAAAGTACTTGAAATTGGTTGGCTCTGGGGAGCAGGGGTCAAATAAACTGGGGCAGGATTCTCTCTATCCTACATAGCACTGTGCCCTTTAGTAAAGACAAGGGATCCTTATTGTCCTATAGACAGAAGGAAGAGATGGTAGAGACCAGGGATACAGCAAAACTGAGCTGTGGAGGCAGAGGTAAGGTGAGAGGGGAGATGAGGGGTGAAGAAGAAATCTAACAAGAGCTGGCTAAATGGGAAGACAGGACTGCCAAGCAGCTGGGAGGTGGCAACTGGAGTTAGACTACCCGAATTTATAATGGATCAGGTCAGCAAGGTCAGTGGTTAAAGGGCAGCTCTAACTAAATCTCTCCGGGAACTTCTGGCTCCACACAGGGCCTCACTGCCTATCAGTAAACCAAACTGCTGGAGGCATTTGCCGAAGGTCCCGGGGTGGTGCCAGAGGTTTGCACTTGGCTACTAACCAAAAGGTTGGTGGTTTGAACCCACCTAGTGCCACGGAAGAAAGATCTGCTTCTGTGAAGATTAGTGCCAAGAAAACACTATGGTGCTCAGTTCTACTCTGTAACACATGGGGTCACCATGAGTTGGAATCAACTTGACAGAAATGGGTTTGGTATTTTTGGTTTGGCATTTTCCTAGTAAGTGCTTCACCTAAGACATCAGGAGGTAATACAGGGGAAAAAAAAAAAGCACTGAGTCAGGAGACCCCAGTTTTCATTTTGCACTGTTCCATCTAACTGTGATACCCTGGACAAATCATTTGAAAATATAGGGGCCAAATAAGCACTAAATATAAGAAGTCTATGATTCTACACCTTCTCAACATCCGTACCTACAATCTGTTTTTTTTTTTTTTTTCTTTATCACTCTTGAATTCTGAGGAGAGAATGATTACAAGGACCACATGGACCTTTTCGTTTCACAAAAGTCAAGAAAATACTAAAATTCAAGCAGACTAGCCCCTCCCTTGGCAAATGGGCTCCCTCTCACACCTCTTAAGACAAGGCTTTGCACTAAGCAAGACTCAATAATAATCTCCCGCCCAGCACTGGTGTGGCTTTCCTTTGCTCCAGGCAACTGTCCAGAGGATTCCTTCATTAAAATCTTTCTATGAATCATTCAGGGGTAAGTACCATCTCTATTTGCAGCTGGGGAAATAGAAACATCATAAAAGAGAAATGAAAATCTGTGGTGTATCTGAAAATAGCACCCAGATATCTTGGCTTCCCAGTTCACCTTTCTGCACTATCCAACTCTTCCTTGGACGTGCTCCATACACTACAGGTGGACTGGGACCCCCGACTCTCCGACAACCCTGGATCCGTTATCAAACTGTCTCCCACTAAACGCAATGGGGTTCCTAATTCTGCCCCATCCTGATGGACCTTGTCCTAACTCCTTCCCCACTCACTGCAGGTGCCCCTGCAGTCACATGCTTTTGTCAAATGAGTTGCAGTTTCAGGCTGCTCACTCCGCAGAAAAGAATAGAGAGAAAACGAAGAGAGTTGGAAAATATAGCTCTCTCCTGGGAACTCCACAGCCTCCAGCTTATAAAATACAACCACCTTGCTCCCTTCTCTCAGAGTCCCCACTGGCCAGCAGCACTGCCTCTGAGGCTACCACCACCCCCTGCCCCCCAACTTGGTCATCCAAGAGCAATAAAACTTGCTGAGGGGACCTGCTGGTGTCCTGACCTGGATTGGAAATGCAGATATATAACCAACTGGAGAGGAAAGGAGGCTGAATAAAAGGTTGGGCCTCTCTCTCTTTCTTTTAGTGATACTCATGGACCCTAGCTGAGCCTTTCCACCATGCTCTCAGCTTCCTCTGCCTCCAGCAAACTTTGTGACTCACAGTCTGTTGGCTCAGCGAGGCCGCTGAGTAGCCTCAGTGCTGGGTTAAATTGGGAATGTACTGTTCTCCAAACACGCACCCCTCAGGGGCCACCTGAGCCCCCACCTGACAGTGGAGGTGGGAGGTGAGCACACCTCCAATTTTTTTGCTGGCCCTAGAAAAGCTGCCAGGAGACTTGGGTTCTGAGGCATATCAGTTGGTTAGGGCCATTTCAACCCCTACGCTGCTGCTCAGAGCACCTGGAGGAAGGCTGTTAGGCAGTGGAAGCTTAGGCTGGTCTGGGTCCCAGTGCTCTGCTCATCAGAGCTGCTATGTGGGACCCAACCTGTTCTCTCTTCTTCACCCATACCGCCTCCCAAACCAGAGGAATCCCTGGCAAATTATAAAGCGGAACAGTGAATCATGAGGGACTGGCTAACTGTTGCACATCACTTGAAGGGAGACATAGGAAGGGGGAGGAGGGGTCAGAGGTCAGCCAGAAGGTGGCCACCCAGAGCTGTGGCGCACCCTCTCAGCAGTTCCTCCTCCCTTCATCACTGGGGAGGGCAATACTGGAAATTAGGGAACCGGGTCTCACGAGGTGGCAGGCGCAGGTGGAGGGCAAGTCCATCCAGGGGCGGCGAGAGGAGGCGGCCAGAACCGGTGCCCTCCCCAGCCCTCTGCAGCACTGCGACGCCTCCCACAGCCTCGGAGCCGGGCAGCAAGGCGGCGGCGAGCGTCTGCCCTGAAGCCTGGACCAGCTTCCACGTATAAAACTCCCCGAGCACAAACCGCTTTTGTTAATTCTGCAAATTCTGTCACACCACCAGCTCCACCAACACTTCCTCTCTGCTCGGCTCCAAGACAGACCCGCTTCAGCCGGCACCCAGCCGCGCCCAACAGCTCAGCCCTCCAGCCCCTGACGGGCCACCGCCCACCCGCTCCCTGTGCCGGCACACCGCGGGCCCGGAGGACCTCCGAGGACCACACGGTCCCCATCCCCTCGGCATCTTTGTCTCCTCGGAACAAACGCGCGCGGAAACCGAGCCCTGCCCGGCACCGCGTCCGCGCCCGCGCCCTCGCCCTTCGCCAGGGCCACGCAGGGCACAGTGGTCCCCGTGCTGTAAGTTTGCGGAGTCGGCCCGCCACGGGCCGGAGCCCGGAGGCAGAGCTCTCCTTACCGTACATCTCAGCTCGGCAGGCGCCTCCCGGGAGGCCGGCGTCGCTGCGTCGCTTGCACCCGGCTCCCGGAGGCGCAGCCTTTCATTCACGGCCAAGGCCAGGGCTGGCGGCCGCGGGGGGAGGGCCGCGCCGGACAGAGCGCTCGGAGCGAGGGCCGGACCTTGGGATCGGGCGAGCAGCCACCGGCCCAGTCAGCTCCCGAGGCTAAGACTGGCGGCCCGGTCTCCTTGCTCTGCTGTCTGGGCCAGGCTGGGAGGCGAGGGGAGGTGGCTATGCTAATATGCACCTCCCACCCTCCCCGCTCGGCCACTGCCCGGCGGCTCCCGTGCCCCCGCCCCGCCCCAGCCAAATCTCCTCCGCCTCCTGCTGCCTCTCCCAAAGCACCAGCCGAGAAACCCAAATCCCAAGATGCGCTTTTTCCGAGGCGGTTACCCGTTGGGACTGGGCAACAACGTTTACCTGGGGGAGTCACCCACCCGAACTCCCTGCTCCAGTCGGAGTGCTCAGGCTGACAGCTGAGATCTCCCCTAACGTGCGGACAGGGGCGCTGGAAGCTGCTGTCACCCCAGACCGACAGGTTACCCCCTCCCCCAGATTTGTCCAGGATGCATAGGCTTAGCCAGGGGACGCGAGGAGTAGGAATTGGAGCAATGACCCTTCACCCTCCCTTGGCCTGGCTTAGCTAAACTCTATTCTCTGATTAAGCTGCTTGAGACCAAAGAGCGTCCTCCCTGGGTCAGGTACGCAGGAAACGCCCCTCCTTCCCTTCCCCAAGTGCTGCAGGAAGTCAGCTTGCTTTTCCTCTCCCACATTTATACGTGCAGTTTACTAGCGTTGCCGCAAGGATCCCGTCCATCTGTGCCCCAGCGCCAACTTGAGTTCCATCTCCCCACCGTATGTGACCCTGTGAGAAACAGACGCAGAGCGGCAAAGGCTCATGCCAATGCCACCCACCTTGGTATCTCCTAGCCCAACTCAGGGCTTCCCTAAGCCCCCTCGTCTAGTCTCCTCTTTATTTGACCACATTTCACACATTCCCCTGTGTTTTCAGTGTTCCTCCTTAGTTTCTCCTCTTGCCTCATGGTTGGGATAATCTTTTTTTTAGTCTTAAAATATTCTACTACTAGAAGTTAGATTAGAGAGGACCTTAAAGATGGTGTAATGACCCCATTTTACAGAAGAGAAAACTGAGGGCAGGGTGGTTAATTTGTATTGTTTTCTAGGTACACTGGGCTTCCTACAGGACTGTTGGGAAATTTAAATTAAAACCTATGATGGCACAGAACCAAGCAATGTTTAGTTCTGTTATACATAAGGTTGCCATGAGCTGGAGCCCACTCAATGGCAACTAACAACAACAGCTTTCTTAAGACTCTGAGTCAGTGTTCTTTCTACTACAGATTCTTCTAATTTATAGGTGCAAGTAATGGCCCCGCTGAGCTTGCATGCTAAGCACTCAGCCTCACTGTTTCTTAGGTAAGAAGTTACTAGCCATTCAAACTAGTCATTTCTGATTTCTATCTGAAAACCATCATGACAGAGGAGAAGGTCAATTCCCTAAGTTCTAGAGTGTTCCCTGTTGTTAATCTTTACTTAATAAAGTTTTTTCTTTTTCTTTGGAGGTGTGAAAATGTCAGATTTATTTCTGATTACTGGGATTGTGGCTTTAGATCTGCAGCCAAAAGGGCTAATACACTCCAAATTGTAAGTCCAGAGTGGGATCCTCTACCTGAAGGTAAGTTCGAATCTACAGAGTCGATTGGGTTGTCTTTTTGTTGTTAAGTTGTTGACATTTTAAAATATATTTTGGATATTAGACCCTTATCAAGTATATGATTCCCAAAAATTTTGTCCTAATCTGTAGGTTATCTTTTCACTTTGTTGATAAAGTCTGTTGATGAAGAAAAATAATTAATTTTTATAAGATCCCATTATAAAAGATCTATTTGGTCTTTTGCTGCTCTTGCTTTTGTTGTCTTATCTAACAATCCGTTGTTAAAAAGTAGGTCCCACAGTCATGCCCCTATATTTTCTTCTAAGAATTTTATGGTTTTAGTTTTCATATAAGAAACTGATTTAATTCTCTTGGAGTCCAGATTCCTGGGGTCCATGGAGTTGGGGTAACCCACCAAGGTCATTGCTCAGTAGATGTTCTTTTGAAACTTGAGCCTTGAAACTGGTTTCCAAAAGTCACCTTTGAGTCAAACAATGGTCCAGATGAACTAGTAAGCCATTTTGCCTTGGGCATTGTGTTCTCTTGAAGAATTCAGACAGTTTTGGGAAATAAGACTCCAAAGCTTAGTCTAGAGCTATATTTTGGGTAAATCAGTAATTATTTTAATTGTTCTCCAAGACAATTCTGTGTGAAATCCTTCCTGACTACAAACTGTTTATCAATTCTGTTCTGGCCTTTTTTCCACTTGTTGTTGTTAGATGCCTTCCAGTCGGTTCCAACTCACAGCAACCTATGTACAACAGAAAGAAACACTACCTGGTCCTGCACCATCCCCACAATCGTTGCTATGTTTGAGCCCATTGTTGCAGCCACTGTGTCAGTTCATCTCGTTGAGGGTCTTCCTCATTTTTTGCTGACCCACTACTTTACTAGGCATGGGGTCCTTCTACAGGGATTGGTCCCTCCTAAAAACATGTCTAAAGTACATGAGACGAAGGCTTGCCATCCTTGCTTCTAAGGAGCATCTGGCTGTACTTGTTCATTCTTCTGGCAGTTCATGGTATAGTCAATGTTCATTGCTAATACCATAATTCAAAGGTACCCATTCTTCTTCAGTCTTCCTTACTTATTGTCCAGCTTTCCCATGCATATGAGGTGACTGAAAATACCATGGCTTGGGTCAGGCGCACCTTAGTCCTCAAAGTGACATCTTTGCTTTTCAACATTTTAAAGAGGTCTTCTGCAGCAGATTTGCCCAATGCAACATGTTGTTTGATTTCTTGACTGCTGTTTCCATGATTGTTGATTGTGGATCCAAGTAAAATGAAATCCTTGACAACTTCAGTCTTTTCTCAGTTTATCATGATGCTGCTTATTGGTCCAGTTGTGAGGATTTTTGTTTGCTTTATGCTGAGGTGTAATCCATACTGAAGGCTGTCGTGTTTGGTTTTCACCAGTAAATGCTTCAAGTCCTCTTCACTTTCAGCAAGCAAAGTTGTGTCATCTGCATATTGCAGGTTGTTAATGAGTCTTCCACTGAACCTGATGCCATGTTCTTCTTCATATAGTCCAGCTTCTCGGATTGTTTTCATAGCATACAGATTGAATAAGTATGGTGAAAGGATACAACAGTGACACATACCTTTCCTGATTTTAAACCACGCAGTATATCCTTGTTCTGGTCAAACGACTGCCTCTTGGTCTATGTACAGATTCCTCATGGGCACAATTAAGTGTTCTGGAATTCCCATTTTTCACAATGTTATCCATAATTTGTTATGATCCATGCAGTCAAATGCCTTTGCATAGTCAATAAAACACAGGTAAATATCTTTCTGATAGTATCTGCTTTCAGCCAAGATCCATCCGACACCAGCAGTGATATCCCTTCTTTCACATCTGTTTCTGAATCTGGCTTGAATTTCTGGCAGTTCCCCATCAACGTACTGCTGCCACCATTTCTGAATTATCTTCAGCAAAAATTTACTTGAGTGTGATATTAATGATATTTATCAATAATTTCCCCATTCTGTTGGCTCTCCTTTCTTTGGAGTGGACACAAGTACAGATCTCTTCCAGTCAGTTGGCCGGGTAGCTGTCTTCCGAATTTCTTGGCATAGACGAGTGAGCACCTCTAGCACTGCACTGTTTGTTGAAACATCTTAACTGGTATTCTGTCAATTCCTGGTGCCTTGTTTTTCACCAATGCCTTCCGTGCAGCTTGTACTTCTTCCTTCAATACCATCAGTTCTTGATCATATGCTACCTCCTGAAATGGTTGAACATCAAAAAGACGTGAGTCCTTAGCCCGGGGACTCTGTAGCTAAGGATCTTGTTCCTGCACAAGGAATGCATTACCACGAGTGCAAACATGACTGGACTGTCTGCTCCATCTGGACGCCCCACCTGGTCAAGGAGGCTGAGCTCAACCTCGCAAATCTCAGCAATTCAAGCTCACTCTCACTCCCAGATAAAGATGTCTTTGATATACTGCCTTTCCTCGGCTACCAGGTGCATGATCCTCTTGATCTAAAGTTCTTTCTTTTAATGATTAAAAAATAAAAAGCCTACATGAAAGCACACAGTGGGCACTTAATGATTTTCCTTCCTCCCTCTCCCAAGGCAGGTACAGAGCCAGGGGGAGAATCCAGGTTGCCTGACTCTTGTAACAGTGCTCTTTCTGTTGTACCTCAAACCCATGTTTCCTGTTTCTCTCTGACCATACTCCCTCCCTATCCTTTGCTGTCTCCAGGTTTAGTTCTTGTTCCTTTATCTCTTTACCTCTCTCAGAAGCCCGTGGGAGCCCAGGAGACCCCATGGGAAACTCTGGAGCTCACATCCAGTCTAGAACCTCAGGTGACCCACAGAGAAGCTTGTCTCTGTTCTCCAGTTCCAGGACCAGACCATGTAGCTTTGAGGTCTGCTGAGAGTCATACCCGAACCAGGACTTCTCCTGTGCCCCCTGCTAGGCATCTCACTCCTTGAGACAGACAGTGTTTCCCACTGTGTCTAGTACACTGGCTGCAGACACCAGGTGTTTCATGAGTAGATTTTGTGTTGAACAGAACTGTGGGGTGGGAGGATATCCAGGTGTCCATACCAAGCTAGACCGCAAGCTCTCCCTTCTTCCCTGAGTTACTGAGTGTAGTGGGTTCAATAGTGTTCCCCCCAAATTCATGTCCACCTGGAACCTCAGAATGTAACCTTATTTGGAAATAGGGTCTTACAGATGTAGTTAAAATAAGGTCACACTGGATAAAACCAAAAAACCAAACCCGCTGCCATCGAGTTGATTTCAACTCATAATGACCCTATAGGACAGAGTAGATCTGCCCCATAGGGTTTCCAAGGAGCGGCTGGTGGATTTGAACTGCCAACCTTTTGGTTAGCAGCCATAGTTCCTAACCACTATGCCATGGTGGGCCATAAATCCAATGACTGTTGTCCTTACAAGAAGAGGAGAAGACCCACAGAGAGACAGACACACAGAGAAAAGAAGGCCATGTGAAGATGGAGGCAGAGATTGGGGTGATGCGTCTACAAGGCAAAGAATGACAAGGACTGCTGGCAACCATTAGAAGCTAGAAAGAGGCAAGGGAAGGATTCTTCCTGAGAACCTTCAGAGGGCACATGCCCTGCTGACACCTTGATTTTAGACTTCTAGGCTTTTAGACTTTAACTCTGTCAGTTTGTTGTACTGTGTTGGGGGGGCTTGTGTGTGCTGTGATGCTGGAAGCTATGCCAACGGTATTCAAATACCAGCAGGGTCACCCATGGCGGACAGGTTTCAGCTGACCTTCCAGACTAAGACAGACTAGGAAGAAGGACCTAGCGGTCTACTTCTGAAAAGAATTAGCCAGTGAAACCCTTATGAACAGCAGCGGAACATCAGACCCACAACGAGATGGATTGACAGTGGCTGCAACAATGGGCTCAAATATAGCAACAATTGTGAGGATGGTGCAAGACCAGGCAGTGTTTCATTCTGTTGTGCATGGGGTTGCTATGAGTCGAAACTGACTCGACGGCATCTAACAACAACAAGGCTTCAGAACTGTGAGAAAAGAAATTTTTGTTGTTTTAAGCCACCAAGGTTGTACTTTTGTACTGCAGCCCCAAGAAACTAACAGACTAAGACAGAGGGGTTTAGAAGCAGGAGGCCGCCTACGTCCATCACATAAAACCCAGGGAACCTCCTCGCATTCGGGCTTCAGTATCCACATCACATTTCCAAGCCTGCCCTTTAGTTTCAGGAGTCTGACTTCCCGTTGCCCCAGCCTCACACAGCGCCACCCACTGACTCTCCTGTCTCTGCGCATAAGCCTCTAAACTGCTCAGCCACAGCAGCAGCAGCTCTTCCTCCAAGCATCAGCCTTGAGCAGTCAACAGCTTTAAAGGGCCTTCCAGAGGGAGGGAAGAGGGAAGAAGATGACGGCCCCAGAGGAAATAGCTTTCGGAGAAAAAAAAAAAAAAACAGGAGACCTAGAGACGGGGGCCAAGGAGAACAAGAGGGGAGAATGAGCTGCTAAGGACTGTCACTTAGCTGACTAGCTGTGAAGCCAGAAATAGAACTCAGGATTCCTGACTCCAACCCAGGTGACTTGAACCTCTGGAACTTCTCCCTTAAAGCAAGTTAACTACCTTGACCTACTTCTCAGAAACCACAGGGAAAGAACAACCTATAAAAACAATACTTAAGTACAGAAGCAGGTGGGTATCCTAGAGCTGAAGAATGCATCTCCACAACATAGCAAACACCACAAGAGCCAGCTCGATAGGACGTGCTCTTGGCGAGGTTACTGTGAGCTGCCTTGGGCTGCAGGAGGGACAGAGCTGCTTGTGGCCATGAGGTTAGGGCCTGAGTGTTTGGAATGGGTGGGGTGGAGAAAGCTACCACAGATCAGATTTTACCTCCTCCAAACCAGATTTTACCACAGTTGGAGGCAAGTTTGAGATACTGATTGCCAACATGTTGAGGTTTAAAGAACCGAGCAAACTCCCAGTCACCATCTTCTTCACTGCCATTGATTTACCCTCACGCTTACCCTCCAGTATAGAGTCCCAGAGTGGCACAAATGATTAAGTGCTCAACTACTAGCCAAGAGGCTGGTGGTTCAAATCTACCCAGAGGTGCCTCGGAAGACAGACCTGGTGATCTGCTTCTGAAAGATCACAGCCTTGAAAACCATATGGAGCAGTTCCACTCCACACATATGGGGTCAACTCAGTGGCAGCCAACAACAACAATAACATTGTTATTGAAGGGCTGGGGTACCTTCTTTAACTGCTACTCCTATGTTCCCTGGAGAAGGGGCCCCTTTCCCATATGAACTTTAGATGCATGCCCACTTGCTTCTGGTAAAAAGCTCAGACATTGCCATGTCCTTTGCCCAGACTCTAGTCCAGGCCAAGGAAATTCAGTCTTTTCACTCTCTCCTTGCCCCCAGCTGTCAGGCAGTACCTGTTGCCCACCCCTTACTTCCCATCTCCAGCCTGTATAATGCTTGCTCTCACTGGTAAACCCATGCCCACCCACACTCAGAAGGACTTGAGGCTGACTGTGTCATTTTCATTCTTCTTCCAAGGTTTAGGCATGACTCGGAAAAGAAGACATGGGAAGTGAACAGCTGGTCAGATAGATGATCTCAGAAAGGCAGATCCCAGCTTTCTGGGCCACAGCTAAGGACACCTGCATCTCACCACAGCCAGAAGGAGTGAGCTTTCCCAGAGGCTGGCCAACCTGCTCAGAAAACAGTTTAAGCTAAATAGCAGGAAAGGGGAAAAATGCCTCTGGAAAATTATAAACCTAGTTGCTGTTGTTAGTTGCTGTTGAGTTGATTCTGATTCATGGCAACCTCATGTGTGCAGAGTAGAACTTCTCTAGAGGGCTTTCAAGGCTGTGACCTTTCAGGAGTAGATCACCAGATCTGTTTTCCCAGTAGAGCACTTTAACTGTTTGTACAACCCAGGGACTTCTATAAGCCTGGTTACTAGGGAATACAGAAGGAACACATGAGGTGCTGGATTCTGAGGCCTGAGTCTTTAAGACTGGGAAATTGTCACTGGTGGAGGAAGAGCCCTAGGACTTCAATGGGTCAAGGTACAAACTCTTCAAGGAAGTTCCTGTGGCCTGTCTAAGCCAGACCCCAGCTACCAGGCCTTATCTACTCACTTCCTCTTGTTGGCTTTGGACCCTTAATGCCACCAATCCTCAAAGGATGCTGACTTTTATACTCACCTGCCCAGTCTTTGGCAGCTCTGCAGTTATGAATCCCTGGCCATGTCTACTTTCCCCGCCCTGGACTTTGCTCAGCCACAGGACTCTTCTTTGACACTCAGTCCCAGTTCTCAGCTTCTAAATCTTGCTCCCAGCTCTCCCTTTTCCGGCTCAGGGCTGACAGCACACTTCAGTCCCACAATATGGCCAACATGTATGTTACAAAGAAAGGCAATTTGAAGTTTGAAACCCATTAGTATCTGACATCTGGTGGGCTAGAACTGACTCATGCTCTAGTTTATGGAAAATGCATTTATCAAGAGCCTACCACAAGCAAGAGACTCTTAGACACAGTGGGGAGAGAGAAATAATGTCCCTGCCCTCAGTAAGCTCAGAGTCTAGTAAAGAAGGTAAATCAAGGCAGAAAAAAAATGATGTCAGAAGAGAGATAAAAATAGAGTCCTAGCAAAAGGCAAGGAATGAGGTTCCAGCTGGGTAGATGGAGAAAGTGTTCAAGGAAGGCATTGGACATGGAGATGCAGGAAGGGAAATTCTAGAGAAGAACATAACACGAGCAAAGGCAGGAGGTGGGTGTCATGGACGTTTATGGAGCAAAGCAAATGGTTCTTTCAGTTGGAACATATGGTTATGAAAGGGACATGGTGAGAAATGTAAAAAGAAAGGCAGGTTTTGGCTGAATCAGGAAGCCTCAAGTACCAGACAAGCAAATTGATTTTTATTCAGTGAGAAGATTATTCTGGAATCCATAAAATGAATGGGGGTATCCCTGGGTTTTATGCAAATTGGTGGAGGAGGATGAGGACCAGAAATGCCATTGGGTGTGCAACGAGGAGGTCATCAGTGACTACCGGCCAGACACATTCCCCCTGATTCATGACCACCTCTTTCAGAAACACGGTTCCTGGCATCAAGAGCATTAAAGGCACATAACGGCTGGATGGAACAGTCTCCCCACCTCTCCTTCATCTTTCCCAGAAAAGAATGGGAAGGATCATAAAATTCATTTGTATTCCTTTGCATTCTCTTTCTCCTCTCCTTATGAAGTAGCCCTTAGGGTGCTAAGAGATGGGCCATGCATACCCTCTACTGGGGAGTCTCCTTTGGCTTTAGAGGGTTCAGTTGGGCCCGGGGGACTTGAAGCAATGAGCTAGCTACTTAGGGCTGACTCTGGCTCCCAGCTTCATAGGCAAAGGGGAAAAAGGACCCTCTCTGGATTCTACATGGCCTCGCTTGGCACGCTGGGTTTTCTACCGTGAGACTGGAGACAGGCATCTTAATCAGGAATCAAGAGGAGAATTTCATCCTGAATGTGTCCTGTGTCATCTCTCAGGAATCTGAGAGTGGCAGGAGGCAGCCTGACCAGGTACAAGGCCAGCCAAAGGAAGGGAGAACACAAATGCTGACCTCCAGGTTTAGAGGGCTGTGGGAGGGAAAGGGCAAGAGAGAGGCGTTAGCATTTATCAAATAATGACTAGGTGTCAGACACTGTCAGGACGTAGCCCAGTACCCAGTGCCTGGCACATAGGAAGTGCTCAACATACATATGTTGAGTGAAGTATCTTACCCCTGCTAAGCCTCACAACAACCCTGTGAACTAGACTGGAAGAAGGAGACTCATTTTTTAAAGAAAACATTTCCAGAGTCACACAGCTAGTAAATGGTAGAAGCAGGATTCCAGTCTAGGTCTACCTTCCTCCAAGCTCTGTTCTCTTTCTTTTATTTCTCAGCAGATTGCAAATAGTTAAGACACATGTTTGTGACTTGGTAACAAAGGTAGCAGACCAGAATAGCCAATATCACTCTTCTAAGAAGCTTGCACAGGAACTGAAGGAGATGTTTCACAAAGGGCTGCCCCTTCAACTGGTATGAGAATTCCCTGGGAAGCTTGCCAAAAGGGAGATCTGAACCCCAGCCCAAATCCATGGAAGGGGAAGGGCTGAATTCTATAGGTAGAAGGCACTGCTGGACACAGCTGGGAGAAAACAAAGCAGGTAGAGTAAAAGACAAAGACTGTGCAGCAAGGAGGAGGCAGTCAGAACGATTATGAAGAGCTTTTATCATTGGGGGGGGGGGTTGCTAAGAGGAAAGAGGAACAGAAAAGGTGTATCACAGGAGCCTAGACAAGGGGACAGGAGATGTTTTTGTACTAACCCAGTATAGTGGTAGATGTATGTATGATTAAGAGCCAAGTAATTACCAACTTCAGCTGACATGTAGTAACTAAGAGAAGTCACCTCTTCTCAGAAGGGAACTAGTCTTCACAGTGAGTGCCTCAGAAATTGGGGAGTACCAAGAACAGATGCTGGGGGGGCTCTCACACTCTCAGAGGACTGGATTAACACACCTCAAGCTCTCATCTACTGCCCGTGCCCACTCTCAAAGAAGATGTGCATGAAAATGATAGGGATGGCCAGACTGAAGCCAGACAGGAGCTGTCAGGGAGCCAGACTTTGGCAGTGGCCCTGAAACCAGCAACTCTCCATGTGGAGGGCATCCCTGACAAGCAAAAAACAAAAACAAAAACCAAACCAGTTGCCATAGAGTTGATGCTGACTCATGGACATCCCATGTGTGTCAGGGAAGGTAGCACGGTGCTCTATAGGGTTTTCAGTGACTGATTTTTCTAAAGTAGATCACCAGGCCTTTCTTCCAAAGTGCTTCTAGGTGGACTTAAACCTCCAGCCTTTCAGTTAGCAACCGAATGTGTTAACCCCTTGCACCACCTAGGGACTCTCAGATCCAGGTATTTTAGTCCCATTGGCAGGTATGCTCCCATAGAGAAGATGGATGCATCAGACTGTCATAGATTGATGTCTTTAGATAAAACTGCTAATTCCCCTTATTCTCATCTCAGGCTTATCACAATCACCTGGTATATTTTGGCATCCCTATTGGAGCCCTGGTGGTGCAATGGTTAAGATCTTGGCTGCTAACCAAAAGGTCAGCAGTTCGAATCCACCAGCCTCTCTTTGGAAACTGTATGGGGCAGTTCTACTCTGTCCTATAGGGTCACTATGAGTCCAAATCAACTCGATGGCAACGGGTTTGGTTTTTTTTTTTTTTTTTTTTTGGTTATGTGGCTAACCAGCCAATCTGAATCTGAATATTCTAACCCCCTATGCACTTATGTTTCTAATCATACACAGGAACTCTAGAAACACCCATTTCTTGTGAATCTGCTTATAATCATACATTACCAAGAGTGTGATCACCTCTGCCCATTGCTGATTTCTCTGAGGCCTGCCCCTGAGGATGTCCTCCCTTTCAAACATTCAACTCCACTCACTCTACTGCCCATTCATCTCTCTCTAATGAAGCAATGATTACAACAAGGGACCTCAATGATCTTTGTGAGTGAGTACAACTCAACTCAAAGCAGATCACATGAATAATTCCCTACTTGCCTTACTAACGATTTAATTTCTTCAAAAGGTAGAAGAAACAAAGGAATGCAACGTTCGGAAACATTTCTGACCAACAAAGAGCTTATTGTAACTATGGAAATTATAGGAACATTTAGAGAGATAATATCAGTTAGGGTGTGCAATAGCCAAGAAAGGGAATATTGGATAAAGGCAATGACTATCCTAAACTTCAGGAAAGAAAGTGTTGAAAAATCAGAAAATATACAGCTACAATTATACTGTTAGGGACTGCAGGGGCACCAAGTCATAAGAGGACTGGGAGATTTTCAACCATGGCAACATGACCACCAGGAGGCTGTTGGATGCAGTGAAAGAACACCCTTTCTGCATTTAGGAAAATAGTTTTATACCAGCCTGGGCTTCATACTAAAGCAGGCACCACATCTGGTATAGCAGAATACTAAGCTCAGCAGAAAAAGGGATTTATTGTAAAGATACTGGATAACACAAAGAATCAACAAGAAGTATTTGAAAGCTGAAACAGAATCCAAGGGTGGCTGGATAGCTAAGAACGATTCTAAAAACGTACCCCAAAACCATCTGCTTAGGTTGCAGTCGTGGGCATTGCAATCATTGGCAATTTGTTGCCACCACCGCTGACCTAGATGTCAATGGACTCAAGCTCCTGATGCTCAAGCTCCTGATGCTGCTGGCACTGCCCCCACACTTGCGGACCCTTGACTCAGATGCTGTCATAGCAAATAACTTCTCACTGCCCTGAATCAAGGAGTCCCTTGGTGGCACAAACGGTTAAATGCTCAACTACTAACTGAAAAGTTGGCTTTTCAAACCCACCCAGAGGTGCCTTGGAAGAAAGGCCTGGCAATCTGCTTCCAAAAGGTCATATCCTTGAAAACCCCGTAGAGCGCAGTACTACTCTGCACACATGGGGTTGCCATGGGTCAGAACTAACTCAATGGCACCTGGTACTGGCCCTGAATCTATGCCTCACTCTCAAAATTCAAAGTCCTGTGCCAGGGTATCTGATTGGCTGGGCTAGGTCACACTCTGCTGCCCGGGCAAGGAAAAGGAATGTTTCCGGCCATTTCATTTCCATAGTCTGAGGAGGGATTTCCTCCAGAAAAGGAAGGATGTTTAGATTATGGATAGCCAACAGAAGTATCCACTACAGTCTACCCAACACCCACATATACCCGTCTTCTCGGATTTACAACACAAAAAATGGTTCCCACCTAATATAATGCAACAATTCTTCCTACAATTCAAAATACACTCTGCCCTCCTCAAGAGGAGAAATCCCCAGGCCCACCAGTTACTAAGTTCAACTCCAAGTCTAGGATCTCAGAGATCCATTGTTCCTCTATTTCATCATGATCTTGTCTCAATATTTGCATCCTATAAGTTGTAACTTTAACCAACGCCAGCATACCCCATATACAATAGTAGGCATGAGAGGAAGAGGGGAAAAAAAGGAACTTATTTAAAGTGTATAAGTAAAAGTATTTAGCATACTATTATATAAATGAGTCAAAAATGGCCTTTGTGTATTGGCCTCAAGTTGTTCACTTCTTTGTAGCAAACTGAGACCTGTTAGCTCAAAAAAGACCACCAGCACCAAACTCAAATTTGTACATATCCAACTGTTTTTAAAAGTAGCCCCCAAAAACAGATTTTTAGCCACTTAAAGCCTGCCTGATTTACATACCCCATGGAACCGCACCTAACATCTGCCTGCTCTAGATAAGATAAAATCCTGTAATTATAAGGACCCTAAGGCGCCACTGCCTTTGGAGTTCTGTGACCCAGAGACTCCCCACCTTGACGCAGGAGGACCGCACCTACGGTGCACTAAGCTTCCCCTCTCTTCTCCTCTTGGGCCTAGCTTTCCATGCTTTCTTCCTCTTCTGGTGGGTCTCTGTGCTGATTGCCTCTGGGAGACCTGCTGTCAGGGATCACCCCCTGCGTGCAGCTGTCAGTGCGTGTTGTTGTTGTGTGCTGTTGAGTCAATTCCGACTCACAGCACTCTATACATGACAGAGTAGAACTATATACGACAGAGTAAAACTGCGCCATACGGCTGTAATCTTTACAGGAGCAGATTGCCAGGCCTTTTCTCCCACAGAGCTGTTCGTGGGTTCGAACTGAAGACTCTTCTGTTAGCAGTCAAGCACTTAACCATTGTGCCACCAGGGCTCCTTTGTCAGTGTGTAGGCCAGAGGCGGAAATAAGGTATGGCAGGTAGGGTGCGTGCCCTCGGCACTGCTTGAAGAGGGGCACCAATGAGCAGTTTCTTTTGGCCATTGCGGTTTCCATCGCTAGCTGTGAGAGATCGTTCAGCAATTTAAAACTAATTGCCATAGTTGCCATTTCTAGTAGGTAGATCCCAATAAATAGCTTGTTGTTCAATGCTATCTTGTGGTCATGTTTCTTTTCTTTTCATTTTATTGTGCTTTAGGTGAAAGTTTATAGCGCAAATTATTTTCTCTTTCAAAAATTTATACAGAAGTTTTTTTTGTGACATTGGTTGCAATCCCCACAATGTGTCAGCACTTTCCCCCTTTCCCTTTCCACCCCGGGTTCCCTGTGTCCATTTGTCCAGTTTTCCTTTCCGTTTCTGCCTTCTCTTCTTTGCTTTTGGGTAGGTGTTTTCTATTTGGTCTCACAGACTTGATTGAACTAAGAAGCATGTTCCTCACCTGTTTTATTGTTTGTTTTATAGGCCTGTCTAATCTTTGGCTGAAAGATGGACTTTGGGGGTGGTTTCAGTTCTGAGTCAGTAGGGTTGTCTAGGGGCCATAGTCTCTTAACCAGCCCCAAATTCCCTAGAACTCACTATAAATACTGAGGAAGAAAGCACAAGTAAAATTACACTTGGTGGGAGGAAGTTCCTTGCAGTTGAGTTAATGCACAGCCTCCATCCCTGCAACCATGGCCACTTCATTCACGATCCCATTAAGCAAACATTGGGTGGCTTGGGAAGGAAGCTGAATGACATCTACAGAATGGATAATCTTGTTCACCTGATTAATTGGGTCCATTCTAATAGGTCATTCCACATACTTCTTCACACAAAGTGACAACATCACTTTTGAACAAGAAGTCATTGCAAATACTTCTTCCTCAAAACACCAGTCACTGCCCATGAGTCATTGTAAATGCTTACCTCAGGCAATCTCTTCTTCAAGGCAAAATGGACACTGAGATATGCTGTGTGAAGTTCTGGCTACTGAGAGTATCTTCCTTCTCCACTGTCTTTTAGGACAAACCCGAGTGGGGTTGTTACCAGTCTGACTGGTAGGGAACTCCATATGAGACCACAGATATGGATTGAGGGAGAGGCAGCAATGCAGCAGAAGTTGGCATACTGGAAGTGACAGCAATCTTCTCAAGTAATTTATTGTACCTTCAAGACTTGGTTAGACCTATTCTCAAATACACCACTTTCTAGTATGCTGCTAACCTCACCCAACTTTATGGCATTTTGGCTCAGAAAATACCAAGTTCGTGATGGATAGCTCAAGGTAGCATTTTCTTCTGGTGTTCCATAATCAAACTTTTGATCTCTTTCAAGGCTCAGCAGCAGGCCAAGAAGTATCTCTTGCAAAGAGAACAGTAGCTTGCTAAAGAAATTATGGATAGGTTTCAGCGGAGCTTCCAGACTAAGACAGACTAGGAAGAGGGATCTGGTGATCTACTTCTAAAAAAACTGGCCAGTGAAAACCTCATGAATAGCAGCAGAACATTGTCTGATATAGTGCCACAAGATGAGCCCCTCAGGTTGGAGGCACTCAAAATATGACTAGGGCAGGGCTGCCTCCTCAAAGTAGAGTTGACCATAATAATATGGATGGTGTTAAGCTTTCAGGACCTTTATTTGCTGATGTGGCATTACTCAAAATGAGAAGAAACAACTGCAAATATTCATTAAAAATTGGAGTGTGGAATGTACAAAGTATGAATCTAGGAAGAGCAGAAGTTGTCAAAAATGAAATAGAATGCTTTAAAATTTATATCCTAGGCATTAGTGAGCTGAAATGTACTGGTATTGGCCATTTTGCATCAGACAATCATCTGAGCTACTATGCCAGAAATGATAAATTGAAGAGGAATGATGTCACATTCATCATCAGAAAGAATATTTCAATATCTATCCTGAAGTACAACACTGTCAGTGATAGGATAATATCCATCCACCCACAAGGAAGACCAGTTAATATGACTATTACTCAAATTTACACACCAACCATGAATGCCAAAGATGAAGAAAGGGAAGATTTTTTACCAACTTCTGCAGCCTGAAATTGATCAAATATGCAATCAAGATGCATTGATAATTACTGGTGATTGGACTGTGAAAGCTGGAAACAAAGAAGGATTAGTAGTTGGAAAATATATGGCCTTGGGGATAGAAACAACACTGGGGATCCCATGATAGAATTTTGCAAGACCAATGACTTATTCATTGCAAATATCCTTTTCAACAACATAAACGGTGACTATACATGTGGTCCTCTCTGGATGGAATACATAGGAATCAAATTGACTACATACATCTGTGGAAAGAAACGGTCATGGATTGAACTGTGTCCCCCCAAAATATCTGTCAACTTGGCTAGGTTATGATTCCCAGTATTGTATGATTGTGTACCATTTTGTACTCTGATGTGATTTCCTTATGTGTTGTAAACTCTATTACTATGATGTAACAAGATGGATTAGCGGCAGTTATATTGACGAGGTCTACAAGATTAGGTAGTGTCTTAAGCCAATCTCTTTTGAGATATAAAAGAGAGAAGTGAGCAGAGAGACATGGGAACCTTGTACCACCAAGATAGCAGTGCCAGGGGCAAAGCGCATCCTTTGGACCTGAGGTTCCTATGCAGAGAAGCTCTCAGATGAAGGGAAGACTGATGCATCACAAGGACCTTCCTCCAGAGCCGACAGAGAGAGAAAGCATTCCCTTGGAGCTGATGCCTTGAATTTGGACTTGTAGCCTGCTAGACTGTGAAGGAATAAATTTCTCTTTGTTAAAAGCCATCCACTTGTGGTATTTCTGTCACAGCAGCACTAGATGACTAAGACAGAGACTATGGAGTAACTCAATATCATCAGTCAGAACAAAGCCAGGGGCCACTGTGGAACAGATATCCATTGCTCATATGCAAGTTCAAGTTGAAGCTGAAGAAAATTAAAACAAGTCCACAAGAGCCAAAATACAACCTTGAGTATAACTCACTTGAATTTAGAGATCATCTTAAGACTAGATTTGATGCATTGAACACTAATGACTGAAGACCAGATGAGCTGTGGGATGACATCAAGGGTATCACACATGAAGAAAGCAAGGGGTCATTAAAAAGATGGGAAAGAAAGAAAAGACCAAAATAGATGACAGAAGAGACTCTGAAACTTGCTCTTGAACATTGAGTAGCTAAATCAAAAGGAAGAAATGAAGAAGTAAAGGAGCTGAGAAGATTTTAAAGGGTGGCTTGAGAAGACAAAGTATTATAATGAAACGTGCAAAGATACGGAGTTAGAAAACCAAAAGAGAAGAACATGCTCAGCATTTCTCAAGCTGAAAGAACTGAAGAAAAAATTCAAGCCTCAAGTTGCAATTCTGAAGAATTCTATGGGCAAAATATTGAACAACACAGGAAGCATCAAAAGAAGATGGAAGTAATACACAGAGTCACTGTACTGAAAAGAACTGGTTGACATTCAATCATTTCAGGAGGTAGCATACAATCAGGAATTGATGGCACTGAAGGAAGAAGTCCAAGCTGCACTGAAGACAATGGCAAAAAACAAGGCTCCATGAAATGATGGAATATTAATTGAGATGTTTCAACAAAGGGATGCAACACTGGAAGTGCTCGCTCGTCTATGCCAAGGAATTTGGAAGACAGCTACCTGGTCAACCTACTGGATGAGATCTATATTTGTACCCATTCCAAAGATAGGTGGTCCAAACGAATGTAGAAATTATCTAACAATATCAATAACATTACATGCAAGTAAAATTTTGCTGAAGATAATTCAAAAGCAGTGTAGCAATACATCAACAGGGAACTGCCAGAAATTCAAGCCAGATTCAGAAGAGGATGTGGAAGAAGGGATATCATTGCTGATGTCAAATGGATCTTGGCTGAAAGCAGAGAATACCAGAAAGATGTTTACCTGTGTTTTATTGATTACGCAAAGGCATTCGACTTGTGGATCATAAAATATTATGGATAAAATTGCGAAGAATGGGAATTTTGGAACACTTAATTGTGCTCATGCTGAACCTGTACATAGACCAAAAGGAACAGAACAAGAGAATACTGAGTGATTTAAAATCAGGAAAGGTGTGTGTCAGGGTTGTAACTTTTCACCATATTTATTCAATCCATATGCTGAGCAAACAATCTGAGAAGCTGGATTATATGAAGAACAGGGCATCAGGACTGGAGGAAGACTCATTTACAACCAGCTATATGCAGATGACACAACTTTGCTTACTGAAAGTGAAGAGGACTTGAAACACTTACTGATGAAGATCAAAGACTACAGCCTTCAGTATGGATTACACCTCAACATGAAGAAAACAAAAATCCTCACAAATGGACCAGAGAAAATGTTGAAGTTGTCAAGGATTTCATTTCACTTGGATCCACAATCAACGCCCATGGAAGCAGCAGTCAAGAAATCACACAACACATTGCACTGGGCAAATCTGCTGCAAAGGACCTCTTTAAAGTGTTAAAAAGCAAAGATGTCACTTTGAGGACTAAGATGCATGTGACCCAAGCCATGGTATTTTCAATATTCACAATATGCATGTGAAAGCTGGGTGATAATTAAGGAAGATCAAAAAAGAATCGATGTCTTTCAATTATGGCAGTGGCGAAAAATATTGAATATACCACGGACTTCCAGAAGAATGAACAACTCTGTCTTGGAAGAAGTATAGCCAGAATGCTTCTTAGAAATGAGGATAGTGAGACTTCATCTCACATGCTTTGGACATGTTATCAGGAGGGACCAGTCCCTGGAGAAGGACATCATGCTTGGTAAAGCATAGGGTCAGTGAAAAAGAGGAAGACCCTCAATGAGATGACTGACACAGTGGCTGCAACAATGGGCTCAAACATAGCAATGATGGTGAGGATGGCACAGGACTGGGCAGTGTTTCTTTCTGTTGTACATAGGGTCACCATGAGTCAGAACTGATTTGATGGCACCTAACAACAACAACAGCAACATACTTGTAATGGTACTATAGGTCTGTTCCTTAAGACTACTCCGGCCTCCCTTTATTCATGGGTCTAGTAATTGGGTGTGGGACTATAATACTCTTTATTGTAATAACATGAATCAGATCTTTTTTCAACAGACTTGGAGTTTTTTTTGCTTTTTTTTTAGTTATTTATTTTATATGTATATTTGATAATATATATATATTTTTTATCAAATGGGATCTGAACAGCTAACCTTTTAATTTGGTACTGAGGATCCAAGGCTTCTGATTACCATGGTGGTCCTGTGGTCTAATATGGGAATCATATCCTCATGTCTCAAGCAGAAGTGCCACCATTTGGCCTTTGCTGACCTAGGATCTGACCATCATATTCAAAATAAAGGAGCCCATTTCAGCTGCAGCATGACCCACAAGCATTCCTAGCCTACTTAGAAGAGCCACTAGAAGACTCTCAAAGACACTGGTATTTCCTTCACCAGTGTTTTCTGGGCCACACTTGACACAGGTAGATGGATGCATCACACATGATAAATGCCCTCCAATATTTCTATCTTCCAATGTTTTTAAATTCCTTTCTCAACATTATACCACATCATATTTCAGTTTCATTTAGCATTGACCTCCATTATGTCTAGGCTTCAGGCAACCAGCTGAGAAAACATTTAAAACTTTCAGCTGCTCAAGCAAATATATTAAATACAATTTTCTGGAAAATGTATTTATGTCAATATATTCAACCTGAACCTAAACTTTTGTTTTTTCCTCCTTCCAAAATCCATTCCCACATGTTTTCTCCATATTAATGTAACTTAGCAAATCCTGGTGTGTGTGCGTGCGTGCGTGTGTGTGTGTGTGTGTGTGTGTGTGTGTGTGTGTGTGTGTGTGCGCTAATCTTGAACTACCAGGTCTTACTTTATAATTGGCCCCCCTGGGCATGCTGGTACCTAATTCTAGTTATATGCTTGGAGATAATAAGGAGGAGAATACAACATGAGGATAATTGGCTTCCTCTTGCAAGGTGCATCTTCATATAAAGTAAAAATGACCTCATAAGATACAGAAACAGCTTCAGTTTTGGCTGACAGTGGAGGCTGTGTGGGGCTTGCAGGTAAAAAAGTACACTGAGTTCTTCACATATTCCCATTCCAGTTCTTGAGGTACAACACTTTACCGATCAATGCCCCGGCCTTCACATGAATGACCTAGTGAGGCTGGGAATTCAGTTGATTTTATAATTTGGCAGCTCACGGAGTCTAGCTTTCAGTTATTTCTGTCCTGTGTCTGTAAGAAATGAGATTCCTTTTAGTATCATCTTAGAAAGTCCCTGTGTTTTAATCTGTATTATGTGATGATAATTTAAGGGTGTGAGCTTGTTATTTATTTTTATATAAGTAGATTAGAGGCAATAGAAGCCGTTACACCACTCTGAAGTCCTTGAATTTCTTTTGACTTTCCTATAGTTCTATAGCAGGAGCAAATAGTTGCTTTTAATCAGAAGTGATCAGGGGAAATATTTATCTTTGCATTTTTTCTACCACTGTATGTCACAGGCATGTCATCCCTATATACTAACAGAATTTTTACTGCTTTCAGTTCTAAGTAACCAGATAGCCAACCCTAGATTCCCTTCCTCATCCATTTCTCCAAGAGTCTGTTGCCTGCAGTCATCTCCCAGTACCAATTTCTCTGTATCAGTCAAGGTTCTTGGGCCAGAAAACACAAACCAACTCTGGCTAACTTGAAGCAGGAGAGAAATTTATTAGAAGGTTTTATGGATTGAATTGTGTCCCCCAAAAATGTATACCACCTCGGCCATGATTCCCAGTATTGTGTGGTTGTCCACTATTTTGTGATCTGATGTAATTTTCCTGTTTTGTAAATCCTAACCTCTATGATGTTAATGAGTCAAGATTAGAGGCAGTTCTGTTAACGAGGCAGAACCCAATCTACAGGATTAAGTTGTATCTTGAGTCAATCTCTTCTGAGACATAAAAGAGAGACTAGAGCAGAGCAAAGAGGGATCTCATGCCACCAAGAAAGAAGCCCCAGGAGCAGAGTGCATCCTTTGGACCTGGGGTCCCTGTGCTGAGAAGCTCTTAGACCAGGGAAAGATTGATAACAAGGACTTTCCCCTAGAGCTGACAGAGAGAGAAAGCCTTCCCTTCGAGCTGGCACACCGAATTTTGGACTTGTAGCCTCCTGACTGTGAAAGAATAAATTTATCTTTGTTAAAGCCATCAACTTGTGGTATTTCTGTTATAGCAGCACTAGATAAATAAGACAGAAGGGTATAGGGTGGCTCACAGAATAAATGGAAAGTCCAAAAAACTAAGACTTGAACCCAGACAGGTGGTTTCTTAGATATGACACCAAAAGCACAGCAACAAAAGAAAAAAATAGATAAACTGGATTTCATCAAAATTAAAAACCTCAGTGTATCAAAGGACACTATCAAGACATTGGAAAAAACACACAGAATGGGGGAAAATATTGCAAATGATATATTCATAAGAATCTGGTATTCAGAATATAGAAAGAAAGAACTACAACTCAACAACAAACAGACAAAAAATCTGTTTTGGATTGAATTGTGTCCCTCAAAAATATGTGTCAACTTGGTTAGGCCATGATTCCCAGTATTGTGTGACTGTCCTCCATTTCATGATTGATGTAATTTTCCCATGTTTTGTAGACAGTAATCTCTGCCTGTGGTTAATGAGGCAAGACTGGGTTATGTTAAAGAAGACTAGGGTAAGTTGTAACACCCTTACTCAGGTCACATCCCTGATCCAATGTAAAGGGAATTTCCCTGGGGTGTGGCCTGCGTCACCTTTTATCCTACAAGAGATAAAAGGAAAGAGTATTGAGCAGAGAGTTGGGGACCTCATACCACCAAGAAAGCAGCACCAGGAGCAGAGTGCATCATTTGGACTCAGGGTTCCTACACAGAGAAGCTCCTAGTCCAGGGGAAAATTGATGAGGACTTTCCTCCAGAGCTGACAGACAGAGAAAGCCTTCCCCTGGAGCTGACACCCTGAATTTGGACTTCTAGCCCACTAGACTGTGAGAAAATAAATTTCGTTTTGTTAAAGTCATCCACTTGTGGTATTTATGTTACAGCAGCATGAGATAACTGAGACAGATTCCAATTTTAAAATGGGCAAAGGACTTGGATAGACATTTCTCCAAAGAAGATATACAAAGGACTAGCAAGCGTATGAAAAGATGTTCAATGTCTTTAGTTGTTTAAAAAGAAAAATTGCCATCAAGTCAATTCAGATACATGGTGACCCCACGTGTTTTAGAGTAAAACTGCACTTCATAAAATTTTCAATGGCTGTGATCTTTTGGAATTAGACTAGGGAAATGCAAATCAAAACCATGATGAGATAACACTTCACACTCACTAAACAAACAAACAAACAAAAAAACCCACTGCTGTCAAGTCCATTCCAACTCGAAGCAACCTCATAGGGTTTCCAAGGCTGTAAATCTCTACAGAAGCAGACCACCACATCTTTCTCTCACATAGTCACTGGTGCTTTCAAACTACCAACCTTTCGGTTAGCAGTTGACTGAACACTCACTAGGATGGTTATAATAATAAATAAAAAAAAATTAAAGCAAGGAAGTACAGAAATTGAAACCATCATACATTTGTGGTGGGAACGTAAAATGGTACAACCACTGTGGTAAATGGTTTGGCAGTTCCTTGAGAAGTTAAATATAAATTTACCATAGAACTCAGCTATTCCACTCCTTGGTATATGCCTCTTGGAATTGAAAACGGTGTTCAAACAAAAACTTGTATATGAATGTTCATAGCAGAACTATTCACAATAGCCCAAAGGTGGAAACAATCCAAATATTCATCAATGAATGAATGGATAATAAAAGGTGGTACATATAATAGAATATTATTAAGCCACAAAAAGGAATGAAGTATTGATACATGCTATAACATGGGTGAACCTTGAAAACATTATGTTAAATGAAAGAAACCAGACACAAAAGGCCACATATGTATAATTTCATTTATATGAAATACCCAGAACAGGCAAATCCATAGAGAAAGTATATTAGTGGTTTCAAGGGGCTGGGGGTAGGGGGCATACTGCCTAATGGGTACAGGGTTTCCTTTTGGAGTGATGAAAAAGTTCTGAAATTAGATAGTGGTTGCAGTGCGATGGATCACTTTTGTCTGGCCTCTCTAGCCATGGTCTTGTAACTTCCACCCGAATGATTGGGCAGAACTGTGTGATAGGGTAATTATAGTCCACCAAAGGGATTTGCCAGTTTTGCCATTCTGCTGGGCTTCAAATGAGGCACCCCAGGGGTTGGAGAAAGACAACCCCATTGCCACCAAAGAAGGAGAGACTGGCAGGAGAAACCCACTGCAGAGACCTGTAGAAGATGGTGCAGTGGGCTTCCCAGCCCATGGAGCGAGAAAGCTTAGTGCCTTCGGGCAGAGACTGAGGGCCAAGGAGAGGCGTGCCTAGAAGCACGGCTGGGAAGAGGCTATCCTGATGGAAGAACTGTGTCCCTGACTGTTCCTGACCCTGAATTGTAACTGTTACTTCCCTAATAAACCCCAAAACCATGACTATGGCCTAGAGTTCTGTGTGGTCATTGCAATGAATTATCAAACCCAGCAGAAAAGTAGAGAGTGCCATGGGAGGGATGGTTCGTGTCAGAATTGGTAAAGACAGCAGAGAGAGGAGGCTTGTCTGGCCTCTACCTCATGGGAATCAGCCTTGTGCTGTTGATCTTGGTTTTCCTTTACCCTTGTGGGATTGGAGGAGGTCAGACACTGTTCCCATGCCGTTTTTTACAGTTGGCGTCAGGGATTCTTTGCAATGGCTCCAGACTCATGAAAGCACGGGACTTTGTAAGAGAAAGAATGAAGGGGCTTGGGAAGTGAAACTTCTGATTTCTGGATGGTTGCTTTGGTTGTTGTTGCCTATAATGGCTGAAGGGAAGATTATGCTGCAGCTGAGGGGAGAAAAGTTCCACCTGGAGTGTCCTGGGGCACAAGTCAGGCCAGATGAACAGGATAACTGATAGAGGGCCAGTGTCTACTGGCTCCACTCAACCAGAGGCCCAAGACCATAGGCACATGAATGGGAAGATAGTTAAGGGGTGGAGAAGAGAAGATGAAAATGGAATGTTTTCAAAAGGGTTATGTGTTTAGGATTATGTGTTTAATTGAATGTACTATGGCTATACTGAATGTTTCTCCTACCTAGCATTGTAATGCAGACCTAAATGTATGACAGAAATAAACATTGACTATTATAGATTACAGAGAGTGTGTATTTTACAAATGGGAAAATTGAGTCATGGTAAGCTGAACAACTTGCTCAAGGTCACACAGCTAGTAAGTAAGAAAGCTGGGATTTGAGCCCAGTGGTCCAATCTTGGAGACTGCTGTCAATCACTACACTATATTGCTTTTCTACACTCTATACAGCAAAACAGGTGGCCCCACCATAAATGTGTGATTTGAGGGACTCAGAGGATTCTCTGCAGAGAAATATCTCACTAGCTAGCTGAAATGTACAAACCAGTCAATTATGCATTTAACTTTTATAGTTCCTTTACCTCTAAACCTAGATACCTAGATATTTTGCAAATTGACAGCTGAGATCAGATTTTGATAAAATTATCCAAGAGCACCATTGTTGTTAGGCACTGTCTTGTCAATTCCAACTCATAGCTACCCTATGTACAACAACACTGCTCCGTCCTGTGCCATCCTAATGATCTCTGCTATGCTTGAGCCCATTGTTGCAGCCACTGCGTCAATGCATCTCATTGAGGGTCTTCGTCTTTTTCACTGGCCCTCTACTTTACCAAGCATGTCCTTCTCCAAGGAATGATCCCTCCTGGTAGCATGTCCAAAGTATGTGAGATGAAGTTTCAGCATCCTCGCTTCTAATCAGCATTCTGGCTGTACTTCTTCCAAGACAGATTTGTTTATTCTTTTGGCAGTCCATGGTATATTCAATATTCTTCGCCTACACCATAATTCAAAGGCATCAATTATTTCCTCTTCCTTATTTATTGCCCAGCTTTCGCATGCATGTGAGGCGACTGAAAACACCATAGCTTGGGTCAGGCGCACCTTAGTCTTTAAAGCGACATCTTTGCTCTTTAACACTCTAAAGAGGTGTTTGCAGTAGATTTCCCCAATGCAATGCATCATTTGATTTCTTGACTGCTGCTTCCATGGGTGTTGATTGTGGATCCAAGTAAAATAAATTCCTTCACAACTTCAATATTTTCTCTGTTTATCATTGCCATGGTTTGAATTATGTCCCCCAAAAAATGTGTGTATCAATTTGGCTAGGCCATGATTCCTGGTACTGTGTGATTTTCCCGTATGTTGTAAACCTGCCTCTATGATGTTAATGAGGGAGGATGGGTGGCAGTTGTGTTAGTAAGGCAGGACCTGATCTACAAGACTGGATTGTGTCCTGAGGCAATCTCTTGAAAATATAAAAGACAGAAGTGAGCAGTGAGACAGGGGGACCTCATACCATCAAGAAAGCAGTGCCAGGAGCAGAGCGCGTCCTTTGGACCGGGGTCCCTGTGCCGAGAAGCTCCTACTCCGGGGGAACACTGATGAAAAGCCCGAGAGAGAAAGCCTTCCCCTGGAGCTGACACCCTGAATTTGGACTTTTAGCCTACTTTACTGTAAGGAAATAAACTTCTCTTTGTTAAAACCATCCACTTGTGGTATTTCTGCTGTAGCAGCACTAGATGACTAAGACAATCATGATGTTGCTTATTTGTCCAGTTGTGAGGATTTTGGTTTTATTTATGTCAAGGTGTAATCCATACTGAAGGCTTTGATCTTCATCAGTAAGTGCTTCAAGTTCTCTTCACTTTCAGCAAGGAAAGTTGTGTCATCTGCATATCACAGGTTGTTAATGAGTCTTCCTCCCATCCTGATGCCCTGTTCTTCTTCACAGAGTCTAGCTTCTTGGATTATTTCTTCAGCATACAGATCGAATAACTATGGTGAAAGCATACAACCCTGACACAGACCTTTTCGGAGTTTAACAAGAAGTATCCCCTTGTTCTGATTGAACGACTGCCTCTTGATCTATGTACAGGTTCCTCATGAGTACAATTAAGTGTTCTGGAATTCCCATTCTTCTCAATGTTATCCATAATATGTTATGATCCACACAGTCGAATGCCTTTGCATAGACGATAAAACACAGGTAAACATCTTTCTGGTATTTCTGGTATTCTCTGCTTTCAGCCAGGATCCATCTGTCTAGTGCCAAGCACACTAGACAGTGAAATTCATTCATTCAATATTTATTGATTGCCACAATGTACCTGGCACTGTGGTAGGCCGTGATAATATAACGATAAAAAAGACTAAAGTGTCCTTTGCCCTGGCGGAGTTTATCTCCAATGGAGGGTTGAAAATAATTAAATAAGTAATTGGAACAAGTGTGGTAAGTGATAAAGTAAGAGGGAGAGCTATGGAATCACATGGTAAGGAAACCTTCACCAGTCTAGTAGGATGAAGTTCAGGGGTGGCAGGAGGGGGTGCTCCCCTGGGAAGGAAAGACCAACTGAGACCTGAAGGGTGAATCAGAGGTTGCCCAGAGAGGAGAAGGAGACGTGGGGAAGGGTTTTCCAGGCAGGGGGGAGCATTATGTGTGAAACCTTGGATGTGAGAGGAGATGTGGCCAGTTCTAGAAAGTCAGCATATCTGATGCAGAGAGTGTAGAATGTGGACCAGAGAAGGATGAGGCCTTGGCAATAAGTGGAGCTGAGCTCATGGAGGGCCTGATGAGCTAAGTTATGGAGGCTTTATTTCATCCCAAGAAACATGAGAGGCCATTATAAATGATGAGAAGTTTTAAGTAGAGAAGTAACATGATCTGATGTTTCAAAATCTAATTTATACATGCTTATAATTTCAAAAGCCAAATAATCCTATACTATTTCCTGCTCCCCAGAGCCAACCAATTTCAAGTACTTTAGCTCTTTATTTTCATATTTACCTCCATGTATGCAAACTTGATTTTCCAATTTTGTCATTATGGAAGTTTGACCTTTTTCAACACCTACCCTCACTTATTGTCCCCTTGTCTTCCCACATTAGGCTCCATAATTAGAGTTAGAGCCCATAACCTATGAAATTTATTCACAGCTAAGCCACGCGGTGCACAATATTTTATGCTATCTGATTTAATGACTGTTATTTTATTAATTATTAATTATATTGATTGTCCAATTATCTTTTTAGCTACCATGAATTTCCACCAGGTGTCTGTCAGTTTGTTGTACCGTGGTGGCTTGTGTGTTACTGCGATGCTGGAAGCTTGCCACCGGTATTTCAAATACCAGCAGGAGATCCCTGCTGGCACAGTGGTTAAGAGCGCGGCTGCTAACCAAAAGGTCAGCAGTTCGAGTCCACCAGCTGCTCCTTGGAAAGCTTATGGGGTAGTTCTACTCTGTCCTATAGGGTCACTATGAGTTGGAATTGACTCAACAGCTACAGGTTTGGTTTTTGGTTTGGTACCCTTGGTGGACAGGTTTCAGCAGAGATTCTAGACTAAGTCAGACCATGAAGAAGGACCTAGCAGTCTACTTCTGAAAAATTGGCCAGTGAAAACCATATGAATAGCAGCAGAACATTGTCTGATACAGTGCCAGAAGACGAGCCCTTGAGGTTGGAAGGCACTCAAAATACAACCGGGGAGGCACTGCCTCCTCAAAGTAGAGTCGACCTTAATGACATGGATGGAGTCAGGCTTTGGAGACTTTCATTTGCTGATGTGGCCCGACTCAAAATAAGAGAAACAGCTGCAAACATCCGTTAATAATTGGAATATGGAATGTACAAAGTATGAATCTAGGAAAATTGAAAGTCATCAAAAACGAAATGGAACACATAAAGTTCGATATCCTAGGCGTTAGTGAGCTGAAATGGACTGGTACTGGCCATTTTGAATGGGACAATGATATGATCTACTATGCCTGGAATGACAAATTGAAGAGGAATAGTGTTGCATTCATTGTCTAAAAGAACATTTCAAGATCTATCCTGAAATACAACGCTGTCAGCGACAGGATAATATCCATCCACCTATAAGGAAGAACACTTAATACTACTATTACTCAAATTTATGCACCAATCACTAATGCCAGAGATGAAGAAATTGAAGATTTTTACCAACATCTGCAGTCTGAAATTGGTCAAACGTGCACTCAAGATGCATTGATGATTCCTGGTGACTGGAATGTGAAAGTTGGAAACAAGATGGATTGGTAGTTGGAAAATATGGCCTTGGTGACAGAAAGAACACCAAAGATCACATGATAGAATTTAGCAAGACCAACGACTTATTCACTGCAAATACCTTCTTTCAACAACATAAACAGTAACTATACCCGTGAACCTTGCCAGATGGAATACACAGGAATCAAATCGACTACGTCTGTGGAAATAGACAATGGAGAAGCTCAATATCATCAGTCAGAACAAGGCCAGGGGCTGACTGTGGAACAGACCGTCAGTTGCTCATATGCAAGTTCAAGTTGAAGCTGAAGAAAATAACAAGTCTACAAGAGCAAAGTACGACCTTGAGTATATCCCACCTGAATACAGAGACCATCTCGAGAATGGATTTGACTCATTGAACACTAATGACCGAAGACCAGGTGAGTTGTGGAATGACATCAAGGACATCATACGTGAAGAAAGCAAGAGGTCATTAAAAAGATAGGAAAGAAAGAAAATACCAAAATGGGTGTCAGAAGAGACTCTGAAACTTGCTTTTGAACGTAGAGTAGCTGAAGCAAAAGGAAGAAATGATGATGTAAGAGTTGAACAGAAAATTTCAAAGAGCAGCTCGAGAAGACAAAGTAAAGTGTTATAATGACATGTGCAAAGACCTGGAGACACAAAAACCAAAAGGGAAGAACACGCTTGACATTTCTCAAGCTGAAAGAACTGAAGAATGAATTCAAGCCTCGAGTTGCAATACTGAAGGATTCTACCGGGAAAATACTAAACGACGCAGAAAGCATCAAGAGAAGATGGAAGGAATACACAGTCACTGTATCAAAAAGAATTAGTCGATGTTCAACCATTTCAGGAGGTAGCATATGATCAAGAACCAAGGGTACTGAAGGAAGAGGTCCAACCTGATCTGAAGGCATTGTTGAAAATCAAGGCTTCAGGAATTGACGGAATACCAATTGAGATGTTTCAACAAACAGATGCAACACTGGAAGCACTCACTCGTCTATGCCAAGAAATTTGGAAGACAGCTACCTGGTTAGCCGACTGGAAGAAATCCATATTTGTACCCATTCCAAAGAAAGGTGATTCAACAGAATGTGGAAATTATTGAACAATATCATTAATATCGCACACAAATACATCAACAGGGAACTGCCAGAAATTCAAGCCAGATTCAGAAGAGGATGTGGAACAAAGGATATCCTTGCTAATATCAGATGGATCCAAGCTGAAAGCAGAGAATGCTAGAAAGATGTTTACCTGTGTTTTATTGACTATGCAAAGGCATTCAACTGTGTGGATCATAACAAATTATGGATAACATTGCGAAGAATGGGAATTCCAGAACATTTAATTGTGTTCATGAGGAACCTGTACTTAGACCAAGAGGCAGTCACTCAAACAGAACAAGGGGATACTGCATGGTTTAAAGTCCGAAAAGGTGTGTGTCAGGGTCGTATCCTTTCACCATACTTATTCAATCTGTATGCTGAACAAATAAACTGAGAAGCTGGACTCTGTGAAGAAGAATGGGGCATCGGGGTTGGAGGAA
The DNA here is from genome assembly GCA_030035585.1 of Dugong dugon. NCBI lineage: Eukaryota > Metazoa > Chordata > Mammalia > Sirenia > Dugongidae > Dugong > Dugong dugon. Next base: position 75,879,128 of record CM057473.1, read on the forward strand.
GACTTATTAACAACCTGTGATATGCCGATGACACAACCTTGCTTGCTGAAAGTGAAGAAGACTTGAAGCACTTACTAATGAAGATCAAGGATTTCAGTATGGATTACACCTTAACACAAAGAAAACAAAAATCCTCACAACTGGACCAATAAGTAACATTATGATAAGTGGAGAAAATATTGAAGTTGTGAAGGAATTCATTTTACTTGGATCCACAATTAACGCCCATGGAGCAGCAGTCAAGAAATCAAAGGATGCATTGCACTGGGCAAACCTTCTGCAAGACACCCCTTTAAAGTGTTAAAAAGCAAAGATGTCACTTTAAGGACTAAGGTGCCCCTGACCCAAGCCATGGTGTTTTCAGTTGCCTCATATGCATGTGAAAGCTGGACAATGAATAAGGAAGACTGAAGAGGAACTGATGCCTTTGAATTATGGTATTGGCAAAGAATATTGAATAATCCATGGTCTACCAAAAGGACAAACAAATCTGTCTTGGAAGAAGTATAGCCAGAATGCTCATTAGAAGAGAGGATGGCGAGACTTCGTCACACATACTTTGGACATGTTATTAGGAGGGACCACTCCCTAGAGAAGGACATCATGCTTAGTAGAGGGTCAGGGAAAAACAGGAAGACCCTCAATGAGATGGACTGACAGTGGCTGCAGCAATAGGCTCAAGCATAATGATTGTAAGGATGGCGCAGGACTGGGCAGTATTTTGTTCTGTTGTATATAGGGTTGGTATGCATTGGAAAAGGCTCGAAGGCACCTAACAACAACAATACCGTGAATTTAAGTCTCCTCTAGTTGAGTAAAATGTCTCCAAAGTGTTCAGACTCCTCAGGTATTTCATCAGTGTCTTGTTTTGGAGAAATCTTCCTAGACATGCTGAACTGATCCAATCTGGACTGGTTGCTCTATGGGCCACTGTATGCCTGTGTCATCTTGTGTTGGATTCTTTATTTCCTGAATCCCATGTCTTCCTGGTTACTTCCTACTTTTGGCGGCTCATACTCTACAGAAACTTTCCAGAGGTGAATTTTTAGATCTCACATGAGGGTCTTTTTGTCATCCTCACACCTAATTCATGGTTTGCCCTTAGGTTGGAAATCATTTTCCCCTCAGAATTTTGAAGGCATTGCTCTACATCTTCTGGCTTTCAGGGTGGTTGTTGAATAGTCTGATGCCATTCTGATATTTGACCCGTATATGAAATATGCCCATTGCCTGCTCTATCCTCTCTGGAAGCTCCTAGAATCTTCTCTTCATCCTCAATGTTCTGAAATTTCACTATGATGTGACTGGGAGTGAATATTTATTCCCATTTATTGGACCCTTTCAATCTGGGAATTTGTGTCCTTGGGCTCAGGGACATTTGCTTGAATAATTTCTTTAATGCACTCCACCTCCTCTATTGTCTCTGTTTTCTGTTTCTGGGACTCCTGTAATTCAGTTCTTGAATTTCCTGGAATGGTCTCTTCTTTTTTGATTTTTTCTCCTATTTTCTATTGCTTTGTCTTTTTGCTTTATTTCTGAGATTTCCTCAACTCTTCTACTGAGTTTTTCATTTCTGCCATTGAATTTTATTTCCAGTAAAAAAAACAAAACCCACTGCCACTGATTCCGACTCATAGCTACCCTATGGGTAGTTGTTTTTAATTCCACATAGCATCAGCAGGCAGCTGGCATAGAGGATCCACTTCCAAGATGCCTAATTGACAACTCATATGACTAGTGCTTTGGTGCTCCTTGGCCTGTCTCTCCACATGATGTCTCACCTTTCAGGGTCTCTCCACATGGCTTGGACTTCTCACAGCATGGTGGTCTTAGGGTAGTCACACTTCTGACGTGGCGGCTGGTGTCCAAGGGGCAGGAAATGGCAGTTGCCAGGCCAGTTAAAAGCACAGTGTTGCTTCTGCTGTATTCTGTTGGACAAAACAGTCTCAGATTCATGGAGATGTAGAAAGATGGAGCCTCATGATGAGGGAGTGGCAAGGCAACACTGGAGAAAAGCATATGGCTTGGGAGATAGTGTTGATTCCATCTCTGTAAAATACCATCTGCCTATGCAAAATTTTGGTTTCTCTGGAGCTACTAATTGGCTACACTTGTTTGTTTTGGTGGTCAGTTTTCTATGTTTTTTACTAATTCAATCCCAAACTGGTCATAATTGTTTTAATCTCATTTTAAGACATTCTAGTGCACTAGGAATTCTATCAATTTCAGCTTCCTGAAGAGGTCTCTCTTAGACAAGCTCTAATCTACATCTGGATCACATCTGTCTTCCTGGGATCTTCTTTTATTATTATCCTTGAAATTCCCTTAATTTCTCTGATGTGTAGAATCTCATTTCCTGTATCTCCTACGTATCTTGTATCTTCCTTTCTCTTGGTGTTCACTAATCTTTTCTTTTTTTAATTTTATTGGGTTTTAGGTGGAAGTTTACAGTGCAAATTATTTCTCATTCAAAAGTTTATATACACAAATTGTTTCGTGACATTAGTTGCAATCCCCACAATGTATCAGGACTCTCCCCCTTTCCATTTACACTCTGGGTTCCGCTTGTCCATTCGTCCAGTTTTCCTGTCCCTTCCTGCCTTCTCGCTTTGCTTTTGGGCATCTGTTGCCCATTTGGTTTTGTATACTTGATTGAACTAGGAAGCAGGTTCCTCACATGTGTTATTGTTTGTTTTATAGGCCTGTCTGATATTTGGCTGCAAGTTGGACTTAAGAAGTAGCTTCAGTTCTAAGTTAGCAGGGTGTCTAGGGGCCATAGCCTTGGGGCTTCCTTCAGTCTCTGTCAGACAAGTAAGTCTGGTCTTTTTTTGTAAATTTGAATTTTGTTCTACATTTTTCTCCTGCTCTGTCCGGGACCCTCTTTTGTGATCCCTGTCAGAACCATTGGCAGTGGTAGCAGGGCACCACCTAGTTCTTCTGGGCTCAGACTGGTGGAAGCTGTGGTTCATGTGGTCCATTAGTCCTTTGAACTAATACTTTCCTTGTATCTTTGATTTTCTTCATTCTCCTTTGCTCTGGATGGGATGGGGCCAAAAGATGTATCTTAGATGGCTGCCTAGATGCGACTCACCAAAGTAGGGTATAGAACACTTTTTTTAATGAGCTATGTTATACAAGTTGACCTAGATGTCCCCCTCGAGACCATAAGCTTTATTATTTTTTTCATAGTCTTTGTTTCCTTAAACATTTTTCTGGTTTTTTTTTTTTTTTTTTTTTTTTAGTTCAATGCTTTTCTCAAATGTTTGATGATTCTTGGCTATTTGCTCCTATTTAAAATTGGAGTACTAAAGCACATATTGGAACTCTATATTCATGAGTGGGTTTGTCTATCGTGGACTTCACTATTGGATGATCAGATTGACCTGTTTCCTAGGGGAACCCCATTGTCAGAATCTTTTGGCCTTTTCTCTTGGACTGGTAATATTATCTTAGTCTGGTAATATGCTTGGCTTCATGTATTCTAGTAGACAAATGGGGAATAAAGATAAATTTTGTTATAGAAAATTTCAAACTTATACAAAACTGGAACAAAATAAGGAGCCTATCACCAGCCTCAACAATTATCTATGCATGACCAATCTTGTTTTATTTATACATCCATCCACCTCACCCAGATTGTTTTGAAGCAAATCCTTGACATCATATTATTCTGTGTGTAAATATTTCATTCACATCATTTAACCCTTGGGTTTTCAGTGTGCCTTGTCCAAGTACTCTGTATTTCACCATCTTCAAAGTATAAACCTCCCGTCTTCTACTATGGTTGGATTGGAGGGAGGCAGTTTTCCAAACTCAAATTGAAGGAGGAGATCTGGAGTCTATTCACTTCTTTAACAGTCTTTTAATCAATCCTTCTGTTTTTTAGCTCAGTTTTACCCCTGCTTATACAGCTATCTAGACATAATATTCCACTTGTGCAGGTTCTTCAACATAAACTGCGTTACTTCTTATTGGCTTAGGATTTAGCTTTCTTGGGACTAAATTAACACTTTTCCATCCATCTTCTAACTTCCAAATGTATTGTTGTCTCCTCTACTGTTCTCCTTGCTCTATGGGTTTAATTAAAAAAAAAAAAATCTTTATTGTGGTTTTACTGGTGTTGGGAGAAAGCAGTGCTAAATGTATGGGTTTCATCAACCATCTTTATCCATAATCTAATCTTCATTTTAGAAAGATTACATTGACTTTAGTTTGTTGTCAGGATTGGAGTGGAGCCAATACTGGAGGCAGAGAGATCCATGAGAAGGCTGTTCAAATAATTCCAGCAAGAGATGATGATGGGTGAGTGTGGTGTGGACTCTGGGTGGAGAGAGGAAGGATTTCCAAAGTTTGGTGTGCGTACTATTTGTCAGTGAACAAAACAGTTGCTGTAGAGTCAATTGTGACTCATGGCAACACCATGGATGTCCAAGTAAAACTGTGCTCCAGTTTTCAGTGGCTGATTTTTTTCAGAAGTAGATCATCAGGCTTTTCTTCCAAGGCACCTTTAGGTGAACTCTAACCTCCAACCTTTGGGTTAGCAGGCAAGCACATTAACTGCACCACCAAGGAACTCCCCACTGGTCAATATCTGAGATTATTTTAAGTGCCTCACCTAAATTACATATATTTACTTTTACCAATTGTGTGCTTATTTTAAAATGTATTTGAAAAATATATAACTAGCTTATTGAGCTTGTAATTTCCCAGATAGTGTCACCTAAGATGAAAGTAAAGTTGATACGTGAGTTTTAAGAAGAAAGTAAATTAAAAATACTAAGCAAATAATGATACAGGTGGCATTGTATTTGCTATGGATTGAATTGCATGCCCCCAAAATATAAGCTGTAAATCCTAACCCCTATACCTATGAATGTAATCCCATTTGGGAATAGGGTTTTCTTTGTTATGTTACAAAGGACATATTAGTATAGGGTGTGTTTTAAATCAATCATTTCTGAGATACAGCTAGTCCCTGACTTATGACATATTTGAGTTCTGTGATCATCCTTTTTTTTTTTTTTTTTGGTACATCTGTGAGGACTAAGGTGCTCTTGACCCAAGCCATGGTGTTTTCAATCGCCTCATATGCATATGAAGGCTAGACAATGAATAAGGAAGACCGAAGAATTGATGCCTTTGAGTTATGGTATTGGTGAAGAATACTGACTATACTATGGACTGCCAGAAGTACAAACAAATTTGTGTTGGAAGAAGTACAGCTGAATGCTCCTTGGACATGTTATCAGGAGGGACCAGTCCCTGGAGAAGGACATCATGTTTGGTAAAGTAGAGGGTCAAAGAGATGGACTGACACAGAGGCTGCAACAATGGGCTTAAGCATAACGATTGTGAGGACGGCGCAGGCAGTGTTTCATTCTGTTATACATAGTCATTATGAGTCGGAATAGACTCGCCAACACCTAACAACAACATCTTATCATTAGTAAAATGTACTACATACAGTGTTGCAGCATGTAATTGGCTGATGTTATCACTCTCAGATATTCACTTGCAGATGTTCAAAGATCACATTTATAAAGACAGTGATAATAAAAGGCAATAACAATAAAAACTAAAAAAAAAAAAAAAAAGGCATTCAAATTACGTCAGAACCGACTTTCAACGGAGTCATTGGAATGGAACCTGTAGTAAATTGGGGACTGCCTGTATCAAAGAGCAGATTAGGCACAAAAGAAAGCAGACACAGAAGAAGGCTGACATGCGGAAGACCAACACTATTTGAAGACGGTGGAGGCAGACCACTCTACAAGCCCAGGAACTCCAAGGATGGCTGGCTAGAGAAGCTGAAATCAGGACTTTCCCCCAGAGTGGACAGAAAGAGAACCTTCCCCTAGAGCCGGTGTCCTGAATTTGTACTTCTAGCCTCCTAAACTGTGAGAAAATAGATTTTTGTTTGTTAAAGCCATCCATTTGTGGTACCTCTGTTATAGCAGCACGACATAACTAAGACAGTATTTAGCGAGCTACTGGGGAGGAGAACTGGGCTGAAAAATTGCCAGCTGCACAACATTGTCTAGGATCAGCCCTGCCAGTAAACAGCCAGACCCTCTCCCTCCCTTCATTCACCCTCTGACTCTTTCTTTACACAGTGTTTGCCCTGAGTCTTGCCCTCCTTTATCTTGTTTATGAAATTTGTCACACTGCTTCTGTGTGAACAGCTTTCTCTCACCATTTCCTCAATACTAGCCTTTGCAGTCTTCTAATTCAGGCTGTTAATAAGAGTCTCAGAGTTCTCAACAGCATTTTCTTTTCTTTTTTTTAAATTTCTTTTAAAACAAATATCCTTTTATCTGAGGCCCTGGTGGTAGAGTGGTTAAGAGCTAAGGCTGCTAATCAAACGGTCGGTGGTTCAAATCCACCAGCTGCTCCTTGGAAACCCTATAGGGCAGTTCTACTCTGTCCTATAGGGTCGCTATGAGTTGACACCGACTCCATGGTAACAGTTTTGGTTTTTTGGTTTGGATCCTTTTATCTTCCTTAAAGTTTTAGAGCACTCCTTTGAAACACAGTGGCAGACAATTGTATGATTATTCCCACAGTTTTCTTCTCCACCACTCCCATCTCTCAAATGTGCTGTCTTAACCGGCAGTCTCTCCAGCCTCATTGTGCATTCTCATCTCAGGTTATTTACACCTCAGCAGAATTAGTGTGGGGAGCTCTGTTCCAGTAGCAATAACTTACTATGTTCATATTGTGCGCAGCTGAGCAGAATGACCTGCATATGGTTCAACAGCCATTAGCACCCCTCCCTCACCACAGTAGCTGCATTCATCCAAACCTCACACCCCTGTATACCAACAAGGACTGTCTAACAGGGACTGCTACACAAATATAACACCCAACAGTGCTGAGAGAATACAGAGAGAGAGGCCACACACATACACACACACACACACACACACACACACACACACACACACTGAGGCACACTGAACTGACCATAAAGATGACCCCTCTCTCTGTCTTAGTTTTGTGGTGCTGCTGTAACAGAAATACCACAGGTGGGTGGCTTTAACAAACAGAAATTTATTTTCTCACAGTTTAGGGGGCTATAAGTCTGAATTCAGGGGCACTGACTCTAGGGGAAGGCTTTATCTCTCTGTTGGCTCTAGGGGAAGGTCCTCGTTCCTTTTCAGCATCTGTTCCTTGATTCCGTGGCAATTTTCACTTGGCATGTATCTTCCCCTCCATTTGTGCTTCCTTCTCTGTGCCTAATCTGCTCTTTTTATACCTCAAAGGTGACTGGTTTAAAACACACCCTATACTGATATGGTCTCATTAACATAACAAAGAAAGTCTTACTCCCAAATGAGATTGCATCCATAGGAATAGTGGTTTAGGATTTACATCACATATTTTTGGGAGACACAATTCAATCCATAATACCCTCCTTGCAACCAGGACCTGTCTCAGACCCCCAGAGATATTTGATTCAAGCCCAGAATAATGGAAGGAAGACAATGGTGTTATTACAGTGGCCTGGAGCAGCCAAAGTGTTTCTCCAACTTGCCGAGCATGTTTGAGTCCAGGAAACACAATGTCCATGTGTCTCCCTCTTCCTGTGGCCTATAAGCAGCTCTGGGAATAATCAGTTCCCATTCCTAACCACATGGTTAATGGGAGAGCCAAGTTTAATTCTGAGATATCATGATGACCATTTGGAAAGAACAGTGAAGTGGCAAACCAGGGTGCTGGTAGCAATATCCCTGGTGGCTGATGCCCCAGCTCTCGCCCCACCTTCCCTGCCCAGGAGGACAACCCAGGCCCTGCTTCAGCCATGAGCTGATGCTATTTTCTTCTCTTGTTCTGACGCCAGAGGATTCAGGTGTTAGGAATTGCTAGGATGACATGGAGGTTTCCAAGGGCAATATACATCACCAACAAGGAGTTCATGAGTGATCTTGTTACAATCCCTTTTTAACATCTAAAAATGCCTCACATAAAATAATGTAACTGAACAAAGTTTTAAAAAGGAAGGCCACAGAATGTGAATTCTGTGGCCACAGGACAAATGTAACTCACAAAAACTTGTACTCCTAAAATATATAGATTTAATAAAAACTTAAAAGAGCTAATCCTTAGCTTCTACTTGGCAAATGGTCAGAATTTAAAGGATAGGAATAGATAGTTTTATACACATGAAAATAGATAGAAACCACAGCATGAGTCATTGCTAGAAATTAATACATACAAATAAAAACTGCTTAGAGATTCTATTGTATACCTAAAAGCCTAGAAAAGGTGAAATAATAAAACTCAACATTAACAGGACTCAAGTAAAAAATTTGAAAGGAAAAAACATTATTTGCACAATGATGCATTTAGTTGTATTACTTATGATGCTTAAAATAATTTAAAAAGAACTCCAAAAGCTCTCACAATAAGCGTAAGATTAAGTAAACTATGGCATATTGATAAAAAGGAATACTATGTAGCCATTAAAAATAAATGTGATGTTTATTGAAATGTGTATATTTGGGGGAAAAGCAGAAAACCAAGAAGTACGCAGGCAACAATTTCAACTGCATACGCACTTGCTAATGAGGATTAGAAATGATTTCAGAGAGATGCACTTAGCTTATGGGATTTCCTTCTTGTAAAGTGGATAATAAAAAGTGTCTGTAGACATATATCATACAAAATAGGTGGGGAGTAATTTCTTCTTTCCCTTTGCTTCCTAGGGGAGCTAAGAGGATGAATTAAGTGGTTTAAACTTCTTGGATCAAAATATTATGTGGTAGAATGAGTGAATGATTTAGGTTCTTCTTTGGAGACATGTAAGAACATCCATCTGTCAAGTGTTAACAATGTTTTTTAATTAATTTAAGGATATTAGAAAATGATCATAATTAGTGTGGTTTTGTGCTTTAAAAAAGATTCTAGACTGCATTCCCTCAACCGTATCTCCTTTTCTCCCTCACTCTCTCTCCCTCATACACTCACATACACACACACACACACACACACACACACACACACTACGTTAAACATAGACTTTATTATTTGGCATTACTAAGAAAGGAAGGGAAGGGCTGCTACACCTATCATCTTTGATTTATTTCCTTACTGTTCCTACTCAGCTCCCTCACTCACCGCATACATACTCCCTACATATTCACCGTGGGTCTATGGATTCACCATTAACTACATAGTACCGCAAAAGAAGTTCCAAATCTATTGCTTCCCCTCTTTCCTCTCTCCTAGCATTTCCCCTGGAGCAGGAGCAGTGGTTAAGAGGTACGGCTGCTAACCAAAAGGTCAGCAGTTCGAATCCACCAGCCACTCCTTGGAAACACTATGGGGCACAGCTCTACTCCTCTGTCCTATAGGGTTGCTATGAGTCAGAATTGACTCGGCAGCAATGCGTTTGAGTTTTTTTAAATTGATGACAGGTCAGTCTTACATCAGAACAAGAAGAGATGGCCAAAAAGTTGTACACTCATTTGAAAAATATCACATATGAAAACATGAATTCTTTTATTATATGTTGTTGCAGGAGCCCTGGTAGCACAATGGTTAAGCGCTTGGCTGCTAATCAAGCAGTGAGTGGGTGATTTGAACCCACCAGCCACTCTGCTGGAGAAAGATGTGGCAGTCTGCTTCAGTAAAGATTACAGCCTTGGAAACCCTATGGGGCAGTTCTACTCTGTCCTATAGGGTTACTATGAATAGGAATCAACTTGATGGCAACAGGTTCGGTTTTGGTTTGGTATCACTGAAGTGCTGGAATTGTTAATAATTTACATTTTCTTCTATATACTTTTCCAAATTTCCAGATTTTCCACCATAAATATATATAAACTCTTGTAACAATGAGAAAATTAGAAGAGTTATTAACAGAAAGCAATATCCAAGAGTTGGGAAGAAGCCCTGTTATTAAGTCAAGGGGGCAGATAGGATTGGGAGCTGGCAACTATTATAACTCCACTGTAAAGAGCAATGTTCAGAGAGCACCTTTGTCCAGTCAAGGGCAGACTCTCAAGAGAGGGTGGCCAAGAAGTGTTGAAGAAATAAATCAAGACCAAGAGAAAGAAATGGCCATGACAAAAATCTTATTAACACTTAGCTCAGATGACTCTCAGCAGCATCAGTCATAGGGAAGAGTAACTACAACCAACATCAGCAACTACGTACTTGTAGAAGGTTAAACAGGACCTTAGAGCACGTCTGACCTAATCTTCTCATTTTCAAATGAACAGCCCCATAATAGCTAAACTTACGTGCTCATTGCCCTTAATGGTAGAGCCAGGATTAGAACTCTGGTATCTTGTGATTCCTGGTTCAGCGTTCTTGACTCTACAGCTCTCCACTTCTCAATATGGTAAGTAAAATGTTGTTATTGTCATTTCTGCTATTGTTTCCAAAGCATGTCATGGAGAAGCTGCAAGAGTTCTAGATTTAGATTTTTCCAGCAAGGCCACTGACAGCAAAGAAATGTGTGTGTCTCCAACACAGTTTTATCTTCAAATACATATATTAAATTATTGGCCCTAAAGTAAGAAAAAGCAGGTCACAAATGGAAAACTACCTCTGGTTAATGGATATAAACCTGTTGCTGTCGGGTCGATTTTGACTCACAGTGACCCTGTAGGACAAAGTAGAATTCCCTGCAGGGTTCTCAAGGCTACAATCTTTACGGAAGCAGACTATCACATCTTTCTCCCACACAGCCACTGGGTGGGTTCGAATCACCAACATTTTTAGTTAGCAGCCAAGCACTTTACCATTGCACCACCAATGGATATGGGTTCCAGCTAATGGTCAGGGTTTCACTAGATACTTTCCCTTGAAAAAGAGGTATAGGTAAGAAAGCAAGGAACCACTGTTCCTATGAGCCATTAAATGGATTATGGAGGTCAAGTCCATTGAAGCCAAACACCATCTCTATATAGGTCTGTAAGAATTAGGAAGTATGGAGCCATGGAGGCTGGATGAACACTCAAAACTATTGCCCTGAGATAATCTTTAAACTGTAAACCAAAACTATCCCCTGAAGTCTGCTTAAAACCAAACAATGAAACAGGACCCATACCTCACACCATATACAAAAACTAATTCAAAATAGATCAAAGACCGAAATATAAAACCAAAAACTATGAAGTTTATAGAAGAAAAAATAGGACCGATGCTACGGGCCCTAATACACGGCATTAACAGGATACAAACCATAACCATCAACACACAAACCCCAGAAGATAAGGTAGATAACTTGGATTTTCTGAAAAATCAAACACCTATGCTCTTCAAAAGACTTCACCAAAACAGTAGAAAGAGAACCTACAGACTGGGAAAAAATTTTTGGACAGTACAAGTCAGACAAAGGTCTAATCTCCATAATCTACAAGAAAATACAACACCTCTACAACAAACAGACAAATAACCCTATTAAAAAATGGGCAAAGGAAATGAACAGACACTTCACCAAAGAAGACATTCAAGCGGCCAAGAGACACATGAGGAAATGCTCACAATCACTAGCCATTAGGGAAATGCAAATTAAAACCACAATGAGATACCATCTCACCCTGGCATTACTGGCACAAATCAAAAACACTGGAAATAACAAATGTTGGAGGGGCTGCGGGGAGATTGGAACTCTTATGCACTACTGGTGGGAATTCAAAATGATACAATCATTTTGGAAAATGATATGGCACTTCCTTAGAAAGCTAGAAATAGAAATACCATATGACGATCCAGCAATCCCACTCCTACGAATATATCCTAGAGAAATAAGAGTTGTCACTTGAATAGACCCATGTTCATGCACACCCATGTTCACGGCAGCATTGTTCACAACAGTAAAAAGATGGAAACAACCTAGATGCCCATCAACAGATGAATGGATAAACAAACTATGGTACATACACACTATGGAGTACTATGCAACGAGAAAGAACAACAATGCATCTGTGAAGCATCTCATAACATGGATGAAACTGGAGGACATTATGCTGAGTGAAATAAGTCAATCACAAAAGGACAACTATTGTATGAGACCTCTATTGTAAAAACCCGTGAAAAAGTTTACACACAGAAAGTAACAATCTTTGTTGGTTATGAGGGATGGGGGGGTGGGTGGAATACTAAATAGGTAATAGACAAGTGGTATCTTGGGTGAAGGGTGAGACAGTACACAACACCAGGGAAACCAGCACAACTTGTACAAGGAAAGGTCATGGAAGCTCCCTAGACACATCCAAACTCCCTGAGGGACTGAATTGCTGGGCAGAGGGCTGTGGGGACCATGGACTCGGGGAACATCTAGCTCAACTGGCATAACACAGTTTATAAAGACAATGTTCTACATTCTACCTTGGTGATTAGTGTCTGGGGTCTTAAAAGCCTGTGAGCATACTCCACTGGTCTCACCCCTTTGGGAGCAAGGGAAAATGAAGAGAACAGGATACAAGGAAAAGATTAGTCTGAAGGACTAATGGACCACAGCTACCAAGGCCTACACCAGACTGAGTCCAGTATAGCTAGATGGTGCCCGGCTACCACCAGTGACTGCTCTGACTGGGATCACAACAGACAGTTCTGGACAGAGCTGGAGAAGGATGTAGAACAAAATTCTAACACACACAAAAAAGACCAGATTTACTGGCCTGAAACAGACTGGAGAAACCCCAAGAGTATGGTCCCCAGACACCCTTTTAGCTCAGTGGTGAAGTCACTTCTGAGGTTCACCGTTCAGCCAGGGGTTGGACAGCCCCATAAAACAAAATGGGACTAATGAGGCACAGCAGTCCAGGGACAAGGACTAGAAGGCAGAAGGGGACAGAAAAGCTGGTGATAGGGAACCCAAAGTTGAGTAAGGACAGTGCTGACATGTAGTGGGGTTGCTAACCATTGTCATAGGGCAACATGTGTACTAACTGTTTAATGAGAAACTATTTTGTTCTATAAACCTTCCTCTAAAGTGAGAATAGCAGCACAATTGGAAGAACGTAATTGATGTCACTGAACTGTGCATGTAGAAATTTTTGAAATGGCATGTCTTTGGCTATGTCTATTTTCACACACACACACACACACAAGTCGAGCAGGGAGAGGGTCGACATGTCGTGGGGCTGTTAATCAATGTCATAAAACTATATGTGTACTGATTGTTTAATAAGAAACTATTTGTTCTGTAAACCTTCACCTGAAGTACAATTTTAAAAAAACAGCCCCGTAAAACCAAATGAGACTAACGAGGTACAGGAGTCCAGTGACAAGGGCCAGAAAGCAGAAGGAGACAAGGAAGCTGGTGATAGGGAACCCAAGGCTGAGTAAGGATATTGTTGATGTGTTGTGAGATTGTTAACCATTGTCACAGGGCAACATTTGTAGTAACTGTTAAATGAGAAACTATTTTGTTCTGTAAGCCTTCATCTTAAGTAAGAATAACAGTACAATTCGAATAGTGTAGTCAATGTCACTGAAATGTGCATGTAGAAATTTTTTAAATGGTGTATCTTTGGCTATGTGTATTTTCACCAAAAAAAAAAAAAAAAAAAAAACAGGTTGAGAAGTTAGACGGTTGATATGTTGTGGAGTTGTTAACCGATGTCATAAAATAACATGTGTACTTCTGTTTCATGAGAAACTATTTGTTCTGTAAGCCTTCACCTGAAGTACAATAAAAAAGCAAACAAACAATGATTTAGCTTAACTAGTAAAGAATGTCTACCTTGAGCATTATGTTCTTTTAAGATTGATCTATACGGGATCAAACTGACAACAACAACTTGAAAGATAAGATAGGAAACTTAGAGGGCAGTGAGTTTATGTTAACGGGGGAGGAACAACTCAGAAAAGGAGAGGGTGAGAATAGTTGCACAGCTCGAAGAATGTAATCAATGTCTCTGAATTGTACATGAAGAAACTGTTGAATTGCCATATGTTTTGCTGTGTATATTCTCAATAAAAGCAACAAAAAATAAATTATTAAAAAAAGAATTACAAATTAAATCACTTGAAACATCTAGACATCGGGGAGGAAGAAGTAAAACTAGTGAGGACAATAGTGATGGCAAGTGGTTCATAAGGAAGCATTTTTACTACAGCACAAGGGATAAAGACAAAACCAGGTCTAGGCAAAAACTGGTAAGAAAGCAAATGAGTCTTCAGAATCCTCCTACCTCACTCTTACACCTCCCTCCAGGGGTGGAACACAATGGGGCAGCAGTCTGAGAAGGCAGAGCCAGGGAGACCCTGACTGGAGTGGAGCAACTGAAACTAAAGTTGAGTGGGCAGGACTGAGGGTCTTGTCATCATTTGCATATTGGGGGAAAGGCTATCCGTCCATGGAGGAGCTACTTAATGAAGAGCCTTTGGGGACAAACCAGGGCCCACTGAAGCTGGGTTTGAGCTGGAATGCCCTGGCTGGGCATGGGGGCAGAGAGAAAGGGCATTCTGAAAACGGCTGCTATGGCTGAGCCCCAGAAAATTCAGGAAACAGGGAGGAAGGGGAGTTTGGGAAAAGCATCCTCTCTCCAACTCTCTCTCAATGTTTTTCTTTTTGCTTTTTTTCTTTCCTTTCTCTTTCTAATCTTTCTTTTCATCTTCCACATTCTTTCCTTTTTTTTTCTTTATCATAGTTGACAATGTTATTTTCAAAGGTCTTTCCTTACACAATAATTGTTTATATTGCACTAATATATCTAGGGGTTTCTTTGGGTATTTTATACAATTATCTTCAAAATTAAGAAAATACATCATATAATCTTTTTCTGGGACGAAAATCCTGACTATGCCTGCTTTCCTAACTTCACTCCAGATTAGACTCCCTAACATTATTCCAAATTGGGACAGATTTCCAACATTCCTGTATTTCTCTTCACTCCACCCTCCTCCCCAAACCCACTACCACTGTCTTGGGTCAAGGTCTCCTTAATTCTTCTTCTCCTCCTTCCTTTTCATAGTGTTTAAAACAATAAAAAAAAGTTGAAAAATGGTACATGAACTCCCATATATCCTTCACCTAAACAGAAAAATTGTTAACATTTTGGCACATTTCTCTTTCATGTGTATGTATATATATATGTATATATACACGCACAAAAATGTTTCCGTCAAGTTGATTCTGACTGATAGTGACCCAACAGGACAGAGAAGAATGGCCCCACTGTGTTTCTAACAAGACGCTGGTAGATTCAAACTGCCGACATTTTGGTTAGCAGCCAAGCTCTTAACCTTTGTGCCACCAGTGCTCCTATGTACATATAGAATTACATACGTATATAATTATGTATACAGAGATAATTATATACATAAACACACATATACTGTATTTCACACACATACATGCATACATACATACACAATATAGCATATATATTTAAAAGCATCATTCTTGTTCTCAGGTACCATCGAGTCGGTTCTAACTCATAGCGACCCTATGTATAACAGAACAAAACACTGAACAGTCCTGCACCATCCTCACAATTGTTGCTATGTTTGAGCCCACTGTTCAGCCACTGTGTCAGTCCATCTCATTGAGGGTCTTCCTCTTATTTGCTGACCCTCTACTTTACCAAGCATGCTTTCTTTCTCCAGGGACTGGTTCCTCCTGATAACGTGTCCAAAGTACATGAGACAAAGTCTCGCCATCCTTGCTTCTAAGGAGCGTTTTGGCTGTACTTCTTCCATGATGGATTTGTTTGTTCTTCTGGCAGTCCATGGTATATTCAATATTCTTTGCCAACACCATAATTCAAAGGCATCATTTCTTTGGTCTTCCTTATTCACTGTCCAGCTTTCACATGCATATAAGGAGATTGAAAATATCACGGCCTGGGTCAGGTGCACCTTACTTCTCAAAGTGACATCTTTGCTTTTTAACATTTTAAAGCAATCTTTTGCGGCAGATTTGCCTAACGCAATGTGTTGTTTGATTTCTTGACTGCTGCATCCATGCGTGTTGACTGTGGATCCAAGTAAAATCAAATCCTTGACAACTTCAATCTTTTCTCCATTTATCATGAAGTTGTTTATTGATCCAGTTGTGAGGATTTTTGTTTTCTTTATTTTGAGATGCAATCCATACTGAAGGCTGTAGTCTTTGATCTTCATCAGTAACTGCTTCAAGTCTTCTTCACTTTCAGCAAGCAAGGTTGTGTTGTCTGCATAATGCAGGTTGTTAATGAGTCTTCCTCTAATCCTGATGAAGGGTTCTTCTTCATAGAGTCCAGCTTCTCGGATTATTTGCTCAGCATACAGGTTGAATAAGTATGGTAAAAGGATACAACCCTGACACACAACTTTTCTGACTTTAAACCACGCAGTATCCCCTTGTTCTGTTTGAACGACTGCCTCTTGGTCTATATACAGGTTCCTCATGAGCACAGTTAAAGTGTTCTGGGGATTCCCATTCTTCACAATGTTATCTATAATTTGATATGATCCACACAGTTGAATGCCTTTGCATAGTCCATAAAACACAGGTAAACATCTTCCTAGTATTCTCTGCTTTCAGCCAAGATCCATCAGACATCAGCAATGACATCCCTTGTTCCACGTCCTCTTCTGAATCCGGCTTGAATTTCTGGCAGTTCCCTGCTGATGTACTGCTGTACTGTTTTTGAATGATCTTCAGCAAAATTTTACTTGCGTGTGATATTAATGATATTATTTAATAATTTCCACATTCTGTTGGATCACCTTTCTTTGGAATGGGCACAAACACGGATCTCTTCCTGTCAGTTGGCCAGATAACCTGTCTTCCAAATTTCTTGGCATAGATGAGTGAGTGCTTCAAGTGCTGCATCCATTTGTCGAAACATCTCAATTGGTATTCCGTCAATTCCTGGAGGCTTGCTTTTTGCCAATGCCTTCAGTGCAGCTTGGACTTATTCCTTCAATATCATTGATTCTTGCTCATATACTACCTCCTGAAGTGTTTGAAAGTCTACTAATTCTTTTTTTTTTTAATTGAAAATTTTATTGGAATAATTGATTCACACACACTTGTAAGAAACATACAGGGAGATGCCATCTATCCTTTACCAATTTCCTCCATTGGTAACATCTTGCAAAAATCACAGCCAGGATATTTACATTAATGCAATCCACTGGTCTTATTCAGATTTCCCCAGTTTTACTTCTACTTGTTTCTCTGTGTGTATTTAGTTTTACACAACTTTATCACATGCATAGCTTTGTGTATCTGCTACCACAGTCAAGATATAGAACAGCATGTTCCATTGTGTGTATGCACCATAATTTATCTATTCATCTGTTGATGGGCACCTAGCTTGCTTCCATCTTTTTGCTATTGTGAACTGTGCTGCAATGAACTTGGGCGTGCATATATCTGTGTGACAGCTCTTATTTCTCTAGGATATATTCCAAGAAGTAGGATTGCTGGATCGTATGGCACTTCTATTTCTATCTTTTTAAGGAAGTGCCAAATTGATTTCCAAAGTGCTTATACCATTTTACATTCCCACCAGCAGTGCGTAAGTGTTCCAGTCTTTCCACAACCTCTCCAACATTTATTATTTTGTGTTTTTTGGATTAATGATAACCTTGCTGTGGTGAGATGGTATCTCATTGTAGTTTTGATTTGCATTTCTATAATGGCTAATGATCCTGAGCATTTCATGTATCTGTTAGCCCCCTGAATGTCTTCTTTGGTGAAGTGCCTGTTTATATCCTTTGCGTATTTTTTAACTGGGTTATTTGTCTTTTTGTTGTTGAGGTTTTGCAGTATTTTGTAGATTTTAGAGATTAGACCCTGATCAGATATTCATAGCCAAAATTTTTTTCCCAGTCTATAGGTTGTCTTTTTACTCTTTTGGTGAAGTCTCTGAATAAGCATTAGTGTTTGATTTTTAGGACTTCCCAGTTATCTAGTTTCTCTTCTGGTGTTTGTACATTGTTAGTTATGGTTTGTATTCTGTTTATGTCATGTATTAAGGCTCCTAGCGTTATCTCTATTTTTTCTTTCATGATCTTTATCATTTTTGATTTTACATTTGTCTTTGATCCATTTTGAGTTAGTTTTTGTACACGGTGTAAGGTATGGGTCTTGCTTCATTTTTTTTTGCAGACGGATATCCAGTTATGTCAGCATCATTTGTTAAAGAGACTGTCTTTCCCCCAATTAACGGGCTTTGGGCCTTTGTCAAATATCAGCTGCTCACAGGTGGCTGAATTTACATCTGGATTCTCAATTCTGTTCCATTGGTTTATGTATCTGTTGTTGTACTAGTACCAGGCTGTCTTGACTACTTTGGTGGTATAATAGGTTCTAAAATCAGGTGGTGTGAGGGCTCCCACTTTGTTCTTCATCTTCAGTAATGCTTTACTTATCTGGGGCCTCTTCCCTTTCCATATGAAGTTAGTGATTTGTTTCTCCATCTCATTAAAAAATGTCGTTGGAATTTGTAGCGGGATTGCATTGTATCTGTAGATCGCTTTGGGTAGAACTGACATCTTCATATTGTTGAGTCTTCCTATCCATGAGCATGGTATTTTTTTCCACTTATGTAGGTCTCTTTCGGTTTCTTGCAGTAGTGTCTTGTAGTTTTCTTTGTATAGTTCTTTTATGTCTCTGGTTAGATTTATTCCTAAGTATTTTATCTTCTTGTGGGCTATTGTAAATGGTATTGATTTGGTGATTTGCTCTTCAAAGTTCTCTTTGTTG
This sequence comes from Dugong dugon, assembly GCA_030035585.1. NCBI lineage: Eukaryota > Metazoa > Chordata > Mammalia > Sirenia > Dugongidae > Dugong > Dugong dugon. The sequence goes on from CM057473.1 coordinate 75,897,786, forward strand.
GTGTAGAGGAATCCAATTGATTTTTGTACGTGTATCTTTTATCCTGATACTTTGTTGAAATCTTCTGTTAGTTCCAGTAGTTTTCTTGTGGATTCTTTGGGGTTTTCTGTGTATAAGATCATATCATCTGCAAATGGGGATACTTTTACTTCTTCCTTACTAATCTGGATGCTTTATTTCTTTTTCTTGACTTATTGCTCTGGCTAGGACCTCCGCCACAATGTTGAATAAGAGTGGTGATAAAGGCCATCCTTGTCTGGTTTGCATTCTCAAGGGGAATGCTTTCAAACTCTCTCCATTGAGGATGATGTTGGCTGTTGGCTTTGTATAAATGCCCTTTATTATGTCGAGGAATTTCCCTTCTATTCCTATTTTGCTGAGAGTTTTTATCATGAATGGGTGTTGGACTTTGTCTAATGCCTTTTTTGCATCAATTGATAAGATCATGTGGTTCTTATCTTTTGTTTTATTTTATTTTATTTTGACTTTAACAAATAGAAATTTATTTTCTCACAGTTTGGGAGGCTAGAAGTCCAAATTCAGGGTGCCAGCTCTAGGGGATGGCTTTCTCTCTGTGTTGGCTCTGGGGGAAGGTCTTTGTCTTTTCAGCTTGTTTCCTGGTTCCTTGGAGATCTCCATGTGGCTTGGCATCAATCTTTCCCCTTCTCTGCTGGCTCACCTACTTACTTAGTCTCTTTTGTATCTCAAAAGAGATTGACTCAAGACACACTCTACATTGATATTTTCTCATTAACATAACAAAGACAACCCATTCCCAAATGGGATTATAACCACAGACATAGAAGTTAGGATTTATAACACATATTTTTGGGGGACACAATTCAATCCATAGCACTATGCTTTTATGTTCTTTTTGTCTTTCCTTGCTTTTTTAGATTTATTAAACTTTTGTTTGTTTGTTTGCTGTTGATTGATTTGTTTTGTTTTTTTTTAACTGCCAGTTATTTGGAAGTGTTCTTATTTCTATTTTATCAGCAGTTATGTTTACATTTTAAACAAATGTATTAGAGTCTATATTTTCTATCAAATTAATAATTAGATAAAAGCTATATTTACTAACAATCACCAATAAGATTAGCTCTCTAATATAGCTCTTTTACTCTCTCCAGTCCTATGTCCCAAATTTTGGTGAAATAATCGTAGCTTCAGATCAATATTAACCTTTTTGTTACATTATACCCAAATTTCAAGAATCTTCTACTATCAGTTTCATTACATGTTACTCAGTCATTTTTTTCCCTAACTTTTTAATTCACTGAGTCCACATACTGGTCACCACTTGAGATTCAATATTACGTAGGGTTTATGATCAGGGACTTTGTGCCAAACTGCCTCAGTTAGAATGCTGACTACATTTTAGCTATATGATGATGGGCAAGTTCCTGTGTCTCAGTTGCATCATCGGTACAATGGGGATATATTAGGCTCTGTCACAACCTACCACAATTGACTGTTGTAAGGAATAAAGGAATTAATACATTTAAAGTGCTGAGAACACTGTCTGATACATATTAATAAATAGATAAGTGTTAGCTATTACTACTGTTATCACTTTATACAACATCTCTTTCTAGACCAAAATCTTTATTAAGTATTACTATTAATTCATTTGAGTTTCTTCAACACGTCTTAAGGTCTTTGTAAATCTCTAAAGGGCTATGGGTTCAGGAAGAGATTGCCAATAGGTAGCACCTCCATCTCCCGACTTTTTTGTGACAGTTGAGGTTCATGGTCCACCCCAGACAAGGTGAGTAATGGAAGGCAGCAGGCAGATGGGTGTGGTCTACACACCCTCACCCGCTCTGGCTCCAGGGAAGCCCTTGTTTCCTTTTTGCTTTGCATTGTTGAGAATAAAAGCAGCTGAGTATCCTCAGAAGGGGCTGTGAAGGAGAAGGGATTACGTGTGTGTGTTTAGATTTTCGTATTAACTCTCCATACCCAGAGAGAAACATAGCTTTAGACCCCTCAGTGGGAGTAGGGGTAGTGGGAGGTGGGGATTATGAAAGAGGGGTCCAATGCCTGTTTTTAGATGTCATCTGAACTTTCCTATCAAGTCTCTTTTTTTTTTTTTTTTTAATTGTAATAGCTGATATTAGGATTGAGCCAGTATATGACACATAGACAGATTTAAGGAAGTTATATGAAAGGTTAACAGTAATTATTTTCACAATCTCTTTATTAGACCAGAATTAGCTGTTATTAGGTGAAAATTAAATGCTTTAATATGCAGATGTTGTGAATTCAGAAAGGAAGAGATGCTCCTCTCACCCTTATTTTTCAGATTGCTTTTGAAAATATGACAGTGAAAATAGCTTCTGCAACACATTCAAAGGCTCTTCTACTGTCTTTCCCTTCAGTTTTACTAATAGAGTCATTTCAAGAGTCAAAAGAAAGGGATACTAAATCATCGCCAACAGACATGAGAAATGGGGAACATCCCCCCAAAGCTACATATATATCTTGGCTCTGTTAAATAAAATCAGCAGTTCTTTTATTCATGTTATCTCTTCTACATCATGCCTGCTGAAAGTTAATTTGGGAGAAAAAATGTGATAGAAAATATGAGTCTTATCTTTTGAAATTCATTAGAGAATATCCTGTCTCATAAATTCCTCTCCATCAAACTCTGTATCCAAATTATCAATCAAAACACATTTACTGCCTTGATACATTAACCAAGAAAGAGAATGAGACTCGATCCTGGGGATCTCCATCAGCTTTTCCTACTTAACCTGCTATTCCAAGAGACCCTGTACTCTGATTACAAAATTTCTTTTTTTTTAATTTTTCCCATACAAAAATTTACAGATACATTGTTATGTGACTCTAATTGCTCTCCCAATACTGCGACAGCACACTCTTCCTTTCCACCCCTCATTCCCCAGATCCATTCAACCAGCTCCTCACCCTCTCTGCCTTCCCATCTCACCTCCAGACAGAAGCTGCCCGTTTAGTCTCTTGTATCTATCGGAGCTAAGAGGCACACTCCTCACAAGTATCACTTTATGTCCCACAGTCCAGTCCAATCTCTGTCTGAAGAGTTGGCCTTGGAAATTGTTTTAGTTCTGGGCTGATAGAGAATCCAGCGGCCATGCTTTCCAGGGTTCCTCCAGTCTCAGTCAGACCATTAAGTCTGGTCTTCTTACTAGAATTTGAGTTCTGCACCTCATCTTTCTCCTGCTCCATCAGGGACTTTCTGTTGTGTTCCCTGTCAGGGAGGTCACTGGTGGTAGCCGGGCACCATCTAGTTCTTCTGGTCTCAGGCTGATGAAGTCTCTGGTTTACGTGGCCCTTTCTGTCTCTTGGGCTACTACTTTCCTTGGGTCTTTGGTGTTCTTCATTTTCCTTTACTCCAGATGGTTGGGACCTTAGATGGCCGCTTGCAAGCTTTTAAGACCCCAGACGCCACTCGCTGAATTATCATTGTTTTTTTGAATTGGAGTCATTAATAAAAATGGCTAGAACCTCCAGCACAATGTTGAATAAGAGTGGTGATAAAGGGCATCCTTGTCTGGTTCCCGTTCTCAAGGGGAATGCTTTCAAAGTCTCTCCATTTAGGATGATGTTGCCTGTTGGCTTTCTTTAATGCCCTTAATTATATTGAGGAATTGCCCCTCTATTTCTATGTTGTTGAGAGTTTTTATCATGAATGGGTGTTGGACTTTGTCATATGCCTTTTTTGCATTGATTGATAAGATAATGTGGTTCTTGTCTTTTGTTTTACTTATGTGATGGATTACATTGATTGTTTTTCTAATGTTGAACCATCCCTGCATACCTGGTATGAATCCCACTTGGTCATGGTGAATTATTTTTTTGATATGTTGTTGAATTCTACTGCTAGAATTTTGTTGAGGATTTTTGTGTCTTTGTTCATGAGGGATATTGGGCTGTAATTTTATTTTTATTTTTTTTGTGGTGTCTTTACCTGGTTTTGGTATCAAGGTTTTGCTGGCTTCATAGAATGAGTTCAGGAGTATTCCATCCTTTTCTATGCTCTGAAATACCTTTAGTAGTAGTGATGTTAACTCTTCTCTGAAAGTTTGGTAGAATTCTCCAGTGAAGCCGTCAAGGCCAAGGCTTTTTTTTGTTGGGAGTTTTTAAACTACCTTTTCAATTTCTTCTTTTGTTATTATAGATATTCAGTTGTTCAACCTCAGTTTCTGTTGGTTTAGGTAGGTAGTGTGTTTCTAGAAATTTGTTCATTTCCTCCAGGTTTTCAAATTTGTTGGAGTACAAGTTTTCATAGTATTCTGTTATGATTCTTTTAATTTCAGTTGGATCTGTTGTGATATCACCCATCTCATTTCTTATTCTGTTTTTCTTTTGTCAGTTTGGCCAATGGTTTATCAATTTTGCTGATCTTTTCAAAGAAGCAGCCTTTGGTCTTGTTAACTCTTTCAATGTTTTTCCATTTTCTATTTCATTTAATTCTGCTCTAATTCTTATTATTTGCTTTCTTCTGGTGCCTGAGGGCTTCCTTTGCTGCTCTCTTTCCATTTGTTCAAGTTGTAGGGTTAATGTTTTTATTTTGCCCCTTTCTTCTTTTTGGATGTGTGCATTTATTGCTATAGATTGACCTCTGAGCACTGCTTTTGCTGTGTCCCAGAGGTTCTGGTAGGATGTATTTTCATTCTCATTTAATTCTGTGAATTTCTTTATTCCGTCCTTGATTTCTCCTATAACCCAGTAGTTTTTGAGCAAGGTGTTGTTCAGTTTCCATGTATTTGATTTTTTTTTTTCCTTGCTTTTTCTGTTATTGAGTTCTACTTTTATGGCTTTATGGTCAGAAAGGATGCTTTGTAATATTTTGATGCTTTGGATTCTGTTAAGGCTTGCTTTGTGGCCTGTCATCAATTGAATTGTGTCCCCCCAAAATATCTGTCAACTTGGCTAGGTCATGATTCCCAGTACTATATGATTAGCTGCCATTTTATCATCTGATGTGATTTCCCTATGTGTTGTAAAAGCTATCACTATGATGTAATAAGATGGAATAGCAGCAGTTATACTGATGAAGTCTGCAAGACTAGATAGTGTCTTAAGCCAGTCTCTTTTGAGATATAGAAGAGAGAAGTGAGCAGAGAGACATGGGAACCTCATACCACCAAGAAAGCAGCACCAGGAGCAGAGCACGTCCTTTGGACCTCGGGTTCCTGCACTGAGAAGCTACTAGTCCAGGGGAAGACTGACGACAAGGACCTTACTCCAGAGCTGACAGAGAAAGCCATCCCCTGGAGATGATGCCCTGAATTTGGACTTGTAGCCTACTAGACTGTGAGAGAATAAATTTCTCTTTGTTAAAGCCATCCATTTGTGGTATTTCTGTTATAGCAGCACTAGATGACTAAGACATGGCCTAGTATGTGGTCTATTCTGGAGAATGTTTCATGTGCATTGGAAAAGAAAGTATACTTGGCTACTGTTGGGTGGAGTGTTCTGTATATGTCTATGAGGTCAAGTTGGTTGACTGTGGCATTTAGATCTTCCGTATCTTTATTAAGCTTCTTTATATATGTTCTATTCTTCACCAAAAGTGGTTTGTTGAAGACTCCTACTACTACTGTGGAGCTGTCAATTTCTCTTTTCAGTGCTGTTAGAGTTTGTTTTATGTATTTTGGAGCCCTGTTGTTGGCTGCATAAATACTTATTATGGTTATGTCCTCCTGTTGTATTGACCCTTTAATTGTTACATAGTGTCCTTCCTTATCCTTTGTAGCAGATTTTGCTTTAAAGTCTATTTTGTCAGAGATTAATATTGCCACTCCTGCTCCTTTTTGATTGCTGTTTGCTTGACATATTTTTTTCCATCCTTTGAGTTTTAGTTTGTTTGTATCTTTGAGTCTAAGGTGTGTCTCTTGTGGGCAGCATATAGACGGATTGTGTTTTTTTTATCCATTCTGCCACTCTGTCTCTTTATTGGTGCATTTAGTCTATTTACATTCAGTATAATTATTGATAGGTGTGAGCTTAGTGCTGTCATTTTGACGGGATTTTTCTTTTTCTTTTTTTTTTTTTGTGGTGTTGATAGTTTCTTTGTTTCACTTAATTTTCTATGCTGAGTCATTTTTCTTTATGTATTTTCTTTTCATCTTTTTCTTTGTTGTTGGTTTTGTATTTGCTGAGTTTTTATGTTTTTCTTCTTTTTTATTTTGATGTGTACGTTTGTTAGCTTCCTTTGTGGTTACCTTAAAATTTACCTCTATTTTTCTAAGTTTAGACCAATCTTTTATTTCTTAATATTGCCTTAATTTCCTCTTCAAATGAAAGTTCTATGACTACACAATTTAGTCCCTCTTTTTTGTTTTAATGTTGTCATCTTTTACATACTGACGTCTCTGTTTCCCTATTTTCAGTGTTTTAGCTTTTACTTCTGTCATGGATTGAACTGTGTCCCCCAAAAATATCTGTCAACTTGGCTAGGTCATGATTCTCAGTACTGTAAGATTGTTTACCTTTTGTCATCTGATGTGATTTCCCTATGTGTTGTATATTGTATTACTGTGATATAGTAAGATGGATTAGTGACAGTTATACTGATGAGGTCGACAAGATTAGATAGTGTCTTAAGCCTATCTCTCTTGAGATACAAAAGAGAAGCAAGCAGAGAGACAGGAGGACCTCATACCACCAAGAAAGCAGTGCCGGGAGCAGAGTGCATCCTTCAGACCTGAGGTTCCTGCGCTGAGATGCTCCCAGCCCAAGGGAAGATTGATGACACAGACCTTCCTCCAGAGCCAACACAGAAAACATTCCCCTGGAGCTGATATCCTGAATTTGGACTTGTAGCCTACTAGACTGTGAGAGAATAAATTTCTCTTTGTTAAAGCCATCCACTTGTGGTATTTCTGTTGTAGCAGAACTAGATGACTAAGGCAACTTATTTTTGTGACTTCTCTATCTGAGGTGATATCTGGTTATTCTGTCCTGTGTTCTATTCTTGAGTCTGCTATTATTGATTCTCTAGCCACAGGACTCCCTTTAGTATTTCTTGTATTTTTGGTTTGGTTTTCACAAATTCCCTTAACTTCTGTTTCTCAGGAAATGCCCTAATTTCACCATCATATTTGAGAGACAGTTTTGCTGGATATATAATTCTTGGCTGGCAATTTTTTCCTTCAAGGCTTTATATATGTCATCCCATTGCCTTCTTGCCTGCATGGTTTCAGTTGAGTAGTCCGAGCTTAGTCTTATTGACTCTCCTTTGTAGATGACTTTTCATTTATCCCTAGCTGCTCTTAAAATTCTCTATCTTTGGTTTTGGCAAGTTTGATTATAATATGTCTTGGTGACTTTCTTTTGGGATATATCGTGTGTGGGGTTCGATGAGCTTCTTGGATAGATATCTTCTCATCTTTCACGATATCAAGGAAGTTTCCTGCCAACGACTCTTCAACAATTCTCTCTGTATTTTCCGTTATTCCCTGCACCCCGTTCTGGTACTCCAATCACTCATAGGTTATTCCTCTTGATAAAGTCTGACATAATTCTTAGGGTTTCTTCATTTTTAAAAATTCTTTTATCTGATTTTTCCTCAAATAAATTGGTATCAAGTGCTTTATCTTCAGTCTCACTAATTCTGACTTCCATTGCCTCAATTCTGCTCCTATGACTTTCTATTGAGTTGTCTAATTCTGAAATTTTATTGTTAATCTTTTGGCTTTCTACTTGCTGTCTCTCTATGATTCTAGTAGCCTGTTAAATTTGTCATTTTGCTCTTGTATAGCTTTCCTAAATTCCTCTATTGCTCTGTCTGTGTGTTCCTTGGCTTGGTCTATGTTTTGGCTGATCTCCTTCCTGATCTCTTGAAGAGCTCTTTTTATTAATCTTTTGAATTCTACCTCTGGTAATTCCAAGACCTTCTCTTCCTCCAGGGGGTTTTCTGATTCTTTGTTTTGGTCACTTGCTGGAGCCATCATAGTCTGCCTCTTTATGTGATTTGATATTGACTATTGTGTCTGAGCCATCAATAAGTTATTTTATTTATTTATGTTTGCTTACTGTGTCTTAGCTTCTTGTTTTGATATGCCCAAATAGACTGGGTATGTGAGCTACTTTGATTATTGGCATCTTTGAAACTCTCACATCCTGTCAACAGGTGGTTAGAGATGCTACTAGGTATGTGAGCCCAGCAGTCCATTTATTTTTCTTGTGTGGATTCAGCTTAGGTGTCCAGGTCATTGGTCACTGAGCGCGTGGTGCAGGCTCTCGCCTATAGTCCTAGATGGGCAAGGCTACATAGCGGTGTTTGGGGCTGGCACAGGTATCTGGCTGCAGTAGGGAGTTATGTGCTGAGCAATGTAGGAGCCTGACAGCTGTCCCTGAGTGCCTAGGTGGAAGGTGTGTCCCTGTCCCCTAGAGTGTGTAGGTGGGTGGATTTTGCAGCTTGACTTTGGGCACCCAAAGCTGTTAGCTGTAAGGACTGGGAGGCACCACTTATTCTCAGATCCCTGTCGTGGGTGCCTAGGTGGAGTGGGTGGAGCCACCAGTCCTCAGGCCCCTGATGTGGGTGAGGACCTTGCTTAATGGGCAGGGCAGTGTCAATTGTCACAAATCTGTCACTCCCCCTTAGCTGTTGCAGCTGAAAATAGGCTTCAGGTATATACCCTGTTGTACTATGCTAATGACGGCCTACACTGTTGAATGGGCCCACACAGGTCTAGGCAGGGTGAAAGGCATTCGAAGTCTCTGGACCCCTTATGCCTGTGCCTAGGCAAAGGGACAGTGCCCGCCCTGAGTTCTGGCTTAGGGGGAGTGGCAATTTTTTGTAGCTATGAGACTGGTTTGGGTGTGTTTAGCCCTGAACTTCCAGCTTAGGGGATCTGGTGATTTCTTTTTTCCTGTTTGTTCATTTGTTTATTTGTCTCCTCCCCAAAGCCAGGAGACTGGCTGGGGCATGAAGGGTCCCACTTCTGGCCTAGAGGGCATGGTAACAGCTGAACACTGCTGGACCAGGACCTTAGCAGAGCAGGGAGGGGGCGGGTGAGGGGAAGACAGGCACTTCCCAGAGGGGGAAGTGGTATTTTGATCCCGCAGGTGGTAGGTTAGACGCTTGCACTTAACTTTCACAGATCCACCTCTGCTTCCCCCTGGCTCCAGAGGCTTGTGCAGACTCTCCACTGCTCAATTTCTCCTGATGTGGAAAATGCATCCCCGGCACTACTGCTTGCCTCAGCCTGAGTGTGCCAGCCTGCAGTGTGCCAGCCAGGTCAGGTCTGGCACCTCCTCACTGCTTCTGAACTGTCTCTCCCTCCCCCTGCCCCTCAGTCTGACTCCTTAACTTTGTCTTTGATGTTCAGGGCTCCTAGATTGTCATATATGATCAATTCACTGGTTTTTTTTTTTGGTCTTTGTTGTAAGAGGGACCACAGAAATTGGCTGACTCTTCTACCATCTAGGCCCCGCCTCCTCCTACTAATTCTTCTTGGTACAATGATTGTGTATTTCTTCCATCTTCTTTTGATACTTCCTGCATCGTTCAATATTTTGCCCACAGAATCCTCCAGTATTGCAGCTCAAGGTTTGAATTTTATCTTCAGTTCTTTCAGACTGAGAAATGCCAAGCACATTCTTCCCTTTTGGTTTTCTAACACCAGGTCTTTGCACATTTCATTTTAATACTTTACTCTGTCTTCTTGATCCACCCTTTGAAATCTTCTGTTCATCTCTTTCACTTCATCATTTCTTCCATTCTCTTTAGCTACTCTACATTCAAGAGCAAGTTTCAGATTCTCTTCTAACATTCATTTTCATCTTTTCTTTCTTTCCTGTCTTTTTAATGACCTTTTCCTTTCTTCGTGTATGATGTCTTTGATGTCATCCCACAGCCTGTCTGGTCTTCGGTCATTAGTGTTCACGGCATCGTATCTATTCCTGAGATGGTCTCTAAATTCAGGTGGGATATACTCAAGATTCTACCCTGGCTCTTGTGGACTTGTTTTAATTTTCTTCAGCTTCAACTTGAACTTGCATATGAGCAATGGATGATCTGTTCTTCAGTCAGCCCCTGGCCTTGTTCTGACTGATGATATTGAGCTTTTCCATCATCTCTTTACACAGATGTAGTCGATTTGATTCCTGTGTATTCCATCCAGAGAGGTTCACTTGTATAGTCACCATTTATGTTGTTGAAAAAAAGTTGTTGGTCTTGCAAAATTCTGTCATGGGATCCCCAGCATTGTTTCTATCACCAAGGCCATATTTTCCAACTACTGATCCTTCTTCTTTGTTTCCAACTTTCACATTCCAATCACCAATAATTACTGATGAATCTTTGATCAATTTCAGACTGCAGAAGTTGGTAAAAATTATTCTTTTTTTCATCTTTGCCATTCGTGGTTGGTGCATAAACTTGAATAATAGTCATATTAACTGGTCTTCCTTGTAGATATATGGATATTATCCTATCACTGACAGTGTTGTACTTCAGGACAGATCTTGAAATGTTCTTTTTGATGTTGAAGTGACATCATTCATCTCTTCAGTTTGTCATTTCTAGCATAGTAGACCATATGATTGTCTGATTCAAAATGGCCAATACCAGTTCATTTCAGCTCACTAATGCCTCGGATACTGGTCTTCAAGCATTCCATTTCATTTTTGACAACTTCCAATTTTCCAAGATTCATACTTTGTACATTCCATGTGCCAGTTATTAATGGATATTTGCAGCTGTTTCTTCTCATTTTGAGTCATGCCACATCAGCAAATGAAGATCCTGAAAGCTTTACTCCATCCAAGTCATTAAGGTGCTAACCAAAAGTTCGGCAGTTCGAACCCACCAGCTTCTCCTTGGAAACCCTATGGGGCAGTTCTACTCTGTCCTATAGGGTTGTTATAAGTCAGAATCGAGTTGACAGCAATGGGTTTTTTTTTTTTTTTTTTTGGTTTCTACTTTGAGGAGGCTGCTCTTCCCCAGTTGTGTTTTGAGTGTCTTTCAACCTGAGGGGCTCATCTTCCAGCATGATATCAGACAATGTTTCCCAACTATTCATAAGGTTTTCACTGGCCAATTTTTTTAGAAGTAGATTACCAGGTCCTTCTTCCCAGTCTGTCTTAGTCTGGAAGCTCTGCTGAAACCTGTCCACGATGGGTGACCCTGCTGGTATGTGAAATACTACTGGCATAGCTTCCAGCATCACAGCAACATACATACATAGATATCATACATATATAGAAAGATACAGATATAACCAAAAACCAAACCTATTCCTATAGAGGCCAATTCCAACTCATAATGACCCTATAGGACAGAGCAGAACTGACCTATAGGGTTTGCACAGCTGCAAATCTCTACAGAAGCAGACTGACGTATCTTTCTCCCACAGAGCGCCTGGTGGGTTCAAACCACCTACCTTTTGGTTAGCAGTCGAACACTTAACCACTGTGCCACCAGAGCTTCCATGTATAGTTGTAGATATACAGATATAATACATTTTCCTGAACCATTTGGAAGTAGGTTGAAGACATCATGATAGCCCACCCCAAATTCTCCAGCATCGTCTAAGAATAAAGACATTCTCCTCATAACCACAATATCATTACCACACCTACCAATATCTAACATTTAGTTCACATTCAAATTTCCTCAATTGTTCCCAAAATGTCTTTTACAGCTGTTTTAAGATTTTGATCAAGAATCTCATCAAGGGTTACATATGTTATGTGGTTGTTTGGTCTCCTTAACCTTTTTTAATTTATAACAGTATCCTTGCATTTTTTGGTTGTTTTTCATGACACTGATTTTTTGAAGAGTACAGTTTTCTTATATAGTTGCCCACATTTTTAATTTGTCTGGTTGTTTCATTGTGATTAGATTTGTATTAAATATCTTTGAAAAGAATACTATATAGGACATGTTCTATATCTTTTATCACATCACATCAGAAGATACATAACATCAAAATGTTCCTCTATGATTGAAGCTGTTTGACCTCTTGATTAAGGAGGTGGCCACCAGATATTTCCATTGCAAAGTACAGTTTTCCCCTCTGTAATTAATCTGTGGAGTGATTCTTTGAGACCATGTGAATATCTCAGCATCTGTTGATGATCTTTGCCTGAATTGGGGGTTGGAAAGTAGTGCTTTTCTAATTCTGCTTATTTCATTAGCTGGTATTTGCCATCATATCTTGTGCACTCTCTTATAGCAGGCTTCTGACTACTCTTGCTGCCTCCAGCCTGACTCCCTCCACTCCATCTGCTGCCAGAATGAGCATGCTCAATTGCCAATCTGGACACGTCCACACCCTGTTTAAAATCTTTCAGGGACAAGCTCAACTCTGTAAGCTTGCCACGGGACCCTTTGTGACCTGGCTCCTGCTGACCTCCTGCACCCCTTCATGTGCTCTATTCAAACTATTTAAATTTCTCCAAACATATCACCCTATTACATATTTCTGTACTCCTACACAATCTGGTTCCTCTGCCTGTGAGACTCTTCCCCATCCTCCAACTTTGTCTGACTTCCATTTGCCTCTCAAGTGTTGGCTCACCTCCTCTGAGCCTAGAGTTGAATAGGTGCCTTTTGAGAGCTCCCATGATTACCTGTGGGGCCCTGATGGCACAGTTGAGCCCTAGTGGTACGGTGGTTAAGAGCTCGGCTGCTAACCAAAAGGTGGGCAGTTTAAATCCAGCAGCTACTCCTTGGAAACCCTATGAGGCAGTTCTACTCTGTCCTATAGGGTGTCTCTATGAGTCAGAATCAACTTGATGGCAACTGGTTTGGCTTTTTTTGGTTATGACACCTGTATACACTTCTATCATTGCACCCTGCATCGTAAACATGTTCTGGTTTGTTTATCTCCTCTACCTGATTGTAAGTTCTTTGTGGGAAGAGGGCTGTCTTTTATCTCTGTATAACAGGAACCTAGCACAATGTCTAGCATTAAGTAAACATTCAGCAAATAAGTTCCAATGAATTAATTCATATTTCCTGAAATTATTAAATAAATAGCACAACCAGCTTCCAAACAAGATTATATTATCTTTAAGGACACAAATCATGTTTTATAAATCTCTGTATTGTTTCCATCTCTCACCTCATTGCTTGTTAATTTGAATTATCATTTGAATGAAAAGGTTGACACTTACATTACTTTTTTTATGCCCAGTATATTTTCCTTTTAAGCATTCTTCCTCTCCTACCTAACAGGATGGCCAATCCCTTGCCTGGCCTCATAATGTGAGCTGGCCAGTTAGAGCACTTGATTCTCCTGGCTGTAATGATTGGTGCAGGTAAGGGCATTTGACCCGAGCCAGGCCTGTCAGAGTCCTCCCTGGAATTTTTGATGGAGCTAGCAGGAAAGACCTGAGGAAAAACAATATAATAACCCTCATTTTCATAGGCCATCTTTGCTACTAGGTGGAGACAGCCTACCTGAGAATGAAGCCAACACAAGGACAAACACGCCAACTGATGGAGAGAGACAGAACCAACGACATTATTTAAACCCCTAAACCCAGTCACATCTGAAGAGTCATATTGCAGACTTCCTAGTATATGAATCAACAGACTCTTCCTTCTGGCCTCTTAAACTGACAGAATCCTGACTAATATATATAAAAGATGCATTCTGAGACAATCCATTTTGGTTAAGCAGGTAAACTGGGAGGAGGAATATGAATTTCACTTCCATTTAGTACTTTGCTACCTTTCAAGAAATTATGTAAAGACATCTATATCTGCACCATCTCATTAGTCCCTGATTACCAACTACAGAGCTTTTATCTAGACTACCTCTCACTTGCCTCAAAAGAAACAGGTGTATTTGAGGCAATATCTTCATCCTATTATCCCTTAAGTCTCTTCCAAAGGAGCAAAGCAGACCAGGAAGACATGTCATAAAGAGTGAAGGCTGGCCAGCATCTTCATTATTTCTGTTCCAGGAGATTAAATCCCTCCTTATCACAAATGGTCCATAGCAACTATTTTCTTCTGAGGTCAACAACAGTCTACTCTGCTTCTGGCAGCTCTCTTGGTTTCTGGGGATATGAGGAAGCTGAGGTGGAGTGGTAAGGATCAAGGCTACCTCCTGAGACAGAAGATTCAGCTATCTGCCCAAGGACCCTTTGAGTTAATGCCAAGTGAATTTCAGGGAACCATTACTGGGGCTCTGGGAGCACACCAGCTTTCACCTTAAATTTATGGGAAATTTCTCAGTGAGGCATGGGAGAAGATCAGAGAGGCTGGCTTTCTCTTAAAGAGCCTACAGAGCATATAGACTACGAAAGAAGAGAAAAGAGGAGTCTTGGTTTAAAAAAGATTCCCTCATGTCAGCCCAGTTGGGCATCCTGTGTGGTTATTTTTAGGAGGAAGAGGAAATAGTCAAGCTCTTTACGAAGAATATTTCCATGGCTTTAATTTTAATTAGCTTAATTAGATGCTTTTCTCCTAACTACTACCTAAGGTAAACCAACCCAAGGGAATCAGAGTTGTGATGAAGTGAGGAGAAAGGAGAAGTGATTTTATAGTATGAAGTCCTCCCCCAGGAGGTCTGGCTGAGGCATTTCTGGGAAGCACAGCATGGGGGCCATAATCCCCTGGAGGGCAATAAATTGGAAAGAAGGGAGAAAAATACAAAAGAACAGGTGGAGAGGCACAGAAAGGTCAGACACCTAAGATAAAATACAGTTACTTCACAATTCATCTAAGGCTAGAGCTGCTGGTCTACCCCAAGTTTGTCCTTTCTAGGGATACGTGGGTAAAAATCAGTAAGAGGGTCTGTTATGGACTGAACTGTGTGCCCCCCCAAAATATGTACTGTAAATACTTACCCCTATACATGTGGATAGGAGCCATGGTGGCACAGTGGTTAAAGCACTTGGCTGCTAACCAAAAGGTTGGCAGTTTGAACCCACCAGACACTCCACAGGACAAAGATGTGGCAGTCTGCTTCCATAAAGATTTACAGCCTTTGAAATCCTATGGGGGCAGTTCTACTCTGTTCTACAGGGTCGCTAGGAGTCAAAATCAACTGGATGGCAATGGGTTTTTTGGTATACATGTAGATGTAATACCATTTGGGAATATTATTTTTTGTTATGTTAATGAGGCCTCATCAGTGTAGGGTGTATTTTAAACCAATCACTTTTGAGATATAAAAGGAGCAGATTAGGCACAGAAGCAAGCAAGCACAGATTGGGAAAAATAAATGCCACATTACATGAAGATTGCCATAGGGCAAGCAATAGAAGCTGAAAAGAGACAAGGACCTTCCCCCAGAGCTGACGGAGAGAGAGTCTTCCCCTAGAGCAACACCCTTAATTTAGACTTCTAATCTCCTAAGGAGCCCTGGTGGTGCGGTGGTTAAGCACTCAGCTGCTAACTGGAAGATCAGTGGTTTGAACCCACCAGCCACTCCCCAGGAGAAAGATGTCGCAGTCTGTTTCCATAAAGATTTACAGCCTTGGAAACCCTATGGGGTGATTCTACTCTGTCCTATAGGATCACTATGAATCTGAATCAGAATTGATTCGATGGCACTGAGTTTAGTTTTTTTGTTTAGCCTCCTAAAGTATAAGAAAAGAAATTTCTTTGTGTTAAAGCCACCCACTTGCGGTATTTC
Source organism: Dugong dugon (assembly GCA_030035585.1). Taxonomy (NCBI): domain Eukaryota; kingdom Metazoa; phylum Chordata; class Mammalia; order Sirenia; family Dugongidae; genus Dugong; species Dugong dugon. The sequence goes on from CM057473.1 coordinate 75,913,373, forward strand.
TGCCATAGCAGCACTAAAAAACTGACAGGAACCATCATTCTACATCTCTGAGTTTGGTAGAAAGGGTGATAGCCATCCCCACCCTCATCTCCTAGGAACCTATTCCAATCTCGGACTTTAATTTTTATAACCCACACTATCAAATTTCATCTCTAAGGGAGAGGCAGAGGCATGGCACAGAACAATGAAGAGAGGACGACAAGAGCAGAGTTTGCTTCTGTGGTCCACCCCATACCCACAAAAGCTATAACCACGCAGCTACAAGAAACTACACCCTACTGGGCTTTTTCAGCTTTTGCCTCCACCTTTATTTAATAAGGAGCCCTGGTGGTACAGTGGTTGAGAGCTATAGCTGCTAACCGAAAGGTCGGCAGTTCAAATCCACCAGCTGCTCCTTGGACACCCTATGGGGCAGTTCTACTCTGTCACACATGGGGTCACCATAAGTTGGAATCTATTCCATGGCAACTGGTTTTTTTCAGTCAACAAGGAGTCCCAGGGGGTGCACATGGTCACCTAAAGGTTGGAAGTTGCAGTCCACCCAGCATCGGGGAAGAAAGGTCTGGTGATTTACTTCTGAAAAATCAGCCATTGAAAACCTTATGGAGCACGGTTCTACTCTGACACACATGGGGACACCACGAGTTGGAATCAACTCAGTGGCAACTGGTTACTGGTTTTCTCAACAAAGCAGTTCTTCCCTGGACTCTAGGTTGAAGAAAACATGAAAAGGTGATGACCATAAGTTTTAAAAAGAACAGCAGCTGTGGTGAAATGAGTTCCTTTATGTGGCTTTTTGTCTTGGTTCTTTGGAAGGACAACTTGGGAGATCTCTCCCCTGAGCCCTGTGCACTGATTTTGGGCCCCAGAGGGTTTGTTACTTTTGTCCAGGTTGGTTGACGTTTCTGAGTAAGCTGCAAACAACTTGGTTTGATCCTTTTTGTCTGGCTCTGGGCTGCAGCCTGCCCTGTGATTGGTATACATCTTGCAGGGATTGGTCAATAGACTATGCAAATGAAGTGAGTTGTAGCCAACTATGCAAATGAAGTGTCAGTGGCCTACAGAGAGGGGATTGGTCCCCTTGCTGGGAGGGGCCATGCATTAAAATTGACAAGGAGTTGTGTATATAAGCAGCCAAACCCACAGAGGTTTTTCAGACAGAAAGAAGCAGCAGGAAGAAGCAAAAGGAACAAAGAAAGAAAGAAGAGAGAAGAAACAGAGAGAGAGAGAGGAGGCAAGGAACTTCCTAGAAGAGCTGTAACACAGGTCAAGGGCTGTAGCACTGAAGTCAGCGACAGACCCAGAAGGGGCCCAATGGCAGAGCAGGTGGCAACAGATGGCACAGCCAAGAAGAGCCTGTCCTGAGGGAGCCAAGGGGAGCCCATCCTCAGACGGTGGAGAGGAGGCATGCATGGTCAAGAGGAGCTGAGAGAACTGTCCTGCACTGAAGAAGGGAGACTTGGCTTGCATGCTTTCTGATTCTTATCCTGAGTTGTACCCTGTTACTTCCTTAATAAACCACTGAACTGTAAGTATGGTCTGTGAGTTCTGCGTGGCCATTGCAATGGTTATCGAGCCCAGCAGAGAAGTAGAGAATGCCGTGGGGAGGACAGCTAGTGTCAGAATTGGTAAAAAAGGTTGGAGGGTGCAGCTATGTCCTCATAGGAATCAGCTTTGGGCTGATCCTGGTCATTATTCCCCCTGAAGTTAGACTGGTTCTGACAATGCTACTACTCTCATGGTTTTATAGCACCAAATCAAAAAAAAAAAAGTTAAGCTTGGTGAACTTAGGGAAAGGAAAGAGAAAAAGAATACTACAAGAATATTACTCCCCTTGTCCTTGCCTATAGAACTGGATTCCAAGAGCACATTTACTTTTTCTGAATTCTCTGCTTTATATAATTCTACCACCCAAGGATTGGAGAGCATTACCTCACAGCAAGTATTAAAACGTATCACAAGCTCTATTTCCCCAGAAGGAGAGAGTAGGACAAGGGTTGAGAAGGGAGGCAGAGAGGTGAACTAAGGAAGGTGTACAGGCTGGTCCCAGGCACTGTTGTGGGTGAAACACTCACTCCAAGTCGTGCCTATCCTAGTGTCTATTGACACCCACACAGAAATGATCAGCTTTGTACTCTGAGTCCTGTTCTGTGGAGGTTTCTCCTCAGAGACGAAGCAGGCATGGTAGAACCAGATCTGTAGTTCCACCTATGTACCCGCCGGGTCTCGGTGCAGGAGTGCCTGCCCCTCCTCCTCTGCACAACTTCCACTACTGATTCTCCTTGTTGTCACTGCTCGTCACGGTGGCCACCACTGCGCTTGGTCTCAGCAACAACTCTGGAGTCACACAGGCTGTGGAAGCTGCTGGAGTTTGCCATAGAGTTTCCCCAGATGTCACAGAAAGCCGGCGCTGGCTGCACAGGGCTCTCCAGTTGGGGTAAACCAAGGGACGCTGAGCCTGCATCCCTGACTAATGATCATGCCTCAAGACAGGGCTGCAGCATGAGTCAAACTGTGGAGGCACAGCAAATGAAAGAAGGAGTGGGAGGGAGCAGAGAGCAACACAGAGGAAAACAAAGATGGGGAAAAGGAAGAAGGAAGAAAGGACAGAAAAGGCAAAAGAATAAAGGTCTCTAAACTTGCATTAAGATGTCCACCCCCTACAGCCTCTGCAGACATTAAAGCATAAAATGTCCTTATACAACAGTCTAGCGGTCCAGTTTGATGTTACTTTGGAATGAGGAGGAAATTCAACTTATAAAAGGATGTTATACTTGCAACTACTGTACCTTCTGTACTTTGCAATACAATGCAACATCTACTGCCTATGCAAATTCCATACTATGTAGACCGTGATAAGGATGAGAACTATGGTTCCTTTTAAGCTGGATAAGTAATAAAATGCACCAAAACTGTTTTAGTTTGGTCTCATTCCAAAAATGTAAGTCTGGATCAGGAAGAATATTTAAAGACCAGTTAGGTTCAGTCCTTCCACAGGAAGTTGCTATATCCTGGTTTACATCATTTGACATATGTTATATCTGATTGCTTGTAATAATAGCAAGCTATGTTTTAAGAGGGGGGTTATTTTGTATCTTGAATATATATGGACACTTAGATGTGTTTGTGTGTGTGTGTGTAGACTATAGGTCTACAGCTATATTTAAGAGTTCATTTAATATTCTAGGACAATTGTTCTAGTTCTATAAGACCTAACATCACTGTTTTATTTAAAAATATTTGTTATATCTTCTTTACTATACTGAAATGAAACTTATAAGCAATATAGCCTATGTAATTGCATAATTTCGTAAAATCGGTATCATGCCCTGTGATACAATGCAGAAATAAAGCAAAGCAATTTATAATAAAACAGTTGGTATTTTAGAATGTAAATGCTCAGGCACAGCTAAACTAGAAGACATAACAAAGCAGTAAGATGCCTGTGCCTACCTGTAATGAGTAGATCTTTGGATTTAAGAAACTTAAGACGATATTCATCTGAATACTGCTGATCCTTTTTCTTTATGTTTAGCATTTGGAAATAAAGGTTAAATAAAAATATTTTTATATATCTATAAAATCACCATGAATTGGAGAGCCACAAATGCAGACTAATACAGGAATCTTGATTAAAATACCACGAGCAACGTTGCCATCAGTGACATTGAGCAACCCTTGGTAAAGCTCCCAACAAAACAAAATGCAATCATTTCAGTTTAACCAGCAGTTGCATTTGTAGAAAATTCAGTATATAGTAAAACCATGCAAAAAAAGTTTTGTTTTGTTTTTGCTTAAATGTAAAATGGAGTTCATGTCTAGGCTCAGATGACTATAAAAGGGTTTTCTCCTACATGAATTTCTGGTGGGTGTGGAATGTTGTGTGGGGTGCAAGACACTGTTTCATTGTGAAGGTCTGTTCATGCTCTGCTGGATGTCCAGCATCTCTGGCCCCGGCCCACTGCAAGCCACTAGTGCTTCTCAATCATCGTGACAATCAAAATGCACTCACAGATTTCCAAAACTCCTTGAGTGTAGGGGAAGTGATACCTCCACAGGAATTGGAGACTCTAGGCCACCCCTCACCTGAACCTGGACATTTGCACACATTAACAGAGGACAAGAACTTCTATGTATTGATTGGACCAAGCATGACACTGGTCTTTCCTCCACAGCCCTTACCTCAATTATATCTTCAAAACAACCCTATGATGAAGGGGGCTAATTATGTGCCATTTTACAGTTGAGGAAACTGAGGCTTGAGGTCATCCTGCTAGGAGGAGGCAGGGTGTCTGATTCCAAAGGCAGTACATCATTTTATCCACACAGTTTTATGGCTTCCTTATTCATCTTACTCCAAACTTAGCTTTAAATGGCCTTTTATCATTGTCGTTTTCCTCCTCACAAGCCTTTCTTTGTGCTTCTAGTCCTCCAATGCATTTCTTTTGCACTTTTTAAAAATTGAGGGCCCCTTATGAGACTCTGGATAAATACAATATTATTGAAGATGAATAACAAAGTAGGAGGCCTCACGCTCCTTGATCTCAGAACCTACTATACAGCCACGGTAGTCAAACAGCCTGGTACTGGTACAATGACAGACACATAGACCAATGGAACAGAATTGAGAACCCAGAATTAATTCCATCTACCTATGGACAGCTGATCTTCAACAAAGGGTCGAAGTCCATTAAATGGGAAAAGAAAGTCTCTTTAACAAATGGTGCTGGCAAAATTGGATATACACCTGCAGAAAAATGAAATAGGGTTGATACCTTACACCATACACAAAAACTAACTCAAATTAGATCAAAAGACCGAAATGTAAAACGTAAAACTATAAAAATCATGGAAGAAAAAATAGGGACAACACTAGGGTCCCTAATATACAGCAAAAATAGAATACCAAACATAACTAATAATGCACAAACAGCAGAAGATAAACTAGATAACTGGGACCTCCTAAAAATTAAACATTTATGCTCATCAAGACTTCTCCAAAAGAGTAAAAAGAGAACTTACAGACTGGGAAAACATTTTTGGCTATGACATATCTGACAAGGGACTAATCTCTATAACATTTATAGAAAACTTCAACACCTCAAAAACAAAACAATCCAATTAAAAAAATGAGCAAAGGACATGAACAGACATTCCACCAAAGAAGACATTCAGGTGACTAACAAACACAAAAAGAGATGCTCATGATCACTAGGCATTAGAAAAATCCAAATCAAAACTATAATGAGATACCATCTCACCCCAGCAAGAATAGCACTGATCCAAAAATCAGAAAACAGCAAATGCTGGTGAGGTTATGGAGAGATGTGTTGCACGGTTTTATATGTTGTAGTATTCAGCATAGTTGCCTTTTATTCTTGTGTACCTCTCAGTGTCTTTCTTTGCCTTGGTCATGTTGTGCTGACTTGCCCTCAATATTAGAGCAATCAACTACATGAGACCAAAAGAGCAACATTTGCCCAAAAGCAAAGATGAGAAAGCAGGAAGGAGCAGGAAAACTAAACGAATGGAAATGGGGAACTGGGGGTAGAAATGGGGAGAGTACTAACAAACTGCGGGATTGCAACCAGTGTCACAAAACACTTCGTGTATAAACTATTGAATGGGAAACTAATCTGGTCTGTCAACTTCCGCTTAAAGCACAATTGAAAAAAAAAAAAAAAAAAAAGATTACAAAACAAAAAAAAATTAGGGCCCCTTGTGTAGTCATGGAATCCCTGGATGGTACGAACAGTTGATGAACTTGGCTGCTAACCAAAAGGTTAGAGGTTTGAGTCCACCCAGAGGCACCTCAGAAGAAAGGCATGGTGATCTACTTCTGAAAAATCAGCCTAGAAAAATCTATAGGAAAGTTCTACTGTGACACATGTGGGGTCCCCATGAGTCAGAATCGACTTGACAGCAACTAGTTGGTTTTATGCAGTCACACTGCTTTCTTTAGACATTGTGATAGGCAAACAGATAGCCTCCCAAACTTTACCTTCATGGCAAAGGGGCCTTTTCTCATGTAATTAAACTAAAGCTCTTGAGATATGGGAGAATATCCTGGATTATTTGGGTAGCCCTAGTGTAATCACAAGGGTCCCTGTAAGAGGGGTGTAAAAGGATAAGAGTCAGAAGAAGGAGATAAGATGACGGAAGCAGAGGTCGGAGTGGTACGGGGCCAGGAGCCAAGAAATGTGAGCAGTCTCTACAAGCTAGAAAAGGCAAGGAAACGGATTCTCCCCAGGGCTTTCAGAAGGAATGCAGCTGTACGAACACCTTGATTTTAGCCTGGTGGAAGCTATTCGGTCTTCTGACCTCCAGGACTGCAAGATAATAGATTTGGGTTGTTTTAAGCCACTAAATATATTACAGAAGAATTAAGAAACGAATACAGACATCTCCCCCTCTTCCTTCCTTGCACTGCTCAGGAAATTATTAACAATTGCTAAATACAAAAGCCTTGGTGGCTTCTCACCCAGTAACAAGAGTTGTCCAAATGTGAGGCAGCTCCACAGCAAATCAGCAACTTCCTCTCAGAGCATTTGCCCTGAACTTTGACTGGGACCGGATGTAAAACTTTTGTTAACTCCCCTCCAGCCCTGGCATGGCAGCACACATGGCCCATTTCCCCATCAGCACTCCCATCCCTTTCCCTGTGTCTTGGTGCATTGGTAGCTCCAGAGGGTGTGTATCTATATTTTTGTGGTGCCTCCAGAAGCTCCCAAAGTAAAGTTCCTCTAGACCACATGGCCTTATTTTAAGACAGACCATCCTAAATATACCCCACCAAGATTACTGAAACCACTAAGGCCAAAGATGAAGGAACTGAATATTTTTACCAGCTTCTGGAGTCTGAAATTGATCAAACATGCAATCAGGATGCATTGATAATTACTGGTGATTGGAAGCAAAAGTTGGAAACAAAGAAGGATCGGTAGTTGGAAAATACGGCCTTGGTGATAGAAATGATGCCAGAGTTCGCATGATAGAATTTTGCAAGACCAGCCGCTTCTTCACTGCAAATACCATTTTTCAACAACATAAATGGCTACTATGCACATGGACCTCGCCAGATGGAATACACAGGAATCAAATCAATTACATCTGTGGAAAGAGACAATGGTAAAGGTCAATATCATCAGTCAGAACAGGGCCGGGGCCGACTGTGGAACAGATCATCAGTTGCTCATATGCAAGTTCAAGTTGAAACTGAAGAAAATTAGAACAAGTCCATGAGAGCCAAAGTACAAACTTTTTTAGAAACCATCTCAAGAATAGATTTAATGCGTTGAACACTAATGACCGACAACCAGATAAGTTGTGGGATGATATCATGGACATCATACATGAAGACAGCAAAAGGTCATTAAAAATACAAGAAAGAAAGAAAGGACCAAAATAGATGACAGAAGAGACTCTGAAACTTGCTCTTGAATGTCGAGTAGCTAAAGCAAAAGGAAGAAATGATGAAGTAAAAGAACTGAACAGAAGGTTTCAAAGGATAGCTTGAGAAGACAGAGTAAAGTATTATAATGACATGTGTGAAGATCTGGAGATAGAAAACCAGAAGGGAAGAACATGCTTGGCATTTCTCAAGCTGAAAAAACTGAAGAAAAAATTCAAGCCTCAAGTTGCAATACTGAAGGATTCTATGGGGAAAATAAATGACACAGGGAGCATCAAAAGAAGATGGAAGGAATACACAGACAGAGTCACTATCCTAAAAAGAATTGGTTGATGTTAAGCCATTTCAGGAACATATGATCAGGAACTGATGGTAAGGAAGGAAGAAGTCCAAGCTGCACTGAAGGCACTGACGAAGAACAAGGCTCCAGAAACTGATGGAATACCAACTGAGATGTTTCAACAAACAGATGCAGCACTGGAAATGCTCACTCATCTAAGCTAAGAAATTTGGAAGATAGCTACCTGGCCAACGGATTGGAAGAGATCCATATTTGTGCCTATTCCCAAGAAAGATGATCCAAAAGAATGCAAAAATTATTGAATAATATCATTAATATCACACACAAGTAAAATTTTGATGAAGATCATTCAAAAGAGGCTACAGCAGTATATCAACAGGGAACTGCCAGAAATTCAGGCTGGATTCAGAAGAGGATGTGGAACCAGGGATATCATTGCTGATGTCAGATGGATCCTAACTGAAAGGAGAGAACACCAGAAAGATGTTTACCTTTCTGCAAAGGCAGAGGCATTCGACTGTGTGGATCATAACAAATTATGGATAACACTGGGAAGAATAAGAATTCCAGAACACTTAACTGTGCTCATGAGGAACCTGTACATAGATCAAGAGGCAGCAATTAGAACAGAACAAGAGGATACTGTGAGGTTTAAAGTCAGGAAAGGTGGGTTGTCAGGGTTGTATCCTTTCACCATACCTATTCAATCTGTATGCTGGGCAAATAATCAGAGAAGCCAGACTTTATGAAGAAGAATGAGGCATCAGGATTGGAAGAAGACTCATTAACAACCTGTTTTATGCAGATAACACAACCTTGCTTGACGAAAGTGAAGAGGACTTGAAGCACTTACTGATGAAGATCAAAGACTACGGCCTTCAGTATGGATTACACCTCAACATAAAGAACACAGAAATCCTCACAACTGGACCAATAAGCAACACCATGATAAATGGACAAAAGATTGAAGTTGTCAAGGATTTCATTTTACTTGGATCCACAATCAACATCCATGGAAGCAGCAGCAATCAAGAAATCAAAAGACGCACTGTGTTGGGCAAATCTTCTGCAAAAGACCTCTTTAAAGTGCTGAAAAGCAAAGACACCACCTTGAAGACTAAGGTGTGCCTGACACAAGCCACCGTATTTTCAATCACATCATATGCACGCGAAAGCTGGACAATGAATAAGGAAGACCAAAGAAGAATTGACACCTTTGAATTGTGGTGTTGGCAAAGAATATTGGATATACCATGGAGTGCCAAAAGAATGAGCATGTCTGCCTTGGAAGCAGTACAACCAGAATGCTCCTTAGAAGCAAGGATGGCCACCCTACATCTTACACACTTTGGACATGTTGTCAGGAGGGATCAGTCCCTGGAGAAGGACATCATGCTTGGTAAAGTACACAGTCAAGGAAAAAGAGGAAGACCCTCAATGAGATGGATTGACACAGTGGCTGCAACAATGGGCTCAAGCATGACAATGATTGTGAGGATGGCACAGGACCAGGCATTGTTTTGTACTGTTGTACATAGGGTCGCTATGAATCGGAACCCACTCAACGGTACCTAACAACAACAACAACAACAACTAGTTTGCTGAAATTCCATCCAGCTATTTTGGGGTGATGCAGTTGTAGACAAGTAGAAATGTTACCAAACAATCTGAGAGATAGATATAAATATAAAAATATATTTAACAGTCATCTTTTAATTTATTTTTTAGCGTTCCCAACTTTCTATACCCATGCCTTTTTGTATTTTTAACTGTTGGATCAAATTATATTTTCTTTGCTTTTAAGGATCTGGTTTTCTAACATCTAGGATACCTGTTCCATGCCCCAAATTCCTTCCCTTTTGCTCCACTTTCTCATCAATTCTACATTAGGGATCACTTGTTTCCTAACATTTTCTGATAGACTGTTGGCAAAGCAAATCAAGAATCTATCACATGTCCTCCTTTCAGCAGAATAAGGTGCGGATGTTTAATGTTGAGGTTGTGAAACTGAGTGAAGGATTGAACTCACTGACTTAAAAACTTTTCTCCAATTCCAGAGTCTAAGATGTCTTTTTGTTTTGTTTTACACCATGGATCCCAAACATATTTGATAATATTTAGTAAATATTTAGTATATAATTTAGGCTTTGTTGGCCATATGTTCTGTTACAGCTATGTAACTCTGCCATTGTAGTGCAAAAGCAGTCAAAGAGTCTTAAGAAGAAGTAGTGATACACCCTAAACATGGATGAACCTTGAAATCTTTATGTTAAATGGCCACATATTGTATGATTCCATTTATATGCAATGTCCAGAACAGACAAATCCATAGAGACAGAAAGTACATTTGTGTTTTCCAGGGGCTGAGGGGAGGGAGGAATGGGGAGTGACTGCTAATGAGTATGGAGTTTCTTTTTTGGGTTAATGAAAATGTTCTAAAATTAGATAATGATGACAGTTGCACAAGTCTGGATAGTCCATAAACCACTGAATTGTATACTTTAAGAGGATGAATTTTATGGTACTTATATCTCAATAAAGTTGTTTGAAAAAAAACAAACGAAAACATCCAGCCACATACAATATATAGCCAAGCGAGTATGGCTATGCTCTAAAAAAACTTTATTTGCAGAGGCGGGGCCAAGATGGCCAAGTAGTCAGACTGCTTCCTATGTCTCTCTTATAACAAAGACCTGAAAAAACAAGTGATTTGATTTTATATAAATATCTAGGAGCCCTGAACAAGGCAAAGTTGAGGAATGGGACTGAGTGGCAGGGGGAGAGAGAGACAGTTCAGAAGCAGCAAGGAGTTCCTTAACCTGACCCAGCAGGAGCCACAGCCCTTCAACCTGGATCGGCTCAGGTTGCGCAGAAAGGCAGGCATACAGCTCCGCTTACTCGCTCAGGAGGGAGGGAGTTTCCACATCGAGAGAGAGCCAGCAGCAGAGATTCTGCTTGGACACTCAAAACCAGGGAAAAGCAGCACCCAAGTGGCTAAAGATAAGTATGTGCGTGTGGCCTTTTGTGAGGATTTAAAAAACAAAAAAACAAACCCTATTTGGGAAATACATCTCTCCCATTTACCTCCTCCCTCCCCCTCTTTACCGGTCCGGCCAGCTTCAACGATCTCTGAGTCCCCTGGGCTGGAAGGAGATCCCAGAAGGCACCCTGACCCATTGTCCTGGCCTAGGAGAGGGAACAATTTAACGAACAGGAAAAAATAAGCTACCGGCTCCCCTAAGCCAGAAACTCAGGGTTGGCACAGCTCCTTTGCCTAGGCACAGGCATAAGGGGTACACAGACTTTGAGTGCCTTCCACCCCTGTATATAGACTTGTGTGGACCCATCTCAACAGTGTAAGCCCTCACTACCACAGTACAACAGGGTAAACATCTGAAGTCTAACTTCAACTGTTTCAGCTGTGAAGTGGCAGATTTGTGACACTTGACATTGCTCGGTCTGTTAAGCAGGCGCCTTACCTGTCCACATCAGGGGCTTCAGGACTGGTGGCTCCACTCATGCCACCTAGCCAACTGCTACAGGGGTCCAAGAATAAATGGTGCTCCCCAATCCTTACAGCCAACAGAGTAGGGTGCTCATAGTCCGGCTGCAAAACTCACCTACCTACTTGCTCTAGGGAACAGAGATACGCTTTCCTTGGGCAGCTGGCAGCCCCCTGCCTTGCTCAGCACGTGACCCCCTACTGCAGCCCGATACCTGTGCCTACACCAATAACCCATGCCTCTCTAAGACTGTAGGTGAGAGCCTGTACCACACGCTTGGTGACTGACTGCCTGGACACCTGAACTGAATCCACACAGAAAAATTTAACGGGCTCCTGGGCACACATACTTAGTGACAGACCTAACTACCTGATGACAGAACATTAAAGCTTCAAAGGCACCAATAATCAAACTAGCACACACAAGCAGCCTATTTGGGCATATCAAGACAAAACAAAACAAGAAGCTAGGTGTCTTAGTCATCTAGTGCTGCTACAACAGAACTACCACAAGTAGATGGCTTTAACAAAGAGAAATTTATTTCTTCACAGTAAAGTAAGCTACAAGTCCAAATTCAGGGTGTCAGCTCCAGGGGAAGGCTTTCTCTCTCTGTCGGCCTTCTCATCAATGTTCCTGTGAACTAGGAGCTTCTCCACGCAGAGACCCCAGATCCAAAGGACACGCTCTGCTCCTGGCACTGCTTTCTTGATGGTATGAGGTCCCCCTGTCTCACTGCTCACTTTTGCTTTTATATCTCAAGAGACTGCCTCAGGACACAATCCAGTCTTGTAGATCCAGTCCTGCCTTACTAACAGAACTGCCACCCATCCTCCCTCATTAACATCATAGAGGCAGGATTTACAACATATAGGAAAATCACACAGTACCAGGAATCATGGCACAGCCAAACTGATATACACATTTTTGGGGGGACATAATTCAAACCATGACACTAGGATACACTAAACAAATATCAAATAAAATTATAATAACATATTCATGGCTTGGAGACAACAGTCAATATCAAATCACATAAAGAGGCAGTCTATGATCGCTTCAGCAAGCTTCCAAAATAAAGAATCAATAAATCTTCTGGAGAAAGAGAGTTTCTTGGAATTACCACAGGCAGAATACAAAAGATTAATATACAGAACTCTTCAAGAAATTAGAAAGAATGTTCATCAAAACTCAGAGAAATCCAAAGAACACAAAGACAAAGCAGTAGAGGAACTTAAAGTTATTCAAAAGCATAATGACAAATTTAATAGGCTGCAAGAATCCATAGAAAGACAGCAATCAGAAATCCAGGTTATTTTGAAATGGTGTATCTTTGGCTATGCATATTTTCACCAAAAAAAAAAAAAAAAGGTCAAGAAAAGAGAGGGTTGACATGTTGTTGGGTTGTTAACCAATGTCATAAAACTATATGTGTACTACTGTTTCATGAGAAACTTTTGTTCTGTAAGCCTTCACCTGAAATACAATTAAAAAAAAAAAAAAAAGAAATCCAGAAGATTAACAATAAAATTTCAGAATTAGACAACTCAATAGAAAGTCATAGGAGCAGAATTGAGGCAGTAGAAGTCAGAATTAGTGACACTGAAGTTAAAGCACTTGACATGAACTTATTTGAGGAAAAATCAGATAAATGAATTAAAAAGAATGAAGAAACCGTAAGAGTTACGTGGGACTCTATCAACAGAAATAACCTACGAGTGATTGGAGTACCAGAATGGAAGGGGGTGAGGAATAACAGAAAGTACAGAGAGAATTGTTGAAGATTTGTTGACAGAAAACTTCCCTGATATCATGAAGGATGAGAAGATGTCTATCCAACATGCTCATTGAACACACATAAGGTAGATCCAAAAAGAAAGTCACCAAGACATATTATAATCAAACTTGCCAAAACCAAAGATAAACAGAGAATTTTAAGAGCAACTAGGGATAAGAAAAATCATCTACAAAGGAGAGTCAATAAGAATAAGCTTGAAATACTCAGCAGAAACCATGCAGGCAAGAAGGCAATGGGATGACATATATAAAGCCTTAAAGGAAAAAAAACTGCCAGCCAAGAATTACATATCTAGCAAAACTGTCTCTCAAATATGATGGCAAAATTAGGGCATTTCCAGATAAACAGAACTTTAGGGAATTTGCAAAAACCAAACCAAAATGACAAGAAATACTAAAGGCAGTCCTCTGGCTAGAAAATCAATAACATCAGATAACAACGCAAGACTAGAATACAGCACAGAGCAACCAGATATTGACTCAGATAGGGAAGTCACAAAAATACATCAAAACTAAAACATTAAAATAGGGAAGCAGATATCAATATGTAAAAAATGACAACATTAAAACAAAAAAGAGGGACTTAAAAATGTAGACATAGATTTTTCATACGGAGGGGAAGTCAAGGCGATATAAAGAGATAAAAGACTGGTATAAACTTAGAAAAATAGTGGTAAATATTAAGGTAACCACAAAGGAAACTAACAATCCTACAATTCAAAGTAAAAAACTAGAAAAATATAAAGACTCAGCAAACACAAAATCAATAATAATGAAAAAGATTAAAAGAAAATACATAAAGAAAAATGACTCAGCATAGAAAATTAAGGGGAACAAAGAAACTGTGAACAACACACAAAAAAAGACATCAAAATGACAGCACTAAACTCATACCTATCAACAATTATGCTGAATGTAAACGGACTAAATGCACCAATAAGGAGGCAGAGAGTGGCAGATTGGATAAAAAAACATGATCCACCTATATGGTGCCTACAAGAGACACACCTTACACTTAAAGACACAAACAAGCTAAAACTCAAAGGATGGAAAAAATACATATCAAGCAAACAGCACTCAAAAAAAGAGCAGGAGTGGCAATATTAATCTCTGACAAAATAGACTTCAAAGTAAAATCCACCACAAAGGATAAGGAAGGACACTATATAATGATTAAAGGGTCAATACACCAGGAGGACATAACTATAATAAAAATGTATGCACCCAACGACAGGGCTCCAATATATATAAAACAAACTCTAACAGCTCTGAAAAGAGAGATAGACAGCTCCACAATAGTAGCAGGAGACTTCAACACACCACTTTTGGTGAAGGACAGAACATCCAGAAAGAAGCTCAACAAAGACATGGAAGAGCTAAATGCTACAATCAACCAACTTGATCTCATAGACATATACCGAACACTCCACCCAACAGCAGGCAAGTATACTTTCTTTTCCAACACACATGGAACATTCTCCAGAATAGACCACATATTAGGCCGTAAAGCAAGCCTTAACAAAATCGAAAGCGTCGAAATAATACAAAGCATCTTTTCTGACCATAAAGCCATAAAAGTAGAAATCAATAACAGAAAAAGCAAGGGGAAAAAAAAAATCAAACACATGGAAACTGAACAACACCTTGCTCAAAAACTACTGGGTTATAGAAAAAATTAAGGATGGAATAAAGAAATTCATAGAATCAAACGAGAATGAAAACACAACCTACCAGAACTTTTGGGACACAGCCAAGGCAGTGCTCAGTGGTCAGTTTATAGCAATAAATGCACACATCCAAAAAGAAGAAAGGGCCATAATCAAAACATTAACCCTACAACTGGAACAAGGAGAAAGAGAGCAGCAAAAGAAGCCCTCAGGTGCCAGAAGAAAGGAAATAATAAGAATTACAGCAGAATTAAATGAAATAGAGAATAGAAAAACAACTGAAAGAGTTAACAAGACCAAAAGTTGGTCGGTTCTTTGAAAAGATCAACAAAATTGATAAGCCATTGGCCAAACTGACAAAAGAAAAACAGGAGAGGATGCAGATAACCCATATAAGAAATGAGACGGGTGATATCACAACAGACCCAGCTGAAATTAAAACAATCGTAACAGAATACTACGAAAAATTGTACTCTAACAAATTTGAAAACCTAGAGGAAATAGACAAATTTCTAGAAACTCACCACCTACCTAAACTAACACAAACAGAGGTAGAACAACTAAATAAATCCATAACAAAAGAAGAGATTGAAAAGGTAATTTAAAAACTCCCAACCAAAAAAAGCCCTGGCCTGGATGGCTTCACTGGAGAATTCTACCAAACTTTCAGGGAAGAGTTAACACCACTTCTACTAAAAATATTTCACAGCATAGAAATGGATGGAATACTCCCAAACTCATTCTATGAAGCCAGCATAACCCTGATACCAAAATCAGGGAAAGACGCCACAAAAAAAGAAAATTACAGACCAATATCCCTCATGAACATTGATGCAAAAATCCTCAACAAAATTCTAGTCAATAGAATTCAGCAACATATCAAAAAAATAATTCACCATGACCAAGTGGGATTTATACCAGGTATTCAGGGATAGTTCAACATTAGAAAAACAATCAATGTAATCCATCACATAAATAAAACAAAAGACAAGAACCACATGATCTTATCAATCCATGCAGAAAAGGCATTCGACAAAGTCCAACACCCATTCATGATAAAAACTCTCAACAAAACAGGAATAGAAGGGAAATTCCTCGATATAATTAAGGACATTTATACAAAGCCAACCACCAACATCATCCTAAATGGAGAGACTTTGAAAGCATTTCCCTTGAGAACGGTAACCGGACAAGGATGCCCTCTAACACCACTCTTATTCAACATTGTGCTAGATGTCCTCGGCAGAGCAATTAGGCTAGAAAAAGAAATAAAGGGCATCCAAATAGGTAGGGAAGTAGTCAAAGTATCTATATTTGCAGATGATATGATCTTATACACAGAAAACCCCAAAGAAGCCAAACAAAAACTACCGGAACTAATAGAAGATTTCAGCAAAGTTTCAGGATACAAGATAAACATACAAAAATCCATTGGATTCCTTTACACCAACCAAGAGAACCTCAAAGAGGAAATCACCAAATCAATACCATTTACAATAGCTCACAAGAAGATAAAATACTTAGGAATAAATCTAACCAGAGACGTAAAAGATCTATACAATGAAAACTACAAGACACTACTGCAAGAAACCAAAAGAGACCTGCATAAATGGAAAAACATAACTTGCTCATGGACCGGTAGACTCAACACTGTGAAAATGTCAATTCTACCCAAAGTGATCTACAGATACAATGCAATCCCAATGACGTTTTCCAACAAGATGAAGAAACAAATCACCAACTTCATATCAAAAGGGAAGAGGCCCCAGATAAGCAAAGCATTACTGAAGAAAAAGAACAAAATGGGAGGCCTCACACTACCTGATTTTAGAACCTATTATACCTCCACAGTAGTCAAAACAGCCTGGTACTGCTACAACAACAGATACATAGACCAGTAGAACAGAATTGAGAATCCAGACATAAATTCACCCACCTATGTGCAGCTGATATTTGACAAAGGCCCAAAGTTCATTAATGGGGGAAAAGAGAGTTTCTTTAAGAAATGTTGCTGGCATAACTGGATATCCATCTGCAAAAAACTGAAACAATACCCATACCTCACATCATGCACAAAAAATAACTCAAAATGGATCAAAGACTTAAATATAAAATTGAAAACGATAAAGATTATGGAAGAAAAATTAGGGACAATGCTACGAGCCCTAATACATGGCATAAACACAATACAAACCATAAGTAACAATGCACAAGCACCAGAAAACAGACTAGATAACTGGGATCGCCCAAAAATCAAACACTTATGCTCATCCAAAGACTTCACCAAAAGAGTAAAAAGACAACCTAGTCACTGGGAAAAAATTTTTGGCTGCGACAAATCTAATCAGCATCTAATCGCTAAAATCTACAAGATACAGCAAAACCTCAACAACAAAAAGACAAATAACCCAATTAAAAAATGGGCAAAGGATATGAACAGACACTTCGTCAAAGAAGATATTCAGGCGACTAACAGACACATGAAGAAATGCTCATGATCATTAGTCATTAGAGAAATGCAGATCAAAACTACAATGAGATATCATCTCACCCCAACAAGGCTAGCATTAACCCAAAAAACACAAAATAATAAATGCTGGAGAGGCTGTGGAGAGACTGGAACACTTATACACTGTTGGTGGGAATGTAAAATGGTACAACCCCTTTGGAAATCGATTTGGCACTTCCTTAGAAAGCTAGAAATAGAAGTATCAGATGATCCAGGTATGCCGCTCCTTGGAATATATCCTAGAGAAATAAGAGCCATCACATGAATAGATATATGCACACCCATGTTCATTGCAGCACTGTTCATGATAGCAAAAAGATGGAAACAACCTAGGTGCCCATTAACGGACGAATGGATAAACAAATTATGGTATGGAATACTACGCAACGATAAAGAACAACAATGAAGCCGTGAAACATAACACATGGAAGAAGCTGGAAGTCATTATGCTGAGTGACTTTAGTCAGTCACAGAAGGACAAATATTGTATAAGACCACTATTATAAGAAATCAAGAAAAGGTTTAAACACAGAAGAAAACATTCTTTGATGGTTATGAGGGTCGGGAGGGAGGGTGAGGGTTATTCACTAACTAGACAGTAGATAAGAATGATCTTAGGTGAAGGGAAGGACAGCACACACTACAGGGGAAGCCGGCACAACTGGACTAAACCAAAGCTAAGAAGTTTCGTCAATACAATCAAACACTTTGAGAGGCAGAGTAGCAGGGATGCAGGGTCTGGGGACCATGCTTTCAGGGGACATCTAGGTCAATTGGCATAACAAAGCTTATTAAGAAAATGTTCTGCATCCTAGTTTGGTGAGTGGTGTCTGGGGCCTTAAAAGCTTGCAAGCGGCCATCTAAGATGCATCAATTGGTCCCAAACACTTGGAGTAAAGGAGAACAAAGAACACCAAAGACACAAGGAAAGTATTAGCCCAAGAGACAGAAAGGGCCACATAAACCACAGACTTCATCAGCCTGAGACCAGAAGAACTAGATGGTGCCCGGCTACCACCAATGACCGTCCTGACAGGGAACAAAACAGAGGGTCCCTGATAGAGCAGGAGAAAGGTGGGGTGCAGAACTCAAATTCCAGTAAGAAGACCAGACTTAATGGTCTGACTGAGACTGGAGGAACTCCAGAAAGCATGGCTCCCGGATTCTCTATCAGCCCAGAAGTAAAACAATTTCCGAGGCCAACTCCTCAGATAGGGATTGGACTGGACTGCGGGACATAAAGTGATACTCGTGAGGAGTGTTTCTCTTAGCTCAAGTAGATACAAGAGACTAAATGTGAAGCTTCTGTCCACAGGTGAGATGGAAAGGCAGAGAGGATGAGGAGCTGGTTGAATGGACATGGGGAATGAGGGGTGGAAAGGAGGAGTGTGCTGTTGCAGTATGGGGAGAGCAATTAGAGTCACATAACAATGTATGTATAAATTTTTGTATGGGAGATTAACTTGAAATGTAAACTTCAATTCAACTACAACAATAAAAAAAATTTAAAAAAAAACTTTATATACAAAAATTCAGCAGTTTGCTGAACCCTGCCCTAGACTGTAAGATTCATGCCTTGTTTATCATTAATCTTCAGCACCTAGTACAATACCTGTCAAATAAGCAGGTATTCAATAAATGTTTACTGAATGAATGAAGAAATGAGTGAATGAATTAAAGGCTCTATTTGTCCAACGTGTAACTATGTGTTTAGAGAACATCTTGGTGATACTCTTTCTGGCCTCTATATAAAACCATGTCCAAACTCATACTCCTGGCTTAGCTTTTCTAAACCACACAACCCTTCCTATTCTTTATTTCAATTATCTTCTAGACTCACAGCCTCCAAGAACAATGTTTCCACTTGCCCTTTATTGTTCTCCTGCTATACAGTAAACTCACTCTCTTCTTCGGTTCACTGCCTGTTCCTCTCGTGCTTTCACCTTTTCTCTTGGTTTCTGCAATTTTCAATAATTAATTCATTTATTCATTCAATGAATAAATGTATTCATTCAAATATTTATGAAGCATAAAATACTATCTGTTACTTATAATGCCTGCTGCTTCTAAGAAAAGTAGAGCCTGGTGTATCTGGAAAATAAATTTGAGCTCCATGGGCCCCAGTCTCTGCATGTTGTCACAGTCAAATAAGCAGAATCCAGCACAAAGAGTATCTAAAAGGAATTCCAATCTCTACTTGCACCCTTCAAAAGCTATTAATAATAAAACCTATTAGTAACTCCATAGGGTTTTCATTGGCTAATTTTTGGAAGTAGATTGCCAGGCCTTTCTTCTCAGTCTGTCTTAATCTGAAAGCTCCACCTTAACATGTCCATCATGGGTGACCCTGCTGGTATTTGAAATACCAGTTGCATGACTTCCAGCATCATAGCAACACTCAAGCTACCACAGTACAACAAACTGACAGACAGGTGGTGGCTGCATTTGAACTGTGGTGATGGTGAAGCATACTGAATATACCATGGACTGCCAGAAGAATAAACAAGTCAGTCTTGGAAGAAATACAACCAGAGTGTTCCTCAGAGGCAAAGTTGGCAAGACTATGACTCGCTTACTTTGGAAACGTCATCAGGAAAAATTAATTGCTAGAAAAGGATATCATGTTTGGTAAAGTAGAAGGCCAACGAAAATGAGGGAAACTCCCAATGAGATGGATTGACACAATACCTACAACAATGTACTCAAACATATCAATAATCATAAAGATGGCACAGGACTGGGTAACATTTCATTCTGTTATACATGAGCTCACCATGAGTCAGAGCTGACTTGATGGCAACTAATAACAACACTCAAAACCAACAGTAATACTTCATAAAGATCTCCTTTCCCCCCATTCTTCTTGATCTCCATTTTTCTCTCTCCCCACTCTCAGCTCTTCTTTCTCTCTAGTCAGACACTGTGGCTCTCCAGTCCAAGCCCCTGTTGAGGGAGTGCAATTCTTTTTGGAAGAATTCTCAGAGCTGCTGCTAGATTCTTAGTTATTCATAGTTTCTGACTGAAATCCTCAAGGTTGAGAATAGGGAACTTCTCTAGGAGAAGCTGCATTGTCACATGCAAGAAAGACTATATTCATTGATAAAAATCCTCAAGATTGGAGACTCCCACTGAGAATTCAAGGGGGCTCTTCATGTTTTGATGATGTCATTATTAAATATTTTATAATATAAAATCATTCTTACATGATCTTGATTCAGGAATCCCTGAGCCTCCAGACATTGTTCCACTGACCCCTGTGAATAGACCACTCTGGCATGAACACACTGGTGAATCTGTTTTCCTCTTCTCGCTGACACACGGTTATGAATTTGACATTTGAATCCTAAAAACTATCCATCTATTCTGCTACACTTTTTATACTGAGTATAGAAACTTGGCACCAAACTAACAATTTTCTATTTTGAAGTCCATGAATACCTCTTCAGGAGGAACTCTGGAGACTGTCACTTGGTTGGTAGCATTTCTCAGCCTCCAAGGCTTTTCACTCCTATACCATTGCACTGGCATGTGTTGACCGTGACTCAAGTACTTTTCTCAATGCTTGACCTCATGCTTTCTGAAAATTTCTCGAGTTTCTGGTAACCATTAGCCTAAAGCAGCAGTTTCAAAGCCTACTTGATCACAAGTGCCACAACAGCTATGGATCCCCCAGGGGATCTGGTCTCCATGTGTGGAGCTG
This sequence comes from Dugong dugon, assembly GCA_030035585.1. NCBI lineage: Eukaryota > Metazoa > Chordata > Mammalia > Sirenia > Dugongidae > Dugong > Dugong dugon. The sequence goes on from CM057473.1 coordinate 75,934,258, forward strand.
TGTAGAAGCCTTGATCTGCCACAGATCTCTCCTCTTCCAGCAGGGGGCCGGTTAAAATCTAGTGTCTGATTGGCAACTACACTGGGGGATTTTTAGGCTTCCTCAATTTAATATGTTCACACAATGCTGCATTAATTTGGTTCTCTTTCTCATATAACCTGTGCTAAGCAACCCATTCTCTCCCGTTGTAATTCTGATGCTAGTATCTTTACAGTGGTATTTAATTTTACAGTTGCAGCTTGGCTCTGTGCTTCCTCTGCTTCACACTTTAGTTGAAAGTCTTTTTGGTCTGGCTGGAAAGTCAACCTTGAAATGCATTCATCTTAGTCTTAACGAGGAGCATGCTGTTCTTTTTTGCCTCATTAGATACAGTACAAAAATCCAAATTCTGTTCTTTGGCACCATCTAACTTGCCCTTTGTTTCCAGTAGCTTTGCTTCTTATTATTTTCTCTTAAACATTTATTTTTTTGAATACTCAATACCTATACATTGTACAAAATACAAAATGTACAAAAGGGTATTTAGTAAAAAATAAGTCTCCTACTCTATCTCCCAGCTCTGAGTTCCTCTCCTCAGAAGCCCATAATTACCAGATATTAAGATTTTTTTTTTATATATATATATTTTATTGTACTTCAGGTGAAAGCTTACAGAGCAAATAGTTTCTCATGAAATAGTAGTACACATGTTGTTTTTTTTGACATTGGTTAACAACCCCACAACGTATTAAGCCTCTAAATTCTCAACCTTTTTTTTTGATGAAAATTACAGATGGCCAAAGATACACCGTTTCAAAATTTTCTACATTCACAGTTCAGTGACATTGACTACGCTCTTCCAACTGTGCTGTTATTCTCACTTAAGATGAAGGCTTACAGAACAAAATAGTTTTTCATTTAACAGTTACTACACATGTTGCCCTATGACAATGGTTAACAATCTCACAGCACATCAAGAATATCCTTACTCCACCTTGTGTTCCCTATCACCAGGGGGCTTCCTTGTCCCCTTCTGTCTTCTGGACCTTGTCAGTGGACTATTGTACCTCTTTAGTCTCCTTTGTTTGTTTATTTATTTATTTATTTTTATTTTATTTAAACACCATTTCAAAACTTTTTACTTACACATTTAAGTGATATTGACTATGCTCTTCCAATTGTGCTGCCATTCTCGCCCAAGATGAAGGCTTACAGGACAAAACAGCCTCCCATTTAATAGTTACTACAAATGTTGCCCCATAGCAGTGGTCAACAATCTCACAATACATCGACAGTGTCCTTATTCAATTTGTGTTCCTTATCATCAGTTTCCTACTCTCCCTCTGCCTTCTGGCCCTTGTCACCGGACTCCTGTACATCGTTAGTCCCATTTAGTTTTACTGGGGTGTCCATTCCCAGGCTTAACATCGAACCTTGAAGGTAACTTCCCCTCTGAGCTGAAAGGGTGTCTGGGGGCCACACTCTCGAGGTTTCTCTAGTATTCTTTAGGCCAGTATATCTGGTCTTCTTTTTTTTTTTTTTTTTTTGGGAGTTAAAATTATGCTCTACATCCTACTCCAGCTCTGCCCAGAACCCTCTGTTGTGATCCTGGTCAAAGGAGTCATTGGTGGTAGCCGGGCACCATCCAGCTGTACTGGGCTCAGTCCCGTGGAGGCCTTGGTAGCTGTGGACCATTAGTCCTTCGGACTAATCTTTTCCTTGTATCCTGTTCTCTTCATTCTCCCTTGTTCCCGAAGGGATGAGATCAGTGGAGTATCTTAGATGGCCGCTCATAGGCTTTTAAGACCCCAGACACTACTCACCAAGGTAGAATGTAGAGCATTATCTTTATAAGTAGTGTCATGCCAATTGAGCTAGATGTTCCCCGAGATCATGGTCCCCAGAGCCCTCCGTCCAACAACTCAGTCCCTCGGGGGGTTTGGATGTGTCTATAGGGCCTTCATGACCTTTCCTTGTGCAGGTTGTGTTAGTTTCCGCTGTATTATGTACTATCTCATCTCTCACCCAAGTTACCACTTACCTATTACCTATTTAGTATCCCCCCCCCCTCCCATCCCTGGTAACCAACAAGGATTGTTACATTTTGCATGTGAATTTTTTCATGGGTTTTTACAATAGAGGTCTCATACAATATTTGTCCTTTTGTGATTGACTTATTTCACTCAGCATGATGTCCTCCAGTTTCATCCATGTTATGAGATGGTTCACCGATTCATTGTTCTTTCTCATTGCATAGTACTCCATTGTGTGTATGTACCATAGTTTGTGTATCCATTCGTCTGTTGATGGGCATCGAGGTTGTTTCCATCGTTTTGCTATTGTGAATAATGCTGCCATGAACATAGGTGTGCATATGTCTATTCGAGTGATGACTCTTATTTCTCTAGGATATATTCCTAGGAGTGGGATTGCTGGATCGAATGGTACGTCTATTTCTAGCTTTCTGAGGAAACGCCATATCATTTTCCAAAATGGCTGTATCATTTTGCATTCCCACCAGCAGTGTATAAGAGTTCCCGTCTCCCCGCAGCCCCTCCAACATTTGTTATTTCCAGTGTTTTTGATTCGTGCCAGTAATGCCGGGGTGAGATGGTATCTCATTGTGGTTTTAATTTGCATTTCTCTAATGGCTAGTGATCGCGAGCATTTCCTCATGTGTCTGTTGGCCATTTGAATGTCTTCCTTGGTGAAGTGTCTGTTCATTTCCTTTGCCCATTTTTTGATAGGATTGGTTGTCTTTTTGTTGTAGAGGTGTTGGATTTTCTTGTAGATTATGGAGATTAGACCTTTGTCTGACTTGTACTGTCCAAAAATTTTTTCCCAGTCTGTAGGTTCTCTTTTAACTCTTTTGGTGAAATCTTTTGAAGAGCATAGATGTTTGATTTTTAGAAGATCCCAATTATCTAGTTTATCTGTTGGGTTTTTTGTGTTGATGTTTATGGTTTGTATCCTGTTAATGCCATGTATTAAGGTCTGAAGTGTTGGTCCTATTTTTTCTTCTATGAATTTTATAGTTTGAGGCTTTATATTCAGGTCTTTGATCCATTTTGAAGTAGTTTTTGTATACGGTGTGAGGTATGGGTCCTGTTTCATTTTTCTACAAATGGATATCCAGTTTTGCCAGCACCATTTGTTAAAAAGACTGTCTTTTCCCCATTTGATGTATTTTGGGCCCTTGTCAAAAATCAGGTGACCGTAGGTGGATGGATTTACATCTGAGTTCTCAATTCTGTTCCATTGGTCAATGTCTCTGTTGTTGTACCAGTACCAGGCTGTTTTGAGTACTGTAGCTGTATAGCAGGTTCTCAAGTCAGGTAGTGTGAGTCCTCCAACTTTATTCTTCTTCTTCAGTAGTGCTTTACTTATTCGAGGTTTCTTCCCTTTCCATATAAAGTTAATAATTAGTTTTTCCATCTCTTTGAAGAATGTTGTTGGTATTTGTATCGGAATTGCATTGTATTTGTAGATTGCTTTAGGTAGAATTGCCATTTTCACAATGTTGAGTCTGCCTATCCATGAGCATGGTATGTTTTTCCATTTATGTAGATCCCTTTGGGTTTCATGCAGCAGTGTTTTGTAGTTTTCTTTGTATAGGTCTTTTATATTCCTGGTCAGATTTATTCCTAAGTATTTTATCGTTTTAGGGGCTATTGAAAATGGTATTGATTTCCTGATCTCCTTTTCATCGTTCTCTTTCCCGGTGTATAGGAATCCAACTGATTTTTGAATGTTTATCTTGTATCCTGCTACTCTGCTGAATCTTTCTATTACTTCCAGTAAATTTCTCGTGGAGTCTTTAGGGTTTTCTATGTATAGTATCATATCATCTGCAAACAGGGAGAGTTTAACTTCTTCATTACCAATTTGGATGCCCTTTATTTCTTTCTCTTGCCTTACTGCTCTAGCTAGAACTTCCAGCACAATGTTAAATAGGAGTGGTGATAAAGGGCATCCTTGTCTTGTTCCTGTTTTCAGGGGGAATGTTTTCAGCCTTTCTCCATTAAGAATGATGTTGGCTGTTGGTTTTGCATAGATGCCCTTTATTATGTTGAGAAATTTCCCTTCTATACCTATTTTATTGAGAGCTTTTATCAGGAATGGGTGTTGGACTTTGTCAAATGCCTTTTCTGCATCAATTGAGATAATCATGTGATTTTTTTCTTTCCTTTTATTTATGTGGTGGATTACGTTGATGGATTTTCTAATGTTAAACCATCCTTGCATACCTGGTATGAATCCTACTTGGTCGTGGTGTATTATTTTTTTGATATGATACTGAATTCTATTGGCTAGAATTTTGTTGAGAATTTTTGCATCTATATTCATGAGAGATATTGGTCTGTAATTTTCTTTTTTTGTGATGTCTTTGCCTGGTTTTGGTATCAGCGTTATGCTGGCTTCATAGAATGAATTTGGAAGTGTTGCTTCCTCTTCTATGCTCTGAAATAACTTGAGTAGAACTGGTACGAGCTCTTCTGTAAATGTTTTGTAGAATTCTCCAGTGAAGCCATCTGGGCCAGGGCTTTTTTTGGTTGGGAGTTTTTTTATTACCTTTTCAATCTCTTCTCTTGTTATGGGTCTGTTCAGATTTTCAATATCACTTTGTTGTAGTTTGGGTAGGCCGTATGTTTCTAGAAATTTATCCCTTTCCTCTAGGTTTTCAAATTTGTTGGAATATAGTTTTTCATAATATTCTGTTATAATCCTTTTTATTTCAGTTGGGTCTGTTGTAATGTCCCCCATTTCATTTCTTATTCTTATTCTTCTTATTTCTTATTTCTTATTATTCTTATTTGATGTTTTTCTTTTGTCAGTCTGGCCAGTGGTTTGTCGATTTTCTTGATTCTTTCAAAGAACCAACTTTTGGTTTTGTTGATTCTTTCTATTGTTTTTCTGTTCTCTATTTCATTGATTTCTGCTCTGATCTTTACTATTTCCTTTCTTCCGGTGGTTGTAGGCTTTTTTTGTTGTTCTCTTTCTATTTGTTTGAGTTCTGTAGTTAATGTTTTGATTTTGTCCCTTTCTTCTTTTTTGATATGTGCATCTATTGCTATAAATTGTCCTCTGAGGACTGCCTTTGCTGTGTCCCAAAGGTTTTGGTATGATGTGTTTTCATTTTCATTTGATTCTAGGAATTTTTTAATTCCATCTCTGATTTCTTCTATTACCCATTGATGTGTAAGCAGATTATTATTCAGTTTCCATGTGTTTGATTTTTTTTCCTTGCTCTTTCTAGTGTTAATTTCTACCTTGATGGCATTGTGGTCAGAGAAGATACTGTGAATTATCTCAGCATTTTGGATCTTGTTGAGGATTGCTCTGTGGCCTAAGATGTGGTCTATTCTGGAGAACGTTCCATGTGCATTGGAAAAGAATGTGTACTTTGCAGCGGTTGGATGGATTGTTCTATATATGTCTATGAGGTCCAGTTGGCTGATTGTGTCCTTTAGGTCTTCTGTATCTTTGCTGAGTTTCTTTTTAGTTGTTCTGTCCTTTACTGAGAGTGGTGTGTTGAAGTCTCCTACTATTATTGTGGAACTGTCAATTTCTCTTTTCAGTGCTGTTAGAGTTTTTTTTATGTATTTTGGAGCCCTGTCATTGGGTGCATAGATATTTATTATGGTTATGTCTTCATGATGGATCATCCCCTTAATCATTATATAGTGTCCTTCTTTGTCTTTTATGGTAGATTTTGTTTTAAAGTCTATTTTATCTGAGATTAGAATTGCCACTCCTGCTCTTTTTTGGTAGTTGTTAGCTTGATATATTTTTTTCCAACCTTTGATTTTTAATAAATTCACATCTTTGTTTCTAAGATGTGTCTCTTGTAGACAGCAAATAGATGGATCCTGTTTTCTTATCCATTCTGCCACTCTCCGTCGCTTTATGGGTGCATTGAGTCCATTTATGTTCAGTGTAATTATTGATAGATGTGAATTTGTTGCTGTCATTTTGTAGTGCTTTTTTTTGTGATGCTGAAGTTTTCTTTGTTCTTCTTACTCTCTTGTGCTGAGTTCCTTTTGTTTGTGGATTTTGTGTTCATTTCTTTTGTTTTTGTAGGTTTTGGTTTTGTTGAGACTTTATGTTTTTCGTCTTTATTTTTATGAGTTGGTTTGTTAACTTTTTTTGTGGTTACCATGAATTTTACCCTTATCTTTATAATTTTAAAGCAGTCTACCGTTACTTGGTATCGCCTTGCCTTCTTCTCCTTTAGAAGGTTCTATACCTATGCCGTTTGTTCCCTCTTTCATTGTTTTGATGTTGTTGTCATCCTTTGATTGATTTCTCTGATTCCCTATTGTATATCTTTTGTTTTTGGAAAGTCGTCTGTAGTTCAGTTCCTAGAATGGTATCTGGTTCATGTTAACCTGCATCCTAGGTCCTAGGTCCTGCCTGAGGGCTTAAGCTGTTTGTCTTCAGATCGAAGAACTCCCTTTAATAATTCTTGTAAGTTTGGTTTGACTTTTGCATATTCCTTTAGTTTCTGTTTATCTGGAAATGACCTAATTTCACCATCAAATCTGAATGAGAGTTTTGCAGGATATATTATTCTTGGCTGACAATTTTTTTCTTTCAAGATTTTATATATGTCATCCCATTGCCTTCTTGCCTGCATGGTTTCTGCTGAATAATCTGAGCTTAGTCTTATTGTTTCTCCTCTGTATGTGACTTCTTGTTTTTCACGAGCTGCTCTCAGGATTCTTTGTTTGTCTTTAGTTTTAGCGAGTGTGAATATGATATGTCTTGGTGATTTTCTTTTGGGGTCTCTTCTATATGGGGTTCGTTGAGCTTCTTGGATGACCAGCTTTTCATCTTTCATGATATTGGGAAAGTTTTCTGTCAGCAGTTCCTCAATGATCCTCTCTGTGTTTTCTGTTTTCTCCCCCTGTTCTGGTATGCCAATCACTCGTAAGTTTTTGCTTTTAATTGTGTCCCACATAACTCTCAGGGTCTCTTCATTTTTCTTTGTTCTTTTTTCTGAGTTTTCCTGAAACAGAGTTGTATCCAAGTGTTTGTCTTCAGTTCCACTGATCCTGTCTTCCATGGTTTCAAATCTACTTCTCAGCCCTTCTATGACACCGTCCATTTCTGAAATCTTGTTGTTTATCTTTTGGATTTCTAATTGTTGTTTTTGTATAATTTCGAGTTGTGAATTTATTTTGGCATTTTGTTCTTGCATCATCTTCCTGAATTCTTCCAATTTTTTGTCTGTATTTTCCATAAATTTGTCTATTTTTTCCTCATGTTTGTCAGCTTTTTGCCTCAGTTCTTGGAAAATTCCGAGTATTAGTGATTTGAGTTCCGTATCAGGTACTTCTAGTGCATTTTCTTCCACAGGAGAGTTATCTGGTGTTTTAATTTGGACGCCTATTGGAGCCATCTTGTCTTGTTTTTGTAAATGTTTTGATATTGTTTGCTGTTTTCGGGGCATTCAGTAGATATTTCCCTCGTTTACTGATTGTAGATTTTTTTTTTTTCGTTCTTGTGGTACAGCTGGGCAGATCTAGTTGAGGAGGAGCCACTGGGATGGGTTGCTTGTGGCACCCACCGCAGCCACCAGGACGGTCGGTAGTCAGTGCTGGGCAGGTTCCAATAGGGTGTGCCTGCACCGCTTGGTGATGTGATGTCTAGTGCACGGTGCAGGTAGGTAGGGTGCAGCGGGAAGATGGTTATGTGTGAAGCTAAGCTGGATATGGGAGAGAGGAGACAGGAGGAGGAGCAAAAAGTGTACAAACATAAAAGAATGCTAGGGGAGCTTGTCGTTGGAATGTACAGAAGAGAGACTATGGGATGGAGGAAACCAGAAGGGGGAAGAGAAAGAAAAGGAAAGAGTGACCAAATAAAAATCAGAAAAGTTAAAGAACTGCAAAGTTCCCAGGGATCCCACCGATGCAGCTATGAGGTCTGGGGGAGTCGGTCTCAATTTTCACAGCTCAGCCTGGCCAGAAGGTACAGAGGCATACATCGCCTGGAATTCAGGGATCAGAAAGAGAAGGAAGAGATAGAGAGACAAGAAATTAAGCAATGAAGAAAGACAAAAGAGAAAAAGAGGTAAAAGATGACAAAACTAATCAAAAAAGGAAGAAAAATAAAATTGAGAGAAAAAAAAAAAAGGGCAACACCAGCAGTCAGTGCCTACAAATGGGACCCAGAGAGCCCCCACTCAGGGGCGCGAATTCCAAGAAGCCGGTAGTCTCGGGGTTAAGTGACCGTGGCCACGGGAAGCAGAGGGGCCAACGAACAAAGGCCCCAGGATCCCACCCGCGCGGGAGCCCAGACCTGGAAACAGCCACACGCCTGAACGCAGCCCTACAGCCCCGCAGGAGAGAGCAGAGACGGCACTCGGAACCAGGCACCCAGGCAAAAGGAGGGGGAGGCGGCAGAAAAAGGCTCGCTAGCGGCCGGCAAACGGCTCCCAGAAAGCCCCCCGCCCGGGCGCGCGGAATCCAAGCACCGGCGCCCCCCAGCTCAGGGACTCCGGCCACGGAAAGCAGAGGGGCAAACAAACAAAGGCCCCGGGATCCCACCCACGCGGGAGCCCAGACCTAGAAACAGCCACACGCCCGCACGCAGCCCTACAGCCCCGCAGGAGAGAGCAGAGACAGCACTCGGAACCAGGCACCCAGGCAAAAGGAGGGGGAGGCGGCAGAAAAAGTTTCGCTAGGTGCCAGCAAATGGCTCCCAGAAAGCCTCCAGCCCGGGCGCGCGGAATCCAAGCACCGGTGCCCCCCTGCTCAGGGACTCCGGCCACGGAAAGCAGAGGGGCGAACGAACAAAGGCCCCGGGATCCCACCCACGCGGGAGCCCAGACCTAGAAACAGCCACACGCCCGCACGCAGCCCTACAGCCCCGCAGGAGAGAGCAGAGACGGCACTCGGAACCAGGCACCCAGGCAAAAGGAGGGGGAGGCGGCAGAAAAAGATTCGCTAGCTGCCAGCAAACGGCTCCCAGAAAGCCGCCAGCCCAGGTGCGCGGAATCCAAGCACCAGCACCCCCCAGCCCAGAGACCCTGGCCACGGAAAGCAGGGGATCCCCAGCTGAGGCGGAGAGGGGTGGGTGGTGGGAGAGCGCGCACCGCAGTTTACCGGTCGTTCTGTCTCCGACCAGATGCTCTGCAAGGCTGCTCTCCCGTTTGCTGGTCTCCGATAGGAATCCAAGATGGTGGATCCGCGCTGCATTAGCTGGTAAGGAATCTCTGCCTGAGTCTCTCCTCGCTCTCCGTTCTCTTTTAGTATTCTCACTCCGTTTGGTGTTTGGCTGAGTTCTTTATCTCTTCATTTGGTGTTCTAGGGTTTCAGGATTGTTGATTCTCTGTTAGGCTTAGTTTTTCGGATCTTTGCTGTGGAGGGACGGCGTGGTGTTTCTGCCTAGAGCGCCATCTTGCCCCCACCTGGCTGTGGTAAGCAGAGGGTGCTGAGTCCCCACCAGCTTCCGCACCTGCCTAAGATATTTTAAAAAAAAAAAAAAAAAACCCCACATATGGTAACATAGTTCTGCATGTTCCTTTTTCCCCTCTTATCTGTCTGTTGGAGATTGTTTCCAATTAGTGATATGGACCTGCCTCGTTCTTTTTAGTAGCTGCCTGATTGTACCACAATATAACCAAAATTCTTTTGATGGACATTTACATTGTTTCTAAGCTTTTGGTCTTTTTGTTTTCATGGCCAGAAACCTTAAGGTCCTATGTACGAACAACAACTTCAAGGTTGCCACAAATTTAGTAAAGGTTTCATCAGACTGGTTGATTTTCCCCACACAAGTAAGTTGGTGAGTGTTTGATGACTCTTGGCAGGCTTTCTGTCAGATCTTGGATATTCCTCAAGGAAAACTGCCTGTCTCCTGATGAGGTATATCAGGCCTACATATGGCTGATTCTGAATTCCCATCTCTGTGTCCCCTGCACCATTTTCTCCTCTCTCTTTCTATGCTATATTGGATAAAATACTGACATAATTTGTGGCAACAATAAGTGGCATAAGAGTTTGGAGGTAGAGATTCATGGGAGCTGGAGAAGAATAAAAAACGATTATTTTGGAGGTAATATTTGAGCAGAGCCATCACAGCGTTTGATAGAAAGAAAAGGCTAGTGAATTAAAGGTAAGGGAAATAGAGCAAAGGCAAGAGGGTGACAACAGCCAAAATTTAGGAGACTGTGAGAACATCAAATAGTCTTTCCTGATTCTCTCCCCATTTTTTTTTTTTTTTTGGTTGTTCTGTGTCTACATTTTCAGACCATATAGTTTTTACATACTATACTCATTCCCTTACCATTTTCATTTGGTCTTAGTTATAGAAGTAAATCTACACTAAATGCTCATCATTGTGTCAATGTTTTCCCAGGCATTTGCATTGTCCGAAGCACATTATCTAGTAGATTCATAAAGAAGGGCTCATGGAAACAATATTACCAGAAATCTTGCATTTTGATTACAATCTGTGTATGACTTTTATACTTGACAGCCAGCTTGGCTGGGTATAAAATCCTTGTCTCATATTTTCTTTTCTTGAATATTTTAAATATACTACTCTATTTTCTTCCGGCATAAAGCATTGCTGTCCGAAAGTCTGATGACAATCTGATTTTCTTTCCCTCTTAAGTCACTTCAATTTTTGTTTGTTTATGTGTTTTGACTTGGATGTCCAGAGAATTTTTTCCCCTTTCAAGTCTACTAATTTCATTAGACTGTTGTGGTGTTTGTCATTCTGGTCAATTTTCCCAGGTACGTGGCATGCCCTTTCAATGATTTTTCTTTCTTTCTTTTTTTGAATTGTGCTTTAAGTGAAAGTTTACAGTTCAGGTTAGTTTCACATAAAAACATTTATATACACATTGTTATGCGACCCTAGTTGCTCACCCTATACTGTGACAGCACACTCCTCCTTTCTACCTCGGATTTCCTGTGTCCATTCAACCAGCTCCTGACCCTCTCTGCCTTTTCATCTCGCCTCCAGACAGGAGCTTCCAATTTAGATTCATGTATCTACCTGAGCTAAGAAGCACTCTTTACGAGTATCATTTTATGTCTTCTATTCCAGTCTAATCTTTGTCTGAAGAGTTGGCTTTGGGAATGGTTTTAGTTTTGGGCTAACAGAGAGTCCAGGGGCCATGTCTTCTGGGGTCCCTCCAGTCTCAGTCAGACCATTAAGTCTGGTCTTCTTACTAGAATTTGAGTTCTGCACCCCACTTTTCTCCTGCTCCATCAGGGCTGTCTGTTGTGTTCCCTGTCAGGGCAGTCACTGGTGGTAGCTGGGCAACATCTAGTTCTTCTGGTCTCAGGCTGATGGAGTCTCTGGTTTATGTGGCCCTTTCTGCCTCTTGGACTACTATTTTCCTTGTGTCTTCGGTGTTCTTCATTCTCCTTTCCTCCAGGAGGGCTGGGACCAATGGATGCATCTTAGATGGCTTCTCGCTAGCTTTTAAAATCCCAGACGCCACTCCCCGGAATGGGATGCAAAACATTTTCTTAATAAACTTTGTTACGCCAATTGACCTAGATGTCTCCTAAAATCATGGCTCCAAGACCCCTGCCCCAACCACTCTGTCCCTTGAAGTGTTTGGTTGTATTTAGGAAACTTGTTACTTTTGGGTTAGTCCAGTTGTGCTGACTTCTCCTGCACTGTGTGCTGTCCTTCCCTTCACCTAAGATAATTCTTGTCTACTATCTAGCTAATGAATACCCTCTCCCTCCCTCCCTACCCTTGTAACCATCAAAGAATGTTTTCTTCTGTGTTTAAACCTTTTCCTGAGTTCTTATAATAGTATAGTGGTCTTATACAATATTTGTCATTTTGCGACTAATTTCACTCAGCATAATGCCTTTCAGATCCATCCATGATATGAGATGTTTCACGGATTCATCATTGTTCTTTAACATTGCATAGTATTCCATTGTGTGAATATACCATAATTTGTTTATCCATTCATCTGTTGATGGGCACCTAGGTTGTTTCCATCTTTTTGCTACTGTGAACCATGCTGCAATGAATATGGGTGTTTGTGTGACGGCTCTAATTTCTCTAGTATATATTCCAAGGAGCAGGATTGCTGGATCATATGGTACTTTTATTTTAGCTTTTTAAGGAAGTGCCAAATTGATTCCAAAGTGGTTGTGCCATTTCACATTCCCACCAACAGTGTATAAGTGTTCCAGTCTCTCCACAACCTCGCCAGCATTTATTGTTTTGTGTTTTTTGGATTAATGCTAGCTTTGTTGGGATGAGACAGTATCTCATTGTGGTTTTGATTTGCATTTCTCTAATGGCTAATGATCACGAGCATTTCCTCATGTGTCTGTTAGCCGCCTGAATGTCTTCTTTGGTAAAGTGCCTGTTCATATCATTTGCCCATTTTTTAATTGGGTTATTTGTCTTTTTGTTGTTGAGGTTTTGAAGTATCTTGTAGATTTTAGAGATTAGGCCCTGATCAGATTTGTCATAGTCAAAAATTTTTTCCCAGTCTGTAGGTTTTCTTTCTACTGTTTTGGTGAAGTCTTTTGATGAGCATAAGTGTTTGATTTTTAGGAGCTTCTGGTTATCTAGTCTCTCTTCTGGTGTTTGTACATTGTTACTTATGGTTTATATTCTGTTTATGCCATGTATTGGGGCTCCCAGCATTGTCCGTATTTTTTCATCCATGATCTTTATCGTTTTCGATTTTATAGGTCTCTGATCCGTTTTGAGTTAGTTTTTGTGCATGGGGTGAGGTATGGGTCTTGTTTCAATTTTTTGCAGATGGATATCCAGTTATGCCAGCAACATTTGTTAGAGACTGTCTTTTCCCCAATTATCAGGCTTTGGGCATTTGTCAAATATCAGAGGCTCATAGGTGGATGAATTTACATCTGGGGTTCTCAATTCGTTCCATTGGTCTATATATCTGTTGTTGTAGCAGAACCAGGCTGTTTTGACTACCATGGCAGTATAATAGGTTCTAAAATCAGGTAGTGTGAGGCCTCACATTTTGTTCTTCTTCTTCAGTAATGCTTTGCTTATCTGGGGCCTCTTCCCTTTCGATACGAAGTTGGTGGTTTGTTTCTTCATCTTGTTAAAAAACGTCATTGGGATTGCATTGTATCTGTAGACCGTTTTGGGTAGAATTGACATTTTCACAATATTGAGTCTTCCCATCCATGAGCAAGGTATGTTTTTCCACTTATGTAGGCCTCTTTTGGTTTCCTGTAGTAGTGTCTTGTAGTTTCCATCACAGAGGTCTTTTACATTTCTGGTTAGATTTATTCCTAAGTATTTTATCTTCTTGGGGGCTATTGTAAATGGTATTGACTTGGTGATTTTCTTTTCAAAGTTCTCTTTGTTGGTGTAGAGGAATCCAACTGATTTTTGTATATTTATCTTGTATCCTTCCTGATACTTTGCTGAAATCTTCTATTAGCTCCAGTAGTTTTCTTGTGGATTCACTGGGGTTTTTCATGTATACGATCATATCTGCAAATAGATATACTTGGACTTCTTCGTTACCAATCTGGATGCCCTTTATTTCTTTTTCTAGCCTTATTGCTCTGGTTAGGATCTCCAGCACGATGTTGAATAAGAGTGGTTATAAAGGGTATGCTTGTCTGGTTCCCATTCTCAAGGGGAATGCTTTCAGACTCTCTCCATTGAGGATGATGTTGGCTGTTGGCTTTGTATAAATGCCCTTAATTATGTTGAGGAATTTCCCTTCTATTCCTATTTTGTTGAGAGTTTTTATTATGAATGGGTGTTGGACTTTGTCAAATGCCTTTTCTGCACTGATTGATAAGATCATGTGGTTCTTGTCTTTTGTTTTATTTGTGTGATGGATTACGTTGATTGTTTTTTTAATGTTGAACCAACCCTGCATACCTGGTATAAATCCCACTTGGTCATGGTGAATTATTTTTTTGATATGTTGTTGAATTCTATTGGCTAGAATTTTGTTGAGGATTTTTGCATCTATGTTCATGAGGGATATTGGTCTGCTAATTTTCTTTTTTTGTGGTGTCTTTACCTGGTTTTGGTATCAGGGTTATGCTGGCTTCGTACTCTGAAATACCTTTGATTTTTCTTTTATTCCTAATTATTTCCTGAGTTCTACCTCTTAGTTTCTGGATTTTCTAGTTCTGATTTATGCCAATTTTTCATATTTTATACCATTTTATTAATGTCTTTTAGCTGGTTTTTGAAATATTATTATAGTTTTCCTCTGAATTGTTGGCATATTTTCCTGGCATGCTTTCATTGTCTAGTGTTTGGATATTATCCTGCTCCATATTCTCTTTTTCTTTAAAATAACTTTGTTGAAGATTTGACCTCAATTCCTTTACATTGGTCATTTGTACATGAAATTGGTTTTTCTGAACACTTGAAAGGGAGGTGTGGTTTAGGATGGTTTTTCTAATTTTAAACTTCTAGAGCTCCCTTCTCTGTTGTTTTCCTGAAGTGTTCAAATAGTGGCTTACTTTCAGAGACTTCCTGACTCTGTTCCTCACCCTTACTTTTATCTGGATCTTTTGCCTGTATTGTCCCTGTCCTACTCAACACAGACTCCATGCTGGTTGTCTCAAGAGTTCATAGGGCCTTAGGGGGCAGGGAGTTTATGTTAAGGGGGGCTGGGAACAATTCAGAAAAGGAAGGTAAAAATAGCTACACAACTTGAAGTATGTAATCAATATCACTGAATTATACATGTAGAAATTGTTATATTGGTATATGTTTGTCTTAGTTATCTAGTGCTGCTATAACAGAAATGCCACAAGTGTATGGCTTTAACTAATAGAAGTTTATTCTCTCACAGTCTAGTAGTCTAGAAGTGCGAATTCAGGGTGCCAGCTCCAGGGGAAGACTTTCTCTCTTCGTTGGCTCTGGGGGAAGATCCTTGTCATCAATCTTCCCCAGTCCTAGGAGCTTCTCAGTGCAGGGACCTCGGGTCCGAAGGACGTGCTGCTCTCCTGGTTGTTTCTTGGTGGTATGAGGTCCCCCATCTCTCTGCTTGCTTCTCTCTTTTACATTTCAAAAGAGATTGACAAGACACAATCTTATCTTGTAGATTGAGTCTTGCCTCATTAACATAACTGCCACTAATCCCACTCATTAACATCATAGCGGTAGGATTTACAACACAGAGGAAAATCACATCCCATGACAAAATGGTGGACAATGACACAGTACTAGGAATCATGGCCTAGCCAAATTTATGCACGTTTTTGGGGGACACAATTCAATCCATAGCAATGTTCTGCTATGTATATTCTCAACAACAACAACAAAATGAAAGAAATTATATATATGTAAAGAGTTCATAGGGCCCAGACTATTCCAGCTCCCTCAGACCTTACAATGGATCCTTGAACTTACGTAACTGCTATTAGTGTGCAAATTGGCTCACCTTGGAGATAGTATCTGTAGGTTAGTTTGGAGTTGTCAGCTCTATCAAACACCTCTTGCTTCCTTCTGTGTCTCCTGACCAGATGCTGGTACCATGCAGGTCTCTATCCTCTTGTATACTGGCGTCTATGTTCTAAAGGCTGTCCATGAGTTTTTGTTTTTGTTATCCTAGCTTCTCTTCCCCTAGACATTCAGGCCCTGAAGTCATGGCACCATCTCAGAGAGGCCTTCCTTGTGCCCTCCACTGCATCTAAAACAGCACCATTGTCATTTCTATCTATTTAGACAGATGAGAGAGAGAGAGAGGGAGAGAGATAGCTGCCATCAAGTCAACTCTGACTCATGGTGACCTTATGTGCAACAGAATGAACTGTTACCCAGTCTTACATCATCCTCTCCATCACTGGCATGTTCCAGTCCATCTCACTGAGGGTCTTCACTGCCCTCTGTCTTAGTCATCTAGTGCTGCTATAATAGAAATACCACAAGTGGATGGCTTTAACAAAGAGAAATTTATTTTCTCACAGTCTAGTAGACTAAAAGTCCAAATTCAGTGTGCCAGCTCCAGGGGAAGGCTTTCTCTCTTTATTGGCTGTGGAGGAGGAAGGTCCTTGTCATCAATCCCCTGGTTAAGGAGCTTTTCAGCTAAGGGACCCTGCGTCCAAAGGATGCACTATTCTCCTGGTGCTCCTTTCTTGGTGGTATGAGATCCCCGAGCCTCTCTGCTTGCTTCTCTCTTTTATATCTCAAAAGAGATTGGCTTAAAACACCATCTAATCTTGTAGATTGAGTCCTATCTCATTAACATAACTGCCACTAATCCCATCTCGTTAACATCATAGACACAGGACTTACAACACACAGGAAAATCACATCAGATGACAAAATGGTGGACAATCACAAAATACCAGGAATCACAACCTATAAAAATTGATACACATATTTTTGGGGGACAAAATTCAATCCATGAGAACCTCATTGGCTCTCTACTTCACCAAACGTGATGATCCCTCCTGACGACATGTCCCAAGCAAGTGAGTTGGACAATGTTGTTGTGATCCATAAGGTTTTCACTGCCTAGTTTTCAAAAGTAGATCACCAGGCCTTTCTTCCTTGTCTGCCTTAGTCTGGAAGCTCTGCTGAAATGGGTCATCATGGGTGACTCTGCTTTGAAATACTAGCAGCCTAGCTTCCAGCATCATAGCAACATGCAAGCCACCACAATATGACAAACAGAAAGACAGGTGATAGTTTTATCTCTACCATGTTTTATTTTTACTTAACATGCATTATCTGACAGTGTATTATATAATTATTTATTTGTTTTGTGTCTCTCTCACTAAAATTTAAGATTCACGAAGACAGGAACTTGGTTTCTTTCAAAGCTATATGTCCAGCATCTAGACCATTGCCTTGCATGTAAGTATTGAGTATTTGTTGAGGAATGACTGAATATCCGCACTTCTCCACACCCCTGCCCCCGCCCTCGCCGAGCTCTTGTCTTCCACATCAGACTGCCTGTTAGTCATCTTTGCTAAGATGTCCTTTTGTTTGTTACCCCCAATTCATAGCCAACATATCCAAACCTGCAACATTTCAGAGCAGAGTTCAACATCGTTTACTCAAAACAGCACCCCCTTGGAGCTTCCTTATTTCTATTAATGGTACCATTATTATCTCAGTCACCCAGGCTCCAGAATTTGGGGCCAACCTCTACTCCTTTTTCTCTGTTTCCCCCACACCTAGCAGTCACTAAGTGTCTTCTTCTATTGTAGTGCTTTCATCTTTCCCTTCCTGTCCATGCCTGTTGCCACTGCAGCCTAAGTACTCCCAAATGCCTGGATTACTACTGGACTCCTAACTGCTGACCATCCCTACTTCTATCCATTCTTTAGAACACTCCTAAATTCATTTTCTTACAAGGACATGGGCTTTATGCCAAGCCCAGCTCCAAAAGGTCTCAGTTACTACAGAAAGAAAGTCATACCACTCAGCCAGAACAAGAGTCATACTCCTTAGGCTGATATGCACAGGCTTTATCAGAATAGCTACCTGGCTTTCAGTCATCCATATCTTTTTTTTTTTTTAATTATGGTAAAATATATATAACAAAACATTTACTATTTCAACATTTTTATGTATACAATTCAGTGACATTATGTTTACCATGTTGTAGAACCATCACCACTCTCTGTCTCCTCACCTTTAACAGAAACTCAGGGCCCCTTAAACAATAAGTCCCCCTTTCCCCCTCCCACCTGCCCCGGTAACCACTAATAAACTTTGATCTCTATGCATTTGTCTGTTCTAGATATTTCTCATAAGTGGGATCATACAATATTTGTCCTTTTGTGTCTGACTTATTCCACTCAATGTAATGCTTTCAAGGTTCACTCATGTTGTAGCATGTATGAGGACATTAGTTCTCCTTATGGCCAAATAATATTCTATTGTACGTATACATCACATTTTGTTTGTTTGCTGATGAACACTTGGGGTGTTTTCATTTTTTGGCTATTGTCAATAATGCTCCAATGAACATCAGTCATTCACATTTTTAACAGACACTGACTGAGCTTCTATTCTGTGCCAAGCTTTGTGTTAAGTGCTAGGATTATAAGTGAACTACAGAGACATGATCCTTGCCCTCAATAAGTGGGAAAGATAGTCAATTAAAATAACAATTTCAGTCCAGTGTGACAAGTGGTATGAAAGGTAAAGCTCAGGGAGTTGTAGAAGCCCATGTCAGAGGCATTGCTTGAAGTCGGTAGGTAAAAAACTGGTGTCGGAGAAGACTTCTCAAAGGAAATAACTTTCAACCTCATTTTCCACAATTACCCTACTGCAACTTTTGTGTGCATTATTCATCACTCTTTCCATATTTTATCTTTTCTTCAAGGCCCATGTTAAGTTTTTTCCCAGGTCTTATACCCATGCTGGTCATCTCCTTTCTGTTGTTGTTATTGTTATTAGGTACCGTCAAGTCAATTTTCACTTATAGAGATCCCATGTGACACAGTAGAACTGCCCATAAGGTTTTCTAGACTGTAATCTTTATGGGAGAAGATTGCAATGTCTTTCTCCCACAAAGCTGCTGGGTGGGTTCAAACTTTTGGTTAGCAGCTGGGCACTTAACTGTTGGCCCACCAGGGCTCCTTATCTTCTTTCTAAGCTGATAATAATACCAATTTGTTACAGAAGCTTTGCTAACTTGAATTTATGTATGTGTGTGTGTATACGTGCACACACACCATTAGGCTGAATCATACAAAATCACTGAATGTTTAACCATTTTTAACTCACAAAACTAGCAACTCTGTATGGTTCAATTATATGATTTGAAAATTCTGCCTAGGGCTATCCCTATATAAATCCATATACAAACTTTCAGTTTAGATCAGAGATATAAATTTATAAACAGAGATACAAACTGTATGCACTCTCATACATCCTACAGAGTCAAATAGTGCAAATTCCCATTTTTATATTTCACATCTGATCACACATATGCATATAAGCACCAGATATAACAAACTCATTCACAAATAGCGTCACATACCATCATCCAATATGCACACATAAAACTGACAGCTGCACAAGATGCAAATCTACACATGCTCTCTCACATAGATTCATAATAACCAACACACTGGTGTACACAAAGACTCCCACACATACCCTTCCATACACACATTTGTACCCAGATATATCCAGAATAATTCTCAAACTTAACAGAGCCAGATACATGTGTACCCTCTGGGGAAAAATTTACCCATCCACTTCTAACCTATTCTTTTGTAGGTCTAGAAAATCCAGTAGCCAAGTGACACAGCTGTGCTTAAAATAAGAATTAATAAGCTCTGAGCAAGGATCTGAAGAACTTTCTGGGGAGTAAAGTGCTTATGCTTTAATGCATAAACTCTATAACATTTACTATGGCTGCTCAGAGGACTTTTTAGACTTATTGCCTTAGTAAGGTTTCTTTTCAGAACTGACGTTACCAAATTTATGACCTCTAGATAGGGAAGATAGGAAGAAAGTCCTGGCAATCTACTTCCAAAAACCAGCCATTGAAAACCCTGTGGAGCACAGATCTACTCTGATACGCATGGGGTCACCATGAGTCACAGTCAACTCTACGGGAGAAAAAAGAAAAAGAAAGTTAGTGAGGTATTGGTGTACTGGATCCAGAAAAGGCCTTTTGTACCTAAAGTCTCTGCCAGGTCAACTTTCCTGCTGGGTTGAGTAAAATGGAAACCAGTAATGACTAATGGGAAGCATGCTCTAGAACCAGTTATGGGGTGGATTCCCAGTAAATTATGATAAAGACGCAGATAGTTGCTGTCATGGATTGAATTATGTCCCCCATAAAAATATCTGTCAACTTGGCTGGGTCATGATTCCAAGTATTGTATACCATTTTGTTATCTGATGTGATTTCCTTATGTGTTGTAAATTCAATCACTATGATGTAATAAGATGGATTAGCAGCAGTTACACGGATGAGGTATACAAGATTGGATAGTGTCTTAAGCCAATCTCTTCTGAGATATAGAAGAGAGAAGCAAGCAGAGACACATGGGAACCTCACACCACCAAGAAGCAGTGCCAGGAGCACAGCACGTCCTTTAGACTTGAGGTTCCTGTGCTGATATGCTCCCAGACCAAGGAAAGACTGATGCATCACAAGGACCCTCCTCCAGAGCTGACACAGAGAGAAAGCCTTCTCCTGGAGCTGATGCCCTGAATTTGGACTTGTAGCCTACTGGACTGTGAAAGAATAAACTTCTCTTTGTTAAAGCCATCCACTTGTGGTATTTCTGTTACTGCAGCACTAGATGACTAAGACAGTTGCATTAGCAGAGAACTGGCTGTAGCTCGAGTGGGAGCTGGAAGTACAGAGGGAGGAATACTCCTGCCCAGTGTTTGTTCCTTTCTCGCATGTGCTGCTGCCTTAGGCTGCTTTCCGATCCTCTTTCTCGTTTCCCCACCACACATTCTCTGTCTGGTTTCCATGCACACCAAGATCTTTCTCAGGAACAGCATGAGAAACTCTGAGACAAGAAAATAAAAAGGCTAAGTCTGCTGTTTTAGCTCTTAGCCCCTGTGAAAATTAGGTAGAAACTGTTTCTGTAAACTTTTTTGTATTGAAGTATAACATACTACACTTCAGAAGAATGCACAAATCCTAAGTGTACAGCTCAATCAATTTTTTCAAAGTGAACACACCTGTGTAACCACCACCCAGACCAAAATATAAAACAAGGGACCATTGTCTTGGGGGACATCTAGCTCAATTGGCATAACATAGTCTATAAAGAAAATGTTCTACATCCGACTGTGGTGAGTAGCAACTAGGGTCTTAAAAGCCTGCCAGCGGCCATCTAAAATACATCTACTGTCTCATCCCGGCTACAGCAAAGGAGAATGAAGAAGACCAAAGACACAAGGGAAAGATTAGTCCAAAGGACTAATGGACCACAACAACAACAGCCTCCACCAGACTGAGCCCAGAACAACTAGGTGGTGCCCAGCTACCACCACTGACTGCTCAGGCAGCGATCACAAGAGAGGGTCCTGGACAGAGTGGTAGAAAAATGTAGAACAAAATTCAAATTCACACACACAAAAAAAGATCAGGCTTGCTAGTCTCACAGACTGGAGAAACCCCAAGAGTATGGCCCCTGGACACTATTTTAACTCACCACTGAAGTCACTCCTGAGGTTCATCCTTCAGCCGAAGATTAGACAGGTCTATAATGCCAACAATAACACACATGAGGGACGTGCTTCATAGTTCAATCATGTATATGAGACTAATGGGCACACCAGCCCAAAAGCAAAGATGAGAAGGCAGGAAAGGACAGTAAAACTGGATGAATGGGAAACAGGGAAACTGGGATAGAGAAGGGGACAGTGTTGACACATCGTGGGGTTAGCAGCCAATGTTACGAAACAATTTGTGTATTAACTGTTTAATGAGAAACTAATTTGCTATGTAAACTTTCACCTAAATCACAATAAAAAAAGATATAAAACAAGTAAGAATTCTTTATATATTGCAAATATGAATCCTTTATCAGATATATACATCTTACACAGGAGCCCTGGTGGTGAAGTAGTTAAGAGCTCATGCTGCTAACTGAAAAGTCGGCAGTTCAAATCCACCAGCCGCTCCTTGGAAACCCTACGGGGCAGTTCTACTGTATCCTATAGGGTTGCTATGAGTCGGAATCAACTCAACGGCACACAACAACAACAACAACACACAATAATATTTATAGCAGCACTATCAGTAACAGTCAAAAACTGGAAACAATTCAAATATCCAACAGTGGCAGAATAAATAAATTGGCAGATAGTCTTACAGTAGAATACTATACTACTGATATGAACTTCATAAACATAATGTTGAATTAAAGAAGCCAGACACAAGAGTACCTACTGTACAATTCCAATTATATAAAGTTCAAAAACAGATAAAATTAATCAATGGTGTTAGAGTCTGGATTCTGGTTATCTTTGGGGATAGTAAACAAACAGGGTTACAAGGAGGGTTTCTAGGGTGCAGCTATCATGCATGGCTAAGCAGCAGAAGACAGATCATTTTAAATCTTCTTTCAGTTGTCCTCCATAATCAGCATATTTCCTAATTTTTTTATGGTTATTCACAACTTTCGTCAACGTCTCTACTATATCTTTACCCAAACTGTTAATGAGAATACGGTAAAAAACAGAACTCTGTGGCATAACGCTAGAGATTACTGTCTTTCCTTACCTCTATTACCTTTCACGGAGCCCTGGTGGCACAGTGGTTTAAGAGCTTGGCTGCTAACTGAAAGGTCGGCAGTTCAAATCCACCAGCTGCCCTTGGAAACCCTATGGAGCAGTTCTTCTCTGTCCTATAGTGTTACTATGAGTCAGAATCAACTCGACGACAACAGGTTTGGTTTATTACCTTTCATTCCCTTCCCTTCCTTTCTTAAAATATTCATTAGGCAATTGGGTGCCTTTAACTTCAAATGAATATATAGGAGGAAATGCTGGTGTTTCTTCCTACATATCCTCCTTGTTGGAGGAGTGCCAGAATCTCTCCTCCATGGGAAACCAGACAAGTATGGCTGAAGCACTTGAAAATCTGGGAAAGAGCATTTGAGGCAGAGGGAAACTATGTACAAAGGACCTGAGGTGCAAATGAACTTGAAATTCCAAAAACAGAAGGAAGATGGCATTCAAGCTGTTTTAGTAATCCACCTGGTACCCTTGCCCTGATCTCAATTCCTTGGTGGGTCAATGCCAATTTTCTACCTGCCTCTATTACTGATCATCACCTGCTATAGTTTTCTCATTGCTACATTCCACCTCTTGTTGACATCCTTGTTTCATTGCTTTAGCACTTTTAAGATGGCCCATGGATGGCAAGTTGGTGCTGGCTGTCATATGGGAGCTCAGCTGTGGCTGTGGGCAGAGGGCCTCTGTTCCTCCTGATGTGAACTTCTCAATGGGCTGCTGGGACTTCTTCACAGTTTGATGGCTGAGTTCCAAAACTGAGAATTCCAAGAGAATTAGAAAGAAATGACATTGCCTTTTATGAGCTAATTTTGGAGGTCACATAGTGTCACTTACACCACAGTCACAAGGTCACCTGGATTCAAGGGAGATGAAACACAGACCCCCACCTCTCCAGGAGAGGAGTGTCAGTCACTTTATAAGAATCTCATATGGGCTGGGAGATTCTGTTGCAGGCTTTTTGGAAAATACAAGAATCTCATATGGGCTGGGAGATTCTGTTGTAGGCTTTTTGGAAAATACAATCTGTTATACAGTCTTTGGGATGGGTAATAGGATGTAACATAGATGTCTATATGGTAGCATAACATACATGTCCTTTGATATGGTGTAATGCATACTGAGAACTAAAACCCAGTGTAGTAATATATAAGACAGAAAGGGCTGATCAGAGCCACTATGTTCTAAGATCCTTGTGGCTCAGGAGAAACTCATCCCCATGCCAGTTGCTTCTCCAAATTTTGACTCCCCTTCATCATCTGTCTGATTTTTATCACTCTTAAAATACTCAGATAGTTGTTTTGTATTTTTTCCACAGTTTACTGTTGTTATCAGTGGGCCAGTAGGGGGCTTATACTACCATACTGGAAGCAGAACTTCTCAACAAATTGAATCTGTAGTTAAAAACTTTCCCACAAAAATTTGTTTACTTACAGGAAGCATTGTTAACTTTTCAGTGTGTGTATTAGTTTTCTATCGCTGGATAATAAATAACCACAAATCTCTTGTTGTTGTTAGTTGCCCTCAAGTGGATTCTGACTCATGGAGACCTCACGTGTTGCAGAGTAGAACTGTGCTCCATAGAATTTTCAAGGCTGTGAGCTTTCAGAGGCAGATCGCCAGGCCTGTCTTCTGAGCATGGGTTTAGAACCAACAAGCTTTTGGCTAGTAATTGAGCACTTAACTGTTTGCACCACCCAGGGACTACCACAAACTTAGCAACTTAAAATAACAGACATTTATTATCTTGCAGTTCTGTAGGTCAGAAGTCCGGGCATGGAGTAGCTGGGTTCTCTAGGTTAGAAGTCTCACAGGGCTACAATCAAGGTGTCAGATGGCTGGGTTCTGATCAGGAACTTAGGGTCCTCTTCCAAGCTAATAAAAGTTGTTGGTAAAATTAAGTTCCTTGCGGATGTATACAGTTCCTTGAGGTTTGCCATTTTCTTGCTAGCTGTAGACCAGGGGTTGCTCAAGAACTAGAGGCTGTTTTAGGTCCTTGCTATGGGACCCCTTCATTTTCAAAGCCAGCAATGGAGAACCTCCCTTGCATCAAATCCCTTTATCTCCTTGAATCAGTGATATCAAGTCAGGCCCACCTAGGATAATCTCCCTATCTTACAGTCAACTGAGTTGGGACCTTAACTACATCTGAAAAATCCCTTCATAGCAGCACTAGATACATGTTTGATTAAAAGTGGAGAAGGTGTGTATACATCATGGGTCAGGAAACTGGGGGCCATCTTAGAATTCTGCCTAGTACAGTATGCTAATGGTATTCTGATTATGTTTAGGGGCTACATTTAGGGGGTTTATCTTTTGTCATTGTTAGCTGCTGTCCAGTCGGTTCCGACTCATAGTGACCTCATGCACAACAGAACGAAACACTGCCCAGTCCTGCCATCCCCACAATTGTTGCTATGCTTGAACCCATTGTTGCAGCCACTGTGTCAACCCAACTCAGTGAGGGTCTTCCTCTTTTTCACTGACCCTCTACTTTACCAAGCATGATGTCCTTCTCCAGGGACTGATCCCTCCTGATAACATGTCCAAAGTATGTGAGACGTAGTCCCGCCAACCTTGCCTCTAAGGATTGTTTTGGTTGTACTTCTTCTGAGATCCAAGACAGATTTATTCATTCTTTTGGCTGTCCATGGTATATTCAATATTCTTCACCAGCACTACAATTCAAAGGCGTCAATTCTTCTTCAGTCTTCCTTATTCATTGTGCAGCTTTCACATACATATGAAGCAACTGAAAACACCATGGCCTTTGGTCAGGCACACCTTAGTCCTCAAGGTGACATTTTTGCTTTTCAACACTTTAAAAAGGCCTTTTGAAGCAGATTTGCCCAATGCAATCATCTTTTGATTTCTTGACTGCTGCTTCCATGGGTGTTAATTATGGATCCAAGTAAAATGAAATCCTTGACAACTCAGTCTTTTCTCTGTTATCATGATGTTCCTTATTCATATGACCATGAGGATTTTTGTTTTCTTTACATTTAGATGTAATCCATACTGAAGGCTGCAGTCTTTGATCTTCATCAGTAAGTGCTTCAAGTCCTCTTCACTTTCAGCAAGCAAGATTGTGTCATCTGCATAACGCAGGCTGTTAATGAGTCTTCCTCCAATCCTGATGCCCCATTCTTCTTCATATAATCCAGCTACTCGGATTATCTGCTCAGCATACAGACTGAATTAAAAAAAAAAAAAAAAAAACCCATTGCCATCGAGTTGATTCTGACTCATAGCAACCCTAAAGGACAGGGTAGAACTGCCCCATAGGGTTTCCAAGGAGCGTCTGGTGGACTCAAACTCCCAATCTTTTGGTTAGCAGCCGTAGCTCTTACCTACTACACCACCAGGGCTTCCACAGATTGAATAGGTATGGTGAAAGGATACAACTCTGACACACACCTTTCCTGACTTTAAATCATGCGGTATCCCCTTGTTCTGTTGAAAGACGGCCTCTTGATCTATGTACAGGTTCCTCATGAGCACAATTAAGTGTTCCAGAATTCCCATTCTTTGCAATATTATCCATAATTTATGATCCACACAGTCAAATGCCTTCACATAGTCAATAAAACTCTGGTAAACATCTTTCTGGTATTCTCTGCTTTCAGCCAGGATCCATCTGACATCAGCAATGACATCCCTGGTTCCATATCTCCTTCTGAATTCAGCTTGAATTTCTGGCAGTTCCCTATCGATATACTGCTGCAGCTGCTTTTGAATGATCTTCAGCAAAATTTTACTTGTGTGTGATATTAATCATATTATTCAATAATTTCCGCATTCAGTTGGATAACCTTTCTTGGGAATAGGCATAAATATGGATCTCTTCCAGTCAATTGGCCAGGTAGCTGCCTTCCAAATTTCTTGGCATAGACAAGTGAGCACTTCAGCACTGCATCCATTTGTTGAAACATCTCAGTTCGTATTCCATCAATTCCTGGAGGCTTGTTTTTTGTCAATGCCTTCGGTGCAGCTTGGACTTCTTCCTTCAGTACCATCAGTTCCTGATCATATACTACCGATATATCAACCAGTTATAGTGACTCTGTGTATTCCTTCCATCTTCTTTTGATGCTTCCTGTGTCGTTTAATATTTTCCCCATAGAATCCTTCAGTATAGCAACTCGAGGCTTGAATTTTTTCTTCAGTTCTTTCAGCTTGAGAAATACTGAGCATGTTCTTCTCTTTTGGTTTTCTATCTCCAAGTATTTGCACATGTCGTCATAATACTTTACTTTGTCTTCTGGAGCTTCCCTTTGAAATCTTCTGTTCAGCTCTTTTATCATTTTTTTCCTTTTGCTTTAGTACTCTATGTTCAAGAGAAAGTTTCAGAGTCTCTTCTGACATCCATTTAGGTCTTTTCTTCCTTTCCTGTCTTTTTAATGACCTCTTGCTCTCTTCATGTATGATGTCCCTGATGTCATTCCACAATTCATCTGGTCTTCGGTCATTAGTGTTCAACACTTCAAATCTATTCTTGAGATGGTCTCTAAATTCAGGTGAGATATACTCAAGGTTCATACTTTGGCTTTCGTGGACTTGTTCTAATTTTCTTCAGTTTCAACTTAAACTTGCATATGAGCAATTGGTGGTCTGATCCGCAGTGGGCCTCTGGTCTTGTTCTGACTGAAGATACTGAGCTTTTCCAGCATCTCTTTCCACAGATATAGTCCATTTGATTCCTGTGTATTCCATCTGGTGAGGTCCACATGTATACTCATCATTTATATTGTTGAAAAAAGGTATTTGCAATGAAGAAGTCGTTGGTCTTGCAAAATTCTATCATGTGATCCCCGGCGTCATTTCTATCACCAAGGCCTTATTTTCCAACTACCAATCCTTCTTCTTTGTTTCCAACTTTCACATTCTAATCACCAGTAATTATCAATGCATCCTGATTGCATGTTTGATCAATTTCAGACTACAGAAGCTGGTAAAAAAATCTTCACTTTCTTCATCTTTGGCCTTAGTGACTGGTGCATAAATTTGAATAATAGTCGGTTAACTGGTCTTCCTTGTAGGCATATGGATATTATCCTATCACTGACAGCGCTGTACTTCGGGATAGATCTTAAAATGTTCTTTTTGATGATGAATGCAATGCCATTCCTCTTCAATTTGTCATTCCCAGCATAGCAGATCATATGATTATCCAAGTCAAAGTGAGCGATACTAGTCCATTTCAGCTCACTAATGCCTAGGATATTGACGTTTATGCATTCCATTTCATTTTTGATGGCTTTCACTTTTCCTAGATTCATACTTCATACAGTCCATGTTCTGATTATTAATGGATGTTTGTAGCTGTTTCTTCTCATTTTGAGTCCTGGCAGGTCAGCAAATGAAGGTCCCAAAAGCTTGACTCCATCCACGTCATTAACGTTGACTCTACCTCGAGAAGGCAGTTCTTCCTTAGTCATCCTTTGAGTGCCTTCCAACCTGAGGGGCTCATCTTCCAGCAGTACATCAGACAATGTTCCACTGCTATTTGTAAGGTTTTCATTGGCTAATTTTTTTCAGAAGTAGACCACTGAGTCCTTCTTCCTAGTCTGTTTTAGCCTGGAAGCTCAGCTGAAACCTGTCTGCCATGGGTGACCCTGCTAGTATTTGAATAACAGTGGCACAGCTTTCAGTATCACAGCAACACACAAGCCCCCACAGTATGATAAACTAACAGATGCATGAGGGCTTGTAGAAATATATAATAAGATAATAAGATATTTGTAGATAAAAATTGATTTGCCTCAAAATAATCTAGGGTGAGGAGTATAGATGAAACAAGATTGGTCATGTGTCAATATTGCTGAAACTGGAAAATGTGTACACGGAGGGTTCTACTTTTGCTTATGTGTAAATTTTTCTCATAATAAAAATAATTTAAGAAACTAAACCTCTAATTCGTGCTGGCATTTCAGTCAAATAATCATAATTAAAATATTCTATTTCCAGTCTGACATGCAAAGAGGTTAGAAGTTGTTGCTTCTATCCTCACAACAAGAAATAAGCTGAAAATCTAAAATCCAGAACTCTTTTTTGTAAATTCATCAGAAAATTGAAGTCACAGGAACACTTATACACTGTTGGTGGGAATATAAAATGGTACAACCACTTTGGAAATCGATTTGGCGCTTCCTTAAAAAGCTAGAAATAGAAGTACCATACGATCCAGCAATTCTGTTCCTTGGAATATATCCTAGAGAAATAAGAGCCGTCACACAAATAGATACATGTACATCCATGTTCATTGCAGCACTGTTCATGATAGCAAAAAGATGGAAACAACCTAGGTGCCCATCAATGGACGAATGGATAAACAAATTATGGTATATTCACACAATGGAATACTAGGCAACGATAAAGAACAACGATGAATCTGTGAAACATCTTATAACGTGGAGGAATTTGGAGGGCATTATGCTGAGTGAATTTAATCAGTCACAGAAGGACAAATATTGTATAAGACCACTACTATAAGAACTCAAGAAAAGGTTTAAACACAGAAGAAAACATTCTTTGACGGTTACGAGGGTGGGGAGGGAGAGGGAGGGTTATTCACTAACTAGATAGTAGACAAGAATTATCTTAGGTGAAGGGAAGGACAGCACACACTACAGGGGAAGTCAGCACAACTGGACTAATCCAAAGCTAAGAAGTTTCCTCAACACAATCAAACACTTCAAGGGACAGAGTAGCAGGGGCATGGGTCTGGGGACCATGGTTTCAGGGGACATCTAGGTCAACTGGCATAACAAAGTTTATTAAGAAAATGTTCTGCATCCCACTTTGGTGAGTGGCATCTGGGGTCTTAAAAGCTAGCAAGTGGCCATCTAAGATGCATTAATTGGTCCCAACCACCTGGAGTAAAAGAAAATGAAGAACACCAAAGACACAAGGAAAGTATTAGCCCAAGAGACAGAAAGGGCCACATAAACCAGAGGCTTCATCAGCCTGAGACCAGAAGAACTAGATGATGCCAGCTACCACCAATAACCGCCCTGACAGGGAACACAACAGAGAGTCCCTGATGGAGCAGGAGAAAGGTGGGGTGCAGAACTCAAATTCTAGTAAGAAGACCATACTTAATGGTCTGAGACTGGAGGA
The DNA here is from genome assembly GCA_030035585.1 of Dugong dugon. Classification (NCBI taxonomy): domain Eukaryota; kingdom Metazoa; phylum Chordata; class Mammalia; order Sirenia; family Dugongidae; genus Dugong; species Dugong dugon. The sequence continues at coordinate 75,963,529 of CM057473.1, forward strand.
AGCCCAGAAAGGATGGCCCCCAGACTCTCTGTGAACCTAGAACTAAAACAATTCCCAAGGCCAACTCTTCAGACAAAGATTGGACTGGACTGTGGGACATAAAATACTCATGAAAAGTGTGCTTCTTAGTTCAAGTAGATACGTGAGACTAAATTGGCAGCTTCTGTCTGGAGGTTAGATTAGTAGGCAGAGAAAGTTAGGAGCTGACTGAATGGACATGGGAAATCAGGGGTAGAAAGGGGGAGTGTGCTGTCACAGTATAGGGAAAGCAATTAGGGTCACACAACAAGGTATGTATAAATTTTTGTATGAGAGACTAACTTGAAATGTAAACTTTCACTAAAACTACAACAAAAAAGACAATTGAGGTCACAGGGCAAACTACTGCCCCCCCCAACTGGTGATACATGCAGGTACAAAATATTATAGTTTACCAGGACTAGAAATGCTGCTAGACCCAGCAACCAGTAGGTATGTTTAAAAGATAATTGACTAATTTCTAGAAACTGAGCACGAACTCAAGCCAGGTTCTCACTGTGAAGTCTGGAGAAGAAAATCCCCTCATGCTTCTGCCATGGGGAGAGGGAAAGTATCAATTTTGAAATAAGCTCAGAGTACTCTGTTCTACTTAATTACAGCCTGCCCTCCAGGGAAACTATTTTACCAGAGCCTAACCAACACTGGGATGGGGCGGGGCGTGAAGGGGGGCAGAGATACCCAAAGCCAGCCAACATCTAGCCTTCCTGTCTCATCTAAGGGGTGAGAAAAAGCTGAGAAGCATTTGTGAAGGTCACAGCCTAGGGGCACAGGCTCACTAAAAGACTGAGACCTAATTATAGGACTATAGAATGTTTACCCCCTCTCCACATCTTACCATCACATCAATAGTGCTCCCGTACAATAACAGGGGATTATAGCTGAAAAGAACTACAAGGCTGAGACCCTAGGGAAACCCAGAACAACCGGGGAGACAAAAAGAAGGACACCAGAGGAAATTTTAGCTGCTGACATCTACTACTACAGCAAACAGTAAGCATAGCCTAACTCCTAACCAGATAAACATAAAACCTCACATCAAAGAACCTATTTACTTCAATTTGTTTTACCCAGCACATCATGTCTGGCTTTCAACAAAAAGTTACAAGGCATGCTAAAAGGCAAAAGAAATACAGTCTGAAGAAACAGGGAAAACATCACAAACAGACTCAGATATGGCAGAGATTTTGAAAATATCAGACCAGGAATTTAAAATAACTATGATTAATACGCTAAGGGTCTAACAAAAAAAGTGGACAACATGCAAGAACAGATGGGTAATGTAATCAGAGATGGAAACTCTAAGAAAGAATCAAAAGCAAATACTAGAAACAAAAAACACTGTAACGGATTTAAAAAACCTAATCAATAACAAACAGAACAAAAACAAAAGACTTCCTAAAAGCCAAACGAAATTTAAAGATAAATAAAAGATACCACATCACATAGAGAAAGAAACAATAAATACTATAGTATATATAGTAATAGTAACATTAAATAATAGGAAAAGTTTGAGATAAAAGATATCAGCTATACTAATAAACGTGAATGGGTGAATGGGCTTAAGTCATCTATCAAAAGCAAACGTTTTTTAAGTGGGCTTGCAAAACAAGACCCATTTCTACTCTGTATACAAAAGTCATGAGTAAAACAAATGTCTTAGTTATTTAGTGCCACTATAACAGAAATACTACAAATAGGTGGCTTTAACAAACAGAAATTTATTTTCTCACAGTTTAGGAGGCTAGAAGTCTGAATTCAGGGTGCCAGCTCTAGGGGAAGGCTTTCTCTCTCTGTTGGCCTCTGGAGGAAAGTCCTTGTCTCTTTTGAGCTTCTGCTCCTAGGTGATCCTCATGTGGCTTGGCATCTCTTCCCCCATCTCTGCTTGCTCACTTGCTTGTTTAATCTCCTTTATATTTTCAAAGAGGTTGATTTAAGACACACCCTACGTTAATACTGTCATATTAACATAACAAAGAAAACCCATTCCCAAATGGGATTATAACCACAGGGATAGGGGTTAGGATTTATTACACATATTTTGGGGGGACACAATTCAATCCATAACATTCTAAACCCTTTGAGCCCCCAAAATTCATGGCCTTGCCATATGCAAAACACATTCATCTCATCACATCATCCCAAGTCTTAAATCAACTTCAAGTCCAAAATCTCATCTTCTAAATCATCTAAATCAAATGTGGGTGAGACTTTAGGCATATTCCATCCTGAGGCAAAATTACTTTTCATCTGTGAATCTGTATGTGTTGCAGTTAATTGCAGTTAATATGGCCCTTCTAGCCATTCATGGTCTTGTGACTCCCATAAAATGATTGGGTGGTACTACGCAAATAAGGTGCTTATGGCCCACCAAGAGGATTGGACAGCCAGAAAATAATGCAAATAAAGTACATGGAACTTTTGTGGGAGTAGGACCATGCAAATAAGGTGAATGGAACCCTAACAAAGGGATTGGTCAGTTTTGCCATCCTGCTGGGATCAAAGGGAGCCAATCTGAGAAGCTGAGAGGGGGACCTCACTACCATCAAGAAGAAAAGAGCCAGGAGTGAAGCACATCCTTTGGACCAGGGTCCCTGCACTGAGAACCTCCTGACCCAGGAGATAGAGAGAGCTGTAACACTGAGAGATGACACAGCAGCAAGCACAGCAGAGTAGAGTGGCAGCAGAACCAGGAGACCAGTGCTAGATGGTGCAGTGAGCCTCCTGGCCCACAGAGTGAGGCAGCTACAGTGGATGTGCCAACCCATGAAGCAAGACAGCTTGAGTGCCTTTATCAGGAGCCTTTGTGGCAGAGTAGAGTGCCTTTGGGCACTTACCTGCAGAGCTAAAGAGCTTTGAAACACTTGCCAGAGCACGGCAGAGGCCAGGTCAAGGGGTTAAGGGCTGAGAACCAAAAGAGAGGCCTGACTGTGAGCATGGTTGATAAGCTGCTCTGACTGAAGAACTGTATGCTGAGTTGTTCCTGATCCTGAATTGTAACCTGTTACTTCCTTAATAAACCCCATAACTGTGAGTATGGTCTGTGAGTTCTGTGTGGCCATTAAAATGAATTATCAAATCCAGCAGAGAAGTAGAGAGTGTCATGGGAGAGATGGTTAGTGTCAGAATTAGTAAAAAGTTTGGAGAGAAGAGGTACGTGTGACCTCTACCTCATAGAAATCAGCCTTGGGCTGATACTGATCTTGATTCTCTCTCCTCCCCCTTGTGAAGTCTGATGAGGTCTGACAGCACTGTGCCTTTCTTACACTGTGAAATCTAGAATACAAGTTATCTGTTTCCAAAGTACAATGGTAGAACAAGCAGAAAGTAGACATTTCCTTTACAAATGGGGGAAACTGGATGGAAAGAATGGATAACAAGGTAACCAAGCAAGCCTAAAACCCAGCAGAACAAACTACATTAACTCTCAAGGCTTGAAAATAATCCTTTGTTCTCTGAGACCATCTAGATTCGGGGTGTTGGCCATGCTTTCTGGATTCTGGTTGGAGGCCCCTCGGCCCTGGGCTCCAGACCTGCCTTCCAGGCTCACTGGGACAGCAACTCTGCTCCCTTGGCTTTGGGCAGCCCCATTCATCTGAGTGGTGACCCCACCCCCTTGGCCACAACAAGCCCCATTCTTCTGCCTCAGCGTTGGGCAGTGGCCCCATTCTCTAGGCAAACCTAAATGGCAGCCCCACACTTCGGAACCAAGTTGGTGAAGATTTGACTCTTTGAAACGTAGGAGGCCGTGGCTCTACCCTTTGAAATCTAGGAGACCGTGGCTCCACTCTTTGAAACCAAGACAGCCTTGCTCCTTCGAACAGTTTTGCTGATCTCTAAAATTCTCCAAGGATGGTCCTTTTCTTTTCTTGGAAGACAACAGATATAGCTCCCTTGGCCTGTTTCCTGCTTGTAGAATTCCAAGAGGCAAACAGCTTTCCTTCCTTTCGTCCTATCTCTGTCTTCGTCAGTCTAAACTGACGGGTTTTCTGCTGTGGTAGTCGGTTAGATCCATCAGTCAAGGCTTAATCTCTTTAACAAAAGATTGAGTCATCAAGTCCTTGGTTAGAGTATTAGAGTACATGTCTTCACTTTGTACAACAGAATTTTCTAAATCTTTAAGTTTTGTTTTCATTTTGCCCAGTTAATTTTTAAGTCCATCTCTTTCCTCTCACATTTTACCATAAGCGGCAAGGAGAAACCATGTGGCCCCTTTAAGATGTTTCTTAGAAATCTCCTCAGCCAAATATCCAAGTTCATCACTTACATCCACCAAATATTTGAACATAATTCAGATAAGTTCTTTGCTACTACATGATAAGCATCACCCTTCCTCCATTGTCCAATCACATGTTCATCATTTTCTTTTGAAGCTTCACCAGAAACACATTTAACGTCCACACGTCTAGCAACATTCTGCTGATGGTGCTGTATGTATTCTCTAAGAGGATAGAGATTTTCTCTGTGGCTCTCCTCACTTCCTTCTGAGCCCTCACCAGAATCGTCTTTGACATCCATAATTCTACCAACAGTCTCTTCAAGGCAATCTAGGCTTTTACTATTAGACACCTTAAAATTCTTCAAGCCTCCTCCACCAATTACCCAACTCCAAAACTACTTCCAATTTTAGGTATTTGTTAGAGCAGCATGCCACTCTCCAGTACCAAATTCTCTCTTAGTTATCTAGTGCTGCTATAATAGGAATACCATATATGGGTGGCTTTAACAAACAGAAATTTATTTTCTCACAGTTTAGGAGGCTAGAAGTCCAAATTCAGGGTGCCAGTTCTAGAGTAAGGCTTTCTCTCACTGTTGGATCTGGAAGAAGGTCCTTGTCTCTTTTGAGCTTCTGCTCCTGGGTGATCTTCATGTGGCTTGGCATCTCTCTTTCCCCATCTCTACTTGCTCATTTGCTTGTTTAATCTCTTTTATATCGCAAAAGGAATATATCCTAGAGAAATAAGAGCCATCACACGAATAGACATACGCAAGCCCATGTTCATTGCAGCATTATGCACAACAGCAAAAAAGACAGAAACAACCTAAGTGCCCATCAACAGATGAATAGATAAACAAATTATGCTATGTAACACAATGGAATACTGTGCAATGATAAATAACAATGATGAATCTGTGAAACATTTCACAACATGGATGAATGTGGAGGGCATTATGCTGAGTGAAATAAGTCAATCACAGAAGGACAAATATTGTATGAGACCACTATTATAAAAACTCATGAAAAGGTTTACACAAAGAAAAAAAAATCTTTGATGGTCACAAGGGGGGAAGGGATGGGGAGGGGAAATCATTAACCAGATAGTAGACAAGTGTTAACTTTTGTGAAGAGAAAGACAACACACGATATAGAGGAAGTCAGCACAACTTGACCGAGGCAAAGCCATAGAAGCTTTCTAGACACTTCCAAATAGCTTGAGGGACCGAGTTAATGGGACTGAGGGCTGGGGACCATGGTCTCAGGGGACATCTAGGTCAATTAAATAACATAGTTCATAAAGAAAATGTTCCACGTCCTACTTTGGTGAGTAGCACCTGGGGTCTTAAAAGCTTGCGAGGGGCCATCTAAAATACATCTATTGGTCCCATCACGTTCAGAACAAAGGAGAATGAAGAAAACCAAAGACACAAGAAAAATATTAGTCCAAAGGACTAATGGACCACAATGAACCGCAGCCTCTACCAGCTTGAGACCAGAAGAAATAGATGGTGCCTGGCTACCACCACCGATCACTCTGACAGGGATCACAATAGAGGGTCCTGGACAGAGCAGTAGAAAAATGTAGAACAAAATTCAAATTCACAAAAAAAGACCAGACTTACTGGTCTGACAGAGACTGGAGGAACCCCTGAGACTGTGGTCCCCAGACACCCTGCTAACTCAGAATTGAAGCTATTCCCGAAGTCCACCTTTTAGCCAAAGATTAGACAAGCCTATAAAACAAACAATAACACACATGAGGAACATGCTTCTTAGTTCAATCAAGTATACAAAACCAACTGGGCAACACCTGCCCAAAAGCACAGACGAGAAGACAGGAAGGGACAGGAGACCTGGACGAATGGACATGGGGAACCTGTGGTGTAAAGAGAAAGGGGAGAGTGCTGAGATAACATGGGGATTTCAACCAATGTCACAAAACAATTTGTGTATAAATTTCTGAATGAGAAACTAATTTTCAAAAAAAAAAAAAAAATCTATATGAGACCAAAAGGTGAACAATAACTCTAAAATGACAAGATAAGGAGGGCAGGGATACCAGAGCACTGGAAACAGAACAACCAGAATGTAATTAAAGAGAACGTTGACAAGTTGTGGAAAATGTAACTGTCATTAAGCAATTTGTGTAGAAATTGTTAAATGGGAACCTAATTTGCTGTGCAAACTTTCACCAAAAACGCAATCAAATATTATTTTAAAAAACTTACATACAATGTAAAAAGGAATGTTAGTTTATAAAATATATTTACACATACAAACTTTTTAGAAATAATTACAGAAACAAACAAACAAAAAAAGACACACCTTACACTAATACTGTCACATTAACATAGTAAAGAAAACGAATTCCCAGATGGGATTATAACCATAGGAATAGGGGTTAGGATTTACAACACATATTTGTGGGGGGCACAACTCAATCCATAACACAAAGTGATTCAAAAAAGTTAAAAATAAAGGGAAGGGCAAGGAATACCTGGCAAATGGAAACAAGATGAAAGCAGAGGTTTTGATCCTGATGATTAGAGAAAATAGAGTTCAAGCAAAAAGTATGCAAGCTGACAAAGTATATATTTTTAATGCTAAAAGCCATAATTCACAATGTATATATAATAGTTAAGAATCTCTATGCACTAAAAAACACAGCAAACACCCTTGTAGAGCAGAAACTAAAAGAGATGCAAGGATAAATACAAATGCATTAATAACAGTAGACACTGTCAGCACAGGACAGGTCAAGAAAACAAGAAAATAAGTAAGGATATAAAATACCTTAAAAAACATAATTGATAAAAACATAATAACATAAATTTTATGGAAAAATATCTAACTTTACATTCTGATAATAAAGAATAAATCCTTTTCTCAAGTATTCATGCAAAATTGATCATAAATTAGGTCATAAAGTAAGCAAATTCAAGTTTCACGAAGTAAAAATAATACACTTTACACCAAAAATACACCTCTGACCACAATGCAATAAAACTAGAAAGTAATAACAAAGTACAAAAACAAAAAAGGGCTTCCACTTAAAAAATTTTAAAACCTTCCTTAACGATTTCTGCGTGAAGTTTACAGAATTTCTAAAAGATAATGAACAATACATTTGTTTATTTGTACTTTATATTAGCTTTTCCCCCCTAATTATTGTTAATTTTAAGGGAGTCCTGGTGGTGCACTGGTTAAAGCATTCAGCTGCTAACCAAAAGTATGGTGGTTCAAACTCACCAGCCACTCCACAGGAGAAAGATGTGGCAATCTGCTTGAGTAAAGATCACAGCCTTAGAAACCATATGGGGCAGTTCTACTCTGTTCTGTAGAGTCGTTATGAGTCAGAGTTGACCTGACGGCAGCAATGTTTGGCTGCCAGGCAGGGGTAGAGGTACAGGAAACCTGTCAGTACTCTGAACCCTCCACTGTGTAGACACAGGTTGTCAGCCATAGTACGGGGGTCAGAAATGCTGAGGAAACTCCACCCTGAGGCTCAGGTTCACAGGTCTTCCTAAGCCTGAGGCTAGAGCAGGAGAGCTGAGAAACCTTCCCTGCCTCCAATATGAACTTTCACTGAGTAACAAGGAAAAGCAATGAGTGTGGAAAGAGAAGAGGCCGCCTCTATGGCATGGGCATGCAAGACCTGCTGAAAGTTGAGGAGTAGAAATATTAAGAAAAACCCTTTAGCACTCCAGTCCATATACTAGGCCATACACAAAGTAGCAGCAGTCCACTACAGGAGGAATTTGAAGCCTGAGATGCAGAGAAGATAGCTACAGCAACAACAACAAAAACCTTAGCACAGCTTAATTACTGACTAGATTGACTTAACCTAGGCACACTAATGGCCTGACATAAAAAGAGGCAAGCCCATTACTGGGTGCAAATATTATTATTTTTTTATTGTTGTAATTAAATGAAGTTTACATTTCAAGTTAGTCTCCCATACAGAATTTTTTTTTTATATACATTCATATGAGACCCCAACCACTCACCCCCTTCTGCGACAGCACACTCCTCCCCTCTGCCCGATTCCCCACAAACATTCAACCAGCTCCTAACTCTCTCTGCATTCCCATCTCACCTCTGGACAGAAGCTGCCCCTTTGGTCTCTTGTATCTACTTGTCTAAGAGGCACATTCTTCACAAGCATCACTTTATGTCCCACAGTCCAGTCCAATCCCTGTCTGAAGAGTTGGCCTCGGAAATTGTTTTAGTTCTGGGGTGATGGAGAGACCAGGGGCCAAGCTTTCCGGGGTGCCTCCAGTCTTAGTCAGACCATTAAGTCTGGTCTTCTTATGAGAATTTGAGTTCTGCACCCCACCTTTCTCCTGCTCTATCAGGGACCCTCTGTTTTGTTCCCTGTCAGGACGTTCATTGGTGGTAGCCAGGCACCATCTAGTTCTTCCGGTCTCAGGCTGATGAAGTCTCTGGTTTATTGGCCCTTTCTGTCTCTTGGGCTAATACTTTCCTTGTGTCTTTGGTGTTCTTTGTTCTCCTTTACTCCAAGTGGTTGGGACCAATTGATGCATCTTAGATGGCCGCTTGCAAGCTTTTAAGGCCCCAGACACCACTCATCAAACTAGGATGCAGAACATTTTCTCAATAAGCTTTGTTATGCCAATTGACCTAGATGTTCCCTGAAATCATGGTCCCCACACCCCGCATCCCTGCTACTCTGCCTCTCGAAGTATTTGATTGTATTGAGGAAACTTCTTATCTTTGGTTTAGTCCAGTTGTGCTGGCTTCCCCTATAGTGTGTGCTGTCCTTCCCTTCACCTAAGATCATTCTTATCTACTATCTAGTTAGTGAATAACCCTCACCCTCTCTCCCGGCCCCCGTAACCATCAAAGAATGTTTTCTTCTGTGTTTAAACCTTTTCTTGAGTTCTTATAATAGTGGTCTTAAATAGTATTTGTCCTTCTGTGACTGACTAAATTCACTCAGCATAATAAGTTCTAGCTTCCACCAAGTTATACGATGTTTCACAGCTTCTTCATCATTGTTCTTTATCATTGCATAATATTCCACTGTGTGGATATACCATAGTTTGTTTATCCATTCGTCCATTGATGGGCACTTAGGTTGCTTCCATCTTTTGGCTATTGTGAACAGTGCTGCGAGGAACATGGGTGTGCATATATCTATTCGTGTGACAGCTCTTGTTTCTCTAGAATATATTCCAAGGAGCGGGATAGCTGGATCGTATGGTACTTTTATTTCTAGCTTTTTAAGGAAGCGCCAAATCAATTTCCAAAGGGGCTGTACCATTTTACATTCCCACCAACAGTGTATAAGTGTTCCAGTCTCTCCACAACCTCTCCAGCATTTGTTATTTTGTGTTTTTTGGATTAATGTTCACCTTGTTGGGGTGAGATGATATCTCATTGTAATTTTGATCTGCATTTCTCTAATGGCTAATGATCGTGAGCATTTCTTCATGTGTCTGTTAGCTGCATGAATATCTTCTTTGGTGAAGTGCCTGTTCATATCCTTTGCCCACTTTTTAATTGGGTTATTTGTCTTTTTGCTGTTGAGGTTTTGCAGTATCTTGTAGATTTTAGAGATTAAACGCTGATCGGATTTCTTGTAGCCAAAATTTTTTTCCCAGTCTTTAGGTTTTCTTTTGACTCTTTTGGTGAAGTCTCTGGATGAGCCTAAGTGTTTAATTTTTAGGAGCTCCTATTTATCTAGTCTCTCTTCTGGTGCTTGTGCATTGTTACTTACGGTTCCTATTGTGTTTATGCCATGTATTAGGGCTCCTAGCATTGTTCCTATTTTTTCTTCCATGATCTTTATCATTTTCGATTTTATATTTAAGTCTTTGATCCATTTTGAGTTAGTTTTTGTATGTGGTGTGAGATATCGGTCTTGTTTCAGTTTTTTGCATATAGATATCCAACTATGCCAGCACCATTTGTTAAAGAGACTGTCTTTTCCCCAATTGATGGACTTTGGGCCTTTCTCAAATATTAGCTGCTCATAGGTGGATAAGCTTATATCTGGATTCTCAACTGTGTTCCTTTGGTCTATGTATCTGTTGTTCTACCAGTACCAGACTGTCTTGACTACCATGGCAGTATGATAGATCCTAAAATCAGGCAGTGTAAGGCCTCCCACTTTGTTCTTCTTCTTGAGAAGTGCTTTATTTATTCGGGGCCTCTTCCCTTTCCATATGAAGTTGGTGATTCATTTCTCCATCTCATTAAAAAATGCTGCTGGAATTTGGATCGGGATTGCATTGTATCTGTAGATTGCTTTGGGTAGAACTGACATTTTCACTATGTTGAGTCTACCTATCCATGAGCAAGGTTTTCCACTTATGCAGTTCTCTTTTAGTTTCTTGCAGTAGTGGCTTGTAGTTTTCTATGTAAAGATCTTTTACATCTCTGGTTAGATTTATTCCTAAGTATTTTATCTTTTTTTGGGGCTATTGTAAATGGTATTGATTTGGTGATTTCCTCTTCAAGATTCTCTTTGTTGGTGTAAAGGAATCCAATTGATTTTTGTATGTTTATCTTGTATCCTGAAACTTTGCTAAAATCTTCTATTAGTTCCAGTAGTTTTCTTGCGGATTCCTTGGGGTTTTCTGTGTATAAGATCATATCATCTGGGAATAGAGAGACTTTGACTTCTTCCCTACCTATCTGGATGCCCTTTATTTCTTTTTCTAGCCTAACTTCTCTGGCTAGGACCTCCAGCACAATGTTGAATAAGCATGGTGATAAAGGGCATCCTTGTCTGGTTCCTGTTCTCAAGGGGAATGCTTTCAAAGTCTCTCCATTCAGGATGATGTTGGCTATTGGTTTTGTATAAATGCCCTTAAGTATACTGAGGAATTTCCCTTCATTTCCTATTTTGTTGAGCGTTTTTATCATGAATGGGTGTTGGACTTTGTCAAATGCCTTTTCTGCATCGATTGATAAGATCATGTGGTTCTTGTCTTTTGTTTTATTTATGTGATGGATTACGTTGATTGTTTTTCTAATGTTGAACCATCGCTGCATACCTGGTATAAATCCCACTTGGTCATGGTGAATTATTTTTTTGCTATGTTGCCGAATTCTATTGGCTAACATTTTGTTGAGGATTTTTGGGTCAATGTTCATGAGGGATATTGGTCTGTAATTTTCTATTTTTGTGGTGTCTTTACCTGGTTTTGGGTATCAGGGTTATGCTGGCTTCATAGAACGAGTTTGGGAGTATTCCATCCTTTTCTATGCTCTGAAATACCTTTAGAAGAAGTGCTGTTATCTCTTCTCTGAGAGTTTGGTAGAATTCTCCAGTGAAGCCATCCAGGCCAGGGATTTTTTTTGTTGGAAGTTTTTTAATAACCTTTTCAATCTCTTCTTTTTTTATGGGTTTCTTTAGTTGTTCTACCTCTGTTTGTGTTAATTTAGGTAGGTAGTGAGTTTCTAGAAACGTGTCCATTTCCTCTAGGTTTTCAAATTTGTCAGAGTACAATTTTTCATAGTATTCTGTTATGATTCTTTTAATTTCAGTTGGGTCTGTTGTGATATCACCCATCTCATTTCTTATATGGGTTATCTGCTTCCTCTCCAGTTTTTCTTTTGTCAGTTTGGCCAATGGTTCATTAATTTTGTTGATCTTTTCAAAGAACTAGCTTTTGTATTTGTTAACTCTTTCAATTGTTTTTCTATTCTCTGTTTCATTTAATTCTGCTCTAATTCTTATTATTTCCTTCCTTCTGGCACCTGTAGGCTTCTTTTGCTGCTCTCTTTCTACTTGTTCCAGTTGTAGGGTTAATGCTTTGATTATGGCCCTTTCTTCTTTTTGGATGTGTGCATTTATTGCTATAAACTGACCTCTGAGCACTGCTTTTGTTGTCTCCCACAGGTTCTGGTAGGATGTATTTTCATTCTCGTTTGATTCTATGAATTTCTTTATTCCATCCTTAATTTATTCTATTACCCAGTAGTTTTTGAGCAAGGTGTTGTTCAGTTTCCATGTGTTTGATTTTTTTTCCCTTGCTTTTTGTGTTGTTGATTTCCACTTTTATGGCTTTATGGTCAGAAAAGATGCTTTGTAGTATTTCAATGTTTTGGATTTTGTTAAGGCTTGCTTTATAGCCTAATGTGTGGTCTATTCTGGAGAATGTTCCATGTGTGTTGGAAAAGAAAGTATACTTGGCTGCTGTTGGGTACAGGGTTCAGTATATGTCTATGAGATCAAGTTGGTTGATTGTAGCATTTAGCTCTTCTGTGTCTTTGTTGAGCTTCTTTCTGGATGTTCTGTCCTTCACCGAAAGTGGCATGTTGAAGTCTCCTGCTACTATTGTGGAGCTGTCTATCTCTCTTTTCAGAGCTGTTAGAGTTTATGTATTTTGGAGCCCTGTTGTTGGGTGCATAAATATTTATTATAGTTATTTCCTTCTGGTGTATTGACCCTTTCATCATTAAATAGTGCCCTTCCTTATCCTTTGTGGTGGATTTTACTTTAAAGTCTATTTTGTCAGAGATTAATATGCCACTTCTGCTCTTTTCTGAGTGTTGTTTGCTTGATATATTTTTTTCCATCCTTTGAGTTTTAGCTTGTTTGTATCTTTAGGACTAAGGTGTGTCTCTTGTAGGCAGCATATAGACGGATCATGCTTTTTATCCAATCTGCCACTCTCTGTCTCTTTACTGGTGCATTAAGTCCATTTACATTCAGCATAATTGATAAGTATGAGTTTAGTGCTGTCATCCTGATACCTCTTTTTGTGTGTTGTTCACAGTTTCTTTGATCTCAATTTTCTGTGCTGAGTTGTTTTTATTTATGTATTTTTTTTTTCATCTTTGTTGTAGATTTTGTGTTTGCTGGGTCTTTGTTTTTCTACTTTTTTACTTTGATTTGTAGGATTGTTAGATTCCTTTGTGGTTACCTTAATATTTACCCCTAATTTTCTAAGTTTATTCTAGTCTTTTATTACCTTATATCACCTCAACTTCCCATCCATATAGAAAATCAATGTCTCTTTTTTTAAGTCCCTTTTTATTTAATATTATCCTTTTTTTCACATATTAATATCTGTTTCCCTATTTTCAATATTTTAGCTTTGATGTAATTTCCATTTCCGTACCTGAGTCAATATCTGGTTGCTCTGTCCTGTGTTCTAGTCTCACATTGTTAGCTGGTGTTGTTGATTATCTAACTGTAGGACTCCCTTTAGTATTTCTTGTAATTTTGGTTCGGTTTTTGCAAATTCCCTGAACTTCTGTTGATCTGGAAATGCCCTAATTTCACCATCATATTTGAGAGACAGTTTTGCTGGATATATAACTCTTGGCTGACAGTTATTTTCCTTCAAGGCTTTAAATATGTCATCCCATTGCCTTCTAGCCTGCATGGTTTCTGCTGAGTAGTCCGAGCTTATTCTAATTGACTCTCCTTTGTAGATGACTTTTCTTTTATCCCTAGCCACTCTTAAAATTCTCTCTTTATCTTTGGTTTTGGTAAGTTTGATTACAATATGTCTTGGTGACTTTCTTTTGGGATCTACCTTATGTGGGGTTCAATGAGCATCTTAGATAGATATCTTCTCATCTTTCATGATATCAGGGAAGTTTTCTGTCAACAAATCTTCAACAATTTTCTTTGTATTTTCTGTTATTCCCCCCTGTTCTGGTACTCCAATTGCTCATAGGTTATTTCTCTTGATAGAGTCCCACAGGACTCTTAAGAGTTTCTTCATTCTTTTTAATTCTTTTATCTGATTTTTCCTCAGATAAGTTGGCATCAAGAGCTTTATCTTCAGTGTCACTAATTCTAACTTCTACTGCCTCAATTCTGCTCCTATGACTTTCTATTGAGTTGTCTAATTCTGAAATTTTATTGTTAATCTTCTGGATTTCTGATTGCTGTCTCTTTATGGGTTCTTGCAGCCTATTAAATTTGGCATTATGTTCTTGAATAACTTTTTTAAGTTCCACTACTATTGTGTCTGTATGTTGCCTGGCTGTTTCCACATTCTGTCGAATTTCCTTTCTTATTTCTAGAAGAGTTCTGTATATTAATCTTTTGTATTCTGCCTCTGGTAATTCCAAGAAGTTCTCTTCCTCCAGAGAATGTATTGATTCTTTATTTTGGGAGTTTGCTGAAGCCATCATAGACTGCCTCTTTATGTGACTTGATATTGACTGTTGTCTCCGAGCCATCAATAATTTATTATAATTTTATTTTGTGTTAGCTTAGTGAGACCTAGCTTCTTACTTTGTTTTGTTTTGATATGCCCAAATAGGCTGCTCATGTGCGCTAGTTTGATTTTTGACACCTTTTGATCTCTAATGTCCTGTCAACAGATAGTTAGTTCTGTAACTAAATATGTACACACCGGAGTCTGTTAAATTTTCCTATATGGGATCAGCTCAGGTGTGCAGGCAGTTGGTCACCAAGTGTGTGATGCAGACTCTCACCCCCAGTCCTAGAGAGGCATGGTGATTGGTGTGGGCACTGGACTCTGGCTGTGGTAGGGGATCACGCGCTAAGCGAGGCAGGGAGCTGACGGGTGCCCCTGGGAGTCTGCAAGAAAAGCGTGTCCCTATTCTCTAGGGTGAATAGGTAGGTGAGTTTTGCAGCTGGGCTAAGAGCACCCCGCTCTGTTGGCTGCAAAGACTCAAGGGCACCACTTTTTCTTGAACTCCTGTAGCAGGTGACTAGGCACTTTAGGACATACCACCAGCCCTCAAGACCCTGCTGCATATCGATAAAAGTGCCTACTTAAGAGGCAGGCTGTTTTGAGGGTCACAAATCTGCCCATTCACAGCTGAAGAATTTGGAGTTAAACTTCAGATGTTTTCCCTGTTGTACTGTGGCAGTGAGGGCTAATGCTGTTGAGATGGGTCTCCACAAGTCTATACAGGGGTGTAAGGCACTCAGAGTCTGCAGACCCCTGATTTCTGTGGCCAGCAAAGGAGTTGTGCTGACCCTGTGTTCCTGGCCTAGGGGAGCCAGCAGCTTGTTTGTTCCCTCTCCAAGGCCAGGAGAATGGGTCAGGGTGCCTTTTGGGATCTACTTCCGGCCCAGTGAACTCCCGGTGCATAGTGGGGAGGGTGGAGGTAAAAGGAAGAGTGGTTTTTCCCAAATCCGGTTCAGAGCATGGAGGGAGGAGGTAAAAGGGAAAGAGGTTTTTTCCCAAATCCAGTGCAGAGCACAGAGGTAGCAGGTAAAAAGGAGAGAGGTTTTTCCCAAATGGGCTTTTTTTTTTTTTTAATTGCTGTGAACGGGTGCATGCATGTACTTATCCTAGCCTCTTGGGAGCTGCTCTTCACTGGTTAGGAGTGTCCAAGCAGAATCTCTGCTGCCAGGTCTCTATCGATGTGGAAACTGCTTCTTGAGCACAGCTGTTTGCCTGCTTCACCGCAGACCAGACCGGGGTGGCGGTGTCTCTGCAGTTTTGCTGCCACAGCTCTAGCGCTCCTCACCTCTTCCAAATGGTCTTCCTCTCCTGTATGACTCAGATGGGATTTCTTAACCTTGCCTTGTTCAGGGCTACCAGATGTTCACATAGAATCAAATCACTTGTTTTTCCAGATCTTTGTTGTAAGAGGGATATAGGAAGCATCTAACTACTCCACCATGTTGACCATGCCTCCGGTGTAAATATCATTTACCTGAGTTTCTACACACAATGTTTTGTACATGCACAATGTTTGGCATTTAATTAAAAAAGAAATTATAGGACACACAAAAACAATGATCCTTTGTCAAGAGATAAAATGGTCAATAAAACCAGACCCAGAGATGACCCAAATATTGGCACTATCAGAGACTTTAAAAAACTATGATTATCATGTGTCTTAGTTACCTAGTGCTGCTATAACAGAAATACCACAAGTGGATGGCTTTAACAAACAGTAATTTTTTTCTCTCACTGTTGTTTTTGTTGTTGTTAGGTGCCATTGAGTCAGCTCCAACTCCATCTGCATCAGCAATGATATCCCTCGTTCCACATCCTTTTCTGAATCTGGCTTGAATTTCTGGCAGTTCCCTGCCAATGAACTGCTGCAGCTTCTTTTGAATGATGTTCAGCAAAATTTTACTGGCATGTGATACTAATGATATTGTTCAATAATTCCACATTCATTTGGATCATCTTCCTTTGGAATAGGGGTAAATATGGATCTCTTCCAGTCAGTTGGCCAGGTAGCTATCTTCCAAATTTCTTGACATAGATGAGTGAGTACTTCTAGTGCTGCATCTGTTTGTTTAAACATCTCAGTTGGTATTCTGTCAATTCTTGGAGCCTTGTTTTTTGCCAATGCCTTCAGTGTAGCTTGGACCTCTTCCTTCAATAGTACATATACTGTTAGTGCAATATATGTACTAACTGTTTAATGAGAAGCTACTGTGTTCTGTAAACCTTCATCTAAAGTACAATTTTTTTAAAAAAAAAGTCTTAAAAAAATAAAAACAGGTATACCAATTTATATCATTTTTACTTATGGAACTATGTTAATGTTTTACATACTCCCCAAAATTAATAAAGTCATTAAAAAAAAAAAACTCACTGCCCTGAAGTCAACTCTGACTCATAACAACCCTATAGAACAGAGCAGAACTTCCCCAAAGGGTTTCTAAGGCTGTGATCTTTACCCAAGCAGATTGCCACATCTTTCTCCTGTGGAGTGGCTGGTGAGTTCAAACTGCCGAACTTTTGGTTAGCAGCTGAATGCTTTAACCAGTGCACCACCAGGACTCCCTTAAAGTTAACAATAATGAGGGGAAAAAAACTAACATAAAGTACAAACAAACAAATGAACTTGACTGTACTTCAAATGAAAACCATAACCACACTGAAGAGAGGAAAAAAAGGACTAACAACTAATTTTTGAACATAATATTTGTGATGGTTAAGATTGTGTGTCAACTTGGCTGGGCCATGATTCTCAGTGTTTTAGTAGTCGTATAATGTTGTGAACACTTTGCTGTTGAGATTTGATACATGATCACCCCCATGATAAGATATGCTGTGAGCAGCCAATCAGTTGAAAGGGAGTTTCCTCGGGCATGTGGCTTGCATTGAATATAAGCAGACATTCTGGCAAGGCTCGGGGGCCTTTGCTTGTACTGCATCCTGCAGCTGGCTCCTGTTCATCTGATCTACGATTCTTGGGACTTGAGCTAGCAGCTTACCTGTGGTATTGCCTGTCAGTCTTGAGATTCATCAATCTTCACAGCCTGTGAGCAAGATCCCTGCTCTCTGACCTGCTGATCTTGTGTTTGCCAGCCCCTGCAGCTACATGAACCAGGAGAAGCTGCTATTCTGACCCACAGACTTGGGATGTTCCAGCCTCTATAACCATGTAAGCCAGTTTCTTTTTAAGATTTTTTTAAATTGTACTTCACGTGAAGGTTTACAGAACAAATAGTTTCTCATTAAACAGTAGTACACACATTGTTTTATGACATTGGTTAACAACCCCATGACATGTCAACCCTCTCCCTTCTCAACTTTTTTTTTTTTTTTTTGTGAAAATATACACAGCCAAAGACACATCATTTCAAAAATTTCTACATGCATGGTTCAGTGACATCGACTACGTGTGTGAGCCATTTTCCTGATACAAATCTCTCTCTATATATATAGTTATATGATTTACTGGTTTTGCTTCTCTAGAAAACCCAGCCTAAGACATTTGGTACCGAGAGTGATTCTAGAGAAACAAAATTGTAAGGATGAGTTTTCTAAACTGGTTCTCATGTCTGGTTAGTCTTAAAGATGTTGATGACTCTGCTTCCAGTAGGAAAGAAGGCACTGCTAGTCCATGGTGTAAGGTGGCAATACAAATATGCAAGCTATCACCACCAATAGATCAGGTATTGGTGGAAGGTGAGGCTCTGGGTGATTGCATGTGATATCTTTCCACAGTTTTGTCATAATGAGAAGTATAAGGAAGCTGGCTGTTTGGTCCTACTTTCGCTAGACAAACTGGTGAAAGAGATGCACTCAGGGCTTCAGAGTCAAGGCTCAAGTGCTGCATAAACCACCTCAAAGTTTCCACTTGTGCTTTGAAAGAAAGCCTTATATCCTGTAGTAACAAAGCTGATATTGCCGAAAACCAAACCCAGAGTCTTACTGTAAGAGTGGCTAAATTACAACACCAACTCAGTTGCCAACCTCAAGAGGCATCTGAAGCTAAAGTGAGGGCACTGATTGGGAAGAAATGGGATCCTGAAACTTGGGATGGGGACATATGGGCAGAAAATCAGGAAGCTGGAGACACTGAGCCCCTAAATTCCATTGAATCACTCCTGCCAATAGAACCAGCCCTCTCACTCCTATCTGAAGAGAATACTCCATGTTTGTCTGCTAAACCACCCTCCCCAGTAAAACCATTAGCCTCTCCACTCCCACCTAATGATATTAACCCAGCTGCATCTAAAAATCCCTTGTCTGAGTCATTGCCTGGGGCATCGCCTGAGGCAGATGCTATACAAGACAATCCTGAATATTCTCAAAACACTTCTCCACTACCAATTTTGGCTTCTAGACCTATACCTAGACTTAAGTCACAGTGAGCCCCAAAAGGTGAAGTACAAAGTGTGACCCATGAGGAGGTATGCTACAGTCCAAAAGAACTGCTTCAATTTTCTAATACATACAAACAGAAACCTGGGGAATATGTATGGGAATGGCTATTAAGGGTGTGGGATAATGGTACAAAGAGCATAAAGATGGATCAGTCTGAGTTTATTGATATGGGCCCACTAAGCACAGATTTTTCATTCAATGTTTCCGTTCAAGAAGTTAGGAAAGGATCTAATAGTTTATTTGGTTGGGTCGCTGAAGCATGGATTACACGGTGGCCTACACTAAATCAAGTTGAAGTACCACATCTGCTTTGCTATACTGTAGAAGAAGGTATCCAAAGGCTTAAGGAAATTGGCATGCTAGAGTGGACTTATCAGGTTAGACACAGACCCACACATGGAGTGCCCAGAGGACACACCTTTTACCACAACTGTGAGGAACAAATCTGCGAAGTGGGTGCCACCATCCTTGAAAACTGTTGTGATTGCTGTTTTATGTAAGTCAGATTTGACAGTGGAAACCACTCTAACTGAATTAAGACACCAAACTACAATGAGGCTGATTGTACCCCATGGTAGTAAGTGCCAAGTGGCTGCGTTCAATTGAAAAAGACAAGGTGGGCATGGTTACAGTAATGGACAGCGAAGTCAAAGCAGTAATCAGAATAGTCTGACTCCCTAGGAGTAAAATAGACAGGAAATCTACTAAATAGTTACTCAATCTGTACAAGCAGATGAATTCTAGGTCAAGTGAACAGCAGTCTAACTCTAATCGCCAGAATAGAGAGTTATGGTCCCTCAATCAATTCCCAGACTTGAGCAAGTTTAAAGACCCACAACCCTTTGAATAAAGAGGAGGCTGGGTCCCCTTGAGGAAGGACTCTAATACACTGTCAAAAATTTATACTGTTAAATCTTTCTCCCAGCCTTCCCCAAAGGGATCTATGGTCTTTCACAAGAGTGACTGTTCACTGGGGAAAAGGAAGAAATCAGACTTTTGGGGGATTACTGGATACTGGCTCTGAACTGACACTAATTCCAGGAGACTCAAAACATCACTGTGGCCCACCAGTCAGAGCGGGGTCATATGGAGGTCAGGTTGTTAATGGAGTCTTAGCTCATCTCCATCTCACACTAGGTCCAGTGGATCCCCCAACCGATCCTGTAGTGATTTCCCCAGTTCCAGAATGAATAATTGGATATACTCAGCAACTGGCAGAACCTCCAAACTGGATCCCTGACAAATGGAGTAAGGGCTATTATGGTAGGAAAAAGCCAAATGGAAGCCATTAGAACTTCCCATACCTAGAAAAATAGTAAACCAAAAGCAATACTGCATTCCTGCAGGGACTGCAGAGATTACTGCCACCATCAAGGACGTGAAGGATGCAGGGGTGGTAATTTTCACCACACACCCATTCAATTTGCCTATTTGGCCTGTGAAAAAACAGATGGATCTTGGATTATTGAAAACTTAACCAGGTGGTGACTCCAATTGCAGCTGCTGTTCCAGATGTAGTTTCATTGCTTGAACAAATTAATATATCTCCTGGTACCTGGTATGCAGCTACTGATATGGCTAATGCCTTTTTCTTCATACCTCCTTCAAAGGACCATCAGGAGTTTTCCTTCAGCTGGCAAGGCCAGCAATATACCTTCAGTTGTCTATCTCAGGGCTACATCAACTCTCCAGCCGTATGGCATAATTTAGTCCACTGGGACCTTGACTGTCTTCCACAAGGTATCACACTGGTCCATTAATTGATGACATTATGCTAACTGGACCAAGCAAGGAAGAAGTGTCAATGACTCTGGACTTATTGGTAAAACATTTTTGGGCTAAAGGGTGGGAAATTCATTCCACAAACATTCAGGAACCTTCTACCTCAGTAAAATTTCTAGGGGTCCAGTGGTGTGGGGCATGTCAAGATATTCCTTCTGAAGTGAAGGATAAATTATTGTATTTGGTTCCTCCCACAACTAAAAAGGAGGTACAGTGCCTAGTGGCCCTCTTTGGATTTTGGAGACAACATATTCCCATTTGGATGTGCTACTCCAGCCTATTTATCAAGTGCCTTGAAAAGCTAGTTTTGAGCGGGGTCCAGAACAAGAGAAGGCTCTGCAACATGTTCAGGCTGCCGTGCAAGCCAGGCTACCGTGCCACTTGGACCATATGATTTGCTGATCCAATGATGCTTGAAGCATCAGTAGCAGATAGAGATGCTGTTTGGAGTCTTTGGCAGGCCCCTATTGGTGAATCACAGCACAGACCCTTAGGATCTTGGAGCAAAGCCTTGCCATTGTCTGCAGAAAACTACTCTTCTTTTGAGAAACAGCTTCTGGCTTGTGACTGGGCCTTAGTACAGACTAAACACTTAACCATGGGACATCAAGTCACCATGCGGCCTGAGCTGCCCATCATGATCTAGGTGTTGTCTAGCCCACAGAGTCATAAAGTTGGATGTGCACAGCAGCACCCATCATTAAATGGAAGTGGTATATACTACATCGGGCCAGAGTAGGACCTGAAGACACAAGTAAATTGCATGAGGAAGTGGCCTCAATGCCCATGGTCTCCACTCCTGTCACATTACCTTCCATCTCCACCTGCACCTATGGCCTCATGGGGAGTTCCTTATGATCAGTTGACAGAGGAAGAGAAAACTCGTGCCTGGTTTATGGATGGTTCTGCATGATATGCAGGCACCACTCGAAAGTGGACAGCAGCAGTACTACAGCCCCTTTCTGGGACCTCCCAAAGGACAATGGGGAAGGGAAATCCTCCCAATGGGCAGAGCTTCGAGCAGTGCAGCTGGTTGTTTGCTTGGAAGGAAAAATAGCCAGATATGCGCTTGTACACTGATTCACAGGCCGTGGCCAATGGTTTGGCTAGATGTTCAGGGACTTGGAAGGAACATGATTGGAAAATTGGAAACAAGGATTTATGGGGAAGAGATATGTGGATAGATCTCTCTGAATGGGCCAAAGAAGTGAAGATATTTGTATCTCACGTGATTGCTCACCAAAGGGTGACCTCAGCAGAGGAGCATTTTAATAACCAAGTGGATAGGATGACACATTCTGTGGAAACCAGTCAGCCTCTTTCCCCAGCTACTCCCATCACTGCTCGATGGGCTTATGAACAAAGTGGCCATGGTGGCTGGGGTGGAGGTTATGCATGGGCTCAGCAATGCGGACTTCCACTCACCAAGGCCGATTTGGCTACAATCCCTGTTGACTGCCCAATATGCCAGCAGCAGAGACCAACACTGAGTCCCCAGTATGGTACAATCCCTTGAGGTGCTCAGCCAGCAACCTGGTGGTAAGTTGATTACACTGGACTACTTCCATTATGGAAAGGTCAATGTTTTGTTCTTACTGGAATAGACACTTACTCTGGGTATGAATATGCCTTCCCTGCATGCAATGCTTCTGCCAAAACTAGCACTTGTGGACTTACAGAATGCCTTATCCACCGTCATGGTATCCCACACAGCATTGCCTCAGATCAAGGAACTCGCTTCTCAGCAAATGAAGTGCAGCAATGGGCCCGTGCTCATGGAATTCACTGGTCTTACCATGTTCCCCATCATCCTGAAGCAGCTGGCTTGACAGAATGATGGAATAGCCTTTTAAAGACACAATTACAGTGCCAGCTGGGTGGCAATACCTTGCAGGGTTGGGGCAATGTTCTCCAGGAAGCTGTATATGCTCTAAACCAGTATCCAATATATGGAGCTGTTTTTCCCGTAGCCAGGATTCTGGGTCTAGGAATCAAGGGGTGGAAATGGGAGTGGCACCACTCAGTATTACCCCTAATGACCCACTCGCAAGAGTTTTGCTTCCACAACCTCATGCTCTGCAGGTCTAGAGGTCTTAGTTCCAAAGGGAGAAATGCTCCTACCTGGAGACACATCACTGATTCCACTGAACTGGAAGCTAAGAATGCCACCTGGCCACTTTAGGCTCCTTATGCTCCTGGATCAACAGGCAAAGGAGTTGCCATACTGGCTGGTGTGACTGATCCTGATTACCAAGAGGAAATCAGATTGATATTACATAATGGAGGTAAAGAAGAGTATGCCTGGAATGCAGGAGATCCTTTAGGGTGTCTCTTAGTACTACCATGCCCTGTGATTAAAGTCAATGGAAAACTACAGTAACCCAATTCCATTATGACTAGTAATGGCCCAGACCCTTAAGGAATGAAGGTTTGGGTCACCCTACCAGGCAAAGAACCATGACCAGCTGATGTGCTTGCTGAGGTCAAAGGGAATACAGGATGGGTGGTGGAAGAAGGTAGTTCTAAATACCAGTTACAGCCAAGTGACCAGTTGCAAAAACAAGGACTATAATTGTCATGAGTACTTCTTCTTTGTACATGTGCATCAAATACTTTTTGTTGACTTCACTTATAAAATATAAGATGTAAAGAGGGCTAGTGTATTTTCGGCTGTATGTGTGTTCATTGTATCATGTTAGGTGCAAGTATGACTTTATAATTGTCTTTATTCAGATTTTGTATGGTTTAAGGAGATGTGTACAGGTGCCAAGTTGAGAAGGGGTGAACTGTGATGGTTAAGATTGTGTGTCATCTTGGCTGGGCCATGATTCTCAGTGTTTTGGCAATCGTATAATATGGTGATCGCTTCCCTGTTGAGGTTTGATATGCGATCACCTCCATGATGGGATCTGCTGCGAGTAGCCAATCAGTTGAAAAGGAGTTTCCCTGGGCATGTGGCCTGCATCGAATATAAGGAGACATTCTGGCAAGGCTCAGGGGCCTTTTGCTTGCACTGCATCCTCCAGCTGGCTCCTGTTCATCTGTCCTCTGGTTCTTGGGACTTGAGCTAGCAGCTTACCTGTGATCTTACCTGCCAATCTTGGGATTCATCGATCTTCACAGCCTGTAAGCAAGATCCCTGCTCTCTGACCTGCTGATCTTGTGTTCACCAGCCCCTGAAGCTACATGAATCAGGAGAAGCCTCTACCCTGACCCATGGACTTGGGACGTTCCAACCTCTACAACTGCGTGAGCCAGTTCCTCGTTATAAATCTCTCTATATAAATATTTATGTGCTTTACTGGTTTTGCTTCTCTAGAGAGCCCAGCCTAAGACAGTACTTATACTATATACCCTCAGTTTAAGACAAAAGAGCTATAAACAAATAATGAACTCTACTTCAAAGGTTTTTTTTTTTTTAATGGTATGTGTTAGTGTCTTAGTTATCTAGTGCTGCTGTAACAGAAATACCAAAAGTGAGCAGGTTTAAAGAACAGAAATTTATTTTCTCACAGTTCTGGAAGCTACAAGTCTAAATCAGAGTCTTGGCTACGTCAGTTCATTCTACGGACCTCTCTCCTAGTTTCTGGTGACAGCTGACATTCCTTTGCTTATAGATGATCCTCACATGACACCTGTCTTTCCCCTATGTGCATGTCTCTGTCTATTCTGGTCTTTTTATAACTCAGTAGCGATTAGTTTTAGAATCCATCTTACACTGGTATGACCTTATTAACATAATAAAAGAAGAATTCCTATTTCCAAACAGGGTCATATTTACAGGTACAGTTAGCAATGCTAAACTGCTTTCTATGTAGTACAGGATTGAACAAATCAGCATATGCAGTAAAACATACGAAAGCCAGAACCTGTGTAAGGTGGAAACCTGTCAGAGAAAGAAAACTCAAATATTTTCCACTATAATGAGTGATAGAAAAGTGGTAGGACTGCACCCTGCAATAGGCAAAAAACTTGTGAGGCCGGGAAAAAAAAACAAAAAACAGTCACCCAGAGTTCTGACTCTCACATGTTTCACTGTACGTTGAGGACAGTGGGAGCCACAATTTTCAATATTGAAGAAGGGAGTTACAAGTATAGAAGACTAAAATGAATCTTATTTGTGTTGAAATGAATGGATTGAGGACTAACTGAACTAATGTTTAATATATGGATTTGGTGCATGTAAATATGTTTTGGCTCAGTCAGCTAAAACGGACTAAGTAAAGATACTTCAGTATAAATGAGCACAACTAGCACCCAGATCTTGGTTTTTTTAAATACCATTCTCCGTTAAAAGGATGCAGAGAACCTGGGCTCTTTATTGTGCCAGAAAGTAAAGAAGTGCTCAAAAATGGCAGAGGTATGTCAAAAGGACATATGAGCCAGCTTGAGCATCAAAATAAATAATAGTAACAGAATATTAGTCTGTAAAATAAGTATATATGAGTCCATACTAATATAAATGAATGAGGAATGAATGAGAAAGGAAAGTGCTCTCTTTGGCAGAATACCAATTAATAAATGTAGGAGGAATGACGAAGTTAGAAAATGACCATTTTGCATCCATCATAGTGATAATCTATTCAGCCAAGAATCATCAGTGGATTCTAAAAATTTGTGGGTGAAATTTCAATGAGGAACAGGATATTGATATAATCTCGAAGTATTCACTTACAAATTACTTATTACAAAGGAAAAAAGTCATTTTACTTCAGATTAACCTAGCGAACACCATCTTCACCAACTAATCAAAGTTAACCACCAACAAATGCAAAAAACTGACATCATGAATCTCCTGCTATCACGCCCTGGAAAGGATGTAAATCATTTCTATGGTATTCCAGCCAATTATAACTGAACCTGATCACACAAGAATACCCTAGACAAACCCAAATTGAGGAATATTCCATAAATAACTGTCATTTTGAAAGACAAAGAAAGGATATTATGGATACCATTGTGAAGAATAGGAATTCCAGAGCACTTAATTGTGCTCACGCAGAACCTGTACATAGTCCAAGTGGCCACTGTTCAAACAGAACAAGGGGGTACTGTGTGGTTTAAAATCAGAAAATGTGCGCACCAGGGTTGTATCCTTTTGCCATACTTACCCAATCTGTAGGCTGAGCAAATAGTTAGAGAAGCTGGACTATATGAAGAACATGGCATCAGGATTGGGGGAAGACTCATTAACAATTTGCAATATGCAGATGACACCATCTTGCTTGATGAAAGTGAAGACAACTTGAAGCACTTACTGATGGAAACCAATCAGTATGGATTACACTGCAACATAAAAGAAAAAGAAAATCCTTATAACTATATGAACAACCAATAAACATCATGATAAATGACAAAGAAATCAAAGTTGTCAAGGATTTTATTCTTCTTGGATCAACAATCAATGCCCATGAAAGCAGCAGTCAAGAAATCAAAGGACATATTGCACTGGGAAAATCTACTGCAAAAGACCTGTTTAAAGTGCTAAAAAGCAAACATGTTACTTAGAGGACTAAGGGATGCCTGACCCAAGCCATGGTATTTTCAATCAACTCATATGCATGGGAAAGCTGGGCAATGAAAAAGGAAGACCAAAGAATTGACTCATTTGAATTGTTGCGTTGGCAAAGAACATTGAACATACCACGGACTGCCAGAAGGAAAAAACTTTCTTGGAAGAAGTACAGCCAGAATGCTCCTTAGAAGTGAGGCTGGTGAGACTTCATCTGACGTACTTTGGACATGTTATCAGGGGGCACCAGTTCCTGGAGAAGGATATCATGCTTGGAAGAGGGTCAGCGAAAAAAAGGAAGTCAATAGGATGGACTGGCACAATGGCTGCAACAATGGGCTTAAATATAGCAATGTTTGTGAGGATGACACAGGACTGGACAACATCTTGTTCTGTTATATATGAGGTCGCTATGAGTTGGAATCTACTCAAAGGCACCTAACAAAAACAACAAAGATAGATGATAACTAAATGATCCTTGATTAGACCCCAGACTGGGATGGGGGGAACACAGCTACAAAGGATATTATTGGAACAAGTGATGAAATTTGAGTATGAACTGCAGATTAAAGTTTCCCAAATTTCCTTGATTCAAGACACTTACAGTGTCTCATTAAATTTTTCATGGTGTACCTTGGCCAAAAGAAATATCTATGTCCAAATAACTTATTATGTTCTAAAAATTTAGCCATTTGAAAAAAAAATACAGGTAAATTGGCAAAAGAAGTATTCATTTCATTCTTAACAATTACTTATTAATGGGATGTATGCACTTCTTGGGCTCTGCAAACCTTGGAATTAGATTGGACACTGCCACCCTCATTTCATGTTCCACATTGATTTTTGCACTGTACTTGCTTTTTATCATAGCCCAGGAAAACTCAGCTTCCTAAGGATATGACATTTTGAAAGGAATATGGCGCCATCTATTGTTGAAACTGTAAACAACTGTAAATCTCGAGAGTAGTTTTTGGGTAGCGCCCGTTAGATTTCCTTGCTTGCCTCGAAAATATAAAATATTCCACTGATATCCCCCATGTGAATTCCCTGGGTGGCTGTGAGGCGCCTTAGTGCAGTTTAAGAACCAACCACAGGATTAGATAATAGCGTTATATCAATGTTATTTTTTCCTGATTTTGATAAATATACTGTTGTTATGTAAGAGAAAGTCCTTGTTCTTGGGAAATAGACATTGAAGTATTTATGGATAAAGAAACATAATGTCTTCAAATGGTTTGGAAAAAATATTATGGTGTATACATATGTATATATAGATAGAAAGCGAGTGAGTGAGCAAGCACAATTGACATAGTAAATGAGGCAAAATGTTAACAAGTGATGAACCTGAATAAAGGACAGACAAGAGTTTTTCATACTATTCTTGAAACTTTTCTGTGTGAAATTATTTCAAAATAAAGAGTTTAAAAAGATGCAATACAAGACTGTATTTTCAGGTGTATATGCACACGTAGTAAAATAATTTTTAAATGTCTGGAAATTAAAAGCACCAATTCAGACAGTTGCAACCTTTTATAAAGAGGGAAAGGGATGTATCGGGGAAGGATATACATAAATAAAGTATTGGTGATGCTTTATTTCTTAAGCTGGGTTGTGGATACATAGATACTATATTATTCTTTATACCTTTAGTAAGTATATACAAATTATTCCATAACTTATCTTTTAAAATACACATTTAAAATATTTAGACTGTTTCTTAATAGATAAAAATTAAAAACATGAGTAAATTAAAGCATATCACTACTGTTTATTGGGGGATTACCAGGTACTTCATGTGCATTACATCTTGAAAGCCTCACCACAACACATGCCTATGTCATGCCAACATGAAGTATAACTGGGCTGACTCCAAAGCACATGCTCCTAACCTCACTGCCATACCTTCCAACTCCTTACTATATACAGCTAAGTCATTCTTTTTTCTTTTAGTATTCAAACACTAGAAAAGAAAGCTAACTTGCCAGCTTTCTCAATTCCAAACTAGTTTAACACACAAGCAGCAGAAAATATGACTACACATATTCAAACCTCAAAAACATCAATATGAAAAAAGGGTAATCTCCAGTATGTTTTATTTATATCAATATGAATGTTTTATTTACATCAATATGAAAAAGGGTAATCTCCAGCATGTTTTATTGCTCTCATTCTCAATATCATACCTAATCAGTCTCTAATAGCTAAAGAAACAGATGTTTATTCATTTATTAAATCATAGAAAGATCTCTTTAAACATCTTGATTTGTGAAGAATCAAACTAAATCCAATTATTTTAAGCTTTAACCTATCAAAAGTCTAACCAAGACTTCTATTTCATATTTGTAAAGAATTCGAGGTTTCATCGAATAAAGCTGTATTATTTGTTGATTAAGAAAACAACCTAGAATAAGCATTTCATGTTAAAATAAAAGAATTTAAATTGAAATGCTTGGATTACAATAACTATTATGAAATTGTGAGTCTTTATTGTCTCCCTGCAGTACATGTGAGAACAGAAGCGATGCTACCTTTGCCTTGTAATTTCCTGGGAAATTGGCAGCCATTCTTTTTCAGGGCACTAAATAATCATTTGTCAAGTTCTATTTATCTTCTGTATCTGAAGATATTGACTCAAAAAATTCCTGTTCCTGTCAGGCTGATTTTTATTCAAGCAGCTGCTTTTCTCATCTCCTGGAATGAGAATTTAAAAAACTGGTCATATTAGAATACATCATTATTTTACTGTTATATTGCCAACTAAAAGGAAGTTGAGAAAAGGATATGGTGTTAAGTTTGGATGTAAGTGGCAGGGAGAGGAGGAAAATGAAGGAGCTACAACTATACACCTCGACAGAGCTGGGAAGGAACCCAGTAAACAAACATCTAACCTGACCTTTCCTCCCATACATGAGTCAACTAATTTCAAGATCATTTTAAGAGTAAACCAAAACCCTTATTTTGGCTCCAAGTGCACAACTCATTTTTAATGATGGGAATGGGTCTCGGTCGTTTCCAGCCCTGCCTAACGCCCCTCTTCAGTTCTAGGTTCCCGACTTCTGACCCTGCCTCTGAAAGAGCCCAAGCAAGGGAAATTTAATATCGGAAGGAAGGGAGGTCAGTAGACAGGACCGTGAGAGCGAAGAATCCAGAGAAAACACTCCCAAACGGGCCCTAATCTACTTCGAAACTTTGGCTTGGAAGGGCCTTGAACTAATCCATAACGCCAGAAACTACCAGTTGGCGGATCTCCCCTGAACAACCAATAAATTGCTACCACCCGGCGTCGAATACAACAAATTCCTACTGTCCTGGCGACCCTGAACACACACTGAGGTCTCCATGGGTTCAACAGTAAACACACCCAGCCCTGCACGCTGCTTTCCTGTTAATGGACACCGAAGGGCTCGTTCGCGCGTCCCCACGAAACATGTAACCAGAACCTCGTCTCCAGGGCCAGAGCGATGACGTCACGCCGCCCTCCTTTCTAGCATCGCGAGACTCTCTTCTCCCTCCCCCCCAGTTCCTTGCGCTCCCGACGTCCCGGGCCTGCTGCCAGGCAGCGGCTGGGATGGCGAGCCGCGCAGCTGAGGCGGTGACGATAGCAGCGGTTCCGCCATTGGATGAAGAGGCTTGAGGGACGGGCCGGCTTGGTGAACAAGGACAGATCGAGGCAGGTGGCCCGGAGGAGCAAGAGCAATGGAGGCCAACATGCCGAAGCGGAAGGAGCTTGGCAAGTCCCTCCGTATCAAAGTCATCTCCATGGGCAACGCCGAAGTGGGAAAAGTGAGTACACCGTGCTGGTAGGGGCGGCATCTCAGCTCGGCGGGGCGACGTGCCGATTGGCTGGAAGGACGGCCACTCAAAAGCCTGGGGCCCAGCCTCCTCTCCTCCCTTGTGCAGGCACGGGTCTACTCTTAGACAGCTCCGGGTGGAAAAGTATCCCGACCTTTTTGACCTTTCGGTTGCCTCCTCTTCTACCGATGTCTCTCTCCTTAAGAAGGTGCCTGGTGTGGCCTCCAACCCCAGAAGGTACCCAAAAGAGAGTAAGGAGGCCTAAGTTCTAATGTCAGATCGTCTGCTTAGATACCATATCTCTGTTCTAGGTGACCAGTCCAGGACTTAGAGGTGGAGAATAAAAAGTAGTTACTCCAGAAGTGCTTGGGGCCAAAAGGAATTTACTGGGGTATGTGTGAGGATTTGGGATTTGTAATCCTTGGGATCCCAGGATCTACATTTTCATCATGAGAGTGTGTAACTGATGCTGACCTATTTCGTACAGGCGATGCAATGGATGTCAAAGCCTGCTTTTTTGTTGTTATTGTTTGTGTTTATTTCTGGTAGTGTCACTACATCTATTCTTTCAAAGAAATCTTAGTTCCACTGTCTTTCTCTCTGCTCCGTCTAATGAGTATCAGCTATTAACTTCCCCTAGTATAGGAGGAAGGACACTGGGTGGCACAAATGGTTAAATGCTGGACTAGCCTAAAGGTTGGCGATTTGAACCCACCCAGAGGCACCTCTGAAGACAGACCTGGCAATCTGCATCCGAAAAGTCACAGCCTTGAAAACCATGTGGAGCAGATCCACTGTGTACACATGGAATCAACTCAAGGGCAACTAACAACAGCAGTATAGGGAGGGAGGGCAAGACATGACCCGAACCCTTTCCTCAAATGGATTCTAAGACTGCCTCCTCTTCACTCAAGTTATCTCTCCTTCTGGGTAAGTGGAAACTGTTTGTTAAGAATCTCCCAAGGTCATCAAAAGAGTGACAGAGATGGGATTAGAACCTGGGTCTTCACACTTCCACTGCAGTGTCTTTCCACCATTGCATAGTATGCTGTCGAAATCAGTGTTTAGGCCAGTGCCCTAAACATAGGAGATGCTCAGTAAATGTTCATTAGTATCATTTCTTTCCATTTAACATTATTCTATATACTACTTATGTGTCTGTCTGTCACTGAAAGTCAACAAACATTTATTGTCATTTCTGTGCCAAGCATTAAAAAGAAAAGAAAAAGCCTCTACAATGTTACATACTAAACTAGCTAAGTGAGCATGTATCACTTTTGTATTTTACTGTGCTTAATGGTGCAACATTAGAAGCAGCCAAAATGCCCAGTATCAACTATATTTATTTAATGTTATTCTGGACGTATTAGCCAATGCAATTAGACAAGGGAAAGAAATAAAATATAAAACATTGGAAAGGAGAAGGCAAAACTATTATTATTTGCTGATGACATGTTTGTGTATCTGAAACCCCAAGAAGGTCAACTGAAAAACCATTAGAAACAATAAGAAAATTCAGTAAGGTAAAAATTAATAGCTTTACTATATCCAAATTATCAGTTTGAATATATAATTGAATAAACAATTTTAATTTACAATAACAACAAAAATAAGGTGGCTAGGTTTAAACTTAAGAAATAGGCAGGACCTCTATGCAGAAAAATCTCAAACTTGATGAAAGCACATAAAATTACTTAAGCAAATGGAAATATATACTTTCCCCTTAGATAGCATCACTCAGTATTATAGAGATGTCAGTTCTTTAAAATAATCTGCAAATATAACTCAATCACAGTTAAAATACCAGTAGATTTTTTTTTCAGAACATAATAAAAGTTACTAAAGTCCTTATGGAAAAATAAACATGAGAATAACCAAGAAGAGTATTTAAAAAAAGAAAAGAAATGAAAGGAGAGTAACTGCCAGGAATTGAAACATATTTTAAAGCTACCAAGCTTTTCTTATTGGTACTAGGAAAGAAATATAGAGACATCAGTGGAACAGAACAGAGCCCAGAAATAAACCCAAACACATAAGGAAATTTAGTTTATAACAAATGTGGTATAAGTCATGGGAAAGTAGGGACTATTTAATAAGAACTGTTGTAACAACTACCTGCTGTTGGAATGTGGGGGGAGGTGTAGATACCTATTGCATTCCTTTCTTGAAAATAAATTCTAGGTGGATAAAAATTGAAATGTAACTTTTTAAATTGTTATTTTGCCCATGTTATAAAAGTAGCACATCATTTTAAAGAATTTGGAGACTGTAAGAAGATACACAGATAATCCTTAGATCAAAGAAGAATTCAAAGCACATGACAAAGTAGCTAGAAAACATGAAAGGAAGAAACCAGAAAACAAAACAAACAAAATAAACCACACCTGTTACCATAGAGTCAATTCCGACTTATAGCGACCCTATAGGACAGAATAGAACTGCCCCATAGGGTTCCTAAGGGGCGCCTGGTGGATTCGAACTGCCGATCTTCTGGTTAGCAGCCAAACTCTTAACCACTGTGCCACCATGGCTCCAAATGGCAATAGTGGTGGAATTTTTAAAAATTTTTAAAAGTTAACTTGAGGTATAAATTACATACAGTAAGCCTTAGCTCTTAACCACTATGGCACCAGGGTTTCCAAGACTCCATACTAAAACCTTCAAGGCAAAACTAAAAATGTGGTCAAAGGAAAATGTATTATTTTAATTGTTTCTAAAGAAGAAACATAAAAGCTAAGGCAATTAATAATTGCACAAATTTGTGAATATACTAAAAACCACTGAATTATATACTTTAAAAGGATGAATTTTATGGTATAGGAATTATATCTCAATTTAAAACAAACTGAGGGAACTTAACACCTTAAGAAATGAGGGAAGAAAAGACAAAAAAGAATCCTTTGGAAAGATGAATGAGAAAGATAAGTGCCTAAATTTTTTTTTTAAAGGAAAATAGAGAAAGCCAAAAAATTTACAAGATTAGTATTGAAAAGGAGACATAAACATACTGGAAGAGATGAGAAGAATATTACATATAATTCTATGGGAACACTTTTGAAAATCTGGAGGAAATTTCCTAGAAAAATACAAATTGCCAAAATTGACTCAAAAAAAAAAAAAAGTAGAAAACTAAATCAACCAGTCATCTCAGGAGAAATTAGAAAACTAATTAAAGATTGGCCATCCAAAAACATAGGATCAGATGGCTTCATGGATGAGATTTATTAAACTTTGTTGTTGTTATTGTCATGAGTCGATTTCTGACTCACATTGACCCCATGTGACAGAGTAGAACTCCCCCATAGGTTTTCTTGGCTGTAATCTTTATGGGAGCAGATCACCAGGTCTTTCTCTAGCAGAGTGACTGGATGGGTTCAAACCGCCAACCTTTCGGTTAGCAGCCGAGTGCTTAACCATTGCCCTTAAATAGTATATAACATTAGTTATTACAAGCAAAAGAGAAAGATAAACAGCACCCAAATTCATATATGAAGTCATAATAATTTGAATAGTAAAGCTTAATTTAATATTAGAAAAGTATAGGCCAATCTCACATATACTTAGAAGATACAAAACGCCTAAACAAAATATTAACAAATAGAATTTAGCTACGTATGAAAAATATGCAGGAGTTCCTGGGTGGCGCAAACAGTTAAGCACTCTACTACTAGCCAAAAGGTTGGCGGTTTAAAAGCACCCAGAGGCACCTGGGGAAACAAGTCTGGTTGATGATCTGCTTCCAAAAAGTCACAACCTATGAAACGGTTCTACTCTGCACACATGGGGTCACCATCAGTCGAATTGATGGCAACTAACAACAATAACAAATTAACAAGTAGGATTTATCCCAGGAATGCAAGAATGGATCTATATCAGGAAGTTAATCAACGTAATTTGTTATATCAACAGATTAATAGAGAAAAGCTATATGATACTTTCAGTACTTAAGAAACATTTGAGTAGTGTCCGGGGTTTTAAAAGCTTGCTAGCAACCATCTAAAATACATCTGTTTGTCCCATCATGTTAGGCGCAAAGGAAGATGAAGAAAACCAAATACACAAGGAAAATATCAGTCCAAAAGACTAACTGACCACATGAGCCACAGCCTCCACCAGCCTGCGACCAGAAGAATTAGATGGTGCCTGGCTACCAGCACAAACTGCTCTGACAGGGATTCCAATAGAGGGTCCCAGACAGAGCAGGAGAAAAATGTAGAACAAAATTCAAATTCACCAAAAAAAGACCAGACTTACTTGTCTGATAGAGACTGGAGGGACCCCTGTGACTATTACCCCCCGGACACCCTGCTAACTCAAACCTGAAGCAACTGAAGTCCACCCCTTTCAGCCAAAGATTAGACAGGCCTATAAAGCAAACAACACACACATGAGAAATGTGCTTCTTAGTTCAATCAAGCATAGGAGACCAAATGGGCAACACTTGCCCATGAGAAAAGACACGGCAGGAAGGGTCAGGAAACCTCGACAAATGGACACAAGGGACCCAAGGTGTAAAGGGAAAGGGGGAGCATGCTGACACATTGTGGGGATTGCAACCAATGTCTGAAAAGAGTTTGTGTATAAATTTTTGAGTGAGAAACTAATTAGCACTGTAAACTTTCACCTAAAATACAATTAAAAAAAGATTCTTAGGAACTTCTACATAACCATATTATCTACAATTAAGGACAGTTTGACTTTTTTCTTAGTAATTCTTATGTATTTTTGGCTAAGACTGCCATTGAAATATTACATGTAAGTAGAAAAAAAATTTGATATAATCCAGTAGTCAGTCCTAATAAACACTTTAAGAAAAACTAGGATAAAATGAAGCTATTTAAATAAAATAAGGAATATTTATTATTAACCAACATCAAACTTCATAACAAATGGTAAAGTGCTAAAGCCATTTCCATTAAAATTAGGTACAAAAAGGATATTTATTATTACCATTGTTTATTCAACATTGTTTCAGAGGTTCTGGAGATACGATAAGAAAATGAAATAAACAATATGAACATTTAAAGAGATAAAAAAATTATCTTTTTACATGATTTTATACCTTACTATCCAAAACATTCCTTAACCTACTTTAATTTATTAGGGAATTTTGTAAAGCGACTGGTTCTAAGACAAATATATAAAAATCAGTTTTTAATCTATACTAGCAATTAAAGCAAAAAATAGAAATGGAAAAAGATATCCCATTTGTAATACTAACCCAAAACTGTAAAATATTAGAAATATATGTAACAAGAAAGGTATAGTACCTACATGAAAAGAGCTAAAATTTCACTAAGGGTATAAAACAAGATCTGAATAAATAAGAAAGTAATATTATAATGCCAGTTCTCTCAAAATTAATACGCAAGTTTAATGAAGTTGGAATTAAAATCTTAACAGGTTTGTGAGTTTTCTTTTTTTTATTTTAAACTTTTTATTCTACTTTAGATGAAGGTTTACAGAACAAATAGTTTCTCATTAAACAGTCAGTACACATATTGTTTTATGACATTGGTTGACAACCCCACGACATGTCAACATTCTCCCTTCTCGACTTTGAGGACCTTTTTTTTTGTGAAAATATACGTAGCCAAAGTTACACCATTTTGAAAGTTTCTACATGTACAATTCAGTGACATTGATTACTTTCTTCCAGTTGTGCTGCTGTTCTCACTATCCTTTTCCAAATTATTCCATCACCATTATCTTCAACTCACTGTCCCCTAGGCTTCCCATCAAACCTTTTGAGTTGCTGTTGTCAATTTGATCTCACATAGATAATTCCTTTTTTTTTATACCTTAGAGGAACGTTTGCAGAATAGTTTCTCGTTAAACAGTTAGTACACATATTGCCCTATGACAACGGTTGACAACCCCATGACATGTCAACACTGTCCCTTCTCAACCTTGGGTTCCCTATCACCAGCTTTCCTGTCCCCTCCTGCCTTCTAGTCCATGTCCCTGGACTGCTGTGCCTCATTAGTCCTGTTTTGTTTTATGAGACTGTCCAACCCCAGGCTGAACGGTGAACTTCGGGAGGGGCTTCACCACTGAGCTAAAAGGGTGTCCGGGGGCCATACTCTCGGGGTTTTGCCAGTCTTGTCAAGCCAGTAAATCTGGTCTTTTTTTGTGAGTTAGAATTCTGTTCTACATCCTTTTCCGGCTCTGTCCAGGACCCTCTATTGTGATTCCAGTCAGAGCAGTCAGTGGTGGTAGCTAGGCACCATCTAGCTGTACTGGACCCAGTCTGGTGGAGGCCTTGGTAGCTGTGGTCTGTTAGTCCTTCGGACTAATGTTTTCCTTGTGTCTTGTTCTCTTCATTCTCCCTTGCTCCCAAAGGGGTGAGACCAGTGGAGTAGCTTAGATGGCTGCTTACAGGCTTTTAAGACCCCAGACGCTACTCACCAAGGTATAATGTAGAACACTGTCTTTATAAACTGTGTTATGCCAATTGAGCTAGATTTTCCCCGAGACCATGGTCCCCACAGCCCTCTGCCCAGCAATTCAGTCCCTCAGGGAGTTTGGAAGTGTCTATGGAGCTTCCATGACCTTTCCTTGTACAACTTCTGTTGGCTTCCCCAGTAATGTGTACTGTCTTACCCCTCACCGAAGTTACC
The DNA here is from genome assembly GCA_030035585.1 of Dugong dugon. Lineage (NCBI taxonomy): Eukaryota > Metazoa > Chordata > Mammalia > Sirenia > Dugongidae > Dugong > Dugong dugon. The sequence continues at coordinate 76,000,036 of CM057473.1, forward strand.
ACTTATCTGTTTAGTTCCCCCCCACTCCTCCCATCCCTCGTAATCAACAAAGATTGTTTCTTTTTGTGTGTAAACTTTTACATGAGTTATACAGTAGAGATCTCATACAATCCTTTTGTGATTGACTTATTTCACTCAGCATAATGTCCTCCAGTTTTGTTCCTCTTACTCTCCTATGCTGAGTTCCTTTTGTTTGTGGATTTTTTTCATTTCTTTTGTTTTTGTAGGTTTTGTTTTTACTGAGACTTTATGTTTTTCTTCTTTATTTTGAGGAGTACGTTTGTTAACTTTCTTTGTGGTTGCCTTGAAATTTACCCATATCTTCCTAAATTTGAACGACTCTATTATTACTCGGTATCGCTTGACTTTCTCGCCATTAAAAGGTTCTATATCTATACCATTTATTCCCTCTTTTACTGTTCCGATGCTGTTGTTATTTACATATTAACCTCTCTGGTTCCTTTTTGTAATTCTTTTGGTTTTGCATAGTCCTTAAGAGTTCATTTCCTAGGTTGGTATCTGGGTAGTACAATCCTGTGTCCTGTATTCAGCCTGTGGTCTGATATTGTTTGTTCTCAGATTGAAGGACTCCCTTTAATAAGTCTTGTAAGTTTGGTTTGGTTTTTACATAGTCCCTTAATTTCTGTTTATCAGGAAATGTCCTCATTTCACCATCATATTTGAAGGAGAGTTTTGCAGGATATATTATTCTTGGCTGGCAATTTTTTTCTTTCAAGGTTTTATATATGTCATGCCATTGCCTTCTTGCCTGCATGGTTTCTGCCAGATAATCCAAGCTTAGTCTTATTGTTTCTCCTCTGTATGTGACTTTTTGTTTTTCTCGAGCTGCTCTCAGGATTCTTTGTCTTTGGTTTTAGTGAGTGTGATTATGATATGCCTTGGTGATTTTCTTTTGGGGTCTCTCCTATATGGGGTTTGTTGAGCTCCTTGGATGGTCAGCTTTTCATCTTTTATGATATTGGGGAAGTTTTCTGTCAGCAGTTCTTCAATGATCCTCTCTGTGTCTTCTGTTTTCTCCCCCTGTTCTGGAACTCCAGTCACTCGAAGATTTTTTGTTTTGATTGTATCCCACATTATTCTCAGGGTCTCTTTATTTTTCTTCATTCTTTTTTCTGATTTCTTCCTCAAACAGAGTTGTATTCAAGTGTTTGTCTTCAATTCTGCTGATCCTGTCTTCCACCATTTCAAATCTGCTCCTTAGCCCTTCTATGACACTGTCCATTTTTGAAACCTTGTTGTTTATCTTTTGGATTTCTAATTGTTGTTTTTGTATAATTTCTAGTGTGAATTTATTTTGGCATTTTGTTCCTGCATTATTTTCCTGAATTGTTTCATTTTTTTGTCTGTATTGTCCATGAATTTGTCTGCCTTTTCCATGAATTTGTCTATTTTTTCCTTCTTTTTGTCTGCTTTTTGCTTCAACTCTTGGATAATTCTGAGTATTAGAGATTTGAATTCCCTATCAGGTAGTTCTAGTGCCTTTTCTTCTACTGGAAAGTCATCTGCTGTTTTATTTTGGATGGCTACTGGAACCATCCTGTCCTGTTTTTGTAAATGTTTTGATATTGTCTGCTGTCTTCGGGGCATTCAGTAGTTATTTTTCTCATTTATTGATTGTAGATTTGTTTGTTTCATCCTTTTTTTATTATTATTATTTGGCTATGTCTGAGCAGGCGGGCTGTGTGTTCTTTGTTGTTTGCTTATCTGTGAGCACAATACTTTTCACCTCCTTCTCCAAATGGCAGGGTCAGTCACTCAGATATGGTACAGCAGGGCAGGTCTAGCTGAAGAGGAGTTGCTGGGATGGGTTGTTTGTAGCATTTACTACAGCTACCAGGGCGGGTCAGTAATCAATGCAGGGCAGGTTCCATTAGGCTGTGTCTGTGCTGCTTGGTGGTGTGATGTTAAGCATACGGTGCAGGTAGGCAGGATGGAGGGTGGAGATCATTATGTGTGGAGCTAAGGTGGGTGTGGGAGAGAGGAGGGAGGAGAGAGGAATAGGAGCCAAAAACATACAAACAAACAAAAAAGAGTGCTAGGAGAGCTTGTCGTTGGAGTGGAGAGATGAGAGACTATGAAATGGAGAAAAACAAAAAGGGGAAGAAGAAGAAAAAAAAAGAAAAGAAAAGAATGAATAAAAATTAGAAAGAAAAAAGAACAGCAAAGCTCCTAGGGATCCCACCAGTGCGGCTACAAGGTCTGGGGAGGTTGTTCCCAGGTATTGAAGTACAGTCTGGCTAGGAGGCGTAGAGGTATTCAGTGCCAGGTATCCAGGGGACAGGAACAGAAGGAAGGTATAGAGAGATGAGAAACTGAGTAATGAAGAAAGATTAAAAAGGGAACAAGAGGGTAAAGAAAACAAAACAAATTTAAAAAAAGAACAAGAAAACTCCCCAAAACTATAGGGAAAAAAAAAAAACCCACGAGAAAAGAAATGCTCTCAGGGATCCCTCTATGCGTCTGCGCAAGCTGAGGGGGTAGGTCCCAAGCTGTGCAGCATCACCCAGCCAGAACGGGCTCCCAACTTGAGAAAAGAAAAAGAAAACAAACAGACAGTTGAAAACAACCAAACAAAAAGCCCCGGGATCCCACCAACATGGCAGCATGGACCAGGAAGCAGTTCCACACTTGAGCGGCGTTCCACAGCCCCTCAGGAAGAAGCAAAGATGGTGCACAGAGCCAGGTATTTGAGCAAAAGGAGGGGCAGGTGGTGAGAAATCAGAAAAAGTAAAAAAAAGCAACACCAGCAGCCAACAAATGGCACTCAGGGAGTTGGCCAGTGCCAGCAGGTGGAATCCAAGCAGCTGGTGCTTCCCGACAAAGAAACTGTGGCCGAGGGAAGTAGAGGAGGCCAAGTGAGGGTGACGAAGGGTGGGGGGTGGGAAAGCGTATATTGCCGGTTACTGGTTCTTCTGTCTGCTGCTGGAAGCTCCGTGAAGCTGCTTTCTCGTACCCACTATTTGCTGGTCTCTGATAGGGGTGCAAGATGGCAGATCTGTGCTACATTAGCTGCTAGGGGACCTCTCCATGTATGTCTCCTCGCTGTCTGTTCTCTGTCAGTTTCTTATTCCTTTTGGTGCTTGGCTGAGTTCTTTATTTCTTCATTTGATGTTTAGGGTTTCAGGATTGCTGTTTTCTCTGTTTGGCTTAGTTTTTCGGATCTTTGCTGTGGAGGGACGGCGTGGTGCTTCTGCCTAGAGCACCATGTTGCCAGAAGTCTCTGAGTTTTCTTTTTTAAGTGGGTAAAATTACCCTAAAATTCGTATGAAAGGATAACTATCTGAGAAGAGCTGATCAAACTGTAAAAAAGAATGGGGAGGGCAATAGAAAAAGGAGGAAATTTGCCTTAACAGATAATCAAATACTGTCTGAAACCAATCAAGACAGTATTATATTTGCATAAGAATAAATAGAAGAACAGAACATAGAGCCCAGAAGGAGGTCCTATTACATAAAGAAACGTAAAAAGTGACAAAGGTGATATTTTAAGTTAGTGGGAAAAGAATGATTTATTTACTAAAATGCTACTGGCATAATTGTTTATCTATCTGGAAGAAAATTGAGTTGGGCCTCTTGTCTCCCTTACATACAAAAATAGATTAGAGATGAAAGTATGATTTAAATGTTAAAAATAAACAAAAATGTCAGAAGAAAATGAGCAACATAAATACAGCGTCAAGGAAACCATTTCAATCAAGAAAGTAAATCCAAATACCATAAAAGACAAGTATAGTTGAGTGCATATAAATAATAATAGTACCAATTGCATGGCAAAAATATCTATAAAAAATAAATTACAAGACAGACAACAAACTGGCAAATATTTAACTCATGACAGTCAAAAAGTTAACATCTACCACGTTAAAAAAAAAAATTGATGAGACACATAACCAAACTGAAAAATGGGTAAGGAATATGAATTGAGCAGTACACAGAAGAGCAACTCCACATATCCAGCAAGCATGTGCAAAGATGCTCAACTTCATTTGTAGTCAGTGAAATGCAAATTAAGGTAACAATGAAATTACTTCTAACTAATCAGATTGGCAATAATTAAAACAGATGATAATACATGCAGATGATAGGGATTTGGTGAAAAGGATACTGCTGACAAAAAAAAAAAGCCTTTCTGAAGGGCAGTTGATGATAGCTACTGGTGGCACTGTTAAGAGCTCAGCTGCTAACCAAAAGGTCGGCAGTTTGAATCCACCAGTTGCTCCTTGGAAACCCTATGGGGCAGTTCTACTCTGTCCTATAGGGTCACTATGAGTTGGAATCAACTCAATGGCAACAGGTTTGGTTTTGGTTTGGTGGGCACAATGGTTAAGAGCTCGACTGCTAACCAAAAGGTAGGCAGTTCGAATCTACCAGCTGCTTCTTGGAAACCCTATGGGGCAGTTCTACTCTGTCCTATAGGGTTGCAGTCAGTCAGAATTGACTAGATGGCAACGGGTACTGTGGTATAATTACTCTTCAAAAAAGGCTATTTTTAAAAATTTAATTTAGCTACTGTGGTACACCTCATACGTCTGTCAGTTTATTGTACTGTGGTTGCTTGTGTGTTGCTGTGATGCTGGAAGCTATGCCACTAGTATTTCAAATACCACCAGGGTCACCCATGGTGGACAGGTTTCAGCAGAGCTTCCAGACTAAGACAGACTAAGAAGAAGGACCAGGCGATCTACTTCTGAAAAAATTAGCTGGTGAAAACCTTATAAATAGCAGCAGAGCATTGTCTGGTATAGTGCCAGAAGATGAGTCCCTCAGATGGGAAGTCACTCAAAATATGAAAATTGGAAAGAGCTGCCTCCACAAAGTAGATTTGACATTAATGACATGGGTGGAGTAAAGCTTTCGGGACCTTCATTTGCTAAGGTGGCATGATTGAAAATGAGAAGAAACATTAGTAATTGGAACATGGAATGTACAAGTATGAATCTAGGAAAATTGGAAGTCATCGAAAATAAAATGGACTGTATAAAAATCAATATCCTAGGCATTAGTGAGCTGAAATGGACTGGTACTGGCCATTTTGAATTGGACAATCATATGGTCAACTATACTGGGAATGATAAAGAAGAATGTCATCACATGCATCGTCAAAAAGAACATTTCAAGATCTATCCTGAAATACAGTGCTGTCAGTGATAGATGATATCCATATGCTTACAAGGAAGGCCAATTTATATGACTATTATTCAAATTTATGCACAAATCGCTAATGCAAAAGATGAGGAAATTGAAGATTTTTACCAACTTCTCCAGTCTGAAATTGATTAAATGTGCAATCAAGATACATTGAGAAAGTTGGAAACAAAGAAGTATTGGTAGTTGGAAAATATGGCCTTGATGATAGAAAAGACACTGGAGATCGCATGATAGAATTTTGCAAGATTAGCGACTTCTTCAATGCAAATATCTTTTTGCAACAACATAGATGGTGACTGTACACATGGACCTCACTGGATGGAATACACAGGAATCAAGTTGACTACATGTGTGGAAAGAGACAATGGAGAAGCTCAAAATCATCAGTTAGAACAAGGCTAGGGGCCAACTGCAGAACAGACCATCAATTGCTCATATGCAAGCTCAAGTTGAAGCTGTAGAAAATTACAGCAAGTCCACAAGAGCCAAAATATGACTTTGAGTATATCCCACCTGAATTTAGAGAGTATCTCAAGAACAGATTTGATGCATTGAACACTAATGACTGAAAACCAGACAAGTTGTGGAATGACATCAAGGACATCATACGTGAAGAAAGCAAAAGATCATTAAAAAGGCAGAAAAGAAAGAAAAGACGAAAATGGCTGTCAGAAGAGACTCTGAAACTTGCTCTTGAATGTAAAGTAGTTAAAGCGAAGCTAAGAAATGATGAAGTAAAAGAGATGAAGATTTCAAAGGGTGGCTCGAGAAGACAAAGTAAAATATGATAATGAAAAGTGCAAAGACCTGGAGTTAGAACACCAAAAGGAAAGAACACACTTGGCATTTCTCAAGCTGAAAGAACTGAAGAAAAAATTTAAGCCTCAAGTTGCGATACTGAGGGATTCTGTGGGCAAAATACTGAATGACACAGGAAGCATCAAAAGAAGATGGAAAGAATACACAGAGTCACTAAACCAAAAATAAGGGGTTGACATTCAGCTATTTCAAGAGGCAGCTTATGATCAAGAACCAATGGTATTGAAGGAAGAGGTCCAAGCTGCACTGAAGGCATTGGCGAAAAACAAGGCTTCAGAAATGGACAGAATACTAATTGACATGTTTCAACAAACGGACGCAGAGTTGGAGGTGCTCACTCATCTGTGTCATGAAATTTGGAAGATAGCTTCATGGCCAACCGATTGGAAGAGATGCATATTTGTGCTCATTCCAAAGAAAGGTGATCCAACAGAATGCAGAAATTATTGAACAATATCATTAATATCACACACAAGTAAAATTTTGCTGAAGATCATTCAAAAGTGGTTGCAGCAGTACATCTACAGAGAACTGCCAGAAGTTCAAGCTGGATTCAGAAGAGGTCATAGAATGAGGGATATCGTTACTGATGTCAGATGGATAGTAGCTGAAAGCAGAGAATACCAGAAAAATGTTTACCTGTGTTTTATTAACTCTGAAAAGGCATTCAGCTGTATGGGTAACATTGCAAGGAATGGGAAATCCAGAACACTTAATTGTTCTCATGGGGAACCTGTGTATAGACCGAGAGGCAGACATTCGAACAGAACAAGATGGTACCGTGTGGTTTAAATTCAGGAAATGTGTGCGTCGGGGTTGCGTCTTTTCATCATATTTATTCAGTCTGTATGCTGAGCAGATAATCCGAGAAGCTGGGCTGTATGACAAAGAACGCGGCATCAGGATTGGAGGAAGACTTATTAACAATCTGTGATATGCAGCTGATACAACCTTGCTTGTTGAAAACAAAGAGGAATTGAAGCACTTAGTGATGAAGATCAAAAACTACAGCCTTCAGTATGGATTACACCTCAATATACAGAAAACAGTTATCACAACTGGACCAGTAAGAAACGTCATGATAAGTGGAGAAAATATTGAAGTTGTCAAGGATTTCATTTTACTTGGATCCACAGTCAATGCCCATGGAAGCAGCAGTCAAGAAATCAAATGACGTATTGCGTTGGGCAAATCTGCTGCAAAAGACCTCTTTACAGTGTTAAAAAGCAAAGATGTCACTTTAAGGACTAAGGTATGCCTGACTCAAGTCATGCTATTTTCAGTAGCCTCATATGCATGTGAAAGCTGGACAGTGAATAAGGAATACTGAAGAATTGATGCCTTTCAATTATGATTTGGCGAAGGATATTGAATATACATGGACTCCCAGAAGAATGAACAAGTCTGTCTTGGAAAAAGTACAGCCAGAATGCTCCTTAGAAGCAAGGATGGTGAAACTTCATCTCACATACTTTGGACGTGTTATCAGGAGGGACCAGTCCCTGGAGAAGGACATCATGCTTGGTAAAGTGGAGGGTCAGCGAAAAAGCGGAAGACCCTCAATGAGATGGATTGACACAGTGGCTGCAGAAATGGGCTCAAACATAGCAACAGTTGTGTGGTTGGCGCAGGAATGCGTAATGTTTCATTCTGTTGTACATAGGGGCACTATGAGTTAAAACTGACTAGATGGCGCCTAATAACAACAACATGTTATTGATGATAATCTCGGGGTGTAGGTTTTAAGGGTATTTTTTACATTCCTTTTTATACATTGCTTTACTATTTAGATTTCTCTACACACCCTCTTTTGAGATCATGACTAGATTTTTTTTTTCCTGCTGAAATCTCATTAAACTCTTGACACAGGTAGAGAGATAGAAAATGTATACATTTCGTATCAGGTGTGTCCCTACATTGGGAACTTCATACACCAGCCTTAGAAATTTATCTTTTATTGACTTATAATTTGCATACCATGCAATTCACCTATTTAAAATGTACAGTCCACAGGTTTTTGTTATATTGGTATATTTACAGTTGTGCAGTCATCACCACAATTAATCTTAGAAGATTTTTATCTCCCCCAAAAGAACCCCCATACCTGTTAACCGTCCTCAATCTGCCTCCACACCCCGAAGTCCTAGGCAACCCACCAGTCTAATCTACTTTCTGTGTCTATGGACTTGTCTATTCTGGGAATTTCATATAAATGGTATCATACAGTATGTGGTCCTTTGTTAACTGGTTTCTTTTACTTAGCCTAATGTTTTCATGGTTTATCCATGTTATAGTATATATCACTACTTTATCTTATTGCCGAATAATATTTCATTGTGTGGAATATTTTAAATACCACATTTTATCTATCTGTGTGATCACATCATCCATAATGAACACAGGTTGGTTTCACATTTTCGCTATTATGAATAATGAATGCTGCTATGAACATTCATGTACAAGTTTTCATTTAGAAGGGATGTATTTTTAATCTCAGATAAACTGCCATTTTTAGTACATATATTTCTAAATTCATTGAAAAGTAAAATTTTAAATTCCCATTACATTATCTTATAAAACCCAACCAAACTCATTACCACTGAGTCAGTTCTGACTCACAGCAACCCTATAGGACTAAGTAGAACTGCCCCATATGCTTTCCAAGGCTGTAAATCTTTATAGAAGCAGACTACCACATCTTTCTCCCATGGAGTAGCTGGTGGGCTCAAACCACTGACCTTTCAGTTAGCAGCTGAGCACTTAACTACTGCACCACCAAGGCTCCTACATTATCTCCTAGCGTTCTATAATTTTTATAACACCACAACTGTAATTTAAAGAGTTATTTGTATAACCATTTAGTGCTTTCCTCTTTCAGTAAATGATAAGCTCCTTGAGGGCAAGAACTGATCCTGCCTTTTTATCCCAGCACCTAACACAATGTTCAGCACAGGTTGTAAACTCAGTATTTGTTGAATGGGTGAATATATACACTTTTTTGTATAGGTTCAGAAGATGATTATATTTTTTAATCCAACAGCTCAAATCACCATCTATGTTTTATCAGCTTGCCTTCTTACTTAATGCTTTTATTTTGTTGATTAATACCATATACTTATTTCTGACATTTGAATTCTGTCAGTATTCATTATCGACATTTTATATTTGGGAGACCTATTTAAGTAAACCAATTTGCCCCACAACCAATATTTAGTTTTTTTATTCGCTTAATTTTATCTCTGTATTTATGTTATCTAACTTAGCTTATAAAATCCTAAGGCATCAAGTGTGTTGATGTCTCTGTGTTACAGAAAATGATTATTAATGCTGCTATTTAGATGTGTATCTCTGTAAGCACTTGATTTAGTTAACACGCTGAAGTTAAAGGACTTCCAGGTCCCTTAATCTCATGGATAATTTAGAAAAAAACTATTTTTCAAGGATATTGTGAGAGAAGACATTTTGAAGTGCTTTTAAGCTATGAGTATTTTCAGAAGTATAGCTTCTTAGCAGTAGTCATTTCAAAGAAATTCTTCCTTCAGGTGTCCATGAACTTATTAAGTACTTTTTTAAATTAACTGTCCTGTTTATTTAATTTAGATTGCATCTCATTAGGAGGGAATTTGAGCAGAATAGACTCCATTACTGGCACTTAAAATAAATTATGTTTCATGAGTGCTAAGGACTGTTATTAATATACAAATCCTTTTTTTTCCCTGTCCCCTCCTGCCTTCTCATCCTTGCCCCTAGGTTGGTGTGCCCATTTAGTCTCATTTTGTTTTATGGGCCGGTCTAATCTTTGGCTGAAGGGTTTTTCTAGTCTCTGTCAGACCAGTAAGTCTGGTCTTTATAATATACAAATCATTTTAAATTTTGGTTTTTGTTAATCAGAAACAGTCCAAGTGTCTCTTAGTCAAATGACTGCTTTTTTATGTTCATTCAGTGATTAACAAGCCCCTACTATGTGAAAGGCACTGAGCAAGTGACTATGAAAGATACGAGGAACTAAAATACTAATTCTTGACTCAAGTTGTTTATTGTCTAGCTGAGGAGATAAAGTAGATATACACATATAAAAGATAACTAGCAATACAAACAATATACAGTTGATGGAAACAAGTAGTATATGTATATTATATATATAAACTATATGTGCTATATAGTGTATTGTATACTGTAATATATTGTACATAATAGTATATACATAAAAGTGCTAGAGGAGTTCAGATGCAGGCAAGATCACTCATAACCTGGGTTCTCAGTGTTTGAGCTGGACCTTAAAGGATAAGTAAGGTTTGGTGCAGGACCAGGCAGTGTTTTGTTCTGTCGTACACAGGGTCCATATGAATTGGAACCAGCTCAGTGGCACCTAACAGCAACAACAACGATTTGGAAAGAAGTGAGAAGACCATTCCAAGTAGAGGAAAAAGTAATGACAAAAGTCAGGACGTTGGGTCCTAGGAGCTTCGCAGAAATGGAGAGTTTATTCAGAATGGTTGAGGCAGAGAAGATAAATTAGGGCCAAATTATGGAGGACCTTGAATAAAGGACAAAGGAATTTGAATTTTAAACTCTTGGCAGTGAGAAGCCACTGAAGATTTTTGAGTTAGGAAAGTGAAATAATGTTATTAGTGTGCAATATTGGTTGAAGTTCAGAGGAAAAGGAGACAGAAAGACCAACAAAGAATTCCCTATAGACTTCTGGCCAAGATGGCAGCTTAGTCATACACACCATGCTGTCCCTCTACAGCAAAGACCTGAGAAGTCAATTGAAACAGATGACAATCTTGGAACTCTGAGCATCAAATGAAAGCATAAAGAACTGGCTCAAACACCAAATGGAAGAAGAAACTGACTGAAAACAGTGAATGAGAAGAGATGGAGCAGAGGGGCCTGTCAGCTGGCCTGGCAGAGCACAGCCATCTTGAGACAAAGACAGCAGCAATCCCAGGTTAGGAGCTCAGAAGGCAGCTTCACAGAATTCCTGACAGGACACAGAGTAACTGTGTAAACATACCTGGAGTGAAATAAGGTCCCGATTGCTAGTTGCAGCCAGTGAGAAGAGCCCAGGCACCCTTCCCTGGTGACTAGAGGAGCGTGTTCCCCCTCCCCACACCATCCTGGTGATTAGCAGCACAAACGCCTCCATCCCTGCAGCCCCAACCATCAAGGACCAAGGTACGGGCCATCCCTTTTCCCCTCACCCAGGCCTGACTGCTACCTACCGCCCTTCTGCCACCCCCTACCACCTGACGACCCAACTGAGCAGTGACACGCCACTTTGGCACAGTATTGGCCAGTTGCCCTGCTCCTCTCGCCCAGTGACCCAGCCCAGCAGTGGGTAGGCTGTGCCAGCATAGTGCTGGCAGTCCGCCAAGCCCCTTCTACCTGCAGACCTTGCTGGGCAGCAGCAGGCCATTCTGGCATAGCAGCGGCCACTCCCAACCAGCTGAGTGGTGGCCACTGTACACCTGTGGGCTTGCCTGCCTGTCACCCAATACCCGCCTTCACCCACTTGGTGACTGATGGTGATCACATTCCCATGTGCTTGCCCACTCGCTCCCCAACCCTCACTCTGTTCACCTTAACCTACCTCCCCCCACCCAGCGATTGACAGCGACTACGTCTCCGCTCATCCATCGTACCCACCACACCGGCATCCGTACCCACTCGACAAGTGCAACCGCCTGCTCTTGCGCCACTGAATGGATGACAGATGGCAACCAATGCCTGCCTAGACCGCCCACAGCTACCCAACACGAACAACAGAGAACTGCACTCATGCTACCAGCCACTGCCCCACTCACCCGGAGGCAGTGGCAGGCACTCCAGTACTGTCAGACCTGAGACCAGCAAACCACACAAGCCCTGCCAACCTAGATATAGCAAAACAAAAAATCAGGACAAACCAAACATAAAATCAATAAATAAATACAATAGCAACTTAATGCCTTTATATCAAATCATGTAAAGAAACAGAACAAGATGGCTAAAGTTAGTGACCAAAATAAACAGCCAGAAAACCTTCCTGAGGAAGAAATGGTAACTGAATTACCTGATAAGAAATTCAAAAGACTTATATATAGGATCCTCAAAGAGATCAAGGAGAACATAGACAAAACCAAGGAAAACAGACAAAACTCTAGAATAATTCAGGAAAACAATACAAGAATGAAAGAAATAGACAACTGGAAACCATACAAAATCAGCATCTAAAAATCCAGAAGATTAACACTAAAATTCCAGAAATAGATAACACATTGGAAGGACAAAGGAGTAGAATTGAATCACGGGAAGACAGAATCAGTGAAATAGAGGAAAAATGCCTTGATACCACTCTGTTAGAGGAACAATCAGAAAAAAAGAATGAAGAAAGCCTAAGAGTTATGTGGGACACTATCAAGGGAAATAATTCACACATGATCGGAATTCTACAACAGGGGAGGCAATGAAAAGCACAGAATTGTCGAAGATTTGCTGTCAGAAAACTTCCTTAATATCATGAAAAACAAGAAGATACCCATCCAAGAAGCCCATCGAACCCCATATAGGATAGACCCCAAAAGAAATCACCAAGGCATATATCGTAATCAAACTTTCCAAAACCAAAGACAAAGAATTCTGAGAGCAGCTCAGGAAAAATGAAATATTACCTACAAATGGGAACCAGTATGACTAAACTCTGCTTTCTCAGCAGAAGTCATGCAGGCAAGAAGGCAATGGGATGACATGTTGTGATTGTTAAGGTTGTATGTCACGTTGGCTGGGCCATGAGTCTCAGTGGTTTGGCAGTTATGATGTAGTTTGGCATTCCTATGATGATGTGATCACTTCCATGATGAGATGTGATATAATGTGATCACCTTCATGATGGGTTCTGCTGTGAGTAGCCAATCAATTGAAAGGGAGTTTCCTTGGGGATGTGGCTTGCATCCAATACAAGTGGACTTTCTGGCAAGGCTTGCAAGCTTCTGCTTGCTCCACATCCTGCAACTGGCTTCTGTGCATTTGACCTCTGGTCTTGGGACTTGGTCTAGCAGCTTACCTGTGGTCTTGCCTGCAAATCTTGGAATTCATCGGTCCTGCTATCTGACTTGCCAATCAGTCCATGCAGCTACATCAATCAGGAGAAGCCTCCACCCTGACCCACAGATTTGGGACTTTCCAGCCTCTACAACCATGTGAACCATTTCCTTGATATAAATCTCTTTATATAGATATTTGTACGTCTTACTGGTTTTGCTTCTCTAGAGAACCCAGCCTAAGACACATGTATAAAACCATGAAAGAAAAAAATTGCCAACTGTCGTGGTTTGAATTATGTCCCCCAAAAAAGGTATGTATCAATTTGGCTGGGCCACGATTCCCAGAATTGTGTGGTTGGCCTCCATTTTGTGACTGTTATTTTATGTTAAAGAGGATTAGGGTGGGATTGTAACACCACCCTTACCCAGGTCACATCCCTGATCCAATGTAAAGGGAGTTTCCTTAGGGTGTGGCCTGCACCGTCTTTTACCTTACAAGAGATAAAAGGAAAGGGAAGCAAGTAGAGAAGGGGGACCTCATACCATCAAGAAAGCACTGCCAGAAGCAGAGTGCATCCTTTGGACCCAGGATCCCTGCGGAGGGAATAAACTTCTCTTTGTTAAAGCCACCTACTTGTGGTATTTTTGTTAGAAAAGCACTAGACAACTAAGACACCATCCAAGAATTACACATCCAGAAAAATTGTCTCTCAAATGCAGTGGTAAAATTAGGATGTTTCCAGACCAACCTTACAAGAAATATAAAGAGAGTCCTTCAGACAGAGAACCAGCAATGTCACACAACAGCCTGAGATTAAGACACATGACAAAATCACCTGGATACCAACCCAGGTAAAGAATTTTAAAAAATAAAGCTATAAGAAAGGGGAGAGTAAATGGTGTAGTTACAGAACTTCCATATGGAGAGAAAGTCAAGGTGATATCGAGACATGATAGACTGTTTTAAACTTAGGGAGATAAAAATAAATTTCAGGGTAACCACAAAGAAGACTGATAAACTTTCTCACCAAAATAAAAAAGAAGAAAATCATAAAGACTCAGTAAACACAAGACTAACAGTAACAAAGGAAATGAAAAGAAAATCCATAAACAAAAACTACTCAGTACAGAAAAGTTTATGGAACAAAGAAATCATCAACACCACAACAAAATGACAGCCATAAATGCATACCTCATGATAATTACACTGAATGTAAATGGTTTAAATGCACCAGTCAAGAGACAGAGAGTGACAGAATGGATAAGAAAATACGACCTATCAATATGCTGCATACAAGAGACACACCTTAGACATGAAGAGAAAAGTAAGCTACAAAAAGGATGGAAAAAAATACATCAAGCAGCCAAAAAATAAATAAATAAATAAAGCGGGAGTTATTAAATAGACTTTAAGGCCAAAAGCAGCATAAGAGACAAGGACAGGTGTTATATAACAATTAATGGGTCAGTCCAACAAGAGGACATAACCATAATACATACCTGTGCACCCAATGAAAGAGGTCTATAATACATAAACTTTAACAATTGAAAAGAGAAATAGACAACTCCACAATAATAGTACGAGACTTTAACAAACCTCTTTTGATGAAGGACAAAACAACTAGAAAGAAACCCAACAAAGATACGGAAGATCTAAACAACACAATCAACCAACCTGATCCCTTAGACATGTACATAACACTCCACCCAACAACAGCAACAATACACATTCTTTTCCAGCACACATGGATCATTCTCTAGAATAGATCATCTGTTAGGTCACAAAGCAAACCTCAATAAATTCTAAATCATTGAAATAATGCAAAGCATCTTCTTGGATCACAATGCTGTAAAATTAGAAATCAAAAACAGGAAGAACAAGGAAAAAAATCAGATACATGGAAACTGAATAACATCCTGGTTAAAAATCACTGGGTAATAGAATAAATAAAAAATGAAATAAATTCCTAGAATCAAATGAAAATGAAAACACAACGTACCAAAACCTATGGGACACAGCAAAAGCAGTGCTCAGAGGTCAGTTTATAGCAATAGATACATGAAAAAAGAAGAAGGGGGGGGCCAAGATGGCGGAGTAGTCAGATGCTTCTGGTCAACCCTCTTACAACAAAGACCTGAAAAAACAAGTGATTCGATTATATATGGCAGTCTCGGAGCCCTGAACATCAAAGGCAAAGTTGAGGAACCGGACTGAGTGGCAGGGGGAGGGAGAGACGGTTCGGAAGCAGCAAGGAGGCCTGATCAGCTCGTGGGTGAGCAACAACGCAGGCAAGCAGCTGAGCTTGGGAGGCGTGTTTTGCACACCAGGAGAGACCCACACCAGAGAGTCTACACAGCCGCGCAGAACCAGTGAGAAGCAGCCGTCCACGAAAGAGAAGTACTTGGGAACAGTTTACCGCCCAATCAAAAACACCCACCTTAGGGAAAAACCTCTCTCCCATTTTCCTCCCCGCTCCCCACTTGGCACTGGGTTCCAGACTGGCTTCAGCAATTGCCGAGTCCCCTGGGCTGGAAGTAGGATCTGTCGCACACCTTGAGCCAATTTCTCTGCCTTGGAGAATGAACGAATTAACAAATGGGAAAAAATAAACTGCTGGCTCCCCTAAGCCAGGAACCCAGGATAGGCAAAGCTCCTTTGCCTATGCACAGGTGAAAGGGATCCATGGACTTTGAGTGCCTTTCCACCTGCATAGACCTGTGTGGGCCCATCTCAACAGCGCAGGCCCTCGTTACCGCAGTACAACAGGGTATATACCCGAAGTCTAACTTCACCTGTTTCAGCTGTGAAGTGGCGGGTTCTTGACATTTGACACTGCTCTGCCCATTAAGCAGGATCTTCACCTACCCACAGCAGGGACCTAAGGACTGGTGGCTCCACCCATGCCACCTAGCCACCTGCGAGAGGGGCCCATGAATAAGAGGTGCCTTCCAGTCCTTACAGCCAGCAGGATTAGGTGCTCATAGTCTGGCTGCAAAACCCACCTACCTATGTGCTCTAGGGAACAGGGACATGACTTCTTCCTGGACACTAGGGGGCAGCCATCAGGCCCCTGCCTTTCTCAGAGTGTGCCCCCCAGATGCCTTTGCCTACACCAATCACCCATGCCTGTCTAGGACTGTAAGTGAGAGCCTACACCACACACTTGATGGCTATCTACCTGGGCACCTGAACTGAATCCATACAAGACAAGCGGGCAAGCTCCTGAGCTCACATACCTAGTGACAGATCTAACCACCTGGTGACAGGACATTAGAGCTTCAAAGGTGCCAATAATCAAACTAGCTCATACGAGCAGCCTATTTGGGCATATCAAAACAAAACAAGAAGACAGGACACAGTAAGCAAACATAACCAGTATCAGTTCACATAAAGAGGCAATCCATGATGGCTTCAACAAACTCCCAAAATAAAGAATCTAGAAATTTTCCAGAGGAGGAAAATTTCTTGGAATTACCGGAGGCAGAATACAAAAGATTAATATACAGAACTCTTTAAGAAATTAGGAAGGAAATTAAGCAAAATGCAGAACACACAATAGAGGAAATTAAAGATTAGAGAAGAGCATAATGACAAATTTAACAGACTGCAAGAATCCATAGAGAGACAGCAATCAGAAATCTAGAAGATTAACAATAAAATGTCAGAATTAGACAACTCAGTAGAAATTCATAGGGGCAGAACTGAGACAATGGAAGTCATAATTAGTGAGATTGAAGATAAAGCAGTTGACACCAACTTATTAGACGAAAAAAGAGATAAATGGATTTAAAAAAATGGAGAAACCCTAAGAATTATGTGGGACTCTATCAAGAGGAATAACCTACGAATGATTGGAGTACAAGAACGGGGAGATAACAGAATACAGAGAGAATTGTTGAAGATTTGTTGGCAGAAAACTTCCTTGGTACCATGAAAGATGACAAGATATCCAAGATACTCATTGAACCCCACATAAGGTAGATCCCAAAAGAAAGTCACCAAAACATATTATAATCAAACTTGCCAAAAGCAAAGATAACGAGAGAATTTTAAGAGCAGCTAGGGATAAACGAAAAGTCATCTACAAAGGAGAGTCAGTAAGAATAAGCTCAAACTACTCAACAGAAACCATGCAGTAAGAAGGCAATGGGATGACGTATATAAAGCCTTGAAGGATAAAAACTGCCAGCCAAGAATTATCTACCCAGCAAAACTGTCTCTCAAATATGATGGCAAAATTAGGACATTTCTAGATAAACAGAAGTTTAGGGAATTTGCAAAAACCAAACAAAATTACAAGAAATAATAAAGGGAGTCCTCCGGTTAGAAAATCAGTAATATCAGATAACAACCCAAGACTAGAACACAGAACAGAGCAACCAGATTGTTATCAACCCAGATACGGAAGTCACAAAAGTAAATCAAAGCTAAAACACTGAAAAAAGGAAAGAAATGTCTATATGTAAAAGATGACAACATTAAAACCAAAAAGAGGGACTTAAAAAATGTAGACATAGATTTTTCACATGGAGAGGAAGTTAAGGCGATATAAAGTAATAAAAGACTGGTATACTTAAAAAAAATAGGGGTAAATATTAAGGTAACCACAAAGGAAACTAAGAGTCCTACAACTCAAAATAAAAAACTAGAAAAATATAATGACTCAGCAAACACAAAATCAACAACAATGAAAAAGATGAAAAGAAAATACATAAAGAAAAATGACTCAGCACAGAAAATTAAGTGGAACAAAAAAACCATCAACAACACACAGAAAAAGACATCAAAATGACAGCACTAAACTCATACCTATCAATAATTATGCTGAATGTAAGTGGACTAAATGCACCAATAAAGAGACAGAAAGTGGCAGATTGGATAAAAAAACATGATCCGTCTATATGCTGCCTACAAGAGTCACATCTTAGACTTAAAGACACAAACTAAAACTCAGAGGATGGAAAAAAAGTGTATCAAGCAAACAACACTCAAAAAAGAGCAGGAGTGGCAATATTAATCTCTGACAAAATAGACTTTAAAAAACTCCCGACAGGAAAAAAAAAAAAAAAACCCTGGCCTGGATGGCATCACTGGAGAATTCTAGCAAACTTTCAGGGAAGAGTTAACACCACCACTACTAAAGCTATTTCAGAGCATAGAAAAGGATAGAATACTCCCAAACTCATACTATGAAGCCAGCATAACCCTGATACCAAAACTTGCTAATGACGCCACAAAAAAAAGAAAATTACAGATCAATATCCCTCATGAACATTGACACAAAAATCTTCAACAAATTGTAGCCAATAAAATTCAGCAACATATCAAAAAAATAATTCACCATGATCAAGTGGGATTTATACCAGGTGTGCAGGGATGGTTCAACATCAGAAAAACAATCAATGTAATCCATCACATAAATAAAACAAAAGACAAGAACCACATATCTTATCAATCGATGCAGAAAAGGCATTTGACAAAGTCCAACACCCATTCATGATAAAAACGCTCAACAAAATAGGAATAGAAGGGAAATTCCTCTGTATAATTAAGGGCATTATACAAAGCCAACAGCCAACATCATCCTAAATGGAGAGACTTCAAAATCATTCCCCTTGAGAACAGGAAGCAGACAAGGATGCCCTCTATCATCACTCTTATTCAACATTGTGCTGGGGGTCCTAGCCAGAGCAATTAGGATAGAAAAAGAAAGAAGGGCATCCAGATTGGTAGGGAAGAAGTCAAAGTATCTCTGTTTGCAGATGATATGATCTTATACACAGAAAACTCCAAAGAATCCATAAGAACACTACTGGAACTAATAGAAGATTTCAGCAAAGTTTCAGGATACAAGATAAACACACAAAAATCAGTTAGATTCCCTTACACCAAAAAAGACAACCTTGAAGAGGAAATCACCAAATCAATACTATTTACAATAGCCCGCAAGAAGATAAAATACTTAGGGGTAAATCTAACCAGAGATGTAAAAGTCCTATGCAGTACAAACTACAAGACACTACTGCAAGAAACCAAAAGAGACCTGCAGAAGTGGAAATACATACCTTGCTCATGAATAGGTAGACTCAACATAGTGAAAATGTCAGTTCTACCCAAAGCGATCTGCAGATACAATGCAATCCCGATCCAGATTCCACCAGCATTTTTTAATGAGGTGGAGAAACAAATTATCAACTTCATATGGAAAGGGAAGAGGCCCTGAATAAATAAAGCATTGCTCAAGAAGAAGAACAAAGTGGGAGGACTCATACTACCTGATTTTAGAACCTATTATTACCACCACGTTAGTCAAAACAGCCTGGTACTGGTACAAAAACAGATACATAGACCAATGGAATAGAATTGAGAATCCAGACAGAAATTCATCCACCTATGAGCAGCTGATATTTGACAAAGGCCCAAAGTCTGTTAACTGGGGTAAAGACAGTCTCTTTAACAAATGTTGCTGGCATAACTGGATATCCATCTGCAAAAAACTGAAACAAGACCCATACCTCACACCATGCATAAAAACTAACTCAAAATGGATCAGAGACTTAAATATAAAATCGAAAACAATAAAGATCATGGAAGAAAAAATAGGGACAATGCTAGGAGCCCTAATACATGGCATAAACACAATATGAACCATAAGTAACAATGCACAAGCACAAGAAGAAAGACAATAATTGGGAGCTCCTAATAATCAAACACTTGTGCTCATGAAAAGACTTCACCAAAAGAGTCAAAAGACAACCTACAGACTGGGAAAAAATTTTTGGCTACAACAAATCCAATCAGTGTCTAAGCTCTAAAATCTACAAGATACTGCAAAACCTCAACAACAAAAAAACAAATAACCCAATTAAAAAATGGTCAAAGGATATGAACAGGCAGTTCTCCAAAGAAGATATTCAGGCTGCTAACAGACACATGAAGAAATGCTCACGATCATTAGCCTTTAGAGAAATGCAGATCAAAACTACAGTGAGATATCCTCTCACCCCAGCAAGGCTAGCATTAATCCAAAAAACACAAAATAATAAATACTGGAGAGGTTGTGGAGAGACTGGAACACTTATACACTGTTGGTGGGAATGTAAAATGGTACAACCACTTTGGAAATCGATTTGGTGCTTCCTTAAAAAGTTAGAAATAGAAGTAACAATACGATCCAGCTATCCCGCTCCTTGGAATATATCCTATAGAAATAAGAGTCATCACACGAATAGTTATATGCACACCCATGTTCATCGCAGCACTGTTTACAATAGCAAAAAGATGGTAACAACCTAGGTGCCCATTAGCGGATGAATGGATAAACAAATGGGCACAGTGGAATACTACTAGAACAACGACGAAGCCGTGAAACATAACATGGAGGAATCTGGAGGTCATTATGCTGAGTGAATTTAGTCAGTCACAGAAGGACAATTTTTGTATAAGACCACTATTATAAGAACAGAAGAAAAAGTTTAAACACAGAAGAAAACATTCTTTGATGGTTACAAGGGTGTGAAGGTAAGTGGAGTGTTATTTACTAACTAGATAGTAAATAAGAATTATCTTAGGTGAAAGGAAGGACAGCAGTCACTACAGGGGAAGTCAGCACAACTGGACTAAACCAAAACTAAGAAGGTTCCTGAATACAGTCAGACACTTTGAGGGATAGAGTAGCAGGGGAAGCCATCTGGGGACCATGGTTTCAGGGGACATCGAGGTCAGTTGGCATAACAAAGCTTATTAAGTAAATGTTCTGCAGCCTACTTTGGTGAGTGGCATCTGTGGTCTTAAAAGCTTGCAAGTGGCCATCTAGGATGCATCCATTGGTCCCAACCACCTGGAATAAAGGAGATTGAAGACACAAGGAAAGTAGTAGCCCAAGAGACAGAAAGGACCACATAAACCAGAGACTTCATCAGCCTGAGACCAGAAGAACTAGATGGTGCCCAGCTACCACCAATGACCGCCCTGACAGGGAACACAACAGAGAGTCCCTGATGGAGCAGGAGAAAGGTGGGGTGCAGAACTCACATTCTAGTAAGAAGACCAGACTTAATGGTCTGACTGAGACTGGAGGTACCCCGGAAAGCATGGCTCCCAGATTCTCTATCAGCCCAGAAATAAAACAGTTTCTGAGGCCATCTCTTTAGATAGGGATTGGACTGGACTGTGGGACGTAAAGTGATACTTGTGAGGAGTGTGCCTCTTAGCTCAAGTAGGTACAAGAGACTAAATGGGCAGCTTCTGTCCGGAGGTGAGATGGGAAGGCAGAGAGCATTAGGAGCTGGTTGAATGGGTATGGGGAATCAGGTGGAAAGGAGGAGTGTGCTGTCACAGTATGGGGAGAGCAATTAGGGTCACGTAACAAAGTAGGTATAAGTTTTTGTATGCGAGATTAACTTGAAACGTAAACTTCATTTAAACTACAACAATGAAAAAAAAAATACAAAAAAGCTTGCAAGCAGCCATCTAAGATGCATCTATTAGTCCAAGCCACCTGGTAAAGGAGAGTGAAGAACATCAAAGACACAAGGTAAGTAGTAGCCCAAGAGACAGAAAGGGCCACATAAACCAGAGGCTTCATCAGCCTGAGACCAGAAGAACTAGATGGTGCCCAGCTACCACCAATGACTGCCCTGACAGGGAACACAACAGAGAGTCCCTGATGGAGCAGGAGAAAGGTGGGGTGCAGAACTCAAATTCTCGTAAGAAGACCAGACAATGGTCTGAGACTGGAGGTACCCCAGAAAGCATGGCCCCTGGATTCTCTATGAAACCAGAACTAAAACAATTTACGAGGCCAACTCTTCAGACAGGGATTGGACTGGATTGTGGGACATAAAGTGATACTTGTGAGGAGTGTGCCTCTTAGCTCAAGTAGATACAAGAGACTAAATGGGCAACTTCTGTCCGGAGGTGCGATGGGAAGGCAGAGAGGGTTAGGAGCTGGTTGAATGGACGTGGGGAATCGGGTGGAAAGGAGAGGTGTGCTGTCACAGTATGAGGAGAGCAGTTAGAGTCACATAACAGTGTATATATAGGTTTTTGTATGGGAAAAAATAAAAAAAAATTTTTTAAAGACATGGAAAAAATCAAAACATTAGCTACACAACTCAAACAAACAGAGAGAGAACAACAAAAGGATCCCATAGCCACTAGAAGAAAGGAAGTAATAAAGATCTGTGGAGAAATAAATGAAATAGACAATAGAAAAATAATAAAATCAACAAAACCAAAAGTTGATTCTTTGAAAGGATCAACAAAATCGACAAGCCACTAGCCAGACTGACAAAAGAAAAACAGGAGAGGACAGAAATAACCCAAATAAGAAATGAAATGGGGGACGTTACAGCAGACCCAACTGAAAAAGGATCATAACAGAGTATTATGAAAAACTATACTGCAACAAATTTGAAAACCTAAAGGAAATGGACAAATTTCTAGAAATACACTACCAACTCAGATGAACACAAACTGAAGTTGAAAATCTGAACAGACTCATAACAAGTGAGTAGATTGAAAAGGTAATTTACAAAAAAAAAAAAAAAAAATCCCAACAAAAGAAAGCCCTGGCCCAGATGGCTTCACTGGAAAATTCTACCAAACATTCAGAGAAGCGCTTACACCAGTACTACTCAAACTATTTCAGAACATAGAAAAGGAAGAGATACTTCTGAATTCATTCTATGAAGCCGGCATAACTTTGATACCAAAACCAGGCAAAGACACCACAAAAAAAAGAAAATTAAAGACCAATATCTCTCATGAATGTAGATGCAGAAAGTCTCAACAAAATTCTAACCACTAGAATTCAGCATCATATCAAAAAAATGATATACCATGACCAAATGGGATTCATACCAGGTTTGCAAGAATGGTTCAACATTAGACAATCAATCAATGTAATCTACCACATAAATAAAACAAAGGAAGAGAACAACATGATCATATCAGTCAATGCAAAAATGGCATCTGTCGTAGTCATCTAGTGCTGCTATCACAGAAATACCACAATTGGATGGCTTTAAGAAAGGTAAGTTTATTCTCTCACAGTCTAAGAGGCTAGAATTCCGAATTCAGGGTACCTGCTCCAGGGGAAGGCTGTCTCTCTGTCAGCTCTCAGGAAGGTCCTTGTCATCAATTTTCCCCTGGTCAAAGAGCTGCTCAGCTCAGGGACCCCAGGTCCAAAGGACGCGCTATTCTCCTGGCTTTTGTTTCTTGGTGATATGAGGTCCCCATGTCTCTCTGCTCACTTCTCTCTTTATGTCTCAAAAGAGATTGGTTTATAGACACCACCTAATCTTATAGATTGAGTCTTGCCTCATTAACATAACTGCTGCTAATCCCACCTCGTTAACATCATAGAGGTAGGATTTACAGCACTTAGAAAAATCACATCAGATGACAAAATGGTGGACAATCACACAATACTGGGAATCATGGCCTAGCCAAGTTGACACATTTTTGGGGGACACAGTTCAATCCATACCAGCATTCAACACCCATTCCTGATAAAACGCAGCAAAATAGGAATAGAAGGGAAATTCCTCAACATTATTAAGGTATATATACAAAACTAACAGCCAGGAGGCGGGGCAAGATGGCGCTCTAGGCAGAAGCACCACGCCGTCCCTCCACAGCAAAGATCCGAAAAACTAAGCCTAACAGAGAATCAACAATCCTGAAACCATAGAACACCAAATGAAGAGATAAAGAACTTGGCCAAACACCAAACGGAGTGACAATACTGAAAGAGAACGGAGAGTGAGGAGAGACTCATGCAGAGATTCCTTACCACCTAACGCAGCGCAGATCCACCATCTTGGATTCCTATCGGAGACCAGCGAACGGGAGAGCAGCCTTGCAGAGCGTCCAGTGGGAGACAGAACGACTGCTTACCTTCACACATAACCTACTTCCCGCTGCACCCTACCTACCTGCACCGTGCACTTGACATCACACCACCAAGCTGTGCAGGCACGCCCTATTGGAACCTGCCCAGCACTGACTACCGACTGTCCCGGTGGCTGCGGTGAGTGCCACAAACCTGTCCCAGTGACTCCTATACAGCTAGACCTGCCCAGCTGTACCACAAGGACGAAACAAAAAAATCTACAATCAATAAACGAGAGAAATATCTACTGAATGCCCCGAAAACAGCACACAATATCAAAACATTTACAAAAACAAGACAAGATGGCTCCAATAGGCGTCCAAATTAAAACACCAGGTAACTCTTCTGTGGAAGAAAATGCACTAGAAGTACCTGATAGGGAACTCAAATCACTAATACTCGGAATTTTCCAAGAACTGAGGCAAAAAGCTGACAAACATGAGGAAAAAATAGACAAATTTATGGAAAACACAGACAAAAAATTGGAAGAATTCAGGAAGATGATGCAGGAAGAAAATGCCAAAATAAGTTCACAACTTGAAATTATACAAAGACAACAATTAGAAATCCAAAAGACAAACAACAAGATTTCAGAAATGGAGGATGTCATAGAAGGGCTGAGAAGTAGATTTGAAACCGTGGAAGATAGGATCAGTGGAACTGAAGACAAACACTTGGATACAACTCTGTTTTAGGAAAACTCAGAAAAAAGAACAAAGAAAAATGAAGAGACCCTGAGAGTTATGTGGGACACAATTAAAAGCAAAAACTTACCAGTGATTGGCATCCCAGAACAGGGGGAGAAAACAGAAAACACAGAGAGGATCATTGAGGAACTGCTGACAGAAAACTTTCCCAATATCATGAAAGATGAAAAGCTGGCCATCCAAGAAGCTTAACGAACCCCATATAGAAGAGACCCCAAAAGAAAATCACCAAGGCATATCATATTCACACTCGCCAAAACTAAAGACAAAGAATCCTGAGACCAGCTCGTGAAAAACAAGAAGTCGCATACAGAGGAGAAACAATAAGACTAAGCTCAGATTATTCGGCAGAAACCATGCAGGCAAGAAGGCAGTGGGATGACATATATAAAATCTTGAAAGAAAAAAATTGTCAGCCAAGAATAATATATCCTGCAAAACTCTCATTCAAATTTGATGGTGAAATTAGGTCATTTCCAGATAAACAGAAACTAAAGGAATATGCAAAAGTCAAACCAAACTTACAAGAATTATTAAAGGGAGTTCTTCGATCTGAGGACAAACAGCTTCAGCTGACAGGCAGAACCTAGGACGCAGGATCATACCAGCCAGATACCAATCTAGGAAATGAACTATAGAGGACTATCCAAAACCAAAAGAAATACAACAGGGAATCAGAGCACTCAATGAAAGGATGACAACAACATCAAAACAATGAAAGAGGGAACAAACGGCATAGGTATAGAACCTTCTAATGGAGAGGAAGGCAAGGCGATACCAAGTAAGGGTAGACTGCTTCAAACTTAGAAAGATAAGGGTAAAATTCATGGTAACCACAAAGAAAGTTAACAAACCAACTCTCAAAAATAAAGACAAAAAACATAAAGTCTCAGCAAAAGCAAAACCTACAAAAACAAAAGAAATGAACACAAAATCAACAAACAAAAGTAACTCAGCACAAGAGAGTAAGAAGAACAAAGAAAACTTCAGCACCACAAAAAAAAGCACTACAAAATGACAGCAACAAACTTCCATCTATCAATAATTACACTGAATGTAAATGGACTCAATGCACCCATAAAGAGACGGAGAGTGGCAGAATGGATAAGAAAACAGGATCCATCAATATGCTGTCTACAAGAGACACACCTTAGAAACAAAGGTGTGAATTTATTAAAAGTCAAAGGTTGGAAAAAAATACATCAAGCTAACAACTACCAAAAAAGAGCAGGAGTGGCAATTCTAATCTCAGATAAAATAGACTTTAAAACAAAATCTACCATAAAAGACAAAGAAGGACACTATATAATGATTAAGGGGATGATCCATCATGAAGACATAACCATAATAAACATCTACGCACCCAATCACAGGGCTCCAAAATACATGATAAAAACTCTAACAGCACTAAAAAGAGAAATTGACAGTTCCACAGTTAGAGTAGGAGACTTCAACACACCACTCTCAGTAAAGGACAGAACAATTAAGAAGAAACTCAGCAAAGATACAGAAGACCTAAAGGACACAGTCAGCCAACTGGACCTCATAGACATATATAGAACAATCCATCCAACCGCTGCAAAGTACACATTCTTTTCCAATGCACATGGAACGTTCTCCAGAATAGACCACATTTTAGGCCACAGAGCAATCCTCAACAAGATCCAAAATGCTGAGATAATTCACAGTATCTTCTCTGACCACAATGCCATCAAGGTAGAAATTAACACTAGAAAGAGCAAGGAAAAAAAATCAAACACATGGAAACTGAATAATAATATGCTTACACATCAAAGGGTAATAGAAGAAATCAGAGATGGAATTAAAAAATTCCTAGAATCAAATGAAAATGAAAACACATCATACCAAAACCTTTGGGACACAGCAAAGGCAGTCCTCAGAGGACAATTTATAGCAATAGATGCACATATCAAAAAAGAAGAAAGGGACAAAATCAAAACATTAACTACAGAACTCAAACAAATAGAAAGAGAACCGCAAAAAAAGCCTACAACCACCGGAAGAAAGGAGATAGTAAAAATCAGAGCAGAAATCAATGAAATAGAGAACAGAAAAACAATAGAAAGAATCAACAAAACCAAAAGTTGGTTCTTTGAAAGATTCATCAAAATCAACAAACCACTGGCCAGACTGACAAAAGAAAAACAGCAGAGGGCACAAATAACCCAAATAAGAAATGAAATGGGGGACATTACAACAGACCCAACCGAAATAAAAAGGATTATAACAGAATATTATGAAAAACTGTATTCCAACAAATTTGAAAACCTGGAGGAAATGGATAAATTTCTAGAAACACACGGCCTACCCAAACTACAACAAAGTGATATTGAAAATCTGAACAGACCCATAACAGGAGAAGAGATTGAAAAGGTAATAAAAAAACTCCCAACCAAAAAAAGCCTTGGCCCAGATGGCTTCCCTGGAGAATTCTACAAAACATTTACAGAAGAGCTTGTACCAGTTCTACTCAAGCTATTTCAGAGCATAGAAGAGGAAGCAGCACTTCCAAATTCATTCTATGAAGCCAGCATAACGCTGCTACCAAAACCAGGCAAAGACATCACAAAAAAAGAAAATTACAGACCAATATCTCTCATGAATATAGATGCAAAAATTCTCAACAAAATTCTAGCCAATAGAATTCAGTATCATATCAAAAAAAAAATACACCACGACCAAATAAGATTCATACCAGGTATGCAAGGATGGTTTAACATTAGAAAATCCATCAATGTAATTCACCACATAAATAAAAGGAAAGAAAAGAATCACATGATCATCTCAATTGACTCAGAAAAGGCATTTGACAAAGTCCAACACCCATTCCTGATAAAAGCTCTCAATAAAATAGGTATAGAAGGGAAATTTCTCCACATAATAAAGGGCATCTATGCAAAACCAACAGCCAACATCATTCTTAATGGAGAGAGGCTGAAAACATTCCCCTTGAAAACAGGAACAAGATAAGTATGCCCTTTATCACCACTCCTATTTAACATTGTGCTGGAAGTTCTAGCTAGAGCAGTAAGGCAAGAAAAAGAAATAAAGGGCATCCAAATTGGTAATGAAGAAGTTAAACTCTCCCTGTTTGCAGATGATATGATACTATACATAGAAAACCCTAAAGACTCCACGAGAAATCTACTGG
The DNA here is from genome assembly GCA_030035585.1 of Dugong dugon. Taxonomy (NCBI): domain Eukaryota; kingdom Metazoa; phylum Chordata; class Mammalia; order Sirenia; family Dugongidae; genus Dugong; species Dugong dugon. The sequence continues at coordinate 76,027,826 of CM057473.1, forward strand.
AACTAATAGATTCAGCAGAGTAGCAGGATACAAGATAAACATTCAAAAATCAGTTGGATTTCTATACACCAGTAAAGAGAATGATGAAAAGGAGATCAGGAAATCAATACCATTTTCAATAGCCCCTAAAAAGATAAAATACTTAGGAATAAATCTGACCAGGAATGTAAAAGACCTATACAAAGAAAACTACAAAACACTGCTGCATGAAACCCAAAGGGATCTACATAAATGGAAAAACATACCATGCTCATGGATAGGCAGACTCAACATTGTGAAAATGGCAATTCTACCTAAAGCAGTTTACAAATACAATGCAATCCCGATCCAAATACCAACAACATTCTTCAAAGAGATGGAAAAACTAATTATTAACTTTATATGGAAAGGGAAGAAACCCCGAATAAGTAAAGCACTACTGAAGAAGAAGAATAAAGTTGGAGGACTCACACTACCTGACTTGAGAACCTACTATACAGCTACAGTACTCAAAACAGCCTGGTACTGGTACAACAACAGAGACATTGACCAATGGAACAGAATTGAGAACCCAGATGTAAACCCATCCTCCTACAGTCACCTGATTCTCGACAAGGGCCCAAATTCCATCAAATGGGGAAAAGACAGTCTTTTTAACAAATGGTGCTGGCAAAACTGGATATCCATTTGTAGAAAAATGAAACAGGACCCATACCTCACACTGTATACAAAAACTACTTCAAAATGGATCAAAGACCTGAATATAAAGCCTCAAACTGTAAAATTCATAGAAGAAGAAATAGGACCAACACTTCAGGCCTTAATACATGGCATTAACAGGATACAAACCATAAACATCAACACAAAAAACCCAAAAGATAAACTAGATAACTGGGATCTTCTAAAAATCAAACATCTATGCTCTTCAAAAGACTTCACCAAAAGAGTCAAAAGAGAACCTACAGACTGGGAAAAAATCTTTGGACAGTACAAGTCAGACAAAGGTCTAATCTCCATAATCTACAGGAAAATCCAACACCTCTACAACAAAAAGACAGACAATCCTATCAAAAAATGGGCAAAGGAAATGAACAGACACTTCACCAAGGAAGACATTCAAATGGCCAACAGACACATGAGGAAATGCTTGCGATCACTAGCCATTAGAGAAATGCAAATTAAAACCACAATGAGATACCATCTCACCCCGGCATTACTGGCACGAATCAAAAATACTGGAAATAACAAATGTTGGAGCGGCTGCGGGGAGATGGGAACTCTTATACACTGCTGGTGGGAATGCAAAATGATACAACCATTTTGGGAAATGATATGGCGTTTCCTCAGAAAGCTAGAAATAGACATACCATTCGATCCAGCAATCCCACTCCTAGGAATATATCCTAGAGAAATAAGAGTCATCACTCGAATAGACATATGCACACCTATGTCATGGCAGCATTGTTCACAATAGCAAAACGATGGAAACAACCTCGATGTCCATCAACAGATGAATGGATACACAAACTATGGTACATACACACAATGGAGTACTATGCAACGAGAAAGAACAACAATGAATCTGTGAACCATCTCATAACATGGATGAAACTGGAGGACATTATGCTGAGTGAAATAAGTCAATCGCAAAAGGACAAATGTTGTAGGAGACTTCTGTTGTAAAAACCCATGAAAAAATTCACATGCAAAATGTAACAGTCCTTGTTGGTTACCAGGGATGGGAGGGGAGGGGGGGGAATACTAAATAGGCAATAGATAAGTGGTACCTTGGGTGAGAGGTGAGATAGTACACAGTACAGCGGAAACTAACACAACCTGCACAAGGAAAGGTCATGGAGGCCCTATAGACACATCCAAACCCCCCGAGGGACTTAGTTGTTGGACGGAGGGCTCTGGGGACCATGGTCTCGGGGAACATCTAGCTCAATTGGCATGACACTACTTATAAAGATAATGCTCTACGTTCTACCTTGGTGAGTAGTGTCTAGGGTCTTAAAAAGCCTGTGAGTGGCCATCTAAGATACTCTACTGGTCTCATCCCTTCGGGAGCAAGGGAGAATGAAGAGAACAGGATACAACGAAAAGATTAGTCCAGAGGACTAATTGTCCACAGCTACCAAGACCTCCACCGGACTGAGTCCAGTACAGCTAGATGGTGGCCGGCTACCACCACTGACTGCTCTGACCAGGATCACAGCAGAGGGTTCTGGACAGAGCTGGAGAAGGATGTAGAGCATAATTTTAACTCCCCCCCCCCCCCCCCAAAATAAAGACCAGATTTACTGGCCTAAAGAATACTGGAGAAACCTCAAGAGTGTGGCCCCTAGACACCCTTTCAGCTCAGAGGTGAAGTTACCTTCGAGGTTCGATGTTAAGCCTGGGAGTGGACAGCCCAGTAAAACTAAATGGGACTAATAAGGTACAGGAGTATGGTGACAAAGGCCAGAAGGCAGAGGGGGAGTAGGAAACTGATGATAAGGAACACAAATTGAGTAAGGACACTGTCGATGTGTTGTGAGATTGTTGACCACTGTTATAGGGCAACGTTTGTAGTAACTATTAAATGGGAGGCTGTTTTGTCCTGTAAGCCTTCATCTTGGGCGAGAATGGCAACACAATTGGAAGAGCATAGTCAATATCACTTAAATGTGTAAGTAAAAAGTTTTGAAATGGTGTTTAAAAAAAAAAAAAAAAAACCAAATGAGACTAATGAGGTACAGTAGTCTAGTGACAAGGGCCAGAAGACAGAAGGGGACAAGGAAGTCCCCTGATGATAGGGAACACAAGGTGGCGTACCGATATTCTTGATGTGTTGTGAGATTGTTAACCATTGTCATAGGGCAACATGTGTAGTAACTGTTAAATGAGAAACTATTTTGTTCTGTAAGCCTTCATCTTAAGTGAGAATAACAGCACAGTTGGAAGAGCGTAGTCAATGTCACTGAACTGTGTATGTAGAAATTTTTGAAACGGTGTATCTCTGGCTATCTGTATTTTCATCAAAAAAAAAAAAAAAAAAAGGTTGAGAATTTAGAGGATTAATATGTTGTGGGGTTGTTAACCAATGTCATAAAACAACATGTGTACTACTGTTTCATGAGAAACTATTTGTTCTGTAAGCCTTCACCTGAAGTACAATAAAATATATTTAAAAAAAAAAAATTACAGCCAAGAAAATAAATAAATAAATAAAAAGACCAGATTTACTGGCCTAAAGGAGACTTGAGAAACCTCGAGAGTATGGCCCCCAGAAACCCTTTTAGCTCAGTGGTGAAGTTACCTCTGAGGTTCACTGTTCAGCCTGGGAGTGGACAGCCCCGTAAAACCAAATGAGACTAACGAGGTACAGGAGTCCAGTGACAAGGGCCAGAAGGCAGAGGGGGAGTAGGAAGCTGATGATGAGGAACACAAGTTGAGTAAGGACACTGTCGATGTGAGATTGTTGACCACTGTTATAGGGCAACATTTGTAGTAACTATTAAATGGGTGGCTGTTTTGTCCTGTAAGCCTTCATCTTGGGCGAGAATGGCAGCACAATTGGAAGAGCATAGTCAATATCACTTAAATGTGTAAGTAAAAAGTTTTGAAATGGTGTTTAAAAAAAAAAAAAAAAAAGCCAAATGAGACTAATGAGGTACAGTAGTCCAGTGACAAGGGCCAGAAGACAGAAGGGGACAAGGAAGTCCCCTGGTGATAGGGAACACAAGGTGGAGTAAGGATATTCTTGTTGTGTTGTGAGATTGTTAACCATTGTCATAGGGCAACATGTGTAGTAACTGTTAAATGAGAAACTATTTTGTTCTGTAAGCCTTCATCTTAAGTGAGAATAACAGCACAGTTGGAAGAGCGTAGTCAATGTCACTGAACTGTGTATGTAGAAATTTTTGAAACGTATCTTTGGCTATCTGTATTTTCATTAAAAAAAAGAAAAGGTTGAGAATTTAGAGGCTTAATATGTTGTGGGGTTGTTAACCAATGTCATAAAACAACATGTGTACTACTGTTTCATGAGAAACTATTTGTTCTGTAAGGCTTCACCTGAAGTACAATCAAATATTTAAAAAATAAATAAACTAACAGCCAGCATTATTCTCAATGGAGAGAGACTGGAAGCATTCCCCGTGAGAACTGGAACGAGACAAGGATGTTCTTTATCACCGCTGCTATTCGACATTGTACTGAAGTCCTAGACAGAACAATAAGTGGCAAGAAAAGGAAATAAAAGGCATCCAAATTGGTAAGGAAGAAGTATAACTATTCCTATTTGCAGATGATATGATCGTATACATAGAAAATCCCAGAGATTCTACAGGAAAGCTACTGGAACTAATAGAAGGCTTCAGCAGAGTGACAGGGTCCAAGATCAACATACAAAATCAGTCAGGGAACGTGCGCTGTCTCACTTCCATGAAACCACCCACAGAAGCAGTTTGTAGTCTTTCGGTCACCATGCCCTGGAATTCTGAGACTGCCTCCTGAGAAGAAGTGTTTGTGCAGCCAGAAAACCCAGAGGTACAGCACTGAGGTTGCCATAGGCCAAGTTATCCGTTTCTGATCCTCAAACTAAATAGAAAATTCCAGGATGAGAAAGAATACCATGAAGACACCACTGAGCTAAATAAGTGTTTGATAGCACAGTGTAAATTCTCTTTAAGAAAGAACTTACAGGTATCAAAAAATAACTGAGATTAAGCAGGCGGAGGCCTGCCTCTCTGAGTTAGAACTGCTGGCCAGTATGTTCCACAGTAAGAATGAGTTTATGGTTCCTGACTAGCTAGCTATAGCCGAATTGAAAGATTGTATTGAAAAGACCATGGAGGGGTGAACTTCAGACATGTACTGTCAATATCAACCTCGATGTATCTGAGGAAACAATGGTGATATTTTCACTGGCCTGTAGTTTTCCTTTCAAATATCCTGTAGTTCTGTCTGAAATTACTGTCAGATCAGTACTATTAAGCAGATCCCAGCAAACTCAGCTGAAAACAGATCTGAATGCATACTTGCCAAAGAACTGTTGCTGAGATGTCTGTATACTGAATGCCACAGAGTGGGTTAGAGATCGTGCCTCTGGCTGTGTCAGCAGAGACACCACATCTTCTGCCACCACAGTAAATACAGCCCAATCACTTGATCTCTTCTCACACGACTCTGGATCTATAGCCATCACATCTACAACAAATGCAAAAGAAACAATATTCGAGAATGGGCGAAGGAGCTTTCCCTGTCTGGGTTTAGCATGCCAGGGAAGCCTGGTGGTGTTTGTGTGGAAGGCCCACAAAGTGCCTGTGAAGAATTCTAGTCAAGGTTTGCTTGCATATATTTTATATACTGTGTCATTAATTTTAGTACTAAACAGGATAGTAGAGATGTGGAAATAGGTATGTCCATGGGGTTGTATCTTCATGGGGATTCAATTTCAAGTCAGTGGACAAGGTAGAAATCAGATGTAGTCAGCATCATCCCCTTCACCTGACATAGTACACACAGGAGACGTTCTGTAAATGTATGTTGAATGAATTGAGCCCCTGTCTACGTTCCTATCCATTTCCATGAGTTTGATTCTTCATCTTAGAGATGCTGTAAGCTGTGTACACTGTAAAACAAGGGGCTTTCTAGGAGCATTAGAATTTCTATTAGTCTTCCCATTTCTCTACTGATACCCTAAATGAGTTTCTGAGAAGTCCCTTCAGTAGTTTGAGATTCAAAAGTTTATACATTTCTAAGATGTTGATACAAGTTGGTAAAATTTGCTTGGAACATTTCATTTCAGACTCAGAAAATTAAACTGGAAAAGAATTTTAATTTGCCGTCAAGAATACATTCCTTTTGATGATACAAATGATGAACTGGAAAGACAGAAAATTTTCAATTTTTAGAGAAAAAGTGTTTAATGTTAATGGAGCCAGAGGAAACCACGTGGACTTTGGTCAGCTGTATCAATTTTTAAATGCCAAAATATGTGGGGATGTTTTCTAGATGTTCTTTGGTGTGGAAGGACAATGACTGAGCAGAGTGGTTGAAAGTATTTTGTCACTATTTGCTTTTTTATCTTTCCCACTCTTTCTTGAAAAATTAAGTCATTTTATTTTAGTCCCATCCTAGAAAGTTAGGGAGAAGAAAAGAAAAACAAAAACAGGGAAAAGAAGACCTGTGAAATGCATCTGTTAAAAATACGTAAAATGTATAATAATGGGAAAGCATAATAATTATGATGGAAAGCAGAACTGAGTTTCAGATTATAATCTTAAAAGTATTGATAGAAATTTATTGATATACAAAGTACCCACTGTAAAAGAGAAGTTAATTACACCTGAGGAAGGTAATGTTGGTGATCTAACTTGTCCTCCATTCTCAATCACCTTCTCTCTTACGCGTCTCCACTAAAGAGCCTGGAAAAGTTAAAGACTCACTCTTAAGCCTCTGTTACAGTTTGGCGTAGCCTCAGCACACAGCTTTGGCTAGGGGACTTCTGGGAAAGCCTTTGCCTTCCTGGTTAAAGTGACAGATGCAGCTAGGCCACCTCTTTCCCTCTTTCTGCCACAAACACCAAAGTGATGGCTAGAGCTACAGTAATTCTTTCTACCACTAGGGAAGGAAGGGCCAAGAGAGCCACAGAGATGCCAGTCATCTCATTGTTGAGCTGCTGATCCAACACCAGCCCTTACCTATCTCTAGATGTCTTATGAAATAAAACAAGTTTTTTTGTTTGTTTTTTTTTTAAATTAGTCAGATTCCTCTACACTAACAGAGAACTCTGCAAAGGAAATCAGGAGAACAATACCATTTACAGTAACCCCCCAAAAGATAAAATACTTAGGAATAAACCTAACCAGGGATGTAAAAGACTTATACAAAGAAAACTGCAAAACACTAAAGCGAGAAACCAAAAGAGACCTACATAAATGAAAAAACATACCATGCTCATGGATAATGTCATGCTCATTGTGAAAATGTCATTACTACCCAAAACAATCTGTAGATATAATGTAATCCTGATGCAGATTCTATCAACATTCTTTAACGAGATGGAAAAACTAACCAACTTTATATGGAAAGGAAGGAGGCCCCAGATAAGCAAAGCACTGCTGAAGAAGAACGAAGTAGGAGGCCTCACACTCCCTGATCTCAGAATCTACTATACAGCCATGGTAGTCAGAACAGCCTGGTGCTGGTACAACAACAGACACATAGACCAATCGAACAGAATTGAGAACCCAGAAGTAAATCCATCCACCTATCGACAGCTAATCTTTGACAAAGGGCCAAAATCCATTAAATGGGAAAAAGATAGTCTCTTTAACAAATTGTTCTGGCAAAACTGGGTATCTATTTTCAGAAAAATTAAACAAGATCCATACCTCCCACCATACTCAAAAACTAACTCAAGATGGATCAAAGACCTAAACGTAAAACCTAAAACTACAAAGATCATGGAAAAAAAAATAGGGGCAAACCTAAGGGCCTTAATCTATGGCATAAATAGACTATCAAACATAACTAAAGATGTACAAACAACAGCAGATAAACTAGACAACTGGAACCTTCTCAAAATTAAACACTTAGGCTTATCAAAAGACTTCTGCAAAAGAGTAAAAAGAGAACCTATAGACTGAAAAACATTTTTGGCAAAGGACTAATATCTGACAAAGGACTAATTGCTAATATTTATAGAAAACTTTCAACACCTCAACAGTAAAAAGACAAGCAGTCCAATTAAAAAATGGGCAAAGGACATGAATAGATACTTCACCAAAGAGGGCTTACAGGCGGCCAACAAATACATGAAGAAATGCTTGCGATCATTAGGCATTAGAGAGATGCAAATCAAAACAGCAGTGAGATGTCACCTCACCCCAGCAATAATGGCAATGATCAAAAAAATGGAACAAACACTGGCGAGGGTGTGAGGAGATTGGAACTCTCATACGTCATTGGTGGGAACGTAAAATGGTACAACCACTGTGGAAAACTGTATGGTGCTTCCTCAAAAAGTTAGAAATAGAAATACCATATGATCTAGCAATTCCACTACTAGGCATATACCTAGAGAAAGAAGAGCCATGATGCAAACAGATATATGCACACCCATATTCATTGCAGCCTTATTCACAATAGCAAAAAGATGGAAACAAACCAAGTGCCCATCAACAGATGAATGGATAAACTGTGGTACATACACACAGTGGAATACTATGCAACGTTAAAGAATAACAATGAATCAGTGAAACATCTCACAACATGGGTGAACCTGAAAGACATTATGCTGAGTGAAATAAGTCAATCACAAAAGGACAAATATTGTATGAGACCACTATTATAAAAAATCAGAACACACAAAAACATTCTTTGATGGTTATCAGAGATGAGAGGGGGAGGAAAGGAAAATCACTAACTATATAGTGGACATGTATTAACTCGGGAAAGATAGTACACAATGTGGGGGAAGTCAGCACAACATGACCAAGGCAAAGGAAGACACTGACAGATATGCAACAGTAAACGGCAACAACAGTAAATATTATTACATACACAATCCTGCGATAATAGATAATAGTAATAATGACAGTAATTTGCAAGTAGATACATGGTAGATAGGTAAGCTGGACAGGTGTGGGATGGCATAAGGAAGTACACCCATGAGCGTATATAGGTTTGGCAGAGAATATCTGCATATGCATTTGTATGTGCTGTAAATATATCTATATAGTAGAGCACATGGGACAGTTATGAAAACTTAGCCATAACCAAACACCTCAAGTGACTAAGTCACTGGCTTTGAGGGTTTAGGACTATAATCTTGGGGGACATCTAGGTCAATTGGCATAACATAGTCCATAAGGACAATGTGCTATATCCTACTTTGGTGAGTAGCAACTGAGGTCTTAAAAGCTTGTGAGCGGCCCTCTAAGATACAGTTATTGGTCTTTTCTCATCTGGAGCAAATAAGAATGAAGAAAATCAAAGTTTCAAGGAAACAATTAGTCCAAAGGACTAATGGACCACACAAACCACAGCCTCCACTAGCCTGACACCAGAAGTACTAGATGGTGCCCAGCTGCCACTACTGACCGCCCTGATCGGGATCACAGTAGAAGGTCCTGGACAGAGTAGGAGAAAAATAGAGAACAAAATTCAAATTCATAGTAAAGACCAGACTTACTGGTCTGACAGAGACTGGTTGAACCCTCGAGGCTATGGCCCCTAGACACCCTTCGTACCTGGAACTGAACCCACTCCTGGGGGTCACCTTTCAGCAAAACAATAGACAGGCCTATAAAGTGAGCAATAACACCTGTGAGGAATATGCTTTTCAGAACTATCCACCATACAAGACCAAAAGGGAAGCATTTAACCAAAATCAAAGTCCAAAAGGCAGGAAGGGGGAGGAAAGATGGGCGAATGGAAATGGGGAACTCAAGAAGGAAATGAGTGGAGTGCTGTCACATTGAAGGGATTGCAACAAATGTCATGAAACAAAATGTGTATAAATTGTTGAATGGAAACTGTTATGTAAACTTTCACCCAAACCACAATAAAATGTTCAAAAACAGAATTTCCTGTAGCTATCTAGGAGTAGATGATGAGGACCTCAACAAAAGTGATACTGATGGAAATTGGAATGAAGGGAAGGATGGAAGAAATATTTAAAAGATGATTTAGAAAGGCCTGGAATCACCTAAAGGAGACTGGAGAAACCCCGAGAGTATGGCCCCCAGACACCCTTTTAGCTCAGTGGTGAAGTCATTTCCGAGGTTCACCGGTCAGCTGGCGAGTGGACAGCCCCATGAAACCAAATGCGACTAATGAGGTACAGCAGTCCAGGGACAAGGGCCAGAAGGCAGAAGGGGACAGGAAAGCTGGTGATAGGGAACCTAAGGTTGAGTAAGGATAACGTTGATGTATTGTGAGGTTGTTAACCATTGTCATAGGGCAACATGTGTACTAACTGTTAAATGAGAAACTGTTTTGCTCTGTAAGCCTTCATCTAAAGTGAGAATAGCAGCACAATTGGAGGAGCATAGTCGATGTCACTTAACTGTGCATGTAGAAATTTTTGAAATGGTGTATCTTTGGCTATGTATATTTTCACCAAAAAAAAAAAAAAAAAAGGTCGAGAAGGGAGAGGGTTGACATGTTGTGGGGTTGTTAACCAATGTCATAAAACAGTATGTGTACTACTTGAGAAACTATTTGTTCTGTAAACCTTCACCTGAAGCACAATAAAAAAATAAATAAATAAAGGCCTGGAATCAAATGTGATTTCAATAGTTTGATCCCCTGTGATTGAGAAGGAGATGGCATTATTAACTAAACTAGGATGTTCAGCAGAATGAGCTGTTTTCATGTGTGAGGTTAGTTCATTTTTGAATATGTTAAATTTGAGGTGATGATGAGATGTCTAAGTAGAAACTAGTCTAGTATATATTTGGAGATGGAAATCGTCTTGGGAGGGAGGTGAAGCATAGACATATATATTTTGGTGATATTGAAAGTGTAAGGCTAGAACAGGTCTTCACACACACACACACACATACACACACACACACACACACAAGAGTACAAGGATTGAGAACTAAACTGAAAAAATACCCGCATTTGTTATTAAGGGAAGGATTTTTCTTCGGTCTTTCCTTTAGCATTTGTTATTTTATAATTTTGGCTTTTCAAAATGCTTTATTTTTCCTAGTGGTGAATGAAGAAACCATAATGAAGAAATGAGTTTGTTTTGTGTATGGTCCAGTGTATATTTACTAAATGCATGTATTTTTACGTTTTTAGAGCTGTATTATAAAGCGATACTGTGAGAAAAGATTTGTATCTAAATACCTGGCAACAATTGGAATTGACTACGGAGTCACAAAGTGAGTATATTGTTTATCTGGGTTTGTAAATCCATAGAAATTAAGAACCCTTTTCAAGTGATCTATATTTTCATCTATGCATTTATGTAGGTAATCTTGACATGGAGACTTTAAAAATAAATTGGGAAAGGTAAGAATAAGAGACCTTTGCAGATATATAGTGATCATATCATTTGTTCATCCAGCCAGTGTACTGAGCACATTCTGTTTGCCAGGCCTTGTGTTAGGTGTGGGATCTGCAGCAATGAGCAAGTTAACACAAAGCCTGACTGGCAGATATAACTTTTCAGGAAACATGTTTCTATATAAGCAGGTTTTACTAGCAGGTGTGTTTTCAGAGCATTTTGAAATGTCCTCTCTTTTTAGAATATTATATGGAAAATTGCTTTATTTTGGTTTATGATCTTTACGGCTTATTGAAATCTAGCAAAAATGATTTGGGAAGGGTGAAATTGAGTACTAAACCAAAACAAAACCCATTGCTGTCAAGTCGATTCTGACTCATAACGACCCTATAGGACAATGTAGAACATAAGGTTTCCAAGGCTGTAAATCTTTATGGAGGCAGACTGCCACATCTTTTTCCTGCAGAGAGGCTCGTGGGTTCCAATTGCCGACCTTTCATGTAGCAGCTGAACACTTAGCCACTGCATCACCAAAGCTCCTTGAAATTGGATATTAGTGGAGATTTATTTGGAGGTGAATCAAGAGTAGGTTCAGCTTGGGGAGACAGGGTTTAAATTAGCAGGAAAGAACACTGCCAAAGAGTAGAATTGAGATAGCTCACACCCTAAGTGTGGAATTTAAGGCTCTCACTATTCTGGCCCCAACCTGCCCTTCCCCTTTCTCTCATATTACATTCCTTTACACATTTTACTCTCCATCCACCCTGAACTACTCCTGTCATGCCTCCCTATCATGGTGCCATTATTCATTCTTTCCACCTGGAATGTCCTTGGCCCTCATCTCACCACCTGTCAGTTTCCCCACAGTGTAAAACACTACACCCATAAGGCCTTCTAAACACCTCCTTATCCATCAGGACTTTTTCTGGTTGCAAATGACAGAAATCTTATAGTTCTTAATGCTATTTATGATATTTATCATACACTGCCCTGTGTTACTATTATTTGTAGATGTTTAATGTCTCCTGCTTATAAGCTCCTTGAAGAAGGGGCTATTAATATAAATTATCTCCAAGTGCCTGGTACAGTGTTTATATACAGTAGGCACTCAACAAATATTTATTGTTAGGTAACATCTATACACCTAAACAGGAAATTTGCAAGATTAAAGTATGAAGGCAAGATTCAAGATGGTAGATATAAAGGGTGGGGTGTATCTATAGCAGAGAATGCCGCTTGTGTGAAGGGCAGAGTCAAGGTCAGGTGTGTCCTTCATGATTGTACTTAAAGCAGCTCTTTCAACCTACTTGAGTCCCATGGTGTATAAAACTCCTGGCTTCCAAGTCAGAGTTCTGTATAATGCTTTTATATCACCGTTTTTCAACTGACAGCAGCAGAATATGTTTCTGCAATTTTTCTTTAAAGAATGAAAATTGTACTGTTGGCTATGAAATGTGTCAAACTCTTCATCTAAAATCCACATTTCCTTCTTTCTAGTCTCTCTCTTTTCCCTTTCCTACTTCAGGGAACAGGATTTCATCAATAATACGGCAGAACATCCTACTTAAGGCAGTTTTGTTTTGAATCCATGTAAGTTGCTAGTTTATTTATCCAAGAAATGAGAATTACCAAATTATGCTACAGACCGGTGGTTTATTCAACAGACTTTTCTGTTTTGGGCTGAAATTATTTTTAAAAGATGGTTGTCTCATAGTGAGTCAAAACCAAAAAAAACCAAACCCACTGCTGTCAAGTTGATTCCGACTCACAGCAACCCTATAGGACAGAGTAGATTTGCCCCATAGGGTTTCCAAGGAGTGGCTGGTAGATTCAAATCGCTGACCTTTTGATTAGTAGCTGTATCACTTAACCACTGCACCATTAGGACTCAGGAAGATATAATTGACAGAAGTTCAACTTGGAACAACTCACTCAAGTAAAATGATATTCATGTAATCCAACTTCAAGGGTGCAGCTAGACCTCCGAGATGGCTGCAACCCAGTCCAGAATATAGCCAGGACATTTTCACTCCATCTCTCTCCTTATTGGCTTCAGTTTCTTAAGTGGACTTCTTCTACACAGCTGCCAACAGCTCCCGGGCTCATATTTTTTAACTTCTTTAAAAATCTCAAGGAAGGTTTTGATTGGCCCAGGTAGAGACAGGTACTTTCCTGCAGCTCAGTTAGCTGTGGCCAGCAGAGTGGGATCAATAATAAGATGGCAGAACTCATTTGAACCACAACTGGGAAAAGAAAGAGTTATGCTGTTTTGGGTAGTCAAAACAATAGATGTTCATTCCATCTCCTTCCTGTTTTTAAAACTGAAATTCAAATTTCAGTGTGCTTAAGAATTGGTTTCAGAGTTCACAAAAATGCAGATTACTAGGGCCCACTCCCCTAATATTTTGATTCACTGGGTCTGGGGTGAGGCACTGAAATCTTCATTTTTAACACCTTCCCCCGCCTCAATAATTGTGATGCAGTTGATCTTCAGACCACCCTTAGAAAAACACTGACTTGAGATATTACCATTTGTCCTAAAGTAATTTCCTCTCTCTGGCTTCTAAATTAAACTGACCACTTTTGAGTTCCAGTGTATGAATATATCTGTGTTACTTTGTGACTTTATAGACTTAAGTTCATCCCTTCTAAGTTGCTGTCTTTTTAAGGTAAATTTTTCTTCTACTTATATACGATCTTCTCCAGATGTTCTCAAACTATGTTACTATTTTGTTTTACTTTTCTCACTCTCTCTTTGTAAGATATAGCAGTCACAGCTACACTTGCTTTTCCAGATTTTGTGCATCTAGATTTGCTATAAGTGGAATGTGGTTTTCTGCTTTATTTCTCTTGCCCTTCTTGATGATACCTATACTCTGTCCTAACTTAGAATGTTCACACTGGGAGCAAGTAGAAGTTAGGGTAAGAACAGTGTTGGAAAGGAAGGAGAGAGTTCAAAAGACATTTCAGAGGGGAAAAAATCCACTGTGCCGTGATCATATTAAATTGAAAGTGTCTGTTTGGGTAACTCTGGGGCCTGGGTTGAGGCTGCAGTCCTCTGGGCAGGGTTTGCAATTTGCTTCTGCCAGCATCCCAGGATTTTACTAATCCAGGACTACTTTAAGAAGTTTCTCAGTTTGGAGTTTTCCAAACCATTAAGATAGAATAAATTCATACCTCAAATCCATGTTACAGCAGTGTTGTGATTAGGAATTCTCAGAGGAGGAACCAAACCACCTAGAACTGAGGCTAAGAGAGATAAGAGGCCTCCTTAGCAAGTGGGTTGAGTTTTTCCTAGCCTACTCTTTCATTTAGTCTTAGAATATAGTCCCTTGAGGATCACAGTATTAATGCAAGGGTCTTAGTTACAAATTCTCATTTAGTATGGGCCCACGGCCTTGTCATTTGAATCCTTTGGGACTGTTAAAACTCCCAGTTCTAGCGTCTGGTATTGACAGATGCCCTCAGGGATGCTCCAGCAAAAGTTTCATGCTTACTACACTGATTTTCTGCATCCTCTTTGATTATAGTCCCTAAGGAATTTTCTTACTTTCTTGCAAGATTTGCCTATTTATTTGAAAGAGTGTTTGTTGTATTTTATAACAGAGGGCTTTTAAAACATATCTGGTGTGCTGTATTGCCAAAAGCAGAATTCAACAATAGATCTTGGTGATATATTGGATTTAGAGGATGAGGAACATCAGAGATGCCAGAAAGATTTTTGACCTTGGAGATTGGAAGAGTGGTGTTACCACTGACCAGTATACGAAATGGGAAGAGAATAGTTAGAGAAAAAGAACATTTAAAATTTACCTACAGCAAGGAAATAAGGAAAGGAGCATACCCTGATGCCATCAACTTGAAAACCTGATGACCAAGGAAAATAAGCCAAAAGATTCTGGAGTGAAGCAGAGAAGCACAGCATCATGCATCTCCTACTATACTGCTGTACTCCACCTTCCCAACTACGTCTCAGAAAGTCATTCAGATAAGTTGAAAAACCCATGAGAAATCTCACTAATAATCTCAAACCTGGAGGATGAAAACTACATGGGTATCTTTGTCTTTTCCTTCTTCTGCTTAAGAAATAATGGAAATAGTTGCTGGGTTAAAATGTGTGTAGAGGAAACTCAACCACAGGGCTGACTCTTACTGATAGAAATAAATGCTGTAGGGGTAAATATTGAATTAAGGAAATGATCTGAGGGCCAAGGAAATAGGCCTACATCTCCCCAAGTTAGTGGAGGAGACTCTGGTACAGGACATTAAACAAAATATCAGAAGAAAGAGCGGAGCCCACATATTCTAAAAATGGCTGCATACTGCCTCAGCTGAACTCTTTAAATACACGCGCACACACGCATACACCCTTTTCTCCCAATTTTCACTGGCTTCAGAAAAGTAGACAGGATATTGAATACCCACCACTGAAACTGGCTTAAAGAAGATAAACTGGTCTCAGATAAGATGGAAAGAGAGTCAAGAATTTACCCACACTTTATTAGAACAAATAGAATATCCTGCAGCAAAAGCATGAGCAAGATGAAAAGAGCATGGCAATCAAGCTAATACACTGCTGTGAAAAAGAAAAAAGGAATGTGCTATGCACATACCCAACCCAAAAGCAAACCTATCTTGAGGAACAGAAAGAAATTCTTCTGAATTGCTTTAAGTTACAGAACAGCTTAAGACATGAATTCAGTAAAACAAGAGCCCAAGGATGAGGTGATGAAACGTCAAAATGAAATGAAGAGATTGCAAACCTAAGGAAACAAACAGGCTCAATACACTATCATTACAGAGAAATAAATTAGAAACACTAGAAAAGAATTCAAAGCACTGAAAGCTGAATTACTGTAAAGAAGTAAAACTTGAGATAGTTAAAATGAATACAGATGAAAAAGTCAAATTAAAGAATTGGAGGGAAACTAATAGAAATGGAAGAGACAGTCTCGGGGAACATCTAGCTCAATTGGCATAACACAGTTTATAAAGACAGTGTTCTACATTCTACCTTGGTGAGTAGTGTCTGGGGTCTTAAAAGCCTGTGAGCAGCCATCTAAGATACTCCACTGGTCTCAGCCCTTTGGGAGCAAGGGAGAATGAAGAGAACAGGATACAAGGAAAAGACTAGTCCAAAGGACTAATGGACCACAGCTACCAAGGCCTCCACCAGACTGAGTCCAGTACGGCTAGATGGTGCCCAGTTACCACCAATGACTCTTCTGACCGGGATCACAACAGAGGATTCTGGACAGAGCTGGAGTAGGATGTAGAACAAAATTCTAACACACACAAAAGAAGACCAGATTTACTAGCCTGAGAGACTGGAGAAACCCCGAGAGTATGGCCCCCGGACACCCTTTTAGCTCAGTGGTGAAGTCAGTTCTGAGGTTCACTGTTCAGCCGGGGATTGGACAGCCCCATAAAACAAGATGTGACTAATGAGGCACAGCAGTCCAGGGACAAGGACTAGAAGGCAGAAGGGGACAGGAAGGCTGGTAATAGGGAATCCAAGGTTGAGTAAGGACAGTGTTGACATGTAGTGGGGTTGTTAACCATTGTCATAGGGCAACATGTGTACTAACTGTTTAATGAGAAACTATTTTGTTCTGTAAACCTTCATCTAAAGTGAGAATAGCAGCACAACTGGAAGAATGTAATTGATGTCACCAAACTGTGCATGTAGAAATTTTTGAAATGGTGTATCTTTGGCTATGTATATTTTAACCCCCAAAAAAAAAGGTCAAGAAGGGAGGGGGTCGACATGTCGTGGGGTTGTTAACCATTGTCATAGGGCAACATGTGTACTGACTGTTTAATGAGAAACTATTTGTTCTGTAAACCTTCACCTAAAGTACAATTAAAAAAAAAAAAATGGAAGAGACAGAGATGGTCCAACATAAGGGTGAACAGCATCACTGAAGTAAAGAAGTCAACAAATATAATGGATGTTTTCAAAGATATGAAACAAGAAAAGTTACACTAAACGGGAAAGAACCAAATCTGCATATGGAAAAAGTAAACCATGCCCCAGGAAATTTTGAAACAGAATTCTCAACACACAGTTAATATTCTAGTTAAGCTACTGGACCTCAGGGGTAAAGAAAGGATTTTTCAGTGGTCTAAGGTAGGAAAAATCATCCTGGAGCAATAACTGTTGATATTCTCAAGGAAAGGAAGTGTAACTCAAAAATATTATATCCAGCTAAGATATCATTCACATATTTTAAAAAAGCATTTAGTACACACTTAAAAGGCAAAAGAAAGACTTGGACTAAAATATTGATGTAGATTGACTCTGCTCATTTCTGCAATGCAGTTAATGAGATCGTCACTCTTACATCAGATCCTGGTGAAGAACCAGATGATATCTGGCAGCACTGTGAGTTTAAAGAGCCTGCTGCCATGTAGGAGTCCAACTAAGTCCAGGTTTTTGATCATCAATGTGTTATCTCCAATCTCTGATCAAAAGGAGGGAGTGACTTAGGAGTTAAAATTGGAGACATTATTCCCTGCACTTGAGTGTAAAGGATGTGACCCAACTGGAGCTGGACTCACAAGAACTCACAAAGACTCACAAGGACACATCAACTGGGCCCTGAGATGTAAAAACAATAGCTAGGACAATCTTGTCTTTTTAATGACCTCTTGCTTTCTTCATGTATGTTGTCTTTGATGTCATTCCATAACTCATCTGGTGTTTGGTCATTAGTGTTCAGTGTGTCAAATCTATTCTTGAAATGGTCTCTAAATTCTGGTGGGATATACTCAAGATCGTACTTTGGCTCTTGTAGACTTCTGATTTTCTTCAGCTTCAACTTGAACTTGCATATGAGCAATTGATGGTCTTTTCCATAGTCAGCCCCTGGCCTTGTTCTGACTGATGATATTGAGCTTCTCCATCATCTCTTTCCACAGATGTAGTTGATTTGATTACTGTGTATTCCATCCAGTGAGGTCCATGTGTATAGTTGCCATTTATGTTGTCGAAAAAAGGTATTTGCAGTGAAGAAGTCATTGGTCTTGCAAAATTCCATCATATAATCTCTGGTGTCATTTGTATCACGAAGGCTGTATTTTCCAACTACCAGCCCTTCTTCTTTGTTTCCAACTTTAACATTCTAATGACCAGTAATTATCAGTGCATCCTGATTGCATGTTTGATCAATTTTTGACTGCAGAAGTTGGTAAAAATTTTCAATTTCTTCATCTTTGCATTATGGTTGGTGCATAAATTTGAATAATAGTCGTATAAACCGATCTTCCTTATGGGCATATGGACACTGTCCTATCACTCACTGACAGCGTTGTACTTTAGGATAGATATTGAAGTGTTCTTTTTGACGATGAACGCATTACTCTTCAATTTGTCATTCCTGGCATAGTAGAACATATGATTATCTAAATCGAAATGGCCAATAGCAGTCCATTTCAACTCACTAATGCCTAGGACATCAATGTTTATGCGTTTCATTTGACTTTTGATGATTTCCAATCTTCCTAGATTCATACTTCATACATTCCAGTTATTAATGGATGTTTGCAGACAGCTACCTGGCCAGCTTATTGGAAGAGATCCATATTTGTATGCATTCCAAAGAAAGGAGATCCAACAGAATGCTGAAATTATTGAACAATATCATTAATATCACATGCAAGTGAAATTTTGCTGAAGATCATTCAAAAGCAGCTGCAGCAGTTTATCAACAGGGAAATGCCAGAAATTGAAGCCAGATTCAGAAGAGGATGTGGAACTAGAGATATCATTGCTGATGTCAGATGGATCCTGGCTGAAAGCACAGAATACCAGAAAGATGTTTACCTGTGTTTTATTGACTATGCAAAGGCATTTGACTATGTGTATCATAACAAATTATGGATAACATTGTGAAGAATGGGAATTCCAGAACACTTAACTGTGCTTATGAGGAACCGGTACTTAGACCAAGAGGCAGTCATTTGAACAGAACGAGGGAATATTGTATAGTTTAAAGTCAGGAAAGGTGTGTGTTAGGGTGTACCCTTTCACCATACTTAATCTGTATGCTGAGCAAATAATCAAAGAAGCTGGACTATATGAAGAAGAAACGCAGCATCAGGACTGGAGGAAGAAGAATCATTAACAACCTACAGTATGCAGATGACACAACCTTGCTTGCTGAAAGCGAAGAGGACTTGAAGCACTTATTGAGGAAGATCAAAGACCACAGCCTTCAGTATGGATTAAACCTCAGCATAAGGGAAAAAAAAGTCCTCTTAGTGGACCAATAAGCAACATCATGATAAACAGAGATAAGATTGAAGTTGTCAAGGATTTCATTTTGCTTGGATCCACAATCAACACCCATGGAAGTAGCAGTCAAGAAATCAAATGACACATCTGTTTCAACAGATCTGTTTGAAGTGTTAAAAAGTAAAGATGTCACTTTAAGGACTAAGGTGCGCCTGACCCAAGCCATGGTGCTTTCAGTCGCCTCATATGCATGTAAAAGCCAGACCATGAATAAGGAAGACAGAAGAAGAATTGATGCCTTTAAATTGTGGTGTTGGTGAAGAATATTGACTATACCATGGACTGCCAGAAGAACAAACAAATCTGTTGTAGAAGTACAGCCAGAATGCTCCTTAGAAGGACTTACTTTGGACATGTTATCAGGAGGGACCAGTCCCTGGAGAAGGAAATAATGCTTGGTAAAGTAGAGGGTCAGCAAAAAAGGGGAAGACCCTCAACCAGATGAATTGACACAGTGGCTGCAGCAGTGGCCTCAAATGTAGCAATGATTGTGAGGATGGCACAGGACCAGGCAGTGTTTCCTTCTGTTGTACATAGGGTCGCTATGAGTCGGAAACGACTTGACAGCACCTAACAACAATGGCAACAGGATAATCTTGGAAAACTTCTTTTAGGGAAACTTTCACATAAACAAATACTTAGAGCACAAAAAAACCCATATATTTTCCAGTCGTATCTTTTTCTATTAGCATTTAGTGAATAGTAAGATTTGTTGGACCAATGAATACCCTCCTGACTGTCGTTATTGAAACTTGTACCAATGATTATTAAGAAAGACAATTCAAAATGTAGATTCATGGTGATTTAGCAGTTTTTAATCAGTACATGAAAAAGTGAAGCTTTAAATGATCTTACCCATTTGTAATGTCAATATATACTGATGATTTTGTAACATTCCTCAGACCCGGGCAGACATAGGTCTGGCAGCATGCTTGTCCATTTCCCACTTTTGCGTATTCCCTAATGTTCCTTGGACTCAGGTATACATGGCTCTAACATCATGCTTGTCTGTTTCCCACTTTTGCCTCTTGGAACATATGCTGAATAAAATGTTTCTTCTTGCTTTTAAAAAAAAAAGCATTTAGGCAGACTTCTAAAACATGAAAGAATTCAAAGCTTAGAACACCACGAGCCCTTCTTGACAACCTTACTTGACAATTAGATCCAACCAATTAAGAGATAATATGGAATACTGTTTTTTGTTAAATCTAAGTTGTCAGATGCACATTATTTTATGTACCACAAAGAAAGGAAACAAAAACATGGCCGTTAAATTCTGACATGCCGTTGATTATAGGATGGGGTCCTCATTTTACAGATGTTAAAATGTAAACAAATGTACGTCTTGGAATTGATGAAATATGGTAAAGAATTCAAGAATGAAGAAATCATGATAATATGGTTACTAGTTAGTATTGAATTAACTATACAAGTACTGTATTTTCATGCAAATAACATGAGCCTTCCTCATTTGTTTGCCAGCAGCACCGTCCTCCCCCTGTGAGGTATTTTCATAAGCGTGCTATGCTAACTTGTTTTTTTACAGCTGCATGTAAAAATAAATTGGCATACTGGCACTTACGAAAATACTTTGCAAGGGGAGCGCAGGGTTGGTAGACAAACAGAGTGCGTGTTATTTGCATAAAAATACAATAATATAAAACAACTGTAGGAATTATGGTTTCAGAGCTGTAAGTAAATGTTATACACTTGGACAAGGGAATAATAATAATAAACCAACTAGGAGGGACAATGAGAACAAACACTGATGTCCTTATATTTCATAGCAGGGAGCCATATCAATGCTAAAACTGAAACCTGTAGCTTAAAAACATAATGACTCCAATCTGTTAATTTATTGTTAATATCTATTTTTAACCTTAGAAGGATCTTTTAGGAAATAGTATTTCTTGTGGTAAAGAAGCATTTACATTTAAAGTTCAATCACTCCATCCAGTTCGCTTCAATTCCGTTTTATTTTGCTGAAGTCAAGAAAAAGTAAGGTTTATACTTTTTATTTTAAAATAGTATAATCCATTTTTATAAAAAACATTTATTTTTATCAGTCTTGTCTATGCCTAGAAAAAGTCTGCTGTGATGTTCATCTTATATTAATAAAGGTTATTTCTGGGTGATAGGGTTTGGGATAGCTTAAACTTTCAGCTTTGCATTTTTCTTTATTGCTTGAATTATTTATAATGTTCATTCATTTCCAATAGTGATTTTTCTTTAAAAAAGAAAAGATTGGGGGAGGAGCCCGGCAAGATGGCACTCTAGGCAGAAGCACCACGCCGTCCCTCCACAGCAAAGATCCAAAAAACTAAGCCAAACAGAGAATCAACAATCCTGAAACCCTAGAGCATCAAATGAAGAGGTAAAGAACTCAGCCAAACACCAAACGGAGTGAGAATACTGAAAGAGAACGCAGAACGAGGAGAGACTCATACAGAGATCCCCTACCAGCTAACGCAGTGCAGATCCACCATCTTGGACTTCTATCGGAGACCAGCAAACGGGAGAACGGGAGAGCAGCCTCGTGGAGCATCCAGTGGGAGACGGAACTGCCGTCTCTCATCTGTCCATTCCAACGGCAAGCTCCCCTACCATTCTTTTATGTTTGTATGTTTTTCGCTTCTGCTCCTCTCTCCTCTCTCCCATATCCAGCTTAGCTTCACACACAACCATCTCCCCGCTGCATCCTGCCTACCTGCACCATGCACTTGACATCACACCACCAAGCTGTGCAGGCACGCCCTATTGGAACCTGCCCAGCACTGACTACCGACTGTCCCGGTGGCTGCGGTGAGTGCCACAAACAACCTGTCCCAGTGGCTCCTATACAGCTAGACCTGCCCAGCTGTACCACAAGGACGAAACAAAAAAATCTACAATCAATAAACAAGAGAAATATCTACTGAATGCCCCGAAAACAGCACACAATATCAAAACATTTACAAAAACAAGACAAGATGGCTCCAATAGGCGTCCAAATTAAAACACCAGGTAACTCTTCTGTGGAAGAAAATGCACTAGAAGTACCTGATAGGGAACTCAAATCACTAATACTCGGAATTTTCCAAGAACTGAGGCAAAAAGCTGACAAACATGAGGAAAAAATAGACAAATTTATGGAAAACACAGACAAAAAATTGGAAGAATTCAGGAAGATGATGCAGGAAGAAAATGCCAAAATAAGTTCACAACTTGAAATTATACAAAGACAACAATTAGAAATCCAAAAGACAAACAACAAGATTTCAGAAATGGAGGATGTCATAGAAGGGCTGAGAAGTAGATTTGAAACCGTGGAAGATAGGATCAGTGGAACTGAAGACAAACACTTGGATACAACTCTGTTTTAGGAAAACTCAGAAAAAAGAACAAAGAAAAATGAAGAGACCCTGAGAGTTATGTGGGACACAATTAAAAGCAAAAACTTACCAGTGATTGGCATCCCAGAACAGAGGGAGAAAAGAGAAAACACAGAGAGGATCATTGAGGAACTGCTGACAGAAAACTTTCCCAATATCATGAAAGATGAAAAGCTGGCCATCCAAGAAGCTCAACGAACCCCATATAGAAGAGACCCCAAAAGAAAATCACCAAGGCATATCATATTCACACTCGCCAAAACTAAAGACAAAGAATCCTGAGACCAGCTCGTGAAAAACAAGAAGTCGCATACAGAGGAGAAACAATAAGACTAAGCTCAGATTATTCGGCAGAAACCATGCAGGCAAGAAGGCAGTAGGATGACATATATAAAATCTTGAAAGAAAAAAATTGTCAGCCAAGAATAATATATCCTGCAAAACTCTCATTCAAATTTGATGGTGAAATTAGGTCATTTCCAGATAAACAGAAACTAAAGGAATATGCAAAAGTCAAACCAAACTTACAAGAATTATTAAAGGGAGTTCTTCGATCTGAGGACAAACAGCTTCAGCTGACAGGCAGAACCTAGGACGCAGGATCATACCAGCCAGATACCAATCTAGGAAATGAACTATAGAGGACTATCCAAAACCAAAAGAAATACAACAGGGAATCAGAGCACTCAATGAAAGGATGACAACAACATCAAAACAATGAAAGAGGGAACAAACGGCATAGGTATAGAACCTTCTAATGGAGAGGAAGGCAAGGCGATACCAAGTAAGGGTAGACTGCTTCAAACTTAGAAAGATAAGGGTAAAATTCATGGTAACCACAAAGAAAGTTAACAAACCAACTCTCAAAAATAAAGACAAAAAACATAAAGTCTCAGCAAAAGCAAAACCTACAAAAACAAAAGAAATGAACACAAAATCAACAAACAAAAGTAACTCAGCACAAGAGAGTAAGAAGAACAAAGAAAACTTCAGCACCACAAAAAAAAGCACTACAAAATGACAGCAACAAACTTCCATCTATCAATAATTACACTGAATGTAAATGGACTCAATGCACCCATAAAGAGACGGAGAGTGGCAGAATGGATAAGAAAACAGGATCCATCAATATGCTGTCTACAAGAGACACACCTTAGAAACAAAGATGTGAATTTATTAAAAGTCAAAGGTTGGAAAAAAATACATCAAGCTAACAACTACCAAAAAAGAGCAGGAGTGGCAATTCTAATCTCAGATAAAATAGACTTTAAAACAAAATCTACCATAAAAGACAAAGAAGGACACTATATAATGATTAAGGGGATGATCCATCATGAAGACATAACCATAATAAACATCTACGCACCCAATCACAGGGCTCCAAAATACATGATAAAAACTCTAACAGCACTAAAAAGAGAAATTGACAGTTCCACAGTTAGAGTAGGAGACTTCAACACACCACTCTCAGTAAAGGACAGAACAATTAAGAAGAAACTCAGCAAAGATACAGAAGACCTAAAGGACACAGTCAGCCAACTGGACCTCATAGACATATATAGAACAATCCATCCAACCGCTGCAAAGTACACATTCTTTTCCAATGCACATGGAACGTTCTCCAGAATAGACCACATTTTAGGCCACAGAGCAATCCTCAACAAGATCCAAAATGCTGAGATAATTCACAGTATCTTCTCTGACCACAATGCCATCAAGGTAGAAATTAACACTAGAAAGAGCAAGGAAAAAAAATCAAACACATGGAAACTGAATAATAATATGCTTACACATCAAAGGGTAATAGAAGAAATCAGAGATGGAATTAAAAAATTCCTAGAATCAAATGAAAATGAAAACACATCATACCAAAACCTTTGGGACACAGCAAAGGCAGTCCTCAGAGGACAATTTATAGCAATAGATGCACATATCAAAAAAGAAGAAAGGGACAAAATCAAAACATTAACTACAGAACTCAAACAAATAGAGAACAGCAAAAAAAGCCTACAACCACCGGAAGAAAGGAGATAGTAAAAATCAGAGCAGAAATCAATGAAATAGAGAACAGAAAAACAATAGAAAGAATCAACAAAACCAAAAGTTGGTTCTTTGAAAGATTCATCAAAATCAACAAACCACTGGCCAGACTGACAAAAGAAAAACAGCAGAGGGCACAAATAACCCAAATAAGAAATGAAATGGGGGACATTACAACAGACCCAACCGAAATAAAAAGGATTATAACAGAATATTATGAAAAACTGTATTCCAACAAATTTGAAAACCTGGAGGAAATGGATAAATTTCTAGAAACACACGGCCTACCCAAACTACAACAAAGTGATATTGAAAATCTGAACAGACCCATAACAGGAGAAGAGATTGAAAAGGTAATAAAAAAACTCCCAACCAAAAAAAGCCTTGGCCCAGATGGCTTCCCTGGAGAATTCTACAAAACATTTACAGAAGAGCTTGTACCAGTTCTACTCAAGCTATTTCAGAGCATAGAAGAGGAAGCAGCACTTCCAAATTCATTCTATGAAGCCAGCATAACGCTGCTACCAAAACCAGGCAAAGACATCACAAAAAAAGAAAATTACAGACCAATATCTCTCATGAATATAGATGCAAAAATTCTCAACAAAATTCTAGCCAATAGAATTCAGTATCATATCAAAAAAAAAATACACCACGACCAAATAAGATTCATACCAGGTATGCAAGGATGGTTTAACATTAGAAAATCCATCAATGTAATTCACCACATAAATAAAAGGAAAGAAAAGAATCACATGATCATCTCAATTGACTCAGAAAAGGCATTTGACAAAGTCCAACACCCATTCCTGATAAAAGCTCTCAATAAAATAGGTATAGAAGGGAAATTTCTCCACATAATAAAGGGCATCTATGCAAAACCAACAGCCAACATCATTCTTAATGGAGAGAGGCTGAAAACATTCCCCTTGAAAACAGGAACAAGATAAGTATGCCCTTTATCACCACTCCTATTTAACATTGTGCTGGAAGTTCTAGCTAGAGCAGTAAGGCAAGAAAAAGAAATAAAGGGCATCCAAATTGGTAATGAAGAAGTTAAACTCTCCCTGTTTGCAGATGATATGATACTATACATAGAAAACCCTAAAGACTCCACGAGAAATCTACTGGAACTAATAGATTCAGCAGAGTAGCAGGATACAAGATAAACATTCAAAAATCAGTTGGATTTCTATACACCAGTAAAGAGAATGATGAAAAGGAGATCAGGAAATCAATACCATTTTCAATAGTCCCTAAAAAGATAAAATACTTAGGAATAAATCTGACCAGGAATGTAAAAGACCTATACAAAGAAAACTACAAAACACTGCTGCATGAAACCCAAAGGGATCTACATAAATGGAAAAACATACCATGCTCATGGATAGGCAGACTCAACATTGTGAAAATGGCAATTCTACCTAAAGCAGTTTACAAATACAATGCAATCCCGATCCAAATACCAGCAACATTCTTCAAAGAGATGGAAAAACTAATTATTAACTTTATATGGAAAGGGAAGAAACCCCGAATAAGTAAAGCACTACTGAAGAAGAAGAATAAAGTTGGAGGACTCACACTACCTGACTTCAGAACCTACTATACAGCTACAGTACTCAAAACAGCATGGTACTGTACAACAACAGAGACATTGACCAATGGAACAGAATTGAGAACCCAGATGTAAACCCATCCTTCTACGGTAACCTGATTTTCGACAAGTTCCCAAATTCCATCAAATGGGGAAAAGACAGTCTTTTTAACAAATGGTGCTGGCAAAACTGGATATCCATTTGTAGAAAAATGAAACAGGACCCATACCTCACACTGTATACAAAAACTACTTCAAAATGGATCAAAGACCTGAATATAAAGCCTCAAACTGTAAAATTCATAGAAGAAGAAATAGGACCAACACTTCAGGCCTTAATACATGGCATTAACAGGATACAAACCATAAACATCAACACAAAAAACCCAAAAGATAAACTAGATAACTGGGATCTTCTAAAAATCAAACACCTATGCTCTTCAAAAGACTTCACCAAAAGAGTCAAAAGAGAACCTACAGACTCGGAAAAAATTTTTGGACAGTACAAGTCAGACAAAGGTCTAATCTCCATAATCTACAAGAAAATCCAACACCTCTACAACAAAAAGACAAACAATCCTATCAAAAAATGGGCAAAGGAAATGAACAGACACTTCACCAAAGAAGACATTCAAATGGCCAACAGACCCATGAGGAAATGCTCGCGATCACTAGCCATTAGAGAAATGCAAATTAAAACCACAATGAGATACCATCTCACCCCGGCATTACTGGCACGAATCAAATACACTGGAAATAACAAATGTTGGAGGGGCTGCGGGGAGATGGGAACTCTTATACACTGCTGGTGGGAATGCAAAATGATACAACGATTTTGGAAAATGATATGGCATTTCCTCAGAAAGCTAGAAATAGACATACCATTCGATCCAGCAATCCCACTCCTAGGAATATATCCTAGAGAAATGAGTCGTCACTCGAATAGACATATGCACACCTATGTTCATGGCAGCATTGTTCACAATAGCAAAACGATGGAAACAACGTAGGTGCCCATCAACAGATGAATGGATAAACAAACTATGGTACAGACACACAATGGAGTACTATGCAACGAGAAAGAACAACAATGAATCTGTTAACCATCTCATAACATGGATGAAACTGGAGGACATTATGCTGAGTGAAATAAGTCAATCACAAAAGGACAAATATTGTATGAGACCTCTATTGTAAAAACCCATGAAAAAATTCACATGGAAAATGTAACAATCCTTGTCGGTTACCAGGGATGGGAAGGGGGGGGGGGTGGAATACTAAATAGGCAATAGATAAGTGGTATCTTGGGTGAAAGGTGAGACAGTACACAGTACAAGGGAAACTAACACAACCTGCACAAGAAAAGGTCATGGAGGCCCCATGGACACATCCAAACTCCCCGAGGGACTGAGTTGTTGGACGGAGGGCTCTGGGGACCATGGTCTCGGGGAACATCTAGCTCAATTTGCCTGACACTACTTAAAAAGATAATGCTCTACATTCTACCTTGGTGAGTAGTGTTTGGGGTCTTAAAAGCCTGTAAGCGGCTATCTAAGATATTACACTGGTCTCATCCCTTCGGGAGCAAGGGAGAATGAAGAGAACAGGATACATTGAAAAGATTAGTCCAAAGGACTAATTGTCCACAGCTACCAAGGCTTCCACCGGACTGAGTCCAGTATAGCTCGATGGTGCCTGGCTACCACCACTGACTTCTCTGACCAGGATCACAACAGAGGGTTCTGTACAGAGCTGGAGAAGGATGTAGAGCATAATTCTAACTCACAAAAAAAAAAAAAAAAAAAAACATTTACTGGCCTAAAGGAGACTGGAGAAACCTCGAGAGTATGACCCCCAGACACCCTTTCAGCTCAGAGGTGAAGTTACCTTCGAGGTTCACTGTTCAGCCTGGGAGTGGACAGCCCAGTAAAACTAAATGAGACTAACGAGGTACAGGAGTCCAGTGACAAGGGCCAGAAGGCAGAGGGGGAGTAGGAAGCTGATGATAGGGAACACAAGTTGAGTAAGGATATTGTTGATGTGTTGTGAGATTGTTAACCATTGTTATAGGGCAACATTTGTAGTAACTGTTAAATGGGAGGCTATTTTGTCCTGTAAGCCTTCATCTTGGGTGAGAATGGCAGCACAATTGGAAGAGCATAGTCAATGTCACTTAAATGTGTACGTAAAAAATTTTTGAAATGGTGTATCTTTGGCTATGTGTATTTTTGCCAAAAAAAAAAAAAACCTGTGAATTCAGAGGGTTAAAATGTTGTGGGGTTATTAACCAAAGTCATAAAACAGCATGTGTACTACTGTTACATGAGAAACTGTTCTGTAAGCATATTTGGAAACAAATATGCTATGGTATTAACAGTAGTTAATTCTAATATGAGTGTTTGTCATTTCCCTTTTCTTTATTTTCAAATTTCTAAGAACAAGTTAACTTTATTGCTTTTGCTTAAATGGAGATCTCAAGACAATTAAGCAGACATCATTAATAATGTACATTTTTGTTATTCTACTGCATGGTACCCAAGCATAACTGACTATAATTAAAATGTCTTTTACTCAGTGAAATAAAGATTTTTGTTTTTTCTCATCTTGCTCCTACTTGTCTCATATCAATTTTTCTTAATACCATTTATTGTTTAAGGGATGTGGCCCAAAATATTTTGCGTGAAGGTAATTGAAGGGACTTATTCCCAGTGGTTACAGTGTTCTTAAAATAAGGAAGCAGGATCACCTGTCAAGTTTCTGACTCTTATTAAGAGTATCTGGAATCAAGAATAGGCACTAAGAAAGAAAGCCTCTTTTAAATTTCACACACACACATTTTTGAAATTCACAGATGACGTAAGTGATATGAATGTAAATGCAGAGACCGTGACTTTCTTTGGGATTGTTTCCATTTGAACATTTCAGGGTTCAAGTCAGAGACAGAGAAGTCAAAGTTAACATCTTTGATATGGCTGGACATCCCTTCTTCTACGAGGTAAGAAAACCTTTTTGAGAAAACCTATATCCAGTATTGTTAATGGGTTTGGGGAGCAGTGCTGTGATGAACATGGGTATGCATATATCTATTCGTGTGACGGCTCTTGTTTCTCTAGGATATATTCCAAGGAGCGGGATAGCTGGATCGTATGGTACTTCTATTTCTAGCTTTTTAAGGAAGTGCCAAATCGATTTCCAAAGGGGTTGTACCATTTTACATTCCCACCAACAGTGTATAAGTGTTCCAGTCTCTCCACAACCTCTCCAGCATTTGTTATTTTGTGTTTTTTGGATTAATGCTAGCCTTGTTGGGGTGAGATGATATCTCATTGTAGTTTTGATTTGCATTTCTCTAATGGCTAATGAATGTGAGCATTTCTTCATGTGTCTGTTAGCTGCCTGAATATCTTCTTTGGTGAAGTGCCTGTTCATATCCTTTGCCCATTTTTTAAATGGGTTATTTGTCTTTTTGCTGTTGAGGTTTTGCAGTATCTTCTAGAATTTAGAGATTAAATGCTGATTGGATTTTTCATAGCCAAAAATTTTTTCCCAGTCTTTAGGTAGTCTTTTTACTCTTTTGGTGGATCTTTGGATGAGCATAAGTGTTTGATTTTTAGGAGCTCCCATTTATCTAGTCTCTCTTCTGGTGCTTGTGCATTGTTACTTCTAGTTTGTATTGTGTTTATGCCATGTGTTAGGGCTCCTAGCATTGTCCCTATTTTTTCTTCCATGATCTTTATCATTCTCAGTTTTATATTTAAGTCTTTGATCCATTTTGAGTTAGTTTTTGTACACGGTGTGAGATATCGGTCTTGTTTCAGTTTTTTGCATGTAGATATCCAATTATGCCAGCACCATTTGTTAAAGAGACTGTCTTTACCCCAATTAATGAACTTTGGGCCTTTGTCAAATATTAGCTGCTCATAGGTGGATGAGCCTATATCTGGATTCTCAACTCTGTTCCCTTGGTCTATGTATCTGTTGCTGTACCAGTACCAAGCTGTCTTGACTACTGTCGCAGTATATAGTAGGTCCTAAAATCAGGTAGTGTAAGGACTCTCACTTTGTTCTTCTTCTTGAATAGTGCTTTATTTATTCGGGGCGTCTTCCCTTTCCATATGAAGTTGGTGATTCATTTCTCCATCTCATTAAAAAATGCTGCTGGAATTTGGATCAGGATTGCATTGTATCTGTAGATTGCTTTGGGTAGAATTGACATTTTCACTATGTTGAGTCTACCTATCCATGAGCAAGGTATATTTTTCCACTTACGAAGGTCTCTTTTAGTTTCTTGCGGTAGTGGCTTGTAGTTTTCTATGTAAAGATCTTTTACATCTTTGGTTAGATTTATTCCTAAGTATTTTATCTTTTGGGGGGCTATTGTAAATGGTATTGATTTGGTGATTTCCTCTTCAAGGTTCTCTTTGTTGGTGTAAAGAAATCCAATTGAGTTTTGTATGTTTATCTTGTATCCTGAAACTTTGCTGAAATCTTCTATTAGTTCCAGTAGTTTTCTTGCGGATTCCTTGGGGATTTCCGTGTATAAGATCATATCATCTGCAAATAGAGATACTTTGACTTCTTCCTTACCTATTTGGATGCACTTTATTTCTTTTTCTAGCCTGACTGCTCTGGCTAGGATCTCCAGCACAATGTTGAATAAGCATGGTGATAAAGGGCATCCTTGTCTGGTTCCTGTTCTCGAGGGGAGTGCTTTCAAAGTCTCTCCATTCAGGATGATGTTGGCTATTGGTTTTGTATAAATGTCCTTAATTATACTGAGGAATTTCCCTTCTATTCCTATTTTGTTGAGCGTTTTTATCATGAATGGGTGTTGGACTTTGTCAAATGCCTTTTCTGCATCGATTGATAAGATCATGTTGTTCTTGTCTTTTGTTTATGTGATGGATTACATTGATTGTTTTTCTAATGTTGAACCATCCCTGCATACCAGGTGTCAATCCCACTTGGTCATGGTGAATTATTTTTTTAATATGTTGCTGAATTCTTATGGCTATAATTTTGTTGAGGATTTTTGCATCAATGTTCATGAGGGATATTGGTGTGTAATTTTCTATTTTTGTGGTGTCTTTACCTGGTTTTGGGTATCAGGGTTATGCTGGCTTCATAGAATGAGTTTGGGAGTATTCCATCCTTTTCTATGCTCTGAAATACCTTTAGTAGAAGTGGTGTTATCTCTTTGAAAGTTTGGTAGAATTCTCCAGTGAAGCCATCTGGGCCAGGGCTTTTTTTGTTGGCAGTTTTTTAATAACCTTTTCACGCGCTTCTTTTGTTATGGGTTTCTTTAGTTGTTCTACCTCTGTTTGTGTTAATTTAGGTAGGTAGTGAGTTTCTAGAAATATGTCCATTTCCTCTAGGTTTTCAAATTTGTTAGAGTACAATTTTTCATAGTATTCTGTTGATTCTTTTAATTTCAGTTGGGTCTGTTGTGATATCACCCATCTCATTTCTTATACGGGTTATCTGCTTCCTCTCCAGTTTTTCTTTTGTCAGTTTGGCCAATGGCTTATCAATTTTGTTGATCTTTTCAAAGAACCGGCTTTTGGACTTGTTAACTCTTTCAATTGTTTTTCTGTTCTCTATTTCATTTAATTCTGCTCTAGTTCTTTTTATTTCCTTCCTTCTGGCACCTGTAGGCTTCTTTTGCTGCTCTCTTTCTACTTGTTCCAGTTGTAGGGTTAAGGCTTTGATTATGAGCCTCTCTTGTTTTGGGATGTGTGCATTTATTGCTATAAAGTGACCTCGGAGCACTGCTTTTGCTGTATCCCAAAGGTTCTGGTAGGATGTGTTTTCATTCTTGTTTGATTCTATGAATTTCTTTAATGCATCCTTAATTTCTTCTGTTACCCAGTAGTTTTTGAGCAAGGTGTTGTTCAGTTTCCATGTGTCTGATTTTTTTTTCCTTGTTTTTTGTGTTGTTGATTTCCACTTATATGGCTTTATGGTCAGAAAAGAAGCTTTGTAGTATTTCGATGTTTTGGATTATGTTAAGGCTTGCTTTATGGCCTAATGTGTGGTCTATTCTGGAGAATGTTCCATGTGTGTTGGAAAAGAAAGTATACTTGGCTGCTGTTGGGTGTAGAGTTCAGTATATGTCTGTGAGATCAAGTTGGTTGATTGTATCGTTTAGCTCTTCTGTGTCTTTGTTGAGCTTCTTTCTGGATGTTCTGTCCTTCACCGGAAGTGGCGTGTTGAAGTCTCCTACTACTGTTGTGGAGCTGTCTGTCTCTGTCTTCAGAGCTGTTAGAGTTTATTTTATGTATTTTGGAGCCCTGTTGTTGGATACGTAAATATTTATTATAGTTATGTCCTCCTCATGTATTGACCCTTAATCATTATATACTGCCTCTCCATATCTTTTGTGGTGGATTTTACTTTAAAGTCTATTTTGTCAAAGATTAATATTGCCACTCCTGCTCTTTTTGGAGTGTTGTTTGCTTGATATTTTTTTTTCTATCCTTTGAGTTTTTGCCTGTTTATGTCTTTTAAGTCTAAGGTGCGTCTCTTGTAGGCAGCATATTGATGGATCATGCTTTTTTATCCAATCTGCCACTCTCTGTCTCTTTATTGGTGCATTAAGTCCGTTTACATTCAGTGTAATTATTGATAGGTATGAGTTTAGTGCTGTCATCCTGATACCTCTTTTTGTGTGTTGTTCACAGTTTCTTTGTTCTCCTCAATTTTCTGTGCTGAGTTGTTTTTATTTATGTATTTTTTTTTCATCTTTTTCTTTGTTGTAGATTTTGTGTTTGCTAGGTCTTTATGTTTTTCTCCTTTTTTGTTTTGATTTGTAGGATTGTTAGATTCCTTTGTGGTTACCTTAATATTTACCCCTAATTTTCTAAGTTTATTCTAGTCTTTTATTACTTTATATCACCTCAACTTCCCATCCATATAGAAAATCAATGTCTCTTTTTTTAAGTCCCTCTTTTTTTGTTTTAAAATTATCCTTTTTTTTTTTTTTTTTTTTACATATTGATATCTGTTTCCCAATTTTCAATGTTTTAGCTTTGATGTAATTTTGACTTCCGTATCTGAGTCAATATCTGGTTGCTCTGTCCTGTGTTCTAGTCTCACATTGTTAGCTGGTGTTGTTGATTATCTAACCGTAGGACTCCCTTTAGTATTTCTTGTAATTTTGGTTCGGTTTTTGCAAATTCCCTGAACTTCTGTTTATCTGGAAATGCCCTAATTACACCATCATATTTGAGAGACAGTTTTGCTGGATATATAACTCTTGGCTGACAGTTATTTTCCTTCAAGGCTTTAAATATGTCATCCCATTGCCTTCTAGCCTGCATGGTTTCTGCTGAGTAGTCCGAGCTTATTCTAATTGACTCTCCTTTGTAGATGACTTTTCTTTTATCCCTAGCCACTCTTAAAATTCTCTCTTTATCTTTGGTTTTGGTAAGTTTGATTATAATATGTCTTGGTGACTTTCTTTTGGGATCTACCTTATGTGTGGTTCGATGAGCATCTTAGATAGATATCTTCTCATCTTTCATGATATCAGGGAAGTTTTCTGTCAACAAATCTTCAACAATTTTCTCTGTATTTTCTGTTATCCCCCCCTGTTCTGGTACTCCAATCACTCGTAGGTTATTTCTCTTGATAGAGTCCCACATGACTCTTAGAGTTTCTTCATTCTTTTTAATTCTTTTATCTGATTTTTCCTTAAATAAGTTGGCGTCAAGAGTTTTATCTTCAGTGTCACTAATTCTAACTTCTACTGCCTCAATTCTGCTCCTATGACTTTCTATTGAGTTGTCTAATTCTGAAATTTTATTGTTAATCTTCTGGATTTCTGATTGCTGTCTCTCTATGGATTCTTGCAGCCTATTAAATTTGCCATTACGTTCTTGAATAACTTTTTTAAGTTTCACTACTATTTTGTCTGTATGTTGCCTGGCTGTTTCCGCATTCTGTCGAATTTCCTTTCTTATTTCTAGAAGAGTGCTGTATATTAATCTTTTGTATTCTGCCTCTGGTAATTCCAAGAAGTTCTCTTCCTCCAGAGAATGTATTGATTCTTTATTTTGGGAGTTTGCTGAAGCCATCATAGACTGCCTCTTTATGTGACTTGATATTGACTGTTGTCTCGGAGCCATCAGTAATTTATTGCAATTTTATTTTGTGTTAGCTTAGTGAGACCTAGCTTCTTACTTTGTTTTGTTTTGATATGCCCAAATAGGCTGCTCGTGTGGACTAGTTTGATTTTTGACACCTTTTGATCTCTAATGTCCTGTCAACAGATAGTTAGTTCTGAAACTAAGTACGTGCACACCAGAGTCTGTTAAATTTTCATATGTGGGATCAGCTCGGGTGTGCAGGAAGTTGGTCACCAAGTGTGTGATGCAGACTCTCACCCCCAGTCCTAGAGAGGCATGGGTGATTGGTGCGGGCACTGGACTCTGGCTGTGGTAGGGGATCACATGCTGAGCCAGGCAGGGAGCTGACGGGTGCTCCTGGGTGTCTGAAAGAAAAGTGTGTCCCTATTCTCTAGGGTGAATAGGCAGGTGAGTTTTGCAGCCAGGCTAAGACCACCCCACTCTGTTGGCTGCAAAGACTCAAAGGCACCACTTTTTCTTGAACTCCTGTAGCAGGTGACTAGGCACTTTAGGACCTACCACCAGCCCTCAAGACCCTGCTGCAGGTCAGTAAAAGTGCCTACTTGAGAGGCAGGGCTGTTTCGAGGATCACAAACCTGCCCGTTCACAGCTGAAGAATTTGAAGTTAAACTTCAGATGTTTGCCCTATTGTACTGTGGCAGTGAGGGCTAATGCTGTTGATATGGGTCCCCATAAATCTATACAGGTGTATAAGGCACTCAGAGTCTGCGGACCCCTGATTTCTGTGGCCAGCAGAGGAGCTGTGCCGACCCTGTGTTCCTGGCCTAGGGGAGCCAGCAGCTTGTTTGTTCCCTCTCCAAGGCCAGGAGAATGGGTCAGGGCGCCTTTTGGGATCTGCTTCCGGCCCAGTGAACTCCCGGTGCAGAGCGGGGAAGGAGGAGGTAAGAGGAAGAGAGGTTTTTCCCAAATCCGGTGCAGAGTGCAGAGGTAGGAGGTAAAAAGGAGAGAGGTTTTTCCCAATGGGCTTTTTTTTTTTTTTTTTTAATTGCTGCAAAAGGGTGCACGCATGTACTTATCCTACCCTCTTGGGAGCTGCTCTTCATTGGTTAGGAGTGTCCAAGCAGAATCTCTGCTGCCGGGTCTCTCTCGATGTGGAAACTGCTTCTCAAGCGCTTGCACAGCACAGCTGTTTGCCTGCTTCACCGTGGACTGGGGTGGCGGTGTCTCTGCAGTTTCCCCGCTGTGACTCTAGCACTCCTTACCTCTTCCAAACAGTCGTCCTCTCCCAGATGATTCAGATGGATTTCTTAACCTTGCCTTGTTCAGGGCTTCCAGATGTTCGTATAGAATCAAATCACTTGTTTTTCCAGGTCTTTGTTGTAAGAGGGATATAGGAAGCATCCGCCATGTTGACCACGCCTTCCTTTGATTTCTTGACTGCTGCTCCATGGGCATTGATTGTGGATCCAAGTAAAATGAATTCCTTCACAACTTCAATATTTTGTCTAGTTATGATGATGTTGCTTATTGGTCCAGTTGTGAGGATTTTTGTTTTATGTTGAGGTGTATCCATACTGAAGTCCTTGATCTTCATTAGTAAGTGCTTCAAGTCCTCTTCACTTACAGCAAGCAGGGTTGTGTCATCTGCATAACACAGGTTGTTAATGAGTCTTCCTCCAATCCTGATGCCCCGTTCTTCTTCATGGAGTCCACCTTCTCGGATTATTTGCTCAGCGTACAGATTGAATAGGTATGGTGAAAGGATACAACCTGATGCACACCTTTCCTGACTTTAAACCATACAGTATCCCCTTGTTGTGTTCGAACGACTTCCTCTTGATCTATGTACAGGTTCCTCATGAGCACAATTAAGTGTCCAGGAATTCCCATTCTTTGAAATGTTATTCATAATTTGTTATGATCCACACAGTCGAATGCCTTTGCATAGTCAGTAAAACACAGGTAAACAATTTTTCTTGTATTCTCTGCTTTCATCCAGGATCCATCTGACATCAGGAATGATATCCCTTGTTCCACGTCCTCTTCTGAATCTGGCTTGAATTTCTGGCAGTTCCATGTTGATATACTGCTGCAGCTGCTTTTGAATGATCTTCAGCAAAATTTTACTTACGTGTGATATTAATGATATTGTTCGATAATTTCCACATTGAGTTGGAAATTATCCAGTTTCTTGGGACTAGGCATAAATACAGATCTCTTCCAGTTGGTTGGCCATGTAGCTGTCTTCCAAATTTCTTGGCATAGACAAATGAGCACTTCCAGTGCTGCACCCGTTTGTTGTAACATTTCAATTGGTATTCCTTCAATTCCTGTGGCCTTGTGTTTTGCCAGTGCCTTCAGTGCAGCTTGGACTTCTTCCTTCAGTACCATCAGTTCCTGATCATATGCCACTTCCTGAAATGGTTGATTGTCAACCAATCCTTTTTGGTATAGTGACTCTGTGTATTCCTTCCATCTTCTTTTAATGCTTCCTGTGTTATTTAATATTAATATTAATATTGATTAGTTTAATATTGATATTTAATGTTGATTGTTAGTATATAGAAATCCAATTGGTTTTTGTATGTTCAAATTATTTCTTGTGGCCCTCTGAACTCATGTATTCTGTGAATTTTTTTGAAAATTCCTTGGGATTTTCTATGCGGCTAATTATGTCATCAGGAGTCCCTGGATGGCATAAATGGTTAAGCACTTGGCTACTCTTCATGAGGCTAGTAGGTACCTCAGAAGAAAGGCCAGGCAATCTACTTCTAAAAGATCACAGCCATTGAAAATACTATGGAGTGCAGTTCTACTCTGAAACACATGGGGTCGCCTTGAGTCAGAATCAACTTGAAAGCAGCTGGTTTGATTCTGGTTAATTATGTCATCAGCAAATTGAGACAGTTTTATTTCTTCCTCTCTGATTTATATGCCTTTTAATACCTTTTTATTATACTGGTTGGAACTTCTAATACTATATTGAATAAGAGTGGTGAGAGTGTACATCCTTTCTTTATTCCTGATCTTAGGGGAGAAGCATTCAGTCTTTCACCATTGTCATGGATTGAATTGTGTCCGCCAAAAATATCTGTCAACTTGACTAGGTCATGATTCCCAGTACTGTATATGATTGTGTAATCTGATCTGATTTTCTTATGTGTTGTAAACTCTATCACTGTGATGAGGTTATACGTGATCTCCTTATGTGTTGTAAACTCTGTCACTATGATGAGGTTATACTGATGACATCTGCAAGGTAGTGTCTTAATCGAATCTCTTTTGAGATATAAAACAGAGAAGCGAGCAGAGACACATGGGAAACTCATGTCACCAAGAAAGCAGTGCCAGGAGCAGAGTGCATCCTTTGGACCTGATGTTCTTGTGCAGAGAAGCTCCCAGAACAAGGAAAGACTGATGCATTACAAGGACCTTTCTCCAGAGATGACAGAGAGAGAAAGCCTTCGCCTGGAGCTGATGCCCTGAATTTGGACTTGTAGCCTACTGGACTGTGAGAGAATAAACGTCTCTTTGTTAAAGCCATCCACCCATGGTATTTCTGTTAGAGCAGCACTAGATGACTAAGACAACCATTATGTAAAATGTTAGATGCAGGTTCTTTTTGTAGATGCTCCTTATCAAGTTGAGGAAGTTTACCTCTATTCCTATTTTTGAGGGTCTTTATCATAAATGGATGTTCAATTTTGTCAGATGCCTTTTCTGTATCATTTGATATGGTCATATGATTTTTCTTTTTTAGCCTGTTAATATGGTAGTTTACATTGATTGATTTTCAGATATTGAACCAACCTTGCATCCCTGGATTAAACTCCACTTGGCCATTGTCTTAGTTATCTGGTGCTGCTATAACAGAAATACCACAAGTAGATGGCTTTAACAAACATAAATCTGTTCTCTCACAGTCTAAGCAGCTAGAAGTCCAAATTCAGGGCACCCCCTCCCAGGGAAGGCTTTCTCTCTGTGTCAGTTCTGGTGGAAGGTCCTTGTCATCAATCTTCCCCTGGTCTAGGAACTTCTAAGCACAGGAACTCTGGGTCCAAAAGACAAGCTCTGCCCCTTAGCAAATGTTTCTTGGTGGCATGAGGTCCCTATCCTCTCTGCTATATTCTCTTTTGTGTCTCTGAAGAGATTGGCTGAAGGTAAAACCTAATCCTGTAGATTGAGTCCTGCCTCATTAACGTAACTGCCTCTAATCCTTCCTGATTAACATAAAAACCAAACCAAACCTGTTGCTGTTGAGTCAATTTGGACTCATAGCAACCCTATAGGACAGAGTAGAACTGCTCCATAGGGTTTCCCAGCAGCGGCTGGTAGATTCGAACAGCTGACCTTTTGGTTAGCAGCCGAGCTCTTAACCATTGCACCACCAGGGCTGTATTAAGATCTTGTTGTTGTTGTTGTTTGGTGCCATCAAGTCAGTTCCAACTCATAGCAATCCTATGTACAACGGAACAAAACAGTGCCCGATCCTGCACCATTCTCACAATATGTTGTTATGTCTGTTATTGGCAGCCACTGTGTCAGTCCATCTCGTTGAGGGTCTTCCTCTTTTTCCCTGATCCTCTACTCTACAAAGCATGATGTCTTTCTCCAGGGACTGGTCCCTCCTGATAACATGTCCAAAGTATGTGAGGCATTCTGGCTGTACTTTTTCCAAGAGAGATTTGTTCGTTCTTCTGGCAGTCCATGGTATATTCAATATTCTTTGCCAACACCATAATTCAGAAGCATCAATTCTTCTTTGGTCCTCCTTATTCATTGTCGAGCTTTTGCATCCATATGAGGCTATTGAAAACACCATGGCTTAGGTCAGGTGCACCTTAGTCCTTAAAGTGACATCTTTGCTTTTTAATACTTTAAAGAGGTCTTTTGCAGTTAGGATTTACAACACATGGGATAATCACATCAGATCTCAAAATGGTGGACAACCACATAATACTGGGAATCATGACCTAGCCAAATTGACACACATTTTTGGAGAACACAATTCAATCCATTACAGTCATGGTGTATAATTTTTGCCTTATATATTCTTGAATTTTATTTGCAGATATTACGTTAAAGATTTTTATGTCTGTATTCATGAAGGATAATGATCTGTAATTTTTTGGGGGGAGGAGCAATTTTTTCCTGGTTTTGGTATCAGGGTAATACCAGTGATATAATAAGCCAAGCCCGTTGCCATGAAGTCGATTCCAATTCATAGCAACCCTACATGACAGAGTAGAACTGCCCCATAGCATTTCTAAGGCTGTAAATCTTTATGGGAGAAGACTGCCACATCTTTCTCCCACAGAGTGACTGGTGGGTTTGAAACTGCTGACCTTCCAGTTAGAGCCGAACACTTAACCACTGTGCCACCAGGTATCCTGAGTGATACTAATACTAGTGTTGAAGTTTCCAGCTATAATTGTGGATTTGTCTATGTCTCCCTTCAGTTTTATCAGTTTTTGCTTTACATACTTCGCAACCCTGTTGTTTAGTGCATGCATATTTAGGATTACTATGTCTTCAGCCTTGAAAACCATGTGAAGCAGCTCTACTCTGCACACATGTGGTCTCCATGAGTTGGAATCAACTTGATGGCAACTAACAAAAACAACATATCTTCATTATATAATTTTATCTTTGTGTAATGTCCTTCACTGCCTCTGGTACTTTTCTTTGCTCGGATGTCTACTTTATCTGATATTAATACAGCCATTTCTACTTTCCTTTGATTAATGTTTGTATGATATATCTTTTTCCATCCTTTTATTTCAGCCTGCCTGTATCTTTGTATTTGATATGAATTTCTTGTAGAAGGCAGACATTTGAGTCATATTTTTTAATCTACTCTGCCAATTTCTTTCTTCTAATTGGTATATTTAGGCCACTTACATTTAATGTAATTATTGGTATGTTAGGACTTAAGTCTGACATTTTATTTTTTGTTTTCCATTTGTTCTGTTCTTTGCTTTTCTGTTTCCTCTTCTTACATTCCTGACTTGAACTTTTTTTAATTTTAATTTTTATTTATCCACAGTATTTTTAGTATATCTCTTTGTGTAGCATTTCTAATGGTTGCTCTACTTTGTCCTGTAGGGTTGCTATGTGTCAGAATCGACTCGATGGCAATAGGTTTGGTTTGGTTTGGTATTCTAGGTATTACATTACATATACATAATTTATCACAACCTATTGGTGTCATCGTTTTACCAGTTTAAGTGACATATAGAAACCTTACCTCCTTTTACATCATTTTACCCTCCCATATTAATAATTGTCTTAAATATTTTGTCTACATACATTTAGAACCATATCAGACAATATTATAATTTTTGTTTCAACTGTCAAACATAATTTAGAAAACTCAAGAGGAGAATGAAACCCTATTTTATTTACCCGTGTTTTTGCTTACTGTGTTCTTCCTTCCTAAGGTTCCCAG
This sequence comes from Dugong dugon, assembly GCA_030035585.1. Taxonomy (NCBI): domain Eukaryota; kingdom Metazoa; phylum Chordata; class Mammalia; order Sirenia; family Dugongidae; genus Dugong; species Dugong dugon. The sequence continues at coordinate 76,068,652 of CM057473.1, forward strand.
GTTACTTCTTTTATCATTGCCTTTCTGTTTAGAGAGCTTCCTCATCTATGCTTTCCATTCTTTTGGGGTAGGTCTGCTGGCAGATAATTCTTTCAGTTTTCCTTCAGCTGAGACTGTCTTGCTTTCCCTTTTCTTCCTGAAGAATATGTTTGCTGGGTATATGATTCTGAGTTGATAATTCTTTTCTTTAGCACTTGAAAAATATCATGCCACTTCCTTCTGGCCTCCATGGTTTCTGATGAGAAATCCTCCATCATTTAAAAAAATTTTTTTTTCTCCTAGGTAAGTGTCATGGATTGAATTGGGTTCCCCCAAAATACCTGTCAACTTGACTAAGCCATGATTGCCAGTATTGTGTGATTGTCCACCATTTTGTCATCTGATGTGATTTTCCTGTGTGTTGTAAATCCTGTCTCTATGATGTCAGTGAGATGGGATTAGTGGCAGTTAATTGATAAGGCAGGATTCGATCTGTAAGATTAGATTGTGTCTTAAGCCAATCTATTTTGAGATATAAAAGGGAGAATCAGGCAGAGAGGAGAGGGACCTTATACCCCCAAGAAAGAAGCACCAGGAGCCCAGTGCGTCCTTTGAACTCGGGGTCCCTGAGCTAGAAGCTCCTAGACCAAGGGAAGATTGATGACAAAGACCTTCCCCTAGAACTGACAGAGACAAAGCCTTCCCCCAGAGCTGGCATCCTGAATCCAGACTTCTAGCCTCCTAGACTATGAGAGAACAAACTTCTGTTTGTTAAAGCCACCCACTTGTGGTGTTTGTCTTATAACAGCACTAAATAACTAAGACAAACTCCGATGACATGAATGTTAGATCTTTTGTTGTAGCCCCAGAGATCCCTGAGGCTCTAGTTCTTTGTGATTTTTTTTGTTTGTTTTTTTCTGTTGTTCAGATCAGGTAAGTTTTATTCTTCTGTCTTCTAGTTTACTTATTATTTCCTCTATCTCCTCATTCTGCTGTTGAGCCCATCCACTTTTTATTGTTATTTTGTGTTTTGTTTATTGTATATATTTTGCTTTTTATTTTGTTTATTATATTTTTCCATTCTAGTATTTCCAGTCAGCTTTTGCTGAAGTGGGTGTGGGTGGGAGACAAGTTTTTTCAGTGGTGTTTGACTGCAGTAGAACAGTTAGTGTCTAAAATTTTATGTCTTATTAGTCTGTACCTTTCCTGGTCCTCTGACTAGAGAGAGTATTGTTTTATTGGAGCTTGCTTTTTTTTTCTTTTTGGTCTACATCCCTTGGCATTTCCAAATTGCTGGGTTCTTGAGTTCCAAGTCTAGGATATATGAGACAAGAACAAAACTCTGGAAACTCACTACTGTGTCATTCCTCAGGTCCTGAGGTCCCTAGCCAGTCTGCCTTCTTTCCACTTTTCAGAGTCCTCTTATGCATGTTTTATATATAATGTCCATGGTTTTTAGTTGTACTTAGCAGGAGGAATAGAGAAAAGCACACATGTATGCCATCCTCCCAGAGGAAACATAACTTTTAATGGCTACATAATCTTCCATTTTATGAATATACCCAAATATTGAGGTAAAATGAATTCCTTTTAAATATGAAGCCTTATACTGTATTAAATCAATTTTAAAAATGTAATATATTGCCAGAGAAAACATCGTGAAGGGTCTAATTGACCACAGGTTTGACATAGATGCTAAGTGCTAGCATAAATCTTAGACTACACCAAAGTCGTATAAATGGAAAGTTAGAAAATGCCTGAGAATTAATGTGGTCCAGACCTCTGCTCAATGTAAGAATTCATTCTGCAGCATTACTGATGTATATTCATCATTCATTCACCAGATATGTATATACCACGTTCCCTGCTAGACGCTAGAAATACACGGTCCCTTGCCCTCACGTAACTTAGGTATATCAGAGAAGACACACATTAAACACATGACAGAATGCTTGAGAGTAGTTAATACCCAAACATAACTTATCTGGGAGAGAAGTTCTTTTGGAGGCAGCAATGTTTAAACTGAGAGCTGATAGATAAAGCAAGAGTTATGTAGGTTGGTGGGAGTCCAAGAAAATAAAATACACAGGACAGTTTTGAGTGGTACAGACTGTAAGAGTCTGGTGAATGAATATCTCTGATTGGGTCTCACTGCTTCATGAGATAATCCTTTATAGAGTTAAAACCTCTAGCAGCTTCTCCCTTATGAAGGCTGCCTTCCTTTGACTTTCCCCACTGATTCTAGCCTTGCTTTTAAGTAGCATAGACTGATTCTCTCTGCTTCTGTAAGAGAGCCTTTCTAGTATTAGTTAGTCCACTCCTCTCCAGGTGAAACATTTTTAATTCCTGCCACAGCTAGGCCTATCTGCATTCCTATTCAGCATCATTTGTAGATAATCTATAGGTAGTTGATATGGAGCTGAGAACTGAACACAGCATCCCATATACAGTCTAACTAGTGAAAAACACTGAGTGTTTCTGTTACTTTCTGTTATTAGACACTAGAGTCTTACTAATGCAACCTGAGATTATAGTTGCTTTTTTTTTTTAGCAGCTCATAAAAATAGAAGTGTCAGAGAAATGAGGGGGCCTCTCTTACCACCAGTCTTGCTTCCATTGATATACATGCCTGAATTCTGAAGTTTATTGGTATGAGTTAGAGGGAGGGTCTCATAGAAGCTTGATTTTAGAAATCTTCTGAGGCCTGAGTAATATTAAACCAACAGCTTGCTCTAACCACATGCTGGATGAATTCTGTCTTAGTTATCGATTGCTGCTATAAGAGAAATACCACAAGTGGATGGCTTTAACAAATAGAATTTTGTTCTCTCACAGTCTGGGAGGCTAGAAGTCCAAATTCAGGGTGCCAGCTCCAGGGGAAGGCTTTCTCTCTTTGTCAGTTCTGACATAGGTCCTCGTCATCAATCTTCCCCTGGTCTAGGAGATTTTTAGTACAGGGACCCTGGGTCCAAAGGACATGCTTCTCTCCTGGTGCTTCTTTCTCAGTGGTATGAGGTCTCACCCCTCTCTGCTCAATTCTCTCTTTTATATCTCAAAAGATACACAACCTAATCCTAGTCCAAAGGACTAACTGTCCACAGCTACCAAGGCCTCCACCAGACTGAGTCCAGTACAGCTAGATGGTGCCCGGCTACCACCACTGACTGCTCTGACCAGGATCACAACAGAGGGTTCAGGACAGAGCTGGAGAAGGATGTAGAGCATAATTCTAACCCACAAAAAAAGGACCAGATTTACTGGCCTAAAGGAGACTGGAGAAACCCCAAGACTATGGCCCCCAGACACCCTTTTAACTCAGTGGTGAAGTTACCTTCGAGGTTCACCGTTCAGCCTGGAATTGGACAGCCCCGTAAAACCAAATGAGACTAACCAGGTACAAGAGTCCAGTGACAAGGGCCAGAAAGCAGAAGGGGAGAAGAAAGCTGGTGATAGGGAACCGAAGGTTGAGTAAGGGTATTGTTGATGTGTTGTGAGATTGTTAACCATTGTCATAGGGCAACATTTGTAGTAACTGTTAAATGAGAAACTATTTTGTTCTGTAAGCCTTCATCTTAAGTGAGAATAACGGCACAATTGGAAGAGCATAGTCAATGTCACTGAACTGTGCATGTAGAAATTTTTGAAATGGTGTATCTTTGGCTATGTGTATTTTCACCAAAAAATAAAAAGGTTGAGGAGTTAGAGGGTTGATATGTTGTGGGGTTGTTAACCAGTGTCATAAAACAACATGTGTACTTGTGTTTCATGAGAAACTATTTGTTCTGTAAGCCTTCACCTGAAGTACAATAAAGAATAAATTTTAAAAAGTTTTTAAATATTAAAAAAAAAAAAATACAACCAATGCTATAGATTGAGTCCTGCCTGATTAATATAACTGCCTCTAATCTTGCCTCATTAACATCATAGAGGTTAGGATTTACAACACATAAGATAAATACATCAGATCACAAAAGGGAGGACAACCACACAGTACTAGGAATCATGGTCTAGCCAAGTTAACACACATTTTTGGAGGACACAGTTCAATCCATAACATTCCATCCTTTGGCCCACCCAAAATTCATGTCCTTGCCGTATGTAAAACACATCCACTCCATCGTGTCATCACAAAAGTCTTAAATCAACTCCAAGTCTGAATTCCATCCTGGGGCAAAATTCCTCTTCATCTGTGAAATCTAGAATACAAGTTATCTGATTCCAGAGTACAGTGGTGGAACAAGCACAAGGTAGACATTACAAATGGGAGAAATTGGAGAGAAAGAAGGGATAACAGGCACCAATCAAGTTAGCAGAACACATTACATTAGCTCTCAAAGCTTGAAAATAATCCTCTGTTCTCTGAGACCATTTAGGCAGTGGCCCTGTCCTCCAGACTGGGTGTTGGCCATACTCTCTGGATTCTGGATGGAGGCCTCTTGGCCCTGGCTTCAGCTCTGCCTTTCAGGCCCACTGGAATGACAGCTCTGCTCCCTTGCATTTGGGCAGCTCCATTTTCCTAGCCTGTCTGAGTAGTGACCCCTCCCCCTCTGCCACCACAGGCCTCATTCTGCCCGTTGGGCATGGCAACCCTGACCCTCAGTTTTCAGCAGCAGATCCAGCCCCGTCTCACTGGCACTTATATAAGGCAGCCCCACACTCCGGAACTGAATTAGTGAAGATGACTTTTTGAAACCTAGGAGGCCATGGCCCCGCCCTTTGAGACCCCACAGTTCGTGGCCCTACCCTTTGAGACTGAGGCAGCTCTCCTTCCTGTGCTCCTTGTATTCAGCTTCTGCTTCCTGGTTCCTTGGCCTCTCAGCCCTCCTGGCCTCTTGGGCTGACCCCGCCTGTGCCCTGCTCAGGCAAGTGTTCCAAAGATCTTCAGCTCTACTGATAAGTGCTTGGAGGCATCCCACTCTGCCAATAAACCTCGGCCAGAAGGCACTTAGCTGTCTCCCTCTGTGGGTTGGCAAGCCTAGCCCCACTGGTAAGTGCCCATAGGCACCACACTCTACCAGCAAGCCTCCTGCCTGAAGGCAATTATCTCTTTTGTTCCGTGGGTCGGCTCTCACAGCCAGTCTCCTGGTTCTGCTGCTGCCATTTCTCTGCTGCTGCTTCTCGCCATCTATACCATCTCTGGTGTTACAACTCTCACTTCCTTCTGAGCCCTCACCAGATTGTCTTTGGTGTCCATAATTCCACCAACAGTCTCTTCAAGGAAATCTAGTCTTTTACTATTAGGCACTTTAAAACTCTTCCAGCCTCTACCCTTCATAGTTTCAAAACCACTTACACATTGTAGGTATCTGTTAGAGCAGCACCCCACTCTCCTGGTACCAAATTCTCAGTTATCTAGTGCTGCTATAACAGAAATACCACGAGTGGATGGCTTTAACAGAGAGAAATTTATTCTCTCATAGTCTAGGAGGCTGGAAGTCCAAATTCAGGGAGCCAGCTCCAGGAGAAGGCTTTCTCTTTCTATCAGCTCTTGGGGAAGGTCTTTGTCATCAATCCTCCCCTGGTCTAGGAGCCTCTCAGCACAGGGACCCTGAGTTCAAAGGATGCACCCCACTCCTGGTGCTTCTTTCTCAGTATTATGAGGTCCCATCCCTCTCTACTCGCTTCTCTCTTTTATATCTCAAAAGAGATTAACTCAAGATACAGCCTAATCCTATATATTGAGACCCACCTCATTAACATAACTACCTCTAATCCTGCCTGATTAACATCATAGAGGTTAGGATTTACAACACATAGGATAATTACATCAGATCACAAAATGGAGGACAACCACACACACAGTACTGGGAGTCATGGCCTAGCCAAGTTGACACACATTTTTAGGGGACACAATTCAATCCATAAGTTTCCCATCTCTGCTTCTTTAAGAAGTAAAGACTCCCAATTCCCTTAGCATTGTATTTAATTAAACTTTGGATGCAGCAAGCCTGCCAGAACTACCATTGGAAGGTTTTTTTGGGGAGACTAAAATAATAGAACTACAGTGGACCACTGAGACATCTACTTTGATCTTTTCATTTAGCAGATGAGAAAACTAACACTTGGTGTGATAAAATAACTTACTTAAGATTACATGGGTAGCTAGTTGCTGAGCCCAAACTTGAACATAAATCCCCTGAAAGAGGAGTCCATTGAACTTATTTAAATCTACTTTTACATGCAAATCTCCCACTGGACAGCATGACCTGCATTTTGAAGTTCTTTCTTGTCCCCTTTGTCCTGTCCTTCACAACTATTCTCTTCTGTAGCACATTCAGCCATTCAGTTAAATAAATATGTCTTGGATTCTTACATCTGCTTGGCCCTGTGGATGACACAAAATGGATGCACCAAGGTCCATGCCTTCACATTGCTTACAGGCTGGTTGGAAGACAACTGGATATGCTGATAACTATAAAACTAGGCAGGAAGTGATATGAGCACCATTAGAAGTACAAAATGCTGTGGTACTCTAGGAGAGAGAGAGATTATGTTTGGCAGAGGGCAGGGGGTTAGATGGGGCAGAAAAAGCTTCCTGAAAGATATAGCAATGAAGATAAAATGGTGTCCATTTCTCGGTGGAGTTAGGAAGGTACAAGGCAGGTTTGGGGAATGAGAGGTTATCCAGTTTAAAGAACAGGATGATAGGGAGGTTAAGACTGGGGAGGTTTGTGGAGGACAGATCAGAAACTTTTAATGCCATTAAAAGGCAGTTTTAAAGGCAGTGGAGAAACAAGAATTTTTGAGCAATGGAAATTAAATGACAATGAGCTTTAAAAAGATAAACAGTCACCTTATGATGTTGCTAGAGAGATTACTTAGAAGACTCTTGAAGTGGTGCAGTCAAGAGAGAATGTTGGCAATGAAAATGGAAAGGAAGTGACAAGTACAAGAAACATGGCAGAGGTGGCCCCTACAGCACTGTTTGAGTCTGCTCAGTGAAGGGAGAGGAAAACAGCAAAGGTTAACACCGAGCTTTCAATCTAAATGACTTGGAGAATGGTATGACATTTTCATCAATAGACATTCAAGAGAAGGAAAAGTTTAGGGAGGAAGAAGTTGGTAGGTTTTCTATTGTACATATTGAGTTTGTGATTCCAAACAGGACATCCAGATGAAAGAGTCTAGTGCTGATGGAAAAGCAGGTCTGAAAGCTCAGATGAAGGGTTCACCTTGGAGGTTCTCACAGTTCAAACTGTGCAAGTGGTTGATGTTGCTGAGTTGAGAGGAGGGAGTAAAGACAAGAGTTGATGAAAGTTAAATTTAAGGACCAGGGAGCCAAGGCAGGAAGAATTTCAGGAAAGAATTGAGAGTCTGCATTGTTATCTACTGCATGAGTACTGAGAGGAAAAGACTACTGGTCTTCATCATTTTAAATTCTTTCTGATTTTGTTGCCTTTAATTTTAGGGGATAGTTTCTTAGGTTTCTGAAAGTTAATTAAAAAAAAAAAAAAAAAAAGTTTCCATAACGACCCTATAGGACAGAACAGAACTGCCCCATAGGGTTTCCAAGGAGCAGCTGGTGGATTCGAACTGCCAACCTTTTTTTTAGCAACTGAACTCTTAACCACTGTTCAGGGCTCCCTGAAAGTTAACAGGCACTTATTTTTCTTGGTCTAGGTGCCTATCTATACTCAGAAACCCACACACACTCCATGTCTGGTGTGTTAAGATGTCTATTTCTTACTACATGTCCAGTGTGAGTCTTTGTATAAAGTGGAATTTTATGAAAAAAGTGTGTAATACATGGCTTCTGTCAAGGTCCTTACTGGCCTTTTGGCCTGAAAGCCCCCTATCTGTCAATACTGCTCCTCACCCACTCAGCCTTTCGTTGCCTCTGCTGCTTTAATGTGCCCTGTACTCATGCTGCCTCTTCCTGAAATTGTAGATATGCCCTAGAGGTGAGTTGCCATTTCTAATATAAACATCAAAGGAGGCCAATCAGAGAATGAATGTAAGGAAGGAAGGAAGAAGGTGCTAATAATACACTTTGGTTTCCAGGCACCATGCTAGGTGCTTTGCCCTCATTATCTCATTTAATCCTCATAATAACTCTGTGAAGTAAGCAGTATTATCCCCATTTTACAGATGAGGAAACTGAGACGCAGAGAGGTTAAGTGGCTTGCCCAAGATCACACAACTAGTAAGTAAGTGTGGACTCAGATCTGTCTGGTTCCAGAGCCTGTGCTCTTTCCCGTTATACTATACTGAGGCTCTGAGTTTAGAGTTCCAAAGTTGGTATATAGGCCCAAGAGTCATAGGGAACCTCTGCTTAGCATTCTGGGGGAAGCCAACTTTGTGATGTAATATATATGGCTATGGCCCTTGCTGATACAGGTGTCATTTTTGCCTTAAATTTTTTAATTTTTCACTCACCTTTCTAGTTCTTCCTAAGAAGAGCTTTACTTTCTATATAATTTGTGTTCTTTTAAGGTCTACTAAAAACAAAGATTAATTGTCTCTGGGCAGTACAACTGGAGATGAAGGGGGTGGGGCAGGAGGCCATTGTTTTTTATTATAAGTCCTTCGGCACTAAAAGATCTTTTTAATCATGTCTGTACATTACTTTGATAATTAAGTATCAGTAGGTATTGAGATACAGTATCAAATACTATGAATGCACAAAATAATGCACTTTGTTAATGACAGTGAAGTACATTTTTATAAAATCACAAGACCTATATTTTGTGCATCTGTTCTTTTATATGAAGGTTCGCAATGAGTTTTACAAGGACACACAGGGCGTGATACTGGTTTATGATGTTGGGCAGAAAGACTCCTTTGACGCTCTTGATGCGTGGCTGGCAGAAATGAAGCAAGAGCTTGGACCTCATGGAAACATGGAAAACATTATATTTGTAGTGTGTGCCAACAAGGTAACTGGTTTGGAAATGGTATCAATTTTCTAGATTCATTATGGAAAGAGTGCAGCTCTGCATTTTGGATAACAAATAAAAAGAAAGAATAACCTCTTATTCTGTAATACAGGAATCAGCAATCTTTCAGAATGTGTTTCCCTAAGACAACAACAACAAAAAACCAAAACCTAGATTTTTCTCTTATTTTTTTTCCTAGTCTCATACTCAGGGGAGAATATTGGTAACTGAGCAGGAGAAGTAGATTCTAATAGTCACTCTCTGACCTGATGAAAGGAGGGCATTAATTAGGTGAAATGCGGACTGTGAAAAGGTATGAAAAGTGGACCTTGACCCTTGAATGTGGCAGGTATGATGAGGTCAGCTTTCACAGAGATGAGTAGCAGCTGTTTTCCTATGGGTTAAAGAGGAAGTATGGTAGTAGGCACTAGCCCTTTTGCCACAGAAGATCAGTCTACGTTCAATATTAGTATTTTTGTTCTTTTTGGTCCTAGCAATTTTTTTTTCACTAGTTCTGGGGTTTACTAACAATAGTTTTTGCCGCAATAAAGGATAGACGAAAACCTCACTGTGCCTGTTCTGGTAGGACAAGGCTGGAATCTTCTCTCTACCTCCCAACTTTCTATTTCAGATTGATTGTACCAAGCACCGCTGTGTAGATGAAAGTGAAGGGCGTCTTTGGGCTGAAAGCAAAGGGTTCCTGTACTTTGAAACTTCAGCACAAACTGGAGAAGGAATCAGTGAGATGTTCCAGGTAACCTAGCGTATTGTCATTTTAGGTTCAAAGCTGTGACCATACCAAATTTTAGTTTAAATAATGAGAATCAGAAAAGTAATAGGCATTTCCCTTTAGAATAGGCTCTTTCTTTCCAGAAGCTAGAGAGTGAGTGTATATGTTTTGTCTTCTGTCTGTTTATAAACCAATAAATTCTAAACCTGGATAATCATCACAATTACCTAGGGAGATTTTTCAAAATAGATTTCTGGGCACCAGACCTATTGGAAGTTCAAAGTTGTGATGGAGCCCAGGAATCTATATTTTGTAAAAGCTCTCCAGGTAATTCTGATGATCATCAAGTTTAAGAACAAATATCACACACTAAAGCAGGACAAAGATGTTCTTCAAAACCACCTTTGGCTAATGGTGTTTTTATACATAATCAAATGGAAGTGTTACTTTGGCAAAATTTTCTTGCCACACCTAGTATAATCCTATATTGTAGCCCACAGAAGTGCAGTTAGAGAATTAATAGATTATAATTGCAGAATCCGCCAGTCACACATACACACAAAAGATCTCAAGTAAACAAGAAAAGGATGTACTCACATTGCAACCTTATTAGATGGTCCCCTTTTAAAACTATTAATCTTGAATAATTTTAAGGAAAGGAGGCTATTTAAAACAATAAGTTATAAAGTCAACTCTCAGTTATAGATACATTTGGAAGAAAGTGGTAGCATGAATAATGCATTTTTCTTCTTATAAGTACATCTGATATTTTGGGAATTTTTGACATTTCAAATAATATAACCATGCTGTAAAGAGTTGTTCTTAATTATTGAGTGGGATTTTATCTCATCTTTTATGCTGAATTTCCTTCTCACAAGATGTCACCCCTTCTTCTAGAAGACAGATTTCATCCTTGGCTGACAGGCTGAATTGGGTGTCAGTAATTTCTGTTTCAAGACCGAATAAGGTTGATGTTAATTTGCCATGCTTCATATTTTTTTTGAGTACATAGATCTGTGCAAGTTTATACCAGTACATGTGCACTAATGACAATCATTTGAGTAGTATTTTAGAATTCTGGAGAATTTTACGTGTTTTATCTCATCTGAGGCTCATAACAACAATATAACCAAAAAAAAAAAAAAAAACCTGTTGCCGTCAAGTCAATTCCAACTCATAGCGACTATTGGACAGAGTAGAACGGCCTCATAAGGTTTCCAGGGAGTGGCTGGTGGATTCGAACTGCCAGCCTTTTTGGTTAGCAGCCGAGCTCTTAACCACTGTGCCACCAGGGCTCCAACAACAACATAAAGCAGGTATTATGCTTATTTCATACATGGGGACTCTGAGGCTAAATTAGTAAAGTGACTTGTCCAAGAGGTATAAATAATAACAGCTGAATATGAGATTTTTCAGCACTTTAAAGATATTGTTCCATGGTTTTGTAGCCTCAGTTGTGTCTTATCAGATGTCATCCTTGTTTCTTATTCATTCCTCTTTATATCATGTATCTTTCTCTCTCCTCTCTTTCTCTCTGTAACTGCTTTAAAAAGTTTATCTTTGGTTTTCAGCATTTTGACTATGATGTGCCTAGGCATGATTCTGTTTATATTTATCTTACTTGGGGTTTGCTAAGTTTCTTGGATTGGTAGGCAGACGTTTTTCATCATATTTGGGAGATTTTTGACCACTGTTTCTTCAATTATTTTTTACTGCCCCGTTTTCACTGTCTTCCCCTTCTAGGACTCCAGTTACATGTATATTGGACTATTAGTTTTGTCCCACAGTCCCTGAGCCTCTGTTGATGTTCCTTCCATTTATTCCCTCCATTTTTCAGATTGGATTGTCTCTATTGATCTGACTACAGGTTCACTGTTAATCTGCTGTTAAACCTACTAAACGAAATTTTCATTTCAGTACTTTTCAGTTCTAGAATTTGAATTTGGTTCTTTTGTGTAGTTCCTAGTTCTCACTCATTGAGATTATATTTTTTTCTTTAATTCTTTGAATATATAGTAGTTGTTTTAAAGGCTTTTTCTGCTAAGTCCAACATCTGAACCATCTCAGGTTCAGCTTCTATTGACTTCTATTTTTCTTGATTATGGATCACATTTTATAGTCTCTTTGTATAAATAATTATTTCCAGTTGGACACCTGCATTGTGGATAATACATTGTATAGATTTTAAATTTTGTTATCTTCCTCTGAAGATTGTTGATTCTTGTTTTAGTAGGCAGTTAAATTACTGGCAGATTACATTGAACTTGTGTACCGATTGCCATCGAGTCGATTCCGACTCATAGCGACCCTATAGGACAGAGTAGAACTGCTCCATAAGATTTCCAAGGAGCAGCTGGTGGATTTGAACTGCCAGCCTTTTTGGCTCACAGCCATAAAATGCTGTCGTTTTTAACCACTGCACCACCAGGGCCCCCATGAACTTGTGTATGCTTTGTTTTTTGCTTTAATAGCAAGAATCTGAAGGAAGCCCATTGTTTTCCTCAAGCCCTTATAATTTGGCAGGCCTCAGCCTCCAAATTCTGTCTCTCTTGCAGATCCTGCCGGCTCTTAGTTTTAGGTTTTGTAAAGATAAGCCCAATTCCTAAGGTACAGCTGTTTTGGTATCTCAGCTAGATGCTAAGAGTAATAATGAGGTGTTAGGGTAATCTTTTCACGCTGGCAAGGCAAAACTCTTCCCCTAGCACCACTTAACTTCTAGTATATTGGTTCTTTTCTCAACCCCATTGCATCTGCTATATGGTAAGCCTCAAGTGATCTTACCCTGTGCGTGTATAGCCTAGCCCTCAGTACAAACTAGTGGGGAGCACCCACATGGATTTGGGGGGGCCCAGCTCTGCACAGCTCTGTTTCCATTGTGCTGCTCCAAAGATTCTAGCCACTTCAGCAGTCCCAAACTCTGATCTCTGCCTCCTAAGCTCAGTGGGACTTTGTGTCTGCTCAGACTTTGTGTCAGCCTACACAAGTTCAAGGGGCCCTGGGGGTACAGTGATGAAGAGCCACAGCGTGCTACGGCTGCAAGCCAAAAAGGTTGGCAGTTCAAATCCACCAGCCGCTCCTTGGAAACCCTATGGAGCAGTTCTACTCTCTGTGGCATGGTCAGAAAACTCCAGGCAAAGAAACAGGTGATTGTGGAGCTTACCTTTCAGGAATCAAAAGGCTTGCATAGACTATCATCCACTGCCTGAATGCAGTTGCCTCATATATTTTTTACATGTAGTTTATGGCAGGAGGTCTAGTACAGTACCCATTACCCCATCATGGCTGGAACTCAGACATGAAGTTTAAACAGAGAGTTTTGACTTCCATTCTAGTGTTCTGTATACCTCACCACAGCTGATCTTCTCCAACTTTGCGGGTTGTAAATGAACACTTGTGTCCTCAGAAATCTGTGAGCTTTTGTATTTCAAGTTAGCTCATAGGCTAGAAGAAAACCTGACTGATAAATTTCTCACACTGATACTACTAGCAAACGTCTGTGAACCATGATCCTTTTTAGATGGTTTTTATCCCTTTACATAAATCTTGGGTAGAACTAACGGATAAATTAGTCTGTTTAAAAAAAGAAGGCTAACAAGAATAGTATAATCAAACTATTCTGTAACTAAGCACTTAAAAGTAGTACTTTCCTGTTGGTTCTATTTAGTATTTTCCTTGTTTATTTAATAGACATTTTATGTCAGGAAGGAACTTGGTTTTGTCTTATTCACATTGTTAACAGAGAGAATAATATTAAGATAGACTAAAACCAAGATAATGCTTCTTTTGTCTTGGTATCTAATGGCTTTTCCTTTGACATGCCTTCTCATATGTCAAGACTCCTTGTTAGGTTGCCAAGTCGATTAGCTATTATTGGAGATAAGAAAGAGGAGTCTAAGAGAAAGATAAAATTTTTAGAAGATAATAGGACCTATAGAAATCTCTGAAAAATAGAAGAGGAAGAGATTAAAGAAGAAGTTGAGGAAAGAGAAGATATATCAATTTAAAAACAGCACTAATGTATTAATATTTTGAATGGAATCATTCAACAGTAATAACAGTGCACAGAACATAAGACATGAACAGAATCAAAAAATAGTTTTCACTAACAAACCATCATAAGGACAAAGAATATGAACAGCCATCTTTCAAAAAATGAAAAGGCCGATAAACATATGAAGAGATACTCAATCTCACTTATGATTAAAGAAATGTAAATCAAAACTGCAAGATACATATCAGATTGGCAGAAATTAAGATGTATGATAATATCCAGTGTTGACGAGAGTATGGAGAAATAGGCAGTCTCATCCATTTTGATGGGAGCGTAGACTGGTGTAGCCTTTTTGGAGGACAGTTGTCAAATCAAAAATTAAATATACTCAGCATTTCTGCTTTTAGGAATTTATCCTAAAGTAGTATCCCCACAAATGTGCAGAGATGTAGACACAAAAAATATTCACTAAAGCACTGTTTGCAGTAGCAAAAAATTGGAAACAACAACTAGTCCAAGAATAGGAAGTTGGTGAAATGAATTACGGTACACCCACACAACAAAATACAGAGCAGTCATTGAATGAGGAAGGGTTGTGTCTGCAGCTATAGAAAGAGTCCAAGGTATATTATTATGTGAAAAAAAGGATGTGTTTAATGTGTTTAGTTAATCTCTCTTATGTAAATGTTTAAAGGATGTGGATGTGTGTATGTACTGGCATACTGATAGAAAATTTTTCTGGAAAGATAACTCAAAAAATATTAACGATGATAACCTTGAGGAGAGGAACTTGAAGGGTAGGGGGACATAGTTTTCATTTTACATTTTTCTTTACCATTTGAATTTTTATTGAGGTAAAATTCACATAACACAGAATTAACCATTTTTAAGTGTACAGTTCAGCAGCATTTAGTACATTTACAATGTTGTGCCACTACCACCTCTGTCTAGTTTGAAAACATTTTCCTCACCCCAAAAGGAAGCCCCATACCCATCAAGCACTCACTCCCATTATCCCCTCCCCTCAGCTCAAGGCAACCATCAGTTTGCTTTCTGTCTCTATAGATTTACCTATTCTGGATATTTCATATAAATGGAATCATACAATATGTGACCTTTTGTATCTGGCCTCTTTCACTTAGCATAATGTTTTCAGAGTCCATCCACATTGTAGAATGTATCAGTACTTCGTTCCTTTTTATGCCTGGATATTATTTGGTTATGTGGATATACCACATTTTGTTTATTCATTCATCAGTGGATGGACATTTGGGCTGTTTCCACCTTTTGGCTATTGTTAATAGTGCTTCAGTTAACATTTATATACAAGTATTTGTTCGAATACCTGTTTTCAATTCTTTTGGATATATATCTAAGAGTAGACTCACTGGGTCATATGGTCATTCTAGGTTTAACTTTTTGAGGCTGTTTGAGTTTTTCTAATAATATTCATCTACTACTTTTTAACCTTAAGTGAGATTATCTGAGTGTAGGATTATGAGCCACTTAAATTTTATTCTTTATGGTTTCTCTGTGTTTAAAAATATATATATATAGTATAAGAGAAAGAATCTTCCAAAGTACATATTTGCTTTATTTATAACTTTTAAGAATTATTAGAATATTTTAAAAAGTCTCTGAATTGATACTTAACAGGAATTCCTGTTTTCATAAAATTAGTTCTATTATGAGATGTGTTTTCTTTTTGTAGACCTTTTATGTATCCATAGTTGATTTATGTGAAAATGGTGGGAAACGTCCTATCACAGACAGCAGCGCTAGTTTCACCAAAGAGCAAGCAGACACCATTCGCAGAATTCGAAATAGCAAAGATAGTTGGGACATGTTGGGAGTCAAACCTGGGGCCTCAAGGTAAGCAATACTCTAGGATACTTAGTGCTGAGTTGTATTATAGAGAAAAACCTAGTAGTCAAAATTATAGATGCAATAAATCTTGTAATTGGCTAGAAATATGAAGATGTGTGGAGATATATCAAGCTTAATGAAGTAATTCACTGAATTAATTGAATAACAAAGAAACAAAACAGAGGGCAGAGTTGTCTGATAAAGGAACTATATAATGTATATGCATAAATACCTTATGCTCTGCTTTTGTCTGTGTTGAACAAGAGCCTTGAAGCTAATGTAACCTTAAAAAAAAAAAAAAAAAAGCCTGGCAAAAAAGAGAATTCTCCAACCATAGAATTTTAGAGAAGGGAGGAGTGCTAGCAATCAGTTTGCCCAAACATTTTGTTGTATAGGTTGGAAAACTAGGACTCAGTGAGATTGAACACACTTCCAAGGACCCCAGTGAGTTAGTGATAGAATTGGCTCTTGACCTTGAAACATTTGGACACTTATTAATGTGTCTGCCTGCCTGTTTCTCTCTCTCTCTCTCTCGCACACATCCTGTTAGTTCCTCTGTGTGTGTATTTGTGTTAGATTATTTTATTGTAGCTAGTTATTTTTCTCCCAAAATAAGTATTCAGGAGGAAAAGAAATACAACCACTATTCCTTGTTGCTTGTGCAAAATACATTATTATTCAGTAAGTTTATATAACTTTTAAAGATGTAATAATACTGCTACTATGTATATTATACGGAGCCCTGGTGGTGAAGTGGTTAAGAGCTCAGGCTGCTAACCAAAAGGTCGGCAGTTCAAATCTACCAGCCACTCCTTGGAAACCCTGTAGGGCAGTTCTGCTCTGTCCTATGGGGTCACTGTGAGTTGGACTTGACTTGATGGCACACAACAGCAACAACATGCATATTATAATGTGTAAGAGCTCTCACTTTTTATTTTGCATTATCGCTTTCCTCCTCATACTTCTCTCTTTCTACTTTTTCACCTTGATGTTCACAAAACAAAAAGGTGGTGCGTCTTAAAGTTGCATTGTAAGCACCAAAACATTAAGTATGTCTTTTCTGTATTAGTCTCATAGGATATCTTAAAGTCCAGAAGGAAAGAGGGGAAGGAAAGAAGAAGACAGTTATTAGTCACCCTTGACTTGCCAGGCTTTATTGAGGATGCTTTAAACATGGGAAAGAATTCAGATGGCCTCATGTATATACACAAAGTTTATTGATAGCTTTTAAATATCTTTTTAGACCCCCATAGTCTTATCCTATACTCCTCCATTTCATCTCCAATGGATATTGACTCTAAAATTAAGAAACTATTACTTTGTATACTTACAAATTAACTTAGAACAGTACTCATTAAGGAAAGGAAATTTTTAATTCCTTATTTATTCCCTGTGATTTGTTGGAATCTAACAAAACTTACAGGACCTCCATAAGTTCCATAGTCTTAACCAGTACTTCTCTAACCTTTGTCCACTGGGTCTGTCAAACTAATTTTGTATAGTATTGAGCACATGTGGGAAAAATGTAAAAACATTTTTTTAAGTTATAAAGAGTTTTAATGTTCAGTGCTGTGTTTACTGTTCTTGAATTTGAAGAAAATCTTCACCTTCAAGAGAATTGATAATATTCATTACATACCTCCATAAGTCTTGTTTTTCCAAAAACTTTCCATGAGCGTCTCTCCTGCTACCTAGTACTCTCGAAAGGCACTTTTAGTCCAGAGGACAAGGCTTAACTACTATCCCGTCTAGACTTCCTCACTCAGGAAGCAGAGTTGTTAGAGGGATCCTGCCCAAGACTCACTCACTGGGAAGAGAGGAAGCTGTATCTGGCTTAAGGTCAAAGGGTCTTCTGGAAAAACAAGAATTCTGGCAATTCAAATTTCTTCAAAGACAGAGACTATGACTTGTCAGCTAATATCAAAATTATCTATGTAGAAAAACTACAAGCAAGGTTTAAGCAAGAAAAATCAGAAGGACACTTCTAAGATCAAGGAAGCCCTAGCTTTCTTTAACAGAAGGAAACAGTCTGCTGCTAGCTTCTTTGGTGTATGGATAAGTACAAGAGACTGTATGTGGAAAACATGGGAATCGGTTAACGGGGCCCTGTAATATCTCTCCAAGTTGACACATAAGACTTTCTGTCACATCCAAAGTATCAAAGACCATCTCTCTAATGTGGAGAGATCAAATTAGAAATCCTTCTGAGGTAAAAAAAAAAAAAAGGAGAAAGGTTAGGAATTTGGGGAAGCACCATACCCATGCTTATGGGATAACTGGAACCCTCAATTACAAATGGAAGATGGGAAATAAAACTAGCTGGTAGAGACGGAGCTCAGTCTGACCAGGGGTATGACTGGGTACTTAGAAACCTCCCCAGTTTGGGTCAGGTAGAAAACCTGACAACAAAGGATGACAGGAGAGCAGGAAGAGGGAAGGATACAGTCTCCAGACCCCTTCCGGATGAGTTTCCTGCTCACCGAGAAGCCTGAAGATCTCTCCTGGAGATCTGCTGGTTTCCAGACAGTGCCTGCTGAGCTTGGAGAAACATTCTTACTGCTCCTTCCTCTCTGGGAAACATTCTCTCCCCTGATCCTTCTTTGGTCTCAGTGTCCCTCTCCTAGTCAGTGGGCTCACCGTCCTCCTGGGCCTCAGATCTCATGATATTGGAACTCATCTCAGCCCCTTTCTGTTATAGCTCTCCACCTGTATATTCAGCTCATCAGCTACTTCTGCCAGTTCTTTCTTTAGATTATCTCTCTTATCTTCCCTTGTTTGTTTCCACAGACACCTTAATCTAAACTCTTGTACCTCATGCCTTAATGTTATTGCAGCAACCTCCTATCTGTCTCCTAACTTCAAGAAACAGCTTTGCCAAGACCATTGTGTCATGCAACTCCTACTGTGATTGTCAAATCCACTTTTTTGTTGTTGTTTTGCCTTCAAGGCACTTCACTTACTGACCCCTGCTCCCTGGCCAACATTGTTTCTTGTTACTTCTCTGCCCAGTTTCCTTGTGGGACTTCGTTCCATCTCCATGCTCTGTGCCCAGCCTCTGTCAGTTCTGTTTCCCCAGGTGGCCTGGTGGCCTGTATTTCCCCATCGCTGTGTTAGTCCTGAGCCCTGTCTTCTTTCAGTACCCTATTTCAAGGGCCTTCCCTGATTGCCTCATGCACTCATGTCTTCAGTCAGCAAAGAGTTTGCACAATGTAGCTTAGATGAGGAGACCAATCTAGTTCTTAATAGCAGTGATGAAAACGGCCCCTGGTGCCAAGCACTGTCCATTTTCATCTGGTCATTTTTTCATTTTTTTCCTTAGCATTGTATTTCTTTATTTTTTACTTGCTTTTTATATATTGTTTTTTTGTTTGTTTGATTCCTAGTCCTTTAGTCCCATCTTTGAGAAAGGGTACTGATTATTTGGGGTATACTTATTGAAACAGATGTTACATGTATCCAAGCAGCTAAAATGCAGTGGGTTGGGGTTGACAGTGTTTCTGACTTAGAGCTTTGCTCCTTTTCCTAGGGATGAAGTCAACAAAGCATACCGGAAGCTGGCTGTGCTTCTTCACCCAGACAAATGCGTAGCGCCTGGTAGCGAAGATGCCTTCAAAGCAGTTGTGAATGCCCGGACAGCCCTCCTGAAAAACATCAAGTAGGAAGTAGAGAAAAAGACAAGTGTGAGACTCAAGTGCAAACAGACCATCTGCAGAGATGAAATAACCAACATGGATTTTGCCTCCACAAAATCTTACCGCTATTTCACTCATGTGTTGTCGTTTGCAAATCAATACTTCAGGTGCCCATTACCATTTCCTAGATATTTTACAGAGAGATGCTCTACATTTGTGTGAAGTGAAGAGAACCAAGCTTTACTATACTTATTAATTTAATACTTCTAGATAATCTATATTTTTTTTTTCTCATTCATTCGTAAGCTCTGTAATTAGGCAATTTTCTCAAGAAAGTTCAGAAGGTTTCTGGAAGGGAAAAAACTTTCACCATTTTTCTTTTTAATTATCAGAGAAGAAGACAACAAAAATGGAAGCAGACAGTATCAAAATTCCTGCAAGTCTGTAGTGTGACCTCACAAGCAAGTTATTTCTTTTACAATGAGTTTCTTAGGGGGTACTATAACCACTGATCTGTAATTAGTAAACTCTTGGCAGCCCTTTGGAAGTTTGTAATTCAGTTCTGAAGTGAACCACCCTTTTATGACAGCCACTGTGTTCCCTTCTCCAACCACCAGGGGGAGAGACAGGCCAGGCCACCACCAGGAGAGAAAAGGCAATGGCAGCCACAGATTCTGGGTAGGTGGGTTGCTGCTAGTCGTGCCCCTGGATATAGACATTCCTCTACCTGTGGAAATGGTTGCTGGGAACAGTAGGGAGCACTGTGCACCTAGGAAACGGGACTCAGACCCCGAGACAAGTACTGCAGGCACACCTACGGATTAAGCACACATCCCCAGAGGGAAAGGCCAGCCTGGTTCAGGGCCTGTTTGAGGCACTGGGCAAGTCACCATACAAGGCTTATACTTTGTCTTATTTCTCGATCAGTTGCCACAGACAGGTGAGAAAGGCAGGGCTGCCCCTTAACAAGCTGGGCCTCTGTCCTCGCTTCTTCATTAGTGGTGGTTCTCTCTTTTTTCCTTCTTCTTCCTTTCCCCGGTTGTTTGTGTTTGTGTGTTTGTTTTTATACCCCACACCTGCCGTCATTTTCTCTCTTCTTGAATCCCTGGCTTCCGGCCACTGCCTCTTTTGTCCTCCGTTGTGAACCTTGACCTGGGCCTGGTTAACCAGAGACACATATAAACCCTTTGGGTGGTGGTAGAGGGAGAGAGCTGAAGGCATGGGTGGGGAGGAATCTGTGTACTTTTTGCTTGGGTTCAAAAGTTCTGAATAATAATATTTTTAAACTACAGATTATGAAAACTAATTTCACATAGAGCAGTAACATTCTCTTGCAATAGTTTCCTCTTTGGCGCACAAGAGATGGGCAAATACCAGGTATTAGGACTGAATTTTTTACATTGCTTATAGAACCAGTCTCAATACTTCACTCATTATATCATCACTCTCATTACATACTCATATTTGTAGTTACATTCACTGGGGCTTTAACATACATGAAACGTTACTGTGCTGTGAATTGTAAACAGCTATCCCATGTTGATGGCAACAAATAGCATCTTCCTTACCACCTAAGGAGAAAAGCCACTTTCACATAATCCAAGCCCACACATTCTTCTGGACTTTGCCCCTCTCCAGAGCGGCTTCTCTTTGTGTGGCCGTACTCCGGCTGCGTTGCACATACTGTTTTCAGTAAACCAGAACATTGTGAGTTAAGTCTGAGTTTTCATCTTGGTGATACTGAAAATACTTTTTTTATGACTTGGGATCTGATACATGATTTATTGTGGGATTTTTCTCTGGCCTTTGAGCTAGCTTCTGGGACTGCAGCACTTCAAACTACTTGTTACAAAGTCCTTCTAGACCTAGCTTTTGGTTGAGGCTCTCATTATGCCTAAAGCAATCAAACAGATCTGACTCTTGCGACAGAACTTAGAAGTCTGGTGAATGAGGAGATCGTGCATGGCAGTGTCAGCCCAGACTGGCCTGACAGCGCACTGAGTAGATGGCCCTGTGTAGAAAGCTGGTACAGTTTTTATCACTGTTATACTAGATCAGTCTCCTCATCCAAGTTACATTGTGCAGATGAGCAATCATAGCAGAGTTCTTTAGTGCTTCCATTCATATCCTTGTATCATAAGGATATGACTTGTTGAAATTTAGATCTTTATTCTTAGGTCTTAGGACTCAGTTTCCAACACCTTCATTATTGACAGTAAGGATGGCCATGAAGTACTTCATTTATGTAAAAGGAAGAAAATAACAAAGCTAAGCTATAGGGCCCTAGAATTTTTCTAATGTCAATAATCCTTGAGCAGATCATTGAAATAATAAAGCATGATTTGCAATGAAAAGTTTTTTGGGTACTAACTTCATGCAAAACTTTATAGACTTCTATGCGTTAATTTAAATTCTCGATGCAGACATGTACCCTGTAGTTCAAGCTTATTAAAATTCTTCAGCCAGTTAGGGTTTCAGAATACATCCCTGAGAGGAACAGTTAGCAGAATAATATCAGTGGTCAAAATTTTTTGTTAGAGAATCTTGTTTTTCAAAAAAAGAAGAAAAAGTTTGAATAGCTATTATTCAAGAAAAGCAATTTCTTCCCCATCTGAGTCACCAAGAAGTAACACTTTTTAAACTTGTTAGAAATCCCAAGAAGCATTTTAAATTAATCGTCCAACCTACTTAAGCACTTTAAAATATACCCTCCTATTGTTCCTCTGTTCCCCCTTTTATGCCTCCTTTTGAATTAATATTCTCATTGCAATTTAACTGTCAATGTTTCTTCTACTTCAGCATTGTTGTTTCATTGTTTTACATGAATGTGTCCTTGGTTTTGTTAACCTGTTCATTTGGAAGTTCAGACTTGGGGTCATTGTGCTGCTACCCAAGATAAATCTCTATAATTCTATAAATTACACATTATTTGTTAAGGCTTACGTTTACCTCAGGAAATTTACTCTAGTAAGTTCTCATATATTTCATTCTCAACTAGTAAATGTTTCTTTAGACCTGTAAACTAGCTCCTAGTTCACTGTTAGTTAAATGAACCATAGATAAGGCAGGTCAATTTCTGAAAGAAAGCCAGGGTAAGAATGCAGCTCCTGTAAGCTCTGAATCACTAGTGAAGTCACTGTTCCTCAGGGAACAATGACTAAATCAAGAGAGGGAGGGAGGTATTTCAGTCTCTAGTCAAAAAGGGTAGAGCTGTAGCTGTGTGCACATTGTCTCTAACAATGCCCTTCTTACAAGTAACTCAGTAGGCACTGCAAAGTCATTTCCTTCTCTACTGTACACACTTCAGTTCACTCTGAGTCTGCCAAAGTTTTTGCAAAACTTTTGAAACTGAATTTAGCTGTGAAACATAGCCAAGCACCTTCCATTGCAAGTTTTGCAAAGTGAAGAGAGATTTGTACTTATCATAAGTGGTATTCAGTACAGTTGTAAAACACAGTTAATGCTGTTTGTACATTGGTTCTTCCATGAAACATTTATAGAGAAGAAAAAACTTAAACTTGTAATGTGGGTAAGTTAGATTGTGTCTAAAAAGCAGTGCAATATGTAGCTGTGCAATAAAGGCCCTGTTGGTGAAAAGACTTTTGTTGAAAAGCTGGATGGTTTTTTAAGCCTCCTGCATTGATTGCTCTCCAGGGATTCTTCCCCCTTTTGACTGTGAATGCAGAGTCTGTAACTAAACCCTTTGCTTTTAGAAAGTAATTTACGTATTTGCTTTCTGTTGAAATAACTGAAAATGTTAAATCTACCAATTGTTTGTCTTGTATAGAGAGTGTCATATGTATTTAAGTCGTGTATTTTTGTAAAATAAAGCCAAATATCAAACACTGTGTGGGGGATGAATTTATATGTAGAGACGCTGATCTTTAAAACATACTAGGTTAGAAGCCAAGAAACCAATCTAGTTCCTCACCAGTTGTGATCGTAGGTATCTTGCCTTAATTTCCCATCTATAAAATGGAGGAAATGTTATTCAACAGTCCATCGGGCTATTCTAACTTTATTTAAAGTTGTGATGAAATTGTTTTGATCTCTTTTAAAGAAAGATACTAATATTGTTTTTGCCTTTTTAATTCAGATGAAACTGTTGTTAAATCATTCCATTGGTTTTCTGTGGCTGCCATAAAAAATTATCACAAACCTCGTGGCTTACAACAACAGAAGTGTATTCTCTCACAGTTCTGGAGACCAGAAGTCCGCAGGGCCACACTCCCTCTGGAGGCTGTAGGGGAGAATCCATTTGCCTCTTCCAGCTTCTGGTGGTTCTGGCTTCCTTGGACTGTAGGCACATCACCCAATCTCTGCCTCCATCTTCATATCACCTTCTCTGTGTGTATGTCTTCCCCCCTACACTGTCTGCCTGCCTCAAATCTCCCCCTGCCCTTCTCTTATAAGGACACTTGTCCTGATGGAGCAGCCGAAAGATAGGGTGCAGAACTCAAATTCTAGTAAGAAGACCAGACTTAATCATCTGACTGAGACTGGAGGTGCCCCAGAAAGTATGGCCGCTGGATTCTCTATCTGCCCAGAACTAAAACAATTTCTGAGGCCAGCTCTTCAGACAGGGATTGGACTGAACTGTGGGACATAAAGTGATACTTGTGAGGCGTGTGCCTCTTAGCTCAAGTGGATAGAAGAGACCAAAGGGGCAGCTTCTGTCCAGAGGTGAGATGGAAAGGCAGAGAGGGTAAGGAGCTGGTTGAATGGACATGGGGAATCAGGGACGGAAAGGAGGCGTGTGCGGTTGCAGAATGGGGTGAGCAATTAGGGTCACATAACAATGTATGTATAAAATTTTGTATGGGAGACTAACTTGAAATGTAAACTTCATTTAAACTACAACAATTAAAAATATATATGTATTTTAAAAAAACAGAATTCAAATCGTGTCACCCAGTGATTGAATACATACATGGAGCCAGAATTTAAAAAAAAAGGACACTTGTCATTGGATTTAGGACCCACCCGGATAATCCAGGCAAACAGTTAAGCACTCAACTACTAGCTGAAAAGTTGGTGGTTCAAACCAACCCAGAGGCGTCTGAGAAGACAGGTCTGAGGAAGAGCTCTGAAAGGTCACAGCCTTGAAAACACTATGGAGTAGTTGTGCTCTCCACACATGGG
This sequence comes from Dugong dugon, assembly GCA_030035585.1. Classification (NCBI taxonomy): domain Eukaryota; kingdom Metazoa; phylum Chordata; class Mammalia; order Sirenia; family Dugongidae; genus Dugong; species Dugong dugon. The sequence goes on from CM057473.1 coordinate 76,092,868, forward strand.
TTCACCATGAGTCCAAATCGACTCTGGCAATCAACAACGACCACCAGATAATACCGGATGATCACTTCATCTCAAGATCCTTAATAACATCTGCAAAGGCCTTTTTTTCCAAATCAGGTAACATTCACAGGTTCCAGGGATTAGGACATGGATATGTCTTTTGGGGAGCCACCATTTGACCCACTGCACTCATTTTAGTGCTGATTTTGGCTGACGGAACTAATAATTCAGTTAACTGGTCCCAGGACAACAGAAATCCTTCAGCAGGGCTATAGTGAGCCCAGAATTTGAAAGTGAGAGCCGGTAGGGCCAATTCACAGAAGGCAGTCTGTCTTTGAAGGATTCAAACAAGAGGAAAAAACTTCACTTTTTATCATGTTTATTCTTACATTTGTCGGTGTAGCAGACATTGATTGTTTTATCTGTCCAGGCCCCCCTCTCCTGACTAATGGCCCACCCCTGCTTTGGGGATCTGCTCTGTCCTCTCCACCCTGCTAACATGTTCTAAAAGGGAGCTACCAGATTCCTATGTGACCCCCTATTCCTGACCACAGAGAAAGGCCCATGAGACGGAGTGTCACCCAAGCTGAACCAGTCAACATCCTTCCCTGGAACCTTTCTACTTGGAGCTAGAAAAACAAATTTCCTTTCAGGGAAGGTATGTGTCCTGCTGATGCTGCAGCCTTGGTTCCACCCTCATGGGAAAAAAAGAAATGAGAACACGAAACAGACATTCAGAGAGAAATGGAGTCCTGATGGCTTCAAGACTGTTCTGCTAGTCCCTGCCGTCCCTGAACTGATTGTTCTTCAAGCCCATGCCACCCCTGAATCCTTCTGCTAAACTCCCACCCCTTTGTTTTCTGCTTCGAGTGCAGTGGTTAAGAGCTTGTCTGTTGACCAAAAGGTCAGTAGTTCGAAACCACCAGCCACTCCTTGGTAACCCTATAGGCTGGTTCTACTCTGTCCTATAGGGTTGCTGTGAGTTGGAATTGACTCAACAGCAACGGGTTTTGGTTTTCTGCTTGTTGGTTGGAGTTTAGTTCTGTTACTTGGAAGAGTATTAGAGAATAACAGCTACCAAAGATCCTAAGCAGGAAGGAGAAAGCTGTGGCTTATAGATGGGTACAATATTTGATAAGTACATTAAAGCATATTTATTTTATAAAAATATCCAATTACTTGGTATTTCTGAAGAACTGGAGTCTTTGATTACATGAGCCTGTGTTTTAAACCAACAGTGACCAGTTCTAAACTGAAAAGAAAAATCAGGCTTATTCAATTTGTTTCAGGGTCAATTTAAGATACATAATTTTGTCTAGCTTTTCAGTTTCCATTTGATCCATTGTTTCTCAGAGACGCCTCTAGTTTCTTAGATTTTTAATCAAACTTTATTATTCAAATATTCATTAAGTATTTATTGAGCATCCACTATGTGCCAGGCCCTGTTCTAGGCACTGGAGATACAGCAGAACACAGAACAGACAAAAATCTCTGCACTATGGAGCTAACATTTTCGTGTTGTTATTTTCCTTTATTTGTGAAGTTGTGAAGAGAAGTTCTCCTATAGACTTATTTCTGAATAGCTAAAGTCAGTCAGAGGCAAGTCTGCATTTTTTTGCAAACTCTTCAAGATATGCAATTTTACAGTTAATACTCTATTACTACACTGAAGATAACGTAGGTTGTTAAAATGCTGTATTAATTTTTTTTTTTTTTTTTTAGAACCCAACCATTATAGTTATGCAAGGCTCAGTTTTTCATGTTGACCTGGAGGAAATAGTTCTAGCTACTAGGAGTTTCTTTATATAACATTTTTATATTTTTAATGAAAATAATATATTCTTCCAAAGAAATTTATAAAGTTGTATTCATTTTGAGGGACAGTATCTAGAATATAAGTTTGTTGCTTTAATCAAATAAACAGTCTATATCCATGAAATCCCCCAGTTAAACTTCTAATCAGTAGACTGTTCTAAAAGAGGCAATAACTTCAAGAAAATAATGTCCCCCTGCACCCAAAACAGCTCATTTTTTTTATAATTACAAAATAAGCAGATGCAGCCCACGAAAGCATTTGTACCAGGGAAGAAAGTGAGTTTTCATAAAAGGAACAGTCTCCTGAGACAGAGAAATTAAGGTGAGAGGTACCTACGTGTGTCAGATGACAGCATTTGACCATTCTGCTGACTTCAGAGTATAAGAGAGAAGGAGAGGTTAACTGAATAAATACTAAAGAGGGAAGGCATCTTGATGGTTCAGAAGGAAAATAAGAGGGAAAAGAAAGTGTCTCTATTCTGAATCTTAAAAAAACCAAACCCACTGCCATCGAGTCAATTCCGACTCACAGTGACCCCATAGGGTTTCCAAGGCTGTAAATCTCTTCGAAAGCAGACTGCCACATATTTCCCCTGAGGAGCTGCTGGTGGTTTTGAACCGCACCTTTTGGTTAGCAGTTGATTGCTTTAACCACTGCACCACCAGGGCTTCTATTCTGAACAGCAGGGAGCAAAAAGAAATGCCAGACATGTATTTTGAGTACACTCTAACCTGGAACCCGTACATATAAAACAGTTAAAAGCAACATTTTATTTGGAAAATACGTAAGTTTGAATGTTTAACATCAAGAAAGACATTACTGAAGAGGCCGGGCCAAACGGCGCTCTAGGCAGAAGCACCATGCCGTCCCTCCACAGCAAAGATCCGAAAAACTAAGCCGAACAGAGACTACAACAATCCTGAAACCCTAAAACATCAAATGAAGAGATGAAGAACTCAGCCAAGCACCAAATGGAGTGAGAAAACTGACAGAGAACGGAGAGCGAGGAGAGATTCATGCAGAGGTCCCCTACCAGCTAACGCAGCGCGGATCCACCATCTTGGACTCCTATTGGAGACCAGTAAATGGGGGTACGAGAAACCAGCCTCACGGAGCATCCAGCGGGAGACAAAACAACCGGTAATTTTCGGTGTGTGCTTTCCCACCCCCCACCCCCTCTTCGCCCTGGCTCAGCCTCCTCTGCTTCCCGCAGCCAGGGTCTCTTGAACAGGAAGCGTTGGCTGCTTGGATTCCACATACCCAAGCGGGCGGCTCTCTGGGTGCCATTTGTTGGCTGTTGGTGTTGCTTTTTTCCATTTCTTTTGATTTCTTCCTTGCCTCTGGCCATCTCCCCCTCCTTTCGCTCGAGTGCCTCGCTCCGTGCACCATCTTTGCTTCTTCCTGAGGGACTGCAGAGCGCCAGCAATTTGCGATATACACTTTCCCACTCTCCACTCTTCTTCGCCCATACTTGGCCCCCTCCACTTCCTGCAGTCACAGTCTCTTGTCCAGAAACACCAGCCCACGCTAACTGGCTCTCTCAGTGCCATTTGTTGGCTGCTGGTGTTGCTTTTTTTTTCCTGCTTCTTTTGATTTCTTGCTTGCCTCTTGCCACCTCCCCTCCTTTCACTCGAGTGCCTGGCTCCGTGCACCATCTTTGCTTCTTCCTGAGGGGCTGCAGAGCTCCAGTCAAGGGTGGAGCTGCTTCCCGGTCTGGGCTACCGAGCTGCTGGGATCCCGGGGCTTTTCTTCATTTCGAATTGTTTGTTTTTTTTCTTTTCCTTGTCTTGAGTTGGGAGCCCTTTCTGGCCAGGCGGAGCTGCATGGCAAGGAACTCCGCTTCAGCTTCCACAGACGTGCAGAGGGATCCCTGAGAGCATTTCTTTTTTCATTGGTTTTTTTTTTTTTCTGTTTTTTTGGAGGGGGCTTTCTTGTTCTTTTTTTCTTTTTTTAATTTCTTTTGTTTTCTTTTCCCTCTTTTTCACTTTTTGTCTTGCTTCATTCCTCAGTTTCTCGTCCCTCTATATCTTCCTTCTCTTTCTGATTCCTGAATACCAGACATTGTATACCTCTATGCCTTCTAGCCAGACTGTATTGCAACACCTGAGAGCGACTTCCCCAGACCTCATAGCTGCACCGGTGGGATCCCTGGGAACTTTGCAGTTCTTTAACCTTTCTGATTTTCATTTATTCATTCTTTTCTTTTCTTCCTCTTCTCCTTTCTGTTTCTCTCCATTTCATAGTCTTTCATCTCTCCATTCCAAAAGCAAGCTCCCCTAGCATTCTTTTTTGTTTGTATGTTTTTGGCTCGTGTTCCTCACTCCTCTCTCCCATATCCATCTTAGCTCCACACATAACAATCTCCCCACTGCATCCTGCCTACCTGCACGGTGCACTTGACATCACACAACCAAGCAGCACCGGCACAGCCTACTGGAACCTGTCCTGAACTGATTACCAGCCCGCTCTGGTGGCTGTAGTAAGTGCCACAAACAACCCGTCCCAGTAACTCCTCTTCAGCTAGACCTGCCCTGCTGTACCATATCTGAGTGACTGACCCTGCCAATTGGAGAAGGAAGCGAAAAGTATTGAGCACACAGACGAGCAAACAACAAAGAACACAAGTCCGCCTCCTCAGACATAGTCGTTTTTTTTTTTAAAAAAAGGGACGAAACAAACAAATCTACAATCAATAAACGAGAAAAATAACTACTGAATGTCCCGAAAACAGCAGACAGTATCTAAACATTTACAAAAACAGGAGAGGATGGTGCCAGTAGGCATCCAAAATAAAACACCAGATGACTCTCTTGTGGAAGAAAATGCACTAGAACTACCTCATAGGGAATTCAAATCTCTAATACTCAGAATTCTCTAAGAGCTGAGGCAAAAAGCTGACAAACCTGAGGAAAAAATAGACAAATTCATGGAAAATACAGACAAAAAATTGGAATAATTCAGGAAGATGATGCAGGAAGAAAATGCCAAAATAAATTCACAACTAGAAATTATACAAAGACAACAATTAGAAATCCAAGATAAACAACAAGCTTTCAGAAATGGATGATGTCATAGAAGGGCTGAGAAGCAGATTTGAAATTGTGGAAGACAGGATCAGTGGAATTGAAGACAAACACTTGGATACAATTCTGTTTGAGGAAAACTCAGAAAAAAGAACAAAGAAAAATGAAGAGACCCTGAGAGGTATGTGGGAAACAAATAAAAGCAAAAATTTATGAGTGATTGGAATTCCAGAACAGCGGGAGAAAACAGAAAACACAGAGAGGATCATTGAGGAACTGCTGACACAAAACTTCCCCAATATCATGAAAGATGAAAAGCTGGCCATCCAAGAAGCTCAACGAACCCCATATAGAAGAGACCCCAAAAGAAAATCACCAAGGCATATCATATTCACACTCGCCAAAACCAAAGACAAAGAATCCTGAGAGCAGCTTGTGAAAAACAAGAAGTCACATGCAGAGGAGAAATAATAAGACTAAGCTCAGATCATTCAGCAGAAACCATGCAGGCAAGAAGGCAATGGGATGACATATATAAAATCTTGAAAGAAAAAAATTGTCAGCCAAGAATAATATATCCTGCAAAACTCTCATTCAAATTTGATGGTGAAATTAGGTCATTTCCAGATAAACAGAAACTAAAGGAATATGCAAAAGTCAAACCAAACTTACAAGAATTATTAAAGGGAGTTCTTCGATCTGAGGACAAACAGCTTCAGCTGACAGGCAGAACCTAGGACGCAGGATCATACCAGCCAGATACCAATCTAGGAAATGAACTATAGAGGACTATCCAAAACCAAAAGAAATACAACAGGGAATCAGAGCACTCAATGAAAGGATGACAACAACATCAAAACAATGAAAGAGGGAACAAACGGCATAGGTATAGAACCTTCTAATGGAGAGGAAGGCAAGGCGATACCAAGTAATGGTAGACTGCTTCAAACTTAGAAAGATAAGGGTAAAATTCATGGTAACCACAAAGAAAGTTAACAAACTCTTAAAAATAAAGACGAAAAACATAAAGTCTCAGCAAAAACAAAACCTACAAAAACAAAAGAAATGAAAAAGAAATCCACAAACAAAAGTAACTCAGCACAAGAAAGAAGAAAAAAGAAAACGTCAGCACCACAAAAAAAAGCACTACAAAATGACAGCAACAAACTCACATCTATCAATAATTATACTGAATGTAAACGGACTCAATGCACCCATAAAGAGACGGAGAGTGACAGAATGGATAAGAAAACAGGATCCATCAATATGCTGTCTACAAGAGACACACCTTAGAAACAAAGATGTGAATTTATTAAAAGTCAAAGGTTGGAAAAAAATACATCAAGCTAACAACTACCAAAAAAGAGCAGGAGTGGCAATTCTAATCTCAGATAAAATAAACTTTAAAACAAAATCTACCATAAAAGACAAAGAAGGACACTATATAATGATTAAGGGGACGAGCCATCATGAAGCCATAACCATAATAAACATCTACGCACCCAATGACAGGGCTCCAAAATACATAAAACAAACTCTAACAACACTGAAAAGAGAAATTGACAGTTCCACAGTAATAGTAGGAGACTTCAACACACCACTCTTAGTAAAGGACAGAACAACTAAGAAGAAACTCAGCAAAGGTACAGAAGACCTAAAGGGCACAATCAGCCAACTGGACCTCATAGACATATATAGAACGCTCCATCCACCCACTGCAAAGTACACGTTCTTTCCAATGCACATGGAGCATTCTCCAGAATAGACCACATCTTAGGCCACAGAACAATCCTCAACAAGATCCAAAACGCTGAGGTAATTCAAAGTATCTTCTCTGACCATCTAGGTAGAAATTAACAATAGAAAGATCAAGGAAAACAAATCAACTACATGGAAACTGAATAATACCCTGCTTACACATCATGGGTAATAGAAGAAATCAGAGATGGAATCAAAAAATTCCTAGAATCAAATGAGGATGAAAACACATCATACCAAAACCTTTGGGACACAGCAAAGGCAGTCCTCAGAGGACAATTTATAGAAATAGATGCACATATCAAAAAAGAAGAAAGGGACAAAATCAAAACATTAACTACACAACTCAAACAAATAGAGAACAGCAAAAAAAGCCCGCAAACACCAAAAGAAAGGAAATAGTAAAGATCAGAGCAGAAATAAATGAGACAGAGAACAGAAAAACAATAAAAAGAATTAATAAAACCAAAAGTTGGTTCTATGAAAGAATCAACAAAATCGACAAACCACTGGCCAGACTGACAAAAGAAAAACAGGAGAGGACACAATTAACCCAAATAAGAAATGAAATGGGGGACATTACAACAGACCCAACTGAAAAGGAAAGGAGTATAACAGAATATTATGAAAAACTATGCACCAACAAATTTGAAAACCTAGAGGAAATGGATAAATTTCTAGAAACACACGGCCTACCAAAACTACAACAAAGTGATGTTGAAAATCTGAACAGACTCATAACAAGAGAAGAGATTGAAAAGGTAATAAAAAAACTCCCAACCAAAAAAAGCCCTGGCCCAGACGGCTTCACTTGAGAATTCTACAAAACATTTATAGAAGAGCTTGCACCAGTACTACTCAAGCTGTTTAAGAGCATAGAAGAGGAAGCAACACTTCCAAATTCATTCTATGAAGCCACCATAACACTGATACCAAAACCAGGCAAGACGTCACAAAAAAAGAAAATTACAGACCAGTATCTCTCATGAATATAGATGCAAAAATTCTGAACAAAATTCTAGCCAATAGACTTCAGCATCATATTAAAAAAATAACACACCATGACCAAGTAGGATTCGTACCAGGTATGCAAGGATGGTTCAACATTAGAAAATCAATCAACATAATCCATAACATAAATAAAAGGAAAGAAAAAGTTCACACGATCATCTCAATTGACGCAGAAAAGGCATTTGACAAAGTCCAACACCCATTCCTGATAAAAACTCTCAATAAAATAGGTATAGAAGGGAAATTTCTCCACATAATAAAGGGCATCTATGCAAAACCAATGGCCAACATCATTCTTAATGGAGAGAGGCTGAAAACATTCCCCTTGAAAACAGGAACAAGACAAGGATGCCCTTTATCACCACTCCTATTCGACATTGTGCTGGAAGTTCTAGCTAGATCAATAAGGCAAGAAAAAGAAATAAAGGGCATCCAAATTGGTAATGAAGAAGTTAAACTGTCCCTGTTTGCAGATGATATACTATACATAGAAAACCCTAAAGACTCCATGAGAAATCTACTGTGACTAATAGAAAGATTCAGCGGAGTAGCAGGCTACAAGATAAACATACAAAAATCAGTTAGATTCCTATACACCAGTAAGGAGAACGATGAAAAGGAAATCAGGAAAACAATACCATTTTCAATAGCCCCTAAAAAGATAAAATACTTAGGAATAAATCTGACCAGGGATGTAAAAGACCTATACAAAGAAAACTACAAAACACTACTGCAAGAAACCCAAAGGGATCTACATAAATGGAAAAACATACCATGTTCATGGATAGGCAGACTCAACATTGTGAAAATGACAATTCTACCCAAAGCAATTTACAAATACAATGCAATCCCGATCCACATACCAACAACATTCTTCAAAGAGATGGAAAAACTAATCATTAACTTTATATGGAATAAGTAAAGCACTACTAAAGAAGAAGAATAAAGTTGGAGGACTCACACTACCTGACTTGAGAACCTACTATACAGCTACAGTAGTCAAAACAGCCTGCTACTGGTACAATGACACCTACATTGACCAATGGAACAGAATTGAGAAGCCAGATGTAAATCCATCCACCTACGGTCACCTGATCTTCGACAAGGGCCCAAGGTCCATCAAATGGGGAAAAGACAGTCTTTTTAACAAATGCTGCTGGCAAAATTGGATATCCATTTGCAAAAAAAATGAAACAGGACCCATACCTCACACCGTATACAAAAACTACTTCAAAATAGATCAAAGACCTGAATATAAAGCCTAAAACTATAAAGTTCATAGAAGAAAAAATAGGACCAACACTTCAGGCCTTAATACATGGCATTATCAGGATACAAACCATAACCATCAACGCACAAACCCCAACAGATAGGCTAGATAACTGGGATCTTCTAAAAATCAAACACCTATGCTCTTCAAAAGACTTCACCAAAGGAGTAAAAAGAGAACCTACAGACTGGGAAAAAATTTTTGGACGGTACAAGTCAGACAAACGTCTAATCTCCATAATCTGCAAGAAAATCCAACACCTCTACAACAAAAAGACAAATAATCCTATTAAAAAATGGGGAAAGGAAATGAACAGACACTTCACCAAAGAAGACATTCAAATGGCCAACAGACACATGAGGAAATGCCCGCGATCACTAGCCATTAGAGAAATGCAAATTAAAACCACAATGAGATACCATCTCACCCCGGCATTACTGGCATGAATCAAAAACACTGAAAATAACAAATGTTGGAGAGGCTGCGGGGAGATAGGAACTCTTATGCACTGCTGGTGGGAATGCAAAATGATACAACCATTTTGGAAAATGATATGGCTCTTCCTCAGAAAGCTAGAAATAGACATACCATTCGATCCAGCAATCCCACTCCTAGGAATATATCCTAGAGAAATAAGAGTTGTCACTCGAATAGACATATGCACACCTATGTTCATGGCAGCATTGTTCACGATAGCAAAACGATGGAAACAACCTAGATGCCCATCAACAGATGAATGGGTAAACCAACTATGGTACATACACACAATGGAGTACTATGCAACAAGAAAGAACAACAATGAATCTGTGAAGCATCTCATAACATGGATGAAACTGGAGGACATTATGCTGAGTGAAATAAGTCAATCACAAAAGGACAAATATTGTATGAGACCTCTATTGTGAAAACCCATGAAAAAGTTCACATGCAAAATGTAGCAATCTTTGTTGGTTACCAGGGATGGGAGGGGTGGGGGGGACATACTAAATAGGCAATAGATAAGTGGTATCTTGGGTGAAGGGTGAGACAGTACACAATACAGGGGAAACTAGCACAACTTGTACAAGGAAAGGTCATAGAAGCCCCATAGACACATCCAGACTCCCTGAGGGATGGAATTAGTTGGTGGAGGGCTGTGGGGACCATGGTCTTGGGAAACATCTAGCTTAATTGGCATGACACAGCTTATAAAGTCAATGCTCTACATTTTACCTTGGTGAGTAGGGTCTGGGGTCTTAAAAGCCTGTGAGCATCCATCTAAGATACTCCACTGGTCTCATCCCTTCGGGAGCAAGGGAGAATGAAGAGAACAGAATACAAGGAAAAGATTAGTCCGAAGGACTAATTGTCCACAGCTACCAAGGCCTCCACCGGACTGAGTCCAGTGTAGCTAGATGGTGCCCAGCTACCACCACTGACTGCTCTGACCAGGATCACAACAGAGGGTTCAGGACAGAGCTGGAGAAGAATGTAGAGCATAATTGTAACTCACAAAAAAAAAGACCAGATTTACTGGCCTAAAGGAGACTGGAGAAACCTCGAGAGTATGGTCCCCAGACACCCTTTAGCTCAGTGGTGAAGCTACCTCTGAGGTTCACTGTTCAGCCTGGTAGTGGACAGCTCTGTAAAACCAAATGAGACTAACAAGGTACAGGAGTCCAGTGACAAGGGCCAGAAGGCAGAAGGGGACAAGGAAGATGGTGATAGGGAACCCAAGGTTGAGTAAGGATATTGTTGATGTGTAGTGAGATTGTTAACAATTGTCATAGGGCAACATTTGTAGTAACGGTTAAATGAGAAACTATTTTGTTCTGTAAGCCTTCATCTTAAGTGAGAATAACAGCACAATTGGAAGAGCGTTGTCAATGTCACTGAACTGTGCATGTAGAACTTTTTGAAACAGTGTATCTTTGGCTATGTGTATTTTCACCAAAAAAAAAAAAAAAAAGGTTTGAGAAGTTAGAGAGCTAATATGTTGTGGGGTTGTTAACCAATGTCATAAAACAACATGTGTACTACTGTTTCATGAGAAACTATTTGTTCTGTAAGCCTTCACCTGAAGTACAATAAAATATAAAAAAAAAAAAAAAGAAGAAAGACATTACTATTTAAAACTAATAAAAGCGACCTGTTAGGCAGTCCTGCCTCCTAAAGGAGACGACAGAGTTTCTGTTAGAAGATGATAAACCCTCACACTACTCCCTCCTAGGAGCTCTGATGAAGCAGTGGTTGAGTGCTTGGCTGCTAGCCTCAAGGTTGATGATTCAAACCCACCAGGCACTCCATGGGAGAAAGATGTGGCAGTCTGCTTCTGAAAAGATTACAGCCTTGGAAACCCTATAAGGCAGTTCTACTCTGACCTATAGGGTCGCTATGACTTAGAATTGACTTGAGTGCAACGGGTTTGGTTTTGGTTTTTTCCCTCCACCTCACAGATGCTGGGGGAGGGGCCCGCCTCGCCTGAGAAAGTGACCGTATTCAAGGAAACACTGTCAGTTAAGAGCCTCTGCCCAGTGCTTTGTCCTGATGGCAGTTCCGGGCCGGGATCCTTTGTTTAATGAAGCATCCAAATGAGATTTTAGATACCAGGGAAGGTCCTATGGCATTTTGTTGTCAGGCAACAAGCTAAGCCTACTCTTCAAACAAAATGAATAAGACTTCTAAGGGTTGGAGGCGGCCTAAAAGAAGAGAAAGAATGACTTGTTCAGACGGGGTAGAAAAGCTGGGGTCCTGAGGAGAGATAGCCGAAGAGAAATTCCCAATGACAGAAGCTGTCAAAGGACTTTTAAGAACATGATGTCTTACTTTTATTTTTAAGATGTTATCCCCATTTTACAGATGAGAAAACTGAGGTTCAGAGAGGTTAAGTGTCTTGCACTAGGCAACATAGGAAGCTATTCAAACCTAAGACAGCCCAACCCCAGAACCCAGGCCTTCAGTCACTGTTATTAGCCACAAAAGCCAAACTTGTTTTTAAAAATTCTGTTTCACACTGATAAGTAACAGAGCTGCTTTGTACAATGTGGCTTAAATGGACATAAATAGACTTGATTTTTTTTTGTTTTGTTTGTTGTTTTTTTTTTAAATTTTATCCTGCTTTGGGTGAAAGCTTACAGTGCAAATTAGTTTCTCATTCAAAATTTTAAACAGGAATTGTTTTATGACATTGGTTGCTATCCCTGCATTGTGTCAGCATTCTCCTCCTTTTCACCTGAGGTTCCCGTATCCATTCATCCAGTTTTCCTGTCGCTTCCTGCCTTCTCATCTTTGTTTTTGGGGCAGGTGTTGCCCATTTGGTCTTGTATACTTGGTTGAACGAAGAAGCACGTTCCTAACATGTGTTATTGTTTGTTTTATAGACCTGTCTAATCTTTGGCTGAAAGGTGGACTTCAGGAGTGGCTTCAGTTCTGAGTTAGCAGGGTGTCAGGGAGCCATAGTCTTGGGAGTTCCTCCAGTCTCTGTCAGACTAGTAAGTCTAATCTTTTTTGGTAATTTTGAATTTTGTTCTACATTTTTCTCCCACTCTGTCTGGGACCCTCTATTGTGATCCCTGACAGAGTGGTCGGTGGTGGTAGCCTAGTTCTTCTAGGCTTAGGCTGGTGGAGGATGTGGTTCATGTGGTCCATTAGTCCTTTGGACTAACATTTTCCTTGCGTTTTTGGTTTTCTTCATTCTCCTTTGCTCTGAACTTGACAGGACCAACATATGTATCTTATATGGGCACTCGCAAGCTTTGAAGACCTCAGACACTACTCACCAAAGTAGGACGTAGAACATTTTCTTTATGAGCTATGTTATGGCAGTTAACCTAGATGTCCCTGGTCCCCAACCATCAGCCCCGGTAATTCGGTCCCTCAAGGTGTTTGAGTGTGTCTGGGAAGTTTCTATGACTTTGCCTTGGTCGAGTTGTGCTGACTTCCCCTATATTGTGTGTTGTCTTTTCCTTCACCAAAGTTAACACTTGTCTACTATCTAGTTAGTGATTTCCCCTCCCTTCCCTTGTAACCATCAAAGATTGTTTTTCTATGTGTAAACCTTTTCTTGAGTTTTAATAATAGTGATCTCATAAACTATTCGTCCTTTTGTGACTGACTTATTTCACTCAGCATAATGCCCTCAAGATTCATACATGTTGTGAGATGTTTCACGGATTCATCATTGTTCTTTATTATTGGGTAGTATTCCATTGTGTGTATGTACTATAGTTTTGTTTATCCATTCATCTATTGATGGGCACTTAGGTTGTTTCCATCTTTTTGCTATTGTGCATAATGCTGCAATGAACATGGGTGTGCATGTGTCTCTTCGTGTGATGGCTCTTGTTTCTCTAGGATATATTCCCAGGAGTGGGATTGTTGGATCATGTGGTATTTCTATTTCTAGATTTTTAAGAAGGTGCCATGTCATTTTCCATAGTGGTTGTACCATTTTACATTCCCACCAGCAATGCATAAGAGTTCCAGTCTCCTGCAACCTCTCTAACATTTGTTGCTTTCTGGTTTTTTGATTAGTGCCAGTAATGTCAGGGTGAAATGGTTTCTCATTGTAGTTTTGATTCGCATTTCTCTAATGGCTAGTGATTGTGAGCATTTCTTCATGTGTCTGTTAGCTGCCTGAATGTCTTCTTTGGTGAACTGTCAGTTCATATCCTTTGCCCATTTTTTAATTGGATTATTTGTCTTTTTGTCATTGAGGTGTTGAAGTATTCTATAGATTTTAGCGATTAGACCCTTGTTGGATATGCTGTAGCCAAATTTTTTTCCCAGCCTATAGTTTCTCTTTTTACTCTTTTGGTTAGTCTTTTGCTGAGCATAAGTGTTTAATTTTTAGGAGCTCCCAGTTATCTAGTTTATCTTCTGGTGTTTGTGCATTGTTAGTTCTGGTTTGTACTCTATTTATTCCATATATTAGGGCCCCTAGCATTGTGCCTATTTTTTCTTTCATGATATTTATCATTTTAGGTTTTATATTTAGGTCTTTGATCCACTTAGAGTTAGTTTTTGTGTATGGTGGAAATATGGGTCCTATTTCATTTTTTTACAGATGGACATCCAGTTTTCCAGCACCGTTTGTTAAAAACACTGTCATTTCTCCATTTTATGGACTTGATCCTTTGTCAAAGATCAGCTGACCATAAGTGGATGGATTTACGTCTGGGTTCTGATTCTGTTCCATTGGTCTGTGTGTCTATCATTGTACCAGGCTGTTTTGACTACCATGACTGTATAGCAGGTTCTGAGATCAGGTAGGGTGAGGCCTCCTACTTTGTTCTTTTTCTTCAATAATACCTTGCTTCTCTGGGACCTATTTCCTTTCCATATAAAATTGGTGATTATTTTTTCCATCTAGTTAAAGAATGCTGTTGGAGCAGGATTACATTATATCTGTAGATCGCTTTGGGTAAAATTGACATTTTCACAATGTTGAGTCTTCCTATCCATGAGCATGGTATGATTTTCCATTTATGTAGGTCTCTTTTGGTTTCTTGCTACAGTGTTTTGTAGTTTTCTTTGTATAGGTCTTTTACATCCTTGGTTAGATTTGGCTTTTTAAATTTTTTTTAAAGGGAGTTTCTGGGGATTGCAGAGGCTAATGCACTCAACTGCTAACCAAAAGGGTGGAGGTCTGAATTCACTCAGAGACACCAAAAAAGAAAGACAATCTAAACCAAAAACCAAACCCCTTGCCATTGAGTCAATTCCGACTCGCAGCAACCCTATAGGACAGAGTAGAACTGTCCCGTAGGATTTCCAAGAATCAGCTGGTAGATTCCAACTGCTGACCTTTTGGTTAGCAGCTGTAGGTCCCAACCACTGCACCACCAGGGCTCCAAAGGCAATCTACTTCCAAAAAAATCAGCCATTGAAAACCTATGGAGCTCAATTCTACTCTGACACATATGAGATTGGCATGACTCAGAATCGACTCAGTGGCAACTGGTGGTGGTGGTAGTAGTTTTAAAAAGACCACCAAGAGTCACAAGTTCAGATCCTGCATATATGCATAGGGATGACAGAAATTTCTTTCTTAGGTAAGCCCAAGCCATGAAGGATTTAACACGACAGTGTTAGTTAGCAGTGTGTTAAAATAGGGAATGTAATACATTTGGATGTCTTTATTAACAGTTTTTCATAAAATAATTGAAATGAAATCTAGAACAAACTCTTGCAGATCTCTGAGCCTCCAGAACAGCTTGAAAATCATGTCTTAGGAGTCATCTTCCCAAGCCGGCAACTGAGGGTTAAGTAAGGCTGAACATGTAAGAACTAATTGGAGGAAAGAGGGAAAGATGGAACCCCTGACGGCCCAGTCTAAGGATTTTGTTTCTGGGTAATTTTTATGCCCCTAGCTTACTCTTTTGTCACGATTAGAACCCAAGGAATTATAAAATTTCTGCTCCCTTCTCCTCCCCCCCACCTCAAAGCCTTGCATTGCATTTTTGTGTTAGAATCACTAGCACTACACAAGGAAAAGTGGTTTATATTCTCCAAACTGTAAAGGGTGATTCTCTGGGGATTGGTAGTAGAGACAGTTTCACTTTTGCCCTCTGCTTATCTATATTGTTTGAGTTTTTGCAATGAATGTCAACTGCTTTGACTGTCTAAAAAGCTGTATGAAACCAAAAAAGTAAATATAGCACTAGTTTTAAAAACATATCTCACTCTGAAGCTGTTTGTGGGGACCTCTGCTGTTTTTCAGTCATGTGGACCTGGTGGCAATGGGGTGTAGTTAAATCTTGCTTCTTTACATTAGTGGAAACTTCAGACTGTAGAGGGAAAAAAACTTTTAGTCACTTAGAAGTTTTTTGAAAGGCTAACAGCAATCCGTGCTCTCAGACTGGAATTTCAAATTCACTTAAGGTAGTTACATATCCATAAACTCACTCTGTCATATAACACAGTAGCAGTGAATTGAAATTAGAAGACCTGGGATAGAGTCTTAGCTCTCCTGTTAATTAACTTGCCTTGGGCAGGTCGTTTCACCTTCTGAGGTTTGGTTTCTTCATTGTTAGATGAGGAAGTTTGGTTAGATGACACCTAAAGTCCTTTCTAGTTAAAGACCATTATTTTATGAAATTTTACCAAGCCAATAAAAACTAGGCCTCATAGACCTCTTGCATATAATTCTATTGCATACTCTTGCCCTTCCCCCCCACCCCAAAAAATAAAAAAGTTAGTGAATTTGGCTTTTCCTGAAGCAGACGTTGTTGAACTCTTCCTTTCTTCCTTTCTTTCTCTTTTTAATAATGGTAATAATAGTAGTGAAACCCTTAAATTCCTACTACATGAAATTGTGATTTCATCTCATTTTACAAAAGAAAATGATGGCACAGGCTTGAAATTTTAGTAACAAGTCCACAAGACTCAGACATTCGAAGACATTCTTTATTCTTTTAAAACGGAAGTTTTCTTGCCTCCCACGCTCACATTTTCACCAAGGATGGGAAAATTTAAAATTTGCCTCTTAAGGTAAGTTGGTCACTTGTGGTTTGAAACACGATCAATTCAAGTATAAAACCAGTTGCTGTCAGGTCGATTCCAGCTCATTGCGACCCCATGTGTGTCAGAGTAGAACTATGCTATATAGGATTTTCAGTGGCTGATTTTTCGTAAGTAGAGTGCCTGGCCTTTCTTCTGAGGTGCGTCTGTGTAGACTCGAACTGCCAACCTTTCTGTTAGCAGTTGAGCACATTAATTGTTTGCACCACCCCAGGACTCCAACTCCAGTTTAAAACTCAGAAAACAGTAGATTCCCTCCTTCCTCACACTTTCCCTACCTTCCTTTATCCCAGGGGTGATCTGGAGATAAGGGGGTGGGGGAATACTTTACTTCTTATTCCGACCCAGAGGAGAAGCACTTTTTGTCCCTTTGCCATCCCCTGCCCTAGCTGGCCTCGGCTTCCTGCTAGCTGTCCCACCTAGTCAGCCATCTCCTGCTGATGTCCCTAGTCCCACTATGGCCTCCAGGCTAGCGGTCCAAAGCACTCTTCCATCTATGTGTCCAGGCTGGCCCTAAGCCTCTTCTCTCTGATCCCTAGCCCTCTTAGCACTTCCAGTGCCCTGTCTCCCTGGAAGGTCATTAACTCAGGACCACTCTCCCTACAGTCCAGCAGTAAAGCTCATACCTGAAAGCTCCTCTCAGCCATCACCACTCTATGGTGCCACATCAGACGCAACTTCAAGCAAGGCTTCCCTTGGAAATTGTAGGCTCCAAGTCTAAACCTTGGAAGACGTCTGTCTGGAGTTTTCTATCAGGTCCTAGCAGTGACTGGTATGCTAGTAAATGGAGGGCAATTGGGCAGGAGGGCTGACTTGAACCTTTTTCCCAATTTCTGTGGTATAAGAACTCCCACCATGGTTGATTTCAGGTCGGGAAGAGATGCACCAATAGGCTGTCAGGAGCTGTGGTAAAACAAACTCCAGCTTGTCATTGTGTTTACCCTGGAAATGGTAGGAATGGACTGGGGCTTTTGCATACATCCTCCAATATCTCACTCGCCTTATGATCCTACTCTTTTATCTCCTCAATTATATTGTTAGCTCTTTGGGGCAGGGGTTATGCCTGAAAGTCTTATCTCTTGTAGCACTTCCCACAGAGACTTGCAGTAGGCACTCATTAATTATGTTAACCAATCAATTACAGTTTTTAAAAATATTGCCACCGTGTAAGGGCACTTTAAAATAGAGGTTAAAATAGAGGTAACTGGCATGTCTAAGTGGCTGACACAGGTCTGAATCAAACTCTCTTTTGCCCTAAATCCCTGTTTTTACTTTCAGAATATGTGTGCCCATACCCCACTGAATGAACAAGTATGTGATTGTGCTTACTTAAAACTGTGATAAAAATGTTCTGTTCTCAGAAAAGATGCTTGTAGGCAAAGTTTTAGTTTATTGTTAAGCAAATGATAAGAATGTTCTGGAAAGAGAATGATGAAAATGTTCCCTGAAGAAATGTTTATATAAAATTTTTCTCAGAAAATTGCTTGTGCAGTTTGCCCCCTAAAAGTTTATAATTAACCATATTGTGAAGAGTTTACTTGTGACTCATGTGTAACCCCCCAGCCCTCCTGTATAAAAATCCCTTTCTTCTTTCAGATTTCAGAGCACTTCCTGTGATACACCAACTGCAGTTGCTTTATGCTATGTCAACTGCAGTTACTTTATTCCTCAATAAAACTCTTTACTTTCACTTTTAACAGAGTGTAAGTTTGGTTTGCTGCTTCTCCTACAACATTTCTGGTGGCAGTGATGGAATCCCAAAGGTGAATTGGTTTCTGTGATTCCTGATATGCCAAGGACTCAGGTTTCATGTCAGCTGGGTCATTTTCAGCCCTCTGTCTCCAGGGCTGATTCAGGAATTGTGGCACAATGGATCTGAGCCTCCACTTTCTTTGCATAGGAGCTCCCTCAGTTATACTGTCGAATTTGTTTTTCTTCTACGATTTTTTCTTTCTCTTTGTAATTGAAATTTGGCATAGGTTCCATGCAGTCACTGCCAAGGTATCTGAGAGTTTCTTACTAATCATTTGTTTGACCCTAAGAAACCAAAAGCTCTGGCCTTTGTTTTAATTTGCACTGTCTTCTGAAAAATGGGGAATGCTAAATCTAAGAACAGTCTAGAGTTTCCCTCTGGGACCCCTGCTCAAAACCTATAGGAGTCATATTTTGATTGGCATATAGAGGCTTCTAAAAGAAAGCAAGATAGCAAAATCACCTCCCTGCAAGACACTGTATCCACATTAACTAAACAAAACAAATTAATGGCCCTGCAATTACAGCAACTACAATCCTCTGATCAAAAGATAAATCCCAAATCTTTTAGAAGTAACTTACCTGGCACTTCCAACTACTGCAAGAAACCCCGATGTTGGGAAAAGGATTGTTACAAATTAAAGACTAAACAAAAGCAGCACAACAAGACAACCCGGACTTAGAACCTATGCTCAGAGCTGCATAATATAGTAAAAGATTTTCCAAAATTATGTAAGGACCCCTATAAACTTGCTAAAAAAAATAATAACAATTTTTAAATTATTGTTGACGCTTACCAGCCTGGACTCCCTGATTTATACCAACTAGTCTATGATAATCCAGCAAGGGGAGATCCATCTAATTTAAAAATGAAAGATCTAATTCGAGCCATAAAGTAACAAGAAACGGAAGGTTCATTGGACTGGGAAAATTTAGACTCCCATATAACAACTTTCTGGGTCCCCAGCACTGAGAACACCCAGTGCAAAGCAAGGAAAAAGAAAAAAAGTAAAAAGCCTTCAAGATAGCTTATGCTGAGCGGCCTTTAAGAGACCTTAGAAGCACCCTCTAGAATGAACTGATAACTGTCCCTACTAAGATAACCAAATAAGCAACATAGTTGCAGCTGCAATAGTAAAAAACAAACAAACAAAAAGCTAAAATGGAGGAAACTGCCTCTGTGTTACCAGGAAACCAGGCTGGACTCATGCTGCTTGCTCTTGAAATGGTGGAGGTGTAGCTCCACAAATAACTGAGGGCTCTGCCAACTTTGTGCAGCTCTTCTGAGATTCAAAAATAATAAAGACTTAAGAAATTTAGGGAAACAACCTTGAAGACAAAGCAGCTAAACAAACTACTTCTCAAATTACTCTTGTCCATATGGTGAATAAGAAAAGAAATTTCCCAAATTTGTTTATTAATGACTCTAATATTCAGAATTAATTTTAGAAAGACTTTTAAAACATCCTTGATAAATAAGCCTGGATTTCCCCCATCCCCGTGCTGGGACATTGGCTTAGGGTTAATGTACAAAAACATTATAAGCTGAATATAGTAAAAGTAATATGAAATTTCAATGATCACTTAGAGAAAATGACTTTCCATCTGGTCTTTTTCCTTCCACTTTAATAAAATTAATTCCCATTAATGTTTTCTTTCTTAAGGAACTCTTTTTTAATGCTCAGCTTTAATTTTAAAAAAATCTAAATAAAATCCCTCCATCTGAGACTTTGGCAAATTAACACATTTTATTTAGAACCTGTTTTTCTGTTAAATTGGGTCAATCTTACCAAAGAATTGCTGTATACATTTTAAGAAACTGGGTTCCCTGTGTGTTTATGTTATATGGTATTGTATAAACTTGGTTTTTAAGCTGGCTTCACAGACCGATAAATTAATATCATTTTTCTGTTTCACTTTGTTCTGAGAACTCACTGTGTCTAAGCTTCTGTTTTTGTATCAAATTGAAGGCCATGGTTAATGTTTTTTATAAGTAAAAAAAAAAGAAAACCGAACCCATTGACATCGAGTCACTTCCATCTCATAGCAAACCTATAGGACACAGTAGAACTGCCCCATAGTGTTTCCAAGGAGCAGCTGGTGGATTCAAACTGCTGACCTTTTGGATTAGCAGCGTGAGCTCTTAAGAGCTGTCTAAAAATCTCAGTTCTTTTCTCTTCCAAGAAAAACTGCTTCTTGCTACTGTTTTGTAGTCTGGACTTCTAATAGTTATTCTAAGAAACTTAGATATAAATCAGTCTATTTAAACACTGCACTGAGCAATGCAACATTCTCCAGAATAGACCACATATTAGGCCATAAAGCAAGCCTTAACAAAATCGAAAGCATCGAAATATTACAAAGCATCTTTTCTGACCATAAAGCCGTAAAAATAGAAATCAACAACAGAAAAAGCAAGGAAAAAATATCAAACACATGGAAACTGAACAACACCTTGCTCAAAAACTACTGGGTTATGGAAGAAATTAAGGATGGAATAAAAAAATTCATAGAATTAAACAAGAATGAAAACACATCCTACCAGAACCTTTGGGACACAGCAAAAGCAGTGCTCAGAGGTCAGTTTATAGCAATAAATGCACACAACCAAAAAGAAGAAAGGGCCAAAATAAAAACATTAACCCTACAACTGGAACACGTAGAAAGAGAGCAGTAAAAGAAGCACTCAGGTGCCAGAAGAAAATAATAAGAATTAAATGAAATAGAGAATAGAAAAACAACTGAAAGAGTTAACAAGACCAAAAGCTGTTTCTTTGAAAAGATCAACAAAATTGGTAAACCACTGGCCAAACTAACAAAAGAAAAACAGGAGAGGATGCAGATAACCTGTATAAGAAATGAGATGGGTGATATCACAACAGACCCAACTGAAATTAAAAGAACCATAACAGAACACTATGAAAAACTGTACTCTAACAACTTGAAAACCTAGAGGAAATGGACAAATTTCTAGAAACACACTACCTATCTAAACTAACACACATAGAGGTAGAACAACTAAATAAACCCATAACAAAAGAAGAGATTGAAAAGGTAATTAAAAAACTCCCAACCAAAAAATAGCCCCAGCACGGATGGCTTCACTGGAGAATTCTACCAAACTTCCAGAGAAGAGTTAACACCACTACTATTAAAGGTATTTCAGAGCATAGAAAAGGATGAAAATACTCCCAAATGAAGCCAGCATAACCCTGATACCAAAACCAGGTAAAGACACCACAAAAAAAGAAAATTACAGACCAATATCCCTCGTGAACATTGACGCAAAAATCCCAAGCAAAATTCTAGTCAATAGAATTCAGTAACATCAAAAAAATAATTCACCATGATCAAGTGGGATTTATAACAGGTATGCAAGGATGGTTCAACATTAGAAAAACAGTCAATGTAATCTATAACATAAATAAAACAAAAGACAGGAACCACATGATCTTATCAATTGATGCAGAAAAGGCATTTGACAAAGTCCAACACCCATTCATGATAAAAACTCTCAACGAAACAGGAAAAGAAGGGAAATTCCTCAGTATAATTAAGGGCATTTATACAAAGCCAACAGCCAATATCATCCTAAATGGAGATACTTTCAAAGCATTTCCCTTGAGAAGGAGAACCAGACAAGGATGCCCTTTATCACCACTCTTATTCAACATTGTGCTGGAGGTCCTAGCTAGAGCAATTAGGCTAGAAAAAGAAATAAAGGGCATCCAAATTGGTAGGGAAGAAGTCAAAGTATCTCTATTTGCAGACGATATGATCTTATACACAGAAAACCCCAAAGAATCCACAAGAAAACTACTGGAACTAATAGAAGATTTCAGCAAAGTTTCAGAATACAAGATAAACATACAAAAATCGGTTGGATTCTTTTACACTCGAAGAGGAAATCATCAAATCAATACCATTTGCAATAGCCCACAAGAAGATAAAATACTTTGCAATAAATCTTACCAGAGACGTAAAACACATATACAATGAAAACTACAAGACACTACTGCAAGAATCCAAAAGAGATTTGCAGAAGTGGAAAAACATACCTTGCTCGTGGACAAGTAGACTCAACATTGTGAAAATGTCAATTCTACCCAAAGCGATCTACAGATACATGCAATCCCGATCCAAATTCCAGTGGTATTTTTTAATGAGATGGAGAAACAAATCACCAACTTCATATGGAAAGGGAAGAGGTCCCGAATAAATAAAGCATTGCTCAAGAAGAAGAACAAAGTGGGAGGCCTCACACTTCCTAATTTTAGAACCTATTATACTGCCACAGTAGTCAAAACAGCCTGGTACTGGTACAACAACAGATACATAGACCAATGAAACAGGATTGAGAATCCAGACATAAATTCATCCACCTATGAGCAGCTGATATTTGACAAAGGCCCAAAACCCATTAACTGGGGAAAAGACAGTCTCTTTAACAAATAGTGCTGGCATAACTGGATATCCATCTGCAAAAAAACTAAAACAATACCCATACCTCACACCATGCACAAAAACTAACTCAAAATGTATCAAAGACTTAAATGTAAAATTGAAAACAATAAAGATCATGGAAGAAAAAATAGGGGCAATGCTAGGAGCCCTAATACCTGGCATAAACACAATAGGATCCATAAGTAATAATGCACAAGCACCAGAGGAGAGACTAGATAACCAGAAGCTCCTAAAAATCAAACACTTATGCTCATCAACAGAGTTCACCAAAAGAGTCAAAAGACAATCTACAGACTGAGAAAAAATTTTTGGCTATGACAGATCTGATCTAATCTCTAAAATCTACAAGATACTGCAAAACCTCAACAACAAAAAGACAAGTAACCCAATTAAAAAACGGGCAAATGATATGAACAGGCACTTCACCAAAGAAGGTATTCATGCAGCTAACAGACACATGAAAAAATGCTCACAATCATTAGCCATTAGAGAAATGCAGATCAAAATTACAATGAGATATCATCTCACCCCAACAAGGTGAACATTAATCCAAAAAACACAAAATAATAAATGCTAGAGAAGTTGTGGAGAAACTTATACACTGTTGGTAGGAATGTAAAATGGTACAACCACTTTGGAAATCAATTTGGCACTTCCGTAAAAAGCTAGAAATAGAAGTACGATACGATCCAGCTATCCCGCTCCTTGGAATATATCCTAGAGAAATAAAAGCTGTCACACGAAAAGATATATGCACATCCATGTTCATTGCAGCACTGTTCACAATAGCAAAAAGATGGAAACAACCTAGATGCTCATCAACGGACGAATGGATAAACAAACTATGGTATATCCACACAATGGAATACTACGCGATGATAAAGAACAATGATGAACCCGTGAAACATAACATGGAGGAATTTGGAGGGCATTATGCTGAGTGAATTTAGTCAATCACAGAAGGACAAATATTGTATAAGACCACTAGTATAAGAACTCAAGAAAACTTTACACACAGAAGAAAACATTCTTTGATGGTTACAAGGGTGAGGAGGGAGGGTGAGGGTTATTTACTAACTAGATAGTAGATAAGAATTATCTTAGGTGAAGGGAAGGACAGCACACACACTACAAGGGAATTCAGCACAACTGGACTAAACCAAAGCTAAGAAGTTTCCTGAATACAATCAAACACTTTGAGGGACAGAGTAGCAAGGGTAGGAGTCTGGGGACCATGCTTTCAGGGAACATCTAGGTCAATTGGCATAACAAAGTTTATTAAGAAAATGTTCTGCATCCTACTTTGGTGAGTGGCGTCTCGGGTCTTAAAAGCTTGCAAGCGGCCATCTAAGATGCATCAATTGGTCCCAACCACCTGGAGTAAAGGATAATGAAGAACACCAAAGACACAAGGAAAGTATTAGCCCAAGAGACAGAAAGGGCCACATAAACCAGAGACTTCATCAGTCTAAGACCAGAAGAACTAGATGGTGCCTGGCTACCACCAATGACCGCCCTGACAGGAACAAAACAAAGAGTCCCTGATGGAGCAGGAGAAAGGTGGGGTGCAGAACTCAAATTCTAGTAATAAGACCAGACTCAATGGTCTGACTGAGACTGGAGGAACCCCAGAAAGCATGGCCCCTGGATTCTGTATCAGCCCAGAACTAAAATAATTTCTGAGGCCAACTCTTCAGACAGGGATTGGACTGGGCTGTGGGACATAAATTGATACTCATCAGGAGGGTGCCTCTTAGTTCAAGTAGATAGAAGAGACTAAATGCGCAGCTTCTGTCCAGAGGTGAGATGGAGAGGCAGAGAGGGTTAGGAGCTGGTTGAATGCACATGGGGAATCAGAGGTGGAAAGGAGGAGTGTGCTGTCACAGTATGGGGAGAGCAATTAGAGTCACATAACAATGTATGTGTAAAGTTTTTGTATGGGAAAAAATAAAATAAAAAATGCACTGGAAAAGAATGAGCTGTTTATTTTAACTAGTATAAGAAAGCCTTAAAAAAGGACAAATTATTCTAAATTTATTGTCTAAAAGTTCCTATAAAGCTTGCAAAAGTCAAGGTAATACAAGGTAATACAAATATAATGATTTCCAACTTCTAAATTAGAGTATCTCTTCACAAACTTACTCTTATTAGTTTAATAATAAATAAGCACTTATATAAATAGTCCTAATATGCCCAGGAATTAATGAAGTTTTTATGTTTTATAATATATCAACTTAAAAGCAGTTCATGTTTTTTAAGTAACTTAAACTAAATTAAGTACATAGAATATGTTTTATTAAAAGAAAAGATAGAAATTTTGTCCTAAAACAAAAAGGACAGGTTGTTCCAAGGGGAAAAAAAAAAAAACAACATAGAACCAAGATGAGAAAGAGAAAAAAAGAATTTGAATAGACATAGAAAGTTCTAGAAGGTTAGAAAAACATTGAATAGAAAGTTGAAAAAGTTAAAAAAAATTTAAGAGGGAAAAAGAGAATTGTTTTATCTTAAAATAGAATATCTGGTTGTGCCAGAATATGAAAGATAATAAAAGCTAAACTTAAGGGTATATAATAAATTGTAGAAGGTTAAAGGAAAGTTGAATAAAAAATTATGAAATTAAGGAAATAATAAATGTGTTCCTTTTTTGCCACTTAAAAGATTAGGCTATGAGAAATATATAACAAAGAATTTTAGAAAATTTGTTAAAGATTTTTGTTTGATATGATTGAAGTTCTTATTTATTACAACTAACAGTTTAATGAGTTAATTCATGAGAATTTTTTTAAAACTTTAATATCAAACAGCATATAAAACAAAGACTTGGGTTTCTCGCTGTTAAAATAACAAAATTTTCCTTAATTACTAGGTTAAAAAGTTAATTTCATTATTTATACAATCTGCCTTACAGACAAGTGTTTGACAAAGTAAATTCCTGAGTCAAAAAACCCAAGCCACGTGGCTTTAGACAGCTAAAGTTTTTACGTTTAAGATCTTTAATTAAATAACTCAAATATCATTCCTATGATAAACTCCTGACAATTTTAAAACTTTATAAGAAAGCCACAAAAATGTTTCTATTTCATAAAGAGAAAAATGCTTTAAAAAAGTTTATTTAATATGTTATGAATTATATGAAGTATGCTGTCAAATCAAGAAAAGTGCCAAATTTTCTAACTTAAGAAGGCCAAAACATCTTTTGGGACAGGCTGGCCTTCTAGAGACTTAAAAATTATATTTAAACACCCCACTAGCCAGAAGCAGACGAGTGCAGAAGTAGACAACGAATCCCAAGATCATGGAACAAGATTCCATGCATGTTACTGAATCTTATGGACTTTAATATTTGTAACTATTCTTATGCTCCTTTTCTTGATATTTTCATGAATTGTTTCTCTAACATTTGTATTCAAACTACTGTTTCCCCAGCAATGCAGAAAATTCTGTATCTTGAAAAAATCAAGTTTGTAAGGAAACCTAGTTTTACACCTTGAGTTAGTCTTTTGGAAATGCCAAGTTGTTCCTCCAAATGTGGCCTTGCTCTATACATGCCTCAACCAAAAGATCACAGAAGCAGAGTGTCTGAGGTATGGCACGGTAAAACAGGGTGTCTGCCTATGATATAATAACTACAGAAGAAAAGCACCCACAGAGTAAGTCCATGCAGAAGAAAACACTCATAATTGTGATCAAGAAATCTCTATGGAAATTCAGGATCAGAAGGGAGAAATGTATAACAGCACTTTAAAATTGAGGCACCTGGTATGTCTAAGTGACTGACACAGGTCTGAATCAAACTCCCTTTTGCCCTAAATTCCTGTTTCTACTTTCAGAATATGTGAACCCTCCCCTGCTTTGAATGAACAAGTATGTGGTTATGCTTACTTAAAACTGTGATTAAAATGTTCTGTTCTCAGAAAGGATGTTTGTAGGCAAAGTTATAGTTTATAGTTAAGCAAATGATAAGAGTATTTTGGAGAGAGAATGATGAAAATGTTCCCTGAAAAAATGTTTATGTAAAATTTTTCTTAGAAAATAGCTTACTTAGTTTGCCCCCTACAAGTTTGTAATTAACCATATTGTGAAAAGTTTATCTGTGACTCACATATTACCCCCAGCTTCCTATATAAAAATCCCTTTCTCCTTTTGGACTTTAGAGCACTTCCTTGTGCTACCCAACTGGAGTTGCTATATTTCTCAATAAAACTCTTTACTTTCATTTTTAACAGAATGTAAGTTTGGTTTGCTGCTTCTCCTATGATACCACTAAAGACTTTTAAAACCACACTCTATTTTCACTATTAAAGGTAGAAGGTGACTCTCGTGTTTTTCCCTACAGACCAGATGAAATTAATCCAGTGCTCCAAGGCTCCTTAACCCTGCACTGGAGAGTATACACACCATATTGCCAGGAGATTTTTAAGCAGCAAGGTTTTAGGCTTTGTAAAATGTCTTTAGTGAGATGGATTTGGTTGAAATCAAACTAATTTATATCATGATTTAAATCACTAGGCAGGAAGATCTGACTTAACTCACAAGGTAGCCTCCAATCAACATTATCATTTGTTATTAAGTCTTTGATAGTTTTTGTAAGCCCAAGAGATAGGCTTCATTTTAAGAAGCATATGATTCATTGCAGCAAGGACTCATTGAACACCTACTGTTCACAAAGCACGGCAGGTGCTTCAGGAGCTGAGAAAATGTGTAGAATAATGGCTCTCAAAGTAGGATCCTGGGACCAGTAGCCTCAGCATCACCTGGGAGCTTGTTGAAAATGCAAATTCTTGAGCCCCACCACAAACCTAGTGAATCAGATTATCTCTGGGCCCAGCAACTGTATTCAAACAAGCCTGCCAGATGATTCTGATGCACAAGTGGTGTAGGACAAAGTCTTTTCTCTCAAAGAACATATAATTTATTATCCCCTTACATCCTTCCACTAAAGCTCTATTCCACTTAAGTTAGCCGGAGTGATGGGAAAGCACATGATTTTTATTGTGAGAAGAAAGTCCTGGGTTCAAGATCTGACTTTGCCACTCGAAGCTGAGTGACCTTGGGCAGCCAGCCATCTCACTTCTCTAGGCCTCTGTGCTCTTATCAATAAACGTCCTAAGGGTCCCTCTGATCCACAAGGTCCTCAGCTCTGGCATTCTGCAGGCCTGTGATCTTCTCTCGTTCACTTCCTTTCCTTTTTCCAGCCCTTGGCAACACTGGATCAGTTTATGGCTGGAGCATCTCAATACATTCCAGGACTGCAGATAGGGACCCTATGTAACTCCAAATTTTCAGATGGATGTACAGCTTCCATAGACTCAGCAGCATCAGGCAGCCTCCACCTCGTAACATATTCACGTGTCCGTTTCACCCTGAGAGTCTTATCATCTCCATCACTGCTCCTCTGGAGGCAGCTGTAGCTCTGCAGCATTCTTGTCCTGAACTGGACAGAACTGAAGCCATGGCATTGCCTGGGGCACAGCCTGGTATACCTGTCCTGCCAAAAAGAGGAAAAATCTGAGGAGTAACTCCTCTTTTCCCCTCCTCAAACACCTACTTTTTCAAACCTTCTGCTGTCTATAGGATATAATCCAAATTCCTTAATAATTGTTCTTACCACTTATTGAGCATTTACTATAGACCAAGTATTTCCTAAGCAATTCAGATAAAAAGCATTTTACCTGAATTTCAGGATGAGATTTTATCCCCATATTTTATCACCATATTATGAATAATGCAGTAGGCTCACAGAGGTATCTAAGACCACTGAGCTTGTAAGGGTGGGGTCTGGATTTAAATTTGGGCCCACCTGACTTCAGAGCCCATGCTTTCTGCCACAGCCTGGCATCATCTAGTCTCCTCTACATTTTCACCTCTTTACCCTCCTCTATGCTCTAAAAAAACCAAACCCATTGCCATTAAGTCGATTCTAACTCATAGCAACCCTACTGGACATAGTAGGACTGCCCCATAGGGTTTCCAGGGAGAGACTGGTGGATTCGAACCATCAACCTTTGGTTAGCAGCCATAGCTCTCAACCTCTGTGCCATCAGGGCTCCACTGAATTTCTTAGTGTTCTCTAAACATGCTGTACTGTTTGGGGCTCTGTGCCTTTGTATATGCTGCCCCAGACCTGACACACCCTCTCTCCCCTTTCCTCTCTGCCTGGAAAACTCTTACTGAACTTTTATACCCAGCTCAAATGCCTCTTCCTCTGAATTTCTTCTAGACTCTCCTCTGCTGCCCAGACACAGTTAGTAGATTTTCTCCTCAGCAGGGCAGGGGTCTCCGAATATATTACCTCTTAGCAGACAAGGACCTTATTTCACCTTTGAATCCTCAGTGCCTAATAAAGGCATAATAAGTACTTGATAAGTGAATGAATTTGATAAGTAATAAGTGAACAGCCTCTGTTGCTGAATTGTGAAATAGACTGTAGATCCCTAAACCACATAATTCCCAACTGATTATGAAAAAGTTACAGAACACATTTGAATGTTGATTCAAAAAGGGCCTGAGAGTAAGGAAGAAAATGATGGATGCCCTTAGCACCCAAATATGTTGTTCATTAACCAGTCAAAGCTGTTGGTGTAATTTTCTCTGTAAAATTTGTCTAAGTATTCCCCAGGTTTATAGACGCTCCTAGGAAAAATGACAAGAGAGTTGACTTTGCTGGGAATCAGCCCTGGCCTTTGAGGGGCATCAGAGCCAATACAGATGATAGCCTACACAATAACCATTCCTCCCTTCTCCCCTGCTGCTCGAGTCCTAATATTGTTCAGATGTCCATGCCTCCTTTACGTAGCTCATTGGTAAATCCTGAGTGATCTACGCCAACTATGATGGTACCAGTTCTGTGGCCAATGGTTTGGAAATGGGCGTGTGACCCTGCTTTGACAAAAAGACATAATGAGCATTCTTCTGTGGGGCTTCCGGAAAAGGTTTTGTGCTCCTGAAAAGAGAGTTATGGGAAGAAACTATTTCTCTTCTTCTGCTGCACAATGTCATATGTGCATATGATGCTGGAATTGTGGCAGCCATCTTGCAGTCATGAGGAGAGTTAGCCTGTGATGACAAAGCTGTCACCCTGAGTGTAGAAGGGCAGAAGATGGAACATACATGGACCTTAAAGATGTTATTGAGCCACTGGAATAATTAACCTTAGCGCTGTGCTATCCAAAGACTATTCTATGAGGTAATATATTTTCTCTACTGTTGAAGCCATTTTTAATTGCATTTGGGATTAATTAAAGCAGAAATCATCCTAATGACTGTAGTACAATTCATTCACCTATAACATCTCTGGCCCTGCCCAGAACAGATGCCTGAAAACTCTATCATTTGCAATTTATTAAAGAAAACGTTTGTGTGTTAAATTCCAAGTTTTACCCTCGTAAGGGAAAAACTGCCAAGCTATTAACATCTTAAAATGCATTCATTCATTTACTCCGAAGCATTCTTTCCTCCATCAAGCACTTATAAATTACCTTTTCTATGCCAGTCAGTCTGCTATACTCTAGGGATATAAAATGATGAAGAGTGAATATCAATTTATAGCTAACATTTAAAGTTAAAGCCTCCTCTATATTGTTCTCTCTAGTTATTTTAATGTAATTATCTCTACTTTAAAGGCATATGTTATGGGTTGAATTGTGTCCCCCCAAAATATGTGTTGTAAATCCTAACCTCTATGCCTGTGGTTATAATCTCATTTGCAAATGGGTTGTCTTTGTTATGTTAATGAGCCAGGATTAGTGCAGAGTGTGCCTTGAGTCAGTTTCTTCTGAGATATAAAAGAGATTAAACAAGCAATCAAAAAAGCAGAGATGGGGGAAGAAAGATGCCAAACCACATGAAGATTGCCCAGGAGCAGAAGCTCAGAAGAGACAAGGATCTTCCTCCAGAGCTGACAGAGACAGAAAACTTTCCCCTATAGCTCGCACCCTGAACTTGGACTTCTAACCTCCTAAACTGTGAGAAAATAAATTTTTGTTTGTTAAAGCCACCCACCTGTGGTATTTCTGTTATAGCAGCACTAGATAACTAAGACAGATATATTTGAACATAGATTTGAGTTTTAAAAAAATGACTCCCACTTATAAGTACATTAATGCAAAATTGTGAAAACAAAAATCCTTAGCTCCATCCAGGTTAATGTATTGTCGGGAAGCCTTTATCAAGAGAAGAAAATACAGACCTTTAAAATCTTGGCCCTGCCCTGTGACAGTGATAAATAGGGGGAAGCAGGCACACACTGAGCTGCAGGGGAGAAGGGAAACAAGATGTGGGCAGGTCTCTCTTGCTGAAAGACTGGCTCCACGAGAAAGGAAGACCAGAGAGCTCAAAATGAGTAGAAAGACTGACTGAACTCTAGCAATTCCAAAAAACATCAGAGCAGGGTAAGAAGCTTTCCTGTCCAAACAGATTTTAAACTGGTAGGTAGTGTGGGCTCTGTGGGCTGTCACCGAATGGAGGCGTTAGAGCCATCTCAACCAGAAAGCCCTACAGGCGGGTTCGGGGTCCTTGCTCAACTATTAGTAAAGCTGTCATTTTCTTCCCATTCAGCCAGGGTTGGTTGCATGCAGAGCCAATGGAGCCTTAGAGAGGAGAATGGGTGAGCGATATCGTTGTTGTTGTTGTTAGCTACAGTTGAGTCAGCGCCCACTTATAGGGACCCCATGCACAATGGAATGAAACACTGCCTGGTCCTGCACCATCCCCATGATCAGTTTCAGATCAGAATGGGTAAGAAATTTAAAACAGAAAAATCTGTTGCCATTGAGTCAATTCTGAAACTGCAACCCCATGTGTTATAGAGTAGAATCACTCCATAGGGTTTTCTTGTCTGTAAATATTTATAGAAGCAGATTGCCAGGCCTTCTTCCCTGAAGTCACTGAGTGGGTTCAAACTACTAACCTTTAGGTCCTTAGGTTAGTAGTCTAGTGAGAACCATTTGCACCATCCAGTGACCTTGGGTGAGACAGAATTGCTAAAATCCACTTTGAACCCATTTCACCAAGATGAGTTTCAAGAGCGTGAAAAAGAAAATTAAAATAAAAGCTGTAATTAAAAAAAAAAAAAGTACTAAGTATTTTGGTCTGGTTTTGAAGAAGACTAGCAAGTATTCCACTGAATGTAACACTTTCAGAAAGGGGCCTGGCTGTACCTGGCATCCCCCACGTGGCACAGCAAGATTTGCAAACGGCTGGCAGAGCAGCGAGCTAATTTATTGCCACTAGCATCTGTGCAGTAAAAAGCATCCTTTCCAAGAATATCAGAGGGAAAACAATGCCAGTGTGAATTACTTAATAGTTATAACAATTATTATATGCAAAAGCATATGAATAAGCTCGACCAAGAACCTGGACACGTCCAATTTGAAAGTAAGTCAACATGACATCTCATGCAAGAGACCTGAGAACTTTGGGGAATGAATCCTAAGAGACCTTTATTTAAATCTGGAAACACTGTCTCCTGCTAGTTACTATTTTGTGGCTCCTCTCCAGTTTTCTCTTCACAATCTCTTCCTTTTGCAAATGACCTTTTATCTCAAATCAATTCTCTGAAAGAATGTTGCTGGTCATGACATGCCATTTGCTCAAACCAAAACAACCTGGATGACTCCTGTAAAACATAAAGTTCAAATTCAGACATTTTAGCTCAGCATTCAAGGCCTTCTGTGATCTACCCCTTCCTACCATTCTTCCCTTGCCAAGAATTCCCTTTTTACACCCTTCCCTCCATCCAAACTGAGCTCTTCTCTTGCCATTCCCCACATGCTCCCTGCACTTTCCTGCCTTCAAGCCTTTGTTCTCCATGTTCCCTCTACCATGGAAGTCCTTTCTTCTTCTCTGGTCAAATACTTTATCTTTCCTGTTCCTTCTCAAATGCTCCCTACTCCACAGAGCCTTTTCTGGTCCCTTTCCTTGAATCAAAGATTAAGAATGCTGTTTAGCAAATGTCTGCAAGAGGTTTGACTGGGAAGGAAGGAGAAGGTAAGGTGGCAGCTGGAGGGATGACAGGCCTAGAAGGGTTATGGCTTGTCTGTGGTTGCTCTAAGATGGGAGAAGCTTTATCTATTAAGGCGAAAGCACCAGGAGAGATGGGGAAGAACTGAAGGGTATTATGGCAGGGGATGAGATCCAGCCCTAGAGGAGGGTCAGCCCTGACAGGAAGCACAGCTGCTTTTCTACAATCTCCTCTGTATTTCCAGGATCGTGTATGCTCTGATATAATGGGGAAGAGGGGGCTTGCAAGGCCACCTTGCTTGCAAGATACCATCTTCCCTTAGCTACTTAGTGAAATCTGAAATGCCACCATTCTGACTTATTCCTGTGTGTGTGTATGTGTGTCTGTCTCCTCTGCTGGCCTCAGGGCAGGCTCCATTCCTCTGGGGGGCCTCTGGTGATCTCACTGCCTGTGACTGGGTAAGTAGGTTCAAATCCAGAGTGAAGCATCACACTTCTGAGCCCCGCCTCCAATTCAACTTGTATCCACAATGAAGCTGTTTGATGTGCTCCAATGTGCTCCACCTGCCTGAGTCCTGGCTCCACTTCCTAATTGGGTCAGAAGTGGGAGCAGGCAGAAGCGGAACTGAGTGCTCCAAGAGCTCAGAGTAGTACTAAATCACTCTCACTTCCACCCTCGGGGCCTCGGTCTGTTCTGACTTGATAAATTCATTTGCCAGTGCTTGTAGTCAATGTCTTTTATTTTAAGATATGGAAATGGGTCAGCAGTCGAGCCAGCTGAGCCTTTCCTGGCCAGGCTGCAGGACTCCCCTGGGCCAGAGGCACTGTTGGGTCTCCACCCCTCCAAATGGGCTGCTTTCCTGGGCTCCCAGGGTGGAGAGGATGACTCTGAACTTGAGCAGATAGGCCTTTAAGGTAAAGCCCAGCCTCCCCTCCTTTATTGCTACCTCCTCCTGCTTTGCCTTTCCCCTGATCCAGAGCTAACTTTACCCCCACCCTCACAGAGGGGCAGGCTGATGTTGAACCCCTGCCCTCCATTCCCCAGCAATGACTGATGTTGCTGGGCAGGTAACATGACACAGTGCTTAAGTGTCAGGCTCTAGAGTCAGGCACGTGAGAGTGAACTTGGGGAGTGCCCTTTACCAGCTATGGAACCTTGGGCAAGTTATGAACATAAGTCTCCGTTTTCTCATCTGTAAAATGGACATAATAATCACACCTCATACCAGCAAGACAAACAACCCATTGCCATCAAGTCAATTCCAACTCATAGTGACCATACCTTACAGAGTAGAACTGCCCCATAGGGTTTCCAAGGAGCTGCTGATGGATTTGAACTGTGGACCTTTAGGTTAGCAGACATAACTCTTAACTACTATGCCACCAGGGCTCTACCTACCTCATAGGACTGCTGAAAAGATTACATGAAATAATAGGTAGGTTGGGACCAGGGTGTATCCTGTAGAATCTGATCTGAAGAAAGTGAGAAAAGCATCAGCATTTTTGAGGAAGAGAAACAGCCTGAACTGTGCTTTTGGGAGACGATTCCAGTGGTGGCACAAAGGGGTTTAGAGAAGTCTTAGAGAGAATCCCATGAACCTCAGACATCCATTCTTCTGCTGGCTCCTTGGGCACCTCTGTGTCCCAACCAACCTTTGTGGAACAATGACTATGCTCTGTTAACGTAAATTAGGGTAACATGGAACAGAGGAACCACAGGCAGGGGCTTCCTTCTACAGTTTCCTCTTGCATTAAAAAGTTTCTAGGGCTTCCTTCCAGACTTTTCAGATGCTTTGTTACCCTTGATTTAACCTGCTGGCACCCAATTATTACTGTATAGAGATGAGAACATTTGGGGAAGATTTGTAGGGATGAATTAAAGTGGGTCCCTGCTTTCTCCAGTACTGTCCAGATATCACATTAGGAGCCCGCTATGGTAGGCAGAATAATGTCCCCCAAAGATGTCCTCAACCTAATCTCTGTAACTGTGAATATGTTACTTTACATGGCAAAAGGGACTTTTACCTAAGTGGCCCAAACTAATCATAAAGGTCCTTAAAATCAGAGAAGCTTTCTCTGCTTTGAACAGAGGCAGATGCGACAAGGGAAGAATGGTCAGAGAGGCACAACATTGCTGGCTTTGAAGATGGAGGAAGGGGGCCATGAGCCAAGGAGGAATGCATGTGGTCCTTAGAAGCTGGAAAAAGCAATGACAATGGAGTCTCCCCTGCAGCCTCCAGAAGGTATGGCAGCGTGTGGACACGTTGATTTTAGCCCAATGAGATTACATTTCAGACTTCTGATCTCTGGAACTGTCAGATAAGAAATTTGTGTTTATTTTAGACGCTAACTTTGTGGTACTTTGTTATGGCGGCCATAGAAGTGAATACAATTACTGTGTGCTGTAATACAAGCTAAGTATAGAGGAATCAGCTGTAAAAAACAACAACAAAAAACTGAGTCCCTCCACAAGTACGACAGCCTCCACCAGACTGAGTCCAGCACAACTAGATGGTGCCCGGCTACCACCACCAACTGCTTTGACAAGGATCACAATAGAGGGTCCAGACAGAGCTGGAGAAAAATGTAGAAGAAAATTCTAACTCACACACACACACAAAAAAGACCAGACTTACTGGTCTGACAGAGACTGAAGAAACCCTGAGAGTATGGCCCCTAGACACCCTTTTAACTCAGTATTGAAGTCACTCCTGAGGTTCACCCTTCAGCCAAAGATTAGACAGGCCCATAAAACAAAACAAGACTAAATGGACACACCAGCCCAGGGGCAAGGACAAGAATGCAGAAGGGGACAGGAAAGCTGGTAATGGGGAACCCAAGGTCGAGAAGGGGAGAGTGTTGACATGTCCTGGGGCTGGCAACCAATGTCACAAAACAATATGTGTAATGTTTAATGAGAAACTATTTTGCTCTGTGTCTTAGTCTGGGTTCTCTAGAGAAGCAAAACCAGTAAACCAGTAAACCAGTAAAGTGTATAAATATATATATATATAGAGAGAGAGATTGTATCAAGGAAACAGCTCACGTGATTGTAGAGGTTAGAATGTCCCAAGTCCGTGGATCAGGGTAGAGGCCTCTCCCAAGTCACACAGCTGTAGAAGCTGGCAAACCCGAGATCAGCAGGTTAGAGAGCAGGGCTCCCACTCACAGGCTGTGCAGATAGACGAATCCCAGGTTCGGCAGATAAGCTGACAGCTCAAGTCCCAAGAATGGGAGATGAGATTACAGGAAGCAGCTGTAGGATCCAGAGAGCAAAAAGCAGAAAGTCTGCTTATACACTGATGCAGGCCACACCCCCAAGGAGACTCCCTTTCATCTGACTGGCTACTCACAGTATATTCAATCATGGGAGTGATTACATTAAAACACTGAGAATCATGGCCCAGCCAAGCTGACACACAATCTTAACCATCACACTCTGTAAACTTCCACCTAAAGGATAGTAATTGATCCCCAACTTTGGGCGTATAGCAAAGCCATTATGTGGGGCTTTAAAAGAGGAGGATAAGGTGCCCCTAGATTGGACCCCTGAGTGTCCACAGGCCTTCAAAAAGATAAAATTGGATCTCAGAAGGGCTCCTGCCCTCGGACTCCCAGATCTGGAAAAGCCTTTTAAGCTGTTTGTGCATGAGAGACAAGGGATTGCTTTAGGGGTCCTTACGCAGAATGTAGGACTGGTCACTAGGCCAGTTGCCTATTTTTTGAAACAACTGGACCCAGTAGCCCAAGGGTGGCCGGGATGCCTCCGGGTGGTAGCGGCCACTGCCCTATTGGTAAACAAAGCCTCAAAACTTACCCTGGGACAACCTACCGAAGTCCTTACACCTCACCAAGTCCAAACTGTTCTGGAGGTGAAAGGAGGACATTGGTTGTCAGGAGGAAGAATCACCCAATATCAGGCTATTTTATTAGATACTCCAGAAATTACCTTAAAGCTTTGCAATACTCTAAATCTAGCCACTCTCCTGCCAACAGTCACATCTCAGCTAGAACACAACTGTGTAGAGACCATTGAGGAAGTTTATTCCAGCAGACCCCATCTCCGAGAGACCCCTTTAGATAATGCTGATGAAGAGTATTTTACTGATTGGAGTACCTTTGTTGATCAAGGGTTCCAGAGAGCCGGATACGCGGTTGTTAGTTTAACTCAGGTCGTAGAAGCTAAAGGCTTCCCACATGACACCTCAGCACAGAAGGCAGAATTAATTGCTCTTATAAGAACTCTACAGCTAGGAGAGGGAAACTCTGTAAATATTTATACAGATTCCAAGTTCTCCTATTTAATCTCACAAGCACATGCTGCCATATGGAAGGAAATGGGAATGCTTGCAGTGAAAAACTCCCCTATAAAATATAAAGACCTAATACTGGAATTATTGGAAGCTATCTACCTCCCCAGACAAGTAGCAGTCATTCACTGCAAGGGACATCAAAAGGGTGACATCCGTGTCGTTTTGGGAAATAACAGGCAGACACAGCAGCCAAATAGGCTGCAAAGAGTCTAGAAACAGAAAAGACATTAGCCCTGATTCCCTGTGGTCACTTACCAGAACATCCCCAGTATCTGAGTAAGGAAAAACCAAAGCAGAAGAAGCAGGGTTCACCTTTAACCCTAGCGGATGGCTAGTAAATGAAAAAGGGGTTGTCTTCATCCCTGAGTCTGTTCAGTGGAAGGTGGTTAAGGGAATCCATGATGCTACCCACTTTGGGAGGGACGCTGTCCTGACCCTCCTCAAACCCCGCTTCTGGGGAAACAACCTGCATAAGACAGTTAAGCAAGTAGAAAGAGGCTGTGAAATCTGTCAGAGAAACAATCCGCAATCTCATCCAGTTGTTCCCCCGCTAGCCCGGTTCAACATAGGGGGATGTACCCGGGGGAAGACTGGCAAGTTGACTTTACAGTATTACCCCCAAAACAAGCATTTAAATACCTTCTGGTTTTTGTAGACACCTTTACTGGATGGGTAGAGGCCTTTCCTGCTGGAACAGAAAAGGCCACAGAAGTAGTGAAGGCCCTGTTAAAAGAAATAATCCCCAGGTTTGGACTTCCTCTGTCCCTACAATCGGATAATGGCCCAGCATTTGTGGCTAAGATAACTCAAAACCTTTCTAGTGCCCTGGGAATAAACTACAAGTTACACATTGCCTGGCACCCCCAGTCATCAGGAAAGGTAGAGAGAATGAACCAAACTTTATAAAGAACACTTGCAAAGCTCTGTCAGGAGACCCAAGAGTCCTGGAT
The DNA here is from genome assembly GCA_030035585.1 of Dugong dugon. Lineage (NCBI taxonomy): Eukaryota > Metazoa > Chordata > Mammalia > Sirenia > Dugongidae > Dugong > Dugong dugon. Next base: position 76,130,685 of record CM057473.1, read on the forward strand.
AAAAACGCTCCCAATTGCAATGCTGCGAGTAAGATCAGCCCCCAAGAGTAACCTAAAACTCAGCCCTTACGAGATGCTATACGGCGGTCCCTTCCTGACTACAGATCTAATTATTGACCCGGAATTAAACCAATCACTAAAGTACTTAATTAACCTGGGGCAAGTCCAAAAAGCCATCAGAAAATATGGGAATAAAGTGTTACCTGCCCTCAACAAGGGGAGCTGTCATGCCTATGAACCAGGAGATGGAGTGCTCTTAAAAACCTGAAGAGAGAGCGCACCCGAGAGTCATCTCCAGAGAAAGTGGACCAGGCCCTTCCAGGTTGTCCTTACAATACCACCTGCAGTAAAGCTAAAGGGAGTCACCCCCAGGTACATAACTCCTGAGTTAAACCGTATGTCCCACAGGATGCTCAGCCTGAAGTAGGCACACTTACTGGAAAACATCAATTCCCCTGCAAGCCCGTGGAAGACCTGAAGTTCCTGACCTTCCTACTCTAATAGGAACGCTGTTCGCTATTCTGCTGTTAATATTGCTTGCCTTTTGCCATCAAGGAAATCCTCCCAAGAAGGACCGTTTTTTGCCTATGCTGGGTATAAACCTTAACCAAAAACGGTCAGCCCCTTGCTTGTACTCCTCCTCCTTACTCGTCTTTTCGCTTTAATGGAGCAGAAGGCCCAGTGGGACAATAACTCTCTGATACAACTGTCCCGGGCTTGCAGCTTGGGAGACAACCTAACTGCCAGGTCTGCTTCAAGGACCAAGAGAGAGCAGTAGCATCTGACAACAGATTAAAAGCTTTTTACCTTTGCTAACTTGGTTTTTACCCCTGCTGGGACGCACTGTTACACTTCTCCTTTTGCTTCTTTTCTGCCCGTGCCTTTTTTTAAAACTACTCACTTGATTCGTCTCATCTAGACTCCAACAGTTCCATTTAAAATTAATGGTAGTGCAGGGTTCTCAGCCCCTCCCTGGTGAAGAGCCATCCTACCATTACATAGAGTAGCCAGGCGAACAACCCAGTGTCAGCTTGAAGAAGTTACATAAGAGGAGACCTCCGCTCCTACGCCCTCATAAATAATTATAAGTATGAAATCTCTCGGGGGGGGAATGAGATAGGGAAACGAAAAAGGGACTGAGCCCCTAGGCAAAGGACCCTGAACTAAAAACATGTGCTTAACTAATGACACAAAACCCATTATCTTGGAACATGCAATAGTGAAAGAACAACCCACCCAGCTCTCAGTGTACTTCCTTGATAAGATGTTTTTCAGAAGAACCGGCCCGATCTGATCCCTGGAACATGCGCAGGTATCGGCAAGATGACCGACAGACCCACGACAGGAATCGAGCCGGCACCACGGGGGTACTGTGCAGGTGCGGAACCCCATAATAAGTCCTGTCATCCAGTTCCAGGAGCCTTTGCTACGGGTTCCATCTTGAATTACCTCTTGCGCCTGCACCTAATCTTCATAACCCCACCTCTTTCATGAATAAAGAAGATGCCTTTTCCCGCCTTAAAAAAATAAACTACAATAATTGAAATAAAATAAATAGCAAACAAACAAAAAACAAGGTCCCTGCTCCAACGAAACATACATTCTGTGGGGGAGAAACAAGACTTCAAATAATTACATGCTGTTATTTCAGGCCCACCACTTGTCTGTCAGCTTGTCATACTGTGTTGGAGAATTATGTCATATTGTGGTAGAGATTTTACGGTGTTGGCAAAGAATATTGAATATACCATGGACTATCAGAAGAACGAACAAATCTGTCTTGGAAGAAGTACAGCCAGAGTACTCCTTAGAAGCGAGGATGGTGAGATTTCATCTCACATACTTTGGACACATCATCAGGAAGGACAAATCGCTGGAGAAGGACATCATGCTTGGTAAAGCAGACGGTCACTGAAAAAGAGGAAGACCTCAGTGAGATGGATCAACACAGTGGCTGCAACAATGGGCTCAAATACAGCAACGATTGTGAGGATGGCATAGGATCAGACAGTGTTTCATTCTGTTGTATATAGGGTTGCTATGAGTAGGTATCAGCTCTACGGCACTTAACAACAACAATTATTTCAGGCAGAATGTGCTCTGAAGAAATATAAAGCAGGGTAAGGGGATGGACTAAAGAGCCCTGGTGGAGCAACGGTTAAGGACTCGGCTACTAACCAAAAGGTTGGTGGTTGGAACCCACTCAGCAGCTCCATCAGAGAAAGATCTGGTAATCTGCTTCTGTAAGGATAGCTAAAAACCCTATGGGGAAGTTCTATTCTGTCACATGGGGTCACTATGAGTCAGGATCGATTAGACGGCACCCAACACCACCAATGACTAAAACACATCCTCTGCTTTTTGAGGGACTCAGAGCAAGAGTAGGAGAAATAGACTGTCCTCACAGCAGGCAAGGCTGAGGGGCCATAGGCACAAGGCAGGAGGGTCCTGCTCCCGACCAGGGGTCAGACAACACCTTACAGAGGAGGTGACGTTAGAATGGAATCTTTAAAGATGAACAGAAGTTGCAAGAAGGAAGATGAATGAAGGGAGGAAGGGAAATCTGGGGAGAGGGACTAACATACTCAAAGTCACAAAGGTGTGAAGACCGTGGTGTGTTTGGGACCATGAGGAGTTCGGTGTCACCAGGGCCTAGGGAGCAGGGAGAAATGACAGGGCATTTTAGGAAGCATATGATTCATTGCACAGTGGTTAAGCACTCAGCTGCTAACCGAAAGGTCAGCAGTTTGAACCTACCACCCACTTCTTGGGAGAAAGATGGGGCAGTCTGCTTCCATAAAGATTACAACCTGGGAAATCCTATGGGGCAGTTCTACTCTGACCTATAGGGTTGTTATGAGTTGGAATCGACTCAATGGCAACAGGACGATTCATTGCTGCATTTCAAATAAGGTTACATTCACAAGTTCCGGGGATTTGGATGTGGACATATCTTCTGAGGGGCCACCATTCAACCTACTACAGATCCCTAAGTAAAAAATGACTACCGTTACCCAAGGACAGCTTCACAAGGAAGGTGACATTCGAGTGCTTTACAAGTATTATCCTATTCAATGCCTTAGCACATGGTCAGGTGGGCAGTATCATTATCCTGGGGCGAGGATTTTTTTTTTTTTTTTTACTGTTGTTGAGAATAGACACAGCAGAACATACACCAATTCAACAATTTCTACATGTACAGTTCAGTGACGTTGACTACGTTCTTCAAGTTGTACAGCCATTCTCGCCCTTGTTTTCTGAGCTGTTCCTTCCCCATTAACATAAACTCTCTACCCCCTAAGCTTCCCATCTGACCTTTCCAGTTGGTGTTGTCAATTTGACCCCATATAGATCATTCTTTAAAACAGCACAATGCTAGAGGCAGACATTTAGTCCAATAGACTTTATGGAAGGTAGGGTCAAGATCATATCTGTGTTTGGATCCTCTTGATGGCTGGAGTGTGGAGAGTGGGGTATGGGCAGATGAGAAGGCAGGGCCAAGGATGACTCTGACTGCCGAGACTGGGGTGGTGGGGGTGGAGCAGCAACCACCGGGGTAGTTTAGATTTTTTTCTCATCTGCAAATGAGGGCTTTGGGCCAGCCCTTCTTTGAGGTCCCACCAGCCTCAATCTTCCGGATCTTGGTGACATTCCACCCATGAGACCGTGGAGGTGGGGGCTCCATCTCCTCCTGGCATAGGTCTTTTCTAGCCACTTCTTGTTGTTCCCAAATCTTTTTCTGCTCCTTCTTATCCCGTGGAGAGACTGCAAAGAGGCTTCTTAGCACACATTTCTATGGTGCCTCTTCCTGAGGGCCCGTGACTCCGCAAGAGCTTTTGGAAACATGACGTTCCCGTAGAGACCATGTGATTACTCAGCATTCACCGTCCATGCTCTGTACGCTGTGGGCACGTGTGCTCCTTTCTCCAAATTTAACCTCTCTGGGCCTCAATTTACCCATCTGGGCCAGAGCAGAATGATGTTGAGGGTCTCTTTTAGCTCTGACTTCCAGGGACCTACGATTCTCCAGGCTTTCCCTGGCTTTGAGATCGCAGGATACCCTTAGTTACAGAGAAGCAGTAGTTGACCCCAGGAAGCTTCCAGAGGATTCCTTCTTGAGCCAGACTTGTCTGGTGGTCTAGAGTGTGGGCCTCAGAGCCAGAACCAGCTTCCAGCCCCACCTCTGCCCCTTCCCAGCTGTGGGGTCATGAGCAAGTTACTTCTCAGAGGCTGTGGGGTCATGAGCAAGTTACTTCTCTGAGCCCATTTCCTCACCTGTAAAATAAAATAAAAACAGCGACCCCATGTGTTTCAAGAGTAGAACTATGTATGTAGAGTTTTCAATGGCTGATTTTTTGGAAGTAAATTGCTGTGCCTTTCTTCTGAGTTACCTCTGGGTGGACTCGAACTTCCAACCTTTCGATTAGCAGCCAAGTGCATTAACCGTTCGCACCACCCAAACTTATAAGAGTGCTAATAGCACCTACCTCATAAGATTAAAGAAGAGAACACAATGAACAGCACCTGGAAGGCAGGAAGCCTGCAGGAAGTGGGAGCTTTCGCTGCTGTTACAACCCACATAGAGGAATCTGACCCATGCATGCCAACTGATAGTGTGATCAGCACTTAATTGATGTTATTTCAAAAATAAGGAGACTTGGTGGTGCAGTGGTTAAGTTCTGGGCTGCTAACCGTAAGGTCGGCAGTTCGAACCCACCAGCCACTTCACAGGAGAAAGATGTGGCAGTCTGCTTCCGTAAAGATTACAGCCTTGGAAACCCTATGGAGCAGTTCTACTCTGAACTATAGGGTCGCTATGAGTTGGAATCGATTTGATGGCAATGTTTCTTTTTTTTTTTTAATTTCAACAATAGGTTATGGAGTAGCTACTCTGTTTCTTCTGGGCTTGAGTGCCCAGAAGACCTGATCCTTACTCCTGCGATCTTTGCTCACACCCAACCAAAACCAAACCCGTTGCCATAGAGTCAATCTGACTCACAGCGACCCTATAGGACAGAGCAGAACTGCCCCATAGTTTCCAAGGAGTGTCTGGTGGATTCGAGCTGCCAATCTTTTGGTTAGCAGCCATAGCACTTAACCACTGGAGCACTACACCCAAGAGGGGGACAAACCCAGCCTGAAGAAGGCCAGTGTGGAGATATTTTCTTGGCTGTGCTTTCTCAGTCCTGATTCCCTCTGCCACCTAAGGGGCAGTGAGCAGGGACATATCTCTGTGGAAGTGGGCTGAACAAGCCTGGAGAGGGTAGAGGAGGTGAGGCCAGCACCGGAACTGCAAGGATGAGGCATACACACTCACTCACATGCACATGCTCGCTCACACTCACATATACTCACACACTGACTTACACTTGCACACATACACTCACACACTCATACTCACATGCTTAAAAATCCTTCTCACTCACCTACTCTTACACACACTCACACTTGTTCACACATATACTTATCCACACACACATATATACCCTTACACACTTTCACACAAAACACATTGACATACATGCTCACACACTCACACTCACACACACACCCACTGAACAACCCAGAGACTGAGTTGGGGAGACACTAACATGGAGGCGGAAGACGGACACAGATGCAGAAACAGACAGAGAGAGGGTGGCAAGGGCAGACAGAGACAAAGAAGTAAGAACACGCTGACAGAAAGACAGACACTGTCAGAGAAGAGAGCTGCAATGGAGTCAAGAGAGGGTCCTGGGTATAACCATAGAGGAGGCCCAAGGGAGATGGCCACCCAGCTCAGCCCTGCACAGGTCACGTGGGGATGGAAATGGTCAGAGCCGCTCAGGGATCCAGTCATCAGATGGACAGTCACTCACTTTTGCCTTGTTCTCTGGAGACTTGCCAACCAGTATGGTTCCCATGAATCCACTTCTTCTTCACAGTGATCCCATCCAGGGGTTAGTGCTGTGCCGTGCACCACGGGACACTGTGGTGTGAAGTGAAGTAATTTGTCCCAGGTTCCCATCCAGTATCAAGGCCAAAGCACAACAGTTCTGTGATGGCTGAGTCCCAGCTCTTCCTACTGAATCACATGCCCCTCTCTTCTGGGTGTTGTTGTTAGCTGCCATCAGATCAGCCCGGACTCAAGGCAACCCCAAGCATAATGGAATGAAACGCTGCCTGGGCCTCACGATAGGCTGTGGATTAGACAGTTGTGATCCATACGGTTTTCACTGGCTGATTTTCAGAAGTAGATCACCAGGCCTTTCTTTCTAATCTGTCTTATTCTGGAAGTTCTGCTGAAACCTGTTCAGCATCATAGCAATGCATAAACCTCCACTGACAGACAGGTGGTGGCTGCGTACAAGGTGCATTGGCCGTGAATCGAACTCAGGTCTCCTGAGTGGAAAGTGAGAACTCTACCACTGAACTACTACTACCCTCATCCTTCTGGGCGACAAGACCCAAACCTCTGAGCCAGGGGAGGTGATGAGGGGCCACAGCCCTGTATGGGACCCTTGCGTGTGCTGTGTCACACCCTCTCACCCGTCTTTCTACTCTGGCCATTGCCACAGGTACACCCTGAAAGCATCTTGCCTCCTGCACTGAGTACTTTGTTTCCTGCCCAGGAACCCGCCACTCAGCCATGCTGGTGCTTGCACAAACCTGGGAGTACTAGCAAGTGAACACCTCACTGGCCACCTTTACCCAGTGGGAGAGGGAACAGTGGGCAGCTACTCCCCTCACGGAGCCCCCATTGGGGAATCTGGGGCATTCTGCATGGGGACTGAGCCCCACGCCCACAGCACGACCAGCTCCACCACACACCCTTGCATTTATTGCCTTTCCACCTTCTCTGTTTCACTCTTCCCAGGCTCCCACACCCTTCCCCTGGAATCACTTCCCCAATCAAATCACCTCATGCAGTCCCCTGTCTCAGGCTCTGCTTTCAGCTAAGGACCCAAATAGAGCCCAGGGGAACTACTGATTTTCTCCCTCCTCCTACTTCTCTGTCCCCCAGGACACCAAAGTTCTGCTCTGATTTATTGTTTGCTGGATTCAGGAGCTACCACACTTCCCCTAGAGGTCCAAACCACTCTTGTTTATCCAATAACAATTAATTCTCAGCAATCACCTCTAGTCTCTGAACCATATAAGCAAAGAGCCGCCTTCAGCAAAGAGGTATGCCATCCAGGCAGATCCTAGAGTAATGGGGGGTCAGGATGCCCTCCACGCTTCTAACCAAATCCATGATTCTGTCTTCATTTTAGGACATGCATTTAGGACAGGCCACCCACAGAGCCTTTCAGGCTCTTCATATAGTGTGTGTGTGTGTGTGTGTGTGTGTGTGTGTGTGTGTATGTGTGTGTCACCCACAAAGCCTTTCAGGCTCCTCATATAGTGTGTGTGTGTGTGTGTGTGTGTGTGTGTGTGTGTGTGTGTTTTAAAGGTATATTTACTGTATCTTTTGATTACAAAAGCAATACATGTCAGCTGTCCAAATTACGGTATAAAACATAAAAATCAGAAACTGAAAGCACTTCCCCCTAATCCCACCCTTTTCATTTCAGTGTGTATTTTTAATCGCTCTGGAGCAGGACATTTTCAGCATAAGTGCATTTGGGCTGTCGATCCTCTCAGGGACAACCAGCGCACTTACAAAGAGCCATTTCTTCTTAGGAAACCACCCATTTGCTCATTAACGATGTTTTGAGTACCCACTAGGCAGGAGAAGCAGCTGTGAACAAGATAGAAAGACCTCATGGCCTTGCTGCTGGTCTCCTACCAGTTGTTTTTCCCTGATCTCGTCCGCTGGCAGAGCTTTGGGTAGCTCTCCTGCTCTGGAACGTCCAGGCCACCGCCTCTGGCTCCCAGGGAGACCCCGTGTGGGCTGTGGCTGTCCCACTGTGCTTCCCACATCCACGGGGAAGGGCCGTGCCCTAAAACCAAGAATGCAGAGCAGGGGTGGGAAGGTGCTGTGGGTCCTTTCCTGCTGCTGGGCCTTTGTTCAGGTGGCCCCAGGCACCAGAAGGCTGCCTCTTTCAGGCGCAATTGGATCCTTCCCTTCCATCCTGAAACGCCTGACTCAGGTCACCTCAGCCAGACGTTGCCTCTAGCTGCAGCTTGTGCACAGCTGAGTGTCTGCTTAGTGGAGATGGTGCCCTGGTGGGGCTGGCAGGCATCCTGAGGGCAGGAACTGGATGGCTGCTCTGCTGTCCCCTGATACCCAGCCTGGGTGTGCATATGCTGCATGCTCTCGTAAATGCCTACTCCACAGGTGCTCACAGCAGAGAGGAGGACTGACTGCAGATGGGCAGAGAGTGGCAGTGAGTCGGTGGTCTGACTGAGAGGGGCAGGAGATCCGGGGTTTGACCAGGGTCTCGGTGTGGAGCCCTCTCCCTTCCTGGGATGGGTGGGGAAGAGGCTGGGGCATGAGTGGTGGCAGAAGACCCAGCAGGGCACCCTTGGGACCCAGGAACTGGGCCTGGCCTTGCTAAGCCTGGTGCTTCACCTGAGAACAATAAGGGTTGGCATGTGTGCCAGGAAAGGGGGAGAGACTTGTAGAGGGTGTGACAAGGGCACCCCTGGAGCCAAAGCATGGCCGAACAAAGTACTGGGCAGCTTTTCATTCCATCAACACATCAACCTTTGTTAAACATAAAAACTATGCCCTCCTTTAACATGCGACAACTCAAAATAAAAATTTTGAACTTTATTCAAGGTACTCTCCTCCTACATCTGATGTTATGCCCACTACAGTTGGCATCAAAACCTTAAGAAGTTTGGGCTGAGGTTGGCAGCTTCTCAGAGGGACTGATAGAAACAGGATGACTTCTCTGAAAGGGCTCACTCCCTGAGGGATTCGAGTTGATGCCTTACGTTCTGGGAAGGGCAGCCACAGTTGACTCAGGGCATGAGAAGGTTCTCCATCCAGGGCCTGGATGGCAGAGGCTCTCTCCCCTCTGCCCCATCTCTTCAGCTCTCTCCAGGGGCACCAGTCCCCCAGTGCTGCTGGCTGTGCTCAACACTCCCTACCCCAATGCTCACACGCCTTTGTTCCCAACCACTTTCCTCCCCTCCCTTCAACTGATTTGAACTCCTAAAGCCTGTGTTTGATCTTGGCAAGGTGTTCTGCGGTTACACCACAGTGTCAAAGACTGATGGCTTAACCTTCCAAAGAAGCATTTGCATTTTTAACGGAGAAGCGGTGAATTCAAACACTTCTCAAACAGGTAGAATGTGCACGGGAGATCTTTTCGAAGCTAGTGTCTCTTCCAGTTCCATGTGCTCGGTGCCTACTGGACTACTCTTAGCCCTTCCCCTAAGAAGAACAAGGATCAGCAGCGGGCCCCTTCGGTGGAAAGCCTCGGCCCCGCGCTCGGGCCTCTGGTCTCCCAGGGTGGGCGGAGCTGTCCCCGAACCTCAGCCCCAGCATCTCCGAGCCCGGAAGGAAGCCGAGGCAGAGGAAGAGGGGTGACAGGGGTGCCCCAGAGCGCGCCTCACCTGCGGGAAAGCACGTCCCCTGCTTTTATCCTCCCAGACGGGCCTTTGCCAGGGGAAGATGTTGATTCACCTCATCCTTCCTACCCGCCTAGACCCCCGACGCTTCCACGCAGCTGTCGCTGTTGCTGCCGGCCCGCCGCTCGGTGCTGGCACGTAGGGAAGGCGGGGGCTGCCACCGGGGGCACCGAGGCCACCTCCTAGTCTCGCACACGCGCTCCTCCTCCCCCATCTCTGCCGCGGTCTCGGGTCTGCAGCGGGGCGCCTCACACCCCCTTCCTCAATTCCGGGACGCGCTAGCCTAGAGGCGGTGACTTGGCGAGGGAGGGGCCGGCGCCCGCCCCCGCCGTCCGCCTCCCGGGGCCTGGAGCGCGCGTGGCCTGGAGCCGCCTGCCTGCCCGCGCCGGGTAGGCTCACTGTGCAGCGCGCCGCGTCAGGACTCGGCTGGCTCGGCTCGGCAAGCGGGCAAGCAAGAGGATGCTGAAGGGCTTCCCCGGCTTCGGTCCGCGCTCCCGCCGGGGAATACCCCGAGCGCGCCCCTAGCCGCCGCCGCGACCACTGCGGTACGAGAAGGAGGGGTCCGCCGCGCCGTGCGCGCCACCACCCACGCCTCCAGGCCCTGGCCCCGGAGCCGCAGCCCTAGGGGCGGGCGCGTTTGACCGGCGCCCCCGAATTTTTCATCTATCCCCCGCATCGTCGCCTCCTTCCTCCTGCGGCTGACCGCCGGCGGATGCTGAGGGCCAGCCCTGCGCCTCTCCCGACCGGATCCCGGGACTGAAGGCGGGGGAATCCCGCTCCGGCCGGGGGCCGTGGCGGGGTGGCGCGGCGCCGCAGGAAGCAGCCCCTGGCGCGCTGAGCCCTCCCGCCGCACGCGTGACCCGGCTCCGCAGTCGGCGCTGGGACCCTCCGAACCACGCGGCTCCGGAGTTGGTGCACAGGTAAACGCAGCAACACAGCCGGGCTTCCGGAGGGCCGAGCCTGCCCTCCGGAGGGGACTCAGTACCCGGAGGTGGGGAAGGGGGCCCAGGTTGGGACAGGGACCGATAGCGGTTGGAGTCTCCAAGGACTGGGTGGAAGAAGGAAGTACGTAAATAGAAGAAAGATTCAGGAATCCCCAGGATGACTCCCATTTCTTTCTGACACGTTTTGTTTTCGGCTTCTAAGGGTTGGGCCTGGAGGGAATTTTGGTGAGGAAGTCACGGACTGAGAGAGAAGAGATGACACAGAGAGAGACCAGGGATGCAAGAGATGGAGGGGTGGCCAGGCCTCTCAGCAAGCCGAGACAGGAAACTGAGTGTTTGGCGTGGACAGGACCAAATGTGTGTGTGGTCGGTGGTGGCATGAGCAAGGGAGTGGTGGGGAAGGCCCTAGCCCTGGAGCCTCAGCACTCTTTCTTTTATGAGGAGTAGTAGTAGGGTGGTTCATGGGGTAGGAAGGAAAAGGAGCTTCTACTGAGGGATGATATTCTTTTAAGTTCCAGATGATCAGTGCTACTTGTGTCCTGGAAACCCACACTGCATTCCTGCCGCAAGTGGCTGCCCCTCAGCCCCAGCCAAGAAGGAGCCGCGAGCCTTCCCCAGGTCTCAAAGAGCCCTGGTAGGTGGCCTATTCTGGGTGCCCGCTCCTCAGCCCCAAGTCCTCTTCTCCAGGGCCAGTAGAAACAGACACCAGAGAGGATGCCTCGGAACCAGGGCTTCTCCGAGCCCGAGTACTCAGCTGAGTATTCAGCCGAATACTCTGTCAGCCTGCCCTCAGACCCGGACCGTGCGGTGGGCCGGACCCATGAAATCTCCGTCCGAAACTCGGGGTCCTGCCTCTGTCTGCCTCGCTTCATGCGGTTGACCTTCGTGCCAGAGTCCTTGGAGAACCTCTACCAGACGTACTTCAAAAGGCAGCGCCACGAGACCCTGCTGGTGCTGGTGGTTTTCGCAGCCCTCTTCAACTGCTACGTGGTGATCGTGTGCGCCGTGGTCTTCTCCAAAGACATGCTGGCGCCCCTCGTCGTGGCCGGGATTGGGCTAGTGTTGGAAATCATCCTCTTCGTGCTCTGTAAAAAGGGGCTGCTCCCTGACCGGGTCACCCGCAAAGTGGTGCCCTACCTGCTGTGGCTGCTGATAACAGCCCAGATCTTCTCCTACCTGGGTCTGAACTTTGCCCAAGCCCACGCGGCCAGCGACACGGTGGGCTGGCAGGCCTTCTTCGTCTTCTCCTTCTTCATCACGCTGCCCCTCAGCCTCAGCCCCATCGTGATCATCTCTGTGGTCTCCTGCGTTGTACACACGCTCGTCTTGGGGGTCATCGTGGCCCAGCAGCAGCAGCAGGACCAGCTAAAGGGGATCCAGTTGCTGAGGGAGGTGAGTCCTGCCATCTTTCCCCACCCTGTGACTTCCCTGTCCACCAGCTCTCACCCAAGGTGACGCCTGTTTTGAAGTGGGGAGAGGCATCATTTTTTGCCCCTGAGTTGCGGGCTCAGGACTCTTAGCTGCCTGGGTAGGAAGGGACTACCTCTTCCCCAACCCCTGGCTTTGCACCTCCATGCCATTGCCCAAAGTTTGCCTGTGCTTGGTCTCCAGGGACTGGCGGATGGCAGGATATTGGGTCTCAGGGCTCCTTTGTCACCTGTGCCAGCACAAGTGGGTTGCCTGGTCTTGAGGCAGCAGGGTCCTGGCCATTCCCTGGCAGTGACCTGGTTAGGAAGACCTCTTGTGGAGAAAGAGGGCTTCAGTGGGAACCATGAGGCCGGTTTCTGGTCATCATTGACTAGCTTGGGCAAGTGACTTAACACGTGTGGACTCAGTGCTCCTCTGACAGATGGGGATGGTCGTGGTTAAGATCAAAGGAGATGTGAAAGTGTATTAGGAAATGGGAAAGGCTGTATAGAGGTTACGTGCAGTTATTATATATCCCAGGAGCTCAGGGTGCCACGACCAGGTTAGGCGATTGTGGAGAATGAGTCTCCCCACAGAAGGCATGGCATGGGAGCAAACAGGGAAAATTATGATGGCCACCATGGTGGAGGGTCTGTTTGTTTGGGAGGATGTATTCTGCTGGAAGGGTGGAGTATTGGGCTCAGCTTAACTGCCAGACAAGAGTTGTGCTCCCCGAGGGGCCAGGCTCTGGGCTAGGGGCTGAGGGGCTGCAGAAATGGTGAGATGTGCTTCTCACCCTTCTGAGCTTATGCTCTGTTAACCCATCCGGAGGATGGAGGAATCCACGGAGCTTAGAGTCAATGAGTTCCACAGTTGTATGTCCTTATTTTATACTCAATGAGGTAAGCCCAGAGACAGGAAATGACCTGCCCAAGGCCACACAGCTCGTCACGACGGTCAGGGCTAGCATGTCCATTTCTTGCCTTCAGCTCCAGTACCCTTTCCACTACACACCCTGTGTCGTCTCTGCCACCACCATCGTCTCCTGGGATTGGGGCCTGAATCTCTAAGGGCCCAGTGGTGTCGTCAGTGGTTGATGCAAGAACCCTGTGGAGCCATTCTATTGCCTCCCACTTGGTTCACAGAGAACACGGTTTTTTCCTCAGTTTTAACTGTTTCCTGGCTCTTGGACCAAGGTTTTCCTTTTCCCACATTCTGGCTCACGCAGCAGGCTCTCCTGGAAGCTCCGTGCCTCTTGATCCACAGGAGCCTAGCCCTGGGCTGGTGCATATGGGTTTGTGTGGGCACATCCAACAGGTTCCTTTGTATTTCTCCCAATGCCCTATTCAAATGAGGTGACAACCTACCGTTAACGCCATGACTTTGAGGTTGGGGGACTTCAGATTGTGCCTCTGCCAGTCGATGGCCCCACTGGAAGCTGTCTGGGGAGCATAGTGAGAGAGTCCTTCCCACTGGGAGTCAGTAAAAAGCACAGCTTCGGGGCAGACAGACAGGTGGGCATGGCTGCACGGGGTCTGGGATCCAAGACTGAGCCGTTACCTTCTACTGCCAGGGTCCCTGGACCACACGTGTGTCCCATATGCTGTGCTGTCTACTTAGGGACAACGCCTAGGCCCTGCAGGTCACTCTTGGGGGTCTCTCCTGGACTCACGATTGCTGGCCTCCTTTGAGTGTTGCTAATAAGTAACAAAACACCTGAGCAAAATAGGAAACAGAAAAAAAGATAGAAAAATAAGTAAATGAAGATGAAAAACATCAGCATCCCAGAGGAGCCTGACCTTAACATGTAAGCAGAGGCAGGGAAGTGGTTGGGGAATTAAGGGTCGGGGGAGGGGGCTCATAGCCCAGTTGGGAGCCAGGGAGAGAATGCTGAGGGCCCAGCTTACAATGGGCTGTGTTCCAGAAGTTTCTGAGTCACATGTTTGAGACTAATGTGACTTTTTAAAAGGTGCTTGGCTTCCCAGGCCCACTCACCAAAGTCTTGCTTCACTCACAGCTCCCCTGCATTCGGTTTGGTGTTAATACTGGGGAAACCCAGCTCAGTGTGGCCTGCATTGCTGTGGGGAGAAACACTGGGAATATGTCGCTTCTAGAGCACTGGGTGAAGAGTCACTCTCCTGCCTGGTGCTCCAGTGGCCCTGATGTCCCCTCCTGGGGTGGAGGCTCCATGGAGGTTAGGAGGGGAGCAGGGGCCAGAGGACAGGGTTGTGAGAAGCAGGGCCAGGACCCTGCCAGGGTAACACCAGGAACTGGCTCCGGACCTCTGACACCGACTCTCTCTTGTTTCTCCTGCCCACATGCTCCGTTTTCTTCCTCTTCTCCCATCACCCGTGGACTCAGCCAGGGCCTGCTCCTGGGTCAGTTCGGGATGAACTCAGCTTCGCGGTTAGAAGCAGACATCTGGACATCTGGGGAAGTGTGGTTTGTTGCTGTTGTCACCAGCGGCACTGAAGAAGTGTTTCATTGTGAAAGTCTTCTTCCCATGCACCCCTCATCCCCCCAAGCCTGTACATCAGCTCTGTGGGGAAGGACAGAAGGTACACACAGATGCCAGTGGTGGCTCGGAATGCTAGAGGCAGACGAGGCAGCCGGTCCTGGCACCTCTCGCCAGTGCTGGCAGGTTGGGGCTCTGAAGTGGAGAGCGGGTAGAGTCAGGGCTTTCTGTTAGTAGTTGAGCACAAGCTGTTTGCACCATCCAGGGAGGCTCAAATGGTTTGTGCTCAGCTACTAACTGAAAGGTTGGTGGTTTGAACCCACCCAGTGGTGCCGTGGAAGAAAGGCCTGGTGATCTACATCCAAAAAATCAGACACTGAAAACTATATGGAGCACAGTTCTACTTTGATGCAGATGGGGATACCATGAGTCGGAATCGACACAACGGCAACTGGTTGCAGTCTGTAGGGCCTGGGAATAAAGCAGATAAGCGGACGCGATCGTTAGGGGCAGGGTGCCTCTCTGCGGTGGGGGAAGCATAGGGCATGGTGTTAAGGTTACGGGGAGGGTTATGAATTGGTGGAGCGAGCTGCAGCTGGCAGGATTTTCACACATCCTTCCCCTGCCTTTTACTGCCCCAGACTGCCCCTGGGGTGAGGTGAGCAAGCAGGAGGGGTGGGGGGACTGAGAGGAGGGTGGGATGCAGAAAATGCAGCAAGACGGGGAGGCTTCTTTTGGCGGGTGGCTGCTCTGGAGAACCTCACAGCCACACCCATACACACATTAACTTCTAACAGCGTTGTTAAAAGAATGAGTCTGTGGCAAACTAGGGCTAGGAACCTCTGACAAATGTTTTAAGGCCTTATTTCATAACAGAAAGGATACTTGAGAACAAAATTGCCACATGGAATTAATAGCCTGTTTAGGAGGCCTGGTGGTATAGTGGTTAAGCACTTGGCTGCTAACCAAAAGGTCGGTGGTTTGAACCCACCAGCTGCTCCAAGGAGGAGAGATGTGGCAGTCTGCTTCTACAAAGATTTACAGCCTTGGAAACCCTATGGGACAGTTCTGCTCTGTCTTACAGGGTTACTATGAGTTGGAATTGACTTGACAGCAGTGGGTTTGGCTTTTTTGGTAAGACCTTTAATCACAAATTATAATATGATGAGATTTTGGATGTATAATTCCTTTCACACCTACAAATTGCATAGCAAATCCTCTATCCAGTGAATGAGCAGTTGGCCTCACGGAGGCTGGGGAGCTGCATTAGGGAGGCTGTGAGAGGAAGTGCCCGTCTGTCAGGGTGGAGTTAAGGTGTTCTATATGCATCACCGTGTATAATCTGGGTGTTACTGGCTCCGTTTTACAGATGAGGAAACTGAGGCTTATTGAGGTTGAGAGGAGGTAGAGGAGCTGAATAACTGGGAAGGGGCCACTGGTGAGTGACAAGGTGGAGTGGGGGGCAGGACACATCCCTGGGGCTTCCCTGAAAGCCTCTGTTTTCCTGGAACCAGGCATCTGGGCTCCTTCCTGCTTGTCTGACAGGCCCTAACTGTCTTTGCTAAGTGGTGCTTAAGAGCAGTGCCAAGAAGTGGGAGGCCCTAAAATATAACAAGAAGCAACCTCCGTCCCCCCTGAGAACTGGACACAAGGAGGGGAGAAGCCTGTGACAGGATAGCCCCTTTGAGAACATGACCAGGAGTGAATGAGAAATGAGTTGAGGTGGCATGGAATAGGAGCCAGAGTGGGCTGGGCAAGAAGACAGAGGCTGGGGATAGGGGCTAGCCATCCAGGGGTTTGCAGAAAACGGGTTGGGAAGAGGCACATTCACCCAGCTCTTGGCCATCAGGCCCCAGGCTCCACCATGTCCCAGGTGAATAGGAAACACTGATCTGGTGGTGAAGCAGAGGCTCTCCCTCCGTAGAGAGTGGGCAGATGGGAGTCAGTGTGGGAACTGGAATACCGAGGAAATGCATAGAAGGGGACCCCGCGGCCACCGAGTCCAACTGCACACGAAGAGTGTCAGTTATGGAACATGTAAACAACTGTGCAGAACGTCACCCCCTCAGTCTCTTCCCTGGTCGCGTTTCCCTGCAGCCTTTTCTGACCCTTATCTCTCTGTAAACAGAGCTTTTCCAGTTTGTCATCTTCGTGCACATGCAATTTATGTCCCACCTTTCACCCGCATGATTTCACTGACATTTTTCCATGAACATCAGGGTCCTTGTGTGTATTTTTTTTAAAACATCACCTTATGGCCAGCAAGTTTTTTCTGGAGAGGAAACCGAAGCCAGGGGCAGGGCCGTTGGTGGTGACTGGATGGCCGCAGGTCCAGGTCCACACATCAGTCTCCACGCCTGGGTCTTCCCCATGCCCTGCTGGGCTGGCCCACAAGCACCGAGGTAATGCTTCTCACACACCCCGCGTGCACACACGCACCTGGGCTTGGTTTGTCCAACAGGCCTGGTCAGTTCTCCACGAAGCAGAATTTCTAGGACTCCTAGGCAGTTGCGTCACCCCTTGCAGTAGCTCATGGTGTTACCTGCCCCTGTGGGCAGGGCCAACTAGGGAACCCTCCTGGTGGGCAGAGCTGCCCGGCCCTGCCCCTGTGGCTCCGTGCAGGGCCCAGTGCTGTGCCAAGTAGCCCTGCCGCTCCCAAGCAGCTCCTCTCCTCTCCTATCGACCAAGGTGGAGACCCTCCTCTCTGCCCAGTGGTGGACTCGGGACCTGACGGCCTGCACCCTGCCCGCCTGCACTCTGACTGGCAGGTGATGGGGTGGTGGTGGTGGTGGTGGTGGTGACGACGAGGTACCACAGTGGGTGACGGGTGACACCAACCCTAGTGACTCCACTGCCTTGGTGGCCCCTCCCCATGTGGCCCCTCTCACCACAGCTGCTGCCGTGGACCCTGGGGTCATTTTGGTGTCACTCCCTGATAGTTATCCCCCCACCTCCTAGTGACATCACTGCTCCTAGGTCATTCTTCTCCTGCAGTATCTTCACAAAAGTACAGCTGGGCAGATCCTCCACTAGGACAGTCCAACCCCAAGTGTTATGATTGAATTGTGTCCCCCAAAATATGTGTTGGAATCCTAACCCCCATACCTGTGGCTGTAATCTCATTTGGAAATAGAGTTTTCTTTATTATGTTAATGAGGCCATAATCAGTGTAGGATGTGTCTTAAACCTGATCACTTTTGAGATATAAAGAGAGCAGATGAGGCACAGAGAGAGGCAAGAACAGAAGGGGAAAGATAGGTGCCACGTGCAGGAACCAAGACCCAGAGAACGCTAGAGAAGCCGAGACAAGTATTTTCTCCCAGAGAGGACAGAGAGCCTTCCCCTAGAGCTGGTGCTCTAAATTTTGACTTCTAGCCTCTTGAACTGTGAGAAAATAAATTTCTGTTCTTTAAAACCACCGACTTGGGGTTTTTTTGTTACAGCAGCACTAAGAAACCAAGACACTGAGTAAATATTCAGACACCCTCCCCCGTTGTCCCCTCACAACATACACATTCTCGATGACAGACTTCCATGAGCACATGTTCTCGACAAACACAGATGTGTGCTCAGAGGTAGCACCCGTGTGCAGGTCCATGCCCAGCAATGCAGAGGGCAGCCAAGGTGACTGCTGTTTACTGGGCTCTTAAATTGTGTTCCAGCTACCGAGTTAAGTGGCTTCCAGCAAGAGGCAGATGTTAGGATTCTCATCTTACAGATGGGGAAGCTGAAATGTGTGTGACAAATGAAATGACTCACCCAGGATCACATTGTTTATAAGCAGGAGAGTAGGATTTGAACCCCGGTCAGCCGGATTCCAGAGTTCTTTCTCTTCACCTTCACACTGTGCTCTCTCATCTCCATGGTCAGTCACTTGCTTTATAGTACAGTGGCAGGCCATGGCGGCCTTCTCCAGAAAGGTCTCATTGCTCTGTGGCATCGTCTGGCCTGTGTCCTTAAGCATAGGCCAGCTCTAGGTGGCCCTGAGACCACCTGTGACCCAGTTCTGGGTCTGGTGGGATTCGGGTAGCCTAGGCCAACCTAGCAGCTCACTTCCTGCCTCGACTGCTGCATGAGGACGTTACTGGAAGGTCCCCTCCAAGCACCCAGGATCCATCTAGTGTCTGCTTTCTGCTGGTGTCACTGTGGCTGCATCTGCCAGCTTCCAGCACTTCTCGAGCACCTGCAAGATGCTGGGCCGGGTCCTGGATACAGTCATTGGTGCTGTCTGGTTTTTAGCCAGAATCACTAGGAGATCATTTTAGAAGGCGCACCCTCACCTCCAGCCTGGGATGGAATTTGCCTTGTAAGTAGTTCTTCAGGTGATTTTGATATGTCCTGCCCTGATTCAGATGCATAGCTTTATAAGGATGCTGGGATGCTACGTAAATGGTACACACTCCTCTGATGCCTACCCGTGGATACAGACATATACATACTCACACTCACACACACACACACACACACACACACACGGAGTTCACTTTTGCAATACCCTAATCTGAAATACAAGGA
The DNA here is from genome assembly GCA_030035585.1 of Dugong dugon. Classification (NCBI taxonomy): domain Eukaryota; kingdom Metazoa; phylum Chordata; class Mammalia; order Sirenia; family Dugongidae; genus Dugong; species Dugong dugon. Next base: position 76,149,507 of record CM057473.1, read on the forward strand.
GCCCTGGTAGTGCAATGATTAAGTGCTCGGCTGCTAACTGAGCGGTTGGCAGTTTAAACCCATTAGCAGCTCCATGAGAGAAAAGATCTGGCGATCTGCTTCCATAAAGATTACAGCTTAGGAAACCCTATGAGATAGTTCTACTCTGTCATATAGGGTCACTATGAGTCAAAACCCACTTGATGGCACCCAGCAACAAAAACGACAATTTGAAATCCCCTTGAGAACCAAGAAATATGGAAAATGTGCCCCTGAGACAAAATAAGGTAAGAGTTATTCCAGGGTTTGCTCTGCAGTCGCAAAAGAACCCCTTGCATCTTCCCTCAGAGCCTGTTGAGATATAGTTCCAACAAGGTTGGGTCTTTGGTTTCTCAACCCACAACCCACTGGGAGGAGCAAACTAGGGATGAGGAGATGTTTCCAGGGGCAGGCATACTGGCACTCATCAAAGAGCTTACTGAGGTGTTGAGTGTTGAAACCAACAGCCACACACCTCTGGTTGCAGAAGGCATCGTTGCATTACAGGACAGGGTAGTAATCAGTGTCCATAATAATGATAAACTCATCAAGACAATATTAAATTACATTTAGTATAGAGTGGAGTAGGGAATTGCATACTAAAAGCATCTTTATCAGAAGTGGATAAAAACAAGTTTGGGCAAATAAGGATTATTATACTTCGGCTCTTTAGGAAGTTCACTAATGCAGAATGGCTCATTTCTCGATGGCTTTACTGTACTTGTATCCATTTATATACCCTGTGTTTCAGTTATCCATTGCTATATAACCCCCAAAATTTTGTGGCTTAAAACAATAATGAGTTACTATTTCTCGCAGTTCTGTGGGTTGGTTGTGCTCAGCTGGGTGGTTTTTCTTTTTGGCAGAAGTAAAGACAGAAGTAAAACTATCTTTATTTGCAAATGACATGATTGCTTTTGTTCAAAATCCTAAGGAATCTGCAAAACAACTCCTAGAATTAATCTATTACTATTTCCAAAACTTTTTCATCATCCCATACAGAAACCTTGTGCCCATTAAACAATAACTTCACATTTCACCCTCCCCCCATTTGCTAGTAACTTCTAATCTACTTTCTGTCTCTATAAATTTAACTGTTTTAGATATTTCATATAAGTGGAATCATACAGTATGTATCCTTTTGTGATTGACTGACTTCTCTCAGTATAATATTTTCAAGGCTCATCCACATATCAGGTCTTCAGTTCTTATGGCTGAGAAATATTTTATTGTATGGATACACCACATTTTGTTTATCCATTCATTTGTTGATGGCCAAGGACTTGTGGGAGTTCCCACACAGACTTTTGGTGCCCACCCCTCTGGAAAGCTTCCTCATTTTTAGTGCCTTGCCCTGTAGATTCCAGGTGCTTTCACAGCAACTGGGTTTTTCTGCTTCACACGGCATTGGCTAGGGCCACTCACTTGGCTGCGTTCAGCGGGTGCTGGTCTGGTAAGTTCTTGTAAGAAGTCGTTACTCGTAGTTCTAGAGCCTTGGAGTTCCTCCACATGACCTCTCTGTGTGACTAGCTTGCGCTTCCTCCCAGCATGGTGGTCTCAGGGAGTAAGTGAAAGCTTCCAGTTATTTTAAAGGGTTGGCCTGTTACTGTTGGTCACATGAAGTCACAGGGCTAGCCCAGATGCAAGATAAGGGAAAATTAATTTTGTCCTTTGGTGTGAGAGTGGCCTGTGCATGCAGGGAGGGAAGGAATTGATGGCAGCCATCTTTGGAGGCTCTATACCAAACCAGGCAGCATGTGGCTCAGCCTGAGTATGCTGGGGAGAAGGGACTAAGTAAAACCATGAGTTTGGATGGGGTACAAAATGCTCTGTGACCATAGGATGCTTCAAAAGTTAGAAACATGGTCCAGAGCAGAGAATATTTAGCTTCTTGAGGGTATTGATTCTCTGTGGGATCCAGCACGTCATTTCTAAAATTTTCAGAATGTTTTAGAAACTGCTTTGCACATAATGATGGCTTGCAGCTCATTTGCATCAGCTTTGCCTTGCCTGACATTCCCTGGAAGACTTCGTTCTCTTAATTCTTCCAACATGCCATTCCCGCTCTGTGCAAGGTGGTGCACCTGGTTACCGGGAGCAGTCCCCTCTCCGGGGAGCATGCACCCTGATCCTGACCGGGCACTAATCCTGCCCTTTCCTCTCTACGTGTGAGCTCAATAGGCAGCCCGACTCTGATGTCCGTGTTGCTTTCTCATTTGCTTGTGTAGATCCTTCAGAAACGTGTTGAGTTTGTCTTTCTTGGCAGGTTGCCATTTACTTCAAGGGGAGATTCAGGCCTGAAGTCAAATTACTTTATAACCTTCCACGTGACAGTCGCTTTATATATATTTGTTGAATGCATACATTCGCGTGTTGCTTTTACCTTTATTTCCTTCCTCAAAAACTCTCCTTGCAGTTGGTAAGTTTTTGGCTAGATCTAGGCCACGGGAAATGTTCTGGTGTTAATCCAAGTGATTTGAGAATGATTTTTTAAAAGCAAGATTTCTATGACTGTTTGACGGCGCTAATCAATACTCTTTTGCCACTTATTATTAAAGATTCTTTCTGGTCTCAGTAAAAAGCAGGAATAGAGGAGGAATTTTAGGAGCCCAGGAAACGAATCATTGCCATCCTGTTGGCCTAGTTTTAATCTCAGCCTTGGGCATAAATGATTTGCATAAGGTCACACTGAAGAGTGGCTGAGCAGAGTTGGATCTCTCACCATCCCACCTCCTTTGGTTGTTCTCCAGTCTGATGAGAAACTTTTGTCCTTCCATCCCTTATCAAAAATTTCATCAGGGCCCCCGGGCATTCTTCTAGGCAGGGTGTACAAAGAATGGATAAAATTCTGCCCCTGTCCTCAAGGAGCTCACAGGCTGTCATCAAGTCCTGTTAGTGAGAGAGCCTGCTCAGGGGAACTGAGGAGAGCTTCCAAAGGGCTGGATGTTGAGTTGGGTCTTGAAGGATGAGTAGGAGTTTGCTACGTGGAGCAGTGGGAACAGGGCTTTCTCTTCAGAGTCACAGGAGGTTCTCACTTGCCTGGGCCTGGTGCGAATTACCGTGTGACAGGAGTATGAGTAGGCGGCAGGAGCCTGAGAGACAAGGTATAGAGAAGCCAGATAGTGAAAGGCTAAGGAATTGGGGCTTTATTCTTAAGATGATGGGATTTCATGGAAGAAATTTCACCAGGCGACAGATGGGATCTGGTTTGCATTTAGGAAAAGCATTCTGGTGGTCTTGAGTGAGGCTCAGACCATGTAGGAAGCGATTGAAATAGTTCAGGCATGACGCCATGAAGGCCATCCACCAAGATGGAAGCAGGGGCTGGAGTTCAGCTTGAGGTGCCTGGGGGACATCCAAGTGGAACTGTCAGATTAGTCAGTGGATAATTATTGAGGTTCGAATCCACTCAGAGGTGCATCAGAAGAAAGGCCTGGTTGTCTACTTCTGAAAAATCAGCTATTGAAAAACCTATGGAGCACAGTTCTCCCCTGACATACGTGGTGTTGCCGTGAGTTAGGGTTGACTAGACGGCAACCGGTGGTGCTGGTGAGTTACTGAACGGCTTCTGTATCCCAGGCCCTGTGCTCACAATCTGGAGCTTAGAAGAAGGACTAGAGTTCCAGATTTGGGACTCATCAGCACTTCAACAGCACCCAAAACACTAGGGAGCATGGATTGTCCAGGGAGAGTATGTAGAATCAAGAGGTCTTAGGAGTCGACATTAGGGAGCCGCCTGTAGGGGGCAGTCCTGCACATGGATGACCATGCTTCTCCCCTGTCTCTGCTTCCTGCCTGGGTGCCTGCTTGTCCCAGGTGGCCTGCGATGGGCAGATGAACCTTTTGGGAGCAGGACAGAGTACCCTATTGGATGGTGTTTTACTCCATTGGTTCTCTTGTATTGGGGACGGTTAAGAAAGCCTAGGGTGAGGTAGGGTCAAGATGTCAGTGGAGGGGCTGCTGCTGTCACTGTTTTCCCTGGCAGACAAGGGTATGGGGCGTGTTTTTTCTTATGTCGTGGGGGAGGAGGTGCATAATGTTATAGAGGCACTTTGTAGTTACTGTGTGCTGTCAAGTTGATTCCCACTCATAGTGGAGCCCTGGTGGCGAAGTGGTTAAGTGCTCAGCTGCTAACCAAAAAGATCGGCAGTTTGATTCCACCAGCCACTCCTTGAAAACCCTAGGGGGGAGTTCTCCTTTGTCCTATAGGGTCACTGTAAGTCAGAATTGACTCAGTGGCAACGGGTTTGGTTTTGTGTTGGTTAGTGACCCTATATGACAGAGTAGAACTGCCCCATAGGTTTTCCTTGGCTGTAATCTTTACAGGAACAGATCACTAAGTCTTTTCTACTGCAGATGGGCTGGTGGGTTCGAACTGCTGACCTTTCACTTAGCAGCTGAGAGCATAACAATTGTGCCACGAGGACTCTCTTAGGGGCACTTTGCAAACTATAAAGCACCGTGCAAATGCTAGTTATTTCTTTATTGCTCTTAATCTTGGCAAACCATCCCTGATCTTTGATCTGTGAATGAATCAGACCGCTTTTATTCATTGTCTTTTTTTTTTTTTTTAAATCCCTTTTCTATGTAATCAACTGGCTCTTTTTTCCTCATTGTGAAAGGATTATTTTTAAGAATGTTTTTCAATTATAAGATGCTGTATAATATTGCAGAAGCTTTGGGAACAAGAGAAAAGAAATTCATTATTATCTTAGAATAACCAGTCTGTGTGTGTGTGTGTGTGTGTGTGTGTGTGTGTGTGTGTGTGTGTGCGCGCGCGCGCACGTGCGTGCGCGTATTCCTCTCCAGTCTCTCGTATGGAAATTTTTACAAAGTAGTACACATATTGCCCTTGCTTTCTTAGTTGGCTTTATAGCACAGACTTTTTTCTATTTTAGATAAATCTTCACAGTCATCATTTTTAATGGCTGCACAATATGATATTGGCTAAATGTACCATAATTAACTCAACTATTAATTTTCCGTAGGGCACTTGGTTACTCTTAGCTTATTAATTTTACTTATTTCACATTTATATTTTATTTCCTTAATATTACCATGTATTATTTATGTATAATATCAGCAGGCCTGTGCCCCTCTCCTTACCCCTCCCAGCCATTTTACATCTGCACGTGTGTGTCAGGGATGAATGAGAAACACTGATAGGGTGAAGAGGGATGCCAGTGGGCACTTCAACCAGGGAAGTGAAGGCAGTTCTTGAAGCAACCAGGATACCCTCCAGATATCCAGCAACATGGAGCTGCTCTTCCCTCCTTTGGCATTGCCCAAGCTTCTCTAAAATTCCCCTTCAGCAGAGCCAGTACTAACAATGACACGGCATCTGGAGCAACAACCATTTCTGTATCAGCTGTGTATCAGGCCCTGTCCTACAAGGCCATGTGCATACATTCATGCATCCGTCAGTACACTAACCCATTCTCCCCATTTTACCGAGGCAGGAACTAGGCTTAAAGACATTAAATAACTTACCTAAGACCTCACAGCTGGTAAGTGGGTGTTTTAGGCTGGGTTCTCTAAAGAAGCAAAACCAGGGAAGCGTGTGTATATATATATATATTTATACACATCTATATATGTATATATATATATAGAGAGAGAGAGAGAGATTTATTTCAATAAAATGGCTCACACAGTTGTGGAGGCTGGCAAGTCCCAAATCCATGGATCAGGCATCAGGCTGGAGGCTTCTCCTGACTCACATGGTTGCAGGGGCTGATGAATCCCAAAATCTGTAGGTCAGACGGTAAGCTTCTGGCTCACGTCCCAAGAACCGGAGGTCAGAGGATGACGAGTTGGATGCAGGATTGAGAGAGCGAGCTTTGCCAGAACGTCTCTTTTCAACTGATTGGCTGCTCACATCAGATCATGCAATGGAAAATGATTACATAATATCTGCCAAACAACTGAGAATCATGGCCTAGCCAAGTTGACACAATGACCTTAACATCACAATCCACCCTTTGTCAGCTTGGCACCTGTACACATCTTCTTAAATCATACATAATCTCTAATTGAAGACAGTTACAAAGTCATACTTGTGCCTAACATGATACAGCTAACATGCATGTGACCAAAAATGCACTAGCCCCATTTACATCTTATATTTTATAATAAGTAATGGAACAAGGGAGGGAAGAAAACAAAGACATCTGACATACATATATACATGAATACATATATATCTAAACCTCATTGCTGTTGAGTTGATTCCGACTCATAGCGACCCTATAGGACAGAGTAGAAATGCCCCATAGGGTTTCCAGGGAGCAGCTGGTGGATTCAAACTGCTAACCTTTTGATTAGCAGCCGAGCTCTTAACCACTGAACCACCAGGGCTCCATCTATGTCTCTCTCTCTATATATAAATGCACACATACACATATAACAAAACAAGGAAGAAATACTCAAAACAATTACAGTCCTCATTTCTGCAACTTGTAATGTGGTTGTAGCTGACATTTAGAACTATCTTTCATCACCTATTCCATACTACCTTTGCCCTAAGCAAGCACTTCTGCTGGTCCTGGTTTTTTGCCGGGTGGGGTGACCCAAACTTTCATTCTTGAAGGATCTGGGCCATTAGTAGTTGTTTCTGGATTGGGTTACTATAGTTTTCCATTGACTTTAATCATAGGGCATGGTAGTACTAAGAGACATCCTAAGGGATCTCTTGTATTCCAGACATACTCTTCTTTACCTTCATTAGGTAATATAAATCCAATTTCTCCTTGGTAATCAAGATCAACCACACCAGACAGTACAGTAACTCCTTTCTTTGTTGATCCAGAGGATGAGGAGCCCACGTGGCTGGGTGTCATTCTTAACTTCCAGATCAAGGAATCAGTGTTGTGTCTCTTGGTGGGACCATTCCTCCCTTTGGAATTAAGACCTCTAGACCTGCAGAGCATAGGGTCATGGGGACAGGAAACAAAAATTTTGTGAGTGTCTTAGTTATCTAGTGCTGCTATAGCAGAAATGCCACAGGTGGATGGCTTTAACAAACAAATTTATTCTCTCACAGTTTAGGAGGCTAGAAGTCTGCATTCAGGGTGCCAGCTCCAGGGGAAGACTTTCTGTCTCTGTTGGCTCTGGAGGAGGGTCCTTGTCATCAGTCTTACCCTGATCTAAGAACTTCTCAGCGCAGGGACCCCATGTCCAAAGGATGCACACTCCTGGCTCTTCTTGCTTGGTGATAATGAGGTCCCGCTGTCTCTCTGCTCACTTCTTTTATATCTCAAAAGAGACTGACTCAAGACACAACCAGATCTTGTAGATTGAGTCCTGCCTCATTAATGTAACTGAGTCTAATCTTGCTTCATTACCATCATAGAGGTTAGGATTTACAACACATACGGAAATCATATCAGATGACAAAATGGTGGACAATAACACAATACTGGGAATACTAGCCAAGTTGACACATATGTTTGAGGGACAGAATTCAATCCATAACATTGGGTCACTAGGGGTAATAGTGAGTGGTGCCACTCCCATTTCCACCCCTTGATTCCTGAACCCATGAATCCTGGCTGTGGGAGAAACAGCACCATATATTACTGGACGTTGGTTTAGAACATATACAGCCTCCTGGAGAACAATGCCCCAACCCTGCAAGGTGTTGCCACCTAGATGGTGCCCTAATTGTGTCTTTAGAAGGCCATTCCATCGTTGTATCAAGCCAGCTGCTTCAGGATGATGGGGAACATGGTAAGACCAGTGAATTCCATGAGCATGGGCCCGTTGCCACATTTCATTTGCTGTGAAGAGTTCCTTAATCTGAGGCAGTGCTGCGTGGGATTCCATGATGGTGGATAAGGCATTCTGTGAGTCCATGGATGGTAGTTTTAGCAGAAGCATTGCAAGTAGGGAAGGCAAATCCATATCCAGAGTAAGTGTCTATCCAAGTAAGAACAAAACACTGTCCAGTGTAACCAACCAGCCACCAGGTTGCTGGCTGATCGCCCCTAGGAATGGGGCCATATCGGGGACTCGGTGTTGGTGTCTGCTGCTGGCAGATTGGGCAGTCAGCAGTGCCTGTAGCCAAGTCATCCTTGGTGAATGGAAGTCCATGTTGCTGAGCCCATACATAACTTCAGTCCCTGCCACAGGGGCCACTTTATTCATGAGCCCACTGCACTATTCGGGCAGTGACAGGAATGGTTGGGGAAAGAGGCTGACTGGTATCCACAGAATGCGTCATCCTATCCACTTGATTGTTAAAATCGTCCTCTGCTAAGGTTACTCTTTGGTGAGCATTCACATGAGACACAAATATCTTCACTTCTTTGGCCCATTCAGAGAGGTCTGTCCACATGTCTCTTTCCCATACCTTCTTGTCACCAATTTTCCAACCATGTTCTTTCCAAGTCCCTGACCATTTAGCCAAACCATTGGCCACAGCTCTTGAATCAGTATATAGTCTCACATCTGGCCATCTCATTCCAAGCAAAATTAACACCCAGGTACACGGCTCGAAGTTCTGCCCACTGGGAGTGTTTCCCTTCACCGCTGTCCTTTGGGAGGTCCCAGAAAGGGGCTGCAGTGCTGCCACTATCCACTTCCGAGTGCCTGCATATTGCACAAACCATCTGTAAACCAGGCACAAGTTTTCTGTTCCTCAGTCAACTGATCATAAGTAACTCCCCATGAAGCCATCGATGCAGACTAGGAGAAGGAAGGTAATGTGACAGGAATGGGGACATGGTCATTTTGGCCACCTTCTCATGTAACTTTCTTGTGCTTTCAGGTCTCACTCAAGCCTGATTTCATACATACCACTTCCATTTAATAACGGAGGGCTGCTGTGCACATTCGACTTTATGATCTGTAGGTCAGACAACACCCAGTTCATGATGGGCAGCTAAGGCCACATAGTGACTTGGTGGCCCATGGTTAAGCATTCAGTCTCTACTAAGGCCCAGTAACAAGCCAAAAACTGTTTCTCAAAAAGAGAGTAGTTATCTGCAGAGGATAGCAGAGCTTTACTCCAAAATCCTAAGGATCTGCGCTGTGATTCACTAATAGGGACCTGGCAAAGACTCCATACAGCATCTCTGTCTTCCACTGATGCTTCAAACACCACTGGATTAGCCAGATTATATGGCCCAAGTAGCAGAGTAGCTTGCACGGCAGCCTGAACCTGTTGTGCAGCCTTCTTTTATCCTGGGGCCCACTCAAAACTAGCAGCTTTTTGAGTCACTTGATTAATAGGCCAGAATAGCACACTCAGATGAGGGATATGTTACCTCCAAAACTGAAAGAGTCCCACCAGGCCTTGTGCCTGGGAGAGGCCAGATGTAACAACTTATCCTTCACTTTGGAAGGAGTATCTCAACATATCCCACACCACTGGACCCCTAGAAATTTCACTGAGATAGAAGGTGCCTGAATTTTTGTTGGATTAATTTCCCACCTTCTAGCATGCAAATGTCTTACAATAAGCCTAGAGTCATTGATACTGCTTGCTTACTAGGTCCAATCAGCATAATGTCATCAATATAATGTACCAGTATGACATCTTGTGGAAGGGAAAGGTGATCAAAGTCCCTGCAGAGTAAATTATGACATATACTTCTGAGGTAGGACAGTGAAGGTGTGTTGCTGGCCTTGCAGCTGAAAGCAAACAACTGGTGTTCCTTCGAAACTGGAATCAAGAAAAAGGCATTGGGCAGCTCAGTAGCTGCATACTGGGTACCAGCAGATGTATTAATTTGGTCAAGCAATGAAACCAGATCTGGAACAGCAGCTGAAATTGGAGTCATCACCTGGTTAAGTTTACGGTAATCCACTGTCATTCTCCAAGATCCATCTCTTTTTTCCACAGGCCAAATAAGCAAGTTGAATGAGGATGTGGTGGAAATGACCACCCCTGCATCCTTCTAGTCCTTGATGGTGGCACTAATCTCTGCAGTCCTTACAGAAATGCGATATTGGCTTTTGGTTTACTATTTTCCTAGGTAGGGGTAGTTCTAATGGCTTCCACTTGGCTTTTCCTACTGTCTTAGTTGTCTAGTGCTGCTATAACAGAAATACCACAAGTGGATGGCTTTAACAAAGAGAAATTTATTCTCTCCCAGTCTAGAAGTCCAAATTCAGGGCATCAGCTCCAGGAGAAGGCTTTCTCTCTCTGTCGGCTCTGGAGGAAGGTCCTTGTCATCAATCTTCCCCTAGACTAAGAACTTCTTTGCACAGGAACCTTGAGTCCAAAGGATGCACTCTGCTCCTGGTGCTGCTTTCTTGGTGGTATGAGATCCCCCAACTCTCTGCTCACTTCCCTTTCCTTTTATCTCTTGTAAGATAAAAGGTGATGCAGGCCACACCCCAGGGAAACTCCCTTTACATTGGATCAGGGATGTGACCTGAGTAAAGGTGTTACATGCCACCCTAATTCTCTTTAACATAATCTAATCTTGCCTCATTAACCACAGGCAGAGATTAGGATTTACAACACATAGGAGAATTATAGCAATCACAAAATGGAGGACAACCATGCAATATTCGGAATCATAGCCTAACCAAGTTGACACATATTTTTGGGGGACACAATTCAATCCATGACACTTGCCCTAATAGCCCTTACTCCACATGGCAGAGATCCAATATGGGGGTTTTGCCAGTGGCTGAGTATGTCTATTTCAATTATGGAACTGGGGAAATCACTACAGGATGGGTTCGGGAACCCACTGGACTCTCAATGAGATGGACCTGAGCTAAGACTCCATTAATAACCTGATCTCCATATGCCCCTACTCTGACTGGTGGACCACAGTGAAATTTTGGGTCTCCTGGAAGTAGTGTCAGTTCAGAGCCAGTGTCCAGTAATCCCCAAAAAGTCTAATTTCCTTTTCCCCAGTGAACAGTCACTCTTGTAAAAGGCTGTAGATCCCTTTGGGGAAGGCTGGGAGAATAACAGTATAAATTTTGGGAGTGTAGTGGGGTCCTTCTCCAAGGGGACCTGGCCTCCCCCTCATTCAAGGGGTTGTGGGTCTGTAAACTAACTCGAGTCTGGAAATTGATTGAGGGGCCACGGCTCTATTCTGGTGATTCAAGTTAGGCTGCTGTTCACTTGACCTAGAATTCTTCCACTTGTACAGATCAAGTAAGTATTTACTGGATTTCCTATCTGTTTCACTCTTAGGGACACAAATGTGGTCACCATGAGTTGGAATCAACTCTCCGGCAACTGGTGGAATTAAGAAAAAACAAATCTTAACCTGAATCTCACTATTGCTATAATGGCTTTGCTTACTGGGCTCAGGGTGTCTAATAACTAGCTCTAATAATTAGAGACAAAACAAATCAACAAAACAAAAACATCAACAACAGGGAAGTGGAACACAGGAAGCAAAAGAGAGAAGAAATGCAGCAGCTGGGCCACCATTTTCTTTGTTGCCTTCTTATCCGTATGTGAATGGACTTTTCAGACGACATTCCCCATGAGGACAAAGAATACTGTAATTTCAATGCAGTTTTTTAAAACTGCATTATGGCAGTGGACTTTTCACATAAAATCTTTTCTTTTTATACCCTATTTTTGGAGGAATGAATTAAGAGTAAGTAATGGGTGGGGAAGCTCAGTGAGAAAGTCTCTGGAATGATTTGAACTGGAGGGATGCCAGATGTACTCACTTGCATTAGGTCCAAGTGCTTGAGCTGTGTTGAGCTGGGTTCCATTATTTAGAATAAAGATGGTCTGGTTACAAAGTGGTAGCCTCATTTTGTTTCTCTGTACTTTAGAGTCCTTTTCACCAGGGTTAGTGATTGGATTAGGGTTATAAAGGATCTTGGGGCACACTGTCCAACTTCAAGCAGTGCTGAAATGTTCCTTTGCTATCCCTGACACATCGTCATCTAGTCATTACTCCATCTCCCAAGAGATGGGGAATTCACTGTCTTTCAGAGCAGCCTAATTGGTCTGAAGGCTCTGTAAAAACTAATTACAAATAATATTTACGTAGGCATTTAAAATACTTTTAATATACATTATGTCATTTGATCCTCGTACCTACCCTGTGAGGTGGATATTCTTGTCACTGGCATTTTATAGAAGAGAAAGTGGAGGAGGTGAGCACTGAGGTTAGTTAACATGCCCAGGATCACACAGTGAAAACGTAGTGCCAACTAGTCTCAAGCCCACGTCTTCTAGATCCAAATATCTGACAAGACTGGAACAGGTCAATTCATGCAAAAAGTGAAATTACTGTAGTAGTGCTTACACAATGGTGTGTGAAAACACATAGAACTATATACCCAAAAGAGTGAATTTTACTGTATGTGAAAAATAAGAATTAAAAACAATAGATGATTGTAAGGACAGGTAGTAAACAGATGATCTCAATATAATATGATAAGAACTATGATACATTAATAGACACTTCATGGGACTAGGGGGAATTGGATGGGATGCAGGGGAATATTTTAGGGCGATGGAAATATTCTATAGCTTGATTATGGAGGAAGTTACACAGCTGTATAAATTTGTAAAAACTCATCAACTATACACTTCAAATGGGTGTATTTTATTGCATATAAACTATAACTCGGTAAAGTAAAAGTCAGTAAAAGCCAGGAATCATCAAAAAAATTTACATACATTGATGCATTCACAGGTACCTTAAACAGATTATTATAATTGGAAGCATTTAGCTGTACAATCATTTGGTAATCTGTTGTTGAAGGAAAAGGTCTTTCCCTTGAGTATAGGTACAGTAGTGTAAATACAGTTGGTGTTCCTTGTGGTCTTCTTTGCACCTAGAATGTTCGTTCATAACTTCAGTTTCCTTAAAGGGAGTAAGAGCTTAAAATCACTTGGAAAATAATTTGGGTCCGGAATCCTAGATTTCTTAAACTTCTTAAGAAAGTCTTTATTTTTTTAGAGCAGTTTTAGGTTTACAGAAGAATTATGCAGAAGTACAGAGAATTCCCATGTACCCCTCCAACCCAAACACTGTTTCTTCTGTTATTTAACGTCTTGCATTCTTGTGGTACACTTGTTCTAGTTAGGGAACCAACATTTGTACATTACTATTAACTAAAGTCCATAGTTACAGTAGGGTTCAATCTGTGTTGTACAGTCCGGTGGGTTTTTTGACAAATGCATGATGGCACGCATGTGTCCACCATTACAGATCATACAGAATAGTTTCACTGCCTTAAAAATCCCACGTGCTCCACGTAGTCATCCCTCTTCCTGTCCCTGAACCCCTGGCAACCACTGATCTCTCTCTATTTTTTGTCTCTATAGTTTTATCTTTTCAGATGTCATATGGTTGAAATCATGTAGCATGTGGCTTTTTCAGAAGATAGAGTTGAAATCATGCAGTGTGTAGTTTTTTCAGACTCGCCTCATTCACTTAACAATATGCATGTTAGATTCCTTGATGTCTCGTCATAGCTTGATAGCGCATTTCTTTTTATCAATGAATAATAAAAAACCAAACCTATTGCTGTCTAGTCAATTCCGACTCATAGTGACCCTACAAGACAGAGTAGAACTGCCCTGTAGAGTTTCCAAGGAGCGCCTGGTGGATTTGAACATGACGAACTCTTGGTTAGCAGCTGTAGCACTTAACTACTGTGCCACCAGGGTTTTCACTGAATAATACTCGATTGCATTTATGGACCACAGTTTGTTTATCCATATACGCCCATTGAGGAACATCTTGGCTGCTTTCAGTTTTTAGCAGTTATTAATAAAGCTGCTGTCAACATTTGTGTGCAGGTTTTTACGTGGGCATACGTTTTGAATTCATTTGGATAAATACCTAGGAGAGCAATTGCTGGATCAGTCCTTCTAGATTTTATGACTTTCTTCTTGCCAAATTTTTGCTGTTGTCTTACCCACTTCTGATTCAACAACAGTTTCTTTTAGCTTCTTGCATTTATCAAAATTTTCAAAAACATTCACTTTCATTTTCTTAGAAACAGCAACTTTCTTTTGCGTTCATATTTTATTTGCTTAGGTTATGTTGAATTAAATGATATAAATATGATACCAGAAACAACTGGCATAAACAGGTTTGGAACTAAACACAACTGACTCTTGGTAACCACTTCAAAAGTGGGAGCAGAAAGGCACCCGAGATTATGGTCTCTGAACAGCCTACTAACTCAGAACCGAAGCCACTCCCAAAGTCAACCTTTCAGCCAAAGATTAGACAGGCCTATAAAACAAAAAATAACACATGAGGAACGTGCTTCTGAGTTCAGTCAAGTATACGAGACCAAATGGGCAACACCTGCCCGAAAGCAAAGACGAGAAGACAGGAAGAGATAAGAAAACTGGAGTGGACACAGGGAACTTGGGGTGGAAAGGGGGAGACTGCTGACACATTGCAGGGATTGCAACCAATGTCACGAAACAATTTGTGTATAAATTTTTGAATGAGAAACTAATTTGCACTGTAAACTTTCACCTAAAGCACAATAAAATTAAAAAAGAAAGAAAGAAATGCATGGGTACTCCGGAGAGGAGCCTGCCAGCCGCGAGTCTAAGGTCAGTAGGTTTATAGAAGGAGGGATGGACCATCTTTATTAATCTGGCGTACTGGCTAAGAGAGCTCCACTGATGTCTTGTGCATTTGTTTTTTCGTGTGGAGCCCCATTCTGCCGCTTCATAATTTCCACTCCTGGTTCTAGTTTATCCACAAGGAGTAACATATCTAAGGAGCCCTGGTGGTGTAATGGTTACATCTCGGCTGCTAACTGAAAGGTTGGCAATTTGTATCCACTAGCCACTCTGCAGGAGAAAGACCTAGTGATCTGTTCCTGTAAAGATTACAGCCTAGAAAACCCTATGGGGCACTTCTGCTCTGTCACATGGGGTTGCTGTGAGTCAAAAGTGACTTGACGACGCCTAATGACAACGACAACAACCTCTTTTCTGCTCAGCAGCTCTTCCAATATTTGAATTCAGCCAACTTGTTCTCCTTTAGTCTCTTCGGCCTAAATCTTCTCACTGTTTCAAGAGGTCCTCAGCTGATGTGGCTTCCAGAGCTTACATCATCCTGGGCACTTTCTCTGTCTGCACACTAAAACACATTGGGCAGGAGTCCTTTCTCCTCTTTTACGTGATTTTTTTCCCCTTGCTCACTTTCAGAACTCTCCCCATCAGACCTCACTGCAGATGTGCAGGACACAAACACTAGGGGTATAAATATTGTAGCTATAAAATCAGCAGTTTAGGGGAGTGGTCTTTCTCTCCTGAAAACTTTAGGCATCAGGCCTTAATGAGAGAATTAGTGTCAACGTAAAAATGTAAGTGAATATAGAGAGACTCAGTGCTGACAGATGGCAGGACAGTGCGTGAGAGCTTGTTTGCTTGCCCGAGAGGCATGGTGTTTAAGGGTGTGGGGAGAGGAGAGGCGCCTTCACAGGGACCAGTCAGCCAGAGTGGCTGCCCTGGCTTCCTGCTGACCACAGCCGGGTCCCCTGCAGCCTGCACACCCCTTGTGCTTTCTCCCTCCCTTGCTGTTTCTTTGTCCCTGTCTCCCAGCCAGAGCACGGTTACCAGGTTAGCCAGCCTGACACGTCCCCTTCTTTGTCCACTGTCTTCTTTTACAGAGATGCTGCATTTGTTGTTGATTACTGAGAACGTATGATTTCATTTGCATGCAGGCTGATGGGCATTTTATTTCCAACCTGTCTTATTTATTTTTTCACTCAGCCATACATGTGTGGCTCTGGATATGTGTTTGCATGAGTTGCTGCCCTGGGTGCTGGGGAAACAGAGATTAACTTGGAGTCCTTGCCTGCAAGGAAGGCCCAGCTCAGTTTATATAGTTTCTTTAAAATAAAAATTTTTTTATTTGGGGGTATGGGCCTGAAACATAGTAAAAAGAGAAAGAAAAACAACCAAACAAAAAACCAAACCAGTTACCACTGAGTCTGTTTCCAGCTCCTGGTGACCACACGTGTGTCAGAGTAGAACTGTGCTCCATAGGATTTTCAAGGCTATGAGCTTTTGGAAGTAGATCACCAGACCTTACTTCCATGGCACCTCTGAGTGGGTTCAAATCATCAACCTTTCGGTTAGTAGTCTAGCATTTAACCATTTTCATCACCCAGTGTTTTAGTCATCTGGTGCTGCTCTAACAGGAATACCATGAGTGGATGGCTTTACAAAGAGAAGTTTATTCTCTCACAGTCCAGTAGGCTACAAGTCCAAATTCAGGGCATCAGCTCCAGGGGAACACTTTCTTCATCGGCTCTGGAGGAAAGTCCATGTCATCAGTCTTCCTTTGGTCTGGGAGCTTCTCTGTGCAGGAACCTCTGGTCCAAAGGACGCGCTCTGCTCTCAGCACTGCTTTCTTGGTGGTATGAGGCTCCCAGGTGTCTCTGCTCGCTTCTCTCTTTCATATCTCAAAAGAGATTGCATTCAGACACTATCTGATCTTGTCAGCCTCATCAATATAACCTCATCACAGTGATAGAATTTACAACACATAAGGAGATCACGTATAATCTCATCATAGTGATAGAGTTTACAACACATAAGGACATCACATCAGATTACACAATCATACAGCACTGGGAATCATGACCCAGCCAAGCTGACAGATATTTTTGGGGGACACAACTCAATCCATGACACCCAGGAACTCCTTGAAACAGAGTAAACCAAAAACTAAACCTTTTGCCGTCGAGTCAATTCCAACTCATAGTGACCCTATAGGACAGAGTAGAACCGCCCCACAGAGTTTCCAAGGAGTGGCTGGTGGATTTGAACTGCCGACCTTTTGGTTAGCAGCCATAGCTCTTAATCACCGCACCACCAGGGTTCTGAAACAGAATAGTCCTTCTATAAGTCTTTGTTGGATGCTGATGCATCAGTTTTTACCAGGTCAAATCACATGAAGTTGCTGATATCCAGCCACTTTCCACCTGCAAAAAATGGCAATTTTTTGTGGCTCAATCCAATACAAAAGTAACAAACATGTTCATTATGGAAAGCGTGGGAAATGCTAGTAGTATGGAAAAATATTACCCATGGTATTATACTTCAGGGGTAACTATTATTAACACTGGGCCCCTTTTTACAGATAGCTAGATATGAATATTGATTTTTTTATATATATTATGCCAGTGTTTGTTGTAAAAAAACAATTCCACCTAGACAAGAGTATAGAAAAAGTGAAAGTCCCACTTCCCTCTCTTGTTCCCTTCCCATCGGTAACCATTGTCAGATGTTTGATGTTTTTACTTCCAGGGATTTGTCTATGAATTTGCATATTTATGTGACTGTAACACACATTTAGGATTGATAGATTATTTATATATTTATGCAAATCAATGAAGCAAAACTTTCCGCACTGGTGTCCCACATGGACGTTGTAGTTTTCCTATCAAGGTGATTAATTGCACCTGCAGCCTGCAGCCCTCTCCTCCTTCATCCAGGCCATCCCATTCGGGGTCCACACTCTGGACCCTTGTGGAGCTGCGGCCACTCCTGGCGCTGAGGAGGAGCCAGGCTGCTCCGGCAAGCTCCTCCCACCAACCCCCACCTAAGACAGCAAGAAGGAATCTTTGCAGGTCCTGCTGAGCAGGAAACCCTGGGACATCCCAGTCTAGCAGGCTGATGGCAGAGGCAGCAAGAGTGGACGACAGCATCCCAGTTGAGTGCGAGGCCCCACAGTTAGACTTGGCACCCTCTGCGGCTGTGGTGCCAACGAGGGGTTGGTTTTTTTGTTGGGACTCACTAAGGCATCCAAAACAACACAACCATCAACTCACAGGGCAGAAGAGGGTGGCAGTTGTGACAAAGGGGACAGTGACAGGAGAAGGAGGGAAGCCAGGCCAGGAGCTGGACTACGGGGCGTGGGTCCGGCTTCGTGGGCTCTGGGCAGCTCAGCTCACCTCCCGGGCCCCTGCGGAAGGGAGTAGGGTTGCAAAGTGTGCACAGCAAGTACTACATTCTTGGAGTTTCTTATTTTGCCTGTTTCATAGTCATCTTGTCATCGAACAGGAGTCCAGTTCAGACTCTGCCCCTCTGTAAGTTCTGGGGTCTTAGGCAGCCCGACTGCAAGTGAGGCTGTAGAGGGGTGTGTCCTACCGGGTTCCAAGGCTGTATCTACCCTTCACCAGCTCTGTGATCTTGGTCAAGTTACTTAACCCTCTCTGTGCCTTCTTTACTAAATCTCTGAATGAGCTACTGTAGATAAAGCTTCTTAAGTTTGCTACGATGGTGGCAATGCTGGCTCTTACAGGGTCGTGGTAGAGAATATATGAGACAATATGTGAAGGCACTTTATAAACCACAAAGCCCCATTCATATGCAACTGTTACTATTATTATTTGTTTATCTATAATTATGCTTGTGAAATGTGAAAATGACCATATGTTTATCTATAACTGTGTATATATTGGGAGGTGCTAGACTGCATTTTTCTTGAATAGAGTTGACAAATTGAGATGAGTTGGGGTTTTCACTTAAGGGGTTTTGTTGTTCCTGTTCTCTGGTCTCTCCCACTGCCCACTCTGCCCCTGCCTCCAGAGGGATGGCCTTGGAAAGCAAGAGAGTCAGGAGACGTTACAGAGATTTCCAGAGATGGGGCTGCTGAGGCCCAGAGGGGAAGTGACTTGCTCAGGTTCACACATTGTGGCACTAGGATGTGGGGTGACAAGGGGGATGGAGGGGACAGTGGAGTGAGAGGAGGAGCTTGTTCAGGCAGAGGGCTGTTGAGTGAGTGGTGTGAGGGCAGATGAAGAAAATGGGAGGATGGGTGGAAGGAGAGCAGGTGACCCATGTAGAGGGAGGGAGGGCAGGTGACCTGTGTGGAGGGAGGGCATGTGACCCGATGGTACTGGAGTTCTCTACAAGTAAAAAGGATGTCCTCAGGCTTCCCGTCACCTGCCTGTGTGAGCTGCTCTGCTTGCATGGTTAATTTTGCTTTTGTTCTCCCAATCTTGGGCACTCTGTTTGCTTCCCTGGGCTTTCAGGCCTCATTAGGCCTGGGCCCTCTCCCCATCGCCGAGACCTGGAGCCTGGAGTCGTGTGGTGTCTTGGGACGTTTTTGTCTGCTCCTGCTCCCCTGGCTTTATAAAAAGGAAGTCAGATTCTTGAGCGGTTGTTTTCAACTCTTGAGAGGCTACATTGAGAAAATGGTCTGAGAGTGAAGCTCTTTAGCGGGTATTTCCTCTGGCTCAGTGTAATTGACTTAATCTGCTCTGTGGCTCATTTTTCCCCTAGGAAAAAGATGCTGCCTGACTCACTCCTCCCTCGTAAAGTACTGCAAGCTCAGCTTCTCCCTCTGAGGAAGGGCCTGTGCGGACACATTTTGATATAATCATTATTCTTAACTCCTGTCACAGAGATAGCCGTGTCCAATTCCTTCCTTTCTTCTGAGTCTGAGGATGGGGCTCATGCCAAGATGATTGAAAGGGAGTCCTCAGGCCCTCAAGGGGCCTTTCACAGTCTGTTGAGGAGAGAGCCTCTATGATACAGAGGACCTGTGAGAGTAAGAGAAGGAAGGCTCATTCTGCCTCAGGCTAGGAAAGGCCTCATGGAGGAGGCTACAGTGAGCTGGACCATGAAGGACAAATTGGATTTTGAGTCATAGATCAGTAGGGGAGGGGCAGAGGCAATTGCATATGAGCAAAGGTCCAGGGTATGAACATATCCATGGTAATAGAGAACCTGTGGCTGGAAAATTAGGTGTGTGAGTTAGTAAGAGAGAAGGCTGGAAGGTAATTTGGAATCTGAACTGTTAGGTGCCCTCCAGTCGGTTCTGACTCACAGCGACCCTATGTACAACAGAACGAAACCCTGCCTGGTCCTGCACCATCCTCACAATCGTTGTTATGCTAGAGCCCATTGTTGCAGCCACTGTGTCAGTCCATCTCATTGAGGGTCTTCTTCTTTTTCACCAACCCTTTACTTTACCAAGCATGATGTCCTTCTCCAGGGACTGGTCTCCCCTGATAACATGTCCAGAGTACGTGAGATGAAGTCTCATCATCCTCGCTTTAAAGGAGCATCCTGGCTGTACTTCTTGCAAGACAGATTTGTTTGTTCTTCTGGCAGTCCGTGGTATATTCAATATTCTTCGCTAACACCATAATTTAAAGGCATCAGTTCTTCTTCAGTCTTCCTTATTCATTGTCCAGCTTTCGCATGCATATGAGGTGATTGAAAACGCCATGGCTTGAGTCAGGTGCACCTTAGTTCTCAAAGTGACAGCTTTGCTTTTCAACACTTTAAAGAGGTCTTTTGCAGCAGATTTACCCAATGCAATGTGTTGTTTGATTTCTTGCCTGCTGCTTCCATGGGCATTGATTGTGAATCCAGGTAAAATGAAATGCTTTGTAACTTCAACATTTTCTCCGTTTATCATGCTGTTGCTTATTGGTCCAGTTGTGAGGATTTTTGTTTTCTTTATGGTAAAGTGCAATCAGTACTGAAGGCTGTAGTGTTTGATCTTCATCTGAATTAGAGGACCTGAAAAGCTATGTGAAATAGCTTTGACTCATTCTCTAGGCAATGGGAAATCATTGAAGGTTTTGGAGCAGGCAAGTGACCTGACCTGAGCTATCCTTCAGGAAGATCATTTTGGCAGCAAAGTGTGAGGGATGTGAGCAGCAGAGTATGTCAGAACCTGCCACCGCGTGGTGGTAGGTAGCTTACTTGAGGAATCTGGGGAAGTGTAGTAGAGAGGGGTTCATCCAGCCAGGTCATATCAAGGATCTGCTGTAGTACTCAGTGTATTAGAAGGTGCAAAATAGAGAAATAGGCTTGGTAGCTGCCCTTGATGAACTTTCCATCTGATTGTGAATATGTCCACACACTCCCATAAACTGGTGAGAGAATATTTCAAACCCACTATAAGAAGGCGAAAGAAGAGAACAGCAGACAAGCACATGTAGCAATGTAGTGGTGCAGAGATGAGGGGAGTGAGTAACACTGATGGAGCACCTACTTCATGCCAGGCACTGTGCCAGGTACTCTGGTCCTCATTCCAGCCCCACAGGTATTACAGGGAGAGATAGACAGGGAGAGACCAAAGTACTTTCCCAGGGACACACTGGCCAATGGGAGATAGGGCTAGTGTTCAGCTTCTACAGTGGGCTTTGAACCAGGCCTTGAAGTTAGTGATGGACAATGGGGAGACACATTTCATAGGAAGTCCCAGATGCAAAGAAGACTGCCATGGCTGGATGAGGGGCCAGGTTAGTGAGTAAGGGAAGTTGGAAATGCAAGTATGGTAGGCAAGACGAATACAGAAACTGGTTTGGTTTTGGCTTTGGGGTAATGGAACATGAAGTGAATAGAGGAATCACACACAATATGTGTGTCTGTCATTCCTTACCATCCATTTGCATATGGTGGTTGCACTGCCCCAATAGCCAAGAAATTATGCAATTTTTTTCCTTTGTGACTTCTTTAACTTTTAATTTATTTATTTTTATTGTACTTTAGATGAAGGTTTACAGAACAAATTAGTTTCTCATTAAACAATTAATGCACATATTTTGTGACATTGGTTGCCAACCCCACAACATGTCAACACTCTCCCCTTCTCAACCTTCGGTTCCCATTACCAGCTGCCCTGTCCCCTTCTGCCTTCTCATCCCTGCCTCTGAGCTGGTATGCCCATTTAGTCTCATTTAGTTTTATGGGCCTATCTAATTTTTGGCTGAAGGGTAAATGAATTGCAGGAGTGACTTCAGTACTGAGTTGAAAGGGAGTCCAGGGGCCATACTCTTGGAGTTTCTCCAGTCTCTGTCAGACCAGTAAGTCTGGTCTGTTTTTGTGAGTTAGAATTTTGTTCTACATTTTTCTCCAGCTGTGTCTGGGACCCTCTGTTGTGATCCCTGTCAGAGCAGTTGGTGGTGGTAGCCGGGCACCATCTAGTTATGCTGGACTCAGTCTGGTGGAGGCTGTGGAAGTTGTGGTCCATTAGTCCTTTGGATGAATCTTTCCCTTGTATCTTTGGTTTTCTTCATTCTCCCTTGCTCCACATGGGGTGGGACCAGTAGGGTATCTTAGATGGCTGCTCACAGGCTTTAAAGACCCCAGACGCTACTCACCAAAGTAGGGTGTAGAACATTTTCTTTATAAGCTGTGTTATGCCAGTTGAGCTAGATGTCCCCTGAGACCATGGTCCCCAGCCCTCAGCCCAGTAATTTGGCTCCTCATGGAGTTTGGATGTGTCTATGAAGCTTCTATGACCTTGCCTTGGTCAAGTTGTGCTGACTTCCCCGGAATTGTGTACTGTCTTACCCTTCACCAAAGTTACCACTTATCCGTTGTCTAGTTAGTGCTTTTCCCACCCCACCCCTCTCCTCCCTAGTAACCATCAAAGATCCAGAAATTATGCAATTTTTTGGTGGACACACGTGTGGGAGTTCAGCAGAATGCAAAACAAGTACTAAGTAAATGTGTTGCATCTACTTCCGAGGAAGTGGAGATGCTCACAGTCCTCAGTGGCCACACTTTCTGTTCAAACTAGAACTTGCTTCAAATGCAGAAAGAAGGCAGTGGCATTCAAGGAAACACAAACATCCAAGGAACCCTTTTGTATTCTTTCTTACTCATGATATTTCAAGATGTTTGGATGTGCCAATGACCATCCTGACAGGCAACACAGCAGAGAGTCCCTGATGGAGCAGGAGAAAGGTGGGGTGCAGAACTCAAATTCTGGTAAGAAGAGCAGACTTTATGTTCTGAGACTGGAGGAACCCCGGAAAGCATGGCCTGTGGATTCTCTATCAGCCCAGAACCGAAACAGTTTCTGAGGCCAACTCTTCAGACAGGGATTGGACTGGACTGTGGGACATAAAGTGATACTCATGAGGAGTGTGCCTGTTAGCTCAAGTAGATACAAGAGACTGAATGGGTAGCTCCTGTCTGAAGGCAAGATGAGAAGGCAGAAAGGGACAGGAGCTGTTGAAAGGACATGGAAAATCCAGGGTGGAAAGGAGTGTGCTATCACATTATAGGGAGAGCAACTAGGATCACATAACAGTATGTGTATAAATATTTGTATGAGAAACTAACCTGAACTGTAAACTTTCACTTAAAGCACAACTAAGAAAAAAAAAAAAAAGAAGTACAGCCAGAATGCTCCTTAGAAGCAAGGATGGCGAGACTATATCTCACATACTTTGGACTTGTTATCAGGAGGGACCAGTTCCTGGAGAATGTCATCATGCTTAGTTAAATAAACGGTCAGCAAAAAAGAGGAAGACCCTAAATGAGATGGATTGACACAGTGGCTGCAACAATGTGCTCAAGAATAACATGGTTATGAGGATGACGCAGGACCGGGCAGTGTTTCAATCTGTTGTATATAGGGTTGCTATGAGTCAGAAATGACTCGACAGCATTTAAGAACAACAACAGCATTTATTGAGACTTACCGTGTACTGGGCACAGCACTCTACTGACTGCTTTTTATGCATAATGTCACAACTTTCCGCAAGGTAATGATTGTTACTGTTCTCATTTCACATAGGAGGAGCCAAGCTTGAAGCGGTTGTGACCTTCCAGGATCACAGCCAGTCAGTGGGGGAGTCGGAATTCAACCCCAGTCTGACTTCAAGCCCACGTTTCTAACTGTTGTGATTTACTGTCTCCTAGTGTATACCTCGCTAAGAGAAGGTATGGAGGGGGAGGCTTTGGTTGGGGTGAACGTCACTGGGGTGCCCACGAAGGAAGGATGCACAGGAAATGTGGCATCTAGGAGTGAGCTGGGAGCTGGCAGGAAGCCATTGTGGGCAGACTGCTGCATAATGCCGAAGATATGGTTATATCCCTCACTAGCCATCGAGAGGAGGAAGAGCAAAGAAACCCAGAACATGGCTGTTCTGTGTAGAAAGTGTAACGCTGATAAGTGGACATATCAGGCTGACACAAAAAGGAAATATTTTAGAGGTCAGGAACCCCTCAGGAAGCCAGGGTATGATTCTCGAACTCTTGGAAGCACTGAATATGTGAATTCCCAGGATGAGAAAGTCCCAGCAGGCCCAGTGACCAGTCACTGAGGGAAGGAAAAATGACAGCTCTCAGCAGGTAGAAAGTAGAGTTTGAGAAGAAGGGGAAGAAAGTAGGTGGTTCTGCAAAGTAGACATTAGACCCAAAAGTAAGCCTGTGACATTGTTGTGAGGGATGGTCAGGTTGATAGTAAGTGGCTCTTTACGCCAGTAGGGCCCAACCGTTTGTTCAGCAGAGCCCCCAGGTTGCTAGCGTTGGGCTACTTGAGTCAGCTGGCCGTGCAGCTTCTCAGGATTGGCTGGAGTTGCCTTGGAGGCAGGACTTTACCCTTTTGTCTTCTCCCCAGGGAAGCTAATCAGAATCAGTGAGAGTGATGATTCTGTGGGGATAACCTTGAACCAGCTCCGATTTATAATGTGCAAATGTTGGTACTGAATGATTAGTGAGCATTGACTGGTGCGTGGTTAACACCCATCATGGGGGGGGGTGTCCTCTCCCATCACTCCTGGTGGCTGTGACTCTGCAGTTCAGAATTCCTGCATCTCATGAAGCCAAGCAGGAGGGCAGAGAGTGAGCCACGGTTGGCTACTGCGCGCAGGTCTTATTTTGAAGACGTTAGAAAATTTGTCTGCCTGGCTAGCCCTTTGAAAGATCTGGTTGGACATGTGTTGGGTAAAAACCTACACATCGAGAGGATGTACTTGATGGACTAGCTGTAGAGGGCTCCAGTGGAGGGGGGGGGGCACCCCAGAGCTGGGTGGAGCTTGAGGGCTACGAGGTAGAACAGCTAATTCGGAGATTCTCACCACTCTGGTTGTTTACTGTGGTTGTGCTGGGCTAGGCTGCTAACTGGAAGGTTGGCAGTTAGAACTGACCCAGTGGCACTGTGTAAAAAAGGCCTGGCAGACTTCTGGCAAAATGGCGCTCTAGGCAGAAGCACCACGCTGTCCCTCCACAGCAAAGATCCGAAAAACTAAGCCGAACAGAGAATACAACAATCCTGAAACCCTAAAACATCAAATGAAGAGAAAAAGAACTCAGCCAAGCACCAAATGGAGTGAGAAAACTGACAGAGAATGGAGAGCGAGGAGAGATTCATGCAGAGGTCCCCTATCAGCTAACGCAGCATGGATCCGCCATCTTGGACTCCTATCGGAGACCAGCAAACAGGGTATGAGAAAGCAGCTTCACGGGACTTCCAGTAGGAGACAAAACAACCGGTAATTTGCGATATACGCTTTCCCACCACCCACCCTTCTTCGCCCCCACACGGCCTCGTCTGCTTCCCGCGGCCACAATCTCTTGTCCGGGAAACACCGGCTGCTTGGATTCCACACACCCGAATGGGCCGGCTCTCTGAGTGTGATTTGTTGGCTGCTGGTGTTGCTTTTTTCCGCTTTTTTTGATTTCTTCCTTACCTCTCACCACCTCCCGCTCCTTTTGCTCAAATACCTGGCTCCGTGAGCCATCTTTGCTTCTTCTTGAGGGGCTGCAGAGCTCCGGTAATTTGTGACATATGCTTTCCCACTCCCTACCCTCCTTCACCCACACTCGGCCCCTTCTCCTTCCCACGGACACAGTCTCTTGTCCAAGAAACACTGGCTGCTTGGATTCCACCAGCCCGCACTAGCTGGCTCTCTGAGTACCATTGGTTGGCTACTGGTATTGCTTTTTATTCTGCTTCTTTTGATTTCTTCCTTACATCTCACCACCTCCCCCTCCTTTCACTCAAATACCTGGCTCTGCGTGCCATCTTTGCTTCTTCCTGAGGGGCTGCGGAGCTCCAGTCGAGGGTGGAGCTGCTTCCCGGTCTGGGCTACCACGCTGGTGGGATCCTGGGGCTTTTGTTCCTTTTGAATTGTTTGTTCATTTTCTTTTCCTTTTCTTGAGTTGGGAGGCCTTTCTGGCCAGGCGGAGCTGCATGGCAAGGAACTCCCCTTCAGCTTCCACAGACGTGCAGAGGGAATCCCTGAGGGCATTTCTTTTTGCGATGTTTTTTTTTCTTTCTGTTTTTTGGGGGGGGCCTTTCTTTTTCCTTTTTTTAAAGTTTGTTTTGTTTTCTTTTCCCTCATTTTCCCTTTTTGTCTTTCCTCGTTGCTCAGTTTCTCGTCTCTCTATATCTTAATTCTCTTTCTGATCCCTGAATACCAGGCGTTACATACCTCTACGCCTTCTAGCCAGGCTGTACTGCAACACTTGAGAGTGACTTCCCCAGAACTCATAGCTGCATCGGTGGGATCCCTGGGAACTTTGCAGTTCTTTAACCTTTCTGATTTTTATTTATTCATTCTTTTCTTTTCTTCCTCTTCCCTTTTCTGTTTATCTCCATTTCATAGTCTCTCATCTCTCCATTCTAACAGCAAGCTCCCCTAGCATTCTTTTTTGTTTGTTTGTATGTCTTTGGCTCCTGTTCGTCACTCCTCTCTCCCATAGCCATCTTAGCTCCACACATAACAATCTCCCCGCTGCATCCTGCCTACCTGCACGGTGCGCTTGACATCACACAACCAAGCAGCACGGGCACGGCCTACTGGAACCTGCCCTGAACTGATTACCAACCCACTCTGGTGGCTGTAGTAAGTGCCACAAACAACCCGTCCCAGTAACTCCTCTTCAGCTAGACCTGCCCTGCTGTACCATATCTGAGTGACTGACCCTGCCAATTGGAGAAGGAGGTGAAAAGTATTGACCGCACAGACGAGCAAACAACAAAGAACACACAGTCCGCCTGCTCAGACATAGTCAAATTTTAAAATAAAAAGGGATGAAACAAACAAATCTACAGTCAATAAATGAGAAAAATAACTACTGAATGCCCCAAAGACAGCAGACACTATCAAAACATTTACAAAAACAGGACAGGATGGTTCCAGTAGGCGTCCAAAATAAAACACCAGATGACTTTCCAGTGGAAGAAAATGCACTAGAACTACCTGATAGGGAATTCAAATCTCTAATACTCAGAATTCTCCAAGAGCTGAGGCAAAAAGCTGACAGACATGAGGAAAATATAGACAAATTCGTGGAAAATACAGACAAAAAAATGGAACAATTCAGGAAAATAATGCAGGAACAAAATGCCAAAATAAATTCACAACTAAAAATTGTACAAAGACAACAATTAGAAATCCAAAAGATAAACAACAAGATTTCAGAAATGGACGGTGTCACAGAAGGGCTGAGAAGCAGATTTGAAACGGTGGAAGACAGGATCAGTGGAATTGAAGACAAACACTTGGATACAACTCTGTTTGAGGAAAACTCAGAAAAAAGAACACATAAAAATGAAGAGACCCTGAGAGTTATGTGGGATACAATCAAAAGCAAACATTTTCGAGTGATTGGAATTCCAGAACAGGGGGAGAAAACAGAAAACACAGAGAGGATCGTTGAGGAATTGCTGACAGAAAACTTCCCCAATATCATGAAAGATGAAAAGCTGGCCATCCAAGAAGCTCAACGAACCCCATATAGGAGAGACCCCAAAAGAAAATCACCAAGGCATATCATATTGACACTCGCCAAAACCAAAGACAAAGAATCCTGAGAGCAGCTTGTGAAAAACAAAAAGTCACATACAGAGGAGAAACAATAAGATTATTCAGCAGAAACCATGCAGGCAAGAAGGCAATGGGATGACATATATAAAATCTTGAAAGAAAAAAATTGTCAGCCAAGAATAATATACCCTGCAAAACTCTCGTTCAAATTTGATGGTGAAATTAGGTCATTTCCAGATAAACAGAAATTAAGGGAATATGTAAAAGTCAAACCAAACTTACAAGAATTATTAAAGGGAGTTCTTTGATCTGAGGACAAACAGCTTCAGCTCACAGGCAGAACCTAGGACGCAGGATCATACCAGCCAGATACCAATCTAGGAAATGAACTCTCAAGGACTATCCAAAACCAAAAGAAATACAACAGGGAATCAGAGCAGTTAATCAATAAATGACAACAACATCAAAACAATAAAAGAGGGAAAAAACGGCATAGGTATAGAACCTTCTAATGGAGAGGAAGGCAAGGCGATACCAAGTAATGGTAGACTGTTTCAAACTTAGAAAGATAAGGGTAAAAGTCATGGTAAACACAAAGAAAGTTAACAAACCAACTCATAAAAATAAACACGAAAAACATAAAGTCTCGGCAAAAACAAAACCTACAAAAACAAAAGAAATGAAAAAGAAATCCACAAACAAAAGTAACTCAGCACAAGAGAGTAAGAAGAACAAAGAAAACGTCAGCACCACACAAAAAAACACTACAAAATGACAGCAACAAACTCACATCTATCAATAATTACACTGAATGTAAACGGACTCAGTGCACCCATAAAGAGATGGAGAGTGACAGAATGGATAAGAAAACAGGATCCATCAATATGCTGAACCCTCTGTTGTAATCCTGGTCAGAGCAGTCAGTAGTGGTAGCTGGGCACCATCTAGCTGTACTGGACTCAGTCCAGTGGAGGCCTTGGTAGCTGTGGACAATTAGTCCTTCGGATTAATCTTTTCCTTGTATCCTGTTTTCTTCATTCTCCCTTGCTCCCAAAGGGATGAGACTAGTGGAGTATCTTAGATGGCCGCTCACAGGCTTTTAAGACCCCAGACACTACTCACCAAGGTAGAATGCAGAACATTGTCTTAATAAACCGTGTCATGCCAATTGAGCTAGATGTTCCCGGAGACCATGGTCCCCACAGCCCTCCGCCCAGCAATTCAGACCCTCAGGGAGTTTGGATGAGTCTATGGGGCTTCCGTGACCTTTCCTTGTACAGGTTGTGCTAGTCTCCCCTGTATTGTGTACTGTCTCACCCTTCACCCAAGATACCACTTATCTATTGCCTATTTAGTATTTCCACCCACTCCCCTCCCATCCCCGGTAACCAACAAAGATTGTTACATTTTGTGTGTGCCAACTTTTCATGGGTTTTTACAATAGAGGTCTCACACAGTATTTGTCCTTTTGTGATTGACTTATTTCACTCAGCATAATGTCCTCCAGTTTCATCCATGTTATGAGATGCTTCAGAGATTCAATGTTGTTCATTCTCGTTGCATAGTACTCCATTGTGTGTATGTACCATAGTTTGTTTATCCATTCATCTGTTGATGGGCATCTAGGTTGTTTCCATTGTTTTGCTATTGTGAAAAATGCTGCCAGGAACATTGGTATGCATATGTCTATTCGAGTGACGACTCTTATTTCTCTAGGATATATTCCTAGGAGTGGGATTGCTGGATCGAATGGTATGTCTATTTCTAGCTTTCTGAGGAAGCGCCATATCATTTTCAAAATAGTTGTATAATTTTGCATTCCCACCAGCAGTGCATAAGAGTTCTGATGTTGCTGCAGCCCCTCCAACATTTGTTATTTCCAGTGTTGGTGATTCGTGCCAGTAATGCCGGGGTGAGATGGTATCTCATTGTGGTTTTAATTTGCATTTCTCTAATGGCTAGTGATCGCGAGCATTTCCTCATGTGTCTGTTGGCCATTTGAATGTCTTCCTTGGTGAAGTGTCTGTTCATTTCCTTTGCCCATTTTTTACTATGATTGTTTGTCTTCTTGTTGTAGAGGTGTTGGATTTTCTTTTAGATTACGGAGATTAGACCTTTGTCTGACTTGTACTGTCCAAAAATTTTTTCCCAGCCTGTAGGTTCTCTTTTTACTCTTTTGTGAAGTCTTTTGAAGAGCATAGGTGTTTGATTTTTTAGAAGATCCCAGTTATCTAGCCTATCTGTTGGGGTTTGTGCGTTGATGGTTATGGTTTGTATCCTGTTAATGCCATGTATTAGGCCTGAAGTGTTGGTCCTATTTTTTCTTCTATGAACTTTATAGTTTTAGGCTTTATATTCAGGTCTTTGATCCATTTTGAAGTAGTTTTTGTATACGGTGTGAGGTATGGGTCCTGTTTCATTTTTTTGCAAATGGATATCCAGTTTTGCCAACACCATTTGTTAAAAAGACTGTCTTTTCCCCATTTGATGGACCTTGGGCCCTTGTCGAAGATCAGGTGACCGTAGTTGGATGGATTTCCATCTGGGTTCTCAATTCTGTTCCATTGGTCAATGTATCTGTAGTTGTACCAGTACCAGGCTGTTTTGATTACTATAGCTGTATAGTAGGTTCTGAAGTCAGGTAGTGTGAGTCCTCCAACTTTATTCTTCTTCTTCAGTAGTGCTTTACTTATTCGGGGCTTCTTCCCTTTCCATATAAAGTTAATGACTAGTTTTTACATCTCTTTGAAGAATGTTGTTGGTATTTGGATCGGGATTGCATTGTATTAGGAAATTGCTTTGGGTAGAATTGTCATTTTCACAATGTTGAGTCTGCCTATCCATGAGCATAGTATGTTTTTCCATTTATGTAGGTCCCTTTGGGTTTTATGCAGTAGTGTTTTGTAGTTTTCTTTGTATAGGTCTTTTACATCCCTAGTCAGATTTATTCCTAAGTATTTTATCTTTTTAGGGGCTATTGAAAATGGTATTGTTTTCCTGATTTCCTTTTCATCGTTCTCCTCATTGGTGTATAGGAATCCAACTGATTTTTGAATGTTTATCTTGTAGCCTGCTACTCTGCTGAATCTTTCTAATAGTTCCAGTAGATTTCTCATGGAGTCTTTAGGGTTTTCTATGGATAGTATCATATCATCTGCAAACAGGGACAGTTTAACTTCTTCATTACCAGTTTGGATGCCCTTTATTTCTTTTTCTTGCCTTATTGATCTAGCTAGAACTTCCAGCATAATGTTAAATAGGAGTGGCTAAAAAGGGCATCCTTGTCTTGTTCCTGTTTTCCAGGGGAACGTTTTGAGCCTCTCTCCATTAAGAATGATTTTGGCCATTGGTTTTGCATAGATGCCCTTTATTATGTGGAGAAATTTCCCTTCTATACCTATTTTATTGAGAGTTTTTATCAGGAATGGGTGTTAGACTATGTCAAATGCCTTTTCTGCCTCAATTGAGATGATCATGTGATTCTTTTCTTTCCTTTTCTTTATGTTGTGGATTACATTGATTGATTTTTTAATGTTGAACCATCCTTGTATACCTGCTACGAATCCTA
Source organism: Dugong dugon (assembly GCA_030035585.1). NCBI lineage: Eukaryota > Metazoa > Chordata > Mammalia > Sirenia > Dugongidae > Dugong > Dugong dugon. The sequence goes on from CM057473.1 coordinate 76,180,543, forward strand.
CTTGGTCATGGTGTATTATTTTTTTGATATGATGCTGAATTCTGTTGGCTAGAATTTCGTTAGAATTTTTGCATCTATATTTATGAGAGATACTGGTCTGTAATTTTCTTTTTTTGTGACGTCTTTGCCTGGTTTTGGTATCAGCATTGTGGTGGCTTCATAGAATGAATTTGGAAGTGTTGCTTCCTCTTCTAGGCCCTGAAATAGCTTGAGTAGTACTGGTACAAGCTCTTCTGTAAATCTTGTAGAAATCTCCAGTTAAGCCATCTGGGCCTGGGCTTTTTTTGGTTGAGAGTTTTTTTATTACCTTTTCAATCTCTTCTCTTGTTATGGGTCTGTTCAGATTTTCAATATCACTTTGTTGTAGTTTTGGTAGGCCGTGTGTTTCTAGAAATTTATCCATTTCCTCTAGGTTTTCAAATTTGTTGGAGTATAGTTTTTCATAATATTCTGTTATAATCCTTTTATTTCAGTTGGGTCTGTTATAATGTCCCCCATTTCATTTCTTATTTGGGTTATTTGCGTCCTCTCCTGTTTTTCTTTTGTCAGTCTGGGCAGTGGTTTGCCGATTCTTCCAAAGAACCAACTTTTGGTTTTATTAATTCTTTCTATTTTTTTTCTGTTCTCTATTTCATTTATTTCTGCTCTGATCCTTACTATTTCCCCTCTTCTAGTGGTTGTGGGCTTTTTTTGCTGTTCTCTTTCTATTTGTTTGAGTTCTGTAGTTAATGTTTCAATTTTGTCCCTTTCTCCTTTTTTGATATGTGCATCTATTGCTATAAATTGTCCTCTGAGGACTGCCTTTGCTGTGTCCCAAAGTTTTTGGTATGATGTGTCTTCATTCTCATTTGATTCTAGGAATTTTTTGTTTCCATCTCTGATTTCCTCTATTACCCAGTGATGTGTAAGGAGGGTATTATTCAGTTTCCATGTAATTGATTATTTTTCCTTCCTCTTTTTCTTGTTAACTTCTACCTTGATGGCATTGTGGTCAGAGAAGATACTTTGAATTATCTCAGCGTTTTGGATCTTGTTGAGGATTGCTCTGTGGCCTAAGATGTGGTCTATTCTGGAGAACATTCCATGTGCATTGGAAAAGAACGTGTACTTTGCAGTGGGTGGATGGAGCATTCTGTATATGTCTATGAGGTCCAGTTGGCTGATTGTGCCCTTTAGGTCTTCTGTATCTTTGCTGAGTTTCTTCTTAGTTGTTCTGTCCTTTACTGAGAGTGGTGTGTTGAAGTCTCCTACTATTATTGTGGAACTGTCAGTTTCTCTTTTCAGTGTTGTTAGAGTTTGTTTTATGTATTTTGGAGCCCTGTCATTGGGAGCGTAGATGTTCATTATGGTTATGTCTTTATGATGGATCGTCCCCTTAATCATTATGTAGTGTCCTTCTTTGTCTTTTGTGGTAGATTTTGCTTTAAAATCTATGTCATCTGAGATAAGAATTGCCACTCCTGTTCTTTTTTGGTAGTTGTTAGCTTGATATATTTTTTTTCCAACCTTTGACTTTTAATAAATTCACATCTTTGTTTCTAAGGTGTGTCTCTTGTAGACAGCATATTTATGGGTCCTGTTATCCATTCTGCCACTCTCCATCTCTTTATGGGTGCACTGAGTCCGTTTACATTCAGTGTAATTATTGATAGATGTGAGTTTGTTGCTGTCATTTTGTAGTGTTTTTTTGTGTGGTGCTGACGTTTTCTTTGTTCTTCTTACTCTCTTGTGCTGAGTTACTTTTGTTTGTGGATTTCTTTTTCATTTCTTTTGTTTTTGTAGGTTTTGTTTTTGCCGAGACTTTATGTTTTTCGTGTTTATTTTTATGAGTTGGTTTGTTAACTTTCTTTGTGTTTACCATGACTTTTACCCTTATCTTTCTAAGTTTGAAACAGTCTACCATTACTTGGTATCGCCTTGCCTTCCTCTCCATTAGAAGGTTCTATACCTATGCCGTTTTTTCCCTCTTTTATTGTTTTGATGTTGTTGTCATTTATTGATTAACTGCTCTGATTCCCTGTTGTATTTCTTTTGGTTTTGGATAGTCCTTGAGAGTTCATTTCCTAGATTGGTATCTGGCTGGTATGATCCTGCGTCCTAGGTTCTGCCTGTGAGCTGAAGCTGTTTGTCCTCAGATCAAAGAACTCCCTTTAATAATTCTTGTAAGTTTGGTTTGACTTTTACATATTCCCTTAATTTCTGTTTATCTGGAAATGACCTAATTTCACCATCAAATTTGAACGAGAGTTTTGCAGGGTATATTATTCTTGGCTGACAATTTTTTTCTTTCAAGATTTTATATATGTCATCCCATTGCCTTCTTGCCTGCATGGTTTCTGCTGAATAATCTTATTGTTTCTCCTCTGTATGTGACTTTTTGTTTTTCACAAGCTGCTCTCAGGATTCTTTGTCTTTGGTTTTGGCGAGTGTCAATATGATATGCCTTGGTGATTTTCTTTTGGGGTCTCTCCTATATGGGGTTCGTTGAGCTTCTTGGATGGCCAGCTTTTCATCTTTCATGATATTGGGGAAGTTTTCTGTCAGCAATTCCTCAACGATCCTCTCTGTGTTTTCTGTTTTCTCCCCCTGTTCTGGAATTCCAATCACTCGAAAATGTTTGCTTTTGATTGTATCCCACATAACTCTCAGGGTCTCTTCATTTTTATGTGTTCTTTTTTCTGAGTTTTCCTCAAACAGAGTTGTATCCAAGTGTTTGTCTTCAATTCCACTGATCCTGTCTTCCACCGTTTCAAATCTGCTTCTCAGCCCTTCTGTGACACCGTCCATTTCTGAAATCTTGTTGTTTATCTTTTGGATTTCTAATTGTTGTCTTTGTACAATTTTTAGTTGTGAATTTATTTTGGCATTTTGTTCCTGCATTATTTTCCTGAATTGTTCCATTTTTTTGTCTGTATTTTCCACGAATTTGTCTATATTTTCCTCATGTCTGTCAGCTTTTTGCCTCAGCTCTTGGAGAATTCTGAGTATTAGAGATTTGAATTCCCTATCAGGTAGTTCTAGTGCATTTTCTTCCACTGGAAAGTCATCTGGTGTTTTATTTTGGACGCCTACTGGAACCATCCTGTCCTGTTTTTGTAAATGTTTTGATAGTGTCTGCTGTCTTTGGGGCATTCAGTAGTTATTTTTCTCATTTATTGACTGTAGATTTGTTTGTTTCATCCCTTTTTATTTTAAAATTTGACTATGTCTGAGCAGGCGGACTGTGTGTTCTTTGTTGTTTGCTCGTCTGTGCGGTCAATACTTTTCACCTCCTTCTCCAATTGGCAGGGTCAGTCACTCAGATATGGTACAGCAGGGCAGGTCTAGCTGAAGAGGAGTTACTGGGACGGGTTGTTTGTGGCACTTACTACAGCCACCAGAGTGGGTTGGTAATCAGTTCAGGGCAGGTTCCAGTAGGCCGTGCCCGTGCTGCTTGGTTGTGTGATGTCAAGCGCACCGTGCAGGTAGGCAGGATGCAGCGGGGAGATTGTTATGTGTGGAGCTAAGATGGCTATGGGAGAGAGGAGTGACGAACAGGAGCCAAAGACATACAAACAAACAAAAAAGAATGCTAGGGGAGCTTGCTGTTAGAATGGAGAGATGAGAGACTATGAAATGGAGATAAACAGAAAAGGGAAGAGGAAGAAAAGAAAAGAATGAATAAATAAAAATCAGAAAGGTTAAAGAACTGCAAAGTTCCCAGGGATCCCACCGATGCAGCTATGAGTTCTGGGGAAGTCACTCTCAAGTGTTGCAGTACAGCCTGGCTAGAAGGCGTAGAGGTATGTAACGCCTGGTATTCAGGGATCAGAAAGAGAATTAAGATATAGAGAGACGAGAAACTGAGCAACGAGGAAAGACAAAAAGGGAAAATGAGGGAAAAGAAAACAAAACAAACTTTAAAAAAAGGAAAAAGAAAGGCCCCCCCCAAAAAACAGAAAGAAAAAAAAACATCGCAAAAAGAAATGCCCTCAGGGATTCCCTCTGCACGTCTGTGGAAGCTGAAGGGGAGTTCCTTGCCATGCAGCTCCGCCTGGCCAGAAAGGCCTCCCAACTCAAGAAAAGGAAAAGAAAATGAACAAACAATTCAAAAGGAACAAAAGCCCCAGGATCCCACCAGCGTGGTAGCCCAGACCGGGAAGCAGCTCCACCCTCGACTGGAGCTCCGCAGCCCCTCAGGAAGAAGCAAAGATGGCGCACGGAGCCAGGCACTCGAGCGAAAGGAGGCGGAGGCGGCTAGAGGCAAGGAAGAAACAAAAGAAGCACAAAAAAAAAAAAAAAAACAACACCAGTAGCCAACCAATGGTACTCAGAGAGCCAGCTAGTGCGGGCCGGTGTTTCTGGACAAGAGACTGTGTCTGCGGGAAGTGGAGGGGGCCGAGTATGGGTGAAGAAGGGTAGAGAGTGGGAGAGCGTATAGCACAAATTGCCGGCGCTCTGCAGCCCCTCAGGAAGACGCAAAGATGGCACGCGGAGCGATAACTCGAGCGAAAGGTGGGGGAGATGGCCAGAGGCAAGGAAGAAATTAAAAGAAGTGAAAAAAAGCAACACCAGCAGCTAACAAATGGCACCCAGAAAGCTTCCCGCTTGGGTGTATGTAATCCAAGCAGCTGGTGCTTCCCTGTCGAGAGACTGTGGCCGCGGGAAGCAGAGGTGGCCGAGCCGGGACAAAGAAGGGTGGGGGGTGGGAAAGCGCACACCACAAATTACCGGTTGTTTTGTCTCCCACTGGACGCTCTGTGAGGCTGCTTTCTTGTACCCCCATTTGCTGGTCTCCAGTAGGAGTCTAAGATGGTGGATCTGCGCTGCATTAGCTGGTAGGGGACCTCTGCATGAACCTCTTCGCTCTCCGTTCTCTGTCAGTTTTCTCACTCCATTTGGTGCTTGGCTGAGTTCTTTATCTCTTCATTTGATGTTTTAGGGTTTCAGGATTGTTGTATTCTCTGTTCGGCTTAGTTTTTCGGATCTTTGCTGTGGAGGGACGGCGTGGTGCTTCTGCCTAGAGCGCCATTTTGCCGGAACTCCTGGTTATGTGCATTTTCACCAAGAAAAAAAAAAATGTTGAGAAGTGAGAGGGTTGACATGTGGGGTTGTTAACCAATGTCATAAAACAATATGTGTACTACTGTTTCATGAAAAACTATTTGTTCTGTAAGCCTTCATCTGATGTACAATAAAAAGAAAAAAAAAAAGGCTTGGCAATGTACATCTGTAAGATTAAAATAATAATAATAGTAACAAGTTGCTCTCCAGCTGATTCTGACCTATGGTCACCGCTTGTGTTTCAGCCTTTTCAAGGCACCTCTAGGTGAGTTTGAACCACCAACCTTTTTTTTTTTTTAATTTTTTTTACTGTTTTAGTTTAAATGAAGTTTACATTTCAAGTTCCTCTCCCATATAAAAATTTATACATACATTTTTATGTGACCCTAATTGCTCTCCCCATACTGAGATAGCACACTCCTTTCCACTCCTGGTTCCCCACGTCCATTCAATCAGCTCTTAACCCTCTCTGCCTTCCCATCTCACCTCCAGAGAAAAGCTGCCCGTTTAGTCTCTTGTATCTACCTGAACTAAGAGGCACACTCCTCACCAGTATCACTTTATGTGCCACAGTCCAGTCCAATCCCTGTCTGAAGAGTTGGCCTTGGAAATTGTTTTAGTTCTAGGCTGATAGAGAATACAGGGGCCATGCTTTCTGGGGTTCCTGTAGTCTCAGTCAGAACATTAAGCCTGGTCTTCTTACTAGAATTTGTTTTTGCACCCCACCTTTCTCCTGCTCCATTTGGGACTCCCTGTTGTGTTCCCTGTCAGGGTGGTCATTGGTGGTAGCCGGGCACCATCTAGTTCTACTGGTCTCAGGCTGATGAAGTCTTTGGTTTATATGGCCCTTTCTGTCTCTTGGGCTAATAACTTTCCTTGTGTCTTTGGTGTTCTTCTTTCTCCTTTACTCCAGGTGGTTGGGACCAACTTATGCATCTTAGATGACCACTTGCAAGCTTTTAAGACCACATACGCCACTCACCAAAGTAGGATGCAGAAGATTTTCTTTATAAGCTTTGTTATGCCAGTTGACCTAGATGTCCCCTGTAAGCATGGTCACCAGACCCCTATCCCTACTACTGTGTCCCTCAAAGTGTTTGATTGTATTCAGGAAACTTCTTAGCTTTGGTTTAGTCTAGTTGTGCTGACTTCCCTTGTGTGTGCTGTCCTTCCCTTCACCTAAGATTAATTCTTATCTACTGTCTAGTTAGTAAATAACCCTCACCCTCCCTCCCCACCCCCTAACCATCAAAGAATGTTTTCTTCTTTGTTTTAACCTTTTCTTGAGTTCTTATAATAGTAATTTTATACAATATTTGTCGTTTTGTGACTGACTAAATTCACTCAGCATAATGACCTCCAGCTTCCTCTGTGTTATAACATGTTTCATGGCTTCTTCATTGTTCCTTGTCGTTGCATAGTATTCCATTGTGTGGATATACCATAAGTGGTTTATCCATTTGTCCGTTGATGGGCATCTAGGTTGTTTCCATCTTTTTGCTATTGTGAACAGCGCTGCAGTGAACAAGGGTGTGCATATATCTATTCGTGTGGTGGCTCTTATTTCTCTAGGATATATTCCAAGGATCAGGATAGCTGGATCGTATGGTACTTATATTTTCTAGCATTTTAAGGAAGCGTCAAATCCATTTGCAAAGTGGTTGTACCCTTTTATATTCCCACCAACAGTGTGTAAGTGTTCTAGTCTCTCCACAACCTCTCCAGCATTTATTATTTTGTGCTTTTTGGATTAAGGTTAGCCTTGTTTGGGTGAGATGATATCTCATTGTAGTTTTGAGTTGCATTTCTCTAATGGCTAATGATCATGAGCATTTCTTCATGTGTCTGTTAGCCACTGAATATCTTCTTTGGTGAAGTGCCTGTTCATATCCTTTGCCCATTTTTTAATTAGGTTATTTGTCTTTTTGTTGTTGAAGTTTTGCAGTAGCTTGTAGATTTTACAGATTAGATGCTGATCGGATTTGTCGTCGCCAAAATTTTTAAATTTTTTCCACAGTCTGTAGGTTGTCTTTTGACTCTTTTTGTGAAGTCTTTTGATGAGCGTAAGTGTTCTATTTCTCTAGTCTCTCTTCTGGTGCTTGTTCATTGTTACTTACAGTTCGTATTGTGTTTATGCCATGTATTAGGGCTCTTAGCATTGTCCCTATTTTTTCTTCCATGATCTTTACCGTTTTTGATTTTATATTTAAGACTTTGATCCATTTTGAGTTAGTTTTTGTGCATGGTGTGAGGTATGGGTCTTATTTTCATTTTTTTTGCAGATGGATATCCAGTTATGCCAGCACCATTTGTTAAAGAGACTGTCTTTTCCCCAATTAACCAGCTTTGGGCCTTTGTCAGATATCAGCTGCTCATAGGTGGATGAATTTATGTCTGTTCCATTGGTCTGTGTACCTGTTGTTGTACCAATACCAGGCTGTTTTTATTTATTTATTTTTTTATTGTACTTCATGTGAAGGCTTACAGAACAAATAGTTTCTCATGAAAACAGTAGTACACATATTGTTTTATGACATTGGTTAACAACCCCACAACATGTCAACCCTCTAACTTCTCAAGCTTTTTTTTTTGGTGAAAATGCACATAGCCAAAGATACACCATTTCAAAAATTTCTACATGCACAGTTCAGTAACATTGACTACGCTCTTCCAATTGTGCTGTTATTCTCACTTAAGATGAAAGCTTATAGAACAAAATAGTTTCTCATTTAACCGTTACTACAAATGTTGCACTATGACAATGGTTAACAATCTCACAACACATCAACAATATCCTTACCCAGCCTTGGGTGCCCTATCACCAGCTTCCTTGTCCCCTTTTCTGGCACTTGTCACTAGACTACTGTACCTCGTTAGTCTCATTTGGTTTTACAGGGCTGTCCACTCCCAGGCTGAACGGTGAACCTCGGAGATAACTTCACCACTCAGCTAAAAGTGTGTCTGGGGGCCATACTCTTGGTGATTCTCCAGTCTCCTTTAGGCCAGTAAATCTAATACCAGGCTGTTTTGACTACTGTGGTGGTATAATACGTTCTAAAATCAGGTGGTGTGAGGCCTCCCACTTTGTTCTTCTTCTTGAGTAATGCTTTATTTATTCGAGGCCTCTTCCCTTTCCATATGAAGTTGGTGATTTGTTTCTCCATCTTATTAAAAAATGCCAGTGGAGCTTATTAAGAAAATGTTCTGCATCCTAGTTTGGTGAGTGGCGTCTGGGGTCTTAAAAGCTCACAAGCGGCCATCTAAGATGCATCAATTGGTCCCAACCACTTGCAGTAAAGAAGAACAAAGAATACCAAAGACACAAGGGAAGTATTAGCCCAAGAGACAGAAAGGGCCACATAAACCACAGACTTCATCAGCCTGAGACCAGAAGAACTAGATGGTGCCTGGCTACCACCAATGAACATCCTGACAGGGAGCACAACAGAGGATGCCTGATGGAGCAGTAGAAGGATGGGGTGCAGAACTCAAATTCTAGTAAGAAGACCAGACTTAATGGTCTGACTGAGACTGGAGGAGCCCTGGAAAGTATGGCCTCTGGATTCTCTATCAGCCTAGAACTAAAACAATTTCCAAGGCCAACTCTTCAGACAGGGATTGGACTGGACTGTGGCACATAAAGTGATGCTAGTGAAGAGTGTACCTCTTAGACAAGTAGATACAAGAGACCAAAGGGGCAGCTTTTGTCCAGAGGTGAGATGGGAAGGCAGAGAGAGTTAGGAGCTGGTTGAATGGTCATGGGGAATCAGGGGTGCAAAGGAGGAGTGTGCTGTCGCAGAATGGGGTGAGCAATTAGGGTCTTATAACAATGTATGTAAAAAAAATTTTGTATGGGAGACTAACTTGAAATTTAAACTTCATTTAATTACAACAATAAAAAAAAATGCCGTTGGAATTTGGATCAGGATTGCATTGTATCTGTAGATTGCTTTGGGTAGAACTGACATTTTCACTTTGTTGAACCTACCTATCCGTGAGCAAGGTATGTTTTTCCACTTATGCAGGTCTCTTTTGGTTTCTTGCAGTAGTGTCTTGTAGTTTTAATTGTATAGATCTTTTACATCTCTGGTTAGATTTATTCCTAAGTATTTTATCTTTGGGGACTATTTTAAATGTATTGATTTGGTAATTTCCTCTTCAAGGTTCTCTTTGTTAGTGTAAAGGAATCCAACTGATTTTTGTATGTTTATCTTGTATCCTGAAACTTTGTTGAAATCTTCTTTTAGTTCCAGTAGTTTTCTTGTGGATTCTTTGGGGTTTTCTGTGTATAAGATCATATCATCTGCAAATAGAAATACTTTGACTTCTTCCTTACCAATTTGGATGCCCTTTATTTCTTTTTCTACCCTAATTGCTCTGGCTAGGACCTCCAGCACAATGTTGAATAAGAGTGGTGATAAAGGGCATCCTTGTCTGGTTCCTGTTCTCAAGGGGAACGCTTTCAAAGTCTCTCCATTTAGGATGATGTTGGCCATTGGCATTGTATAAATGCTTTTAATTATGCTGAGGAATTTCCCTTGTATTCCTATTTTGTTGAGAGTTTTTAACATGAATGGGTGTTGGACTTTGTCAAATGCCTTTTCTGCATCAATTGGTAAGATCATGTAGTTCTTGTCTTTTGTTTTATATATGTGATGGATTACATTGTTTTTCTAATGTTGAACCATCCCTGCATACCTGGTATAAATCCCACTTGATCATGGTGAATTATTTTTTTGATATGTTCCTGAATGCTATTGGCTAGAATTGTGTTGAGGATTTTTGCGTCAGTGTTCATGAGGGATATTGGTCTGTCATTTTCTTTTTTTGTGGTGTCTTTACCTGGTTTTAGCATCAGGCTTATGCTGGCTTCATAGAATGAGTTTGGGAGTATTCTATCCTTTTCTATGCTCTGAAATGCCTTTAGTAGAAGTGGTGTTAACTCTTCTCTGAAAGTGGTAGAACTCTCCAGTGCATCCATCCGGGCCAAGGCTTTTTTTTTTGTTCGGAGTTTTTTAATTACCTTTTCAATCCCTTCTTTTGTTATTCGTTTATTTAGTTTTGTTCCTGTGTGTTAGTTTAGGTAGGTAGTGAGTATCTAGAAATTTTTCCATTTCCTCTAGGTTTTCAAATTTGTTAGAGTACAGTTTTTTGTAGTATACTGTTATGATTCTTTTAATTTCAGTTGGGTCTGTTGTGATATCACCCACCTCATTTCTTATACAGGTTATCTGCATCCTCTCCTGTTTTTCTTTTGTCAGTTTGGCCAATAGTTTATCAATTTTGTTGATCTTTTCAAAGAAACGGCTTTTGGTCTTGTTAAGTCTTTCAATTGTTTTTCTATTCTCTATTTCATTTAATTCTGCTCTAATTTTTATTATTGCCTTTCTTCTGGTGCCTGAGGGCCTCTTTTGCTGCTCTGTTTCTACTTGCTCCAGTTGTAGGGTTAATGTTTTGATTATGGCCCTTTCTTCTTTTTGGATGTGTGCATTTATTGCTATAAACTGACTTCTGAGTACTGCTTCTGCTGTGTCCCAAAGGTTCTGGTAGGGTGTGTTTTCGTTTTCATTTGATTCTATGAATTTCTTTATACCATCCTTAATTTCTTGTATAACCCAGTAGTTTTTGAGCAAGGTGTTGTTCAGTTTCCATGTGTTTGATATTTTTTTTCCTTGCTTTTTTGTTGTTGATTTCTACTTTGATGGCTTTCTGGTCAGAAAAGATGCTTCGTAACGTTTCAATGTTTTGGATTTTGTTAAGGCTTGCTTTACAGCCTAATATGTGGTCTATTCTGGAGAATGTTCCATGTGCTTTGGAAAAGAAAGTATACTCGGCTGCTGTTGGGTGCAGTGTTTGGTATATGTCTATGAAATCAAGTTGGTTGATTGTAGCATTTAGCTCTTCTGTGTCTTTGTTAAGCTTCTTTCTGGATGTTCTGTCCTTCACCGAAAGTGGTGTGTTGAAGTCTCCTACTATCATCATGGAGCTGCCTATCTCTCTTTTCAGTGCTGTTAGAATTTGTTTTATGTATTTTGGAGCCCTGTTGTTTGGTGCGTAAATATTTATTATCGTTATGTCCTCCTGGTGTATTAATCCTTTAATCATTATATATTGTCCTTCTTTATCCTTTCTGGTGGATTTTACTTTAAAGTCTATTTTCTCAGAGATTAATATTGCCACTCCTTCTCTTTTTTGAGTTTTGTTTGGTTGATATATTTTTTTTCCATCCTTTGAGTTTTAGCTTGTTTGTGTCATTAAGTCTAAGGTGTGTCTCTTGTAGGCAGTATATAGACGGATCATATATTTTATCCAATCTGCCACTATCTGTCTCTTTATTGGGGTATTTAGTCCGTTTACATTTGGCATAATTGTTGATAGGTATGAGTTTAGTGCTGTCATTTTGATGTCTTTTTTTTTGTGTTGTTCACAGTTTCTTTGTTTCCCTTAATTTTCTTTGCTGAGTTGTTTTTCTTTATGTATTTTCTTTTCATCTTTTTCATTGTTGTTGATTTTGTGTTTGCTGAGTCTTTATATTTTTCTAGTTTTTTATTTTGATGTGTAAGATTGTTAGTTTCCTTTGTGATTACCTTAATATTTACTCCTATTTTTCTAAGTTTAAACTAGTCTTTTATTTCTTTATATCACCTAGACTTACCCTCCATATGAAAAATCTGTCTACGTTTTTTTGTTTTAATGTTGTCATTTTTTACATGTTGATATCTCTTTTTCTCTATTTTCAATCTTTTAGCTTTGATGTATTTTTGTGACTTCCCTATCTGAGTCAATATCTGGTTGCTCTGTCCTGTGTTCTAGTCTTGCATTGTTATCTGATGTTATTGATTTTCTAACCAGAGGACTCCCTTTAGTATTTCTTCTAATTTTGATTTGGTTTTTGCAAATTCCCTAAAGTTCTATTTATCTGGAAATGCCCTAATTTTGCCATCATATTTGAGAGACAGTTTTGCTGGATATATAATTCTTGGCTGGCAGTTTTTTCCTTCAAGTCTTTATATATGTCATCCCATTGCCTTCTTGCTTGCATGGTTTCTGCTGAGTAGCCCTAGCTTAATCTTATTGACTCTTCTTTGTAGATAACTTTTCTTTTATCCCTAGCCGCTCTTAAAATTCTCTCTTTATCTTTGGTTTTGGCAAGTTTGATTATAATATGTCTTGGTGACTTTCTTTTGGGATCTACCTTATGTGGAGTTCGATGAGCATCTTGGATAGATATCTTCTCATCTTTCATGATATCAGGGAAGTTTTCTGTCAACAAATCTTCAACAATTCTCTCTGTATTTTCTGTAATCCCCTGTCTGTTCTGGTACTCCAATCACTCGTAGGTTATTCCTCTTGATAGAGTCCCACATAATTCTTAAGGTTTCTTCATTTTTTTAAAGCCTTTTATCTGATTTTTCCTGAAATAAGTTGGTGTCAAGTGCTTTATCTTCAGTGTCACTAGTTCTGACTTCTACTGCCTCAATTCTGCTCCTATGACTTTCTATTGAGTTGTCTAATTCTGAAATTTTATTGTTAATCTTCTGGATTTCTGATTGCTGTCTCTCTATGGCTTCTTGTAGCCTATTAAATTTGTCATTATGCTCTTGAATAACTTTTTTAAGCTCCGCTACTGCTTTGTCTGTATGTTCTTTGGTTTCTCTACGTTTTAACGAATTTCCTTTCTAATTTCTTGAGGAGTTCTGTATATTAATCTTTTGTATTCTGCCTCTGATAATTCCAAAAAATTCTCTTCCTCCAGAAAATTTATTGATTCTTTATTTTGGGAGCTTGCTGAAGCCATCATGAACTGCCTCTTTATGTGATTTGATATTGACTGTTGTCTCTGAGCCATCAATAAGTTATTATAACTTTGTTTTATATTTGTTTAGTGTGTTCTAGCTTCTTGTTTTGATATGCCCAGATAGGCTGCTTGTGTGAGTTAGTTTGATTATTGGCACCTTTGAAGCTCTAATGTCCTGTCACCAGGTAGTTAGGTCTGTACCTAAGTATGTGTGCCCAGGAGTCCGTTAAATTTTCCTGTATGGATTCAGCCCAGGTGTCCAGGCAGTCAATGACCAAGTGTGTGGTGCAGGCTCTCATCAACAGTCTTAGAGAGGCATGGGTGATTGGCATAGGCACAGGTATCTGGCTGCAGTAGGGGGTCAGGTGCTGATCAAGGCAGGGGTCTGACGTCTGCCCCTGAGTGTCTGAAAGGAAAGCATGTCCCTGTTCCCTAGAGCAAGTAGATAGGTGAGTTTTGCAGCCAGAGTATGAGCACCCTAGTCGGTTGGTTGTAAGGACTGAGGGGCACCACTTATTCTTGGACCCCTGTAGCAGGTGGCTAGGTGGCGTGGGTGGAGCCACTAGTCCTCAAGCCCCTGATGCAGACAGGTAAGTCACCTGCTTAAAGGGTAGAGTAGTGTCAAGCATCAGAAATCTGCCACTTCACAGCTGAAACAGTTGAAGTCAGAGTTCAGGTGTTTACCCTGTTGTACTGTGGTAGTGAGGGCTTACACTGCTGAGATGGGTCCACATAAATCAATACAGGGGTGGAAGGCACTCAAAGTCTGTGGACCCCCTTATGCCTGTGCCTAGGCAAAGGATCTGTGCCAACCCTGAGTTCCTGGCTTAGGGGAGCCAGTAGCTTATTTTTCCCCTCTTAATTTGTTCCCTCTCCAAGGCCAGGAGAATGGTTCAGGGCGCCTTATGGGATCTACTTCCGGCCCAGAGGACTCACAGATCACCAAAGCTGGTGGGACCCAGTGGGGAGCAGGGAGGGCGGAGATAAATGGGAGAGAGGTACTTCCCAAATGGTTTTTTTTTTTTTTTAAATCCCTGCCAAAGGCCACACCCACGTACTTATCTTTAGCCACTTGAGTTCTGCTTTTGACTGGTTTGGAGTGTCTGAGCAGAATCTCTGCTGCTGGATCTGTCTTGATGTGAAAACTGCCTCCCAAGCAAGCGAGCAGAGCTGTATGCCCACCTCACTGCACACCCGGAGCCGAGCCGGGCTGAAGGGCTGTGGCTCCCACCGGGTCAGGTCGGACAACTCCTTGCTGCTTCTGAACCGTCTCTCTCTCCCGCCACTACTCAGTCCAATTCCTCAACTTTGCCTTGTTCAGGGCTCCTGGATATTCATATACAATCAAATCACTTGTTTTTTCAGGTCTTTGTGTAAGAGGGACATAGGCAGCTGTCTGACTACTCCGTCATCTCGCCCCCCGCCTCTCTGAACTACCAACCTTTTGATTAGTATAAAACAAACAAACCCATTGTCATCGAGTCGATTCTGACTCATAGTGACCCTAAAGGACAGAGTAGAACTTCCCCCTATGGATTCCAAGGAGCACCTGGTGGATTCAAACTACTGACCTTTTGGTTAACAGCAGTAGCTCTTAACCAGTACACCAACAGGGTTTCCTTTGATTAGTATACGAGTGCTTAACTATTCGCGCCACCCAGGTACTCTGTAAGATTTCCACAGACAGGCATCTCTGTCCTGAAAGTCCCCAGATTCTTCTGGCAGTCAAGATGTTCCAAGTGAGTGGAACAATCCAAGATTTCAAATTGCCCTTATTGCGCTTTATTGTCTCTTCACAGTAGGAATACATATTCATTACAGAATGATTGGAGCTTGTGGGTGGCGTAAACGGTTCACAGGTTTGGCTGCCACTGACAAATCACTGAAAAATCAGCCACTGAAAATCTCGTGGAGCAGTTCTACTCTGCCACACAGGGGGTCACCATCATGAATCAGAATTGACTCGGCAGCAACTAGTACCATATGGTACTGGGAAGATTATAAGGCAAAAAGAAGAAAAGAAAAATTTTCTGGAAATTCTCCCTCCCCGGCAAGATAACCATCATTAGTGTTTCTGCGTCTGACCTATCTATTTCATTTTTACAAAAAGGAGATCGAAGCATGGCTGCATTTTTAAACCTTCCTTTCTCTTAATAATTCATCTTTAACATAGTCCCACTTCATCAAACATAGGAACCAGGGGAACGTGTGATCATTCAGGGATGGGATTGTCAAGGAAGGCTCCAGGAGGAGGCAAGGTTCAGCTAGATTTTGAAGGAAGGGCCAAATGTGGCCAGGTGGAGGGGGAGGATTTTCAGTGAGGTGATTTTCCACGTTGGGGCAGGTGTGGGATGATTGCGTGTGCACGTGACATCATGGGGTCACCGTGAGGGTCAGTGTTTCCTCCCTTCCTTCCTGCCTGCCTTTTTTCTTTTCTCCCTCACCCCTCCATTTATCCATTCCTTCACCCATTAGTCATTGAGAGCCTCCTATATGCCAGGCATTTGCTTGGTGCTGGGTAGCCCTGGTGGCGTAGTGGTTAGGAGCTTGGCTGCTAACCAAAAGGTGTCAGTCCAGGTCCACCAGCCGCGCCTTGGAAACCACATGAGGCAGTTCTACTCTGTACTGTGGGGTTGCTGAGAGTCGGAATCGACGGATGGCAGTGGGGCTTGGTTTGGTTTGGAGGACACAGTGGTGATTGGAACAGATTTTGTCCTTGCTCTAGTGGAGCTTACGCTATAGTAGACAGACACATCTGCTTTACTTAGAGACAAATATTTTTAAATATTCTAAAAATAGTAATACAAACATAGGTTTTATGGAATCAAATGCAAAAATTGAGATCATCAAGGGAAAATGTGAGGCTTCCTCCCCAGGGAGGGCAAGCTTTCAGTTGAGCTGTTGGAGATACTTTAGGGGAAAACTGTGAGAACTCTCAGTGTGGCCTGCAGCCTGTACAGCTGTCAGGAGTCCTCCTGGCTCTAGGACAGACTGAGTGCATCAGTTTGGCTAAAGCAGATGGCTCACATCAGGAAATTGTGGGAGATGTTTAGAAAAGTTCATAGGGGCCAAATTATGTTGGACCTCAGATGCCAGAATGAGGATTTTGACCTTTACTATTAAGACAATTGGGAGCTATTGAGGTATTTTGAGTAGGAGGCAACATTTGCAAAAATGATATTTTTGGATGGTTATTATGGGACCAAGGAGCCCTGGTAGCACGGTGGTTAAAGCATTTGACTGCTAACCAAAAAAAGTTCGGTGAACCACCAGCAGCTCCATTGGAGAAAGATGTGGCAGTCTGCTTCCGTAAAGATTTTACAGGCTTGGAAAGTCCATGGGATCACTATGAGTCAGAATCAACTCAACAGCAGTGGTTTTCTTTTGGGTTTTTGGATTGTGGGACCAGTAGGTGGATTGGTAGCACCAGAGAGCAAGTCTCTTCCCCAGCCCTTTTGGGAGGGTAAGGGTTTGGGCCAGGTGGTGGTGGGAACAGTGAAGAAGACTCGGGCGTTCGTCAGGAAAGACCAGATGGAATTAATGACCCACTGGAGCAGCAGAAAGGAATACCAGAGACAGATCATGCAGGTGTGAGCCTGAGAGACAGGGAGGACGGGCTGGCATCAGTTCAAGCGTTCAGCAAAAATTTACTGAGGACTTATACCGTGTTGGGTGCTGTTCTAGTTTTCTGCGGACAGAGTTGGGTGAGATGTGGTCCCATCCCTTGGCTGGCAGAAATGCGACCTTTAGATTGGGGCTGGTTAAGGGGAGACCCCTGGCTGCACCTTAGAATTGCCTGAGAGCTTTTTAAAAATATTCATGCCTGGGCCTCTGAGGTAACTGTTTTGGGGTGTTGCCCAGGCAAGGTTTTTTTGTTTGCTTTTAAGCTACTAGATGATTCTAGGAGTCCCTGGGTGGTGCAAACGGTTAACTTGGCTGCTAACCAAAAGATTGGAGGTTCGAGTCCACACAGAGGCACCTCAGAAGAAAGGCCTGGCAATCTACTTCTGAAAAATCAGCCATTGCAAACCCTATGGAACACAGTTCTACCCTGACACACATGGGATCGCCATGAGTCAGAATCGACTTGACAGCAAGAAAAAAAGTTGATTCTAAGGTGCAGACAGGGTTGGGAACCACCGAACTAGGGTAAGGGGGCCCATTTAGGAGGAGCTAATTCAAGAATGCTGAGGCCGCAAAACTGAAATTTAGGCAAGGCAATAGTTTGTCAGGGCTTTGAATTTGAATTTTGGAATGTGAAAGCCTTTATTTGTAATGTGACTAAGATAGAGCAATAAAAGCACTGTCCATTACCTGGCAAGTTCCTTCCAAACCAGAGCGTCTGTGATGGTGATCATGTGCTAGCTTTACAAAGAGCCAGGAGAAGTGGTTGGGACAGGGAGAAGGAAACCAGGAAGGTGACTTAAAATCTGAATTGAAAACCAGGGTCACTGAATTAAATGCAAGAGACATGAAACAGCATTACCAGATGGAAAACTTCTCAGTGGAAGCGGCTTTGAATGCGTGAAAGAGATGCTGGTCAGACAGGAGAAAGACAGTAAGGAGGTACCCTAACTCAGGGAGGGTGAACCAAGGCTCAGATGATTATCAGATAGTGAAAGAGAATAAATGAACAGAAGAATAATAGGGGATAGGCGTCGGAAGATGACCTACAGTAATTGCATACATAGAGAGTTTGGTTTTACGAACCAGGAATGTTGGAGGATCTTTGCTTTGCTTTAATATTTGTTAGACCACCAGGTATAGTGACTCAATAGAAGAGAATCACTTGGGGGAGTGCAAAGATGCAGATTCCTGGCACTCAGCAGGCACCCAGGCACCCCATTTTTAACAAGTTCTCCTTGGGATGATGTTGTACCTGGTTCTGAAACTTCACTAGAAAAATAGTGTCATGGACTGATTTGTGTCCCCCAAAAAGTGTGTAAACTTGGCTAGGCCCTGATTCTCAGTATTGTGTGGTTGTCTTCCATTTTGTCATCTGTATAATTATCCTGTGTGTTGTCAATCCTAACCTCTATGATGTTAATGAAACGGGATTAGAGGCAGTTATGTTAATGAGGCAGGACACAATCTACAGGATTAGGCTGTGTCTTGAGTCAGTCTCTTTTGAGATAGAAAGAAGCAAGCAGAGAGGAGAGGGACCTCATTACTACCAAGCAAGAAGAGCCAGGAGTGGAGTGCATCCTTTGGTCCCAGGGTCCCTGCACTGAGAAGCTCCTAGACCAGGGGAAGATTGATGACAAGGACCTCTCCCCAGAGCTGACAGAGAGAGAAAGCCTTCCTCTGGAGCTGGCACCCTGAATTCGAACTTCTAGCTTCCTAGACTGTGAGAGAATAAATTTCTATTTGTTAAAGCCATCCACTTGTAGTATCTCTGTTATAGCAGTACTAGATAACTAAGACAAATAACAACTAAGGAATAATCGCTGAAGGACTGAGTCAGGACCAGTGACTGAAAAAAAGATCCCAGATGTCCCTGGGAACATGCTCTGAGAGGCTGTGGGAAAGAGGGGAACTGTTGAGCAACCCACCTGGAAGCACTGGGGGAGAGAAAAAAGAGGAATCAAAGCCCCGAGAAGGGGGCTTTGATTCAGGAGAACAGAGTGACGCTGGTGTCTACAGCTGAGAATGTGCAAAAAGCTTTGCTCTCAAGATCTCACTAATTTTCTGAACTGAAAAGTAAGGAGTCCCAGAGCCCGAAAAGATTTTGCTCTGTTCCCTGGGTTCATGCAAGAAAAAAAGTATGGCTTTAATGTTTTTCCAACTGATAATGACCCTATAGGAAAGAGTAGAATTTGGGATGTTCCAGCCTGTTCAGGCAACCCTGGAGATCACGAAGGATCTTGTGTAACGTGTCAAGGAGGCCAGGTGCCTATCCTGAAAGTTTTCTTTGTTTTAGATGAGTGACCATTGAGTGTTCTTTAGCAGAGGCATGGGCAAGATATATCATAAATAGAAAGCTTCTTGAGGTCTGTTTCTGGCACTTGTGGAAACTTGATGAATACCCAGCTTTGAAGGATGTGTGCGCAGCGCCCACAAGCTTGAGCCTTCATTAGGGTTGTTTGTTGGCGATCCCAGAACCTCTCTCGGCACGGCGTTGCTTATAGAGTTTACTCAAGCAGCACGTGAGTCAGCCCACTGTCTCTAAAATTTATGCTTCTTCCTCCCCACCTGCCCAGATGCTCCAGGTCCTTACTGGGGAGTCCCCGGTGCCTTGGACTTATCCTAGACTCTGCACAATTCCCAGCTGCACAGTTCAGCTGCCCTTGGGCCTTCTAAACAGTGGTGTAGGAGAAAGAGCACTGGATTCTTGGAGAAAGGAGACCTGGGCTCCAATGTCAGCACTGCTGTGACACTCTGGGCTCGTAACCTGATTTCTCTAGACTTCACATCTCTTCATTTGCAAACTGAGAATAGTAACACTTTGCCCTGCCTACCTCTTGTTGTGAGGCTTGTTGTAACAAGCAAATAAGGTAATGAATATGAAGGCTCTTGTAAAATTTCATTAACATATTATTAGGTACTAATTTGCTTTCTCCCTTCTGGAAGAAAAGAAAGTTATTAAGACCATATACTGTGCCAAGCCCTGTGCTGGGTAGTGTCAAATATAATTTATCTTTGGACCTTACTAGAGCAGTCTCCAGGGTTATTGTGAGGATGAGGAAGGGAAGCCTCAGAGAGGTTAAGTAACTTGCTCCAGGCCCCACAGCATTCGAGCAGTGTGCTGGAAAGAGGTGAGATTTATCCAAGGCACGTGTGACTTCAAAGCTCCACCTCCTTCTCCCTATAATTCTCTCCATCAGTAATCATTGGTGACCTTCTATGTGCTGGGTCCAATCCTGGGTGCTGGAAAACAGCAGTGAAACAGAACCAAAGTCTCTGTCCCCATAAAGCTTGCTTTTCAGCTGGGGAAATAGACAAATAAGCAAGGAAAAGATCAAAGAATGGTCAGTGTAGATAATTCTTTGCTGGTCTTAAAACAGGAAAATGTGATAGAGAGTGAATGGGGGTGGTCGGGGATGGCCTCTGTGGGGAGGGGACATTTCAGCTGGGACCCCGCAGGTGGCCTCTCCAAGGGCCTGCAGAGGTGGCCCTGCCTGCACCGTCTGGAGGTGCCGAAGGCTCTGGCTGGCCTATCTTGGGTTGGAGAAAGGTGGTTGCCTTCGGAGGTGCCTTCTCTGCTTCTTCTTTCCCCTTAGCACGCTGGAGATTTTTTTCCAAAACATCTAAGTAGGTTTTAATGAACAGAGGCTCCAGTGCGGCCTTCCCCCGGGCAGCAGAGCATCATGAGGTCTCTGAGGGCGGCTGGTGGCCGACGCTGACACCAAGAGCAGCTTTCTCTACTGAGTTTCTTCTCCCCAGTTCTGGAGTGTTCTGGAATCCTCAGCAGGAGAGCCACCATCCTGGTTCTAGTGGGGTGACATCCATGTTAAAGCCCTGCTTAGAGCAGCCCCATTTCCTCATGGGCTGTTAAAAAATGTGCAAGATATTATGATTCTGTCACAGTATAGGGAGAGCAACTAGGGTCACATAACAATGTATGTATAAATTTTTGTATGAGAGACTAACTTGAATTGTAAACTTTCACTTAAAGTACAACAATTAAAAAAAAAGATATTGTGATTCATAAAATTCCAAGAGGGAAGGCTTTGTGAAGGAATTTTCTCATGGTTGTGTTTCTGAGATTGGGTATTATAAACATTTTATCAGGCTCTCATGGGCTAGATGAGGCTTTAGTCTGAATGTTTACATCCTTGGGAGATTAATTCATTTTATTTATTTTTTTTATGTTTAAACCTTTTTTAAGTTAATTTTCTTTTATTTGTGTTTTAGGTGAAGGTTTACAGAGCAAATTCGTTTCTCATTAAACAATTAATACACATATTGTTTTGTGACATTGTTTGCCAACTCCGAGATGTGTCAACACTCTCCCCTTCTCGACCTTGGGTTTCCCATTTCCATTTGTCCGCTTTCCTGTCCCCTCCTGCTTTCTTATCTGTGCCCCTGGGCTGGTGTGCCCAGTTAGTCTTGTATACATGGTTGAGCTATGTGTATTTTTGTTTGTTTTATGGGCCTGTCTAATCTTTGACTGAAGGGTAATCATTTTATTTTTTAAATGTTGTGTTAAAAAATATATACTGAAATAAGTTACTTCCAGAAAATAACTTTAGGATTAAGAAAGCTTTTTAAAAAGATCTCCAAATAGGGAGATCCCAGTGGCTGGGCACCTCCGTCAGCACAGAGAGCCTGGGTGTGCCGCCCAGTCTACGGGAGGCTGCCCTAGGGCAGGACTCTCCATCTCATATATGTGTGGGGCAGTCACCAGGGACCTTGTGAAAATGCAGGGACCCAGGAGTCAGCATTTGTAACAAGCCCCTAGTAGTACTGCTGCTGCTGGTTGGGGCCACACTGGGAAGCAAGGGTCCAAGCATCAGCAAGTGGCTCACTGACCTTAGTGCTGGCCAGGCCAGGGAGCCCTATCCTGTCCAGTAGGGAGAGACCCATTCCCACAGCCAGATGCCGTGTGTGTGCAGAATCCTCAGTGCTTCAGCTCCAGTAAGAACTTGTTATTAATAATTACAGAGACAGCTTAAGTCTCCCTGGCATGTTTGTTCACTGAATGTGGTATCAGAGCGTTGACTTTGTGATCCAGAGACTCCTGTCTTTCTCTGATACCCAGATGGGATGTGATCCCCCGGCCATTCAGAAGCCCCTCTGTACCTCTGCTTTATACCGTGGGCATTTTCCACTCTCTCCTGCCTGTCCTAGCCTGGAGGGTTGTCAGGGGAGTGACGGAGCCTCATTCTTCGTCTGGGGGGAGGTGGGGCCGGGGAGGGGTGGGGGTGTGGAAGGTGAAATGTTAATTAGAAGACTGGGGCAGCAAAGGCTGGATTTCCCATCTGCTCATCAGAGGTGTGAGGTTCAGTGGGTGGTGGGGAGTCTGTGAGCAGGGTTTTACCAGTCAGCCGACAGCTGTTGGTTTCCTGAGCACCTGGTGATAGACTAGGCAGGAAATGGGCCCTGGGCCTGCAGGGGTCAGGTAGACAGCAGTGCCACCTTCCCGGGGCGCCCGGTCTGGTAGAGGAGGCGGGCCTGTGGGCAGATCACGACAGGACTGGCGCAGACAGGAGAGCGTGGGGTGGGAGGAGCTGTGCGTGGTACGATCAGGAGGTTTCAGAGTGGGCAGGAGGCCTAAGCAGGCTCTCAGGGTGGAAGGGGCACCTGCAGGTGGGCAAGGCATGGGGAGGCCACACTGGGTCTACTCCCAGGAAGTCCTCCCATGGGCAAGGCTGGGCCACAGAGCAGACCACGCTGGTGGGGAATGTGCAGTAGTGGGTGTGAGGAGGGCAGCACTGGAGGGAGAAAAGGAAGCCCCCACTTCACCTTCTTACCCAGGGGTAAGAGCATGGGAAAATCAGTCTGAGACCGGCAGACCTCCAGGCTCAGTTTGGAGAAACCTGGTTGTCATGGTGACATTTCAAATTCTTACTGGGGTTCACGTGTTCCCTCACGGCATACTTTTTTTCCTGGGTTCTTAAAAGACAGTGAGGGGTAATAATCATTGATTTGTTTTAGAGAAATGACAGCACCCCCTCCTGCTCCCCCATCACTATACCTTCCCCAAGGGGGGCCGTTGCTTGGTCCCTGGGCCTCTTCCCCCACCATGGGCGCCTGGAAGGACAGGTCATCACCACATCAGGTCCTCGGCGCCAGCACGGTGCTGGGCTCACCCTGAACGGACAGACTCATCTTTACAAACCTAACTTGAGGAGCACATAGAATTTGCAAAGTGGGACACATTTACATTTATAAATACGAAAGAGGAACTTTCTGAGTTTTAGGAGCCTAGCAATACCAGTCCCTGGGTTACGAATGAGTTTTTAAGTTGAATTTGTAGGTAAGTCAGAACAGGTCTGTACAGTTTTTATTTAGCCTCACTTTAGTGCAAGAAAAGGCTCGAAGCCTTTTCAGTGGTTTAAAAGCTGCACATGCAGCAAGTGAAGGTGATTGTGATGAAGAATTTGTTGTGAGTAAGGGTTGGCTCAGTTGTTTCAAAGTGAGGGCAGATTTACATAACATTGAAGGGCAAGGTGAAGTTGTCTGTAAGTGAAGTTGTTCGTAACCTGGGGACTGCCTGTGCTGACCACCATCATGCGTGAAATCTGTGGAAAATCTGTAGCCCGACTTCTTTCTTTCAGATTATAAATGTGTGCAGTCCGCTATAAGTGCTGTATGGCTAGTACCTTCACTTTAGTTTTAAAAATGTCTAATGTCCTTTCTGGAAAATGGTGGGGCTATACATAAGAGTTAACTGAGGAGTGCTTTTAGAGTGGGGTTTGGACCATAGAATAATAGGATGTGAGGGCAGGAAGAGACCCCTCTAGTTGTGAGGCCTTGCAAACACCTCAATTCCTACATCTGTAACTTGGGAATGATGTTACCTACCTTACAGTTGGGTGTACAGATTGAAGGGGTAATGCACTTACAGTGCAAGCACATGCCTAGGACATAATGATGTGATGTTGAGGTGATGTTATGGGCAGGGAAACTGAGGCCAAGAGAGTGGCTCCCACACCTGGCTGCACTTAGCATCACCAAGAGCTCTCACGAACTCTTGCTGCCCGCATCTGCCCCGCCAGCTGCATCAGCACTTCTAGGGGGGCAGGCATAGGTGTGTCACTGTTACCCCTAGCACTGTGACATGTAAGTGTTGAGAGCCCAGCCACCACCCGGGCAGCTTCTCCTGATCGCCCCCAAATCTTCTTCCCCAAAGTAGACTCTTGCTCCCTGGCTTTTTGTTTCCTCAGCCTGGCAGCGTCTCCCTGTTGGGCTTGTTCCCTGGGGTTGGAGGCTGAGCACAAACCTCCCAGGGTACACGTGGCCTCAGCTTGGACTCCCTACCACTCTCCACTGGGGATGGAGGTTGCTCAGCTTCTCCTAAGCCCCTGTGAGCCATCGTTGCTTGAGAGCAAGAAGCTGTCAAGGTGGAACAGAAGCAGCAGTGCCCCTGAGGGGCCCTTCTCTCAGTTGAAGCAAATTTAGAGAACTGGGGGGAGCACTAAGAAACCCAAGGCCTGGGACTCCTGGGAGAATTGCCTAGAAACAGGTGTGCTCACGGGAGGCAGGGAGGGAATTCCCTGGCAAGAACGGGACCTGCAGGACACACATGACTCTCTGGAGCATGGCCGAGATACGGCCCTTTGCTTCCACATCCCTGGTAACAAGCCTTCTTGTGGTCATACGTCAGCCAGAGTGCAGGTTGGGAAGGGGATGATGCTCTGTGACTCAAGGGACCTTCGGGTGACTGGGACAGCATGGCTCTCTGGCCAACCTGGGAACTGACCCACCTCTCACTCCTCCAGCCTGGCCATGTCCGATGAGGACCACACAGGGTGAGGGACGGAGGGACTGGAGTGGTGAGCCAGTCCACCCCTCAGGTATCTGAGGGACTGAGCTCAGAGAGGCCAGCTGACCTGGAGGTCACCAGCTAGTGAGGGCAGAGCCCAGGTTCAGGCCCCCTCCTGAGTTTGTTTTTCGTACTGTGTGTACCTACAAGTAGAGTGCAGGAGTGGATTTTATTTAAAAATACTTACAGTCCAGTGAAAGAAATGGTGTCCGGCACAGAGGAGGCATGGGCCAAACCCCAGTCCCTGTCACAGTTTTTGGGCTGTCATCTCTGGTTGTGACTGGTTCTGAAGCCTTTTTGCCATAGCTGCTTTTCTGACTGCACATCAGGTCTGTTGTTCTTAGGTAGACGCCCCACAGAGTAATAATCACAGTCTTTCCCAACTGACACAAGCTCAGAGTTCACACTTTGCAGAAGCATCCCTGGGAGGTGGCCGGGCAAGGCCTGGGGGAGGGGAGGAGGAAGGTTCCAGAGCTCAGAGGCCTTCCCCAGCCCAGCATGACCACCAAGTCTAATTGGGGCCAGGGCTAGCTTTAGAAATGCCCTCGCCAGGGGCAGTGTGTGGGCCCAGGCAGCCCTCCTGATCTAGAGCTTGGTGTTCAGTCACACACATCTGTGCAGGTGCCGAGCCCAGAAGCTTGGTTCCCAGTTGGCCTCTGCCTCTGTGTGCAGCTTACATCTGACCTCTGGCACCCAGACCCCTGTAAGCCCAAAGACCCTCAGCCCTGCAGCTGCTCTACCTGGATTCTGTGTGGCTTTGGCAGAGTGCAGCTGCACGGCACCCCCACCCAGGGCTCCCTTGTGGATGCACAGGGCACCAGCCTGACCTTGTCTTATCAGCCCGCCCACCTTCTGGCACTGTGAGCCTTGGGACGGGGGGTTTCCAAGGCTGAAAAGCCTGTAGGAGGGTGTTCCCAGACACCAGGCCAGACTCTGGCCTTGAGACCCAGCGTGGTCGTGCTTTAGATTTGCTTTGACTCAGCACAAGCTGGCAACTTTTCAGACTGTTTGGTGTTTAATATGTGGCTTGAGGCCATACTGATATCAACTACTTGGATGGGGAGTGGTGGTATAGCGCCCCTGCAGGAGGGGCAGGGGGCGTTCCATAGGACTTTGAAAAGGCACTTGCCCCACAGGTGGTGTAGGTGATGAGGCTGCCTGGGCCCAAGCGTACTACAAGTGAGTCATTAGATGCTGGAACCAGCCATCAAAGGAGCTGGTGAAATTTGCACCCTCTGACTCTGTAGCCAGCCCCGAGACACACCTCATGTAGTGGTTAATTCGCGTATTCAGTGGGCCTTTACTGAGTGTCCCTAAGCCTAGCAGAGCCCTAGTGGCGCAGTGGTTAAGAGATCGGCTGCCAACCAAAAGGTTGGCAGTTCGAAGCTACCAGTAGCTCCTTGGAAACCCTATAGGGCAGTTCTTCTCTGTCCTATGGGTTCACTATGAGTAGAAATCGACTCCACAGCAACGGGTTTGGTTAACGGGTTGGGCCCAGCTCCACAACCAAGTACGAATAGTTCAGGAGCCTTCCACTGGGTCGTTATGTTGGAAATGGCAATGGGTCAGCGGATTTTTCCTCTGGGTGTATGATGGTGGTGGCTGGGGGCCTCGATGAGTACTGATGAGCCCTGAGAAAACACAAAAATAGTTCAGAGGGATACGGCATCACCCAGAGTGCCCAGAAAATTAATGTCAGAAGTCACCTCCCTTATTGTCCATTCAACCATACTGTTTAAAAATCTAAAATTGACCTCCCTGCATTTTCACCTGTCCCAGCATGGCCAGAGGTGAAGCATTCTTAACACTCACCTGGGCCAACCTTTTCTGCCTTTAGGGCCAGAAGCTAAGGAATTCTTCGGCCTCCCTTCTGCTTCTCCACCCCAGATTTAAGCCCAAGAAACCATCCCGCAGAAGGGAGTTTTGTCCTTCCCCCCGGCAGGGCCTCAGGGAATCAGGGGGAGGGTGGGGAGCTGGCAGCGGGAAGTGGGAAGGAACCAGACTGAGAAGCAGCCTTGCTGGGGGATGGCTTGCCTCCAGTGGTCTTGAAAAAGTGAGAGGAATTGGTACCCGGTCCAGCCCAAATGGCGCCTTGTCAGAGATGGGGCCTGCCAGGGCGGTTGGGTCTGCAGTCCCAGCAGCTGTGGGAGTGGGTTACTGACCTAGGAGACACCTAGGTGGTGTCTGCAAGGTGCCAGGACGGGGGAAGGGGCTCTTGATGCCCAAGCGGCCCTTTGTGCGAAATGCACTGAGCTGGCAGCAGGGGGCGTGCTCTGGGTCCCACAGCCCCACTCCCCCTTCCTGCAGCTTCAGGAAGGTTCTTCAGAAGAACTGGACACTGATCCTGGCCTGCGGATGGGTTTGCTTGAGAGGATGCCTGTGGATCCCAGAAATCTCTAAACCCACAGCACGCATGTAAGGTGGCACTGTGACAGCTGAATCAGCCAGGCCTCCACCAGGGCTCCCGGGACATCCCAAACTCTTTGCAGCTTTTGGAATTGCACATTCCTGGCTTCTGGGACCTGGGTTTTGTATACTGTCTTAGTTACTCAGTGGCTTTAAAGAGTAAAAACTTATTTTCTCACAGTTCTGGAGACTGGAAGTCCAGGTCAGGGTCTTGGCCATGTTGATTCCTTCTGTGGCCTCTCTCCTAGTGTCTGTGTCTGCTGGCAATCCTTGGTGTCTGCTTGTAGACGGGTCCTCACACGGCATCTGTCTTCCTCCTGTGTGCGTCTCTGTGTCTGCTCTGCTCTTTTTATGAGACACCACTTATCTACCAGGCCCCACTGGCAGATATGGTTATCTGATTAGATTTAGGCTCCACCCTACTCAGTGGCTGCAACAATGGGCTCAAGCATAACAACAATTGTGAGGCTGGCACAGGACTGGGCAGTATGTTGTTCTGTCGTACATAGGGTCGCTATGAGTCAGAACCGACTCAGTGGCACCTAACAACTAATACTCTGGTTATAACCTCATCAACATAACGAAAACTATTTACAACCTGTCATATTTACAGGTATGGGGGGTTGGAACTTCAACACATATATTTTGGGGAGGCAATTCAATCCATAACATATGCCCTTCTCACCCCTCTTCTCCAGCTAATCAGCACGGGCCCTAAGAGCACATAAGTGCACAGTGTTCGTTGAACAAATGAATGAATGAATAACTGAGACTGCTCAGGTCTCCCAGGCGAGGGGATTGGCTGGCTTGGCTAAGGCGAGAAGCAGCAGGGGTGAACAGCAGCCCCTCAACTGGCCTTGCAGACCTGCACCTGGAGTCTCATGGAACCCCTGTGCCTTTCAGGCCTGGGGCCATGTCTTGGGTGGGCCTCACCCATCCATGGCAAGTGGGTTAGGGTCTGCTCCAGGCCTACCCTACCCCATCCAACCAAGGTCACAGGCTTTGCTAGGGCTCTCCCTGAACCCGGGAAACTTAGGGGGTGATTTTGGTCACTGCCTGGCCCCTCCTCCATCCCCTTTCCTGAAGGCCTGCCTTTACCATTGTCCTTTTCTCTTCCCTCGGGGTCCAGATCCTGGCCAACGTCTTCCTCTACCTGTGCGCCATCATCGTGGGCATCATGTCTTACTATATGGCAGACCGCAAGCACCGCAAGGCCTTCCTGGAGGCTCGCCAGTCGCTGGAGGTGAAGATGAACCTAGAGGAGCAGAGCCAGCAGCAGGTGAGACTCTTCCGGAGCAGCTTTGGGGCCTGTCAGGAGGGAGTGGAGCCCAGTGCAGCAGCCCCAGGGACTACCCGGGGCTTGGAGCCCATCCACCAGGATCAGGCGTTAGCGACCTAAAGCTGGCCTCCTGGGCTCCTCATCATTAGAGGCTCCTTCTGGACTTCAGGGAGCTTCTGGGACTCATCAGCCTCTCTTGTTCAAAACTCACTCCTAAATCTTCTTCCCTGTGCTTGAGCTTAACCTTCCCTCTTTCCTTGTTTTTTTTTTTTTTTTAAATTTAAAACTTATGTCTTCAGAGAAATGCATTGCCCAAGCAGGCATCAGTGATTCACTGTCTTCCTTCCTCAGGTGAAAAGTTTCTATTCGTTTATTCTGAATTATTTTTCTCCACAGGCATCACTTTGTGTTATTCCTCCTCTGGCTCCTGCTCTGGTTCAGGGGCAGATTCTCACTGCACGCCTACTGTGTGCTCAGAGCCCTCTCACTGCGGTAGGTTGGGCCTTTGCAGGGCTGGTGGGGTCTTGGCCTGTCCCACAGCCTCAGGAGACCTGGGTGAAGGCCCAGTAGCCTCACACCCTCCATCCGGGAGTGCTGTGTTTTCTTCACACGCAGGGCAGTCTCCCCCACTTACTTCCTGTTCTTAGTCACTTATGAAGAAGTCAGACTGGCCCAGTCCCCAGGCCCCGCTGTTTACATTCTTCCACGTAGAGACGTGCCTCCCTAACCCTGTTCTTTGTTTACTGGCTTTAATCCAGCCTAATCCATGACCCCGCCAGTCCTCCCCATTCTTGTGTGACTTCAGTCTTTTAAACAGTCTTTGGTCTGGATTCATCTCAAATACGTTTTGACGGTCTCCAGAATTTACACGCACCAATTTCCTGTTATCCATAGGTTTATTTCCCCTTCAAAAACAAACTCCAGTAAGTTAAAAATAGATGATCTCTCCATCTGGGAACAATGTCATTTTCTGTTCAGGAGGTTAAGTTTGTTCCAGGTTCACTAAAATTTCTGTTTTCATAGACTCTGCCAGTCTGGCAGATGGGACCGTCATTTGGGGGGCCACCCTGGTGGCATAGTGGTTGAGAGTTTGGCTGCTAACCAAGAGGTTGACAGTTCAAATCCACCAGCTGCTCCTTGGAAACCCTATGGGGTAGTTCCGCTCTGTCCTGTAGGGTTGCTATGAGTTGAGACTGGCTCAATAGCAGTGGGTTTGGTTTTGGTTGTTTTGGAACCCTCTGCCTGGGGGTTAGAGGGCCCGTTAGCAGGCCTCACACTCTCTAAACAGTGCTATTTAAGGTGCACAGTAGTCACTTAGCTGGTGGGTCCCAGTTTCCTCTGACCCAGAATTATTTTCTCTCTCTTTGCCAGTGAGATCTAGAAGTTTCTGAGCTGGGCTTCGGACTCACCTCTTTTAGAAGGTGGGTTTTAGAAGGGAAATTTCCCTGACTTCTATTGTGATACAGGCCCAGCTTAGCAACCCATCGTATTTGCCCTCCTTCTCCTCACCCCTCTGTCCTGTGGTTATCAAGGAGCTGCTGCTGCTGCTGTTACTGCTTTGAATGCACTTAAAGAATCTTGCTTTACTAGCTTTATAGCCCCTTGAAGGGCGTTCCTCAGTCTCTTGTTTTTTATACTGCCTTGTTTCTCACTCGCATCTGATCTCTCATGCTATGGAGGTATCCCTCTTGGATTCCCGGCATTAAGAAAGTGCATGTGTGACCACTTATCCAGGCAGTTTTCAGCACATCCATGTGTGTCAGTCTGGTTTGTCTCAGTGTGAGATCCAAGGCAGCTGCAATCACATTGAACAGAGCTTGGTTGGTGGCGCCTTCCTGGTGTGGTGAGGAAGGCCCTGCTTTCCACTCTGGGTCTGCTATTGTCTGTGTAGACAACTTAGACAAGTCACCTACCTCTTAGAGCCTCGCTTTCCTCATCTGCAAAGTGGAGCTATTGACACTTGTCCTGCAGGGTTTCTTAAAGGTCAAATGAGAAACAGGCAGACGTGCTTTGTAACCCGTAGAGATTGGAAACAATAACAGGCAGGCCATGCTGGACAGGCCAGGAGGGCCGCCTTTCAGTGTCCAGGGCCCACAGGCTCCCTCTGGGCAGTTAAGTGCAGGGAGCCTGGGGCCCAGCCAATACCCCAACCCTGGGGGAATCCAGGAGCCAGGGACAATGCAGAGCAGCAGGGAGCGCCGCAGCCTGCCCTGACCACACTGATGCTACTCTGCGTTTTCTGCACAGCCCTGCACCAGCAGAACCTATACCTGGCCCCAGGAAGGAGGTCAGGGTTGGGTGGAAGGGTTTTGTTGTAACATATTTCGGTTCACCCTACGTTTTGAACCTCACAAGACATGATTGTTATTATCTTATACACTTAATATTCATTTACACTTACCCACATTTTTACCCTCTCGGTTGCTCTCCATTCCATCCTTTTCCTCCTGCCTTCTTCTTAAAGAATTTCCTTTACTGTTTCTTTTGGTGCAGGTCTGTTGGCAGTAAATTTCTCTATTTCCGATTGCCTGGAAATGTATTTGGTTTGTTTTGACTTTTGAAAGACACTTTTTGCTGGATATAGAACTCGCTTTCCAGGTTTTAACGTTCAGCACTTTGAAGGTATCACCCGTGACCCCCTGGCCTCCGTCATTTCTGTTGAAATGCCAGCTGTCAGGAGCGCCGCTGTTCTTTGAAAGTCAGTGCACGTTTTCTTCCTTGGGTTGCTTACAAAATTTTCTCTGTGTCTTTGATTTTCAGCAGCTTTACAGTGATGTGCTTAGGCGTTTTCTTTGTTGTTACTGTGCTTGGTATTCAAAGAGCTCCTTGAAGCAGTGGTTTGATATAGTTCATCAGTTTTTGCAAATTTTCAACCAGTATCTTTTTATTGCTTCTGCCCCATTCTCTCCTTTCTTTTTGGAACTCTAGCTACCTTTGTTAGACATTTTCACCATGTTCCGTGAGCCTCTCGTGTTTTTTTTTTTTTCCTGTCTCTTCCATTTTCCTTCTTTCTGTGCTTCAAGACCGGATGTTTCTTACTGACCCAACTTCAAGTTCACAAGGTCCTCTGATTCTTCTGCTTTGTCAAATCTACATTCAAACTCATTTATTGAATCCTTAACTGCAGGCATTCTACTTCTTTCAGTTCTAGATTTTTTTTTAAATAGCTTCCAGTTCTCTGGTTAAATTCTCCATTTTGTCATCTATTTTTTGAGCATATTTAACATTCACAGTAAACCCTGCGAAAGCCTGAACCCGTGTAAGGTGGAAACCTGTCAGAGAAGGAAAACGCAAGTATTTTCCGCTAATAGAGGGTAATAGACAAGTGGTAAGACTGTACCCTCAAAGGTGGAAAACTTGCGAGACCCAGAAAAACAAAGCTGTCCCGTCACATTCCAGTTTTCACAGGTTTCACTGTATTTTAAAGCCTCTGACTGACCACCATAATATCTGGAATACCCACAGGTGTGCTTTTTTTGTTGTTGGTTTTTGGTCCTCTCTCCCAGGATGCCGAGCCCTTTTCTTGAGTGTTGGATATTGTGTATGAAAACAGTAGCAGCTCTGAATGATGCTGCTTCTCTCCAGAGAGGATTTATTCTAACGGCAGGTAGTCAGAGTAGGGGCAGATGGCCTGATCCAGTGTGGGGTTGAGATGATTTGAGGTTGAGCTTCAGTCCATATGAGAGTTGGTCTGTTTCTGTTTTGTCCCTGTCCCTCGGAAATAGCCTTCAGGGGTCTTCACTGAAAGTCTAGTCCTCCTCTTGGGGGGCCCTGCTTTGTTCTCCTGCTTAGCTGTCACTTTCTGCTTGGCTTCCGGTCTCTGGCTCCCTTCAGCTTAGGAATCGGCAAATGCTTCACGGGAAATTGTCAACTGCTATTGAGTCGGCCCCTACTCATGTTGACCCCGTGCACGGTGGAACGAAACGCTGTCCAGTCCTGCGCCATCCCCATCGTCATTTCGGATTGGACCTTTGTGGCCCATAAGGTTTTCACTGGCTGATTTTTGGAAGTAGATCACCACCCCTTTCTTCCTAGTCCATCTTAGTCTGGAAGCTCTGCTGAAACCTATTCAGCATCATAGCAACACACCAGCCTCAGCTGACAGACGGGTGGTGGTTACACACGAGGTTCATTGGCCAGGGATTGAACCCGGATCTCCCACATGGAAGGCAAGAATCGTACCACTGAACCACTAATGCCTCACCACAAGGGGAATAATGGCCCAGAAAGTCAGCTCCTTTTTCTGTGGCTCCACCTTCTCCAGGATCTCAGCCCCTCTACTCCTATCTGCCTGGAATCCTTGCTCTCCTGTCCTTGTTTCTCCAGCCCCTTGACAAGCTCTAGCCGTGGCTCTTTGTTCAGCCCCCCAGCCCTGACCACAAGGGGAAAAGTGGCACACATTGTGTTGTGCTCACATAAAACAGTTTCCTTTCTCTCTGAGATCCTTGCCCCTAAAGTCCCGGCTGCCTTGGCTGTTTCCCAGTGCCTTGGAGCAGCTGTTTTCTGATTTCTTTTTAATTGTGTTTGGCTGAGGGATTGGTCCGATAATAAGTTGCTCTAACCAAAGTTAAACATTATTTAAATTTTTTAAGGGTTTGTTTTTGAATGGCTAACAGGGTGCATGGATTAAAATTATAAAGGTATAAAAAGAGTGTATCATGAAAAGTATGCCTCCCCCCACCCACATTCGCCAACACCCAGGCCCCCATCCCACAAACCACCACCATTGTCTTCCTTCTGTATCCCTCCAGAGATACTCCCTTTATTTACAAATGAGTATGTAGACTTTTTCACACGCACATTAGTGGTAGCATATGCAGTCTTCTGCACTCAGTCTCTTCACCTGCCATCTTAGAGAGCATTCTGAGTCCATACCATGTTGTCTCAGTCTTTTTACTGACTGTGCTGTATTCCCTTACACTGAAGTAACATACGTTGTTTAACCAGCTTCCCATAGGTAGACATTTCCAGTCTTTTGCTATTGCAAACATTGCTGCATTAAATATCCTTGTAGGGACACCATGTTATATATGTGCAAGTGTATCTGAGGAATAAATATCTGGAAGTGGAATTGCTGGATCCAAGGGAGTGTGCATTTTTAATGTTGGCAAATATTGCCAAATTGTCTTATGTAGAGGCGCGACCAGTTTACACTCCTCCCAGCTGTGAATGAGTGTACTGAAACACTTACAGTTTCCCTGTTTAACTAGAAAACACTTCTTTGCTTGTGGGACCCCTGAAGCTCCTCCAAAGATCCTTTTTGAAAACATCAACCTTAGGGAACAGGCCCCATGGCAGATACAACATCCTGTGAGCTATTTCCTGCCTTTCACTCATTTGGCTCAACTCACAGCCGGGTAAACTGAGGTCTGGAAGATTTCTTTTTTAGTGTACATGGTACAATATTTGGTAAGAATAAAAACCAAACCTGTTGCCGTTGAGTCGATTCTGACTCATGGCGACCTCATAGGACAGAGCAGAACTGCCCCATAGGGTTTCCAAGGAGCGCCTTGTGGATCCAATCTGCCGAAATTTTGGTTAGCAGCCAAGCTCTTAACTACTGCCCTTCCAGGACAGGCAAGTATAAAGAAAAAAAATACCAGCAGAAAGATATACCTTCAAGTCTTTTTTGTATTACTTCTGTGTTTTGAAAGAGTTGTACCATGTTTTATCCTGATTATAAAAGTGACATTCTTATATTTAAAAAAAAAAAAAAAAACAGTTGCCATTGAGTCGTTTCCAACTCACGGCAACCCATGTGTGCAGAGTAGAACTACTCCATAAGGTTTTTGAGGCTGTGACCTTTTGGAAGCAGATCACGAGGCCTTTTTTTCAAGGCAGCACCCTTGGGTGGATTCAAACCGTCAACCTTTCGGTTAGTAGTCGAACACTTAACCATTTGCACCACCCAGGACTCCACTATTCTCATGTAGTGCAGCAGTTAAACACAGCCATTAAGAACCAGGTATTCGAGTTCTTCCTCCTGTCTCATACGGTTACTATGGAAACTCAGTGTGAAGGGTGTAGCACAGTGTTTGGGCATAGTAGGCACTGAAAGCACCTACCATCATCATTATTATTACTACTGGATGAAATTTTGAAAATACAGAAAAGCATAATCTGGGAGTTTCTTTAAAATATATATATATATATTTTAATACAGTGTGATAAATAGCGATCCTGGTTAGCATAGTTCTTCAGGTTTACTTGAGCTTTAGAACCAGACAGAAAGGCCCCCAATGAGCCCTGGGGCAGCCTGAGCAGCAGTGTCCTGCCCTTGCTCATCAAGACAGACAGATCTCTGCACACTCCCGTTGTCCTGAGCAACGCCAGGGTCTCAAACCTGCATCGAAGGGGACTCAGGCCTGGGAAGTGCCTCTGACTCTCCTGCCAGCATTTCTGGGGAACAGCGAGCCTGGCGTTCCCACCTTCTTGCTGTGTGATGTTGGCATGTTGCCACGCTGATCCTTCGTTTACTCTTCTGAAAAATTGGGATAAAAGTAATACCATCATCATGGGGTTGTTTGGGAGTCAGATAAAGTAAGCTCTCTGAGTAAGTCTGAAAACCATGAGGACCCTCAGTACTGTCAGCTGCTGTCATGCTGACCCCAGTCAGGGGACACAGTGCTTGCAGGAAGGATGGCAAGGCTGGACAGAAGCTGGCTGGGCAGTGCTGTTCCTCAAGGCTCTAGTTGGGCAGAGGTTGCTCCTTCCCCAGGCGTCAGGCTGACGTTCCAAGCGTGTGGAACTGTGGGCCGTGTTTACATCCCAGGAGCATCAGCGAATGCGTCTTTGAAGCTGAGTAGAGGCTGGTAGTAGAGGTCACACAATCCCATTTCCATTTTCCTCCTGTAAAGGCCCCTCGTGAGAAGAGAAATGAGATAATAGATGTGAAAACGCTTTGGGAGTGGGCTGCAGAAAGCCCTAGTAGGGAAGGAAACAGAAGCAAGTTTGGACTGGTGGCCTGGTTAAGGAGCCATTTGAGGTTGATGCCACACCAAGCCACCTGTGTCCTTGGAGGGTTTAAAATTCTCAATGAAAAACATAAATCCTCAATACTCCCTGGTAGAAAGGGCATCCTTTTGGAATTTTGTTCTCCAGGCCTGTCTCACTTTTTAGTTTGTTGGCGTGTGTATTAGCTTTCTAGTGCTGCTGTAACAAAATACCACAAACTGGGTAACTTACAGGAACAGAAATTTACTGTCTCACAGTTCTGGAGGCAGGAAATCCAAGTTAGCGTGTCAGCGGGCCATGCTCCCTCCAGAAGTCTCTGGAGGAAGATCTTTCTTGTCTCAGCTCATGGTAGCCCCAGGTGTTCCTTGACTTGTAGATGCATCTTCACATGGCCGTCCTTCCTCTGTCTCTGTGTCTGTTCTCCTCTTTTATAAGGATACCCCCCATATTGGATCAGGATCCACCCTACTGCACTATGTCTTCATGATAACTGATGTTGTTGTTAGTTGTCCTGGAGTCGACTCTGACTCATGGCGACCTTATGTATAACAGAATGAAATGTTGCCTGGTCCTGTGCCATCTCCATGATCGTTGACATGTTTGAGTCCATTGTTGTGGCTATTGTATCAGTCCATCTCGCTGACGTCTCCTTCGTTTTCACTGACCCTCTACTTGAGCAAACATGATGTCCTTTTCTAGCGATTGATCTCTCCTGATGACATGTCCAGTACCAAGTGTTGGGACTTCAGCGTATTGTTTTTGAGGGGGGGGGGGCACAATTCAATCCCTCACAGCATGTATGTATCTTGTTTTCTAAATTACCTTGAGAGGAAGCACCGTATCTGGTGGAGGGGAATGCACGGCCACAGCTGCTGTGTGGCCTTGAGCAGGTCGGTCTCCTCTCGGGGTCCTCATCCTCCTCCAATAAACAGTGAGGTGGAGGGATGAGCTGATATCAAGGACTCAACATCAAGATTCTCTGATTCTCTTCTCTTCTTTGCTGTCCCCTGGGAGGTTGTCCTCTCCTTGTGAAGATGACCAGCCTCCTGCTAATGACAGTCAACCTGAATAGGTGAGCAGATAGCCCTCGTCCCTCGGGAAGGCACAGAGCAGCCCAGTGCTTCATGCACAGCTCTCCCCTTCTGCATCTTCACCAGGGTGGGCATGTCGAGATGAGGGAGCAGGCAGAGCCAGCATGTGGGAAATGAAAAGAAGTGGGATCAGGGTCTCAGATTCCAACTGGCTTTGCTGCTTTTCCCTCCCTGGCTTCAGTAGACCCCTCCTCTATAAGGTGAGGTGGGCCTAGTCTCCTCTGAGGTCCCCTGTAGACTGAAAGCTCTGTGAGTGTGGCCCTGGCAGGCGCTCCAGTGGCAGCTTCCTCACTGCTGCCCTTGCCGCTCTTCTGTGAGGTGGGGCCGCCGAGGTGGACTTCAGGCTTCTCCCCAGCCTCCCTTCAGCACCACAGGTGTGGAGGGCAGAGCAGAAGGCCCAGAGGAAAGAACTAGAGTTGTGTTTCTGTATTCCCATGTTCCATGCTCCAGTGTTTAGTCGGGGACCATGAGGGTTGCTAAACGCCCTGGCTGCCACCTGGCGACAGTAGGCATCCAGTCAGTAGGTCTACCAGTACACACCTGTTGCCAGGTGCAGACTATAGAATTATGAGACTTTCTGAATTACGCATTCAAGAGTTACTTCCCAGGGAGTTAGGGTGTGGTGGAAGGAGGAGATAAGGAAAGGATGGAACATCGACAGAGCCGTATGGCCAAGGCAGTCCTGCACTTCCTTCCGATTGTATTCCGTTAGGTCGACCAGCCTTGGGCCACCTCCTCTTTTGGAAGAGAGGACTGCCTGCTGTCCCCACCTTCTGAAGGGAGGAGGCTGTGAACCCCTACGTCTGGAGGAGGGCTCAGGGCTAACTTTAGGGGTCTAGGTCAGAAAATCATTCACCGCACCCCTGGGCCGCAGAGAGGGCCCATGGGTGGTCAGCTTTATCCATAAAGGCATGGTTCCCTGGGAAAAGTGGTGTAGGTGGACACCAGGTGTTTCCGTTCAACTGTTTGGGGGATGCTCACAGACAGAACAGCTGCTTCCTTCAGCCTCTCCTACCTTTAACCCAGCGTCCAGGGCCCCTCGTAACCAATGGTGGTCTTTCTTCTTCGTGCTTGTCCCCTAGGCGAGTGACCTTCGCCCTTGAACAGGTCCCAGAGGAAGAACCACCCACACTTACCATGAGAGTCAGACTTCTCTCCGGGGAGCCCAGAGCTGCCATTTCATAAGCTCGGCTTCTGTTTCTTGTCTTTCTGAATGTCCCTCCTCTCTGACCTTTGCCAAAGTCCACTTTACTGTCCCCCTTTTGCTGTGAGAACCAAGCTTCCTGGATTTGGTCCTCACAAACCTGGCATCCCTCCTGGTGATGGCTGGACTCGGGAGATCTGATAACCAGGAGAACCAGTCAGGCAGCCCCTAGACCATACCTGGCCTGTGTGTGTCTGCTCTGTTTGATCCCTACCATACATACACACACACACACACACACACACACAGTTTTTAAAAATTTCTATCTTTAAATATTTGGACATTCTATATAAAAGTTTGACCCCGTTCCAAGAGGAGGTTTTGGGGGAGAGGGGAGTCAGGGCAAGAGAGAGAGAGAGCATACATTCAGCTGCCTTTGGGTTGAGCTTCCAGTATCAGCCATCAGAGTGCCAGCTGTTGTCCTGGCAACGGTCATGTTGGTGGTGGGCCAAGGAAGCCTGCCTCTTGGGGCAGTAAGTGATACCTGGGAGAGGAGGCTGGGTGTGGAGTAGAAGGAGCATGCTCCACGTCTCCGTGGAAGTTTTGCCCCTTCCAATTGGATGATGGTCGGCTGTAGCGTCACCAACAGTCTAATGCAGGTGGGTAAGACCCATCATCTTGGTGGGATCCAGAGTCTCAAAACATACTTTCTGTCATAACTTCTTCACATGAATATACCCAATCTTTTTTATTTTAGCTCTGAATGCCTCTTGGGGCGAGAAGAGCCAGAAGGTGAACTCCCCATGGTGTGATGTATGAATTAGTACTTCTTTTGGCTCCATCTTCCACCTCTCTGATTTCACAGAGTGTGCTGCAATCCAGGATTTAGCCAAACAAATCCACGCAGGTGATGAGCCCACAGATAAAGCCAGAGAAGGCGTCTTGGTGGCCAGGTGGTGGTGATACCAGTACTGCTGATGGCCGTGGGCTGTGCCGGGCGCAGCGGGTCTTCAGCGCTGGTGCATCCTCCACAGTGTCTTTCTCTCCCAGCAGTTATAGTGTCTGCCACAAGTGCCCAGTGTCGGCAGTGTTGTGGTGCATCCTGCCTTTATCTGCCTGTAAGAAAGATGTTTTGTATAGTAATAGGGATAATTTCTAACTTAAATTTATTAGACATTTAAAGGCCTGGGCTGCCCTTTTCCTGGATTATCTCACTGAGTCGTCACATCGCCTGGGAGGGGAGCTAGCATCCCTCCTTCTGACAGCTTCACTCAGGAGATCTGATAACAAGGAGAGCCAGTCAGCTGGTTCCTGGACATATCTGGCCTGTGGGTATCTTTTGTTTGACCACCCTCCTAGCCAGTTTTAAAAATTTCTATACTTAAATACCTGGACATTTTATATAAAAACCTGGACTTTTGACTGCTTGAGAAATGGAAATATCTGGCAGCAGAAGGCATTGAGTCAGATTGCATCGACATACTTGCTGCACAACCTTAAGCCAATAACTTAAGCCCTCTGAGCCTCAGTTTCTTTGTCTGTGAAGTGGGAACAGGATAGGATTGTTGAGAGGACTAAAGGAGAACGTCCATGCCACACATATTTCAGGCACTCTTTTAGGCACTGGGATACCGCTGTGAACAGAACAGATTGTGGTGGGGGAGAGACATTAGAAACACCTGAGTATACACTGTGCTGGGAGGTGGGAAGTGCTATGGAGAAAAACAAAGCAGGGGAAAGAGAACAAGGAGGGCTGGGGGTGACAGGAGGTTGCTGCTGAATATCATGTAGCCTGAGAAGGCTTTCTGATAAGGTGAGATTTTAGCAGAGACCTGAAGGAGGGAGGGTGTGAGCCCTGCCTTGTTCCAGGAAGAGGGAGCAGTAAGTGCAAAGACCTTGTCTTAAGCTGAGTTCTCTAATGAAGCAAAACCAGTGAAGTGTCTATCTATATATACAGAGATAGAGATTTATATCAAGGAAGTGGCTCACGCAGTTGTAGAGGCTGGGAAGTCCCAAGTCCGTGGGTCAGGCTGGAGGCTTCTCCTGACTCAGGTAGCTGTAGGGGATGATGAACCCAAGGTCAACAGGTCAGATGGCAGGGTGATGGCCCAAATCCCAAGAACTGGAGTTCAGATGCTGACAAGCCGAATGCAGGATCCAGAGCAGAGCCAAAGCCCAAGAGCCTTGCCAGAAAATCCACCTATATTGGATACAGGCCACACCCCCAAGGAAGTTCCCTTTCAACTGACTGGCTACTCACAGCAGATCCCATCAAGGAGGTGACCATATTATATCAGATCTCGTCATTGAAGTGGTCATATCCTTATACAACTGCCAAACTGCATCATAATTGCCAAGCAACCGAGAATCATGGCCCAGCCAAGTTGACACACAGCCTTAACCATCACCGGCCCTGAGGTGTGTTCATGGATCATCAAGGAGGCCAGTGTAGGTGAAACAGAAGGAGTGAGGGGAAGGGTGGTGGGAGGTGAGGCAGAATGGAAGATGGGAGAGTAAGTAGTCGAAGATGGCTCTCAGGATTTGAGCCTGGAAGCAACCAGAAGGGCAGAGTTGCCATTTTTTCCAGAGATGGGAAGACAGTGAGGTGCACGTATGGGTGGAAAAGTAAGTCACCTCGTAGGACCAGGTGGAGAGCTGGGTGGGAAGTGCTCTGGCGGATTCCATGTATAGAGCTCATTTTGTGCACTAACCCCGAGTCTGGCAGGTTCGGGGGCTCCATGTCTTTGTTTGCAGACTTCCTCGTGTGCCCTTCACGGGTAGAATGCAGACTCATAGGGCATGTGCCTTGTAGAGTGCTGGCGAGCTCAGTGCAAGCTGGGACAGAGCTGCACCTGGCAAACCTCAGATGCACTTTCCGTAGCTTCTACTTGTGGATCGTAAGATAGGTGGTTTTACTACCAGGCTTCGTATATGTGTCCCAGACCTCCCTCCACCCTCTGTTCTGCTCCAGAGGTGCTTGGGACTTGCCAATAGCTGACCAAGGGCCCAAAGACGAAAGAACCTGGTAGAAATGCCAATCTCTGCAGCTTCTAACTCCCCGTATCAGTCAGTGCCCTGGCCTGCCTGGTTTGGAACATGGCATAATGCACCCGAATTGCTAAAAGTAGCGTGGGACAGCAGGACCCAGAGGATCTGGCTGGGGCCACCCCTGGGATATGGCCTTGCTAGATGTGCAGAAAGAAAGAAGTCCTTGAGTGTAAATCAAGTGCCCTGCGCAGGGTGGATGTGAAAGGGCTGGAGGAGGACCCACAGGCCTCCGGGGGGCACTTCTAAGACCTGGGTTTTGGAATTGGTAGTGGATGTGGATTCTTTCCTTTCCAGAAGAGGTTGGGGAGTTGACAAATGTGGAGGGCAGGAAGGAGAGGATCTGGACCCGAGTGCAAGAGCAGAGGCGGGATTGGTGAGGAGTGAGGTTGGAGGGTGGGGGGCAGTGGGGGAGAGGAGGTCATGCTGGACGAAGTCGTCATTTGAAGAAGATTCTTTGCCCCTCATGTGGGGAGGACTGAAGTCAGGAGACCAGCCAGAGGCGGGTTTGGGGGCTGGGTTGGAGTGGTGGCTGTGGGCGGAGAGTAAAGGAAAGTGGGAGCAACATTCAGGAAAAGCACAGGCAAGATTTACAGCTTCATGAGAAGAAGGCAAGAGAGAGGAGAGTCACCCTGTGCCTGGCCACCCGTGACCACCAGAAACCCCTTCAGGGTGGAGGTTTCACCACTTTAACTTGCTTGGGCCTTCAGGTCCAGGGCAGCACTTGAGCTGCTTCCGAGTCAAGGATGGAAGCAGGCGGCGTGAGCTTCCACAGCAGACATGGCAGCACTCCTTCCTTCCCCTGTCACAGATGTGACTTCAGCATCCTTCTCAACACAGTGCTCCAGGTAGCTGCTTTCTCTCCCTCAGGATTGGCACGTACGGTGTGCTTAATTGCTGCTATGTTCTAGAGCTGCGCTGTCCAATATGGTATCCATAGCCATATGTGGCTATTTAAATTAATTAAAATTAAATAAAATCTAAAAATTAGGTCCTTAGTTGTGCTAGCACATTTCAAGTGCTCAGTAGCCACATGTGGCTAGTGGATACCATATCGGACAGCACAGATTATAGACCATTTCTTTGACTGCAGAAAGTTCTGTTGGTCCGCACTGCTCTAGATGGTGATAGCTGGCCCCTTGGGCCATGTCTCCTAGTTGACAGCTCATTAACTCAGCATACCTCTAATGAGCATCTGCTCTGGGCCAAGCACCCTTGGTAAGGGCTCCAGGTACCACACACGTGGCGTTCTTTGAGCCCAGAGGGCTGCCTCCTGAGACTTCTGTCACTTGGGCCACAGAGTGGCCCCTGCCTCTGGGGGCTGCACAGGCATCCCGGCCAGTGAGCAGGGAGCCCACCTGCTCAGCGTCCCCTCTCAAATTTTGCAGGGCAAGTGTTCTGGCTGACCCTGGGTCTGTGTGATTTCCATGCCATTAGAGGTGGCATGGTCTGAGGGTGACTTGTTAGTCTGAGCCACCCAACAGAGATTAAGTGTGGCCTTGCTTCTGTCTTGGAGCATGTCAACTGGAGAGACTCTGGGGACACTGACTTGGGGCCTGTTCTCATGCTGGAGTGTGTTGTTTTCAAGTTACAGTGACTTTTTCAGTGACGCAGCCTCTCTCTCCTCTAAACTCCCACAGCCTGTGGCTGAAGACTGCCTGTGCTCAGCCTGTAAGAGCAGGCGCCCTGCCCACCTGAGCCTTTTGCAGTTCTCCTACATTTCACCTTCCCAGCAGTAGCTCAAGGACTTGCAGAGATGACCATGACTACTCTTCCAGTGACGGGCTGTGGCCGCTGTCACATTGCAGTCCTGCAGTTTGCAGATGTCCCACATTGGGGTCTTTCATCCTCTCAGCTGGGAGAGGTGTGCTGCCTGGGCTCTGGCCTCCAGAGCTAGTAGGCCCTGTCCTGCTCTGTGTTTCCTACTTCCCTCAGGTGGTCAGGCCAGCAGGGCTGGTGCCTGGTGAGGTCCAGTTGCCTCTGCTTCCAAATGGCCTGGAAGCTCCAAGAATCTGGATAAATCAGGACCAGGATGGACAGGGTTTCGGAACAGCTGTGGGTCTGCTCACTGCCTGTGACAGTTTGCAGTGACATTTATTTGTATGTGTGTACACATGAACAGACAGCATATACGTAGTGCACAGCATACACATTCCACAAACACATACACTGGATTCATATGCATTCCCCACACAGATACCACGTAGACACAGGGCCCCGGCCTCCTGGGCACTGCTCGTCTCTCTCCATTTACATCTCTCCTTCCCTCTGCCCCTTTTACAGGGACGCTGTAGAAACTTAGTTTCTCCTCAGCCAAGCTCGTTTATCCAAATCCCTGCGGGTGCCTGCTGTAATTAACTTCTGAACGCCTCATCAGAGCATTAGCTACCCTGGGAGCAGTGCTGGCCTCCTTCCTCTGTCTCAGTCCTGAGCCAGCGCCAAGGAGAGGCTGGAGAGTGTCACCCTGAGGAGAAGGGGGCTTGACTGATACCCTCCCAGAGCCTAGCGGAGGCCCTGCCCACAGACTGCAGGGGCTCCTGACCCATCTGCGTGGCTCAGCGAATCCGTTTGCAGGAGAGGAATTGCAGCCCAGGCTGTGGCCTCTTCTCCAGGGACCAGGACACCGCCCATCCCAAGCCACTCTCCAGGGATGGACACTGCCCAGCTGGGGCAGCCCAGGTGCTTCTCCTGAGGATCTGGGCAGGCTTCTGCTCTACCCAGAAGACTACCAGGGACTTTAGATACTTGCTGTTCCTTCTCCTTCTGAGCCAGCCTCGGGTGGTTCTTCTTCTTTCAGGGCCCTGACTTGTAACATACTGTGTTAGAATAGTCATCAAACGTTGCAGGGCTAGGGAGAGACCGTGCACCATTTACCCTGCCTTCTTCCTGTCTGTGTGGAGCCACATCTCAGCGCCCCGGCCTCAGCTCCTGGAGTTTGGCCAGGATCTCGAGTCCTCACTGCCACCTCTCACCCCGGGCCTGGCCCCCTTCTGTAGCCCTCCACCTGGCATCCAGGATGGGCGTGTACCACCTCTCAGGGCAGTGCGTTCCTTTCTGAACCGTGTTGACTCTTCAGAGTCCTTCCTTCACTGGAAGCAACAGTCTGTCCCCCGCAGCCTCTCCTTAGCTTTCTCTCATGCGGCCTGAAGAGCGGATCTTGTCCCTTTTCCACACAGCTTTCCTCTGAATTGAGGACTGGCCCCATTCCAGTGCCCTCACTTCTTGACAAGGCCTAGGTGATCAGTTTCCTTCCTGAGGGGCGGCCCAGGGCCAAGGACCCAGCCTGTGGGAGCAGCTCCACTTGGACTTCTGTCTGCATAGCCCAAGGCCAGGCGACTTTTTTAGGCAGCCACTTTATGCTGTGAATTCATTTTAAATCTAATCGCATCTCAATGACTAGACTTTTTTTTTTCCATGTTATAGATTGAATTGTATCCCTCAAAAATGTATGTCAGCTTGGCTAGGCTGTGATTCCTAGTATTGTGTGGTTGTCCACCATTTTGTGATCTGATGTGATTATCCTATGTGTTATAAATCCTAACCTTTATGATGTTAATGAGGCAGGACTCAATCTACGGGATGAGATTGTATCTTGAGTCAATCTCTTTTGAGATATAAAAGAGAGAATCGAGGAGAGGGGACCTCTTTTACTGCCAAGAAAGAAGTGCTGGGAGCAGAGCATGTCCTTTGGACCCAAGGTCCCTGCGCTGAGAAGCTCCTATACCAGGGGAAGACTGATGACAAGAACCTTCCTCCAGAACTGACAGAGAGAGAAAGCCTTCCCTGGATCTGGCACCCTGATTTCCGACTTCTAGCCCCCTAGACTGTGAGAGAATAGATTTCTGTTTGTTAAAGCCAGCCACTTGTGATATTTCTGTTATAGCTACACTAGATAACTAAGACACCCAGCATTGTTAAACTATGCCTCCCCTATTCTGTTCTCCTGTAGTTGGTTTTGGGGACTCAAGTAGAGATGATTACATTTACCCCTTTTGAATTTCATCCTGTGCATTTTAGCAGATCACACTGGCTTAAAATCCATCTCAACCAATTGTTTTAGTGACATGCCATCCACACATCTTATAAACACATCCTCTGTATT
Organism: Dugong dugon; assembly: GCA_030035585.1. Classification (NCBI taxonomy): domain Eukaryota; kingdom Metazoa; phylum Chordata; class Mammalia; order Sirenia; family Dugongidae; genus Dugong; species Dugong dugon. The sequence goes on from CM057473.1 coordinate 76,224,833, forward strand.
TTCTGAAAAGAACTAAAAGGGGCCTACCAAACCAGTTGCTGCTGAGTCAGCTCCGATTCATGGTGACTCCATGTGTGTCAGGGTAGTACTGTGCTCCATAGGATTTTCAGTGGCTGATTTTTCAGAAGTAGATTGCCAGACCTTTTTTCTGAGGCACCTCTAGGTAGACTTGAACCTCCAGCCTGTTGGTTAGCAGCTCAGGGACTCCAAAAGGGGTCTAAGAGATTCCCCATTTTATGGATGAGGAACCAAGCCCTGGCTGTGAAGCTTTTGCCTGGGGTCATAGGGTCATTAGCACTGTCACCCCAGGTCAGTGACCTTTGCTCTTAGATGATAAGACCCCCCTCCTCTTCCCTCTGATAAAAATTTTAAATCTTAAAATGCTTTTCTCTTTAGCGAGGCCTTCTTTGGAGGTAGTCATTACAATCTCCATATCTGTCACCTGAACCTCCAACTGATATTCCTTCTTTTGGTCCAGGCCACCAGATTTTAAAAGTAGCTTCAAGTTAAGGAAATGTTATTTTTCCACAGTCCAGTTCTCTGAAAAACTCCTACCACTCCCTCCCCGCCACCACTGCAAGTCATAGTCCAAGAGTGAAGCAGCCACATGCCAACACATGAGGGTCAGTTGGAAAGTCACCATGAACATGTGCATGGGCGCTCTTACCACCGCACGCTGGGAATGCAGCCCTGGAGAAGGCGGCCACTCTGTGCACACACGCAGTTTTTGAAAAGGAGAGACGATATAAAGGGTATTGACATGATCACAAAAATTCACCACAATGAAAACATGATAATGAGTGTTATGGATTGAATTGTGTCCCCCTAAAATGTGTCTCAACTTGGCTAGGCCATGATTTCCAGTATTGAGTGGTTGTCCAGCATTTTATGATCCAATGTGATTATCCTATGTGTTGTAAATTCTAACATCAATGATGTTAGTGAGGCAGGTATGTTAATGAGGCAGGACTCAATCTATAGGATTAGGTTGCATCTTCAGTCAATCTCTTTTGAGATATAAAAGAGAATCGAGCAGAGAGGAGAAGGACCTCATTACCATGAAGCAAGAAGAGCCAGGAGCAGAGCATGTTCTTTGGGCCCAGGGTCCCTGCACTGAGAAGCTCCTAGACCAGGGGAAGATTGATGACAAGGACCTTCCTCTAGAGCCAACAGAGAGAGAAAGCCTTCCCCTGGAGCTGGCGCCCTGAATTCAGATTTATAGCCTCCTAGACTGTGAGAGAATAAATTTATTTGTTAAAGCCATCCACTTGTGGTATTTCTGTTATAGCAGCACTAGATAACTAAGACAATGAATAATGAACATTTGAATCGAAACTACTAGGAGTTTGAAAGAGATAGGGTGCCAGTTTCAGTTCAGTTTTGAAAGCCACATTACAAAACAACTAATAAACATGATAAAGGATTAAGGGAAAAAGAAAAAAAATACTTAAATGGTTGAATGACCTTCCCCCGCCCCATTTGTTCCTGTCAAACTTCAGTCACATCTTCTTCCTCCGTGCCCAGTTCTTTTGGCGGGTGATTATCAGCCATTCTCCAATTTTCAAAGAGAAACCTGTTCATTGGAGTGAGTTCACTGGAGCTTTGTGTCTTTGACGGTGTGAGTCTGAGTTTCTTGAGGTGTGTTGGCCATTTTCACGGTGAGTGAATCTCACTACTGTCCTGCACAAAGACTTTGAGTTTAAAGTAGTCTCCTTTGTTCTTATTATCCAAGTCCTCGGTCCTCTGCTGAAGGTCTTGCCTCCAGATCAGACATGGTGTTGAAGGATTCTTCCTGAGGTTGTCTCCACACAGCAGGGACCTCAGTAGGCAGAAGACTTTTCCCCACACACAACACCACAGCTCCTCCTTTTCCCTCTCTTTCCTTTCCTTCAAATCTTTTCTCCTCAGGCCCTCCTAACGTGAGGCTTCCCGAACTTTAATGTGGATACAGATCACCTGAGGTTCTTGTTAAAATGTAGATTCTGCTTCAGTGAGCCCGAGAGTCTGCCATCTAACAAGCCTCTAGGTGACAGTCCCCAGATCACACTTAGGGTTGTTGTTAATTGTCACCAAGTTGGCCCCTCACTCATGGCAACCCCATGAGCTAGCTCCATTATTGGTTATGGATTGAACTGTTGTGATCCATAGGGTTTTCACTGACTGATTTTTGGAAGTAGATCACCAGGCCTTTCTTCCAAGTCCATCTTATCTGGAGGCTCCACTGAAATCTGTTCAGCATCATAGCAACATGTAAGCCTCCAGTGGTGCCCAGAGGTGGTTGGTATGTTGCTGGGGCCACTGTGCTGAGGTATTTGGGCTGCTTACCACTTTTTCACAAGCAGAACCTTTGTGGCAGTGAAGATCTTCATGCACACATCGTTTTTTTACTTCCTTTGGATTATTTCCTTTGGATAAATTCCAAGACGGGCCATTAGTGAGTCAAAGGCTTGGAACATTCTTATGGCTCCTGAAGCATACAGCAACTTCTATTTTTGGAAGAGCAGGCTCTGCCCTACTGTGGGGAGACCAGTACATCCATTGGCTCTGGTCCTGCAGAGTCCCCTGTTACCCGCCCTGCGCCCCCTGGGGGACCTAGTGAACGAGTGCACTTGGATCCCAGCCTTCTTCCTTCCCCACAGTGATGGGTGTTGAGGTCTTTAACCTGGGCCTTGGGAATGGATTTCAGGGAGACTCTATGTGTTCAAACCTACCAGCCACTCTGCAGCAGGAAGAAGTGGCAGTCTGCTTCCGTAACGATTTACAGCCTTGGAAACCCTATGGGACAGTTCTACCCTGTCCTACAGGGGTCGCTAGGAGTCGGAATCAACTGGATAGCAATGGGTTTGGTTTGGTTGGTTCTGTGTGCATCTGAGCATTTTTCTAGAACAAAGGCCATCATCACACTCTTGAAGGATGCAGGAAAGGGCTTGGACTCTGAGCTGTAAGAACAAATAAGGTCTGCTCCAATAGCGAGGCACCAAGTCGAGGTCTGTGAAAGAGGAGGAAGAGGGGTGGGCACACCTGGGCAGAGGCCTGGGGAGGCTTTCTGGGAGAGGTGTGTGAGGTGGGTGTGGAGAGTTGTGGTGGAGGTGGGTGGGAGGGGTGTTCTGAAGGGAGTGGGGCCAGGAAGGCAGGTGGGGCCGCAGTGAGAAGTGCCTTGGTGGGTGCTGGGTGCAGCAGCCACACGGACAGAGGCCACGTGGAGGATGAATTGAAGAGGAGGACCAGCGGAGCCTGCTGCCAGGGAGGCCCAGTTAGAGACTATTACAAAAACCCCTTGACATGCATCGGGAGCCTGGTGGGCCTCTGCCTGGGGAGGGAGGAGGGTGGTTCTCTTCTGTGGCTCCGCCTCGACTCTGCCCCTTCTCGCTCCTTTCTCATCTGCCAAGCTCCTTTCTTCTGTGTATGCCTACTTCTTATTTAAAACCCGTCGTATTATCAGAATGCCTATTTAACCTTTTGAGGCTGCCTATAAGGTTTCCAAAAACCACACAAGTAAATTTTAGTAGCCCTTATAGTCAACCACAGCTCCTTTCTTGTGATTTTCAAAGTCAATCTTTAATATTTTTGTGCTTTCAGAACTCATAAATGCTCTTGGGAAAAGTTATAGAAATACACAGTGCAAAAAGTGAGAATCCCCCGATCCCACCCCAAGGGACAGGTTCACAGCCTCCTCATTGATGTGGGTGTTCTGAGTACCTGGGTTTGGGCTTCAGGGCTGCACTGATTTCTTGCTTCTGCTGCCGCCTTTGTCCTGTGTAGGGCGCAATCGTAGAGCCCCGGGCTGTGCTAGGAGTCAGGTGGGGCTGCCCCGAGGAGGCCTGGCACTGTTTTGGGGGAAATCAGGGCTGTGGTCAGGGGTGTGAAGTACCTCACAGGACTGGATTGGATTCTGAGGTCTCCGAGGTTCAAAGGAAGCCTAGAGGGGCTTTTCTGGAGAGACAGAGTTCTAGGGGAGAGGCCTGAGCGTGTGGGCTCTGAGAGCTGGGCTTGCAGCAGGCAGGCTAGGGGAGTGACTTTCTTAAATGTCCCACATCCCCTCCCTACTCACACCCCTGAGTGGGCCCTTTCCCCACTCCTTACATATCCATGGCCTCCTCACCTCAGCACATACTGTGCTCATGCATGTGGGTGTGACAGAAGGACAGACAGACACAGGCAGAGACTTGTATGGAAAGTCAGATCCTTCTTTGTATCCCCTTTATCATTCCTCTTGGACCAAACAACTCAGTAAGGCCAGGCTGGGTGACTGAAAGTATTTTCTGTTGGCCCTGAGACATCCCACTGGAACTATTAATTTATAAACCTGTGGCCAACTTTGAAGCCCAGAAGAAGACGATGCCTCATTTTTCTGAGATACCCGCTGTCTCAACAGCCTCGGTAACACTTCACTCAAGTGAGCTAAGAGTAGCTACACTATATTGAGGGTTGACTGTGTGTCAGGCACTACCCTAAGTGCTTTATAATAGTGAATCATTTTATTCTCCTGTCTTCAAGATGAGGAAACTAAGGCACGGGGAAGTTAAGTCACTTGCCCGAAATCACAGTGTGTTGGCAGGGCTGGGGTCTGAGCCAGGCTGCGTGCTCCCGACTGCTGCCCCCTCCTGCCTCTGTGTGGGCTTGCTCATCTTAGGATAACACACCTGGTGTGGAGGGAGATTCTTGGGATTCTTGACCCAGAGGAGGCCCAACCCCAAGCCAATCTGGGAGCTCCCTGCTGCCTCCCGCCAGCCCCTCAGCTCTGCTCACGCTGTCTCCCAGCAGAGGCCTGGAGGCTGCCCTCAGGAGCTGGCAGGGCCAAAGTCTCTGGCTTTTCTTGAAAACCCTCCCTGAGGCTCATCTTTGTATCCATGCTGAGAGCTTTCTCCACAGTGCCTAGTTAGGTAGGTTCTGGGAGAGGCCCTCATGTCCATCCCACCTTCACCCACCCCTTTGCACAGGGGCCTCCCCACATGGCACACGGGGTGTAGCACTGCCAAGCCCCATAGCCACTGAGCTTTATGCACTTGCTTTGCCCAGGCTGCAGGGCCCGAGAGACCTGGGTGCTGCTCCCCAGGCTCAGGTGGAGCCAGGCAGGGTGCACTGGGGTTATTTTGGTTTCTCATTCCTGAGCTGTAATGGTGCCACGTGTGAGGTCTTTACTGGTGGAAGAGAGATCACTGTGGGAATGGGAGGAATATAGTAACAACCACTGCAAATGGTTCCAGCCCTGTGAGCAGAGGGGGACATGCCTTGTTCTAAAGATGTGACTCACCACAAGAAAGATGATTTGTTTTTCCTGCGGACACAGAGATAGGAGACTGGGGTCTCTGGAGCAGATGGGGGTTCCTGGTCTGCAAGTGTCCTGGGAGAAGGCAGGGCTACCCTGTGATTTACTAGGTGTGAAGCAGGGCTGGCTACGATCCCAGACTCCTGTGGGCAGCCTGGCTGCCCCATCCAGAGGAGGGGGGTGTGAGTCCCCAAGGTTCTGTCCTCTGTCCCTGAGCTCAGCCTTCCTCTCCTGCACCAGAGCAGATGTATCTGAAGCACAAGTTGAGCCCAGCTCTTTGTAGCCCTAGGGCCCACTGAACACCACAGAGAACAGGAGACTGGGATCATGGCCTCCTTTCCTGCCCAGCCCTTGGCAGGAGGTGAGGGTCCCTTCTTCTCACCCTGCTGGGCTGGTGTTGCTGCCTCAGCCTGGGACCTGCAGGCCCCTTGTCCTCAGTGGAACTGAGGTTCCACTGTGGTCTAGTGACAACAGGTCATACCCCAGGCCTGAGGACCCAGACGCCAGCTCTTGATTTTCTGGCTACCCTGGATGCAGGTAACCCTGCACTCTGAACACAGAACTCCTTGACCTCCAGAGCCCCACCTGCCTGACTCCTCTCCCCTCAGCAGCTAACCCCATGGCACTCAGGTGCAGCCTGCTCTCCAGCCACATCACCTGTCCTTGCAGCTCTCTGCCCCCTCCCCCTGGGCCTACCGGCAGCTTCCTCTGTATCTCAGCCTCTGGAACCCCCTCCAGTTCTCCAGGCCGACCTCCCTTCTTTGCTGTCCCAGGGGCCTCATTAGTGCCTTCTCCCCATGGACCACAGTTCTCTTGCCCTTTGACCTTTTGTAATTTCTATCCTGCAAAACCTACACTTGAGGTTCTTCCTCAAGTGTCTCCCCGTCATACTTCACCAAACACCCCTTCCCTTCATCAGCCCCATCCTTCCCCTTCTGGGGGCATTGCTCCCTTCCTACCAAGACCCCCTGCTAGGACTCTGCCACCTCTGACTCCCCACCCCTCAGCACCTTTTTCTGCCCATTGTCTCCTCTCCCTTCGTGTCCAGCTCAGCACAACACAGCACCATGTTCAAGGTATTTTAGCTGTTAAAAGCCCTGCCTGCCAGCCCACGTTCCTCTCCAGTTTGCATCTGGGATGTGTCTCGTCTTCCATCAGCTTCCTGAGACCAGCCTGCACCTGTCTCTGCTCTCTCCTTTCCTCTCCACCCACAGTGGCCCTCACTTTCCTCAGAACTCTCCCCTGGTCACCAGGTGACCTGTCTTCTCACACCCAGTGGGCATTTTCCTATCCCCGGGCATGATCTCCCTGCAGCACCTTCCAGCTTTGGCTGTTCCTTCCCCAGACAGCAGAAGTGGTCTCTGCTCTCTGGCTTTGCTCTTCTCTCTGACCATCCTCTCCCATTTCCGGTGCAGGCTCTGCTTCCTCTGCCTGACCTTCTGTTCTGCTCACTCTGAGCCCCAGCTTCACGCCCCTCCCACAGCCACAGTGTCCAGACCTGCAGGACTAGCCCACATGCCTCGCCTGCAGGGCAGCTCTGCACGGAGGTCTCCCAGGCCCCTCAGACTCAGCGTGGCCCAAACCAAACTCCCATTTCCCCCACATCTGTTTTCCCTCCTTTATTCCTTATTTCAGAGATTGGCACCATCCACCCAGATGCCAAGCCACAGACCCATCACCCTCACACCCAACACGCCCTGCAGGTTCTGTTCCACCCAGAGGTCCAGCCCCTGCCTAGTGCTTTTCTCTCGGGCACTCAGTCCTCTGGCCTGGGTTACCCGGTAGCTCCTAATTGGTCTCACCACTTCTGTCGCTGCCCCACACCCACGTCTGTCCTCCAGCATGATCTTCTTAAAACAGACATCCGCTCCTCTGCCAATGTCCACCACAGCTTCCCACAGTGCTCAGGAAGGACTTCAGACTCTCCGCCTGGCACACAAGGCCCTTCATGATCTAAAGTAGAAGTCAGCAAAGGGCCAAACGGTAAATATTTTCAGTTTTGTGGACCATACAGTTGCAACTACTCAACTCTGCGGTGGTGGTGCAAAATCATAGGCAATATGTAAGCAAGTGAACGTGGCTGGGTGCCAGTGAGACTTCCTTTATGAAGACAGGCAGTGGCCAGATAGGGCCCACAGGCTATGGTTTGCTGACCCCTGATAAACCATGCCTTCCACTCTAGGTGTATTTTTCACTGCTTCTACCGCCACTGAATTGCTTGCAGTTCCCTGAATCTAGTATGGTTTCCCTGTCTCTGTGCCTTCCTATGTGTGGTTCCCTCTGGCAGAAATGCCCTTAGCATCTCAGTCGTCAAGACTCTTCCAGCCTCACTTCTGGTAAGTGCTTTCTTCTTCCCCTGATGGATTCTGACACCTTCCTTCTTTCTTTGATAGTCCCTGGCTCTCACGTCTCTGATCGTGGTACAGTAAGTCCCCAGGTTAAGAACGTCTGACTTATGGACAAGTGGTACTTCAGAACAGACTGCCGTAAAGCCTGTTGTATTAAAAATGTGAGTTAAAGACAATGGTTCATAATAACTAAAGCAGGCACTACTTGTGATGCTCATGAAAACATTGAAAGTGTTTCTTGAGTGTTTTATATGCATAGAAAGGTAAAATATATACTATATACTAAGGCAAACATTTGACTAACTGACACTAAATAAGAAACGGATGTACCTATTCTGACTTACCTACCAACTCGACTTAACGGCAGACCTAGGAACAGATACGGCACGTCACCCGGGACTGCCTGTATGTGTTACACTCTCCTGCAGTGGACACACTTATCTGTCTCCCCGAGGGTAAAAAGGCTTTCACTCCTCTGGTTCACTGGCATCTAGCACTGTGCCTGGTATGTAGTAGGTGGTCCATCAAGTTGAATTTCTGGAAGGATTGATTGCTCCGTGCAGGTTGTGGTGAGTGACACCAAGGTGACTCAGCAGCAACTTCTGCCCTTAGGGAGCTCATCACGCAGGAGCAGAAGAGGGTGGACCAATGTAGGAGGGCCCACAACTCTCACAAGGTCAAGAAGACTCCCCCAGGTCTCTGCAGTGCTCTCACAACCTTCCCTGGGCCCCTGGCTGCCTCGTGGTGTGGGGTCTGAGCTGTCAGGCCTAGCGAGGTTCCTGGCTGACATCTGTTGCCAAGACCAGGCAGTTTCCTCCCAGAGGTGTCTGAACTTGTCCTGGGAAACTACAGGCCACATCCTGCTTCCCCACTGACCCTCCCTTTCCTCCTCACAGGAGAACCTTATGCTTTCCATCTTGCCCAAGCACGTGGCTGACGAGATGTTGAAGGACATGAAGAAAGACGAGAGCCAGAAGGACCAGCAGCAGTTCAACACCATGTACATGTACCGTCACGAGAACGTCAGGTACGCCCAGCCTGTCAGGCCTGGGTGCTGAGGGCAGATGGGATGGGGACCTGAGCGGCTGTGGGATCTGCCCAGTGCTGTGGAGGCTGAGAGTTTTCCCTGGGGACTAGGAGCAAGGGCATCCCCACTTTATGAGCCTCAGCTCCTTCACTGAACTTCTTACCGCATATGGAGAAGCCTTGTGACAGATGTGTTAGAGCTGAAATGCACTTTAGATTAACTCTGGTCCAACCCACCATTTTATAAAGGAGGAAACACACCCAGAGCTGGGAAGTGAATTCTGTGAGGTCTCCCACCATTCGGAGCCAGCACTGGGGCTAGAACCTCAACTTCTGATTCCAAAATCCATGCTTCTCCTCGAAGGCATGCCTTGAACTCGAGGAAGGGGGAGTGAGGCAGTGTGGGGTGGGCTGACCGATGGGGTCCTGGGGGAGGCCCCTCGAGGGGGAGTCCACAGGATGACGTGCGGTGTCAGAGCTCTGCATTTGCCCTAGAAAGACCAGGCTCTCGTTGCCTTTGGGGTTGGGCACAGCCCACTCGGCCGTGATCCCACTGCCTGCGAGCTGGGAGCAGGAGCTGGCAGTGGAATCAGGTGTGCCGACGGGCAGCTCACCTGCCTGTGACTTTCCCTTCCCTGCAGCATCCTCTTTGCCGACATCGTGGGCTTCACCCAGCTGTCCTCTGCCTGCAGCGCCCAGGAGCTAGTGAAGCTGCTCAACGAGCTCTTCGCCCGCTTTGACAAGCTGGCGGCGGTAAGTGCCCCCCACCCTTGCCTGGTGTTCAAGATGGGGGCTGCTCCCATGGCCCTGCTGGCTCCTCTGTCTACTGTGTTCTCTCCCGCCTGTCCTTCCTCTGCTTTCTTTCCCACTCCTCCTTGGCTCAGGAGGGACCCGGGAACAGTGCATGCCTCCTCTTTCAGAAATACCACCAGCTGCGGATTAAGATCCTGGGCGACTGTTACTACTGCATCTGTGGCCTGCCTGACTACCGGGAAGACCACGCTGTCTGCTCCATCCTCATGGGGCTAGCCATGGTGGAGGCCATCTCGTAAGTGGGGGTGCTCAAGGGGACCTCTAGGAGGGAGGGGGCCTCCCAGAGCATGTGGTTCTGGCACCGTTGAAGAAGCAGGCTGTCTTTGCTGGTCTGTCAGGACGCCAGCTTGCTGTGGGACCCAGAACATCCCAAGGCCCCCACAGAGGGATCCATTCGAGGTGTGCAGTGCTGGCCCACTGGGATGTAGTGTTACTAGGTTGCTCCGTCCCTGGCTTCCGGGAGTCGGGACCTGGCATATCTTTATCACAGCTGAAAGTGCAAGACTTCTCTGACCTCTAGGGGATCCTTTTCCAGCCTTAGTCCACATTCTTTTTCTGCTGGAAGTTGCATATCATGAAATTCATCTCCTCCTCACATTTGCGGGAGGCATGGATCTTTCTTTCCAGTTGTCCTCTCGTCTCTTCTCTCCGTTTTTTCTTACGTGACCCTGAGGCAGAGAGAGGTTCAGGGATTGCCACCCCCTTATCTTGGATAAGGAAGCCAAAGGATAGCAGTGAAGGGACTCCTGACACTGCATGTGGGGCGGCAGACCTGGGCCTGGACCCCGGCCACTGGGCCTCCAGCCAGGGCTCTTGCCTCCCCCATGGCCCTCTCCTCCCATGAGCTATGAGGACATTAAACTCGTCTGCTCCTGCTCTTCCCCATTACTGTCACTACTGCAGGTGGCATGGACATCCCTGGGAGGAGGGTCCCTGTTGTGGACGTAAGGTCCTTGGGTATACCCTGGGTGACATCAAGCGCTGAAGTGGAAAGGGACGCTCCTTGCTGAGGCCTCTCCCCCTGCACGGATGGAGGCCAGGACAGCGGGGCCCACTCCTCAGCTCCCACCTCAGAGAGGTGGCTTTACATTTTTTCCAAATTGTAGACTAAGTATCTGCCTACAAAGAAACAAATGCTGCCTTTGCCCCAGGGGCAGTCATTCAGGTAGAAACTAACTTCCACCCCACTCATGAGCAGGCAGATTTCTGAGCCCTATTTGTGTCTTCCTGGAGTTCTCAAGCAAGGAGACGCTCATAGCTATTCTTTTTTCCTTTCTGTCTGTAGCACTTAGAACAGTGCCTGACATGTACTAGATGCTCAGTGAACTATGACTTGCACACATGAGTAAATGAATGCTTATTAATAAAAGAGAGAAACTGGAGGTCCCACTCTGCCATTTACACCCTCCCCGCCCCCTCCCCCAAAAGGGACACCGGCCTGGGATTGCTAAATCTGACCTCAGCCTGGGCCCACGCCCTGGCCTGGTTTAACCCCACTGCAGGTTACTTATCTCAAATGCAGGCAGAAAGCTGGGGGCAGTTAGTAGGAGGAGGCTCCCCTCAGCCTTGAGGGGGTGAGCAGGTCTGTATAGAAGCCCCCTGTGGCAGGGGGAGGTGGCCATGGTGCTCAGACCCATGCCCTGACCCCTCCATTCTCTGTGTACCGGGCAGGTATGTACGGGAGAAGACGAAGACCGGGGTAGACATGCGTGTGGGGGTCCACACAGGCACTGTGCTGGGAGGCGTCCTGGGCCAGAAGCGCTGGCAGTATGACGTGTGGTCCACCGACGTCACCGTGGCCAACAAGATGGAGTCAGGCGGCATCCCGGGGTGAGTGCTGCTCCAAGGGGGAAGGTGGGAGGGTGGGGGAGGGGACTGTCCCCATCCACCCCTTGGGGCTGTGGCCCTGATGAGGGACAAGGTGTCTTAGAGAAGGGCCTCTCCCCACCAGGAGCAGCGCTTCTCCCATCCTGCCTCTGCTCTGGCAAAGGTGAGCTCTCCATGGTGCCTGCCTCGGGGCCTGTGTAGGGCCTGTGCTGGTGCTGCCTCCCCTGCCTGGACCTCCCAGCAGTTTTCCTCCTGCCTCTTTACACGTGTCGCTGCCGGGCTCTGACGATGTCACATTGCACCTGCTCCAGTATGCCCAAGCCCTCCCAGGGGTGTTAATCCTCCTAGTAGCGATGAGAATGGCAGGCTCTGAGGCAGCAGCACGCCGTGTACAAAGCACTTGCATATCTTCCGTCAGCTCTTTCACACAGTAAGCCCGTCAGTCAGTGGAGCAGGCCCTGCCCTCAGGATGGACAGACTGAGGGACAACTTTGCAGGTTCCCTTACTTACCTGAGGGTAAGCCCCACCTGGGCTGACGCCAGGGACAGCTTTTCTTCCTGGGCCAGGGAGCTGCCTTCAGAGGCCGTTGTGAACTGTCCCTCAGTGGGGACTCTTCAGAAACGGATGTTATAACCCCTCATAGCAGGTATCACAACTGAGAATCAGACAAGGTGGGTAATACGTGCACCCTATGAATCAAGAGCTCATAGAAACTTTTAAATTCCTGATCTCATTTGGTCCTCCCACCAGCCCTGTGAGATAAATGTCTTACTCCCGTTTTACGGATTTAACACTGAGGCTGAGAAGGGGTGATGCATCCCCACGCAGCTCGTTAGCAGCAGGACCTCCCAGCCATCCTCCTGGTGGCAGCATCGCTGACTGCACGTCTCCACTTGCCCATCTGCCCAGAGTCCTGGGAGACATGCTCAACAGCAGCCTGGCCCAGCGTGGTCCCAGGGCGGATGAAGCCCCGGCCTGAGCTAAGGGCCTCTCTCTATGACCTAGGCGCGTGCACATCTCCCAGAGCACCATGGACTGCCTGAAAGGAGAGTTTGACGTGGAGCCAGGTCATGGAGGCAGCCGCTGCGATTACCTAGATGAGAAGGGCATCGAAACCTACCTCATCATTGCCTCCAAGCCGGAGGTGAAGAAAACAGCCACCCAAAATGGCCTCAACGGCTCGGTGAGTCCACACCCCATCGCCTGAATTTGGGGGATGGAAGGGAAGGGATTAAAAAAGAGGGAGATGATAAAAGAAGCGTTGGCAGGACTTGAGGGTGGGTGACTGTGCAGGTGAGACTAGTTAGTGGTAATGTTCTCTCAGGGAAAGCTGTGTTGGGGACAAGTGGGTGGAATTCATGTCAAGTTGAAATGTAGGTAACATAGTGCATCCTGAGACAGCATCAGAAGGGGAGGCCTTTGGAGGTGTCTCCATGGCACTAAGGAGAGTGGCTGGGCCAGGGGTTAGGGTCCCTGCATGGAGGGCACAGTTGAAGCCACAGGAGTGATGTGGCCTCCAGAGGAGAGAGTACGAGGACAGCAAGAGCAGCAGGAGGTGGGCAGGGAAGGCAGTGGAGTTGGATTGGTCATCGAGGTAGAAGAACCAAGGCCACGGAAGGTTTCATAAGTAGAAAATGAAGAAGGAATGGGACAGAAAAAACCAAGGCCTCATGTGGTCCTGCCCTCTGGTCTGGCCTTTGCCTGGAGTTTCCCTGAGCTTCTACAGACTGTGGTGCACTCAGCAGCTTCCCCAGGTTTTACCCACTCACCACAGATGTCCTGATGGGCCAGCTTATTAGAAGCTACCAGAAGCTATTGCAGAAGTCGATCCCTTTACCATACTCTGCTGAACCTGGAAATTGTTTTTATTCCTTGTAATTTCTCACTTAAAAACCCTTCATTTCCAGACTTACTGGCCTGACAGAGACTGGAGAAACCCCGATAATATGGCCCCCAGACACCCTTTTAGTTCAGTAATGAAGTCACTCCTGAGGTTCACCCTTCAGCCAAAGATTAGACAGCCCCATACAACAAAATGAGACTAATGGGGCACAACAGCCTAGGGACAAGGACTAGAAGGCAGGAGGGGACAGGAAAGCTGGTAATAGGGAACCCAAGGTTGAGAAGGGAGAGTGTTGACATGTTGTGGGGTTGTTAACCATTGTCATAAAACAATATGCGTGCTAACTTTTTAATGAGAAACTATTTATTCTGCAAACCTTCATCTAAAGCATAATTTAAAAAAAAACAACTCTTCATTCTTCCAGTCATGGGAGTCCATCCAGTGAATTTGGTGGCTCTTGAGGATGGCATGTTGTTTAGGACAATTCCATGGCTGAAGCTTTACCTAACTACAGCTAATGCAAAACCCACTCTGATGAGGCTGAATGAGCGATGGCTGAAGAGGTGACTCCTCATAAAGTTTTGAAGAAAAACTAGATGCCTTCTCCCTTCCCCCAACATATGGGGGGCTCTGAAGTCAGTCACACACATAAACAGAAGATTCATCATTCAACAAGTCTAATCATAACCACTATTTATTGAGTACTCTGCATCCATTATTTCACTTACTCCTCAAGACAACCCTGTGAGATGGGCTATTATTACTATACCCACTTTACAGAGGAGTAAATTGAGGCTGGGAACCTTGCACAAGCTTCACATCTAGTAAGTGGCAGAGCTGGAATTAGAAACCATAGCCCATGCTCCCAACCAGCCAGCCACATTGCCTCCAAGCTTTTGCCAGGTCCCTCCTGTGTGCAGGTTGCACTGACTTGGTGCTGGGAGGATCACAGAGGTCTATATGACATCATCTCCATCCTTGAGTAACTTAAAATCCCACTCGGTGCTGAGTGTTAAAGTGAAGAACATGACAAGGTGTTTTGTGCTGAGTGTAAAGTTTGAGCTATAGTAAATGCTCTAAAGGACCCGGAACAGTAAGAAGTTGTCTTTCAGAAAAGTAGAAATTTCAGGATGGAAAGTAGTGCCCCATGAAGTAAGTCTTGACCTTGTCACAGAATTGACGTGAGTTGTTTGTATTTTTAATATGGCTATATATCTAATATAGTCAATAACCAAAAGCCAAACCAAACCCATTGCTGTTGAGTCAATTCCAACTCATAGTGACCCTACAGGACAGAGTAGAACTGCCCCATAGGGTTTCCAAAGAGTGGCTGGTGGATTCAAACTGCCGACCTTTTGGTTAGCAGCTGAACTCTTAACCACTATGCTACCAGGGCTCCAATATATTCAATAGGACAAATTAAAAATATATCTTTTTTTATGTCATTCTACAAAAGTTGACAGTCATTTAAGAAGTCAGCTACCTTTGTGAAGTGATAGGAAATTTACAGTTACTGGCATATAAAATTTTTAATAACTTGAAAAATACTATTTCTTTAAAAAATAAAGGAAATATGATTTTGTTGGTATCCTGTTGCTGTCAATTCCGACTCATAGTGACCCCATAGGACAGAGTAGAACTGCCCCCATAGGGTTTCCAAGGCTGTAATCACTGTGAGTTGGAACCGACTCAGTGGCACCTAACAACAACAGCAGCAATCAGCACGGAAGCAGACTGCCACATCTTGCTCCCACAGAGCGGCTGGTAGGTTCAAACTGCTGACCTTTGGGTTAGCAGCCAAGCGCTTAACCCCTGCACCACTTGGTTTTGTTAGAAACTGCATTAAAGTCACAGAGCAGTCTTCGTGACAACAACCCTCATTCTAGTTTGCTCTAATATTATGTTATTTTGTTTACTCATTTTATTTAATAAATTTAATAAATCCCTGCACAGTGCTTAACTGAGGCAGGAATTCTCCTCAGCACATAGCACCCTTATGAGGACAACAGAGGAGGGAACCTGAGGCACAGAGAGCCTCAGCAGAGCCATTTTTATGAAGCAGTTATGCTCACACTAGTATTAAATTTTCAAATTAAAAAAATTTTTGTGTTCCCTGATATGTCCCTTAAAACATTAGCAGACTCAGATACAGCAGCTAGGGACAGCTAACAACCTTAGGGCCCAGGTGGTAGAGGAAGCATTTGACACTGGCCAGCCGTCTGCCACTTAGTGTATTGGCCA
This sequence comes from Dugong dugon, assembly GCA_030035585.1. Taxonomy (NCBI): domain Eukaryota; kingdom Metazoa; phylum Chordata; class Mammalia; order Sirenia; family Dugongidae; genus Dugong; species Dugong dugon. Next base: position 76,240,201 of record CM057473.1, read on the forward strand.
GTAGTTCCTTGACCTTCAAGTTCCAGACATGCATTGCAGAAGCTGTCAGGTCACCAGTTAGTAGGGTCACTGGAGATGTGGGAAATAACAGGTTAGGGGTACGTGAAATGTGTGTAGGAAATAGAGGTTAAGCAGCCCTGCCATAGAGTGTATAGAGAGCAATCTGAACACTCTGGCAACCGTGGTTTTATAATTTATTGCATTGTCTGAATCTACAACTCTTTATTTTATCGATTAGTAATGCTATCTTGGAGCCCTGGTGGCACAGTGGTTAAGAGCCAAGGCTGCAAACCAAAAGGTCAGCAGTTCAAATCCACCAGCCGCTCCTTGGAAACCCTATGGGGGGCAGTTCTACTCTGTCCTATAGAGTCACTATGAGTCGGAATTGACTTGATAGCAACAGGTTTGGTTTTTCTGGAATGCTATCTTATTTTGCAATGAATTCTTTTAGCAGTAATGGGCTCAAATAAATGAAAGTACATGTTCACTAAAAATTTTTTTAAAAACCAAAATATTAGCAGATAATGCTCTGTGAGTGTTGAAGCGGGGTCCATCTGGTTTACTGCTGTGCCTGTCACCTTGGGTGCTGCCTGACCCAGAACAGGAGCACAGTCGATAGTTGCTGAATGAATGTGTTCAAATTAGACTTCATTTTTCCTCTTCTTAAACACTTCATCAGACAAATAAGTCAGCACCTTTTCTAATGGAAACGTGGGAGGTGCTCTCTTTTTAAGACTTCTTTCAGTGGCATTTTGAGGCAATCCAGATTTTCAGCAGTTTTGCACAGTTGACTTTTTGCAATTTCTTATCACCCCTACCTGAAAAACATACGTTTCTACAAGTGGAAATGCTGAGTTAAAGGTTAGGTACACTTAAATCTTTTTGTGTGTGTGCTTTAAGTGAAAGTTTACAATTCAAGTTAGTTTCTCATACAAAAATTTATACATACATTGTTATGTGACCCTAGTTGCTCTCCCTGTACTGTAACAGCACACTCCTTTCCACCCCGGATTTCCCATGTCCATTCAGCAAGCTCCTGTCCCTTTCTGCCTTCTCATCTCGCCTCCAGACAGGAGCTGCCCATTTATTCTCATGTATCTACTTGAGCTAAGAAGCACATTCTTCATGAGTATCAATTTATGTCCCATAGTCCAGTCTAATCTATGTCTGAAGAGTTGGCTTCAGGAATGGTTTTAGTTTTGGGCTAACAGAGAATCCAGGGGCCATGTCTTCCAGGGTCCCTCCAGTTTCAGTCAGACCATTAAGTCTGTCTTTTTACCAGAATTTGAGTTCTGCACCCCACTTTTCTCCTTCTCCATCAGGCACTCTCTGTTGTGTTCCCTGTCAGGACAGTCATTGGTTGTAGCTGGGCATCATCTAGTTCTTCTGGTCTCAGGTTGATGGAGTCTTTGGTTTATGTGGCCCTTTCTGTCTCTTGGGCTAATATTTTCCTTGTGCCTTTGGTGTTTTTCATTCTCCTTTGTTCTACATGGGTTGGGACCAATTGATATATCTTAGATGGCTGCTTGCTAGCTTTTAAGACCCCAGGCACCACTCCCGAGAGTGGGATGCAAAACATTTTCTTAATAAACTTTGTTATGCCAATTGACCTAGATGTCCCCTAAAACCATGGCCCCCCAGACTCCCACCCCTGCTACTCTCTCTCAAAGTGTTTGGTTGTTTTTGGGAAACTTCTTAGCTTTTCATTTAGTCCACTTGTGCTGACTTCCCCGGTAGTATGTGTTGTCCTTCCCTTCACCTAAGATAATTCTTGTCTACTGTCTAGTTCATGAATACCCTTCTCCCTCCCTCCTCACCCTTGTAACCATCAAAGAATGTTTTCTTCTGTGTTTAAACCATTTCTTCAGTTCTTATAATAGTGATCTTACATAATATTTGTCCTTTTGCAACTAATTTCACTCAGCATAATGCCTTCCAGATTCATCCATGTTATGAGATGTTTCACGGATTCATCATTGTTCTTTATCAATGCTTGTATTCCATTGTGTGAATATACCATAATTTGTTTATCCATTTGTCCGTTGATGGGCACCTAGGTTGTTTCCATCTTTTTGCTATTGTGAACAGTGCTGCAGTGAACATGGGTGTGCATATATCTATTCATGTGATGGCTCTTATTTCTCTAGGATATAGTCCAAGGAGTAGGATTGCTGGATCATATGGTATTTCTATTTCTAGCTTTTTAAGGAAGCACCAAATAGATTTCCAAAGTGATTGTACCATTTTACGTTCCCACTAAAAGTGTGTAAGTGTTCCAGTCTCTCCACAACCTCTCCAACATTTAATTATTTTGTGTTTTTTGGATTAATGCTAGCCTTGTTGGGGTGAGATGGTATCTCATGGTAGTTTTGATTTGCATTTCTCTAATGGCTAATGATTGTGAGCATTTCCTCACATGTGTGGTAGTCACCTGAATTTTCTTCTTTGGCAAAGTGCCTGTTCATATCCTTTGCCCATTTTTAAATTGGGTTATTTGTCTTTTTGTTGGTGAGGTTTTGCAGTATCTTTAAATTTTAGACATTAGACCCTGATAAGATTTGTTGTAGCCAAAAATTTTTTCCTGGTCTGTAGGTTGTCTTTTGATTCTTTTGGTGAAGTCTTTTGATGAGCATAAGTGTTGGATTTTTAGGAGCTCCCAGTTATCTAGTTTCTCTTCAGGTGTTTGTGCATTGTTACTTACGGTTTGTATTCTCTTTATGCCATGTATTAGGGCTCCTAGCATTGTCCCTATTTTTAATTCCATGATCTTTATCATTTTAGATTTTATATTTAGATCTTTGATCCATTTTGAGTTAGTTTTTTGCATGGTGTGTACACTTAAATTTTAACACATTGTCTACCTACCTTCTGCCACCTCCCTGTGCCCTGGCCATTGCTGGGCACTTTAACAGCTTTTATCTTTGTTAATCCAAAAAATGAAACAGTGATGTCTCATTTAAAAAATCACATTTCTTTAATTGTAAGGCTGGACCCCTTTAACATGATGTTGGTCAGGTGGATTTCTTCTGTTAGTTGCATATGCATGTCTAACCTTTGACCACCTTTTTTCCCCTCATTGATTTGCAAGAGCTCTTTGCTTATTAGAGAAATTAACCCTTTGTCATCTGTCATTTATCAGATATTTATCAGGCATCCACTGCATACCAGCACAGTGTTAAGTCTCCTTTCTCAGGAACTGAAAAGTTGACCTGCTGTAGATTTTACCAGTTGCCTTAACTACAAGGCTCTGCAACAGCCATCAGTCCCAGTGTGCCTTGATAAGGAACCAACTCATACTATGAGATAAACTGAACAATTGTTTATAAAGTTCCCAACTCAGGGTGTACTGGGATGGGGCCATGACAGATCACCAAACCTGCTCAACAGTTACTGAGTCAGAAGTAATAAAATCTGAATCCTCAAGGGAAGAAGTGAGGACAGTTACTTCTCTGCAGTTTACAGTAGGAAATATAATTCCGTCAGCAGAAATCGCTCTGCATGGTTTAGTTGAGTAGAGTGAAGAGGAGGAGAGTTTGAGAAGAATTATCACAGTGAATCCTCCTCAAAGTGTTAAAGAGCTTCTGAGCCCTCTCCTTGATGTCCTAATACTTGAGCTGTAGGACGACCTTGCGCTTTCTATCTTTATTGATCTTGGTGTTGATCTCATCTAATCTTTTCATTTTAAATGCCCTCTTTGACAACTCCCAAATTTCAATACCTAGCCCCAACAGCTCCCCTAAATTCAACTCATAGCCACTTGGAAATCTCCATTTGTATATACAATATCAGTTGCCACTGAGGTGACTCTGACTCATGGCAACCCCATGTGTGTCAGTGTAGAACTGTATTCCGTAGGGTTTTCAAGGCTGTGACCTTTCAGAAGTAGGTTGCCAGGCCTTTGTCCCAAGGCATTGCTGGGTGGACTCTAACCTGCAGCCTTTCAGTTAGTAGCCAAGCATATTAACCATTTGCACCATGCAGGGACTCTGTATATACAGTAGGCATCTCAAACTTAATGTGTCCAAAGCACAGTTCCTGATCTTCTTCCCGACTCCATCCAAAACCTGCCCCTTCCTCAATCTTCCCCCTTTAAGTTAATGGAACTCCATTCTTCTACTTGCTCAAGACAAAAACTTTGAAGTCATCCTTGACTGCTCTTGTTAAAGTCCATGTGCAAGTTCTATTGGCAGTCCCACCACTTCTCACCCCTTACAGCCACCATCCCTGTCCAGCCCTGCCATCCTGTGCCTGAAGTACTGCAGTGGACTCCCAACCTGTCAGCCTGCTTCCACCCTTGACCCTCCATTCTCTTTTTTGACACAGCAGTCAGAGTCACCCTACTCAAACGTTGTCTTAGTTTCCTAGGCTGCCATAACAAAGTACCATGAAGTGGGTAGCTTAAAACAACAGAAATTTATTGTCTCATGGTTCTGAGGATTAGAAGTCTGAAATCAAAGTGTTGGCAGAACCATGCTGTCTCCGAAGGCTCTAGTGAGGATCCTTCCTTGCCTCTTCCAGCTTCTGATGGTTCCTGGCAACCCTTAGCATTCTTTGGCTTGTAAATGCATCACTCCAATCTCTGCTTCTGTCTTCACATGGTGTCTTCCCTCTGTGTCTCTGTGTGTCTCTTCTCCACCTTTTATAAGGATACCAGTCATATCTGATTAGGGCCATCTACTCCAGTATGACCTCATATTAACTGATAACATCTTCAAAGACCCTATTTCCCATTAGTACAAAGGACTAATGGACCACAGCTACCACAGCCTCCACCCAACTGAGTCTAGCACGACTAGATGGTGCCCGGCTACCACCACCAGCTGCTCTGACAAAGATCACAATAGACAGTCCCAGAGGGCTAGAAAAAAAAAATGTAGAACAAAATTCTAACTCAGCAAAAAAAAAAAAAAAGACCTGACTTACTGGTCTGACAGAGACTGGAAAAACCCTGAGGGTATGGCCCCCGGACACCTTTTTAGCTCAGTAATGAAGTCACTCCTAAGGTTCACCCTTCAGCCAAAGATTAGACAGGCCCATAAAACAAAACGAGACTAAATGGGCACACCAGCCCAGGGGCAAGGACAAAAAGGCAGGAGGGGACAGGAAAGCTGGTAATGGGGAACCCAAGGTTGAGAAGGGGAGAGTGTTAACAACGAATGTCACAAAACAGTATGTGTATTAATTGTTTAATGAGAAGCTAGTTTGTTCTGTAAACCTTCATCTAAAGTACAATCAAAAAAAAACAAAGATCCTATTTCCAAACAAGGTCACATTCACAAGTACCAACATATCTTTTGGGTGGATACGATTCAATCCATAACAAATGTTAAGTTAAGTTATGTCACTCTCCTGCTCAAAACCCTCCACTGGGCTTTCAACTCACACAAACAAAAGCCAAAGTCCTTTAGGGGTCAGGAGACCTACACAGTCTGGCCCCTGTACATTCTGACCTCATCTCCCTTTTCCCCCTTCACTTCCTCTGCTGTTGTTCAGACACTCTAGGCACTCACCTGTTCCAGGGCCTTTGTACTGCCTGCACCCTCTTCCTGGAAGTCTCCTCCCCAGGCAGCTGCATGGTTTGCACCTGCAGGTCTTTACGGAATGCCATGTTTGCAGTGACACCTCCCCCAATTACCCGCTGCCCTCGCACCCCAGCAGTCCCTCTGCCCCCTCCTACTTTCTTTCTCCAAGGTACTTACTCTCTTTGTATGCACTGTCTGTCTTACTTGTTTAGTTATTGTCTGCCTCTCCTCATCAGAGTGTAAGCTCCACAAGGTCAGGGAGCTTTGTCTGTAACCCTAGTGTTGAGAAAGTTCCTGTCACACAGTAGGTACTCAGTACACTTGTTGAATGGGCGCATGAGCTGATCCCTCTGCCACTGTGTTTAACTTAATCATTGGGGGAATTTATAGGATCTATTCAGACATTTGGAAGGCATTTGACAGGGCTCTACACCAAAAAAGACCTCAGTGAATCTCTGTGTCATTGAGTTGTTTTAGAAATAAGAGTAGGAACAATTGAGTCTTTCTCACCTTAGAAAATTGTTAATCATAGGAACTGATACTAGAAAATTATAGCATTTTAAAATTAATGCTCTAGAGGAGGAACTGACTAGTGACATTTTTGAGTCTATGAGCCTTCTAAACTCTAGCGGGAAAATTCCGGAATGATGGTGGACCAACCACAGGCCCACAGGGGTGTGAAGCTGGCAGTGTCTGGGGGCCCTGATGACCACTCTTCCCACTGCAGGCCCTGCCAAATGGAGCAACACCTTCCTCAAAGCCCAGCTCTCCTGCCCTCATCGAGACCAAGGAGCCCAGTGGGAACACCACCAGCTCTATGTCGGAGGAAGCCAAGGAGCATGACACCCAGGTGCATGCAAGGCTGAGGGTCAGGAGGGGTCATTGAGGGCCAGGAGGTGGGCAGGGAGCAGGAGGCACCAAGATGTGCAGGAAGAGTCCTGCACTGGCGGTGGGAGACCTGGCTACCAGCCCAGCCCTGCTCCTTTTTAGCAGTGGAACCTGGGTAGTTCATTCCCCCATGCCATCTCCTCTTCAGTTACATGGGGTGAAGGTGGAGGGTCAAGAGAGGTGCTCGCTGAAGCCTTGCCTAGCTCTGACGTCCCAGAATCCTGTAGATTTGAGGTCAGTGAGGACATCCATGAGAAATTCTATAACCCTGCCTCTTTGGCTTATAGGCAGACAACCCCTCATTCCCCAACCCCCGTCAGAGGCTGCACCTTCAGGACTTGGCTGATCGCGTGGTGGATGCCTCTGAGGACGAGCATGAGCTCAACCAGCTGCTCAATGAGGCCCTGCTGGAGCGAGAGTCTGCCCAGGTGTAAGTGGCTCACTGCATATCTCCTGGCCCCTCACTCCTCAGCACATGCCCTCGTCAGGCCCTGCCTTGGGGTTCAGAAGACTACAGTCATCTTCAGCATGGCCTGTTGTATTCCTTCCCTGCTAGGCTGAGGAAACGTGGCATTTGGGTCTCATGGGGCTTGTTTGCACTGCAGAGTAAAGAAAAGAAATACGTTCCTCCTGTCTATGCGGTTCATGGACCCTGAGATGGAAACCCGCTACTCAGTGGAGAAGGAAAAGCAGAGTGGGGCCGCCTTCAGCTGCTCCTGCGTTGTCCTGCTCTGTACAGCATTGGTCGAGATACTCATCGACCCCAGGTGAGCGAGGGGTGGTGGCAGGAGCTGATGGGATGAGGGCTCGTTTCCAGGCCAGCCTGGGCCAGGCGAACAAAAGGTGCTGAGATTCCTCACAAAGATAATGAGGGGTTGAGCACCTCTGCAGGCACCTGATGTCAGGGTGCAGGCCTTGTCTCTGTTCCTTGCCCCTTACTAGAAGAGCATTGATGACGTGTTTCCATTCCCAGGGCCCTAGCTGACTGCAGACCCAGAGACGCCCTTCTCTCTGCCCCGGTTCTGGAGAAGCATTAGCATCAAATGGAGATAACCAGGGCTGAGAGAGCAAGGGAAGGGGACCCAGGAGGGGATGGAGACCTTAGCTGGATGGGCCCCAGAGTGGATCTTGGAACACGGAGACAAAGACAAAGGATGGGGACTGAGACACTACCTCGACCTCAATCACTGAGGCCAATGTGGCGTCCCCGTCTTGGCTCATCTTAATAAAGTCAGAGCCCAAACTGATCTCTGTAACAGCAGCAGCTCCTCTAGGCCAGGGTAGGGTTATGGAGTCCTTGCCCAACTGTTGTGAAGCCCCAACTGGAGGATGACTACAGCCACCCCCAGCTCCCATGGGCCACAAGCAGCTCACTCTTGCGCTGGGATTTCCTACCAGAAAAGGATGGGGTGTGGAGCCCGCCTCTGATTACAGTGTGGAGAGCTGTAAAGAGCCTGGATTCAATCACACCTTTTTAATTCTGGACATGTCTTCCTTGCCTATTAGTTGTATGAGCTTGGGCAGGTCACTGAAAGCTCCTAGGGTATCAGTTTACTCATCTGTAAAATGAAGACTATAATACCTGTCCCATCCCACTCTCAAAATCGTTACGATCAAACTCATTCATTTCACAAATACTTATTGATTGCCTACTTTGTGCCTGGGGATATAGCAATGAACACAACATTGCAATGGCCCAGACAAGCAACAGTGGTGACTTGCGCCAGGCTGAAGGCAGAGAACATGACCATAAGTGGTTGGATTCTGAACTTGATTGATTGATGGATAAATTCTGAATATATTTTGAAGATAAAGCTAACAGGATTTGCTGACAGATTGGTTGTGGAGTGTGAAGAGTGGAGCCAAGGATTTCCCCAGGGTTTTTGACCTGAGTAACTGGAAGGATGAGTTGCCATTAACCAAGATGGAGAATGTAGAAAAGAGGTTTGGGGAGGTAAAGCTCAGGAGTTTGGTTTTGGACAAGTTTGAGATGCCTAGGACACTTAAGTGGAGCTGTCAAGGCATCAGCTGAATATATAATCTGGAGTTCAGAACAAGGGTAGGCTTGGAGATACCACCTTGGGAGGCATGACATATCCAACGTGTTAGAAGCCATGAGACTTGAGGAGATGATCCAGGGGTAGTGCAGACTAAAAGGAGAATTGGTTCAAGGACTAGGCACTGGTACAGCAGTGCTTATACATGGAGGCGGCAGGAAAGAACCAGTGGAGGATGGAAAAGATCCTGAAAACTAAGGAGAAAGATATTTCAAGGAGGGATAAGAAGTGACCAAGAATCGAACATTGAATATGGCAACATGGAGGTTTTTGGTGCTCTTGACAAGAGCACTTTCAGTGGAGTGGTTGGGTGAAAATCAAATGGGAATAGGTTTGAGAATGGGAAGGAAAATTTGGAGACAGCAAGTGCCTCCGAGTTATGAGATAAAAACAACATGGAAGGACCTTGTCAGCTGTAAAGCTTTGGGCAGTTGTCAAAGAATAATTCATTAGCCTTCAACAATAAGAGAGCTGCCCACGGGAGACCTGGGTTTGATTCCCTATCAGTGCACCTCATGTGTAGCCACCACCCATCTGTCAGTGGAGGCTCGTGTGTTGCTATGATGTTGAACAGGTTTCAGTGGAGCTTCCAGACTAAAATAGACTAGGAAGAAAGGCCTGTCAATCTACTTCCGAAAATCAGCCAATGAAAACTGTGAATCACGATGGTCTCATCTGCAGTGAATCATGAGGATGGCGCAGGAACAGGCAGCATTTCATTCCGTTGTGCATGGAGTTACCATGAGTCAGGGGCAGACTTGATGGCAGCTGACAACAACAACCTGTTCTATACTCTCTCTTCTTTCATCATAGCTATATGGCAGAATGCTCCTTCCCAAGAAGCACTTCCCAAGTTTTAACTGGGCTCTGCCCGGGGCACCTATGAGTCTTCTTCTACCTGGGAAATGCCCAGTCAACAGTCACATCTGGCGTTGGCTGCCCATGCCCAGGCCCTGTAGTTGGCGGCCCCTCCGGTCAGGTCCTCTTTATCATGTTCTGTACAGCAAGCGGTGATGACTCCCTGGTGTTACATGGAACTTTTGGGGTACAGGCTTGTGCCTTGCTTGGAGGGCCTTCACTTCTCCTGTCTTCTTTCTTTTACTCTCCTAACCCCTTACCCAGTCTCACTGGTCCCCTTCCCAATTGTCTTCTCTCTTATAGGCTAATGACAAACTATGTGACCTTTGTGGTTGGGGAGATTCTGCTCCTGGTCCTGACAATCTGCTCGCTGGCTGCCATCTTTCCCCGGGTAAGAAGCACTTGTTGTTTTGGCTCAGAAGCCCCCTGGGAAGTGAGTGTGCTTTCCTGTGAAACTGGGTATTGATGGACTTATGCTTCCCATCAAATCTTTACCAGTAGACTGTCTTCTGTTAGGATCAGTCAGCTATTTATCCATTCATCCATTTATTGCACATTCATTCATTCAGCCATTCATTATCAGCAGAGCAGCCACTATGGATTGGGCTCTGGTGAGCTATGGTGCTGGTGGATGGGTGGATGAGTAAGCCAGACTCTAGATAAATGGGAGCCTGAGTAGAACAGCAGTGGAGGCTCAGCCGGAAGGTAGGTTGGCTCAGATTGTGAAGGACCTTGAAAATCAGACTAGCAGGATTAATGCTTTCTCCTCTAGGCCCTGGAGTGTGCCATACAGAGTTTTTGATCAGAAAGACATGGGAAAAGCAGTATTTTAGGAAGATTAATCTGGCGGGTGGCTTGTCGGATATCTTGGAGTATTTAAGTATACTGACCCAGAAAGGGCAGGGGGAGCTAGGCAGAGATGGCAACCAGCTAGTGTGGCTGGTGCTGAAAACCATTCCCTGACCTGTCCTTGCCCCCCTCCAGAGATGGGGAGTGGGCCACTGCTGGCTGGTGCTGCCCACAGCCTCCTGGGGTGGTCACTGAGTCTGCTCTGGAAAGGGCTTCCATACCTGGAGGCCGTAGTATTTCATAAACTCCTTGAGGAGAATTGATGCAGAGTGCCAGGACCCCTGAGCTCTCCTCTCAGCTCTGTCCTACTCTGTCAGTTTTCCGTTGACTCACACACAAAGTACTACTTTTTAGGTTCCTGGGACTAGAGTATGGAAGTAGCCCGAGTTGTTACCAATCATATCTACAGGGGAAGAGGCTGATGAACGCTCATGGCCCTTGAAATCCCATTCTTTCTAGGGCTTTCCTAAGAAGCTCGTGGCCTTCTCAACATGGATTGACCGGACTCGCTGGGCCAGGAACACCTGGGCCATGTTAGCCGTCTTCATTCTGGTTATGGCAAACATTGTGGACATGGTGAGCTCCTGCTGTCCTTGCTGAAGGGACACCCTGCTCTCAGTGGAGAAGGGCTTCCATATTGGCCAGCATGAGCAGTCTGCCAACCCATTCCTGCACCACTAGACACAGGTTTGGAGTGGTAGGCTCTGGAGCAGATCACCCTGGTCAAATGGAGGGGGGCTTCTCCCTGTCATCCAAGAAAACTCTGAGACTGGCTTATTTCCCCACAGCTCCTCCCTCTCTAGAATGCAGGAGCCCAAAAAACATGTGCCTGGCCCTGTGCTAGGCGCTTGTCATTTAATCTTTATAACAATCCTAAGACATCCGTATTATCTGCAGATTCGTATGACAAAACTGAGGCTCAGAAAGGTTAAGTCACTTGTTCTAGGTCACAGAGCCAAGAACTGAAGCAGTTCTAAATTCCAATCCTGTGATTTCTTCCTCCATATCTCATTGGTCAAGGTACACAATGCTCATAAGCACTCTGTATATCTTCAGTTCGCCTTAGTGTGGCTAGTGCCGGGTATCTGTCAGGACCAGGGAAGCATACCTGTTCACTAAAGGAGCTCTCCTCTGCTTAGCTTTCACCTATTGGAACATGGCCAGACCTTCCTAGAGGAAGGTCAGGGGATGGCAGCTTCACAGAGCCCAGTGGTTAGGGGCAGACAAAATCACCTGTTCCTGCTCTCCTGTATTCTCCTCAGCTCATGGAGAAGCGGGGAGCCCCATGAGGGGGCAGCCTGCTGCTTTCTTAGGGAGAAGCGACAGGACCTGTCGACTCAGAGCCACCAGATGTGACATTTAGTGAGCATTGATGTCGGCTGCTGTTGGTACTCTCTGGTCAGTCATCATGGCTATCCAGTTTTGGTAGTACCAGTGCACGCTCTTAAGGACCCATTTTTTTCAAATATAACATTGTAATATTACTTGCTTTATTTTCTTTAACAGTTTAAATGCAGGAATAAGCATGGAGATGTATTCGGCAGCAATGTAGATGAAAAGGCTCTAGGGCTGTAATCAACTGATCAAAAATCCAACTGGAACCAGCAGTCAGGAGCTCCAGAACTCAGCAGGTCCATGGCCTGCACAGTGCCCACAGCCTAGGGAAGAGAAGCCCCAGACCCCTGGCATGGTCAGAATGGGCCACCGTATAACATGGTCATGGTCACTCTGCAGGACATGTGGAGATCCTTTCACCGGTGGAGAGGTGAAAAAGTGGGAGAGAGTAACACTCTGCACATGCTAGAATCACGTGCTAAGAATCTCCCAAAAGTCAGACAAGCTCCAGTGGGTGAAAGTTACAGAAAAGCAGGTTCAAGTCAGTTTATGGATGCACGTTCTGTTGACTGTCTGCCCAGCAATGGGCTCGGTGAACGGACTCTAGAAGGTAGTGAGCTTTGCGAAACGGAAGTGCTCGAGCCAAGACTGTCTGGTCATTCAGGGAAGCTGTGAGTGGAGGCTGACTGACTGGCCCACGGCCCCTCCTTAAGCAACAGTGTGATGTGGAGAATTGTGTACTGGACTTGAAGCCTGAAGACTTATCCTGTTTCTGGTTTTGTTGTTGTTGGGAGCCTTCGAGTTGATTTTCAACCTCTAACAACCCCATGTGACAGAGAAGAACTGCCCCATAGGGTTTTCTAGGCTGTAATCTTTACAGGAGCAGATCTCCAGGTCTTTGTCACACAGAGCTGCTGGGTGGGTTCAAACCAACCTTTCAGTTAGCAGCCAAGTGCTTAACCGTTGCGCCACCATGGCTTCTAGTTCTGGTTTTACCACTTACTAATTGTGCTGCTTTGGGTAAACCCTGCTTGTCTGGGTTTTCTAGACAATGCAGGCAATACTAAAAATACAGAATTTCTGTGAACATCAAATGAGATGATGGTGAAGCTCATACTAGGAATTACTTTTATATGATTGTTCCCTGGTGAATTCCCCTGTCTTTTTTGTGTTTCTGAGGGACTTGTGGGAAGTGGCAGTGGAATGTACACTTGCCATGACATTGCTTCTCTGACCAGTGTCTGCTATTCCCTTGCACCCTGTGTTCACCTCCAGCTTAGCTGTCTCCAGTACTACACGGGGCCCAGCAACAGGACCGCAGGGATAGTGGAGGAGCAGGATGGCTGCATGGCAAACCCCAAGTATTACAACTATGTTGCTGTGTTGTCCCTCATCGCCACCATCATGCTGGTGCAGGTCAGCCACATGGTGAAGCTCACACTCATGCTGCTCGTCACAGGCGCGGTGGCCGTTATCAACCTCTATGCCTGGTGCCCCATCTTTGATGAATACGACCACAGACGTTTTCAGGAGCATGAGTAAGATGAAGCCTGACTGGGATCTGCCTTGTCTCCTCTCCCCACCCCCAAGTGCCCCTTTCAAGGCCATAGGCCTGCCCTGAGGAGGCTTTCTGCCTCTAGGTTCTGTGAAGGCTTATATGGGAATCAGGGTTCGTGGCTTCTCACAGACACACCCCTGGGTGGCTTTGACCTTGCATTAGGTCCCTTCTGTTCTTGATGTGTGGAAGATTTTGTCTGCTTCAGTGTTTGGCTGGGCACCAGCCTCTCGAACCCAGATGGGCCTGAGTGTGTTGTCATCTCTTCCACAGGGTTCCCATCATCACCTTAGAGAAGATGCAGGTATTTTCCACTCCTGGGCTCAATGGGACCAATAGGTAAGTGTTACTGCTTCCCCCTTCTTGTCTGTATTCAGAGTCAGTTTCTTTTAGAGATAGGGAATACAGCATGCCAAACCCCATGATCTCACCCTTCCAAAGGCACATATTCTGGGGCTGTGTGTAGGTTAGAGCACTGAATGAGTGTCTCTGGAGTGGGAGGAGGTAGAATGAGTTTAGTTAGAACCTGGATATCCTTGCTGATTCTAAGTCAAAGGGAGTGACACTGGGAGAGCAGAAGCAGTGCGGTTTGGTGGGTGAGACAAAGAGGCTAGGCTGAGGTGAAGAAACAGAACATCCAGATGGATGAGAGCCACACTTAACTTCCTGGCAGGGCAGGGAGGCAGCAGGAAATCGTAGACGTGAGAACACGACATTTGGAGTTAGAAGACTTGGATGATTATCCTGCCCTAGTCAGTAATTCTCTGTGGGACTACAGTTATCCTAAGTCTCAGTTTCATCTGTTGAGGAGAATATTAGTCCAGAAGTTCTCTAAGGTCCCTTCTAGCTCTAAGGTTTTAGAATTTCATGATTCAGTGATTTTACTAGACCTTCAAGTGAATTTTAAAAAGACAGATCGGCTAATAGAAGGTGGGCAGAAGACTTGAAAATGCCCTTTACAAAAGATAAAATCGAAATGGCCCACAGTACGTGAAAAGGCATTCACACTTGTTAGTAATCAAGGAAGGGCAAGTTAAAACCACAGTGAAACACCACACACCTACCTGTTTGGCAAAAAGAAAAGAGTCAGTCTGACAATATCAAGTGCAGTGGTTAACTCATACATTCCTAGTGGGAGTATAAATTGGTACAACCACTTTAGAAAACAATGTGGAGTTATTAAGTAAAGTTGAAATTAGACAGACCTATAACCCAGCAATACCACTGCTGGATACGTACCTTAGAGAAATTCATGTGCATATGTATGTTCCATGATGTATGTACAAGAAGGTTCATAGGAGCATCTTTCATAGTACACACACAGGAAACAAATGAAGACAACCCAAACAACATCAACACTAAGTGGATATAAAAATTGTGGTATATTCACACAATAGAATACTATACAGTAATGAAGATTAATGAACTATGGTTCCACACACAAAAACATGGGGAAATCTTATAAACATGGTAAAACTGTGCCTTAGTCCCATCACTGCGATGTCAGTCTCTCCTTTCTAATTCCTACATGGCCGCAGCTACTCTATGATGAGCCCAGTGATGCAGTATTCATTAAACATCTGGGGAGCAGCCCTGATGTAGACACCAAGTGTAGCCAGGAGGGGCCTGCAGTCGGCTGGCTGTTAGATAGGAGTCCAAAGTAGACACCAGGTGTAGCCAGGAGGGGCCCGTGTCGGCTGGCTGTTAAGATAGGGGACCAATGATTCAAGAAAGTTTTACTGCCCTGAGGGAGTCTGCACTTGACGTAGAGGGTTAGAAGAGCTGGAGGGAGTTTCTGGGGCCTAGGGTGACAGGAAACAGCACAGCCCAGGCCCCCCTCCACACCGGGCCTCCTGTGGCTTCCCTGGCACAGCCTGCCAGTCAGAGGGAATAAAACTCCCTTCCAGGAGGGCTGCCCGGGTCCTCATTCAGTTGAATTCTGTCACACAGGCTGCCCCTGATGCCTTCTAAGTACTCGATGACAGTGATGATGTTCATCATGATGCTGAGCTTTTACTACTTCTCCCGCCATGTGAGTGCCTGCATGCCCTCCCTCTCCTCTTTTGCTCACTCCTTTCAGAGCCTCCTCGAGAAGCAGTCCAAAGGTCTAAGACCCAAGCTCCTTAGGAATGCTAGTTCCCTTTACCCAAGTGGCATGCGACCCTAGTCAAGCCGCTGCCTTCTTGGTATTCTGGCTTCCTCTTCAGTAATGCAAGGGAGACCATCTTTACGTCTGCCTTCTGACCTCAGTCAGGATGTTAAAGGGTTCATGTAGTGGGGCTGGGGCGGGGTGGGGAAGGGTTGGTAAGTGGCAAGGAGGAAGGAGAGAGGGTGGATGCTGACACAAAAGCCTGGATAAAAATCTATTCTCTAGGCCAGGGTTCACAGCCTCTGCACTCACCCTGGCTCTGGGGGTCACTTGCATACTGACCACATAGCCAGAACAGAAAGGGAAAGGAGCTGATAAAGATTCTGTTTTGTTTAAAGGAAAAGAAGAGAAAGAGGAAGAGAGGGCAAGTATCCATACAAGGGGCTTACTGCTCCATGTTAGCTCAAGTGCCACCCAGTGGTCTGCCAGGGAAATACAGCCTTCCAGGTCACTTACTGACCAAATGGAGCCTACTGGAAATGGGGAATTCACCCTGGGTGTGGAGAACCTCGCTGCTGCCACCACCCAGAAGTCAGAGCTGTAGCTCAAATTAGGTCCCAGGAGGCCTCTCAGGTCTCTGCTGTAATCACAGAGGTTGGGATGCCAGATCCTCACCGCAGCTGTAGGGCAGCCTTCTTGATTAGGTGAATCCTTCCTGGGCCTTACTTCCCTTGCCAATTAGCTATCTTCTCTCCAGTTTTTCCAAGTAGAACCCCTCCATTCACAGTCCTATTTCTCATCTTGCATCCAATGGCCGCTCTAAAGCACACAACCTGCCTGTGTCTGTGTCTGCAGGTGGAAAAACTGGCACGGACCCTGTTCTTGTGGAAGATTGAGGTCCATGGCCAGAAGGAACGTGTTTATGAGATGCGACGCTGGAACGAGGCCTTGGTCACCAACATGTTGCCTGAGCACGTGGCCCGCCATTTCCTGGGTTCCAAGAAGAGAGATGAGGTGAGGAGTGGGCCCTCATGCTGGAGTCTGCAGCCAGGAGGCTGTTTGTCTCTATCTGCTCTTAACCGCCATAAGCCTCTCTGGAACCAGGCCTTCTCAGGACATGGGGTCAGGACAAGGCTGGATCTAACCAGCAATCACAATATGTGCAAAAATGAATTTCACAGGCCTGTTCTTAAAGACATCATGTTCATATGGTCCACATTTCTCTGTGAGGCCATGTGGCAGAAGACAAGGCCTTGGCTAGAGCCCACCTTTCTGTCAACTGTGATCGTCTCAACACAGAAGTTCTTAGGCCTCATTTCCCAGCTCTGCTGTACCCTCTTCCTCATGGCTAGGGCTGTTACAGGGACTAGAGAAGCTGTTTTTTGAGTATTCAGAGTTGTGATAAGCCATATCTCATTATGCCAAGTTAGGGTAATCTGGGAGATACATGTGTCCAAAGAGTTGAGTGCACATATCACATGTTCCAAGGAAGTGAGGTTCATTTCTTGAACACATTATCCAACCAAACACTCGTTGAGCACCTTGACTCACCTCTTTTTAGGAGCTGTACAGCCAGTCTTACGATGAGATCGGAGTCATGTTTGCCTCCCTGCCCAACTTTGCTGACTTCTACACGGAGGAGAGTATCAATAACGGTGGCATTGAGTGTCTGCGCTTCCTCAATGAGATCATCTCTGATTTTGACTCTGTGAGTGCCCATCCTGCCGTTCTTCTCTGCCACAAAGCTAGCCTCTTCCAGATTGTGCATCCCTGGACAGGCTGCAGAAGTTAAAGGAAATTAGAGCTACTCTAGACTGGCTACATTTTTCCAGATAAGTCCCTCCTGGTAATGTATGGACTTCTGCAGCCATCTGGAAGTGCTGGGATCTGAGGTTGTGAAGTGGGAGCCTGGGGAATCACCTACAAGTTCATAGGGTAAAGATCAGCCAAGACAAGATCCTGAGGCCCCTCTGACTCTTCCTACCCTCAAATTCAGATTCAATAAACATTTATTGGGTAACTTGTATACCAGGAAAAATGCTTTTACATACATGCTCGACCACGTTAGGAGACTGACCATTTTATCTCACTGTTAAGGTTGTGGAAACAGGCTCAGTGTCACATGGCAGATAAGTGGCGGAATAAATAAACCTCTACTGGGAAAACATCTCTCAAGTGTTTTGTGGGGTGCTGGTAAACAGGAAATCTGTCATTTAATTGGCGCGTGCATCTTCCTTAACTGTGTTGACAATTCTCTCTTCCATAATCCTGGCCTCAGCTCCTGGACAATCCCAAATTCCGGATCATTACCAAGATCAAAACCATTGGCAGTACCTACATGGCAGCTTCAGGAGTCACCCCAGATGTCAACACCAACGGTTTTACTGGCTCCAACAAGGTAACTAAATACCCAGTGGCTAGAGGAGATGGGGCTCTGCCCCTGAGGCAAGAGATGGGCAGCCCATACCTAGCAGGCGGGAAATGAGAAGTTATTAATACTGGTGTACAAAGTGGCCAGAGACACACACACTAGCACCATGCGATGCAGATATAAAGTAGGATTTACTGAGGACAGCTTTATGAGCACAGCACCCATAGAACACACAGCCCCCCACCATTACTCCACAGCTCCAGCCAGACGTCAGATGATTTGTGTGCAATGCAGCCATCATTGCAGTACAGGACTGAGAACTGGGAGTCATCATGCAGTTATGTAAGAGTGACAGCTTCCAGGATGGAGAAGTGATTTTGTTAGACAAGGGGAGCTTTCAGAACTCACTGGCTGTTGGCAGACTATTTCTTAAGTTAAGCTAGCTCAGACCTATTGAGCCAACTCTTAAGGTGTGAGGAGAGGAAATGAGCTGTGGGGGCCTCCACTGGGCTTACTAGGTCCCAAGTAAAACATCTGTTTGAAAACATTCTTAAAACGTCATTATCTTCTTTTATCTTTACAACTGTGCTATGATGTAAGAACCACTACCTTCTCTATTTTATGGATAAAATTAAAGAAACATGTCTAAGGTGGGCCATCACCCTCAAGTTGCTTATAATCTAGTTGAAGAATCAAAACAAGGACAACCATACAAAATTTAAAGACAACGTGGTGATAAGACACAACAGACCAGGAAGCAGCTGGGCTGGCTGGGTAGGATTTTTATTCCCTACCAGCATTACCCAAGTCTTTGTCCAAGACCTATTAGTGGCAACTGGGTAAACTTATTTGTCACAGTGATAAGTTGGAGTAGAAGAGGTTGCTGGCCCTTTGTGGAAATAAGTAGAGAATGAGGCCTTTACCAACCAGGTGTAGGAACTCGCCTCCCAGCAGGAAGGAGGGGAGCAGGCTGGGCAGTGATGGGCCTGGACCAGCCTCTGATGTGTTCACTGCTGCTCTCTGGCACAGGAGGAAAAGTCAGAGAAGGAGCGCTGGCAGCACCTGGCCGATCTGGCTGACTTTGCACTGGCCATGAAGGACACGCTTACAAACATCAACAACCAGTCCTTCAACAACTTCATGCTGCGCATAGGTGAGGGCTCTAGGCTTGCCTGCCCCTCCACGTGCTCCCTTCCAAGGCAGGGGACTCAGAGCAGAGAGGCTTAGAAAGACCTGAGGCATTTCAGTTGGGGTGGTCCACACTCATAGAGGTGGAAGGAGCTGCAATTTACTCCCGTTTTTCTTCTAGGTGGTCAGACTTGAAATTCAGATTGATGAAATGGTGATCAGCTATACCCCATATTGCTTACTTTAGTAGCCCTTCCTTCCTTCGGAATCTGGTTGGGAAGTCCCAGTTCCTGGCTACCTTTGCAATAGGGTTTCTGTGTCTGCTGAGGGGACTTTGCTCACCTCAGTCCAGCCTGTCCTTTGAAAGACTGCCAGGAGTTAATGTCACTTGCTACCCCAAACTGGGGGATGGGCGGGTGGGGTTTCACTCCTGGGTGAGATCACAGAAGACCTGAAGTACTGTTTGTGTTAGAGAGAAATTCATGACTGTGCTGCAGAGTGAATTAATGAGCATGTTGGGGACAGCTGACGTTTGCCAAGCACCTATGAAGGCAGGATAAATAGATGATTTCTGCCCTCTGGTAGCTTCGAGTTTAGTTCTAAGACAAGTTTAACGAGGAATATGGCACGGAATCAGAAGCTTGTGGTAGGGTCAGGTGATGAGCAGTGTAAGAGGAGTTGGCAACTTCTGCAACAGTGGTGATGGAAGGGTCTGGCACATGGCTGTGCTGAACGTTCTGCCTCTACCCCAGGCATGAACAAAGGCGGGGTACTGGCTGGCGTCATTGGAGCCCGGAAACCACACTATGACATCTGGGGCAATACAGTCAACGTAGCCAGCAGGATGGAGTCCACAGGGGTCATGGGCAACATTCAGGTATGTCCGGCAGCAGAGCTGAGCATGTGCTGATTCAGGGGAAGGGAACAAAACTAGGCTGGTACTTGTTTGCCACTGGAGCTGCCTCCTTGTTGGCCCAGAATACTAAATCAGCAGTGCTGAGATTAAGACAAGAGTGGGAAGAGATGCCTCCATAGCTAGCCTCAGTAAAGGGAGAAAATATTTCAATTCCATTTGCAAAATTTAGTTTTACATTCTGGGTAAGAACATCCTGCCTTGGGATGAACTTCCTGACATCTTGTGGCTCCAGCGGCTCCCCTGAAGTAATCCTGGGACTGGCAGAAAAGCTCCATGAATGGGCAGGGGGACAGATGAGCAGGAAGTAAAAGTTCCAAACAATAGTGCTGCCACACAAGCAACCTTTGGCTGTCCCAAGGAGACAGAGGACGAAGACTGGAGAGTGGAGGGCTCCAGGCAAATTGCCCTGTGGTTCACTGTTCTCCGCCCCGTGGAGTGGCAGGGGCTTAGCCTTGGACAGTTTGGAGAACACTGAGGCCCGGTGTAGACTGGGATCTGTAGGTCATGGAAGTTTTAGCACCACCTGGGTCAGTTCTGAGCCCCAGCCACTAAGGCCCCGTCTTCACCTTGAGTCTTGGCTCACTCTAACCCCATGCTCTCACTCTGTTCTCCCTCTAGGTAGTGGAAGAAACACAAGCCATTCTCCGAGAGTATGGCTTCCGCTTCGTGAGGCGAGGTCCTATCTTTGTGAAGGGGAAGGGGGAGCTGCTGACCTTTTTCCTGAAGGGGCGTGATAAGCCAGCTGCCTTCCCTAATGGCTCCTCTGTCACACTACCCCACCAGGTGGTGGACAACTCCTGAGTAGCCTCTAGCCCACAACAGTCCAAATGGGGAGGGAGGATTTATTTTTTGGAATCAGAGAAAAGCCTTGGGAAAGGACAAATTACCAAGTCCTGACATTCCCAAATTGTTGAAGTAAACACTCGCATAGACTTTAGGTTTAAAAATCTCCTCAAGCCTTCATTTGTTTGTGGACGTGTGAGTTCCGAGGGCGGCCAGACTGCCCCTCAGTGTGCCTGCAGCTTCTCCCAGAGAGTAGAGGTCCTAGGCATAGTATTGGAACAATCCTCCCAGATCCCGCTCCAACCAGCACCCTTCCCCCAGAGAGGCCATGGCCACTGTGAGTAGGAAAGCATCAGAGGTGGAACAAAGCTGCCTTTGCAGTTGGGCTGGGAGCACAGGTGGGGAAGCTCTGCTGAAGATGAGGGCCCAGCGGCCGGCACAGCTGGCTGGCAGATGTTCTGCTCCCAGCTATAACTTGAAAGCAGTGCTTTCATTCTAGAAAGAGCTCAAGCTGGAGACCTGACTGTCTCCATATGGTCTGAGTTAGGTTAAACAGCCCTAGTCCTGACGTTCCTGATAATCTTGAAAGGTTCTTCTGGAACCTGTCACCTTAGTTATGAGAGCAGAAAGTGCAATATTTCCTTTTACCCGGTG
The DNA here is from genome assembly GCA_030035585.1 of Dugong dugon. Classification (NCBI taxonomy): domain Eukaryota; kingdom Metazoa; phylum Chordata; class Mammalia; order Sirenia; family Dugongidae; genus Dugong; species Dugong dugon. The sequence continues at coordinate 76,261,206 of CM057473.1, forward strand.
GGAGGGGGGAAGGGGGATTTATTTCTGAAAGAAAAATATATACATAGATCTACATTTATATTTTTAACTTTCTGTTAAAAAACACTATCCAATATTGCCTTGCCTTTGAGCTCTTGCTACAGTCGCCTTTGCTACTGCTTTAAAAGAGAATTTACAGGTATTGATAAAAACAAGACTGTTTTATTAAAAGCTTTATTCAACTTGAATGTGATCATTGTGAATACTGTGTGACTCCCTCTCGCCTGAGAAGTTCTAAGTCATGCCATTGGTCCCCACCACATGCCTGGAAGGCAAGAGCTTGAACTAGGACATCTCTCTTTTAGTTTTAAGCTGCTGCTTCTAAATGATGATCCAAGCTGGTTTACCATTCCCCGGTGCTCTTCCTAACATTAACTGGAGCTCCCTCAAGTGAAGGTTACACATTACACTTCATGATCATCAGGTCTCCCAAGTGACCATGTTAGAGTGAGGCCTGAATGTAGCTCTGGGCCTGAGGCAGTAATGTAATAATAGCTCCTATTTTGACTGGGCAACAGGGGACAGGACCTGAAATAGCCAGCCAGAAACAAGTTTTCAAATCTGTCCACTGGCCCCTACACATACTCTCATAGCCAGGAACAAAAAATGCCAGCAGATCCAAGGCCCATGGTCATAGGGAAAACTGGTACACTCCACTACCAAGGAGATGGGGAAGAAGACTGCATGAGGGAAAAGATGGAGGAGGGTCTGCTTCCTTTGCAACAGTGAGTTTATAGGCAGATTTCCAACCCTATTCTTTTATAGCTGACTTAATACACTCAGCTCTCCACTAAAATGCTTTAGGAAACAAAATAATAGATACTGTTTTATCCATAGTACTTTCTTACATCATATTCTCTATAAAGCAAGAGCCTACAATACACTGCTCCAAACCAAAGATTAAACACGCTTCCCTTCTTATCTATACGTTCATATCACGAACCCAGAGTAATCTAAGAACTTCCTTTTCAGAAGTCTCAGGAAAATGAGGCAGAATTACCTAAAACTCCCATACAAGCCAGAAATACTGTTTAGTTGAAAGATATGTCTTCCCTCTTTCACAAAATGCCCTCTGTTGTGCCCCACAAACCATTTTTTGATTTTCAGCTAAAATGTATGATCAAATCAATTAAAACCTCAAAAGAACAGGCGATCTTGAGCATTATAATAAGTGATTAATCAAGTGGAGAATTGCCCAAAACACCCAAAGTCCATGGACTCAAACCTGGCGCTTATCATCCTAATGAAGAGGTAGGTGTCTGTCTCATTGCAAGGACGGTCCCTGACGAGTCTGATCTGTTCAGGAGTTTTCAGTTCCTAGAACTTTGCCTGGAACTATGGAAATATTGTACTCACTTCTGGCATGTTCTCAATGAAAATAACATTTTAGGGGAGCAGGCTCATATCCAACTTTCCTCCTTTTCTGGCAAATGAAGTGAACGCTTTATGTAGTGACGTCGTACGAAATAGATTTTCATGGGCGACTCGCTGTTCTTCCCATGAAGTGGATAATGCATCCATCCCTAAAGAAGAAAAAATATCTATCTTATCCAGTGTAACTGGGGAATAAGAACCTGGATCATTGATATTCTAGGCCCATATAATTTTAAGATGGGGACTTAAACAGGGAAAGCTATAACATAGGGTGTGCAACCTGTGGCAGCTTCAAAATGCCTTTCTCCTAAAAACATGTTTTCCAGTTTTTCATTATTGCCATATCACATTACTGTGCTACATTTCACCAAAACAGCTTCATAACAGATGCCTCTCAGCCAGCTCTGGAAACTTCCATTTACTTATTCTCTAGAGAGCTAAGCGTATACTGACTTGCCCCCTCTATTTGGCTCCACTCATCAGAAATGACCCTCTGAGTCAGCCTCATTAGTTCTTTCTTCAAGAGGGGGCTCCAATGAAGAATAAAGCATAAGCTGAAAGAACCCTGGCAGAGATAGGTGGGGCAGAGGAGGAGGGAAAACTAGGATAATTATGTTTACTATTTACAAACAGGAAAAATCGGTAGGAACAAGGAAAATACTCTTTATCTTACTAAGTACGGTTATACATAATCAGAAGAAAGTATCTCAAGTCCATTTGATGTATTCTACCTATTTTGCCCTCTGTTTCAATTATCTTGAGTAAACTAGAGCATACTGTAACTTCTTCACTAACACATCCTTCCTCTTACCTTGATATGTAACGGTGACATCCGTTGGAAGCGTTACTGTGAGGTCCTTATACAGCAGTCTAGCACAGAACGGGAAGGACTGACCCCCAGGCTCCCTTTTATAAGTAAATGACAGCAAGTTGCACAGCGAGTTTCTCTGCAAGGGCCCAGCCAGAAAGGCTGCAAAGTCACTCTAATGGGGGACAAGTTCAAAACAAACAGAGAACATGGTGATCACAGCTCCCAAGTGGTGGCTGTGATGCTTCAAAACGTGTCTACCAAACACAGGGCAGACAAAAGATGTCTACTCGCTAACTAAACATCAGACAATAAATAAGGAACAGAGAAAGACCTCAAAAAAGGACTAGTGACACAGATTTATAACATAATTAAGAAAATCAGTTTTAGGAAGCCATTACTAAGTAAATGGCCAAGAAGGGGAGTGTTATTTCTGCCAAGAATTTCATGAACACTGCATATATGGCTAAGAGCCTTCATGTCTGCATTCACGTATCAAGTTTAATCTAACTAAAAATTGGGAGCTTCAAAGTCACTCCAAATGCATAGGGTGGGGAAATGCTAAGCTAAAGGGTTGTTAATACCCTATTGCCATTAATTTCCCATCTACTGTTTTCATACCAACCCTAGCTCTAGTTTGCAACCTGGAAGAAGGTAGACCATATTTTAGAAGACTGACAGTATTCCTCTGAGGTATTTCAAAAACCATTATTTATTATTCAAAAAATCCTTGTTGAATTAGAAGTATAGCAACTGTAGGGCCGCAATAGATGGGATGATAGAATAGGAGAAAAACATGGAACCTCAAATTCCTTTTAAAAAAAACAACCAGACCTACTGGACTGATTGAGACTGGAGGACTCCAAAAGACTACTGCCCTGAGATACTCTTCAAATCTTGAACTGAAACTAACCTGAGGTCACCTTGTAGCTAAATAACAAATTAGCTCAAAAAATAATAAATGTCACCATTAAGTACTGTGCTCCTTTAAAAAAATTACCTATATGAGACCAAAGGGTCAAAAACTACTTCAAAACAAAGATGAGAATGTAAGGGGGCAGGGAAACTAGATTAATGGAAATGGAACAACCAGAACAGAAATGAGAATGTTCATGCATTGTGAGGAATGTAACTAATGTCACTGAACAATTTGTGTAGAAGTTGTTGAATAGCAACTTAAACTGCTATGTAAACCTTCACCAAAAACACAACAAAATCTTATTTCAAAAAAAAGGATAGTGACTGTACTCCAGTACTTTGTGAGGGGAAGGGTCAAGGATATAAGCTGGAGAACCATATTCGGGAGTGAATAATCTCTTAACCAGTATCTGTGCTTTAACATCAATTCCAGAGTTTCAAAAGGGTAAGAAAAGAGGATGGAAAGAAATAAGCATTAGAAGAACAATGATCAAACTTCTGGCTCAGAGTTATGAAACATCTAAAATACAAAAGTAAAGTTGTCCCTTTTTCCTTTTAAGCTTATCCTGGACCCATAAGATGAGTTATGTAAGATTCCAGACAGATACCTCAAGTCGATCTGCCTGGTACTTCCTCCCAGCATAAGCATTTAGGTGTTCGCAGAGACTGAACAGGAAGTGCTGAACATCAATCTGTAAGTATTTTGCTGCTATCTCTTCAAGAGGAATGAAGATTGGAACTGAATGGCGATGTATCCAAAGTGGTTTCTGTATGACAAGGTCCACGAAATAGGAATCCAGGAGGTTCCCCTCAAAAGCAGTGTGGATGCAGACACAGACTCCTCGGCTGGTCAGTTTACCACTGAGCCCTGGGACAAACAAGACGATTTCTCTCAACAGATGACAGGCGGCGGACATATTTCATTCATCCCTGCACCCCCAGCAGCTGCCCAGTATATGCAGTATGTGCTCAAGTGTTTGCTGAATGAAAGAATATCATAGGCTCTTTCTTCCCCTTGACTCTGGCCCACTTTATGAGCCTGAGTTGTCAAAACCACAGAAGAACAGTAGAAAAGAAAAACACAATGACTCCTAAACACCAAATTATTGAGGAAGATATTCTGAAGTTTTTAATTTACCTATTCCTTTTTTTTTCCCCCTGAGTGTCAAATCATCTATGATAGCCCCCAGTTCTTCCCACAATCCTCTTGTGACACAGATGGGAGAATAAACTCCCATTTTAATTGTAAAACAGAGACTGAAGGGTTTAAATTATTTGACCAATGGCAAAAAGCCAGCCAGCAGTAGAGGAAGTTCTAGTACAGGCTCTGGCCCAGGATGAACAGCTTAAATCAATGGTCTCAGCCAGCCACCAACCAATCTTCGGCCATACGGAGGCCCATCTTGGATATAAACATATGCCTACAAATAGCATGCCAGCTTTGTGAATGTGTGCTGGGGGAAAAGGGGACAAAATAATTGTTCATGAAATGAATCCAAGATAAATAATACATCCAGCAGACTAACTGATTAGAGAGAGACACAGTCAGAATCAGGTCAGAAAATGAAACCTGTAAAACGGTATGCCTGTAGAATGGCTTTCAGGTTTTCCCGCTTTGTCTCTAAAACTTGCTGCTCACTTGTCTCCAATGTCTGGTCAGGCTCTGCACTGGCAGCAGATGCTTCAATCTGCAAGACAGGCAGCAAACCAAATTGGGTACAAGGGAATATAGCACAAAGTCCCTGCCCTCACCCAACTAGACAAAAGCTAAACGCAGAGTATTTTGTGTTATGTAATTGCATCAAGAAATGCTCCAAGTGGCCAGCAAGATAGCGCTATGACGTCACAGCAGAGGAAGAATTGTGTGAGTCACAGTGCAAGGAATAAGGTAGAAATTCTGCTGGCCTGAAGAACCATTAGGATTTTGGTGGGAATGCAGAGTATCGTGAGAGGAGGAAGAAAGGGGTATGAGTAGTAGGATGAGCACAGGTCGGGCGAAACAGATGGCTGTGAAGAGACAAGGCTAGGACAGTTGGTTTGGGTCGGACAATGCAGGGTGCCAAGTGCCAGGATGGGAGAAACTGACTTTAAGACTCCCCTTCTGGCTATGACACAGAAGATGGTATCAGACTAACCCCCCCTCCGAGAACACCTGTACAAGCTGGCTAAAACACCAAAAACAAATACACAAGTGATCAAGCAAACAAACAGAAGACGGCTGGAAGGCATTAGAGAGCGACCAAAACACCTAGGATGGAAGAGTCCAGATAAATGCTCTGAAGTTAGCTGGACCCTCCCTGCAGCTTTCCCCTTCAGGGCATGTGACTGGTTTATAAGGAAGATGGCCTAATAGAAAGCTGCAGGCTAGACTTCGAAGAGGCGTCACTGTTTCAGGGAAACAAAAATTGGAGACCAGGGTTACCAGAGCAGCCTTTCTACAGGCCAGTATCCTACAGAAACAGAACGCAACATTCTACAAGCAATCTGCCCTCCTGGCATTTGCCAGTTCCCGAACTGCGTATGTGTACTGGGTACTGAGAAACCAAGCCGAAGAGACTAACCATGAAAAGCTAAACAGAGATCTCGGGAGTCTCAGCATACTGGGAAATAAAAACTGAAGCGCAGGGCCTGCCAAGAAGACGGGTCTGATAGGCCTGCCCCCTACCCCTAGACTTTCAATTCAGAGTCCTAACTAGCAGTCTACTGCAATAATCCTGGGGTGCAATCACCTGATAAATACTGACTGCAGATGTGGATAATGCTTGAGCTATGATAATGGAGTTGGGGAGGAAGCAAAACAATAATCTAAAGGACAACTTAACTGTACCTGACCAGAGAGAAGACTGAAAATAGAGAACAGTCAAAGTTCACTGTGAGGTTTCATGTCTGGGTGACAGAAAGATAGCACTAACGACAAAAGTACCAATGACTCACGTCAGGCTGAGACTGCAGTAACAGGCTTAGACGTCTATGTGGGCAGGTTAAGGAACTATTATGAAGAACTCATCTAGCCCATCAGTAATGCCTGACAATTGTCAGCTGATAGTACTATTAGCTGCAACTCTACAGGTTTGATCATTTGAGGGATCAAGGACTGAAATCCATCCAGTAAGACCAGAGGCAAAACACATCACACGTTTGTTCTTCACACCCTAGGGAAGTCTGCCAGCATCAGCCTTTTACTCACCCTGGCTTGCCGCTGCTTCACTTCAGCCCTCAGCTTATCTCGCAGAAGTCTCAGTTTATGAATCCTGGTCCTAAGAGTACTTTCCTCTGCCTGTGCTCTCTGTGGCTCTTCAAACTGCTTATGAGATCTGTTCATTTGAGTCTCTAGTTTTTCCAAGTGAGCTAAAATACCTAAGAAAGTAGAAAGGAAATTTCACAAAAAGCCAAGGATTTCAGAGGACAGAGGGTGACCCTCTTAAGAACTCTGGGGCCAGCTAAATTGTTAGACATTCACCACAATTTATATATGATTAAACCAGAGGCGCTGACAACAGAAATCTATGATCAGCAGCTTTTCAGACTGAACACGGTATACAAACTGTCTCTGATCAAGATACTATCCAAAGAGAGCATGAGACAGGCTCTGAACTGTCTACTACATGCTGATTAGACAGCAGTATTTTATCTAGGTCTACGGTTTATCACGAAAGTATATCTCTAGTGTGGAAAAGGATGATTAATGCCTTTACCAGATAGATGAAATCTCCCTTAAGAAAACTCTCCCTGAGTGACTGAATTGCTGGGCATAGGGCTGTGGGGACCATGGTCTCGGGGAACATCTAGCTCAACTGGCATAACAGTTTATAAAGACATGTTCTACGTTCTACCTTGGCGAGTAGCATCTGGGGTCTTAAAAGCCTGTGAGCAGCCATCTAAGATACTCCACTGGTCTCACCCCTTCGAGAGCAAGGGAGAATGAAGAGAACAGGATACAAGGAAAAGATTAGTCCGAAGGACTAATGGACCATAGCTACCAAGGCCTCCACCAGACTGAGTCCAGTAAAGCTAGATGGTGCCCAGCTACCACCACTGACTGCTCTGACTGGGATCACAACAAAGGGTTCCGGACAGAGCTGGAGAAGGATATAGAACAAAATTCTAACACACCAAAAAAAGACCAGAAGTTAGAGGGTTGATATGTTGTGGGGTTGTTAACCAATGTCATAAAACAACATGTGTACTACTGTTTCATGAGAAACTATTTGTTCTGTAAACCTTCACCTGACGTACAATAAAAAAAAAAAAAAAAAGACCAGATTTACTGGCCTGAAAGAGACTGGAGAAACCCCGAGAGTATGGTCCCCAGACACCCTTTTAGCTCAGTGGTGAGGTCACTTCCGAGGTTCACCGTTCAGCCAGGGATTGGACAGCCCCATAAAACAAAATGGGACTAATGAGGCACAGCAGTCCAGGGACAAGGACTAGAAGGCAGAAGGGGACAGGAAAGCTGGTGACAGGGAACTCAACAGTGTTGACATGTAGTGGGGTTGTTAACCATTGTCATAGGGCAACATATGTACTAAGTGTTTAATGAGAAACTATTTTGTTCTGTAAACCTTCATCTAAAGTGAGAATAGCAGTTTCATGAGAAACTACTTGTTCTGTAAGCCTTCACCTGAAGTACAATAAATAAATAAATAATAATAATAAAGTGAGAATAGCAGCACAACTGAAGAGGGTAGTCGATGTCACTGAACTGTGCATGTAGAAATTTTTGAAATGGTGTATCTTTGGCTATGTATATTTTCACCAAGAAAAAAAATAAAGGTCGAGAAGGGAGAAGGTTGACATGTCGTGGGGTTGTTAACCAATGTCATAAAACAATATGTGTACTACTGTTCAATGAGAAACTATTTGTTCTGTAAACCTTCACCTGAAGTACAATAAAAAAAATAAAGCGTTAAAAAGCAAAAAAAAAGAAGAAAATTCTGTACTTTTACATACATTACAGGGGAAGTCAGCACAACTGGACTAAACCAAAGCTAAGAAGTATCCTGAATACAACCAAACACTTCGAGGGACAGAGTAGCAGGGGCGGAGGTCTGGGGACCATGCTTTCAGGGGACATCTAGGTCAACTGGCATAACAAAGTTTTTTAAGAAGATATTCTGCATCCTACTTTGGTGAGTGGTGTCTGCGGTCTTAAAAGCTAGCGAGCGGCCATCTAAGATACATCAATTCGTCCCAACCCACCTGGAGTAAAGGAGAATGAACACCAAAGTCACAAGGAAAGCATTAGCCTAAGAGACAGAAAGGGCCACATAAAATGGAGACTGCAACATCCTGAGACCAGAAGAACTAGATGGTGCCCGCCTACCACCAATGATTGCCCTGACGGGGAACACAACAGAGAGTCCCTGTTGGAGCAGGAGAAAAGTGGGGAGCAGAACTCAAATTCTAGTGCAAAGACCAGACTTAATGGTCTCAAACTGGAGGAACCCCAGAGAACACAGCCCCAGACTCTGTCAACCCAGCACTAAAACCATTCCTGAGGCCAACTCTTCAGTCAAAGATTAGACTGGACTATGGCACATAAAACAATACTCGTGAAGAGTGTGCTTCTTAGCTCGAGTAGATACATGAGACTAAATTGGCAGCTCCTGTCTGGAGGTGAGATGAGAAGGCAGAGAGGGTCAGGAGCCAGTTGAATGGACATGGAGAATCAGGGGTGGAAAGGAGGTATGTGCCGTCACAGTATAGGGAGAGCAATTAGGGTCGCACAACAATGTATGTATAAATTTTTGTATGAGAGACTAACTTGAATTGTAAACTTTCACTTACAGTACAATAATAAAATAAAATAAAGGTCATAGTTCCATTGAGTTCACCAACTAATAAAACCTTTATTGAGCATTTCCTACATATTAAGACACTTGTGCTAGATGCTTTACTTGCAAAGCATGTAAAGAATTAAATACTTATTGAACATCTCCTATAAAAAACCAAACCTGTTGCCATGGTGTTGATTCCAACTCATAGCAACCCTATAGGACAGAGTAGAACTGCCCCATAGGGTTTCCAAGGAGCGGCTGGTGGATTCGAAGTGCCAAGCTTTTGCTTAGCAGCTGAGCTCTTAACCACTGCGCCACCAGGGCTCCTAAAAAGGGGCTGGGGCCTAGAAATATTTGAAGTAATTTTTCCTTGTCCAATGATCTTGGCTTGCCTGTCTTTTATGTTTTCAATGTTAGTTCCCTTTCGCCATTCTGCTCCCACACAGGACAGGTCACAAATTAGTTACAGGAGGAAAGAGCTGTCTCAGGCTGGGGGTCTTTGGGCAGCAGCTTATAAGGGGGAAGCAGGGCGCCCTTTGAATACCTCCTTTGGACTCGCCATCTTGACGTAAAGTATTCGCTGGCTCCATCTCCTCCTCAGATTTCTGAGAGCCTTCCTATGAAGCTGCCCAGGCAAGTGGGAATAAGAACCTAGATTGCCTTGCTGGCCAAAAAAAGAAAAAAGGTAACAACTCACATCCATTCACATTCAGACAAACTCAGACGGCTGGTCACACACCCGTCGGCCCCCTGGATGCCCCAAATGTCCACGCTAGAACTCCCCTTCCCCGACCCGCCCAGCCCTTTCGCCGCCCTCCTGCGCACTCCTGAGGGCAGGGCCCCTCTGCCCAGCCCTTCACCCTGGCCACGGTCTCGTCCGTTATCTGGTCTTACTTTCCCTTTACGTCTTCTCTTGCTCAGCCAGGCCAGAGATGTGAGTTCCCGCCTTCCTCGTCTTCAAAACTAGCCCAATAGGTCCCAGCGTCCTTCGCGCTCCCACCGTACAAAAACATGGCGGCGCTCAGGATCCCTCCCCGATCCCAGAATGCACCGGAGAGTAAGCCCAGCCTTTCTGCTGGTCAGAAAGATGGCAGCCTCTAGCGCAGAGCCACAATTCCTGGTGCAGTACTTGGTGCTACGAAAGGATCTATCGCGGGCTCCGTTCTCCTGGCCAGCAGGCGCCTTGGTAGCGCAGGCTTGTCACGCAGCCACCGCGGCCTTGCATATTCACCGCAACCACCCACACACGGCGGCTTACCTCCAGGAGCTGGGGCGCATGCGCAAGGTGGTTCTGGAGGTGAGACATACCCCCGCGGGGGGGAGCGAAACGCTGAGGCCGCCGAGACCGGAAGTGGGTGTGGTCTTGCATCCAAGACTAACTTCGTGGAGTGGGTGTGGCGTTAGGTTTTGGAGGGGCTTTGAGGCTTGAGCTGCTTACTGCTCATTCTCTTGGCTGGGAAGGGCCGGACTGTGTGAAGAGCGGACATCGGGTCCTTTCTTAATACTTACCTGCACCTCTCCGGTCCCACTGTGAACTGGTGGTTCCCGCGTCCGTGTGGATGTGTGTGTGGGCGGAGACTGGTGGAGTATGGCCATGCCTTTGGCCTGTGCAAAGGCGGGCGTTTTAAAGCCGTGCCAAAAAATATGTCGCGCTCGCAAAACCGACCCAGAAGGAATAAGGACTCAGGATGCCTTATTGCCAAGGGAGCAGTGCGCGGTGAAGTCAAGCATTTACCTGGATATGATGCCACATTGTTTTAAAATAAATGTTAAAAATCCTAGATTGACCTAAGAATCAGAAATACCATACACCAAGGTGTAAATCGGTACGCCTTTTAAAAAATAACGATAAGGTTCTGGCAGAGTCCCTGGGTGTGCAAATGGTAACGCTCACTTGGCAAGGTTGGTGGTTGGAGGCCGGAGGCCACTTAGAAGCGCCTGGGAAGAAAGGCCTGGCCATGTACTTACGAAAAAATCAGCGATTGGAAACCCTATGGAGCGCACAGTTCTACTCTGACACACATGGGGTTATCATGAGTCAGAATCGACTCTAGGGCATCTGGTACTGGTAGAGGAAGGGTTTGCACTCTGACACGTCCGAAGACTTCAGTCTAACCAGTTGTACAATGCTGCTGCCTGGTGCCGAAGAAGACGGAAGGGGAAGTTAATATGGCTTTGGCGGAAAGTAACTGCTGGACGTAATGGATTCAGAGCGGCAATCCCAGCATTCTCTAATTTGATAAGACGAGCTTCTAGTTATCTTTGTGCCCCGTGGCTTCACTGGCAAGAAATATACATTATGCAAAATAACACACTAATTATCTTTATTTTCTAAGTGATAATTTTAGTACTTCCTGTAATGGGATTCAGCGTGGGTGGCAAGGATGACCCAGAAACGACTGGAGAAGGATGTGTGAGAATAGTTTGCCCTCCCTTGACTAAACAAGTGAGAGCTATCCCAGCAGAAGGAAAACACTTCTAGGCTTGGGTGGGGAGGGCATGGAGGGGTGTAGGGAGGCAGAGGTTGAAGTGATTTCTTAAACCCTTCCATTAGTCAGCTCTTATAGTCAGAGCTGGCTGGAGGATTAGGGATAGCTGTTGTGGGCATCTGGCCATAAGAGAGCTATAAAATGGATAGAGTAATTACTGACAACTCATAGAACACTCAAGAAGGAAGAGAAAAATCTCCATTTTACAAACAGGAATCTTAAGCCTCACTCCAGTCTGCCCCCAGGCAGCTTACCTAGGATCCTACAGTAAGTGAATGGTGAACCTGGAATGGAACTGTTGCTCCTGGAGACGTGCTCTACAGCCGCTTTTTCGGTAAAGCTGTTACTCCACTTTCAGTTAAGAGGAAGCCCCCTTTTATCTGGGCATTTTGACACTTCCTAAATGGACTAGTCAATCTGTCTTCTGTGTTCTGCTCCCTGTAGGCCCCAGATGAGAACACTCTAAAGGAGCTCGCTGAGACCCTGCAGCAGAAGAACATCGACCACGTGCTGTGGCTGGAGCAGCCAGAGAACATCGCCACTTGCATTGCACTACGGCCCTACCCCAAGGAAGAAGTGAACCAGTATTTGAAGAAGTTACGATTATTCAAATGACTACTGTTACCAGTTGCTTTGCTCAGCTGGACCCAGAACAGCAAGCAGTCCACCCCTAAGCATCATGTACTTTGAATGTCAACTTGCTCTTCCCTTTAAGTTATGACAGTTTCTTGAGGGTCAAGCATATGTTCATATTAAAGTTGTCATTAATAAATACTTCCTCTTTCTGTTCAGGTGGGGAAAGTAGGTGAGCAGCAATATGGTCTACAGGTCATTGCTTAACTGGAAAATTTGGTTAGACTCTTATACAGGGGTCAAGGAAGCTCCCTCGCTCTCAGTGGGTCATGCATTGAGGTGACCTGTCAATCCTTTAAAGCTTGAAATGACCCTAAAACCCAGCCGTGACCACCAGGTACACAAATAATGGGACAGGAAAGAAGAGCTCAAGGTTGTTTTTCCCCTATGTAATAACAATACTTTTAATTTTGTTCATGAATAAATTCATATATAGTTAAGAAGTGTCTCTTAAAGTTTAAAGTACCATCATTATATGATTTGATTTTTCAAGTCTTAGGATTTCACTAAATGCTATTCATGCAGAACATCAGAATCTGTCTTTACCCATAACACCTTCCTAAGCCTCAGGCCTACAAATGCTCTTTTTACTTCAGAGTCCTGCTACTGCAAACTTCAAACTTACTCCCTTCTCTACTCATTCAAAACCCAGCTCCTCCTGACTTAATGATAACCTAACATTTATTGAGTACATGCTGTGTGCCAAGGACTGCTAAGTGGCTTATATACATTACCCTGTTTAATCTTTACCATGACCTTATAAGGTAGGTACTTTTATTAACAGCATTTTGCATGTCGGGAAACTGAAGCACAAAGAGATTAGATATCTTGCTCCAAATCATATAATTAATGGTGAGTCAGGATTTAAACCTAGCCAGTCTGCACCTGGGCTGTCAACTAGTACACAATACTTCCAGTACACAACACATGTTCATATTAAAGTTGTTATTAATAAGTACTTCCTCTGTCCAGGTCTACAGGCCATTGCTTAAATAGAAGATTTGATTAGACTCCTCTACAGGGGTCAAGGGAAACTTCTTTTTTGTTAAGAATAACAGAGTTCTTCCAGTCACCCAGGCTTAAAACCAGGGCTTTGAACTGGTTCTGCCTGGTTTAGTCATGGCCAACGAAGCAAAACCCAAACAGATCTGAACTTTTTGAACGTAGGTGAAGCTGAACAGGAAAAATTACAGGTCAAAGTCCTGCAAGAAACTTAATCTCCCTCTTAGAAAACAAGGGCAGTGTGCATGTTGCATAGCAACCAAATCCTCTAACTGGCAGAGTCAGAAACAGTGGTGCCCTGCTCAAAGATGGCAGCCAACCATGCAGCTTTGAATGTGTGTCACTCTCCACATTCCTGGCAATAATCCAATCTCCCGCATCAGGCTCCTGAAGGGGATCACTATGCCTCTTCCAAGTCTCCCATTCCAGGGCTTCCACCTATAATTTTTCCTGTCCCAGTTATAAATCTGCTTCACCCAAATTTTTAAAAATTCAGGTCTATTTCAATTTAGCTTTGTCAGACATGACTGAAGCAGTTCGAACCAGTCTGAAGCCCAGCTTAAAACCTTTCCTTTGAATTTCTTATTTCTTATTCTTCACATCCAGTTGACAAATTTCACTGAATCTAACACATCAACTTTAAGATGCAATGTCATTTTATGAACTGTGAAGAAATGCTACAAAGTGCTGGGAGGGTAGAGGGGAAAAGGTGGACAGGCCTCAATGTTAGCCCTACTGCCCACAGCTACCCAGGACGTACCTCCTCTAAGCCTAAAGATGACTTCCATTTACACCCTTGGAATGAGTTTAGCACAGTAGTTCTCAAACTGTAGTGTGGATCAGAATCACATGGAATGCTTATTCAAACACAGATCCCACCTCCAGATTTCAGATTCAGCATATCTGGAGTGAGACCCCAGAATTTGCATTTCCAACACACTATGCTGATGCTACTAGTCCCAGTACCACACTTTGAGAACCACTGGTCAAGAGGAAAAGGTATTTGGTATTAAAGGAAGAAAGTTTTCTCTCCCTGCCACCTTTTTAGCATTTCATGCAATACTTTCTCTTCATTTAACAGCCATGCCTGCTTAGAAAACATAAGTAACTAAAGCCCACACTCAAAGAAAGGTGGGATATTTCCTTTAGCATCTGAGTCAACTAAATGGAATGTGACCTCAAGAGTTCTCACATACTTTGCCTGTGGCGTAATCCATGGCTGTGCCCCCCCACCCAGCACAGTCCAGGAAACAGGATGGGTCCCTATTTTGCTGCCACTTTAGCTCAAAGTCATGTGTGCACTCTTTCAGTGCCCAGCACAGTACCGGGTACAAAATAGACACCACAGGCAAACATGAGATGTTAGCAGTAGGACTGGAGAAGAGAGAAAGACATTAAAATTATTTTAGGAGTCCAAGGAATTGGATGAGCAATGAAATGTGGAAGCAGGTGAGCCAAGGAGGGAGAGGGTAAGGATTTCTCTCTGTCTTCCACCAAGAGAAACTGGTGGATTTAGTATTCTTTATGAGGTCATGGAGCCCTGGTGGTGCAGTTGTTAAAAGCTCGGCTGCTAACCAAATGGTTGGCAGTTCAGATCCACTAGCTGCCCCTTGGAAGCCCTACAGGGCAGTTCTACTCTGTCCTATAGGGTCACTATGAGTCGGAATTGGGTTTGGTTATATGAGATCATATATACAGAACTAACTGAGTATGTAAGTTCTCACAAAATAAAACAAAATATTTCTTAAACATCTATCGTATGACCTAGCCACTCCATTCCTAGGTATTAACCAAGAAAAATTAAAACATATGTTCACACGAAGACTTGAACATGAATGTTCATAGCAGTTTTTTTCACAATAGTCCCATACTGAAAGGAACACAAATGTCCATCGACAGGTGAATCGATAAACAAGTTGTGATAAATCTATAAAATGGAATACTACTCAGCAATCAAAAGGAAGGAACTACTCGTACAGGCTTCAACATGGGTAAATCTCAGAATCATTATGCTGAGTGGAAGAAGCCAAAGACAAAAGACTACATACTGCATGATTCCAGTTATATAAAGCCAAACTAATCTATAATAACAAAAAGCAGATTGGTGATTGCCTGGAGTCAGGCATGGAGGGAGGGTGGACTATAAACGGGTAATAAAAATCTTTTGGGGTGATGGAAATTTTCTGTGTCTTGATTGAACTGGTAGTTTCACAGGTATATACAATTGTCAAAACTAAATCGCATACTTTAAATGTATGAAATTCAGTTTACATAATTATTCCTCAATAAAGTTGACAAGAAAAAAAATTAAAGAAAAAGAAATGCTACCAATTAAGTTAAGACATGCCAACTGATTGTAAGACATATTTTAATTTAAAAGATATTAAAATATATATGGATGTGTCTATGTATGTATATGTATATATTACGTAGTCCCCAACTTACGACAGGGTTTCATTCTGACGGTTCTGACATAAGTTGAATACTTTTTTTTTTTTAGTTTTCATTATGATTGCCTTTTATTATCAGTATCTTTATAAATACAATCTTTCAATATCTGCCAGTGAACATCTGAGACTGATAACATCAGCAAATTATGCACTGTAACATTGTATGTAGTAGATATTACTAACAATAAGATGTACAAAAAACTTTTTTTCTTTTCTAAATTGTGCTTTAGATGAAGGTTTATAGAGCAAATTAGTTTCTCATTAAACAATTAATACACATATTGTTTTGTGACATTGGTTGCCAACCCCATGACGTGCCAACACTCTTCCCTTCTCAACCTTGGGTTCCCCATTTCCATTCATCCAGCTTTCCTGTCCCCTTCTGCCTTTGTCCATGCGCCTGGGCTGGTGTGCCCATTTAGTCTCGTATTCGTGGTTGAGCTACATGTATTATCGTTTGTTTTATGGGCCTGTCTAATCTTTGGCTAAAGGGTGAACCTCAGCAGTGACTTCAGTACTGAGTTAAAAGGGTGATCAGGGGCCATACTCTCAGGGTTTTTGCAGTCTCTGTCAGACCAGTAAGTCTGGTCTTTTTTTGTGAGTTAAAATTTTGTTCTACATATTTCTCCCACTGTGTCTGGGACCCTCTATTGTGATCCCTGTCAGAGCAGTTGGTGGTGGTAGCGGAGCACCATCTAGTTGTGCTGGACTCAGTCTGGTGGAGGCTGTGGTAGTTGTGGTCCATTAGTCCTTTGGACTAATCTTTCTGTTGTGTCTTTGGTTTTCTTCATTCTCCCTTGCTTCAGATGAGCTGGGACCAGTGTAGTATCTTAGATGGCCACGCACAACTTTTAAGACCCCAGACGCTACCCACCAAAGTAGGATGTAGAACATTTTCTTTATAAACTATGTTATGTCAATTGATCTAGATGTCCCCTGAGACCATGGACCCCAGCCCTCAGCCCAGTAATTTGGCCCCTCAGGACTCTGGATTTGTCTATGAAGCTTCCATGACTTTGCCTTGGTCAAGTTGTGCTGACTTCTGCAGTATTGTGTACTGTCTTACCCTTCACCAAAGTTACAACTTATCTATTGTCTAGTTGGCGTTTTTCCTTCCCTACCCCTCCCGTCCCCGTAACCATCAAAGATTGTTTCTTTCTATGGGTGAACGTTTTCATGAGTTTTTATAATAGTAGTCTCATACAGTATTTGTCCTTTTATGATTGACTTATTTCACTCAGCACAAAGCCCTCCAGATTCATCCATGTTGTGAGATGTTTCACAGATTCATCATTGTTCTTTATCATTGCGTAGTATTCCATTGTGTGTATTTACCATAATTTGTTTATCCATTCATCTGTTGATGGGCACTTTTTGCTATTGTGAATAATGCTGCAGTGAACATGGGTGTGAATATGTCTATCCGTGTGACAACTCTTATTTCTCTAGGATACATTCCTAGGCGTGGGATTGCTGGATTGTATGGTATTTCTATTTCTAGATTTTTAAGGAAGCACCATATTGTTTTCCAAACTGATTGTACCATTTTGCATTCCCATCAGCAGTGCATAAGAGTTCCAGTCTCCTGCAGCCTCTCCAACATTTGTTATTTTCTGCTCTTTTGATTCATGCCAGTAATGTAGGGGTGAGATGATATCTCATGGTAGTTTTTATTTGCATTTCTCCAATGGCTAGTGATTGCGAGCATTTCCTCATGTGTCTGTTAGCCCCCTGAATGTCTTCTTTGGTGAAGTGTCTGTTCATATCCTTTACCCACTTTTTAATTGGATTATTTGTCTTTTTGTTGTAGAGGTGTTGGATTTTCTTGTAGATTTTAGAGATTAGACTTTGTACAACTTGTAATGTCCAAAATTTTTTTCCCAATCTGTAGGTTCTCTTCTGGTGAAGTCTTTTGATCATCAAGTGTTTAATTTTTAGAAGATCCCAGTGATCTAGCTTATCTTCTGGTGTTTGTGTGTTGTTAGTTATGGTTTGCATCCTATTTATGCTGTGTGTTAGGGTCTCTAGTGTTGACTCTATTTTTTCTTCTATGATCTTTATAGTTTGTTGTTTTATATTTAGGTCTTTGATCCATTTTAAGTTAGTTTTTGTGTATGGTGTGAGGTATGGGTTCTGTCTCATTTTTTTTTACGGATGGAAATCCAGTTTTGCCAGAACCATTTGTTGAAAAGACTGTCTTTTCCCCATTTAATGGACTTTGGGCCTTTCTCAAAGATCAGGTGACAGTAGGTGGATGTATTCACATCTCAGTTCTGGATTCTGTTCCATTGGTCAATGTGTCTGTCATTGTACCAGTACTAGGCTGTTTTGACTACCATACCTGTGTAGTAGGTTTTGAGGTCAGGTAGTGTGAAGCCTCCTACTTCATTCTTCAGTAGTGCTTTACTTATCTTGGGCCTCTTTCCTTTCCACATAAAGTTAATGATTAGTTTTTCTATCTCATTAAAGATTGCTGTTGGTATTTGGATCAGGATTGCATTGTATTTGTAGACTGCTTTGGGTAGAATTGACATTTTCACAATGTTCTACCTATCCATGATCATGGTATGTTTTTCCATTTATATAGGTGTCTTTTGGTTTCTTGTGATAGTGTTTAGTCATTTTTCTTTGTATAGGTCTTTACATCCCTGGTTAGATTTATTCCTAAGTATTTTAATTTTTTAGGGGTTATTAAAAATGGTATTGCTTTCTTGATTTTTCTTTTCATAATTCTTTTTATCTGTTATAGGGATCCACCTGATTTTTGTATGTTTATCTTGTGTCCTTCTACTCTGTGAATCTTTCTATTAGTCCCAGTAGTTTTCTTGATAAGTCTTTTGGGTTCTCTATCTATAGTATCATATCATCTGCAAATAGGGAGAGTTTTACTTCTTCCTTACCAATTTGGTTGCCCTTTATTTCTTTTTCTTGCCGTATTGTGCTAGCTAGGACTTCCAGCACAATGTTAAATAGGAGTGGTGATAAAGGGCATTGTTGCGTTGTTCCTATTCTCAGGGGGAATGTTCTCAGCCAAAAAAATTTTTAAAAGACAGTTATAAATGTGGTTCATCATAACTCGAATATGTCGTAAACTGGGGACTACATGTGTGTGTATGTGTGTGTATATATATATGCATATATATATATATATATACTTACTTATATATATATACATATTTATTTATTAGATTTGATGAAATTCCACAAGTACTACATCTACTTTCCTGTAATTTCCAGTGTTACTACCATGTGTCAAGCTTTCATTTTGCCAGTCAGAGCATCTTACTGCTCTGCTCACCCAGTATATTGTAGTTCCAATCCAGCAAACATTCTGCCCCTAGGTTTTTACAGAATCATTGAACACCTTGATCATTATAAACTCCCACTTGCCCATGAAATATTAAAACTCCTTAGCTTAGCATTCAGGCCCTCCACAATCATATTTTCTACCTGTCTTTTTACATGAATCTTCTACTGTCCCCTTCTCCAAACTGGACATTTCAACAAAGATGCTCTAGTAGCTGCTCTCCAGTCTCTGGCCTGGGGCCTGAACATTAGTACTGTTCCCCTCCCTTTCCTGCCTCTGGACTTCAACTACTTCCAGCTCAACTGTTATCACCTTCACAAAGTTTTACCCAGCCCAAAATGATAATTCCCTTCTCTGAACATCCGTAATATTGTATAATGTTTAAAATATTTCTATAAACATTTGGACACACCTACTGAAGCAAAGTTTATAAGGGGTAATTTATTCAACAAATGGTTGCTGCATGTCTACTGCGGCAGGTTGAACAAAGAGCTGAGGATATAAAGATGAATAAAACAGTTTTTGCTCTCATGTAGCTAAGAATCTAGTGGGAAGACAGATAAACAGATAACAAAAAGAGAAATGTACTTCTGGCAAAATGGTGCTCTAGACAGAAGCACCACGCTGTTCCTCCACAGTAAAGATCCGAAAAACTAAGCCAAACAGAGAAAACAACAATCCTGAAACCCTAAAACATCAAATGAAGAGATAAAGAACTCAGCCAAGCACCAAATGGAGTGAGAAAACTGACAGAAAATGGAGAGCAAGGAGAGATTCATGCAGAGGTCCCCTACCAGCTAATGCAGCACAGATCCCACATCTTAGACTCCTATCAGAAAACAGGGGGTACGAGAAACCAGCTTCAAGGAGCTTCCAGCGGGAGACAAAACAACTGGTAATTTGCAATATACGCTTTCCCACCCCCCATCTTTCTTCACCCCCACTTGGCCTCCTCTGCTTCCCGTGGACTCAGTCTCTTGTCCGAGAAACACTGGCTGCTTGGATTCCACCAGCCCGCACTAGCTGGTTCTCTGAGTGCCATTTGTTGGCAGCTGGTGTTGCTTTTTTTTTTCTGCTTCTTTTGATTTCTTCTTTACCTCTCACCACCTACCCCTCCTTTTGCTCAAATACCTGGCTCTGTGCACCATCTTTGCTTCTTCCCGGGGGGCTGTGGAGCTCCGTTTGAGTGTGAAGCTGCTTCGCGGTCTGGGCTGCCGCACTGGTGGGATCCCGGGGCTTTTGTTCGTTTGTTTGTTTTGAATTGTTTGTTTGTTTTCTTTTCCTTTTCTTGAGTTGGGAGCCCTTTCTGGCCAGGCAATGCTGCGTGGCAAGGAGACCTCCCCCTCGCCTTGCACAGACGTGCAGAGGGTTCCCTGAGGGCATTTCTTTTTTCGTTGTTGTTTTTTTTTCTTTTTTTTTGTTCTTTTGGGGACTTTTCTTGTTCTTTTTTTTTTAGTTTGTTTTGTTTTGTTTTCCCTCTTTTTCTCTTTCTTCATTACTCAGTTTCTCGTCTCTCTATATCTTCCTTCTCTTTCTGTTCCCTGAATACCTGGCATTGTATACCTCTACGCCTTCTAGCCAGGCTGTACTGCAACACGTGGGAACGACTTCCTCAGACCTCATAGCTGCACCAGTGGGATGCCTGGGAACTTTGTGGTTCTTTAACCTTTCCAATTTTTATTTATTCATTCTTTTCTTTTCTTCCTCTTCCCCTTTCTCTTTTTCTCCATTTCATAGTCTCTCATCTCTCCACCCCAATGGCAAGCTCCCCTAGCATTCTTTTTGGTTTGTTTGTATGTTTTTGGCTCCTGTTCTTCTCTCCTCTCTCCCATATCCATCTTAGCTCCACACATAACAATCTCCCCGCTACATCCTGCCTACCTGCACCGTGCGCTTAACATCACACAACCAAGCAGCACAGGCACGGCCTACTGGAACCTGCCCTGCACTGATTACCAACCCACCCTGGTGGCTGTAGTAAGTGCCACCAACAACCCGTCCCAGTAACTCCTCTTCAGCTAGACCTGCCCTGCTGTACCATATCTGAGTGACTGACCCTGCCAATTGGAGAAGGAGGCAAAAAGTATCGTGCCCACAGATGAGCAAACGACAAAGAACACACAGTCCGCCTGCTCAGACATAGTCAAATTTTAAAATAAAAAGGGATGAAACAAACAAATCTACAATCAATAAACAAGAAAAATAACTACTGCATGCCCTGAAGACAGCAGACAATATCAAAAAAATTTACAAAAACAGAACAGGATGGTTCCAGTAAGCTTCCAAAATAAAACACCAGATGACTTTCCAGTGGAAGAAAATACACTGGAACTACCTGATAGGGAATTCAAATCTCTAATACTCAGAATTCTTCAAGAGCTGAGGCAAAAAGCTGACACACATGAGGAAAAAATAGACAAATTCATGGAAAATACAGACAAAAAATTGGAACAATTCAGGAAAATAAAGCAGGAACAAAATGCCAAAATAAATTCACAGCTAGACATTATACAAAAACGACAATTAGAAATCCAAAAGATAAACAACAAGATTTCAGAAATGGACGGTGTCACAGAAGGGCTGAGAAGCAGATTTGAAATGGTGGAAGACAGGATCAGTGGAATTGAAGACAAACACTTGGATACAACTCTGTTTCAGGAAAACTCAGAAAAAAGAACAAAGAAAAATGAAGAGACCTTGAGAGTTATGTGGGATACAATCAAAAGAAAAAATTTTGAATGATTGGAATTCCAGAACGGGGGAGAAAACAGAAAACACAGAGAGGATCATTGAAGAACTTCTGACAGAAAACTTCCCCAATATCATGAAAGATGAAAAGCTGGCATTCCAAGAAGCTCAACGAACCCCATATAGGAGAGACCCCAAAAGAAAATCACCAAGGCATATCATAATCACACTCGCCAAAACCAAAGACAAACAAAGAATCCTGAGAGCAGCTCGTGAAAAACAAGAAGTCACATACAAAGGTGAAACAATAAGACTAAGCTCAGATTATTCGGCAGAAACCATGCAGGCAAGAAGGCAATGGGATGACATATATAAAATCTTGAAAGAAAAAAATTGTCAGCCAAGAATAATATAGCCTGCAAAACTCTCTTTCAAATTTGATGGTGAAATTAGGTCATTTCCAGATAAACAGAAATTAAGGTAATATGTAAAAGTCAAACCAAACTTACAAGAATTATTAAAGGGGGTTCTTTGATCTGAGGACAAACAACTTCAGCTCACAGGCAGAATGTAGGATGCAGGATCGTACCAGCCAGATACCAATCTAGGAAATTAACTCCTGAGGACTATCCAAAACCAAAATAAATACAACCAGGAATCAGAGCAGTTAATCAGTAAATGACAACAACATCAAAACAATAAAAGACTGAATAAACAGCATACGTATAGAACCTTCTAATGGAGAGAAAGGCAAGGTGATACCAAGTAATGGTAGACTGCTTCAAACTTAGAAAGATAAGGGTAAAATTCATGGTAACCACAAAGAAAGTTAACAAACCAACTCATAAAAATAAACACGAAAAACATAAAGTCTCGGCAAAAACAAAACCTACAAAAACAAAAGAAATGAAAAAGAAATCCACAAACAAAAGTAACTCAGCACAAGAGAGTAAGAAGAACAAAGAAAACGTCAGCACCACACAAAAAAACACTACAAAATGACAGCAACAAACTCACATCTATCAATAATTACACTGAATGTAAATGGACTCAATGCACCCATAAAGAGACGGAGAGTGGCAGAATGGATAGGAAAACAGGATCCATCAATATGCTGTCTACAAGAGACACACCTTAGAAACAAAGACATGAATTTATTAAAGGTCAAAGGTTGGAAAAAAATACATCAAGCTAACAACTACCAAAAAAGAGCAGGAGTGGGAATTCTAATCTCAGATAAAATAGACTTTAAAACAAAATCTACCATAAAAGACAAAGGACACTATATAATGGTTAAGGGGATGATCCATCATGAAGACATAACCATAATAAACATCTGCGCACCCAATGACAGGGCTCCAAAATACATAAAACAAACTCTAACAACACTGAAAAGAGAAACTGACAGTTCCACAATAATAGCAGCAGACTTCAACACACCACTCTCAGTAAAGGACTGAACAACTAAGAAGAAACTCAGCAACGATACAGAAGACCTAAAGGGCACAATCAGCCAACTGGACCTCATAGACATATATAGAATGCTCCATCCAACCACTGCAAAGTACACGTTCTTTTTCAATGCCCATGGAACGTTCTCCAGAATAGACCACCTCTTAGGCCACAGAGCAATCCTCAACAAGATCCAAAACGCTGAGATAATTCAAAGTATCTTCTCTGACCACAATGCCATCAAGGTAAAAATTAACAAGAAAAAGAGGAAGGAAAAATAATCAATTACATGGAAACTGAATAATACCCTCCTTACACATCACTGGGTAATAGAAGAAATCAGAGAGGGAATGAAAAAATTCCTAGAATCAAATGAGAATGAAGACACATCATACCAAAAACTTTGGGACACAGCAAAGGCAGTCCTCAGAGGACAATTTATAGCAATAGATGCACATATCAAAAAAGAAGAAAGGGACAAAATTGAAACATTAACTACAGAACTCAAACAAATAGAAAGAGAACAGCACAAAAAGCCCACAACCACCGGAAGAGGGGAAATAGTAAGGATCAGAGCAGAAATAAATGAAATAGAGAACAGAAAAAAAATAGAAAGAATTAATAAAACCAAAAGTTGGTTCTTTGAAAGAATCGGCAAACCACTGCCCAGACTGACAAAAGAAAAACAGGAGAGGACGCAAATAACCCAAATAAGAAATGAAATGGGGGACATTACAACAGACCCAACTGAAATAAAAAGGATTATAACAGAATATTATGAAAAACTATACTCCAACAAATTTGAAAACCTAGAGGAAATGGATAAATTTCTAGAAACACACGGCCTACCAAAACTACAACAAAGTGATGTTGAAAATCTGAACAGACCCATAACAAGAGAAGAGATTGAAAAGGTAATAAAAAAAACTCTCAACCAAAAAAAGCCCAGGCCCAGATGGCTTAACTGGAGACTTCTACAAGATTTACAGAAGAGCTTGTACCAGTACTACTCAAGCTATTTCAGGGCCTAGAAGAGGAAGCAACACTTCCAAATTCATTCTATGAAGCCAGCATAACGCTGATACCAAAACCAGGCAAAGACGTCACAAAAAAAGAAAATTACAGACCAATATCTCTCATGAATATAGATGCAAAAATTGTAGCCAATAGAACTCAGCATCATATAAAAAAAAAATAATACACCACCACCAAGTAGGATTCATACCAGGTATACAAGGATGGTTCAACATAAGAAAATCAATCAACGTAATCCACCACATAAATAAAAGGAAAGAAAAGAATCACATGATCATCTCAATTGACGCAGAAAAGGCATTTGACAAAGTCCAACACCCATTCCTGATAAAAAACTCTCAATAAAATAGGTATAGAAGGGAACTTTCTCAACATAATAAAGGGCATCTATGCAAAACCAATGGCCAACATCATTCTTAATGGAGAGAGGCTGAAAACATTCCCCTTGAAAACAGGAACAAGACAAGGATGCCCTTTACCACCACTCCTATTTAACATTGTGCTGGAAGTTCTAGCTAGATCAATAAGGCAAGAAAAAGAAATAAAGGGCATCCAAATTGGTAATAAAGAAGTTAAACTGTCCCTGTTTGCAGATGATATGATACTATCCATAGAAAACCCTAAAGACTCTGTGAGAAATCTACTGGAACTAATAGAAAGATTCAGCAGAGTAGCAGGCTACAAGATAAACATTCAAAAATCAGTTGGATTCCTATACACAAATAAGGAGAATGATGAAAAGGAAATCAGGAAAACAATACCATTTATAATAGCCCCTAAAAAGATAAAATACTTAGGAATAAATCTGACCCAGGATGAAAAAGACCTATACAAAGAAAACTACAAAACCCTACTGCATGAAACCCAAAGGGATCTACATAAATGGAAAAACATACCATGCTCATGGATACACAGACTCAACGTTGTGAAAATGACAATTCTACCCAAAGCAATTTGCAAATATAACACAATCCCGATCCAAATACCAACAACTTTCTTCAAAGAGATGGAAAAACTAATCATTAGCTTTATATGGAAAGGAAAGAAGACCCGAATAAGTAAAGCACTACTGAAGAAGAAGAATAAAGTTGGAGGACTCACACTACCTGACTTCAGAACCTACTATACAGCTACAGTAGTCAAAACAGCCTGGTACTGGTACAATGACAGATACATTGACCAATGGAACAGAATTGAGAACCCAGATGTAAATCCATCCACCTACAGTCACCTGATCTTCGACAAGAGCCCAAGGTCCATCAAATGGGGAAAAGACAGTCTTTGTAACAAATGGTGCTGGCAAAACTGGATATCCATCTGCAAAAAAATGAAACAGGACCCATATCTCACGCCATATACAAAAACTACTTCAAAATGGATCAAAGACCTGAATATAAAGCCTAAGACTATAAAGTTTATAGAAGAAAAAATAGGACCAACACTACAGGCCTTAATACACAGCATTAACAGGATACAAACCATAACCATCAACGCACAAAACCCAATAGATAAGCTAGATAACTGGGATCTTCTGAAAATCAAACACCTATGCTCTTCAAAAGACTTCACCAAAAGAGTCAAAAGAGAACCTACAGACTGGGAAAAAATTTTTGGACAGTATAAGTCAGTCAAAGTCTAATCTCCATAATCTACAAGAAAATCCAACACCTCTACAACAAAAAGACAAATAATCCTAGTAAAAAATGGGGAAAGTAAATGAACAGACACTTCACCAAAGAAGACATTCAAATGGCCAACAGACCCATGAGGAAATGCTCACGATCACTAGCCATTAGAGAAATGCAAATTAAAACCACAGTGAGATACCATCTCACCCTGGCATTACTGGCACGAATCAAAAACACTGGAAATAAGAAATGTTGGAGGGGCTGCGGGGAGATCAGGACTCTTGTGCACTGCTGGTGGGAATGCAAAATGATAAAACCATTTTGGAAAATGATATGGCGCTTCCTTAGAAAGCTAGAAATAGACATACCATTCGATCCAGCAATCCCACTCCTAGGAATATATCCTAGAGAAATGAGTCGTCACTCGAATAGACATATGCACACCTATGTTCGTGGCAGCATTGTTCACAATAGCAAAACGATGGGAAACAACCTAGATGCCCATCAACAGGTGAATGGATAAACAAACTATGGTACATACACACAATGGAGTACTATGCAACGAGAAAGAACAGCAATGAATCTGTGAAGCATCTCATAACATGGATGAAACTGGAGGACATTATGCTGAGTGAAATCAGTCAATCACAGAAGGACAAATATTGTATGAGACCCCTATTGTAAAAACCCATGAAAAAGTTCACACACAAAATGTAACAATCTTTGTTGGTTACCAAGGATGGGAGGGGTGGGGGGGGGGAAATATTAAATAGGCAATAGATAAGTGGTATCTTGGGTGAAGGGTGAGACAGTATACAATACAGGGTGTAATTTTTTCCCCCACCACCTACTTACTAAGACTACTAAGATACAGATACTAAGATTTTCCTTTATAAGAGAAGATCTCTTGAAATGAGGACAGTGGATAGGGCCTCCAGTGAGAACTGGTAGAGCTGAGGGAAGAACCAACTCCAGGATGGCAAGTGAAGAAGAGTTTTCAAGGCGAAGAGATCAAGAGCAGCATGGAATAAGTAGATAAGAACTGAAAGCATTTAGTGATTGGGAATATATCAGTGAACTTGGTAAGAGCAGTTTAAGTAGCATAATGAGAGTGGAAACCAGATTGTAGTCTTTCGAGGCAAGAATGGGAGTGATGATAAGAGGTGGAGACTATTCTTTCAAGAAGCTTGAATGAGAAGAGAGAAGATAGTTGTGGAATGGAGGTTGGAAAGATGAATGTTGGGCCCTATTGGGAGAAAAGTCTTAGATGGAAGAGGCTTGAGCAAGTTGATAGATAAAGAGGAGGGTAAAGAGAGGAGACACTGAAGTTACTAAATAGAATGGCTGATAAAACAAATCCAGAGAAAATAGGAAGAGGTGGAATCAAGGACATAAATAAGGACTGGTCTTGAACAGAGAGAGAAATCTTCTCTTCTGAGACTGGAGGAAAGGAGGTGGAGGAAAGGTGTGGATATAGTTAAGTTTATAAATTGGAGGAGGAAGAAAGTTTAAGTTGACCACACCTGTTGACTTTATTTTTTTTCTGTGAAGTAGAAAACATATTCAGCACTGTTTAGATGGCATAGCATAGTGGTTAAGAGCTCAGACTCTGGTGTAAAACTGCCTGAGTCCAAATCCTGGCTCTTGTACTTTCAAGTCACCCAACTTCCTTGATCCCCAGTTCCCTCATCTGTAAAGTAGGGATTTACAGGCGGATTAAATGAGCTACTAAATCTGTATGCACAAATCCCTTAAAACAGTGCCTGGGCACTTGGTGCTAGAGCCTAAGAATAAAAAGATCCATAAGACACAGCTCTTGCCCTCAAAGAGTTCTCAGTCAAGCCAGCCCGTTGTCTAATTCCCTTTCTTTTTCTAGGGAGTGATGTCATTCAAAAACCACCATGCACTCCCTGCTATTTCAAGTCAATTAGGAAAATGTTTCCAAATGACAACTGTCCTTGTTTATTTTATTTTTAATCTGCAGTAAGGCACAGTGATAAAGCCAGAGAGAGATGAGCCACACCTGGGAGAGGGCGGCTCAGGCAAATCCCTAAAGCAGAGATGTGAGCACAGACAGCAAAATCTTCTACCTGAGTGATGAAAGGACAGTACTCATGTGCTGACCCTCTGAGAGCAAGGGCAATGGCAGGACAATAGCAGGTCTTCTTACTAGTATCAACTAGATCATTATCATTTGAACTAGACTAGTGGTTGTCAGAGTGTAGTCTCTAGACCAGCAGCCTCAGCATCACCTGGGAACGTGTGAGAAATGCAAATTTTTGAATCCCACTCAGACTTACTGAATCAGAAACTCTGTGTATGCTATCTAGAAGCAGCCTGGCCCCAGGAGGCAGTTGACCTAAAAGGTAGACAATAAATGTGTGTGATTTAGGATCAATACATTATGATAGTGTGTAATAACATACACACAGGGAGGAGTGTATGATATTACAGGGAGGAGTCAATATGGAGAGCAATAACCTGGCACTAAGTATACTACATCTGGCCATGCATACCAAGGTTACAAAAAAGGGTGTATTCTCCAATACAGCAATTCTCCAATTGTGCTGCAGGCCCTAGAATAGGCCATATATCCTTGAAAAGAATCTCTGATGCTTTGGTAGTTTCTTGTATTTGAATAGCTTTTTTATAATTAAAGAAGTGCATCCATACAAATTAATCAATGCTGACAAATTTTTGATGCAGACAGTCTTGTCTCAAGTTTACAGATCCAGAAAAGCTTTGACTTGCCAAAGGTCAAACTCAGTGGCAAGACTGCATTGAAAACCAGTCTTTTGTCAGTCTTCTCTCGACCTCTCATAGCTGGTTACTAATTTGGATTTTTCAGCCATCTAGATACTACTTAGGGTGTGGTGGGAAAAGGGGTCATGCATAGTTCAAGCACTGGAAAGCTGTATCTTCCATTCTAAATTGGTTAATTGACATTCTGGATTATAAATCAGCCTCCTGTAACTGTGAGTTGTGTGATTCAATTCCCTACAGTCCAATTATCACTGGATGAGTTGACAAAATTGAGTTTGTGAACTTGTAAAGCAGGGATGAGAGCCTAGGTCACCAAGTCTCCTGGGATTGGTAGGATGCAGAGGGCCCCTCCAGAGGGGCATGTTAAAATTGCCTGCTTTGCCTAATGCCCTCTCCACAGATTCTGTGCTGTCCTAAGGGTGTGCACTCCTTCCTGCTTCCTGGTTGAGAATCTTGGCAGTAGTGGGCCGTTATTACTGATGGGAAGGTATTAGTGTAGAAAAATGGTTAGCACCTCCATCGCATAAGCTTTAATTGTCTGTTGAGGTCAAGCTTAGTACAGCCCCAGTTTCTCTTTCATTAAGGTCAAGATGTGTAGGTCTTGAATGCTGGCCTAAAGCTGGATTTTAACTGGCGGGGTTTGGCAAAGACCAAAAAAGTGTGACTCAAGTTCTGAACCTACGTTCTTGAGAAACAAGACAAAAAGTAGGTGGAGAAATAGAGTATTACTTTTATTATTAATGGGTTAGCTAGCTTCATGTGATAGGCTAAATGGGCTTGCTAATTCCCTCTCCTAAGGGAGAGTGTAAATATACAGAGCAAATACTCTCACTAAAGTTGCTGCTTCCTACTGGTTTTGTGGAGAAGACGAAAGAAGACAAATCCTTCACATTCAGTCTATCACACTTTGATAGAAATTTGAGACCAAGTTTGAGAAACTTGGACCAAAGGCAATCCCCCATCAACTCAATTATTCATTCAAATTCCATGAGGAGGAGTAAGGGATGAAGCAACAGACAGGAGCATTACATTAATTAATCTCACTCTACAAAGGAAGAAAATTTCAAGAGTGAGGATGAAGCATTCTACCTCCTCCTCAACACTGGATATAAGGAATTCCAAAGAAGTATTAATTATACAAGAGGAAGACTGATCTGGCAACGGGGGCAAGATGTATTTGCTGGGAATGGGGAGGAAAGCTGGGACATAAAGAGGCTGGTTGAAATAATCAGGGATAAAACCGTGTGTGATTATTTGGCTGCAAAAATGGGAATCAAACCATAAGAAATATGGTGCTACTTCCTTATGGTAAAAATGGGAAGAGCAAGGCAGGTGACAGTCACAGAAGAGACTAAGGCTCAACTTTGCTATTTAATAACTATGCAATTTTTCCTCATTTTCCTCACCTGTGAATAATTTCTAATAGGGTTATTATGAAGATAAATTTAAATAATACCCTATAAAAGCACTAGGTGGTGCAAGTGGTTCGCGATAGTCGGCTGACTGAAAGGTTGGCAGTTTGAACCCATCCAGCGGCTCCATGGAAGAAAGGCCTGGAGATCTGTTTTTGTAAAGATTATAGCCACGAAAACCCTATGAAGCAGCTCTACTCTGTAACACATGACGTCACCATGAATTGGGGGCTGACTCAATGGCAGCTAACAACAACAATAAAAGCACTATATAATTGTAAAATGGTACAACCATTATGGAGAACAAGTTGGCGCTTCCTCAAAAAGCTAGAAATAGAAATACCTTACGATCCAGCAATCCCACTCCTACGGTATATATCCTAGAGAAATAACAGCAGTGATGCGAATAGACATATGCACAACTATGTTCATTGAGGAGCCCTGGTGGCACAGTAGTTAAGAACTCAGCTGCTAACCAAAAGGTCGGCAGTTCGAATCCACCAGGCTCTCCTGGGAAACTACAGGGTAGTTCTACTGGGTCCTGTAGGGTCGCTATGAGTCAGAACTGACTCGATGGCAGTGGGTTTGGTTTTCAGGTTTATGTTCATTGCAGCACTATTCACAATAGCAAAAAGATGGAAACAACCTAAGTGCCCATCAACAGATGAATGGATAAGCAATTTGTAGTACATACGTACAATGGAATACTACGCAGCTGTAAAGAATAATGTGAAATCCATGGAACATCTGATAACATGGATGAGTCTGGAGGACATTATGCTGGGTAAGTCAGTCACAAAAGGTCAAATATTGTATGGTCTCACTTTTATAAAAAGTTAAGAATAGGTATACACATAGAAAGCACTGTTCTTTGATGGTTACCAGGGATGGGAGAGGGAGGGAGGGGAATCACTTTCTAGATAGTACAAAAAACCAAATCCACTACCATCGAGTCAATTCTGACTCATAGTGACCCTACAGGACAGAGTAGAACTACCCTGTAGTTTCCAGGGAGAGCCTGGTGGATTCGAACTGCCGACATTTTGGTTAGCAGCCATAGACAGCTCTTAACCACTACGCAACCAGGGTTTCTAGATAGTAGACTCTAGCTATTTTTGGTGAGGGAAAGGGGAATACCCAACTTGTCCAGTGTAAATGAAGACACTAAAAAATATGCAAAATAAGGGACAATTTCAGTAAATGCTGTAACAATTTTGCAACAACAATAACAACAACCAAAAATATGTGTGTGGTACATAGGTAGACACGTATGCATATATGGGTATAGGAAGGCACATGTTAGTATATAAGTGTGCATGTACAGGTGTATCTATGTTGTTGTTGTTAGGTGCCATCGAGTTGGTTCCAACTCATAGCGAGCCTATGTACAACAGAACGAAACACTGCCCCGTCCTGTGCCATCGTCACAATTGTTGTTATGCTTGAGCCCATTGTTGCAGCCACTGTCAGTCCATCTTGTTGAGGGTCTTCCTCTTTTTTGCTGACCCTCTACCAAGCATGATGTCCTTCTCCAGGTGTATCTATAGGCATATGTATATACATGTTTATGTTCACTGCATATATATTCGTATATATGATAAACCCCATAGGGGCACAGTTATGGATACTACCTAGACACAACCAAACACCTTGCAGGATAGGTTTACCGAGTTTGAAGGCTTGGGACCATAGTCTTATGGGATAACTTGGTCAATTGGCACAACATAGTTCATAAAGATAATGTTCTACATCCTAGTTTGGTGAGTAGCATCTGGGGTCTTAAAAGCTTGCAAGTGGCCATCTAAGATACAACTACTGGTCTCTATTCATCTGGAACAAAAGAGAATGAAGGAAACCAAAGACGCAAAGAAGAAACTAGTCTATAGGACTAATAGCCCACATGAACCTCATCTAGCCTGAGACCAGAAGAACTAGATGGTTCCTGGCTACCACTACCGACCATTCTGACCAGGGACACCATAGAAGGCTCTGGACAGAAAGGGAGAAAAATATACAACAAAACTTAAATTCCTAAAATAGGCCAGAATTACTGGACCGACAGAGACTAGACGAATCCCCAAGACTATTGCCCTAAGATACATTTTGAACTTGGGACTGAAGCCAGTCCCAGTGGTCACTTTTCATCCAAATAATAGATTGTATTATAAAATAAACAATACCACCTGCGAATACTGTGCTTCCTTAAATAATCAATTATATGAGACCAAATGGTCAACATTTACCCTAAAACAAAAATGAGAAGCTAAGGAGGGACAGGGAAGCTAGATAAATGGAAACAGAACAAAAATAATGAAATAATGAGAACGTTGACGCATTATGAAAAATATAACCAATGTCATGGAACAAGTTGTGTAGAAACTGTTAAATAGGAACCTAATTTGCTATGTAAACTTTCACCTAAAACACTATATATTTATAAAGTACTATATAACTACCATGATCACAGATTATAGGAGAAATCAAGAGGAGTTGATTTCTAAAGAGAAGTCAAAACTTTAGCTCTATATGGCTGAGAGAATGGTGGTAATGTTGAGAAATACAGAAACACTGGGAAGAGAACTAATTTTTCAGAACAAAGATAAACTCCGTTTGTGCTTGTTGAGTTTGCAGTGAAGGTGTGACTTCCTAGTGGAAATGTGTTTTATAGACAGAAAAAAAGAGACCAGAGTTCAAAGCTAAAGGTATAGATGCAAGAATCATTGCCACAGAGATGATAGTTGTTGTTAAGGGTTTTGGATCACTTGTGAAGTTAGACGAGCTAGCCAATGTGATAGAAAAGGATAGGTAAGAAAGCCAGGAGAATCGAGACTATATAATAGCAGATGAAGTCAAATGCTGAAGAGAGCAGAAAGACAAAGTATAAGAGGTTTCTGGATCTGCCTTTCTAGGAGGTCATTGGTGATCTTTGGGGCTGGGAGTGGGTTTCAGGTGTATAGTCAGGCTATAATCCAAAGAAGGAATTGGTCTTGAGGAAATGGGTGCAGGAAATACAACCCACTTATCTGGAAGGCCTGGAAATAAAAGAAATGAGGTGGAAGCTAGAAGGAAAACATGGGGAAAAAAAGATGTTACGCTTTTGTATTTAAAGAATGATTGTCGGAAAAGACAAGACTGTGGGCATAGGCAGGGGTGGTGGTTGTGATACGTTGTTTGAAGGTAGAAAGGAAGGAGTTAGATGAGAGAGTCTAGAATTAAGATTCCAGAATTGAGAGATTTAATCTATATAATTTCAAACCTTGCTACTGAAAGTGCAACCTGTATTTGTGTATAGAAATTACTGGGGGTTAAAATTTAGATTCAGATTCAGTAAGTCTGAGGTGAGGCCTGAATCCTGTACACCTAATAAGCTCCCAGATGATGTTGCTGCTGCTGTACAGCAGATCACATTTCAAGCAGCAAGGCTGTACGTAGAGTAAATGTTGGTACTGCGAAAAGTCTCTCTATTTTAAATTTTCTGTTCAGTTTATCAGAGCAGAAACCAAAACTAGTTAGAGGTGAAGACAAGCACTTTTTTCAGGACTACTGGGGTAGGGAGCAACTCCCCAAGCAGATTTTAGTTGCAGTTTTTATCAAGGCATGGTTCATGTGGAAAAGAACTCAGAGAACAAATCTGTTAGCTCAGAGGGTAGTTGGCACACAGGTTACCGTTTTCAACATTGCTGTGATATTTTTATGGTAGCCCAGCTCCAATTCTGAGTGGTTATTACTCAGAATTTGGTTTTGTTCCTTGAAATTCATTGCTCCTATTTGCTTTCTAAATTCCTGAAACTGCCTTTAGTCACAGAGGTTCAGTTCAAGGTTCATGAGGGGAAAAGTACACCTTTTCGTGGGTTATTATTGATAAATAAATTCTACTGATTTTTGTATGTTGACCTTGTATCCAGTAATCTTGCTGCAGTCTCTTATAAGTGTTAATAGTTTGTCCATTGATTCTGTTGGATTTTCTATTTAGACAATTTAGCCTCTTTCAGTATAGTCCTCATACCTCTTTTTTTTTTCTTCTTCTTCTTATTTTATCACATTGGCTAGGACCTCTAGTACAATAATAGTAGTGTTAGCAAGTATCCTTGACTTACTATTTACTTTAATGGGAATGCTTTAAGACCTTCACTATTAGTTATTTGCTGTGAGTTTTGGCAAATATTTGGTATCAGTTTTAAAAAGTTCCCTTCTGCCCCTGGTTTGCTAGGTTCTTTGTTTTTTAAAATTAATAAATGGGTAGTTCCCCCACCCCATCAAATGCCTTTTCTGCATCTACTAAGATAAGCATATAGTCTTTCCATTTTGTTACTGTGGTGAATTGCCCTGCTTCTTGCTGTTGTTGTTAGCTGCTGTCAAGTATGTCCCCAGCTTATGGTAACTCCATGCACAATGGGATAGGCTGATTTTTTTCAGCAGTAGATTTCCAGGCCTTTCTTCCTCGTCTGTCTTGGTCTGGAAGCTCCACTGAAACCTGTTCAGCACAGAGCAACACACAAGCCTCCACTAACAGATGAGTTGTGGCTGTGCTTGAGGTGCATTGGCCTGGAA
This sequence comes from Dugong dugon, assembly GCA_030035585.1. Classification (NCBI taxonomy): domain Eukaryota; kingdom Metazoa; phylum Chordata; class Mammalia; order Sirenia; family Dugongidae; genus Dugong; species Dugong dugon. The sequence goes on from CM057473.1 coordinate 76,295,511, forward strand.
TCAAACCCAGGACTCCTGCATGGAAGGTTGAGAATTCTACCACTGAACAACCACTGCCCTTGAATGCACTCCTAGACCTCAAATATTGAACCATGTTTGTTCCTGGAATAAAACTTACTTTGACATGATGTATTACTTAATGTAGGAGAGATGGCCCAGTTAAGAGACCTGGCTTCTGGTCATCTTTTAGTCGTTAAAATACCTTCATCTTCCTGGGTTTTACTTTTCTCAGCTCTAAAAAGAGTGGACTGAAACAATGGTTCTTAGCGATGTGCATCAGAATCATCATATGCTGTTGGATTTAATTTGTATGTTTTTAAATTCTCTGTTCATGGGTCATGTTGAGGTATCATTTTCTTTTCTTGTCTGTCCTTGTCCAGTTTGGGTATGAGTTATACAAGCCCAATCAAATAAGTTGGATAGTTTTCCTCTTCTATTTTCTGCAAGTTTATATAAGACAGACATTTGCTCCAAAGTAGTAAAACTTGTCTTGAAAACTGTCTCAGTCTGGGTTCTCTAGAGAAGCAAAACCAGTGGAATGTATTTATATATATATGTAAATATATATATATATAATCTCAAGGAAATGGCTCACATGGTTATAGAGGCTGGCGAGTCCCAAGTCTGTGGGTCAGGCATCATACAAAAATTTATACGTACATTGTTATGTGACCCTAATTGCTCTCCCTATACTGTGACAGCACACTCCCCCTTTCCTGATTTCCCATGTCCATTCAGCCAGCTCCTAACTCTCTCTGCCTTCTCATCTCACCTCTGGAAAGAAGCTTCCCATTTAGTCTCATGTATCTACTTGAACTAAGAAGCACACTTTTCATGAGTATTTTATGTCCCACAGTCCAGTCCAATCTTTGTCTGAAGAGTTGGCCTTGGCAATTATTTTAGTTCTAGGTTGACAGAGAGGCTGGGGGCCATCCTTTCTGGGGTTCCTCCAGTCTCAGACCATTAAGTCTGGTCTTCTTACTAGAATTTGAGTTCTGCATCCCACCTTTCTCCTGCTCCAGCAGGGACTCTCTGTTGTGTTCTCTGTCAGGGCAGTCATTGGTGGTAGCCAGGCACCATCTACTTCTGGTCTCAGGCTGATGAAGTCTTTGGTTTATGTGGCCCTTTCTGTCTCTTGGGCTAATACTTTCTGTGTGTCTTTGGTGTTCTTCATTCTCTTTTACTCCAGGTGGTTGGGACCAATTGATGCATCTTAGATGGTGGCTTGCTAGCTTTTAAGACCACAGATGCCACTCACCAAAGTGGGATGCAGAACATTTTCTTAATAAACTTTGTTATGCCAATTGACCAAGGTGTCCCCTGAAAGCATGGTCCCCAGACCCCTACCCCTACTACTCTGTCCCTCAAAGTGTTTGGTTGTATTCAGGAAACTTCTTAGCTTTGGTTTAGTCCAGTTGTGCTGACTTCCCCTGTAGTGTGTGCTGTCCTTCCCTTCAGCTAATTCTTACCTACTATCTAGTTAGTAAATAACCCTCACCCTCCCTCCCCACCCTCGTAACCATCAAAGAATGTTTTCTTCTGTGTTTAAACCTTTTCTTGAGTTCTTATAATAGTGGTCTTATACAATATTCGTCTTTCTGTGACTGACTAAATCCACTCAGCATAATGACCTCCAGCTTCCTCCATGTTATAAGATGTTTCACGGCTTCATCGTTGTTCTTTAGGGTTGCGGAGTATTCCATTGTGTGGATATACCATAATTTGTTTATCCATTCAGCCTTTGACGGGCATCTAGGTTGTTTCCATCTTTTTGCTATTGTGAACAGTGCTGCAATAAACATGGGTGTGCAAGTATCTATTTGTGTGACGGCTCTTATTTCTCTAGGCTATTTTCCAAGGAGCAGGATAGCGGATCCTATGGTACTTCTATTTCCAGCTTTTTCAGGAAGCACCAAATAAACTTCCAAAGTGGTTGAACCATTTTACATTCCCACCAACAGTGTATAAGTGTTCCAGTCTCTCCACAACCTCTCCAGCATTTATTATTTTGTGTTTTTTGCATTAATGCTAGCCTTGTTGGGGTGAGATGATATCTCATTGTAGTTTTGATCTGCATTTCTCTAATGCCTAATGATCATGAGCATTTCTTCATGCGTCTGTTAGCCACCTGAATATCTCCTTTGGCAAAGTGCTTGTTCGTATCCTTTGCCCATTTTTTAATTGGGTTATTTGTCTTTTTGTTGTTGAGGTTTTGCAGTATCTTGTAGATTTTAGAGATTAGATGCTAATCGGATTTGTCATAGCCAAAAATTTTTTCCCAGTCTGTAGGTTGACTTTTTACTCTTTTGGTGAAGTCTTTTGATGAGCATAAGTGTTTGATTTTTTAGGAGCTCCCAGTTATCTAGTCTCTCTTTTGGTACTTGTGAATTGTTACTTATGGTTCTATTGTGTTTATGCCATGTATTAGGGCTCGTAGCATTGTCCCTATTTTTTCTTCCATGATCTTGATTGCTTTTGATTTTATATTTAAGTCTTTGATCCATTTTGAGTCAGTTTTTGTGCATGGTGTGAGGTATGGGTCTTGTTTCAGTTTTTTGCAGATGGATATCCAGTTATGCCAGCACCATTTGTTAAAGAGACTGTCTTTTCCCTTATTAACCAGCTTTGGGCCTTTGTCAAATATCAGCTGCTCATAGGTGGATGAATTTCTGTCTGGATTCTCAGTTCTGTTCCACTGGTCTATGTATCTGTTGTTGTACCAGTACCAGGCTGTTTTGACTACCATGGCAGTATAACAGTTTCTAAAATCAGGTAGTGTGAGGCCTCTCACTTTGTTTTTCTTCTTGAGTAATGCTTTATTTATTCGGGGCCTCTTCCCTTTCCATACGAAGTTGGTGATTTGTTTCTCCATCTCATTAAAAAATGCCATTGGAATTTGGATTGGGATTGCATTGTATCTGTAGATTGCTTTGGGTAGAATTGACATTTTCACAATGTTGAGTCTACCTATCCATGAGCAAGATACGTTTTTCCACTTATGTAGGTCTCTTTTGGTTTCTTACGGTAGTGTCTTGCAGTTTTCATTATACAGATCTTTTACATCTCTGGTTAGATTTATTCCTAAGTATTTTATCTTCTTGGGGGCTATTGTAAGTGGTATTGATTTGGTGATTTCCTCTTTGAGGTTCTCTCTGTTGGTGTAAAGGAATCCAACTGATTTTTGTATGTTTATCTTGTATCCTGAAACTTTGCTGAAATCTTCTAATAGTTCCAGTAGTTTTCTTGTGGATTCTTTGGGGTTTTCTGTGTATAAGATCATATCATCTGCAAATAGAGATACTTTGACTTCTTCCCTACCAATTTGGATGCCCTTTATTTCTTTTTCTAGCCTAATTGCTCTGGCTAGGACCTCCAGCACAATGTTGAATAAGAGTGATGATAAAGGGCATCCTTGTCTGGTTCCTGTTCTCAAGGGGAATGCTTTCAAAGTCTCTCCATTTAGGATGATGTTGGCTGTTGGCTTTGTATAATGCCCTTAATTATACTGAGGAATTAGCTTCCATTCCTATCTTGTTGAGAGTTTTTATCATGAATGGGTGTTGGACTTTGTCAAATGCCTTTTCTGCATCAATTGATAAGATCATGTGGTTCTTATCTTTTGTTTTATTTATGTGATGGATTACATTGATTGTTTTTCTAATGTTGGACCATCCTTGTATACCTGGTATGAATCCCACTTGATCATGGTGAATTATTTTTTTGATATGTTGCTGACTTCTATTGGCTAGAATTTTGTTGAGGATTTTTGCTTCTATGTTCATGAGGTATATTGGTCTGTAATTTTCTTTTTTTGTGGTGTCTTTACCTGGTTTTGGTATCAGGGTTATGCTGGTTTCATAGAATGAGTTTGGGAGTATTCTCTTTTTTTCTATGCTCTGAAATAGCTTCAGTAGCAGTGGTGTTAATTCTTCTCCGAAAGTTTGGTAGAATTCTCCAGTGAAGCCATCCAGGCCAGGGCTTTTTTTGGTTGGGAGTTTTTTAATTACCTTTTCAACCTCTTCTTTTGTTATGGGTTTATTTAGTTGTTCTACCTCTGTTTGTGTTAGTTTAGGTAGGTAGTGAGTTTCTAGAAATTTGTCCATATCCTCTAGGTTTTCAAATTTGTTAGAGTACAATTTTTCATAGTATTCTGTTATGGTTCTTTTAATTTCTGTTGGGTCTGTTGTGATATCACCCATCTCATTTCTTATACGGGTTATTTGCTTCCTCTCCTGTTTTTCTTTTGTCAGTTTGGCCAATGGTTTATCAATTTTGTTGATCTTTTCAAAGAACCAACTGTTGGTCTTGTTAACTCTTTCAATTGTTTTTCTATTCTCTATTTCATTTAATTCCACTCTAATTCTTATTATTTCCTTTCTTCTGGCACCTAAGGGCTTCTTTTGCTGCTCTCTTTCTGCTTGTTCAAGTTGTAGGGTTAATGTTTTCATTTTGGCCCTTTCTTCTTTTTGGATGTGTGCGTTTATTGCTATAAGCTGACCTCTGAGCACTGCTTTTGCTGTGTCCCAAAGGTTCTGGTAGGGTGTCTTTTCATTCTCGTTTGATTCTATGAATTTCTTTATTCCTTCCTTAATTTATTCTATAACCCAGTAGTTTTTGATCAAGGTGTTGTTCAGTTTCCATGTGTTTGATTTTTTTTCCTTGCTTTTTGTGTTGTTGATTTCTACTTTTATGGCTTTCTGGTCAGAAAAGATGTGTTGTAATATTTCGATGCTTTCGATTTTGTTAAGGCTTGCTTTATGGCCTAATATGTGGTCTATTCTGGAGAATGTTCCATGTGCATTGGAAAAGAAAGTATGCTTGGCTGCTGTTGGGTGGAGTGTTCAGTATATGTCTATGAGATCAAGTTGGTTGATTGTAGCATCTAGCTCTTCTGTGTCTTTGTTGAGCTTCTTTCTGGATGTTCTGTCCTTCACCAAAAGTGGTGTGTTGATGTCTCCTACTACTATTGTGGAGCTGTCTATCTCTCTTTTCAGTGCTGTTAGAGTTTGTTTTATGTATTTTGGAGCCCTGTCGTTGGGTGCGTAAATATTTACTACAGTTATGTCCTCCTGGTGTATTGACCCTTTAATCATTGTATAGTGTCCCTTCTTATCCTTTGTTGTGGATTTTACTTTAAAGTCTATTTTGTCAGAGATTATTATTGCCACTACTGCTCTTTTTCTCTCTCTCTTTTTTTTTTATTGTACTTTAGGTGAAAGTTTACAGAACAAATATTTTCTCATTAAACAGCACACATATTGTTTTATGACATTGGTCAACAACCCCATGACATGTCAACCCTCTCCCTTCTTGATTTTTTTTTTTTGTGAAAAATATACATAGCCAAAGATACACCATTTCAAAAAGTTCTACATGCACAATTCAGTGACATCAATTATGTTCTTTCCTGCTCTTTTTCCAGTGTTGTTTGCTTGATATATTTTTTTCCATCCTTTGAGTTTTAGTTCGTTTGTGTCTTTAAGTCTAAGATGTGTCTCTTGTAAGCAGCATATAGATGGATCATGTTTTTTAATCCAATCTGCCACTCTCTTTCTCTTTATTGATGCATTTAGTCCATTTACATTCAGCATAATTATTGACAGGTATGAGTTTAGTGCTGTCATTTTGATGTCTTTTTTTGTGTGTTGTTCACAGTTTCTTTGTTACCCTTAATCTTCTGTGCTAAGTCATTTTTCTTTACGTATTTTCTTTTCATCCTTTTCATTGTTGTTGATTTTGTGTTTGCTGGGTCTTTATATTTTTCTAGTTTTTTATTTTGAGTTGTAGGATTGTTAGTTTCCTTTGTGGTTACCTTAATATTTACCCCTATTTTTCTAAGTTTATACCAGTCATTTATTTCTTTATATCGCCTTGACTTCCTCTCCTTATGAAAAATCTATGTCTACATTTTTTAAGTCCTCTTTTCTGGTTTAATGTTGTTATCTTTCACATATTGACATCTGTTTCCCTATTTTCAGTATTTTAGCTTTGACTTACTTTTGTGACTTCCCTATCTGGGTTGATATCTGGTTGCTTTGTCCTGTGTTCTAGTCTTGGGTTGTTATCTAATGTTACTGATTTTCTAATCAGAGGACTCCCTTTAGTATTTCTTGTAATTTTGGTTTGGTGTTTGCAAATTCCCTAAACTTCTGTTTATCTGGAAATGCCCTAATTTCACCATCATATTGGAGAGACAGTTTTGCTGGATATATAATTCTTGGCTGGCAGTTTTTTCCTTCAAGGCTTTATATATGTCATCCCATTGCCTTCTTGCCTGCATAGTTTCTACTGAGTAGTCCAAGCTTATTCTTACTGACCCTCCTTTGTAGTTGACTTTTCATTTATCCCTAGCCACTCTTAAAAATTCTCTATCTTTGGTTTTGGCAAGTTCGATTATAATATGTCTTGGTGACTTTCTTTTGGGGTCTACCTTATGTGGGGTTAAATGAGCATCTTGGATGGATATCTTGTTATCTTTCATGATATCAGGGAAGTTTTCTGCTAATAAATCTTCAACAATTCTCTCCATATTTTCTGTTATCTCCCTTGTTCTGGTACTCCAATCACTCATGGGTTATTCCTCTTGATAGAGTCCCACATAATTCTTAGGGTTTCATTTTTTTTAATCCTTTTATCTGATTTTTCTTCAAATAAGTTGGTGTCAGGTGCTTTATCTTCATCTCACTAATTCTGACTTCCATTGCATCAATTCTGCTCCTATGACTCTCTATTGAGTTGTCTAATTCTGAAATTTTATTGTTAATCTTCCATATTTCTGATTGCTGTCTCTGTATAGATTCTTGCACCTGCTAAATTTGTCATTATGCTCTTCTCTAATCTTTCTAATTTCCTTTGCTGCATGTTCTGCATTTTGATTAATTTCCTTCCTAATTTCTTGAAGAGTTCTGTATATTAATCTTTTGTATTCTGCCTGCAGTAATTCCAAGAAACTTTACTCCTCTGGAAAATTTCCAGATTCTTTATTTTGGGAGCTTGCTGAAGCCATCATGGATTGCCTCTTTATGTGATTTGATATTGACTGTTGTCTCTGAGCCATCAATAAGTTATTATATTTATTTATTTTATGTTTGCTTACTGTGTCCTAGCTTCTTGTTTTGTTTCGATATGCCCAAATAGGCTGCTCATATGAGCTAGTTTGATTATTGGCACCTTTGAAGCTCTAATGTCCTGCCATCAGGTGGTTAGATCTGTTAGTAGGTATGTGAGCTCAGGGGTCTGCCCACTCCTCTTGTATGGATTCAGCTCAGGTGCCCAGGTAGATAGCCACCAAGTGTCTGGTGTAGGCTCTCACTTACAGTCCTAGACAGGTGTGGGTGTTTGGTGTAGGCACAGGCATCTGTCTGCAGCAGGGGGACACACTCTGAGCAAGGCAGGGGGCTGAAAGCTGCCCCTGAGTGTGCAGGAGGAAGGTGTGTCCTTGTTCTCTAGAGCACATAGGTGGGTGGGTTTTGCAGCCGGATTATGAGCACCTAATGCTGTGGGCTGTAAGGACTGGGGGGCACCTCTTATTCATGGGCCCCTATTGCAGGTGGCTAGGTGGCGTGGGTGGAGCCACCAGTCCTCAGGCCCCTGATGTGGGTAGGTGAAGACCTCGTTTAACGGGCAGAGCAGTGTCAAATGTTAAGAACCTGCCACTTCACAGCTGAAACAGTTCAAGTTAGACTTCAGGTATATACCCCCTTGTACTGTGGTATTGAGGGCCTATGCTGTTGAGATGGGCCCACACAAGTCTATGCAGGGGGAAAGGCACTCAAAGTCTGTGGATCCCTTATGCCTGTGCATAGGCAAAGGAGCTGTGCTTACCCTGGGTTCCTGGCTTAGGGGAGCTGGCATTTTATTTTTTCCCATTTGTTAATTTGTTCACTCTCCAAGGCAGGGAGAATGGCTCTGGGTGTGATGGATCCTACTTTTGGACCAGGGGACTTGGCAATTGTTGAAGTCAGTCTGGGACCCAGTGCAGAGCAGGGAGCAGGGAGGCAAATGGGAGAGAGGTTTTTCCCTATGTGGGGTGTTTTTGATTCGTGCAGTAAGCCATACATAAGTACTTATCTTTTGCCACTGAGGGCTGCCTCTCACTGGTTCTGGCTGGCTGTGTGGATTCTCTGGTGCTGGGACTCTCCCGGTGCAGAAAACGTGCCTCCCAAGCACCGCTGCTTGCCTGCCTCACCGCTCACCCCTGAGCTGATCAGGCCTGAAAGACTCAGGCTCTTGCCGGTTCAGGTCTGGCAACTTCTTACTGCTTCTGAACTGTCTCTCCCTCCCCCTGCCACTCAGTACTGTTCCTCAACTCTACCTTTGATATTCAGGGCTCCCAGATTGCCATATATAATTGAATCACATGTTTGTTCGGGTCTTCGTTGTAAGAGGGTCCACTGGACTCCTCTGACTACTCTGCCATCTTGGCCCCGCCTCCTCAATGAATTACTTTTTATTTGCTAATCTCTAATTTTTTCCTCTGCTTTTGTATTTATTTTCTGCTTTCTACCTTCTTTATACCGTATTTCCTAGTTTCTCATTCAGCTTATTTATTTTCAGCCTATCTTGTTTCCCAGCAAATACATTTAAAGATATATAAATTGCATTTTATGTAATACCTTAGCTGTATCCCATAAGTTTTGATATGTGGTGCTTCCTTTGTCACTTAGTGCTAAATATTTTATAATTTCCTCAACCTACAGATTATTTTGACACGGGAGTTTTGTTCTCCAAACATGCAAGATTTTAAAAGCTATATCTTTTGTCATTGAATTCTAATTTTATTGCAGTGTGGTCAGAGTATAGGTTCAATATGTTCTTTGGAATTTATTGAGGCTTCCTTAGTGACCTAATACAATGTTTTCTTTCCTCCTTCTCCTCCTGTTTTTGTAGATGGTTCAGGTGTCTTGAAAAGATTGTATCTTCTCTGTGCGTTGAGTGCAAGGTATGTTAGATTAAGCTTGTTATATTATTCAAACATTATTATCTTTACTTTTTTTGCCAGTTGGAGGCAGTATAATATAGTGGTTAAGAACAGAAATTGGACCACCTGGATTTAAATCCTGTCTCTGCCAGTCAACTAACCATATATTCTTGAACAATTAATCTTTCTGAGCCTGAATTTATCCCTCTGTAAAATAAGAATAGTAATAGTGCCTCTCTTATGATTACGTGAGAATTGAAGAAGGTAATACATATCTTAGTACTATGCCTGGAATCTGGCTTATGTTACACTTTATAAAGTGTCTGTGCACCTAAGGCTAACCCCTTCACTTATGCAACTCCTCAAGGATTTGGCAGCTGCAATTATCCCCTTCTTTCCTGCATCATCAGTTTTCCCTTTCTACTGGATCATTTCATCAGCCTACGACTATGCCACAATATCTCCCATCTTAAATATCCATTTTTTGAGTCCATGTCTCCTCAAGTTACCATACAACTCTGCCCCTCTTTATAGCTCTCATCTTCACCATCCATTCTCTCATGAAACCACTCCAGTCAGGGTTGGTTTCCACCATGTCTGTACAAATCATGCTTATCAAGGTCACCAATAACTTGTAGGTTACCATATTCATGATAAAGTCTCAGTCTTCTTTGACCTACTCAGCAGCACTATGATTGTGGATTTGTTAATTTCTCCCTGTAACTCTTGTCAATTTTTGCTTCCTATATTTCAAGGTTATTATGGAATATTCCTTTGTCTTTTTAAAAAATATTTTAATTTCTTTTATCTTATATTAATATTGCTACTTTTGTTAAGTATTTCCCTAGTACTGTATATATTTTCTCTCTTTATTAACAATAATTTGGTATCATATTGTCTGAGTCTCTTGTATAGAGCATATAATTGGATTTTGCTGTCATTTTAACCAATTTGAGAGTCTTCGTTTTAATTGATAAATATAATCCATTTTATATTTTTGTGATTATTGATTTAATTAGGCTTATTTCTTCCATATCTATTTTTTTCCTAATTGCTGTCTCTCTGCTTTTTTTTTCTTCTTCTCCTTTTCTACCTTCTATTATAGACTGTACTGTCATTGATTATTCTGGAAGTGATACAGTCTGTCCTCATTTCTTTGCACTCCTTTATAGCAAGACCCACTTCTACACACTGTCTCTGATTCCTCTCCACTCATTTTCTCTTGAACCCATTTCTATAGGGCTTTTCTTACCACCCCTCCACTGAACTCCTCTTGTCATCAGGAAACTCCATTGGGCAAAATTTAGAGGTCAATTCTCAGTCCTCATCTTATTTCACCCATTAAGAGCATTTGACATTCCTCTTTGAAATACTTTTGTGGCTTAGTTTCCAGAGCACCACAATCTCTTGGTTTTCCTCTTACCTCAGTGGATGCAGCTTCTTAGCTTTGCTATTTCTTCCTCATCTTCTTTATGTTGGATTGCCCCAACTCAGTCATTGGACCTCTTCTCTTCTCTGTCTTCCATGGCAATCCCACCCAGTCTCATGGCTTTAAAAACCAAGTATATGCTGATGACTTTGAAATTTATTATCTTCTGCCCCAACCACTCTTAAAACTCAGACCCATATATATCCAATGGCCTACTTGACATTTCCACTTAGATGTCTAATAGGACTCTCAAACTTGCCATTAAAAAAAAAAAAAAAAGAATTAAATCTGCTTCCCTGTCTTCCTGGTCTCTGTTAATGGCAATTCCACAATTCCATCCTTCTAGTTGCTCAGGCCAAAAACTTTGGAGTCATTCTTCTCTCCCACTTCACATCTGATATATCAGAAAACACTGTTGGTTCTAACTTCAAAATATATCCAGAATCTGACCACTTCTCATAGTTTCCATTGCTCCCATTCTGGTCCAAGCCATCACCACTTGCCTGGACCCCTGTATTAACCTAACAGGTCTCCTTGCTTCTTCATTTGCCTTCTCTACAACTATTCTCAACACAAAACCCAGAGCGATTCTTTCAAAACCGAAGTTGGATCATGCCACTCTCCTCCTTAAAGGCTCCAATGGCTCCTCATCTCATAGGAAGTTATTATGTAAGCCAAGGTTTTTACATTGGTCTACAAGGCCCTACACCATCCTGGCTCCCAATACTTCTCTGACTTCTATTATTCCTACTATTCTCTCATAAAGTTCTTACATAGGTCTACAAGTTCCTACACCAACCTGTTTCCCAATACTTCTCTGACTTCTATTACTCCTACTATTCTCCCTCTTACTCATTCTGCTCCAGCCTCAGACAATTGTATCTCTGCTTATAGAGCTTTCTCCATATTGCCATAGTTCACTCTTTCACCTCCTTTAGGTTGTCACTCAAATGTCATCTTCTCTGAAGGCCTGTTCTGACTTTCCTGTTTAAAATTGCAACTCCTCTCCTCTAGTACTCCCTATTCCTCTTCTGTACTTAATTTTTCTTCACAGCACTTAACACCGTCTGACAAACCATATCTTTTGCTTATTTGTCAATCAATCTTCATTAGAATGCAAGCTCCATGAGGGCAGGGATTTTTGTTTTCTTCACTGATGTATTCCCAGTGCCTGGAATAGTACTGGTAAATAGTAGGCACTCAATATCTGTTGACTTAAAATATATATCCTGTTATTACTATTAAAAATATTCATTCTTTAAAGTAGTTGTTGTACAATGTTTTAAAAGACGAATCCTTAAATCTAAAGATTCTAAAGACTAATCACAACTTAATTTTGAGCTGGAAATTGATCAAGGGACTTGTCATCTCTTTATTTGGGGTCATAAAAACCACATATCAAAGACTGATTTAAAAACCTAGAACTGATTAACTACACGATTCTTTTTACTTTTATATTTGAAAATTTCCATAATAAAAAGCTTTGAAAAGGCTTTCAAGAAAAGGTAGATTGAAAATTTAAAGCCTAAGCTTAGATATGCATGAGACTTTAAATATAGTATGTTCTATGTGTAGCCTTTTTCCCAGTTGATTTTGGTTTAACTTTAAAAATCTAGCTTACTAAGTAATTATCATTTAAAATATAATTGCTAACATCAGAAGAATGTTAAAATAGAAAGCTAATTAAAAAAATTAATGCTTATTTTGTAAAAGTCTGCATGGTAAAAAGTAAAATGAACAGGAAATATGCAGTCTAAAATTTAGTTCAGACCGGTGTTACGATAAATTACTTTAGATTTAAAACAAAGCAGAACTGAACAGGACTGGTTCTACAGGTACAGGGAAATTAATTCCAGGTAGGACACTTGTTCTTGTTAGAGGAAGGTCTTCCTGTTCATTGACCTGTCCCATCCATCCACTTCCTAAGTCACTCAGCTTCCAGAGGCACTGGTTTTAAAGGCCAATCTAATAGAAATTTCACAGTCATTTTATTCTTATTTAATTTCAACATGAACCATTATTTATAGGTGGAAGAGATAGTAGGGCATTGTATATGCTCATTTGGAGAGAAAAACTAGAAGCGGTTCTCTCTCCTAACCTGCCTTTTCTATTTTCTCAATTAAAACTGCAGTCAACCCAATCAGCTGATTTTCAGTGAGGAGGTAATTTCTGAGAAGTGTAAAAGGTTCCACAGAATATTATATACAAATATAAAGCTTGAGAATTTGAGGAAGTATTAATAATAACTGCTTTAATGTTCTGCAAACTCTCCAAATATGTAGAGGTTCCTATATCCTAAGACTTTCAATAACTTCTAGTGAAAAGGACCTGCATTCACTCATATTTCATGAAAAAAGGAACAATCATCAAGATAAAATCATAACCTTGACTTGAACTCTTGGACATGTTTGTAATTTCCATTAACAATCCAGACTTTTTGGTGAAACATGTCCAAGAGTTCCAAGTTATGTTAGGGAGGAAATTGAGTATGGCAATGTACCATGAACATAGTTAAATTCAAGAATAAAGACCAGATTAATGTGGCAGGATCATTTTGTTTAGAGAGGGTTGTAGAGGGTAATGAAGCTTAAAATGTAGGTTGACTTCAGATCATGCTACTAAGCTAGTAGCAAGTAGTAGTACCTAATAGATTCTGAAGACTGTGCTTAGAAAGATTTCTCTGATTGTGTGAAAAGTGAATGTAATAGGCATGAGATGTTACCGTAATCATCCAAATGAAGATAATGATGTCCTGAATTCAGCTGTTGATTAATAGAGCTAGAAAGGAGAAGATAGCTAAGATTCACTGGAGAGGATAACTTCTTGGAATTTGGTGAAATAAGTGGGAGGGTTGTTGAAAATGACCACTAACAGAATGATGATGTAACTAATCCAGATGAAGGACACAAGAGCTTATTTGTGGGGAAGTAAGTTATGTGGTTTAGGACTTAAGTTTGAGGTGCTGATGGGGAATCCATGTGGTAATGTTCACCAGCTGGGAATTCAGATCTTGAGATCTTGGCTGGAGGAATGGACTTAAGATGCATCCAAGTGGTACTGAGTTTAAGGGACAAGATGAAATTGTTCATAGAGAGTACAGGGGTCTGCTTTAGAAATATTCCCCTTACACAAACTTAAAATATGAAAAAAATAAGTAATTTAATAAATTCAAAATTAGTGCCCAATTTTACTTTCAAAATGGAAATCTTAGCAAGCTTCTAAGGAATCTGAGTCCTAGAGAACAATTTTAAACTCCTGAAGCTCTCCATAGTCATTATGTATCATTGTCTAATGGCGCTTTTCTAATAGTTGTATTGTGCAGTGGAAAAAATAGTGGATTTCATACCAAAGACCAAGGATTGACTCCTGGGCCTACTTCCCAGCCACCTGACCACAAAATCCGAGCTTCAGTTTCACCATCAATGGGGCTATGTCTTACTCTGATTGCTTTACTGGATTATGAAGATCAAATGAGACTGTTTATCAAAGTGCTGTATAAATGTAGGCAATTATAAGAGTGGACATTAGCCAAGTCATTGCCTGGCAGAGTAGAAATGAAAAATATTCTTAACTGAATGATTTAGAATCCCTATTATGAGCAAGAAAACAGCTTCAGCCGAGTATCTTTGTACTTCCCACCCACTGTGCTTATCAGGGTCTGCATTGCAACAGCTCATAGAAAATGCAATAACTAAATGAACATCAAAACCCCGGCCTAGGGTTTTTTGCTCTATTCTGTAATCCCTGGACATTTGAGCGGGGGGACCTAGATAAAACTTATTCCTTAAAACATTGTAATTCTTCTTTTTCTCTACACAGTGTATTAGCTTTACTGTGGATACCTGTGGGCATTGCTTGCTTCTGCTGGTTGCACAGACTACCAAAGCACAAACGATTAGACCAGAGCCAAGCTCCAGCACAGGAGATTCTTTGTCTGCAGAAGGATCAAGAGCCAGAGAAAAGTGAGTGGTTCCAAGGTCTGATTAAAGAAGCCAGATTTCCTAGGAGGAATTGTAAGGGTCTACAGTTGCTCTCACAAAAACGATCCTGTCACCATTTTTATACTTGTCCCACAACAAGGAATCCACATTTTCAAAAATTCTTTTAAGCTAAGGGGATGACAGTATAATTTCATGAAACCTCTTCTTCACTCTGTTTAGATATGCAGGGATGGAATATTTCTCCCAAAACTGTAATGGGACACCCTGCTGACCAAGATCACCCCCATTTAGCTGAGGTCTCCTTTGGGTAGGCTGACTGCAGAGAAGGGGACAGCTCTCTTCTCACCTCTTTTCAAAGCCTATTTTTTAATTATGTCATCTAAGAAAGCATTGCCTAAGGTTACACAATGAGATTAAAATCTGCAGATCTGAAATCAGTCCTAAATCATATAGTCTAGGAGGAATGAGAAGACTCGGTTTTAAGTTCCAACTCCACTGATAAAAAGTAATGTCTGTGTCAGCCTTTTAGAGCTTGTTTTCTCTTTACAACTACTCACTCAAAGGACTGCAAAGATTAAATGAGATGATGTACCTAAAAGCACTTTAGAAATTGTTGCAGTACAGTTATTTTTCCCTGAATGTTTTCAATATTGTCACCAGCTACAAAAGACTGTTGTGTAGAAGGCATAGAAGCATGTACTTTTGGTTGGAAAAGGCTAGCTACAGAAGACAACTTAGCTATTGACTAGCGTAATTTCCAAATGAAATCCCAAAGCCTAGTTTATGTTCCTTCTGGAGCCAAAGGCTGATTTAAACTACTTTCAGTTCACCTGCTGACATAATCCTAATAATGTGTTTATGAGAGCTCATTACTTAATTGGTTAACAGTTTAAAAACCCAGCTCTCTGGGGCTCTTTCCTGGTTCCAGGCCTTCACACATGCCTCTCAGAAGACTTCTCCTCCCTCTGCTCTTCGCTGGGTTACTTCCTCATCCTCCTGCAAAACTCACTTCAAATGTCATTTCTTTCTCAAGGAAACTTCCTTTGACTCTTCAGACAATGTCTCACTCACAAAGCAACTTATAACTCTCCCCTGTACCACTTAATCCAATTGTGATTATAACTATGTAAGCCGCCCAATGTGACTATAAACTCCAGGAAGGCAGGGTCCATGCCTGTCTGGATCCTTCCGTATCCCTAGTGCCTTGGATAAAGAAGACAATAAAATGTACTGAATGAATAAATGAGGCCAGAGTTTTATATTTTTTAATCCTGTTAAGAGCTCTGGTGGCAGTGAAAATAAAATACATAAAGAAAACTAATTTAGCCTTGGCAGAAAGGGTGCTGAATGAAGGAATGCTGCTTTTGACAGTTCTCTCCAATAAAAAGAATTGATGGGCTTAATTAAATCATCATGATCTTCTTCAGAAGTACAGGAATGGCCAAGGACAGAGCTTGCTCTGAATTATTCACTTTATTCAAGTGGAGTGGCTCTTCTGGGAAGAGCCACTAACGTCGACAAGGAAATTAGCACAACTTCCTTTCTAAGCAGACAACTGTCCTTTCTCTTTGTCAGGGTCTAGGAGACAGGTTCTAAGATCTTCTTTAGATACTCAACCTATCTTACGCTAAACCATAAAGAAAATGAAGTTTCTCTATTCCAATCTCACTTTTTCCTCAACTGTTACTATGTTTTCCTAATGGCCCACTCCTACCTGAGGATAAATTCCCAACCAAAAGTATCATTTTTACTTTATTTCAACTGTGGGGAAAAAGGTTTTGTTTCTCTATGATTTCAGATGACAGCTACCAAATCTGTATTTATGTATAGGAATGTATGGGGGAAATACACCCTCCCCTGCCCTCTTGAATCCTTGAGAGTGCAAATGATGAAGTGCTCGGCTGCTGTTAACTGAAAGGATGGAGATTCAAGTCCACCCAGAGGGTCCTCTGAAGAAAGCCTGATCTATTCCTGAAAAATCAGTCATTGAAAACCCTACGGAACACAGTTCTACTCTGACACACATGGGATTGCCATGAGTTGGGATGGACTTGATGGCAACTTTTTTTTTTTTTTGTTCCTGTTCTCTACAATCACATTTGCTTACCCATTTTATCCTGGCCCTATTTACCCAAGTGTTGGTGAATTTAGGCTGCCTTAAAACACACTAACAAGAGACAGGCCTAATTTTTATAAACCGCATTGTCACACTGAAGGAGCCTCTTCAAGTTAGACTGAAATCTGTACTGATAAGTGTTAGTATATAAAAACCACTAATTGAGGGAGATATGGTATCTTGTGGGTCTAGGTCTGTCTAAGAACTTAGGTTGCCCGTGAAGCGCTGCTTGCACCAGATCTCTTGGATCAAGAAACAGCAGGGTCAAGGTGTTTAATTATTAGGCAAATGGCCAAAGCTAGAATTTTCTCAAGGCCCACTAACACAACTTCACTTTGATGTTCTCCAGTTTCACTGGGCTGGTTCATATTAGAGTGATTTTGAGGATCTTTGGCTTCAGCAATTCCTGTAGGATTTTGAGTTTCATTTCTTCCCTGTAAATGAAGAGGCAACCTGTAGGGTTGTTAGATAAATTCTATTCAGTAGGTGGAAAAGTGAATTTCCTGTGGAATGACAGGAATTACATAGAAGCAAGCAATTTTATTTTCCTCAAATGTAGCAATAATTTTAATCTGTACATACATAAAACAAACAGTGCAATTATAAAACTTGGAAGGTGACATGCATACTTTAAGGTGCAGTTGGGATGGGGAAGGATGTTAACCATCTCCAATTTTCCTTACCACTTTTTTTTCTAGTTCCTTATGCAAAAGCAGTGAGTCAGGAAACTTCATCTGGAATGCTGAAGTTAAAGGTGAACTTCCTGAAGTTTGCACATCTAAATATCACAAACAAAATGGAAATGACCTCCTATAGCAGTCTGGTAGGGACTACAGTAATATGGCTGGGCAGTCAAGCTGGAAGTGAATGAAACCAGGGATGCATTTTCTGAAAAACTAAAAGAGATAATGTTTTTAACTGAGTGTCCTATTTGTTTCATAGTCACTACCCATTTGAGCCCTTCCACCAAATCTTTTTATTCAGTTTAGTTTCTGAATAGATGCTGTTCAATGGAGTTATCTGTAACTAGGGATAGTGAGATGCAGAAAAGGAGGACCTGGGAAAATGGCTTCTTCCTTGAAGTCTGAGTCCATGCTCCTCTTCCATGGTTAGTTCTTATAGCCTTTTCTCTGCCATGGAAGCAGAAGTAGCTGGTGCAGAATGTCAGATGTCATCATCATTCACGGGCCCAGGGGTGCAGTTTAAGGTGAGTGATGGGGTGCTACCTTTGCTTCTTCCACAATGCCTTTCTCAAGCTTTCCTGGCCTTGCAGTGGAACTTCTAGAACTAGAGAGTCAGTTCACTGGGTCCTTGACTCAGAGGTCAGGATGAGACAGGACGTGGCAGAGTGACAAGGCACAAAGGGAAATATGGTGCCAAATAGCCTCAGAGCAGGACGGAGAAACTGATACTTGCACTGATGAAAACTCAAACTCCCAAAGTCAATCTAAAAAATGAAGATTTCCTTTGAGCACTATTTTCTCTCTGTACAAGTAGCCTGTGCACTTCTGGTGACAATTCCTTGCACTGCTCTCAAATTAGCTGGTCCCAGGGACACTCTAGGGCAGTATGCTCTAGCTCATCTGGGACAGCTCTTTCTGGCAGTGGCATTTGGATTTAAACCCCAAAGTAAACCCATACTTGGCATCACAGTTATTAAATAATGAAATATTATTAGCCAAAAGTAACTGCAATTCAATCAATGTTATATTTCACACACAAATTTAGAAAAATCAAGAGTATGATAATAAAAGCATAAAATTAAACAGAAGGAAATCAATTTCTACAAGAAATCAAATATATTTACAGTGAGATTTAAAGGGAAAAATAAGCTACTTGGGTCATAAATTTAATTTTATTTTAAATAACTTTAGCTACCTTAGCTGTTAATACAATAAAAGCAGAAAACAGGCTGCCTTTTTTTCCAGATTTAATCAGAAAATTGTATCTACAATAACTGACAGAACTTGCTTCTTGTCCTTCACCCATCTCATCAAAAAATTATTGCATTTCCCCCAAACTGTATTTTTTGGATTCCTCTGTGAATATACTCATTTCTTCCTCTTTCTTGGAGACATTGTGGTTTAAATCCATCTTAAAAAAAGGAGAAGGGGTACGTATGTGGAGGCAAAATATTCTCTTGAAGCCAACAGATATAAAGTTGCTAGAAGAAGCTGATTGTACACACAAGCTGCCTGGGGTAGGGATAGGGGAGGGCTGTTGACTTAGAGAAACATGACAGCCTTTGGCGAATGGAGGGCACAGGCAAAGCCCCACCAGGCCCTTCTTCCTCAGCAGGGTCGGGGCTGAGCCAACGGAGGTGGAGCTTCAACTTCACCTTGGAACTTGTCATTTTGGTTCTCCTCCAAAGGCCTTCATCCAGATAAGAAGCCAATGACTGATTATAAAAATAAGAATAATGCAATTTTGGCTCAAGACATAGATTGTCCAACTGTTCTGCCTTGTTATTTTCTTCAATATCCAAGGCCTTTACAAAGAAGCAAACAAAAACATCTCTCAATCTCCCAACAAAAGTGAACTCTTTTTTTTTATTTTTATTTTTTGCTCCAAATGCTACGACCCGAAGAATGGCTGCAGATTGAGATATCAAAAATCTCAGAAAAATATATAATATATTTGTATATCTCTGTATGTCTATTATTTAAATTTCACATTCCTTTAAAAGTGGTTATTCAGTCAGTAGCTGCTGAAGGAGGCTCTTCTGCTGGGCCTGGGGGGTCTGTGGTCCTGACGTGGGTTTTTGAGTTCCCAGCGGACCAGGCTGGTTCAGGTAAGGGTCCCCGCCTACCAGATTCACTGTACACTGGACGTCAGCAAACACCTGAACCTGTTGCACCTGCTGGAACACAAATAAAAGATGTGTTTAGACAGAAGGGTCTGCCCCCCCGGCTTATGAGTGGGTACTACTTGAAGTGGAAACTCACTAGAGCATTCCTCTAGTCTGTAGTCACCACAGAGAAGAACTCTTCTGTCTTCTTGTCCTACAAAAAGAAAATCGCTGCACTCATTTTGCTCAGGGTTCTGGAAAGTTCACACTTTAAAAATAAAATAAAAATTGGAATGGTCAAGCCTCCTACAGGGTTGCCATCAACACTGAAAGTGAACATCATTGCTAATATTGCCAAGATTGGGAAAAGCCCAGCTTCAGAGACTGGGTATCCAGTGGTGGGTTTAAAAAAATGTACATTGTTTGGAAAACTGGCTTAAAAGCAGTCTATGGATGACTTTAGTAGAATAAAAAAATCTTTATGCTGTCACTGAAAAATTAAGGGCTTTAACCCAGTATTAGCAAAAACCACCACAACTCAATAATAGGACAACAGCATTACTAAGTCAATGTCCAGAAGGTTTGTGTGTTATCTAAATATATTATTACATGGCTCCTTTACATACTGGCTTTAGAATTACAGCAAAATATCTATAGAACGATTTTATATCTGACATCTTTTTTCCTGATAGACAATCCATTTAAACACATGATCTAAAATAACAATAAATCTACTAGCTGAGAACAGTGTGAATTTTCCCTTTAACTATTTTTAGTAATAATACCCATGTTCCTTAAAAATGTCTAAATCTGCTAGTTCTAGCATTTTCTACTGAAAAAACAAAGCCAGAAGTTAATGTTTTACCAACCAGTTTTATTAAAAGGCCCTTTGTAGGGCTGATTAAAGCCAGTACCGCTCTTGCGAATGTTCCAGACCAGGTATGGAGATGCCTTTGTTTGGATTTCTAAGTAAGTGTCTTAACCTTTTGGTCAATTTGTGCCTCATCTTTAACAGACCCATGAGGTATTTTGGATTAGTGATAAATTTTTTTGGTCGTTTATCATTAATCCATGCCAATTACACTCAGCTATTCTAAAAACTTTTCTATCCTAGTCTAATAAAAGTTGTTTCCACTAACTGTCATTGACCAAATGCCAAATGTTTTCACCAACAAATTTCTACATCAGTCTAAGCCCCGTCTCCTCTACTTGCAATCTCTTTACATCTCCTCCACTCTATTCCCTCTCAGATCAAGCAAATATCTCCTAAATTGAGCTCTTTTTTAGTGTCTGATGAATTAGATCTCTAGTAATATTTCCATGTGTTTCCCTCCTCATCCTCTGCTTTCTCCAGTTCCCCAAACTTTGCTCCTTGCCCCATATGCTCCCATTTGTTTTCCTCTTCTTTTGGGGTCTTTCTAGTGCAACTAAAATACACCAACTCTCCTGTCTAAGTCTATTCTCTAGCTGCCTCTGTGCCCTGCCCTCAACTTTGTGCTCTGTAACTTCTCATTCCTACTCTTTCCTTCTAGAGTTTTACCCCTGGCCTTCCTTTCTCCCCATGTCAACAATCCCCCTACCAGCTCTCTAGTCTGTCTTTCCTGTGCCCTCTTCTGTCTTGCCTCCTCTCCACTCCAGTCCTCCAAATACTGGTAACTCCCAAGCACCCGCCAGTCCTTCTCTCTCTGTTCTTTTTCTCCTCCTTTTCTGTATATCTGTTTCTATATTTCTGTCTAACTCATGCCTCAGCTTCTGCTTGGCACACACAAAAATAATGAAGCAAACAGCGATTTCAAAAAGAAGATTCTGCCACTGACACTTAACATGAGCACAAACTATAGTGCTTTTAGGCACTAACAGATTTTTTTTAAAAAGAACAACCTATAAAATTTCATATGCTTACATATTTCAACATATAAAAATCTAAGCAGAGCATAAGGTGTCCCCAAATACTTAAAAAGAGTCTTGATAAAGGCACGATAAAACAAACTGGAGAAAATTCTGCTTCTTTAAAAAGAATGATTTTTTAAGGTAATCTATTTTTTAAATAAAAAGAAAAGATCAAACCCAACCCTACAAAGTACATATTTCGACCATTTTGAACCATTTCTGAGAAAGGAGACATGCTGTGACTTGGACCAGATCTCAAGGGACTTCTTACATTGCCACATCTTTACAGATAAGCAGAATGTGACACAAAAGGAGTTTGTGATGTGCCAGGTGAGAAGAATGGCATGAGAGCTGAGGACCAACCTCTTAAGATTCTCCAGCATAGTTTTTACTTCAATTCAAATACTGCCCCCAAGGTTCAGGGACTTTAAAACTTGGTTGTTTTACTTTAACTAAGTTGTCAAGCTGCCAAGAATATGTGTCCGCAGGTGTGATAATGAGGAGAGAAACAATGGTAATATTACTAGAGATCTAATTCATCAGACACAACACTGCCATGACAAAAATCCCTCTCTTCCCCTCCTGGGACTCAGATCCTATTACCTAATGCTCAGACTGTGGACATCGCCTCCTAACTGATCTTTCTCTTCCTGAGCTGGCTGCCCAGTGTTCCTCCCTTCCTCCCCAAGAAGAAGCCTAAACCAGCACTTTATCATTGCTCAGTGATGACTCTTCACCTGTAGGACTGAATCCAAATCCCTTAGTTTAGCATCAAGGCTCTTGGAAATCTGCCTTACCAACTCTAATTCCTATACGTTCTTATTACAAACCCTTTACACTTCAGTGGATTTAGTTTCTCAGGACTATGCTAGGACATTACTATTTCCCTGTCTCTTGCCCTCTACCTCCAATCACCTATACTTCCAAATTCACCCCCTGCACCAGCCTCCAACAACCACAACACCGTTCTTCACTTTGCCTTTGTAACTGTCCTTCAAGGCCCAGCTCAGTTCTATCTCTTGTGTAATGCTCTTCAGATCATCTCAGCAATTTCTCCCCTCCTTGAATGCATACGTCCCTTCTTACTTGTAACATAAATTTGACTATGCCTACTTTGGCCATGTGACAATTTATATGCACATGTCTACGTGTTTTATCTTTCAATAGGCCTTATGTGGTATGGCAGAAAGAGCATGGGCTTTGGTGTTAGAAAGACCTGGGTTTGAACCTAAGCTCTGTCACTTTCTAGTTTTGTGAAATGTGCATACAGTTAAACTTCCTCAGGTTCAGTTTCTTCATCTGTGAAAAAAAGGAATACAACCTCCCTCATAGGGTTATAGTGAGGCTTAAATGAGATAAACCATATAGTGCCTAGCACAGTGCCTGGCAAATCATCAGCATTTCACAACTGATACTTCCTTTCCTCTCTTCTCTCCACAGTTCACCTAAAGGGCAAGGAACATATTTTTTTTTTTTTTATTTCTCATCATTAGCATAATGCCTATGTTAAAAAAATATATATGTATATTAGGAGGCTAGAGAGTAAATTACTAACGTGAATTAAAACCTCCAAAATTTCTACGTTAGGTTAATTTAATATAAGGAAAGTGGCCACTCTTGCTATTTGTACAGTTTTGGGACAAACATCTTTCAGGAGGCACAGTACACAGCAGACACTCTTCCGTCTGAACTTCCTCTCTTAGGTATTCTGATTACACGAGTTTCAGCACTTAGTTTACTTACAAAATGACAATTAGTGGCCACCATTTGCCACCCCTTTACCCTGTCTAAGCGCTAGGTTGAACCTTCTGAAGGCCTGTCTTATCTAACCCTCTCAACAATCCCACAGGCCAGCACCTTGTTAGTTCTGTTGGTTACACAGCAGCTCAGGCAAGTTGGGTAACATGCCCATAATGACACAACCCTGAAGGGTAGAGCCAGAACTCACACCCAGGTCTGACTCTCAAGGTCAGATACTACAGAAAGTCTCCTGTGTATCTAGGGTGCATTTGACAGTTCTGGGCTTAGAATTTTCTTACTGACCTGGGTTCCATCTGTTTCTGTTTTGAGAAGGTCAGTGGATGAGAGCTGGCTGCAGTAGAGGCCTGTGTGTCTTAGTGCTGGATCATTCATCTATTAAAGATAATATAAGACCAAATTACAAGCTAGTTGTTTAACTTGAAGACCAAAATATTCAAGGAAAAACACTTTCGTTGACAGGAAAGTAACAGGAGGACAGCGGAAATTAAAAGCCTAGCAGTCTACAGTGTTTTAGAAGTCAGGAGAGTGGCCTCCCTTGTGGGGGTGGCAGTGACTGTAAGAGAGCATAAGGAGGACCTCTGGTTTCTTGTTCTGGGTGGTAGTTACACGGGTATGCTCAGTTTATGAAAATTCATTGATTTGTACACTTTTCTATATATATATTTACATATGGTACTTCAATAAAAAGTTAAGTAGCAAAAGGAAAAAAAAGGTTAGTAATAGACTTCTACTTCCAGTCAAGATTCAGTAATAGGGATGAGATTTATCCTTCAACCTGAAACAACTAAAAAACCAACAAATTATGTGAAACAAAGGCACTCAAGACAGTGGATAAAAGGCAATGAAGGACAGTAGTCCCTTAGAGATGGGAAACAAATGAGGTGAGTTCTACAACTCACTAGCCTACTGCCTACAGAGAATTTCCAGGCTTCAGTGCAGGGACAGGGAACCCAGGCAGAGCATGGCAGGCTCCCAGAGTTGAGAGGATGCAGCTGGAAGTCTACATTTCCAAGGCAACTGGAATTCACAGGGTAGACTATAAAAGGAGAGAGAGCTGCACAGAGAGAAAGTTCTGGAGATCTGCAGAGGGCCCTCTAAAGTTCTCAGCTCAGTGCTGATCAGCTTAAGCATATTAGGAAACTACCCTAAGCAAGAGAAATAATCACTTGAAAAAGATGACATGGAATAATTTCCAAAGATCACATAGGGCTGGGAATAGGCCTTGATCCCACCAGACAGAGTGACTGAACTCAAAAGAACTTATGATTCACGTAGCATCGAGTAGCATACTAGAAAGGTTTTGCCTCAGCTGTGGGGCAAAATTAACTCTAGACTAAACGCTCTTCTGGTCTCGCCAAACAAAGCTTAAAAGCAAGAGCTAAAAGGATCAAATGGCTTCTAAGTAACTTAACCATTTCCCAGTACTAAGTTCAAGACTATAGGAATACAAACAAGGTAAAATCCACATTTCTGGCACCCAGTAAAAAATTACCAGGTATGCAAATAATGAGAAAAATACAACATAATGAAAAATCAGTCAATCCAAACCAACCCCAAAATGATGTAGATGAGAGAATTGATAAGTAAAGATATTAAAAAAGCTATTACAACAAGCTCATTCTATATGTTCAGGAAGCTAGAGGAAAGACTGAACATGTTAGAGATATGGAAGCTATAAAAAAGATCCAAGCTGAACCTCTACAGATGAACTACAGTGTCTGAGATGAAAAATACACTGGACAAAATTAACAGCAGATTAGACACTGCATACAAAGTTTAATGAATCTGAAGATACAGCAACAGAAACTATCCAAAATGAAACACACAGAGACAAAATGACTGAAAAACAAAAACAAAAAGCAAAATCCAGAGAATCACTGAGCTGTGGGACAACTTCAAGTGGTTACTATAGTGTAATTCAAGTTCTTGAAGAAGAGGAGGCAGGTGGTGACAGAAAGAATATTTGAAGAAATAATGGCCAATTTTTCCCAAATTTGATGAAACTCAATGAACCCCGGGCACAAGAAACATGAATAAAATGACACCAAGGCATATCATAATCAAATTGCTTAAAAACAGAATAAAAAGAAAACTCATAAAAACAGCTAGAAGGAGAAATAAAAACAATCATGTACAAAGGAAAAAAGATAAAATGACAGCAGATATCTCATCAGAAATACTGAAGTAAAGTATTTAGAATTTAGGGAAAAGAACTTTCAAAGATGAGGGCGAAACACAGACTTTTTCAGACATACAAAAGCTGAATGAATTCATCACCAGCAGAACTGCACTATAAGGAAGACCTTCAGGCAGAAGGAAATGATACCAGATGGAAACCTGTATCTACACAAAGGAATGAAGAACAATGGAAATGGTAAACACACGGGCAAATACAAAAGACCCCTTTTCTTATTATTTAAATCTTTAAAAAAAAAATTCAGCTGAGGATTCTGGGAAGATGGCAGCATAAACAGACCACTGTTCCGACTCTCCTCCACAAACATAAGAAACACAACAAGGAAACGGTGCTCGGATTTGACGGACTCTGAATTAGGGCACAGAGGAAGCAGCGAGAAATTGCAGACAGGCAAGAATCAACAAATCAACAAGTCACGCATGGTAGGGAAATCGCTTCTCCCACCATTCCTGACCCTCTCCTCAGCCTGCTCACCTAACCACCACAGCCTTTGCCTGTACAAAGAGACAGGACACCAAGCTTCTGCTCTAAATCAACAAGCCAGACCTCTTCAGGGTCCATTTGGAATGTACCAGCACCTCCCCCACCCAGACATTACTGGCTGCAAGCCTACTACAAATTGCTACAGAAGGCCAGTGCAGTGGAGTCTGCTCCCATAGTAAATACCTGCTTCCCTGTGCATCCCATAGCTCCAGCCTCTGAAACCAACAGGACAGACCTCCTGGGGAGTCAGTTCAGGTCTGTCTGCTCCCACTTTCAGTCAGTGCTGAGGACTGTTGATTGAGGCTGCTGTGTACTAGGAAACAGGCATTCTTAGTGGAGGCTACACCCACAGCCAACATACTACAGGGAGGGCTCTGACAGCAACAAAGCAGACCTCCCTGGAGGTCCATTTGGAGCATGACAACCCCTTCCCCACCCAGACACTGTCACCTGCAAGCCTGCTGTGAATTTCTAAAGAAGGCTCCTGTAGTGGAGTCTGCTATCATAGTCAGCACTCTACCTGCCTCCCTGCATACCCCATAGATCTGGCCTCTGAAACCAACAATCCTCCCTGGGGGTCAGTTAGGGTTATTCTGCCCCTACTTCTGGTTGGTGCTGAGGACTTCTGACTAAGGCTGTTGTGTGTTAGGAAATGGGAGACTTCAGTAGAAGCTGCACTAACAGCAACAATCTATCGGGGGGACTCTGGTAGCAGTAAGGCATACCTTTCCATGTGGATCTGACCATAGTGTGACACACCCTCCTCCACCTGTTAACTGTTGGTTGCCAGGCTGTTGCAAACTGCTGCAAAAGGCCCCCACAGTGATGTCTGCTCCTATAGCCAGCACTTTACCTGCTTCCCTGTGCACTTCATAACTCAGGCCTCTAAAACCAATAGGACAGACCTCCCTAGGAATCAGTTTTGGGCACTGAGGGGTGTTGACTGAGGCTGCTGTGTGCTAGGAGTAGGCATCCTGAGTGGAGGCTACAACCACAGCCAACATACTACAGTGTGGGCTCCGAAAGCAATCAGACAGACCTCCCTGGGGGTTCGTTTGGAGTGTGACTACCCCTTCCCCAACTGGCAACTGACAGCTGCTGGACTGATACAAACTCCTACAGAAGGTTTCCTATAGTGGAGTCAGGAGGTGGATTACCTAAGTGGTGACTGATTGCTCAACCACTACAGGGCCACTGGGGCTCTGAAACCAACAAGACAGACTCCTTCTGGGGAGTGCCAGTCTCTCCTCCTCCTGAAATGGAAGAAAGTGTGCCTGTGTTTCCCCTGAATGCCAGTTCAGCTATAAGTAGTACCCACAGAGCAGGGAGGGAAGCCTTGGCAAAACTGGAGGGCAACACCCAGCCCCAAAGGGGGCTCACTGGGTGTGAGTTTTCTGACTAAAACCGTGATGGGAGAAATAGAGAAGGGAAGGGAGTAATAACCAGAGACAGGGGGCTGCCCTGGTTGGACAGACTGATTAGCACACGGTATCTCACCTGAGTGGAGGTGCTTGCTGGTGGACAGACTGACCACAGTGTGTTCCCTGGTGTGTTTGGGAGACTGAAAGCTGAAAATCAAGACCTGGAACTTTCAAATCCTAATTAAACCAGGGAAGGAGAAGAAGCTATCACAGAGAGGGAGAGGAAATGGTAAGGAAAGGCTGAAGGCTTTGCCCACATAAGAGTTTCTTGAAGAAAGTACTGTAGACCAAAACACTAAATACTGGAGAAAACTGAGAACATTAACACCCTCAAAAATTCTAACGCCAAAAAACTGGCAACGAAAAATTACAAGACACACAAAGAACAGAGAAACAATGGCCCATCCAAATGAACATGACAAAGAGAGTAAAAGTGCATACAGGGATAACCAAATAACAAAAAAAAAGGAAAGGATGTAATACAACATCAGACATAATTAAAGAACTAAAGGAAAATGTAGACAAAGAGCTGAAAGAAATAAGGAAAACAATGCAAGAACAAATGAGGATCTTAAAAAAAGATATTGCAACTGAAAGAGAAAATAACTGAAATGAGAAACACAATAGAAGGACTTACCAACAGATTTAATTACGCAGAAGACAGAATCAGTGAATTAGAGGATAAGAGAGTTAAAATTAGACGCTAAAGAGCAACAAGAACGGGGGCTCAAGAAGGCTGAGCACAGTTTAATAGAATTATGGGACAACAACAATAGACCTAATATATGCAGCACGGGAATTCCAGAAGGAGATGAGAGAGAGAAAGGGACAGAAGGAGTACTTGAAGAAACAATGACAGAAAACTTCTCCAATATAATGAAGGACATGAGTCTACAAATCCCAGAAGCTCAAAGAACTCTAAGCAGGATAAACCCAAAGAGATCTACACCAAGACACATCATAGTTAGGCTCTCAAAAATTAAAGATAAAGAGAGAATCCTGAAAGCAGTGAGAGAGAAGCAAACAGTCACATACAAAGGATCCCCAATGAGATTAAATGTCAGTTTTTCCTCAGAGACCTTAGCAGCCAGAATGCAATGGAATGATATATTTAAAGTACTGAAAGAAAAACAAAAACCTGTCAACCAAGAATACTATACCCAGCAAAACTATCCTTAAAGAATGAGGGTAACATTAAAACATTCCCAGATAAACAAAAGCTGAGAGAGCTCATATCCTCTAGACTGGCCCTACAAAAAATACTAATGGGAGTTCTGTAGATGGAAGGGAAAAGACACCAGAAAGTAATTCAAAGCTACACATAAAAAGAAAGATCCTTAACAAAGGTAAATGCATGGACAAGTATAAAGTATAGTAATAAAGTATTCATGCTTGATAATTCTAAATGTTTTGTCCTTCATGATTTTAATAACAAATATATAAAAAGCAAGGATAAAATTATGTTACAGGGCACAAGATATGAAGACATAATTAGTGATAATAACAACAAAAGGAGGGAGGAGAGGAATGGTAAAGATACAGAATTTCTTATATGTTAATGAAGTTAAGTTGGTACCAACTTACCCTAGAATGTTATAAATACGAGCTGTTAAATGTAATATTCATGGTAGTCACTAAGAAAATATATAAAAAACATACACTAAATGAAAGGAGAAAGAAACAAAGAAGGATCACTACAATAAACCCACAAAACATAAAAGCAAGCAGTAGTAAAGAACAAAGACAAAGAAGGCTTAAGACACACAAAAAACAAATAACAAAATGGCAGAAGTAAGTCACTTCTTATCAGTAATTACAGTGAATGTAAATGGACTAAATACTCCAATCAAAAGGCAGAGAGTGGCAGAATGGATAAAAAGACATGATTCAATTATATACCATTTATAAGAGACAGACACACCTTAAACCCAAGGACACAAATAGGCTGCAGATGACAGGATGGGAAAAAATATTCCATGCAAATAATAACCAAAAGAGAGCTGGGGTGGCAATCTTGATATCAGACAAAGTAGACTTTAAGACAAACTGTTAGAAAAGATAAAGATGGACATTATATAGTGATAAGAGGGTTAATTAATCATGAAGATTATGACTCTTTAAGAGTCATACACTATGACCAAGTGGGATTTATTCCAGGAATGCAGAGATGGTTCAACATTAGAATTCAATCAACATAACACACTATATCAATAGAACAAAGGAAAAGAACCATATGATCATTTCTATGGATGCAGAAAAAGCATTTGACAAAATCCAACACCTCTTCTTTTCTAAAGAAGATTGGAATAGAAGGGGAAATTCTTCAGTATGATTCAGAGCATATATGAAAAGTCAAAAGCCAACATTATACTTAATGGAGAAAGGCTGAGAGCTTTCCCCTTGATATTTGGAACAAGACAAGGGTGCCTGCTCTCATCACTTCTATTCAATATTGTATTAGAAGTCTTAGAAATAAGAAATAAAAGGTACCAGATTGGAAAAGAAGAAGTAAAATTATCTCTATTTGCAGATGACGTGATCCCATATATAGAAAATCCCAAGAGTCCTCAAGAAAACTTGTAGAGCTAATAGAGGAATTTAGCAAAGTTTCAGTGTACAAAGCCAATAAATAAAAATCATTTAGGTTTCTATATACTAGCAATGAGAAATTGGAAAGGGAAATTAGGGAAACAAATCCATTTACAATAGCATTTAAGAGAATAAAATACCTAGGAATAAATCTAACCAGGGACATGAATGACTTACACAATGAAAAATATAAAACACGGCTGAAAGACATTAAAGAAGACTTAAATAAATGGAAAGATATTCCACGTTCATGGACTGGAAGACTTAATATTGATAAGATGTCAACACTACCTAAAGTGATCCATGGATTTAATGTAATCCTGATTAAAATTCCAACAGCCTTCTTTACAGAAATAGAAAAACCAATCCTCAACTTTATATTGAATGGCAAGAATTTCTGAATAGCTAAAGCAATGTTGGAAGAGAAGAAGAAAGTGGGAAGATTCACACTTTCTGATTTTGAAACATACTATACAGCTACAGTAATCAAAATAGCCTGGTACTGGTGTAACAACAGACACACAGACCAATGGAATAGAACTGAAAGTCCAGAAGTAAACCCACACATCTATGGTCAACTGATTTGTGACAAGGGTGCTAAGTCCATTTGATGAGAAAAGAAGAGTCTCTTCAATAAATGGTGCTGGGAAAATTGGATTTCCACATGCAGAAAAATGAAACAGGATACATGCTTCACACCATACACAAAACCAAATTCAAAATGGATTAAGGAAACTAAATGTAATTCTTAGGAGAAAAAGCAGGGGCAATGCTGTCAGGCCTTGCTTTGAACAACAAATTATCTAATATAATAACAAAAGCACAAACAGCAAAATAAAAAATAAAAAAGTGGGACCTCATAAAAATTACAAACTTTTGTTCATCAAAAGACTTTACAAAAAAAGTGAAAAGACAAGCTACTGACTGGGAGAATATCTTCGGAAACCATATATCTGACAAGAATCTAATAACCAAAATACATACAAAACTTCAACAATTTAACAACAAAAAGACAAATAACACAACCATAAAATGAGCAAAGGACCTGAATAGACATTTCACTGAAGAGGACATTCAAACGGCCACCAAACACATGAAAAGATGCTCAGGGCCATTAGCCATCAGACAGATGCAAATCAAAACCACAATGGGATACCAATTCACTCCCACTAGGATGGCTAAGATAAAAAACAAACAAAAAACCTCAGAAAATAACAAATGTTCGCAAGGATGTGGAGAAATTGGAACCCTTACTCACTGCTGGTGAGAATGTAAAACGGTAGTCACATGACCCAGAAATTCCACTCCTAGGTATACACTCCAAAGACTTGAAAGCAGAAACTCAGACTTGTAAACCAATGTTCACTGCAGCACTATTCACAATAGCCAAAAGGTGGAAACAACCTAAATGCCCATCAGTGGATGAATGGATAAACAAAATGTGGTACATACATACAATGGAATACTACTCAGTCAGTAGGAAAAATGAAGTCTTGACACATGCTACAATATGGATGGAAATGGAAGACATGCGGAGTGAAATAAGTCAACCACAAAAGGACAAATACTGTATGATCTCAAGTCTTTAAAAAGGCAAGAAAAAGCAAATATATACAGAACAAAGTTTCTTAGTGGTTATCAGGGGTGGGAGGGAAGGGGAAAGGAAGGTTAACGGTGATGGAAATATCTCAATGATTAAGGGTAGAGTTGCACAGCTGATTACCATAATTGCTGCCAGTAAGTTGTACACCTGTAAAAAATTTTGGTTCCTTGGTTTGGAGGTTTAGGGTCATGGTTTCATGGGACATCCCAGTTAAATTGGCCTAATAACATGTTTAATGCTTCTGTCTCCTAGTTTGTTTCGTAGTGCCTGGGATCTTAAAAGCTTGCAAACAGCCATCCAAGGCACAACAATTAGTCTCTTATTTGCCTGTAACAGTAGAGGAAGAAGTAGAGCCAGGAACAGGAGGAGGATATGGAATGTATGGCTAATTGCCTCCATGAACAACTGCCTCCTTTGCCATGAGACCAGAAAAACTACATGGTGCCTGGCTATTATTACTGAAAATTTTGATCAAAGATTCTATGGAAGAATCCTGACCAAAGAGGGGAGAATACATAACAGAATTTCAAATTCTTGTGGAATCCAGACTTCCTGAAGCCACGAACAGTGGATGAACCCCTGAAACTATTGCCGTGAGATAACCTTTAAACCTTAAACCAAAAACATCCCCTGAAGTCTTCTTAAAATCAAACAACAGTTTAGCTTAACTAGTAAAAAATGTCTGCCTTGAGCATTATGCTCTTTCAAGAACTATCTATATGAGATCAGACTGGTAAACAGCAACTCAAAAAATTAGACAGGCATCTTAGCAGGCAGTGAATTTATCTTAATGGGGGAGGAATAACTTGGAAAAGGAGGATGAGAATGGCTGCACAACTCGAAGAATGTAATCAATTTCACTAAATGGTACATGTAGAAACTGTTGAATTGGTGTACGTTTTGCTGTGTATATTCTCAACCGCCACAACAAAATAAATACAAGTTCTTATTATACAGAAGGTGATATAATATCACTTGAAGGTGGAGTATGGTAAGTTAAAGATGTATGCCATAAACTCTAAAGCAACCACTAAAATAACAAAACGGAGTTACATATAGCAAATAAGCCAACAAAGGAGATAAAATGAAAATAATAAAAATATTCAATTAACCCAAAAAAAGGAAAAAGGTGGGACAAACAGAAAACAAACAGCAAGATGGGAGATTTAAATCCAACCATATCAATAATCAGAATAAATGTAAATGGATTAAGCATTCCAATTAAAAAGCAGAAATTGTCAGACTGGATAAAAGAGCAAGACCCAACTATACAAGAAACCAAACCAAACCTGTTGCCATCTAGTCAATTCTGGCTTAAAGTGACCCTATAGGACAGAGTAGAACTGCCCCACAGGGTTTCCAAAGCTGTAAATCTTTACGGAAGCAGACTGCCACATCTTTCTCCTCTGGAGTGGCTGGTGGGTTTGAACCACTGACCTTTTGGTTGCAACTAAGCACTTAACCACTCTGCCACCAGGGCTTCCCTATACAAGAAACTCACTTTAAATATAATATCCTTTTACCTAAATTCAGTATTTTGTTTCAATCTAATAGAGATAGTGAATCAATTCTAATAACTGCATAACAACAAGTATAATCTTTTTTTTTTTAAATTGTACTTTAGATGAAGGTTTACAGAGCAAATTAGTTTCCCATGAAACAATACACATATTATTTTGTGACACTGGTTGCCAACCCCATGACAAGTCAACACTCTCCCCTTCTCGACCTTGGGATCCCCATTTCCATTTGTCCAGCTTTCCTGTCCCCTCCTGCCTTCTCATTCTTGCTCCTGGGCTGGTGTACGCAGTATTTTGTATACATGGTTGAGCTATGTGTATTATTGTTTGTTTTATGGACCTGTCTTATCTTTGGCTGAATGGTGAACCTCAGGAGTGACCTCAGTACTGATTAAAAGGGTGTCTGGGGGCCTCATTCTCGAGGTTTCTCCAGCCTGTGTTAGACCAGTAAGTCTGGTCCTTTTCTACAACAAGGACAAACTTTATTTTTCTAGAAAATATGGACCACTATTCCACACACACCACTCCCCCACCCCCCGCTAACCTCCTTAGGTTTAACATGTAATACCTAGAGAACACAGATTTTTTTAAATTCACATCAAAAAGAAATTCTACAGAAAAGATAATCAGAGTTTATATATTTTAAGACTTGCTATAAATTATGGCTACATGGTTATGAAGCCCTGGTGGCACAGTAATTAAGGAAGCGGCTGCTAACCAAAAGGTCGGTAGTTCAAATCCACCAGCCACTCCTTGGAAACCCTATGGGGCAGTTCAACTCTGTCCTATAGGGTCGCTATGAGTAGGAATTGACCTGATGGCAATGGCTTTTGTTTTTTTGGACACAGTAATAGCCTAGTCACAAGTCTTCTGTGTGACTGCTAATCTACTTTGTGAGAACAGTAATTACAGGTAGCTTACCCTAATGATCTTCTTAAATATCATTTTGAATTTTGTCACTCTCTCCTGAAAAGTCTTCAGGAGGCTCCAGGATAAATTTCAAACACTTAGTTGGCAAGCAACACCCTCAAAAAGCTTACCACATATTCTGCTGTAAATATAATATACAACATCCTATTAACAACTATCAGGCTTTTCAAACTCTATTCCTGCCTAGATCACCCTATCATAACTAATCTTGAATGCTCTTTTTTCTTCTCTCTGTTTAGGTAAATCTTCCAAGAATCCTTCCCTGACCAGGCCTTTTTCCCTTTAAACCCTTAGTACTCAATTGAACACACCCCTCATCTGACATAAATACATATGGTTCTATGGGGGTCCACCTCTTACACAATTGTTTTGTCCTATTATTAAACTGATCCTTTGTTTATGGTGTATCTCCCCAACCAGTTAATATGCATCTCCCACAGAGCTGAAAGGGAGAAATGAGGAAAATGTGTTAAGAAATTAAAAGGAGTAAGTTCTAAGTCAATGTATCATATGTAACATTTTATTCTAAGCCAATGAATTAATTTCAATTGTTTATCTTAAGGGCCAGTAATTACCAAAAGATGATGGGAAAGAATAAATAAACATGGTCATTTTTAGAGAGTAACTGTCAACATACTTAAGTTTCCTTCAAATAATGAACTATGCTCTCGTTGTGGTATGGCATGATGTGGTACGTGTGTAGCAAGTGTGCCAGCTATGTCACATACCTGCTCAGGGCAAATGGTGTTCATTCCTTGCATCTGCAAAGAGCTCATCTGCATCTGGCCCATCATGGGGTTCATGTTCTGAACATTTGTGTTTCCACCTGCCATGGACACGGTGATGCTCATATTGTTGTACACTCCTGGCTGTGCAGGTGTGGGCTGGTTCTGGACAGCTTGACTGAACACACTGTTAACTCAAAAACAATACAGATTACATCCACTGATCACAGACATGGATAATGTGACAGGGTTCTGATTCTTAATTATCAGATGGAATTCCAAGTAAAATATTTTACATTCTTAAATTACATGTAAGACTGTATCTTATTACAATATACAAGGATTTAATATAATTCAGATACATTTTGAACTCTGTCCAAAGAAAGAGCTTAATGATTAGAAAGTGCTCATTTTAAGTTACAATTATCTGACCCAATATCAGAGATACTAAACTCCAATTATCTGAAAAATTAAAGAAGGGAGTGTTACAAAAAGTAAATCATTCAGATAACTAATGTTTCTCCACTGAACCATTAAAACCAGTCTAAAATGTATTATACTACTTTACCTTCTTAAACAGAGAATATGCAATTTAAGTAAAGTGTATGGCATATATATTACACACACACACCCCAAATCAAACCTGTTGCTATCGAGTCAATCTGGACTCATAGCGACCCTACAGGACAGAGTAGACCTGCCCCATAGGGTTTCCAAGGAGCGACTGGTGGATTCAAACTGCCAACATTTTGGTTAGCAGCTGAGCTCTTAACCATTGTACCACAAGGACTCCATATATTTATATACACATATATGGATTATTATATATATCCTCAATAAATGTTCACTGAATGAATTAACAAAGGAATGGAGGATTCAAAGACGGCACTCTTAAATTTTGATTGCCTGTATATCTTCTTAGACTTAACATCTTGAGGGGAATGATATCTGGCTCTACTCTTTCCTTGTTTCAGCTAGTAAGTGACATACAGTAGGCATTCAGTAAATATCTGATGAATCAATTATGGGCAGTGAACTGTGAGTGAACTGACAGTGCTGTCAATTGAGGAGGCTCGGATTACTTTTATTTATAGATTTTACTGTATCTATACCTGTATTTTTCAAAGTATAGTCCAGAGACCATCCACTAGAGAATTCCCCAGGGAACTTGTGGAAAATTGAGACTCCTAGGGCTTACCTCAGCCCAAGTAAATTAAATTCATTGGGAGTGGGTACGGAAAGCTTCATTTCTAACTATTTATGCACATTAAAATTTGAGAGCCTTTAATTCAACGTCCTACAGCTTGCTGTCACTTTTTAAGGTTTTAGCTTTTGGCTGCTTTAACTGTGTTGTAAACTAAGAAAAGACTTGGTGTATATAACCAGATGTTTTTATTTGGCTAATTTAATGTTTTTAAAGACCACAAAGGTCTCCTCAGGCCTGAAGGTAGACTTATGTCTTTCTCGGGAAGGAAACGCAAGTGGAAAAATTTTTTTTCCCCCAGAGGGCGTGTCTTCCTTCTTCACGGCCAAGTTCTGGACTGTTTTTATACCAAAGATCTCAAATGTAAAATAAGTTTCTATTAGAAGGTATGACAGTATGAAATAAACTTCAAAGAAATTTAACTTGAAACTTTATATTTGGACTCCTCACATCCCAATCCTCAGCAATACAGATATACACACCTAAGGGAAAAACAATACCAACTGTACCTTTCATAGATTCTACACAACAGCAAACATTTTATGACAAAATGCTGATAAAATTCCACCCGTTTTAATGTTAATTCCAGAGAATTTGATTGAAAAAATGATTTACCCCACCAATGGCTTATCTTTTCCTTGC
Organism: Dugong dugon; assembly: GCA_030035585.1. NCBI lineage: Eukaryota > Metazoa > Chordata > Mammalia > Sirenia > Dugongidae > Dugong > Dugong dugon. Next base: position 76,331,670 of record CM057473.1, read on the forward strand.
TTGCTCTCAGGTAGTAAGCATACTGTATTGACATTTATAGCTTCTGGTAGATTAAGGTAATCACACTGAACTTAACAGGCAGAGAAACAGCCCATTCATCATGCCTGAAGAAAAGTAGCAAATTTCCTCTAGGGAATTATAAAACACAAATGCCCAAAGAAAATTATGTGGCTAGGAAATGGTGAACAATGCATATGTGGACTATGAATGTCTGTACAATGTGTATGCTTGGGAAGCTGTGTCCCTACAACTAAAGGGGAGAAAAAGTCTGTTAGTCTACTGCCCATTCTCTAATGAGAACACTTTGCCTTGGACAATGTTCACTTGTCACCTGATACATGAGTCACCACTGGGGAGGAGCAGGCCTATGAAAGTTACCACGTGCAGAAGCTTGAAGGATGGCAGTGATGCCATACTTATTTTAAGACGTTTAGAACTTAATCTCCTTTCAGATTTATATTTTGGACTGTAAATTAGCTTAAGTTCTTTCAAACTTCTGCCAATAATTCCATTTTAGTTTCTTCCATCAAGAAAAGTAAGCAGTCTCAACCGTTTCAGGTCCTGTAAAGGACTGCTGGGTTCACTGGCCCCTCAAGCCTAATGCTTGCAGGACCCTCCTTCACTCTGCTTTCCCGTCTGCCCAGGGGCAGAAATCAAAGTGTTCTTAGGGTAACTTCAGGTATTAGGCAGTCCCTAAATCATGGGTGGGGGGGGGGGGGGTGGTAGTAAGAGGAGGGGAGAGGGTGGGTGGAAAGAAAGATGAAGACTTTGCCCCCATGTAGGTTCCATAGATATTACAGGCATTAACAAGTGGGGACGAGTCCCTGGTCAAATAAGTCTCAGAAACAAAGGATTAAACGATAGGACTTCTTGGCTGCTGAATGCTTACAAGCACCGGGGCTCTCCCATGAGACTAGTGATACACATAAACACTGCCCCATTCCATGACAAATAGGTTTGGTTAAATCGTTTATTTCTCTTGCCACCATAGAGACAATGAAAAAGAGCCACATTAAACACTGTCTCTGAGCTCTGTTACATCATTCTACTTAACGATTCTCTAATCGTTTCATGTTCACATTCTCTTCTACCCACCAAACAACCTCCCATCTACCACCATGGCTAGCTTGGCAGCAGGGGCTTTTCCTTGTGGTAACTGCACTGTGCAACAGACAGTGAGTAGTCATAAAATATATGCTGTCCACGTTGACTAATAAGCTTCTGCACATGAACCAAATAAGCAAATGCGAATGTTTGAAGAGTAGGTAATAATTATTTCCCAAATGGTCTGGGAAAATGAAAGTTCACAGAAACTATTAAAGTGCCACAAAAACCAAAATCCACATTTGAATCCAAATCCAGGAAGGGTAGTGCCTTAGGAACAGGGAGTCTTTGTACTCATTTATTCCACAGATGTATACTAAGTGCCTACATGTTCTAGAAGATGGACATACAGATGTAAACAAAAACACACTCCTTGCTTTTATGGCACTTCTACTCTAGTTGGGGAGCCCTGATGGAGCAGTGGTTAAGCGCTCGGCTGTTAACCAAAAAGTCATCAGTTTGAATCTACCAGCCAATCCTTGGAAACCCTATGGGGCAGTCCTACTCTGTCCTACAGGGTCGCTATGAGTTGGAATCGACTCAATAGCAAGGGGTTTGGTTTTTATTCTAGCTGAGGAAGACAGACCATAAGTAATATCAGGTATTAAGCACTATGAAGAAAAATAAAGCAGGAAAAACAGGGACCAGGAGTGGGAAACAGCATTATTTTAGAAACGATGGTCAGGAAAGTCCTTTCTAATAAGGTGACATTTAAGGAGAGACTTGAAGTGTGAGAGCACACCATGCAGCTACTGGGGGGAGAACATTCTAGCAGAATGCAAAAAATGCAAAGGCTCTGAGTTTGCAATGTACCTGGCACATCTGAAGAACAGAAGAAAAACAGGAGTCAGTGTGATAGAGTGAGTGATACAGAGAATAGTACATGAGGTCAGAAAGGTACCCAGGAGCAAGATTATTAGGGGCCTTAAAGGCTTTATATTATATTTGAGTATGCTGGGGGCTATTAGAGAGTTTTGAGCAAAGCACTGACATACTGCCTTAAGTTTCAAAAGCATCACTTTGGCTACCATGTGGCAATTAGACTGTAGTGGAGCTAGGATGGAAGCAAGGAGACAGGGGGCTCCTGCAATAATTGAGGAAAAAGATAATGGTGGCTTGCACTAAAGTGTACAAGTGGAATAGGTAAGAAGTGAGAGCTGCTAAGAAGCTGACATGATTTGCTGATGGGTTTGATATGGGATGTGAGAGAAGGAGAGATTTTTCTTCTGAATAATTGGAAGAATAGAGTTGTCATTTACTGAGATGGGGAAAAGTAGAAGAGGAGCAGGCTTTGGGGAGAATATCACTTTAGTGTTTGTCATGATAAGCCTGAGATGTCTACTAGGCTTCTAAGTGGAGATGTCAATTAGGCAGTTGGACACACAATATGCTGTTCAGGGAAGAGCTCTGGGTTAGAGATTTAAATTTGGGAATCGTAAGTATAGAGATACGCATTAAAGCCATAAGACTGAGTGATAAAACCAAGGTAAATCTGCTGCCGTTGAGTCGATTCCAATTCATAGTGACCCTACAGGACAGAGTAGAACTGCCCCATAGGGTTTCCAAGGAGTGGCTGGTGGATTCGAACTGCCGATCTTCTGGTTAGCAGCCAAGCTCTTAATCACCAGGGCTCCACAATCAAGGTAGCAAACAAACATAGAGTCCTAGAATGAGCTCTAGGACCCTCAAATGGAGGTCAGGGACATGAGAGTAAGACGTAGGAGACCAGAGGAGAGTCATCTTTCTGAAAAGAGAAAGTTATCCCAATAAAGAAAGAGCTAAAGAATAAGTGCTTAAAAATGTCAAACGCTACTGATGATCATTTGCACGTGGCACTGCAGAGTATGATTAACAACCTTGACAAGAACACTTTGATGGATTGGTTGGGATGAAAGCCTGCATGGCTGAATAAGGAATGGGAGGAGAGGAAGTGGACAGAGGATAGTCTTTCAAGGAATTTAACTGTAAAGGGGAGCAGAGAAACAGGCTGACGAGACCCGTCAGCATGACTGTGTGTTTTTGAAGTCGTATTTAAATGCTTAGGTGTAGGTATGGGGCCAGAGTTTACTGCAATTTCACATGCAGAGTTTGCTAGACACAAGTACAACAGAGGGAGAGCTGGGTAAGCAGTTGACAGTGCCTGTCAGGGAGTAATCATAACGATGAACCATGGAATCTAAAGTGAGTTTGCAAAGTTGGGATTAGAACACATTCGGAGACTAAATTCTTCTTATATGTTACAGAGGCAGTTCCATTTCCACCTAATTTACACATGGTCTCACTGCGCGCTACACAGTTCGCTAACAGAAAGATTTCCTCTTTCACCTTTCAGTGAACTTTAAGAGAATACAGCCTTAAGTTTTCAACTTTAACTGCCTTACTTATTATGTTGTCAGATAAAACGGCTTCCCTGTCATTAGAACTGAGAGAAATCAAACTAAAACCCTTATAAAACTCAAGCGATATGTGAAAAGTTCAGCAGCCAAGATTTTTTAGGGGGAAAAAACGACTTTAGTGAGATACTTCTAAACAAAGCAGGCAGAATAAGACCACTGAAAATCTAGATTCAAAGACAAGTAAGGCAGAATAACCTGAGGAACCTTAAAACCTTTTATTGTTACATCTTTCAAACATACTGAAAAGAGTGAAACCTATGTGCCCACTACTCAGTTCTACTGAATTCTAACATTTTGCTATTCTTACTTCAGATGTTTAAGTGCTAAAGAAAGACTTTTTAAGAAGTACCTATTTCTACATCTGTCTCAGGGAACCTCTGTTGTTGATATGAGTTGAGTGAGATGGTTGGGAGCCACTAGACCACTTTTCTGTACTGTAAACGCATAAATTTACCTTAAAAATGACTTGATACTTAAAGAATTTAATAATCATTTTTCTTTGCATTATAGTTTCTTGCACTATGCAAGCGGCAGTAGCCAATAATCTTTTACTTGGACTGTGAAAATACAATCAGCCCATGAAGGAATGGCAGTTATGTGCTGTAGAGATGCTCATACATAAAATGGCCCCCTTACTTGCTGTTTCCCATTGCTCCTTGCTGCCAGGCCTTCATGTCTGGTGACTGGTAGCCAGAAGTGGGTGGAGTTTGCTGGAGCAGAGAGCTTTGAGGAGGAGGGATTGGCATTTGCACCATGGAGCTCCCAGGGCTGAGAGATGGAGCGAAGTTGGCCTCTCCTTGGGAAACCATTCCTGCAAATTGACACAAATTAATTTATGTGAATACACTATAGATTTATTAACCCCATGAAAGAACAAACCCACAAGGATGGGTAATATATTTAGAAATATCCTATCAATAAAGTGGGGAAAAATGGAGTTCCTTAAAAATAAGGCAGAAATTTTTAGTATAAACAGATAGACAAATGCATACACATATAAAACAAGTCTCGAAGAATGCTTCCCATTCAGTAGATGCTGATTTGGGCAGCAGGATTATGTATGATTTTTTTTTCCTGTTCTTTTTTGCTTACACAAGATTTCAAATTTAAAAACCATATATGAACATACATGAAGGATTACTTGTATAGTAAAAGTAACTCAAGCAGCAAAAATATTAGGTGTGAAATTAAAAAATTAGGAAGTTTTGTCACTTCTCCCTCGTCTTTTTTGTGGGCTCTTCCTCCCCTTCCTGTCCCTAAAAAAAGAGACAAAACAGCTTTATTGAAATATAATCTCAATACATACCATGAAATTCACCCAGTGTAGATGCACAATTCAATGACTTTTGATAAATGTAGAGAGTTGTACAACCATCACCACAATCCAGTTTAGACATTTTCATCATCCCCTGAAGTTCCCTTGTGTCTGTTTGTAGTCAATTCCTGTTTCCACCTCTACCCCAAGCAACCGCTGATCTGCTTTCTGTCTCTACACATTTACCTTTTCTGGAAATTTCATATAAATGAAATTACATGTGGTCTTTTGTGTCTGGCTTCTTTCACTTAGCATAATGTTTTTGAGGTTCAACCATTTTGTAGTTTTGTATCAGTAGTGTGTTACTTTTTATTGCAGGATAGTGCTTATAAGCAGCCATCAACATATCTTTCTCAAAAGTCCCAATTGACCATATACGTAAGGGTTTATCTCTGTACTTTTTATTTCTGTTTCAGCGATCTGTATGTCTATACTTGTTCCAGTACCACAAAGTCTTCACTGTTGCAGCTTTACGCCAAGTTTTGAAATTTGGTGTTCATTCAACTTTGCTTTCCTTTTTCAAAATTGTTTTGGCTACCCTGGGTCCTATGCATTTTTATATTTTAGGATAAATTTTAGGATAAACATGTCAATTTTTTGAAAAAGCATGTTGAGATTTTAATAGGGACTGTATTGAGTTTGTAAGATCAATTTGGAGCAGATTAGCATTTTAAAGTCTTTTTTCTCTCCAATTTCATTGTGGATAGCTTCCATTGTTATATCTTCAAGTTCGCTACTTTTTTCTTCTGTAATTTCTAATCTGCTGTTTATCCCATCTAGTGTATTTTGTACTTTTCATCTGTAGAAGTATGATTTTGGCTTTATTTATGTCTTCCATGTCTCTACTTAACATGCCCAAGCGTTCTTCTAGCTTTTGAACGTAGAGAATAAATGTATAGTTTATAACTGTTTTAATGTCTCTATCTACTAATTCTATTATCCGTGTAATTTCTGGGTTGGTTTTTGATTGACTTATTTTTCTTTTCATTGTAAGTTACATTTTCTGGCTTCTTTGCAGGCCTGATAATTTTTTATCATATGGCAGACCTTGTGATTTCTACCTTGTTAGGTGCAAGATTTTTTTTTTTTAATTCCTTTAAACATTCTTGACTTTTGTCTGAGTTGTGGTTAGGTTACTTAGAAACTGTTTGATTCTCATGGGTTTTGTGCCTTACTTTGTTAGGCGAGATAAGAGCCGGGCATATTTAGTCTAGTGCTTATTTTGCTCTATTACTGAGGCAAAATCCTTCTGTATATTCTACTTGATACCTCATGAATTACGAGGTTTTCCACTCTAACTGGTAGGAACAGGAACTATTTCTGGCCATGCATGAGCTTTGAGGATTTGTTCCCTCTAATCTTTTAGGGTGGTTTTCCTTGGCTTTGGTTTGTTTACATGCAAACACACAGACAGACAGACAGACAGACAGACAGACAGACAGACAGACAGACAGACAGACACACACACACACACACACACACACACACACACACACACACACACACACACACACACACACACACACACACACACACACACACACACACGAGCCAGTACTCAGCTGAAGACTTGAGCAGGACCCTCTGCATATCCCTTGAGTTCTCTGTGTATCTCCTCTCTGGTACTCTGCCATGCAACCTCTAGCTGCCTTGGCTTCCCCAAACTCCCACCTCTATCTCCTCAACTTAGGGAAACTGCCTGGCTCCTCTCAGATTCCCTTTCTCTGCAGCACAGTCTAGAAAAGCTCGAGAACTGTTGGTTCATGTACTCTGAATGGCTTTTTTGTTTGTCTGTTGATGGGAGGAGAAATCTAATTCCTGTTACTTCATTTTGGCCAAAGTGGAAGTCCATAAGAATTTAAAATACTAAAAATTGGTTTCTTTTTATTTATTTTGCTAGTACTTTCTACTCTTTTTTTTTTCTTTCAGTAAAATATATTTCAGTTAAATACTTTTGGGGCAGAGAAAGTTACAAAGGTGCAGAAAAAAGAATGTCATAATTTGATTACATATAATTTACTATAATTCCTTCAAATCTTCCTCTATAAAATGTTACATAACTTTGCATTCTGCTTCTTTCTCTTATCATTATCTCATGTTTCTATGTCCTTAATGTCTCTGTAGACACAACTGCATGTGCTTGTATAGGATCCTCCTGTGTCCTGTCATGGTTAATATAATGAGTTTTCTCTTTTGTGTTTGGTTAATCTGACCAGAGATGTAATTAATTTACTCACTTTTTTCCCTTGAAATCATTTTAAAAATATTTAAAAATTTCTGTGAAAGTTAAGGCAGCTGTAGAGTTTCTATAGTTTCTTCTTTTTTTGTTTCCTTCACTAAAAGCTTAACCACTTTTTTGTTGTGGTAAAGTATACAAATAAAGCTACATATTGTCTCCTTGCTGCTTCTGTTGTGTATGATTTAATCTCTGGCAAATAACTTAAAAAATTTTTTTTGAAATTGTACTTTAGATGAAGGTTTACAGAGTAAATTAGTTTCTCATTAAACAATTAATACACATACTGTTTCATGACATTGGCTGCCAACCCCACGACATGTCAACACTTTCCCCTTCTTGACCTTAGGTTCCTCATTACCAGCTTTCCTGTCCCCCTCCTGTCTTCTTGTCCTTGCCCCTGGGCTGGTATGCCCATTTAATCTCAATTTGCTTTATGGGCCTGTCTAATCTTTGGCTGAAGTGTGAACCTTAGGAGTGATTTCATTACGGAGCTATAAGGGTGTCTGGGGGACATACTCTTGGGGCTTCTCTAGTCTGTCAGACCAGTAAGTCTGGTCTTCTTCTTTTTTTTTTTTTTTGTGAGTTAGAATTTTGTTCTACATTTTTCTCCAGCTCTGTCTGAGACCCTTTATTGTGATCTCTGTCAGAGTAGTCGGTGGGGGTAGCTGGGCACCATCTAGTTGTGCTGGACTCAGTCTGGTGGAAGCTGGTAGTTGTGGTCCATTAGTTCTTTAGACTAATCTTTCCCTTGTGTCTTTGGTTTTCTTCATTCTCCCTTGCTCCAGACAAGGTGAGATCTGGCAAATAACTTTGAAGGAGCCCCAGAGGCACCATAGTTAAGTCCCTGACTGCTAACTAAAGGGTCAGCAGTTTGGACACACCAACCGCTCCGTGGCAGAAAGATGTGGCAGTCTGCTTCTGTAAAGATTTACAGCCTTGGAAACTCTATGGGGCAGTTCTACTCTGTCCTACAGGGTCACTATGAGTCAGAATCGACTCGATGGCAATGGGATTTTTGGGTTTAAATGACTTTGACTTAGACTATCTGGAGAAATACATATTTTGTTTATGACTTTAGAGGGGTTTTTTCCCCCCCATGATCTTCGTTTTTATGTAGACCGTATTTGCATTAATTCTACATTTTTAACTATTTTGGTTGTGATTCTTAAAAAATACTTGTCTGTTCTTAATCCATTTTAACCTCATGATGAAATAATTTCTTTCAGAAACAACATATATGTGAGAGGGAAAGATACTTATATTCTGGATATTATTCTGTGGGCTCAAAGTTAATAAGTAAGAGACTCCAAGTACATCAGCATGCCTTCCGACATTTCTTTCTGGCCTCATCGCACATTCTAACCACTCATGTCTTCCTTAGCAGATGACCTGGTTTTATTAGAAAGAATAAATCTATAGGTAATGAACTGGAGGGGTAGTTAGAGTTCTGGTCCCAATTCTACAACTATACTGCATCTTGGGTTCCTTGGATCAGGCAATCTAGTTCCTTCTAGCTTAAAAATTCTACAATTCTACCTTTGTCTAGACTATGTTACGTTTCCCTGCTGGGCCATAACTGGCATCACAGCCATTTGGAAGCAGCAACTAGTATTAGGATTCATACTTCCATTCATTATTTCTTCAAAGACTCATTGAGCATCTACTCTCCTACGTTAAACACTTGAGAAACAAAAATTTAAAACGTCACACTTTGCTCACTCAAGGAGACTGTTATTTAAAAAGAGGAGCAGACAGGTTAACAAGTGGTTATAATATAGGGTGGTGAGTGCTTGTGATTAAAGTGTCAGGGAAGGCTTTCCAGAGGAGACACCTCTGAGAAGAGAGAGTAATGGGAATGAGACAGGTAAAGGAAGGATATTTTAGGCAGAGGGTAAAGGATGTACAAAGTCCTAGAAGTAAAAGAGAGCAAGGTGTTTTTTCTCAGAACTTGAGAAGTTTGTTATGGCTGGGACACAGATATAGAGGGAAGAGAAAGTGCAGTTGATGAGTCTAGCTTTGGACAAGTTGAGTGTGGGGTACTGGTGGGATATTCAAGTATGTGTGTTCAGGAGGCAGCTGTATCCATGAGCCGAGAGATCTTGCTTAGAAATCGTGAATAGGGTAATTAGCATGTAGAGGTCACTAAAGCCACAGGAGTAGATGAGATCACCTAGGAGGAGTGGAGTAGGGTGTTTACCATAGTTCACAGAAGTGACCAGATGGACTTCAAGGAATCCATGAAGTGGGTACAATTTTTTTTTTAGTTTCTTTCATATTTACTTTGAATATTGCCTTTGAAAAAAAATTTTTTAAAAATATCTAATTCTGTTCTTGTGCGCTCATTATCAGGGCATGATAGTCTAGCAGAATTTTGTTCTCAGAAATAAAACATACTCTGCCAGTACTATTACCTACATACTCCTTCATTTCCTTTGATTTTACTATCATTAATTAACACAAGGAACAGCAAACTTTTTCTGCAAAGGGCCAGACAGTAAATACTTTAGGTTTTGCAGGTCATAAGGTCACTCTAACAACTACTCAACTCTGCTGTGTAAAACCAGCCATATACAATATATAAACAAATAAGCATGGCTGTGTTCCAATAGAACTTTATTTACAAAAAACAGGAATTGGCCTGGATTAGGCCAGACCATGGTTTGCTGAAACATGCTGGGATACACATCTTTTAGTTTTTGTGTGGCAAATTTATTGGCAGTGGAAGTATAAAACCAACAAAGACGAAAGAACACTTATATTTGAATTTCTTTAGGACACAACAAATAGTTTTTTTGGTTTGTTTTTTGTCTTTTTAGAAGGCTTGATTTGAAATCGAATTTGTACCAACACAAAACCTGGTCTCAGAGTCTTCTATCAGGTTGCCAATCATGTTGAAACAGACTTCTGGGGTAGAACAGTGGAAGAAATTAAAAACTCTGCATCTTTAAATGTTGTTATCCTCTCCAGAAAAACTAGCATTTTTTCCCCTACTATTTTGAGGCAGTTGACAGAAGAACTGATAGCTCCACCATTTCATTTCAGTATGTAACGAGATGAAACTACTGCTCTCTTCCACTGTACCCAGCTTCTGGTTTTTGTAATATGAATGTTAACTTTATTAAAGAAAACCTCTTATTTTTTGAAAAGTATTTCTGTCTGTCAAGAGTCAGACGGGAAGAAAAATTTAACAGAAGTAGATTGCCAGGTCTTCTACAGTGTTGCTGGGTGGATTCAAATGGCCAACTTTTTGGTTAATAGTCAACTGAAAACCATTTGCACCACCCAGGGACCTATCCGTCCATTGCTGTCGTTGTTGTTGTTGTTAGGTGTCGTTGAGTTAATTTTCAACTCATAGCGACCCCATGTGACAGAATAGAATGGTCCCATAGGGTTTTCTAGGCTGTAATCTTTATGGGAGCAGATCGCCAGGTCTTTGTCCCACGGAGTCACTGGGTAGGTTGGAACTTTCTGGTCTGCAGACGAGCATTTAACCATTGTGCCACCAGGGCTCTTATCTGACATGTGACCATTACAGCTAGTTAAATACAAATTTCCAATTAAAATTCACACAGAATTAACTAAGAAAAGTCAAAGAAAGTATATATTGATTATTATTATAATTTAGGCCATGAAACTGTAAAGAGAAACATAAAAACCATGAGGAAGAGGAAGAAAATGTGCATGATGACTTCTGTTTTATCTGATACTAGGTTATCAGGAGACCTTGTTCTTTCTTATTTCCAAAAATTTACTGTGTTTCTATTTTCCCCCTTTCCTTACTGAAATCATCTATTCCATTTTACTTAAATGAGTAAAGTGCAGTTACAGGAGATTTTAATTTCTTCATTATGCTTTTCTGCACTGTTCAAATTACCTACAATGAACATACATGACCTTTGCAATCAGAAAACCCTACAAATACCATTAGAATAGGAAGAATCAGAAATTCAGGATCCAATGTCAAACAAATTATCACTTAAAAAGAAAATAATTATCACTTAAAAAGAAAATAATTAATTAGAAATAAAACAATAAATGGAAAGAAATGGGAACAGTTGACATCATTATTGCAGTGACACATTACTCCAGGCATTAGAGTATGTCTTCTTTCCTGGAAAGAAAAATCTAGGTACCAGATAAAGCACTTACGATGGTGGCAACATCTGGTTACACTGCCTATATCTCAACTCACTGTGTTCTTTAGTGACATGGACAATGATCCGTGTTAAAGTCCACAGATCAAAGACTAGACTCATAATGCTGAAAGAAATCTTGTCAGTATCATCAAAATCAGAGCTTCAAAGCGTTATCTTTCCAAGTGGCTTCGTCAAGAACAGGAGCAGGATGTGAAGGTCTCCTTTTTTGGCTTTCCAGAGAGCAGACTTTAAAGTGTGTGACTGAAATTTGATAGAAGTACTTTCTAATTTTTTTTCATTGGCTGATTTTCAGAAGTAGATCATCAGGCCTTTTGTCCTAGTCAGTCTTAGTCTGAAGCTGTGCTGAAACCTGCTTAGCATCATAGTATCCACTGACAGATGGTGGCTGTGCATGAGGTGCACTGGCTGGAAATCTAACCTGGGTCTCCTGCATGGAAGGTGAGAATTCTACCAATGAACCACCAATGTTCCTCCTATTTAGTTTCTTTTAAGACAAAGAATCCTTAAATAATTTGATGGGATTTACTGATGTTCAGCTTACTTATAGTTAGTCTCCCCACCCCACCATGAATGAGATAAATCTTTTTTTTTTGACCTAAATCTTTTGATTTAAGGCTCTGCAATCAAAATCACGAATACTACTAAAATTCTACTTGCTATTTTGATCAAGCTGTCATTTTGGAAGAGGATCTGGGAAGCAAGTAACTATACGAGTCTTCTAATGTTGGAGGAAATACTTCTGCAGGCTACAGTAAAAAAGCCTTGTCAAATTCTTTGCATACAGAAACCTTAAGACAAATGGAAATACAAGTGTTTTGAAGGCCACTCTTATTCAGACAACCTTGTAATTAAAATATCCTTTTTTTGTTCACACAGTGTCAGTAATATAAACCAGCCAAAGATGACTTCACTGTCTTGAGGACAAAGGAACTGATGTGGCATAATTTTGATTAAAATGTCTTAGAGAATTCTGGTGCTCTCTGACACAAGCCTCCCTAGATACCTAATTTAACAGTCAAAGAATTTTAGCACTTGTTGCCATCAGGATGAAATGTCTAAATCGATTAGGCTGTCAAAGTTGATAAGCATACTGCCATGTCAAAAATCTCTACATAACTTCAATTTTTTATTCAAGTCAAAAAGCAGCCTTCTCATTGAAATTCATTTTTAAGCAGCCTTGAAATTTACTTTTTGTTTCACTTATACAATCAAGGGATTTATTTCAGGAATTGGCCATTAATCTTGCATAAGAGTTTGATTAGACATGGTAGATTAATCATACGTGTTTTATCATCTCTACCTACTAGAATCTCAATAAAACAACAGAAAAGGAATTAAAAAAAAAACACCACTTAGGACAAAGAGAATAGAAGAGAGACAGCGCAGATGAAAGATCAAAAACAAAAATAAAACACTTTTGAAGACAGGAAGTTGACTGATCTTGCAGGGGAAGTTACTAAGCAGTAAGAGTGGTGACACCAACAAGGAGTCTGAGATCCTGTTCTTTGTGAAGACTGATTATCCTTATGTAAATTATCAAAAACAAAATCTCCATGACAACGAAAAAACTGTAAACTTAAACCCATTGTCTGTGGAGGACTTTCATTAGATTTTCATAGGGATCCCTGAGAAAAATAAGAAAATAAGAGAACGTGCTTTACACATGTTGTTGCTGTTAGTTGCTGTCTAGTCGATTCTGACTCATCGCAACCTCATACGTGCAGAGTAGAACTGCTTCATAGAATTTTTAAGGCTGTGATCTTTCAGAAGCAGATCACCATGCCTGTCTTCCATGGCACCTCTGGGTGGGTTTGAACCACCAACCTTTTAACTAGTAGTCGAGCGCTTACTGTAAGATTTTAGAGTCAAATGGGCCCTTATGGATCCTCTAATTTAACCATCTTCGCTATCTAAGAGGGATAGGTTTCAACTCATTCAATCACTCAGTGACAAGAGCTGCTGGATCTCCTGACTCCCAGGGCAGTGTCTTTCCTCTTCGGCACACTGTCTCAACATCAGTGAACTGAAATACGCATGAAAAGAGACCTGAGCCTGTATGTATTACTTTATAAAACTAGCATCGAGTTGTGATCCTCATACCTGATCCTGGATACTGGAAGACATTCTGCTGCATCTGAGGACTGATTCCAGTGCCAAACTGTCCTCCCATGTTTCCTGTCATGCCTCTGTTCACCATGCTGCTGCGGTTGGCCAAGGATGTCTCAGGATTTGCTGCCAGTTGTGAAAATGGGCTAGTAGAAGCAGGTGGGGTTCCTGGATTTGTACCATAATTTGGTGGGTAGGGGAATTGCTGTGGAGCACCCTGAGGAAGACGGGGGTTCCCCATTTGAACTGGCAGTCCAGATGAGGGAGGGAGGTTGTTCCCAAAACTTTGTTGCCTCATGAGCATGGCTCGCTGCTGCTGTATTAGCTGCCTCTGCCGGTGCTGCTGACTGTACAACTCCCGCTGGCGCTGTGCCAACATTTGGGCATTTAGGGGTGGCTGCAATGGAGGAAAAAAGCCTCACTTATTAAAATTATTATGATCATTACCTATCTTGAAAATCTGAGATAAAGCCTAGCATCTTGAGTCAACAGAATATGTAGCAATTATCAGTATACAAGGGAAACTAAAATGGAAAAGGAACAAAAACCTCTTAATAATGACAAAAGAGAAAATTAAGTACATTTTATAGATTAAAGGTAGATGAGAAATGTTGAAACTATATCTGACCATTAAACCCAAACCAAATCCCTTGCTGTCAGGTCAGCTGTGACTCATGATCACCCCATGTGTGTCAGAGTAGAACCGTGCTCCATGGGGTTTTTCAATGGCTGTAATCTCATGGAAGTAGATACCCAGGCCTTTCTTCTGCAGTGTTACTGGGTTGAATCGAACAGCTAACCTTTCGATTAGGAGCCAAGGGCAAACCACCTGCACCCTCAGGGACCTGTCTGATCATTGCTGTTGTCCGGCCATTAAAGCTGGTTAAATGGAAATTCCCATTTAAAATTCACACAGAACTCAGAAAAGTAAAAGAGTATACACTGATTAATATTCTAATTTAGGCCATGAAATTGTTAAGAGAAACATAAAAACCACGAAGAAAAGAAAGAAAATATGCTTGACGACTTCTGTCTTATCTGATGTTAGGTTATTAGAATACCTTATTCTTTCTCATTTTCAAAAATCTACTACTGTGTTTCTAATTTCCCCCTTTCCTTACTGAAATCACTTATTCGATTTTACTTAAATGAAGAAAATGCAATTACAGGTAATTTTAATTTTCTTCATTATGCTTTTCTACATTTTCCAAATTACCCACAATGAATATACATTACCTTTGCAATCAGAAAACCCTACAAATACCATTAGAAAAGGAAGAATCAGAAATCCAGGATCCAATCTCAAACAAATTATCACTTAAAAAGAAAATAATTAACTAGAAATAAAATAATAAATGGAAACAGCTATTTTATATTATTGCAGTGACACACTACTCCAGGCGTTGAAGTGGTTTAATAGCTGTAATATTACGGATTAGGGAAGAAATGTAAAATTAGGCTGAAATCATTTTTCAGTCTTACATGCAAAGCAAGTCAATGAAGCCTTCCTCAGAAAATATCAGCTCAGACAGGATCTGATTAAAGCACACAGCTCCATTAAAAGTAAGCCTGCTAACTAGCTACAGTGAAATCTGGGAGAAACTGATAAAATTTTCTGACAGAAATCATCTTTATGTGAATTCTAAAAGTAGGGTCTTACTTCTTCGCAACCTAATTATCCCTGCATGAGCTAACCTGTTGGTTGATTCTGACTCATAGCAACCCACAGGACAGAGCAGAACTGTCCCATATCCCATAGGGTTTCCAAGGATGCAACCTCTGTAGAAGCAGACTGCCACATTTTTCTCCCGCAGGGAGGCTAGTGGGTTCTAACCACTGACCTTTCAGTTAGCAGCTGAGTGCTTTAACCATTGTGCCACAAGTGGTCCTTATGAGCTAACTACTGAGGTTTATAATTTATAAGACAGAGAAACCAAAACTCTGGACCCATGAAGATGCCAGTATTTGCTGCTTATCGGCATCTGTTGTCAATATTTATCCCTTTGGTTAGTGTTGGCTTCCTGTATTTGCCCCAGATCTATCTAAGTCTACTTTTTGGAGAAGAGTTTTGTTTGGATCCTCTTTAAAATCCCTCATCGCCCAAATTTTTGCTCCAACTTATTTAAGAAAACATAAATAGGTGGTTAAAGCAAAAATATTAAATAAAGCATGTGTGGAATTAAAGTTGGAAGTGGGTACTAGATAACACTTAGAAGGCTACCCAGTTCTTTTCATGTCTAAAGTTCCACTAGCTCTGGGCTTGTATACAAGAATCTTTAAAATAAATAAAAGCTAGATAATGCTTATATCCAGACTGAGCAGAAAACACAAGTTTAGACAATTTAGCAATGTAACTGGGTTTTGATCAGGTTTCAGGTACCATTCACATAGTTTTATATCTTAGGTTTATTATTACTGGTACTATTCAGTGCAGTAATAAGAGTCTTCTACTTAGTTGTTTGGTATCCAATTGCAATGACAACAATAACAATAAAACAAAACCAAGAACTCTCAGCTTTAGATCAAATATTAATAAGAGGTATCACAAGCAGTTTATTAATTCATTCTAGAAGAAAACTACACTGCAAACATCATTAAAAGATAAGCCCACAGCCCATTTAAAAGACACTCAAGTCAACACTTTAAGAAACACTGCTTGGGTTAGAGAAGTACTAAAAACATCTGCTTTTCTCACATTACCTGAGGTGTAATTTGCTGCTGCATGCCTGATCTCATATTGATGCCAACAGGAGCAGCTGCTGCAAACTGATTTAAGATAGCTTGTCGATTCTGGTGTATCAACTAGAGAAAAACAAAATGAGGTATCACATTTCTACATACAAACACAGCTGTTACAGAGTCACACGGTTTTTACTGATTTATTTAAGGGGGCCTGGTAGCACAATGGTTAAGTGTTCGGCTGCTAGCGAAAAGGTCAGCAGTTAGAACTCACCATCGGCTCCAATGGAGAAAAGACCTGGCAATCTGCTCCCAAAAAGTTTACAGCCTAGGAAACCCTATGGAGCAGTTCTACTATGTGTTAGAATCGACTTGATGGCACACAACAACAACATCAAATATTTATAACTTGATGAACACTAAATATGGTACAGTATTCAAAAACAGAATATATGTGCGTGTATACATACATGCACGTGTATATAAGTATATCATACTTTTTATAACATGTTAATGCTTAGTTAATTCAGATGAGTACAATATGGAGAGAGAAGAAACCTCAGGTCTAGGTCTTAAAATATTGTGAGCAAAAAGTAAGTCCACAGGCACATTCTACGAAGTTCTAGAAGATGAATGGAAAAGCTGAAGTATTTCTCAACTGGGGGGTGCCTGTCTGGTGGGTACATATTTGGGAAAAATCCAGTGTGATTTCATTAGCTAGACAGGATTATGTAAGAAACAAATGGTCTGAGAAAATGGACTATTTATTTAACTAGAAGAAGTAATTACTTTAGACCAGCATTTCCCAAATTGGTGTTCTAAAGAACATTGTTCTGCGGATATTAATAGATGTGCCAGGAAAATAGCATGCTGTGCTGTATTAAGTATTGGAAATGACAGGCTACACAAGGTGAAACAGATTTCTTTTCTGCCGTAATTTTATGAGCCTTTAATTGGCCAAAGCACACTGTGGATCTTCAAGAGGGGATACATAATGCAACTTATTTGATCATAAACCTTTTTTCTGACATAACCATTACAACTTTCTCCTAGAACAATCTTCTACGGAACATAATAGTTTGAAAAATGCTGTTAAGATCAGGTTTGGGGTACTAGGTCACAGGCATGCCTTAAATTTATCTGGTAGCAAAACAAATATCCTTAGAAGTGATATCTCCTTGTAATCAATCTGTAGCTTAAAAAATTCCTTCCTTGATAATTTGCTAGGAATAAACTGTTCAGATAGATGATGATAATAATTTTCTTTTCTATTTATGTTACTTTATAACATAAATCATATATAAAACATAATATATCACATTTTATATAATATAAAATACATTAATTATAAAAAAATTTAGTATATTGAAGTTTGGAGGCCATAACGGTGAGTAAATTCCTGTCCTTTGGGAATCCCTGTCAAGTGGCAAAGGCCACAACCCCACTGCAATGCACAAGTGCTGTATAGAGACATCTCCAGCAGTACAGAGAGAGCGACTAACTCAGCTTAGGGATAACGAAGGCAGGGACCAAGAGCAGAACTGAGCTGAACTGGGTCTTGAAGAATAAGAATGTGAAGTGGCCACGGGGATGACAGAGTTAACCTGAAGCAGAAGGAACAGCAAATATAAAAAAACAGGAAGGGAGGCAATGAGAATAGGTGAAAATACTGAAGTTGTCAAGGAATTCATTTTACTTGTATCTATAATCAATGTCCATGGAAGCAGCAGTCAAGAAATCAAATGTCATACTGCACTGGGCAAATCTGCTGCAAAAGATCTCTTTAAAGTGTTAAAAAGTAAAGATGTCACCGTGAAGACTAAGGTGTGCCTGACCCCAGCCATGCTACTTTCAATCGCCTCACCTGCAAATGAAAGCTGGACAATGAATAAGGAAGACCGAAGAAGAACTGATGCCTTTGAATTACGGTACTAAATATACCATGGATGCCAGAAGAATGAACAAATCTGTTTTGGAAGAAGTACAGCCAGAACGCTCTTATAAGCAAGGATGGCGAGACTTCGACTCACATACCTTAGACATGTTATCAGGAGGGACCAGCCCCTGGAGAAGGACATCATGCTTGGTAAAGCAGAGGGTCAGCGAAAAAGAGGAAGACCCTCAATGAGATGACTGACACAGTGGCTGCAACAATGGGCTCAAACATAGCAACAATTGTGAGGATGGCCTAGTACTGGGCAGTGTTTCATTCTGTTGTACATGGGGTTGCTATGAGTTGGAACCGAGTCCACAGCACTTGGTGGGTTCGAACTGCTGATCTTTTGGTTAGCAGCTGAGCACTTAAACTGCTATACCACCAGGGATCCTTTTTATAATAAACCAAAAACCAAACCCGTTGCTGCTGAGCTGATTCCAACTTATAGCGACCCTACAGGACAGAGTAGAACTGCCTCATAGGATTTTCAAGGAGCAGCTGCTAGATTTGAACTGCCGACCTTCTGGTTAGCAGTGGAGCTCTTAACCACTGCACCACCAGGGCTTCTTTTATAATAATAGTATTTATTAAGTGCTACTATATGCTAGGCATTGTGCTAAGAGCTTTACATGCTTTATCTCATTTAATCCACACAACTCCCTATAAGGTGAAGGAAATATTTATTAGCCTCTTTTTATAGGGGAGGAATCAGAGGCTTTAAAGGGTAAATCATCTGATTAAGGCAACCCACCTAAGTAAGTTTAGAATTAGGTCTTGAAAGTATACCTAACTCTTATAACCATTATATCATACATCACACTGCCTCCCTAATATATTTCCTTCTTTCTCTCCTCTTCTGAATTAGTTTCAGAGAACTTCTTAAAAATAACAAAAAATTTTAAACCCTAAGCAATATACACATATGATCAAAAACCAAAACAAAATAAAACATAATACAGAAGAATGAATAACAAGAAACAATCTATAGCCCCCTCTGACTTCCCAGAGACAACGCTGTTGACCATTTGCTTTTTTAGTCCTTTTGATTATTGTTTGTCTGATGCTTATACAACCTTACATATTTATTAAACTATATCTACTCATTTCCTGTCATCACAGGAAAGACTGTCATAACTCACCTACAACTCCGAGCTCCCCATATAGTAATATCACTAGACTCCAATCTCTCAACTTCGAACAACATAAATAAACTTCAATTGCTGTTCCACCAATCATAAACAGTATCTCTTGATGCTCTACTTTGTAAGTTAGCTATGTTTCTCTTTACTAATTTAATAGTCAGATGATGTTCATCCTAAATTTTTTTTTATCTTGAAAAACAAAATTAAATTACTTTTTTCATTGTGGGTCTCAAAATACTTTGTTATGAACCGTCAGTCTTTAATCCAATGAAGGGGTCCCTTAAACCTTTCCAAGGATCAGACCAAGGATGGTTTTCTGAATCTTTCATAAGAGTTCAGGAAGTGGATCGACACCTTTATTATAGCAATTGGGCCATCTTCTTACTACAGAGAGATTGTGGCACATACCTTTTAAAATTATCAACTGCTAAGCAAGAGTACTTACCTGCTGTTGTCCCTGTAACCGCTGTTGTAGTTGAAGTCGGAGCTGGTTGGGTGCAGCTGGAGGTCTGTTTAGAGTTTGCCTGGGCTGCATGCCCATGCCAGGTGAAAAGGCGCCTCGGGGAGGTGTTACTTGAACAGGTACAGTGCCCAGTGAAGGTTTTTGCCTGACCATGCCTTGGAAAGGGCTAGGGAGATTGGCAGTAGGAGAAGGAGAAGAGTAAGGCTGGGAATAAAGGTTGGGTCTTTCTTCCATCATCAAAGATGGTGTTGCTTGTTGTGGTGGAAATCTCTCTGATAATACATCTAATCCACCACCCTGTTAGAAAAAAGCCAGAACATTTTAAAAATAAATTTCTGTCAATAAGTGACATGCTACTCTATACGATTTTGGATATCATGACAACAATGTTATCTCTAGAAAGCACCATCATAATAGATTTATGCTGAATTCACAGTTTCACAGAGTTTTCTACCTAAAGGAACTGCTTAGCATAGTTGCTTCTGAAATGGAACAACAGATTAACTGAGATGGTTATGATTTCAATAAAGAGATGAAAATATAGTTAAAATAAAGGCCCTAGACCAATGAAAGGAAGCTAAAAGGTTTAAAAAGAATTTTATTGCAAAGCCTATGGATCAATACAATTTACATTCAATAGGTTGCCACGAGAAATAGGTTCCTAAAGGAGGGATCAATCAAGTATTTTTTAATCTCAAATCTAGAATTCATGCTTTTATCTTATTTTTAAAAAAACAGCTGATTTAACAGACTGCCATCAAGTTATAGCTTTCAAACTTCTTGACTGTTACCCCCGTAAGAAATACATTTTAAATTGTGACCTGTTGTATACACAGACACACACATACACTGTGTGTAACCTAAAGGAGTTTCATGAAATGTAACTTCTCCTTTTTTTATGGGCTCTGCAATCTAGTATTTTTATTCTACACTTACTATTCCATAAAAAAGTGCTGATTGTGACCCACTAAATTGATGTCATCACCCCATAGTCTGAAAAATGCTAACCTGGAAGTTGGAATGTCATAAAATACATAGGTTGAAGACAAACATGAATGAAGAATAAATCAAGTTTATCCTTGATTTATTTAATAAAATAAGAAGTGATTATATAAATCTACATTCTAGCTGGAGATTGTAAGACCCTTTCCCATAGTGAACGGCTAAGACTTTCTAGTTTTTTAATCTCATGAATTGTTGTAACATTGTTTTGGTTTAAAAAGTCCATTATATAACTATATTTTGATAACTTTCACAAGGAGTAAATTCTAAAATCGCTAAAACATAGTTGGAACAATACTGAAAAATCTTGCTTAAAAATCATTTTCTAGGGATCAATAGTATGGCATTTGAATTATGTCTCAATAAAGCTGTCAAAAAAAATCATTTTCTAGCTTCTGAAGGCTGCATCATTTAAACAAAGTCAACTTTGGTAAATACCTGAACAAGTTTATCAATCCCCAGAGCTCTGTCTAGTTCAGCAAGCTCAGTTTCATCTTTGCCACTGAGGAAAGATACCAGCTGTTCAAGAAGAGCCTTCTCATCATTTCTTCCTTCTACTGTTGTTGGAGGACACAGAAGCTCATCTAATTGTGAACTAATACACTGGCTGCAGGGTCAAAAGATAAGAAGGTTAAAGCTGATAATAGCAAGTAATTATTCAATCTTAAGAACATGAACACATACACCGTCTGAAAAAACCCCACTGCTATAGCGACCCTATAGGACAGAGGAGAACTGCTCCATAGGGTTTCCAAAGAGCAGCTGGCGGATTTGAACTGGTGACCTTCAGCAGGTTAGCAGCTGAGCTCTTAACCACTGTGCCACCAGGGCTCCATGAATATATATATATATATATATATATATATATATATATGCAAATCTGTTTCTAGAAAATTCTCTGTTGAGATGTTCTGCAATCAATTCTAACAATTCTAATACAATGAAATGTTCTCTACTTAATGTACAGAAATTAAATAAACATTTGGAATACAGCTTGAATACATTTTTCATATTTTGTCAATCACTGAACTTTGTTTCCATATTCTTCATGTTGGCTTACAGAAACAGCCTGAAAAACTAACCAAACATAGTTAAGAAAGGGAAAAGAATTTTTAACAAAAGTAAAAAATAAAAATCAGCCAAAAACTCAGAAAAAATCATTAGCCTATATTCATATTTATTCTTATTCTATTTATTCATGAATGCTGTTAATTGTTGATAACTAAACCATAATCAAAACAGTATGCATATTACTTAACTTTCAAAGACTATCAAATCATATTGATAACATGACATGATTATCATTTACAAAAGAAATCAAATTAGAAAAATGAAGCATGCTAGGTGTTAAACAACAAAACTAATTGTTCATTAATTACATGTAGGGCTATATGTACCCGTATTTTTATGCAAATAACAAGCACCTTCTACATTTATTTGCCAACTGCTCCCTCCCCCCTGGGAGGTATTCTCATAAGCTCTGCCCTGCCAATTTTTTTTACATGTTGCTGTAAAAAAAATTAGCATGGCTCATTTACAAAAATACCTCATGGTGGGGGAGGGAGTCATTAGCAAACAAACGTAGATGGTGCATGTTATTTGCATAAAAATACAGTAGTCTAATCAAAACCATTACCAACTGATATATAAAACTTAGAATTATATACAAAATAATACTAATATAGAAAAATGAATATAATTATAAAGATTGTTCTTTTGAGAAGGGAAGTGGGAGCATAATTCATAGTTAATGCTCTAAATCACACTCAACTCTTTGTTACCTTGTCTTTACTGTACTCTGTGTCAAGGAATAGTTGCTGTATAGATTAAGAAATTAAGTTCAAACCAAGATGGGACACTGAGCAGACAAAGAAAGTATATTCCCTCCTTACAGCCTCTTTTCTAAACAAAGAGTAAAGCTGGAAAAATAATTATTTATCTGAAAGCTAAAGAGCAATAAAATTGTTGTACTAAAGCCAATTTATCCACAGATCCCAGATATATCATGGCACTCAATCTAAACAAAGTAAGATATGAAATATAAAACAACAGCTGCCTACTATATCAATTTCTTGGTGATTACAATGTATACTCCTATTGTGGTCATGCAGTAAATAAATCTGTTGAACTCAATGTTCAAACTCCCCCACACTTCCTTTTCACCAGACATTTACATCTATTAACATCTCACAAAATACCTATGTAGACTGGAATCCAGTTTGGGAAAAGTAGTTCTTTGTTTCAAAAGTTTGATCTGACACCTCATAAAATACAAAACATATTACTTACTCTTCTGGTTTATTTTGATTTACAGCTGCCACTGCATTATTTGCCCATGGAATCTGATCACCTGTTCCTTGTTGCCCAAATTGGTTATCAATTGCTTCCAATTCGAGCTCAGGCAACCCTAATTGAAGAAGAAAAGTCAAGAAGTCAGTATCACATGGGGGATAAGAGGCCAAAATTTTTCAGAAGTTATATATTGCACAGTAGATTGAGATTTCCCCTATAAAATACTGGCCCAGTGATACAAAGGTCACTTATTCAGAAACTTAAATTATCTGTAATGTGGCCACATAGTAAGAAATAAGCGAAAAAGTGAGAAAAAGTCATTGAACTGAAGAAAATCTGATGTTAAAAAATTTGCACAAAGGTCAATGTTACCACAGTAGAATAACTCAGGACTTTGTCACAAACTATTTATTTTGAAGATAATCATGAAAGTTTTTGGTAACTGCTTTTTCTATCTACAGCACATTAGAAAATGCCGTAAGTAGGGACAGTGCCGTCACCATGGAATGAAAGCTGCAAACGAAAGATAAAATAAGTTCTATAAAAGGCAGGAACAACAACTAAAAGAACATGGCAGTCTGGAGCCATTTAGTAAACGGACAAAGCTCTACAGTCATCAATCTGAGAACACAAGTGTATAATAACTGTATAATAACCAAAGCTTATAATGATGACAAAAAAAGAGGCTGAATTATGTTTTGTATTTAAGAAAATAGTATATGCATTTTAGAAAGTTTTTCTGTGGGAATTTTTTTTAAAGCTTTATGATTGTCTCTGTACTATTTATACTAGAAAAAAAATGGAAATAAACCTAAATACCAGAAATGTAGGGACTGATTAATGAGTTATGGTGTAGATAGTTACAATGCGCTGTTAAATTTTTTTTAAAGCTTGTTCCAAGATACTATGTTCAGAATGATTCAATTTTTTTTTTTTTTAAATATTTTATTGTACTTCAGGTGAAGGCTTACAGAACAAATAGTTTCTCATGGAACAGTAGTACACATGTTGTTTTATGACATTGGTTAACAACCCCACAACTTGTCAACCCTCTAACTTCTCAACCTTTTTTTTTTTGGTGAAAATACACATAGCCAAAGATACACTGTTTCAAAAATTTCTACATACACAGGTCAGTGACATTGACTATGCTCTTCCAATTGTGCTGTTATTCTCACTTAAGATGAAGGCATACAGAACAAAATAGCTTCTCATTTAACAGTTATTACAAATGTTGCCCTATGACAATGGTTAACAATCTCACAACACATCAACAATATCCTTACTCAACCCTGGGTTCCCTATCATCAGCTTCCTTGTCCCCTTCTGCCTTCTGGCCCTTGTCACTGGACTCCTGTACCTCGTTAGTCTCATTTGGTTTTATAGGGCTGTCCACTCCCAGGCTGAACAGTGAACCTCGGAGGTAACTTCAACACTGAGCTAAAAGGGTGTCTGGGGGCCATACTCTCGAGGTTTCTCCAGTCTCCTTTAGGCCAGTAAATCTGGTCTTTTTTTTTTTTTGTGAGTTAGAATTATGCTCTACATACTTCTCCAGCTCTGTCCAGAACCCTCTGTTGTGATCCTGGTCAGAGCAGTCAGCGGTGGTAGCCGGGCACCATCTAGCTGTACTGGACTCAGTCTGGTGGAGGCCTTGGTAGCTGTGGACAATTAGTCCTTTGGACTAATCTTTTCCTTGTATCCTGTTCTCTTCATTCTCCCTTGCTCCCGAAGGGATGAGACCAGTGGAGTATCTTAGATGGCCGCTCACAGGCTTTTAAGACCCCAGACACGACTCACCAAGGTAGAATGTAGAGCATTGTCTTTGTAAGTAGTGTCATGCCAATTGAGCTAGATGTTCCCCGAGACCATGGTCCCCAGAGCCCTCCGCCCAGCAACTCAGTCCCTTGGGGAGTTTGGATGTGTCTATGGGGCTTCCATGACCTTTCCTCGTACAGGTTGTGTTAGTTTCCCCTGTATTGTGTACTGTGTCACCTTTCACCCAAAATACCTCTTATCTATTGCCTATTTAATATTTCTCCCCCCACCCCTCCCATCCCTGGTAACCAACAAAGATTGTTACATTCTGCGTGTGAACTTTTTCATGGGTTTTTACAGAATGATTCGATTTTTATAAAACTATTTCATATACATTAATATAAAAAATTTTGATAGACTATATAGCCTTGGTTGATTTTGGATAATGAGATTAAAAATTACTTTCTTTTCTTTTTGTATGCCTGTCATTTCTAAATGAACATATGTTAACTGATAATTAAAAAAACTAAAAAAGCTTTGGAGTTTTAAGAGAAAACATATTTAGGTAAAATTCCTTATTATAATGAATGAAGAATATGTAGATTTAAGCAAAACAAATCAAACTTTGATTCAGTTAAAAGTTTTGTTTGCATGCTTAAAAGAGGGTGGTTTTTATTCTAAAAGTCACTTCAACCTTTTGAGATTTCCTTTGGAAGCTGTCTTCCATAAAATCTTCCCAGGTTAGCTGGAATCTCTTAGGAAATACACAAATTATCTCTCTTTGATCAGGGAATAAATCTACCGTTTTTGGTCATGTCTGTGTCCCTATCACAAACATGAGTATGTACAGAAGTAAATACAAGACGGGCACAAAGCATTTGAAATCAATGCATCTACTAGTCCCTCTGTTACAGAGGCAGCTAAAGTGGGGACAGAAAACAAGCCCTTAGAGACCCTTGATCAAGCCATTCATACTTTTTATCACTGCAACGGGCTCAACATCATACTTTGTCTACTTAAAACCTGGTTAAAAGGAAACCATACTTTACAGCCCCACTAGCCACTGAAGCCAGCAAGAGCCTCATATTATCAAATAATTTAAAAAATTTCTGCACACAAAGTAGACAGCATTGTTTTAACTATGAGGGTGACTTCTGCGCATTCTACTCCTCTAACAGTTGATTCAGTCTGTACTGACTTTGATGTTCACAGTTAATTTTCTTCAGCTGTTGGTAAGGTTTCTGGTTCAGTTTTGTGTTACATTCAGCAGTAACTGTGCACAGCAGCTACAGGTTTTCATTTTTAAAAATATGATGTAGACAAAGGACTAATTTCTATAAATCAGTAAGAAAAAACAGTAATCCAATAGATAAGTGGTCAGAGAATATGAACAGATCACAAAATCACTGAAAAAATAATCTAATTCACAATAAGAAAAATGCAGGCTAAAACTACATTAAGACACTTAAAAAAAACAATAAAACAACCATCAGATTACCAAAGATGACAAAGTGCATAATTCCATGTGTTGGTAAGGATGCTGGTTAGAGGGTATGAGTATAATCTCTAAGAAGGGCCATTCAGCAATATTTATGCTTTCACCAAACAATTCTAATCAAAATGTATTTTTCAAATATACTCTCATATATGGTAAATTATCTCTATATAAGATTATTTATTACAGCTCTGTAATAGCAAAGATGCCTACCAATAGGCAATTGGTTAAGTAAATTTTGGTATAACTATAAAATGAAATACTACGTAGTTATTAAAAAAAGAATAAAGCTCTTTATGTACTGATACAGAATGACAGCAAAAGAACATTAAGTAAAAAGAAAATCATTAAGATACAGAACAGTAAATGTGTATAGTGTGACACTATTTGTATAAAAAAATGTGTGTGTGTGTATTCTTTGAAGGTAAAGAAGGAATAAATAACATTGTTTCTAGGGAGGGGAAGGGGAAGTGGGTGGCTAGGCACAGAAGTGGCAAGGAAACTTTTCATTACATATCTTTTTTTTTTAATGTTGAAGCATGTGAATATATTACCTAAAAAAAAAAAAATCTCAACAGAAAAATCACACACTAAATGTAACCTCAAAGACAGGGAAATTAAAAGAGATCTTTTCGAGTACTAAAAATGTTGTATGTGAAGCTCATTATTTTTAGTTATACAGTATGTTAATATGACTACAAATTAATAGAATTTAAAAAATAATCATACCAGAATGTATATGTTCACAAAACATGAAAACGACAACCTCAGGAGGTCATTAACTTACTCTAATGATGTTGTCAATGCTCAAGTATTTTGGAATTCCTCTAGAACTCTCTTAACCAGGCTATAAGTCCTTTGAGGAAATAAATCTTACCATAGTTACACCTAATTTTAGTTTTTTTTGGGGAAAAAAAAAGTCTTATTCTTTTTGGATCAATAAACTTGGCTCCAAACAACTTTGGAAAATTTCAAAAGTCAAAGTCATCCTCAAAGAATAGGGATTTGAAAAGAATAGCAGAGGTTCTGACCAAGAGGCAGTTTTGCCCAATGCAGTATGTCGTTTGATTTCTTGACCGCTGCTTTCATGGGTGCGGATTGTGGATCCAAGTGAAATGAGATCCTTGACAACTTCAATATTTTCTCCATTTAGCATGATGTTGCTTACTGGTCCAGTTGTGAGGATTTTTTTTTTTCTTTATGTTGAGGTGTAATCCATACTAAAGGCTGTAGTCTTTGATCTTCATCAGTAAATGCTTCAAGTTCTCTTCACTTTCAGCTAGCAAAGTTGTGTCATCTGCATACCACAGGTTGTTAACGAGTCTTCCTCCAATCCTGATGCCCTGTTCTTCTTCATATAGTCCAGCTTCTTGGATTATTTGCTCAGCATATAGATTCAGTAACTATGGTGAAAGAATACAACCCTGATGTATACCTTTTCTGATTTTAAACCATGCAGTATCCCCTTGTTCTGTTCTTGAAGCACTTACTGATGGAGGACATCATGTTTGGTAAGGCAGAGCATCAATGTAAAAGAGGAAGACCCTCAATGAGATGGACTGATACAGTGGCTGTAAGAATAGGCTCAAACATAGCAACGATTGTGAAGATAGTGCAGGACCAGGCAGTGTTTTGTTGTTGCACGTAGGGTCGCAAATGAGTCGGAACTGACTCAACTGCACCTAACAAAAACAACATCTGGATGTGCTCCTGTACTACATTTCTAACAAAATTATTTAAATCACTTGGTCACACTACATGGCATCTGTGTGCATATAAACAACGTGTTTTGAAACCAGGGATATTGAGATTTAAATTACTGTTATGCATATCCTAACTGGATAACTTTGGGCATGTTTTTGCCTGTTTGTGTGTTTTCCTTTTCATTCTCTGGATCTTACTTTTCTCATCTGCAAACAGATCTAAGATGATTTTCTTGTTCATTGTGGTAGATGTATCATCTATATTTTTTCCTATCTCCAAAAATCTCACTGAAATAACAGAAGAAATAACTGGGGAGAAATAAATCTGTAGCAGAAGGTAAGGCAAAATGAGCACCATCGCAGCAGGTCAGGAAATGCAAAAGTTCAAAGATAAAATGTAGATGGAAACAAATTGATGTTTTCACACCTCAACTAAAGTAAGGAACTTTCAACAGGAAAATGAGAAGATCTTCCAAAAGGGGGAGTTTTCCCAGAAGGACACCAGAACAACGGCAAGCTCAGTGGTCATTTGAGCTGGGTAAAGGTACAGGCCACAGGCGACTGGGGGATAATTAAAGGATGACTGAGCAGCTGCCACTAGGCCCCTGCTGAGTGCAGCTGACTCTGGGACCTACCCATGGGATTAAAGTGGTGAGTATGTAACTCCAGAGTGGGAGTTCTGCCCAGGGAATCTCCAGAGTGGGTGCTAGGGCTGCCTGAGGGATTTCCCCACTACTAAGCCCCACTCCCTCACAACAACTGAGAAACAGGGTTTCTATAATCAGAACCTACATTCGCTGCCAGGGGAAAAGGGCTTCTCACTTTAGCTAAGGAAACACTAGCTACCAACATGTTTATTCTAGGTCTTTTTGACGGACACAGAGTCAAATTTCACCAAACATTCAAGAAAAGACAACACTAGGAAAGAAAGCAAATTTAACAAAGAAAGAAAGTAACTCTGAAGAAAAAAGGTTAGTACAGAAAATGGATGAATACTAGAGTAACTATAAGAAATAGCATCACACAGATTACAAAGTCTATCACATCCATAAAATGTAATAGACTACTATGAAAAATGAAAATGATTTCTGGAAATTAAAACATGATAGTTATGATTAACAGACAGCAACAGATGGACTTAAGAGCCAAATGGATGTGGTTGAAGATTCAGTTTTTATCTGGAAAAGTGAACCAACAGATTCTCCCAAATAATCTCTTCTACTCACAAATAATGGACAAGCTAAAATAATGGAGCAAAGTTTTCAAAGTTATGAGGGGAAATGATTTTGGACTGAGATTTCTCTGTCTCGCCAGAGCATCATTAAAGTATGAGAGCAAAATAAATATATTTTCAGATATGTGAGGGAACAAAATCAAACACCTCTTAACTCTTTCTGATACAATTTATCTGCATATATTCTCTAGCAAAAGAACAAACGTATTAAAGAAAGAGAAAGACATGGGACAAGACGGAGCTAATAAAATCTACCATGAAAGGTTGTGAAATTTGAAGATAAAATACAGATTAAGAGCCCCCCCCACACACACGAGTCACAAGAGAGTGTTCAGACATAACTGTTCTGAACTCTGCAGTTCTCAGTATCTTTCATCCTTCCCCCCCAAAAAAAACCCAAAAACTTATTTTGGAAGACTATTAGATTTAGAAATAATATATGAAATAACTATAATACATGAAAAGTTTAGAAGGAAAAAAATAGATTAAAAAAAAGTTAATACAGAAGGCAGGAGAAAAAAAGAAGTAATAAGCATAATAAATGAAAAACTGAAGATAAGATGCTAAACACATCCAAAAACCAAATAAATATAAATGGATTAATTCACCCATTGAAATGAGAAAAAAGAACATCATAAAACATACAGGCATAGAAAGACTAAAAATAAAGGGATAGAAAAGGATTAGGCAAGCATTAACCAAAAGGATGTTGGTATAGCACTTTTAGTATCAGAGTAAAAATAGTTTAAGGCAGAGTTAAGGGGTTTCTGATCAGTCAGTACCCTGAAAAAAATAGCTCCAGTGTCCCACATCTGATGAGGAAGGGGCCCAGGATCAAAACAATCAATATGCAGACTTTCATTTTATCTCATCTCTGTCCGTACCTTACTGTTTCCTGATCTGTGCCTGATATCAGAGTCTGGAACTGAGCAGTTTCAATTAGAAGAAACTTTTGATGTCATTTCATCTAATTTTTATGTAGATAAAGAAAATAAGGCCCAGAAAATTTACTTGCTTGAAGTCACATTGCTAATAAATGGAGAATGTGAGACTTGAACCTAGGCGCCAACTCCTCATCCAGTGCTCTGATTAGCTGAAAAACCGCTGCCAAAAATGTCAGGGAGGACTCAAGATTCTTCTCTCCAGTTGCCTGGAAATCTTGGTAAACGTTGAGGAATTGGATCATGACAGTTAAAAGCTGTAGTAAGACTGAAATAAAAGAAGTCCCACAACTAATCCCATCAGAAGAAAGAGAGACAGAACCAAGGCCAAGAACCCAGCCAAATTCGAAAGTTAGCTGGTTAGTTTCCTTTAGTTTCAAGGTTTTACACAGTGGAATTATCATCACTGTTTTTTTCAACTTCAAAATTTAATGGGTGAAAAAGTTTTTACAGCTCTAGCTTCATGAATTACACTATCAAAGTGTCTCTTAATTAGGAGAATGCTGTACTGGGTTAGCACAACGATGATCTATTTTAAAACTGTCTGCTAAACAGTGCTCCATGGAAAACTCATTCTGTGGGGAACCATGTATTACTTACGAAAAGAAAATATAGTCAAGTAAGTATGAGAACTGCTGGTTAAAGAAATCTAAAATGGCTTCTTTAACACAGGACATCTCAAAACTTTTATAATGTACCTTTATAAGCCTATTGAAACTTCAAAAACAGGAGAATGTACGGGCCATGGAACACTTGCCCAGTGTATTTTACTACAGAATCTTTTCTTTTTGCAACTCATAGCACTAATGTTTAAGGAATCCATTTTGGGAAATATGATCTGACCCAGTTATTATATTTCTAAAAGTCTTGCTATGGGATGTTTTGGGTAAGAACACAAAATTGTTCTTAACATCAACTGCTCACCTTAACATCAATTGTTCACCTTAACATTAATTACAAAAGGGTAGAGGTTACGCTATAGTTTCAAATATATACAGTGAGTGAAATTCATAAATCTAAATGCATGTATACTGCATGTATGTATATGCATTATGTATGTATATTATTTATAGTGGCGTTAATGAAAAGATAATTCACTCTTAACAAACCAAAGGTCTGTGAAA
Organism: Dugong dugon; assembly: GCA_030035585.1. Classification (NCBI taxonomy): domain Eukaryota; kingdom Metazoa; phylum Chordata; class Mammalia; order Sirenia; family Dugongidae; genus Dugong; species Dugong dugon. The sequence goes on from CM057473.1 coordinate 76,362,753, forward strand.
TAATAAGAGACAAACTGCCACTCCACATCATCATTAAACATTTAAAACAAAGTTTTGTACCAACACATACTATTCAGTCTGGTAGTGGGTCTGGCAGTGGTGGACTGAAGTGAAGTCGGCAGGATCTCCGATTTGATGGGGACACTCGTAACTGCACTGTCCATCCTGTCTGTTTCACATAAGCCTGGCAGCTGTGCTGCCTTCTCCAGCGTGGGCAGTAACTGATCAAACTGATCAAGGTCAGCTGTGAACTAAAAGTGGAAATCAAGTTAGAGGAAACATACTCCATACTTCATCCGAAACAATGTAGAAAAAAGTTGCTCCTCGAAACTCTGTGAATTAAGTGTGACTATGAGGAATGAAGAGAGAAGAAATAATTAGAACAACTGGGACCTCTGAAATTACATGATCTAACTATTCCACTGGAAAAAACACTTTGGATGCTTATAATATTAATATACTGCAGGATATAAGATAACAGACACTTAGTATTTATCTAATATATCTTGGTGTAAAATTTATGCAAAGGAAGAAGACTGCACTGGAAAGAAGTGTCAAGAGTACTGTTAGGATGATGCCATTATGGGTGATTTTTCCTGTCGTATTTTTATAATTTTTGTAAAATGGCTTACTTTTATGATGAAATGAAAAATAAATTTACATCAACATAAACTTTTCTTCATAATTTAAAATAGTATTGGAAACTTTTTTATAAATAGTACATCAGCTTCAAAGATCTCAAAAAGGCCACTTTCCACTTAAGGATTTAATAGTATAAGCAGCAGATCTTCTATAGAAGACAGGAAGTCCCTACATCTGTATGGGGCTGTGACTAGAAGAAAAATGGCCTTTATTTCTACTATAGTCTTCTACTATAATTAATTTATGAGATAATTCATTAATAGAAAATTTCCAATTCAGTAATATCAGCTGTTTGGGTTTCATTAATTCAACTAAAAGTTCTGCTTCTAGACTGCATAAATAGAATCATATTACGTATTCTTTAAATGTCCGCCTTCTTTCACTTAACATGATGCTGTTGAGGTTGAGACATACTGTTGCATATAGCACTACAGACACTCCAGAATGGCTAAAATTTAAAAGACTGACAATACCAAGTATTGGCAAAGACACGGAACAGCTATAAGGAATTCTCATGCTATGGAAAATTGTCTGGCATTACTACTAAGGGTGAACATACACGTATCTTATGATCCTGTAATTCCACTCCCAAGGATGAACCCACAGAAATGAGTGCACATGTGAACCAAAACAGATGCACCAGGATGTTCACAATGGCATTGTTTTATAAAGCTGTTGCTTTTCAAGTTAATTTTAAAGAGTCAGAGTTTAATACAGTTATTATTTAAAGCTGTTTTTCAGCTTTAAAATGAACAATATTAGTAGTTGTACCGAGAAATAGGAGACATAGCCTTACCCTCTAAGAGCACACAGTGTAAAGAAAACAGTGTAATTACAAATAGTTAATAGAGATGATACAAAGCACTATAAGGGTAGAGATGAAAGAAAACATCTAACTAGGGCTACTGGGGAAGGCTTTACAGAGATGATGCTTGAATTAGTTTGCGAAGGATGAGTAGAAGTTCAGCAGGTACAGAAAGGAGAGCAAGGTAGAAGATGCTTAGAAGAGACATGGCTTATCCCAGGAATGGCAAGAACTTCCATGTGCTTAGAACACAGTATGACTGAGGGAAGAGATAGAGTTTTGTGAGATGAGGGCAGAAAATCAGGTTAGTTCAAGAAACTGAAGGATCTATGCATCTTGTTTCACAATGGAGAGTCTCTGTAAATGCATTCTTAGCTATTTCATGAATGTCTATATTTTGTCTCTAAATAAACTGTAAACTCTTAGAGGGAAGGGACCATATTCTCTGTTTTTCTTAGATTCATTCAAAATCCACAGCAATTATTCAATAAATGAAGCTGCTTATTAATTATCACCACACCCCCATCCCAGCCTAATATAGACGTTCCTAATCCATAACAACTACGGAAAGGTTTATTTTTATTTACTTCTGTTTCAGGACATGTTATATACCTTACTACCCCAAACACTCAAGTCCCCATTTCCTGATGAGGGTTGAAGGTAGTTAGAATCAGATGAAGGAAAACAGCCTTAGAAAATGCTTCAAAGGAAATAAAAAGAAAGCCAGGCTAGGTAGCCTTGTTCTCCCCATCATATGTCTTTCCTACTTCTTTTACATGAGAGGTTCCCAACCTAACTACACATCAGTTTTTTGTAGAGCTTCTTTGAAATACAGATTCCTGGGTTCTATTTCAAGAGATTTGGATTCAATAGTGGGGGTATATGAAAGGAGTCAGGGAATGGTATTTTTTAAAAGATCCAAAGACACGAACTCTGATTTTATAGAAAGAAAGAAAAATCTACATTCTTAGAGGGCTGTATTAATATTGTAGCCCTCCAAAATTCCAAAAAGAACTTTGAGGGCATCCTGTGATTTTTCCAACCACTGGTACAAATCTCTCAGCGTATGCCCAATAGATAGGACAAAACATAGCCTGCATCCAAATTTGGTCTATGGCTGGAGTAAGATAAATGAAAAAGAAAAAACTAGGTATGTTCATTTTGTGAAGCAAGGAAGTACCCACCTGGCTCTGGGACTCCAGTTTAACTTCCTCAGGGGCAGGTTTGGTCACTGGGGTTGGGTTTGTGTTACAAGGATCCATCTGTTCTTTCTTTTCCACTTTCACCTTCACATCATCCAGACTCAGGTTTGGAGTTGATCTTAAATCTTTCTCATCTTTATCTAAAAGGTAGCGTAGGAGCTGATGGTCTTTTGACTCTTTCTTCTTTGAAGTATCCAGTTCTAGTTTTATACTGGAGTTCCCTTGTACCTGTCCAGTCACTGACACAGACGTAGATGCACTGTCCTTTTTATCTGGCTCGACAGACAAAGTGGTGATATCTGAGGGGCTACCCTCCTGTAAGAGCCGGTGCAGAATTTTGTGCCGTTCTGTCAGTGAGCTATGAGAGGAGGGGCAAGAACCGCTGGAAGAGTTACCAGAGGCAGAGCTGGAAGTGCCCGTGCAAGACAGTACATCTTTACAACTGGTGTCTATATCAGCATGCCGTAATTGCTGCTCTGCAGTTGTTGTCAAAAGCTGCACTAGTTTGTGACTGGTTTGAGAGTATTTATTGTCCCCATCTGAAAGTCTATCATTGTTATGCAGAAGCCCTGAATCCAGAGGTTTGCCATCACTAGAGCTGTTGTCAGACTGAATCATTTCATTTAAAATGGATGTAATCTCTTTGTTGTCTCTGGACTCAGCTTTTGCTGGCTGTATATTTAATCTGCTAGGTGAATTCTGTGAGCTCATCTGCCTGAGGACCGGAGAACTGGCAGAGAAGCTGACGGAGTTACTGGGTCCTTCATTCATACCCTGTAAAGACGTTACTGGGATGTTTGAATAAGATCGGTTACTATTATTACAGGCACTGTTTGTCATGCCAACGGGGGAGCTCAATGGCGGAATATTAGGCGAAAACGAATTGTTCGGCCTCCTAGGCCTTGTTGCCAATCCAGAACTAACCTGTCTCCTTGGAGACATGAACTGTGCTAGGGTTATTCCTGTACCTTCTATAGAAGAATTGTTGAGGTTTAAAGAGGGATTACTGCTCTGAGAACCGGCCTGTCCCTGGTTTAAGGCAACACTGGCTACAATCTGATTTCCAGGTGAGCATCCAAAACTCCCTTGACTGTTGCTAGAATTGCTATGACTGCTGTTATGAAGGTCTGAGCTCTGTTGGCGGTTTACTCTGGCGGATACCATGTTGCTGCTGGATGGTGGCAATGTGGATGAACGGGCCACACTGTGAGCTGGAGAGATACTAGGATTGACTGAGGGGTTTACTCGGGGAATTGACATTCCAGAATTAGTATCATCTTGAGGAGAAAGCCCACTGTGTTCCCTAGGGGGAAAAGACATGAGTCAAACATCTTCATTTGCTTCCATTAAAACCTTTTTTTTTATGATGCATATTATAAAACAAGATCATTAACCTCATTAATGCTGCAAACTATCCAATAAAGAACTTCTTATCCTTTTAATTAAGGCAAAACAGTGGACTGTTTAGTACTGCTATGAAGTAGTTGTTCCCATTTCACAGAAAATAGTGCTTATGGGCCCTCAAATTTGAAATGGTTTTAGTTACATGGGAAAGAAATCTTTCTTAGCTTTGGAAAAAATCCAATATCCAATATATATGTGCATTTAACCTTTCCTAAATTTAATACAAATAATCAACATTACAATAAGATTTTTGGTAGAAAGAAAGATGTCCCACATCTTTGTTTGCAAAGCACTTTTTCATGACTCCCTCGTTACAGCTTTTAAGTATTTCAACTCCAAAGAGGAAGACTGGATAAGGAAAATACTGTGTCACTGATGTGAAAATTAAAAAGGGTGATATGCAGACATAGCAGATGTTTTGAAAGAGAAATCACAATATGGAAGAAAAAAAATTAACAGTAGAAAGAAAATAGAATACTGAATTCAGGTTTTCACTGAGTTCTTTACTCAAATCCATAGCTATGACAACAGATTTGTGACTGGTATTATCATCGTCCAGTAAGCAAATACATCAGATGAGAAAAAGATGAAGTGAGGGAAAATGTCTTGGCTTTTGTTTAATGCTAAATTTTAAATAGTTTTAAATACAGGATTCTGAAAACGTAATAGAAGAATAGTTCCATGGATTTGCCATGCACACCACAGTAAAACATACCTGGAAATATTTAGAAAACAGAGGCCATGACATTAAAAAATCTCAAGTTGACAGTTTAAGGATTTGTAGTTTCTGTGAGAAACTGTCAACTTGAAATCAGGAGTCATCGAATTTGCCCTAATGAAAGTAAAGCACTTCTTAAAATCAAAGTCATGACAATGTTAACAAACTCTGAACTCTATGATAAGACTGTAAGTTCATAGATAGAAAGTTGTGAATTTTTAGCCACCTTTTTGGTTTTACCCCCCTACAACACATATTTTCAGCCTCACCTTTCCTGTCTCCCTTTGCGAACTTCAAAAATATGGTAAAGCAACAAAACTATAAACAAACTCATCACACCAGCTTTATGTCTGATTTAGAATTTCTGCTTTTTAGCCATCAAAAGTATAAAAATTGTTTTCTAAGAAGAGATATGTGAACTGATTTACTTCATATGAAGCTCTCCAAATAAGTAGTACCTGTCGATGATATGAATTCCCATGATGAAAGGTTGCATGTCTGGAGTTTGAGGGTAGCAAAGTTTACACTTGGTGTGGGCGCTAAGCATTGTTCCATCATTCAATATGAATCTATAGGATGGGCTGGAGGCAGTGCCACGAGTCATCACTGTTTCAAACAAAAAAGAAACCTAGTTAAAATTCTGACACTTGTTCTTTGGGCAAAGGAGAGTTACCAGGCATTATTTCTACCTAGAACCTCATTCTAAATGCCCCCCCCCACCCCCACCTGCTCAGACTCAAAATAAGAAACACTTCAGACAAAGTAGATATTTGAGGGGGAAAAATGATTCCAGTTGAAATATACCGCTTGATGACATATTTTAATTTAGTCCTACTTGAATGCGTGCCTCCTCACATGAGTTATGATTATGAAGAAACCCCAAGCAGGGAAAATATTAACCCTACTCTCTCTCTCTGTAATGGGGCAGCTCTTCAAATTTATTAACTATCCACTAAAAATACCAGAAGTACTCTGGTCCACTCTTTCAGTATTCTAACATTTTTTTTTTCTTTTGCTGGCTGACTATCTTCGAAACGGTTTTATAAAAAGTTTTGATTAGTTTAAAGAATGCCTTAGCTAAAATCCAAATTAAATATTTCACTCAGGAATATGAGTCACTAAGGTCCCGTGTGACAAATTATTAGATTCATATATATTATTTCTGATGTTTGAATTTTTAAAGTTAATAAGCAAATTAAGATAAAGCTAATGATTACTAATATAAAGAAGAAAAACTAGGGTAGGGCAGTCAATTCACTGTATAAACAATATAATTTACTTTAGTCTTAAAGCTTTATTAACAGCAGACAAAATTCTAACCACTCAGAGTAAATGTTTATTAAATATGTAAAGGCTATATCAGACTACTAAGTAATAAAATATTACTGATGTTTTAGTAATACAATAGAATTCTATTTTAAGAAAGATTTAATAGGTAGATTCAGTTATAACAAGGTTAAAATCATATCCACTGAAACATGAATATTACTCTGAAAAATGACTATTCTAATTTAGCCTATAATAAATGTTAGTTCTATTTTTTCAAAGACATTTCACAAAGGGCTTCAATTACATTCTGAAAGACATGAAAGATACTTGAAGTGACTGATTAATAAATAATTTTGAAGCTACATATTAGTGGACATAAAGAGAAGAAATGCTCTATTTTACTGTCTTAGGTACATAGTTCAACTGAAGACAGTCTATTGTAAATCAACAGTATACATAAATCTGCCTAAGTGCCAAACCTAGGATATAAACTTAATTGAAAGGATTAAGACTTATACCCACCCAACTGCATTCCTAACCCATCTAGCAACTTCAGCTCAATCACTGGCACACTTACCCAATACAGCACATGGGGAAATTTAGTATCTAATTAAATAGCAAATGATGAAAAACACTCTTTAATCGAAACTGTTAATTTTGTGGAAAGGATATGAGTGTTTGCCATAGTAAAATCTGAAAAATATTAACAATCCACAATATCTTTTGGAAAATACAACTACAATGAAAAATGGCATTTTAAAATAAATTATTAACCTGGGATGATAAAGCTACAGATACATAAAGGGTCAGACAAGACAGACAATTACTTCGTTCTACTTTGCTTTTACTGTTTTACCCATTTCCTCACTACTGTTTATTGTTCTTCAGGATCTCCTTATTCTGCTGGAAAACCCCACATGGCTAGTGACTATCATACTGGACAGCACAGCTCTATACAATCTACCTTCAACTTGCATTTCCAACCTTATCTCCCATTCCTTCCTAAACATTTCTATTATATCCCTTTGAATAGGAAAATACATTTTTACACACTTATTTTTCTTCTTCAGCTAGAATAACCTTAAGGGCTAATACTGTGTCCCATTCTTGTTTTGTACTCTCCGTTGAATTTTGCACAATGCTTTGCATAGAAAATCACCCGGTAAAAACTTGCTGATTGATCCTCAACCTGAATCTCATTTAAATAGGTTAATACTGATGTGTGATCAACTTCCATAACTTTTCTTTAAAGGACAGATTTAAAATCTTAGTTATGTTCTCAATATTTATATTACTTATCAATCTGTATTTTTGCTCTTGCAGTAATACAGGCTTAATTTTGTAATGGAAATTAATGGAGAGAAATTTCTTATTTACTGAGAAGCCCTACAGACAGAAATAACTAGAAACTCAGGCTAACTTGGGGACATTAAGATATTTCATGAGGATTACAGAAACACCAATAATCCTTTGGTAATTATGCTGCCTAACTTGTAGGAATATATTGAAATTAATAAAAACGTCCCAAACTGGGGAACTCCAATTTGTTTAATACAAGGAACTTATCACACCTTAAGTTTTAAAGGTAGATTATTTATTTTGGGTGACTATATGTGGAATAAGACTTATTAGTTCATTATAATTTGCACAGTAATTCTTTGAAATTAGGAAAAGGCTATATTAAATATTGTAAAACTTCAATTAATTAGAGTAAGATTCTCCAGTTAACTAAAGGAATAGTTTCTGAAGAAACACACATACATACACACACAAAACCAAAAAGACAAACAATAAATAAACAGTTTCCAAAGTACATATGTCCTGAGTCATACACATTTAGTCAATCTCCAGGCAACACTTACACCAATAGCTTCAACCTTGTATATCACTAATACTCTGAATGAAGACCTGAGTAGGGCAGCCACAATTCTTTACATAGATGGTTCAGTAAACACTTGCTCTGCACACCAAATTTTCCCCATAAGTGGGTTTCAAGGTTTAGGTCTGGACCAAACTATCTGGAATACCAGTCTGATCACAGGTCCTGTCCTTGCTTTTTAATCTAGTTTTGCCAGCCATAAAGCTAATATTTTGATCTCTGACTCCTTTGACCATTATCTAAAATGCTTAGAATACTTGGGGGCAGGGTATTATTGAAGGAGTATTACTGGCACCACGGAAACCCTCCAAAGAACCTTTAATATGACAGCTGTTCTTCTGTTTTTCCCAGAATGGACCTCAACAGAGCTAGAACAGGAAACATTAAGTTTTCTCTGGTCACAGCAGCTGTAGAAGTAGAGCAATTTGGGATTTTGGCCCCTCCCAATCTGGTGGTGAGAGAACTTCAAACAAGCAAGCCTTTCTGATGTCTACTCAATGGGCAGGTATAAAACGTATGCTGGGGGCACTGTGCGTCAATGCTGGTAGAGATTTTTTTCTTTTTGGTATTTCTCTAGTACAAGTATCCCCCACTTTTTGTAAGTTCCCTTTATGCTACTTTGCTTTCATGGAAGATCTACATTAATACCTATTCTTAATAATCAAAAGGAATCTGAAGAGGATTTTCACTTTTACGAAAAAAAGGTGAAAAGCGGAAATAGTCTTCAGCGTTTCTTTTGCAGAGAGCTGTTAAAGAGGCAGCGCGCACCTGAGCAGCAGAGTGCCCCTTAAACCCAGCCCCCATGTACCATTGTCATCTAGGCTACGTGGGCTACCATCATCACTACCACCAACCACCTCTCAGTCTTCCAGTGTGCTCACCGTCTTCCTGATTCTGGTAAGTGAAACTACGCTGTACATACATTATTTCTACTTTATATAGGCTGTGTATTTATCATATCATTCTTGCTTTTACTATGTGTTAGTGTTATCTTAGGTTTTATGTGTTATTTGGTATGATTCGGTAGGTTATTTTTTGGGTCTAGGAACGCTCAAAAAATTTTCCAATAAAAATTAATGGTAATTACTTCTTTGCTTTATGCCATTATGGCTTATGAAAGTTTCATAGGAAAGTTCTACTTTCAGATAGTGGGGGAAACCTGTATATGCAGCAAGAATGCAATTAAAAAAAAAAAACAAAACTGGTATTAAAGTAAACAAAAAACAAAACAAAACATGACCCCTAGATGCTCTACAGATTTTCAATCACTAATGGGTAAACACCATTCAGTATAACAAAATTTTGAAAAGAGGAAAATAAACTCATATTTTAAATATTTTCAACAGGGTTTGACACAAAAAGGTTTTCAGTCAATTCTGTTATTGGACCATGGAATTAACCACATTACACAAGTCTCAAAGAACATTCTGGTTAATCATCATATATGGGTACTTATGTGTTATAGCAATGCTTCTAAACCTTTTGATACTACAAACCCCTTCCAACTTTTATCTTGTTTATGTATTCTAAAAAATGAAAACAGCTATATTTTGTGATTATAAAAATATTACACACTCACTATGAAAGTTAAGATAATACACAAATGAACAAAGAACAAGTAAGGATAAAGTTATTTGTAATCCCATTGCTCAGAGATAACCACTGCTAACATTTTGTTAACCTAGTTGGATAAACAGATATACAAGAGTGAGCTCATGCTATATATACTGTGGTTTCTTAGCCTACTTTTAAAATACAACGATACATCATGGACATCTCTCAAAGATAAGAAATGAAGATCCATTATTTCAATGTTAATAGCTGAACAGAACTTCCATAAAACTTTTCTAGGCTATCTAGCTCAACATTTCCCATGACTATTACTCTCCCTAACTGCTTACAGATGTGTTACAGGAAAAAGTACTCTGTGGAAAATAAATCTGGGTAACAATGTTAAACAGGTTTCTTTAATGTAGAACTTCCCAGGAAATTATATACCTAATATATCTTACAAATCCCCAAAAGTGAGAGAATGAAGCATTTCCCAAACTTAACTGAGCACAAAACATCATTTCTTAGTTATAGCTATTAATATTTTGTGAAATCTAGGCTTACGTTTTCCAAACTTCCCAGATAAGAAAACAATCTTAGATTATAGATTGATTCAGTGGTGTAGGGTGGGGTCCAGGGATTTGGTTTAACAACTGCCTCAGATGAATCTTATCAGGGGGGACCTTTGGGAGACACTGTAACCTGGACCTTTCTTTTAAGTAATGGCTCAGAACTAAATAGAACCTGGGAGCCTTTTCCAAACTATACACACTTGCCTTCAAAGAAAAAGTTAATGAGCAGGAAAAAAAAGAAGACAGATGGAGGACAATTTTTTTCTTGCCTATATATCAATCGTTGTGAAGTTTTACACAAAACCAAAGACATAATGGCATAATTTGTTTCACCCTTTCCATGGCGTGTCTAAGTGAAGAGATGGCATGGAAACTGCAAATGAAAATTGTACCTCTTCCATTCTTGACAGATTAGACCAGTGGTTCTCAGGTTTCAGTGTACTTAGGCATTACCTTTGTTAGAAACACAGATACCCTGAGATTTTAATCCAGCAGGTCAACGTTTTTAACAGGTGATTCTTATGCTTCTTATCAGGTTAGATACTGCTGAATATAAAATATCGGAAAAACATGCACTCAGTCCATGAAAACTGTTTGACAAGTTCTCCAGAATTTCCAAAACACTACAGTCAGAGTCACGTGTGCTTTGGACAACTTAATTCTGAGAAAAATACAAGTTATTTCTATTGAGGAATTAAAAAAAAAAAGTAAAAGGAGAAGACATTAGGAATGACTAAGGAGGAAGAACTATTGGATTATACTTATTATTTATTTCTTTACACTTTATTTTATGGAGAACTGTGTTTAGGAACACATACCTTAAGCTGTGGCTCAATCACATCTATGGGGAGCCTATCATCTGAAAAATAAGACAATAATCTAGACCTGCTTTGCCTTTGGTGGAAATGTATATAAATTATAGGCAAATACAATTAAAAGTTTTCTAAGTAAAGGCATGGAAGGTCCACCTAATAAAGTTAAGGTGAAAATCAGAATACCATATACTTCAGCACTTTAGGCAGGGAATGGAGACAGAGTCCCAAACCTAAGCACAAGCCAAATGCCACTCCTGGTAGAGGGAGTCACAAAGTTTGTACCCAGTGGATAGTATTAGTTTTTTATTGTACTGGTTTCCAAACCTGGTTGCACTTCAGGATCACCTAGGGGACTTTTCAAAAATACAGATTATTGGTTCTACCCACTGAAATAGCATCTTCGGGGACAGCATCAGTCTGTAAGAGGTCCAGTGGAGAATCACTAGTTTGTAGGAGGCTGTTCCAGAAGTAACCAGACTTCTAGTGAGATTTATATAAATGGCTTCCTGAAAAGAAAATTAAGCTACTTCCTCCACATACCACTAGGAAGTAGATAACCTAAAATGTAATTAATAATGAAAAATCACCTGTAAACTTAGGAAATCTAATGTTACGAAAAACTGTTAAAATTAAGAAGGGTGATGGAATAATACAAAAATTGTTTTAAATTGTTTTTAAGGAATAGCCATAGAAAGAGGCCCTTACCAAAGAAACTACCTATTTAGAGAACAGATTACACTGGAAGAAGAGTATTAGGCTACCATAATTATATGACAATATAATTTTTTTGGCTTATATTCTATGTGTTGGGTATTGCTCTAAAGACTTTATATTTATTATGCTATTTTTGTTTTGTGTCATCGAGTCGACTACAACTCATAGCCACCGCACATGTGTTACAGAATAGAACTGCTCCGTAGGGTTTTCTTGACTGTAGTCTTTATTGAAGCAGATCTCCAGGCCTTCTCTTCTGCAGTGCTGCTGGGTGGGTTTAAACAGTGAACTTTTTGGTTATCAGCCCAATGCAAACCATTTGCCCCACCCAGGAACCTACATGACAGTATTTTTAAAGTGCATCCAATTTCCTTTATCTCTGAGTCTGTAAACTTTCAGATCTCAATCCTCAAATAATTTTTCCTACCCTTCCTTTAATACTGTATGTAGTTCCTTAAGGGCAGAGAAAACATTTGTTTTATATTCCCATAGTAGTTACTAAGACACAGCAATTCTTTAAATATTAATTGATAATTTCCCAAGACATATGCTTTGACTTGAAACTTCAATCTGAATCAGGAGACACAAGTGCTGCAACAGTCACAAGGTAAGCACGGAGAATGGAGACCTCAGGGTATCCAGAGGCCCCTTGACATGCTTGTTCTGCTGGGATGATCTCCAAAAGCCGGACAAAAATATCACTTCCTTTCTGAAGCTGTCCCTGATTCTCCAAGTCAAAATTAATTTTTTTCTTCTTTGGTTACAACTCTATTATAGCCCATGTCACAGTGATCTTTAGAGTTGGTCATACATTCTCCTATAATGAGCTCCTTGAGGGCAGAAACCTGCTATATCCGTGGCATCTTACACAGTGTTCTATGTATGTTAGGAACTTGATATATGTCTGCTGAATGAATGAATGAACGAATGACCACCACATGACATCCTGTTCTTTAGAATGTGCGTCCCAAATTTCAGGATCCACTCATGAATTACTTTGCTTACCCATTTCTTCCTTTTCTACAACTGATAATTGTAAAAACTATAATTTGGAGAAAATACTTATCAAGCTATAAGTTCTATATAAACGACTCGATAAGAGCAAGCTTAATGAAAATAACTGCAAGAGAAAAACTTTACCTTCTTGAAACAGTTGTCTGGCATATGATGGCTCTCTGCCCTGAGGTTGGAAAAAAGCATAAATGCACTTCCTCACTAAATCTTCCCAGCCAGTCCTGCCAGCAGCTCTCAGGGAACTAGTATCAATAGAGATGATTTTACCTATAAAAAGAATGGCAGTTTACATTTATGACAGCCTCTTGATATATATCATCCATATTTCAAAACTAACTAATGCATCTGAGAAATATTCCACCCCCCCAAAAAATGCTTAATGGACAGAAGCATTAAAAAAGCACTATTAATGTTTATTACATTTGGTAATGGAGTCTATCAGTGACATGATAATAAAGAATTGTTCTGGTTTTAGACTGTGTTACATACTAGTATGTCATATTCTAAAATTCAATTCTAGTCAAACATTAAAGTCATACCATAAAGACCTGAAGCTGCTGGGACTAATGCAAGTTAAACTCCTCTGACTTGCTCTTTGGATCCCGCTCTCTATATACTGCTGACTAATCTTTATTGGGGAAGGAGAGGCAGAAATAAAATATATTGTTTTGGTTTACATTAATTTTCAATAACTAAGTGAACTGATTATGAGAAAGTAAGCAAGCCTTTTCCTTTCTGCCTCCTCTTGGGCTGTAAGCAGTATTCTATTTAAAGAGTAAAGACTGAAGCCAACAAAAGTCAAATCAGAAACAGTAAGTTAAGATTTGCAAGGCATTATGCAGATTGAACATATGCTTTATAAAATTTAGTGGTGGTTTGCTACTGTTATCATATTTGAACAAATTTCCTAAATAGCTCCTATAGAATTCTGGTAAGTTATTCTTCAGTTAATCAGGGACTAATAAATCCAGTTTTTGATTAATCAGATCTGTTTTGTTTTACAATCCTATACTGACACAAAATAATACAGGTAGGATGTATGTAAATTAAGAATTACATTAATAAAATGAAAACCTGCAAACCTACCACCCAACTTCAGAACTTGAAAGTTAACAAATACCATTTTGTTACATGTACACTCCTTTGTCCCATCCCCTGGCCTTTACATTTTCCTGTTAGTGGGCATCTAGATTGTTCCTGTTTCTACACCATCAATGCCGTGAACATCTTCCCCTGTGCATGTGCGTGAGAGTTTCTCAAAGGTATATACCGAGTAGCAAGAATGTTTGGTTGTATGTTTTGTGAATGTTCAACATTCTTTTCTTTTTATATTAACCAATTTATAATATTAAACTTTTCCAGAGACTTGTACTACCCTATGCTCTCACCAGCAGTTAATTAAGAGTTACTATTAATTCAACATTCTCATTGGTATTCAACATCACTTGGTATTGTCAGGCTTCTTTATTTTTTTCTAATTAATAGGTGAAAAACGGTATCTCATTGTGGTCTAAACTTATATTTTCCTAATTATTAACGAAGTTGTTTTTCATGTTTATATACCACTCATGTTTTCTCTTCTGTGAAGAGACTAATTGTGTCTTTTCCGTATTTTCCGTTTTCTCACACAACTATTCAAATCTATCATACTAGTTTATGCCTCCACATTTTAACTAATCCCTTCCTTATATATGTTACTTGGGTTTCAGAATAAAGTATTCCTTAGACCTCTTTAACTTAGTTAGGGTCCTGAATCTGATGTACTCCAGTCTGGTCAGGTTGGTGCCCAAGTCTTGGCATAAATGTAGACAGTAAAGCAAAAAAACTGAAACTCAAAGAAGGGATTTTGTTATTTAAGAACAGTCTGGGGAAAGCCAGGTGAACACTGACTGAAACTATAGACAATTTTGGATTTTCTAAGAAGTTTTTAATTATTTAATGTTGTCAGAGATCAAGAGTTGGTTGTAACAGGGATTCCACTGTTACATAATCTTTCCCATGTGAAAATACTCATCATAGGGAGGTTGTGTATGTGTGTGTGCGTGCATTTACATGTTCATGTCATTAATTGGAGAGGAGAAAAGTGATTAAATTATCAGCAATGGCACCAACTGGTCAGGTAATGCAATGACTATGTAGAAAAGAATCATGAATGGGCTGATGTAGAATACCCCTGGCTGGCTAGAGGCGAGTGTAACCAACCAAACAAATAAACAAACAAGCAAAACCCACTGTTCAACATTTCCTGGTAGAATATACTTTTCTTTTTTTAAGAACATGGGCCATTCTGTGTAGAGTTAAAAAATTCTACTAAAATTTAAGAAATTAAATGTTTAATATTTATTACAGCTAGCCTACATATTTTTCGCTAAATCAATTCTGTGATAGAATAAAATGTTACTTTTATACTTTAAGTATACTTTCCGTTTCTCTAGTGTCTTTTATATAATAAGTGTGTACAGTACAGTGATGCCTGTTCAATAGTGCTCTGGTGAAATGCAATGCAACTTAAAAGAAAAGTTCTATATTACGGTCTAAAGATTTCAGTTCTCAGCAATTAGCAACATGATCTTGGTCAAGTCACCATTCCTTAATTTGTTAAATGAGTAGGCTGGCTTCTGTAATCTCTGAGGTTCCCCCTAGTTCTACAATGCCCCATAGGGTTTCCTAGGCTGTAATCTTTATGGAGCAGATTGCCAGGGCTTTTCTCCTATGGGGATATATATATATATATATATATGTGTGTATATATATATATGTGTATATATATATATACACACATATACACACACACACACACACACAATTTCATGTGTATTTTAGATATAGCTAAGATTTTAATGCTGGGTCCTTGGTTAGAAACAAATCTACCAGTGAAAATATTTTTCCTTTAAAACAGTCCAATTTAGGATTCAATTTACAGAAATGCAGTATGAGGAAAAGCTAAATCCTTTCTTCCTAAATTATCCTCATAACTTTTAAGCTTCTCTTGTCCCCCACATTCATTCTGTGGCCTGATCATCACCTTTTACAGCAGGCTTTCTTTCTGCTATCTCATAAAGCCCTTGTTTGCATTTCTTTTTATATTAACCAATTATTGACTCAAAAGACCAGTTTTATTTTTCAGTGGATCCTATTTTTCCTCCATGCAAAAATACATTTGGTTTTCAGTAAGGGCTTATTAAATTTTTTTAGTGCTGCTCATTAGTGGAAAATGGAAAGGAGCACGAACAGGGCAGACTTAAAAAAGCGGATGAAGAAAGGTACGGTAACTGAAAATGACCACCCTTAGATGCTGTCTCTCCATGTTCCTAGACGTCCTCTTTACCATTTTCTACTATCTGTGCTAATTTATCCCTGCCTGCTCTTTAGCAAGAGAAATTGAGAGCTTATCTAAAACACACAAACAAAGCATCCAACACAGGAATATTAGATTTCTGGAAATAAAAATATTAATCAGTAACGCGGCAGGATCTTATAAACAACAGTAAGGTCAAAATGTACACTAAAACTAAACTTTCATGGAGAATAAGATTCAGTAGAAATGACTTTTTTAATCTCAGACTGCTAAAAAAACATACCTCTAGTATCTCTATTTTAAAATTAGAGAATTGAGTGATACATATGTAGCTGATGTAAATGAAGTTATGAAAATCTTATGTGTAAAAGTAAAGATAAAATTAAATAATATATAAAAATACTTTGTAAATTATAGAGAACAAGAAGAATTTACTTTTGCTTAAAATCAAATCTGAAGCAGGCCTTTACAAAGAAGGCCTTATTGTCAGGCACTCTCATGATTACTCACTTTGTGGCTCTACTCCCTTTTTCAGTTATTGTAACAGACCTCTCCATCCTACCAGTCTCAGGGCTTTTGCTGCTCTGCTTCCTCACCCAGGAACACTCATTCTGGCACCATGACCCTTCCTCACTGCCCACCCCGCAACAACCATACTTTCCAAGGCCAACACCACCTCCTCCTTCAGGGTTCAAGGGCTTCTCTGACCAATTAGTTTTAAAACAGGACCTCTCTTATTAGCTTCCCTTACACCGTCTCACACCTTTTCCATCATAAAACATTTCACAGTATGAAATTACATCTTTGCTTTTTAGCTCAACCAGGCATACCCTGAGCAATCACACATAGTGACAGACACTTCTAGGCACTCAATTAATATGTGTCGAATAAATTTAAAGAAAAAGATTAAAGGAAAAAAGAAAAATCCAGATACATTTAGGTATAATATTATAACTGCCATATTCATATTCATTTATAAATAAATATATTTATATCTACACTGTCAAATTTCTTAAATATTTTATTATTATGAAGAGTCATAAAAAATTGTTCTCCCTAGCATCCTGCCCATGATAATGATTACAGTATCTAAAACATACAATATCAAGACCACTGTTTAAAATGTTTTCTGTAGAAGACTAGTGAGCAGAAGCCAAATATCACAGGAATAAAGGACACAACATTTTGGAGATAATTAGTTTTATAGGCATAGTCACATTATTAATACTTATGGAATATTCTGAACTTTACAGTTAGTACCTGTAGTATCTTGCTTGGTCATAAAGGATTCTACACCCGTAATAGCTGGAGGCCGAGGTAATCGCCGCGCAATGCAAATCAAACATGACTGGAAATCTACCCAAAATAAGAAGACAAATTGAAGAAAAGGGGGAAGAAAATGATTTATATCCATCACTTGCCATTAATGGTTTTTATAAAAACAATACATGTTATAGGACCTGACATAATATTGGAATCACTCTGATCTAATAGGGTATCAGAAAAAAAATTGCTAGCAGCCCCAAACTGGTAGCTTTAGGTAGAGATCCAGTCAGCATAAATTAAACTAGAGGAGACTGGTATATCTCACGTACTTGCAAGATAACAACTAGAAGAAGTTTGGGTTAGATTTAAGCAACACAGAGGTTTTTTTTAAAAATACAGTTTCACAGTCAATTTTCGATACTCATCAGTAGTTCTTCTTACAAACAGTGCAGACAATAATTATCGTATGAGAAAAACAACATTTAACTATTTTTGGAGAAGCATTATCTTACACTTGACAGAAGACTTTGTTTTTAGGATATCCAATTTTTTTAAAGTCCCAATTCCAAATTTTGTTTGAGGGTGCCACACACAATATCATACAGCTAAAGATGAACTTTAATCATATAAGAAAAAGACCTGGCATGTGTATTTTGTAAAAGTGCCCAGCTGATTCTGCCATCCATTCCCTGGTGAATCCCACTAACACATTGCCCTTTATTCATCTACTACCTACCCTGGTCCTTTAGTTCCCAATTTGTGGGTGTTCTGAAACTTAGCTCAGTCTAAGTTTACATGGAAAACTCATCCACTGTCACATTTTAAACGATATCCATGTCTATGCCACAGTCATATTAGAGCTTCAGTTATATGTTTTCATCTGTTTATATGCTTCTTATAAATTACTTTGTATGGCCTTAAAAATGCCAACTCTAATCTCTCACATTCCCTATACTCTATACTTAACACTTGCTAAAATTCAGAGCTCTTCAGCAGCCTGCTGCATCTGCTCCCTGTCTAACTGGCAGCAGTTCATTACATCTCTTATTTCTAGGCAACAAGTTGGTTTGAATTTGACATTTTTAGTGGGAATGACAGCTCAAAACTGAGAATTTGGGGGTATATTAAAGGGATAATTCTAGACATTAGCAATTGTTTTTGGCTTAAAAATTAAAAGAAATGCATGGCAAGTTGAAGAGCCACTATGATGTGTAGCAGAGTAATCAAAAATGCCATCGGAAGTAGACAGTTTATATTCAATTACCCTTAAGCCATAGAAAAAGCAATCAAACACTTAAAAATGACCTTTTGCTTTACCTTCTCCATCCTCTTGGATTGATTTTGGCTGGGACACAGTGAAACACTGCATTACTTCATATCGCTGGCAAGCTTCTTGGTTCTCGGTGCCTGGCTCATCTGGAGGGTGAATTAGCATCCTGCAGTTAAAGGTATGGCTATTTCGTCGTGTTGCCTCCTGAGGCCAAGGAACTCCATTTACTGCGGGAAGACAACAGAATATATGCCTGTGAATAAGGTGGAAAAGTATAAACTCTGAAGGTAAAAGAGGCAAACCGTAAGCCATCTACTTAATTAGATACTCAGATTAAAATACAGATCTGCTCATCTGATGTAACAGTATCCTGAGGCAATAGGAAACTTACCTTCTTTAGTAAATCTAAACATCTATCAACTAGAAAATTGTAAGATTTCCGATAAAATGAATGTGTAGGGTTTTCCCTCATTAGAGTTAAAGCATCCCTTGCAAATGTCCTAATTCATTAACAGTCTTTAAAAACAGTTAAAGACAAAAATTAAAAATCAATCCCTTACTAGCTATTCTACTCAGAATTTTACAGCAGTGAATTAATGACTGTTTCTGTTTCCAGTTACATTCTGACAATAAACAGTTGAAAATCAAACGCACACTGTTAAGCAGGTTTTAACTTGACAGTCATGGGTTCTTAAGGACAGGCTTCAGGAGACCCATAACCATGTGCAAAACTTTGTGTAAATGTGTATTTTGTGGGGGGGGGGGGGGGATTTATAGTTTCCCAAAGGGGTCTGTGACTCAAACAATTATCTAGACTAGGTAGAGTGCAATCTTTGTTTCTTGTAACCATTTTTCTTCTGTTTTATTTTATCTTATTAGCATAGTTTATATGCTACCATGCCTTTAATATAGTAGGCAGTCAGTCAGTTATTACATAAAAAAGACCACTAAAACAGAAATGTTACTGATTGAGTATAAGAAAACTGAGTTCAGTTATAGAAAAGATGTCTGTTTATTTCAAATAAGAATCACTGTGTGGTGGGTCACGTCTTCCCAGTCACATGTCACGTTCAAACCATGGCAGCAGTCAGAGGATTTTTAAGGCTGCTCTTAACCATTCCCACTTATTTTCTTCCCTTATACTTCCATTGACTTTCTTTCCTTTCTCCTATCTCACCACTCTGTAACTATTAGAGGAAGCAAATCATAATGGAAACAAACTTATACTGGAGTATGAGTCGTCTTGGGTTCTCTATTAGCTAGAAGCGAGGTTTGGGTGAATTACTTAATCTCTGATTCTCACTTGCCTCATCTTTAAAATAAAAGGATCAATTATACTATCTCTAAAGTCACTTACATTCAAAAATTATAACATCAAGATCCTTTGATGTTATAATAAAAATATTAAACTAGTGATTTTAACTGTAACAATCATTTCAGGTCCCTGATTACTATAAACAAGTACTACTTTTTTCTTTTCAGAAAAGAAGGCTTTCATTTTCTTAAGGGAACAGTGTAGAAAATTAAGAGCTCAGTTAAACCTACATGTCTGTAGTCCTTCAACTTCATGGAAAGGTAGAACAAAAGAAATACAGTGTGTAGGCAAGGGAAATATATGTAAGTATTATCTACGGTGACATCAGGGGGAACTTACACTGTTCGACTTCACTGCCCATTTACCTCGGCTCCCATACTAAATAGTAGGCTAGAACGCTCCTTACTCTACAACTTGGATACTTTATTACACAGTATTTGTGTGATAAATTGATGCTGATAAATTTATCTGTGTGATAAACCGATAGGATTTCGGAGTTCACTGAACAAAGAAATAATGGAAAATACAGGAAAAAAAACTGAAATGGAATGGAATCAAACTGTAAACTATGAAACAGCTTCCTATTTGCCAATAAAATGTACACTGACTGCTGAAAAACATACCTACGCAGACGGAATTATGAGGAATCCAACCACTAAGAGTAACTGGAACTTTGGTCTTGAAAAACCGCAGAGAAGTAAATGAAGGGCGGCTGCTAGCCCATACAAGCCTTTATGAGAATCAGTAAAAGGTTCCACTAACTCCTAAGGACCCAGTCCTGCCCCAAGGCCCACGGCTTAGTGAAGGAAACAGAGGCTGGATCAGACCCCATCCATCCTCTCAGCTGGGTTCCATTAGCAGTGAACAAATGGTCCAATCATACTTGGAAGTCCTGAGTGGAATCCACTTAAATCTAAAACATTAATTTTAATAGGTATGTAAGATGACCAACCTTTTTCTTCTTCTCTTCTCCCCCTTTTTTTTTTCCTTATTCAGTAAGGTTGTGGGAAAGATATATATCTGCCTCTTTCTTGTGAATATAATCAAAATGGTAAACAAAGGGCATTTCAAGCAGAAACTTCTTATGGCAAGGCAGCTAACCGCTCTGCCTTCTACTACTGTCACAGTAACTGTGGCATAACATAGAGGAAGTGGATGAAAGGAATGCTTTTATCAGCTATTTGACGATATTCCCGCCCCCCTTCAGATTTACATTTGAGGCTACTGTACAGAAATAACCAACAACCCTCAAAGCTTCTGGAAGTATCAGAAGGGAGAAAACCAAAATGGAACAAAGCCAAATGAAGTTGTCAATACGTTACCAACCAAATCCACCCCTCCCACAGCCCAGGGATTAACTATGGAATGGATGGTCTGATAAATCAATCCATGCTAACACATTCATGGTGCTAATGGCTGAGTCAATCCATGGCTCAACTATATAAATATTGAGATAGCTCTTTTTTGGTAAATATACTGTACCTTATCATAGAAAAATGAGTTGTCACTTTGAGAGATTATGTTGTTACTAAAATGTTATTTCAGTAATATATTACAAAATTTTTTTAAATTAGTTTTTCTAATTTAGAAAAATCCAGCTACAGAGCTCCCAAACAAATCAATCTCATTACCTTAGAATCATATGTCATAAATCCCGTTTTATATAAGAAAAGGTTAAGAATGTATGTTTCTAAGAGGGTTCTGAGCTGTAATTCCTGGGATCCAGTGAAAGAAGTGGAATGTTCTCTAAGACTGGTACATTTCTGACAAGTTAGCAGGCATCCATATCTCACAGGAGAAGCTTCCTATCATGTGCTGACTGCCAATCTTTCCATGTTAACAGAGTCCAGACCTTGATGAGGGAGTAGTGCTGAAGTCATACTACTTTTTATAGATTTACCTCCCTTCTTCTTATAAAATATACATACATATGAGCCCTTTAACAACAGACACAACAAACAGAATAGTTTCTTTCAGATAACTTTATGGAAAAAAAAAAAAAAGCAGGACTTAGTACTAGCGTTACATATTACCAACTGAAGTTACAATTGGTCTCCTGTTACCCTCCCCATTTGGCTTCCTCCTTCCTAGTTTTCTTGCTCCTGTTTTCTTGTGTACTATACAATAATTTAAATTTTTCATAAACTTTTAATGTTCAAATTATTCCAGATGGGAACTCAATCCATACTGAAAACCTACTAACACACACATTTGTGTATACACACTTATACCCACAGACACACATATGCACAGACACTGTTCTACTTCCTTCTGCATCAACACATATACCATTATTATATTTTCAGACTGGGATTAAGAGGGTCACCTTATGAGAAAAGGGTGAGACTCAAAATGAGATGTTAAAATCATATGATTTCTACATTGTTCCCAGGCTTGTCTGTTTCACAGGAAATAGTAAGCAGAGTATCTCAAATGACAACATGGTAAGTTTAATTAAGAGAGTCCTTAGGACAAGGTGAAACTACATTCAACAAATATTTGCAATATATTATAACATGTTATACAATAATACTATGTCTTAAAATATAATAATTATTGTTATATATTATATACTTAATATATAAGGAGAAGCTACAGGTAGTTGTTATTGTTTTAAAAAACAAACTTCTTTTTACCTAGAGATTTTGGTAGCAGATTCTTCACAAATTCTGCATGATCTCCAACATGCAGTATGCTGTAGACGCTGGTATTCATTAATTCTTCCTGATTGTAACCCAAGTAGCTGGTCACATTCTCTGACACAAATACAATTCTCCCTTCACAGTTCACAACAAAGAAAAATCCATCCAAAGCCTGCAAAGCCCAAACAAGGGATTAAGAGTTAGGAGGTTAGAAGTTAAAAAGAAAAACAGTAGTACCAAAAAGGAAAAAAAAAAAACCCCTTGCCACTGAGTCAATTCCAACTCACAGCAACCCTATAGTGATAGGCATATACATTTCTCTATTAAGAAAGAGATTATAAATATATGTTAAGTTATGTAGAGTGGATGCGATTTTTAAACAGACTATACACTAATGTTTCAAGTAGGCATGAATGAATATATTAACCTTCATCCTTAGGAATAAATTTTATGGTAGCAGATGTGAAGTAAATGATCATCCCATTCATTCGGTCATAAACATTTCTAAGACCTCACTCCAGAAAGGCTCCTTATAGACCTCCCCCCAAGGGGAGTTATAAAAGGTTTGGTGGAACAGGCAAAGAGGAATAAGGGAAGGGTATTCTAGGCAGAAGGGAGAGCATGGAACATAAAGGAAACTAATAAGCAGTTTGAAGCTGCTGGAGTATATGATACAAGGCAGGTCTGTGCCAGGAAACAGGTCAAGAGAGGTGGATAGGAGCCAAATCACAGGGGGTCTCCTATGCAATGAGATGGCGACCGGGGCCTCTAAAAGAAGAGGAATGTGCCCCAAGGGGCACATAATATCCACTGGAGTGCAGAAAGAAAACATTACAACTTCAATTTATATTGTAATCTAAAATATAAGAGAGGAATTAAGCTTAATGAACGTATCAACACCCTGGAGCCTCACTCAGCCCAGACGGTCACATATCACAAACCGTGGAATCTTGAGGGAAGACCCAGAATGCAGAGCCTGACAGGGGCACTTGTAATTTTTCAGTTCACTGAAACATATTGTGGTTTACTTGATATAGAATGCAGCAGTAAGTAATAAAAATAAGACCTTTAAAAAGCAGAACATTTAAAGAAATTGTAACAAAATGTGAAATGATCATAAAAATTCTTACATCACACAGGGCTTTGCTGGTTATCTTGTGGCAAAACAACTAAAAGAGGTTTCTAACAAAGATGGACAGCTCTTTTTTTTTTTTCTTTAAGGCAAATGTTCCAAATTTGCTGGTCTTTTCTATGATGACAAGTGGTTGATGATAATATGCTAACTAGCAGGTATTTTCCACAAAATAAGCACACTTTTGTCCCTTCACCATAAGGATGAAATTTGAACAATGAATGAAAAGTAAGCTGCTTTTTAATTTTTTTCAGATGGTAACAAATTTAATATTGTTTTTAGGTGCTGTCGAGTCAGCTCCGACTCAGTGACCCTATGTACAACAAAACAAAACACTGCCTGGTCCTGCACCATCCCCACAATCCTTGCCATGCTTGAGCCCACTGTTGCAGCCACTGTGTCAATCCATCTCATTGAGGGTCTTCCTCTTTTTCATTATTATTTTTTATTGTACTTTAGATGAAGATTTACAGAGCAAACTAGCTTCTCATTAAACAATACACATATTGTTTTTTTAACACTGTTGTCAACTCCAGGACACGTCAACACTCTCATGTTACAGAGAAGCGTGTAAAAATGGATGTTTGGAAATGTTTCTATAGCTATGATTTTGTTGCTGAAAATGATGTGTATCACTTGTAATAAATTATCTTATATTCTTGGTTTAAAAACTTAGAACCAGTACCTTTTACCTTTTAAAAATCTTCTAGTGTTTCAGTGGGCTTTGAACCATTTGTTTAAAATGTAAACATGCAAAATTAGTTTGGAAGAATCACAGTTTGAGACCAAGGAAGATAGAATTTCAGTAAAAACCTTTGCATAATCAGTGGGTAGGATTTTAAAATGAGTATCATGACCCTCAATGAGATGGACTGACACAGTTGCTGCAACAATGGGCTCAAGCATAACAAGGATTGTGAGGATGGCTCAGTGGACAGTGCTTCATTCTGTCCTACAAAGGGTCGCTATGAGTCAGAACCGACTCAACAGCACCTAAAAACAATCATGACTTAGTAAATTCATCCAATGATACTTTCCTATTTGCATCTAACTCATTTTTATGAGATGTCTTTTTCAGCTAAGATGATCATTTAAACCAAATATTGAAATAAACTGAGCTGAAAACTAGTATCTTCAAATCACTGCATCACAAAAATTTTTAAAATAATGAAGCACAATCATTATAAAAATACTGTCAATAGTTTCTTTAGCAAGAACAAAAAGAAACAAAGCTCTTGTTTTTATTCCTACGTGGCTTCTGTAACTATGTCTCACTCAGTCCATAATCAAAGAAAAGGATGTGTGATTAATAATAGAAAAACCTGAGCACTAGCTAAACCTTTTGCTAAACTATTTTGGGTTTAGATAAGCACAGGGAAGCACCCTCATATCTAATTAACTCAACTGTTTTTAAGTCAGATAAGTTATATGTCTCATAGTAGGTTACTGGCATATAGACATACATTTATTTGCCTTGTAGTTTATACGAAAACAGAGATTACTGAAATACAGGTTTTTGTAAAGTAAAATTCTTTAAAATGCTATTAGCTATTAATTGAATCAGTGTCATATAAATTAACTTCCTTATTTTGTTTATTATAAATGAAATATATACTTATAAAAATTTTTAAATACTAAAATAAGGTAGATAGTAGAAGATCCACCAAAATTCTACTTCCAAGTAATAATAATTGGTAACATTTCAGGGAACGTTCTTTGAGGCTATTCTAATTTCTAAAAATATGTCAGATCAGTATAATCTGCTAATACTTGTCCCTGTTCCACTAGTTTGCATTATATGTTGTGCATATACATTTATTTAACTTTCAAGTGTGCTCTTGGGAACGAATCTTCCTGTGTCTCCAAGTTCTAACAGCTGGCCTTATGATGATGTCCTGCCCACAGGAGATAACAAATGCCTGTCCATTAAATACAACATAATCTGAGAGGTTTTTCTCTTTATCCTTTGACCAAGACTTCTCACAGCGCCCTGGCTTTACATGATTACACAAACTTCACAAAGCATCACCTACATGTCAGAACTGCACGATATTCTGGGATAAGCCATAAATCTCAACAATTGTATAGGCTCCGAAGGGAAAAAGACAAGTAAAATAAAGTACAATAGGAGAATTCATAAAGGTTAACACAGAGTTGTGTGCCATCTAGTTCAATTCTGACTTATAGCAAACCTATTGGACAGATGCCCCATAGGGTTTCCAAGGCTGTAATCCTTATGGGAGCAGACCACCAGTTCTTTTCTCCCTCAGAGCCACTGAGTAGGTTCAAACTTCTGACCCTTCGGTTAGCAGTCAAGCGCTTAACTACTGTGCCATTAGGGCTCCTTAACGTAGGGTAAGGCACTCAAAATAGGGGAAGAGATGTTTGTCACAGGTAAGGTTGGATGAGGCTGCACTTCAGCTGTGGTTTGAAGGAAACAGAGCAGTAACTCAGGTGGAGGAAGGGTGGTGTCTTAGTCATCTAGGGCTGCTCTAACAGAAATACCACAAGTGGATAGTTTTAACAAACAGAAATTTATTCTCTCACAGTCCGGTAGGCTACAAGTCCAAATTCAGGGTATCAGTTCCAGGAGAAGGCTTTCTCTCTCTGTCGGTTCTCGGGGAAGGTCCTGGTGATGCATCAGTCTTCCTTTGGTCTGGGAGCATCTAAGGCAGGAACCTCAATTCCAAAGGATGTGCTCTGCTCCCAGCACTGCTTTCTTGGTGGTATGTGGTTCCCCTGTGTCTCTGCTTGTTTCTCTCTTTTATATCTCAAAAGAGATTGGCTTAAGACACTACCCAATCTTGTAAACCTCATCAGTATAACTGCCCCTAATCCACTGTATTAGATAACAGTGATTGAATTTACAACACATAAGGAAATCACATATAGTCTCATCATAGTGATAGAGTTTATAACATAAGGAAATCACATCAGATTACACAATCACACAATACTGGGAATCATGACCCACACATTTTTGGGGGGACGTAATTCAATCCATGACAGGTGGAAAGCACATTTAAAACAGGAAACAGCTCAGAGGTTAAAAACAACAACAAATAATCCAAAAAACTCTGTATGTACTTGTCATGTTTACATGATACTTAACAGTAAAGTTTGTTTTTTTTAAGCTTCAAAGAAAAGCAAATACATAAGGAATTTATCCTGAAGGCAATCGGGATTGTCTTTAACTCATGGCTTTCAGCAGACTGGCATGATCTGCTTTTATGAAGATCCTTCTGGTGATGCATGTGGCACACGGACCGGAGGCAAGGAGACCAGCTGCAATGCTATTGTAATAATCCAGTTCAAATGGGGACCGAATTAAGGCAATGGCAGTAGAAGCGACAAAACAGAATCTGACAGAGGCAGAATAAACCGCATTTGAGGTGACCCCTTCATTATTGACTTTAGGGTTCTAGTAGATAAACGCTTTTCCTTGGGAGAGGGGATGAAGGGGGAAAAACAGTATTTTTTGGCTCTTTTCTCTTAAACAGGAGATAAAGGAAGGGATTATAAATTTAGTTTTTGAATTATATTTGAAGTGACTGAAGAACACGCAAATGGAGATGTTCAAAAGGCAGCAGGATATAATGAGAGGGAAGCTCTAAGGAGAAATCTGGACTAAAAAAAGAGGTTTGACATTCACAGCATATATAGTGGTCATTTGGTTTTTTGTCTTTCCCTTCCAAAGAATACCCTGATTTCCCTTAGGAAATTATTTCTTCCCCATTAAATAAAGTCTCATGGGATTCTTAATCAGGTAATTGGGAGACTTCCTCCTTAAAACGTGAACCTTGAGGAGAATTGCAAAAGGACTGAACATGGCTAAACTGCATTCATTCTAGCAGCAGAGCACTGATGCCTTGGTTTCAGCATATTTCCCAACATGATTCTGTGATACCCAAATGACATTCCAGTAAATTCACACTTGCTTAATTTAGTCAGAAGTGAGTCTGTTGCTTGAAATTAGACAACCATAACTGATAGCACACACATACACCTATGAGAATACATTATATAGACACAGATGTGGGCCACACTGCCTAGGAAATGTGCACAAAACAAAAAAGGAAAAGCCAGGGCCAGAATCCAGGGAACATGAACATTTAAGAGGCAGGTAAAGAAAAAGAAATCTGAGAAAGAGGCTAAGGAGTAACTAGAGAGGTAGAGGAGGTAGCACTGTCAGAGAGGAGGGAGTGGTGGTCAACAGCGTCAAAAGCCACACAGAAATGTACGGAATAGTATAAAGCAAGGTACAAAAAAAGAAGGAAAAAAAAAACAAAAACCCGTTGCTAATGAGTCGATTCCGACTCATAGCAACCCTACAGGACACAGTAGAACTGCCCATAGGGTTTCCAAGGAGCGGCTGGTGGATTTGAACTGCTGACCTTTTGGTTAGCAGTTGAGCTCTTAACCATTGCACCACCGGGGCTCCTAAAGCAAGGTAGGGAGGCGTAAATGCACGTGTAAGGTATAGGGAGACCTCCCTGACTAAAACAGAGAGTTTTTCTTGGGAGCAATGGGAAACAAGAAGGGCTAGACCAGGTAGAGACTGAAACGTAGGCAGAGGAATGTAGACTTGATGTAACAGCTAAGAGCCATGGGGAAATGAGGAGGGAAAAAAAAAAAAAAAGAAGGCCTGTACTGAAGAGTACCAACTATGTGTTAGGCACTCTAAGCAATGGTTTCATTTAATTTTCATAACAATTCCATGAGGTAAACATCCAATGTTTGCCATACAGTCCAAAAACCAAAACCAAATCCACTGCTTTCGAGTTAATTACAACTCATAGCAACCCTATAGGACAGAGTAGAACTGTCTCTTAGGGTTTCCAAGGCTGTAAATCTTTTCGGAATTAGACTGCCACATCTTTTTCCCACAGAGCGGCTGGTGGGTTTGAACTGCCAACCTTTCGGTTAGCAGCCGAGTGCTTTAATCACTGTGCCACCAGGGCTCCTTGATATATAGTAAGTATTCATAAAATATTTGTTGAATGAATAAATTCTAATACCAATCTCTCTTTACATGTGATGAAATCCTCTCCAATACCTTCATTCTCAGCTCATGCTACCTCTATTTTATGTTAAAAAAAAAAAAGGAATAAATTGTAAACTGTATTGTTAGAACTTCTCATATTATGTTGTATATTTGCTCCCTTTAAAAAAGTACAGATGATCCATCTAGAAAAGTCCCCCTAGACCAGTGCTGTCAAATAGAACTTTTTGCAATGATGGAAATGTTATATATCCGTGTTGCCCAATACAATAGCTACTAGTCATACTTGAAATGTGTCTGGTCGAAGAACTAGATGGTGTCCGACTACCATCAATGACCACTCTGACAGGGAACACAAAAGAGAGTTCATGATGAAGCAGGAGAAAACTGCAGAGCAGAACTCAAATTCATGTAAAAAGACCAGAGTTAATGGTCTGACTGAGACTGGAGGAACTCCCAAAGCCATGGCCCCCAGATGCTCTATTAACCCAGAACTAAAACCATTCCCAAAGCCCACTCTTCAAACAAAGATTAGACTGGACTATAAAACATAAAATAATACTCATGAAGAGTGTGCTTCTTAGTTCAAGCAAAAACATGAGCTAACTGGTTGGCTCCTGTCTGGAGGCAGGATAGGACAGGAGTTGGTTGAATGGACACAAGAAACCCAGGGTGGAAAGGAAGAGTGTGCTGTCACATTACAGGGATTACAACTAATGTCACATAACAATATGTGTACAAATTTTTACATGAGAAACTAACTTCAGCTGTAAACTTTTACCTAAAGCACAATAAAAAGAAAAAAAAAAGAAATGTGGCTGGTTGTTGTTGTCAGTTGCTGTTGAGTTGATTCCAACTCATGGTGACCCCATGTGTGCAGAGTAGAACTGCTCCACAGGGTTTTCAAGGCTATGATCTTTATGGAAGCACACTGCCAGGCCTGTCTTCTTGAGGCATCTCTGGATGGGTTTGAGCCATCAACCTTTTGGCTGATAGTTGAACGCTTAACCATTTGTGCTACCCAGGACTAGCTGCTAATAGGAGAGTCAAAAAATATTTAGCAGCTTGTTAGAAGTACAGGAATGGAGTATGGGAAGACAAAAAGGTAAGAAGTACACCTTTGGGTGTCATTTGTATAGAGATGAAAGGTGCAGCTATGAGAATAGATGGTATTTCTGGGGTTGGAAAAGCAAGAACTGAATTCTGAGAATGTCCTCACATTAGTGGTAGTGACAGAGGAACAATGGTTAATACAAAAGACAGAGGAGCAGATAGGGTAATAGTACAAAAAGTATAAGGGAGTTAGAAAGGAAAAAGGCCTATGCAAGTTTGAGTGGTTAGGAAGTCTTCACCAGAAAGGAGGGCCTTGAGGAAGGGCAAGGAAAGGAGTTTACATATAAATATATAAATTATCAGGCCTAGAGAATAATTTATCTAACAAAACATCTGTGCTGAGAATAGAGGGAACAAAGATAAGATAGGAAAAGGGAGGTGTTTCACAGTGATTATTCAAGTTTAAAAGTTCTTCACTTTACAAAGTTTGATAAAGGGTTGTTAAAATAGTGAGTTCTCTTAGAAAATGCTTACACAAATAATTTTAAAAATTTTAGTCAGAGAACTTCTCAGGAACACATCAACCAGAATAAAGTGAGCCATCCCTCATTCAAAAGTGAAATTCTACAGTAGATATATAGATAGCACTAGCTAGCTAAATAATTCTACAGTATTTTATTTTCCCAACTAGTCCTAACCATTCCAGAAATAAAGTCAAAACCATACAGTAGGCCTCAGTTTTCCATCTGACTACTTAGAAATGCCTTTATGAAAAATTTTCATGTTCATTATTCACATTTAATTCTGAAATGGTAACAACTGTCAAAAAGTTTTCATAATAAAATAATTATTAAAAATTCTTTAAAAACCTTACTTTGTTTTATAATTTATTAATTGGATATCAGACATAAAAGAAGATGGAGAAAAAAACAGATTGGCTAGAACAAAGATTCTGATCACTTTGTAGGTCAATGACAACACCTACCTCCAAAAGAAGAGGCCCCAAAGATTCCTTTTCAATCACTCCTTGACTACTCGATGAAATGTCTGATTTCTGTACATCATCATCAGTTGTTGATTTCTCTGTAATAAAGAAACTCAAAATTTCATACACCTAAAAAGTGCTCATTTCCAAAAAGGTAAGTTTATGAAGATATAGACTCACCTAACTTCAGACTCAAATAATATTTATTTACCATCTAGGCACTTTCATATTTAATCTTAATTTATCCTCATTTATGAGGAGGATAACAAAGGTTAAGTAATGTGCCCCAAATCATATAACTAGAAAGTGGCAGCATGAGAAATTTGAATCTTGACCTACCAAGTCCAGTGTTCCAACAATGAGAAAAATGCTATAAATATACAGCCTTTTAAAAAAGTCCACACCAAAAGTTTTTAAGAAATGGATAAATTGTAAAAAGAATGATTGTTTTGTTTCCTCCATTTTTCTTTTTTCCTTTCCTGATCTGATCAACTGCCACTGAAGTCAGAATAAAGATATGATTTTTCCTTTGGAGAGTTAGCATGAATTAGCTAACTTTTCACATTCATGTCATAATGCTCTCTCTGACTGAAAAAATTATAACTGCCAAATGACTGGGAGTTGTTTTGTGTGGTGATGTTGAAAAATTTCTCCCTTCACCTTAAAGCAGCGTCATACTTAAGCAATAAGTTTCCAATCTGTCAGGCTAGTTTACATGTTGCAGTCAAGTCGATTCTGACTCATAGCTAGGTGGTTCACCAAAACCCAAATGTGAGTATTACTGAATATAGACATTCATGTCTTCATTTTAAAATATGAAATACTTCAAATATTCCAAAACACACAGAAAAAGATACAGCATACATTCACACAGCCACCACTGACTTTTCACAGATGTTAAACATTTTGCCATTTTTTGCTTCAGGTCCTTCCTTTTTAAATAAATAAAATGTTGTAAATACAGCAAAAGCCCTGCCACCTGTCCCCTTTCAGAGATAACCACTATTCTCAGGCTGGCATGTATCATTTCTGAGCAAGTTTTTACTTTTACTACATATACTGTTTTGTTTTAAAGTTTACATAAATATAGACTTCTTCAGCTTACTTTTTCTACTCAATATTATGTTTGAGATTTAAACATACTGATTACATATAGATTTGATTAATTCATTTTAACTGCTGTATAGTATTAAATTAGATGAATAACTCACTATTGATTTATCTATTCCCCTACTGATGGCCCTTTTGACACTATATACAGTGTTATAATAAACAATTTTCTGCATCTCCTCTTTTGTACACGTATGACGGTTTCTTCAAGGTAAACACCAGAAGTGAAATTGCTGGACACAGGGTCTGCGTATCTTCAGCCTTACTAATTACTAACAAATTGCTCTCCAAAGAGGCTGTACCACTGGTAACATAGAAGGGTTTTGTTTTTCTGCATCCTCACTAACACTTAAAGTGGTATTACTGAATATAGACATTTCTTCATTTTAAAATATGAAGATGTCTTTATTTTGTACTCATACTTTATTTGGATGAACACAGAATTCTAGGTCTAGAATTCTAGTTTTCAATGTCATTGAATCTGGACCCATTCCAAAAGCAATCTAGTGTGTGTGATCCTTTGTTTCCTCTCTTGTTTTTTTTTTTCTCCAGTGTTTTGAAATGTCACTAAACTGTGCATTGGTATAAGGTTTTCTTTCTTTTTTATTTACTGTGTCGGGTACTACATGAGTACTTTCAATCTGGAAACTTGTATCTCTGTAGTTCTGAGAATTAAAAAAATTTTTTTTTCTCTTATAATTTCCTCCCTTGTATTTGATCTGTTCTCTTTATCTGGGATTAATCATATGCTACACTTCCTGAACTAGTCCTGTAAATTTCTTATCTTTTATCTCGCTTTCCATTGCTTGTCTTATTTTACTTTCTATGTGATTTCTTCAAATTATCTTTCAACCCTTCACCCATTCAACACATATTCACTGAAAGCCTACTATGTAGCCAGGAACTATTTCAGGCACTGAAGATAAATAGGGAACAGACAAAAATCCTTGCCCTCATGGAGCTCTAGTAGGGATAGGCAGACAATAAGCAAATTAAATATATAATACGTCAGATGTAAAAAGTACTGTGGGCAAAATAAATCAAGGAAAGTATAGAAGTATATGTAAGTTTTTTTGTTTTGTTTTGTTGAAGTTTTAAATAGAGTAGTCAGAGACAATTTCACTGAGAAGAGAGATTTGAGCAAACACACGAATAGCGTGAGGGGGTGAGCCATGTGGATAACTAGGGAAGAGCATTTCAGGAAGAGGGAACAGGAAGTGCAAATACCAGCAGCACATGTGCCTGGAGTGTATGGAGCAGAAGGTGTGAGAAGGCAAAGAGCAGAAAACAAGGTTAAGATGTAAAGTTTTTCAGCTATCCTATTTTTAATTTCCAAAAGTTATTTCTTGTTTTCAATATTTCATTTTATAGCATTTTATCCTTGTTCATGGATAAAATATCTTCCCTTCTGTCTCCGAGGGACTGCTGGGTTGTTTTAAGTTTTCTTCTGCTCACTGCATTGTCTCAGCTTCCTCTGAGTTCCTTTTTTATGTGTTGTTTTGTTCTCTTTCATATTACAGGCTTTCCTCAAATATGACGTATCTTCTTTTAAAAAACTACTCCACTGGTGGACTGTTAATTTGTTAATATTTTATGTATGTAATATTTTATAAAGAACTTTTATTTCTAGGTTTCTAAATGAGATAAGTCTATATTTTTCACTCTCATTTTGGCCTTCTCTGAATTGGTACCTTGGTTTACGAGCTTCATAAAATGAGTTTAAGTGCTGTCCCTCTTTTTCTATTCTTGGGTAGAGTTTGTATAAGATTAGAATTATCTGTTTTTGAAGATTTGTTAGAACTCACTTGTACAAGTTATCTGGGTCTGATAATTGTTTTTCTTGTTGGTAGCATTTAATTTAATTTTGTTTTAAAACAATGGTAACTAACTTAATGATTACTTACTACATACCAGCCAGGAACTGTGCTAAGCTCTTTTTCTTAAATGAATCTCTTTTTAACCAAAATTATACATTCGCAAAGGTTAGAGAGTCAGATAGTTTGACAAGGCTTATTTCTATCTTTTTATTCTATCACTTTCTGCTACATTCTGGTCATTTACTCAGATCCCTAATTTGCTAATTCATTCACTAGTTTTTAGTTTTAATTACTTTATTTCTACTTCTATAAGTACTATTTTTTTCTTTTTCCAGATCTATCTGCCTTTTCCATAGTCATTCTTATTTTATAACTTTAATCATTTTAAGCATATTTATTTTAGTCTTTTCACATTGCTGCTTTTAATAATCTGAACTTCTTCTGGGTCTAGTCCTCCTGTTTGTTATTTATGTTCTTACACACTGCAGATTATTTCTTCATATGTATAGAAATTTTAAGTAGAAAAGCACCCTCAGAAGGGCGTTTCCTGCAGGAATCCCATGTAGCCAGGTTGTAGGAGTGTTCTTCCAAAGTGCTTTGCCTTTGTTTATGGTAGGCAACTCAAAAGGTTTTCTTGGTGTGGGGTTCCCCGGAAATATGGGCACTATAAACACAAACCTCAAAATTACATGAAGCACAGGCTGAGGGTTTTTTCAGAGAGATGGTTTCCCCAATCCAGAGTCCAGGCAGAGACAAGCTTCCTTATGCAGGTGGGATATTTTTCCCTGCACTGAGTTGCTGTCCTTCAGTGCTATGCAGGGTCTTAGGTCCAAGTCTACATCTTGTGTCTCCTGACTCAATACCCTAGGATACTGGGTCCCGTAACCTCCGAAAGCAATCAGTTCTCAAGTTAGTGCAGTAACCCACTTTGTTGTAACAAGAAGGTTCTCAGATCCACTTTCTAAAATAAGTATTAGTTAAAAATGTTTCTTTACTAAAATTATGGTGTTCAATACAGTTTCTTAATAATAAAAACTAAAACCACATATTGTAAATGTCTTAATAACAAAGTGTATAGCCATAGGTTTTTGTTTCGTTTTGTTTTTTTACCTTGTTCCATCCTCTTCATTAGCTGTATCTGATCGACTGTCTTTTTCAAAATCTTGCATTTGTCTGGTTTCACACTCAAGCTGTCAATGTCACTGATGTTAGCAGAAAGTAACTCAGCTAGCTCTTCTAAATATTTATTTTCTTGCTCCCTGCGCCTCTTTTCAGTGCTGTTACATAAAGAAAATCCAGTTAGAGTACATTTCTATCACAACATTTCCTTCTTTGATCAAGTATTTATTGTTTAAATGTTTATAGAGATCCTTACGCAGGTGGGGAGACTTTAATCCAGATTAATCCAGATTACAAAACTAGATTTAGAAAGCAATGTAAGTTCATGTCTAAACAAGATACTGTAACACACCAAAGTGCAGAAAACAATTGCGACTAAAAATACTTAAAATGAATGACTGTATTTCCCTAATGATGTACATACTTTAATATTTCAAATCACCAGAGTACTAGATATTAAAAGGAAAAAAAAAATCAAACCAGTTGCCATCAAGCTGATTCTGACTCCAGGCAACCCCATGTGTTGCAGAGTAGAACTGTGCTCTATAGGGTTTTCAAGGCTGTGACCAGGTCTTTCTTCTAACGTGCCTCTAGGTATGTTCAAACCACCAACCTTTCATTAATAGTCAAATGCTTAACCATTTATTTGAGTCACCCGTTCATTAAAAGCACCTGTTGTGGTCAAGTCGCTTCACAGTGACCCTATAGTACAGAGTAGAACTGCCCCATAGGGTTTCCAAGAAGCAGCTGGTGGATTCGAACTGCCGACTTTTTGGTTCGCAGCTGAGTTCTTAACCACTGCGCCATCAGGAAGTAAATACACTAGTTGCATTATGAATTATTTTACATTCTAAATAATTATTCCTTAAAACAGAAGACAGGAATTTTTAAACAACTTTGTTTTAAATTAAGCAGGACTTATTATGCTAGGATTTCAAATAAGTTGTAATTAGAAATCTGATACTCTTGATTCTTATAATGATTAGAACATTAGTTAGTCCTCAACAAAAAAAAAGTGTATCTATTCAAAACGTAAAATAAAAACATAAATCAATAATTAGAGAAAACAGTACAGAGAACAATGTCTTTTGTTTACAACTTTGTCCTAAAAAAAACCATCTATGTAAAAATTCTCAAATATAACAAATAAAATCAAACTTGATTTATCTTAAAGTAAAATATTGAGAGGAATAAATTATAATGCAGACAGCTAGCACTTTTTTTTAAAGCATTCAAATACACTCCATGAACATTGCTGATTTTTGTTTTCCAGTCTTTACCCTTAGTTTATTTAGCCAAATTATCAAGCAACTTACTTTATGTAACATACACAATAAAGTATTAATTTGAAATGAATTTTCCTATTATCAGATTAACATAATAAGAAAGACTGGCCACAAGTAGCTCTTTGTTTTATAAGCAGAAATGAAAATCATTTGGCTGCATATAAAAGTAGTAGGAAAAAACGTGAGAAGGAAAGATCAGTTGCTAAAATGCTCATAATTGTCAACAATTAAAATAACATTTACTTTTCTTAATTAAAAAAAGGCTATAGAAGCTATAGAACCTACCCAACAACAAAGTAAGCTGAAAAGAACCAAATCAATCAATCAAATGTATTTACCTACATAAAACAAAATACTACTAAATGGTACACATCACAAAACAAAACCAAATTTTAATGACAACCACATATTCTATCTTTTAAATCATTCATTATTGAGGAATTATTCCCATTTTATTTAGAAAAACTGTATCTTACAACTTTCATAGCAAGTACATGCAGCAAGACAAATTTGACAAATTTCACAGCAGGATTTCTTGGGGAGAAACCTAAAAATTCTAAAATCTGAATGGGAGAATAAAGGGCCAAGAGGAGGGAAAATAATTCTGAAAAATAACAAAGAAGAGAGACTTGTCCGATCAGATATCAAGGCTTATCATAAGAAAGCTCAGAGTCAGATCCCTTTATATACAGGAACTTGGTCTACAATAAAGGTAACAGTACAAAAGCAGGGAAAGAGTAGTATTATGACCACTACTCCCTATATGGAAAAAAATAAAATAAAATTAGATCCCTACATTACACCCTATACAAAAATAAATTCCAGATTAATTAAAACCTAAATGTATACTAGAAAAAAAAATTACATTTAAGACCTTGGAGTAGAGGAAAAAATTCTTAACCAAGATCCTAAAAGCTTGACAGATAAAAACTTAAGGTTCTGTATGTCAAAAGACATCCTAAAAAGAGTCAAATGCACAGGCTGGAGGAGATATTTGTATCAAATAAGAAAAAAACAGATTAGTAACTCAAAAAATTAAAAATAACTTTTACAAATTAAAAAAAAAGACAACTTAGCGGGAACATGGGCAGGAAATTCACAGAAGAGGAAAACATAAGGGCCAATAAAAATATGAAATGATAATCAACATACCCAATAATCAGGGAAATGTATTTAACAGTATAATCACACACCCTTCAGATTGGCAAACAGTTTAAGTGTGAATAGAATAGAGTTAGTAAGAGTGTGGGGAAACAGGAACTCTTAGGGATGGATTGTCATTTGGAGAGCAATGCGGTAATTACCTAGTTAACATAAAAATGTATACAGAGCTTAAAGAAACTCCTACACACATGTAACAGGAGATGTGTATGAGGATGCTGGCTGCAATAGTGAAAATTTATAATAATCTGTGTGTATTAACAGGAGAATACATTTTTCAAATGTGGTATATTCATGTAACAGAATATTAATCAAAGGTTAACAGGAATGAATAAGTCTATGTATATCTCAAAACTCATGTTGAAAAAAATATATTGTAGATCAATATAAACCAAACCAAACTTGTTGCCATCTAGTCAATTTCAACTCATAGCGACCCTACAGGACAGAGCAGAACTGCCCCACAGGGTTTCCAAGGCTGTAAATCTTTACAGAAGCAAACTGCGACATCTCCCACGCAGCAGCTGGTATGTTCAAACTGCCAACCTTTCAGTTAGCAGCCAAACACTTTAACCACTGTGCCGCCAGGGTTCCTTGCATACCAATAGATACAGTATTATACCATTTATAGGAGCCCTGGTTAAAGGCTGGTTAAAGTGGTTAAAACGCTCGGCTGCTAATCAGAAGGTTGGTGGTTTGAACCCACTAGCCGCACCGAGAGAGAAAGACGTGGTAGTCTGCTTCTATAAATCACTACGAGTCGGAATCAACTTGATGGCAGTGGGTTTGGTTTTTTATACCATTTATGTAAATTTAGCTGCACTCTAAATAGTGCTTACTAAATTTAGTATCATCTCTCTATTACAGTTCTTTAAGCTGATTAAGAGAATAACTTTCTTTCTCCAGTCTAAAGCCCTGATACTCTCCTATTAAAATTCTTTCTTTTTCCCTCCATGAGAAAGAAGTATGTAATACAATGAAGAGTCTTTTGCCACTTTACTGTCTTCATCAGTGATTCTCACATGGGGGCGATTTTGTTCTCCCCTGCTCCCAGGAGACACCTGGCAATGTCTAGAGACATTTCTGGTTATCACAACTGGGATGCTACTGGATCTAGTGTGTAGAAGGCCAGGGACACTGCTAAACACCCTGCAGGATACAGGACAGTGCCCCCCCCAACAAAGAACTATCCAGCCCAAAATGTCAACCACGCAGAGGTTGAGAAACTTTGCTCTAGATCTTCAGAGTGAATGGAATAAAATCCCCTCTCTTCTCGAAGATGGAAAGCTGCCCTTCTGATCTGATTGCGTTTCCCTCTCTATCTGACATTTGTTACAGTCTTCTTAGGCAATGGGTTTCTTTTAGCCGGTTAAGGTGGTCATATTCCTTACAACATAAGCAAATATTCAGTCTCATAAATAATCATTTTTAAAAATCCTGATATTAAAACACGGTATTTCTAAGTTCCACTAATACCATCACGTTCTGAGGAAGTAAAGATGTACAATAGATTTGATTCATTCATTTGGCAAACATTTACTGCATCCTTACCATATATAATCCAGACATTTTGCTAGGAGCTAGGGATACAATGGTGAGCAAGAAAAAACAAGTCCCCTCGCCTAATGCAGTTTCAAGTCTAGTGGAGAAGCCAGGCATTTACGAAATAATCACACCAACCAGTGAAAATCTGTAATTATGGATCAGAGTTATAAAAATGTGTGAGACAGATATATGAATGAGGAAGACTTGACTAATATTTACGGAAGGAAGGGAATGCTCCCTTGAGAAAGTGAAGAAGAAGCTGGCATCTGAGGATGCAGAGGTGTTCACTATCGGAAATCAAAAGGGAGCAGACTGGACTGAGAGAGCAATGGTCTTGGGGGAGGAAGAGAGCATATCGAGGCTGAGGGACTTAAAGGTCAGTAAACTTGGAGTAGATGAAACAAAAGCTCTAAAGCAGCAATGAAAATGATGAAGCAGCTCTTCCAAAAACATACTAAGAAAGAAGTATTCCTACCTTGATGCCAGTGTGTCACATGGCGATCCTTTTCTCTTATGTGAGTCTGGGTTAGCAGGGTCAGATGAACTATCCCCGAGGCCACTCATGTTGAAAAACTTCACACCTAAAAAGGAAGGACAACAATAAGAAACGTACTCTAATGTTCCCACTACATTAGAAAAATTCTAAACATTATGGTCTCTTAATGAATTATAACCATCATAAAAGCATCAATCTATACACAAACACAGGAGTTGTCTGCTATTTAGTGTTTCTACACTTTTTTTTACTACATCTGTAAAATAACAAAATTAATAATCCTTTATGAAATCACTGAGAGCAATTAGGATGAAAATGACTCTACAGGACAGAGCAGAACTGCCCGTAGAATTTCCAAGGAGCAGCTGGTGGATTCGAACTGCAAACCTTTTGTTAGCAGCGAAGTTCTTAACCACTGTGCCACCAGGGCTCCGTTAACATTGTTAGGGTAATTAAACAGATGCTATTTTTTTTTCAAAGAGGGAAAGACTGCTTTCATGTTTAAGTGTAAAAAAATAAATGTATAACTGGGAGTCAGAGAAAATTTTTTTGTCTGTGTTTACTGTTTAAACTCTACTTTGCAAAAGGATTTAAAACTATTTTTACTCCTAAGGTTTGGGATTTTTATACTGATAGGAAAATAAATAATATATATGATTAAGTGATAAGGTAAGTTTGAATTTTGAATTGTACCTTCTTAGCACTTTGCATTCTATATGCGTAACCTTGTGTTTATGTAGTCAGATGACAAAGATCAAATGTTTAGTCTATGTTAGGATCTTGGTATAGATCCCAGACAATACAAAGTCATTCCCTCTGGCATGTCAGCCAGGCTCTTTCTCACACGGTTGCGACAGTTAATGACCGCACTTCATCAATCACTACTCTCTGAAGAATCCCTAACAAAACTCAGGAATCGGATCCCTAGCCTTACATTCATCATTACTTTTCGGATTTTATTAGTGCCAAACAACACACCTCTTCATTCTCTTTTATTCCTTTGAGGCTTGTGAAAGGAGGAACAATTCTTGTCAAACGGAAAAAAATTTTTAAGTTTTCCTTACATTCTAAATTATTAAACCAGTAAAGCACTGCAAAAGACATCCTTAAAGCGTTAAAAAGTAAAGATGTCACTTTAAGGACTAAGGTGCACCTGCCCCAAGCCATGCTGTTTTCGATCACCTCATATGCACGCAAAAACTGGACAATGAATAAGGAAGACAGAAGAAGAACCGATGCCTTCGAATTATGGTGTTGGCGAAGAATACTGAATATACCACGCACTACCAAAAGAACGAACAAATCCGTCTTGGAAGTACTGCCAGAATGCTCCTTAGAAGCAAGGATGGCAAGACTTCGTCTCACATACTTTGGACATGTTATCACGACGGACCAGTCCCTGGAGAAGGACATCATGCTTGGTAAAGTAGAGGGTCAGCAAAAAAGAGGAAGACCTTCAGTGAGATAGACTGACACAGTGGCTGCAACAATGGGCTCAAGCATTACAACAATTGTGAGGATGGCACAGGACCGGGTAGTGTTTCGTTCTGTTGTACCTAGGGTCGCTATGAGTTGGAACTGACTCAACGGCACCTAACAACAACAGCACTGCAATGTTAGTAGTCATATCGGTAACGTTTATTATTAAAAATGCTGAGATCCATAAGAATCTCTCACATGGTTTTAATTAATACTTCTGGGTAAATCTTGTTTCTCGAGTCTTAAAATTTTTGTTTCTAGCCCCTTTCTTAAGACCCAAACACTATCTAAATCAAATCTATTTTTTTCTTGTGCAAATAATCCATAAAATTTTAATCACGAACTTATTATTTCATGCAACAAAAAGGTACATTTCCAATTTCTTCATATTAGCGGTACAGTTTATGAAAATCTCCAACTCCTAGGATTACAATCTTATAATTAATTTTTTACTCTGTTTTCTCTTCACCCCTCGTTTCTAATTGGTATCCATGTCCTGCCAATTCCTCCGTAAGAACAAATCTTAGATTGTCTCCATTTTCATTTCTAGATGTAATTATGAACCTAGTTTGGAACTAAATACCCTACTCTAGATTAATGCAAAATCCTTTTATCTTGTTTCTCAATACCAGTTACTCTCACTTCTAATACGTCCTATAAACAGCAGGAAAGGCATTCCCGTTCAAAGGTCCCTTTCAAGATATCACTTTCCTGATAAGGAATCAAATAGATCCCTCTACAGAAGTGGAGTTAGTACGATGGCTAAAAGCATGGGCTTGGGAGCAGAAAGACCTTGTTCAAGTCCTGCCTTTAACATTACCTGTGTGACGCTGGGCAAAGTACATAATCTCCTTAAACTTATTTCCTCATCTGTACCACAGGGATAATAACTGTACCTATCTTCAGAGTTGGGAAGACTGAATGAACTACTGCATGTAAAAAGAACAGCATAGCTACTGCCTGCAGAATACCGGCTATTGTTAATTATCTCCCCTTCAGACCAAGAGCTCCCTGAATTATCCCAATGGATAATTCATCCGATACTTCCTCATCAATAAACACATTTTCATTCCTTCATTCATCAGTGCTCACTATACGCTGGCTATTATTATTACTACTTTATTGGACTGCTTGAGCAGCATTTGAAACTATTTCCTTCTGAAAACGTCACACTGGCTTCTGTGACCCCATACTTTTTTCATTTGATTAACAAGCATCTATCATGTATCAGACACTGTGCTAGGAACTGAGCATATAG
Organism: Dugong dugon; assembly: GCA_030035585.1. Classification (NCBI taxonomy): domain Eukaryota; kingdom Metazoa; phylum Chordata; class Mammalia; order Sirenia; family Dugongidae; genus Dugong; species Dugong dugon. The sequence continues at coordinate 76,404,572 of CM057473.1, forward strand.
TGGAGAGCAAAGATGAAGTTCCTGCTCTCATGGAGTGGGAAAACAAGACATCAACAAATAAAATACAAAAATAAATACATAATTTTACATTGTGCTAGGAGTTATAAAGGGAAAAATAGGGTTCAAAGAGAAAAACAACAGAGGAGACCTAATTTTGATTGAGGATCAATTGAGGTACCTCTAAAGTGGTATTTAAGCTGTGATCTGAGAGACTCATAAAATTGGTGTGGGTTTCTTCTTACCTTCTTAGTTCTCAGTTCTTTTTTGTCCATTTCATGAGGGTTAGAATTCCTCATGATCCAATTGCCCTAGACCTTTTTTCTCTAATACTATATATTTTTCTGGGGTGGTATCACTCACTCACATGATTTCGAAAAACATATCTATACTGATTACTTCCAAATCTCCATCTTTAGCGCAAATCTCCTGGGCTTCAGGTCCATAATCCAACTCTTCACCAGATATCTCCAATTGGATGTCACAAAGGCACTTCAAACTCAGCTTTCCAAACTGAATTCAACATCTTTTCCTCAAGTATTTAGGAGGTCCCTAGGTGGCACAAACGGAAGGTTGGCAGTTCAGGCTCCTGCCCAGCAGCTGCATGGAAGAAAGGCCTGGTGATCTGCTTCCATAAAGATTATAGCCAAGAAAACGTGAAGAGCAATTCTACTCCGTAACACATAGGGTTGCCATTAAGTCAGAATCGATTTGACAACAACAGATTTGGGTTTTTGGTTTCCTCAAGTATTTTGATGTACTGGAGCTATTCTCGCCTCTTCTCTCATACCACACATGCAAGTAAACATCAAGATTTGTCCATTTTTATTTCCTGAATAGTTTCAAAATCCATACCTTCCTCATATTCTCCTTTATCATGACCCCAGTTCAGGCTCTCATCATCTCTTGCTGGACTACTAAAATATCTTCCCACATGGTGTCCCTGTGTTCAGTCTTGTTCTCCTTGAAGCCATTTGTCTTAATCATCTAGTGCTGCTATAACAGAAATACCACAAGTGGATGGCTTTAACAAAGGGAAATTTATTTCTTCACAGTAAAGTAGGCAAAAAGTCCAAATTCAGGGTGTCAGCTCCAGGGGAAGACTTTCTCTCTCTGTCAGTGTTCTCATCAATCTTCCCCTGGAACAGGAGCTTCTCTGTGCAGGCACCCCAGGTCCAGAGGATGCGCTCTGCTCCTGGCACTGCTTTCTTGGTAGTATGAGGTCCCCCTGTCTCTCTGCTTGCTTCTCTCTTTTGTATCTCAAGAGATTGCCTCAAGACACAATCCAATCTTGTAGACTGAGTCCTGCCTCACTAACACAACTGCCGCCCATCCTCCCTCATTAACATCACAGAGGTGGGATTTACAACATATAGGAAAATCACTCAACACTGGGAATCATGGTCCAGCCAAACTGATACACACACTTTTGGGGGGACATAATTCAATCCATGACACCATCCTCTGCAGAGCCACCAGAGTATGCGGCTAAAATGTATGTCTGATCATACCAGTTCTTGCTTAAAACCCTTCACTCAGCCCTCACTGCTCACAGGACAACATGAAACCTCCTTAACATAATGTGCACAGTCTGCACTAGGCCTCACCTACTGACTCTATTATAGATCTGGTGGATGAGTGACTGAACACCTGTCCAATCAATAGTACATATGTTAATTTTTGTTTCAACCTCAAGAAAATACTTCAGAAATAAAATTCTTGGTAATGTTCCATGTTCCTAGCAAAAGTAAGCATTAGGCAGAAAACTTTAAATTGAACTGAACGTGGGGAGCAGACAAACAAGTTAGCAATAAATATTTATTAAGTACCTACTATCTATTAGCCTCTATTCTAGACACTGGGGATACAGCTGTGAACAAAATTTACAAAAACTGTTGTCTTCATGGCGTGTCATTCTATCGTGAGGGAGACAGAAAACAAAATTAAAAAGTAAATGATACAGTATATTAGGAAGTGATAAGTGCTAGAAGAAAAATAAGCCAAAATTAGAGGCATAAAGTGTGTGGAAGGGAATGGGTATCAATTTTAAATAAAGTAGTTTAGGAAACGCCTCACTGAGAGGGTGAGGTTGGAGCAAAGACTTGATGGAGATGAGGGAGAGCACTATGAGAGCTGTATTTGAAGGAAGGGTGATTCTGGCAGGAGGACAGGGAAGTGTTCCCCCAAGGCCTTAAGGCAGAAACATTCTTATGCTTTTTGAGAAACATGAGAGGGGTCAGTGTGGCCAGAACTGGGGTGCAGGGGTGTAGGAGATGAGGTTGGAAGTAACCGGAGGCTACAACACGAAATACCTTTTAAAAGCAACTGTAAGGACGCCAGCTTTACTTTGAGTGAGCTGAAGAATCATTGAAGGGTTATGAGCAGAGGAATGGCATGATCTGACTTTTGTTCTAAAACCTCCTCTATGAAGGATAAGCACAATCTTTCTCTGATTGTCTAACAGCTAACTGGAAATTTCCATTTGGATATTCCACTGTCATCTCAAACTCAACATGTATAAAACATCATGGACTTTTAAGTTTCAGATTTCTATTAGTGATAAATGAGATGAGCTGCATTATGATCAATGTCATCATAGAAAATGGTGTTAAATCTCTTGTTGGAGGCAGGAAACCTATGATAAGGAAGATACAGAGACTTATTTAGTCCTCTCAAAGTTTACAATTTAATGTGGACAACTCCAATGCAAATGCAAATATGCTAGAGTTGCACAAAAAAATAAAAGAGAGATGTCAAAAGACCTGACAATGGTTTTGTAAGCATCCCTTTTGAAACACTAACACAAAATAAGAATAATCAGCTAGGAGATCCAAAAAAGCATTAAAAAGGTTAATCAAATATTACAGAAGTAAACTACTAATTTCATTTTCATGTAAAAATAAAGTGGAAATATTTTAAACTTTATTAATGTAAAAATGAAATTATGCAATAATAACAAAGAAACATCAACTCTATTCTTTTCTACAAAAGTTGAAATAAAAGAAAAAAGAAAAAGACAAGTAAGAAAATGAAAAATATGACTTTAGAGTTGGGCCTAGAAAAGAGTTAGCTAATGCCTACTTTATGCTCAGGCACCATTTTTTGTTTCCTTAGCTGCCCATCTTCTCTGCTTCCAATGAAATTAGGTATAATCATCTGAGGTTCTACTGTGCTCTCCCGATACTCCCAGGCATATTTCTTATTATAATATGCTATAAATTATACGATTGTGAGGATGGTGCAGGACCGGGCAATGTTTCATTCTGTTGTACATAGGGTCGCTATGAGTCAGAACCAACTTGACAGCACCTAACAACAACAACAACAACAATTACAATTCTCTTGTTTTTCTCTCCTTCTAGACTGTAAACTCAAAGGCAGTTACTAGTCTTATCTATTGCATATCTGATGTCTAACATTATGCCTAAAAAATATATAGAAGCTAATCAAGTAGATGATGAATGAAAATTAAGACATATTACTAATACGGTGCCCTGGTGTCCCAGTGGTTATGCATTTGGCTGCTAATCAAAAGGCTGGTGGTTCGAACCCACCAGCCGCTCCTTGGGACAAAGATGCAGCAGTCTGCTTCCATAAAAATTAAACTAAACTAAAACCCATCGCCGCCGAGTTGATTCCAACTCATAGCAATCTTATAAGACAGAGTAGAACTGCCCCACAGGGTTTCCAAGGAGCGTCTGGTGGATTCAAACTGCCCACCTTTTGGTTAGCAGTCAAACTGTTAACCACTACACCACCAGGAGCAGTTCTACTCTGTCACATAGGTCACTATGAGTGTGAATCAACTCGACAACAATGAGTATATTACTAATAAAACATTTAAGGTTTTTAAAGGATATTTAAGAGTTTTTTAGATTAAATGTATCCTATAATTATAAAGCTTTTATAAAGCTTTGAAATTCTTTACCATCATTGAGCAACACGAGCTTTCTTTAAATACTTGTTCCCCTACTTTCAACAGAAAAAAAAAGAAAAACTACCTTTTTGTTCTAGAAATTGGCAAACATATTCTAATTTTGAAAAGGTAGATGTACTATGTTAGAGTAACATCTGCAATATTTCACAGTACTGTAAAGACACAAAGCCGTGCTACAGTTATATAGTTGTAAATTTAAATAATACAATCTCACAAAGTAGGTAATTTTCAGCCAAGAAAGAAATCTGGATTTAAAATGAGATTCCCCACACTGTGCTACCCTTGTACTACTAGCAGGAGATTTAGATCTGCTAAATTTATCTGAGATTCTGGGAATGGGGAGACACCAGACAACAATGCAACAGCAGCCAGAGAGGCTGGCCTACCAAAATAAGAGCCAACAGTCAAGGAGCTATGAGAGAGTCACTAACAATTTGCTGATGGTATGATTCTGGTATTAACTGCTTTCTATTTACAAAATACAATAAACAGATAGTGGAATGTAAAACCTCTGATGAGAGAAAACTATTATAGCTGTTCTATTGGCTTTATATTTGGCAGTTAGGGTACTTAAATGATGGTCTTTAAGAAAAGAAATGTTGGTTTCATGAAACCAATTTGCATTATCACCTTTTAAAAACAGGTAAGGTTTCTAAATAACACCTTGTTGATTTAAAAAGAGTTGCTAAGTTATACCCAAACAATCTCATGTAATCTCTAAAGCGTAGTTTTAGGAACGAGAAACCACATCTATCTCTATTCAAAGGTGCTAGACCAAACCAAAATACGTGGCGGCTGAAGAAATAGGACAATGCTTTATAATGCAGTTGTGTTATAAATTTCTATATAAGAAATCTGTTCGATGGCAATGGGTTTGGTATTTTTTTTGGTTTGGCTATTCATCTCCCAGATTTAGCTGAGAACTACATAATTTGAAAAATAAGTACCAATTAGTTAATAAACATCTCTAATAATATACCTTAAAATGCTTAGTAAGTCATAGCACGGAGAAGTGTATGCATGATGAAAGCGACACTCTTAAGAGCTGAACCTCTCCAACTTGATAGTTGTATAAAGAGAATCACACGGAAAATAATGGTAAATGAAGAGCTCCTGTACTGTGTAACCACCAAAAAAGAAATGTTTCTCAAACTGAAGTCCTCAGGTACCTAACCAAAAAAGGTTTTAATTTTGTCTTCTCATCTCAATGACAATTCAAATTTTTTTCATGTGGTAAAGAAGGATGGGGACTTCAGGATTTTCACTGCCCTAGACCTGGGATTCAGCAAAATTAGCACCTGTAATTTTTTTTCTTGGGAAATAGAGTCCTACTAGTAAAATGAATCAAAGTAAGGACATAATGTCTAAAGAGAGAACTGAAAAATTATTTGCATTAATTGACAGTTAGTAAGCCCTTTGCTAATGTGACCTCTTCTGGTCTTTCCCATGGAATAGCTGGTGTTGCTCATTTCATTTCATAAGGCTCTGCCATATTTTTATTTGTGTCTCTGTCATTCATCCTCTAAGATTCTAAAATTCTTGAGGGCAGGAGACACGTCTCACCCATATTTGTATAGCCTACAACAACTAACATGATGTTTTGCCTGTCAATCAAGAGATTTGTCAAACACTTGCTTTGTGAAAAGCATAGTGTTCCCCAAGTTAAATCAAATAAGATGAAGTAAAATGGAGAGCCTGCACTAAAAGATATTATCTAGTAAAGAATTTATCATAAAATGAGGCAGGAATAAAGAAAGTGCTGTACAGCAGTAGAGGAAGTTGATGTGGCAGCCAAAGGCAGGGCATGATTTATATTTCGACTAAGGAAACAATGACTTAACAATAATGAATATCCGCTGAGTGAATAAAATTCAGACTAACCAGTAGTCCTTAATATTAACCCTTGTTCTAAATGTACAAAAAGCATGTCAAACAATGGTCAAAGGTGTAAGTGGATTGAGGCCCGTAAACACAAAAAGTAAACTATATCTCGAAACACAGCAATGAGATATAAAAATCAGCCAAGGCACATTAGGATGGGGTTATCCATTTGCAAAAATCTGAGAAGTAACCTACCTTAATATCCAAATTGGAAACACATTACTGATGAAATTAAGACCGTCTAGCCGCCAAATCTTAAGTTTCTTTAAATAAAACAAGGGGCCTAAACCAGATCTCTCTTAAGTTTCATTCTGTTCTTGTATTTCATAGACCCACAGGCTCAAGGCAAGTAACATATATGAACACTAAATACGACTGAAACGAGGGAGAATGTGTCAAAATAGACACTAAACTATGTGCTGTCTAGTCCTATTAGTTTTAAAACACCAAGAACAAACTGGTAGCCTGACAAAATCAGGTTTAATGACCAACTGCCATGAGGAGGCTACACACCAGAGGAAGTGTGGGGCCACTCACCAAAGAAGAGATGGAGCTATTAAAGAATTCTGGAGAAGGGTGAAGCTTAGCTGAAATTTAAACAAAGTTGTGTTCTGACAGGCTCAAAGCAAAGCTGGTTTGTGTTGAAAGAGATCAACACCCAGTCTGGACTGCAAACTGAACACAGTATCCGTTCTCCTTGGACAAGTTAAAGTAGATACAGAATGTTGTATCCAGAAATCCTTTATCTGAAGCTCTGCACCTGAGTTATAAATTGAGGCTGTGTCTCTGTCAAAAAGTGACTTCGATCATCTAGGCAAGAGAAGGATGCTTCATTCTTACTGGTATAATTTCAAACACCAACGTTTCTTGTATTTTATTTTAGAGAACAAAGTTTTTCAGTAAGTAAAAAGGCAGCTGTCAAAGAAGGGGGATGTTACAAAACTTTATAGCTACAGTATGTCCTTGGGAGATACACCCATTCCTCACTTACCGTGGTTAGGTTCCAAAGACCAGGTTGTCACGTGAAAATTGACATTATGTGAAAATGGAGGGTGATCACATCAGACAACAAAATGGACGATGACTACATCGTTACATAACGGCCAAATTACATCATTATATATCTGCCAAATTATAGCACTACACAACTGCCAAGTTACATCATTACACAACTGCCAAATTACATCATTACATAATGGCCAAATAACATAACTACGTAACTGCCAAACCACTGAGAATCATGGCCCAGCCAAGCTGACACATAACCTTAACCATCACAGCCAGTGTTATTCTTGCCTTGCACACTGGTGTTCATTACTATGTTGTTAATGCACAAAATAGTTAAATAGTAGAATTTTTACTATCGTCATAAGTGTGAAATGTTGGATAATAAGACAGTCAATAAGTGAGGAGTAGGTGGACACTGTTTCCTGTTAACTTTGCAGCTAGCTTTATCTGTCATTATTATTCCACTCTGATGAATGGCTTGGCAGATTTTTACCGTCTCAGTCTGAGCTCATTTTTACTTTCTCAATGTCATCTTCAATTAGAAGCAGTATGCATGGAGCTATTCGTTACCCGACAATGTCAATGACCACTTCTAAGTTAATCTTATGCCTAAAAATTTTGTATGGTAAAATATGGTCAAAACAACACACACACACACACACACACACACACACACACAGAGAATATATGTATTTGCTATTGTGGTGACTACAGTCAAGTGCTGGTACTATGATGAATAACAAAAATAAAATACACTGTACACAAAATAAATCTTGAAGGCCTTTTCAAAGTGTAGGAACACTCTAACCTCTAGTGTAATTAAAGCCAAATATAACCATAATGTAAAATCTTAGGTAATAATTTTCTAACCAAGATAGTATTTCATATTTTCTCCAAAAAATGCTAAATTATTATCCTTAATCATGGATTTATTTTCTTTGTCAGTGATTAATAAATATTAAACAGTAGGTTTTTTTCAGTTTTAAAACAAGAAGGTTATTTGACATTAGTATTTTTCTGTGTGTAGCTAAAAGAATATTTGTCAAATCCTACTTAATTTATATATATATGTACTTAATGATTTCCAAGGTCTGTTCAGAAATATGTAATTTTCTGCTGAAGCTGCTCAAAAGTATGCACATTTGAAGAGGATCTGGTATCACAGAAAATGTAACTTGAAAAATTAACAAAATTGAAGGGTTCAGTGTAAGGAGCTATTTTTCAAGGATTTAAAAAACATCATAAATATTACTTCTGGCTTTGTAATTAAAACAGTGTTTCAAATAAAGGCTATTCTATAGAACCTACTGTTTATATAATCCCCTCTATCTTGGCCTGCCAAAGTTACATAAAAGATTCTTAAGGCAATAAATCAAATACTGAACACTTATTTGATGAAGGCACACAGAAGTTTATGGCACTCTTCATACACTGAAGCAGCCTATATTCTGGGTAAGGAAAACAAGGCATATGAAAATATAGTGAAAGATAATAGGCAATTAGCCATAAGAGAAAAAATGAGTGCTGAGTTCTAAGTACTTAAGTTTTCAGAGGAGTGTGTATGTCCACTCGCTTTCAATTTCAACAGTTAAGGAATGGAGGAGGTAACTTCAACAGTCAGCCCTTACACTTTCAAACAGTTCAGCTAAAGACATAGTTCTGAACAAAGGTATACTCTCTTAGGGTATAGACACTTCTCTCTTTAAAAGTGTCCAATTAGAAAAATCTTTGGGGGACTGAAAATTAACCTACTGGGGAGCTTGCTGCCACTTTTGAAGATCTGACTCTTGGGTGGATGAGGAGGGGAAAGGGATGTTAAATTTTCTTCAAGGTCTGTAACCCACTCAGCATGTGAGCCATCACAGTCTGAAACACACTGTAGACCAAAGGTTCTCAGCCAGCTTGTCCCCTTGAATCCTATACTGTCTAACTCATGGGTGAACTAAACACATACTGATGGAGTCATGGCAAGTCCTTAGCCATGCCAGTTGTCACATAATGTAGATGTCACTATTAAAGCTATATATTTTCAAAAGCATACATACATACTTGAAAAAGCCATTCTTTCAAATGAGTTTAATTCAAATACTTGTAAAACCAGGTAAATTAAATGCCTTTATTATATACTGGCATTAAAAACAATAAATCAAGTTGAGAAGAGAAGCACAACAAAGCAATTTACTACACTCTTTGAATTTAAGTCTCTCAACTACAATAAAGCTTTCAGTTACTCAAACAGAACATAGCTCAAATAACTCTAGCCTTCCCCATAAAATCTTTTTCTAAGAGCCACAAACGCACAGCAAAACTGAGTGATAAGAATTTCATCGTCTCTTTCCATCAACCCCACCTTTTTTTCTTGGACTCAAACTAATGAGCAGAACAATAGTTAGAAACTGGGGTCAGAAGAGAATGAAGATCAGAATTAAAAACATAGATAATCCACAGATGATTAACTGAAACTAAGTAATTATATATTTACTACACAAAATTACCCCAATACCTAAAATAAAGAGTTTTGCCCCAAATGAGAAGTTGTTCAACTTCCTCCAAATACTTCAGAAACCCCTTTCAGAAAACTGTAGAGTAAAATGTACAAATCCAAACCAACAGACAAAAAATAAATATCCTGAAATTTGATCTTTAGTGTTGTAAGGTAGCAGAAGTACCAAGTAGTAGAACTGTTGTTATTTTTGTTAGGTGCCATCGAGTCAGTTCCGACTCATAGTGACCCTATGTACGACGCAATGCAACACTGCCTGGTCCTGCACCACCCTCACAATCATTGCTATGTTTGAGCCCCTTGTTGCAGACACTACATCAATCCATCTCATCGAGGGTCTTCCTTTTTTTCGATGACCCTCTATCTTACCAAACATGATGTCCTTCTCCAGGGAGTGGTTCTTCCTGATAACATGTCCTCAGTATGTAAGACAAAGTCTCACCATCCTTGCTTCCAAGGAGCACTCTGCCTGCACTTCTTCCAAGACAGATTCGTTTGTTCTTCTGGCAGTCAGTCCATGGTATATTCAATATTTTTTGCCAACACCATAATTCAAAGGCATCAATATTTCTACGGTCTTCCTTATTCATTATTCAGCTTTCACAAGCATACGAGGTGATAGAAAATATCCTGGCTTGGGTCAGGCCAACCTTAGTCTTCAAAGTGACATCTTTGCTTTTCAATACTTTAAAAGGTCTTTTGTAGCAGATTTGCCCAATGCAATACATAATTTGATTTCCTGACCACGGCTATCATGGGCGTTGACTGTGGATCCAAGTAAAATGAAATCCTTGACATTAATCTTTTCTCCGTTTATCATGATGTTGCTTATCAGTCCAGCTGTGAGGATTTTTGCTCTCTTTCTGTAGAGGTGTAATTCATACTGAAGGCTGTAGTCTTTGATCTTCATCAGGAAGTGCTTCAACTCCACTTTCAGCAAGCAAGGCTGTATCTTCTGCATATCACAGGTTGTTAATGAGTCTTCCACCAATGCTGATGCTGCGTTCTTCTTCATACAGTCCAGTTCCCTGGATTATTTGTTGAGCATACAGACTGAAGAAGTATGGTGAAAGGATACAACCCTGATTACACCTTTCCTGATTTTAAACCACACAGTATCCCCTTGTTGTGTTCGAATAACTGTCTTTTGATCTACATACAGGTTCTGCACGTGCACAATTAAGTGTTCTGGACTTCCCATTCTTCGCAATGTTATCCATAATTTGTTATGATTCACACAGTTGAACGCCACTGCATAGTGAATACTACACGGATAAATACCTTTCTGGTATTCTCTGCTTTCAGCCAACATCCATCGGACATCACCAATAACATCCCTTGTTCCACGTCCTCTTCTTTTTCTTTTAACATTTAATTTTCTTTTCTTTTCTTTTTTTAATTTATTGTGCTTTAGGTGAAAGTTTACAGAGAAAATTACTTTCTCATTTAATAACTGATACACAAATTGTTTTGTGACATTGGTTGACAACTCCGCAATGTGTCAACACTCTCCCCTTCTCGACCTGGGTTCCCCACTTCCATTCGTCCAGTTTTCCTGTCCCTTCCTGCCTTCTCATCTTTGCTTTGGGGCTGGTGTGCCCATTTAATCTTGTATGCCCATTTAGTCTCATATACATGGATGAACTATGTGTGTTATTGTTTGTTTTATAGGCCCATCTAATCTTAAGCTAAAGGGTGAACTTCAGTACTGAGTTAAAAGAGTGTCCGGGAGCCATATTTTCGGGGTTTCTCGAGTATCTATCAGACCAGTAATCCTGGTCTTTTCTTGTGGGTTTGAATTTTGTTTGACGTCTTTCTCCTGCTCTGTCCGGGACCTTCTATTGTGATCCCAGTCAGAGCTGTCGGAGGTGGGGCACTATCTAGTTGTTCTGGACTCAGTCTGGTGGAGGCTGTGGTAGTTGTGGTCCATTAGTCCTTTGAACTAATCTTTCCCTTGTGTCTTTGGTTTTCTTCATTCTCCTTTGCTCCAGACATGATAGGACCATTAGATGTATCTTAGCTGGCTGCTCACAAATTTTTAAGACCCCAGGTGCTAATGACCACAGTAGGACGCAGAACATCTTCTTTATAAACTATTGTCTTAGGCTGGGTTCTCTAGAGAAGCAAAACCAGTAAAGTGTATAAATATACATATAGAGAGATTTATATCAAAGAAACACCTCACCTGATTGTAAAGGCTGGAATGTACCAAGTCTGTGCATCAGGATAGAGGCTTCTCCTAATTCATGTAGCCACATGGACTGGTGAATCCAAGATTGGCAGGTCAGAAAGCAGGGCTCTTGTTCACAGGCTGTGAATATCGATAAATCCCAAGACTGGCAGGCAAGACCATAAGGCTCCTCCTTATTCACGTAGCTGCACGGGCTAGCGAACCCAAAATCAGTAGTTCAGAGACCAGGGCTTTGTTCACAGGCTGTGAAGATCAACAAATCCCAAGACCGGCAGATAAGCTGACAGCTCAAGTCCCAAGAACTGGAGGTCAGATGAACAGGAGATAGCCGCAGCATCCAGAGTGAGCAAAAAGCCAGAATGTCTGCTTATATTCGGATGCAGGCCACACTCCCAAGGAAACTCCCTTTCAACTGATCTTCTACTCACAGCATATTCAATCATGGGAGTGATCCCATATAAACACTGAGAATCATGGCAGAGCCAAGTTGACAAACAATCTTAACCATCAAAACTATGTTATGCCAATTGAGCTAGATGTCCCCAGAGACCATGGTCCATAGCCCTCAGCTCAGTAACTCAGTCCCTCAGGGAGTTTGGATATGTCTATGAAGCTTCCATGATCTTGTCTTGGTTAAGCTGTGTTGGCTTCCCCAGTATTGCGTACTGTTCTACCCTTCACCACAGTTACCACTTATCTATTGTCTAGTTAGTGTTTTTCCCTCCCCACTCATCCCCTCCCTCATAACCATCAAAGATTGTTTCTTTCTGTGTGTAAAACTTTTCATGAGTTTTTATAATAGTGGTCTCATACAGGTTTGTCCTTTTATGATTGACTTATTTCACTCAGCATAATGCCCTACAGATTCATGTATGTTGTGAGATGTTTCACAGATTCATCGTTGTTATTGTTGTATAGTATTCCACTGCGTGTATGTACCAGAGATTATATATTCACCTCTTGATGGGCACCTAGGTTGTTTCCATCTTTCTGCTATTGTGAATAATGCTGCAAGGAACATGGGTGTGCATATGTCTATTCATGTGACAGCTCTTATTTCTCTAGGATATATTTCTAGGAATGGGATTGCTGGATTGAATGGTATTTCTATTTCTAGCTTTTTAAGGAAGCGCCATAACATTTTCCAAATGGTTGTACCATTTTGCATTCCCACCAGTAGCGCAAAAGCGTTGCAATCTCCCTGCAGCCTCTCCAACATATTATTTTCTGTTTTTTTGATTTGTGCCAGTAATGTCGGGGTGAGATGGTATCTCATTGCAGTTTTCATCTGCATTTCTCTAATGGCTAATGATGGTGAGCACTTCCTCATATTGTCTGTTAGCCATCTTAATGTCTTCTTTGATGAAGTGTCCATGTCCTTTACTCATTTTTTAATTGGATTATTTGTCTTTTTGTTACAGCAGTGTTGGATTTTCCTATAGATTTTAGAGATTACTTTGTCAGATATGTCATAGCCAAAAATTTTTTCCCAGTCTGTAGGTTCTCTTCTTACTATTCTAGTGAAGTTTTTTGATGAGCATAAGTGTTTAATTTTTAGACAATCCTGGTTATCCAGCTTATCTTCTGGTGTTTGTGTATTGTTAGTTTTGGTTTTTATTCTATTTATGCTGTAGATTAGGGCCCTTAGTATTGATTTTCTACCATAGTCTTCATAGTTTTTGGTTTCATATTTAGGTCTCTGATCCATTTTGAATCAGTTTTTGTGTATGGTGCTGAAGTATGTGTTCTGTTTCATTTCTTTACAGATGGAAATACTGTTTTGCCAGCACCATTTGTTAAAGACGGTCTTTAGACTTACTGGCCTGACAAAGGCTGGAGAAACCCCAAGAGTATGGCCCCCGGACACCGTTTTAGCTCAGTAATGAAGTCACTCCCGAGGTTCACCCTTCAGCCAAAGATTAGACAGCCCCATAAAACAAAACAAGACTAATGGGGCACAACAGTCCAGGGACAAGGACTAAAAGGCAGGAGGGGACAGAAAGGTGGGTAATAGGGAACCCAAGATCGAGAAGGGACAGTGTTGACATGTCATGGGGTTGTTAACCATTGTCATAAAACAATATGTGTACTAACTGATTAATGAGAAACTATTTGTTCTGTAAACCTTCATGGAAAGTACAATAAAAAAAAGAAAAGAAAAGAAAAAAAAAAAAAAGACAGTCTTTTCCCCATTTAATAGACTTTGGGACTTTGTCAAAGACCAGGTGACCGCAGGTGGATGGATTTACATCTGTGTTCTCGATTCTGTTCCATTGGTCAATGTTTCTGTCATAGTACAAGTACCAGGCTGTTTTGATTACCATAGCTGTACAGTAGATTCTGAGGTCAGGTAGTGCGAGGCTTACTACTTTATTTTTCTTCTTCAGTAGTGCTTTACTTATCTGGGGCCTCTTTCTTTTCCACAGAAAGTTAATGATTAGTTTTTCCATCTCAATAAAGTATGCTGTTGGTATTTGGATTGGGGTTGCATTGCATTTGCAGACTGCTTTAGGTAGAACTGACATTTTCACAGTGTTCTACCTATCCATGATCATGGTATGTTTTTTCATTTATGTAGGTCTCTTTCGGTTTCTTGCAGTAGTGTTTTGTAGTTTTCTTTGTATAGGTCTTTTATGTCCCTGGTTAGATTTACTTCTATGCATTTCATTTATTTAGGGGCTATTATAAATGGTATTGCTTTCCTAATTTCCTTTCGGAGTTCTCTTTATTGGTGTATAGCAAAACAACTGATTTTTGTATGTTTATCTTGTATCCTGCCATTCTGCTGCATCTTTTTTTTTTTTGTTTATTGTTGTAGTTTAAATGAAGTTTACATTTCAAGTTAGTCTCCCATACAAAAATTTATACATAGTTATGTGACCCTAATTACTCTCCCCATACTGTGACAGCACACTCCTCCTTTCCACCTGATTCCCCATGTCCATTCAACCAGCTCCTAACCGTCTCTGCCTTCTCATCTCACCTCCGGACAGAAGCTGCCTGTTTAGTCTCATGTATCCGCTTGAGCTAAGAGGCACACTCTTCACGAGTATCACTTTATGTCCCACAGTCCAGTCCAATCCCTTTCTAAAGAGTTGGCCTCGGAAACTGTTTTAGTTCTGGGCTGATAGAGAATCTGGGGGCCAGGCTTTCTGGGGTTCCTCCAGTCTCAGTCAGACCATTAAGTCTGGTCTTCTTACTAGAATTTGAGTTCTGCATCCCACCTTTCTCCTGCTCCATCTGGGACTCTCTATTGCATTCCCTGTCAGGGCGATCCTTGGTGGTAGCCAGGCATCATCTAGTTCTGGTCTCAGGCTGGTGAAGTCTCTGGTTTATGTGGCCCTTTCTTTGTCTTGGGCTACTACTTTCCTTGTGTCTTTGGTGCTCTTCATTCTCCATTACTCTAGGTGGTTGGCACCACTCGATGCATCTTAGATGATCACTTGCAAGCTTTTAAAACCCCAGATGCCACTCATCAAAGAAGGATGCAGAAGATTTTCTTAATAAGCTTTGTTATGCCAATTGACCTAGATGTCCTCTGAAAGCATGGTCCCCAGAACCCTACCCCTGCTACTCTGTCCCTCAAAGTGTTTGACTGTATACAGGAAACTTCTTAGCTCTGGTTTCGCCAGTTGTGCAGACTTCCTCTGTAGAGTGTGCTCTCCTTCCCTTCACCTAAGATAATTCTTATCTATTATCTAGTTAGTGAATAAGCTTCACCTCCCTCCCCACCCTCATAACCATCAAAGAATGTTTGCTTCTGTGTTTAAACCTTTTCTTGAGTTCTTATAATAGTGGTCTTATATAATATTTGTCCTTCTGTGACTGATTAAATTCACTCAGCATAATGCCTTCCAGATTCCTCCATATTATAAGATGTTTTACGGCTTCATCATTGTTCTTTATTGTTGCAAAGTATTCCATCGTGTGGATATACCATAATTTGTTTATCCATTTGTCCGCTGATGGGCACTTAGGTTGTTTCCATCTTTTTCCTATTGTGAACAGTGCTGCAGTAAACATGGGTGCGCATGTATCTATTCATGTGACGGCTCTTATTTCTCTAAGATATATTACAAGGAGCGGGATAGCTGGATTGTATGGTACTTCTATTTCTAGCTTTTTAAGGAGGCGCCAAATCGATTTCCAAAGTGGTTTACCATTTTACATTCCCACCAACAGTGTATAAGTGTTCAGTCTCTCCACAACCTCTCCAGCATTTATTATTTTGTGTTTTTTGGATTCATGCTAGCCTTGTTGGGGTGAGATGATATCTCATTGTAGTTTTGATATGCATTTCTCTAATGGCTAATGATCGTGAGCATTTCTTCATGTGTCTGTTAGTCGCCTGAATATCTTCTTTGGTGAAGTGCCTGTTCATATCCTTTGTCCATTTTTTAATTGGGTTATTTGTCTTTTCAATGTTGAGGCTTTGCAGTATCTTGTAGATTTTAGAGATTAGACACTGATCGGATTTGTTGTATCCAAAAAAATTTTCCCAGTCTGTAGGTTGTCTTTTTAGTCTTTTGGTGAAGTCTTTTGATGAGCGTGTTTGAATTTTAGGAGGTCCCATTTATCTAGTCTCTCTTCTGGTGCTTGTGCATTATTACTTATGGTTCATATTGTGTTTATGCCATGTATTAGGGCTCCTAGCGTTGTCCCTATTTTTTCTTCCATGATCTTTATCATTTTCCATTTTTATTTAAGTCTTTGATCCATTTTGAGTTAGTTTTTGTCTTGCTTCAGTTTTTTGCAGATGGATATCCAGTTATGCTGGCACCATTTGTTAAAGAGACTGTCTTTTCTCCAATTAACAGACTTTGGGCCTTTGTCAAATATCAGCTGCTCACAGGTGGATGAATGTATGTCTAGATTCTCAATTCTGTTTTCTGCTGAATCTTTCTATTAGTTCCAGTATATTTTTGTCGAGTCTTTAGGGTTCTCTACGTATAGTATCATATCATCCATAAATAGGGATAGTTTTACTTCTCCCTTACGAACTTAGATGCCCTTTTTTTTTTCTTTTTCTTGCCTTATTGCTCTAGGTAGGGCTTCTAGAACAATGTTAAATAGGAGTGGTGATAAAGGGCATCCCCAGTTTGAATTTCTGGCAGTTCCCTGTTGATGTGCTGCTACAACCGTTTTTGAATTATCTTCAGCAAAATTTTACTTACCTGTGAAATTAATATTGTTCAATAATTTCTGCATTCTGCTGGATCACCTTCCTTTGGAATGGGTACAAGTATGGATCTTTTCCAGTCAGTTGGCCAGGTAACTGTCTTCCAACTCTCCTTGGCATAGACAACTGAGCAACTCCAGTGCTGTCTCTGCTGAAACATCTCAATTGGTATTCCATCAATTTCTAGAGCCTTGTTTTTCACCAATACCTTCAGGGCAGCTTGGACTTCTTCCTCCTATACCATCGGTTCTTGATCATGTGCTACCTCCTGAAATGGTTGAACGCTGACTGATTCTTTTTGGTACAGTGACTGTGTATTCCTTCCATCTTCTTTTCATGTTTCCTGTGTCATTCAGTATTTTGCCCATAAAAGACATCAATATTGCAACTCAAGGCTTGAATTTTTTCTTCAGTTCTTTCAGCTTGAGAAATGCCAAGTGTGTTCTTCCTTTTTAGTTTTCCATCTCCAGGTCTTTGCGCATTTCATTACACTACTTCACTTTGTCTTCTTGAACTGTCCTTTGGAATCTTCTATTCAGTTCTTTTACTTCATCATTTCTTCCATTTACTTTAGCTACTCTACATTCAGGAGCAATTTTCAGAGTCTCTTCTGACATCCATTTTGGTCTTTTCTTTCTTGTCTTTTTAATGACCCTTTGCTTTCTTCATTTATGATTTCCTCAGTGTCATCCCACAACTCGTCTGGTCTTCAGGCATTAGTCTGCAATGCATCAAATCTATTCTTGAGATGGTCTCCGAATTCAGGTGGGATACACTCAAGGTCGTATTTTGGCTGAAGTGTACTCCTTTTAATTTTCTTTAGCTTCAACTGGAACTCTCATATGAGCAACTGATGGTCTGTTCCACAGTCAGCCCCTGGCCTTGTGACTGATGATATTGAGCTTCTCCATCATCTCTTTCCAAAGATGAAGTCGATTTGATTCCTGTGTATTCCATCTAGCAATGTCCACGTGGTACAGTCATCATTTATGCTGTTGAAAAATGGTATTTACAATGAAGAAGTCATTGGTCTTACAAAATTCTACCATGCAATCTCTGGCATCGTTTCTATCACCAAGGCCAATTTTCCAACTACCACCCTTCTTTGCTTCCAACTTTCATATTCCAATCACCAGTAATTACCAATGCATCTTTATTGTGTGTTTGATCAATTTCAGACTGCAAAATTTGGTAAAAATCTTCAATTTCCTCGTCTTTGGCATTAGTGGTTGGTACACAAATTTGAATAATAGTCATATCAACTAGTCTTCCTTGTAGGCGTATGCATATTATCCTATCACTGAGAGCACTGTACTTCAGGACAGATCTTAAAATGTTCTTTTTGACTATGAATGCGATATCATTCCTCTTCAATTTGTCATTTCTGGCACAGTAGACCATATGATTGCCTGATTCAAAATGGCCAATACTCTATGGGTCAAAATATTTAGCAGAAACAATGAACTGTATTTTGAAGACACTAGAAAATTACTGAGCCAGGTATTGTTAGATGCCGTCAAGTCGGTTCCAACTCATAGCGACCCTACAGGACAGAGTAGAACTATAGGGTTTCCAAAGAATGGCTGGTGGATTTGAACGGCCAACCTTCTGGTGAACTGTCAACCTTCTGGTTAACAGCCGAGCTCTTAACTGCTATGCCACCAGTGCTCCCAGCCAGGTATACCTCCAGTTAATTTCAGGGTTGTCCCACCAAATGGAGGGAAACTACATGAATGAAATCACAGTACAAATCTACATACAATCTTCATTGCCCCCAGTTATAGAAAGGATATGTATTTTGAAAAGCCCAGCCTAAAACCTGAGTCATTGTTGACATGTAGTGGGGTTGTTAACCACTGTCATAGGGCAACATGTATACTGCTTAATGAGAAACTGTTTTGTTCTGTAAACCTTCATCTAAAGTGAGAATAGCAGCACAACCGGAAGAATGTAATTTTTTCCACCCCTGCTGTTAGTTGCTGTCGCATCAATTCCTACTCATAGCAATGCCATGTGTGTCAGAGTAGAACTGTGTTCCATAGAACTTTCAAGGCTGTGACCTTTAGGAAGCAGATCTCCAGGTCTGTCTTCTGAGACACCTCTGGGTGGCTTTGAACCATCAACCTTTCGGCTAGTAGTCAAGTGTTTAACTATGTGTGCCATCCAGGGACACCATTTTCAATCCTTAAAAACCAATAATCTAAACTTGTGTCGGGTCAAATCTGACTTACAGCGACCCTATAGAGTTTCCAAGGCTATAAATCTTTACTGAAGCAGACGGCCACATCTTTCTCCCATGGAAAGGCTGGTGGGTTCAAACTGCTGACCTTTTGGTTAACAGGCAAGCACTTAACCACTGCACCATCAGGGCTCCTTGTTTTCAATCTTTATCCCCTATATATTTAAGCACCAAGCCCCATCTAGTTTACTTAAAAAATAAATCATGAATCCACACACAAATATAAATCTGATATCTGTTCCTGTTTAAACTCCTGCCATGGTTTCCTATCTCACTTGTACTATGTTCATTCTCACTTACGACATGGTCACTCTGCCCAGAGCATACTATGCTCTAGCCTGGTTTTATTTTATTTTTTATTTCCCATTGCCTCTTTATTCCCCAATTTTTTCACACCAAAGCTTTCACTACAATATATTCACTGTCAGAAATAATCCCTCATACCTTCTTTACCTGTCTAGTTCCTATCCACTGTCCAAGTTTCGGCTAAAATTCTATTTCTCCCACCCAGCAATCTAACCAGGCTCTCCATAATACTTTCATAGCGCTTTCAACTTTTTCTTCATGTCATTCTTTACAATTTGTATTGATAATTTGTATGATTATGTATTTATTGTCTACTTCCCTCTCTAGACTGTAAGCTCCCAGGAGGGTATTTTATCTGGCACAGAGTAAACGCACAACATTAAAAAAATTAATCTGTGGAATTAATGATCCTGCTGTAATTCAACAATGCTAATGAAGTTAAAAACTCAAAGAGGTTGAGGATCATTAACCTTGTCAAGAGGACATTACAAACCTTCCTATACAAATCCAAGAGCAGTATCAATGGCATGGCAGGGAGATAAACCAAATTATCAATATAAGAGATTAAGCACAGGTTTTGAGGTGAGAACACAGAGGAGGAAGGAAAGTTGAAACAAGTTAGTAAAATGGCCGGATTACTCTTTACTACTTGGAGAAAGACCATAGCTATTTCTGTGACATCATTTTGCAATATAATTTATCTCTGTGTTTTTGCCACAAAGCAAGAGAAAACACCACGTGTTGGAGAGAGTCCACATTCAAAGACCTAAAAATGAAAAGTAACACCTAAACTGCAAGTGTTTAATTCTCTCCTAAAGAGTAACTACTAAACTGAAGGCAGCTGTTGAGGACTATCAAAACCAAGCTATCCAAATCTCTGTAACACTATAGTGGGATGAGCAGATAAGATTTTAATTTTAATAATAATAAGGTTTCATATGTGTGTTAGAAGATAGTATTCTACTGAAGCTTAAAATAAAATAAAAATTAGATCACTTCAGGTGATCTTATTTAAAAATATGTAAAAGATTATTAATTGGCATGTATTTTATCAGATGAGAGTTTGTGCTACTGATATTGCTATGTGCAGGCTCTATCTACTCCACTACACTGTCAACTAACAAAGATGGTCTTGATACCTCTGTACCTCTCAAGGGTTGCAAAGAACCGATATTCAATAAAGCTAACTGATTAAATTATTTCTATCTTGGTATTTCTATTTCTTTTTATCATATTTCTAAGTTATACATTGCCTTTTAAAATATAGTAGTGACCAGTATATGTGTTTAGAGGTTTTAGTAAGAAATTTCATTTTTTTAGAATGCAAAGTCATAATCATATAATAAAGCAGGCTAATCTATGATCACATTTAACCATCATTTTCCATATGGTGAAGCGACATGCACAGTATCTTAGGGGGAAATAAACAATAACTGGAGGCCTTGCCTTATGACTCCAAAAAAACAGCTGGTAAACATTAGTGAGGTACGTAAATTCAAATTATAAAACATCTTATTCCTATATTTCTTTTACTCAGTATACATCGTTTCTTTTTTAACAAGTTAGAGTCATTCAATCCCTAAATATTTAAGAGCCCAATACAGGTAGTCACCGCACCTGGTGCTGGGGATATGGCAATGAGCAAGAGACAAAGTCCCTACTCTCCTACACTTACATTCTGATAGGAGGAAAACATCAGTAAATGAAACCAGATAATTTCAGATAGAGAGTAACCAGGGGAGCTACTGTAGATTAGTGATTAGGGAGAGTTTATATGAGAAAGTAACACTGAGCTGAGACAATATAAAAATAAAAACTTACCAAAATTATTTTAGAAATGAATGATTTCATAGTAAAAGCATAACAAAAACTCAGTAGAAAGAACCTCTCATGCTTTCTCACCAGTCTTGAACCTCTCATTATTACCTACATGATGCCAATATTTGTGTATCCTGCCAAACTTAGTGGGCCGCAAAGAGAATTTTCATCAGTATCACTACTAAATACACCAGTTTGCTAGGTTCTTAGAACTGTTTAACTCAGCTCTCCCTGTTGCATTTTCTATATTCAATCAATATTATTAATTCTTTCTTTCCTGTGTCTATTGGACCAACACCTTGTTCACTTTTTAAAAATCATTATTATTCTACATGCTGTTAGCCATCAAAGTTTGAAGCACTTCAGCGGCACATGTGACCCCATCTCTGGTCTGTTGACACAATACATCCTGCTAAACAATTCCCCACAATCCTCCTGTTCATAACGTCACATCCCCTAACTACCACTCAGCAGTGCCTTTCTATAGCTTCCCACAAAGAATTCACACACTCCTGTTCCCTGCATTCAAGAGCTCCCATTAACATAGCCTCTCATGACAGCACTCAAAGATACACGAGTCAAAAAGTACTAAATTTAAATTTAAATTTTAATGGAGAAAAACACAAACACACCATTACGGTTGGAACTTTAACGCCCCTCTCTCAGCAATTGATAGAAGAGTCAGAGCCCCCCTCAACAGAGATTTAGAAGACCCAAACAATACTATCAACCACCTTGACCTAATCTACATGTTTAGAACACTACACCCAACAACTGCAGAATACATTTTCTTTTCAAGTGTACATGGTACTTTCACCAAGAGATACCATATGCTGATAAATCAAATTTAAAAGCATTAAATACATGCACGGTTTGAACAAAACTCAATTAAATTAAAAATCAGTAATAATAATAAGACATCTAGAAAAACCCCAAATGTTTAAAAATTAAACAATGCACTTCTAAATAATCTATGGAGCAAAAAAGAAGTAACAGTGGAAATTTGAAAATAATCTGAATGGAACGATAATAAAATACAATATGTAAGTATTTGTAGAATGCAGAGAAGGCAGTGTTTAGAGGGGAGCGAATTTTATAGCCTTAAATGCTTATCTTGGTGGGGAGGATGCATACACACTTGGGCACACATGACCACATGCACACGCGCACACACTTTCCTTGGAAAAGCACCAATGTTCTTGTACATTCAATTTAATTTAAAATTCTACGACTGCCACTGTGGAAAATAGTTTGGCATTTCCTCAAAAAGTTAAACACAGAATTACCATATGACTCAACAATCCTAATCCTAGGTGTATACCCCAAAGAATTGAAAGCCGGCAGACAGATAATTGTACACCAAAGTTTACTGAAGTACTGTTCACCATAGCTAAAAGATGGAAACAGCCTAAATGTGCATCAACAGAAGACTGAATAAACAAAATGTGGTACATTCATACAACGGACTATTACTTTACCATAAAGAGAAACAAAGTCCCGATGCATGCTACAACATGGATGAATCTTGAAAACATTATGCTCAGTGAAATCAGTCACCCAAGGACAAATATTGTATGATCCCACTTACATGAGACAGACAGATGTCTAGAGACCAAAGTTTATTAGGGGTTACCAGGAGTGGAAGGGAGGGAGAGTGAGTCTTATCTTAGGGGGCACTGTGTTTCTGTTAATGGTGGTAAAATAATTTGGAAAAGAATAGTGCTGATTGCTGCATAATGTGATGAACATAACCAATGTCACTGAACGGTGTATGTAAAAAATGTTGAATAGGCAAATGTTTTGCTATATATACTTTTACCACAGTAAAATGATTTTAAAAAGATCTATTGAGCATCTCATATATAACATCTCAGTAAATTAAATCTATTAGAAAAGCAATAAGCAAAAAGCTAGCTGTAAAAGTCAGAAACCATAAAGACAGATAATTCTGACCATGTAACAATGAAAAATTTCTATAGAAAAACAATCCCATAAACCCACAAATCACCAAGTTAGTACTCCCAGAAAAATGGGCAGAGTGAAAACAAATAATGCACAAAAATTTTACTGGCAAGTGGCCAACAAGAAATGAAAATATATTCAACTTAACTAATAATTGTTTGAATTAAATTAAAATTACAGAAAGATAATTTCTCATCCATCAGACTGGCTAAGATTAAAAAGACTGACACAACCCAGCACTGATGAGGGTCTAGAAAAATATGTAATTCCCACATTGTTTTAGGAATGTAAATCAGTATGGCCCTTCTGGAGTTACCAAAATAATTAAAATGTACATAAACAGCAATCCATCTTACAAGAATTTGTCCTCACCATATAATCAAAAGGGCAAAGATACAAGCATAAATGTAGGGCAATAGTTCTCAAACGGGCTATTCTGCACCCCAGGAAACATTTCGCAATGTCTGGAAACATTTCTGATTGCCACAACTATAGGTACGGAGTCCTACTGACATATAGTGGGTAGAGACCAGGGATGCCACTAAACATCCTACTATGCATAGAACAACTCCATAACAAAGAATTATCCAAGCCAAAATGTCAATTCTGTCGGGATACCCTTGATCCTTCTCAGAAGAGAAGAAAATTAATTCTTACTTAGTTCAAATTCTAGTACACTGATTGGGCTATACACTAGCAGGTCAATGTACATTAAAAGATCAGACTGCTATGTGGCTCGCCTACATTCTTCATCCATTCTGCTAGATAGGTAAGTTGACTCAGTCTGACTTCCCAGGAGTGGCTGAAAATTTATCTCTCACATAGATAATGTGTCAAAACACACTGGGCCTAGAGTACCACTAGTACTACCATGTACCAATCACGCTGTGAACAGAACTTGACAACTAGCTAATAGTGTAAGGTCAAACATTTAGGTTTAGGAAAATGAGACAAAGGTGTGTACAAATTCCTAACACAGTCTCCTAGGATACAGGAATAGAGATCAGTAATAAATTGGACCTGTGGGGAATGCAAATTCATGAGCTCTGCTTAAAGTTGCCTGAACACAAAGGAAATGAAATCTGAATCTCTAGTCAGTACCCAAGTTCAATTAAGACTCTGGGGCATCATGGCTAAAGCACTCAAAGAGAAAATGGTAATCAAGAGATTTTAAATATACCAGATATGTATTAAGCAGATAAAAGGAACCGCAGGAAAGATGTCATTACTGCAATTTTCTAAACGTTTCAAGAAGACAAGAGTGTTTCAAATGCCATATTCTAAGAAAAGGGCCAAGTAGATAAGTGATCCCCCTCCCCCACCCAAATTATGAGAATCACAGAAATACAACTCTTGTACCTCATGATGAAAGTAGCATGGGTGAAAGAGATGGAGGCTGGAACACTGTGAAGAAGGAGTAGGGAAAAATTCTAGCTTAGTTAATATGAATACAAAGTAGCATTTCTTTTCAAATATTCTGCTATTATCTCTTATCACTAACCCACAGGGGGTTATTTCCCCTAATTAGCCTAAATTTCCTCTATACATGTAACTATTCTTACAGGTAGTCCTGGGAAAGTCTTGCATATCCTAATTTTTTATAAGTCAAATCTTATTCTTTATATGTAAAGTTAAAATATTTCATTCAGTGGATTTCTAGTGTGAATCATTCTTTAATAAATTTTTTCTTAACATATCTTTTTTATAAAATCAAATTTTTATATATGTGAAACAAATGAATATTCAAAACACTTTAAAAACAGACAACAAAAAAGAATTTGCCCATATTGTCTGCCATATTCCCAAGACAGAATTATAATTCTGAATTGTCAGTAACTTGACTATGATATTTGTTATACAAGCTAAAAAACCAAGTTCTACAAAATTTGATCATCAGCCATGAAAATATAAATCCTAAATTATTGCCAGTTTACTACTGCAAGATGAGCCAAGTATCCCAAAGGCATGCAATGGTAGTTTTAGTTTGGGCTAACTTTGATGTTGCTGAGAATGAATTTAAAGAATTTTGTAGAAAAGGTAAGAATTTTACCTGGAAAAACTGAAAAAAAAATTCGAGGAGAGGGTATGAGGAAGAAGCACTGAGGAAAGAGACTGAAGAGGCTGAGAGGGCAGCTTTTTTGGGAGGAAGGTCAAGAAGATGTAGTGAAGTGGCAGCTTAAGAGGAAAAGGAAATTCAGAGAATGAGCAAAGATGTTTAAAGGCAATTAATAGGAAGTATGTTTTGCCAGATGATATATAATGTAAATTACTCCCCTTATCTCAATAAAACATTTAGGAATAGTCTACATAACTCATGACCAAAAATATAATTTTGGAATTATATATCTTTTAATGCTTTCTTATATGCAAGAAATCTGGAAGAGAGTTTCAAGGACCAAGTCTAATGATCAAAGCTAATCCCTTTGTGGGGGGAAAAATCAGGCACACCTTAGATATAAATAATGGTAACAATTTGCCCCCCCCCCAAATATATATTTTTAATTAAAACTCTTAAAATAATTCAACTATGAAAATACACAAGCAGTAAAGTGAATTACAGATTATTCTACCTCTTATATTTATTCAAGTCAGCTAACCAGTTAGCCCATTGGTCATAATGAAGCCAAGGTATGGGTCTGGGCCCTTATGGTACATTAACTTTGTTCTAGTCTGAGTTCACAGGCTAGATGCCAAATCTTTGGTAAGCTAACTTCAAATGACTAATTACTTGGTCAGATAAGGGTAGACAAAGTATGAATGGATCAATGAAAAGGCATCACAACTATTGGCAAAACTTAAAGTACATGTCCCACTCATTTTGAGTATAAGGCCATATTAGTTTATGGAAAAAGGTCAAAGAACCTTTTGGAAAATTATTCTATTTCAGTCTCATGCAAGTCTTTTCAAGAAAGTTCACCATGTAATTTTAAGTATAAAAAAACAAACCACAAGTGAGTAATTTCCAGGAATAAATTAAGGAACATATTTATAAAAGAGTTGCTACTTAAGATACAATTATCTCATTTTAGTAATGTTTAAATTGAAACAATTAAACAATTTAACAAGGGCAAAGAATCTATCTCCTGTTAATTGCTGACTGTAGTAGAAGAAGAGTTAAAAAACAACATACACTTTAAATTCCTCGCATGTTTAAGTCAAACGAAAGTCGTAATGGTAGCATAAGTAGTAGATAACGTCAACCTCTTCATCATGAATGAAAAGACAATATAAAATGTCTACTCTCTCCTATTTAACCGTCTGGAACATGTTGCAAACTCCTCGAAAGCAAGAAAAAACTGCAAGTCTAATTACACCCTGGAAATATTAGCATGACGTGCTTCAATAAATACTCCTAATAGGAACTGCTAATATAATAACTGGCATGAAAACTGATGGATTTTCATTATTTGGCTATTTGTTTTTACTGACTAAATACTCAAGAAAACCAGTAAACTGTCCCTTGCACAGGAAAAAAAACTCCACCTATCAAGGGCAAAGTGCAGAGACTTCTAGTGGTAGACAGGAAGGGATGAGCAAAGATTTTCCCTTCCTTCCTCCACTCCCCAAGTGTGCTAAGCTATCTGTGCTGTGGTCAAAAGTGACTTGCTTAGGGTTAGGAGAAAATTTTAAATTAAATCATAAATTGGCTAAATTCCAGTTGACTAAGGTTTTCAGACCAGATTGTGAAACTGTGTAACAAGGAAAAACATTCAAAATTTACTCTGCGCTTAATGATTTTAGAGATTTAATATACAGCTACTTAACTGAATAGTTTAAGTAAGGGAAAAAACCCAATCAACTAGGATTTTTAGGAAGACAGCTGAACAATGGAGGCGAGTGGGGTACTATGATAGTCTAATCCAGAGACAATGAGTAGTTGGACTAACACAGCAACAACTGGGGTGAATGAGACACTGGACAAGAGTTGGGGGTGAAACGAAGTAGTCAAATTGTCTGCATGTGCATATCACAAAAGTAGTTCATGTTTACTGTATACACTTTAGAAAATATTACTAAATAAAAGAATAAAATAAAAATCATTTATAATTGTACCATCCAGAATTAACGTGGACTTCTGCATATATGTTCTTAGATTATTATTCGTATATATTCTACTAACATAGATACATATATATAGTTCTGTTTTAATGGTTATGGTATCGGAGTGCACTTACTGTTTCAAAACATAATTTTTTCACTATATTTATGAATATAATTTTCATGTCATTAAATGTGCTTCTACATAGTTTTTATTGCCTGTAAAACGTTTCACTGTGAGGGGACAGGTGTCACAGTTTTCAAACAATCCAGTGGTATAGGACTTTAGATTGGTTCCAATTTTTTTTGCTATTAAGAACTATGATGAATTTCTGCCTTAAACTTTGTTTATATTCAGGATTATATTTTCTGAATAAGCTCCTACAAATAGACTTGCTGGGATTAAAGAATAAACACATTTTTAGACCAAATTTAAGAGACATATCTGGGGTGGAATCAAGTAGATTTGGTAATCAATTAGATGAGGGAGATGAGAGAGAAGGAAACATTTATATACAACAAATTTCCTGGCATGGGGAACTAGATGAGTGACAATGCCATTTAGCCAAGACTGAGCTTACAGGAGATAACAGATGTCTGAGAGAGAGGCTAATGAGTTTAGATAGGTACACATTAATTTTAAGGTAGTATTAAGACATCAGGACCCTAGTGGCACAGTGGTTAAGAGCTCAGCTGCTAACCAAAAGGTTGGCAGTTCAAATCCAACAGCCACTCCTTGGAAACCCTATAGGGCAGATCTACTCTGTTCTATAGGGTTGCTATGAGTCAAATCGACTCAACGGAAATGGGTTTGGTTTTGGTTTGGTATTAAGACGTCAGAGTTTCTGGGTGGTGCAAACAGTTAAGTGCTTGGCTCTTAACCAAAGGTTGGCACTTTGAATCCACTCAGAGGTGTTATGAAAGAAAGGCCAGGTGATCAACTTCCAAAAGATCAGCCATTGAAAATTCTATGGAGCTCAGTTCTACTCTAATACACATGGTGTTGCCATGAGTCAGAACTGACTCCAAGGCAATGGTTTTGGTTTTTAGTCTATTAAGATATCCAAGTAGCTAAGTCCAGCTGGCTCCTACAGAAGTAGGCTATGAAGGTTTAGGAATCAAGAGCATATTGATGCTAGTGAAGTAGATGAGATGATCCAAATGAAAGTATGAAGAGAGAGAATGAATTATGATGGAAACTGCAGCGTGAAGGATTGCTTTTATATGGCCCTTCTTGTCATGGTCTTGTAACTCCCACCAAATGATTGGGTGGGACCAAGCAAATAAGATGTTTGGAACCCTAAAAGGGGATTGGTCAGTTTTGCCATCTTGCTAGGCTTAAAATGAGCCTCCCAGAGACAGACAGGGAGGACCTGACTACTGCTAAGAAGAAGAGATGGGAGCGGAGTACATCCTTTGGAACTGAGATCCCTGTACGGAGACTCTTCTAGACCCAGAAGACAGAAAAAGAGAGTGGTAACACCGGAGACAAGACGGCGAGAAGCAGTGGCAGAGAAATGGTGGGTGCAGAGACAGCAGAACCAGAAAACTAGTAAGAGACAGTATGGTGAGCTTCCCAGCCCATGGAGTGAGAAAGCTGAGTGCCTTCGGGCAGGAGGCTTGCTGGCAGAGTGCGGTGCCTACAGGCACTTGTCGGCAGAGCTAGGCTTGCCAACCCATGGAATGAGAGAGCTAAGCGCCTCCGGGTTGAGGCTTACTGGAAGAGTGAGATGACTCTAGGCATTTACTGGTAGAACTAAAGAGCATTGTAACCCTTGCCCAAGCAGGGCAGAGGCTGGACGGAGGGGCCAAGGGCCAGAGGCCTGTCTGCAGGCACATCTGAGAAGAGGCTGTCCTGATTGAAGAACTGTATCCTGAACTGTTCTACCAGCAAAATATTGTATGATGCAAGAAACATCAAAAGAAGATGGACGAAATACACAGAGCCACTGTACCAAAAAGAAGTGGTCAATGTTTAACCATTTCAAGAGGTAGCATATGATCAAGAACCAATGGTAGAGAAGGAAGAAGTCGAAGTTCACTGAAGGCACTGGTGAAAAACAAGATCCCAGAAACTGACAGAATACCAATTCAGATGTTTCAACAAATGGAAGCACTCACTTGTCTAAGCCAAGAAATTTGGAAGACAGCTACCTGGCCAACAGACTGGAAGAGATCCGTATTTGTGCCCATTCCAAAGAAAGGTGATTCAACAGAATGCAGAAATTATTCAACGATATCATTAATATCACATGCAAGTAAAATTTTGCTGAAGATAATTCAAAAACAGTTGCAACAGTACATCAACAGGGAACTGCCAGAGATGCAAGCTGGATTCAGAAAAGGACATAGAATGAGGGATATCATTGCTGATGTCAGGTGGATCCTGGCTGTATCAGCAGACAGTAACAGAAAGATATTTACCTGCATTTTATTGACTATGCAAAGGCATTCGACTGTGTGGATCATAACAAATCACAGATAACACTAAGAAGAATGGGAATGCCAGGACACTTAATTGTGCTCATGCAGAAACTGTACATAGAACAAGAAGCAGTCATTTAAACAGAACAAGGGGATACTGAGTGGTTTACAATCAGAAAACGGTGTGCGTCAGGGCTGTATCCTTTCACCATACTTATTCAATCTGTATGCTGAGCAGATAATCTGAGAAGCTGGACTATATGAAGAATGCAGCATCAGGACTAGAGAAAGACTCATTAACAACCTGCTATATGCGGATGACATAACCTTGCTTGCTGAAAGTGAAGAGGACTTGAAGCACTTAATGATGAAGGTCAAAGACTAGAGCCTTCGGTATGGATTACATATTAACATGAAGAAAACAAAATCCTCACAACTGGACCACTAAGCAACATCATGATAAATGGAGAAAATACTGACATTGTCAAGGATTTCATTTTGCTTGGATCCACAATCAACACCCATAGAAGCAGCAGCTGGGAAATCAAACGATGTATTGCACTGGGCAAATCTGCTGCAGAAGACCTCTTTTAAGGTGTTAAAAAGCAAAGATAGCACTTTGAGAACCAAGGTGTGCCTAACCCAAGCCATGCTATTTTCAATCGCCTCATATGTATGTGAGAGCTGGACAATGAATAAGAAGACTGAAGAAGAACTGATGCCTGTGAAATATGGTGTTGGCAAAGAATACTGAATATACCAGGAACTGCCAGAAGAACAAACAAATCTGCCCTGGAAATATAGCCAGAATGCTCCTTACAAGTGAGTATGGCGAGACTTCATCTCATGTACTTTGGACATGTTATCAGGAGGGACCAGCCCCTGGAGAAGGACATCATGCTTGGTAAAGTAGAGGGTCAGGGAAAAAGAGGAAGATCCTCAACGAGATGGACTGACACGGTGGCTGCAACAACGGAATCAAACAAAGCAAAAATTGTGAGGATGATGCAGGACCAGGCAGCAGCGTTTCATTCTGTTGTACATGGGGTCGCTATGAGCCGGAACCTAATAAACCCCAGAATTGCGAGTACTGTCTGTGAGTTCTGTGTTGCCACTGCAACGAACTATCAAACCCAGCAGAGTAGTAGAAATGTTGTGGGATAGATGGCTGGTGTTAGAATTGGTAAAAAGGTTGGAAGGTGGAGGTATGTTTGACCTCTGCCTCACAGGAATCAGCCTTGGGCTGCTGATCTTGATTCTCCTTTCCCCTTGTAAAGTTAGAGGAGGTCAGATGACACTGCCGCCACACCATTTTTACAGAAGCGCTCTAATATCGAGGGGGAGGGATGGCAGTTAAATCAGGAAGAACAAGTGAAAAAGAGAAAATAAATAAAGGTGAAAGGAAAACCAGCAGAAATTCAGAGTGGAGAGATCATAAAGTCTACTTTTAAGAATTATTTTCAAATCTGCTAACACAATCACAATCCCTTTAAAACACAACAAACTCTTAGAAAAGTGCCCAAAGGTAGTCAATAGTCCTTGCTAAACTCCAATGAGGCAGGAATACTGTCTGCCAAAGGAACCAGGAATTCAACATACCTCCTGTCTTAGGCTGTGTTCTCTAGAGAAGCAAAACTAGTGAAGTGTGCATGTGTATATATATATATACATATATACATACAGAGAGAGATTTATATCAAGGAAATGGTTCATGTGGTTGCAGAAGCTAGCAAGTCCCAAATTTGTGGGTCAGTTGTCAGGCTAGAGGCTTCTCCTGACTCACATAGCTGCAGGGGCTGACAACCCCAAGATTGTCAGGCCAGACAGCAGGCTGCTGGTTCACGAATGCAGAGGCTGACGAATCCAAGATTGGCTGGTAAGATGGTAGGACTGCTGGCTCAAGTCCCAAGAACCAGAGCTCAAATGACAACCAGCCAAATGCAGGATCCAGGGCAGAGCAAAATCCAGCAAGCTTTGCAAGAAAGTCCATAATATATTGGATGCAGGCCATACCCCCAAGGAAAATCCCTTTCATCTGACTGGCTGCTCACAGCAGATCTCATTATGAAGATTACATTATATCATCTCTCATCATGGAGGTGATTACATCACTACATAACTGCAAAACTACATCATAACTGCCAAACCACTGAGAACCATGCCCCAGGCAAGCTGACACACAACTTTAACCATCAAACCTCCCCACCACCACCACCACCACCACCACAATCATAGAACCTACATGCTTTTAGGCTCAGTGCGTCTACCACCCTTGCCCAACTTCATGCCATAAAGGTCCAAACAACCCAGTACCCCATGATGAAAGACCAAGGAGGTGGTTTGTGGAATAGCATTATAAAGTGAATTCGAGGGTTGGGGTGGTATCTAAAACTTTTTCTTCCTTCAGGGTTTTCAGACTGGTCCTAGTATTAAGATTTGTTATCACTGTAAACATGTCTATTTGCACAATTTTAGCCCCTTTATCATTTCACAGTGGTGGTTCAGTGGTAGAATTCTCACCTTCCATGCAGGAGACCTGGGTTCAATTCCTGCCCAGCCAATGCACCTCAAGTACAGCCATCACTCATCTATCAGTGAAGGCTTCCATGTTGCTATGATGTTGAACAAGTTTCAGCAGAGCTTTCAGACTAAGACAGACTAGAAAGAAAGGCCTGGTAATCTATTTCTGAAAGCCCAGTGAAAACTATACGGATCACAATGGCCTGATCCCGTTGTATACAGGGTCACCGTGAGTCAGTGGTCAACTCAACGGCAGCTAACAACATCATCTTACAGCCTTTCCTAACCATCCTTTTCAGAGCTAACTTTTATAAACTTGAATTCATTTTTCCCTTCCTCTTTCTATCCTTTACTAAATCCTTTGGGATTGAGAGTTTTAGTCCCTGAACAACTGTTTTCCAGTATTTCCAAATACCCACACCAACTGCTCCAGTTTCCCCAGCTCTGGTCGGGAACTGTTCTTACAACAAACCACTGTAATTAAAAGTAGGCCTCATAAGGGATATACAAGTTGAGTTGTAGGAGATTAAAAGTATACTCTTACATCAAGCCACATGCCTCTGGCTGCCAGAAGAAGCAGAAATACTGTTTGCCTTGGGGATGTTTTTAAAGACCAACTTCGTTCATAATTCCTGATATCATTTTATCCATTATAACTACCTATTTCAACATCCTTTTCTTTCCCATAGACCCACATTCCTCCCCTTTCAAGAAATTCTTTATTAATTCCCTCTTTTCCTTATCCCAGTTTTGCCAAAAGAAGTGGTCTTTATTACAAAAGTACTACTAATAATAGCCCTATTACATGCATATAAGACCCAAAGAAGTGCTATTTGACAGAAAATTCAGTATTATATATAAACAGTGCCATTTTATCTTTAAAAGGAGTCTGCTTTAGTAAAGCCTAAACCTAAAAAGTAGGCTCTTAAATATTGCAACATTGACCTAATAAACACATAACTTTGCCAGTATTCCTGATATTTTCATTACTGTTGGATGAATGGGACACCTTTGTAGCAAATGACAAATTTTCCACCAGCCTCCCATCTGGACTTGTTACTCCAATCCCTCACATCCTCATCCCCATCCCTCTAGGAAGCCATTCCTGATCTGCTATGGTTTGTCCTCATAGCCTAAGCTTACCCCATTACAGTGTCCAGCAAAGTTATTGTTGATAACTTTGTCTGGATCCCCTATGTGGACTTTAAGTTCTTCGAGAGCAGGAAGACTATTTCTTACACATTGTACCTCCAGGGCCTAAGACAGTACTTGACACCAAGTAGATTCTTAATACAGGTCCTCAACATTGCCACCCACTAGCATCATCAATTGCTCCCCTGGAAATTAATACAGACTAGGGTTTACAACAATCTCCTGTATGGGAGCCAACATAAGTTTCTTAGGAAATACCTTAAATCCAGATACTGCCTATCTACTGTATGCCAAGCAATATATTACAGGTTCTATTTAATTTTACTTCTTCAAAAACCCTATAAAATAAAAATAGTTCTCCTCCTTTAACCAATGAGGGAATAAGAGCTTAGAGAAGATAAATTACTTTCTCAGAGTTGCACAGTAAGCAGTTGAGAAGAGATCTGTGACTACATCTGTATGACTGCTAAGTCGAGGCTGTTTCCACTATGCTACTCTGCTTCCCCAATACTCACACTGAATCAACATGAATATGTAATAACTCAAGTATATTTTTCTTGCTACATTTTACAATGTTAAATTCCCACTGGAAATCAATAAAACGTTTGTTAAGTATCTAGAAGTCTGTAAAGATGGTAGAATAAGATTACATGTCCTGGAATCAGAATGACTACTTGGATTCAAATATCAATTCTGCCACCTACTAGCTGTGTAATCTTGGATAAATTATTTAATTTCTCTGTGCTTCAATTTATTCATCTATAAAAGAGATAAGAGTACCACCTGGAGGGTTGTTTGAAGAATAAATGACACTAAATGTGAGAACTTAAAACGGAACTCAGCACATAATAATACTAATAGCTAAGATTACTGCACACTTACTATATACATTACCCTATCTTCAATAAACGTTGTTGTTGTTAGGTGGCATCAAGTCAGTTCTGACTCATAGCGACCCTATGTACCACAGAACAAAACACTGCCCCGTTCAGCTGTTATTATTTATTTAATTTTCCACAAAAAGTTGCTAAATTTTTCTAGACCAGTCATTCTCAAACCTTACAGTACGTCAGAATTATCTAGAAAGCTTTTGAAAATTCAAATTAATAGACCTTGCCCATTGGAGATTCTGATCTGAGGATCTGTAGTGGGCTCTAGAAACTATACTTTTGAAAATTTTCCAAGAGGATTTGCATTCTCTGAAATATGCTAGAGATCTTAACACATTTCTGCTACAAAGCATCCAAAACTGCTCAATAAAATATAAAAAATACTTTTTTCAATATTAGATAGGCTCACAAGAATATAAGGGGAAACCAATGAGGTCAAGAATGAAAACAAATCAAGAAAACAGAAAAGCCAGCAGTGAAGCTGCCATATACTTCTAGGAGGCATATATGGATCCTAATGGCTGAGGGTGGAAAAAACTGAGGGAAAAGGCTTAGGCCTCCTAAAGACAGATCAAAGACCATCAGATAATGTTGAGACCCAAAAAGGACGATAAAGCTAGGAAAACGTGAATTCAGAAATTAAAACTATCTCAAAGGGAAACAGGAAGGAAAATTATCTCTAGTTCTTAGCAAAGACTTCATGAAGATATGGTGCCTAAATTATCTACACAACGTGGATGTTCCTAAGAACCCAAAGTGAGAATTTTAAATAAAAATCCAGGCCTACAGATACTCAACTCCAACTACACAAAAGGAAGTAAAAATCCTCCCTGGAGAAAGGCACCCTGAACCCAACTAAAAGAGTTCCCATACACACAAAGTTAAAAAAAAAAAAGAGTTCACAGTTCAAAAAGAAAATCACAAAACACACAAGTAAACAAGGTACTATTACAGCAAGTCAACAAAATCAATCCTGCA
The DNA here is from genome assembly GCA_030035585.1 of Dugong dugon. Classification (NCBI taxonomy): domain Eukaryota; kingdom Metazoa; phylum Chordata; class Mammalia; order Sirenia; family Dugongidae; genus Dugong; species Dugong dugon. The sequence continues at coordinate 76,439,595 of CM057473.1, forward strand.
AAAATGTCAGATATTGGAATTATCAAACTTAGAAACATAAAATAAATATGTTTAACACATTAAGAGAGAATTGAAAACATTTGTAAAGTTCAAAAGAATATCAAAAATAAACAAATCTGAAAAAGAACAAAACAGAACTACTAGAACTGAAAAATACTATAAGTAAAATCACAATGGAAGAGTTAAGTAAAAACTAAGAAACACTAAACAGAGTCAATGAATGACGAGTCAGAAATGATAAGACTGGACAGAATGTAGCCTACAGTCATAAAGAAATGAAAAATACACAGAAGTTAAGAGATGTGGAGGAGAGAATGAAACAATGCTATTAGAAAGGTAACTATAAACTTAATATCAAAACCAAACAGTATAACAAAGGAAAATAACAGGCCAACCTCACTCTTGCACATAGCTGAACAAAACTGAAAAAATCTAAATAAAATAGAGGTATCCCTTACAATCTAAATGTCAATATAGAAACTGAATTAATACAGCATCTTTTAGGAGATTGGGCTTATTTCCTTTGTTATTCCAACTCATTTATTTTGTGAAACGTGGGTATCAAATAGACTACAAAAATGCAACCTTCACTATCCACATTCTAACTATTCACTCTTCCAAACTCAGAAACCAAATAGTTATATGTTTCCCCAGCTATCATCCAAGACATAGTTCTGGGGTGCTACAGCGAACTTACAGGGGTATCGTGGGATGTTTTCAATATGAGGAAAGACCAATAAAGAGAACAATGAAAAGGAAATCAGGAAAACAATACCATTTATAATAGCCCCTAAAAAAAATAAAATACTTAGGAATAAATCTAACCAGGGATGTAAAAGACCTATACAAAGAAAACTACAAAACACTACTGCAGGAAACCCAAAGAGATCTACATAAATGGAAAAACATACCATGCTCATGGATAGGTACACTCAACATAGTGCAAATGGCAATTCTACCCAAAGCAATTTACAAATACAATGCAATACAGATCCAAATACCAACAACATCCTTTAAAGAGATGGAAAAACTAATCATTGTAATATATGGGGAGGGAAGAAGCCCTGGGTAAGTAAAGCTCTACTGAAGAAGAAGAATAAAGTTGGGGGACTCGCACTACCTGACTTCAGAACCTACTATACAGCTACTATAGTTAAAACAGCCTAGTACTGGTACAACGACAGATACATTGACCAATAGAACAGAATTGAGAACCCAGATGTAAATCCATCCACCTACAGTCACCTGATCTTTGACAAGGGCCCAAAGTCCATCAAATGGGGAAAAGACAGTCTTTTTAACAAATGCTGCTGGCAAAACTGGATGTCCATCTGTAACAAAATGAAACAGGACACACATCTCACACCATATACAAAAACTAATTAACAATGGATCAAAGACCTAAATATAAAGCCAAAAACTATAAAAGTTCATAGAAGAAAAAATAGGATCAACGCTAGAGGCCCTAATGCATGACATTAACAGGATACAAAACATAACCAACAACACACAAACCCCAGAAGATAAACCAGATTACTGGGATCTTCTAAAAAACACTTATGCTCATCAAAAGACTTCACCAAAAGAGTAAAAAGAGAACCTACAGACTGGGAAAAAATTTTTGGAAATTACAAGTCAGACAAAGGTCTAATCTCTAAAATCTACAAGAAAATCCAACACCGCTACGACAAAAAAATAAATAATCCAATTAAAAAATGGGCAACGGAAATGAACGGACACGTCACCAAAGAAGACATTCAAGCGGCCAAAAGACACATGAGGAAATGCTCAGGATCACTAGCCACTAGAGAAATGCAAATCAAAACCACAATAAGATACCATCTCAGCCTGGAATTACTGGCACGAATCAACACTGGAAATAACAAATGTTGGAGAGGCTTCAGGGAGATAGGAACTCTTACACACTGCTGGTGGGAATGCAAAATGATACAATCGTTTTGGAAAATGCTATGGCGCTTCCTTAGAAAGCTAGAAATAGAAATACCATACGATCCAGCAATCCCACTCCTAGGAATAACAGCCGTCACACGAATAGACACATGCACACCCATATTCATTGCAGCACTGTTCACAATAGCAAAAAGATGGAAATAACCTAGATGCCCATCAACAGATGAATGGATAAACAAACTATGGTACATACACACAGTGGAGTACTATGCAACGATAAAGAACAATGATGAATTGGTGAAGCATCTCATAACATGGATGAAACTGGAGAACATTATGCAGAGTGAAATAAGTCAATCACAAAAGGACAAATATTATATGAGAGCTCTACTGTAAAAACTCATGTAAAAGTTTACACACAAAAAGAAACAATCTTTGTTGGTTATGAGGGATGGGAGGGGTGGAGGGGGAACTAAACAGACAATAGATAAGTGTAACTTTGGTGAAGGGTAAGACGGTACACAATACTGGGGAAGCCACCACAACTTGCACAAGGAATGGTCATGGAAGCTCCATAGACACATCCAAACTCCATGAGGGACTGAATTGCTGGGCAGGGGGCTGTGGGGACCATGATCTCGGGGAACATCTAGCTCAACTGGCATAACATGGTTTATAAAGACAATGTTCTATATTCTACCTTGGTGAGTAGTGTCTGGGGTCTTAAAAGCCTGTGAGCAGCCATCTAAGATACTGCACCGGTCTCACCCCTTTGGGAGCAAGGGAGAATGAAGAGAAAAGGATACAAGGAAAAGATCAGTCCAAAGGACTAATAGACCACAGCTACCATGGCCTCCACCAGACTGAGTCCAGTACAGCTAAACGGTGCCTGGCTACCACCACTGACTGCTCTGACAGGGATCACACATAGGGTCCTAAACAGAGCTGGAGAAGGATGTAGAACAAATCTAACTCACAAATAAAGACTAGATTTACTGGTCTGACAGACTGGAGAAACCCTGAGAGTATGGCCCCCAGACACTCTTTTAGCTCAGGGGTGAAGTCACTCCCGAGGTTCACCGTTCAGCCAGGGATTGTATAACCCCATAAAACAAAACGGGACTAATGAAGCACAGCAGTCCAGGGACAAGGACTAGAAGGTAGAAGGGGACAGGAAAGCTGGTGATAGGGAACCCAATATTGAGAAGGGATAGTGTTGACATGTTGTAGAGTTGTTAACCATTGTCATAGGGCAATATGTGTACTATTTAACGAGAAACTATTTGTTCTATAAACCTTCATCTAAAGTACAAAAAAAAAAAAAAAAAAGAATTATCTATGTGAGATCAAACTGACAACAGCAACTCAAAAAGTATGATGGGAAGCCTAGGGGGCAGTGAGTTGAAGATAACGGTGACGGAATAATTTGTAAAAGGATAGTGAGAATAGTAGCACAACTGGAAGAATGTAATCAAAGTCACTGAATTGTACATGTAGAAACTTTTGAAATGGTGTAACTTTGATTATGTATATTTTCACCAAAAGAAAAAAAAGGTCCTCCAAGGTTGAGAAGGGAGAGTGTTGACATGTCGTGGGGTTGTTAACCAATGCCATAAAACAATATGTGTGTACTGACTGTTCAATGAAAAACTATTTGTTCTGTAAACCTTCATCTAAAGTACAATAAAAAAAAAAAAATTAAAAAAAAAGAAAGATCCTTGCAAGTTAAAACCAAAAAAAAAAAAAAAAGAGGAAAGACACTACATTAAGCTGCCCTACATTTCTTTTGATGATGTCTCATCTTTGTCAGTCTGGATTTATGGTAATTGCAGTGATGAAAAGCAAGAATCTCATGAAAATCAATGTGGAATAGGGAATGAGGGTGACAGGGCACAATGTGAATGCAAGGTTTGAGAAGTTGTATAGTACTCTCAGGTAAACATATTCCATTAGTAAGTAACTGTGATTATTTAAGAATAAAACTAAAATATTACTTTTTCTTGGAATTTATGTGCATTATTTTTTCAAATGGCTCCAATTTGTTAGGACATAAATACTTACTAAATTGCTTAAACTTAATACTTAATAAACAGAACTGTTAGTTATTGCTTTGACCTAAGGGAACCATGAACTGGGAAAGTTTGGGAACCTCTGAAATAGTCACTTAAGAGGGTATTCCTCACTATCCGAACCTAAAATCCAAAAAAAATCACAGATAGTAAAAGATACTCATGTTAGCAAACTAAATGCAGCAATGAATAAAAGATTTATATCTCATGATCAAGCTGAGTTTGTACTAGGAATACAAGTGTAATTTAACATTACAAAGACATAAAAATCATGCACAAAATTAAGAGATCAAAGGAGAAAACCCACATGATCATCTCAATAGTTGATGGTAAAACATTTGAGTAATTTCCACATTCCTGATACAATTTTAAGAAAAATTAACTTAAAGAGAACTTTCTTACTTTATAACAGGTATCTAGAAAACACAGAAAATTTATCAGAGTCGATTGTGAAATACTGAAGCATTCATTTTAAAATCTAAAACAAGACAAGGATACCCATTAATCACCACCTCTGTTCAACACCATACAGGTCTAGACAGCACAGTATAATGAGGTGTGGGGTATGTGTGAAAAAGCTGGTATGGAAGAAAGAAAACTCAGCTAGATGATAGGAAAGAGATACTGGATGATCATGCATGGCAGTTTTTTGTGGGTCAGGCCTGAAAGTGGCTTGTTGTTATTGCATGCCATTGAGTAGATTAAGATTCACAGCGATCCTGTATGACAGAGTATAGCTTCCCCATAGGGTTTCCTAGGCTGTAATCTTTATGGGAGTAGATGACCAGGCCTTTTCTTCGGCGGAGCCACTGGATGGGTTAGAACTGCCCACCTTTCGGTTAGCAGCTAAGCTCTTTAACCACTGCGCCGCCAGGGCTCCTTTGAAAGTGGTATGGTGACATACATTACTTCTGCTCATATTCTAATGGCTAGAGCTCATTCACATGGCCATTTCTACTGCAAGGGAGGTGGAAAATATAACCCGACTCTGCCCAGGAAGAAGAGGAAATGTTTGGGGTATATCTAGTCACTATCTGCCACAAATAAAATTGGAAAATAATTTGGCATTATCTAAAGTTGAACATGTATATAGCCTGTGACTCAACAATTCTACTTCTAGGTAGAAATGCTTCTGCAATTGAACACCACAAACACATATAAAAATATTCATTGCAGCATTGTTCATAATAGCAAAAAAGAAAAAAGTCTATCAACAGAAGAATAAATCATCATATATTCATATATATTAGAATACTATAAGATTATGAAAATGAATGTCCTACAGAGCAACACAAATAAATCTTAGAATTAAAAAAAAAAAAAAACTCTAAGTAAATCATAGACTATATTATTTAGGCATAGATATACATGCAGTAGAACTAATTTTTAAAAAGCAAGAGAATACAGTCATAAAATCCAGTATAGTGGTTACACGTGGGGGAGGGTGTAGGAAGAACCATGAGTTAAGAGAGGGTTATATAGGGAGTTTCCATAGTACTGGTAAAATTCCATTTCTTAGGTTGGGTGTACATTATACTGCTTGGTTCATATTAATATACTAAAACATGTTTTTAAATCTTCTTTTTAATGGAGGGCAACATATTTTTACAAAATGGATTAAGGAGATTAGAGAACAATGTCTTATAGGTAAGAACTTAAAATTTTCAATTAAACCTACTTTTTTTTAAATTCATTAGCTAAAATCTATTAATTGTCCCAATTACCTAGAGAACTAGTGTTTAAAGAACTACTAGTTATTACATCAATGTAAACAAGAATTTCGAGTTTATAAAAAAAACTTTACCATTTAACCATCCAATTACTTGTTCCTATTCTTTCCCAATCAAATGACTACTCGGCAAATTGTAGTTAATATAACAACTGACAGCTACATTGAAACTCTTCTAAACTTTAATTATAGTGGGTATTTTATGAAACTACAGAAGTATTAACAAGGAACAATTAAGCAATGAAGGCATAATAATTCTAACCAAAATTAAAGTACATGTTAAGGAAGGAATACTTGTAGTCTGACCTCTTTGGTAAAGGTGGGAGGAAGGAGTTGTTTTCCAAAGAATAATCTCCAGAGGAATCCCAATTAACAATTGGAATTAAGATGTTCAGAAGCCACTAAACCCTTTTCTCCCCAGCACTGTTAAAAATGCAGCTTCACAGACTAACTGTTAAAACTAAACAACATTATTTTAAAAAAAAATTGAAGCTATGAACTTATGGAAAGTTTTCCAAGTAAAATGTGTGCTTATTTTAAATATTCCAGTCTCTAGTAACTTTGCAAGTGACAAACCCTAATAATAACAGATGTTATTTTCATATTGCAAGATAATAACAAGTACCGAAACCTTGAAAACTCAGACTGCTTGAAGAGAAAATCAATTTGAATTATGAAAACTGAGTTACAGAATATTAACTGAGGCACAGAAAATAAATGCAGCTTTATTCAAGTACAGTGTATATCATAAGAACTACTATAAATGCAATCCAAAGGAAAGAGTTACCATGGGAGTAATAATTGTAAGAAGCAGACAATAAGGTTTGGTAACAGAAATCTGAATTGGGTTTGAGAAATGCAATCATAGAATGAAGCCCCCCATCTGGAAAGAAAGCAGGAGGTGGGCTAAAGTACAATATCAATAGTAGGAATGTGTGTCTCCAGACCAACAATCACTGTAATTCATGCCACCGTTAGGGCTATGAACCAAGCAAAGTAATCAAAATAAAGGCATACACAGTATGATAACAAAATAAAGAACTCAAAATGGGAGATAAAAAACAGATTATCTCACTGCTACCCTCAACAAATGACTGACGCTTTTGAGTTTTTGAGAATGATAGACTAAAGATGGGAACAGGGAGTGAGAAAAGAAAGGAATCCAGTAAATTATAAAACAGACTGAGCTACAGTTTCAGGTTACCAGGGCTCTGATTTAAATAACAGGAGTAAGGCTAAAGGCATATAAAATTAATTACTCATACATAACAAATAAGGTAAGAGGACTATGTAAAATTATAAGACAGTACAAAATTAACAAAGTTTATTTTTTAAAAACATGTACTGCATTGTCCAAGGAACCCTGGTGGCACAATGGTTAGGTGCTCAGCTGCTAACTGAAAGGTTGGCAGTTCGAACCCACTCAGTGGCTCTGTGGGAGAAAGATCAGGTGATCTGCTTCTGTCAAGATTACAGCCAAGAAAACCCTACGAAGCAGTTCCATATGAGGTCACTATGAGCTGGAATCAACTCGATGGCACCTAACAACAGTGCATTTTCCACCACCCATCTGTCAATTTGATGCACTGTGGTGGCTTGCATGTTGCTAGGATGCTGTAAGCTATGCTACCACTATTTAAAATACCAACAGGGTCAGGCATGGTGGGCAGGTTTCAGCAGAGCTTCCAGACTCAAACAGACTAGGAAGAAAGGCCTGGTGATCTACTTCTGAAAATTAGCCAATGAAAACCTTATGAATGACAACAAAATACTGTCCAACAGACTGCTGGAAGATGAGCCCCCTAGGTTGGCAAGCACTCAGAATACACAGTGGCTGCGACAATGGACTGGAGCATAACAAAGATCGTGATGATGGCACAGGACCAGGCAATGTTAATTTCTGTTCTACATAAGGCTGCCCTGAGTCAGAACCAACACGACAGCAACTAACAACAAGAAGTGAATTTTAGCCATAGATTCTTCAACTTGCAGAGCTTTCCCCTGGCTCCGTTAGCCCCGCTATATAAAGCTTTTCAAATATTACTATCTGTAAAAGCTCAAATTTGACATCCTCTATAAATCCTTCCCAGAAAATAGTCTTAAATGCCCTCCTATTTTGAACTTCTACAGTTCTCATTGTGTTTATCACAAATGTGCATGACAGTGGTGATTCAGTGGTAGAATTCTTGCATTCCATGCTACAGACTGGGATTCAATTCCTGGCCAATGTACTTCATGTGCAGCCACCACCAGTCTGTCACTGAGGGAGGCTTGCGTGTTGCTCAGATGCTGACAGGTTTCAGTGGAGCTTCCAGACTAAGGAAGAAAGGCCTACTTTCAAAAATCAGTCAGTGAAAATCCTATGGATCACAATGGTCTGATCCTGTTGTGCATGGGTTGCTATGAATTGAGGGCTGACTCAAGGGCAATTAACAACAACCATTAATTTGATATGTCTGTTATCTTCAAAAATTAAATTTTGCACTATAAAGTTTGAAATAAAATATGCTAGTTTCACCAAGTAGAATAAAATTCCTTAATACAAAGGTATCATATTTTATTCTGCAGAATGCTCAGCACATTCAGGGGTGGATTACCCAATAGGCAAGGTAAGCACAATGCTTATCCTGCTTACCAGGTCATCTGTAGTGAACAATTTCACATTTTTTTCACCACATCAAAGATTCTAGGTATGGCTGGCATCTGTTTCTTTCCCAACCCCACGGCACCTTTCTACAGAATCAAAGCCTCTTTTCAAGCTTACAATCTCTAACGATGGATGACCCAGCAAGCAAGGTGAGCATGGGCTTACTTTCGCTTACTTACTAATCTGAAGTGCATAATTTCACTAGAGATGATCTGGTAAAATGGTTGGATAATCCATCCCTAAGTACAGTAGAATACAATGATACAAGATGATACCTTTTACCCTATGGAATATCTATTCAGTCATATGTATACATCATTTGTCATATTCCATCTACCCACCTTCTAAATTTCCACATCGTTATCAAAATTAACATCACTCTTACAGCACCAGACTGCCAATTTAGACAAAACTATTATACCCTCTCTCATTTTTGTCTCCAACATTAAATCACAAAGTTCTGTCAATTACCTCAGCAAGCTCTGAGAAATTTGGATTTTCTGTTTCCTTTCTATTTATACATCTTTGTCCAGATCTTCATCTCCTGTGCTTGGGCTTAGAAGTCACTCTAATCAATCTATATATACAGAAAAATATTCTTTATGAGATGTTTTCATTTAATAACTTCCCTAATTAAATGAGAATATTTTTTAATCGCCTAGTTAAACAAATTTAAAATCTACATTCAAAGCCCTCTTTCAATTTCTCCCTCCTCTTATTTCTTCAAATCATTCATAAAGCCTTTGGAGTCTACTTATTGGGATTATTCTCTGACTCCGTAATATATAGATAGTATATACACATTCTTTAAACTTTGATCAAAATTGATATTGTTTAAGAATACTTTCCTAAGTTCACCCCATTCTGATTACTGTTCCTTGGAAATGTCCCAATTTATATACTATGTAATACTTACACATATGCTTTAATTCTTTTCCAATCTGTTCTTAAATGTAAGATTTTAGTATACCAATATATTCCTGACCACAGCCATACATGTTTCTTTTTAACTTGTTAATATTCCTGATACAAATTTCAATTTTCACCTCTGATTTTATTCATTAGAACGATGAGAAATATTTTTTTCCAAACTGAAATTAATCACTAACTTGGTACCTCACGGTTTAAAGCTTTGCTTGGTGACTATAAGGGACCCAAAGATAAGTTAGTAATACTCCATATCCCCCAATTCATTCATTTAATAAAATATTTGAATGCCTACTTGTGCAGCCACTGAGTATATCCAAAGGATTCAAAGTTGATCTAGATAATGTACCTGTCTCCAAGGGACATTAGTCCCTGTTCTCAAGGGACATGACAACATTCAAGTCCTTTTATGATATCAAAAAACTTGGGGGAGATCCGGCAAAAGGGCGCTCTAGGCAGTAGCACCACACCGTCCCTCCACAGCAAAGATCCGAAAAACTAAGCCAAAAAGAGAATACAACAATCCTGAAACCCTGAAACATCAAATGAAGAGATAAAGAACTCAGCCAAGCACCAAGTGGAGTGAGAAAACTGACAGAGAACCGAGAACGAGGAGAGATTCATGCAGAGGTCCCCTAGCAGCTAATGCAGCATGGATCCGCCATCTTGGACTCCTATCGGAGACCAGCAAACAGGGTACGAGAAAGCAGCCTCCCAGAGAGTCCAGCAGGTGATAAAACAACCAGTAATTGGTGATATATGCTTTCCCACCCCCCACCCTTCTTCACCCCGACTCGGCCTCCTCTGCTTCTGGCGGCCACAGTCTCTTGACCGGGAAGAAGCAGCTGCTTGGATTCCACACACCGGAACGGGTGGCAGTCTGTCATTTGTTGGCTGCCGGTGTTGCTTTTTTTTCCGCTTCTTTTTATTTCTTCCTTGCCTCTCCCCACCTCCCCCTCCTTTAGCTCAAGTACCTCGCTCCGTGCGCCATCTTTCTTCTTCCTGAGGGGCTGCAGAGCTCCGGTAATTTGTGATATATGCTCTCCCACTCTCTACCCTTCTTCACCCACACTCGGCCTCCTCTGCTTCCCACAGACACAGTCTCTTGTCCAGAAACACCAGCCCGCATTAGCTGGCTCTCTGAGGGCCATTTGTTAGCTGCTAGTGTTCTTTTTCTTTCCTGCTTCTTTTGACTTCTTATTTGCCTCTTGCCACCTCCCCCTCCCTTCGCTCAAGTACCTGGCTCCGTGCGCCATCTTTGCTTCTTCCTGAAGGGCCGTGGAACTCGGTTCGAGTGTGGAGCTGCTTCCCAGTTTGGGCTGCTGCGCTGGTGGGATCCCGGGGCTTTTGTTTGTTTGTTTGTTTTGAATTGTTTGTTTGTTTTCTTTTCCTTTTCTTGACTTGGGAGCCCTTTCTGGCCACACTGAGCTGCGTGGCCGGGAGACGCCCCTTCGGCTTCCACAGACCTGTAGAGGGGTCCCTGAGGGCATTTCCTTTAATGTTGGGTTTTTTTGTTTGTTTCTTTCTTGGGGGGCCTTTGTTTTTTGTTTTTTTTTTTAATTTGTTTTGTTTTCTTTTTCCCTTTTTGTCTTTCTTCATTGCTCAGTCTCTCATCTCTCTGTATCTTCCTTCTCTTTCTGTTCCCTGAATACCTGGCGTTGCTTACCTCTACGCCTTCTAGCAGGTTGTACTGTAACACCTGAGCGCGACTTCCCCAGACATTATAGCTGTACCAGTGGGATCCCTGGGAACGCTGTGGTTCCTTAACCTTTCTGATTCTTATTTATTCATTCTTTTCTTTTCTTTGGCCTCCCCTTTCCATTTTTCTCCATTTCATAGTATCTCATCTCTCCACTCCAATGGGAAGCTCCCCTAGCATTCTTTTTTGTTTGTTTGTATGTTTTTGGCTTCTGTTCCTCTCTCCTCTCACCCAAATCCATCATAGCTCCACACAACAATCTCCCCACTGCATCCTGCCTACCTGCACTGTGCGCCTGACATCACACCACCAAGCAGCACAGGCACGGCCTACTGGAACCTCCCCTGCACTGATTACCGACCACCTCCGAAGGCTGTAGTAAGTGCCACAAACAACCTGTCCCAGTGACTCCTCCTCAGCTAGACCTGCCCTGCTGTACCATATCTGAGTGACTGACCCTGCCAGTTGAAGAAGGAGGCAAAAAGTATTGTGCCCAAAGACGAGCAAACAACAAAGAACACACAGTCCACCTGCTCAGACTTAGTCAAATTTTTTTTTTAAAAAAGGGACGAAACAAACAAATCTAGAATCAATACACGAGAAAAATAACTACTGAATGCCCCAAAGACAGCAGACAATATAAAAACATTTACAAGAACAGGATAGGATAGTTCCAGGAGGAATCCAAAATAAAACACCAGATGACTCTCCTGTGGAAGAAAATGCACTAGAACTACCTGAGAGGGAATTCATATCTCTAATACTCAGAATTCTCCAAGAACTGAGGCAAAAAGCTGACAAACATGAGGAAAAAACAGACAAATTCAGGGAAAATACGGACAAAAAAATTGGAAGAATTCAGGAAAATAATGCAGAACAAAATGCCAAAATAAATTCACAACTAGAAATTATACAAAGACAACAATTAGAAATCCAAAAGAAAAAAACAAGATTTCAGAAATGGACAATGTCAGAGAAGGGGTGAGAAGCAGATTTGAAACAGTGGAAGACAGGATCAGTCGAATTTAAGACAAACACTTGGATACAACTCTGTTTCAGGAAAACTCAGAAAAAAGAACAAAGAAAAATGAAGAGAACCTGAGAGTTATGTGGGACACAATGAAAAGCAAAAATCTGCAAGCGCTTGGAATTCCAGAACAGGGGGAGAAAACAGAAAACACAGAGAAGATCATTGAGGAACTGCTGACAGAAAACTTCCCCAATATCATGGAAGATGAAAAGCTGGCCATCCAAGAACCTCAACGAACCCCATATAGAACAGACCCCAAAAGAAAATCACCAAGGTATATCATATTCACACTCACCAAAACCAAAGACAAAGAATCCTGAGAGCAGCTCGTGAAAAACAAGAAGTCACATACACAGGAGAAACAATAGAACTAAGCTCAGATTATTCGGCAGAAACCATGCAGGCAAGAAGGCAATAGGATGACATACATAAAATCTTTAAAGAAAAAAACTCTCAGCCAAGAATAATATATCCTGCAAAACTCTCATTCAAATTTGATGGTGAAATTAGGTCATTTCCAGATAAACAGAAATTAAGGGAATATGTAAAAGTCAAAACAAACTTACAAGAATTATTAAAGCGAGTTCTTCGACCTGAGAACAAACAGCTTCAGCTCACAGGCAGAACCTAGGATGCAGGATCCTACCAGCCAGATACCAACCTAGGAAATGAACTCTCGAGGAATATCCAAAACCAAAATAAATACAACCAGGAATCAGAGCAGTTAATCAGTAAATGACAACAACATCAAAACGATAAAAGAGGGAATAAACGGCATAGGTATAGAACCTTCTAATGGAGAGGAAGGCAAGGCAATACCAAGTAATGGTAGACTGCTTCAAACTTAGAAAGGTAAGGGTAAAATTAATGGTAACCACAGAGAAAGTTAACAAACATACTCATAAAAAAAAAAGGGGGGAAAACATAAAGTCTAATCAAAAACAAAACCTACCAAAAAAAAAAGAGAAATGAAAAAAAAATCCAGAAACAAAAGTAACTCAGCACAAGAGAGTAAGAAGAACAAAGAAAACTTTAGCACCACAAAAAAAAGCACTACAAAATGACAACAACAAACCCATGTCTATCAATAATCACACTGAATGTAAATGGACTCAATGCACCCATAAAGAGTTGGAGAGTGAAAGAATGGATAAGAAAACAGGATCCATCAATATGCAGTCTACAGGAGACACACCTTAGAAACAAAGATGTGAATTTATTAAAAGTCAAGGGTTGGAAAAAAATATATCAAGCTAACAACTACCAAAAAAGAGCAGGAGTGGCAATTCTAATCTCAGATAAAATAGACTTTAAAACAAAATCTACCATAAAAGACAAAGAAGGACACTATATAACGATTAAGGGGACAATCCATCCTGAAGACATAACCATAATAAACATCTACGCTCCCAATGACAGGGCTCCAAAATACATAAAACAAACTCTAACAACACTGAAAAGAGAAATTGACAGTTCCACAGTAATAGTAGGAGACTTCAACACACCACTCTTAGTAAAGGATAGAACAACTAAGAAGAAACTCAGCAAAGGTACAGAAGACCTAAAGGGCTCAATCAGCCAACTTGACCTCATAGACATATATAGAACACTCCATCCAACCACTGCAAAGTACACATTCTTTTCCAATACACATGAAACGTTCTTCAGAATAGAGCACATCTTAGGCCACAGAGCAATCCTCAACAAGATTGAAAACGTTGAGATAATTCAAAGTATCTTCGCTGACCACAATGCCATCAAGGTAGAAATTAACAATAGAAACAGCACGGAAAAAAAATCATCTACATGGAAACTGAATAATACCCTGCTTACACATCACTGGGTAATAGAAGAAATCAGAGATGGAATCAAAAAATTACTAGAATCAAATGAGAATGAAAACACATCATACCAAAACTTTTGGGACACAGCAAAGGCACTCCTCAGAGGACAATTTATAGCAATAGATGCACATATCAAAAAAGAAGAAAGGGACAAAATCAAAACATTAACTACAGAACTCAAACAAATAGAAAGAGAACAGCAAAAAAAGCCCACAACCACTGGAAGAAAGGAAATAGTAAAGATCAGAGCAGAAATCAATGAAATAGAGAACAGAAAAACAATAGAAAGAATCAACAAAACCAAAAGTTGGTTATTTGAAAGAATCAACGAAATTGACAAACCACTGGCCAGACTGACAAAAGAAAAACAGGAGAGGACACAAATAACCCAAATAAGAAATGAAATGGGGGACATTACAACAGATCCAACTGAAATAAAAAGGATTATAACAGAATATTATGAAAAACTATACTCCAACAAATTTGAAAACCTAGAGAAAATGGATAAATTTCTAGAAACACACAGACTACCCAAACTACACCAAAGTGATGTTGATAATCTGAACAGACCCATAACAAGAGAAGAGATTGAAAAAGTAATAAAACAACTCCCAACCAAAAAAATCCCTGGCCCAGATGGCTTAACTGGAGAATTCTACAAAACATTTACAGAAGCGCTTGTAACAGTACTACTCAAGAGCACAGAAGAGGAAGCAACACTTTCAAATTCATTCTATGAAGCCAGCATAATGCTGATACCAAAAGCAGGCAAAGATGTCACAAAAAAAGAAAATTACAGACCAATACCTCTCATGAATATAGACGCAAAAATTCTAGCCAATAGAATTCAACATCATATCAAAAAAATAATACACCACGACCAAGCAGGATTCATACCAGGTATGCAACAACGGTTCAACATTAGAAAATCAATCAACATAATCTACCACATAAATAAAAGGAAAGAAAAGAATCACATGATCATCTCAATTGACGCAGAAAAGGCATTTGACAAAGTCCAACACCCATTCCTGATAAAAACTCTCAATAAAATAGGTATAAAAGGGACATTTCTCAACATAATAAAGGGCATCTATGCAAAACCAACGGCCAACATCATTCGTAATGGAGAGAGGCTGAAAACATTACCCTTGAAAATAGGAACAAGACAAGGATGCCCTTTATCACCACTCCTATTTAACATTGCGCTGGAACTTCTAGCTAGAGCAAAAAGGCAAGAAAAAGAAATAAAGGGCATCCAAATTGGTAATGAAGAAGTTAAACTGTCCCTGTTTGCAGATGATACGATACTATACACAGAAAACCCTAAAAACTCCACGAGAAATCTACTGGAACTAATAGAAAGATTCAGCAGAGTAGCAGGATAAAAGATAAACATTCAAAAATCAGTTGGATTTCTATACACTAATAAGGAGAACGATGAAAAGGAAATCAGGAAAACAATACCATTTTCAATAGCCCCTGAAAAGACAAAATACTTAGGAATAAATCTGACCAGGGATGTAAAAGACCTATACAAAGAAAACTACAAAACCCTACTGCATGAAACCCAAAGGGATCTACATAAATGGAAAAACATACCATGCTCATGGATAGGCAGACTCAACATTGTGAAAATGACAATTCTACCCAAAGCAATTTACAAATACAACCCAATCCCGATCCAAATACCAACAACATTCTTCAAAGAGATGGAAAAACTAATCATTAACTTTATACGGAACAGGAAGAAGCCCCGAATAACTAAAGCACTACTGAAGAAGAAGAAAAAAGTTGGAGGACTCACACTACGTGAGTTCAGAACCTACTATACAGCTACAGTAGTCAAAACAGCCTGGTAGTGGTACAATGAGATACACTGACCAATGGAACAGAATTGAGAACCCAGATGTAAATCCATCCACCTACGGTCACCTGATCTTCAACAAGGGCCCAAAGTCCATCAAATGGGGAAAAGACAGTCGTTTTAACAAATGTTGCTGGCAAAACTGGATATCCATCTGCAAAAAAATGAAACAGGACCCATACCTCACACCGTACACAAAAACTACTTCACAATGGATCAAAGACCTGAATATAAAGCCTAAAACTATAAAGTTCACAGAAGAAAAAATAGGACCAACACTTCAGGCCTTAATACACAGCATTAACAGGATACAAACCATAACCATCAACGTACAAAACCTAATAGATAAGCTAGATAACTGGGATCTTCTAAAAATCAAACACCTATGGTCTTCAAAAGACTTCATCAAAAGAGTAAAAAGAGAACCTACAGACTGGGAAAAAATTTTTGGACAGTACAAGTCAGACAAAGGTCTAATCTCCATAATCTACAAGAAAATCCAACACCTCTACAACAAAAAGACAAATAATCCTAGTAAAAAAATGGGCAAAGGAAATGAACAGACACTTCACCAAAGAAGACGTTCCAACGGCCAACAGACACATGAGGAAATGTTCGCGATCGCTAGCCATTAGAGAAATGCAAATTAAAACCACAATGACATACCATCTCATCCCGGCATTACTGGCACGAATCAAAAACACTGGAAATAACAAATGTTGGAGGGGCTGCAGCAACATCGGAATGCTTATGCACTGCTGGTGGGAATGCAAAATGATACAACCATTTTGGAAAATGATACGGCGCTTCCTCAGAAAGCTAGAAATAGACATACCATTTGATCCAGCAATCCCACTCCTAGGAATATATCCTAGAGAAATAAGAGTCGTCACTCGAATAGACATATGCACACCTACGTTCATGGCAGCATTGTTCACAATAGCAAAATGATGGAAACAACCTAGATGCTCATCAACAGATGAATGGATAAACAAACTATGGTACATACACACAATCGAGTACTATGCAACGAGAAAGAACAAGAATGAATCTGAACCATCTCATAACATTGGTGAAACTGGAGGACATTATGCAGAGTGAAATAAGTCAATCACAACAGGACAAATACTGTATGAAACGCTCTATTGTAAAAACCCATGAAAAAGTTCACACACAAAATGTAACAATGTTCGTTGGTTACCAGGGATGGGAGGGGTGGTGGGGGGAATGCTAGATAGATAATGGATAGGTGGTGTCTTGGGTAGGGGGTGGGGCAGTATACAATGCAGGAGAGACTAGCACGACTTGTACTGGGAAGGGTCGTGGAGGCCCCACGGACACATCCAGGCTCCCTGAGGGACTGGATTGCTGGGCGGAGGGCTCTGGGGATCGTGTTCTCGGGTAACGTCTAGCTCAATTGGCATGACACGGCTTGTGAAGACAGTGCTCTACATTTTGCCTTGGTGGGTGGTGTCTGGGGTATTGGAAGACTGTGGGCGGCCATCTGGGGTGCTCCGCTGGTCTCATCCCTTCGGGAGCAGGGGAGAGTGAAGGGAGCAGGATACAGGGAGAAGATTAGTCCGGAGGACTAGCTGTCCACAGCTGCCAAGGCCTCCACCGGACTGAGTCCAGTGTAGCTGGATGGTGCCCGGCTGCCACCACTGACTGCTCTGACCGGGATCGCAGCAGAGGGTTCTGGATGGAGCTGGAGAAGGATGTACAGCATAATTCTAACTCACAAAAAGGAAGACCAGATTTACTTGCCTGGAGGAAACTGGAGAAGCCCCGGGAGTATGGCCCCCAGATACCCTTTTAGCTCAATGGTGAAGTTACCTCCGAGGTTCACTGTTCAGCCTGGGAGTGGACAGCCCCGTAAAACCAAATGAGACTAACAAGGTACAGGATTCCAGTGACAAGGGCCAGAGAGCAGAAGGGGACAGGGAAGCTGGTGCCGGGGAACCCAAGGTTGAGTAAGGATATTGTTGATGTGTTGTGAGATTGTTAACCATTGTCATAGGGCAACATTTGTAGTAACTGTTGAATGGGAAACTGTTTTGTTCTGTATGCCTTCATCTTAAGTGAGAATAACAGCACAATTCGAACAGCATAGTCATTGTCGCTGGGCTGTGCATGTAGAAATTTTTGAAATGGTGTATCTTTGGCTATGTGTATTTTCACAAAACAAAAAAAGAGGTTAAGAAGTTAGAGGGTAGATATGTTGTGGGGTTGTTGGCCAATGTTATAAAACAACATGTGTACTTCTATTTCATGAGGGAGACTGTTGGTTCTGTGGGCCTTCACCTGAAGTACAATAAAAAAAAATTAATTAAGTTAAAAAAATAACAAAACAAAACTTGGGGGAGGGGAGGTTTAGTTGAGTAAAGAAACCAACCTTTTGGTTAGCAGCCGAGCTCTTAACCTCCGTGCCACCAGGGCTCCAAACTGACTAAAGAATCTCCAAATAGGATTTAGGATGTTGAAGAATCTTGTTCCAGTTTGAAAAGCCAAATGGATTAGCTAGGATTGGAAAGACACACACAAAATCTCACAGTTCATAAATCTTAAGAATACCATGAAAAATGAACACTGTAAAATGGGATTAGTCTTTAGTTCTTTGAAATGTAATAACACATTAAATCATAAAATCCTGATTTTGAAAGCATCTTAAGTATATATGAAAAGTGATTAAAATTTAAGTTCATTTAATAAGTTCAGTTAACTTGCTGCAGCTTTTACACTTGCAACTATGTTGTCTTATATTACCAAATAATATAAAAATTCAGGATCTATGTTCAACAATGTGAAATATGACCATTAAATTAAAACATTAAAAAGACCACAAACTTAAGAATAATGGCTAAATCTCAATCAGACACTGCAAAATGGTAAATAAAACAAAAATCTCAGTGTTTTAAAAAAAAGTTATTTTGGCTTTGAACCTGTGTTTAAATAAGGAGATTTCCAGTAGTCTGGGAATTTATATTTCATAACTCTGTGGGAGTGTGCTAAGGACCATTTTATAAAAATTTCTGTCAATATCACTGAACGACATTTTCTTCTATGGGTTAGCGATTAAAGAGAAAAACATTTCTTAAAAGTTAATTTAACTGATGATATTATTAAATGAATACAATCTCATCATTTTCCACAAGTATTCCTTATCAACTGGTAACACCTACATCCCCATAGCAGGCACATAATAAATATTTCTTAAATAAATGAATGAAAAGCTCAAAGGCCTGAGATTCCTGTATAGGCAGTCCCCAGATTATGAACAAGTTCCATTCCTAAATCTGTCTTTAAGTTGAATTTGTACATAAGTGGAATAGCCAGGTACGATTCATATCTAACATCAGTTAGTCAAATGTTAGTCATCAGTTAGTCTTAGTATACAGTATACAGTACAGAGTGGGCCTTTCTATGCATAAAAAACACTTCTATGTATTAAAGAAACCTTCCAGATACACTAAAACATCTTTAACATAATACAGTAATTATAACAATAATGTTTTGATGCACATCGCAAAGTAGCACCTGTTTGTTATTATGAACCATTGTACGCACCTCGAATTTTTAATATAATCAGCTTTACAGAGGTTGGTTCGTAAGTATGGGTTGTAGAGAAGTCGGAAGTTCATAACCTGGGGACTGCCTGTAGTCTGAAATTTCATGACCTACCTTCTCTTAGAAGTCTACTTCAACAAGCATACTGCCAAAGATGTTAAGTTTTTATGAAGACGAAGAGATTTTCCTTTGGGACTACAGGGGTCTCCGTATACACTCCCTCTAAGAGACTAAACAGCACCATATTAACACTTCATGACATACCTGGAGCAAACTGTCAGAGATCTCTATTGATCAATAAAAGCTTGTATTCAAACAAATACTTTGTTGTCAAGTTGATAGCTCAACAACCCCTATCTACAGGTTGGAAGGCTAAAGAGGCCCTAAGAAATCAATGAAGATACCACAAGAGTTCCCTTGGGTACCCTGCTAATTTAACAAGGATTAAACTACAATATCCTTAGGTAAATCACTTAACTTCAATTTCCTCATCTGTAAAAATAGAGGCTGGCCCACTCTAAGATTCTATGATTAAGTGATTCAAGAAAGTAAAACAAATTTACCTTAAATATTCCTTTAGAAGGTACAATGCTTCAAAGGTCCTATATAAAAATGGATTTTAACCCTGTTTGGGTGATGGATAGCTTTGAGACTCCAATAAAGCTACTAACACCCCTTATCAAAAGAATTCCCCCACGGACAAAATTTCGTATTTAATATCAGGAGAGCTTAATGACCCTCTGAAGTGGTCAATGGACCTTATGTTAGAAACTTCTGGTCTGTAAATTTAAATAGAATTCAATAAATTGGAGGAGTGTTAATAAGTTTGGGGGAAAAAAAAAAAGCAGTACTCTGTACCGAATTCCTTTTTTTTTTTAAAACAAATAAGATTTATTTTACATTTCAAACAACAGTCAAGAGGAAGAAATGAGTTTTATCATTCTCAGGGACATGGTTTTAAACAACTGAAAAGCACTAACTTAGATAATTGAACTATCCTAGTAAATCAGGGTCACTATGGGTCAGAATCAACTCAGTGGCAATGAGTTTGGTTTGGTTTAGTAAATCAGGAGTCCCTAAGTGGCACAAACAGTTAAGTGCTTAACAACTAGCCGAAGGGTTGGCAGTTTGAGCCCACCCACTCAGAAGACAAGCCTGGAGCTCAGCTTCCAAAAGGTCACACAGCTTGAAAACCCTATGGAGAGTTCTATACTGCACACATGGGGTCACTGTGAGTCAGGATCGACTTGATGGCAACTAACAACAACAATAACAGTAAATCAGAGTTGCAGATGGGTGATAACCAAACTATTATGATGGTATCATGTCAATCTCAATTCTGATGAATCAACTGTTAATGAAAATGTTTATTTAGAATTTCAAATTTAAACAAATATTTGTTTAATTTCCCTCATGCAGACAATCCATTTGGAGACAGGACTTCAATAAAAATACAAAACTAAATATGAAAAACTGAATTACTATGGCTTAAATTTCTGAAGGATTAAACACCAATCATGTATTTTAAAAGTTGAACAGTTTTGTCCCATTCCATCCGGGGCAAAGGAGAATGAAGAAAACCAAAGACACATGGCAAATGTTAGTCCAAAGGACTAATGGACCACAACTACCACAGCCTCCACCAGCCTAAGACCAGAACAACTAGATGGTGTCCAGCTACTACCATGACTACTCTAACAAGGATCACAATAGAGGATACTAGACAGAGTGGGAGAAAAATGTAGAACAAAATTCAAATTCACAAAAAAAAACCCCAGACTGGTCTGACAGAGACTGGAGGAACTCCGAAACTATGGCCTCCAGACACCTTTGTAACTCAAAACTGAAGTCACTCCCAAAGTTCACCCTTCAGCCAATGATTACACGTCTATAAAACAAACAGTAACACACGTGAAGAACGTGTTTCTTAGCTCAATCATGTAAACGAAACCAAATGGGTGACACCTGCCCAAAAGCAAGGCCTAGAAAGCAGGAAGAACAGGAAAATGAGACAAATGGAAACAGGGAACCTGCAATGGAGAAGGGGAGAGTGCTGACACATCATGGGGATTGCAACCAATGTCACAAAACAATTTGTGTATAGATTGTTGAATGAGAAACTAATTTGCTCTGTAAACTTTCACCTAAAGCATAATAATAAAAAAGAAAGTTTTATTGCATCCTAGTTTATAATTAAGATTGGTTAAGTCTGTTGAGCTATAACATGAACTTGGTCATTATTTATATTTCTAAGAAAATTTTTTGAAACACTTTTTAAATGTAAAAGGAAAGTAAGTCGAGGGGCATAAATTATCACAAAGCGGGAAAGAAAAAACAATTATGCAATTTTGTGGAGGTTAATTAAAAATAAGCAAATGATACTATTATTAAGGTTTTATAAATCATCTGCAGAATAAGCCAAAAGGATGCTAATATCTAATTTTCTCAGTCTGTTTCCAACATACTCTTTTGTGCAAGCTTCTCTTAGGATTTATCTTGTCTAAAGTGGATCTCCAGAGAACCAGCAAAGAAGAAATTCTGTGATTATTTTCTGATGCATTGAAGGGAGAAGCCTTTCCAGTACTGAATTTGATGAAAATAATGACTTTGTCCCAATTGTGATAGCAACAGTCCTGTCAGTAACACAAAAGTAAAATGGCTATAATTTCTGAAGTATTTCTTTTGTCTTTTTAGTTAAACTATACCTAATTTTCTTAAAGGGAGTTTTTTTCCATTAAGTTGCAAAATCATAAATTAAGCATTTTTATTATAAATTACAAATTACAGTTTGTTCAGTTCACAAAAGAAAGAACATTTAAACAACAAGCTTATATAACCTACTTACAGCAACATGGATTCTGAATTCTTCAATGTTCCACTTACAAATTACTTAAGGATTATGAATACAGCACTGTGTTTACTTAAATAATTGCACATTTTTCTCATGTGAATAACATTATGAAAATGGACCACAAAATGAAGCAAATATCTGGATCTCAGTCCACAGCCAAGCTTATAACCTAATTTATCTCCTAGATTCTTACTCTTACTTATTAGAAAATGGTACACTGCAAAGATCAGTAGCTGAGTTAAATTAAAATCTAGATTTAATGCTTCTTTTTTATTCAGCCATTTCTTTAGCTTTCTAAGTTCTACTTAGAGCTAAAGATATATTGAGTGAGAATTTACGGGGCTGACTTCACAGATGAATGGCTGTATGCATGACAACAGGCACTTAGAGTTAAAAAACCAAGGTTTTACTCCCATGACTTGCCACTAACCTGCTTTTGTGAAACAAGGCATATAACAATACTTGGGAACTCTGTTTTTGCCATCTGTAAAATAAGGATGCTGGCGTAGGTGATCTCCAAGGTCACTTCCATATTTATGTGAATATATGACTGACTAACAGCGTAAGAGTAAGTATGAGAATGTGGACACAAATATGCATATAGGAATAGAAAATGGCAAAGAAATTTGAAAAAAAATTTAATGCTTTACCTTTACACCTTTCACAGTTTGAGTTTGGCGTTATAATAAAGAAAGGCCCAGAAGGTCCACTGTTCTTGTTGTTGTTGTTAGCTGTCATCAAGTTGATTCTGACTCATGGCAACCCCGTGTATGCAGAGTACGACTGCTTCATAGGGTTTTCTTGGCTATAATCTTAATGAAAGCAGATCACCAGGACTTTTCTTCTGTAGTCCTGCTGGGTGGGTTTGAACTGCCAACCTTTAGCTTAGCAGTCAAGTACAAACCATTTGTGCTACCTAGAGACAGAAGACCCACTACTCTGACCCAAATCCCCAGCTCCCTCCTTTCATGCTGCCACTATTCTAGTGTTCATAAGGAGTATAACCTAAGAGTGTGCTTTCTGCCTAATACAACCATTCCCATGATTCATCTACACTGGAGGCTGGTAAACTTTTCTGCAAAGAGACAGACAGCACATATTTTAGGTTTTACAGGCTAACTGTCACAACTACTCAACTCTGCCACGGTAGCATGAAAGCAACCACAAACTATACATACCATAAGGGGCAGGATGGCTATGTTCTAATAAAATTTTATCTAGAAAGAAAGGCTGTCTTAGAGGAAGTAGAACCAGAATGCTCCTTAGAAATAAGGATGGCAATACTTTGTCTTGCTTACTTTGGACATGTCATGAGGAGAGATCAATCACTGGAGAAGGTCATCATGCTTGGTAAAGCAGAGGGTCAGTGAAAAAGAGGAAGACCCTCAATGAGATAGGCTGACACAGTGGCTGCATTAATGGGCTCAAACACAGCAATGACTGTGAGGATGTCACACGTCCAGGCAACATTTTGTTCTGTTATACATAAGGTCACTATGAGTTGCATCTGACTTGAAGGTACCTAACAACAACAAATGATAAGAGCTGGTCCTTGACTCTTCTTGATCTTGGCAAATATGTTCCTAGTACCACTGTATCAAGCTTTTAGTGCTACTGCATCTCTCTTCCCTCCCCCTCCCCCATTAATCCCAAACTACAACTTCACAATCTTACCCATCCTGAGCCCCAAATGTCAGCATTACAACTGCTCACCATTGACTCAGGGAAGGTAGTAAAGAAATAGAGACAAGAAAAAAGAGGATAGAGGGCAGGCTCAGGTGGGGGACAGGTGAGTGGTCATCTCCCTTTTCCTGAATCTAAAAAGCAGCCAGGTGCTACTTACTGTGAATTTAAATTAAAATGTTGTCTACTTTAATGGGAACAAAGAACATTTCATTTTATGCAAAGTGCTCCCTAATGAAAGAACTCAGTTATAACAGGGGAAAAAAACACTGTAAGCTTTATTCTTATGCTTTTATCTAGATCACCCTGCCTCCAGCTGTGAAACTGACTGATGTTTTTAAAGCTCCCAAGGAGCCTCTACTAGTAACCATGGTAACTGCTTCAAAACAGTACAAAAAAGTAGGAGGAGACAGGAATTTGAGAACAAAAACCGTTTTCTTGATTTTCATCAAATGAGGTTATAGTAACAAGAGATAGGCTGACGGCTGGGCAAAGGTCTCAAGATTATTCTATACAGAGCCTTCAGGGCACTTTATCTCTCAGCCCCAGGGGGTCTAGTACCTCAATGGATCACTTTACCTTACCCAGGAGTGATCCCTAAAAGCTAATTTAGTCATTTACACTGAACAATTTCTTATAAATGCAATTAATATTTCTGCCAGGAGGTCAGTGAATTTGTTTTCCAGCAGAGAAGCTTAGTTGGATAAATCAAATTAAGACCACAAGGTTGTTTAGTAAGTATACAAATCTGAGCTGAGAAGGTACCTAACTATAGTTTTAAAATAAAGCTGCCCAACTAATTTTACTCAACCTTTGTTGGTCAAAAAGTTTTCATCAAATGTTCTTCTTTTAAAGCCCTTCAGTGGGAGAATGAAGAAAAACAAAGACACAAGGAAAAGATCAGTCCGAAGGACTAATGGACCACAACTACCACAGCCTCCACCAGAGTGAGTCCAGCACAACTAGGTGGTGCCCAGCTACCACCACCGACTGCTCTGACAGGGATCACAATAGAGGGTCCTGGACAGCTGGGAAAAAATGTAGAACAAAATTCTAACTCACAAAAAAAAAAAAAGACGACACTTAACTGGTTTGACAGAGACTAGAGAAACCCCAAGAATATGACCCCCGGACACCCTTTTAGCTCAGTAATGAAGTCACTCCTGAGGTTCACCCTTCAGCCAAAGATTAGACGGGCCCATAAAACGAGACTAAATGGGCATACGAGCCCAGGGGCAAGGATTGAAAAGGAAGGAGGGGACAAGAAAGCTGGTAATAGGGAACCCAAGGTCAAGAAGGGGAGAGTGGTGATATGTCGTGTGGCTGGCAACCAATGTCAAGAAACAATATGTGTACCAACTGTTTAATGAGAAGCTAGTTTGTTCTGCAAACCATCTAAAGTACAATAAAAAATAAAGTTAAAAAAAAAACAAAACTTCAGCAACCTTTTCAGTTATTTAAATAATTCATTTGACAGCTGAGAGTCTACCATGTTTTAGGCACTGTATAAGACAAGACACGGGGTATATCACTATAAAGAAAACAGCAAAACTCATGCCTTTATAGAACTTACAATCTAATGGAGAAGAGAGATATTAAATACATAATTCCAAATTGTGGTTAATGTGCCATGAAGAAAAAATAAAAGGTATTTACTAGGATATAAACTAAGGCTTCTTTGATATATAAAGAGACCTAATGCTGAGAGCTATTGATGCTGGATTACGGGTACCAAACTCATTGCCATCGAGTCAATTCTGACTCATGGTGACCCCACGTTATTTCAGAGTAGAACTGTGTGTAGGGTTTTCAATGGCTATAATCTTATGGAAATAGATCACCATGCCTTTCTTCCACAGTGCCTGGGGTGGATTTGAACTGCCAACCTTTTGGTTAGCAGCTGACAGCAAAGCATTTGTGTCACCCAGGAGCCCTGGATTATGGTTATACAGGAATTAATTACACTCTCCACTCCTGTATATGTTGGGAAATTTTCAAAATAAAAGTTAAAAAAAATGAAGGAAATAATAAGACATACTAGAGCCCTAGGATGAAAGACCTGAAAAGTAAGCAGGTGTTAAATAGGCAAACATGGCAGGGAAGAGTGTTCTCTGGGCCCAAGGAAGAGCAGAGGCATCCACCCAGAGGACAGGGAGCTTGGCACACTGAATAAATTAAAACAGATTAACAGATAGCCTAGCCTCTATAAACTTCTTTTTCTTTTAAACTCAAGCAAAAGCTAAAAAAATTTTTACATCCAAAAATTACAGATGAAAAATATTCCAAATAATAGTAATGGAAGCTAACCTTTATTGAGCCTTCACTAAGTGCCAGTATGCTAAGAGTTAATACGCTCTATATACATGCATCAGGACAATGTATAAGAAAGATACAATTATTCTTAGTTTGCAGAGGAGAAAACTGAGGCACACTAGGGCTAACTGTGCCTTGGTCATTTCACAAAATGGAATAGAATAAGATGATATAAAGGTCTTTCTAGCTTTTAAACTTTATGTTTTGCTGATTACATTACTAATTTTTTTCCATGCCAGAAGTTCTACCTATAGTAATTTAGTCTGTATGGTATAATTTAGACAATTTCCTAAATTTCAACAATTCATTCACTCATTCAACAAATTATTCACTGGTCATCTTGGTGCCAGGTACTCTTCTAGGTGCTAGGAATATTGCAGTAAGCATAAGAGTTAACAATTTCTGCCTTCATGGGACTTATTATAATTTAGTAGGGGGAGACATATAATAAATAAAACATGTAAGTAAACATTACAGTATATTAGAATATGATAAGTACTATGGAGAAAATAAATCAGGGAAGAAGTATAGGAATCACTAATTCTCCCATGCCTATCATGAGCAGGAATTTGTTAGGCACTAAGGCAAACAAGGAGCCCTGGTAGTGCAGGGGTTAAGAGCCTGGCTGCTAACCAAAAGGCTGGCAGTTCAAATCCACCAGCCGCTCCTTGGAAACCCTATGGGGCAGTTCTACTCCATCCTATAGGGTTGCTATGAGTCGGAATCGACTCAACAGCAAAGGGTTTGGTTTGCTTAAGGCAAATAAAGACAAGCAACACCTAAGTCCCTGCCCTTGGGCTGATTCTACAAAAGAGAAAGAAGTCCCTGGGTAATACAAATGGTTAATATACCCAAGCTGCTAACCAAAAGGTTGGAGGTTTGAGTCCATCCAGAGGCAACTCAAAAGAAAGGCCTGGCAATCTACATCTGAAAAATCAGCCACTGAAAACCCTATAAAACACAGTTCTACTCTGACACACGTGGGGGTGCCATGAGTCAGAATTGACTTGTTTATTACAAAAGAGAAAAACAAAGTGCTATGGGAACACACAGGAAAAAGCCACAAGGCAGAAGGAATTAAGTTCCAAGCTGGAGTTTGCTCTCTTAAACATGAAAAAATTAAAAAGAACAGCCTAAAAAGAATGCAACAGACCTATTTTTTGGGAGGAGAGGGGCTATTGCTGAGATAATAAAAAGCTTTTATTTTCACAACTTGAGTCATCACATGCATTTGTTTTTGTGGTTTTTTTTTTTGTTTGTTTTGTTTTAGGGTTGTTTTTTTTTTTAATATTTTCTTTTTTGTTGTTGATGGGAATATACACAGCACAACATACATCAATTCAACAATTTCTACATGTACAATTCAGTGACACTGATTATATTCTTCATGTTGTGCAACCGTTCTCTCCCTCCTTTTCAGAACTGTTCCTCCCGCATTAACATAAACTCACTGCCCCCTAAGTTTACTCTCTAATCTTTTGAGTTGCCCCTGAGAGATCTACATTTTAAAACTTCTATAAAACTTTATTGGATAAATATGTAAAGAAGATTTGAAAAAACAGACACAAACTATCTTCCTGTTTGGGAAAACTATTGTTAAGACAAAAACCAATCTCAAAGTTAAAAGCTTAATACAAATGAAATAAAAAATACAATTTTTTTTAGAAATATATTCATATAAGAGTCTATACTATGGTTAAAAGGGTAAATGTATAAGAGAAGTCAAGGAAATTTTGAAAAAAGAAGAGGAGAGACATACTCTAATGATATGAAAACATTTATTAATATGCTTTTTTTCATTTGCATTTCCTTACACTGGCCTACCTACTATTCTATGAGTTACATTGATTTTCTTGGAAAAGATTAGGAATGAAAAGAGAAAGAAATAGCTAATATTCACCTTCTGAATTTAAAAAAAGGATATAACAACAAGATAAATCTTGAAAGCCTGACTTTTTCCAAAGAAGGATTTTTTTAAACATCAATATTTTCTGACCAAGTCTAAAAGATTCATATTATAGAGTTTCTTCTATAGTAGAGAAGACATCCCTTCTGCTCATGACAGCTATAACAGGAGGCATGCTACCTAGGGTAAAAGATATGATCTAGAAAATGTGTAAATTAAAGTCCCAAACACACACATATACCCACCACTACGACCACCACCACCCTTACCACCACTACTAACAATAACCCCTGACCCCCCACCACATACACACATACACACACACCCAGCACAAGATGGGGTTAACCCAAACCCAAACCCAAGCCATTGATACTGAGTCGATTCTGACTCACAGCAACCCTACAGGACAGAGTAGAACTGCCCCATAGAGTTTGCAAGGCGCAGCCAAATTTTTAACCACTGCACCACCAGGATTTCCAAGCTGGGATTAGCCACATCAAAATACACGTGCAGGGACACAGTCAGGTTGAGAAAGGAACTGAGATTAGCTCCGGAGTCTCCCTTTTCTCCCATGTACGATGGAAGACATTAGGAAATTTCTCTGTGCTCTCAAGCAGTATAAGATAAATTAACGTATGATGTGGAACAGAGAGTTTGCCAGGAGAGGTCAACTATGACAGAGGCAAAGTAACTCCATAGCAGAGGCCTAGAAGAGAGACCAATTGGCCAGGAAGCCAATGGGAAGCCCTAGCCAGTCATCAGGTTACCAATGACACCAAAGAAGATGACCAATGCACCCTGAGAGCCAAGAGAACAGATTTCAACTTATTATCAGTTGCAAACTTCAGTCGCAGATATCTGTACAACACCCAAGGAGAGTTTTGATAGTACCTCAGTGGTCACAATTCCAAGGAGCAGCCCTGACCAGTTGAAAGGAGAGCAGGAAGAAACCAGAGGCTATAAGTTGATTAGAAGATGACACATGGACAACAAAGTCACACAAGCCACATACACCCAGCCTGTATGCCTGGATTCCACCTTGGAAAGGTGTGAAGGAGGAGATGATATCTGAATGGCTCAGTATCCAAACTGAGACTGCAATAACCAAAGAAATGAAGTCAAGTTACTAGATAGCACCTAGTTTACCAGACTGGAATAACTCTAGTGTTTTTCCTCCAGTTACTCAGTGGCCAAGGCTTATTAGAAAGAAGAGATGAATTATAAAAAATAAAGAAGCTACATTTTCTTTGAGTAAGCTTGTAATCCTTCTACAGATGTTATGATGATTATCTTACGTGAGAATTCAATAGAAATACCTTCTGACACAGTGCAAAACATCACTTTAAAAGTAACAGTGGACTTCCAGTTCCAGATGGCATCTATCCTTCTCCCTAAGTCAATCAGTAGAATCTGAAAATGTAGGCAGGCCACAGAACAAATGAGTAAAAAGCTACCAAAGATGGCCAGTACAACTCTGCTGGTAAATAGCAAATGCTGGTCACAGCATTTACTATGAGTCTAAAGTCTTTGTCAGAGGGCTTAAAGTGTGAACTTTGAGATGAAGATAATAAAAGCCTAGCGACAATCTCAATGGGCAGAGACCACGGAAAGGAAAAAAAGGAAGACAACTCAGAGCTACTCGGAACCCTTCCTGCAGAAAAATTCCTTCCCTACAGCAGAAATTGAGGGTGAGGTCCCAGCTTGTTAGCCTTTCCCTACAAATACATGATGAAGAAAAACAGAACTCTGCCTATATACACTTTTCCCCTCCCACGCACCAGAGTAAGTGGGAAGCCGACCTGCAGAGTCCTGTGGTCGGTCATAATATTCAGTGGGGAAGATAACGAGTAAAGGAGAATACTGTCCTTTACAAAGTTACACCAGTTACCAAGATTTCAGGGATTATCTTCAAACTACCAACATCAGAATCATCTTAGATGTTAAGGTATCACAACCTAGACTTTCTGAATCAGAATTTTGGGAGTGGGGCCAGGAATTTAAATTTTAACTGGGTCCCCAAGTGTTGACAACCACTGATTTAGACGTTCATTTGAAAATGTCGAAAAGAATAGCAAGGAATCACTAGCCACTTGATAAAAAACAATAGCACAAAAGAGAGGCAGTAAGGTGAAAAAGCAGAGGCACAATGACCCAAAGAAATAGAGTTAAGGAAAAAAAAAAGTAATAAATATTGTTAACTTTAATTGGTATGTTTAGAGAAATTCAAAAGGCTAATATGTCCAAAAAACAAGAAAAATCTGTTCTTAAAATGCAGTAATCATGGAACAAGAAAGAACTTTTGGAAATTAAAAATAACAATTACTTTCAAAATAAAATAACCTGACTTTCAGCAAAGGACAAGATGGAGAAAGCCCATTAAGCCTATCTCAGCACTGATTACAACTAAAAACTCTGGATGGAATATTAAATGTAACCCACCTGACGACTATGACAAGAACGCAATGGCAGGCGCACTGGCGAGGGAAGTCAGAGCAAAACTTCAAGAACAACCTAAGTCAAAACTTGAAGAACAACCAATATGCAGTGAATTTACTCTTAAGAACAAAAAATCTACCTTTATCTATGATTTTGATCAGAGGGTGGGCAGAGTCCCAGAATTACGCAGCAGGAATTGACAGCAGGAATTGACAGCAGAACTCCGAGACACACCTCCTCCTTCTGGTGGAGGGAACCTGCGAGCTAGAAGGAGGGAGTGCAAGGGAGAAGTCCCAGTTCCTTCTCTTTTTTTCCTCTCGTTTTTTATTCCTCTGTTGGCCATGCCCCAAAGCCAGCCCAAAAAATAACGCTTTACTGCCCAGATGGGCACTTAAAAGCCTAAGAGAAAATTCATCCCTCAGTCCCTCAGGGCCAGAGTAGTATGAAGAGGGTCAGAGGAAATCCTCACTACTATGTATTTTTCTCCCTTACTGCTTCAACCCAAGAGGACCCCAACTGGACATAACTGCACAAGGGGGAGGGATGGGAGGACCTAAGACTGAAAGAAAAAAACCACAACTTTCTAGAGAGAACACCTGGGAAAAGGTACTCCTGGGAAGCAGAGTATGAGGAAAGCCCCTAAGAGGAGAGTCACAGAGAAGATGATCTAATTCCACCAAGATACACATGTGTAGAACATACATAAGCATAGCAAAGGCTGGAGGAACTGAACTACAACAGAAATACCAGTGACCAACTAGAAAGATGTAGTAACACCAAGATGCTAATTCTCTCCCAAATTACTCTTTAACTCAATGCAATTCTAAGCCAAATCTCTATGTTTATTTTTTTACTTGATGAATATATTCTAAAGTTACTCTGTAAAAAATTAATACCAAAGAATAAACAAGACAAACATTCTGAAATACTAATAAGAAGAGACTTTAAAGCTATAATAGCATTAAAACACTACAATAATTATGCAGACAGAATTACATCAAAGGAACAGTAGTACAGACACATAAACACATGTATATGTGGGAATTTTATATATGATAAAGGCAGACTTTGAAATCAGTGGGTAAAAAAATAAAACATTCATAAAATGCTATTGGGACTAACGATTTTAGGAGAAAAAAGTTAGATTTCTACATAATACCACACATAAAAATTCCAAAAGATTAAATAGCTAAACAAAAAATATTCAAAGAAGAAAGTCCAACAGCTAATGAACATATGATAAAAAGAAATCAAATAACTGCAAATTAAATAACATCTTTTTTTAATCTTTCAGATTCTCATTATGTTAAAAAAAAATATGTGATGTGCTTGCTTCGGCAGCACATATACTAAAATTGGAATGATACAGAGAAGATTAGCATGGCCCCTGCGCAACGATGACATGCAAATTTGTGAAGCATTCCATACTTTTCTACAAGAAAATCCAACACATCTACAACAAAAAGACAAATAATCCTATTAAAAAATGGGCAAAGGAAATGGACACTTCACCAAAGAAGACATTAAAATGGCCAACAGACACATGAGGAAATGCTCCCGATCACTAGCCATTAGAGAAATGCAAATTAAAACCACAATGACATACCATCTCACCCCCGGCATTACTGGCACAAATCAAAAACACTGGAAATAACAAATGTTGGAAGGGCTGCGGGGAGATCGGAACACTTATGCACTGCTGGTGGGAATGCAAAAATGATACAACCATTTTGGAAAATGATATGGCACTTCCTCAGAAAGCTAGAAATAGACATACCATTCCATCCAGCAATCCCACTCCTGGGAATATATCCTAGAGAAATAAGAGTCGTCACTCGAATAGACATATGCATACCTACGTTCATGGCAGCGTTGTTCACAATAGCAAAACGATGGAAACAGCCTAGATGCCCATCAGCAGATGAATGGATAAACAAACCATAGTACATACACACAATCAAGTACTATGCAACGAGAAAGAACAATGAATCTGCGAAGCATCTCATAACATGGATGAAACTGGAGGACATTATGCTGAGTGAAATAAGTCAATCACAAAAGGACAAATATTGTATGAGACCTCTATTGTAAAAACCCATGAAAAAGTTCACACACAAAATGTAACAATGTTTGTTGGTTACCAGGGATAGGAGGGGTGGGGGGGAAATACTAAACAGGCAATAGATAAGTGGTATCTTGTGTGAAGGGTGAGGCAGTACACAAAACGGGAAAGCAGCACAACTTGTACAAGGAAAGGTCGTGGAAGCTCCATAGACACATCCAAACTCCCTGAGGGACTGAACTGCTGGGGGGAGGGCTGTGGGTACCATGGTCTCAAGGAACATCTAGCTCAACTGGCGTAAGTTTATAAAGACAATGTTCTACATTCTACCTTGGTGAGTAGCGTCTAGGGTCTTAAAAGCCTGTGAGCAGCCATCTAAGATACTCCACTGGTCTCATCCCTTCAGGAGCAAGGGAGAATGAAGAGAACAGGATACAATGAAAAGATGAATCCGAAGGACTAATGGACTACAGCTACCAAGGCCTCCACCAGAGTGAGTCCAGTACAGCTAGATGGTGCCCGGCTACCACCACTCACTGCTCTGACCAGGATCACAACAGAGGGTTCTGGACAGAGCTGGAGAAGGATGTAGAACAAAATTCTAACTCACAAAAAAAAGACCAGATTGACTGGCCTAAAGGAGACCAGAGAAACCCGGAGAGTATGGCCCCCAGACATCCTTTGAGCTCAGTGGTGAACTCATTTCCGAGGTTCACCGTTCAGCCGGGGAGTGGACAGCCCCATAAAATCAAATGGGACTAATGAGGTACAGCAGTCCAGGGACAAGGGCCAGAAGGCAGAAGGGGACAGGAAAGCTGGTGATAGGGAACCCAAGGTTGAGTAAGGATAGTGTTGATGTGTTGTGAGGTTGTTAACCATTGTCATAGGGCAACATGTGTACTGACTATTAAATGAGAAACTATTTTGTTCTGTAAGCCCTCATCTAAAGTAAGAATAGCAGCACAATTAGAAGAGCGTAGTCGATGTCACTGAACTGTGCATGTAGAAATTTTTGAAAAAGTGTATCTTTGGCTATGTATATTTTCACCAAAAAAAAAAAAAAGGTCGAGAAGGGAGGGTTGACATGTTGTGGGGTTGTTAACCAAGGTCATAAAACAATGTGTGTACTACTGTTTCATGAGAAACTATTTGTTCTGTAAGCCTTCACCTGAAGTACAATTAAAGAAAAAAAATATGTGAATATATGTGTGTGTGTCTGTGTTCACATGAATGTGTCAAATCTTTGAATCTTTCTAAACTAGGAAAAGAAAAAAAAAATCAGAGGTTAGTAGGACAGTGTGGAGGTTTACAACTAATTGAACGCAACCAGTTAGATTCCTTTGTTCCTTCTCCACTCCCACTGCTTCACTTGACTGGTCTTTGGAGCCCTGGCGGCGCAGTGGTTAAGAGTGCAGCTGCTAACCAAAAGGTCGGCAGTTCAAATCCACCAGCCGCTCCTTAGAAACCCTATGGGGTGGTTCTACTCTGTCCTATACGGTCGTTATGAGTTGGAATTGACTCAATGGTAACAGGTTTATACATAAAAAGAAATCATATGAAATTAAAAGGCAAATAAAAAGGGTAAATATACTTGCAACATATTGGATAAAGTTAATATTCTTAATATATTAAAAATTCATGCACAGTGATATAAAAACTGGTAAGAGTTCAGTGGATAAGTGGATAGAGGACCCTAAATAGAAACAAATTAAAATGAAATACCATTGTGCACATACCAATTTAGGAAATGCTGGGGTGGGGTAACACTCAATATGATGATGTGGTAAAACACATTTATTGCAGTTGACAGAAAGCTGACATAACCATATTAGGCAGCAAGAACCTTAAAAAATACTGATGCCATCGGAAGGAATTATAATTCGGGGAAGTCTTCACTTCTAGCCTCACATTTGACAGCTATGTGATACTAGACAAGTCACATACCATTTTGAGCAGCAGTTTCTTCCTTGTGAAATATGATATCACCAACTAATTCACATAGGACAGAGCAGAACTACCCTATAGGGTTTCCAAGGAGTGGCTGGTACATTCGAACTACAGACTTTCTGGTTAGCAGCCGAGCTCTTCACCACTGAGCCAAAGCATGTAAAAATGTTTTTAAAACTGCAGAGCAGAGAGTTTACTCTAGACTCTGTGAACTCTAGGGGATTTCAGAAGGTCCT
This sequence comes from Dugong dugon, assembly GCA_030035585.1. Lineage (NCBI taxonomy): Eukaryota > Metazoa > Chordata > Mammalia > Sirenia > Dugongidae > Dugong > Dugong dugon. Next base: position 76,474,316 of record CM057473.1, read on the forward strand.
CGAATTCCCTGAATGGGGCAAATGTGCATTTTCTTAAAAGGACCTACAGCTTTAACTACACCCTCAAAGGGGTTCCTTATCCAAAAGAAAACTGAGAATCCACCACAGGCACAGAGCAAAATAAAAGTGAGGGTGTTCTTCCCAGTGACCAGCTTGATGCCTGGCACATTATAGGCCCAAATCAGCAATTCACTATAAAAATCCAGGGAGTATTTAAGTTGATATTAAACTTACCCCACTTACATCTAAACCATTCAGAGTAGCAGTGATTTCTTAGCAGATTACTTCATTCTCTGATGTAGTAGTAAAGGGAACCTGGAATTAGGAAAACAATATGACAGTCAGTTGGATCCAACTGGAACAATAACACAAAATTAATGCAATCTCCCTTAGAAAATGCATGGGGGAGCAGTAGCAAATAAATTTAATATATCTAAAGTGTTATTCTTAATTAATATGTAGTGTAAAGTACACTGGGATGTTTCTCTTGAAGCACATAAAAACTAAAGATTTTACATATTTCTTTTTAATAAAATGGAATATAGAAAATTATCGTTTTTTTCTCCAAAATAATTCTTAAGACCAAAAGACTAATTCTAAAACAATGATGAATGAAATCAAAGAAGATCTAAATAAATGGATATATCATATTCAGAGACTGGAAGACACAACATAGTAAAGATCCATTCTCTGAAAACCAATTTACAGATTTAAATCTTCCTATCAAAATTCCAGCATGACTTTTCGTAGATACAGACAAGGTTATTCTAAAATGTATATGGACACTATAAATAACTAAAACAATTCTGAAAAAGAAGAATAGGGTCCGAGGCATTTCAAAATGTATTATATGGCTATAGTAATCAAGACTGTGTGGTACTGGCAAAGGTATAGCCACCAATGGAACAGAACTGAGATCCTATTATTAGACTTACACAAATATACCCAAATGGCATTCGACAAAGGTGCAAAAGCAATTCAATGGTAGAAAGATACCCTTTTCAACAAATGGCATCAGAGTAATTGAATATCTATAGGCAAAGCAATAAACCTCAACCTAAGTCTCACACTTTATTCAAAAATTAGTCCAAAATAGATCACAGACATAACTATAAAACTTTTAGAAAAAACATAGAGGAGAAAATCTTCAGGATCTAGGGTTAGGCAAAGAGTTTTTAGATTTGACATCAAACGCACAATCCAAAAAAGGAAAACTTGACAAACTGGACTTCATCAAAATTAAATACTTCTGCTCTGTGAAAGACCTTGTTAATTAAGAGGATGAAAAAAACAAACAAAAGCTACAGATTGTGAAAAAATATTTTCAAACTGCATAACTGACAAAAGACTGGTATCTAGAATATATAAAGAATTCTCAAAATTCAACAGTAAAAAACAAACAAATTAGGAAATGGGCAAACAGCATCAAGAGACATTTCACTGAAGAGGATGGTTGGTAAATGAGCACATGAAAAGACACTCAACATCATTAGCCATTAAGGAAATGTAAATTACAGCTACAAGGGGATATCACTACATACCTATCAGAATGGCTAAAACAAAAAAAAAGTGAAAAACACCAAATGCTGGTGAGGATGCAGAGAAACTGGATCACTCATACATTGCTGGTGGGAATGTAAAATGGTATAACATCTGGAAAAGCGTTTGGTAGGTTTTTCTGATTTTTTTTTTTTTAACGAAATAAGCAACTACCATGTTGTTTTTGTTAGCTGCCATTGAGTCACCCCCGACTCATGGCGACCCTACGCACAATGGAATGAAATGCTGCCCAGTCTTCTGCCTTTCCCATGATAGGTTGTGGATCAGACCGTTGGGCTCCAAATGGTTTTCACCAGCTGATTTTCTTCTTCCGCAACTACTGTATGACCCAGCAACTGCACTGTCATTTATCCCAGAGAAATGAAAATTTATGTTCACATAAAAAAAAGCTGTACACAAAAATTTATAGCAGGTTTATTCTTAATAGCCCAAAATTGAAAACAACCCAGATGTCCTTAAACGGGTAATGGTTAAACAACTGTCATACATGCGTATCATAGACTACTACTCAGCAATACAAAAGAACAAACTATTGAAACTCTCCAGAGAATTATGCAGAGTTAAAAAAAGTTAATCCCAAAGGTTATATACTATATGATTCTATCTATAAAACATTCTCAAAATAACAAAATTATAGAAATGGAGAACAGATTAGTGGTTACCAAGGGTTAAGAAGGAAATGGGGGCACGAGGAAAACAGGCATAGCTGTAAAAGTGCAATATGAGGTATCCTTGCGGTGATAGACATGTTCTGTATCTTGACTCATCAATGTCGATATCCTGGTTGTGATACTGTACTACAGTTGTGCAAGCTATTACCATTGGGGGAAACTGGGTAAAAGTTACATGGGTAACTGCATGTGAATCTACAATGATCTCAAAATAAAAATTTTTAAATTAATAATAAAAATTAAAAGTACAATTCTTTTAAAAAGTACTTGAGAAACATGAAAGGGAAAGAAAAACTAAAAAGGAATAATTTATATTTCAGATGTCAGTTCAAAAGGCGTCACTGAATGCCAAGCAAGACTTAAAAAAAAAGTAAAACTTTTCTGAATATATGTCATTTTCAATACATGAATCGTAAGCATTCAGTGCAATTGCTTTTCACAAAACGAACACACCAGTGTAACCACTACCCAGATCAGGAAAACAGACCATCTGAAGAACCCCAGAAGAACCCCCACACCACTTGTCACTAAGCCACCTCTCAGTCACTAAGAACATAAGTTCTTAATTTTAATATGGTAAAATTTATCAATCTTTTCGTTTATGATTAGTGCTTTCTGTGTGCTGCTGAAAAATCTCTGCCAATCTTAAGCGCAAGAAGATATTGCTCTTTGTATCATTGTTTTTCTTTTGAAATTCAGAATTATAATGCACCTGGAACTGATTTTTGTGGATGGTATAAAGTATGTGCCAACTTAATATTTTTCCATATGGATATCTAAATGATTTAGAACCATTTATTGAAAAAGACTATCTTTTCTCTCATTGCACTGCATCATTACTTTTGTCATAAATCAAGAGTCTATATATGTGTGTGTGTGTTTCTGGACTTTGTTCCACTGATCTATTTATTATGCTTGCACCAATACCACGCTGTCTCAGTTATTGTAGCATTATAAAGTCCCAATACTTAGTATTGTACATCTTCTTCATTGAGGTTGTCTGAGCTATTCTTGGTCATTTGCATTCCAATAAAAATTTTAGAACAAGCTTATAAATTTTAATCAAGAAAAAACAACTTCCTAGTTCTGGCAAATGGCGCTCTAGGCAGAAGCACCACGCCGTCCCTCCACAGCAATCCGAAAAACTAAGCCGAAAAGAGAATACAACAATCCTAAAACCCTAGAACATCAAATGAAGAGATAAAGAACTCAGGCAAGCACCAAATGAAGTGAGAAAACTGACCGAGAAAGCAGAGTGAGGAGAGATTCATACAGAGGTCCCCTAACAGCTAACGCAGCGCGGATCCACCATATTGGACTCCTATCGGAGACCAGCAAACGGGCTTACGAGAAAGCAGCCTCACGGAGCGTCCAGCGGCAGACAAAATAACCGGTAATTTGTGGTGTGCGCTTTCCCACCCCCACCCCTCTTCGCCCCGGCTCAGCGTCCTCTGCTTCCCGCGGCCATGGTCTCTTGACCGGGAAGCGCCGGCTGCTTGGATTCCACACACCCAAACCTGCGGATCTCTGGGTGCCATTTGTTGGCTGCTAGTGTTGCTTTTTTTTTTTTAATACTTCTTTTGATTTCTTACTTCTCTCTTGCCACCTCCCCCTCCTTTCAGTGCAGTGCCTGGCTCCGTGCACCACCTTTGCTTCTTCCTGAGGGGCTGCAGAGTGCCAGCAATTTGTGATATACGCTTTCCCACTACCTACCCTTCTTCACCCACACTTGGCCTCCTCTTCTTCCCACGGACACAGTCTCTTCTCGAGGAACACCAGCTCGCACTAGCTGGCTCTCTGAGTGCCATTTGTTGGCTGCTGGTGTAGCTTTTTTTTCCTGCTTCTTTTGATTTCTTGCTTGCCTCTCGCAGCCTCCCCCTCCTTTCATCTGAGTGCCTGGCTCCGTATGCCACCTTTCCTTCTTCCTGAGGGGCTGCAGAGCTCCATTAGAGTGTGGAGATGCTTTCCAATCTGAGCTACTGTGCTGGTGAGATCCCAGGACTTTTGTTCGTTTTGAATTCTTCGTTTGTTTTCTTTTCCTTTTCTTGAGTTGGGAGCCCTTTCTGGCCAGGCAGAACTGCGTGGCATGGAACTCCCCTTCAGCTTCCAAAGACGTGCAGAGGGATCCCTGAGAGCATTTCTTTTATCGCTATTTTTTTTTTTCTGTCCTTTTGGGGGGCCTTTCTTGTTCTTTTTGTTTTTTCTTTTGATTTGTTTTCTTTTCTTTTCTCTCTTTTTCCCTTTTTGTCTTTCTTCATTGCTCAGTTTCTCATCTCTCTATATCTTCCTTCTCTTTCTGATCCCTGAATACCAGGCGTTGTATACCTCTACGCCTTCTAGCCAGGCTATACTGCAACACCTGAAAGCAACTTCCCCAGACCTCATAGCTGCATCGGTGGGATCCCTGCGACCTGTGCGGTTCTTTTTTATTTATCCATTCTTTTATTTTCTTCCTCTTCCCCTTAGCGTTTTTCTCCATTTCATAGTCTCTCATCACTCCATTCCAACGGCAAGCTCCCCTAACATTCTTTTTTGTTTGTTTGTATGTTTTTGGCTCCTGTTCCTCTCTCCTCTCCCCCATATCCATCTTAGCTCCACACATAACAATCTCTCCGCTGCATCCTGCCTACCTGCACCATGCGCTTCACATCACACCACCAAGCAGTGCAGGCACGGCCTACTGGAACCTGCCCTGCACTGATTACTGACCCACTCTGGTGGCTGTAGTAAGTGCCACTAACAACCCGTCCCAGTAACTCCTCTTCAGCTACACCTGCTCTGCTGTACCATATCTGAGTGACTGACCCTGCCAGTTAGAGAAGGAGGCAAAAAGTATTGACCGCACAGATGAACAAACAACAAAGAACACACAGTCTGCCTGCTCATACACAGTCAAATTTTCTTTTTTAAAAAGGGACAAAAAATAAATAAATCTACAATCAATAAAAGAGAAAAATAACTACTGAATGCCCCGAAAACAGCAGACAATATCAAACATTTACAAAAATAGGACAGGATGGTTCCAGTAGGCATCCAAAATAAAACACCAGATGACTCTCCTGTGAAAGAAAATGCACTAGAACTACCTGATAGGGAATTCAGATCTCTAATACTCAGAAATCTCCAAGCACTGATGCAAAGAGCTGACAAACATGAGGAAGGAATAGACAAATTCGTGGAAAATACAGACAAAAAATTGGAAGAATTCAGGAAGATGATGCAGGAACAAAATGCAAAAATAAACTCACAACTAGAAATTATACAAAAACAACAATTGGAAATCCAAAAGATAAACAACAAGATTTCAGAAATGGATGATGTCACAGAAGGGCTGAGAAGCAGATTTGAAATGGTGGAAGACAGGATCAGTGGAATTGAAGACAAACACTTGGATACAACTCTGCTTGAAGAAAACTCAGAAAAAGAACAAAGAAAAATGAAGAGACCCTGAGAGTTAATGTGGGAGACAATAAAAAGCAAAAATTTACGAGTGATTGGAATTCCAGAACAGGGGGAGAAAACAGAAAACACACAGAGGATCATTGAGGAACTGCTGACATAAAACTTCCCCAATATCATGGATGATGAAAAGCTGGCCATCCAAGAAGCTCAACGAACCCCATATAGAAGAGACCCCAAAAGAAAATCACCAAGGCATATCATATTCACACTCGCCAAAACTAAAGACAAACAAGGAATCCTGAGAGCACCTTGTAAAAAACAAGAAGTCACATGCAGAGGAGAAACAATAAGACTAAGCTCAGATTATTCGGCAGAAACCATGCAGGCAAGAAGGCAATGGGATGACATATATAAAACCTTGAAAGAAAAAAAATGTCAGCCAAGAATAATATATCCTGCAAAACTCTCGTTCAAATTTGATGGTGAAATTAGAGCATTTCCAGATAAAAAGAAATTAAGGGAATATGTAAAAATCAACTCAATCTTACAAGAATTATTAAAGGGAGTTCTTGGATCTGAGGACAAACAGCTTCAGCTCACAGGCAGAACCTAGGACACAGGATCATATGAGCCAGATACCAACCTAGGAAATGAACTCTCGAGGAATATCCAAAACCAAAAGAAATACAACCGGGAATCAGAGCAGTTAATCAGTAAATGACAACAACATCAAAACGATAAAAGAGGGAATAAACGGCATAGGTATAGAACCTTCTAATGGAGAGGAAGGCAAGGCGATACCAAGTAATGGTAGACTGCTTCAAACTTAGAAAGATAAGGGTAAAATTAATGGTAACCACAAAGAAAGTTAACAAACATACTCATAAAAATAAAGACGGAAAACATAAAGTCTCGGCAAAAACAAAACCTACAAAAACAAAAGAAATGAAAAAGAAATCCACAAACAGAAGTAACTCAGCACAAAAGAGTAAGAAGAACAAAGAAAACTTCAGCACCACAAAAAAAAGCACTACAAAATGACAGCAACAAACTCACATCTATCAATAATTACACTGAATGTAAATGGACTCAATGCACCCATAAAGAGATGGAAAGAGGCAGAATGGATAAGAAGACAGGATCCATCAATATGCTGTCTACAAGAGACACACATTAGAAACAAAGATGTGAATTAATTAAAAGTCAAAGGTTGGAAAAAAATATATCAAGCTAACAACTACCAAAAAAGAGCAGAAGTGGCAATTCTAATCTCAGATAAAATAGACTTTAAAACAAAATCTACCATAAAAGACAAAGAAGGACACTATACAATGATTAAGGGGACGAGCCATCATGAAGACATAACCATAATAAACATCTACGCACCCAATGACAGGGCTCCAAAATACATAAAACAAACTCTAACAACACTGAAAAGAGAAATTGACAGTTCCACAGTAATAGTAGGAGACTTCAACACACCACTCTTAGTAAAGGATAGAACAACTAAGAAGAAACTCAACAAAGGTACAGAAGACCTAAAGGGCACAATCAGCCAACTTGACCTCATAGACATATATAGAACACTCCATCCAACCGCTGCAAAGTACACATTCTTTTCCAATGCACATGGAACGTTCTCCAGAATAGAGCACATCTTAAGCCACAGAGCAATCCTCAACAAGATTGAAAACGTTGAGATAATTCAAAGTATCTTCGCTGACCACAATGCCATCAAGGTAGAAATTAACAATAGAAACAGCAAGGAAAAAAAATCAACTACATGGAAACTGAATAATACCCTGCTTACACATCACTGGGTAACAGAAGAAATCAGAGATGGAATCAAAAAATTCCTAGAATCAAATGAGAATGAAAACACATCATACCAAAACTTTTGGGACACAGCAAAGGCAGTCCTCAGAGGACAATTTATAGGACTAGATGCACATATTAAAAAAGAAGAAAGGGACAAAATCAAAACATTAACTACAGAACTCAAACAAATAGAAAGAGAACAGCAAAAAAAGCCCACAACCACCGGAAGAAAGGAAATAGTAAAGATCAGAGCAGAAATCAATGAAATAGAGAACAGAAAAACAATAGAAAGAATCAACAAAACCAAAAGTTGGTTATTTGAAAGAATCAACGAAATTGACAAACTACTGGCCAGACTGACAAAAGAAAAACAGGAGAGGACACAAATAACCCAAATAAGAAATGAAATGGGGGACATTACAACAGATCCAACTGAAATAAAAAGGATTATAACAGAATATTATGAAAAACTATACTCCAACAAATTTGAAAACCTAGAGGAAATGGATAAATTTCTAGAAACACACAGCACACCCAAACTACAAAAAATGGATGTTGAAAATCTGAACAGACCCATAACAAGAGAAGAGATTGAAAAGGTAATAAAAAAAACTCCCAACCAAAAAAATCCCTGGCCCAGATGGCTTCACTGGAGAATTCTACAAAACATTTACAGAAGAGCTTCTACCAGTACTACTCAAGCTATTTCAGAGCATAGAAGAGGAGGCAACATTTCCAAATTCATTCTATGAAGCCAGCATAACACTGATACCAAAACCAGGAAAAGACGTCACAAAAAAAAGAAAATTACAGACCAATATATCTCATGAATATAAATGCAAAAATTCTGAACAAAATTCTAGCCAATAGATATAGCATCATATCAAAAAAATAATACACCACGACCAAGGAGGATTCATAGCAGGTATGCAAGGATGGTTCAACATTAGAAAATCAATCAACATAATCCACTACATAAATAAAAGGAAAGAAAAGAATCACATGATCATCTCAATTGATGCAGAAAAGGCATTTCACAAAGTCCAACACCCATTCCTGATAAAAACTCTCAATAAAATAGGTATAGAAAGGACGTTTCTCAACATAATATAGGGCATCTATGCAAAACCAATGGCCAACATCATTCTTAATGGAGACAGGCTGAAAACATTCCCCTTGAAAACAGGAACCAGACAAGGATGCCCTTTATCACCATTCCTATTTAACATTGTGCTGGAAGCTCTAGCTAGATCGGTAAGGCAAGAAAAAGAAATAAAGAGCATCCAAATTGGTAATGAAGAAGTTATAAACTGTCCCTGTTTGCAGATGATATGATACTATACACAGAAAATGCTAAAGACTCTATGAGAAATCTACTGGAACTAATAGAAAGATTCAGCAGAGTAGCAGGATACAAGATAAACATTCAAAAATCAGTTGGATTCCTATACGCTAATAAGGAGAACGATGAAAAGGAAATCAGGAAAACAATAACATTTTCAATAGCTCCTAAAAAGATAAAATACTTAGGAATAAATCTGACTAGGGATGTAAAAGACCTATACAAAGAAAACTACAAAACCCTACTGCGTGAAACCCAAAGGGATCTACATAAATGGAAAAACATACCATGCTCATGGATAGGCAGACTCAACATTGTGAAAATGTCAATTCTACCTGAAGTAATTTACAAATACAACGCAATCCCAATCCAAACACCAACAACATTCTTCAAAGAGATGGAAAAACTAATCATTAACTTCATATGGAAAGGAAAGAAGCCCCAAATAACTAAAGCACTACTGAAGAAGAAGAATAAAGTTGGAGGACTCACACTACCTGACTTCAGAACCTACTATACAGCTACAGTAGTCAAAACAGTCTGGTACTGGTACAACGACACATACATTGACCAATGGAACAGAATTGAGAACCCAGATGGAAATCCAACCACCTACAGTCACCTGATCTGCGACAAGGGCCCAAAGTCCATCAAACGGGCAAAGACTGTCTTTTTAACAAATGGTGTTGGCAAAACTGGATATCCATTTGCAAAAAAATGAAACAGGACCCATACCTCACACCGTATACAAAAACTACTTCAAAATGGATCAAAGACCTGAATATAAAGCCTAAAACTATAAAGTTCACAGAAGAAAAAATAGGACCAACACTTCAGGCCTTAATACATTGCATTAACAGGATACAAGCCATAACCATCAACGCACAAAACCCAATAGATAAGCTAGATAACTGGGATCTTCTAAAAATCAAACACCTGTGGTCTTCAAAAGATTTCATCAAAAGAGTAAAAAGAGAACCTACAGACTGGGAAAAAATTTTTGGACAGTACAAGTCAGACAAAGGTCTAATCTCCATAATCTACAAGAAAATCCAACACCTCTACAACAAAAAGACAAATAATCCTAGTAAAAAATGGGCAAAGGAAATGAACAGACACTTCACCAAAGAAGACGTTCAAACGGCCAACAGACACATGAGGAAATGTTCGCGATCGCTAGCCATTAGAGAAATGCAAATTAAAACCACAATGACATACCATCTCATCCCGGCATTACTGGCACGAATCAAAAACACTGGAAATAACAAATGTTGGAGGGGCTGCAGCAACATCGGAACGCTTATGCACTGCTGGTGGGAATGCAAAATGATACAACCATTTTGGAAGATGATATGGTGCTTCCTCAGAAAGCTAGAAATAGACATACCATTCGATCCAGCAATCCCACTGCTACGAATATATCGTAGAGAAATAAGAGTCGTCACTCAAATAGACATATGCACACCTATGTTCATGGCAGCACTGTTCACAATAGCAAAACGATGGAAACAACCTAGATGCTCATCAACAGATGAATGGATAAACAAACTACGGTACATACACACAATGGAGTACTATGCAACGAGAAAGGACAATAATGAATCTGTGAAGCATCTGATATCATGGATGAAACTGGAGGACATTATGGTGCGTGAAATAAGTCAATCACAAAAGGACAAATATTGTATGAGACCTCTATTGTAAAAACTCATGATAAAGTTCACACACAAAATGTAACAATCTTTGTTGGTTACCAGGGATAGGAGGGGCGGGGGGGAAATACTAAATTAAAGCAACAGATAAGTGGTATCTTGGGTGAAGGGTGAGACAGTACACAATACAGGGAAAAGCAGCACAACTTGCACAAGGAAAGGTCATGGAAGCCCCATAGACACATCCAAATTCCCTGAGGGACTGAGTTGCTGGGCGGAGGGCTCTGGGGACTATGGTCTCGGGGAACATCTAGCTCAATTGGCATGACACAGCTTATAAAGACAATGCTCTACATTCCACCTTGGTGAGTAGTGTCTGGGGTCTTAAAAGCCTGTGAGCAGCCATCTAAGATACTCTACTGGTCTCATCCCTTCGGGAGCAAGGGAGAATAAAGAGAACAGGATACAAGGAAAAGGTTAGTCCGAAGGACTAACTGTCCACAGCTACCAAGGCCTCTACCAGACTGAGTCCAGTACAGGTAGATGGTGCCCGAGTAAATATAATAATAATAATAAAAAAAAAAATCTTCCTGTCAATTGCACTTTCTAACTGTTGCTGCTATTTAGAAAGTTTTTTTTTTTTAAATTGGCCTATCATCAAGCAACATCATTAAATTCATTTATTAATTCTAATAACTTATCTGTAGATTTTTCTTCACTTCCTTTTGTATATCTGTTTCTATACCTGTTTTTTTCCCTTGATTCTGATTCCTGACATGCCTCGAATCTGGGGACTGAATGTCAGATATTGCATAATAAAAATTGTAGGGGTACAAAAGATATTATCTTCTTCAATGGAAGATTTTTAAGAGTTTCTGGCTGACAGTAAAAGCTAATCCAATCAGAGATTAAGCTAATTTACAGCTAGCTTTCAATCTTGTTAAAACTTAGTCTATTCCTGGTTTACCCTTACTTCTAGGATATAGTTCTTCAGAAATTGCAACTGAAAGCCTAGGATGTTATCCAGGACTCCTCGATCTCTAGCACAATGAGATTGCCGAATACTCAGCTGAGCTTCTCACCCTTTTAGCAGGCATTTTCTGCTCAAATTTTTTGCCTATTGGTTTGTGCCACTTACTAATCTGTGACAACCTCTAGGAGGAAAATAGTTCAGACTTTTGGGCTCACTTATCTATGCTAATCTTCTCTCAGGATCTTGGTCACTCAAACTCTATCTGTTTTTATAACCTTAAGTTCCAATTTTAGTCTCTCCACTCCTGGTAAGACTTCCAATAGCTCTCCTCAGTTTCTCTCTCTGTTTGTTAGCACCACTGTCTGTTCAACTGTATCACCTCTTGGAGATATCTTAAACAAAATGGTGAAAACTCTCCTAGAGACAATTGATGTGACTTTTCCCGTTAATAAAATTCAAAATCCAAAAACAAAAACTTTAGCAAGTTAGAAGCAAAAAAGAATTCCCTACTTTATTAAGACCTATCAAAAATCTATGGTAAACATTATCCAAACCCAAAACCAAATCCGTGACCATCGAGTTGATTCTGACTCATAGCAACCATACAGACAGAGTAGAACTGTCTGGTAGGGTTTCCAAGGCTACAAATCTTTACAGAAGCAGACTGCCACATCTTTCTCCTGCAAAGTGGCTGATGGGTTCAAAACACCCACCTTTCAGTTAGCAGCCAAGTCCTTAACAACTGCATCAACAGGGCTCCTAGGTAAATATTATCGTTAATAATAAAACACCAGATGTATTATAATTCATATTAAGAACAAGATAATAACTAGGGAAATCACCTGTACAATTTGACATGGTACTAGATGCCCTAGCCAATGCAATAAATCAAGAAACAGGAAAAAAATTTATTAATTTTGGAAAGCAAAAAACCCTCCAAAAGTTATTATTTCTATACAACATGGATACCTGCTCCTATAAAACTCAAAGAGAACTGCGTGATAAATGAAAAACAGACTGACGCTGTCAAGGATCTCATTTTACTTGAATGCACAATCAACACTCATGGAAGCAGCAGTCAAGAAATCAAATGACATACTGCACTGGGCAAATCTGCTGCAAAAGACCTCTTTAAACCGTTTAAAAAGCAAACATGTCACTTTGAGGACTAAGGTGCACCTGACCCAAGCCCTGATATTTTCAATCATCTCACATACATGCAAAAGCTGGACAGTGAATAAGTAAGACCGAAGAAGAATTGATGCCTTTGAATTACAGTATTGGCAAAGAATATTGAATATACCATGGACCACCAGAAGACCAAACAAGTCTGTGTTGGAATAAATACAGCCAGAGTTCTCCTTGCAAGTGAGGATGGCAAGACTTTGTCTCCTATACTTTGGAAATGTTATCAGGAAGGACCAGATCCTGGAGAAGGGCACCATGCTTGCTAAAGTAGAGGGTCAGCGAAAAAGAGGAAGACCCTCAATAAGATGGACTGACACAGTGGCTACAACAATGGGCTCAAGCATAGCAACAATTGTAAGGATGCTGCAGGACTGGGCAGTGTTTCGTTCTGCTGTACATAGGGTTGCTATGAGTCAGAACCAACTCGATGGCACCTAACAACAATAAAGGGACAATCCACCAAAAACACATAACCTTAATAAATACCTACACACTCAACGACAGAGCTCCAAAATACTAAAACAAACACTAACAGCACTAAAAAGAGCAACAGACAGTTCTACAATAACAGGAGGAGACTTCAACACACCAATCTCGGTACAGGACAGAACACCTAGAAAGAAACACAACAAAGATACATAAGATCTAAAGGTCACAGTCAACCAACTTGACCTCATACACACTCCACCCAACAGTAGCAACATATACATTCTCTTCTAACACGCAGTGGAACATTCTCCAGAATAGATCGCATTTTAGGCCACGAAACAACCCTCAATAAAATCCAAAACATTAAAATAATGCCAAGCATTCTGTCTGATCAAAAGGCCATAAAAGTAGAAATCAGTAACAGGAAAAGCAAGGGAAAAGAATCAAATACATGGAAACTGAATAAAACCTTGCTTAAAAACAACTGGATAATAGAAGAAATCAAAGAGGGAAGAAAAAAATTCCAAGAATCAAATGAAAATGAAAATACATCATACCAAAACCGTTGGAGCACAGCAAGCAAAGGCAGTGCTCAAGTGTCAATTTACAGCAATGAACACACATTTCAAAAAAGAACAGACCAAACTCAAAACATTAGCCCTACAACTCCAACAAAATAGAAAGAGAACAGCAAAAGAAGCCACAAGCATCAGAAGAAAGGAAAAAATAAAGATTAGAATGGGAAAAAGAAAAAAAGATTAGAGCAGAAATAAAGTAATACAGAACAGAAAAACAACAGAAAGAATCAACAAGACCAAAATCTGGTTCTTTGAAAAGATCAACAAAATCAACAAACCAGTGGCCAAACTGACAAAAGAAAAACAGGAGAGAAAGCAACAAACCCAAGAAGAAATGAGATGGGGGACATTACAACAGACTCATCTGAAATAAAGAGGATCGTAACAGAATACTATTAAGAATTGTACTCTAACAAGTTTGAGAACCTAGAAGAAATGGACAAATTCCTAGAAACATACTATCTACCTAAAATAACACAAGCTGAGATAGAAAATCTGAACAGGCTCATAACTAGAGAAGAGATTGAAGAGGTAATTAAAAAAAAAACAAAACACTCCAGCACAAAAAAAAAAGCCCTGGCCTGGATGGCTTCACTGGAGAATTTTACTAAACATTCAGAGAACAGCTCAAAACAGTACTACTCAAACTATTCCGGATCATAGAAAAGGAAGGAATACTCTCAAATTCATTCTATGAAGCCAATACAACTCTGATACCAAAGCCAAACAAAGACACCACAAAAGAAGAAAATTACAGGACAATTATCTCTCATGAATATAGATGCAAAAATTATCAACAAAATTTTAGTCAATAAAATTCAGCATCATATCAAAAATAATCATATACCAAAACGAAGTGGGATTCATACCAGGTATGGAAGGATGGTTCAGCATTAGAAAATCAATCAACGTAACCCACTACATAAATGAAATTAAAGAAAAGAACCACATGATCATCACAACTGATGCAGAAAAGGCATTTGATGAAGTCCAACACCCATTCCTGATAACAACTCTCAATAAAATAGGAATAGAAAGAAAATTCATCAACATAATAAAGGGCATCTATACAAAACCAACAACCAACATCATTCTCAATGGAGAGAGGCTGAAAGCATTCTCCCTGAGAACGGGAACAAGACAAGAATGCCCTTTATCATCACTCATATTTAACACTGTGTTGGTAATCCTAGCTAGAGCAATAAGGCAAGAAATAAAGGGCATCCAGATTGGAAAAGAAAAGTAAAACTATCTCTATTCACAGATGATACGATCCTATACATAGAGAACCCCAAAGATTCCACAAGAAAACTACTGGAACGAATAGAAAGATTCAGCAGAGTATTAAGTTACAACACCAACGTACAAAAATTAGTTGCCTTCCTATACACCAACAAAGAAAACTTTGAAAATGAAATCAGGGAAACAATACCATTTATAATAGTCCCCAAAAAGATAAAAGACTTAGGAATAAATCTAACCAGGGACATTAAAGACCTATACAAAAAAAAGTATAAAACAGTATTGCAAGAAACCAAAAGAGACCTACAGAAATGGAAAATCATACCATGATCATGGATAGAAAGACTCAATATTGTGAAAATGTCAAGTCTATCCAAAGCTATCTACAGATATAACTGCAATCTCGGTCCAAATACCAACAGCATTCTTTAGCAAGATGGAAAAACTAATCACCAATGTTATATGGAAAGGAAAGAGGCCCCAGAAAAGCAAAGCATTAATGAAGAAAAAGAACAAAGTAGGAGGCCTCACATTACCTGGTCTCAGACCCTACCATACAGCTATGGTAGTCAAAACAGACTGGTACTGGTACAATGACAGACTCATATGCCAACAGAACAGAATCAAGTACCCAGATGTAAATCCATCCACCTATGGTCAGATGATCTTTGACAAAGGCCCAAAGTCCATTAAATAGGGGAAAAGACAGTCTTTTAAACAATGGTATTGGCAAAACTGGATGTTCACCTGCAAAAAAATGAAACAGGACTATACACAAAAACTAACTCAAAATGGATCAAACACCTAAATATAAAACTATAAAGATCATGGAACACAAAAACAGGCACAACACTCAGGGCCCTAAACATGGCATAAAAACAATATAAACCATAATTAACAATGCAGAAACACCAGAAGATAAACTAGATAACTGGGAGCTCCTAAAAATTAAACATTATGGTCATCAAAAGACTTCACCAAAAGAGTAAAAAAACCTACAGACAGGGAAAAATTTTTTAGCTACAACATATTCAACAAGGGTCTGATCTCTGAAATCTACAGATTTCAACACCTCAACAACAAAAAGACAAATAATCCAATTAAAATATGGGCAGAGGACATGAACAGACACTTCACCAAAGAAGACACACAGGTGGCTACAAGACACATGAGGAAATGCTCACAATCATTAGACATTAAGGACATACAAATCAAAACTACAAGGAGGGTACCATCTCACCTCAACGTTACCAGCACTAATCAAAAAAACAGAAAATAACAAATGTTCCAGAGTTTACAGGGAGACTGGACTCTTATGCACTGCTGATAGGAATGATAAATGGTACAGTCACTATGGAAAACAATATGGCACCTCCTTAAAAAGCTAGAAATAGAAATGCCATAAGATCCAGCAACCTCACTCCTAGGAATATATCCTAGAGTAATAAGAGCTGTCAAATGAACACACATATGCACACCCATGTTCACTGCAGCATTATTCACAATAGTAAAAAAGATGCAAACAACCAAAGTGTCCATCAGCAGATGAAACGATAAACAAATCATGGTACATACACACAATGGAATACTATGCAATGATTAAGAACAATGATGAATCCAAGAAACATCTCACATGAATGAATCTGTAGGGTATTATGCTGAGTGAAAGAAGTCAATCCTAAAGACAAATACTGTATGAGATCACTATTATAAAAACCCACAAAAAGTTTACACCCAGAAAAAAACAATCTTTGATGGTCGCAAGTCTGGGGAGGAGTGGAGAGGGGAAATCCCTAACTAGATAGCAGACAAATGTTAACTTTGGTGAATGGGAAGACAACACACAATATTGGGGAAGTCAGCACAGCTTGACCAACACAAAGTCATAGAAGCTTCCTAGACACATCCAAATACCTTGAAGGACTGAGTTACTGGGGCTGAAGGCTGGGGACCTTGGTCTTGGGCGACAACTAGGTTAATTGGCATAACGTAGTTCATAAAGAAAATGTTCTACATTCTACCTTGGTGAGTAGCATCTGGGGTTTTTAAAGCATGTGAGCGGCCACCTAAGATACATCTATGGGTCTCATCCCATCCACAGCAAAGGAAAATGAAGAAAACCAAAGACACAAGGAAAATATTAGTTCGAAGGACTAATGGATCACATGGACCACAGCCTCCACCAGCCTGAGCCCAGAAGAACTAGATGGTGCCCGGCTACCACCACCCACAGCTCTGACAGGGATCACAATAGAGGGTCCTGGACAGAACGGGAGAAAAATGTAGAAGAAAATGCAAATTCACACACAAAAAAAAGACCAGACTTACTGGTCTGACAGAGACTGGAGGAACCCCCAAGACTATGGCCCCCATACACCCAGCAAACTCAGAACTGAAGCCACTCCCAGTCTACTTTTCAGCCAAAGATCAGACAGGCCTATAAAACAAACAATAACATATGTGAGGAACGTGCTTTTTAGTTCAATCAAGTATAGGAAACCAAACGGGCAACACCTGCCCAAAAGCAAAGAAAAGAAGCAGGAAGGGACAGGAAAACTGGATAAATGGACATTAGGAGTCCAGGGTTTAAAAGTAAAGGGGGACAGTGCTGACACATTGTGGAGACTGTAACCAATGTCACAAAACAATATGTATAAATTTTTGAATGAGAAAACTAATTTGTGCTGTAAACTTTCACCTAGAGCACAAAAAAGTTAAAAAAAAAAAAAAAAAAAAAAAAGAGTAAGAAATAAAAGACAGATCCCCGCCCGGGTTGAAATCACATTCATTAGAAGACAGCGTGAGAAGAATAGGCAATAACAATAAACACAATAAACAGGCAAATTATGGAGTCTGTTAAAGGTGATAAATGCTATGAAAAAAATAAAGTAGGGTAAGGAGAAATTGGACCTGAGAAGGGGCAGGCTATAAGTTTTTTAAAAAAATCAGGATCATCTCATCCCAGAAACAACAAAAATAAAAATTACCTATGAATAAATAAAGAGCTCTGGTACACAATGGTTAAGCACTCGGCTGCTAAACGAAAGGTCAGTGGTTCAAACCTACCAGCAGTTCCACAGAAGAAAAGACCTAGTGATCTGCTCCTGTAAAGATTTCAGCTTAGGAAACCCTATGAGGCAGTTCTACTCTGTCCTGTAGGGTTGCTATGAGTTAGAATCAACTTAAGGGCACACAACGACAACATGAATAATAAACGCTGTAAGATACATGCAAGGTCTTTAAGTAGATAACCATAAAAGTTTCCATGAAAACAAAACTTTCCATGTAAATGGAGAAATAGTCAATATATAAAGATATTATTCTTCCTAAATTAATATACAAATCCAAATAGCATCCTAACAGAATTTTTTATCCCCCTTGTGAAAATGATTAGAAGTATAAAAGATATACAAATACATACAAATAGCAAAGACCATTTGGAAAAAGAACAAAGCAGTGGTATTTTTCCTTCTAGAATACCAAAAGCTATTTTAACGCTACAGTAGTTGAAACTAAGTGGTATGAA
Source organism: Dugong dugon (assembly GCA_030035585.1). NCBI lineage: Eukaryota > Metazoa > Chordata > Mammalia > Sirenia > Dugongidae > Dugong > Dugong dugon. The sequence continues at coordinate 76,492,697 of CM057473.1, forward strand.
CATATGAATATACAAATAGATATATGGAACAGAATAGTAATTGTACAGACACCTGCAAATATGAGACCTTAGTATATGAGTAGGAATCGACTCGATGGCACACAACAATGACAACAACAAAGTATATACAAAGACTGCATTTAGTAAGACAGACTATTCAACAAATGGTGCCAGGACAACTGGCTAGCTATTTGAATAAAAGTAGAGACAGAGCCCTATTCCACACTATCAAAAAGAAATAAAATATCAAATGGATAAATACCTAAATATGAAAATTAAACTTCAAGTTATTAGGAAAAAAAAAAGTGTAAGTGAATTTTTTTTATCTCTGGAAGGAGAAACCTTTCTTGAACAAACAAAAAATATTAAGTCGTAAGCAAAAGATCAATACATCTGACAACTTTTTTTATTACAATTTCTGTATGTTAAAGGACAATATAATCAACACTGAAGACTAGAAATAACTGAGAAAATATTTGGTATATTGCAGGGAAAAAAAGGTAAATAATCAAAAGATGTATAAATCAATAAGAAAAATGTTCAACATCCAACAGAAAAAGAGACAAAGGATATGTGTGAATAGTCAATTCACATTAGAGAAAATACAAATGATCCTTAAAAAAGGTGGGGGGGGGGGGATAAGCAACCCCACTAGTAACTAGGGAAATGAATATTAAAGACTGAGATGGAATTCTCCTCTAGTCAGATTCAAAATATCTTAAAAGCTTGATGATACCAAGACTTCATGAGTGTGTGAAATGGCACTCTTAAATACTAAGGATAAAAGGACAGACTGAAAACAACAGTTCTAAAAGACAATCTGGTAGTATCTTCAAAATAAAAAATGTATACATCGTTATGTACCTTCTTCTGGAAAGTCACAACACTTTCTATAAACTAGTCTTGACAAAAAAAAAGAACGATAGAAAGCAAGCAAGCCTGAATGTCATCAAGCCTCTATATCCAACTAAAAATATACAGGAAATACACAGGACAGAAACCACGTTAAGCAATGACATGGGGATGCAATAAACAAGAGCCAAAGTGGGGAAAAATCTTCAGGACAAACAACCTGGTCTCTTCAATAAACACACTGTGAGAATTTTAAAAAAAAGGCGGGGGGGGGGGGGGAATAGATTAAAAGATACTTTAAAAAAAAAAATGATACATCAACCAATCACAGTGTGGAGTTTATTTGGATTCCAATTCAAACAAACAAAACAATAAAAACACAGGACAGAAATATTTTTTGACATTAAAGCATTAAAAATTTGAAAACTGACTAAATATTTAATGATATTAAAGAATTATTAATTTTTAAGTGTGATGATGGTATTGTGATTATATTCTTAAAAAAAAAAGACATTATCTTTTCCAGATATACACTGAAATAGTTACAGGTCAAATGACATGATGTCTGAATATGTTTCAAAATATGAGAGGGAAATATGGGTGGGAGTACAGATGAAACAAGATTGGCCATGGATTGATAATTGCTGAAGACGAGTAGGAGTTCATTATTCTGTTTTGTCTACTTTGGCATATGCTTGAAATTTTCCATAATCAAATATTTATAAAATGCACATACTATATGACTCAGTAATTCCAATTTACCTACGTTAAAGAAACTCTCATGTAGGTGCATGAGAAAGCACATATAAGGAAACTCCTTTCTTCATTGTTCATAACGTTAAAAAATTATCAACAATCTGAAGTGACAAATTTCGAGTCCAAATAAAACTATGGTATAGCCATAGTATAAAACATACTACAGAAACTGAAATAACAGATCTATATGTACTAACACCAATATTGGTATACAGCAAAAAAAAAAAAAAATTATATTGCTAAACTATACAAATATACCATTTATAATCCCACAATATTATATATTTTGTAAAAGTATGTGTCTATATATGTATATGTATACATAGAGAAGAGCACTGGTGGTGCAGTAGTTAAAAGCTACAGCTGCTAACCAAAAGGTCTGCAGTTCGAATCTACCAGCTGCTCCTTGGAAACCCTATGGGGCAGTTCTACTGTCTATAAGGTCGCTATGAGTTGGAATCAATTTGATGGCAATGGGGGGATATATACAGAGATATGCATATGTGTATGGAGGTCCCTGGATGGCACAAATGGTTTGGGCTCAACTACTAACATAAGGGTTGCCAGTTCAAACCTACCCAGTGGCATCGTGGAAGAAAGGCCTGGTAATCTGCTTCTGTAAAGATTATAGCCAAGAAAACCAACCCTAAGGGGCAGTTCTATTCCGTAACACATGGGGTTACCATAAGTTGGAATCAACTTGACATCAACAAGTGCTCTATGCGTAAGTGCAGTGCAACGGATTTCTCTTTATATGTGGCTTTCTGGCCCTGGCTTTGTAGTTCTGCCAAGATAATTTGCTAGACTACAATCTTGCAAACAGATTGACAGTTTACTATGCAAATCAGGTACATAAATCCTTGCAGGGGTTTGTTGATTACTGTGTAAATTAGGTAGCTGTGGCCTACCGAGGGTCTTGGTCAGTTGGTGGTCTTGGTGGGAAGTGTAGGATTATAAAAGGGCTAACCCCACAGAGGTTGAAGGGGACATCACTATCATCCAGAAGAAGAACCTGGAGCGCTGCGCATCCTTTGGACCTGGGGTCCCTGCACTGAGAACCACCTAGAGACAGCAAGAGCTGTAACACTGGAGACGGCATGAGACAGTGCAAGACAACATGAGATCACAGTAGCAGTAATGACCGGCAAACCAGGAGACTGGTGCAAGATGGCTGCAGTGGGGTTGCCAACCCACCGAGAGAGAGAGAGCTGAGTACCTTTGGGTAGTAGACTTGCTGGAAGAGTAGAGTGCCTTCAGGCACTTGTCAGCAGAGCTAAAGAGCTGTAACACTTGCCAGAGCAGGACAGAGGTTGAGAAGAGGCTAGCATGGCTGAGAAAAGGACCTGTTAGCCAGACCAAGAGCAAGGCCTGGCAGTGGAGGTCAGGCCGAGAGTGAGACCTGCCTGGGGGCATGGACGAGCGAAAGCTGAGAGCTGTCCTGGTCTGAAGCTGTCCTTACTGATGAACTGTATCATGCTTCCTGAGTTGTTCCTGTTACCTCCAAGTTGGTCCTGATACCCAGTTTTAGCCTGTTACTTCCCTAATAAACCCCAGAGCTATGAATAAGGTGAGTTCTGTGTGGCCACTGCAAATGAATTACTGAACCCAGCAGAGAAGTACAGAGTACCATGGGGAGAACGGCTGGTGTCAGAAAAGGTGAAAAAGTTGGAGAGGGGAGGTATGTCTGACCTCCACCTCATAGGAATCAGCTTTGAGCTGATCTTGATTCTCATCCCTCCTTGTCAGTTTAGACGGCTTCTGATGCTACTATGCTGTAGTATATGTATGTGTATATATGTATACATACACATAAATAGGTTAAAAATATCTGAAAAAATAGTTTCTTAGTTATCTAGTGCTGCTATAACAGAAATACCACAAGTGAATGGCTTTAACGAACAGAAAATGTATTTTCTCACAGTTTAGGAGGCTAGAAGTCTAAACTCAGGGCACCAACTAGGGGAAGGCTCTCTCTCTACTGCTTATGCGGAAGGTCCTTGTCTCTCTTCAGCTTCTATTCTTCGGTTCCTAGGCACTCTTCATGTGGCTTGACATCAATCTTCCCCCATCTATGGTTCCTTGCTTCTGTGCCTAATCTGCTCTTCTGTATCTCAAAAGGTGATCAGCTTAAGATACACCAACACTGATAGCCTCATAAACTTAACAATTTTATTCTCAAATGGAATTATATCCACAGGTATAGAGGTTAGCATTCCAACACATATTTTGGGGGCATAATTCAATCCATAACAGATAAACACCAAATGTTTTATAATAGTTACCTATGGAAAGAATGGGAAAGGACCAGGACTGTGAAAAATGCCCAAAATAGATTTTAGCTTTATCTATCTTGTTAATATTTCAAAAAGGAGATTTACTTCTGTAGGTAGAATTTATTTTTAATAAGGAACCCTAAATGACATTTTTGCTCTCTCCAAATAAGCCAATTTTTTTTTACTCTAAAACAGAAACAGTAACCAAGAACCACCTCCTAGAAAATTAACCACATACACTTCTCTAAATTAAAAATAAAAAACTTATAGACAAGAACGTAATCAATCTGGGGAAAAAATATTAGGTTGAACCACAAGAAACTGCCAATATTCTATCATTTCTGTGTTCAAAAAAGACAGTATTAGACTCAACCTAACATATTTTCTAATAGCAATACTACTGCAGGAAATTCTTTACATCTACATATAATACACTCTAAACAACTTCTATGAAAGATTAAGTGTGTGATAACTGATCATAGACTAATATTAAGAAGTTAGAAAACACATATGTCCCTAATTCCACCTGACCAGTTGCCAGCAATATAGTTCCAACATTTCTACATTTTCTTCAAATTCTGTCTCCTCCTTCACACAATGAACATAGTTAATACTCCTGAATCCAATAAGCAGAGGATTGAAGCCAAAGATTTGTAATTTTCATCATGGTCTTAACTAATATTCAGTTTTTTAATCCTTATACTTCTTATCACTATCATCTACATTTCTTAAATTTTCCACTCATTTTTGCAAAATAAGAGCAAGTGTCACAATATTCTAAGCAGCACATAATTTTTTTTAAAGATGACAACTCTTTTAAAACCAAATTATTGGATAGATGCATGTTAGTTGGTCACTGAGTCTCATTTATTCATAAGAAAAGCAGGATGTGATGTACAAAAACAGGCTGTATGAAAAAGTCGACAATACATAAACAATGAACTGCCTATAATTATAATTATTCTTGTCATCATAATGATCCTAGTACTAAAAAAAGGCTTCAGGAATCGGGTTTTACCAAATTTGTTGGGGAATGCGGAAATGCCTTATCTTCTACTCTTTTCTGAACTTCAATCTATTCCGCCACCAATTCATTCTCTAGATAGAAGATTAAAACAATCTTTAAAAAAATAATAGCTAAAACTTGATCATGTCATTCCCCTGCTTAAAAATCTTTCAATAGCTTCCCAGAGTTCTTAAAAATTGTTAAGTCCTGTAAGGACAAATGATGTGGCCAACTCTTCAGCCAAACCTCATAACATTTTCTCCATCACTCACTATGCCCCAGTTATGTAGTCTTTATTTTTACTTTAACTTTACTTTTTTTTATACTATCACACAGTAAAATTGACTTTCTTGTGTATACAGTTCCATGAATATTAACACATGCACAGTTATGTAACAACTACTACAAGCAGAATAAACAGTTGTATCCCACAAAAAATTTGCCTAATATGTTCTTTACAGTCACACCCTCCCACTACACCTAACCTAGCAACAACTGATCTATCAGCATGGTTTTGTTTTCTTGATAATGTTATATAAATGCAATTATACAGTAAGCAATCTTAAGAAGCCAAAAGATTGGCTTCTTTCTCTCTGTGGGAAAAACATGTGGCAGTCTACTGCTGCAGAGATTTACAGCCTTCGAAACCCTATGGGGCAGTTCTACTCTGTCCTATAGGGTTGCTATGAGTTCAGATCAACTTTACGGAAATAGTTTTTTTTTTTTAAATAGCTAATGATGTTGAATATTTCATGTGTTTATTTACCAAGCTTATATTCTCTGATGAAATGTCTATGTCTCTTATTTATTTTTAAAATGGGTTGTTTGTTTTCTTACTGTTGAGTTTTGAGAGTTCTTTATATATTCTTGATATAAACCCTTTATTGGATGTGGAATTTGAAAATATTTTTCCCAGTATGTAGTGTGTTTTCATTCTCTTAACAGTGTCTTTCATAGAGTAAACACTTTTAATTTTGAAGAACTCCAATTTATCAGGTTTTTTTTCTTTAATGGATCATGCTTTTGATATCATCTCTAAGACTTTACATCTAACCTCACAAAGATTTTCTCTGATGCTTTCTTCTAAAAACTTTAGTTGCACTTTTTTTTTTTTAGTTAATTTTTATTTCAGGTATAAAGTATAGATCAAGCTTCATTTTTTTGCATATGAATATCCAATTCATTTGGATGTTTACTGAAAAGACTATCCTTCCTGCACTAAATTGTTTTTGCACCTTTGTCAAAAATCCATGAGTCATATTGTGTGGGTCTTATTTCTAGACTGTCTATTCTGTTCCAATAATCTGTATATCTACAGCTTTCCCAATCCCGTACTATCTTTATTACTGTATTTTCATCCTATTAGTTCTCAAACACACTGTGCTTTTTCCTTCAAAAACTTTAGATATGCTAGTTCCATCTGCCTGGCACACTTGTCCTCCACCACCTAGTTAACTCCTAACTCACATTTCAGAATTCAGTTTACTTCCTCAGGAAAACCTTTCCATTATGAAGGTCCAATAGGTTTCATGAGAAAGAGAAAAAAAATCAAGATACATCAGTCCAACAGGGCTTCCAATTACCAACTCAGCAAGAGTCAGGGATTACTAACGGCTTTCAGAAGCTATTAGAATTTTCCTAAGCTTTGTCACTCCCCTCTGTTTATTTTTGTCATCTCCCTCCCCTACCTCTTCCTTCTTCTACATTCCCCTAGTGCTTAGCTATAAAATCCTAAAAACAAAAAGGGAAAGTGTACTTGTCATCCTGGGTGGCAGGTATGGGAGGAGCTGCCAATAATACATCATTCCACTTCTACCCTAGATGTGTGTTGGAGGTACAGAAGATGCTTAGGAACAGAGGAAAGTGGATGGATTTCCTAGAGCCAAGGACAAGGAGGGAGCTTCCCTAGGTTTAACAACAAAAAGGTCCATCCCCAACAAAAAAGTTAAGCCAGTACTGATCTTTATCGTAAGCAGGGTCACTATGAGTCGGAATCCACTGGACAGCAATGGGTTTGCTTTGGTTTATTTAAGGAACTGGTGGGGAGAAAAAAGTTACTTTTAAAGGTACCTCTTCCCTTAAAATGTTCTACTTGATAGTAATGATTTCAAAATGCTACAATCAGAAAAGCCAAGTGAACTAATACTTTCTGAGCATTTGTTATATGCCAGATACTGGGCTGGACACGTTACACACATGTCCTCATTCAGTTTTTACAAAAAGTCTATGAAGTAGATATTATTATTCCTCTTTTATAGAAAAAGAAATTGAACTTACATAACTAGATTGGATCTATTTCTATTTCCTTCTTTACTGTTATTCTCCTAATTTGTTTTATCAAGAAGTGTGATGTCACAATTTTTAAATCAACTTTACTGAGATAATATTTACATGCAATAAAATGCATCTAACTTAAATGTACAGCAAAATGATTTTTTACAAATGAAAATACCTGTATAACCACCATCACAATCAAGATATTTCCATTATCTCAAAAGTTTCCTCATAACTCTTTGCCATTTAATTTTTACTTTAATATTAAAAGGTATCCTAAATGATTTCTATAAGAAATGTTTTGACATACAGCAGGGTTTTTTCCTATACCCAAGAATTAAAGGACCGAAATGTTTGTTTATGTTTAGTGAGAAGACAGAAAGAAAAACTCTATACACCTGCTCATGCTACACACCCTGACACTGTTCTTTTCTCTCCTTCCCTAGGAGGTGTGGGCCTATCCATCTGCAGTGCGATGGATCACTTTTCCATGGCCTTTCTCACCATGGTCTTCTAACTCCCACCCAAGTGATTAGGCGGGACTGTGCAGATAAGGTAGCTGTGGCCCACCAAAGGGATTTATCAGTTTTGCCATCCCACTGGGCTTGAGGTGAGCCATCCCAGAGGCAGGAGACAGAGGATTCCACCACCACCAAGGAAGGACAGCCAGGAGTGGAGAGCACGTCCTTTGGACCCGGGATCCACGCACTGAGAAGCTCCTGGACCCATCAGACAGACAACAAGCTGTAACCCTGAAGATGGCCAGAAGCAGCAGCAGAAAAACGGCGGCAGGAGACAGAGCAAGAAAGCCGAGTGCCTCTGGGCTAAGGCTCACTGGTGGAGTGCGTGCATCTGGGCACTTACTGGCAGGGGCTAAAAGAGCTTTGTAACACTTTCCTGAGCAGGGCAGAGGCCTAGGGCCAGAGACAGGCGCGCCTGCAAGCACAGCTGAAAAGAAGCTGTCTTGATACAAGAACTGTATCCTGAGCATTCCTCAACCTGACTTGTAACCTGTTACTTCTCTAATAAACCCCATGACTGTGAGTACTGTCTGTGACTTCTCTGTGACCACTGCAATGAATTATCGAACCCAGCAGAGAAGTAGAGAGTCCTACAAGAGGGACGGCTGGTGTCCCAATTGGTAAAGATGACGGAGAGAGGGGCATGTCTCACCTCTGCTTCATAGGAATCAGCCTTGGGCTGTTGATCTTGATTCTCCTTCCCCCGTGTGAAGTTAGAGGATGTCAGACTCCACCCCCAAGCCATTTTCACACCATCACTCAAGTCCCCAGCTCATGCCACGCTTTAAGCAAACCTCTAACTCTCCCTCTCCTCTTCTTCTCCAAGTAAAATTTCTCTATGTTACTACGGCATTTTACTATTGCCTCTATCTCATCTATCTGAGAAATTATACAGTTTATAAGCAATTGGTAGTCCATTAAAGAAAAGACCATGTCTTATGCGTGTGTGTAAACCTAGCATCTGGTATATATAGCAAATAGTACATAATCGATACTATATTCAATGTCAAGATTCAGGTAAGCATCACTGTCTCTGTAAAACCCTTTCCACCTCAACTCCAAACCCTAAAATAATTTAGTTAGGCACTTGGATATATTCTTCTAAACTAGTACTGAAACAACTGAATTGTCATTTCAACTAAAATTCATTATTTAGTGTTCTAAAGTTTTCATTTAAATTTCTAATTCTGAATTTTAAACATTAATCCTCAAAAAAACTGTTCAACTGTTTGACAAAATGCCCATTATTTTAAGACTTTTCACGTTTATGTACAGATAATTTATTTTAGATTTTTTTTAACTGTTTCAACAATGCAAATTAGTTTTTCTTTAAAACCTCTTCTTAGTGTATTCCAAATAAATCTCATGACCCTAATTCAGCATAATGGTCTGCTTCATAAATGTCAACTTTCACTGCCCAAATGTCATTAACATGTAAAATGCTGGGGGGTGGGGGACTACTTTTTCATAAAGCGCTAGAGGGAATACTAGGCCCTTGGTTCGTTTTTTTTTTAATAAGTCTTCACTAGAAGACTATAATTTTAAAAATAAATTCTAGCAATGTTTTTGAGAGAACAAACAAGGATAGTTGACAGTTTTGTTCTCTTCAGTGAAGACAGAAGGAGAGAGATTTAAAAACAAAAGTAAGGCTTAAAGAATTACATATTAGTGTCATAGTTGAACAGATGCTTCTTAAAGGTTTTATTTTATCCCTAAAAAGGTTCACGAATCATTGAAAACCTAAGATTTCAGTAAAATGTTTCCTGTATTATATTTAAATTTTTACTTACTCTTCAATAGCAGTTCTTTTATACAACCAAGTTTAACTCTTAAAATTAATAAAAATTAACATTAATGCAAATTAACAAAATATCATATTTCTATTCATCATTCAAGATGAAAGACAACAGCTTTACAAAAATTACTGTAACTGAACTGTTCAGAGTGAATTTCCAATATAGCTTAAACTGATCTCCTTGCCTGAACCTGTCTTATATACTGAAGCCAGATTAAACTCCTTAAGTTACATAACTCTCTTTGGGGGTGGGGTGGGGGGGTGGGGTGAGGGAGAGTCACAGTTTATTCTAAAAAGCAAACAGGCGTTTGAAATTCTGTCAGGTGTTTGGTATTAGTTTCAAACTAGTTTCTCAAAACTTCACTGAAGAGGTAGAAGAAAGTTTATAATTTCTCTTTTTTTTTTGGTGAAAATATACACAGCAAAACATACACCAATTCATCAATTTCTACATGTACAATTCAGTGACACTGACTACATTCTTCAAGTTGTGCAATAATTCTCATTATTCTTTCCAAATTATTCTACCACCATTAACACAAACTCACTGCCCTCTAAGCTTCTCATCTAGTCTTTGCATTGCTGTTATCAATTTGTTGCCAGATAGATAATTCTTTAAATGAGCACAATCTTCAAAGTGGACATTCTTTAATAGTTAAGCTACACTGATGTTTGGCTTAAAGAAGACTTACGGGGATATTTTTCGTTTAAGGTTTAAAAATTATCTCAGGGCAACAGTTTCAAGGATTCATTCAGCCTCAATGTTTCCAAAAATTCTGGATTTCCTGTTGTTATTTTTTACTGTTTGCTTTCTATAATAATAATAATGGCTTTCACTTTGCCAAAAAAAAAAAAAAAAAATCTGGATTACATGATTAATTTGAAAATCTGTTCTACATTGCCCCCACCCTTTTGATCAGAATTCATCTACAGAATTTTTTATCAAAACATTCAGTAATGGTAGGCGGGCATCATCCATTTCTTGTGGTATCATGGCAAAGGAGGCAGTTGTTCATGGAGGCAATAGCCACACATTCCATACTGCTCCAGGCAAACAGAGACCAACTGTTGTACTCTGGATGGCCATTTGCAAGCTTTTGAGAATCCAGACACTACACAACAAATTAGGAGGTAGAATAGATGCACTAAAAACAGTATTATGCCAATTAACTGGGCTGTCCCATGAAACCATGGCCCTAAACCTCCAAACCAAGAAAACAAATCCCAAAAGGAATTGGATTGTACACAAGTAGATCAGCAGTTTTGTTTTGTTTTTTTTTTTTTTTTGGTAAAAATATATACCACACAATATTTTCCAATTCAACTTTTTCAGGTGTACAGGTTAGTGATATTAATTACATTAATCCTTAATCAATGCCAAATTTCCCATCACCATAAACAAAAACTCACTATTTCCTAAAAACCTGCTCCCCCTTCCCCCTCCTTCCTGCCCGTTAACCACTAATAACTTTGGTATCAGTACATTTGTCTATTCTTGTCATTTTATGTAAAGGAGGTCATACAAATATTTGTCCTTTTGTGATTGACTTATTTCACTGAGCATAAGGCTTTCAAGGTTCATTTATGTAGTGTGTATCAGAACTTCATTTTCTTTCTGGCTGAATAGTTTTCCATTGTATGCATGTACAACATTTGTCTATCCTTTCATCTGTTGATGGACATTTAAGTTGTTTCTACCTTTTAGCTATTGTGAATACTACTGTAATAAACAATTGCGTACACATGTCTGTTCATATCACCGCTTTTAAGTTCCTTGGGTATATACCTAGGAATGTAATTTCTGGGTCATATATAACTCTTTCAACATCAACTTCTGCTGAAAAATCATCAATAACTCCCCATACCTACAGAATAAAATCTCTCCTACTTAGCTTGATTTACAAGTCCACTCAGAATCCTGGCCCTGTTTCTCACCTCCTACCAGGGACACTAGGTCCCTGGGTGGCACAAACAGTTTGTACTCATCTATTAACTTACTCAGCAGCACAACAGAAGAGAAAGGCTTGAGGATCTGCTCCCTAAAAATTACAGCCAAGAAAACCCCATGCAGCTCATTTCTTCTCTGTAACACATGGGGTCACCAGGGTTCAGAACTAATTTGACAGCAATAGGTTCCTTCTACCCGCCCCAGGACTGGGGATACTGAGTGATTTAAAACTGGAAAAGGTGTGCAGTAAAGTTGTATACTTCCACCTTACTTATTAAATCTGTATGCTGAGCAAATAATCCAAGAAGCTAGGCTATATGAAGAAGAATGCAGCATAAGGGTTGGAGGAAGACTCATTAACAACCACGATATGCCAATGACACAACCTTGATTGCCGAAAATAGAGACCATTTCAAACACTTACTGATGAAAGTCAAAGACTATAACCTTCAGTATGCATTATGCCTGAACATGAAAAAAGTGAAAATCCGCACAAATGGACTAATAAATAATAGCATGTTAAGTGGTGAAGAAATTATCGGTGGTTTCATTCTACTTAGATCAACATTCAATGTCTTTTCAATCACCTCATATGCTTTTGAAAGCTAGACGATGAAAACAGAAGACAGAAGAATTGATACACTTGAATTGTGGTGTTGGTGAAGGGTACTGAATATACCATGGGCTGCCAGAAGAACAAACAAATCAGTCTTAGAAGAAATACAACTGGAATGTTCCTTAGAAGTGAGGATGGTGAGGTTCTGGCTCACTTACTTTGGACACATCATCAGGAAAGATCAGTCACTAGAAAAGGACATCATGTTTGGTAAAGTAGAGGGTCAGTGAAAACGAGGTAAACCCTCAATGAGAAGGACAGACACGATAGCCACAACAACGGACTTAAACATGCCAACAATCATGAAGATGGCACAGGACTGGGCAACATTTCATTCTGTTGTACGTAAGGTTGCCACGTGTCAGAGCAGACTTGACAGCAACTAATAACAACAACCATACCCTCTAGTCAATTCCTTCTGTCAGGCAATTATTTAGACTGCTTTCTCTTCCTGGAGTATCTTTACTAATTCCTGGCTCCCAAAAGAATTATCTCCTACTAAATCAAATCCCAATTCAAACTCCTCCAAGAAACTCTACATCAACCAACTTCAATTCAAAATCCTCCAAGAAACTCTACATCAACTGACTTGCTCCCCCTCTCCCTAACTCATTAAGGTCCTTGAGAACAGGTTCTATATGTATATATTTAAAATGTCTTTTAACATAATATTATTCCATTGATTTGTTCATTTCAAAAAATAATTGTTAAAAGAAGACCAATTCCACTAGTAGAAATGAAATAATAATGATCAGAGCAGAAATAAATGAAATAGCAAACAGAAAAACAATAGAAGTAATCAACAACACTAGAAGTTAGTTCTTTGAAAAATTAAAAAATGCCCACTGGCCAAACGGACAAGCCAAAAAATGAGAAGATGCAAATAACCAAAATAAGAAATGAAATTTGAGACATTACAAAAAAATCTAACTGAAATAAAGATGATCATAACAGAATATTATGAAAAACTGTACTGCAATGAATTTGAAAACCTAGATGAAATGGACAAATTCCTAGAAAACAGACCCATAACAAAAGAAAAAACTGAAGATGTCATCAAAAAACTCCCTACAAAAAAAAAATCCCTGGCCCAGACAGCTTCACTGGGGAATTTTACCAAACACTCAGAGAAGAGTTAACACCAAACTATTCCAAAACACAGAAAAGGGAGGAATATTCCCTAACTCATTCTATGAAACTAGCATCATCCTGATACCAAAACCAGGTAAAGACACCACACACAAAAAAGTTACAGAACAATATTCATCATAAATATAGATGCAGAAATTATCAACAAAATTCTAGCAAACAGAATTTAACAATGTATTAAGAAAATCATATATCATGCTCAAGTAGGATTCATACAGGAATACAAGGGTAGTTCAACATTAGAAAACCAATCAATGTAATTTACCACATAAGTAAAGCAAAGGAAAAGAACCACATGATCATCTCAATTGATGCAGAAAAAGCATTTGATAAAATCCAACACCCTTTCCTGATAAAACTCTCAGCAACGCAGAAATAGAAGGGATATTTCTCAACATAATTAAGGGCATATGTGCAAAACCAACAGCCAACATTATCCTCAGTGGAGAAAGACTGAGAGCCTTCCCCTTGAGAAAAGAGAAAAGAGACAAGGAAGCCCATTATCACCCCTCTTATTCAACACTGTACTAGAAGTCCTAACCAGAGCAATAAAGCAAGAAAGGGAAATAAAGGGTATCCAAATTGGAAAGGAATAAGTAAAACGATCTCTATTTACAGAGAATATGATCCTATACATAGAAAATTCCAAAGATTCCACAAGAAACTTATTGGATCTAATAGAAGAATTCAGCAAAGTGGCAGGGTACAAAGTCAACACACAAAAATCATTTGGCTTCCTTTACATTAAAAATGAGAACTCTGAAAAGGAAATCAAGAAAACAATACCATTTACAATAGCCCCCAAAATGATACAATACCTAGGAATAAACCTAACCAGAGATATAAAAGACCTATACAATGAAAACTATACAACATTACTGCAAGAAACTAAAAGAGGCTGAGAGTTCCGGCAAAATGGCGCTCTAGGCAGAAGCACCGCTCCGTCCCTCCACACCAAAGATCCGAAAAACTAAGCCAAACAGAGAATACAACAACCCTGAAACCCTAAAACAACAAATGAAGACATAAAGAACTCAGCCAAGCACCAAATGGAGTGATAAAACTGACAGAGAACGGAGAGAGAGGAGAGATTCATGCAGAGGTCCCCTACCAAATAACACAGCACGGATCCACCATCTTGGACTCCAATCGGAGACTAGCAAACGGGGTACAAGAAAGCAGCCTCATGGAGCGTCCAGCGGGAGACAAAACAACCGGTAATTGGTGATATACATTTTCCCACCCCCCACCTTCTTCACCACAACTCGGCCTCCTCTACTTCCTGCGGCCATACTCTCCTGACTGGGAAACACAAGCTGTTTGGATTCCACACACCCGAACGGGCCGGCTCTCTGAGCACCATTTATTGGCTGCCGGTGTTGCTTTTTTCCGCTTCTTTTGATTTCTTCCTTACCTCTCACCACCTCCCCCTCCTTTCGCTCAAATACCTACCTCCGTGTGCCATCTTTGCTTCTTCCTGAGGGGCTGCATACCTCCAGTAATTTGTGATATATGTTTTCCCACTCCCTACCCTTCTTCACCCACACTCAGCCCCCTCTACATCCCGCGGACACAGTCTCTTGTCCGAGAAACACCAGCTCGCACTAGCTGGCTATCTGAGTGCCATCTGTTGGATACTAGTGTTGCTTTTTCTTCTGCTTCTTTTGATTTCTTCCTTACCTCTCACCACCTCCCCCTCCTTTTGCTCAAATACCTAGTTCCACGCGCAATCTTCGCTTCTTCCTCAGGGGCTGTGGAGCTCCGTTCGAGTGTGGAGCTGCATCCCGGTCTGGGCTGCCGCGCTGGTGGGATCCCGGGGCTTTTGTTCATTTGTTTTGAATTGTTTGTTTTCGTTCCCTTTTCTTGAGTTGGGACCCTTTCTGGCCAGGCGGTGCTGCGTGGCAAGCAGACTTCGCCATCGGCTTGCACAGATGTGCAAAGGGATCCCTGAGTGCATTTCTTTTCTCGTTGGTTTTTTTTTTTTTTTCTGTTTTCTCGGGGGCCTTTCTTGTTCTTTTATTTCTTTTTTCTTTAATTTGTTTTGTTTTCTTTTCCCTCTTTTTCCCTTTTTGTTTTTCTTTATTGCTAGTTTCTCAACTTCCTTCTCTTTCTGTTCCCTGAAAACCTGGCATTGTATACCTCTACACCTTCTAGCCAGGCTGTACTGCAACACCTCAAAGCGACTTCCCCAGACATCACAGCTGCACCAGTGGGATCCCTGGGAACGTTGCGGTTCTTTAACCTTTCTGATTTTTAGTTATTCATTCTTTTCTTTTTTTTCTTCCTCTTCCCTTTCTTTTCTTTTCTTCCTTTTCCCTTTCTGTTTTTCTCCATTTCATAGTCTCTTACGTCTCCACTCCAAAGACAAGCTCCCCTAGCATTCTTTATGGTTTGTTTGTATATTTTGGCTCTTGTTCCTCCCTCCTCTCTCCCATATCCATCTTAGCTCCACACATAACAATCTCCCAGCTGCATCCTGCCTACCTGCACTGTGCACTTGACATCACACCACCAAGCAGCACAGGCACGGCCATTTGGAACCTGCCCTGCACTGATTACCGACCCACTCTGGTGGCTGTAGTAAGTGCCACAAACAACCCGTCCCAGTAACTCCTCTTCAGCTAGACCTGCCCTGCTGTACCTTATCTGAGTGACTGACCCTGCCAATTGGAGAAGGAAGCGAAAAGTATTGAGCACACAGACGAGCAAACAACAAAAAACACAAGTCTGCCTCCTCATAGTCAAGTATTTTTTTTAAAAAAAGGGACGAAACAAACAAATCTACAACCAATAAACGAGAAAAATAACTACTGCATGCCCCGAAGACAGCAGACAATATAAAAACATTTACAAAAACAGGACAGGATGGTTCCAGTAGGCGTCCAAAATAAAACATCAGATGACTCTCCAGTGGAAGAAAATGCACTGGAACTACCTGATAGGGAATTCAAATCTCTAATACTCAGAATTCTCCAAGCGCTGAGGCAAAAAGCTGACAAACACGAGGAAAAAACAGACAAATTCATGGAAAATACAGACAAAAAATTGGAACAATTCAGGAAAATAATGCAGGAACAAAATGCCAAAATAAATTCACAGCTAGACATTATACAAAAACAACAATTAGAAATCCAAAAGATAAATAACAAGATTTCAGAAATGGACGGTGTCATAGGAGGGCTGAGAAGCAGATTTGAAATGGTGGAAGAAAGGATCAGTGGAATTGAAAACAAACACTTGGATACAACTCTGTTTCAGGAAAACTCAGAAAAAAGAACAAAGAAAAATGAAGAGACCTTGAGAGTTATGTGGGATACAATCAAAAGCAAAAAATTTTGAATGATTGGAATTCCAGAACGGGGGAGAAAACAGAAAACACAGAGAGGATCATTGAAGAACTGCTGACAGAAAACTTCCCCAATATCATGAAAGATGAAAAGCTGGCCATCCAAGAAGCTCAACGACCCCCATATAGGAGAGACCCCAAAGAAAATCACCAAGGCATATCATAATCACACTCGCCAAAACCAAAGACAAACAAACAATTCTGAGAGCAGCTTGTGAAAAACAAGAAGTCACATACAGAGGAGAAACAATAAAACTAAGCTCAGATTATTCGGCAGGAACCATGCAGGCAAAAAGGCAATGGAATGACATACATAAAATCTTGAAAGACAAGAATTACCAGCCAAGAATAATATATCCCACAAAACTCTCTTTCAAATTTGATGGTGAAATTAGGTCATTTCCAGATAAACAGAAATTAAGGGAATATGTAAAAGTCAAACCAAACTTACAAGAATTACTGAAGGGGGTTCTTCAATCTGAGGACAAACAACTTCAGCTCACAGGCAGAATCTAGGACGCAAGATCGTACCAGCCAGATACCAATCTAGGAAATGAACTCTTGAGGACTATCCAAGACCAAAAGAAATACAACAGGGAATCAGAACAGTCAATCGATGGATGACAACAACATCAAAACAATGAAAGAGGGAATAAACGGCATAGGTATAGAACCTTCTAATGAAGAGGAAGGCAAGGCGATACCAAGTAAGGGTAGACTGCTTCAAATTTAGAAAGATAAGGGTAAAATTCATGGTAACCACAAAGAAAGTTAACAAACATACTCATAAAAATAAAGACGAAAAACATAAAGTCTCAGTAAAAACAAAACCTACAAAAACAAAAGAAATGAAAAAAAAATCCAGAAACAAAAGTAACTCAGCACAAGAGAGTAAGAAGAACAAAGAAAACTTCAGCACCACAAAAAAAAGCACTACAAAATGACAACAAACTCACATCTATCAATAATTACACTGAATGTAAATGGACTCAATGCACCCATAAAGAGATGGAGAGTGGCAGAATGGAGAAGAAAACAGGATCCATCAATATGCGGTCTACAAGAGACACAACTTAGAAACAAAGATGTGAATTTATTAAAAGTCAAAGGTTGGAAAAAAATATATCAAGCTAACAACTACCAAAAAAGAGCAGGAGTGGCAATTCTAATCTCTGATGAAATAGACTTTAAAACAAAATCTACCATAAAAGACAAAGAAGGACACTATATAATGATTAACGGGACGAGCCATCATGAAGACATAACCATAATAAACATCTACGCACCCAATGACAGGGCTCCAAAACACATAAAACAAACTCTAACAACACTGAAAAGAGAAATTGACAGTTCCACAATAATAGTAGCAGACTTCAACACACCACTCTCAGTAAAGGACGGAACAACTAAGAAGAAACTCAGCAAAGATACAGAAGACGTAAAGGGCTCAATCAGCCATCTGGACCTCATAGACATATATAGAACACTCCATCCAACCGCTGCAAAGTACACATTCTTTTCCAATGCACCTGGAACATTCTTCAAAATAGACCACATCTTAGGCCACAGAGCAATCCTCAACAACATCCAAAATGTTCAGATAATTCAAAGTATCTTCTCTGACCACAATGCCATCAAGGTAGAAATTAACAATGGAAAGAGGAAGGAAAAAAAATCAATTACATGGAAACTGAATAATACCCTGCTTACACATCACTGGGTAATAGAAACCAGAGATGGAATCAAAAAATTCCTAGAATCAAATGAGAATAAAAACACATCACACCAAAACCTTTGGGATACAGCAAAGGCAGTCCTCAGAGGACAATTTATAGCAGTAGATGCACATACCAAAAAAGAAGAAAGGGACAAAATCAAAACATTAACTACAGAACTCAAACAAATAGAAAGAAAACAGCAAAAAAAGCCCACAACCACCGGAAGAAAGGAAATAGTAAAAATCAGAGCAGAAATAAATGAAATAGAGAACAGAAAAACAATAGAATCAACAAAACCAAAAGTTCATTCTTTGAAAGAATCAACGAAATTGACAAACCACTGGCCAGACTGAAAAAGAAAAACAGGAGAGGACACAAATAACCCAAATAAGAAATGAAATGGTGGACATTACAACAGATCCAACTGAAATAAAAAGGATTATAACAGAATATTATGAAAAACTATACTCCAACAAATTTGAAAACCTAGACGAAATGGATAAATTACTAGAAACACACTGCCTACCAAAACTACAACAAAGTGATGTTGAAAATCTGAACAGACCCATAACAAGACAAGAGATTGAAAAGGTAATAAAAAAAAAACCCCAACTAAAAAAAGCCCAGGCCCAGATGGCTTCACTGGAGAATTCTACAAAACATTTACAGAAGAGCTTCTACCAGTACTACTCAAGCTATTTCACAGCATAGAAGAGGAAGCAACACTTCCAAATTCATTCTATGAAGCCAGCATAATGCTGATACCAAAACCAAGCAAAGACGTCACAAAAAAAGGAAAATTACAGACCAATATCTCTCATGAATACAGATGCAAAAATTCTTAACAAAATTCTAGCCAACAGAATTCAGCATCATATCAAAAAAATAATACACCACAACCAAGTAGGATTCATACCATGTATACAAGGATGGTTCAACATTAGAAAATCAATCAATGTAATCCACCACATAAATAAAAGGAAAGAATCACATGATCATCTCAATTGATGCAAAAAAGGCATTTGACAAAGTCCAACACCCATTCCTGATTAAAACTCTCAATAAAATAGGTATAGAAGGGAAATTTCTCAAGATAATAAAGGGTATCTATGCAAAACCAACGGCCAACATCATTCTTAATGGAGAGAGACTAAAACCATTCCCCTTGAAAACAGAAAGAAGACAAGGATGCCATTTATCACCATTCCTATTTAACACTGTGCTGGAAGCTCTAGCTAGAGCAAAAAGGCAAGAAAAAGAAATAAAGGGCATCCAAATTGGTAATGAAGAAGTTAAACTGTCCAGGTTTGCAGATGATATGATACCAAACATAGAAAACCCTAAAGACTCCACGAGAAATCTACTGGAATGAAAAGAAAGATTCAGCAGAGTAGCAGGATACAAGATAAACATTCAAAAATCAATTGGATTCGTATACACGAATAAGGAGAATGATGAAAAGGACATCAGGAAAACTACAATAGCCCCTAAAAAGATAAAATACTTAGGAATAAATCTAACCAGGGATGTAAAAGACCTATACAAAGAAAACTACAAAACACTACTGCATGAAAACCAAAGGGATCTACATAAACGGAAAAACATACATGCTCATGGATAGGCAGACTCAACATTGTGAAAATGTCAATTCTACCCAAAGCAATTTACAAATACAATGCAATCCCGATCCAAATACCAACAACATTCTTCAAAGAGATGGAAAAACTAATCATTAACTTTATATGGAAAGGGAAGAAGCCCCAAGTAAGTAAAGCACTACTGAAGAAGAATAAAGTTGGAGGACTCACACTACCTGACTTCAGAACCTACTATACAGCTACAGTAGTCAAAACGGCCTGATACTGGTACAACGACACATACATTGACCAATGGAACAGAATTGAGAACCCAGATGGAAATCCATCCACCTACGGTCACCTGATCTTCGACAAGGGCCCAAAGTCCATCAAACGGGGAAAAGACAGTCTTTTTTAACAAATGGTGTTGGCAAAACTGGATATCCATTTGCAAAAAAATGAAACAGGACCCATACCTCACACCATATACAAAAACTACTTCAAAATCGATCAAAGACGTGAATATAAAGCCTAAAACTATAAAGTTCATAGAAGAAAAAACAGGACCAACACTTCAGGCCTTAATACACGGCATTAACAGGATACAAACCATAACCATCAACACACAAACCCCAATAGATAAGCTAGATAACTGGGATCTTCTAAAAATCAAACACCTATGGTCTTCAAAAGACTTCCCCAAAAGAGTAAAAAGAGAGCCTACAGACTTGGAAAAAATTTTTGGACAGTATAAGTCAGACAAAGTTCTAATCTCCATAATCTACAAGAAAATCCAACACCTCTACAACAAAAAGACAAATAATCCAATTAAAAAATGGGCAATGGAAACAAACAAGACACTTCACCAAAGAAGACATTCAAACGGCCAACAGACACATGAGGAAATGCTCCTGATCACTAGCCATTAGAGAAATGCAAATTAAAACCAAGATGAGATACCATCTCACCCCTGCATTACTGGCACAAATCAAAAACACTGGAAACAACAAACGGTGGAGGGGCTGCAGGGAGATCGGAACTCTTATGCACTGCTGGTGGGAATGCAAAATGATACAACCATTTTGGAAAATGATATGGCGCTTCCTCAGAAAGCTAGAAATAGACATACCATTCGATCCAGCAATCCCACTCCTAGGAATATATCCTAGAGAAAGTAGAGTCGTCACTCGAATAGACATATGCACACCTATGTTCATGGCAGCATTGTTCCCAATAGCAAAACGACAGAAACAATCTAGATGCCCATCAACAGATGAATGGATAAACAAACTATGGTACATACACACCATGGAGTACTACGCAACAAGAAAGAACAACAATGAATCTGTGAACCATCATAACATGGATGAACTGGAGGACATTATGCTGAGTGAAATAAGTCAATCACAAAAGGACAAATATTGTATGAGACCTCTATTGTAAAAACCCATGAAAAAGTTCACACACATAATGTAACAACCTTTGCTGGTTACCAGGGATGGGAGGGGTGGGGGGGGGGGATACTAAATAGATAATAGATAAATGATATCTTGGGTGAAGGGTAAGACAGTACACAATACAGGAGAAACTAGCACAACTTGTACTAGGAAAGGTCACGGAAGCCCCATAGACACATCCAAACTCCCTGAGGGCCTGAATTGCTGGGCGGAGGGTTCTGGGGACCATGGTCTCGGGGAACATCTAGCTCAACTGGCTTGACACAGCTTATAAGACAATGCTCTACATTCTACCTTGGTGAGTAGTGTCTGGGGTCTTCAAAGCCTGTGAGCGGCCATCTAAGATACTCCACTGGTCTCATCCCCTCGGGAGCAAGGGAGAATGAAGAGAACAGGATACAAGGAAAAGATTAGTCCAAAGGACTAACTGTCCACAGCTACCAAGGCTTCCACCGGACTGAGGCCAGTACAGCCAGATGGTGCCCGACTACCACCACTGACTGCTCTGACCAGGATCACAACAGAGGGTTCTGGACAGAGCTGGAGAAGGATACAGAACATAATTCTAACTCACAAAAAAAAGACCAGATTTACTGGCCTAAAGGAGACTGGAGAAACCCCAAGAGTATGGCCCCAGACACCCTTTTATCTCAGTGGTGAAGTTATCTCCGAGGTTCACCGTTCAGCCTGGGAGTGGACAGCCCCGTAAAACCAAATGAGACTATCGAGGTACAGGAGTTCAGTGATAAGGGCCAGAAGGCAGAAGGGGACAAGGAAGCTGGTGATAGGAAACCCAAGGTTGAGTAAGGATACTGTTGATGTGTTGTGAGATTGTTAACCATTGTCATAGGGCAACATATGTAGTAACTGTTAAATGAGAAACTATTTTGTTCTGTAAGCCTTCATCTTAAGTGAGAATAGCAGCACAACTGGAAGAGCGTAGTCAATGTCACCGAAGTGTGCATCTAGAAATTTTTAAAATGATGTATCTTTGGCTATGTGTATTTTCACCAAAAAAAAAAAAAGGTTGAGAAGTTAGAGGGTTGACGTTTTATGGGGTTGTTAACCAATGTCATAGAAGAATATGTGTACTACTGTTTCATGAGAAACTATTTGTTCTGTAAGCCTTCACCTGAAGTACAATACAAAAAAAAAAAAAAAGAAGGAAAAAAAAAGAAACTAAAAGAGACCTATATAAATGGAAAAGCATTCCATGCTTACAGACCAGAGGCTTAACATTGTGATAATGTCAATAGTACTGTCTTAGCCTGGGTTCTCTAGAGAAGGCAAATCAGTGGTGCGTATAAACATATACAGAGAGAGATTTAGATCAAGGAAATAGCTCATGCAGTTGTAGAGACTGGGAAGTCCCAAGTTTGTGGGTCAGGCTGGAGGCTTCTCCTGACTCACAAAGTTGCAGGGGCTGGCGAACCCAAGATCAGCAGGTCAGACAGCGGCCTCTGGCTCACAGGCTGCGGAGGCCAATGAATCCCTACATCAGCAAGTAAGCTGCTAGCTCAAGTCCCAAGAACTGGGAGTCAGACAAACAGGAACCAGCTGCAGGATCCAGAGCAAGCAAAAGCCAACGAACTTTGCCAGAAAGTCCACCTATATTGGATGCAGGCCACACCCCCAAGGAAACTCCGTTTCAGCTGAACAGCTGCTCATAACAGATCTCATTATGGAGGTGATTACATTACATCAGATCTCGTTATAGAGGTGAATACATCACCACATAGCTACCAAACTACATCATAGCTGCCAAACCACTGAGGATCATGGCCCAGCCAATGACATACAACGTTAACTATCACAACTACTCAAAGTGATCTACAGATACAATGTAATCCCTATTCAAACTCCAACAACATTCTTTACTGAAATGGAAAACTACTCACCAACTTTATATGAAAAGGAAAGGGACCCTGAACAGCCAAAGCAATACTGAAGAAGAACAAAGTAGGAGGCTTCATACTTCCCAATCTCAAAACATACTATACAGCCACAGTAATCAAAATGGCCTGACTGGTTCAATGACAGACACACAGACCACTGGAATAGAACTTAGAACCCAAAAGTAAATCCATCCGTCTATGGGCAGCTTATTTTTAAAAAGGGGTCAAAGTCCATTCAATGAGGAAGAAACAGTCTATTGAACAAATGGTACTGGCATAACTGGCTATCCATTTGCAGAAAAATGAAACAGGACCCATACCTCACACCAAACACAAAAACTAACTCAAAATGGGTCAAATGCCTAAATGTTAAAGCTAAAACTATAAAGTTCTTGGAAGATAACACAGGGACAAAACAATGGGACCTAATTTTTTTCGGAAATAGATTATCAAACACAACTACAAATGTACACACAACAGAAGACAAATTAGATAACTGGGGCCTCCTAAAAATTCAATACTTATGCTCATCAAAACACTATTAAGAGAGTAAAAAGACAACCTACAGACGGGGAAAAAATCTTCAGGAATGACAGATCCAATAAGAGTCTAATCTCCAAAATATATAGAAAACTTCCAAAACTCAACAACAGAGAGACAAACAATCCAATTAAAAAATGAACAAAAAACAGGAACAGACACTTCACCAAGGGACAATTCAAGTAGCCAACAAACAAATGAAAAGATGCTCATGATCATTAGCCATTAGAGAAAAGCAAATCAAAACTACAATGAGATACAATATCACCCCTAGAAATTGGCACTGATTCAAAAAACAACAACAACTAATGCTGGAGACGATGTGGGGAGATCGGAACCCTTGTCCACTGCTGGTGGGACTGTAAAATGGAAAAACCACTATGGAAACTGGAAAACGGTATGGTACTTCCTCAAAAAGCTAGAAATGGAAATACTCTATGATCTATGATCCAGCAATCCCACTCCTAGGGATACACCCTAGAAATCTAATAGCAGTGGCATGAACATACATATGCACACCTATGTTCACGGCAGCATTATTCACAATAGCAAAAAGATGGAAACAACCTAAGTGCCCATCAACGGATGAATGGATAACATACATACAACAGAAAACTACTCAGCCAGAAAGAATAATGATTAGTCCTCAAAACATCTTATAACATGGATAAATCTGGAAGACATTATGCTGAGGGAAATAAGTCAATTACAAAAGAACAAATATTGTGTGATCGCACTTTTATAAGAAGACGAGAACAGATATACAGACCAACGTTCATGGGTAGTTACCAGGGATGTGTGGGAAGGGAAAGGGGAAGCACTCTCAAGATAGTAGGCATTTGTTATTTTTGGAGATGGGAAAGGTAGCACCGAAGGTGCATGAAGTAAACACAGTTTGTCCAAGATAATGAGGTCACTAAGAAATACACAAGAGAAAAGGATATTTTTGGTAAAGGATATGACAAAATATAATTTTGCAACAATACCAACAACAACCAAAAAATATGTGTGTGGTTACACAAGTATGCATATAGGCATATATGTATACGGTATGAATATGTGGGTCCATATGTGTGTACAGATAGAAGTATTGATAGGCATATGTACATACAGCTACATGTACGCATGCATGTATATGCATATACATAATAAACCACACAGGGGACACAGGTACAGATACTTCTCAGACATAACCAAACACCTCATGAGATTAGTTTTCTGGGTTTTAAGGCTTAGGAGCATAGTCTCATGGGACTATTCAGTTAAACTGGCATAATATAGTTCATAAAGTGTATGTTCTACATACCAAGGCAGTGATAGTGTCTGGGATCTTAAAAGCTTGCAAAAGCAACCATCTATGATACAACTATTGGTCTCTACTTGTCCAAAACAAAAGAGAAAGAAAGAAACCAAAGACTGAGAGAAGAAAGTAGTCTACAGGACTAACAGGCTACATGAACCACGGCCACATCTACCTTGAGGAGAGAAGAACTAGATGGTGCCCAGCTACCACTACTGACCAATCTGATCAGGGCCACAATAAATAGATAGAATGGGAGTAAAAATGGGGAACAGAATTCAAATTCTTAAAAAGTCCAGACTTACTGGACTTCTTGAGACTAGAGGACTGTCTGAGATTATCACCCTGAGATACTTTTTAAACCTTAAATGGAAATTATCCCTTAAGGTCATCTTTTAGCTAAATAAAGCTAAATAACAGACTGGCTCATAAAGAATATCAGATATATTTACAATAACGACAAAAACAAAAAAAAAGAGTAGCTGCCGAGGTTAATTACGTACAACCAAAAACCTCTTGGTACTTGGTTCCTCAGTTTAGAAGTTTAGGGTCATAGTTTCATGGGGCATCCCAGTTAACTGGCCTAACAATAGGCTTAGTGCTTCTGTTCTACCTCTTAGTTTGCTGTGCAGTACCTGGGGTCTTAAAAGCTTGCAAGTGGCCATCCAAGGCACAACAATTGGTCTCTATTCATCTGGATCAACAGAAGACGGAGCGTCAGGAATAGGAGGACATGGAATATTGGGCTAATTGCCTCCATGAACAACTGCTTCATTTGCCATGAGACCAAAAGAACTGGATGGAGCCCAGCTACCATTACTGAACATTTTGGTCAAAGATTCTATAGAAGAATTTCAAATTCTCATGGACTCCAGACTTCCTACAGCCATGAAGGTTGGATGAATACCTTAAGCTATTGCCCTGAGATATCTTTAAACCTTAAACCAAAAGTATCCCCTGAAATCTTCTTAAAATCAAACAATAGTTTAGCTTAACTAGTAAAAAATATCTGACTTAAGCATTATGTTTTAAGAACTACCTATATGAGATCAAAGTGTAAACAGCAACTCAAAAGATTAGATATGAACCTTAGGGGGTAGTAAATTTATGTTGATGAACAAAGAACAACTTCAGAAAAGGAGGGTACGAATGGCTGTATGACTCAAAGAATGTACTCAATGTCACCAAATGGTACATGTAGAAACTGCTGAATTGGCATTATGTTTTTCTGTGTATATTCTCAATTATCAACAATAAAATAAATAAAATTTAAAAAAAAAAAAAAGAATATCACCTGTGAGTAATGAGTTTCTTTAAAAATCATCTATAGGAGACCAAATGGTCAAAAAATTACTCTAAAACAAAGATGAGAAAGTAAGGGGGTAGGAAAACTAGTGTACTGGAAACAGTACCAACAGAATAAAATGAATGAGAATGATGACACACTATGAAAAATGTAACTATGATCACTGAATAATTTGTATAGAAATTGTTAAATGGGAACCTAATTTGCTGTGTAAATTTTCACCTTAAGCACAATAAATTTTTTTTTTTAATTGTTGACATATGCACACCCATATTCATGGCAGCATTGTTCACAAGAGCAAAAAGATGGGAACTACCTAGATGCCCACCGACAGACAAATGGATAAACGAACTATGGTACATCCACACAATGGAGTACTACACAACGATAAAGAACAATGGTGAATCTGTGAAGCATCTCATGACATGGATGAAACTGGAGGACATTATGCTGAGTGAAATAAGTCAATCACAAAAGGACAAATAGTGTATGAAACCTCTATTGTAAAAATTGATTAAAAAGTTTACACATAAAAAGTAACAATCTTTGTTGTTTACGAGAGATGGGGGGTGGGGAAGAAATATTAAATAGACAATAGATAAGTGGTATCTTGGGTGAAGGGTGAGACAGTACACAATACTGAGGAAGCCAGCAAAACTTGTACAAGGAAAAGTCACAGAAGCTCCATAGACAAATCCAAACTCCCTGAGGGACTGAATTGCTGGGCAGGGGGCTGTGGGGACCATGGTGTCTGGGAACATCTAGCTCAACTGGCATTATAAAGACAATGTTCTACATTCTACCTTGGTGAGTAGTGTCTAGGGTCTTAAAAGCCTGTGAGCAGCCATCTAAGATACTCCACTGGTCTCACCCCTTCGGGAGCAAGGGAGAATGAAAAGAACAAGATACAAGGAAAAGATCAGTCCAAAGGACTAATGGTCCACAGCTACCAAGGCCTCCACCAGACTGAGTCCAGTACAGCTATATGGTGCCCGGCTACCACCACTGACTGTTCTGACCACGATCACAACAGACAGTTCTGGACAGAGCTGGAGAAGGATGTAGAACAAAATCCTAACACACACACAAAAAAGACCAGATTTACTGGCCTGAAAGAGACTGGAGAAACCCCGAGAGTATGGCCCCCAGACACCCTTTTAGCTCAATGGTGAAGCCACTTCCAAGGTTCATCATTCAGCTGAGGATTGGAGAGCCCCATAAAACAAAACAGGACTAATGAGGCACAGCAGTCCAGGCACAAGGACTAGAAAGGCAGAAGGGGACAGGAAAGCTGGTGATAGGGAACCCAACGCTGAGTAAGGACAGTGTTGACATGTAGTGGGGTTATTAACCATTGTCATAAGGCGACATGTGTACTAACTGTTTAATGAGAAACTATTTTGTCCTGTAAACCTTCATCTAAAGTGAGAATAACAGCACAACTAGAAGGACTTAATTGATGTCACTGAATTGTGCATGCAGAAATTTTTGAAATGGTGTATCTTTGGCTATGTATATTTTCACCAAAAAAAAAAAAAAAAAAAAGGTCGAGAAGGGAGAGTGTTGACATATCATGGGGTTGTTAACTAATGTCATAAAACAATATGTGTACTGACTGTTTAATGAGAAACTATTTGTTCTGTAAACCTTCACCTAAAGTACAGTTTAAAAAAAAAATTGTTGAAGACCTACTTTAAAGCCAAGCTTTTCTAGTACTGGTGTTACAGAAGAGGAAAAAAAGATACAGTCCCTGGTATCTTAGCACTTTTACACTTATAAATAATGGATATGAAATATATGGGTGTTGACTTATCATCCATCATCCATCAAATTTCCCATTGTTTACCAACTAGGTTGTCTTCAGTTTTCACTATTATAAGTAATACTATTGTCAACATAGCTCTAATATGGCTTTTCTTAAATTATTTACTTATGGTTCATCCCTAGGAGAAGGATTATTAAATCAATGGCCATAGATATGTTTATGGCATTTAAGACATATACTAGTATATTACCCTCCAAATGAGTTGTAACAATTCTAAAAGCAATGCATGACTATTTGATTCCCTGTCAACTACTTAACTAAGGTTATCACTACGTATCAAAAAAGTTCTTCACTATGGTTTTCATCAGAGTCCCTGGGTGGCACAAACAGTTAGCAGTCAGCTACTACCTGAGAGGCCTGCAGTTTAAATCTACCCAGGGGCACCTCAGAAGAAAGGATTAGTGATCTACTTTCAAAAAATCAGCCATTGAAAACTCTATGGAACACAATTCTACTCTGAAGCACATCGGGTCACTACGAGTTGGAATCAACTCAATGGCAACTGTTATTTTATGGTTTTAATTACCAATGAGGTTGAACTCTTCTTGTTATGTTTCTTTACTCTATGTCCCCTTATGACCTAATGGGCATGTCCTTTATCAATGTACTTACTGGAATCTTGGTGCTTGTAAATACTTTTATAATATTTATAATAAACATTTAAGGTCATGTTTGTGAATATTTTCCATTTTATAATTTTTCTTTTTAAGTTTAATTGTTTCTTTCACATAGAGGTTCTTAATTTTTTACAATCAGTTTCTTCCCTTAGAAGATTATTATTCTTTGCATAGCTTCATAATTTAAAAAAGTTAACTGTAACGTTTGAATATGGATAGGCTCAAAACTAATTCTCTCCTAACTGCTATAATCATCCCAAAGCTTATTAAATGATTCTACCACTTGCCAGATTTTACACTTGCTTATTGTATATTAATATTATTAAGATGTATTTTCAATCCTAAAATGCATGATTTTTCTAATTAATTATTTTTAGGTTTCTGAAACTAGGAGGACTATCAGAACTAATGTCCAAAGAAACTTACCAGTAGCCAAGCAAAAGAATAAATTGTGATGTATGGTACTGCCTGCTTATGTTTAAACTTTGTCTTCCCATAGAAACTGTTTATCCAGCTATGACCACAGCTGAGTTAAATGCATTGGTAAACTCACATACACTTGAATTTTAACTTAAATATGAAAGCCTAATCACTGCTTAAAAAATGCTTTCAGAAAGACTGAACTATGACGATGCACTAAAATAAAAAGCTATTGTGACGCAAAAGTCTGTTGCAAGCCAAGCAAGGCAATTAAATGCACTACAAATTGCCAAACCTCTCAAAATAAATCATAGAAGTATCAGAGCTGGGAGACCCTGGTGTGACCAATTAGCATTATACAAACTACTATTACCCAGGTGTTGGATATCAATGTGTCAAAATTTTCCAGTTCACTCAAAAAAGGAATCTATTTAATTCTCAGTTTATCTGTAGGAAAACTGAAACTATAAATCTAGCCAAAAAGGAAAAGCAGATAAAATACAAACATTTATTCATATGACTCAAAGTTATACTGGCAATCATAATGTGTAAAAAGATCAAGATATCGAGCACAGGTGAGAAAAAACAGCATGTTAGAATGTGAGAAAAGATTAGACTCAATCTTATATTATGAATCCAAAGAAGATGGTGTAGAAATTATATAGATAAATGTATTATTCTGTCAGTTAATTTTTTAAAGGTTTTTTTTAGAAAAATAAATTTTTAACACTTTTTTTTTTCCTGAAAAGATATTAAATCAATGGTATATATCACAATAGTCTCAAAATTGAGGAAATACACTGTGTGTATGTGTATGTGACTATATCTGTCTATATTCATTCAGTCATTCGTCTATTCATTCATTCATTTCTGAGTAAAGAAATGAAAAGCAGTAGCAAAACTATAGATGTAATGAATAAAAGATCAAACCCTTCTACGATGCAGAAAAATACATGATGAATAAAGAAAGCACAACTCAGCTGAAAAATGACAACTAGCCAGACAACTAACTAGCAAATAAAACAACCAAAAAGCCTGATAAATATAGGTCTTAATTCAATTAAAGGAGCCCTGGTGGCTCAGTGGTTAAGAGCTACAGCTGCTAACCAAAAGGTCGGCAGTTAGAATTCACCAGTTGCTCCTTGGAAACCCTATGGGGCAGTTCTATTCTGTCCAATAGGGTTGCTATGAGTCGAAATCGACTCCATGGCAATGAGTTTTAATTCAGTTAAAAGTATTAATTGCTTATTAAATCTATGTGGTATTTAACCAGGACTTAGAATAACATAATTCTTCATCAACCACCTACCACTGCAACAGATCGTGGAAAGCAATACCAAGAGGGGATGCACCAGGCAAAATAACCTGTATATTATTATTAAATGGTTTTGTTTTCAAACTCGAGGGTTGACTACAAGCAATTAGGGATTCCTCTGCTTTAGTGGCAGGCAGTTTAAGACCTGAAACACTGCGAACAGGCAAACTGGTTTCTTGGCTTCTTTTATTTATGCCTACATCTTAACTCCAATTAATGAGATCTTGCTATTACAAAATACAGAAAGCCCACAGAAAGGAAGAAGGAAAAGACAATTGGGGACCTCCACAAACAGCCATCATAGAGTAACAGGAACAGATTTACACTCCCAGTATATACAACAAGGAAACTGGATAAAATAGTTGAAACAATAGTTTACAGATACTAAGCAACAGTCAAAGCAGGAGTATGATTCCTAAGAAAAGAGGAAAAAGGAAATGACCCCTACAATTGGCCCACCTCACACTCCTGAAGAAGTTTCTAGGATACAGCATAGAGAGGGAGAATACAAACAGAGCCTGGCAGTCTCAGAGAGTTGAGACAGAAACTTACATTCAGGGAGGCCAAAGCAACCAGATTTTGTGGAGCAGAATGCCAGAGAGAGGAGAGAACCGCATACAGAGACAGACCATTGGAGAGTTGCAGAGTGTTGCCTCAAGCTTTTGGCAGAGTACTGGTCTGATCCTTTGTGAGAGAAAATTACCTGAGGTCGGAGAAGGAGCCACTATAAAACAAACAGGTCAAAGAATTCCTGAAACACAAACAAGGCTAGGAACAGTTTGTATCCTCACCAGCTAGAGTGAAGAGATCTCATAACACGAGACATCAGATAGAGTCCTCAGAAGGATATTAACTTCTAAATCAGCTCTAGAAAAAAAGGCTGCTCTGGACTCATCCAAAAAAGCTTAAAAGCAAGCCTCAAAAACATCCAACTGAACACAAAAAATGTAAATGCATGCCAAAATTCTGACCAAACTTTATTTAAAGGAATATAACAAAATCCAGGACCCAACAACATAATATTTATAACGTCTGACATCCAACAAAAAATTATCAGATATGTAAACAAACAAATATGACCTATAAACACAAGAATAATAAACCAATAGAAACAGATGTACAACTAACAGAAATGATGGAATTAGCAGGCAAAGATGTTAAAAGAGCTACTACAAATATGCTCAGTAGGTTCAAGAAGGTGGTGAAAGACATGGAAGTGTTGGGAAGTACAAGATTTTTTAAAAACAAAAATGGAACTTCTAGAAATTAAAAATACACTAGATGGGACTGACAGCACATTGCACAGTGAATTTAAGAACACAGCAATAGAAAATATCCAAAATGAAACATAGAGAGTAAAAATACAAAAAAAAAGAAAGAAAGAAAGTGTACATTGGCAATTTCTAACATGCATGTAATTGGGGCCCAAAAACCAGAGGGAAGAAGGGGATAAAAAAATATATATGAAGAAATAATGGACAATTTTTTCAAACCATAAACCCACAGATCTAAGAAGTTCAACAAAATCCTAACAGGAGAAAGAAAACCACACCAAGAAATATCATGACTAAATTTCTGAAAAGTAGTGATAAAGGAAAAATATTAAAAGCAGTAAGAGAAGGAAAAAAGATGGCAATGGGTTTAGGCTTTTACTTGTTTGTTTGTTTTCTGTACAGAAAAACAAAGGTACACATAACAGCAGACTTCTCATTAAAAATTATGCAAGTGAGAAGACAATGGAGTAACACTGTTAAAGTATAGGAAAAAAAAAACTGTAAACTTAAAATTCTATAACCAGTTAAAATGTATTTCAAAAATCAAAGTAAAAATGTTTTTAGACAAAGGCTGAGAAAAATCTATTATCAGCAGATCTGCACTTAAAAAAATGTTCTTTCCAAAGAAGGAAAAGAATATCAGATCAAAATTTGGCTCTACACAAAGGGGTGAAGTAATAGCCATTGCCATCAGGTTGATTCTGACTCACAGCAACCTTATAAGACAGAGTAGACCTGGCCCATATGGTGTCCAAGGCTGTAATCTTTATGGAAGCAGACTGCCACATCTTTCTACTACAGAGCGGCTGCCTTTCAGTTAGCAGTCAAGCACTTAACTACTGCGCCACCAGGGCTTCTTAAGGGATGAAGAGGTTCAGCAGATACATAAATAAATATAAACAACAACTTTTTCTCAGTTTTTAATTTCTTTAAAAGATAACCGACTACTTAAAGCAAACATAATAATGCATTGTGGGGTTTAAACTTGTGCAAAAAAGTAAAATGTACAACAACAATAGCACAAAGAACAGAAAGGAGGAAATGGAGGTATACTCCTTTAAGGTTCCTACACAATAAATAAATAGCATAATATTATTTGAGAAGAGACAGTGATAAGTTAAAAATGTATGGTGTAAATCATAGAGCAACCACTACAAAAATAAAACCAAGAAAAAGAAGTCAAGCAAGACTGGAGATAAAATGCAGTAAGAATAATTTAAAAAGTCAATTCAAAAGCAAGCAGAAAACAATGGAGAAAAAAGAAGTAATGAAGATGTAGAAAAAATAAAATAAATAAGATGGTGGATTTAAACTATTGATAATTACATTAAATATAAATGGGCTAAACACTCAAGTAAAAGGCAGAGACTGTCAGATTGGATTTAAAAAGTAAGATCCAATCATCTACTGTGTATCAAAATCTACTTTAATTACAAAGCCATAAATTAAAAGGAAAAGGATAGAAAAGATACACCATGCAAACACTAATCAAAAGAAAGCTGGTGTGCCTATAACATCAACGAGCACTTTAAAAAAACAGTATTACCAGTGATAAAGATATTACATAATGGCACAGGGGTCAATTCATCAAGAGAGCATAACCGTGTGTATAATAAGAAAGCTTCAAAATACATAAAGCCAAAAATTGGCAGAACTGAAAGGAAAAATAGGCTAGTCCACATTTAGAGTGAGAAATATAAACACTCCTCTCTCAGTAATTGATAGAACAAACAGACAGAAAATCACTCAGGATACACGAGAC
Organism: Dugong dugon; assembly: GCA_030035585.1. Classification (NCBI taxonomy): domain Eukaryota; kingdom Metazoa; phylum Chordata; class Mammalia; order Sirenia; family Dugongidae; genus Dugong; species Dugong dugon. Next base: position 76,526,239 of record CM057473.1, read on the forward strand.
CTGAACTGCACTATCAACCATTTTGACCTGACTTGACATTTATAGAATATTACTCTCAACAACACTAAAATACACATTCTTTAGACATACACACATTCATTAAAACAGACTATATTCTGGACCATAAAATTATTTCAATAAATTTAAGAGCTGATATCATACAAAATATGTTCTCTGAAAAGAATGGACTCTTATTAGAAATCAATAACAGAAATATATTTAGAAAATCCACTAAATATATATAAATTAATGAAAGCACTTATAAATAACCTATCCATCTCAAAAACTGAGAGATCAGAAAACATTTTGAAAAGAATGAAAGTGGAAGCACAATACATCAAAATTTGTGGGATGCAACAAAAACAAATGTTTAGAGGGACATTTATACCATTAAATGTTTATATTAGAAAATAAGAATATTCTTAAATCAATGATCTAAACTTTCATCTTAAGAAACTGGCGAAAAGCCAGTCCGAAGCAGTGCTGGCATGCTCATAGATGGTGGCTGACCATGCTGCTTTGATATGTGTGTGCCCCCCTCTTCCGAGTCTCCCACTTTATATAACATTCTGGAAAAGGTATAACTATAGTGACAGAAAGCAGATCACTGTTTGCCAGTGGCTAGGCATGAGGGAGAAGAATGGCTGCAAAAGAGTAAGAGTGAACATTTTGAAGTAATGGAAATGTTCTATTTCTTGTTTTTTGGTGGTGATTCTGTAACTCTATACATTTGTCAAAAGTCATCAAATTGTACATTAAAACTCTTGAATTGTATTGTATCCTAAAAAACAAGACCTCAATAAAGCTGATTTAAAAAAGAAAGAAGATCAACCCCAATGCTGATAATCAAGCTAACCTTCATTATCTACTCTACCTCCTTTGGCCTGGGCTCACTCTGGGTCCTGCTCAGCTTTCTGATGATAAGGGAAACACCCAAGACACCAACACCATCCAAAAGGTACTTGGATGTATATCCAAATCCAAAGAACAAAAACCCTGGAAGCATTAGAGATAAAGCCCAAGACAATACTCACCTTGTTGACTCAGAGCTTTAATCTCTTTGATCACCAAGAAAATTCTTAATCCCAAGGTTCCTAAACTTTCTCAGTTCAAGACATTCTTAGTGTATAAGTAACTTTTCATAGTGCTCTTAGGTCAAAAGAAATACCTAACAGTCTTGTTTATTCAGTAGTCAGGCCCAAACAATTTAGTAAGTTTTATGTTCTGAACTCAGTAACCACTAAAAATATAATACTTATAAATATTTTTACTTTATATTTAAATAACCATTATTACTTATTAATGGAGTATAGAAGCTGTATGGCACTGCATACCCTCTCAAACCTTTGGATTAGCTTGGACACCACCACCTTCATTTTTGCTCCACTGACTTTTGCTTAGTACTTGCTTTTTATCCCAGCAACTACCAAAAACCCAGCTTCACAAACATAAGACACCAAGGAAAAGAATGTAGAATGACAGCTCTACTACTGAAGCTATGAACTGTCTTGAGCTAGTAGTTCACATCGTGTCTGACAGATGTTGAGTATTGCTGAATCTCTCTTGAAATTTTAAAATATCTCACTGCACCTCTGTAAGCTTGCTGTGGCACTTCCAGGCACCTCAGCACAGTTTGGGGCTGGGAAGTGCAGTACTAATCCATCATTTCAAGGAAGGAGTGGGAAAGAGGGATGAGGGGTAAAAAAAAGTCTTAGGCACTCTCTAATTGTTGGAGAGTACCAGAAATAATGGGAATGCATTCTATATAATAAGAGTGATATGACAATTTGACTGATGTCAAAGTTTTAAAGGTGAAAGGGGTGCAAAATGGGTCCTAAAAAAACAAAAATCAGAAAAAATGAGCAAGTAAAAGACTAGATCATCACTATCTACAAACTGTACAACCCAAGCATTAGGAGAAGCCACTCAAGAAATGTCCAGCAACCAGCCCAAAGCTACATTTTACAACAGCACCAAACATCTCCTGGTCTGGACAAGGGAACACTATGCCTTGTTTTATTCCTTATTTCTCTGGAAATGCTTCTTTCTTCACTATACTGATGTTGTTTGAGACGTGATAAAAAATTTCATACTATTCATACTACTAAGTCTTTGCCCAATACTCTAAGCTCCCTTATTAAAATGAGTAACTAGCACTCAACCTTCAAACTTCAAACCTCCTGCAGGAAGCCACCATATATTCCTCAGAGTTGGCTTAATATAACTGCTTCAAAATCCTTCATCATTTATTCTGTCATCTATTTATTCCATGCAATGTATTGATGGTTTGGGTTTTTTGGTTGTTTTTTTCCCCTCCCTTCTCATTTGTCTTAATTTCAAGAGAAATCTGTGTTTACAATAGAAACTGAAGAAGAATGGGAAAAAAAGCCCCCCAGAAGAATTTCACTCTCCTGAAGTAACCACTGTCAAGAATTTCATACTGACTGCATAACATTAACTGGATATCTTCCCATTTTTTTATAGTCTCTAAAAGAGTTTCTCACCACAGAAATTACCTAGTAAGTAAAACGATCTGGCCCCAGAACCAGTTTTTGGAGCAAATGCCTTTAAATTTCTTCCATGCTTTGTTTTGTTTTGTTTGTTTTGGTCTACTCAGATTTTCTTCTTCTTAGATCAGTTCAGGTGTTTCATAACTTATTTCAAAGAGATTTAAAATAAGCTGGCTTCGATAATATACAGAAAATCTCTTATTTACTTTTATACTCCCTTTATCTTTCTTTTTATTTTCTATCTTTTCCTTGATAAGATGTGTCAGATAATTGTCTGTTTTGTTTTTTAACCCTAAGAAACAGCTCTTAGATTTTTTTCAACTCCATAGTTTGTTTTCTAATTCATCTATTTCTGCTTTTATCTTATCCACATCCTCCCTTTTTCCTAGGGATTTATTCTGTTGTTGATCTTTTACTAAATTCTGGAATTGAGTGCTTAATATGTTTCTTTCTTTATTAACAGTGAAGTTAAGATTATTAATTTACTGCTAAGCATAGTATTAGTCCTAGCCTGAGTCTTATTTCAGTTGTTTGCTAAATAATAAGTTATTGTATATTTCATCTGCTATTTGACTCAATGTTTATTTAAAGAAGTTTTCTATTTGATTTTTCCAAATGGCTGGAGTTGTACATTTTAAGTTTCTGCTGCAGTCAGAGATTGGACATATACAGTTTCAGCTTTTCTGGAATTTACTGAGATTTTCTTTGTGGTTTAATCTGAAATTGATTTTTTTTTTTTTTTAAAACTGTTGCATGGTCAGTTGGAAAAGTATACTTAATCCCAAATTTAAATGAAATCTTTGTAAGTGACTGAATAAACCCCATTATCACATGTGGGTCTCACATTATACTTATTCAGGCTTTCAATTTTTACTAGCATTATATGCATTTATACAATATTACAGTAAGGACAAAGATTTTCAATTTTGCACCAAAACCAATTTTATGTTTAAATTGTTAGACCTGTAATAAGCAGAGTACTGAGTGTTTCTTAATAATACAAGGAATTCTAATTTCAAGGAATGTCAAAAATGTCCTTAAAAAATTAATAGCTAAATTCATTTCCATGTTAAACATCCATATTCACTTTTAATAGAGAAAGTACTTAACAGAGAAAAGTGAGAAAGTACTTGACAAGTCACTCCACATCAAATACCATTTCAAAACCATTAAGCATTCCTCATTTTTCTCTAAAATAGTAAAATGTGGTTTAACTAGCAAGTGACATGTTAGAACTATAGCCTTTCTTGTATGAATCAACATACTCCAATTGATGTATCTGTGATTACAATAACTTCTTAGGAGCCATGTCATATTATAAACTTATACTGAGCTAGTGAAATCCCCTAAACCCATGGTTTTCCCAAATCTGTGCTTTTACTGTTTGTTTAAACTAAAGGAATAATTCATTTTCTTTTTTGATTCTGATTAAGAATCAGGTTCTGAGCTCAACCTTCTGGTTTCACCCCAAGAGAAAGAGATGGATGAATCCTGGCTCTACTGTGAGTTATTTAATGTCTAAGTAAACCTTAGTAAGATTCAGTTTCCTTATACATAAAATAGGTGTAACAATAGTTTACACCATCCAGGGTTATTGGGACAGTATCTGAAAACAGTATAAAGTATCTATCATACTGCCTGACAAAGTAAACATTAAATATTAACTATCACTATCATTATTATCATATTTTTTTTCCTCATATCAGCTTTCCTTTCTCTTAAATTCACTCGACCCCACACTCTTGTAATAGACACATTAGCCATGCTTCCTCATTTGAGATCATCTTCAGAACCAATAAACATCTCAATGCCTTCACCAACTACCTGATAACAGAGGTTAAACTGAGCACCTCTCAGCTACACTTAAGCTCTCATGGCCCTTTTGGCTTCCATAACATCCAGATGTAATTTGGAGATCATTTCATCTATCCCCTCAAAGCTTCCATGATCAAACACGGGAGTGAGTTTCTGTCATACACAGTTATTTTATTTTTCAAAAAATATGTTTTATTTCTTCCCAGTAAACTATGGGCCCCCCAAAAAAGCAAATCCTCTTGACAGCCAAGTAAGCAGCTACGCAATTTCAATAGCTATGTCATTCAATAATTAGAACTGTCATTCAGAAAACAGAAGGAATCTCTTGTGCCTCTACAATCTTCAGTTTCCAAATACTTGATTATCATTCTCAAAAATATCATTAAAGCTATATTAGAAGATTGCTTCAGTTTACTGCTACACAAATAGGGTTGTCGGGAGCGGGTGTAAAACACAGAATAATAGCACAGCTTTTAACTGGCTATACCAGGTCTTCAGAAAAGGTTGTCTATAATTGTGCCCCATTTCTCTCTTTTCTCTCAGGGGTGAAACCAAAAGTCTTCCTTCTTACTAGAGCCTGTATGCCTCCTTTCATGAAGCTGAGCTATCTTACTACATCATAATGTCCTTTGCAGCTTGCCAAAGAGAAATTAGACAAGTCACATTTTCCCCTAGACTGTTCCCACCTACCACCTAATAGGCAAGTATATCCTTCTGGCAACCAACTCACTCACTCAGTAATCTTTCTCACCTCAGAAAGACTATTATAAAAAATTTCCTCGTAAAGAACACAGAGATTACTCATTAAACCACCATAATACATTATTAACAGTTTTCCCCACCTGTCCCAGGCCTGGGACTTCGAAAAGCAACTAAACCATACTCTCCCCTCCTCATTTTAAAAGATAATTAAAAAATAAAGAAAAAATTTTAAACTGAAGTATAAAGTGGTTGTCTCTTAAGCCAAAAAGGCATTTTTGACTAGATACATACTAGGCGTCAACCCGTATACTAAATGCTTTACCTAGTTTTGTCCTATGTAACCTATGTAAAGTGAGGTAGGAGGTACTTATATAACAGGTGTAGGAGCTGGGGAAGAAGGGAGTAATTTCATCTAAGAATCACAAAGAAATTCAGCAAGCAAGACCAATAAAACCATAAAACCAACAAGTAACTGAAAGTAAAATGAGGCCTGAATAGGCAGCTTACAGATCAGGAGGTAAATATAATGTAAAAAACGCTAGAAGCTGTCATGTTTTATTCTTTGGTTTGTGGCTACACACCAAGTTTACTTTTAGTCTCTAGTGAGTACCTAGTATTTATAAAGGAGTAAATTCAACTAGACTCTGGATTCCCTAAGAATTAAGACAACTCCCAAACTCAAATTTACAAATGAAGACTGATTTTTAAAAGTTGAACTCCTTGACCAACACAGTAAGACAAACAAAAGAAATAAAAGGTGTAAGGATTAGAGAAGGATTTCAAATAAAAAGTTACAAAAGCAAACTCACTGCCGTCAATTCAATTCTGACTCATAGTGGCCCTACTGGACACCGGAGAACTGTCCCACAGAGTTTCCAAGGAGCGCCTGGTGGATCTGAACTGCAGACCTTTTTGTCAGCAGCCATAGTTCTTAACCACTGTGCCACCAAGGCTCCCCCGCCAAAAAAAAAAAAAGTTACAAGGAGAGATATAAAAATTAGAAAAGCACAGACTCCAGAGGAAGAATGCCTGGATTCAAATCCTAGCTCTACCACAAACTAGTTAGATAACCCTGGGCAAGTTACTAACCTCTCTACGACTTAGTTTCCTTGTTAGTATAATGGAGATGATAACGTCATTCCAATGTCCACTTCACTGCAGTTCTAGTAAGGATCAAATAAGTTAGTATGTATAAAGTGCTTAGAACTGAGCCTGGTAAATAGCACTATATAGTAAAACCGTCCTTTGCAGGCAATATGACTTTCTATGTAAATCAAAAGATTCAAGAAACTATTAAAAATAAAAACTCAGCAGATTGCTAAACACCCATAATTCAATTGTATTCTTATAAATCAGTAAAGATAAAATGCAATTTTTTTTAACCTTTTCCTTAAGGAAAATCTCAAAAAAAGCTTAGAAAATAATATCAAGAGCCACTCCTATACCTAGCTTAAACAATAATCAACTCATGGCCAATCTTGTTTCATCCCACCCCACAGCCTCCTCTCTACTTCAAATAATAAGGAAGCAGATTCCAGACATATCACTGCATTCATAAATATTTCAATATATCTCTCTAAAAAATAAGACTCATTTTAAGTGTAACTATAATACTATTATCACACCTAAAAATTAACAATTCCTTAATATCAACCATCCAGTGTTCAAATTTCTCTGATTATTTCATAAATGTTCATTAAAATCTTGATTCCAATAAATTCCAAATTTTGCTATTAAAGTTTTTCCCTCCATTTCTTTTTTTCTTTTCTTCCTTACAATTAATATGTTGACACAAGAAGTTGTGTATCCCAAGGAGTTTTCCATGCCTATATTTTGCTGACTACATCCCCATGGTATCATTTAAAATGTTTCTCTGTCTTCTGTTCTTCCTGTAAACTGGCAGTTAGAGCTAGAGGCTTGATCATACTGAGGTTCAAGTTCAGTTTTTTGGCAAAGGTACTTCATATGTAGTGTTATAATTGATGACAAGGACCTTCCCCCAGAGCCCAGAGAGAGAGAGACCCTTCCCCTGGAGCTGGCACCCTGAATTCGGACTTCTAGCCTCCTAAACTATGAAAGAATAAATTTCTGTTTGTTAAAGTCATCCACTTGAGGTATATGAACTTTCATTAAGAGAAACCTAACGAAAGTCTGGTTGTCTTTCTGTGATGTTAGCAGTCACTGATGATCTTTGCTTAGATCCACTAATTCCTTACAAAATAGTGATGTTCTATTCTATCACTCCTTCTTCACGTATTCACTAGAATCACTCTAAGAGAAGAAACTTACACTCATCAACTATTTAGTTACCCTGAGGTACAGTTCATATAAGAAAGATAGGATAAAGCTGGATACTTTCCCTTTATATAAAAATGTTCCAAAATAATGAATCCAAATAAAACTAATGTGTTTTTTAAGTATCATTATGAACTAATGGATTTAAACATACTTGATGTGTTTCATAATATTGAAGTTATTCTCACTGATACTCAAATTATCTCATATTTAACTAGCCAGAGAACATTCAATTAAGACCCTGCATCATTCTGACACAACCTTATTAGTGTTTGATAAATTTCTTGCAAGATGTTCAAGGTCCCAGTCCTGGAATCAGCTTGAACCATAAGCCAATTTCCATATTCAGCTGATTTATTTCTTATTCTTTATTTCTACTGGATTAAAACTCCTAATTCTTAATTATAAGTCAGCTGCATCATACAGTTCTGGATCCTAAGATTGAATACAGACCCAAAAATCTTATCAGATTTCTCACTAAAGTCTACTTTCAACATCCCATTGATACTAAAACAAGTATATCCCACTCCAAACTGGAAAAGTAAATGCTTCAATTCGAAAGACTGGAGTAAAAAGATTCCTAATCTACTTCTCTGCTTCCATTTTGCCTTTGGAAAGAACTTCTTCATGTCCTATTTCAAAATATGAATGCGATTTTTAAACATGCACAATAAAAACTCACTTTTTAAAAAATAAATTCATAAAATTATCAAGTGTGGGAAATATCACTCGTTGAGACTGAATTACTTTGTACCATAATTCAGACTTTACAAAAGTCTCATATCTCATCCTTAACATTAAAACTCATGTGAACATGAAGCTATAAATTCAAGCTATTCAAAATACTAAATGTATTTTCTACACTGAAATCATATTATCAGTAGTAAAGAAATATTTATCTCATTTTACTGAAAAACTAATTAACAAATATGTATGCCCTTTCCTCCCCATAGCTAGCATACACCTCTGTGGAAAAACAGAATCCAGTACTTGCTAACCAAAATATTGCCCAATATAGTGCTGGAGGAGCCCTGGTGGCACAGCAGTTAAGAGCTCAGCTGCTAACCAAAAGGCTGGCAGCTCGAATCCACCAGTTGCTCCTTGGAAACCCTACGAGGCAGTTCTACTCTGTCCTATAGGGTCACTGAGTAGGAATCAATTCGATGGCAACAAGTTTGGTTTCGTTTTTTTATAGTGATGGAAGATGAGCCCCCAGGTTGGAAGGCACTCAAAATACAGTGGATTGACACAACAGCCACAACAATGGACTCAAACATACTAACAATCATGGAGATGGCACAGGGCTGGGCACTGTTTCATTCCATTACACATAATATCTCGATGTGTGGGAGGCAACTCGACAGCAACTAACAACAACATAGTTGCCTACCATTTCTTCACAAAACTCTAAATTAAAGACATGGCTTTAGTGGCCAAAAATTGCTTACGGTCACAATTTTTACTATTTCCTTCAACACTACACCACAATCTTGAATCACACAATTGAACGCCAATTATTCTCTCTGAAGAAAGCAGGATATGGATTGATATTCCAATGCAAACTCTTCTACTCACAAAGCAAGTGTACTTTTTCCTAAAGCTCAAGTTGTTGATACTTTGATTAGAAGGAACCAGTGAAACTCTTCCTAGGCTACAATGGCTTGAAAAACAACCAACCACCACCACAACAAAACAATTACAACAATAACAAAAAGTTCTTCTCCTGTAGTATGCATTTTTCAATGATAAACAGTAACACACCTATGTCAAGTGCTGGTATATCTTCTGCACATCAGTGGCTTTCATCCAACTGAAAAACAAAATACCTGCTAGCATTCGCACATGACAGTAATTGCTTTTCCAGATGGTATGCCTTTGATAAGGGATTTTTGCCAAAAGCTCATTTTACTTTCTCTCCAAGCATAATATTTGTCATTAACTTTAAAACTGGTTTTACAAGCTCCTCTGTAGTGATGTGAGTTCACCTGCTTTTTGCTATGAGAAGAGTAACTGTGAATGCTGCTTCTGTAGTATGGTCTTTTGTGTTTTTAGCAACAACATTCGTTAATTTCACACTGGAAAGCATTATTTTACATATTTATTAACTTATTAATCACTAGGTTACAAATTAAGTATTACAGAAAAGGAAACAGAAATATTAATTCAGTTCCCCAAGGAAGCACAGAAAGTAGAAGAGCCAAAGCTTGTGCTCTTTCCATCATACCACAGAGAAACTGTAGCAAGTCACTAGAGAATGCCAGTTCCTTTAACGTATCTTGTTGAAGTTTGTTTTCAAACGTTTTCTTGAGTTCAAATAAAATACTTTTAAAAGATATCATTTTAACTTAATGCAAACTGTAATCCAAGACATATAACCCTGCAAATGTTTAGGAGTACTGATTTTGTGGTGTTTTAATCCCTGCAAAACAACAAAATCCCAAGCGAGTGGTTGGCAGTTCGAATTCACCAGGCGCTCCCTGGAAACCCTATGGAGCAGTTCTGCTCTGTCCTATAGGGTTGCTATAAGTCAGAATCAACTCAATGGCAATGGGTTCTCAAGAAAATTACAAAAAAAAAAAAATTGTCAAAATGTATTATATAAAACTTCTGAGCACAAGTTCGTGAAATTTGCACTTTTCTTCATTTTCAAAAAGGAAAATGACAATTTTTAATAGGGGATACCACTGTGAAAATCTGCAAAACATGGGGAAATACAAGAAATAGATGAATTAGAAATTCCTAATTTAAGAATTTATGGAATCTAATTTAGATTGCTTTTACAAGTAGAAGCATAAAGAGTTAACAACCACAACCAATTAATCAATCAGCAAAGTCAACTCATCAGAACTTTCTATTCCCTAATCTTTTGTTGAAGTCTGAATATAGAATTTAACTTAGAAAGTGATTCTAAACTATCATTATTTTACTGTTTGTTTCATGACTGCTTTTAAATTGTTTCCAATGACTGTATTTAGGCTTCCAAGGCCAGAGTAGACCACCACTCATCTGTCAGTTTGTCATGCTGTGGTGGCTTGCGTGTTGCTGTGATGCTGGAAACTATGCCACTGGTATTTCAAATACCAGCAGGGTCATCCAAGATGGACAGGTTTCAGCAGAGATTCCAGACTAACACAGACTAGAAGAAGGACCTGGAGGTCTACCTCTCAAAAATTGCCAGTGAAATCTTATGAATAGCAGTGGAACATTGTGAGGATAGAAGAGGACTCAGGCAGTGTTTAGTTCTGTCGTACACAGGGTCACTACGAGTCGGAACTGACTCAATGGCACTAAACAACACGCCAGAGCAAACACTTTGAATGAACGATGTCTTCAACTGCATTTATAACTCTGCCATATATTAGAATCATTATTTGCAAAGTTTAGACATTCAACTAATATTAATAAATGAAAATAAGGAAAGACATATTTAATAGCATAAGCAAAACGGTTCTGATAATACAACAAATTGTGTATTTAATCATTACCATTTAATTCAAAACAATACCACAAAACAAAAAACATGTAATTCTCAGAGAAGTTTTAAAACTTCTCATTAGAGCAATCTAATTCTTTTTCATCTGCTTCTTTAGAGGGCTGTTGTTTTTCTTTTCTGCTGATAATACATTTCGTTTTTGTTTTTAATTATCTTATGCAGTCTTTAAAGCTGGGATCCACCCCATGATTTGGAAGTGTCATTTGATTCTTTAATTATATATCTCACTTTTCTAGTCCAAGTGAAACTAATCCATCAGATCCCAAAGGTCCTACAGGGACAGTCTAGGGAGAATCAAAGCGACACTTCTTAGTTAAAAGAAAAAGAAAAAAAAACCTTAACAATGAGTTTAGGAGAAATGAATAAACAAGGTTTCCAAGCCAAACTGAAGGACAATCAGTAAACTCTTTTGTATCATGTGAGACTGTTAGAGCACTTAATTATGTTGCTCATCTCAGAGGGTCATGACATAAATAACATAACTGACATTTACTTATTCCAGTTCTTCTAACACAGTTTGGTGGGCCTTAATCTGCAGAGTGTATTTCTTATACTTGACAGGTGTCTCAGTTATCTAGTGCTGCTATAACAGAAATATCACAAGTGGGTGGCTTTAACAAACAGTTCAGAAGGCTAGAAGTCCAAATTCAGGGTGCCGGTGCTAGGGGAAGGCTTTCTCTCTCCGTCAGCTCTGGAGGGAGGTCCTTGTCTCTTCTGCTTCCTGGTTCCTTGGAGATCTCCTGTGTATCTTGACTTCTATCTTACCCCATCTCTGTTCTGCTTCTTGTTTAATCTCTTCTATATCTCAAATCCTGCCTCATTAACATAACAAAGACAACCCATTCCCATATAGGATTATAACCATAGGCACAGAGGTTAGGATTTACAACACATATTTTGGGGGGACACAATTCAATCCATAACAACATGCTTTACTAATTTTCCCTTAAACATCTGGATCATTTTTAGTCTCTCTAACAAATGGTGCTGGCATAACTGGATATCTAGCTGCAAAAAACTGAAACAAGAACGATACTTCACACCATGCATAAAAACTATCTCAAAATGGATCAAAGACCTAAATATAAAATTGAAAACGATAAAGATCATGGAAGACAAAATAGGGACAACACTAGGAGCCCTAATACATAGCATAAACACAATACAAACCCTAAGTAACAATGCACAAGCACCAGAAGAGAAACCAGATAACTGGGAGCTCCTAAAAATCAAACACTTATGTTCATCAAAAGACTTCACCAAAAGAGTAAGAAAAAACAACCTACAGACTGGGAAAAAATTTTTGGCTACAACAAATCTGATCAGTGCCTAATCTCTAAAATCTACAAGATACTGCAAAACCTCAACAACAGAAAGACAAATAACCCACTTAAAAATGGGCAAAAGATATGAACAGGCGCTTCACCAAAGAAGACATTCAGGCAACTAACAGACACATGAAGAAATGCTCACCATCACTAGTCATTAGAGAAATGCAAATCAAAACTACAATGAGAAACCATCTCACCCCAACAAGGCTGGCATTAATCCAAAAAACACAAAATAATAAATGCTGCAAAGGTTGTGGAGAGACTGGAACACTTATACACTGTTGGTAGGAATGTAAAATGGTACAACCACTTTGGAAATCGATTTGGCGCTTCCTTAAAAAACTAGAAATAGAAGTACCATATGATCCAGCAGTCTCGCTCCTTGGAATATATCCTAGAGAAATAAGAGCCATCACACAAATAGACATATGCACACCCATGTTCATGATAACAAAAAGATGGAAACAACCTAGGTGCCCATCAGTGGATGAATGGATAAACAAATTATGGTAATCCACACAATGGAATACTATGCAACAATAAAGAACAACGATGAATCCATGAAACATCTTATAACATGGAGGAATATAGAGGTCATTATGCTGAGTGAATTTAGTCAGTCACAAAAGGACAAATATTGTATAAAACCACTATTATAAGAACTCAAGAAAAGGTTGAAACACAGAAGAAAACATTCTTTGATGGTTATGAGGGTGGGGAGGGAGGGGGACAGGTATTCACTAACTAGATAGCAGACAAGAATTATCTTAGGTGAAGGGAAGGACAGCACACACTATAGGCAAAGTCAGCACAACTGGACTAAACCAAAGCTAAGAAGTATCCTGAATACAACCAAACACTTAGAGGGACAGAGTAGCGGGGCAGAGGTCTGGGGACCATGGTTTCAAGGGACATCTAGTCAATTGGCATAACAAAGCTTATTATGAAAATGTTCTGCATCCTACTTTGGTGAGCGGTGTCTGGGGTCTTAAAAGCTTGCAAGTAGCCATCCAAGATGCATCAATTGGTCCCAACCCACCCGGAGTAAAGGAGAATGAAGAACGCTAAAGTCACAAGGAAAGTATTAGTCCAAGAGACAGAAAGGGCCACATAAACCAGAGACTTCATCAGCCTGAGACCAGAAGAACTAAATGGTGCCCAGCTACCACCAACGACTGCCCTGACGGGGAACATAACAGAAAGTCCCTGACAGAGCAGGAGAAAAGTGGGGGGCAGAACTCAAATTCTAGTAAAAACACCACACTTAACGATCTGACAGAGACTAGAGGAACCCCGGAAAGCATGGCCCCTGGACCCTCTGTCAACCCAGAACTAAAACCATTCCCGAGGCCACCTCTTCAGACAAAGATCAGACTGGACTATGGGACATAAAATGATACTCGTGAAGAGTGTGCTTCTTAGCTCAAGTAGATACATGAGACTAAATGGGCAGCTCCTGTCCAGAGGTGAGATGAGAAGGCAGAGAGGGTCAGGAGATGGTCGAATGGACACAGGAAATCAGAGGTGGAAAGGAGGAGTGTGCTCTCACAGTATAGGGAGAGCAATTAGGGCCACATAACAATGTACATATAAATATTTATATGAGAGACTAACTTGAATTGTAAACTTTCACTTAAAGTACAACAAAATAAAATAAAAAGACCAAAAAAATTCTGGATCATTCCTCAGTCCTTCTTCTTTTTGGAATAAGGGGAGGGACAGATTAACTCTTTTTGAAAAGCCAATCATTCTAACATATAGAAACTTGTAAACTTATGAAACTCATAAAATAGAAAACATTATAAAATGACTAATCAAAGAATAAAATTATAGTAAAATTTTGCCTCAAATACCTTAGAATACGTAGAAATTCTAAATGTTGGTGCCTTCATTTGGAAGCAATGATTCCTACTGCATGATCTTCCCTGATGGTCCTTGGTTTTTATCATCAGAGCTAGTTCCAGTTACATTTCCACTAGTACGGATAGATCTAAAGTAGGAGAGAGAAGACATATTTAGTACACTGAAAACATTACACATTTTAGGTACTATGACGTTTCCCTATAAGCATGATTCGTATACAGATGTTTTAGTTGTTCAAGCAATGCCAATTCCCATTCCTGTAATTCTTACAGGTTTAAGAAAAAATGAAGTTAAAGATTTTCTTCACTGATCTATAAGGTATAACAGATAAATATATAAAGTTGATAAAAGGCAATTAGTTACCAGTTTTAAAAAAGGTTCAGGTCCCCAAAAGAGGTACACAGCAAAATGGAGGCTGCAATGCTACCTCAAAGGAGCAAGGGATCCAGTAAACTACTAGCTCACTCATCAGAGCCGCCTGAGTCACAGCAGCAGCAGTGGCTTCAGTACTCAGTTTTAAGTAAAACTAGACAGTCGATAAGAATTATCTTAGGTGAAGGGAAGGACAGCACACATTATGGGGGAAGTCAGCACAACTGGACTAAACCAAAGCTAAGAAGTTTTCTGAATACGATCAAACACTGTGAGGGACAGAATAGCAGGGATAGGGGTCTGGGGACTATGCTTTCAGGGGACATCTAGGTCAATCGACATAACAAAGCTTATTAAGAAAATCTTCTGCATCCTACTCTGGTGAGTGGTGTCTAGGGTTTTAAAAGCTTGCAAGCTGCCATCTAATATGCATCAATTGGTCCCAACCACCTGGACGAAAGGAGAATGAAGAACACCAAAGACACAAGAGACGTATTAGCCCAAGAGACAGGAAGGGCCACATAAATCAGAGAATTCATCAGCCTGAGACCAGAAGAACTTAGATGGTGCCTGGCTACCACCAATGACTGCCCTGACAGGGAGCACAACAGAGAGTCCCTGATGGAGCAGGAGAAAGGTGGGATGCAGAACTCAAATTCTAGTAAGAAGACCAGACTTAATGGTCTGACTGAGACTGGAGGAACCCTGGAAAGCACGGCCCCCAGATTCTCTATCAGCCCAGAACTGAGACAATTTCCAAGGCCAACTCTTCAGACAGGGATTGGACTGGACTGTGGGACATAAAGTGATACTCATGAGGAGTGTGCCTCTTAGCTCAAGTAGATTCAAGAGACTAAATGGGCAGCCTCTGTCTGGAAGTGAGATGGGAAGGCAGAGAGGGTTAGCAGCTGGTTGAACGGACATGGGGAATCAGGGGTGGAAAGGAGGAGTGTGCTCTCACAGTATAGGGAGAGCAATTAGGGTCCCATAACAATGTATGTATAAATTTTTGTATGGGAAAAAATTTAAAAAAAAAAGAAAAGTAAGAGGAAATGAGATTCCTAGCAGAAGATATCTCTATAATAAAGATCACTGGCAGTGGGATATTACCAACTGGATTTTACTAAAGTAGTGGCTGTGCTGAATCTTCCCATCCCAATCTTCTGCCCTGCTGGCTACAAATCTGGGGCTGGTTTCCTACTACCCCTTCAGGATACCAGCTGCAAGTTCAAGACCTGCTGGCTCCCACTGTCCCTTTGGGTTTGATAATTCGCTCGAACGACTCACAGAATTCATGGAGAGTATACCATAATTACAGCTACAGATTTCATACAGCCAAAAAGGATACAAACAAAGCAGCACACAAGGAGAGTCTGGGAGGGTTTCCAACATAGACCTTCCATGTCCCAATGGATGCACTATCCTCCTGAAAGTAGATGTTCTTGTCAACAAGGAAACTTTTTGAGCCTCCCTCTTCCAGACGTTATTGGCCAGTCCTGCATAATGGGCTAAATCATGCCTCCTGAGACGAGTTGATATTGGCCTCCTAGGTGACTTTCTAATCTGGCCAGCCCCTACTTGCCAGCACAAATTCTCGAGTGTGGCCTAAAAGTCCCAGACAAAGGCACTTCAATTACTCCAAGGGTTAATTCTCCAGAGTCAAGGACAAAGGCCACCTTACTTAGGGTAAAACTAGGTCCTTTATCCTATACTGCCCTTTCACCACTCCAGTCTCCTGTGATCCCCATCCCAAAATCTTGGTTGTCTCCCAAGATACCTGTTCACCTACTATACTACTTTCTTCCTTTCACTTCACCACCCTCAAAACTCCCAATCCTGGATCAATCCAATCACCTGCTAGAGAAAAACATACAACTATGTTGATTGATCCTGCTATAATATTGTTGCTACTATTGTTGCTTGCCATTGAATCAACTCCAACTCATAGCAACCTCATGTATAACGAACAAAATGTTGCTGGTCTTCTGCCACCTTCGTGATCATTGGTATGCTTGAATCTACTGTTGTGGCTATTGTGTCAATCCATCTCACTGACGGTTTCCCTTGTTTTCACTGACCCTCTACTTTACCAAACATGATGTTCTTTGCCAGTGATTGGGCTACAACATTATGGTCTTTGCAGTGAGATGAATCATTTTTACATGGCCTTTCTCACCATGGTCTTGCAACTCCCACAAAATGACTGTGTGTAACTATGCAAATAAGATGCTTGTGGTCCACCGAGGGGATTGGACAATACAAATAAGGTGAATGGAACCCCTGCAGGGGTGAGACCATGCAAATAAGGTGTATGGAACCCTAACAACAGGACTGGTCAGTTCTGCCACCCCACGAGGCTTAAAATGAGCCATCCCAGAGGTGGGAAGGGGGACCTCACTACCACCAAGATGAGCCAATAATGAAGCATGTCTTCTGAACCCAGAGTCCCTGCTCTGAGAACCTCCCAGACCAAGGAGATGGAGAGAGCCGTAAGACCAGACAAGGCACTAGATGGCAAGAAGCAGCGGCAAGCATGGCAAAGATACAGCAGCAGCAGAACCAGGAGACTGACAGAAGACTGTACAGCAGGCTTCCCAGCCTAAGTGAGGCGGCTACAGTGGGCATGCAGACCCACAGAGTGAGAGAGCTGAGCGTCTTCGGGCAGCAGGATTCCTGGTGGAGTGGGGTGCTTCCAGGCACTTATTGGCAAAGCTATAACAGCCTTGTAGCACTTGCCAAGCAGGGTAGAGGCCAGGCCAAGGGCTGAGGGCCAAGGGCCAAGAGACGAGGCCTGTCCTGAGGGGACTAAGAGGACCCTGTCCTCAGGAGGCCAAGAGGAGCCCTGAACAACCAAGAGGCGCCGAGAGAGCTGTCCTGCACTTAAGAAGGCAGACTCTGCCTACATGCTTCCTGATTCTGATTCCGAGTTGTAACCTGGTACTTCTCTAATAAATCCCATAACTGTGAGTATGGTCTGTGAGTTGTGTGTGGCCACTGCAATGACTTATCAAATCTAGCAGAGTAGAGATTACCACGGAAGGAACAGCTGGTGTTAGAATTGTAAAAAGGTTGGAGAGAGGAGGTATGCCCGACCTTTGCCTCAAATGAATCAGACTTCAGCTGATGCTGATCTTAATTCTCTCTCCTCACCATCGTGAAGTTAGACGAGGAGGTATGACGCCTTCCCACAGCCATTTTTAGTCTGCAAATTTAGATTGGCACTGAATGCCACCCAACAACCCTTTTACATGTCACTGATTGGATCCTTTTCCCATTATTAACACTGCCTTTCTTTCCAAACTTTTGCCACTCTCCCTCTTCCCGTCCTATTGGGGGTGGAGTGAGGGAAGGGCTTCTTCATGTTTTCCTTAAACATCTAAGTTGTTTAGGTCGTGAAAATACTACTGCTCTCACTTTTAACATTTTTCAGTCTATTACTGACCTTTAATATGAATGTTTTTATTTTTGGGTGGCCAGATTTGTCCATCATTGCCTTTGTCATTTCTTTTATTATTTATCTGCTCAGAAATTTATCTCCCCTTCAATGATAGCCATAAACCAAAAATACTAAACCCACTGCCATCGAGTCGATTTTGACTCACAGTGACCCTATAGGACAAAGGAGAACTGCCCCATAGGGTTTCCAAGGAGTGGCAGGTGGATTCGAACTGCCAACCTTTTGGTTAGCAGCCAAGCTCTTAACCACTGTGCCACCAGGGCACCCAGCAGTTCCACTCCTAGGTATATACTCAAAAGACTTGAAAGCAGAAACTCAAACAGAGACTTGAACACCAATGTTCACTGCAGCACTATTCACAATAACCAAAAGGTGCAAACAACCCATATGCCCAACAGATGAATGGAAACAAAATGTGGTACATATATACAATGGAATACTACTCAGCAAGCAGGATAAATGAAGTCTTGATACATGCTACGATATGGATGGAGCCGGAAGACATGCTGAGTGAAATAAGACAACCACAAAAGGACAAACATTGTATGACCTCACATATATAAAAAGACAAGGAAAGGCAACTGTACTGCGAACAAAGTTTATTAGTGGTTACCACTGGTTAGCGGGAGGGAAGGGGAAAGGGGGTAGTTAATGGTAATGGAAATATTGCATCAATTAAGGGTAGGGTTGCACAGCGGATTATTGTAATTGCTGTCAATAAGTTGTACACCATACTGTTCTGTAAGCCTTCATCTAAAGTGAGAATAGCAGCACAACTGGAAGAATGTAATCGATGTCACTGAATTGTACATGTAAAAATTTTTGAAATGGTGTATCTTTGGCTATGTATATTTTCACCAAAAATAAAAAAAAAAAAGGTCCTCCAAGGTTGAGAAGGGAGAGTGTTGACATGTCGTGGGGTTGTTAACCAATGTCATAAAACAACATGTGTACTGACTCTTCAATGAGAAACTATTCTGTAAACCTTCCCCTAAAGTACAATAAAAATATATATTAAAATAAAAAAGTTGTACACCTGTAAAAAGTTGAATTGGCAAAAGTTGTGTGATAGATATATTTACAACAACTACAAACATTTTTTTAAAAAAGAGTAGCTGCTGAGGCTGCTTACGTACAACCAAAAACCTCATGGAATTTGGTTGCTTGGTTCAGAGGTTCAGGGTCATGGTTTCATGGGACATCCCAGTTAATTGGCCTAATAACATATTTAGTGCTTCTGTTCTACCTCCTATTTCATTGTGTAGTGCCTGGGGTCTTAAAAGCTTGCAAGTGGCCATCCAAGGCACAACAATTGGTCTCTATTCACCTGAAGCAATAGAGGAAGAAGGATCTACCATCACTGAACATTCTGAGAAAAGATTCTATAAAAGAATCTTGATCAAAAGGGGAAAATAATAGAACAGAATTTCAACTTTTCATGGACTCTAGACTTCCTAGAGCCATACAGGTTGGAAGAATCCCTGAAACTATTTCCCTGAGATAATCTTTAAACCTTAAACCAAAAATATCCCCTGAAGTCTTCTTAAAACCAAACAAGAGTTTAGCTTAACTAGTAAAAAATGTCTGCCTTGAGCATTATGCTCTTTTAAGAACTATCTATATGTGAACAGAGTGACAATAGCAAGTTGAAAGATTAGATAGGAATCTTAGGGGGCAATGAATTTATGTTAATGGGGAAGGAAAAACTCAGAAAAGGAGGATGAGAATGATTGCACAACTCAAAGAATGTACTCAATCTCACTAAATGGTACACGTAGAAACTGTTGAATTGGTGTATATTTTTCTGTGTATATTCTCAAAAACAACAAAATAAATAAATATTTTTTAAAAAAGGAAGTGGAGAGTTCCACCTCCTTGAAGAAGTATCTACATGAATTATTTAGAATTTTTCTCTATGAGAAGTTTGTCTCTTCTATCCCATTTATTTGTACAATCATTTATTGAATCATTAAATGTTCTAATCAGTATAACTATAATCAGTATTTGCATTGGGCAAATCTGCTGCAAAAGACCTCTTTAAAGTGTTAAAAAGCAAAGATGTCACCTTGAAGACTAAGGTGCACCCGACCCAATCGATGGTGTTTTCCATCGACTCATGTGCATGCAAAAGCTTGACAATGAATAAGGAAGACCAAAGAAGAATTGGCGCCTTTGAATTATGGTGCTGGTGAAGAATATTGAAATATACCATGGACTGCCAGAAGAACAAACAAATCTGTTTTGGAGGAAGTACAACCAGAATGCTCCTCAGAAGCAAGGATGGTGAGACTACATCTCACATACTTTGGACATGTTATCAGGAGAGATTAGTCCTGAAGAAGGATATCATGCTTGGTAAAGTAGAGGGTCAGTGAAAAGAGGAAGACCCTCAACGAGATGGACTGACACAGTGGCTGAAACAATGGGCTCAAGCATAGCCATTGTGAGGATGGCACAGGGCCAGGTAATGTTTCATTCTGTTGTACACAGGATCATTGTCACGGATTGAATTATATCCCCCAAAAAATGTGTGTATCGACTTGGCTGGGCCATGATTCCCAGTATTTTGTGGTTGTCCTCCATTTTGTGATTGTAATTTTATGTTAAAGAGTATTAGGGTGGGATTGTAACACCCTTACCCAGGTCACATCCTTGATCCTATGTAAATCAGGATCCTATGTAAAGGGAGTTTCCCTGGGGTGTGGCCTACACCACCTTTTATCTCTCAAGAGATAAAAAGGAAAGGGAAGCCAGCAGGGAGTTGGGAGCCTCCTACCACCAAGAAAGCAGTGCGAAGAGCAGAGCGTGGCCTTTGGACCTGAGGTTCCTGCGCAGAGAAGCTCCTAGACCAAAAGAAGATTGATGACACAGACCTTCCTTCGGAGCTGACAGAGAAAGCCTTCCCCTGGAGCTGACACCCTGAATTTGGACTTGTAACCTACTAGACTGTGAGAGAATAAATTTCTTTTGTTAAAGCCATCCACTTGTGGTATTTCTGTTAGAGCAGCACTAGATGACTAAGAGAGTCACAATGAGTCAGAACTCACTTGATGGCACCTCACAACAACAACAATCAGTAAGGACTCAGGGATATTTATTTCATACTTTGGGTTATAATCCAACATTGTTATTCATTTTGTTGCTCAAATTGTTCCAGCTTTGACCACCGGGTGCTCTTTCAGCTTGGTTCCTCTATTATTTTGCCAAGCTCCTATCCTTTTGGATTTTGAGTACTTTCTTTCTGGCACTACAAGATGTTCCAGGGTTATCTTGCATATTTCCTGCCCTAGCCCTAGCATCAGTCATTTTCCAAGGAGCCATTACTGAAGAACGCTATTAGAAACCAAGATATGGGTGATAAGTGTGCTCAGTGCTAGTGGAGTGTTATTGCTTCTAGGCCCTCTCAGTAGACAGAACCAGAAAATATGTGTATGTATACTAACCCAGGAAACCCTGGTGGCATAGTAGTTAAGTGCTACGGGCGCTAACCAAAAGGTCGTCAGTTCAAATCCACCAGGTGCTCCTTGGAAACTCTATGGGGCAGTTCTACTCTGTCCTATAGGGTTGCTATAAATTGGAATCGACTCGACAGCAATGGGTTTGGTTTTGGTTTTTTTATACTAACCCGTGTAGACATACATATCTATAATCATTTCTTTATCCGTATCTGTATTAAGATAAACATGAGTTCATACTGATGTCTCCAAACCTAATCCAGTACCACATGGTTCATTCTAGCCATTCCCCTGCCCTTCCCCTCCAACAGTGAGAAACCTAGTTACCACCATCCACCATACAATTACTTATTTGATTAATCCCAGTATACATGTACACTGGTTTCAGAATTGTTAGCCCACACTCTCCTGAACTTTGTCCTACTTCTTTGGTCATTCCTTCTGAAAGTCTTGTTAGCAGAATGCTCGTTTTAGATGTATGTGTTCCTAAGGACTTTGACCTCAATCACGTCTTCTCTCCATACCTGAGTGACCTTTCATATCCACAACTTTAGTTACTTTCTAAATCACTATCTCCAGCCCAGATCTCTCTCCTAAGGTTCAAACCTACTTATCTAAATACCTACTGAATCTCAATTTAGGTGTTTATAGGCACCTCAAACTGAACTCGTTAGCCTTCCTTAATCTTCTCCTTCGGGATTCCTTTAGTGAATGGCATCATCATCTACCTATCTGGAAACGCCAGAAACTTAGGTTCATGTTTGCTCTTCCCTGTATATCTCTCTAACACCCAACCACCAAGGTCTAAATCTTTTTCAAACCCACTTCTCTCCATTCCATGATCCTACCATAGCCAGCCTAACATTATCTCTGACCAGGGAATATTTGTTGGAATAAACAAACAAACAAACAATATTCTAACAGATCTCCCTACATTCAATTAACCTGGCTCTAATCCATTTTACATACTATAGCCTGAAATATCTTTCTAAAAGACAAATCAGATCACGTAACATCTTCACGATTAAAGTTTTTCAATAGCTCCTCACTCCTCTCAGAATAAAGCCCAACTGCCTCAACACTGCTTTCAAGGTTCTGCAGGATATCGTCCCTAGTTAACTCCCCAGTGTCGTCTATTCTACTCTCTCACTTTGTATACTCTGTACATCCAATAAATCTGAAATCTTTTCCACTTCTTTCTCCTGCCTTCTTGTCTGAACTTAGATTTTCCTTCTTCAAGAAAGCCATCTCTGCCTTCCCTCAAATCTGGGTTAAGTGCTCCCATGCCTATGCTGGCTCCTCTTCTTCCAAATACCCCTCAAATGATAGTGATCATCTTGTCTCACAGTATATGCATTCATCCTGCACAACCTCACCCATGAGTGTGAGATCCACTACCATTATCACTTACACATGACTTGCAAAACTTGTTCAAGTCCAAATATTCGAGTTCCAAATCTATATATCTACTAGTCTACTACAACACTGCTCCATCTGGTTTTCTCAGAGGTACATCAATCTCAACACGCCCAAGTGAGACAGTAGTATCCCCTGCTCCCACCCCCACCCCCCCAAAAACTGGTTTCACTCTTGAATTTGCTACCAAGAAACCTGGGAATATTCTAGATTCCCCCTTCTCTTTCATTCCCACATTCAACTGTTCTTATTAATTCTCAATTTTTTAACATCTCTTATATTTGTTTCCTCAGCTCTATTCCTACACTGTTATCTTAGCTCAGAATCTCATTACATCACTGGATTGCCAGGTATAAACCTTGCTCTTTTTAGATATATTCTGTAATTTCATCAGACATCCTAAATACACACACACAGCCATTTCTTAACATTGAAAACAAGGGAAATTGCCCAACCTGCGTATTTGTGGGCTTGCAAGAAAGGGAAAGGGGTTTTTGCCAGTTCTCTCTGCCTCTAATCACGCAACATTCTAACCATCCTCCACTGGCACCAAAATGATTGTTCCATTTCAACAACTATTTTTTTTATTCCCCAGATTTCTAATTGACTCTTATTAACAACTGCCTAAGGAGTCCCTGGGTGGTGCAAATGGTTAAGCACTAGTCTACTGAGATGTTGGCGGTTCAAACTCACCTACAGGTGCCTCAGAAGACAGGCCTGGAAATCTGCTTCCAAAAGGTCATAGCCTTGAAAATCCCATGGAGTGGTTCTACTCCACATAGATGGGATTATGAGTCAGAATCAACTGCAGCTAATAACAACAACAACAAATTGCCTATTCCTGTTTTATAACCACTTGTTTCTGTTTCCAGAATATAATAAATTTCTTATCTCTCTAGAATTATTAGCTACACTATTTTAAAATTCTGTTCTAGTGACTTTTTACTTGACCCTAAGTTCTTCTGTTTGTTGATTTTCTTTCATGTTGTTGGCTTTCCTGAAACATTTGGAGATTCTTATCTTTGTACTTGAGATTCTGTTACACTCTACTGGCTTCTTTTCGTACAGTTTACTGGGGAATCATTACTCATTTTAACACTGCTTTCAGTAGGAGTGGAAAAGGAGCTGGATATGCTACCACACAGGGTGCCTCAGAGCCTGGTCTTCTAGGTATGGGCATAGCCACTTACCCAGGGTACCTCCCTGTCTCATAAACCCAGGCTCCTACGTGAAGAGTTCTCACATGGAAGCAGGTCTTTTGCCTGGCCCAAACTGGTGTTACAATGTACAGAGGTCCACCTGCTTCGCTCAAGTTGCAGTGATGCTAATGAATCATCCTACTGATTACTCTGGAACCCTTCCTGCTCCTAGTTTCCCCCACCTCTGGGTATGAGCCCCTCAGTATTAACCACTTTCAGGAATTCTTCACTGATTCTGATGCACTGAGAGTTCTCTTCCTTATTTCTATACATGGCTACATAATTACTTTTCTATTATTTCTATAAATTTTGTGAAGGAAAGTAAAAACCTAGTGAGTGTTCAGTCTTCCTTCTTTAAATTGGCCAGAATAAGTTCTCCGAAATGAAAATCATAAATATGTCCCTTTCCCAGCTTAAAACCCTTCAGTAGCTCCCAATTATCTATAGACAGATTCTCAATGCTTAGTATCACATTCAAAGTCCTCTATTATCTGATTAATGACGCCAGACAACTGCCCAGTCCCCCACTCAATACCTCTCATGGTTCAGCCATACCTAGCTACTTATACTTGGCCATATACAAAATGCTTTTTCAGACCTTCATACCTTTGCATTAATCATTTCTTTTGTCTTAAATGCTTCCTCCCTCAGTCCTGACTCTATTAGTTTTCTAGAAATTCTTAAAAACCCAGTTTCAAAAAAGTAGGAAAGGATGCACACCAAGGTATTAACAGTGGTTGTTTTCCTGATTAATGCTTATCTATATTCCCTAATCCTTCCACATTAAGAACTTACAACTTTTATTGGAAAAAAATTTTTTTTTTAAATTTTTAAACTCTAATCAGTTGTCCCCTCCTCTATAAACCCTTACTTGACTAGCCAAGAAAGATTCACTTTCTCTTTGTGCAACTACACTGCTATGTTACATTCCTTTTTTATTCAATTGTATTGAATGCTTTTCTTCCCCTACGAGACTGTAATTTCCTTGAAGATAGAGACTATGTCTTCTTCAATGTTCTATTCCCAGAACCTAAAAGAACCTGTAATCCTGTATATACCTAATAAATGTTTGCTGGATAAATGAATGAACAACAATAAAAGTGGAGAACTTAGAAAGGTGCAGTTTCAAGACCATACAAACCGGCACTGGAAAGTTGTTCAGCTTTTTATCCAAGAAGAAAAGTATACACAGAGATTTAGAGGTGGTGAGGAAGGTATAACAACTGAGGAATTGCAGACTGTGTACACCAGAAAAGATACTAAGCACACCATGGAGGCAGCCAAAGTGGGGGAGTAGTCAGACGCTTCTGGTGGACCCTCTTACAACAAAGACCCAAAAAAACAAGTGAATCGATTATATATGGCAATCTGAGAGCCAAGAATAACAAAGGCAGAGCTGAGGAACCAGACTAAGTGGCACGAGGAAGGAGAGACAGTTTGGAAGCAGTGAAGACCTCCTAGACCTGACCCAGCGAGAACCTGAGCCCTCCACGCATGATCAGCTCCTGGGTGAGCGGTGAGGCAGGCAAGCAGTGGTGCTCCGGAGGCACGTTTTCTGCACTGGGAAAGACCCAGAGGCAGAGAGTCTACACAGCCACCCAAAACCAGTGAGAGACAGCCCACGATCAGCAAAAGATAAGTACTTGCGTACAGCCAACCGCGGGGATCAAAACACCCCCCTTAGAGAAAAACCCCTCTCCCATTTACCTCCCCACTCCCTGCTCTGCACTGGGTCCCGGACTGGCTTCAGCAATTGCTGAGTCCCCTGTGCCAGAAGTAGGATCCGTCACATGCTGGGAGCCATTCTCCCTGCCTTGGAGAGTGAACAAATTAACAAACAGGACAAAAAATAAAATGCCAGCTGCCCTAAGCGAGGAACCCAGGGTAGGCACAGTTCCTTTGCCTAGACACAGGCATAAGGGATCCATGGACTTTGAGTGCCCTTCCCCCTAAACAGACTTGTGTGGGCCCATTGCAACAGTATAGGCCCTCATTACTGCAATACAACAGGGTATATACCTGAAGTCTAAACTTCAACTGTTTCAGGTGTGGAGTAACAGGTTCTTGATATGGAGTGACAGGTTCTTGATATCCGACACAGCTCTGCCCATTAAACATGGTCTTCACCTACCCACATCAGGGGCATAAAGACTGGTGGCTTCACCCATGCCACCTAGCCACCTGTGAAAGGGGCCCATGAATAAGAGGTGCCCCCCAGTCCTTACAGCCAACAGCCCTGGGTGTTCATAATCCAGCTGCAAAACCCACCAACCAACGGACTCTAGGGAACAGGGACACGACTTCCTCCTGGCCACTCAGGGACGGCTGTCAGCCCCATGCCTGGCTCAGAGTGTGTCTCCCTGCTGCAGCCAGATGCCTGTGCCTACACCAATCACCCAGCCTGTCTAGGACTGTAAGTAAGAGCCTACACCACACACTTGGTGGCTATCTACCTGGGCACCTGAGCTGAATCCATACAGGAGGAGTGCGTGGACTCCTGAGCTCACATACCTACTAACAGATCTAACCACCTGGTGACAGGACATTAGAGTTTCAAAGATGCCAAATCAAACTAGCTCATACAAGCAGCCTATTTGGGCATATCAAAACAAAACAAGAAGTTTGGACACCGTAAGCAAACATAAAATAAATATAATAACTTCTTGATGGCTCAGAGACAATAGTCAATATCAAATCACATAAAGAGGCAATCCATGATGGCTTCAGCAAGCTCCCAAAATAAAGAATCTAGAAATTTTTTAGAGGAGGAAACTTTCTTGGAATTACTGGAGGCAAAATACGAAAGATTAATATACAGAACTCTTCAAGAAATTAGGAAGGAAATTAAGCAAAACGGAGAAAAGGCAACAGAGGAAATTAAAAAGATCATAGAAGAGCATAAGACAAATTTAACACGCTGCAAGAATCCACAGAGAGACAGCAATCAGAAATCCAGAAGATTAACAATAAAATGTCAGAACTAGACAACTCAACAGAAAGTCTTAAGAGCAGAACTGAGGCAATGGAAGTCAGAATTAGTGAGACTGAAGATAAAGCACTTGACACTTTCAGGAAAAATCACATAAAGGATTTTAAAAAATGAAGAAACCCTAACAATTTTGTGGGACTCTATCAAGAGGAATAACCTACAAGTGATTGGAGTACCAGAACAGGGGGGATAACAGAAAATAAAGAAAGAATTGTTGAAGATCTGTTGGCAGAAAAATTCCTTGATATTGTGGAAAGGTGAGAAGATACCTATTCAAGATACTCATCAACCCCACACAGGTAGATCCCAAAAGAAAATCACCAAAACATACTATAATCAAACTTGCCAAAATGAAAGATAAAGAGAGAATTTTAAGAGCAGCTAGGGACAAATGAAAACTCATTTACAAACGAGCATCAATAAGAATAAGCTCGGACTACTCAGCTGAAACTACGCAGGCAAGAAGGCAATGGGAAGACATATACAAAGCCTTAAAGGAAAAAAACTGCCGGCCAAGAAGTATATATCCAGCAAAACCATCTCCCAAATACGAAGGTGAAATTAGGGCATTTCCAGATAAACAGAAGTTTAGGGAATTTGAAAAAACCAAACCAAAATTACAAGAAATACTAAAGGGAGTCCTCTGGTTAGAAAATCAGTAACATCAGATAACAACACAAAACTACAACCAGAGCACAGAGCAACCAGATATCAACCCAGAAACAGAAGTCACAAAAGTAAATCTACGCTAAAACACTAAAAATAGGCAAACAAAGATGTCAATATGTAAAAGATGACAACATTAAAGCAAAAAAGAGGGACTTAAAAAATGTAGACACAGATCTTTCATATGGAGAGGAAGTCAAGGTGATATAAATAAAAAAAAGACTGGTATAAACATAGAAAAATACGGGTAAATATTAAAGTAACCACAAAGGAAACTAACAATCCTACAAGTCAAAATAAAAAACTAGAAAAATATAAAGACTTAGCAAACACAAAATCAAAAACAACGAAAAAGAAAATGCATAGAGGAAAACAACTCAGCACAGAAAATTAAGTGGAACAAAGAAACTGTGAACAAGATGCACAAAAAGACATCAAAATGACAGCACTAAACTCATACCTATCAATAATTACACTGAATGTAAATAGACTAAATGCACCAATAAAGAGACAGAGAGTGGCAGACAGGATTAAAAAACATGATCCGTCTATATGTTGCCTACAAGAGACAAACCTTAGACTTAAAGACACAAACTAAAACTCAAAGGATAGAAAAAAATATATCAAGCAAACAAGACTCAAAAAAGAGCAGGAGTGACAATATTAATCTGACAAAATAGACTTTAAAGTAAAATCCACCACAAAGGACAAGGAAGGACACTATTTAATGATGAAAGGGTCAACACACCAGAAGGACATAACTATAATAAATATTCACGCACCAAACAACAGGGCTCCAAAATACATAAAACAAACTTTACAGCACTGAAAAGAGAAACAGACAGCTGCACAACAGCAGTAGGATACTTCAACACACCACTTTTGGTGAAGGACAGAACATCCAGAAAGAAGCTCAACAAAGACACGGAAGAGCTAAATGCTGCAATCAGCCAACTTGATCTCATAGACATATACCGAACGCTCCACCCAACAGCAGCCAAGTATACTTTTTTTTCCAACGCACATGGAGTATTCTCCAGAACAGACCACATATTAGGCCATAAAGCAAGCTTTAACAAAATCCAGAGCACTGAAATGTTACCAAACATCTTTTCTGACCGTAAAGCCATAAAAGTAGAAATCAACAACAGAAAAAGCAAGGGAAAAAAATCAAACACATGGATACTGAACAACACCTTGCTCAAAAACTAATGGGTTATAGAAGAAATTAAGGATGGAATAAAGAAATTCATAGAATCAAACGAGAATGAAAACACATCCTACCAGAACCTCTGGGACTCAGCAAAAGCAGTGCTCAGAGGTCAGTTTACAGCAATAAATACACACATCCAAAAAGAAGAGCCATAATCAAAACATTAACCTTACAACTGGAACAAGTAGAAAGAGAGCAGCAAAAGAAGCCCTCAGGCGCCAGAAGAAAGGAAATAGTAAGAATTAGAGTGGAATTAAATGAAATACAGAATAGAAAAACAACTGAAACAGTTAACAAGACCAAAGGCTGGTTCTTTGAAAAGATCAACAGAATTGATAAACCACTGGCCAAACTGACAAAAGAAAAACAGGAGAGGAAGCAAATAACCCGTATAAGAAATGAGATGGGTGATATCACAACAGACCCAACTGAAATTAAAAGAACCATAACAGAATACTATGAAAAATTGTACTCTGACAAATTTGAAAACCTAGAGGATATGGACAAATTTCTAGAAACTCACTACCTAACTAAACTAACACAAACAGAGGTGGAACAACTAAAGAAACCCATAACAAAAGAAGAGATTGAAAAGGTAATTTAAAAACTCCTAACAAAAAAAAAGCTCTGGCCCGGATAGCTTCACTGGAGAATTCTACCAAACTTTCAGAGAAGAATTAACAACATTACTACTAAAGGTATTTCAGAGCATAGAAAAGGATGGAATACTCCCAAACTCATTCTATGAAGCCAGCATAACCCTGATACCAAAACCAGGTAAAGATGGCACAAAAAAAGAAAATTACAGACCAATATTCCTCATGAACATTGACACAAAAATCCTCAACAAAATTCTAGTCAATAGAATTCAGCAACATATCAAAAAAATAATTCACCATGTTCAGGTGGGATTCATACCAGGTATGCAGGGATGGTTCAGCATTAGAAAAACAATCAATGTAATCCATCACATAAATAAAACAAAAGACAAGAACCACATGATCTTATCAATCGATGCAGAAAAGGCATTTGACAAAGTCCAACACCCATTCCTGATAAAAACTCTCAACAAAATAGGAATAGAAGGGAAATTCCTCAGTATAATTAAGGGCACTAATACAAAGCCAACAGCCAACATCATCGTAAATGGAGAGACTTTGAAAGCATTCCCCTTGAGAATGGGAACCAGACAAGGATGCCCTTTATCACCACTCTTATTCAACACTGTGCTGGAGGTCCTAGCCAGAGCAATTAGGCTAGAAAAAGAAATAAAGAGCATCCAAATTGGTAGAGAAGGAGTCAAAGTATCTCTATTTGCAGATGATATGATCCTATACACAGAAAACCCCAAAGAATCCACAAGAAAACTACTGGAACTAATAGAAGATTTCAGCAAAGTTTCAGGATACAAGATAAACATACAAAAATCAGTTGGATTCCTTTACACTAACAAAGAGAACCTCGAAGAGGAAATCACCAAATCAATACCATTTACAATAGCCACCAAGAAGTTAAAATACTTAGGGATAAATCTAACCAGAGACGTAAAAGACCTATACAATGAAAACTACAAGACACTACTGCAAGAAACCAAGAGAGACCTGCATAAGAGGAAAAACATACCTTGCTCATAGATAGGTAGACTCAACATTGTGAAAATGTCAATTCTACCCAAAGCGATTTATAGATACAATGCAATCCTGATGCAGATTCCACCAGGATTTTTTAATGAGATGGAGAAACAAATACCAACTTCATATGGAAAGGGAAGAGGCCCCAAATAAGT
The DNA here is from genome assembly GCA_030035585.1 of Dugong dugon. Lineage (NCBI taxonomy): Eukaryota > Metazoa > Chordata > Mammalia > Sirenia > Dugongidae > Dugong > Dugong dugon. The sequence goes on from CM057473.1 coordinate 76,556,801, forward strand.
AAAGCATTACTGAAGAAGAAGAACAAAGTGGGAGGCCTCACTACCTGATTTTTAGAACCTCTTTTACCGCCACGGTAGTCAAAGCAGCCTGGTACTGGTACAACAACGTACACATAGACTAATGGAACGGAATTGAGAATCCAGACATAAATTCATCCATCTATGAGCAGCTGGTATTTGACAAAGGCCCAAAGTCCGTTATCTGGGGAAAAGACAGTCTCTTTAACTGTCTGGCATAACTGGATATCCATCTGCCAAAAAAACTGAAACAAGACCCATATTTCACACCATGGACAAAAACTAACTCAAATGATCGAAGACTTAAATATAAAAGCAAAAACAATAAAGATCATGGAAGAAAAAATAGGGACAACGCTACGAGCCCTAATACATGGCATAAACCCAATACAAACCAGAAGTAACAATGCACAAGCACCAGAAGAGATGCTAGATAACTGGGAGCTCATAAAAATCAAACACTTATGCTCATCAAAAGACTTCACCAAAAGAATCAAAAGACAACCTACAGACTGGGAAAAAACTTTTTGGCTATGACAAATATGATCAGTGTCTAATCTCTAAAATCTACAAGATACTGCAAAACCTCAACGTCGAAAAGACAAATAACCCAGTTAAAAAACGGACAAAGGATATGAACAGGCACTTTGCCAAAGAAGATATTCAGTCGGCAGACACGTGAAGAAATGCTCACAATCATTAGCAATTAGAAAAATGCAGATCAAAACTACAATGAGATATCATCTCACCCCAACAAGGCTAGCATTAATCCAAAAAACACAAAATAATAAATGCTGGAGAGATTGTGGAGACTGGAACACTTATACACTGTTGGTGAGAATATAAAATGGTACAACCACTTTGGAAATCGATTTGGCCCTTCCTTAAAAAGCTAGAAACAGAAGTACCATACGATCCAGCCATCACGCTCCTTGAAAATAAGGAGCCGTCACACGAATAGATACACGTACACTCATGTTCATTGCAGCACTGTTCACAATAGCAAAAAGATGGAAACAACCTAGGTGCCCATCAACAGATGAATGGATAAACAAATTATGCTATATCCACACAATGGAATACTACGCAAGGATAAGGAACAATGACGAAGCCATGAAACATCTTATAACATGGAGGAAGCTGGAGGTCATTATGCTGAATGAATTTAGTCAGTCACAGAAAGACGAATATTGTAAGACCACTATTATAAGAACTCAAGAAAACATTTAAACACAGAAGAAAACATTCTTTGGTGGTTATGAGGGTGGGGAGGGAAGGTGAGGTTATTTACTAACTAAATAGTAGATAAGAATTAGCTTAGGTAAAGGGAAGGACAGCACACATTACAAGGAAAGTCAGCACAACTGGACTAAACCAAAGCTAAGAAGTTTCCTGAATACGATCAAACACTTTGAGGGACAGAGTAGCAGGGGTAGGGGTCTGGGGACCATGCTTTCAGAGGACATCTAGGTCAACTGGCACAACCAAGCTTATTAAGAAGATGTTCTGCATCCTACTTTGGTGAGTGGTGTCTAGGGTCTCATAAGCTTGCAAGCAGCCATCTAAGATGCATCAATTGGTCCCAACCACCTGGAGTAAAGAAGAATGATGAACACCAAAGACACAAGGAAAGTAGCAGCCCAAGAGACAGAAAGGGCCACATAAACCAGAGACTTCATCAGCCTGAGACCAGAAGAACTAGATGGTGCCCAGCTACCACCAATGACAGGGAACACAACAGAGAGTCCCTGATGCAGCAGGAGAAAGGTGGGGTGCAGAACTAAAATTCTAGTAAGAAGACCAGACTTAATGGTCTGACTGAGACTGGAGGAACCCTGGAAAGCATGGCTCCTGGATTCTCTATCAGCCCAGAACTAAAACAATTTCCAAGGCCAACTCTTCAGACAGGGATTGGACTGGTCTGTGGGACATAAAGTGATACTCATGAGGAGCGTGCCTCTTAGCTCAAGTAGATTCAAGAGACTAAACGGGTAGCTTCTGTCCGGAGGTGAGACAGGAAGGCAAAAAGGGTTAGGAAATGGTTGAATGGACATGGGGAATCAGGGGTGGAAAGGAGGAGTGTGCTGTCACAGTCTGGGGACAGCAATTAGGGTCACCTAACAATGTATGTGTAAATTTTTGCATGGAAGACTAACTTGAAATGTTAACTACGACAATAAAAAAAAAAAGAAAAGAGAGAGAGCGAGCACATCACATCTAAGCCCTCATGGTACAGATTAAAGAACTGCATCCCAGAGAGAAAAGTGAGCTGCTCAAGCTCAGAATTTTTGACAGAATTTTAGAGAACCCAAGTCTTAAAGGATTCCCATTCCAAAGCTCGTTCAGCTTCACTGACTTGAAGCTTTGCTAAGGATAATACCATCTTATCAGCTGAATATGGCTTGAAAATAAAAGTTCTCCCCAACACACACTAGGAGCCCTGGTGGCTCAGTGGTTAAGAGCTCAAAAGATCAGCAGTTCGAATCCACCAGTCGCTCCTTGGAAACCACATGGGGCAGTTCTACTCTGTCCTAAAGGGTCGCTAAGAGTCGGATTCAACACTATGGCAAAAGGTTTGGATTTTGGTTTTGGTTTTTGACTTTGAATAAGATTTCTCTTAGAGGCAGCTACCAGTGCTCAAATTAGGGAAGGAAAGGTGAGAAGCATTCATTCAGGTCATAAGTTTCATTTTACGAAGTGACTAAATAATATACACAGATACAAGGCTTGCTATTTTTATGGATATATTCCATAATTTCATCAAACTTCCTAAACACACACATGCACACAAAGTCATCTCAACATTGAAAACAAGATAAATTTCTGAAACCTGTATATTTGTGGGCTTACAAGGAAGTGAAAGAAGTTTTTGTCAGTTTATTTTGGTAATGGGTTGGCTCCTTCCCCCATCCTTGGTGGGGGGGGCAGGGGGGAGACTACTGGTAAAGATACACAATTGCAATGGAAGCAAGATTTTCAGAATGACAATTCTCAACTGAGCAATCCATTGTGGCTACTCTAGGTAGTTAAGCACTAAGCATTCAGGATGCTATAAGATCATTTTTTATTACAAGCCTATAATACTGCTCATATGAAGGAAATCTAACATACAGAAATCCCCACAAGACTTTGGCCGCATAGCAATCAGCCCCTTTTAAAAGGTATCTTCTATTTAAAATATTCATAAATACATTTTCTTCTCACTCTTCCTCAAGAAATTTCTCAATCGCTCCCTTCCCTACTAGCACTGAAGAGGTTTGCAAAGGACCTATACAGCCAAGTTTAAATACGTGTAGACTCTGGACTTTGTCATTTTAAAGGAAGTACTGAACAAAATGAAAGGAAAATGCAAACTAAATTGGTGAGCTTGAGAGAGACTGACTGGAATGCCACTGCATGTTGTTTATTATGTATAATTTGTATACAGGTGATGAACTAGTGGCAAGTAGCTATGTGAAAATGTGAAAACAAAAGCTAGATAAGAATAACGGGCTCAGTAGGTTAAAGAATTCAGAAGCCATCAGATAAAATGAATGAAAGCCAAAACCTGAAACACAGACATGGGGCCATACAGTTATAAAAAGCTTTCCCACTCATCAGATGTGTCTTTGTTTCCCAAAATAAATGGGTATTAACTAGAGTCCCTGGGTGATGCAAACAGTTAACACACTCAGCTGCTAACCGAAAGGTTGGAGGAGGTTCAAGTCCATTCAGAGAGGTGCCCTGGAAGAAAAGCCTGGTGACCCACTTCCGAAAATCAGCCATTGAAAACCCTATGGAGCATAGTTCTACTCTGACATACAATCAACTTGATGGCAGCTGTTTTTTTAATTAACTAGAAATTCAATAGTGTTAGTCACAATAAAGATTCTCTCACTAAAACATCATAATAGAAATAAATGTGAAGGTGAAATATAATTATTAAACCAGTGATCCTTCTCTAGCTCTTAATAGTAAACAAACTGATCATTTTTTGTTCCTGATCATAAAGGGAAAGTGTTTAGTCTTTCACCATGACGTTTTTCATAAATGCCCTCCATATATCAGGTTGAAGAGGTTCCCTTCTATTTCTACTTCACGGAGAGTTTTCATCAAGGATGAATGTTGGATTTTGTAAAATCCTTTTTCTGAATCTATTGAGATGACCTTTTTTTTCCCCCACCTTTTTAGTCTGTTAAAATGGTGATTAATTTGTGAATGTTAAACCAACCTTCCATTCCCAGGATAAACCCAACTTTATCATAACACATGATCCATTTTATATAGTACTAGATTTGCCTTGCTAAAATTTTGTTAGGAATTTTTGTATGTATATTCACTCAATAAATTGATGTTATCAGTAGTAATGTTGAGTCAGCAACAGAATACAAGAACAAAAACACATGGGAAGAATATCTACATAAAATACATATACTTGCAGACAACTACAGGAAACAACTATGTAAAAATTAAAAGTAGAACCATGAGGCACATTCCAAATTTCTAATAAAACCAAAACCAAATCCACTGCCATCAAGCTGATTCCGAGTCATGCCAACCCCATGTGTTACAGAGTAGAAATGCCCCATTGGGTATTCCTGGCTGTAATCTTCATGGAAGTAGACCACCAGATCTTTCTTCCATGGTGCTGCTGGGTGAGTTCCAACTGCCAACCTTCAGGGTAAGTAGATGAGCGCTATTATTATTTCATTAATTAAATTTTTAAATAATCCTCTTCCTAGTTGTACCTCTAGCAAATTATCATCAGTATCATTAGGAACATCCAGTCATGCCCTCTCTACCATCCTGTGCCGTAATACAAAAACAAAACAGTTGGGAACAACTAAACTCAATGATAATCACATCAAATTTGTATTCTAGTGGCTTGCGGTAGAATCTGCCAAAGAACAACCTTCTCCAATACTATCTGAGCCAGACAAACAGATGTATGTCAAAGGCATGCCTTCTAAGTAAGTCAGACTTCAAGTTTCCATGGAAAAAGTCTCAGTGGCAACAACACCAGATGTGATTAAATCCCTCACAGAAATAAATCCTAAGAGAGGGCCCTTGGCTCCAGGAGAAGAAATCCAAGACCCGACTGTGGGAAAGTGCAACGTGTGGCACCAGGTACAAAAGACATGCACATACTCAGAAGCCGAAGGCCAGTACACACTGTGTCTGAATGGGGGTGAGGTATGCAAGAGACGAGCAATGACAAGCAGAAGAAAGGATCATACAGAGTACGAAAGAAAAGGGAACCTAAAGAGAAAAAGGAAGGCTCTGGGGAAAATGCAGAACAGAATTTAAAATTCTCATGGACTCTAGACTTTCTGGAGCCATGGAGGGTGGATGAATCCCTGAAACCACTGCCCTTAGATAATCTCATACCAAAAATATTCCCTGACGTCATCTTAAAACCAAGCAATAGTTTAGCTTAACTAGTAAAAAAGGCCAGCCCTGAGCATTATGCTAAGTTAAGAACTATCTATATGGGATCAAATTTACAACAGCTAATCAAAAGATTAGATAGGAACCTTAGAGGGCAGTGAATTTATGTTAATGAGCGAGGAACAACTCAGAAAAGGAGGAGAATGGTTGCACAACTCAAACAATGTAACTAATGTCACTAAATTGTACATGTAGAATTGTACATGTACAATTTCTACATGTTGTACATGTAGAAACTGCTGTGTATATTCTCAACAACAACAAAACAAATAAAATTTAGAAATAAAAAAAAAGGAAGGCTCTCAGAAAAAGTACAGTATAAAAAGGGGTCATAAAGTCAAATCCCTACAGGAGCCAAAGTAACCAAATTATATAAATGGGGCAAGTTTTAAGCCAACAGGAAGAAGTGGTACCTGTATCTAACTGAAGAGTGCATGCTAGCCTTAAAGCATTCATATTCAGCAGATATTAAATCAATGTGTAGTCCAAAAGAAAACAAATGGTGTATATATGGCTGAGGGAAGTGAGTAGGAAAAAAAAACACTGTCATACAAATGATGTATAATAAAAGAAAAAAAGTTGGATAGAAAGAAGAGAGTAGAATGGAATAATGGTTAGTGGGGCAGTTTTATAGCAATTGGTATAACAGAGGGAATAACAGAGAAAGGGAGGAAGATGACACTAACCAGTAGGGAAAGAAAGAGAAGAACCAGGTACCAGACTGAGAATTAAATGGTTGACTGAGAATTAAAGGGTAAGTTAGGCCAAGTTCAGAACTAACTCGATGGCAACTAACAACAACAACAAGGCCAAGTTCAAAAAAATGTGAGTCTCTATTAATATACTTATTTACTGACATTTTATAAGTGTAGCCATTTGTTTGGCTCAGTTAATAGCAGTGACATATAACACTTACAGTTGTTTACAGTTTAATAAACTTTTGTCTTTGTTCCCCCTCAATTAAAAAAGGCAAAAACCATTTATATTCAAAGAGAGAGAAAATTTACTTCATAGGCCACAGGCCATGTCACTTGAGCCTTTATAACATGCCTAGCAAGGCTCAGCCTATTCAGCCTACCAAGCAGCAGGCACAGAGGAGGTCATATTCAAGCAGCTCAGAGTAATTACCTGTTGGCTGAGTTGCTACTGCCATCCTTTAGTAAAGAGCTTCTGAGGCGCTGAAAAAACAGCAGAGGCAGAACTAAAAGAGTAATTAACTTCCTTCTTGAAGGAGATTCACTGAGGGTTTTGGTTTAGGTTTTTTTGTTTGTTTAGTTTTTAACTCCTGGGGCAATATTTTCACTGAATTAAAAAATAGTATTTACTTTGGAAAAAATTATAAAAAATTAGAACAAAACTATCAATCCAGACTATAACTTTCAGAAGTCCACTGAAATATTAACAGCTTTTGTCTAGGGAGCCCTGGTGGCCCAGTGGTTAAGAGCTCAGCTGCTAACCAAAAGGTCAGCAGTTCAAATCCACCAGCCACTCCTTGGAAACCCTATGGGGCAGTTCTACCCTGTCCTACAGGGTCGCTATGAGGTGCAATCAACTCGATGGCAAGGGGTTTGGTTTTTTTAAGGGAGAGTTTTGTCTAGGGATAGAATTATATATGGATTATTTGCTTACTTTACTTGCTCTGTGATTTTTTTCTCCTTCCTATTTTTTAATATTTCCCTCTATTTTCCATAATGTTCATGTATTTCCTTCATAACTTATGGGAATTAAAAAACAAGAAAGCAAGATGGCAATGTAGCATGAATGACCGTTAATCTTTCAAAAGACCAGACCAAAAAATCCAATCCAGTTGCCACCCAGTCAATTCCGACTCATGGTGACCTCTAGGCTGTCAGAGTAGAACCGTGCTCCACAGGGTTGTTAATGGTTGTGATCTGTCAAAAGCAGATCACCAGACCTGTCTTCGGAGGCTTCCCTGGGTGGACTAGAACTTCTAACCTTCCAAGTGCTTAACTGTTTGCAGCACCCAGAGACTCCTAAAAGACTAAAAGTAGAGATAAATTTAACAAAGGATACCAAAATAAACGTGCCCGGTAAGTTTTTCCTAAATGCGCCTTTAATGATTTACAAACTTCACAGGAAACATGCCTTCAATACTAAATTTTTTTAAATAAAAAAATATGCTCTTTCTCCATGCAAAAACGCTGTACTAGATTGGACAGCTATGATAATTTATTCTGATGCACAGCATCCAAGCAAGGGTCAAGGTGTAAAAAGCACCCATACTTCTAGCTCTCAACAAACCAAACCCACTGCCGTCAAGCCGATTCCAACTCACAGCGACCCTATAGCTCTCACACTTGCTTCTTAATCCAATGAACTATATCATGTCTTTAAACGGAATAGTAAATGTAACTTCATTAGTTCTGCAAATTTACCTGACACTTATTATACCACAGTGTCCTTCAATGTCAAAATCTTAAGCCATAAATACTTAACTTTCTATTTATATGGGTGGCACAGCTAAACGTTCAACTACTAATGGAAAGGTTGGCAGTTCGAACCCACCCAGAGACACCTGGGAAGAAGTCCTGGCAATCTGCTAGAGAGCCCACGGCCTTGCAAACTCTATGGAGCATAGTTCTGCTCTAAAATACACAGGGTTCCCATGAGTTAGAATCGACTCATTGGTTAACTGGAAATTTATATGTTTACATTTTATTGCTCAGTACCCTATACCCACTTTATTAATATTACTCATTTTAAGTTTCAATTGCCAGAGACTAGAATCTTGCTTACTTTACTTGCTCTGTATAGAGTTTAATCAAGAAAAATACAGGAAATGAAGACTGTCACAACGTAAGTGACTATGTTACTAACACACAAAAATTTGCTAGCATCCATCTAAACTGGTAAAATGAATTCTGTGTGACCTTATACCAGAATGAGTCAGTTATAGATCCTGAGCCACACAGTTCAAGGAGCCTGTTCATTTGATAGTATAGATATTTCCTGACATACAACAAGCGCTTCTAGAGCTGGCCAGAGAAACTGCTGTACAGCTCACCATCTAGAACCTTATGAATTCTGTTTTAGATAATGCTAAGAATTGATGGTGTAAATGTGTGGGAAGTAAAACTCTCACACTCTGACAGTAACGTCTAAATTAATATAATTTATTAAATAATGCCAAATTATTCTCCAAAGTTGAAGAGGCACATACTCTTCAACCAGTGATTCCAATCTTACGTAAACACACACCCTACATGCTCTCTAGAAAAATTCACACATGTTCACAAGAAGCATGTACAAGAATGTTCACTGCAGCACTGTCTAATAATGAAAAACTGAAAACCATCCAATAACCACCCAAAGGAGATGGGCAAGTAAATTATGGTGTAGCTATGAAACAGAAATCCCAGGAAAAATATAATGGAAAAAAGAAAAAGCATACCGCAAGAGGCAACTGCAGAATAGCATGTATATAAAGTTTAAAAACATGCAAAACAATTACATTATTTATGGATATAAATATACTCAGAATAGTGTTTATCTCTGGGGGGTAGGGAGTAGAAAAAAAACAGGAAAAGGAAGGGTACACAGTTCAACTCCACAATATTTTACTTCTTGTAAAAAAAAAAAAAATCTGAAGCAAATATGGCAAAATGTTAAGATCTAAGCCAGGTAGAAGATACATGGAATGATTCTTCTTCTATTCTTTATTTTTCCTGCATATTTGAAACACAGGCAGTCCCAGACTTATGACGGAATCCCAGTAGGTTTTGTCATTAAGTCAAATGCCTTTTTTTTAGTTTTCATTATTATTGCCTTTTATCATCAGTATCCTTATAAATCATAACATTGAACATCTCCAAGTGAACATATGAGAATGATAACATGAGCAAATTATGTGCTACAACACTGTATGTAGTACATATTACTAACAATGTACAAAAAAAACAGACCTAAGTATAGTTCATTTTAACTGGAATACGTAGTAAATCAGGGACTACCTGTATTTCCTATCAATTCAGGATATAAAGAGATCTGAATTGGCTGGACTCTATTTAGCAAATAGTTAATATCTGACCCAGAGCAAGTAGAGTCAGGCAAAGCACCTATAAACAGAAAGCTGTTTTCTCAAGCCTTATTTCTATCTGGGTGTGCTACAGTCATCTACATGCATACATATAAATCATCTCATTTAACTGCCTGACAACACTGTGAAAATGGAGGTATAATCCCCATTTGCAGATAAGAAAAGATAAGGGCCTTTGGAAATCAAAGAAATTGGGCATCTTGCCTAAACCAATTAATCACAGAGAAGAACCCAGATAATCTGTAGGTGCAATGCAACTTTCAAAGCAATTCTGGGATTTCAAAGGAACGGGACACGCTGCTCAGTTGCTCTTGTTAAAAAGAGGATTCATTTGATCACAAACTCAAGATGAGCCTCAAAGATGATACCCATTGCCGTCAAGTCGACTCTGACTCATAGCAACCCTATACGACAGAGTAGAACTGCCTCATAGGGTTTCCAAGGAGCTGCTGGTGGATTCGAACCGCCGACCTTTTGACTGGCAGCCGAGCTCTTAAGCCACTGCACCACCAGGGCTCTGGCTCAAAGATGATAAAATGGCTACCAAAAACAGCTTAATTCTGGGCTATATTAAAAGGAAAGAAAAAAGAATAAACTATCAGCTGACCATACTCTGTATTATTCTGCACACAGGTAAAGTACTGAGTTTAATTTAGACTCTCAAATTTTAAGAGGACATTGACAATAGTTTAGTCATTACCACAGGTAATATTCTAGCTGAATAAGAGTAAACTTTCTAGCCATTAGAGCTTTCTAAAACTGAACTGAACTGCTTTAGGAATACAAGCATTTCTCCTACCGTGCTGGTGGATATAATACTCTCATTTAATTATAAAACACTGTGGTTTTGATGCAATCACCAACTCCTTTCTCATTTAAATTGCTACAGAAAAAAAATAACTTATTTAAACTGTGACACACTCCAGGCCTTAACCCCTCTTCCCTCTGTAACAGTTTTTATTTATGAAATAACTTTTGATTAGGCAAAAATTTTTAATGCATTATAGTATGTTATGGATTGAATTATGTCTCCCAAAAAGTTTATGTTGAAGTCCTAAACCCTGGTACTTGTGAATGTGACCTTGTTTAGAAATAGGGTCTTTGAAGTTAACAACAGGCCATACCAGAGTAGGGTGGGTCTTAATCCAATCCGAGTGGTGTCCCATAAAAAAGGAGAAGAGACTCAGACAGAGGGAAGACAGTCGCCAGACTACGAAGTTATGCTACAGCTGCAGGCCGAGGAACACCTGGGGCTACAGAAGCTGAGAGAGATAAGAGCCTTTGGGGAGAACACGGCCCTGAATTCAGGCTACTGTACTAGCCCTCAAAACCATGAGATAATAAATATCTGTTGTTTAAAGCCACCCACTTTGTGGTACTTTGTTACAGTACCTCCAGGAAACTAAGACACAGCACAACATACTGCATGAACTAACCATCTCTGAAAGTGTCCAAGAAGAAGTTGATAGCCTTTCTGCCACAGATGCTAGGGATTCAGAGGTTGGACTATATGATCAATAACTTCCTCCTAATTCTCATGTTCTACAAGTACAAAGCTTACTAAGGCTTTGGTTAAAAAAAAAAAAAAAAAAAAACTCCATTTAAGACCAACAAAATACTAGCAGGAAGCCAGAGGTGAAACTAATGAAGTGGAAGAAAATCATGTATTGATTAAAATACTATCAAGTGAGTCCAACCAGAAGTTCTTGCTGATGTGTACCTTTGGAAGTTGAGCATTATTTCTACTGAAAAAGATTGGAATCTACCTCACGCTATATAGAAAAAATAACTCAAAATGGATCAAAAAGCTAAATGTAAGTGCTAAAACTATAAAACTCTCAAAAGATAACACAGAAATAAATCTCTGTAACCTTGGGTTAGGCAATGGTTTCTTAGATATGACACCAAAAGCACAAGCAACCAAAGAAAATAACAACACATTGGACTTCATTAAAATTAAAAACTTCTGTGCCTCAAAGGACACTACCAAGAAAGTAGAACGGCAACCTACAAAATGGGTGAATATATTTGCAAATCATATATCTGATAAAGGAACTTATATCCAGAATATATAAAGAGCTCTTACAACTCAATAACAAAAAGACAATCCATTTTTAAAATGGGCAAAGGATTAGAATAGACAATTCTCCAAAGAAGATATACAAATGGCCAAGAATCATATGAAAATATGTTCCACATTATTAGACATTAAGGACATACACATCAACACTACAATGAGGTATCACTTCATACCCACTAGGATGGCTAGAATTGACAAGTCTGATAATAACAAATGGTGCAAGAATGTGGAGAAACTGGAAACCTCAGACACTGCTGGTAGGAATGGTAGGAATGGTAGGAATGTAAAATAGTATAGCTGCTTTGGAAAACAATTTTACAGTTCCTCAAAATGTTAAATATTGTTATTGCCGTTGTTAGCTGCCTCCTGACACATGGTGACCCAATGCCCAATGAAACTAAATGTCACCATCCCCATGACTGGCTGCAGATCAGACTATTATGATCCATAGGGTATGTTAAACATATGACCCAGCAATTCCACTCCTAGATGTATACCCAAAAAAGAAAAATATATGTCCACACAAAAATCTGTACAGGAAAGTTCACAGCAGTGGTGTCCTGTAATAGTCAAAAAGTGGAAATCACCCAAATGTCCACCAACTTATGAATGGATAAACAAAATGTTGTATATCTATACAAAGGAATATCATTTCGTTATAAAAAGGAATGAAGTACTGATACATGCTATACCATAGAGAAACACTGAAAACATAATGCTAAGTGAAAGAAGCCAGTCACAAAAGGTCACATACTGTATCATTCCATTTATATGAAACGTCCAGAAGAGGTAAATCCACACAGACAGAAAACAGATTAGTGGTGGCAAGTGGGGAGTGACTGCTAATGGGCACAAGATTTCTTCTTGGGATAATGAAATATTCTGGTATTAGACAGTGGTGATCATTACACAACTTTGTAAACATACTAAAAAGTACTGAAAAGTAAAAGGGTGATTTTTATGATAAGTGAATTATATCTTAATAAAAATAAAAAATAAATGGGAAGTCTTTCTTGGGAATAACAGAATGTAATGGTCCATATCTAGATTATGTATCTTTCATCACAGTAAAAAGAAACTATGGTAATATAATTCCCAGAATAACAGAAGAACTGCAAGAAGCAAAATACCAAGGTGTGTCCAGGTCAAGCTCTGGGGCTTTCTGATAAACACATTCCCAAAGTTAGCAAAAACAAAGCACATATTCCTACACTCTGCATGGTCTACCCTTGATGACATCAGTCATCAATCCCCAACACCCTTTGCCACTGAGCCTAGACATGGCCATAAATCCCTTAACACAGTTCTCCACGTACTACCAATTTGTCATAATTGATAACAAATTGCTAAAGGCTAGACCTAAAGGTACTAACTTCATACCTAAGTGCTATTTCTTTACGTCTTAGTCTAGTAGGGCTTGCCTTAATTACACAAGCAAATGTTAGCAGTCAGCACTTTGATAGTGTTATTATTATAAAATATTTCAGACATACAAAAAAGGTATTGAAAAAATTAACATGATATACCCACTATCCAGCTAAACATATAAAATATTACAGAATTCTAAAATATTACAAATTCAGTTAAAATCTCCTTTAGTTTTAATAAGTATTTATTTTCTTCTTTTAGGAAAAGAACTGAACTGTGATTATACTCCTGTTCTCAGCTAAAAATACCTATACTAAGCCTAGAAATATGGTCCAAGGAGCAATATCAAGACATCACTATTCACACATGAACTATTAAGCAACCTCTGATATGTGACATTTACCACATATAAAATCTCTATCACTCTCAATTTTAACAAAAGAAGGAAACTCTTCCACATCTCAACAGCAATAGTAATGGAAACAGAAGTTAGAATATGACCAGAGGGTTTCTTCCATCCAAAGGATTTCACTGTCACTTAGCCAAAAGCAAAGGCCTCCACCATCCACCTTTCCTTGCAAAGTCAGTCCAGCACACTTCTCGTTTTAACGTATATACTACTTGTCAAGGTACTTTCACACATAATACCTCATCAACCCCACAAGGTAGATAAATAAGGTAGACGTTTATACCCATTTCTATGGACACAGAAAAACAAAAGTGATTAAGAGCACAAGCTTCTCAGCAATGGGGCCTTGGACACTTAACTTTGCTGAACTGCAAAATGAAGATGATGTTTGGCTTACAGGGTACTTAGGAGAATTAGACTGCTGTTGCTGTTAGTTGCCATGAAGTGATTCCGACTCACAGTGAACCCATGTGAATTAGAGTACACAATGCATACAAAGCACCTGGCACAGAACCTGGTGTAAAATAAGCACTAAATGAATAGTAACTACTACTATCATTGTTGATGTTGTTGCTATTGTTAATTATGCAAGATCAAATACTGCTAAAAAGGAGAGCCAAGACTGAAACCTAGGTCTTCTTTGATTCCACACAGCAGTGCTTCACTTTCAAATGGTCATCATGAGTCCTATCTGTATAGAGTTGTTTTTGTTTGCTGTCAAGTCAATTCTGACTCATAGCGACCCTACAGGACAGAGCAGAACTGCCCCATAGGGTTTCCTAGACTGTAATCTTTATAGAAGCAGATCAACACATCTTTCCTCCAGCAGAGAGGCTGGTGGATTCAAACCGCCAACCTTTCAGTTAGCAGACAAGTGTTTAACCAATGCCCCACCAGGACTCCTTATCTGTACAGAGTAGACTCTACCATTTCCAGACAATGCTTCCCCTTTCTCATCTAGACATCATGGTGTTCACTTTAGGATCTTTAAGAATCAAAACAAAATAGCACTAAATATCACAAAAAGACAACCAGACATTATGTGCGTCTCACAATACCATCGATGATATCATCATTCCTCTTCCTCCAAAAACTAAACCTTAACCAAGCCTCTAAGTCAAACTACCAATTTATAGGATATATACAGGGCAGAGGAATACGTTAAACTGCACCAAAATTCAGACTATAGGAAGTTCTACAGGACAAACCATCAAGTTCTTCAACAGATAAATTACTAGGAAAACAGAGACAAGAGGAAACCTACAAATTAAAAAATTACTTAAAAGGCATGTCAACCAATTCTGATTTCAAAACAGTTTTTTTTTTTTTTTTTTTTTTTTAAATTCTCCCTCAAAAAGGTAAATAGCAGAAGCCCAATGACCATCTGCCTAGGGGAGCAAATACACTAGTGACATAACCAGAATACTCAGGAATAGTTTAGGCTTTGAGACATTTCCTTTTTCCTACTGTAAATCAATAAATTAGCATTCTGGTTTTTAAAAGATAGGCAGTAACAACACGTACAGCCTTTATTCTGCCTATTCTGCATCTATGGCAAAAGTCATATTCCAAGGAGCATTTTTAAAAACCATAAGGTCGCTATGAGTCGGAATCGACTTGACAGCAACAGGTTTTGTATAGGCTTACAAGTTCATAAAGCGACCGCCCTAAAATCTACCAGAGATCGCAAGAGCAAAGGTCAAGGAAAAAAACAACAGGAAAAGTCAGGAAGGAACGCTTTTGTAATTGAAGCTTAAAAGAAAACCCACACCATCAACAGGATTAGCTGTCAACAGGAACCTTCCCAGAAGTAACCCATCCTATAATGTGATCTGAAATATCTTAATGGAAATTATAGCACCTCTCTGTCATCAAGAGGAGCAGTGGTTATGAGCTTGGCTGCGAACCAAAAGGTCAGCAAGTTGGAATCCACCAGCCACTCCTTGGAAACCCTACTGGGCAGTTCTACTCTGTCCTATACAGTTGCTATGAGTTGGAACTGACTCGATGGCAAGAGATTTTTGGTTTTCTGTCATCAAAAAGCAGCCAGCTTAAGGTAAATTAAATGAAAATTAATCTGAAATTTCAACATGGGCACATGCTGTCTAATGAAGAGTACTCGCTTGTTTCCCATTTTACTCCAAAAATTATTTGAGACAGCTCACAGAGTGCATTAGAGAAAGAAATGAAGACGCTGGGGCAAAGAGAAAATAAGGGAGGAAAATAAGATGAAGTCAGAGGTAAATTTACAACACAAACTATTATATACAGTTACTAGGGAAGGGCCACCTCTATGGCTCTGAACTTCCTTGCAAAGAGAGAACACCCTCAGTTGCAATAGTCATGATGACTATGTAACAGAGGCAAAACAGTTGGTTAAAGAAAGCACAGCTTTTCCTAGTACCAAGACCTGAAAAAAAGAATTACTCCATGGATTCCAATAACAATTACAATGGTGACAAAAACAACAGCAGCTCACCTTCACTGCATGTGTCCTGGGTCAACCATGTTCTAAGTATCTTATATGTATAAACTCACAAAATTCTCACAACATCCTGTAAAGGTAGGCACAATTATTATCCCCATTATATAGATAAGAAAACTGAGGCACCAAGAGGCTAAGCAGCATACACCAAGAAAGTAGCAGAGTCAGGAATCAAGCCCAGGAAATCAGGTTCCAGAGCACACACTCTTAACCATTGCACAACCCTTCATCCATTAACAAAGTATCTCCCTTTGTGCCTAAGCCTTTGCCTTCCGTTAAAAGCAATATTTGTCTATCAAATATTAGCTCATTTTGTGCTTGGTCTTCCTCTTCCAGATCGACTGCTAATATTAACAGTAGTACTGCTGATAGTAACAACACCATCAATAAGGGCACTAAGACAAAGGAGATCATATACTCACAGGAATTTTATAATAAAAGAAGTACTAAATTTCATAAAGCTATTTGTTTTAAGAGCCCTCATTAAAGGCTGACTGCATTACACCAAAGAACAATTCTGCAAAAGCCATTCTACAATAGTCTAAAACAATGCAATCAACATATGTAGTTCTCTGGTGTCCTAACTAAAAAAAAAATAACTGATTGTTTCTAAAGAAATGGACTGAAAAGTTTTAAGCAATTCTCAGAGTGTTGTTTCTCACTACTACATTTTTTATAAGAATTAGGCAGCAGAGTAAGTGGATACATACTTGCTGGAGTAAAACCAGCTGCTTGAGTTGTTTCCAACTCATGGCAACCCCATGTATGTCAGAGTAGAACTGTGCTCCATAAAGTTGCCGTGGCTGATTTTTCAGAAGTAGATCATCAGGCCTTTCTTCCAAGGCTCCTTTGGTGGACTCAAACCTCCAACCTTTGAGTTAACAACTAAGCACATTAACCATCTGCACCATCCAGGGACTCCTGCTAGAGTAAAGCTATTCCATAATTCCAATTACAGGTAGCCTATATGTTTTCGTATTTAATCAAGTACAGAGTAGGGTTAATATCCTTTCAGAAGACTTAAGGAACCTAACTACTCTGTCCTACAGGGTCACTATGAGTCAGAATCGACTCAACGGCAACAGGTTAACCACTTAAGAGTCTGAGTAAGCAGCCAACCTACCTCTCCATGGAGGCCAGCCAAGAAAACATTTTCCTATAGAGCTAAAGTATTTCTCTGACAATGGTTCTGAATCTGCACCAATGCACAAATGGTCAATTGAATCCCAAAGTTCTATACCATTCAGTGTACTCACAATGATTTTGACCTGGAAAATTTTCAAAGCAAGAGCTTCCCAACATTCAAATCAGCCATAAAAGTACTTCGATTAAGCATCTATAGAGTATCTAATTAAGAAATGTACCTCCCAGCTAACTAAATGAATCAGGCAGCTATACAGTTATCAGTATAAACCAAACAAATGTCAAGAGACATCTGTAAAAATAAATAAATTATTTGGGTTTTGGAATAGTAGATCTCATGTCTTTCTTTCTGAAATAATTAGATGGCAGGGTCAGCTGTCTACCAAGGCCATTCCCAGTTAGTATAAATACACCTATACCATAAGCATACTATGGCTAGAAAACAAAACAAAAAGACAAGCATCCCAAGAGAAAAGTGAACAAATATGAATAGAAAGGTCTTATGGAAAAAAAAGGTCAATGGTCAGGGAACTGCAAATGACAACAACATTATACTATTTTCACCCATCAGACAGGCCCAAATAGAAATCACTGATAATACCCAAAGTCAATAAAGGGAAGTGAAAGCAGCAAATATCATATACTGCTGATGGAAGTGAAAACTGATATAGCCTTTGGGAAGGGAAAGACAATTTAAAAGGACGTTAAGTTTTTAAATGTGTATACCCAATAATTCCATGGGTATATTCTCATATATGTGCAAAAACAAGTATGAACAGGGATGTTTACTGAAACATAGCTTGCAACAGCAAAAAAACTGGGTATCTAAATGTCTATCAAAAAAGTGATGGCTGATTGTTAACCATTGTCATAGGGCAACATGTGTAGTAACTGTTAAATGAAAAACTATTTTGTTCTGTAAGCCTTCATCTTAAGTGAGAATAACAGCACAGTTGGAAGAGCGTAGTCAATGTCACTGAACTGTGAATGCAGAAATTTTTCTTTGGCTATCTGTATTTTCATCAAAAAAAAAAAGGTTGAGAATTTAGAGGCTTAATATGTTGTGGGGTTGTTAACCAATGTCATAGAACAACATGTGTACTACTATTTCATGAGAAACTATTTGCTCTGTAAGCTTTCACCTGAAGTACAATAAAATAAAAATTTAAAAAAAAGTGATGGTTAAATAAATTACAGAATTTACCCATCCAATGTAATGCTATGCAGCCATTAAAAAGATAAAATGGCTCCTTCATATTCTAAGAGAAAGACAGAGAGATAGATGTGCTAAGTTTTTTAAGTGGTTATCTCTAGGAAGGGGAGAGGAATGGGGAAGGAGGTAAAGGGGGTCTGAATTAGTCAGACTCTTACAGTTTCAAGGAAACCCTGGTGGTGTAGTGGTTAAGAGTCAGTCTGCTAACCAAAAGGTTGGCAGTTCGAATCCACCAGGTGCTCCTTGGAAACCCTATGGTCAGTTCTACTCTGTCCTATGTCTCTATGAGTTGGAACCGACTTGACGGCAGTGGGTTTGGTTTTTTTCAGTTTCAAGAGGCAGAAACCCAACTCAAAATAGCACAAGCAAGTTAGGCAACCAATTAGCTCATTTAACTAGGAAATGTAGGGTGGATCTTATTTAAGGTAAAACTGGATTCAGAGGCCCCAATGCCGCCCGATAGTTATGCATGCAAGTATATGCATGTGTGTGATTGTGCATTTGTGAGTGATGAGAGAAAGTCTGTTTCAGTCAGGTCTGCTTCTCTCCGTATGTTGGCCTCATTCTTTCCTATGGCAAATGGGCTTCCCTCATGTGGCCAGGCACCCTCTATCTTCACTCAGCTTAAAAAAACAAATAAACCCACTGCCGTCAAGTCAACGCTGACTCATGGCGACCATATAGGACAGAGTAGAACTGCCCCATAGGGTTTCCAAGGAGCAGCTGGTGGATTCGAACCGGCAACTTTTTGGTTGACAGACGAGCTCTTAAGCCACTGCACCACCAGGGCTAGCAACCCCAAAAAGAATGAGTCTGCCCCTCTCCTAACATCTGTTTTTCAATCTCAAGGAAAGGTTCTGGTCGTGTGGCCATCCTGCAGCAATCACTCTGTCCAAGGGAATGACATATTATGACATGCCAAGACTGGGTCATATGCCAAGGAGGAGGATACTGTGACCTGAAAAAATAAAAAGGAATAGGGGGAGGGGCTCACTACCGAAAAAACCAAACCCGTTGCCATTGAATCAATTCCAACTCATAGAGACCCTACAGGACAGAGTAGAACTGCCCCCACAGCTTCCAAGGAGTGACTGGTGGATTCAAACTGCCGACCTTTTGGTTAGCAGCCGCAACTCTTAACCAGCGTGTCACCAGGGCTCCAGGGGCTTACTAGACAGGCTAAATTGACAGCTACGATATAATTTCCTGCAGAGACTTTCACCTTTTAACTACTGTTGTTGTTAGGTGCCATCCAGTCAGTTCCGACTCAAAGCAACCCTATGTACAACACAATGAAACAATGCCCGGTCCTGTGCCACCCTCATAATTGTTGTTATGCTTGAGCCCATTGCTGCAGCCACTGTGTCAGTCCATTTCACTGAGGGTCTTCCTCTTTTTCACTGACCCTCTACTTTACCAAGCATGATGTCCTTCTCCAGGGACTGGTCCCTCCTGATAACACGTCCAAAGTATGTGAGATGAAGTTTCACCATCCTTGCTTCTAAGGAGCATTCTGGCTGTACTTCTTTCAGGGCAGATTTGTTCATTCTTCTGGCAGTTCATGGTATATTCATTACTCTTCTCCAACACCACAATCCAAAGGCATCAATTCTTCGGTCTTCGTTTTTCACTGTATGCATATGAGGCAACTGAAAACATCATGGCTTGAGTCAGGTACACCTTACTCCTCAAAGTGACATCTTTGCTTTTGAACACTTTAAAGACGTCTTTTGTCACAGATTTGCTCAATGCAATATGTCGTTTCATTTCCTGACCACCGCTCCCGTGGGCATTGACTGTGGATCCAAGTAAAGTGAAACCCTTTAAACTCTACATACTTCCATTTCTTTCAATTTGTTATTAGAGTGTAGTTATGTATTATACGTATGGTCTATCTTTTAATTTAAATAGGAGAAAACTGTTGGGATAAACTCAGAAAGAAAGACTAAAGTCTAAAAAGTTCAGGAATAAAACTCAAAAAAAAAAATACTAAGCTCATCTGGGCTTCCTAGTCTTAATTGGCCAACATTTTAACAACCACCCAATTGTCCTTATCAAACCAAACATTAGAATGACAAACGCAAATGAGGAAACAAGTTCTAATTAATTAGCAGTATGTTGACAGGAGAAGGAAAAAGACCTCCAGACAGAGAAATTTTATGAAGTCCTCTGACTGCAAAAAGTCATCAATAGTATTAGAAAGCCCTTTACTCTCTCACACTTTTCTTCCTATAATCTTACCAGGCAAACAGTGTATGTAGAAAGATTTAGATCAGTTATACTGAAGCCAAATAATCACTTTCTACCTGTTACGAATAGCCACTCTAAAGATGATAACAAATGAAAACAGAATTTATAATAAACCCAAACCCATTGCCGTCGAGTCAATTCCAACTCATAGCAACACTACAGTTTAGAGCTGAACTGCCTCATAGGGTTTCCAGGGAATGGCTGGTGGATTCAAACTGCTGACCTTTTCTGGTTAGCAGCTGAGCTCTTAACCACTGTGCCATCAAAGATCCAGAATTTATAATAGCTACCCCTAAAATGATGGTACACTCGACTGGTACACTAAAATGATGGTACACTAAAATGATCGTTAGCACTCGACAGCTAACCTAAAGGTTGGAGGTTCAAACCCACCCTGTGGCTCCATGGGAGGAAGACCTGGAGATCTGCTTCCATAAAGTTTATAGCCTAGGAAACCCTATGGGGCAGTTCTACTCTATCATATGGGGTCACTATGCATCAAAAATAGACTGGATGGCACCTAACGACAACAACCCCTAAAATAGAGACATTAGTAAAATTTCTCCTCTAATTGTCCCAAGGGTTACCACTCAACAACTACAAATTCTGTTTACAAATAAATTTAGTATTAAAAATTCCATTTAGAATGACACACAAAAGAGCAATTTCTCTTTGCTTCAATGATTCCACCCAACAATTCTGGTACACATCTCTTTAAAGAAAATTAATTCTGCTATGGTGAGACAAAGACATTTACTACTCACCAAATATTCATGTTCTTGCCCACACTTCCTAGCCCTTCAAGTAGTGCTATAGGGTCGCTATGAGGGTTTTGGTTTTTTTTAGTGCTGTGTGGCTGCTTTTGGCCAATGGGCTGTAAGAGGAAGTGATGTGTGTCCCTTCAGGGCCAAAGCCAAAGTAATCAAGGAGGCTCCATGTTCCAGATGGTGCAGCAAACGGATTTTATTATTTTAACTAAGGAACTCTTTTCTTCATGTTCTGTGGGACTATTTTATAAGCATCATTCCAAATCCTACAAACCCAGTCCAACTTCTACTGCCTCCAGGAAGCCTCCCAGACCATGCTAGGCTCCTGGCATCATCAGTAACAAATTTAGGCAACAAAGGTGGGCAGTTCAAACCCACTAGCTGATCCACAGGAGAAAGATGTGGCAGTCTGTTTCCACAAAGATTTACGGCCTTGGAAACACTATGGGGCAGTTCTACTCCGTCCTATAGGGTCACTATGAGTCAGAATCGACTCGAAGGTAATGGGTTTGGTTTTGGTTTTATACTGTAGGTAAAACACTGTGGATACAAACTACTATAATAAATGGCCTCCACCCACTATTACTTCTAATCTGGTTGGAGGCAAAGGGCACAGATTTAAAAACAGAAACAAGGACACCCGATAAACAAATTTCAAGTGAGAACTAAAAATAGTGTTAGAGGAGTTTCCCATATATCTGAGCATCTAAGTCATATACTCCTATGGGACATCTTTTGCATTATTTTATATTATTTTTTAATCTGTGTATGATTTAAAGCAAATTCTATAGAAATTATAATCTACCTGAAGGGCGTAAGTATATATATTATATATATATATAATATATATATATGTACATATATATATTATATATATATATATTATATATGTATAAATATATTATACTTTCATGGCACCCCATATTATCATTCAAACAACAGGTATTCAATAAAAATTTATCCTTTACTGAGGAGAAAAACTGAACAGGAGTATAGCAATCCTCAAGAAATTAGGAATTTGTATCACCCACACTGCTAAGGCAAAAGAGGAAGGAATTCCAGTTTTTCTGTTACCCATAGCAGGTAGAGTTCTACACTCGAGAACAGTGACTCACCAGCCTATCTTAGGCTTAAGAATGGCCAACTCCTTATGTTGTAATACTACATGCTCTCCAAGTAACATCTGATTTCCAATTCAGTTTTCCAAATACCCGGAAACCAATAAGGAGAATTCCTAGGTATTATATATGAGTTGGAATCAACTCAACAGCAGTGGGTTTGGTTTATATATGAGTATTCCAAGCACCAAAAATAATGTCTATTTTCCTAAGTACATTAATAAGTAGCATTATGCTTTAATCGATAGAACTTAACCAAATATTTTAATATCTATGTGTGTAAGACACTGCAAAGGACAAAACAAAATATATCCCTTTCTGCCATTCTCATACCCTAATTTGGGAGATAGGACACATGAAAAAAAAATTCCACACAGTACAAGGCAGTATATAGAAAGTATCAAATGAATAATAAAGAAAATAAATACAAAAAGAGTTCGCAGAAGGAAGAGATTACTTTTAAATTTTATAGTCTGAATACTTAACAAGCAAGATGGAATATGAACTGAGCTTTAAAGGACAGGAAGAATTTCAAAAGGTACAGACTAGGATAAGGGAGAACATTCTAGCAAAAGGAATGGTAAGGAAAGGGGTGAAAACAGAGAAGCCCAAGGGGTGTTTAAGGGACAGTAAACTGACAGTTTTATTTCAAACAACCAGTTTATTGGGACAGACTAGTGGAAAATGAGACCAGAAAAGCAAGTTGGTGCCACAAAACAGAAAGCTTTAAACACCACATTACAGAACAACTTTATCTTGACCCTAAAGAGAAGCCATGGAAGATTTTTGAGCAAAGTAACACAATGAAAGTAAAAATTAGGATTCCAAAACAAATTTTAGGACAGATTGAAAAATGAACTAACTGGAGACAGTGCAACTATTTTAGAGACCACTGCAACAATTAGGCCTGAATTACTAAATTAGAACAATGACCAAAACCAAAAAACCAAACCCACTGCCACTGAGTCAATTCCAACTTACACTGACCCTATAAGACAGAGTAGAACTGCCCCAAACGGTTTCCAAGGAGCAGCCGGTGAATTGGAACTGCTGACCTTTTGGTTAGCAGCCGACTCAACCAACCACTATCCCACCAGGGCTCCCACTATGCCACCAGGAACAATGACAGTGAAGAGAAAAATAAAGAGATCTAAGGAGCTGACAGAACTAGGGAAGTTTTTTTTTTTTTTTTTTTAGCATGTGTCAAATCAGACCCTAAGGACCCTAAAAAGCTGAGATTCAGAAGCTGAAGAGCAGTCAAAGGAACAGCAACTGTAAATCCCAGCCTACCCAACAAGGCCTCTCTATTGAATTGACACTGGGCTCTTACATATATATATATGCATTCCCAAGCATTCCCATCTCTACCCAAATACAACAGATCTACTCTCTTTATTGGTGGTTGTAAGAAAGAGGTAGAAAATGATACATAAAAGCAGCCAAGTGATGACGAGCTGGGTAGTTTTGCAACAAACAGACAGAGCTCAAACACCTGTAAAGGCCAGAGGCACTATAATCACATCTATTGCAAAATGGAAAAACAGACTGCAAATCCAGTCATACTGCAGGCTTGAATAATGACATCAGATGTATCCATTAAGCTTGGCAAGAAGGTAAGACTGGATGAATAGAGTTATTGAGGTCTCAGTCCGCAAGAACAGAGGTTCTTAACCTTTCAGGCTTTGAGGGAGGTCACGGACCCTTTTGGGAATGTGGTGAAAGCTACAGACTCTCTCCCCAGAAAAATGCATGAACTCACAAAATTCTGCACATGATTTCAGAGTATTCAGAGTCCCTAAAGCCCATCTAGAGACTCTTACTCTATGAACTTCAGGTTAAGAACCCCTAATATAGAATAGTGATTAAAAAAAAAAACCAAACCCATCGCTGTCAAGTCGATTCTGACTCACAGTGACCCTACAGGACAGAGCAGGACTGCCCCATACAGTTTCCAAGGAGCGCTTGGTGGGTTCAAACCGCCGACCTTTTGGTTAGCAGCCATAGCTCTCAACTATTACGCCACCAGGGTTTCCAAAATAGTGATAACCATACATTTTTATCATACACAGTTAAAAGTTTTTTGAGTAAGAAGCCCTATTATACATGTATTTACTTATAAATTATATACACTAGCCCCCAGACACCCTTTTAGCTCAGTGGTGAAGTCACTTCCGAGGTTGACTGTTCAGCTGGGCACTGGACAGCCCCATAAAACAAAACAGGACTAATGAGGCACAGCAGTCCAGCTACAAGGACTAGAAGGCAGAAGGGGACAGGAAAGCTGGTGATAGGGAACCCAAGGTTGAGTAAGGACAGTGATGATGTGTAGTGGGGTTGTTAACCACTGTCAAAGGGCAACATATGTACTAACTGTTTAATGAGAAACTATTTTGTTCTGTAAACATTCACCTAAAGTGAGAATAGCAGCACAACTGGAAGAGCGTAGTTAATGTCACTGAACCGTGCATGTAGAAATTTTTGAAATGATGTATCTTTGGCTATGTATATTTTCACCAAAAAAAAAAAAGGTCAAGAAGGGAGAGTGTTGACATGTCGTGGAGTTGTTAACCAATGCTATAGAACAATATGTGTACTACTGTTTAATGAGAAACTATTTGTTCTATAAACCTTCACCTGAAGTACAATAAAAAAAAAAATTATATACACTACACTCTACACCAGCAAATTACATAACTTGTAAAGTATACAAAAAAAGAAATTTAAAAGAATGAGATGATAAAATAAACAGCATTTTAAAACTTTTTTCTTTTTTTTTTTTTTTTTACTGATGACATAAAAGCTCTGTGTACTTCCTAATAAAACAAAAAAAAAACCCACTGCCATCAAGTCAAATCTGACTCATAGCAACCCTGAAGCACAGAGCAGAGCTGCCCCATAGGGTTTCCAAGGAGCAGCTGGTGGATTTGAACTGCCAACCTTTTGGTTAGCAGCCAAGCTCTTAACCACTGCGTCACCAATGCCCCACTGTACTTCCTAATAAATACTGTTACTAACAACATTACTTTTGGAGACAGTAATGAGACTGAACATGGTTTGTTATTTTTTAACCTTGTTTTCACACTTTCTAATATAGCAACTTGAAGGGCTGGTTCTAAATTCAGTCTATTTTGATAATAAATAACTATTTCATTTGGTTTTAAAGGCTATCATAGACACACCAAAAAAAAAAAAAAATACCCTTCACAAAGATAAGTAAAACCAAAAGGAAGAACTGCATCACTGGCTGCAATGAATAAAACATATTCAATTTTCAATCCTATTCACTACTTACACAGAAATTTTTGCTAAAATTCAGTAAGCATGTCTCTGTATTTCCTGACAATCAGTGGTTCTTACAAACTAATTAGATGGAATTGTCTTTTTATAATTTCAGCATATAGGCTCAAAAACCACTAAACCATCTCCTTCACAAGGTTTTTATACAGGTTAGAAAATTTTGTTTCCAAGTTAAGTGCATATATTAAAAAGTTCTTAACGTTAATATACATTTTCAGCAATTAAATCCAGTAATGATGGAAATTGTTCCAAACATCCATTTGCAATACTCTCTCGCCATAGCACTGAAACCTTGTTTTGTTCTGAACGGTAGTTAACTTTCTGAGTCACTGTTAAAAACTTGCCATATTCAAAGGGACAGAGTAAGTATATTTTTCACAAATGTTTGCTGGGTAGCATATCATGCATAACCACTTGTCTGAGAATATGTCAGCAAATTTGGGACATACGTCTCTCTGTGAAAGAAAAATTAGTAAGTCATCTTTAAGTTAGACAATTCTTAAGTCTTTCGCCTAAAGATAAGCAGTTAACACCTATGAAATATTATACAAAACAATGTATTGTTAAGAGTCTACTATTTAAAATAATAAATAAAAAAATCTAATTAGCCAGACCCCTATAAACTGCAAAACATTACAATATACTGAAAGTGAATAAACTCCCTTACAAACCTCTAATATTTCTTCCATTTCCCAGATAGTTTTATATAAACCCCACGTTAGAACCACTGCTGTAAAAGTGCCTCGGTTTCCAAGTGTCAAGGCTCTGTATCAGCACCTTCCAACCAATTTCCCTTGGATCCTATCAAAGTTTAAAATAAAGATACTCCAATAACATTATGTCCATCTCTGAATTACTACCAGTTTGGCAAAACACACAACTGCAGCACATTCTGTGACACCAGTTGTCTTCAACACTGTTCCCTCAGTGTGATGTTGGCTAGGGGTACAGTCAAATAATAGACTGGACTGGAACAAGGTCCAAGACTCTTCATGACATATCCTGCCTTGTCCTTTCTGGAACATGGCAGGGCATAAATAAATCCATAAAATAAACCAAGAACTATATAGAAAGCCAAGGGCTTTCAACTTATATGGCCAATCTCACTAATACAGTGCATATTTATATAAGAAGGCAACGTTTGTACACTTAAAAAACAAGTCTGCTGTTTATCATCTTAAAGAACGTCAATTGATGATACATTGTTTAAAAGAATAGCTACTGCTTCAAAAAAAAGTGTAAGGCAGTTAAAAAAAACTTTGTACTAATGTCTATTCAAAAAAGAGTCTGTTCTGAAATACAGATAAAAATGAGTGAATAAATTCCCAGTGTAGTAAGTCTTACATATGGAATCATTTCAAAAAGTATGAAAATATAAAACTTGGGGTATAAAACTTGCCAAGAAAATATCCAAGTACCTTCATTTGGAAAATGGACATTTCTCATTTTCATCCAGATCTGCATACTTTGCTGCTCTCCACTACCTCCCTCCATTAGAATCCTTCAGTGTCTTGCTACTGCACCTAGACCATCTGGTTTCCTCTCCCACCTCAGCTGGTGCCACACTCCTCCTCGCACTTTTCCGCCTTCATCACCCCTTAAATAACTCTAAGCTTTTCTGCCCTTTCATCTTTGCTATTTAATAGTCCTGAATATACTCCTCTCCTCACTCCATCCAACCCATGTAGAAATCATCCCAATGCCAATGCTCTTGTCCACCACCAAGTCCTCCATGAAACTTGCCCTAATCCCTCTCAAATGACCCTCCAAACCCTCAAAGTACTGTTTCAGTACCTCTGTCACAGCACTCATCACATTCAATTAGTATTAAAGGTATTTGTGTGTTTGTCTTTATCATCTCTCTTAGGTCATAATCTCCTTAAGAACAGGATCTATATCTTACTGTTTAACTTCCCTATGTTTTAACTACACAGCACCTTAAACGAAGTAGGCACTCATATAACTATGTCTTGAATGAATGATTGAATGGCTACTTAGAAATTCAATTACAGACTTCCTGTACCATCTGGAATGAAGAGCGAGGTATGACTTAGACTGTGCAGAACAAATAACTTTTCCCTGATTTCCTACAAACAAGCTCACAAAGTAACTCCATAATTACACAAACAAGGGCATTTCATCCTTCAACTATCTAGTCAACATGGTGGTATCTTTATATATACACACATATACTCGCAACAGAATACCTTCTATTGTTAATCAAATCTATGCTAGATAAGAAAAGCATGTAAATATTTTAACTATATAAGCAAACTAAAAATTAAAGACATAATATAGTAAAGCTGTCAGAATAAGATCAACCATTCAAAATAAAAGTGGAAACACAGAGAATGACCAAGCAATCTGTTCCAAAAGAAAAAAAAATACCCTAAGCTTTAGCTATTTAAATACTAACAAAACTTGAGGGGCAGAATTTTATTGCAAAGAATCCAAAACCATTCAAGATAAGCTTACCTAGACAAAAGCACCAAAGAATCAACATTACTGAAGTACAAAGGTGAGACCAGAAACAGTTTGAGAATCTTAAAGTGACACTTTCATTAAGTAGCCAGTATACATGATTCCTGAGTCCCTGGGTGGTACAAACAGTTAACACACTTGGCTGCTAACCTAAAGGTTGGAGGTTCATTACACCCAGAAGTGCCTTGAAGAAAAGCCTGGTGGTCTACTTCTAAAAATTCAGCCACTGAAAACCCAATGGAGCACAGTTCTACTCTGACATAAATGGGGTTGCTATGGGTTAGAATCAACAACGGCAACTGGTTTTATTTGATCGGTTTTTGGTTTTTTTTAATATGGCATGTCTTAGTTATCTAGTGTTACTGTAACAGAAATACCACAAGTGGATGGCTTTAACAGAAATTTATTTTCTCACAGTTTAGAAGGCCAGAAGTCCGAATTCAGGGTGCTGGCTTGTTATGGATTGAATTGTGTCCCCCAAAAAATGTGTGTCAACTTGGCTAGTCCATGATTCCCAGTATTGTGTGACAGTCCACCATTTTGTCATCTGATGTGATTTTCCTATGTGTTGTAAATCCTACCTCTACGATATTAATAAGGCAGGATTAGTGGCAGTTATGTTAATGAGGCAGGACTCAATCTACAAGATTAGGTTGTGTCTTAAATCAATCTCTTCTGCGATATAAAAGAGAGAAGTGAGCAGAGAGACAGGGGGACCTCATACCACCAAGAAAGTAGTCCAGGAGCAGAACACATCCTTTGGACCCAGGGTTCCTGCATTGAGAAGCTCCTAGACCAGTGGAAGATTGATGACAAGGACCTTCCTCCAGAGCCAAGAGAGAGAAAGCCTTCCCCTGGAACTGGCACCCTAAACTCGGGCTTCTAGCCTCCTAGCCTGTGAGAGAATAAGTTTCTGTTTGTTAAAGCCATCCATTTGTGGTATTTTTGTTATAGCAGAACTAGATAACTAAAACACAGCTCTAGAGGAAGGCTTTCTCTGTCATCTCTGGGGGAAGGTCTTTGTCTCTTCAGCTTCTGTTTCCTCGTTCCTTGGAGATCTCCATGTGGCTTGGCATCAATCTTCCCCCATCTCTGCTTGCTTGCTTGTTGAATCTCTTTGATATGTCACCTTACACTAATCCAGCCTCATTAACACAACAAAGACAACCCATTCCCAAATGGGATTATAACCACAAGCATAGGGGTTAGGATTTACAACACATATTTTGGGGGGATATAATTCAAACCATAACATGGCCCCTGAGTCATCAGAAAGGAATGAGACTGCATGGATTTCCACAGCACGTGGAGTATGGAACAGAAAGAAAGCCCAGAAAAGAAAAGAGGCCTATCACGTGGCCAAGTGTGGCAAGCATACTTGGAGGGAAGCCAACTTAAAGGTATGAATGTGATTTAGAGTCAGACAATCTGGGCTCAAATGTCACATTTACCACCCACAAGCTGTGCAATCAATCTTACAGCAGCCACTTAACTTCTCTGAGCTTTGTTTCCTCATTTATAAAATGTAATACATACAGCTAGCCCAGTACCTGGCTCAGAGACCACACTCAGTAAATATTTACTGACTGTGAATCAGGGCCATAAAAGAAAAAGCAGACATTTCTCTTCAGGCACTCTTTTGTAGTTTTTGACAGAGGGGCCTTGATTAATTCCTGATTAATAAATACCTTGTTAACAATCTTAGAGAGTCAGTTTTTGGTCAAAAAATAAAAATACTACTCCTTT
Source organism: Dugong dugon (assembly GCA_030035585.1). NCBI lineage: Eukaryota > Metazoa > Chordata > Mammalia > Sirenia > Dugongidae > Dugong > Dugong dugon. The sequence goes on from CM057473.1 coordinate 76,586,660, forward strand.
CCTACTAGCTTACACATTACTCAAAAGCTTACTGGAATTCTTAAAATTTTAAATATTCTTGTAATAACTTTCCAAAAAGAAAAGTAATTCTCATAAAGGTGCCTTGAAGCCAAATACTTAGGTTCTCACCCAAGTATTACCACTTAATACGTGATCCAAAAAAAACTGCCAGACCTCAGTCTTCTCATCTGCAATATTTTAAGGCAGTTGTCCTAAATGGCCATTCCAAAAAAAAAAAAAAAAAAAAACCCATTGCCATCGAGTTGATTTCTGACTCATGGTGGTCTCATGGCCATGAACGCCCCTTAACTCTAAATGCTGTGGTTCATGCCATCTGGAGGATTTTCCAATCTAATTAAGACCAATTCAACATACAGTAAAATGACAATCTCTCCAAAAAAAAAAGGAAAAGAAATTTATCATACAAAACAAACTGAATGGTGCTAAGCTAGTAATAAAAATCAAGATTCTGGAGAACATACTAGCTTTGACTCTGATTTTGAAGGTGAAGAGAACATAAAGGAAAAGGAAATATAATTTAAATAAAGAAAATGAAATATGTAAAAGCAAAGAAGCATGCTATCTATGGGTGACTGTAACACTTTCTTCATTTATGTAGCACTTTACACTTTACAAAGTATTTCTGCATATACTAACTGCAGCAAATTTTCTGGACTGGAATATACAAGAATCAGTTTCAATGATTCGTATTTGATAAATCTGTCCACAGTCTCCACTAAAACCAATAACATCAAAAATACATTTAAGAAAAGAATTTATTGTATAATAAATTAGAGAAGTAAATGCATGCAGGCAAAACAGTTACACCTAAAAATTATAGAATTTTAGCATAAGAAGAGATGTGAAATCAGACCAATATGCTCATTTAATGATAAAGAAACTGAGGCCCACAGTATATGTGACTCCCATTACTCCGTGTGCAAAATGACAGGAGGAACAGATTGTAAAACCAGAAATAAAGGGGAGTTCCAAGAAACTGCAAAGAAAGAATCAAAGAATTTAGTGATGAATTAGCTCATGATGTGTTTTAGATTATGGAAATGTAAGAAAAAATTAATGTCTTACTATGTGCCAACAATTATGCTAGACACACCTTGTTATTCAATAATGTAAAGATTATAATAATACAAAGGTAAGTACATTATCCCAATTTTAAAACATGAAAACCTGAGGTTTAGTGTGGTTAAATGATTAGCCTGGGGTTACACTGGTGGCATAGTGGTTAAAAGCTTGGCTGCTAACCAAAAGGTCAGCAGTTCGAATCCAACAGCCACTCCTTGGAAACACTACAGGGCAGTTCTACCCTGTACACGGTTGCTAAGAGTTGGAATCTACTCAATGGCAACGGGTTTGGTTTTTGTTTTTTGTTTTTTCTATCTGGGAAGAGCCGGGACGCCATTCCCTGTCTGTCAAAGCTCCATTTCTAAAATAAACTTAAAAGTTAACTCAAAATTATAAGCCGGAGGGGGCAAAATCAAGTATCACTCTGGATGCATTCAATTATCCAGTGTTCTTAGAATTCTGGTCCTATTAATTAGTGTATTTCAGCTCTGTGCTTGCATCTACTGCAATCAGCCTGATCTGTCTGTTCCTAGTGGTCAGGTCCATTGCTTCTCAGTAAAGCCAAACTTCCCTGCCTTCCATACTGAAATATACCTATAAGGAGAGACTGGAACAAAATATATCTAAGGTTAGGGTGACTGTATTGGTAAATTCCAAGTCTGAAATATACCTATGGGGAGAGAGACTGGAACAAAATATATCTAAGGTGAGAGTGACTATATTGATTAATTTCAAGTCTGAAATATATCTACGGGGAGAGAGACTAGAACAAAATACTAAGATGAGGGTGACTAGATTGACTAATTTCAAGTCTTCTACAATTCCTCAAGTGACTACAGCTTCCATTTTGGCATAAGCTTTTCATCTTCTAAATATAACTATACTAAGCTTTTATAAAAGCCTATCACTTAAACGTGCCTCAATAATACTGTGTTGCAGATGGGAGTATGAGGGAGGAAGCAGAGATACAACCACTCTCTCTACTTGCACTTCTGTAATTGGACCTGTATGTTGGTGTCTGTGTTTTGTAATTATTTCTCTTATTCAACCACTTACCCTGCAGAAATATAAAATAATCATTTCTATACTCTATATTAGTCCAAATACTGTGCACCCACAAACTGTTGTCTAGAACTAAGCCACTGAAAAAAATCATGACCTACAAAAAACTACTTCCTTCTTAAACTAAGTAACCAAGGAGGGTACCCAGTTGCCACTAGCCCATTTTATGATCTCTGACCTCACATGTTGAGAGAAAGGCACAAAGTATTAACTTCAATATGAAGTACAGAGAAGGAAAGGCTTAACATGATTAGACTTCACCTCCAATGGGAAGAAAAAATCAGACCACAAGGCCCATCCTCAGTGACCACTGACCAATAGGCTAAGCAACTAGTTAACCTGGGGAGAGAGAAGCAATAAAGGAGAAGTCCTTTCCCACAATCCTATCTCTCCAGATAGGTATGAAAGTTACACAAGGTGAGGAAAAATTTTTATGGTTCTTCAGTCCAAACTGTATACAGTGCTCTGTCATCCAACTCCTGAAACATATGTATTTCACCCACCTCCACCTCTACCTCCATAGTCAATGTTTGCAGGTTATGGTAGAAAGGAGCCTGCCACAATGCTTTTGGACCTCTGCCAGGAAAGCAGCTGATGCCCTTTGAGAATTCCTGTGGTTATCATATTTAGAAGGCAAAAATCACCGCCAAGACGGTAATGAGCATCCTGGGAATCTCCTATGCCCCATGACTTAAGGGATTCTACTAGGTGTTGTGTGCTTGTACTCACCTCCTATACCGCTCTAAAATGAATGCTATGTTAGGCCACATGGCCTAAGGCCAACCAAATCCATAAAATATGCAACGTAACATTCAAACTATGTGGAGCCCTTGGGGGATAGAGCAAAAAAGACAAACGAAATTAAGGAACAGAGATAGTAGTATCTCTCTATGAGAATATAAGTGAAATTGATGACAACGGGGCAGGAAAGACTTAAATCTTCTTGAAAATAATCAGAAATCATATTCTGATATGCAGTCTGACAGAGAAAAAAATTTAAGGAATGTCTAATATCCTCTCTTCCCAACTCCTTCCCACCACCTTTCAGCACCTCTACATCACTCCCATCACTTACTGAACATTTAGCCCTGGTGAAGACCACTCACTGGATTAGCAGGATGAAGAGTACATGCAGAGAACATTCCATCCTGGGAACAACATCTTTACTTAGGCCTGTTTACCACCCTTCTCTATAGACTAAAAGCATGAAATTTTGCCAACACTTTCACAATATACACCAGTCAGCACCATAGCAACCCAACCCTCTGCCCACCAAAAGATTAGCACATACGTAGAAAACAGGAAATTCAAGAAAAATTAAAGGTTGACCCTAGACTCCCTCAACAGTTAAATGTCTTAAATAGTAGCAATATCTTTATATCACACCCACTTCATGTCACCTTTACAGCTTCCTGGCATAAGTAAATTCTTGGGATTATACAAACTGCTGCTTCTGTTTCCAACCCAGATTTCTAGAAATGAAACCCTGGAATTGAGAGAGAAAGGAAAACAAATGTCGGCAGAAAGAGGGAGAAAAATGCATTGTCTTATAATCCCAGTTTAAGTGGAACAATCACCATTAGTTCCATCAAGCACTTTTTTCAATAAAACCACTTACCCAAAAATGCAGATCTCAAATACTCCCTTGGCTTAAACCACACAAAAAGCAATTTAATAGACACAACCCTAGGGATTTTCTCAGAGAAAAATAAGGAAGAGATTAACTAGGAACTATGTAAAATTCAAGTTTTACATCTTATAAATCAAACTTCAACGTGGGCTAAATAAACATAATGAATAAGCCGTGCAAAATGTCTACAGAAATCAAACCAAACACCTGTTCTTAGAAGCAGCAGCCCTCCATTTTCTCTCGAAACTACGTATTCCCTATTCAGGCCCTCCTTTTGACCCATGGTTCTCAAAGCATAAAGTCTGAATAAGAAAAGGAGGGAAAACATCTCAGATGCTAGTTCATAAAGCCAGATTAGACCTTTCCACCAAGTAGAGGAGACAAAATAGAAATACCTCCAATTTTATCTAGTTCACAACAAATAGTTCAAGGAAAGACCATCTATTAAGCTGAATCAAATGCCATTGCTACCTTTAACCCAAAACTATTTCTAGTTCAAAGAGCCAAAAGACCCAAGCAAATACTTTCTTTTCACATTATCCTCAATATGAAGAAATCTGACCCCCTTCCTACTACATCACAGTTTCTGTAAAACAAGCTGAGAGGCCCCTTTGGCCAACTTTTTTTTTTTGAGACTAACCTCCAACTATTTCCAGAAGAGGAGACAAACCTCAAACAAATTTAACCCTTGAACTCCATCCCTTCAAGGGTATAATATAATCTAAGCTTCACCACAGTAATGTTTTACACAGACACTTGAAGATTTCTTAATCACTGAAGAGTATCAGCCCTCACAAATCATCACCACAGAGATTACTCTTGGCATCAACACAGGGTGCTGCGACTGCAATTCACTCAAGAACCCTTCATTCACCATCATCGCATAAAACATTAAAAATTCACTATCTCAAAAGAAAAAAAATCTCACCTTCTCCACAAGGACACCTGCCTCTTTTAACACCTCTACAAGGAACAAGAAGAGCTAAGACTGAAAGGCTTAAAGCTCTGCCAGCATGAAGTTTTCCTCCCCACCAAACTCTCCAGCCACAGCACCGTACCATACAATGTCCTTGTCACACTCACAGGCTTTACTGTCAACCCCTCCGTCTCCCTCTAACATTGTCAGGCTAGACAGTGTCTAGTCCATGAGCGTGACTGATATAAAAAAAAAATCTGGGTAATATGGACTAGGTGTCCAATTTCTCCATTTCTCTTCCAGGGACTAGACAGCGGTTGTCACTGACCATTAACCAATCCCACCTCCCAATCATCTAGTCAACATGTTGGCTTCCCTTCCTAGGTCCTTTCAGCAGAATTCTAGGAAGGGGACCGAAGCCTAACCATAACAGGAAAATCTCATTTATCCATCGCATTTCCACCTCCGAAATCCCCTATCGGGAGAAGGCAAAAAGCTAGTGGGCTGGGGTTCAACTGAAGCGCCTTCCAAGGCTGCGCTTACGGAAAGGCATGCCATGGTCATTCCCATTTCGCAGTCCGCGCAAACGAGAGTCCGAGAGATTAACTAGCTGGCCAAGGTCACCGTGCTCGTCGGGCCCGAGGGGCGCCCGCGCTGACTTCCGGCTCCCCCTCTCGGCGGCCGGGAGCGCCCGACAGGCAGCCTCGGGGCGCCGCGCTCCCCACGCCGGACGGCGGCCGCGCAGCCTCGCGCACACTCCGCGGATGCTCTCCGTCTCCGCGCTAACTAGGGCAACTGGAAAAGAGGGTGAGAGAAGTAGCTGCTACAGCAATTTCCCTCGGCGGGGAGCAGCCCCCAGCTGGTGGCCGTGACAGCTGCGACCTCCGCCCCCTCCAGCCGCGCTAGGGGAAGAGGGAGAACTCGGGGAAAGTGGGAGGGAGAAATAGAACGGGGAAAAAGGAGAGCGGAGGGCGGAGGGGCGCCAGCTGCTCCCCGCCCCCTAGGGCCTCGGCGGCCGCGCGCTCGTGACAGCTGCACCCACCCGGAGGCTCTGCGCCCGCCGCCCGCCACTCACCTGCCGCCGCCGCCTCTGGGCCGCGCTAACGGGCGCCGCGCTCGCCTGCGACCGTGACGGCACCGCCGCGGCCTCCGCCGCTTGTCGGGCCAGCAGCCCGGCCCCCGGGGCCCAGGCGGCCGCCGCCGCGGCTCTCCGGCCCCCTCCTCCGGAGCAGGGGTCCCCCCGCAGGGTGATGCAGAACGAACCTTATGCAGGCTCTACTCGAGGGAGCAGCAGAGAACAGGGCGGCCGAGGCGCCCAGGGTCGCGGTCCAGCGGTCTGAGGAGAAGGCTCGGCGAATCGCGTCAGACTCCCGCTCTCCTGGCCTGAAGAACAGGCATTTCAGCCGCTCTCCGCGGCCGCCATGTTCTCCTCCTCTTCGGCCACCGCCGCCGCCACCGCCCCCCGCTCGCGGCCCCGCCCCCTCCACACCCCGCCCCGCCCCGCCCCGCCCCGCCCGCTCCGGGCCGCTCCGCCCCGGCCGCCTGCCGCCGCGCTTCCCCTGCACGTTTGGGCTGGGCTGGGTTGTCGCGACCGGGTGCCGCGAGTTCCGACGGCGCGCCCGGGGCAGCACGCCCTCCTCCTGCCGGGCCAGTAGAGCGACAGGCCACCCCACGCCCTCTGCCGGCCGCACGCTTGCGGGAGGGGTCCCGCCCAGGCCGGCGCCCTAACGAAGTGTAGGAAAGGAGGCCCGAACTCCTCTCCTCCCCTTAGGGCGTTTCTCTGACTGCTGCCGGGAAGCGGCCTCGAACCCCAGTGTGCTTTCAGCTCGGCCCCCGGGGCATCTTTCAGAAAAGGCTGTGGAGCAGAGAGGCCCTGTAGTCGGGGGTGGGGGGGGGTTGATTCTGGGCCTGTCCCTCCCCTAATTTGTCGTATTATTTGAGCAAGACACACTCTGTAAGCGTTTTTTTTTTTCTTTTTCTGTAAAATTGAGAGGTGGTTGCCTACATTATTTCACAGACTATTAGGCAAGGAAAAGAAAGATCATCTGCCTCCTTCGTTTTACAGATGAAGTTATCTGACTGACACGTCTGGTTCTGCAATTCTATGAATTACCCAAAATGTCTGTGATTGACGGATCTTGCCCCTCAAGGGGACCCACACCTTTCTTCTTTTCTACCCTCTTTTTGTTCTATAATGGAAGTGCTACTTCCAAAACTAGAGTGTTCCTTGTCACCAAAGGAATCAAACAGCTGCTGAACAGCCTCTCTGAGCCTTGATGGCTTTATCTGGAAAGCATCCCTCGTTCCAAAAGATGCAATATAATACCTATCTCTCTCCCTGGGTTGTTCTAAGGCTGAATGAGTCACTGCCTGTGAAAGTGCTTTGTAAAGCATATATCTATGCTTTCATGCTCTCATCCCTGTTTAGCTGTCTTCACCTACCTCAATCCTGTCCTACCGCTTCTGTCTCCTATCGTTTTCTGCTGTTTCCCCTCCAGCGTTATCTACCTTAAAGCAACCTCTAAATCCTTAAGTCCTTTACACCCCTTCTCCTAACTGAAACCTGACTTTGCCTTGAAAACGCCAGTCTCCCTGGCACCTGAGACAAAGAACAACTTCTTCCACGGGCAGGTTCTTCATCCTGTTATCATTCGCTGCCATATGCTATATCATCCTCTTCCTTTCCTGGTTATGGTCCTAAAACAACTTCTAGCCCACACCCCCACATTCATTCATATATTCGTTCATTCATATACTCATTCAGCTGATTCTTGTGGAAGACCTACTACTGGGGCCTAGCTGTGTTTCATTAGCTCTTGACCTCATCTGTTTTATCAGGAACCTCTAGTCACCTGCAGAGTCCTCATCCCTAATAATAGCTGGAAGTACTCAGGGATATGTATCTCAGACATTCACCATTTTAGTCCCTTTCTGCAGGATTTATCTTCCAGTCCAGTGATATCCAGTTTCCTTGTGTTGCCTGCACATGGGCCACTTGAACCAGGTACTGCTATGTCCCACTGGACACTACCATCTCCTATTAGGGCTACACCCTGAAAACTGCTGATGGCCAAATCTAATGGATATCCTTCAATCCTCATATCTCATGGCCTTTCTACAGCACATGACACTGGTCCCCTCTCTGAAACTCTCCTCCCCTATCTTGTACATCACTCTACTCCTGTCTATCGATCAGCTTTCTGAAACTCTTCACTGGCTCTTTTCTTGGCTGTTCCTTTTTAACAAAGCCATATAATGTTGGTATCACCAAGGTTTTATTTTTTCCCTCCTCTTCTCTCAGGTTGACTTCATTTATTTCCATAGTTTCAACTGCTAATAACTCCTGCATCTCCTTCTACCAGTCTCCCCATTCTGCAATCTAGCATCTTAATTAACTTTAAAACATCCTCAGGATGCACAGTGTCAAAGATTTTGTTGAATGAAGAACAAAACTTAAGGTATTATTTATATTGCCATCATCTTCCATGGATTCTAAAGAAAGAATTCCCTTTCATAGTGATACTCCTTCCTAAATAAGACCTTTTGACTTCTTTCTCCTTCCTGTACAAATCTTGGAGCCCTGGTGGTGGAGTGGTTAAGTACCCTGCTGCTAAGTAGGCAGGAGGGGACAAGAAAGCTGGTGATAGGGAACCCAAGGTTGAGAAGGGACAGTGTTGACATGTCGTGGGGTTGTTAACCATTGTCATAGGGCAATATGTGTACTAACTGTTTAATGAGAAACTGTTTGTTCCGCAAACCTTCATCTAAGGTACGAAAAAGAAAAAAGGAATTATTTATGTGAGATCAAATTGACAACAGCAACTCAAAAGGTTTGATGGGAACCCTAGGGGACAGTGAGTTGAAGATAATGGTGATAGAATAATTTGGAAAAGGATAGTGAGAATAGCAGCACAACTGGAAGAATGTAATCCATATCACTGAATTGTACATGTAGAAACTTTTGAAATGGTGTAACTTTAGCTATGTATATTTTCACCAAAAAAAAAAAAAAAAAAAAAAAGGTCCTCCAAGGTTGAGAAGGGAGAGTGTTGACATGTCGTGGAGTTGTTAACCAATGTCATAAAACAAAATGTGTACTGACTGTTTAATGAGAAACTATTTGTGCTGTAAACCTTCATCTAAAGTACAGTAAAAAATATATATATAAAATAAATAAATAAAACATACCTGCCTAATTTTCTCAAGCATAATAGATTTTCTAAGTCTATGAAACATCTGGCTAATGAAATCACTCCAGTTTACTGAGGCAAGAACTGATGTAACTTTGACACTCGTTTTTTTCAAATAATTATTTTGTTGTTTCGTTTTGTAATAATGATACAGACATAAATATTCAAATAATAAACAAAAGTACAAAGAAGTCATTAAAAACAAAAAAATCTCTAGTGACCCAGAGAAAAACATAATGTATACCTTTCCAGACATCACCCTGTATATTTGCACATATAAGTATATGTATTCAATTTTACATAATGGAATTACACTACGAATGCTCTTTAAGAATCTGGGTTTTTGTTTTTTTTACTGTACGATATGTTTTCGTCATTAAAATGACTGAATATTCTTCCATTGTGTGCATCTTTAATCATTTACTCTTATTTAAAAATGTTTACCTTGTTTTCTCTTTTTTGTTTGTGTGTTTCCTTTTGTAAACAATGCCATAATTCTAGTGCATGCCTCTGTGTAGAGTTTGAAAATTATTTCCTTAGGGTAAATTCCTAGAAGATTAAGTGCTGGCTCAAATGGGTACATGTTTTGTTTTTTTCTTTTTTTAAATACATATTTGCCAAACTGATCTCCAGAAAATTGTTCCAATTTTTTGTTGTTTGTTTGTTTTTTTGGTACAGTCCTAACTATGAGCCTGCCACTTCCCCACATATAACCAACTCTGGATTTTGACAATTTTACTTTGAATAGTCTTTAATTTCTATATTTGCTTGAAGTATAGACATTAAGAGTGCTATGTTTAGAGCTAGGCCAATCTACATTTGCAATGGCTCTGCCACTTACTGGCACTGTGACCTTGGACAAATCACTCTAACGTCTCCAAGCCTCGGTGTCCTCACCTGTGAAATAGGATGACAGCACTTACTTCAAAGGATTGTTGCAAGGATTAAATGAAGTAATGTAAAGCACTTAGTATCTGGCATTTAGAATTGCCCTTGAGAAAGTAAAAATTAGCTCAAACTAAGAAGTTAAAAATCTGCCCAGCCATTCATCAGGCTAGAATAACAGGCACAGATAAAGCCAGCTGCAACGTTAACAGGATACAGTATGTCTCCCAAGGACATGCTGCAGCTGTGTCGTAATAAACCCCTTCTCTGAGTGACTACTGCTTTCTTACACATGAGAAACTTTGTTCTTTAAAATCATAGATATAAGGAACTTGGGCATTTATCATTATACCACTAAGAATGAAGCATCGTTCTCTTGCCTGGGGAGATCTAAGTCATTTTTTAGAGTCGCAGCCTTAAGGTAAGTGTAGCGCTTCAGGTAAGGGGTTTCTAGACACAACATTTTACATCTATCCTAAGTTTATTGTAGCCAAGGAAACAGGACCCTGGGTCTACATTGCAGTCCAGACTGACTGTTGATCCCTTTATACACAGCCCTGTTTGTTTATCAAAACACTGCTTTATTTAAATTGCATCTACACTCTGCTAGGGGTTGTTAGTTCCTTCTGTTGCTGTTGTTAGTTAGTTGCCCTAGGTCCATTCCAAGTCATGGCGACCCTGTACGTTACAGAGTAGAACTGCTCCATAGGGTTTTCTCGGCTGTACTTGTAATGGAAGCAGATAGCCAAAACTTTTTTCTGTGGTACTACTTGGTAGGTTCGAACCACCCAGCTTTAGGTTAGCAGCGGAGCAAAAACCGCTTTTGCCCCCTAGGGACTTTAGTTCCTTCTAGTGTGTATTATTAAGTTGTTGTTGTTGTTAGGTGCCATCCAGTCAATTTTTGACTCATAGCAAGCCCATGTGACAGAGTAAAACTATTCCGTAGGGTTTTCTAGGCTGTAATCTTTACAGGAGCAGATTGCCAGGTCTTTCTCCCGAGGAGCCATTGGGTGGGTTCAAACCACCAATCTTTCGGTTAGCAGCCGAGCACCCCTGGGTGGCACAAACGGTTAAGGGCTGGACTACTAACCCAAAGGTTGGCGATTCAAACCCACCCAGAGGCTTCTTGGAAGTAAGGCCTGGCCATCTGTTTCTGAAAGGTCATGGCCTTGAAAACCCTATGGAGCAGTGAGTTCTACTCTGCACCCACGGGGTCACTATGAGTCAAAATTGACTCCACAGCAACTAACAACAACAGGTATTGCATATACATGGAGTTTGATTTCCAGTGTCTTATAAATTTCTTTTTCTTTTTTTTTTTTTAACAATTTGGAAATATTATTTGTTAAATTTTAAACTGTAGTTAAGCAAATGAAATGGCTTGTGCTTCAAAATGATACTGATTTTGGATTAAGTTTCTTAGAGTTCCTTTCAGTTCTGCTACCCCCTAAACTGTTATTTGAATGATAAGACTTTTGCTGAGGAAGTTGATTTTTTTAAGTCAAATAAACAACTTATTAGGTCATTAGGTCATAGTATTCTGTTATCAAATAATAGGTCAAATAAGAGGATTTTTGGTCTTCTCACTAGATCTTGTTGATTAGTTGCTGTAACTTAATTCCTGTACATTATGCAGCAGTTACTTTCTAAAATATTCTTAGATTCTATGTCAATTCACTTTTCAGAACTAACTGCTTAGCAACATTACCTTGCTTCATGCTTGGCGGTGAATTCTCCAGTAACAGGCGGTTTCCGTATGTCCTGGACCCAGTGACAACCCAGGTGTTATCATGTTTAAATGACAATCTTCCTTTCCTAAATGACTACTTCACATCTTTCAGTCTCAGCAATTGTCCTACTTCCCCTAGCATGGGCACCATCCATGCACATATCTTAAGAATCTTAAAATGAAGGTGCCATAAAAATCCTTCAGTTTTTACATCCGAATTTTGGGGAGTATGTTATCTATTGATGGCCATTTTGGCTATTTTTAATTTGTCACTAATATTACTACACTGCACTGAACACTTTCTTCTCACCGTCCTGAGCCTACAATCTAATCGATTTTCCCAAGCATTAGCGATGTAAATCATGGGCATGCCTCCTTAACATAGGTAGCTTTCAATCAGACTTGAGTAGTGGCTGCCTCAATTTTGAAGTCTCAATGTCAAAGCCAATTGTACATGTAGGAGGCTTGGGTTGGCAGAGGCCTGTGTTGTGTGATTTGAGAGATGCCAGACGTACCCCCACCCGCAAGCTTACCAGAGTGCCTGCAATTTAACAACAAAGATTTATTCCTCTGGGCTTTTAACTTGCTTTCTCAGGATGATCCTTTAAACAAACCATTTCTCCCTGATTATGGTTATTTTAGAAAATTCAGAACATACAGAGAAGTTGATAAATGAAAATAGAAATTATCTGTAGCTCACCACTCAGACACGACAAGCACTAACATTTTGGTGTTCCTTTCATTTCCTTTCACATGCATGAAATTGAAAAGATGATCTTCTTTTTAAAAACTCGTTCGTTATGCATTTAAGTAGCTTTGCATAAAAAAAAATCTGATGATATGAACTCAAACAATTTGGACATTTAAACTCCAAGTAAATTTAAACTCCAAGCATTTGTTTAAATTTACTTCTGGCTCCCATATTCATTCAATAAACATTACTAAATACCTACTACATGCAAGGCATTGAGCTAGATACAGATTAGTAACATTAAACTCTTTATCCTTGTATAAAAGTGCATGTATTTTTGCAAATCAGTAATCCGTGTGCATAAACTATTTTATGTCCTACTTTTCTTTTTTGATGTTATTCCTTATAGATTTGTATACATGCCTCAAACTTCTTGGTTTTTAAAGGTTGTACAGTATTCAGTTATATTGCCATTTGCCTATTATTGCAATTGCTTTTGGATTCTTTCCTTGGATTTTATTCCTTAAAGGAGGTTATTAAATCAAAGGGCATAATGTTACTTATTTGAGCAATCTTCTTTTAAAATTCAAACACTTATAGTAGGAGGAGCACATGTGCCTTAGTCTTCTCATGAATTCACTCATCAGATGGTTTTCTTCCCAGTTTGAGGATGTAGGGGCACTGAAATGAGGGTCACAGAAGGAAAGGTCGAGGCCACCGATGATGAACTTTACCCTCTTTGTGGCTCAGTATGCCTTTGAGAACAACAGGAACAGTTGCTAGGAGTGACATCCTTCCCACCATTGTTAGGTAGTGACTAGCCTGAGAGCTCACTGAGGGCAGGACTGGCATAAAGCCAACAGCGCTTATCTTTCATTAGGGTTGACTTCCAGAAGAATTTTGCACATTATACATTGATGTCACTAAACAGCTATTGAAACTTGAATTCATCCCTTCATATCTCTGCTGACCGATGACGACTGTGAATTTGCCCATGAAGATGGGACCTACTAGCTGTTGGTGCTAGGGGACAAGGCCTTTGCCAAGGCAGTGGATACACGGATGAGAGCTAATGGGGCTGCCCATAGTGACTTGCTGAAGAACACCCAGTCAGGACCTGCTGAGGAGAACCTGCTGGGAGCCCCTAAGCACTCATACAGGGCTGGCTGTCTCCTGGTCAAACCTAGCCTGAGTCCAGGGCTTTGAACCTGTTCAAAACAGTTCAGTAATTGCTGACATAAACAAGGGCAGCGTACATGTTGCATAGCAACCAAATCTGTTGCCCCTCAGATTTTGACCAGAGTAGGAAACAACTGTGCCCCACGCAAAGATGGCAGCTGACCTGCCGCTTTGAATGTATGTCGCTTGCCACAGACCTGCCAATAATCCAACCTCTCGCAGGGATCCCGAAAGTTTCAGGAGCCTGATGCAGGAGAATGGATTATTGGCAGGGCTGTAGAGAGTAACACACAGTCAAAGCTGCAGGGTTGGCTACCATCTTTGAGTGGGGCACAGATGTTTCCTACTTGGGTCAAAATCCCACAGACAACAGATTTTGTTGCTATGTAATGCATACACTGCCTTTTGTTTACGTAGGAAATTACTGAACCATTTCAAACCGGTTCGAAGCCCTGCCTGAGTCCCATTGTAATACTGAGCTGCAGACAGCAGTAGATGCAAGCAGGCAGGATCAGAGCCTCCTGGGTGATTACTGAACCAAACCTGTTGGCATTGAGTCAATTCCAGTTCATAGCAACCCTATAGGACAGAGTAGAACTGCCCCATAAGGTTTCCAAGGAGAGGCTGGTGGATTTTAACTGCCGGCCTTTTAGTTAGCAGTCGAGCTCTTAACCACTGCACTATCAGGCCTCGCCTGGGTGACAAAATCCCACCCTCTCAGCTTGCAGGGTACACATTCCTCTTTCCCTCCTACTGTCCAAGGCTACCCAAACTCTGCCTGGTGGGCAGAGGAAAGGCATGAGAAACCAAAGAAGGGGAAGCTGGCAAGCCCCAAGTTTTCAAATACAAGAATCTTAAGTAGAGATTTCAGCCCAAGATTCATTCACCCAATCATTCAATTTATTAGGAGCCCACTATGTGCCAAGTACTATTTTCAAGTGTTGGGGATATAGGTGAACAATTTCTATCTTCAAAAGGTTATATTACAGAGGAAACCGACAACAAATGAACAAATGAGGAAAGGTTTTATATAAGCAAAATAAAGTACAAACATTAAAGCTGAAATAATCCAATATGTTAATCACTCTAATCTAACACCAATTTCAGAATTTCCCTTCAGAACTAAGCTGAATGAAATGTAAGAATGTTCTTCAGTTCGGTTTAACAAACTGAGTGTCTCCCTCCTCAGTGAGCTGGGAGGCTCTAAAGATTCAGGAGAGGTTTCCTGCCTTCAAGGCACCTTCTCATAGGGAATTTTGATGCATTCCAAATCACAATGGAAGGCCGGTGGAGATACATACTATATCTTTTTATTTTGGGAGGTAAGGTGTGTACATTTCCATTTATGGAGCTAGCAAGCATCAAGAATATGCTTCAAACCCATCATATCCTGGGTCTACAAGCTCAGAGCCTGCACTAAGCTTCTTGGTTGCTGAATGTCTACTGCTGTGATTCCAGGAAATAGCTCACTTAGCCCTTCCACTCTCCCTCATTGCCCTCATACTGCTCTCCAGCCTCTCCTTGTCTCCCTCTCTCCAGCTATTCTTTCCCCACGAGCTATCAGTGTGCTCTCTCCTCACTTTCCTATTACCTCTAGGGTCAGGAGATACTAGGGACACTCTTTCCCTTGGCTCTTTCCTTAGATGATCAGGCTGAGTCTCCTGCACCCACAAAACATCCTGAGGCAGGAAGGGATCTTGGCATGATTTCCCCATATTAAAGATAAGGCAACTGAGCCTCAGAGAAGGTAAGTGATTGATTATCCGAAGGTCAAATGGCTAGTTCCTTAGCTATTGCTTCTTGCCTTCTGCACATTTTTTGCCAGGGTAAGTCTGGGGAAGGCTTTCAGAGACAAAGTTTCACCGATTTAAAGGGTTTTGCTTGCCTCCTGCCCCTGTTATCATGGAAAGGAAAAAGAGCCTTCAGTTAACCAAATACAGGTAATGCATGGAACAATAAAACCACATGGCGACCCAAAGAAGTAAGAGTGGAAGCAGGATTACAAGTGGTTACAAAGTGAATAGTAGTGAGTGGTCAAGGCTAACTCCCTTGTGAAGTCTGCTGAAGAGAAGAGAGGATGGTAACCAGGCTCTTACAAGGAGACATGAGGCTTATTTCGGTATAACGGTGGTATGAACGAGTTGGTGGGCAGAGGAAAAGATCATTTATTAGAAAGATTGAAGTTACAAAAAAGGAAAATAATCGAACAAGTAAAGTTTGGAGGAAGTGAAAGGGGATGAGATTAAACCTGTAAGTGGGGATGTGACTTCTTGGCTTATTCTGCCACTAACTTTGTATGTGACTCTAAGCTCCACAAGTACAAGGACCACTTCAGGCTTTGCTCACCACTGTGACCAGTACCTGGCACGTAGTAGGTACTCTATAATACTTGTTGGAGGAATAATGAATGAACAAAGATAAGGGAACTTCCCAATGCTACACTTACATTCTCAATAGTAAAAGTTTAGGTCCAAATTAAAGGAAAATAAATAAATAAAGAGGCAAGAAGTAGGTTGAAATATGACACAAATGCATGCTTTGGCCTCTTTGGCCAATGTATTGGATGACAGCCAGAAAACCAAGATAAATTGTCAGTAGTCACTGCCATATAGAGAAACTGACAGTTCTGGTGACTTCAGTGCTGACATTAATTGGAATTGTATACTACAGCATAAAGTTATTTATCATCCTGAGTTCTGAGTGCAGAATAGAATTTATTGTGTAAATCTTTATGTGAGAACACTAAAAACAGAGTCGCTTATGTCTTTAATAGCATTTTTGCAAAAAATACAGAGAAATCATACATATGTACTGGGATGATATTAAAAATATTTAACAACTGGTCTGACACAGAGGTTGACCAATGGACTAGCCCTAGGCAACTAGGGTACAGCACGTTTGTATATTGAATATCAGGGCCAAATATGGTTGTTTCCTATACTGATGTTCAGAGACCAAAAGCACAGTACTAAGACTTTTAAAGGCTATTCTGCTGGATGGAACAGAAAGTGTGTAATCAATGCTGAGTGTTACCAGGGAAACTTCTTCCTCACATATTCTTTTTTTTTTTTTTTTTTATTGTACTTCAGGTGAAGGCTTACAGAACAAATAGTTTCTCATGAAACAGTAGTACACATATTATTTTATGACATTGGTTAACAACCCCACAACTTGTCAACCCTCTAACTTCTCAACCTTTTTTTTTTTGGTGAAAATACACATAGCCAAAGATACACCATTTGAAAAATTTCTACATGCACAGTTCAGTGACATTGACTACGCTCTTCCAATTGTGCTGCTATTCTCACTTAAGATAAGGGCTTACAGAACAAAATAGTTTCTCATTTAACAGTTACTACAGATGTTGCCCTATGACAATGTTTAGCAATCTCACAACACATCAACAATATCCTTACTCAACCTTGGATTGCCTATCACCAGCTTCCTTGTCCCCTTCTGCCTCCTGGCCCTTGTCACTGGACTCCTGTACCTCGTTAGTCTCATTTGGTTTTACAGGGCTGTCTACTCCCAGGCTGAACAGTGAACCTCGGAGATAACTATACCACTGAGCTAAAAGGGTGTCTGGGGGCCATACTCTCGAGGTTTCTCCAGTCTCCTTTAGGCCAGTAAATCTGGTCTTTTTTTTTTGGCCTCACATATTCTTAACCTGACTCTTCTCTATCCACTGGAGCAAGGTCTTTCTTACTCACTGTTCCTTCAACTTTGTCTTCCAGACTTCACTTACTCCTAATTCTGTTTCAATTTCTGTCTTACCTAGCTTATCTAGCTTCTGAACCAACAGCACCTATACAAGGCTTGCCCTTAGCTAATCCACATGTCAACTACCTTGACTAGCCTGCAATTATCTTCAATGTCTGCCACCTGCTTTGGCCATGTCCCTAACAGACCAGGTTCTTAACAAGACTTAACCATGGAAAAGATTCAAAGTTTTATAACATGGAGGCGTAATGGTAGAAAGCTGAACTTCAAGAAGTTTCAGACCGAAAATAATACTAGGAGAGATGATTATAATCCATTGAATTTTCTGTAGGTCATGTAAAGACTTTAATTTTGAAAGATGGACAAACAAATATAGAGGAAAATACAATACTTTTCTGTTCATTTCTTAAGGAAATCAGGACTCCTTTCTGGAACTAGGGAACTTCAGGTATTGTTCCCAAGTGTTCTAGGAGCTGAGGCAGGGTAAGAGGTAAGGAAGAATTGACACATGGAACTGCAAAGTGTAGGCTGGAGGAAGATCAAGAGACAGAAAACTAAGTGCATGGCTAAGATCATGATAAATGAATCAGAGAGGCAGAACTAGTTAAAAGATAAACAGACTGAAAGATGCTGAAAAAGAGGGAGACTTTGACAGCGAGGTGGAAAACAATGCCTGGAGCAGTTCCATGGTGTCATGGATTGAATCATGTCTCCAAAAAATATGTGTATCAATTTGGCTAAGCCATTATTCCCAGTATTGTGTGATTGTCCACCATTTTGTCATCTGATGTGATTTCCCTACGTGTTGTAAATCCTGTCTCTATGATGTTGATGAGATGGGATTAGTGGCAGTTACGTTAATGAAGCAGGACTCAATATACAAGATTAGATTGTGTCTTGAGCCAATTTCTTTCGAGATATAAAAGAGAGAAGTGAGCAGAGAGACATGGGGACCTCATACCACCAAGAAACAAGAGCCAGGAGAATAGTGGGTCCTTTGGACCTGGGGGTCTCTGCACTGAGAAGCTCCTTGACCAGGGGAAGATTGATGACAAGGACCTTCCTCCAGGGCTGACAGAGACAGAAAGCCTTCCCCTGGAGATGATACCCTGAATTTGGACTTGAAGCCTACTAGACTGTGAGAGAATAAATTTATCTTTGTAAAAGCCATCCACTTGTGGTATTTCTGTTACAGCAGCACTAGATATCCAAGACACATGGGGTCCCAGAATATAGCACAAGAGCTTTATAGAGGCCTTGTCTAGGGGTGGGGAGGGTGACTAAATGAATCGTTTCTTTTAGAAGGATCAGCACAAATCTGGTTACTATGAGGCAGAGGTTAACGATGTCTCAAATGTGCAACTTTTCCAAACTGCTGTACCACTCCATCATCTGTAATATCAACTACTCCTCCTCCCCTCAGTATTCTCCCTCCCGTCTTTGGGTTTTGTAATTTACTGCCACATCTCAAAGAATTCACGAACTATCAAGGAAATGGCTCAAGCAGTTGTGGAGGCTGGCAAGTCTCAAATCTGTGGGTTACGTGTCAGGCTGGAGGCTTCTCCTGACTCACGTGGTTGCAGGGGCTGATGAACTTAACTCGGCAGGCCAGATGACAGGCTGCTGGCTCACAAGGCTGCTGAAGCTGGAGAATCAGGTCAGATGATAAGCTGCTGGCTCAAGTTCCAAGATTCAGAGGTCAGTGATGATGGGCCGGGTGCAGGATCCAGAGCAAGAGAGAGAGATTTGCCAGAGCATTCATGTATGTATTGGATGCAGTCCATACCCTTGAGGAAACTTCCCTTACTTGAGCAAAGTGGTGCAAAGGTGTGACTTGAATAAAAGTAGTAAGAGTGGTAACTGGGGTAAGAGTGGTAACTTGAGGCACACTCTCTAGTAAGGCAGCGACTCAAGATACATCTCACCCTAATCCTGCCTCATTAACATAATGGACAACTCACTCCCAAATGGGCCATAACCACAGGCATAGAAGCTAAGATTTACAATGCATCACAAATTGGAGAATAATTGTATCATATCACAAAATGCAGGACAATTACATCATACCACGAAATGGAGAATGACCATATCATTACATAACCGCCAATTCACTGAAAATCATGACCCAACCAAGTTGACACATAACCTTAATCATCGTGGTTTCCATACACCTTATTTACATTAGCAGCAAGCTGTCCAATCCCCTTAGTTGGCCACAAGCACCCCATTTGCACAGTCCCAACCAATCATTGTGTGGGAGTTACAAAGACTATGGCTATAAGGACCATATGAAGTAATTCACTGCACTGCAGTGACATTAAGAGGATGGAAGCATTTTGTATAATCATCTAGACGATCAAGGGTCACTGCAGGTTGTTGACTAGTGCCCAAGAAAATACTCTTTTAGAAAAATGGATTAAGTAGCACTGTAAGACTAGAGTTAGAAGGGAAAGCACATCAAGACATGATTTCAAGGTTATGAAAATCATTTTGAAATCACCCAGTTTCATTTTTTTCATTCTTTGTTCATCATAGTGCCCAACACACAGTGCACACTTACCTTTGGTTTAGTCCAGTTGTGCTGACTTCCCTTGTAGTGTGCACTATCCTTCCATTCACCTAAGATAATTCGTATCTACTATCTAGTTTCTAAATAACCCTCCCCTTCCCTCCCCACCCTCGTAACCATCAAAGAACGTTTTCTTTTGTGTTTAAACGTTTTCTTGAGTTCTTATAATAGTGGTCTTATACAATATTTGTCCTTCTGTGACTGACTAAATCCACTCAGCATAATGACCTCCAGATTCCTCATTGTTATAAGATGTTTCATGGCTTCATCATTGTTCTTTATCATTGCAGTAGTATTCCACTGTGTGGATATACCATAATTTGTTTATCCATTTATCCGTTGATGGGCACCTAAGTTGTATCCATCTTTTTGCTATTGTGAACAGTGCTGCAATGAACACAGGTGTGCATATATCTATTCATGGGATGACTCTTATTTCTCTAGGATATATTCCAAGGAGCGGGATAGCTGGATCTTATGGTACTTCTATTTCTAGCTTTTTAAGGAAGTGCCAAATCAATTTCCAAAGTGGTTGTACCATTTTACGTGCTTACCAACAGTGTATAAGTGTTCCAGTCTCTCCACAACCTCTTCAGCATTTATTATTTTGTGTATTTTGGATTAATGCTGGCCTTGTTGGGGTGAGATGACATCTCATTGTAGTTTTGATCTGCACTTCTCTAATGACTAATGATTATGAGCATTTCTTCATGTGTCTGTTTGCTGACTGAATATCTTCTTTGGCGAAGTGCCTGTTCATATCCTTTGTCCATTTTTTAACTGGGTTATTTGTCTTTTTGTTGTTGAGGTTTTGCAGTATCTTGTAGAGTTTAGAGATTAGACACTGAATGGACTTGTAGCCAAAAACTTTTCCCCAGTCTGTTGTCTTTTGACTCTTTGGTGAAGTCTTTTGATGAGCCTAAGTGTTTGATTTTTACGAGCTCCCATTTATCTAGTCTCTCTTCTGGTGCTTGTGCATTGTTACTTACGGTTCGTCTTGTGTTTGTGCCATGTATTAGGGCTCCTAGTGTTGTCCCTATATTTTTCGTCCATGATCTTTATTGTTTTTGATTTTATATTTAGGTCTTTGATCCATTTTGAGTTAGTTTTTCTGCATGGTGTGAGGTACGAGTCTTGTTTCAGTTTTTGGCAGATGGATATCCAGTTATGCCGGCACCATTTGTTAAAGAGACTGTCTTTTCCCCAGTTAACGGACTTTGGGCCTTTGTCAAATATCAGCTGCTCATAGGTGGATAAATTTATGTCTGGATTCTCAATTCTGTTCCATTGGTCTATGTATCTGTTGTACCAGTGCCAGGCTGTTTTGACTAATGTGGTGGTAGTAATAGGTTCTAAAATCAGATAGTATGAGTCCTCCCACTTTGTTCTCTTCTTGAGTAATGGTTTACTTATTCGGGGCCTCTTCCCTTTCCATATGAAGTTGGTGATTTATTTCACCATCTCATTAAAAAATGCTGGTGGAATTTGGATCAGGATTGCATTGTAACTGTAGATCACTTTGGGTATAACTGACATTTTCACAATGTTGAGTCTACCTATCCATGAGCAAGGTATGTTTTTCCACTTATGCAAGTCTCTTTTGGTTTCTTGCAATAGTGTCTTGTAGTTTTCATTGTATAGGTCTTTTACGTCTCTGGTTAGATTTATTCCTAAGTATTTTAACTTCTTGGTGGCTATTGTAAATGGTATTGATTTGGTGATTTCCTCTTCGAGGTTCTCTTTGTTAGTGTAAAGGAATCCAACTGATTTTTGTATGTTTATCTTGTATCCTGAAACTTTGCTGAAATCTTCTATTAGTTCCAGTAGTTTTCTTGTGGATTCTTTGGGGTTTTCTGTGTATAGGATCATATCATCTGCAAATAGAGATACTTTGACTCCTTCTCTACCAATTTGGATGCTCTTTATTTCTTTTTCTAGCCTAATTGCTCTGGCTAGGACCTCCAGCACAGTGTTGAATAAGAGTGGTGATAAAGGGCATCCTTGTCTGGTTCCCATTCTCAAGGGGAATGCTTTCAAAGTCTCTCCATTTACGATGATGTTGGCTGTTGGCTTTGTATTAATGCCCTTAATTATACTGAGGAATTTCCCTTCTATTCCTATTTTGTTGAGAGTTTTTATCAGGAATGGGTGTTGGACTTTGTCAAATGCCTTTTCTGCATCGATTGATAAGATCATGTGGTTCTTGTCTTTTGTTTTATTTATGTGATGGATTACATTGATTGTTTTTCTAATGCTGAACCATCCCTGCATACCTGGTATGAATCCCACCTGAACATGGTGAATTATTTTTTTGATATGTTGCTGAATTCTATTGACTAGAATTTTGTTGAGGATTTTTGTGTCAATGTTCATGAGGAATATTGGTCTGTAATTTTCTTTTTTTGTGCCATCTTTACCTGGTTTTGGTATCAGGGTTATGCTGGCTTCATAGAATGAGTTTGGGAGTATTCCATCCTTTTCTATGCTCTGAAATACCTTTAGTAGTAATGTTGTTAATTCTTCTCTGAAAGTTTGGTAGAATTCTCCAGTGAAGCTATCCGGGCCAGAGCTTTTTTTTTGTTAGGAGTTTTTAAATTACCTTTTCAATCTCTTCTTTTGTTATGGGTTTCTTTAGTTGTTCCACCTCTGTTTGTGTTAGTTTAGTTAAGTAGTGAGTTTCTAGAAATTTGTCCATATCCTCTAGGTTTTCAAATTTGTCAGAGTACAATTTTTCATAGTATTCTGTTATGATTCTTTTAACTTCAGTCGGGTCTGTTGTGATATCACCCATCTCATTTCTTATACGGGTTATCTGCTTCCTCTCCTGTTTTTCTTTTGTCAGTTTGGCCAGTGGTTTATCAATTTTGTTGATCTTTTCAAAGAACCAGCTTTTGGTCTTGTTAAATCTTTCAATTGTTTTTCTATTCTGTATTTCATTTAATTGCACTCTAATTCTTATTATTTCCTTTCTTCTTGTGCCTGAGGGCTTCTTTTGCTGCTCTCTTTCTCCTTGTTTCAGTTATAGGGTCAATGTTTTGATTTTGGCCCTTTCTTCTTTTGGCATGTGTGCATTTATTGCTATAACCTGATCTCTGAGCATTGCTTTTGCTGTCCCAAAGGTTCTGGTAGGATGTGTTTTCATTTTTTTTTTGATTCTGTGGTTTTCTTTATTCCATCCTTTAATTTCTTCTATAACCCAGTAGTTTTTGATCAAGGTGTTGTTCAGTTTCCATGTGTTTGATTTTTTTTCATTGCTTTTTCGGTTGTTGATTTCTACTTTTATGGCTTTCTGGTCAGAAAAGATGCTTTGTAATATTTCGATGCTTTGGATTTTGTTAAGGCTTGCTTTATAGCCTAAAATGTGGTCCATTCTGGAGAATGTTCCATGTGTATTGGGAAAGAAAGTATACTTGGCTGCTGTTGGGTGGAGTGTTCAGTATATGTCTCTGAGATCAAGTTGGTTGATTGCCACATTTAGCTCTTCCGTGTCTTTGTTGAGCTTCTTTCTGGATATTCTGTCCTTCACCAAAAGTGGTGTGTTGAAGTCTCCTATTACTATTGTGGAGCTGTCTATCTCTCTTTTCAGTGCTGTTAGAGTTTGTTTTATGTATTTTGGAGCTCTGTTGTTGGGTGCATAAATATTTATTATAGTTATGTCCTCCTGGTGTATTGACCCTTTAATCTTTATATAGTGTCCTTCCTTATCCTTTGTGGTGGATTTTACTTTAAAGTCTATTTTGTCAGAGATTAATATTGCCACTCCTGCTCTTTTTTGAGTCTTGTTTGCTTGATATATTTTTTTCTATCCTTTGAGTTTTAGTTTGTGTCTTTAAGTCTAAGGTTTGTCTCTTGTAGGCAACATATAGATGGATCATGTGTTTTTTAATCCTGTCTGCCACTCTCTGTCTCTTTATTGGTGCATTTAGTCTATTTACATTCAGCGTAATTATTGATAGGCATGAGTTTAGCGCTGTCATTTTGACGTCTTTTTGTATGTGTTGCTCACGGTTTCTTTATCTCACTTAATTTTCTGTGAGAGTCGTTTTTCTTTATGTATTTTCTTTTCATCTTTTTCATTGTTGTTGATTTTGTGTTTGCTGAGTCATTATATTTTTCTAGTATTTTTTATTTTGACTCGTAGGATTATTAGTTTCCTTTGTGATTACCTTAATATTTATCCATATTTTTCTAAGTTTATACCAGTCTTTTATTTCTTTATATTGCCTTGACTTCCTCTTCATATGAAAAAATCTCTGTCTACATTTTTTAAGTCCCTGTTTTTGGTTTTAATGTTGTCGTCTTTTACATATTGACATCTGTTTCCCCATTTTCAGTGTTTTAGCTTTGATTTACTTTTGTGACTTGCCTATCTGGGTTGATATCTGGTTGCGCTGTCCTGTGTTGTAGTCTTGGGTTGTTATCTGATGTTACTGATTTTCTAAGCAGAGGACTCCCTTTAGTATTTCTTATAATTTTGGTTTGGTTTTTGCAAATTCCCTAAACTTCTGTTTATCTGGAAATGCCCTAATTTCGCCATCATATTTGGGAGACAGTTTTGCTGGATATATATTTCTTGGCTGGCAGGTTTTTCCCTTTAAGGCTTTATATATGTCATCCCATTGCCTTCTTGCCTGCATGGTTTCAGCTGAGTAGTCCAAGCTTATTCTTATTGACTCTCCTTTGTAGATGACTTTTCGTTTATCCCTAGCTGCTCTTAAAAGTCTCTCTTTATCTTTGGTTTTGGCAAGTTTGTTTATAATATGTCTTGGTGACTTTCTTTTGGGATCTACCTTATGTGGGGTTCAATGAGCATCTTGGATAGATATCTTGTTATCTTTCATGATATCAGGGAAGTTTTCTGCCAACAAATCTTCAACAATTCTCTCTGTATATTCTATTATCACCCCCCCGTTCTGGTACTCCAGTCACTCATGGGTTATTCCTCTTGATAAAGTCCCATATAATTCTTAGGTTTCTTCATTTTTTTAAATCCTTTTACCTGATTTTTCCTCAAATAAGTTGGGTTCAAGTGCTTTATCTTCAATCTCACTGATTCTGACTTCCATTGCCTCAATTCTGCTCCTATGACTTTCTATTGAGTTGTCTAATTCTGACATTTTATTGTTAACCTTCTGGATTTCTGTTTGCTGTCTCTCTACCGATTCTTGCAACCTGTTAAATTTGTCATTATGCTCTTCTCTAATCTTTTTAATTTCCTCCATTGTGTGCTCTGCGTTTTGCTTAATTTCCTTCCTAATTTTTTGAAGAGTTCTGTATATTAATCTTTTGTATTCTGCCTCTGGTAATTCCAAGGAATTTTCCTCCTCTGGAAAATTTCTAGAGTCTTTATTTTGGGAGCTTGCTGAAGCCATCATGGATTGCCTCTTTATGTGATTTGATATTGACTGTTGTCTCTGAGCCATCAAGAAGTTATTAGGTTTATTTATTTTATATTTCTTACTGTGTCCTAGATTCTTGTTTTGTTTTGATATGCCCGAATAGGCTGCTCATATGAGCTAGTTTGATTATTGGCACCTTTGAAGCTCTAATGTCCTGTCACCAGGTGGTTAGATCTGTTACTAGGTATGTGAATTCAGGAGTCCACCCACTCCTCCTGTATGGATTCAGCTCAGGTGCCCAGGTAGACAGCCAGCAAGTGTGTGGTGTAGGCTCTCACTTACAGTCCTAGAAATGCATGGGTGATTGGTGTAGGCACAAGCATCTGGCTGCAGCAGGGAGACACACTCTGAGCAAGGCAGGGGGCTGACAGCCACCCTGAGTGTCCAGGAGGAAGGCATATTCCTTTCCCTGTGCCTAGGCAAAGGAGCTGTGCCTACCCTGTGTTCCTGGCTTAGGGGAGCCGGCAGCTTATTTTTTCCCCTGTTTGTTAATTTGTTCACTCTCCAAGGCAGGGAGAATTGCTCCTGGCATGTGACTGATCTTAATTCCAGCCCAGGGGACTCGGCAATTGCTGAAGCCCATCTGGGACCCAGTGTAGAGCAGTGAGTGGGGAGGTAAATGAGAGAGAGGTTTTTCCCTAAGGGGGGTATTTTTGATCCACGTGGTAAGCCGTACACAAGTACTTATCTTT
Organism: Dugong dugon; assembly: GCA_030035585.1. Taxonomy (NCBI): domain Eukaryota; kingdom Metazoa; phylum Chordata; class Mammalia; order Sirenia; family Dugongidae; genus Dugong; species Dugong dugon. The sequence continues at coordinate 76,612,405 of CM057473.1, forward strand.
TGCTGAAGACGGCTGCTTTTCACTGGTTCTGGGTGGCTGTGTAGCCTCTCTGGCACTGGGTTTCTTCCAGTGCAGAAAATGGGCCTCCTGAGCATCGCCATTTGCCAGCCTGACCGCTCACGCACGAGCTGCTTAGGCCCGAAGGGCTCAGGCTGTTGCCAGGTCAGATCTGGCAACTCCTTGCTGCTTTGAAACCGTCTCTTCCTCCCACTGCCACTCAGTCCATTTCCTCACTCTGCCTTTGATGTTCTTGGCTCCCAGATTGCCATATATAATTGAATCCCTTGTTTTTTTGGGTCTTTGTTGTAAGAGGGTCCACTAGAAGCATCTGACTACTCTGCCATCTTTGCCAAACCTCCAGTTTGAACTTTCTGAAGTAAGAAATAGGAAGATGACATAGACCACAGTGGAGTGATATCATTAGAACAGCATGTTTATACATATTATTTTTCCATTTACCCGCAGATATTTACTATTCAAATGGGGTGTGGGGCTTACTAATAGTGGTGCTGGCTGTAAAACTGCTGATGTATCTGAAATCTTCATTTCAGTCCTGATCAGAAGCCAGGATTATACATCAAAATGCACATGAAAAAGAGAGAAAATATGTAAAATAAACAAGATATTCTAACAAATGTCTCCTGGATGAATTAGAGCAAAAAAGAATAGAAGCACGGAAAATCAGAGGTGCTTGCAGTGACTGAGAAATGAGCAGATGAAGACCTGAACCAAGGAGGTAGTTGTTGAACTGTTTTGATAATGGCAAGTAGGAGACATTGCAGAAGAAAAATCAAGAGAGCTTTTTGATGGGTTAGATATGAGACACGACAGAGAAAAGGAACAAAAACAACCACGAAATTATGCATTTGAGATATAGTGTAGTGCTCCTGAGCATAAAGCACAGATCTGAGAGTTAGAGACCTATCTCTGCCACATTGAACAAGTTATTTATCCCCTCTTAGCCTCAGTTTCCTCCTCTGTAAAGCTCCTCTACTAACCTCACAGTGTTTTTGTAAGACTAAAACAAGATGGAGTGAAAGAAAGTGTGGCACAGGTAGCAATGTACTGGGTGAGTGGAAAGCAGTACAGTTCCTCATTATCATCCTCATCATTGTCAGTAGGAAAGCTAGAATGAGAAATGGTTTGAGGGAGAATAAATTCAATTTTAACTGTGCTAAGTTGTTGGCATAGCATCCAAGTGGAGATAACAGATAACTAGCCAATGTGGGAGTGTGAATTAAGGAGCTAATGAGTTAAGACCATTATATTTAACAAGAAAACACATTTCTGTAAGGAGCCAAGCCTTCTACTTTCTTGATCTAATTTGGAGTGGGGGATCAAATGTACAACTAAGGTTTGTAATCACTTTTATGTTATAGTAAGTATACACAGGACACCTTAGCAACAGTGTGTTGGTATTTATGTGCAATAGAAGCCTAGATGTGGCTGTGTAACACTACAGACCCTTGACTAGAGGCTTATTCATCAATGTCCTTGGATATCCACCAGTGGGAAGTTGTACACAGAAAATAGCAAAACCAAATGAGACTAAAATGAAGAAAAAAATGGGTAAGAGTAAATAGGAAAGAAAAAGAAAAGAATAATGTGGGAAAGTAAAAAGAGATGCTCAGTGTCTTAGGCTGGGTTCTCTAGAGAATCAAAACCAGTAAAGCAAATTAATATCTGTATAGAGAGATTTATATCAAGGGAATGGCTCACATGGTTGTAGAGGCTGGAACATCCCAAGTTAGGCTGGGACAGGTCAGGCTGGAGGCTTCTCCTGATTCACAGAGCCACAGGGGCTGGCAAACCCAAGGTTGGCAGATCAGACAGCAGGGCTCTTGCTCATAGGCTGTGAAGACTGATGGATCCCAAGATCAGCAGACAACACGGCAGGTAAGCTGCTTGCTCAAGTCCCAAGAACCAGAAGTCAGACGAACAGGAACCAGCTTCAGGATCCAGCACAGGAGCCAGCTGCAGAATCCAAAGCGAGCAAAAGCCTGTGAGCCTTACCAGAATGTCCACCTATACTGGATGCAGGCCACACCCCCAAGGAAACTCTCTTTCAGTTGATTGCTATTCACAGCAGATCCATCATGGAAATGATTACATTATATCAAATCTCATCATGGAAGTGATCACATCATCATACAACTGCCAAACTACATCATAACTGTCAAACCACTGAGAATCATGGCCCAGCCAAGTTGACACACAAACTAAACGATCACAGTCGGTGAAGGATATTTGGAGACTGGATGAAACTATAGTGAAAAAAAATTTGCATATATAGAATTTAAGAATGGAAATTAATGACCTGGGGTAACACAAGGGGTGGCAATGAAAGAACCAATGAACCTCACTCAAAGCAACCAATATGTTCCTGAGAAAAGCTATGGGCAATCACCCATTGTAAAATTACGTTGTTTGTGCAAAAAGGAAATTTGCTGTTTGAAGGAATCCTGTGATGGTTTCTCATGTAAAGCAGAGTTCTCTTAAAAGCAAATGATTATCCCTTTGTCAAATGGGTAAACTGGCTAACTATACAATTCATCACTTTTGTAGATCTTTATTGTCATCTATCAGGACTCTTTAGATCAAAACAGGATATATGTTGAACCTGAAGTTCAATTACAGATAACCAATTTTCTAACTTCTATCCTACGTCCATCTACTTGAAGGAGTCCCCTGGGGTTGCCACATCATATCTCCTTCCAAAAGAAAAAGAACAACGGATGATTGAAGAAGGAATGAGACCGAGACTTGGGGCCAGGCCACCTGTGTGGCCTGGTACAAAAAGATGATCTAAGTAAGTCAGGTTCTTTCTCTTGGGTTTTTGAACTAAGAAACACAACAGTGGTGGTTGAAATTAAAAGGATGCCAAGTTGCCAATCAAAGTTTAAGGGACAAGAAACAATGAGAAAGCAGAGGAAGTTGTCAGAAGAGAGAGAGGAAAATAGATGAGCAGAGAAGCCACAAGTCAGATGTACCTCATGCAAGAAAGACTGACCTCCAGTTTGTTTGTATGATAATCCGTATTTTCCCAGAGGTAATAATAGCTAATACTAGCCACTGTTTACTAATACTTACTAGGATCCAGGTTCTTTGTCACCTGCGTTATTTCTTTTAATTCTCACAATATCTATGTGAGCTAGGCAACACAATTGCCCCCGATGGTCATTGAGGAATCTGAGGCTAACTGAGGCAGTAACATTCCCAAGGTCACATGGTGCTAGAGTATGAACTCCAACCCAGGTTTGGCTGACTCCAAAATCTATGCTCTTAACACTATATCGTACAGAACCCCTTCCTCATCTCCCCGGCTCCAGTAGTTAGACTAGGCAGTTGTGCTATTCAGAAGTCATAAAACAGTTTCCTCCTCTCTCATCAGCCCAGTTTGGAATGTTGAGATGAATCCTACTGGTTTACAGCAGGAAAAACGTAACATTAGATCGTATTTGGAAAAACTCAATTGTTTGATGGACAGGGCAGGTGATATACCTGCTGTGGGCTCCTACCCTCTGGGGAAGGAAAGGATGGAAGGAATATAGGAGCTGTGGGATCAGGAAACAGGAGAAAAGTCACTCTTAGAAAGAGTACACTTACAAATGGATTGAGAGGAAGACAAGTGAGAGACCAGTTGCAGGAGACGTTGATAAGTGGAGGACAAGGGGAGTGTCACTGCTTGGGGTTTCAGAAGTTGAGTGGAATGTGACCCATCCTGTATGGGAGGGTGGGGACTCAAATATGCAGGGAAAATAGGACTCTGCTTCACTTTGAGGCAGTTGAACTAAGCACTGGCCTTTACTTAGTGGGGTGGGGGGTGGGGGTGTGTGCTTAAAACTTACCTGATAGAACTAAAACTCAATAGATAAAGAAACAATGTATTAATCAATTGCTTAATAGGTTGTTAGATAAGTTTAAATTTAAACAATGAAACCATGTACCTATAATTCACATAGTATGCAATCTAAGGTTTCTACACACTATAGTAAACTGGTTTTGCACATGAACTGGCTGTCCATGCAAGTAGGAATAAAGAAAGTAACATAGCAGGGACCTTGGTGTCTCAGAAAAAGAAGAGTAAGTTTTCAATACCAAGAACATGGTCAATTTTTAAAAAACTGCTGCCTTTTGATAAACCTAACACTCTCACCCTCTCCTGAGAGTCTGACACGGTCTTCTCAGAACAGAGTTTTCCAAACTGTAGGTCAAGAAATAAATTTAGTTGGTCATGACCACCTTTTTTTTTTTTTAAATAAATAAGAGTAAGCATTGTTAAAAAAAAAAAAAACAAAACCCACTTTGTTTTAATTACACCCACAAAGGTGTACTGAATTAAGATGTAAGATGTATTTTTCTTACTGTGGTCCACAACAAAAGAAGATAGAGAAACATTGCCCTCTCTCTGGTCTCCTTATTGAGATTATTTTATCTACCGCGTATGTCCAGCTTTCCTTTCTCTAGTTTGCATAATGAAAATAAAAGACCTTTTATTTATTTTTCAAATACAAAAGTATATTATAATACTGAACGTGCTTTTTCAAAGTACTCTCTCCTCTTCACCAAGAAATCCTATATTCCCCACAAGGGTCAAGGCCCCGCTGATTGAGAATCACTGGACAAAGGCATAGGGAACCCTGAGCTCTTGAGTGGTGGTAGCCTCATCAATCTGCAGCAAGGAGGCCTATAAACCTTCCATTCAGGATTTTTGCTTAGCCCATTTCATCACGCCATTTCCGGCCGTGGCATCACTACTGGGGTGTAGGAGGTGTGGACTGCACTGGGTGACACCATCACAAGGAGTGACACCAAAATGACTGTCTATAAAATTTGTTTGCAGTTTCAGCAAAAATTTATTATTTTTTATAAAAATATCCTTGTAGTTAGTTATGACAACAAAAACATTTTTCATAAGCCCATATACCTACAGGGTATATATACCTACAAAATATACCTACAAGGCTAAAACTCTATGCTAATTTACTTTTTGAACCTTCTAATGCACTCCTGTCAGAGCTGTCATTATTACCCAGTTACAATGATGCTTCAGATCACATGGTTTCTTTTGCACACACTACAAGCACGCGTTGTTTTCGTTGCTGCAGATATTTTCATAGTCACTGGTTTTGTCATAATTTCTGATGTTTTAGCTACAGTTTTGTGGTAATTAGTATTTGTGAACCTATATCAATATCTTTTTTGAGAATGAAGTAGTAATTAAAGGAAGCAGAGTGATATGCAGGAATTATGATTTACAAGTAACATTAATACCAAAAACTTTACTAAGGATTCTGTATGGTCTGGTATGGGAGGCGGTCCATGGGGGTGCGGGGGAGGTGACACCATGAGTTACTGCACTGGGTGACACCAACCATAGTGACATCAAGAAAGAATTTCTAGAAAGAATATAGAGGTCAGCAGGCCACCAGAATCTTATAAATTGATATTTAGGATCCATGAGTTTTCAGGTTTTCATCCTCAGTGTGCCTCTATTATAGAAATGTTAATATTTCCAGCCAGGGTGATTTTTAAAATATGAAATAGCCCTCAGCATGGTTACAGGATGATCTGAATGATTGCTGACCATAAACAACCAACAGGTCGGTGCTTTCCTCCTGAAAGTCATCCTGTAATTAGCAATTACCACTATTTGCTGTTGAGTCGATTCTGATTCATGACGAACCCGTGTGTGCAGAGTGGAACTGCACTCCCTAGGGTTTTCAAGGCTGTGACCTTTCAGAAGCAGATCACCAGGCCTTTCTTCTGAGACACCTCTGGGGAGGTTCAAACTGCCAACCTTTCAGTTAGTAGTCGAGTGCTTAACTGTTTGTACCACACAGGAAAAGTATAATTAAATACCTGCCCTCTCCCCCAAACAATTTTGGTGAATTTTTAGAAGAAACTTTAGAGCAAGAGCTAGAACTGGTCGATGTCAAAAGATAAGGGCGAGGTTTGAAATACTTTTTAAAAATGTCGAAGCTAGGAATACTCAAATATGATGTGGGAGAGAGCCATACCCGGGAGTAAAATGGCAAAAGGTCTTCAAGAAAAACAAGGACATCTGGAAACAAACAGGAAGAAGGAGGTAAAGTAGGTTTTTAAAGAGTATAAAAGCCTGTATAAAAGGATGAAAGAAAAAAGCAAGAAGGAAGGCTCAGGAGATCCAAGAGATGGAATGAAAATCATATCTAACTAGATTAGACCAAGTCTGGAAAAAATGAGATAGGAGTAAGAAGAATATATCAAGGATGCTTTTAATGGAGAGAGCATATGTTAAAAGACAGTGACAGGATATGGCCTAAACTTTCCACTTGAACAAGCAAGTACCCAAGGAACCATACTTGCTTTAGGGATCTGGCAACCAGGTCTAGTCTAAGAGATGAGGCAAGACTGGCCCGTGGGCTGTAACTAATGGAGCCAAGGGAAAGACAGCAACCATGGGTAAAGCTGGGTGCATGTCAAATAGAGAGTCCTGGTGAAGTTTCAGGCCAAGGGATCTGGGTAACGAGGCAGAAATAACCAGGTGCTGGGCAAAGGAATGGGAACCAGAGATCCTAGGACAGGGCAAGTAATTTAGAAGGACAGGTGAGAGGCAGAGCCTGGGGCTTTCCAAGGGTTCTGCAGTATAATTGCAGAGGATTTTTATGGAGCTGTTTAGGGTGTTAAGCTGGTTTTACATAAATGTAATGGAGCCAAGTTCTAAACCTCAGCAAGCAATAATAGCCACAGTAACAACAGGAATAACAGTAGCTACTCTTTATACCTACAGCAGGCTTTAGTTTGAATCTTGATTCCACCACTCACAGTGGCAGAATGGGTATATTTAACAAGTTACTTAACCTCCCCTGGTTTCAATTTTCTTCTTTTTTAAAATGCAAATAATAGAAAGGATTTATACTCTCCCCCTACGTCATTATATCCATTTCCATGGCATGAAGTATCTATGTACTGACAACTCCCAAATTAATTTCTCCGACCCAGATCACTCCTCTGAGTTTTAGACTCCTGTATCCAAACACAACTCAAACTTAATAAAGCCAATATGGAATTCTTTAGACTCTCCTTGAGCCTTGCCCTTGTCTAAAGTTCATCACCTCTATAAATGGCATCACCAGTTGCTCAAGTTGATGCTCTTGAGTTCTCCTTCTCCCTTACTCCCAACATCCAATCCAATGACTCCTAGAATAAAATCCAAAATGCTCTCCATGGCCACTTCACATTATGTCTTTCCATCCTTGCCTGAAAATGGATCTGGCATAGAATGAAAATACATGAAATCCCCCCAGTGCCCTCTGTCTCCTGCATTCCATTCTTCTTGAACCCTTCCTGTTCCTCTGCTCCCAGCTGCTGCTCCTCATTGTTGCCCTTCCCAGTTTTCCAAGCCCTGTTTGGTTATGGTCTTTCCCAACTTCCTCAAGATCTCCTGGCATTTATAACCCGTTGAGGATGTGCTTCTCTTGCTCGACCTCAGCCGTCTTCTTCAGAAGAGTTTCTGTTGTTTTCCCACCAGCTCTATGTCCGAAGACATGGGTAAGAAACACCTTCAAATTTGCTTAAGCTTTAGTAAAATTTAATTGTGTAAAGAACTGTGTAAGGTGGATCAGAGTGGGTGATCGGAGAAAACAAAGTTCTTCAAGACAGTGTGTTAGAACCATCTAAACCTAAATATACAGCTTTTTTATAGAAAAATCTATCCCTTTTTGTGGTGTGGCAGATTGGAAGGAGTCCAGATCATCCTGAAGATGAGGAGCCTGTGAAGTCTGGGGCTTGAGGTCTGCATATTCAATCCTCTCTGTTACCCTACATCTGCCTCATCCTACCCTCTTTCCCTTCCCACTCACTGTAAAACCACAATATGCACCCAGATAGTTGGGTTATCAGCCAGTAGTGCATTTCCATGAAGTAGTGCAGCCCATAAAAGGTGGAATGACAAAGGATTCAAACTCAAGCATTTTGCCCCAATCCAACTACTTTGGAGTTCATCTCTAAGCCTCAGAAATATTCAGGGATCCAAGAAGCACTGAATGTGGTAAGGATGATCTGCAGGTGAGGAGAAGAGGGAGCAGGAGCAGACACCTAAGATCTATTTGTTAGGGCAGGTTAAGAATAACAAAAATTTTTATTTTTTCCTTGAAGAAGATATATAAATTTAGGAAGTAGTCTTTCAAAGAAGATAATGGCTGAACCCTTGCATGAGTTCTCTCTTTCTAAGCCCTCTAATATCACAGGACCTTATCTGTTTGTTCATTTTAGTATACTCACCAACTAGCATAGTGCCTGGCACTTAGTAGAACTCGTTAAATACTTGCTGTATAAATGAAACCACTCCTCCACCCCAATGCCCTAACTTCTCTGTCTTTTACATTTATTTATTTTTTTTATTTTTAGTAGCTATTTCAACCCTCAGAACACAATTGGTCTCTCAAAATAGTCTGGGTGGCCTATCAAGACAAGGCACTCAGAGATCGCAAATAATGAGCACAGAATATCAGAACTGTACATGTTGTTGTGGATTCTGACTCATAGCGATTCTATAGGACAGAGTAGAACTGTCCCCATAGAGTTTCCAAGGCTGTGATCTTTATTAAGCTAACTGCCACATCTTTCTCCCGAAGTGGCAGATCTTTCAGTTAGCAGGCAAGCACTTGATCACTGCACCACCAGGCTCCATAGTGTTTATTGTTCTTCAGATTCATGTTCTGCTCCATGCCCACGCCTCTAAAGGAAGAATGCTGCAGTAGGCATTGCTCCTCCAATTGTACAGAGGAAACTGAGGTCTGGAGAGGTTCGGTAGAGAGTAACTTGTCCAGGCTCTCTCAGTTTTGAAGTGCCAGTGCCAGAACTCTCTTGGAGTTTTGGAAAGAGTGTGGGCTAACCAGAGTTCAGATCAGGCTCCGCCACTCAGAAATAACTTAGGCAAAATTTGCAATCTCTGTGAGCCTCAGCTTCCTCAGTAACAAGGAGTAATGATGCCTATCTCATAGTTAAAATAGGGTGAGATAGGAAAGTGTGCACAAATTAGACACACAAAAATAAATTTTCTTCATCTCCACCCAGAGTGGAAACGGCAGACACAATTTTGTTAAGACCGTAAAATGTTGTTAATTGTTTGGAAAAAAATAATGTGTCTGAAAATAAAGATTACATACATAACAAATCAGTATTTCTAGTAACTTAAAAAGACGTTTCAACAATGTTAATTCTTGCGTCTGGCCTATATACTACTTGATATGCACATGCACACATACACATGTATACACGCACACACAGATGTCTTTCCTTCCTCATTAACCAGCTTGAACCGTCAGCGTATGAGAGGCAGCAGACACACGCATCCAGGAAGCAAGGGTGAAGAAGTTCCCACTTCAGATGGATTCCAAGGCTGTTTTCCCCTTCTTTCAGGCTGAAATATTCTGCCATCTGTTTTGATTAAACCTTTCAAAATTCAACTTGTGTTTTTCCTTCCATTCTTTTGAAATCTCCTTTAATTCAACAGTCTTTAGGCTTTCTTCTTTCCCTTAACCACCATCTGGTGCTTCTATTTAAAAAAAAAAAAAGAAAGAAAAGAAAACACATACAACAAACACTTTGAGTTCCTTGGAAGAAAGGTATAATGATGAGGATAATTTATTCCCATAGTGATGCCCATTACTATTTCCATGGCAACAGACTGTGATCTTCTGAACTTGGGACTTTGTGATCATCGCAAGAACAGGATGGCAAAAGGCCCTGTTCCCTCTTTGTCCTTATGGATTCTTTGGGTAGTCACCCTTGGTGGCTCCTTACGGACTATAGAATTAAGTCCACAGGCCTTAGTATGGCATTCAAGGCCCTTCTCAGCCAGGTTCAATTGTTCTAGGCTCATCACCTGCCAATCCCAGAGCACACAGTCCTCTGGTCATTCTGGACAGCTTACTGTGTCCTGGGCACATCATATTCCTTACACCTCCTTGCCTTTACCTCTGCCATTTCCTCTCCTTAGAATGCCCCCTCCCACTTTTTTTTTTAACCTAATAAAATCTTCACCCTAAACGTTTAACTCAAATGGACCGTCTACGTGGAGTCTTCCATGACTCACCCAGGCAACTGAAATAAGTCTCTTCTTTGTGCTCCCAGCATTTTGCTCAAACAGGGATAACACCACCTAACACTTCGTATCATGGTTTTGTTGAGATCACCTTCATTTGAATATGACTTATCTTCTGTCAGGGTTAATGTCTGTTTCATTTTTGTAGACCACTCCAGTGCTTTCAAGTGCTTTCTCAAAACATCCTAAGAGATACTTAGGTAAGCATTTTATCCCCATTTCACTGTTGAGAACACCAAGGTTTAGAAAATGTCAATGACTTTTAAAGGTAATAAGTGGCAGAGCCAGAACTCCATTGAGAGAATGGAAAGAACATGGACTTTGAAGTCAGGCATATTTGGGTTCTAGTTTTGTAACTTCTCTAAGCTTCAATCAGTTTCTTCACCTGCAAAAGAAAGATGAAATCATGTATTAAAGGTGCTTGGCACACAATAGATTTTCAAGTAAGATTAGTCTTCTTGTTTTTTCTCCTCCAAAGGCTTCTTTCTAGAAACAAAACAATTTTTTCTTCCATTTTTGTTTCCCAAATTTTCATATTGTGGTGAAATTCAGATGAACAAGCAAATGTCTTGAGCACCTTCCAGAGAAAATCTTTGCCTTAGTTCCCTTATCTGTGATCCTGTCCTGTTAAATAAAAGAAGCTACCTAACAGAGTTGTTGTAAAAATTAAATGAAGCATTGCGTGAATGCATGAAGCTCTTAGCACAGTGTTTGGTACACAGTAAGCACTCAGAATGTGTGCAATTACATTATTATTATTATCATTATCTTTTTTTTTTGGCATGGCCGAAAAATAGGCCCCGTGGGGGTTACAAAAATTAACAAGACAGTGTCACGACTAGGTCTCCATGCTCTCCTTACCACGGCCTGCCTTTTTACTACAGTCATCTAGGCAGTCATTTCCTTCTCTAAGATTGCAGGCTTTAGACAGGGTTTCTGTGCCTTATCTGGAATTCTTTCTGTTGGGTGGACCTAAAACAAAGTCTTGCAAAGGAGGAGCCTTTAGTAAAACTGGTCAAAAGACTGCTGAATGATATTTCTCCAAAATGAGCACTACATTGTAAATAAGACTTGAAAGCTTCTGGCTCTCTCATCATCGTTAAGATGCTTATTTTCAATGGTGGTGTGTTGGCTGGGGGAAGCATTTTTGCAAAGATGATGCATGTCTATAGATTACTGAATAGAGCTTTTTCATACTTTAGGTATGTGAACCTGCAGCTTTTCTACATAACCTTCCCTCATAGGACATAGATGATTACCAGGTTAGGAGACTGACTCAACTCCTCGTCTCTGGGGGATTTTGGGGCCAAAAGAAATTGTATCCTGGAAAACATGTCAACCAAGTGTCAAGCACACCCCAGCAGGATGATATAGTGGTGACATCATTTAGACATGCATTGGGCAAACATTTATTGAGTACCTCGTTCATGTCAGGCCCGGTGTTGAGATAAGCACTATCAAGAAATTCTGTTTAGCACCCTCCTGTTAACCACTACAGGGTCACCATGAGTTGGAATCAACTCAACCACAACAGGTTTGGTTTTTGGGTTTAGCACTTGTGATGGTTAAGGTTATGTGTCAGCTTGGCCAGGCCATGATTCTCAGTGCTTTGGCAGATATTATATAATCATCCTTCGTTTTATGATCTGATGTGAGCAGCCAATCAGTTGAAAGGGGAATTTCCTTGGGGGTGTGGCCTGCATCCAATATATATATAGATGTTCTGGCAAAGCTTGCCGTCTTGGTCATCTAGTGCTGCTATAAGAGAAATACAACAAGTGGATGGCTTTAACAAAGAGAAGTTTGTTCTCTCACAGTCCAGTAGGCTACAAGTCCAAATTCAGGGTGTCAGCTCCAAGGGAAGGCTTTCTCTGTTGGGTCTGGAGGAAGGTCTGTGTCTTCAATCTTTCCTTGGTCTGAGAGCTTCTCTGCGGCGGAAACTCAGGTCCAAAGATGCACTCTGCTCCTGGCACTGCTTACTTGGTGGTATGAGGTTCCCATGCATCTCTGCTCGCTTCTCTTCTTTATATCGCAAAAGAGATTGACTTAAGACACTATCCAATCTTGTATACCTCATCAGTATAACTGCCGCTAATCCCACTTATTACATCATAGTAATAGAGTTTACAGCCCTTAAGGAAATCACATCAGATTACAAAATGGTACACAATCATGCAATACTGGGAATCATGACCCAGCCAAGTTGGCAGATACTTTTTGGGGGACACAATTCAATCCATGACACTTGCTCTCTCTAGATCCTACATCTGACTCTTCATCCTCTGACCGCTGGTTCTCGGGACACGAGACAGCCATCTGCCGTTTAATCTGCAGATTTGGGGATTCACCAGTTCCCACAATGCCGTGAGCCAGCAGCCTGCTTCCTGAGCTGCTGATTTTGGGTTCACCAGCCCCTCCAACCACATGAATCAGGAGAAGCCTCCAGCCTGACATCTGACCCATGGATTTGGGACTTGCAAGCATCCACAATTGCGTGAGCCATTTCCTTGAAATAAATCTCTCTCTATATACCTATATATATGCTTAATTGGTTTTGCTCCTCTAGAGAACCCAGCCTAAGACAGCACTCCTGTTTAGCATCCATCCAGTCAAGAGGGCAGTGGTGGTTCAGTGGTAGAATTCTCACCTTCCACATGGGAGATCCAGTTCAATTCCTGGCAAATGTACCTCAGTGCAGCCACCACCCATCTGTCAGTGGAGGTTTGTGTGTTGTTATGATGCTGAACAGGTTTCAGCAGAGTTTCCAGACTAAGATGGACTAGGAAGAAAGGCCTGGCGATTTACTTCCAAAAATCAGCCAATGAAAGCCCTGTGGATCACAACAGTCCGATCGCATTGTGCATGGGGTCGTCATAAGTCACTGGACAGCAGCTAACAACAACATCCACTCGCTCAATGACCTAATAAGAAAGGATATCATTACCTCCACATATGGGAAGTGGGGCTCAGAGTGCTTAAGTGGCTTGCCCCGATATCACACATTTAAGTGGCAGAGGAAGGATTTAAATTTAAATCCAAGTCTGCAAGACACCACAGCTCATGCACTTTCCCTGATGAATCCCCCTGACTCCCAAGATTACTTGTAGATTCCCCATGATGCGTTACTGGTTATTTCTGTCCACCTGTCCCCTTTTGTGCTGTCCATTGTGTTAGGGCTAGCATTGGGGTCAGTTTTGCTGGCTTTCCCTCTGGTCATCACTTAGATGGTGGCCTCTGGTCTGTGTCTGCTTAGGAACAGGTGAGGCCCACAGCACTCAGTGCAGTGGTTCACAGGGAGGAGGTTTGTGATGTGTCCTTTAATACCTTCCCTTTTGGACCCCCCCACCCAGGTTTTTTTTTTTTTGGCTTGTGGGGTGGGCACTGATTCTGACTCACTACACACTTTGAGAGAGCCTCTGACTCATCTCAGCTCTGGTGTTCTTCCAGTCCTGCTTGGAACACTGTGGGTGCCCTTCCCCAGCTGCTCGGGATCAGCCAGACACGTTCAGATGTGCTTGGTTCAGCCCTAAATGACACTGAGGTTCATTAGTAAATTAGACACACACAGAAGAATCAAAGACTCCCCAGCAACCAACAGGGCTTAGGCAAGTTTTAGAATGTGTTGAAGACAAGATTAATGTGTAATACCATTGGAATTAATTAGCAGCTTTGCATTCAAACATATAGTTTACTTTTACATTGATAGTATTGACAGTTAACAGCTAATTTATAAGTTAAAACATATTATAAAAGTTAACCATAAATATTAAGTATTGGTAGTTACAAGTTAACAATAGTTTTTTTTTAAGTTGACTGTAAGTTAAAAGAAAAAAACAGCTCTCTTTAGGCAATATTTATATAGCTATATAATATAAAATCCTTTTCAACTTTGGGGATTTGTAAGAGATCACATTTACCAAAAATTAAGAAACAAGCTTTAATTTATCTGCTTAAAGAATTATACTGTTGGCTCTTCTCATTTAGTAAATTACAGGTGTTTTTTCAGGTACATGAAGGACTCCAAGTTCATTTAATTTGTTCCTGATTGCTACTAATCACTGTGCAGTAATTCCATTTTAAAAAGAATTTTGCATTTGGTAAAATTTGGGCTTTATATTGCCCTTGCTTTCCATGACCCTATTCTGGAAAGAGTAAAGCTTTCCCTCTTTATTTATTGTCAAGAGAGCTTTGTCCCATTCTCTGTTAACTTTGCCTACTCTAACTGTAAAACTTAAATTCTCAGTGTTTATCATCTTCTGTGAACTGGTTTATTATCAGTATCAAAAATAGTCTCAAAATAAGTCAATCACAAAAGGACAAATATTGTATGATCCCACTTACATGAAAAATCTACAATAGGCAAAAGTATAAAGACCAAAGTTTATTGGTGGTTACCAGGGTAGGGGGATGGAAGAAGGAAGGAGGAATTATTCCTTTGGGGGTGCTGAGTTTCTGTCAAGGGTGATGGAAAAACTTGGAAACAGATAATGGTTATGGTTGCACAACACAACGAAAGCAATTAATGTCACTGAATTGTGCATGTAAAATAATGTGGAAACAGTAAATGTTTTGTTATATATATTTTTATGTCAATAAATAAAAAAGGTCTCATCCTGTAGTGAGTATCCTGCATAATAGCAACAAACAACTTCCTTCAGGGGAAAGTTGTCTTTATCTCCGTTTTAAGAACAGATGTTTGTATAGTTTGAGGAACCCTCATCCAGAATCTCTTCAAACTTGATTCCTTTAATTTTTTCGCCAAGCTCCTGCCTATCTGACACCTTATGCTCTACTTACTGTACTTTTGAAATGCTTACTTTCAAAGACACAGTTATAGTCCAGAACTAGGATTTTTGTTAGCTTCCTTGGCCACATGTTTTAAACGTTTCCTAGTAATTTCTGTTCTGCAAGAAATGAAACTGAGCCCTGGTTTTTTCTGCAGAGCAGAAACTTGATAATATCCTCCCTGGAGGACTGCTCGCTGCGCGGCCTCCTGGGCACTAGCGGCTGAGATCTTCCCTCCCTCTGGGCCCTCAGCGTGTATGTTTTAGATGTGTTTGGAGCCAAGAAGTTTGGTAGGAGAAAGGATGTTTTCAGGATTTGCAGAGAAAAGCAGGCGTCTGCATTGAACTCAATCCCGTGCCGAAGTTACAACAGCCGCTGCCTCTGACGCTGTGTGTGTGCCGGTTTTTTGCAGGATCATTTGCCCCAGCTTCCCTCGCAATGTAAAGCCCCATTGCCCACTGCAAGTCTTAATGAAAAGCAGCTCAAAAGCAAGTTACGTAACCTAATTGTAATCCAGGGATCAGCTTGGTTATATTATTTAAAGAAATAGCATCCATTTTCGGTGACCTAATTTAGAAAAGAAACCCAGGGATGAAAAAAAACAAAAACAAAAACAAAAAACCCAGTTCAGCACTTGGCTTCCTGTGCTCATTCTAACGAGAACACTTGTAAATAATTCAGAAACAATGACTTTTAAGAACATTAAACCCAACTTAGCTCCGGGTTCCATCTCAAAGCAGCTTTAGCTGTTTAAAGCAAATTATAAATGATCATGAAATATGGAGCTTATTTTTGCAGAAAACTTATTAGTCATTTAGTAAGTTTAATTTCCTCATTAATTCAACACACATGGAGCACTGACTAGACGCAAAATGCTGGGGAATTCTAAACTGCACAGGCCTTGCTCTCAGGAAGCTTAACATCTGATCAGGGTTAATAACAATGTACTAATATTGGTGCATTAGTTGGGACAGATGTTCTATAGTAATGTAAGATATTAACAGTAGGGAAAACAGGGTGGGAGGTTTACGGAACTCTCTGTACTGTCTTTTCAACTTTTCTATAAATCTAAAACTATTCTAAAATTAAAAGTTTATTTTAGAAAAATCTGGATGGGGAGACAGTTGGGCACACAAACAGAAACATATCCATCCTGGTTGCCTGGTTTATAGAAATAAACCTAGGCCTGCATAATAGGCAGCTTTATAAGTGATATGATTGTACCATGAACTTCAGAGGCACAACATTGGATTAATCATAGTTCTGATTCATGTTAACAGTGTGTCATGAATCAAGGTCTATGACAGTCCTTCAGTCTCTACATAAACCTCATTTAATTAATTTATACTATATGGATTATAATAATATAATAAACCACTCATGGACCCACCTTCCAATCCAAGAGCTAAAAACTCTCCCACGACTTATACTGGCCTATATGTTCCTTCCCTATCCCATCACCCAGTCTTCCCCTCAGTAGTAACCATTCTTCTAAATTTTATATTCTTCATACCCTTAGATCAACTTGATAGCAACTGGTTTGTTTTTTTGTTTGTTCATTTGCTCTCCTTTACCTTTTATTACATATATGTGTGGGCCTAAAAATATGTTAGTTTTATTTCTATTTGAATTTATCATATTATAGATTGTCTTCTGGGACTTGGTCTTTTGGCTCAATATTATGTTCCTATATAATATATATAATACGTAGGAACATTGGTGGTTCAGTGGTAGAATTCTTACCTTCCATGCGAGAGACCTGGGTTCAATTCCCAGACAATGTACCTTATGCATAGCCACCACCTGTCTGTCAATGGAGGCTTGCATGTTGCTATGATACTAAACAGGTTTCAGTGAAGCTTCTAGACTAAGATGGACCAGGAAGAAAGGCCTGGCGATCTACTTCCAAAAATCATCCAATGGAAGCTTTATGGATCACCGTGGTCCAATCCACAACTGATCATGGGGATGGCATAGGACAGGGGCAGAGTTTCATTCTGTTGTACGCGGGGTTGCCACGAGCTGAGTGCCAACTCGACAGCCCCTGAAAACAGCACGAAAAAGATTTATCAATAATGTTTTTATTATAGTTAATTCATTTTCACTGTTGTATAATATTCAATTGCAGTAATATACCACAGTTTATTTATCTATTTTCCAGCCTGTGGTTCCACATTTTTGCTATTACAAATGGATTCTGCCATAAACACTCCTATAAATGTGTCCTGGAAAACATGTGCTATTGTTAGAGCTTTATGAGGATTGAACAATCTCTAAACTGTATAATGATCAAAGTTCAACAGTTCACTTACTGAAATCAAGTTGTAATGTCTGGGGCAGAACATATAATACAAATTCTTCACCACTGAGGTAAAGACAACATGAATTATATACTAATTCCATGTCAGTGAGGATTTGATTTGGCTGTAATAGAAAATGCAAATTAATAGTGGCTTAAATATACATGTTATTCTCATATAAAAAATCCGCTCCACAAAGTTGTCATGGATCCAGGCTTCTTCCACTTTGCCATCCCTAGAGTGTGGCCCTCATCCTCATAGTCCAAGAGGGTTGCTTAACTTCCAGTCATTATATCTGCATTCTAGCCAGTAAGAAGGAAGAAGGAATGAAGAAGAGTGTGCATCTTCCCTTCAAAGATACTCCCCCAAATTATACATGACACTTCTACTTACATCCCATTAACCAGGAAGTAAACATATGACCCCATGTGGCTTCAAGGGAGGTTGGAAAATGTAGTCTTTATTTTGGATATCTCTGTACTCAGTTAAAAATTAGGGGTTCTATTACTAAAGAAAAATGAGAAAATGGACTTTTGAAGACAGTTAACAGTTTCAGAGAATTATCACAGTTAAAGTGGAAGAAGAAAGAAAACCCATAGAGCAAGGCTTTATGTTGAGAAGTATAAAGAAATAATAAACACTGATAATATCACCATCCAATGATCACCACTGTTAACTTCTTGAGATATATTCTTTCATTCTTTTTCATCCACATATACAACTACATATATAGTCCTGATTTATCTGTATAGCAATATCTCCATATGTTATTTTTAAAGGAACTATTTAAATTAGTGCCATCAGTTAAAGGGAAGGATGTCTAGGTACCTTTCCCCTTTTGAACTCTTAATAAACTTCATGGGAAATCCAATATTGGAGCTACAAGAGGAAGGCGGAGAATGTAGTCTGTAATTGAGCTTTGGTATTTCTCAGAATCCTCAAATGTAAAATGATCTTAGCTACATACAAGATACTCTAGGAAAAGGAAGTCGGTAGATTTTAAAAATAATTATGAACCATCGTAGAAAACTGCAGGCATGTCTTTAATAGGGAATCAGAAATATTAATGAACACAAGTGCAAGAACTGTGGGGAAAGCCAGGTCAATAAAGTTTCCCAGATCATAGGTAGACAGAGTTACAAATATCAGCAACCATAATATTTACCCCTAAGCATGCCCTACCATGTGCACAAGTAGGCTCTTTGGAGGCCCATTCTCTTTAAAGTTTCTCCTAGATGGCGAATCATCATGGCACAGGACCTTTGGTTAAGAAAAAGGGCTATCGTACAGATCTTCAAATTCACTCAACAAACATTTACTACAACCTACTATGCGTCAAGTGCTTTGGTGCAAAAAATAACAAAACATGGTCTCTGCCTTCAAGGGGATCATAGTACAGTAAGGGAAAAAGAGAGGTGCTTGCAAAGACAAATTGATAATTACTGTGTGCCAAACACTGTACTAAGCATTTTACATTCATTATATAGTTTAGCATTTATAGCAATCCAATCTTGTCTCCATTTGACAGATGAAGAAAACAAAACTTATAGGTTAGGTAATTTGGTTGAGCTCACAAAGCTAGCAAGTGGCAGAGCTGAGATTCTACCATAGGTATGTCTGACTTTAAAGCCCCTACTTTGGGACACTGAGCTAAACTGTCTTACAATCCAAGGTAATCAGTGCTATAATAGAAGTTTGTACAAAATTCTGAGGGAATGCAGAAAAAAGCATCAGATATCTGCTAGGAGAAAACTTGTAGAGTACTGTAAAGATGAGAAAAATGTGAAGTATTAAATATAATGTCTGGAAGGATCTCATGTAAAATCAACAGGAGCATTGAAAAATGAATGGAAAAGACACGATTTCTGTCCCAGAGCCTATTAAGCCTGGATTTTACAAGTAACTTTTTTCTGTTGTTGTTGTTATTTGATACATAACTCAATCCCATATCACCTACCATTTTTATTCTTATTGTAGTAGTTAATCATTTATTGACATCCTTGTCTCTTACCAAGCTGTTTTCTGTGTGGCCGATTCCAGACATAGATTATCAGCTCATAGAGGGCAAAATGAAACATATATATATGTATTTGTATCGCTGAGTGGAGTATATACTAGCAGTATATACACAGTATATCCTTGAGTTGAAGTGTATCTATTTAAAATTAATTCAGAGTGATAGATATAGGAAATGTAAAAAAAAAATCCAACATATGTACAATTGGAATCCATGAAGCATTTAAAACCATATATTAAGACAGAAGTAATACTTAAAAATAATTATAATCCAAGAAAAAAAATGCCTAGAAATTAAAGAATATCTGAATCTACATAATGAAAGTAACATATAGAGGTGATACTGGAGAACTAGGCAGGGCCCATGTCATGTAGGTCCTTGTAGGCCACTATAAGATATTCAAATTCTATTCTAAGTACCATGGAAATCCTTTGGAGGACTTTAATCAGAAGTATCATTCACTACACAAAATAGAGAAATGAAAATGTCTGTATAGCTGGAAAAATTAAAATAAGTATGAAGAAATGACTCTACTTCTCAACATAAAGCCTTTCTACACCCACTTGTGTCAATTTTCTCATATTTCCTCCTGCGTGCTATCCCCTTTTTTTTCTATGTATCAAAATTTTACCCATTCTTCCAGACTAACTTTATATCAACCGCTTATGCATGGAGATTTTGGGGACTAGGAATAAAAAACAATCTGGGATTAAGGGTATGAAGTTAACACTAGAATTATCAAGATCAGACTGGCAAGTCAGGACAAATGACAGGCATGAAAGCAGATGGGTAATCAATTGTCAAGATAAAGCAAGAGATCTAAAATTATAACTCAGAGTTAGGGATGAGAGGTTATGAGGAGGAATATTCAGAAAACAAAGCTCAGGACAAGGCTTAGAACTCTTTATATTCAGCATGCCTTGAATATGCTGAATACAAAGGATGGCTAAGTACCTAGTCAGGAGAAGAGCCTATTAAAGAGAAGGGTAGAAATGGGATCAGAGAAGAAACAATCTGAAAGCTCAAAACAGACACATGAGGAAAAGCTAGCGATCACTAGCCATTAGAGAAATGCAAATTAAAACCATAATGAGATACCATCTCACCCCAGCATTACTGGCACAAATCAAAAACACTGGACATAACAAATGTTGGAGAGGCTGCGGGGAGATCGGAACTCTTATGCACTGCTGGTGGGAATGCAAAATGATACAACCATTTTGGAAAATGATATGGCGCTTCCTTAGAAAGATAGAAATAGACGTACCATACGATCCAGCAATCCCACTCCTACGAGTATATCCTAGAGAAATAAGAGTCATCACTCGAATAGACATATGCACACCTATGTTCATGGCAGCATTGTTCACAATAGCAAAAAGAGGGAAACAACATAGCTGCTCATCAACAGATAAATGGACAAACTATGGTACATACACACAATGGAGTACTACACAACAAGAAAGAACAATGATGAATCTGTGAAGCATAACATGGATGAAACTGGAGGACATTATGCTGAATGAAATAAGTCAATCACAAAAGGACAAATATTGTATGAGACCTCTATTGTAAACACCCATGAAAAAGTTCACACACAAAAAGTAACAATCTTTGTTGGTTACAAGGGATGGGAGGGGTGTTGGGGGGAAATGCTAAACAGGCAATAGATAAGTGGTATCTTGGGTGAAGGGTGAGACAGTACACAATACTGGGGAAACCAGCACAACTTGTACAAGGAAAGGTCATGGAAGCTCCACAGACACATCCAAATTCCCTGAGGGACTGAATTGTTGGGCCGAGGGCTGTGGGGACCATGGTCTCAGGGAACATCTAGCTCAATTGGCATAACACAGTTTATAAAGACAATGTTCTACATTCTACCTTGGTGAGTAGTGTCTGGGGTCTTAAAAACCTGTGAGCAGCCATCTAGGATACTCCACTGATCTCATCCCTTCAGGAGCGGGGGAGAATGAAGAGAACAGGATGCAGGGAGGGGATTTGTCCGAAGGACTAATGGACCGCGGCTACCAAGGCCTCCACCAGACTGAGTCCAGTGCAGCTAGATGGTGCCCGGCTACCACCACTGACTGCTCTGACCCCCATCACAACAGAGGGTTCTGGACAGAGCTGGAGAAGGATGTAGAACAAAATTCTAACTCACAAAAAAAAGACCAGATTTGCTGGCCTAAAGGAGACTGGAGAAACCCCGAGAGTATGACCCCCAGACACCCTTTTAGCTAAATGGTGAGGTCACTTCTGAGTTCGCCATTCAGCCGGGGAGTGGACAGCCCCATAAAACCAAATGGAACTGATCAGGCTCAGCAGTCCAGGGAAAAGGGCTAGAAGGCAAAGGGGGACAGGAAAGCTGGTGATAAGGAACCCAGGGTTGAGTAAGGATAGTGTTGATGTGTTGTGAGTTAACCATTGTCATAGGGCAACATATCTACTAACTGTTTAATGAAAAACTGTTTTGTTCTGTGGACCTTCACCTAAAGTGAGAATAGCAGCAAAAGTGGAAGAGCATAGTCAATGTCACTGAACTGTGCATGTAGAGATTTTTGAAATTGTGTATCTTTGGCTATGTATATTTTCACCAAAAAAAAAAAAAATGTCGAGAAGGGAGAGGGTTGACATGTCACAGGGTTGTTAACCAATGTCATAAAACAATATGTGTACTACTGTTTCATGAAAAACTGTTCTGTAAACCTTCACCTGAAGTACAATAAAAAAAAAAAAATGGTGCTTTCCATCCAGACCTATACCTTAATAGGTAGAGAAATATTAGGGGCTTCCCTGTCAAACTTTTGGTGTTTTAATACTATGTTTATCTTATACCTTCTTTTGGGTTTTTGCATTCTTAATTTTCTATTCCCTGCATTTCAAATTGTGTGTAATTTTCTGCAAGATTAAAATACTTATATGAGGTGTTTTGGTTCTGACAACATGGGATATTAACCTAATGTGGAACAACTCTCACTACAAATATATAAAAATACTGTTTAAAATAATACAAAATTTAATTACAGAGTAAAGATTGAAAGAAAGAAAAGAAAAGAGAAATCACAGATGCCAAAAACAAAGAGTGAACTCAAAATCAGAGGAGTAAACTTCAGTTATGCTGTATATTCTGGAATACTGTGGTATTGGACATGGAGATCAAGGCTGGAGATTGAACATATATGCCTTTCTCTGGGTCTGAGAAAGGGAGGAAGTTGGA
Source organism: Dugong dugon (assembly GCA_030035585.1). NCBI lineage: Eukaryota > Metazoa > Chordata > Mammalia > Sirenia > Dugongidae > Dugong > Dugong dugon. The sequence continues at coordinate 76,634,817 of CM057473.1, forward strand.
ACTGGGACCCTTGATAGACAAGGATGGTCTGTCAAATTCATGACAAGGGAACTAAAAAAAAAAAATTCCAAGGGCCCATAGAAATCACAAGAAAGCCTAATGATGCAAGATGGAAAAAATCTCCAAAGGGCAGAGGGCTATAGACTGCCCAAATTAGAATGTAGGATCCATATTTTTAATACTCCCAAGATGCAGAAATCCCTAAACTGATTCAGGAATCATAAAACTTCTCAAACTCTAGCAAGAGAAGATGTAAAACTTCTAAGTATCATGACTCCCATAGTTTAGGGCACTAAGATGAGGAAAAAGAATGCCCCTCCCAGACCATGCTTCAGGGGACATCTAGGTCAATTGGCATAACAAAGTTTATTAAGAAAATGTTCTGCATCCTACTTTGGTGAGTGGCAGCTGGGGTCTTGAAAGCTTGCAAGAGGCCATCTAAGATGTATCAACTGGTCCCAATCACCTGGAGTAAAGGAGAATGAAGAACACCAAAGACACAAGGAAAGTAGTAGCCCAAGAGACAGAAAGGGCCACATAAACCAGAGACTTCATCAGCCTGAGACCAGAAGAACTAGATGGTGCCTGGCTACCACCAGTGACCACCCTGACAGGGAACACAACGGAGAGTCCCTGATGGAGCAGGAGAAAGGTGGGGTGCAGAACTCACATTCACGTGAAAAGACCAGACTTAATAGTCTGACAGAGAGTAGAGGAACTCAAGAAAACATGGCCCCAGACTCTCTGTCAACCCAGAACTAAAACCATTCCCAAGGCCAACTCTTCTGACAAAGATTGTACTGGACGGTGAGACATAAAATGATACTCATGAAGAGTGTGCTTCTTAGCTCAAGTAGATACATAAGACTAAATGGGCAGCTTCTATCCAGAGGTGAGATGAGAAGGCAGAGAGGGTCAGGAGCTGGTTGAATGGACATGGGAAATCAAGGGTGGAAAGGAGGAGTGTGCTGTCACGGTACAGAGAGGAAATTAGAGTCACATAACAATGTATATATAAATTTTTGTATGAGAGACTAACTTGAAATGTAAACTTTCACTTAAACTACAACAATAAAAAAAAGAATGCGCCTCCCCCAATAATGAGTTCATAATATAAAAAACAGATGCAGAAATGAATCACCATGAAGGAGAGCTCATGCATACAACAATGGGAAGAATTTGTGTCCTAAGAATTACATATAACAGAAAATCAGAAACAGGCTACAGGATATTTAGGTTACAATGAATAAGAAGTCGACATCAAAAGCACGATTCATAAAAGGAAAACTTGATAAATTGGATCTCATCAAAATTTAAAAACTTCTGCTATCCAAAAGACTCTGTGAAGACTATTAAAAGACAAGCTACAGGTTGGGAGAAAATATGTGTGAACTATATATCCAACAAAGGACTTATATCTAGAATAAAACTCTCTTACTCTCAAAACTCAACAGTAAAAAAAAAAAAAAAAAAAAAAAGACTAATTAGAAAGTAGGCAAAAGACATGAATAAACATTTCACCAAAGAAGATGTACAGATAACAAGCACATGAAAAGATGTTAAACATCATGAGCCACTAGAGAAATGAAAAGTATGATCGCAATGAGATATCACCATACATCTATTAGAATGGTAAAAATAAAAATAACGATGATACCAAATGCTGGTGAGGATGTGGAGAAACTGAATCACATACACACATTACTGGGAATGTTAAACGGTACAAAAAAACTGAGAAACCAAACCCAATGCTGCGGAGTCGATTCCAACTCATAGCGACCCTATAGGACAGAGTAGAACTGCCCCATATGGTTTCCAAGGAGTGCCTGGTGGATTTGAACTGCCGACCTTTTGGTTAGCAGCCATAGCTCTTAACCACTATGCCACCAGGGTTTCCAAATGGTACAGCCACTCTGCAATATGGTTTGGCTATTTATTTCAAAATTAAACATGTACTTAGCATATGACACAGCAATTGAACTCTGGGGCAGTTCTCCCAGACAAAAGAAAATCTATGTTCACACAAAACCTGTACATGAACATTAACAGCAGCTTTATTCATAATAGCCAAAAATTGGAAACAACTTAGATGCCCTTCAACCATTGAATGGCTAAACAACTATGATGTATCCATACCATGGAATACCTCTCAATGCTAAAAAGCAGCAATAAAAAGGAATAAACTATTCATATACACAACAGCTTGAATGGATCCCAAAGGAATTAATGCTGAGTGAAAAAATTCATCTTAAAAGGTTGCATTGTGTATGATTTCTTTTATACATTTTTGAAATAACAAAATTATAGAAATGGAGAACAAATTAGTGGTTGCCAGAGGTTAAAGACAGGGTAGAAGCAGAAGGGAAGAGGGTATGATAATAAAGCAGAAGCATAAGGGAGTCTTGTGGTGATGGAACAGTTGTGTATCTTGATTGGGGTGATGGTTACACAAAGCTACATATATGATAAAACTACACAAAAAAACACATATTCACATACACACATACAAGTGCTTGTAAATCTGGTAAAATCTTAATTAAGCAAATGATTAAGGAGATGCATGAAGGAAAAGAAGACATAATAAAGCAAGCCCAGGTGTATTTTTAAAATACAAATAAAACTTTTAGAAATAAAAATATATTGTCGCTGAAATAAAGAGCTCAGAAGACAATTTAAACAGCAGATTAGACATAGTTGAGGAGAGAATATGTTAACTAATAAATTTAAATAAAGTAGATAGAATTCAGTACAGAGGGATTAAAGAAATGAAAAATGTATGAAAGAAGTTAAGAGATACCGATGACATAATGAGAAAGTACTACATGTTATAAGAGCCCCTGAAGGAGAGAATAGCTGCGAGGCAATGTTCAAAAAGATAATAGATGGAAATTTTCATATTTAAAGAAAGAGGTACATCCTCAGATTAAAGGACCAGGCAGGGGGAAAAAAAAACATACACAGACACATCATGGTGAAAACTACAGCATACCAGAGATAAAGAGAAAGTCAAAAAAGCAACCAGAGAGAAAAGACATATTACCACAAAGAAATAACACTTAGACTAATAGAAGATTTCTATTTCTATATCAGCCATACAGTCCTACAGACTAGATTAACATTTTCAAAGAGCTATGAGAAAATAACCGTTTAATTTACGATCATATCCATAAAGGCACCATGAGAACAGAAAACTATAGACCCAAATCCCTTAAGAATATAGGTGCAAAAATCCTCAACAAAATACTAGCAATCCGAATCCAACACCATATTAAAAGAATTATACATATGACCAAGTGTGATTAGTGCAGGTATGCAAGCGTGGTTCAACATAAGGAAATCAATCAAAGAAATTGCATACATTCACAGGTTGTTTAAACGTACAAATTTATTATTGTGGTGCACACACAGATTGTTCACATTTGTCCGATCAGAGTCAGGACACACAAGATGCTCCCAGAGTGTTAGCACATGGAAAGGAGATAGCAAACAATAAATAGAAATCAATGTTCACTCTAAATAACAGTTTCATGATGGAAAGTCAATATTTACTCTTATGCACTGAGTGGGCATGTCTTAGGTGTCAGCAGGTCCTCTGCTTCCTTTGCTGCTGGCCCAGCTCTTACCCAGCAGCCTTGGGACAGCCTGGGGCTGGGGTCATGACAACTCTCAAAGCAGAACTGCTCTGAGAGGCACACCCGGGCTTGGGGGGCAGGCCCCCATGCCTTCAGGATAGGCCCCCATGTGCTTCTGGCAGGGTTTCTGCTGCTGCCCTGGTCCACTCATGGCTGCCCCAGCCCACTGGTGGTCTCTGCTGCTTCCGGTGTGTAGCAGCCCTAAGTAAGTTACAGTTCTGTCCCACTTCTTCCAGTCGGCTCTGCCGCCAGCTGACTGGCTTTTGATTTCTCCCTGCCTCTGCCTCTTTCTCCCAGCTCTGCCTTCTACCAGGTCCAGGGTTTCTGCTGTTACTGGTACTTGTCTCTTCTAAAGAATTTTCCAATCTCTTATCCTGGGCTGACTGTACACCCTGAGACAAGGACTGAAGGGAGGGAGGGCGTTCTTCAGCACAAAGCTTCTCTATCTCCAGAGGACTTACTCTCCCCTCCTCCAAAAGCAGAATGTTTGCACTCCAGGGAGCCAATATCTTCCCCAGTTTCTACTGGCCTCACCAAGGAACTCCTGAGGCTTACCCTGCATCAGGCCTGAGGTGATTCCATTTAGTGGGGTTGCCCCTACTCATTGGCCTCAGAACCAGGACCAAAAGCCCCAATCAATCACTGCAAGGGGCTCCAGACCTCACAGTAATATACCACACTGATAAAATGAAGGGAAAAAAAATCATCTTAATTGATACAGAAAAAGCATTTGATAAAATCCAACACCATTTCATGATAAAAGTACTCAGCAAACTGAAATAAAAGGGAAATTCCTCAACATGATAAAAGTAAATTTATGCAAAAACCCACAGTGAACATCTTTCTTAATGGTGAAAGACTGAAAGCTTTCCCCCTAAGAACAGGAACAAGACAAGAATGCTCACTTTCATCACTGCTATTCAACAATAAAATAACTAGGAATATAATTAAGCAGGGAGGTGAAAGACTTGTACACTGAAAACTATAAAACATTGCTGAAGGAAATTAAAGGATATCTAAATAAATGGAAAGACATTCCATTTTTCACGGATTGGAAAAGTTAGTATTGTTAAAACATCAATACTACCAAAAGTGATCTACAGATTCAATGCCAATCCTTTTAAAAACTCAAACAGCCTTTCCTGCAGAAACGGGAAAGCTGATCCTCAAATTAATTTGGAATTGCAACAGACCCTGAATAGCCAAGCTAATTTTGGAGGGAAAAAAAAAAAAAAAAAACAGAACAAAGTAGGAGGACTCATACTTCCCAATTTCAAAATGTACTACAAAGGTGCAGTAATCGAAACAATGTGGTACTGATATAACAATAGACACATATACCAACCATACATCTGCGGCCAATTGATTTTCAATAAGGGAGCCAAGTTCATTCAATGGAGAAAGAATAGTCTCTTCAATAAATGGTGCTAGGACAACTGGATTTCCACGTGCAAAAAAAATGAAGCTGGACCCATACCTCACACCATATCAGAAATTAACTCAAGGACTTCGGGCAACATGGCGCTCTAGGCAGAAGCACCATGCTGTTCCTCCACAGCAAAGATCCAAAAAAATTAAGCCAAGCAGAGAAAACAGCAATCCTGAAACCCTAAAACATCAAATAAAGAGATAAAGAACTCAGCCAAGCACCAAGTGGAGTGAGAAAACTGACAGAGAGCTGAGAGCGAGGAGAGGTTCATGCAGAGGTCCGCTATTAGCTAACATAGTGAGGATCTGCCGTCTTGGACTCCTATCAGAGACCAGCAAATAGGGGGTACAAGAAAGCAGCTTCACAGAGCTTCCAGCAGGAGACAGAACAACCAGTAATTTGTGATATACGCTTTCCCACCCCCCACACTTCTTCACCCCCACTCAGCCTCCTCTGCTTCCTGTGGCCACAGTCTCTTGGCTGGGAAGCACCAGCTGCTTGGATTCCACCTGCCCGCACTGGCCGACTCCTTGAGTGCCATTTGTTGGCTGCTGGTGTTGCTTTTTTCCACTTCTTTTGATTTCTTCTTTACCTCTCACCACCTCCCCCTTCTTTCGCTCAAATACCTGGCTGTCTATGCCATCTTTGCTTCTTCCTAAGGGGCTGCAGAGCTCTGTTCAGGTGTGGAACTTCTTCCCGGTCTGGGCTGCCATGCTGGTGGGATCCCAGGGCTTTTGTTTGTTTGTTTATTTGTTTTGAATTGTTTGTCTGTTTTCTTTTCCTTTTCTCGAGTTGGGAGCCCATTCTGGCCGGGCAGTGCTACGCGGCTTGGGACCTACCCCCTCGGCTTTGTGCAGACACTTTTCTTGTTCTTTTTTTTTTTTAATTTGTTTTCTTTTCTTTTCCCTCTTTTTCCCTTTTTGTCTTTCTTCATTACTCAGTTTCTCGTCCCTCTATACCTTCCTTCTCTTCCTGTCCCCTGAATACCTGGACCTGAATACTTTTACTCCTTCTAGCCAGGCTGTACTGCAACACCTGGGAACAACTTCCCCAGACCTGGTAGCCGCACTGGTGGGATCCCTGGGAGCTTTGCTGTTCTTTTTTCTTTCTAATTTTTATTTATTCATTCTTTTCTTTTTCTTCTTCTTCCCCCCTTTTTTTCTCCATTTCATAGTCTCTCATCTCTTCACTCCAACAACAAGCTCCCCTAGCACTCTTTTTTGTTTGTTTGTATGCTTTTGGCTCCTGTTCGTCTCTCCTCTCTCCCACACCCATCTTAGCTCCACACATAATAATCTCCCCCTCCATCCTGCCTACCGGCACCATGCACTTAACATCACACCACCAAGCAGTACAGGCAAGGCCTACCGGAACCTGCCCTGAACTGATTACTGACCCGCCCTGGTGGCTGTAGTAAGTGCCACAAACAACCCATCCCAGCAACTCCTCTTCAGCTACACCTGCCCTGCTGTACCATATCTGAGCGACTGACCCTCCCAATTGGAGAAGGAGGCGAAAAGTATCGTGCCCACAGACAAGAAAACAACAAAGAAAACACAGCCCACCTGCTCAGACATGGCCAAAAAAAAAAAAAAAAAGGACAAAACAAACAAATCTACAATCAATAAACGAGAAAAATAACTACTGAATGCCCCGAAGACAGCAGACAATATCAAAACATTTACAAAAACAGGACAGGATCGTTCCCATAGGTATCCAAAATAAAACACCAGATGACTTTCCAGTGGAAGAAAAGGCACTAGAACTACCTGATAGGGAATTCAAACCTCTAATACTCAGAATTATCAAGAGTTGAAGCAAAAACCAGACAAAAATGAGGAAAAAACAGACAAATTCATGGAAAAGGCAGACGAAGTCATGGAAAATACAGACCAAAAAAACAGAAGAATTCAGGGAAATAATGTAGGAACAAAATGCCAAAATAAATTCACACTAGAAATTATACAAAAACAACAATTAGAAATCCAAAAGATAAACAACAAGATTTCAGAAATGGACAGTGCCATAGAAGGGCTAAGGAGCAGATTTAAAATGGTGGAAGACAGGATCAGAGAAATTGAAGACAAACACTTGGATACAACTCTGTTCGAGGAAAACTCAGAAAAAGAACAAAGAAAAATGAAGAGACCCTGAGAATTATGTGGGACACAATCAAAAGCAAAAATGTGTGAGTAACCGGAGTTCCAGAACAGGGGGAGAAAACAGAAAACACAGAGAGGATATTGAAGAAATGCTGACAGAAAACTTCCCCAATATCATGAAAGATGAAAAGCTGGCCATCCAAGAAGCTCAATGAACCCCATATAGGGTAGACCTCAAAAGAAAATCGCCAAGGCATACCATAATCACACTTGCCAAAACCAAAGACAAACAAAGAATCCTGAGAGCAGCTCATGAAAAACAAGAAGTCACATACAGAGGAGAAACAATAAGACTAAGCTCAGATTATTCGGCAGAAACCATGCAGGCAAGAAGGCAATGGGATGACATATATAAAACCTTGAAAGAAAAAAATTTCCAGCCAAGAAAAATATATCCTACAAAACTCTCATTCAAATATGATGGTGAAATTAGGACATTTCCAGATAAACAGAAATTAAGGGAATATGTAAAAGCCAAACCAAACTTACAAGAATTATTAAAGGGAGTCCTTTGATCTGAGAACAAACAACTTCAGCTCACAGGCTGAATCCAGGACACAGGATCATACCAGCCAGATACCAGTCTAGGAAATGAACTCTCAAGGACTATCCAAAACCAAAAGAAATACAGCAGGGAATCAGAGCAGTTAATCAGTAAATGACAACAACATCAGAACAATAAAAGAGGGAATAAACAGTATAGGTATAGAACCTTCTAATGGAGGGGAAGGGAAGGCAATACCAAGTAATAATAGACTACTTCAAACTTAGAAAGATAAGGGTAAATTTCACGGTAACCACAAAGAAAGTTAACAAACATACTCATAAAAATAAAGATGAAAAACATAAAATCTCAGCAAAAACAAAACCTACAAAAACAAAAGAAATGAAAAATAATCCACAAACAAAAGTAATTCACACAGGAGAGTAAGACATTATGCTGAGTGAAATAAGTCAATCACAAAAGGACAAATATTGTATGAGACCTCTATTGTAAAAACCCGTGAAAAAGTTTACACACCAAAAAAAAAAAAAATCTTGGTTACTAGGGATGGGAGGGATGGGGGGGGAAATACTAAATAGGCAATAAATAAGTGGTATCTTGGGTGAAGCGTGGGACAGTACACAATACTGGGGAAACTAGCACAACTTGTACAATGAAAGATCATGGAAGCTCCATAGACACATCCAAACTCCCTGAGGGACTGAATTGCTGGGCGGGAGGGCTGTGGAGACCATGGTCTCAGGGAACATCTAGCTCAATTGGCATAACACAGTTTATAAAGACAATGTTCTACATTCTACCTTGGTGAGTAGTGTCTAGGGTCTTAAAAGCCTGTGAGCAGCCATCTAAGATACTCCACCAGACTCATCCCTTCAGGAGCAAGGGAGAATGAAGAGAACAGGATACAAGGAAAAGACTAGTCCAAAGGACTAATGGACCACAACTACCAAGGCCTCCACAAGACTGGGTCTAGTACAGCTAGATGGTGCCCGGCTACCACCACTGACTGCTCTGACAGGGACCACAACAGAGGGTTCTGGATCAAGCTGGAGAAGAATGTAGAACAAAATTCTAACACACACAAAAAAGACCAGATTTACTGGCCTAAAAGAGACTAGAGAAACCCTGAGAGTATGGCCCCCAGACACCCTTGTATCTCAGTGGTGAAGTCATTTCCAAGGTTCAGCTTTCAGCCAGGGACTGGACAGCCCCATAAAACAAAACGGGACTAATGAGGCACAGAAGTCCAGGGATGAGGACTAGAAGGCAGAAGGGGACAGGAAAACTGGTGATAGGGAACCCAAGGTTGAGTAAGGACAGTGATGACGTGTAGTGGGGTTGTTAACTGTTGTCATAGGGGAACATGTGTACTAATTGTTTAATGAGAAACTATTTTGTCCTGTAAACCTTCATCTAAAGTGAGAATAGCAACACAACTGGAAGAGCATAGTCGATGTCACTGAATTGTGCATGTAGAAATTTTTGAAATGGTGTATCTTCGGCTATGTATATTTTCACAAAAAAAAAAAAGGTAAAGAATGGAGAGGGTTGACGTGTTGTGGGGTTGTTAACCAATGTCATAAAACAATATGTGTACTACTGTTTAATGAGAAACTATTTGTTCTGTAAACCTTCACCTGAAGTACAATAAAAAAAAAAAAAGCTCTCTTGTTTAGCTTGTGTTGTTGGTTGTAGGTTGTGTAAGATAATGGTATTGATTTTTTAAAATAAATTTTATATTTCAACCAAAAAAAAATTAACTCAAAATGGATTAATGACCTAAATATAAGAGCTAAAACTATACAGCTCTTAAAAGAAAACATAGGGACCTTACTCAGGACCTTACTTTATGCAATTATTAGATATGACACTAAAACACAAGCAACAACAGAAAAAATAGATTAAACTGAACTTCATCAAAATTTAAAACTTTTGCCAATTTTTTTTCTTTTGCCAACTTTTGTCAAGGAACATTATGGAGAAAGTGAAAACAACTACCTAAAGGAAATATTTGGAAACCATATACCATACATCAGATATGAGTTCAATATCCGGAATATATAAATAACACTTAGAGCTCAACAACAAAAAGACTAACAATCCGATTCAAAAATGGGTAAAGGACTCAAATAGATATTTCTCCAAAGAAGATATGCAAATGGCCAAGAAGCACATGAAAAGGTGCTCAACATTATTAGTCATCAGGAAAATACATACCAAAACCACAGGATACAGCTTCACTGCCAATATGATGGCTATTATCAGAATAATAGTGACAAGTGTTGGAGAAGATAAGGAGAAATAAGAACACTGGTACATTGCTGGTAGGAATGTAAAATGGTGCAGCGGCAGTTTGGTGGTTCCTAAAAAAGTTAAACAGAATTACCATAAACAAACAAAAAACAAACAAACCCATTGCCATCGAGTCAATTCTGACTCATAACAACCCTACAGGACAGAGTAGAACTGCCCCATAGGATTTCCAAGGCTGTAATCTCTACGGAAGTAGACTGCCACATCTTTCTCCCAGAAAGCGGCTGGTGGGTTCCAACCACCAACCTTTGGTTTAGCAGCTGAGCGTTTTAACCACTGTGCCACAAGGCCTCAGATATGACTCAACATATGACCTAGCATATGACCCAGAAATTCCACTCCTAGGTACACACCCAAGAGAATTGAAAGCAGCAAGTTAAAAGACATGTACACCAGTGTTCACTGCAGCATTATTCACAATAGCCAAAATATAGAAACTACCAAAGTATTCATCAACAGATGAATAGATAAATAAAATGTGGTACATATATACAATGGAATATTATTCAGCTATAAAGAGAAATGAAGTTCTGTTATATGCCACCAGACAGATGAATCTTGAAAACATTATACTTAAATGAAATAAGCAAGACACAAAAGAACAAATATTGTATGATCCCACTCATATGAAATATCTAGAATAGGTAAATCCATTGAGACGAAAGAAGATTACTGACTACCAAAGGATAAGGGTAAGGGGTGATGGGGAGTTAAAAAAACTGCTTGTGCTTTGGTACAAATCAAGGCAGTGGCAACAAACTGTTCTGGTAGTCATTGTATTCTTTAGTGCCATGCACTGGAAGTACTTATTAATGATAATAGTAATAACAAATAATAATCTAGTTTTACTTAAGAATGTTCTTGATACAGCAGTAAAAAGTATTAATTTTATTAAATCCCATCTCTTGCGTGTCTTTTTAATATTAACATTTTGTATAATGAAGTGGAATACACACATAAAGCACTTACACTGCACACTGCAGCATGCTGGTTGTCTCAAGGAAAAGCACTGGTGCATTTGTTTGAGCTATGAGCTAAACTAGCTGCTTTTTTCACAGAACACCATTTTTACTTGAAAGAAAGACTGAAGACAAGCTACAGTTATTCAGACTTAGAAATCTGGCAGACATTTATTGAAAATGAACAAAGTGAGCCTGTCACTTCAAGGAAAGCAACTGACAGTATTTGTTGCCAATGATAAAATTTGAGCTTTCAAACAAAAATGAGAATTTTGGAAAACTTAAGTCCACCATGATAAATCTGACAGTTTTCTCAATTTTTAAAGACTTTTATGACGAGATCAGTAGTGATATAAATAAAGGTGCTTTGTTGATATTGTATAATGAAATCTGTCAACATTTAGAAGACATGCATAATGCAGTGAACCAATGTTTTCCAAATGACTAAGAAAGATCAATGGGTTTTAGTGTACATAGTATGAAGAGTTCATTGATGTGACTTCAGATTCCACATTGTAACTAACCTTTAAGAAATTGTTGTTTGTTGACTTCTGATTTAGTATCTTTGATTAAGAATATCCAAAACTATCTGAAAAGGTTATTAAAATATTCCTTCCCTTTCCAGCTACATTTCTGGGTAAAACCTGTTTTTCCTCATATATTTCAACCAAGATAACATATTGCAAAAGATTAAATGCAGAAGGAGATAATAAAATCCAGCAGACTTTTATTAAACCAGACATGAAAGAGATTTGCAAAAATGAAAATCAGTGTGTCTCTTATCACTAATTTTGTTTTTGTTTAGGAAAATATACTTATGTTTTATTTAAAAAACATGTTATCTATGTTAACATGTAATGGGTTTATTATTGTTATTTTTAAAAGAGTAAATTAATATTTTTAAAATTTCTTAGTGTTAATTTCTAACACCATGAATATCAATAAATACAACCCACATAAAGAAAAGCTATTTGGGGTCTTTAATAACTTTAACAATGTAAAGTGATCCTGGGTGGTACAAACAGTTAGTTTGCTTGACTGTTAATCCAAACGTTGGAAGTTCAAGTCCACCCAGAGGTGCCCCAGAAGAAAGGCCTGGCAATCTACTTCTGAAAAACCAGCTGTTCAAAAACTCTGTGGAGGACATTTCTACTTCGACACACATGGGGGCATCATGAGTCAGAACTGATTCCATAGCAACTGGGTTTTTAAAGGAATCCTGAGACAAAAAACTGCCCTTGAGAAAAACTTACCACATGTGCCCAAGAAGACACACACAAGACTTAATTGCAACAATAGTTATGATTCCAAAAAAATAATTAAAAAATTTAAATTAATGTCTATCAATAAGGGAATGGATAAAGACATTTTGGTATAGTCCTATAATAAAATACAGTTAAACCTCTGTGAGCTGGAACTCATCAGGACTGCCTTGTTTTTCCAGGTCTTGCAAGTTTTCCACAGGGCTTCAAACTTGTTCTTCCCAGTTCAGTCATGGCTGAGGAAGCGATACCGGAACAGATCTGAATATGTAAAATCTGGGTGAACCATAGCGATAACCAGAATGAGAAAAACTATGGGTCAAAGCCCTGCTAGAAACTTAATCTCCCTATTAGAAAGCAAGGGCAGCGTATGCGTTGCATGGCAACCATATCTCTTGCTGTTGGATATTCAGCAAAGGCGGAAACAGCGGTGCCCTGCTCAAAGATGGCAGCCAGCCACACCGCTTTGAATGTGTGTCTCTCTCACAGTCCTGACAATAATCCAGTCTCATGCACCAGGCTCCTGAAAGGACTCACTATACCTCTTCTGAGTCTCCCATTCCAGGGCTTCAACCCTAATTTTTCTTGTTGCAATTATTGCTCCGGTTCACGCAAATTTCAAAAATTCAAGTCTGTTCTGGTTTCACTTCCTCAGCCACAACTGAACCAGGAAGAACCAGTTGGAAGCCCTGGTTTTCCGCCTCCAACAGGGTGCAGTCTTACCACTCTCCTATTGCTCTCTATTAGTGGAAAATATTTGAGTTTTCCCTCTCTAACAGGTTTCCACCTTACACGGGTCCTGGCTTTTTCAGGTTTTACTGTATTTCTCTGCAGTTAAAATGAATGAGCTAGATTTACATGTATTAATGTGGATGATTCTGAAACATAATGTTGAGAGAAATAAAAACAAGTTTCAAAAGGAAAAGTATGGAATGATACCTCTTATGCACATTTCAAAAACACAGAGAAGGACATTGTTGCTTTTGGGTACACCCTTGGATATGGATACACAGGAAGATACACACCAAACTCAGGATGGGGGTGGGCAGTAGGGCCGGAGAAAGGAGGGACAGCTTCAGCTGTATATGTAAACTATTTAGGAAAAGATGTGAAGTAAATATGACACAAAGTTAATGTTTATTGATCTGGAGCCTTAGGTATTGTTCTGCATATTTATGTTTATTTGAAATATCCCAGTATTGAAATATACTTATTTTTAAATGCCTATGTATATTTGCTCTCCATTAGTTATGATAAATGCAACTGAGTGGCTCCCAGTGGAATATATTTTCTCCACCCGAAGCTGGACAGCCAACTGCCCTGCTTTTTGTCGGCTGCTTGTTGACCCTAATAGATGACTGGGGATATTTGAAGGGTAATGTCTTTTCTGTCTACAAAGCTCTTGATCCTCTGGTCTCAGTTATGGCTGCAAAGGAAATTCTCCCTCAGATTTCTTACAGAACTCCTGCAGCTGTCAGGCAGGGCAAGAAGCCAGAATACCCAGGGAACAACTTGAGCAGGCAGCATAGTTCCCGCTTGGGGCAGGACTCCCAACACAAAGTATCCTGTTCTTTTTCCGTTTCCTTTTGAAGCCAGAAAGCAAGCCTTTGATTTGTGTAGTGATGATATCATGTAGCCTGCTGGGTGTAGCTAGGCTCTGGGTGTCTATGTGGGAGGCACCTAATTCCCCTAGCACTCCCTTGAGTCTCCTGATCCCCACTGGATAATTTCACAGTAGAGCTGAAATTATATTTTTACCTTTAAATTCATATATTCGGTCCAGAAGCTGCTCAGCTTCCTGGAATATTTATTAACTCCTCCGCAGCAATAATTTTTAGATTTCAGAGCCTCTGATAAGGAGGCAAGAGCTTGATATTCTAGTTTTGTTTCTGTTTGAAGAGTATATCCCCAAAGGAATGGTATGTGTCCCAGATTCAACACAGCTGTTAATTAGAGCTGAGAACACTTGGTTGACCCCTGTGTGGCTAATTGCTAGAATTGAGAAGCGTCTCTGAGGGCCTTGTTCGATAACAACTGAAAATTGTACTGAGCATCACCTAACACTTCTGGATCCAGTTCAGGATGGGAAGCAATAGGCTCCCTGTGGTTCCTGGCGCAGGAGAGACAGCTATGTGCTGAAGGAGCAGTATTAAGGATTCTCTTCAGTGATTAAAACACCCACATTTCACTTTGGATATGTGATTTGAGGCAGTGTGCTCTGAAGAGCTTATCAGAGAGCTCAGAACAGTGCGGAATAGCATATGTGGCCTACTTTGGAGGGCTGCACCAACTGCACTGACATTTCACCCTAGTGCCAGCATCACTGCCACCTCTAGGCCAGTTCTGTGGGACAGCGTGTGACATGAGACTCCTGTCAGGACCCTAGCCCAGCTTTGGAGGTGCAGCCTGAGGCAATTGTTCTGTTCCCCCATCTTAAAACGTCCACAACGTCCAGCTCTTAAAATGAGAAAATGTGTGAAAATCACCTAGTTCCTCACCTGGCACACAAGAGCAGTGATCCCCTCCCCTTGCCCTGTTTGCTCTGTGAGCAGAGAACAACCCTGGAAATAACCAGAAACCGAAAGGTGGGCTGAATGGATGGGGTGGGGAGAGCTGAGCCTGGGTGCAAAAAAGAGGAGGTGAGTAACAGAGACATAAAGCTAAAGTAAGAAAGCTTGCCAGAGGGCCAGTGGTCAGGGAGAGGGAAATGAGGAACACGGAGCGGAGAATGGTTGAGGTGTGATAGATGGAAGAGGAACTTAGGATCAGAAAGGATGAGTAGGGCCATAATATAGAGTAGTAAGAGAGGTGCTTTCCCTTTTTGCTCCTCTGTCCTGGGAGAGAGTGAGAAGCAGCAGACCTGACAGTGAGTGTTTTGGCCTTCTCAGCCAAGAGGCCCAGAGCATACCCCAGATAGTTC